>OU860785.2:150624-2953626 GCA_917862395.2 Heliconius sara | reverse complement strand
CATGACAATGAAGCTTAGTAAAAACTGCCACGACAGTAACATAATTTTGTACGCACTTTTGTAACCAGCAGATGTTAGCGTTTTTAAACCAGTAAAAATTGAATGGGCGAAAACTTTTCATAATTGGTGGTCAGCCACAAAACGCTAAAACTATTGACAAAATCTTCTCTGTTCATTGTTGAAAAAAGTACTAAGTAAGGAATCTCTGAAAGAAGTCGTCAAAAATGGATTTCGTAAGTGTTGCCTTTTCCATTTGACCCTAGTGCAGTAGATTATTCAAAATGCGTGCAAAAAATCTTAGAGAAAAAGAATGCATCTACCAGCAAGATAACTTCACCGAGTACCCTCAAAAAAGGAGTTTTTGACACTCATTAAGTTATAAGACATATAGTTGTGGAAAAACCTAGGTGAAACCTTTAGAAATGAAGAACTTGAGAATTTTTAAATTGTGATTTTAATGAAGAATAAGTAAATTTAGTTTTTTATGATATTAGTGTACCTACTAAAGTCTTATTATTTAATTAAATTTATTAAGTTCCTAGATAATTAGGCTTTAAACTATTGATCTCCGGAGAGGCTGATTACTGGTACCAATATGGCTGAATACTGGGTTGTGACGGCTGAGTACTGGGGAAATATGCCTTATTTTGATAAATATTTTATTTTTAATACTTATTGAAAAAATATATAATATCTGTTACTTTTATAACAAAGTATAATAAATGATTAAGTGAATGAGTAAATAAAGTTTTTGATTACTATTTTTAATAATTTTCTATTCATATTTAAACTTGCGCTTTCCACTAAAAGGCTGACTACTGGTGGCTTTACCCTATTCTTAGTTTGCTACTACCACAATTTAGAGTATCTGTAAAAAAATACTAACAAGTAAAGCTTATTATTACACTGTTCAAGAGTATTTACATGATAAAGATGTATAGACTAATGTCGTGCAGGATGGCTGCCAGTTTATGTAATTATTAAATTATACCATTGACATTGAAAAGAAAAACTGTTGAGTTTCTTGCCAGCTCTTTTCGGCAGAACTGCTTTCCGAACCGATAGCTTTTTTTCTACGTTCATGCGACGATTCAAAAGTGCTTACAGTAGTCTATTTGAATAAAGAATATTTTGAATTTATTTGTTTTCTTTCCAGCAAAAAATATTATAAAACGAGGAAATAAGGAATCAAAATAGGAAATAGAAATATTCATTGGATTTTTAATAAAAGAAAACAAACATTTCTTTATAAGAGGTTTCCGATTGATTCCACTATAGTCGTAGTTCAATTATAAATGAAATAAAGTGAACAGACTGAGACAATTTTCGTTTTTTGCTGGAAATTGAAATCTGGCCCCTTTTCATATTTTTTACCCATTTCTCTCTTACAATCCACCTATCTATCTTTTTTTTGTTTTTGTTTGTTATTTACATTTCGTTTGAGAGTTCCTTTGCAATATCGAATAACATCAGTTCTTTTGATAAACTTATGTTTCTTTATTCATCGTATATAAATATATGAATACGAGTATATCTAGTGGATATATTTATTGGAAATATATATATATATATATATATATATATATATATATATATATATATATATATATATATATATATATATATATATATATATATATATATATATATTTACTTTATATATATATATTACTTTATCATTTGCTGTAGAAATGATTATAGTGGATTTTAAGTTGTGTTTGTATTAATGTTTCTATATTATCAAATTTCGATATTTATTTCATTAAAAGAAATATTATTTTTTAAGTAATAAGTTTTTTGAATGTTCGGAACTGATTTAGAAAACGTAAAAAAATTTCAACCGAGTATTTTTCTTTCCTAAGTGTTGAATAACACATTAAAAATAAAAAAAAAATTGTTCTGAACTATTTTCGATATTCGATATCTTGCTATTAAAGTTCGATAGCGTGCTATTAAAAATCCATAGATTATTTTGTTGTAATATTTATATTTGTAATATTTTTTTTATTCTGTTGTAATATATAATTCAATACCAATGCTACGCCGAAGGATATTCGATAACTTCACTAATCAGCTTGTGGGAAATGGGAATCAATACCACCCTTTGCGTGTAATATTTCAGTACACACAAGTGCAGTAATAAATTACAATTATAATTTTATCTAAATTTTTAACTTGATTCTTGTAACTGCCAACGACTTCGTAATTTATTTATCCTTTAATCGTAAAAAGTAATAACACATTCAAATGATACAATCTTGTGTTTTATATTTTTTTATATAGCAATATAAAATTTAAGCTTATTGTAAACCCGATGGTTGTGGGTTCCCAATCCCAACTTTATGGATTAATTTATTTTCCTACTCTGTTAAGATAGATCGCGGCGTTGAGTTTCGAAACTCAACACTACATTTTTTCTTCATCTGTAGTTACCTTTGTGGTTTTTTTAAGTACAATTTCACATTTTAGGAATACTCATATTAAAACAATAATAAATGACAAAAGACATAGTGACCAATGAAAATAAAAATAAAATAAAATGTCTTTTTCTATCAGCTTCACGCTGTATCCCGCCCGTAAGTACAGTACGAGAGAGAAACTAGTGTTAAGACACTTCGCTCCCCACTTTCCTGGGAAGATCGTCGCAATTTGCCTCGACAGCAGAGCGAAGAAATGAAAATATTTAATGTTTAATTTCCTCGAGTGGGAATCGAAACCACATCCTGTTGGCCTCAAGGCCTCAAAAGCTTTTAAACTCAAAAAATAGGGCCAAATTACATAGATCATATTAAGATCCAAGGTGAATAGTGGATTTCATTAATAACTCTAACTAAATAGAGAGTTAAATTACTGTTACACTAATAAATAGTTTATGTTAAACACGAATATGCCATTAGCACATAATGATAACTATAGTTTACAATTTGCAAAGACACTTAATTAAACGCTTAATTAAAAAAGTAATTAGAAGCTCTTTTATTGCTATATATATAGCACTACTTTTAGCCATTTCTGTAACAATTATACTGTTTATTATATTTTTTTTTAGATACGCGCTGTATTCTGTATATATCAGGGTAGAAAAAAGAATCTGGGAAACAAGGGTAGTTATAATTTATGTTATACGTTAGTTATAATTTATGTTATAATAATTATTTTTGCTTTTTAACAATAAAAGAATGTAGTTTATACTTTATGACAAGACCATGGCAAATGTACGTTTGATTGAATCCAGTCTGTTGCTTTGTTAAAACAAAATCATACTTTCAATATGAGTAGGTATATAATTAGTAAATTAATAAGTATACGCTCTGGTGTCGAGGCTAAGCGTGGCGTTGAGTTCTGCCACTCAACACGCAATGCCTCCAAAATTCGCCAGAAAGTGGGGAACGGAGTGTCTTAACACTAGGTTCCCTCTAAGCTAATACAGCTAATAAAAGCTAATAAAAATTAAATAACAAGTATATCACTAACTTTCCTTCTCTTTGGGTCATAAAGCGAGTTGCAGTTTTATGAAAGAAAATTTGTTTAACGATTTACGGATGATAATTTAACGTAATAATGTCATAAGAAAACATTGATGAAAATAGCATAATTTTATGAATTGAAATTATTTTCACTGAACTATTTTTATTTTGATTAATACAAAAAGTTAATTGAAACTTACAAATTCAGTTATTATTTTACTTAAATTATACAAATTCCAATTAATTATAAGTCACAATAAATAAATAGATGCGTCACAAGCTTAGGTGATCCTATAGTGCGTCTCTGTCGCTTGTTGCTCTCGCACGCACGCTGGGCTCAAGCGGAACGTGACAACGAGTCAGGGTTTAATCACGCATGCAGCTACCACTCATCGAAGTAAAACGTTTCAATTGTGATATTAAAGTATTTTATTTAAAGAAGTAAGGTTGTGTTAGTTGTTACTTCTTTTTAGATGCTTTTGAATATACATATGTTATGTTTCAATGATGAACAATATTTGAATAAGTTATATAAAAACATGAATTAAAAGGGAATACGGAAACGGCTTACTCTTAGTATGAAAAATCTTATTCAATTATGAAAACATCAAAAATTGTAGAAAACGTGAATGAAAAGCACACGCACATGACTCTTGTGATCGTAAATCTTATTTATCTAAACAATATTGCTTCACAAACAGACATACTCCATAATAACTAAACAAAGAATCTATGGAAGTGGAAAAAAAATTCTAGACCTCTCGAGTTTGACTCTTCCAGACGAGTTAGACGCGTCGACAAAAAAAAGTACTAAATTTCAATATTACTTAGTGTAAGAAAATAGAATAAAGCATTCCCTTAGATCGTTGTGCCGTGAAATGAAGTGTCTTGAAGGAAACGGCGAATCGTTTCCCCCTGGGCTTGTTATTTTGCCTTGTAGTTCGGAGGACAGGCGTTGCCAATATTTATATTTCTTGACATCGATTGTAAATGTCAAACGGATCGTTTCAGTTTCAAAGTTAAAAAGCGAGAGTGTAATTATTTTAAAATTGGGCACGAGTTTTTATTATATAAGATATTATTGTATAATATTTTTTTTATTTTTATGAAATTTTATAAAGAAAAAAATCTCTAGATTAACCTACTAAGTACTAGATTTCTAAAAGAAGTTAAAACTAAGCTTTCTCTTTATATCTAAAGCCACTAAAGTCTTATCGAACTTTCAAATCTGATCTATAATATTCTTAAGCCAAGACTAAATCAATCAATACATGGCACTGGTCCAAGTATAATAGATGAGGTATATTCTATCAAACGATATTATAACACTCCATCGTGAGAAGGGAAATGAGTCGAATCATAGATTTATGATTCGACAATAAATTATTGTAACCAAAAGCCATTCCCTTAAAGGATATTATAATGCGGCTTCAGCTACGTAAATATTATGACAAATTGCCTGATAAAGAAAATTGCTTATACCCTAATACCTAAGTCGTTTTTCAATAGATTATAAGAAAAGCAAATAATTTTGGAAGTTAACGTTAAGGTGTTAAGCAAATAGTTACTATTATAGCCTCCTTTTTAGGGTTGTGTCCTTATAAAAATGGGAAAACTTACACGAGGATTACGTTGGTGCCTTACGTGTCTGTCTATCCGTCTTTGTTATTCTTCTGTCAATCGGCCTGTCTTTTTTCTCAAATCACGCAAAGGTATCTGTAGTGGAAATTAATGTCATATATTCTGATCTACCTCTCTCGTCGTCGTCTCTTTGATCCCAAAATCTTGAACTTCTATGTCAAGGCAATCAAAACATGCATTTCAAAATCTGTGAGGTTACTGTTAATTTTATTACAAAATTGAAGTGGAAGCGAGCACCATCAGAACGAGTAGAGGAAACAATCTGTAATTTGGATTACTCATAGAAAAAGAAACTTTTATTTGCAGCTGTTTAATATAAATGCATATACTCACAAACTGAAGTTTCTCAACTTTTAAACTTGTACTTCCTTTTGACCTACAATCATGAAACTGGTACAGAACCTACAGTGGGCGAGTCCAACCCGCTCTTGATCGACTTATAATTATTCAGATGTAAATGCATCACGCTTAGTTTAAAGTAAATCGATATAATTGATCGAAAATAAAAATGATTAATTACTTCGAATGTCACCCCCAACCATAGCACCTGCAGTCTCAGTGACTTCGCCATCGTATCCTATATATAGAGTATAAGCGCTGAGCAGAGCCAGATGAACATAACGAATATAAATAATTCAATTTACAAAAAACTTTTCTAGAAAAGTATTAAACGATAAAACCAGTACACGCTGTACGTAAAAGTTACCTGTAACAATGTAATTACACAACTTTTACTTAAGCTCGAAGCGGACGTTATTTGACTTTCTAGTGCCTATAGTATTTCTCCTTCAAGCGATATTGCAAATAAGTGTAGAATAGTTGGGTTGTAAAGAGTTTCGATACACATATTATACGTATTAAGTACAATTTAGTACAATTTACTTTTTTAATAACGGAATGTTTTGAGAAATGTTTCTCTCTTATACTTTTTTTTATATCAGGACAGGCAAGGGAAACCTTGTGTTCAGACACTCCGTTCCCCATTTCACCCAATTTTCAAGTTAGTTAAGTAGAGTTGAGTAGAGTTGAGATGTTGCTGTTGAGTGGCGCTATCTAACATTGCATCTCGTCTAGCACATTCAGATAAATAAAAATAAATAAATTTAAATCTTGGGCCCAATTGGGGTCGTACTGACAACGGGACGTGTTAACTGTCAGTGGCTGTGCCATAGCAACAAAACGATCACAACTTAAAAATATAATAGATAATAGGATGTAATATATAAGCCTATTGTCAAGTTTCTCGAAAAATGAACTATCCAACACAAAAACTATTTTACAATTCAAACCAGTAGTAGTTTCTGTGATAAGCGCGTCTAACCAAACGTGCTTTTCACTCTTCAGCTCTATATTATTAGTATAAATATTGAAAGTAAATTATAAGAAAGGGCAATATTTTCAAATTATATATATTCTTTTTATTTGAATTATAATATATACTTGCTATATAAAACCCGTGGCGCAGTGGCAAAATCGTGCAACTGTAATCGTGACATGTTGTGGGTTTGATTCCCACTAAAGGAAATGAAATATATTCATTCTTCGCTCTTGTGTTAGAGCAAAGCGCGGCGGTGAGTTCAACTGCCTAACAGGCAAAGGCTTAGAAATAGACGGATAGTGAGAAACGGAGTATCTTAATACTGGATTTCCTCTGCCTACCCTGCCGTGTGCGGGAAACAGCGTGAAGCTAAAAATATAATAATAATAGTAAAGCGAATATTAATAAGTAATAAGCATTTTGAAACATGTCTGCATAAATTCATAAGAGAATAACAGCTTAGATTATATATTCATTCTTCGCTCTTGTGTTAGAGCAAAGCGCGGCGGTGAGTTCAACTGCCTAACAGGCAAAGGCTTAGAAATAGGCGGATAGTGAGAAACGGAGTATCTTAATACTGGGTTTCCTCTGCCTACCCTGCCGTGTGCGGGAAACAGCATGCAGCTAAAAATATAATAATAATAGTAAAGCGAATATTAATAAGTAATAAGCATTTTGAAACATCTCTGCATAAATTCATAAGAGAATAACAGTTTAGATTTCAAATTAAGGTGGCAACTTAATTAACCAAACACTAACTGTAGTCTCTCTAAGCCAACTTTATGCATATCTAATATGACTTTAATTACTAACTCTACACTGAAAATAGCTGAATATTTGTATTGCATAGAGATTATTATGTTTGAATGATTTAATGAAAATGTATAGATAAGTATAGTCATAGATGGAATATTGTAATCAAAAAACCGGACAAGCGCGCGTCGGGCTCGCCCACCGATGATTCCGTACAAGATTCCGTACAAGAATCGGAGGTCTTGAGCTTTTTCTGAAATTCAAGCTTAGCCACAGCCATATCATCTGATAGATCACTTGAACTAGCGACTTAAGTACTAAAAGCCTCTGTTTTTAAGGCGATTATTTTTTTTTATCTAATTCTAACTGTAGATGCTAGCGTCTAAAATTTCATAACTCTATAATTGGGCCTATTTATTAATTTTTATTCTCTTTGTAATGTCGAAACACAAGTTTTTTGCGATCATATCTTTTTTTCAAGTTAATATAAAAATTGTGTTTTTTTTCTCTAAATCGTGGGGCCGTACCTAGATCAGGTTGGTATATGGTTTAAATTTCAACTTGATATTTCCAAGCGTTCCTGAGATAAAGATTCTTAACAGACAGACAGCGGAGTTTTAGAAACATCCTTCATTATTCATTAAATATGAATTTATAAAACACCTTTCAACCCCTAAATAAAATAATTTGCAGATAGATTTATTCAAGAAACTATAAACATAAATTGTTTATATTCATTACGACTAAATAATTAATGGAAGATTCATCTGAAAGTGCTTCAAAATATATTATAATATGAGACAACGCGCGCTTACACAAACCCTACATAGTCAAACCGTCTTATTTAACAAGGCTTTCACTTAACAGCACTCGATTGTAATAGACTAAAATATTAACTTACTTAAGTCAAGATTTGATTATTATTATTATTTACTATTATTTCTAACCAGACTTTCAGTTTTCTGTATCCGACATATATATACAGGGTCGACAGAGGGAAACTGGAAACCTAATGTTACGAAGATCCGTTCCCCACTTTCCGGTAAAATTTCAAGCCATTGGACAACAATGTGGACCTATAAAAATCAGTTCTCCCTTTCGAAATACGGAACCCTAAATGCAAAAAAAAACAGCTTTCCCACTTTTGTAGTCATATGCAGAAGAGTATGAGAGAGACTTGAGAAGTATTAGGACACTTCCTTTCCCACTTTCTATCCAATCCAAAAAATAAAACAAGTTTTTTTTTTAATATAAACCTGTAATTATATGGCAACTCAACCAACAACCACTGAGTAAATTAAGATATTATTCAACTGACAACACATTGATGAGAATGCTAAAACAAAATCCTTTCTTCAAGGTCGCGAAATAAGAAATTCAGACTGGAATAATCACATACACATAATATAGGTTATATCACGTAGATGTTCGTAACACGTTTTATCGCTATATGAGCTCGAGTTCATTATATTTTATACAGTTATATGAAAGTACGTTTATATACTGTTGTTATATATTGAAGTATGAAATTACAAGTATTAGGTACAAATCCGATTAAGTTCACCTGTCGAGGAGGATTTATCTTTTGGAAGGCTTGTAAGAGCTTGGTGACGGTGTACGAGGTGAAAGACTCCGGCTATACCCCGCTAGTAATAAAGTATGAAGCCAAAAATATATTTTGTAAAATGAACCCGAGACCATCGTGGCGCAGGGCAAAAGCATGTAAGCATACACGCGACAGTTGTTGTAAAAAGTAGTGCCTTCGCATTGCCCCGGCGCCACAGTGCCCAGGTTCGCTCTAATTACCCTGCTATTAGTGATTATAGTTAAAAAGCCGCGGGGCTTAATTTTCAAGAATTTAAAGTGAAAATATGAGAGTGTTTATAAAAACCTAGGTAATATATATCTGGTCGGAACTCAACGCCGCGCTTTGAGATGCATTTTAAGATGCCAGCGGAGAAATTAACATATTGTAAGTGAGAATCAAACCTGCAATCATCACGTTCCACAAGCACACGCTGATGCAAATAGATTATTATCAGCATTTTTTTACATTTTAACGTCAGATTATTATGTATGGACTTCAAGTTAGAACAACGTATAAAGATTTTAAAAAACATTGTTCATTAACCATTCTGTATAATTGAACCCACATATACCTCTACTAAAAGTAAAGTATATGTATTATATAATAAGGGACTAAGTGCCATCACATACTCCTGTCATAATCATAAAAAGTGAAACGAAACCTCCATTTTAGGCAAAATGGTGGGTCCATTTTGCCTAAAACATAAAAACTTTGCGAGTTTTAAATATATTTCAAAAGGGTATCGCAATACATATTTTTTGTTTATAAAGATAGCCGTAAATTATTTCTTTAAAATTGATATTATATTTTAAAATTTTTTTTAATAGAAAAAGGTATTGAATGGAAGAAGAATAAATAAAATGAAAGTTTACCGCAGGGGAACTGATGTAATTAGTAGACAGCCCATTTCCACACCCAATTTACGTGACATTGCGTGTTGAGTGACGAAACCTAACGCCGTGCTTTGTCTTGTTACCAAAGCGAGGAAATGAAAATAATTATTTGCTCTCTCTTCTTTCTTGTCTTTGCTACTAAAATTAATGAGCACAATTTAAAAATTACAAGTGTATAAAAATTTCGACGTAGCTTGATGAGAACGTATGGCTTAGTGGTCAGAGCGCCTGGTAGGTTTTCAGGAGGCGAGGGTTCGAGTCCCGCTACATTCAAAGTTTTATACGTTTTCTAAATAAGTATTTTTCTTTCCTAAGTGTGGAATAACACTTTAAAAATGTTTTAAAATATTTATTTTAAAACATTTTTAAACAATTGGGTAGCAGAAATTTGTAAAAATCTCCCTATAGAAATGCTAACGACATGAACAAGTTGTAACAAGCGTATAAAAATTTCGACGTAGCTTGACGAGAATAGGCTTAGTGGTCAGAGCGCCTGGTCGGTTTCCAGGAGGCATGGGTTTGAGTCCCGCTACGTTCAAATTTTTATACGTTTTCTACATAAGTAAATATGTAAAACAATAAAGAAAATATTACATATTCGATTTTAACTTGTTACGTAATAAAATACAAAACAGCCGGAAAAACAGGAATATTACTTAGAATGAAAATTAAATGGAATTCAATTGGTTTAGTCGGTTTTATAGTCACACTTTGTGACTATAAACCGACCGGTAAGTTCGACCCCACTCTATGAGATGAAATATTTACATAAATTTATATTACTATTTCTTCGCTCTGGTGTCAAATCAAAATAAGTGCGGCGTTGAGTTCTGCCACTCAATACGCAATGCCTCCAGAATTCGGCAAAAAGTGGAGAACGGAGTGTCTTCATACTAGGTTCCCTCTGCCTGCCCTGCTGTGTGCTGGATATAGCGTGAAGCAGATATTAATTGATATATACATTAGATAAAAAAACTCTCTCAAATAATAATACCGACGAAAAATAACAAAGTCATATCTGAAATCAATTTGGTTCTAAAACAATTTTTAAACTTATAAATAAATCTATTTATTATTAGGCATACAAACTTCACATATTTCCACTAGCTCATACTAAACTAAACTAAAACGATTTAAGCCCCGATAAGTTGAGATACTTGAGGCACTTCAATCAAGCGCAAGCTTAGCTGGATGCTTCCGTCTACGTTTTGCAATACTTGTAGGCAAGCGATTCTGTTAGCGGGCGAGTGAATAAATAAAACGTTGCGGGCGGTTCACGTTTGGCTTGTATAGTTATATTTTAATATATATTGTTAGCGTACTCGTGTAATAGAGGGTAGATTTAGGTGAAAATAATTATAAAAGCAGTAGAATTGTGTCAATCGGGGGACAGTTGCGTGTAAGTGACGGTCCCTATTGGAAAGAAACTAGTGTGAAGTATTGTTAGTAGGTGATACATATCACCTATTGCAATTACGTGGTATCTCTTTCCAAATAGTTTAAAAAAATTTAGACGATGTGTGTATTTAACGTGCATTTTAAATACTATAACCGCTTCCGATTTCTAACAATATTTTATATTGTTGATTATAATATGTAATAATATAAAAAAATATCATTTTCTATTTATTTTATGTTGTACATAACTGAATCGTTTCAAAAAATGTAACTGTACATGGACACAGTCGCCTCTCCTGCAAAAAGTGATTTTGTGAGTTAACTCTGTTTACATGTAAGTGTGTGATATTATGTTGTCTGTATGGTCTATATATAATAAGACAGTAAAAATATTTTGTCTGTACATTTAGTAATTTTGACTGAAATGGATAGAGGGACACCTAAAAAGAATAATAGAAAGCAAAAATATTTTTTTCGAATTATTTGTCTTTCCATCTGTCTGTCGGTCTATCGATATGTATGGTCACATTTTTCTCTGAAAGTACTGAACAGATTTACTTGAAAATTTCACCAATTGCTTTGTTTTAACTCAACTAACCTACTCGAGTTTGGTTCATCAAAATCGGTTCATTAAAAAAAAAGTTAACGTCATTTTTATGAACTCAAGGCATTAGTTTGCCTGCGAATGTTATATAGCAATCGCGCTGGTAAGATTTTTGGCCAAAGAATGGCATTCGAAACGTCTTGGTTATATGACTGTTGATAAAAATATATATTTTTGAAGCACTATTATACATTATTTTATACAATGAAGTAAACAAAATTATACAATAAAGTAAACAAAATTGATTTGTTAATGGAGATTACCTTCATAAATCATAACAGTTAACTTTAAGTCGTAATTAATTCAACACAGAGATAAAGAGCGATTTGATCTTCAATGAAATATCATGTACATATAAAGAATTTTTTGGTTCGTTCGTTCCTTTTAAATAAATCTATATAAAAATGCCTAAAAACATCCTCTCTACGTGTACTCTTTTATAACTACATATTTACTAATTGTACATTTAACTAATTTAAAAACTGTACAGGAGTTAATATGCAATCATTACAGTTATTTTACAAAGAATATTATGAATCCTTCAAATCAATAATTTAACATATAAGGCTGTTTCTGAAGGAGTAAATTAAATTATTCACTGACATCAGCACATTTAAAAGTTTTAAAATTATAATGAGAGTTACATAACATAGATAAAAACAAATAATTAGCCTTAGGTGTATTTTATAAATATCAAATATCAACATTGACCGTATTTTTTAATTAAAAACAATCAAAAATTCTTATAGAAATTACGATAATGTAGTAAAAAAATAACATTAGAAGTCATTATAGTCAATAATCATGTAGTTTCAGCGGGCGAAGCCGCGAGCGGGCTGCTAATTTATGTATATATAAATAGCTTTTAAAAACTCAACCCAATCAATAATTTTTTATATGACTTTTAGTGAATTTGAGTACACTGTGTGATGGAGAACAAAAACTCAACGAAGCAATTTATGTATGTTAAGCAAGGAAATTCTTGAATTTATACATAAAATATTAACATACCTTCAAGAGAGAGTTAAACTCACAACTACCGCAGTTTATGAGAATGCGCAAAAATACACCACGAAGGTGCAACTGTGTCCCAGTTGTTCTGATCTATTAAATATTTATAGATAAAAAGGTCGTGGTCGTCCACCAACCTCGGGCAATCGTCCTTTAAGCCGTTGGATATTACGTCTTTGATTCTCACAGTTTTCTATACATATAAAATTTATTTCAGTTTACTATCTATGATTTAAAATAATTAAATAAATAATATTGTTTTACTTATTTATGTGTAATATTTTACGCTATATCCTGTACACAGCCGGGTAGGCAGAGGGAACCTAGTGTTGAGACACGCCGTTCCCCATTTCCTGCCGAATACTGGAGGCATTGCGTATTGAGTGGTGGTGGAAAAAACTAAAATATTAAATATTTCATTTCCTCGAGTGGGCATCAAACCCATAGCCTGTCGCGTTTACAGTCACATGCTTGCCCCTGCGCTATTACTAGCTGTTGTTTTTGCCTAAGCATAAAAAAACTATATAATAAATTAATAGTCCCGATAATTTATTTTGCATCGGTTCTTTTCCGGTCTGGAACATTAATTTTGGAGAAATGGTAGTAGTAATCTATTTGACATGTAAATGCTGACATTGAACAAAATCAAAAAAAAAACATTTTCAATCGCTAGAGATGTCCTCAATCATTTTATACCCATACTATTGTAACAGCCTATTTTCTACAACGCAAAAGAAAACATATAATTAAACTTTGTAATAATTTAATTATTACAAATAAAACACAATATTATTTGCATAACCATATTTTTATACCACATTATGCTTATAATAAAAACAATTCAGTTTAATATATTCTGTACAAATAATCCCCTAATCCTTCTCTAAAGGCTAGCCGAGTACAAATAAACATTTTTGAAGACCAAAAAGTATAATATAGCAAAAACAACAAATCATTCACATTCGAATATACATAGAAACATCCCAATCATTCCACCTGAATATCAAACGACGTTATTTTTATAGGATTACTCGAAAAACCATTGAATAATTCCTTTTATGGTAAGCTTTCAATTCGATTCTAAAATTAAAACACGATTGGTCATTTACATCCGGTTTTTATTTAGAGATTTCCAAATGAATATTGGCTTAGTTCATATAAAATTGAAACGTGATCAAATAAGCTACTTTTGATTACGACTGTTGTGATCTAGTAAAAAACTGCGATACGATTCTAAAAGCGTTAGTTTTTTTGTTTTTTATGTTTTTGTTTTAGTAAATGCTAATGGAGTGAACGTTTTTATATCTATATTTGTTGGGTTCGCCTCCGTGGTCAAATAAAACCATTAAAAAGCTGCATGACACATTCTAAGAGTCTAAGTGGTCAATAACCACAGTGGGCTTAATCGCAATGTTTAATGTATCGAAATGAAGCCTATTTCCGGAGAAATGGACCATACAATACAAAATAATAAGCACTCTATAATACTAGTTTATAAACATATTGAAGGAATTTATTAGGAATAAATTTAAAATTAATCTTAAAAAATATTTTTACGTAATATTTTTTTTTCATTGACCAAAGTCCAACTCAATTAAAAACAATTTAAATTTGAAATATCACATTTAAGTTATAATCAAAAAGCCTATCAAACAACTAAAAGCAAAACGAGAGCTGTCACTAGCAATTTTTCCAAATAATTCAACAAGAGACAAAGCCAGTGACCTCCCATTATCAAATTAAGCATCCATTAAATGTTAAAACATGCTAATGGATTGATGTAACATCACAATAATTCCATAATTAATACTCCCGCGCCGTCCGTCCCGTCCGTGCGTGACAATCGGAATATAATTTAACAAATAGTGACGTGACATTTTGTGTTGTCCGTGACAGAAATGACACGTTGACACATTTTGGCCTAACCAAATCAAATTAAGTGCTTGTTTTCATTATGATTTATGTATAATGTAGGATACAAAGTAACTGTATTTTCTTATTTTTAGCAAATTTAAATAGGTATTCGAAACTAAAGATAGAAACATTTTTTTAGATATCATCTCTATATATAATAAGATAGTAAAAATATTTTGTCTATACATTTAGTAATTTTGACTGAAATGGATAAAGGGGACACTTAAAAAGAATCATTTAATTCAACACAGACATAAAGAACGATCTTGAAAGAAATATGAAGTAAATATAAAGATTTTTTGGTTGGTTCGTTCATATAATATATGTTACTAATTTAAAAACTGTACAGGAGTTTATATGCAATTATTACAATTTTTTACAAAGAATATTATGAATTCTTCGAATCAATAATTTAACATTTAAGTTTCTTAAGGAGTAAATTAAATTATTTACTGACATGAGCACATTTAACAGAGTATATTATACAGGTAAAAAGAACATAAAGTTACAAAAATATATACATGTAATAAATAATTAGCTTTATGTGTATTTTATAAATATCAAATATCAACAATTGTCGTATTTTTTTATTTAAAACAATCAAAATTCTTTGACCATAATGTCGTAAAAAATATATATTTTTGAAGCACTATCTCTTCTCTATATATAATAAGACAGTAAAAATATTTTGTCTGTCCATTTAGTAATTTCGACTGAAATGGATATAAAAAAATAATAGAAAGCAAAAAGATTTTTTTGATTTTCTTGTCTGTCTGTCTGTCTGTATATATATATATATATATATATGTGTGTGTGTGTGTGTATATATACATATATATACATATTGAGATGTAGTGCAATGGCACAGTATTTAATTTTAACCACGATAGCTGTAGGTTTGTTTTCCACTCAGTGGCGTGAGGAGCGGCGGCACTCAACACCGCATTTTGTCTCTCTTAATGAAAAGAATATAATAATGTCCTAGCATATTTACATCTAAAAACATATTTATCCACACGTCGTACTCGTATCTGTTACACATATTCGTAATTCCAACAAAACAATTCTTTAGCCCACGGCGCGTCTAAGTAATCTTGTATTGCTGGTCTCTGAGGAAATCTAAGTTTTGCCGCAACGCTGACTCGTACAAATGGAAAAACGGGTGGTGATGTGGTTGTCCAACAATTATTATAGTGCGGCGCTTTAATTCTGATACAACTTTTTTGTGTCCTTTTACGTGATAAGGGTACCCGACAGATTGTAGGTTCTATTCCCGATTCTTAGGTCGATCTCCACATTGATGAATGATTACATTTAAATTATTTTTTATAACTACGCTCTGGTGTTGAGTTCCGCCATTCACAATAATATGATCTGGGGCCTTACTCTTGACGACAATATTCAATGATCAATCGTCAATAAATGTCATTTCGTACTCTTGAAAGCAATCAATTGCTAAGTCCACTACCGCCCGCTAGTTGACGGTTGCGTTAACTAAAAATTGTTGTAAAATTCGTTAGAATTGTGATATTTGGTACTCTTGACGCGTTTTTGACAGCTAAAATGACAGCAAAACTAGAAGTGGAATTAGGAATTTAGTCAATAGCTAAAGTGTATCTTTTTAGAAATTGATTTGTTATTTTTCTCGTGAAAACGGCAAAAAAATGGCACGTTTAGTGCTTATGTACTGTGTTTTGAGGAAAACATATAAATTAGACCTTAAGAGCAAAGAAACATGCGTTGATTCGCGAATTTTAAAGAAAACTGAAAACTACTGACTGTCGTAATGAAAAATTCTGTTATAGAGGTGATACGAAGAAATAAGTGAAATTCGTCACATAAAGCCCAAAAATTTAAAACGAAATTAATGACTGTAACTTACATATACTAGGTAAGTTAAGTATTAATCTAAGGAAATACATATGTAATAGTAACTGCTGATTAAAGTGCTAAGCAAAATCACTGAGTGTTTATTTTTCAAATGTATTTAAATATATTATCAGTGGACTTTTGAAGTTTAATTGGAATGAGCATTTGCTTTGTAAAAATACATATTAAGTAACTACCAATATATGATTCAGTAGCAATATACCAATATAGTAGTTGGTACTTAAATATTTTATAAACTACAATAGCAAGAATAGTAATTATACTATAATTTTATAGGCGACCATATTTTGGCCCAAAAGTGGATAAGTTTGATAGTTGAGATGACCTCTAAATGTAGATGCTTACACGAACTTTACAAGAATATTTCGCCAAAATTCACATTTCTGCTCAACCTAAATAAACAAAAATGTTCACAAATGGAAACACAGGGAGCAGCATTGTAAATAAATAACACATATTGCAAGTGACAACATATGTGTTAAAGTATTATCTAGAAATGAGTTGGAAGACTTGGAGGTAGAAGAAGTAGAAGTCTCCAAACATTACAGCTGACTGAAAGGTAGTAAAAACATATAATAGCTACAAATTAAGGAAAGAAACAGAAAATAGGTCCACAAGTTATATAAATCTTTTTATAAATAAATTTGTATATCTTTATTTTAATATTAAGGTATTGTCTAACAATGTTTGTTATACAATAAAAATTACTTTTAAAGTTGAAAATAGTTGAGCAATACAGTAAGACATTGAATTTTCTTATAAACTTGTATAAAATATTATTAATATTTAATTGATTGATTCAATTACCGAGTAAATATGTACTTATGTGTAACAAAATTATATTCTACTGTACTATATTGTTTAATTTAATGAAACAAATTAAATAATAATGAAATAAACTATATTAGCTTTCCAAATAAATCATTTTGAATTTATCAAAACTTTACAAAAATGCTTAAAAGTATGAGTGATTGGTCAGAGTTTAATAGATTTCCTGTATGTCATAAATGTTTTTAAGTATCAAGTATTTGTATATATGTATGTCTATAATTGTATCTCTATATAAATGTATATATAATATCTATGTATGTATTTATGTATGAATAATGTATGTATGTATAAATGTTTGATATAACAAATAACAAAAATATCTTTATACTTTAAATAAGTACAAATTTGGTTGAATGTATTAGCTTTGTGCAATACAGTGTTTTTAGAAAATTTGTAATTAGATATATGAACCTCATGCTAAAGAGTAATGTTTCAGATGTATCAATATGTAAATTTATCTTATTTAACTTATTTTAAAAAGAATGATTTAATTATTTAGAGATAGTTTTGTGTTGCACTTGTATTTTTAAAATTACCAATAAAGATGTATGTTTTAATTATTGTTTAATTACATAATTGGCATTTAAAACAAAATATTATATATACAACAAGAAGAAAATAAAAGCAAACCATTACACTATATGTTATTTTTAGTTTTTTTTTATAGGTAAAGAAAAAAGTTTGTCTTTTGGTCTTTCTTATAAATTAAAAATTAACCAACTTTTACGTACTTATTTATGACGCTTATGTATAGCTTTAAGCTTTATGATATTATACATAATATGATAATGGTACATATAAATATTCTTATTATAATAAAAAGACATTCAGTAGTATAGCATTTTTTTATTAATACTTTTGTTTTAATCACTTTTATAAACATAATAGACTAATCACAATTCTTTCTTTAAATGTGCACATTTAAGCGTTATCCATTAACATAAAAATTTATGTATGATTCTTTCAAATAAAAACAATCATTAGTTTTCGCGTGAACTTCAAAAGCATTTAACCTTCGTTATTTTGTTATACTTTACTTAATTTTACATTTCAACCTTCTTTTACGTTTAGTTATAGGCTAAATGCACATCGATTGTAGAAATATATTTATTATAACTGATAACATAAGCATTAACATAATAAACAAATACATATGTCAAATGCTTTTTTTGACAAAACATTCTAAATAATTAGACATACAGATAAAATATATCCATTTTTTTAGGACGACTTCAAAGATTTCATTGTTTTTTAAGTAAAACAAAATAAATATGATTTATAATTATTGTTTTTGCGAAAAATGTGCATTTAAATAAATTATATCAATGAGTTATGAATGGTTATTATGTATCGCAGATTTATCGGTATAAAGTGCACAACACTAACTGTCAGTTATAACGGCGTTAGGATTAGTCAAAAGAATAGTAATCCGACTTTGAGAATGTTGGTTTCAAGAGTACCAAAATAACGTCGCCGCAGGATTACATTGGACAATGTTGGACGTCAAAATAGGATTGAAATTACTTTCAAGAGTAAGGCCCCAGTTCTGGTGACAAATAAATTTTGTAATATTTTAATTATTATACATATTATGTGTAATTATATAATTATAGTTATATTGTAATATTGTTATCAACAATCAGATTTAACAACAATCTCAAGTGACCGCCGGAACAAAATGGCGGATTACAAGTTTTTCCAGAACACAGTAATATGAGTATGAAAGAGCCTGATTTGTAAAATACCGTACCAACATAAAAAATGTAAGAAATACATCTTGTTTTCAAAAAATAATATATTATTAATTGTGTAGGAAAATCATAATCTAAGATATTTTTAACCAATTTGCAATTTATATTGTTTTACTGCGATGATAGTGAGTTTGATTCCAACTCAAGAGAATTATGTTTTTTTATTTCGCTTATCAAATAGACTTACTTCATACTCCCTACCCTCCGCATTATTAAATTCTGCCATTCAACATGTTAGGTTTAAAACCGGCTTGAAAGTGAAGATCGGACGCAATGTCTTAACTTTACTGTCATATACTTATAAGGTTACGTTTTAAAATAAAATATATTCTGTCAAAATTTAAATACAAACATAAAAAACTATTACAATTAAAAAACTTAAACTTTTAATACATAAAATAGTCGGTTGTTATCTAAATTACAGTTACGTTCATTTCATTTAGTTTGTAACTAGCACACCTACACCTTTTTAATGGTCCAGTATGAAGCAAAGTTGAGTTACAGCTTACATTTTGAACTGATTAAAACGGATTATATTTTTTAGTTCGAGGTCACTCGTGGCGCAGTGGCACCAAGTGTGAACGGTATAAACGGACGTAGGGAATACACGGAACTGGTTGTAGAGTCGTTCAGAATTCGGCAGAAACTGGGGAACGGAGTGTCTTAATACTAGGTTTCCTCTGCTTACCCCGCTGTGTGCGGGATCTGTATCCCATAAAAAAATAAAGTTTAATTCGATATTTTTTTGTGATGCCAAAAATCACATATATAAATAAATAAATAATTTATTAATCTTAAATTGAACTTTAAAATTATTTTTGTGGCGTTCAAGAAGTTTTTATGTCATGTTGCTCAGATTTGAATTTACATTTATTTGGTTCATTAATTACAGTGAACGTCTATATATTATGCTACGTCAATGCCGGTCGTGGCGTAAGGCCAGAAGCTGACTGTAAACGACATGTTCTGGGTTTGGTTTCCACTCAAGGACATGAAATATTTAAATCAGCTTCACGCTGTATCCCGCACACAGCAGGGCAGGCAGAGGGAACCTAGTATTAAGGCACTCCGTTCCCCACTTTCTGCCGAATCCCGGAGGCATTGCGTTTTGAGTGGCAGAACTCAACGCCGCACTTAGCCTCGACACCAGAGCGAAGAAATGGAAATATACATTTAAGTAAATATTTCATCTCATCGAGTGGGGATCGAACCCACAACCAGTCAGTTTTCCAGTCACATTTCGTGCCCCTGCACCACGACTGGCCTCAAATATTTAATATTTTAATTTCCTCGCTTTGGTACAAACGTTACGCTTGTTACGTTTTGCATTTCAATTTTTTTTTTGCAAGAACATTGCATACATTTAATAACATAAACCTTATGTGAGGCTTAACTTAACACTCTATTCCACTTATATTGTATAAAAGATTTGTATTAAGAAAACGTCTAATATTTTCAACATGAGTTTACCCCTAATGGCCATTAATCAGTTTTTTTGCTACGCTCTGCAGATAGTTCAAATTACAGCGACACGCTTTTCTTATGAACGCAGCGAACGCTGCGCAATTTATTTTTTATACTTCTTTTTTACTTGTTGAGGATTATGCTATAAAAATATATGAATATAAAATGTTCTGTGTTCACAGATAAAATAAAAAATGGACTAAATTTAATTATGTTTAGCAGAATGTAAATATTAAACATAATCTAAAATTATAATGTGATATTTTGGTATAGCTTGACAACTCTGTCACATTTATGTCATTGTTGAAAAATACCTTCTTCCATTCCCCATTTGCAGCTGAATTCAGGAAGCATTCGTATTGGCGGAACTCAACGCTGCCCTTAGCTTCGTTACCAAAACGAAGAAATGGAAATATTAAATATTTATTTTCCGCGAGAGGGAATCAAACCCACAACCAGTCGCGTACAGTCGCGGTGGCAACTACAATATAAATTAAAATATAAATTTAATAGTAAAATTAATTTCCTATCTGAATTGCAATATAATACACGAACACCACTTAAACTGCAAATAAAAATACAAAACCCAATATCTAACCCGCGGCTCCCAACTTTTTATTGTGAAGTAATGTGCCAGCTAATTCTATGTCAAGAATGGTAAGTGGCCCGACCTACTGTGCCGAGTGTTTCGAGTCCCATTTTTACTTGTACACCCACTCCCATTGGGGTCGCGAGCTATTTTTATTTAGCATTTAAAAGATATCTGCAGTGATACTTTTTTCCTCTTATTGCCCGAGTAAAGAATATCTTTTTTGTTTTTGCTGTGAAAGGCGTGTTTATGCTGACCGTACTATGGAATGATGTGTTTGTTTCTGATGGTTGTGTTGTTATTAAGTTGTTATTATTTTTTTTTCTTAGATTTTTTTTAACTTCGTGCTGTATTACGCGTAAATCGGGGTATGCTGAGAAAATCTAGTGTCAAGACACTGTTTTCCCTACTTTTCGCCCAAATTGAGTAAATTAAAAATAATTGATTCCCCTCAGTTGAAATAAAACCCACAACGGTCACGTACTGCAGCGCCATGACGGTCTCAATATTCTTTTATTTATGTGGGCATTTATATTGTTCTGTCTTACTGATTTAACACTTTTAAATTGTTATGTTATATGTCAAAATAAAAGTAATATCAGGTTTTAGGATCTAGGTATTGTCCAACTAGAGCATGGTTGCATGTACGAGAGTATTATTTTTTGTTGTCGGCGGGCCACCAGTACTCGACCGGCAGGCCGCGGTCTGTGCACTCATGAACTAGAGAGAAGAGATATGTTCTTGTAAATGTTGTTTTTTTAATTTTTCGGGCCAAATTTTCTCTCTTCCTCCATAGCCCCCTCTCCCCTCCTACGCCCATAGAAATACGTGTATATATACGTGTAAGTTATAAGTTGAAATATCTGTAAAAGAATTTTTAATTCACATTCATAGCAATTGCAGTCATATTAATAGAAAATGTCAGGTCATATTGAAGTGTTCTTCTGTTATAATTCAATTTAGTTTTATTAACATAGAAATTCTTTGTTTCAGGTTATTTCTGGCATATTACAGATTTCCACTACGACCCACTTTACACAGCTCAAGGCGATACTAGAAGACGTAGGTATAAAATTGTAAAAATAAAAATATTGTAACCATATAAGTACATGTTGCTATACTATTTAGTTAAGATCGGGTTTTAGGGTTCGATTCCCATAAGTCTGCGTACTAATATTTATCTATGAATATAATTAAATTTTACAGCATACTATATACATATACATGCGTTGAGGCCAGTCGTAGCGAAGGTGTGATTGTAAAATCGACTGATTGTGGCTTCGATCCCCACTTAAGGAAATGAAATATTTATTTAAATTTATATTTTCTTTATTTCGCTCTAGTATCAAGGCGAAGCTTGAGTTGAGCAAGGCGAGGTTGAGTTCCGCCACTCAACACCACAAATCGGCGGAAACTTTGGAACGGAGTTTCTTACAACTAGGTTCCCTCTGCCTACCTTGCTGTGTGAGGGATACAGCGTGAAGTTAGTTATATATATGTACATGTCAGTACCATTTTGCGGAAATAAGGTGCTATATAACCTATAAATTTTCAAAGAGATTCTACTGTTACGTCATTGCCATTTCCATATATGTATAGCGGGCGGGTTATCAAAAATAAAAATAGCGGCTTTGAATTACTTCAATCAATGCACAATGTCTTCCCTTTGAGAAAGAAAATAAAAGTGCCTTAACACGACTTAGTACTCCTACCGGTAAAGTATTGTAAGCGCGCGATACGGCGCAAAGGCTTAAAAAATAAATAAATTTTATAATATATTTTTTGTAGATTGTCGAAGAGCAGACGAACGTGGGAGTTCAGGTCACCACCGAGCGCTAGGCCGCTTGGGGGACTATTCATGTGACAGTTCCTTAGAACTAATACAATCTGCGTTAAGATACATGCGCACGCGTCATTCAGAAAACGTAGAATTTGTACTTTGGACTGGGTAAGTTGTATAAATATTTTGTTTTGTGTTTTTGAAAACGTATTAAAAGAGGCAGTCGAGGTGAAGTGGTACAGTGGTGAAACGCCTGTAAGTGTCTATGATTGTGAGTTTGATTCCCTCTAAGGAGAATATTTATAAATTATTTTCATATTCCCGTTCTAGTAGACGAGTCGTTGATAAATTAATTGAGATTAAATAAATGCAACATAAAAATATAATCCATCTTATAGTCAGTCAGGGTCAGGGTAAGATGGATTATATTTTTCAATATACTTATCAATAATCAATATGTAAAAAGTTGTATTTGTAGACCGTGCCAAATATAAGCCAAAGCATTTAGAGAATCTTATATTATTATAGCTGGTACAACCAGGTGCCAGTCAGATTTGGCTTCTTTTTATTTTTGATGACATAATATGTAAAATAATTTAGACATGATATACAGAATGGCCAGTACTATCGAGGATGTCACGGTGAGAATGAGAAAGAACGTGTTCAGCTGGTTTGGGCACGTCGATCGAATGAGTGATGAAACGATGGCGAAAAAGATTTTTGATTGAAAAGTGAGTGGTAAGAGAGGTTGATGAAAGTGGACGAGGCGAAAGAAGTATGTAGAGAACGTAGCGTTTGACGCTCCGTTTTCTCTCGCAAAAGATAAAGCGTGAAGCTAGTTTACTTTAGTTTACTTTAGTTTACTTTAGTTTACTTTAGTTTACTTTAGTTTACTTTAGTTTACTTTAGTTTACTTTAGTTTACTTTAGTTTACTTTAGTTTACTTTAGTTTACTTTAGTTTACTTTAGTTTACTTTAGTTTACTTTAGTTTAGTTTTAATTTAGTCATATGTGTGAGTTCGATTTCATTGAGGTAATAAATTCTAATTAATAATATTTTTTTCTTCAACACACAATGTCTCGAAAATCCGGCGGAAAGTGAAACAAAGAGAAACGAAGTGTCTCAACAAGTGTTCCCTTTCCCTATCCTGCTATACGCAAAAAAAAACCATATTTAGGTTTTTTTATACATACTATTTATGTTCTTCCTATAGAGATATAGTAGCCACACAGTACTCCAGCAACGAGGACAACAGGTACCAGGCGATCAGGAACGTAACAGAGCTACTCCGTATGACGTTCAGCTCGCACTTCGTGTTCCCTGTCCTCGGGCACACGGATCCTGCGCCGTCTGAGATGTTGACGAACTTGTGGAGTCACTGGCTGCCCATGGAAGCTTTACAAACTTTGAAAAATGGTAGGTTTATGTATATAACTATGTATTTTTATAAAGGAACCTGTCTAAAGAATATATTTTGTAGTGGAAATAGCACCTAGCCAATAAAGAAGGACATGTCTTTATACTAGGCTAGGTCTCTGTTTTAACTTTCTGATTTTATTAAATTAGAGCCCAATTCCTACTTCTCATATATCTCATAATCAAGTGAATTTATTATTTTCATTTCCCCGTTCTAGTTATACAGACGCAGCGTTGAGAGTCATATACATGTATTTTTTTCATTCTTAGATTTCTAATTATGTATTTTATATAAGAACAACAACAATATTTTTGTCTGTTGTATGAAATTCCACTTTTAGTCTTTTTTTTATTTATTCTGCAAATTCTCACTATTTGGCAATTTTCGTGATTCTGGGTCAACGTGAAATACCTTAAAATAAATTAACACTATTCTTCTATTCTTTTTCGGTTTTGATTACGCGCCGAATAAAATTAATAAACTTAAAGTTTTGGATTTTCGGAGTGATGCACACTTATTTTGTATCAAATGAGCAACAAAGGTAAGTTTCTAATGATTTTTCTATGAAACTGCAATTCATTTTATTTAATTTATATTGTAAGTTCTCACTTGTAAAGCCAAATTTTATAAGTGTAGGTCTACGGGAATTATTCTGTAGGTTTTGATTCCATGGTGAATTTGGTGCAAGATGCAGCAAAAACTATATTTTCATTGCTTTAACTTAGAAACTTGATTTTTAGTTGTGATCCAACAAAGCATCCATAATCGTAATCAGCAATCTGTAGACCTAATATTCGATATAAATTTTAACTTGAGACCTCCACGCGATCTTGAGATAAACAGTCTTGATAAAGTAACAGACCTAGAGCAAAGTGATCTTATAAGTACTCCGTTTTCCTTTTGAAGTACGAAACCCAGAAAAAACATTAAAAAAGGGAAAATATACATTTTATATAATCTTATAGAGAAAATGTTACGGGAATTTCCTAAAGTAATTTGATTATAGTTAAATTAGTAAGCTCCCTCTTTTAATAATTCTTAAAACAATGACTATTAATTGCTGGCGTAAACAAGGCACTCAGTTTTAATTGAAAAGTCGAAATAGATTACTAAAGAAGTAAAGGGAGGGAGTAGACAAGTACTTAAATAAAACTGTTATTTTGAACTTTAGAAGCTATATATTATAGTATTTATGTTATTTCAGTTATAAATATTATATGTATAAATATTCTTTTTTATCTTTTTTTTCACTGAGGCCGGGCGCGGCGCAAGGGCACTAGCGTACGAATGTAAACGCGACAGGTTGTGGATTTGATTGCCACTTGAGGAAATGAATCATTCAATATCTTCATTTCATCGCTCTAGTAATGAGGCATAACGCCGCGTTGAGTTTCACCACTCAACACGCGACAGCTCCAGAATTAGATGGAACGTGTTGAATTTATACATTATCTAATAATATTTTTAAATCCTTTGTCTGGAATATTAGCTTAAGAAATATATAAAATACTGATTTCACGCTACACTGACTTGTAATATAAAAAAAATATTTACTTAAATTTATATTTCCATTTCTTCGCTCTGGTGTCGAGGCAAAGCGCGGCGTTGAGTTCTGCCACTTAAAACGCAATGCCTCCGGAATTTGGCAGAAAGTAGGGAACGGAGTGTCTTTCACTACGTTCCTTCTGCCTACCCTGCAGTGTGCGGGATACAAATGAAAATAGAAAAATCTGTGTTAAAATCCCTACGAGATGCAAACAGTGTCAGCACAAATCCCGTCGATACGCCCCTCAAAAGAATATCTAGAAAAACCTTAGTAAATTGAATAGGACTGTACGATACGGCATTCCGCTTTGACGCCCGGCTATCCTCAGTTTTTGCTAATCGGATAAAGATAAAGTTTTTCTACACCGACGTTCCGTTAAATTCGATTTTAGTATCAGCAGTTCGTGACTGTTTTTTTACTTTTGTTTTGTTTCTCCTTAGTTTTTGTTTTCGTTCTAGTTTTTCGTATTGTTTTTGATTTTGCTTAGTAAATTGATGTTTTTGGATGTTTTTTATATATATTATAGCAGGGTAGACAGTGGGAACCTAGTGGGTAAGATACTTTGCTCCTGACTTTCCAAATTGGAATGATCGATTTTGGAGATATTAAATGCTTAACATGTACGGAACTCATCGTTATTGATTACTAAGGAAATGATGAAATAAAATATTTTCATAATCTAGCTTCTGTTTTTTATTAAAGTGTAAAATGTAAGAATAATATTAAACTTCGAAAAAAATATGTACATTTCATTTCTTTAAAAATATTTTCCACAAATTCCTGTCCTTAATTGATTCTGACATTTGACATTTTGCGGTGTTGAATTTCACTACTCAACACCTAACGCCATTAAATGCGAGAAGCTGGAAGTGGAGTAATGTACATCATATATTTCTATGTAGTTTTATTTGTTGGTGCCAGTGGTATATCATGTTTTCTTGTTTGACGACCTTTAGCGTCGTAGCGTAGAACACACTGGGACTGTAGACACGACGGTTGTGGATTCGATTTTCGATCTTGATAATGAGGCAGAGCGTGACGTTGAGTTCCGCTAATCAATACACAATCCTCAAGCCTCAAGAATTTGACGGAAAGCAGGAAATGGAATTATTAATTATTAATGGGAATATAATGGAGAACAGAGAATCTTGACACCAGGTCCTGAAATTCTCTTTGTTTCTACTGTTATATGTGGGATACAGTTAAAAAGCTAAAAAAAGTTTAGCTAGCTCGCATTTCAAGATTTTTTTAGCTTCACATTGTATTCCTTACATATAAGAGTAAGCAGAGAGAACCTAGTGTTAAGGCACTCCGTTCTACACTTTCCATATAATTTTACAGACGTTTTATTTTTACTTTATTTTGTTATCAGCGTGCGAGCGTGGAAATGTAAATAGATCATTCCCCTTGTAGTGAATCGAACCCCAAATCGTCGCGTTTATGGTCACACTATATACACGTAATTTTTTCCATCGTTATTTTTTAATTCTTTTTAGCTTCATGCTGTAGCAGGATAGACAAAGTGTTTCTGAGAACTTGTTGGAGTATTAAGACATTCGATTCCCATTAAAACACATCCATTCCCCACTATCCACCAAATTCTGTAAACATTGCGTTTTGAGTGGCGGAACTCAACGCCGCGTTTTCTTGCATATACACACATTGAATTTATCCTGTACCAAGTAATCATAATAAAGTTTTACCATCCAGGTGGTTATTACACGATAGAGCAATCACATAGCAAATTAAGGATCGTGGCCCTCAACACGAACCTCTTCACTGTCAGCGAGGCTAAGAACGCGCACGCGAAACGTCAGTGGGATTGGTTAGACGGCGTGCTGGAGAAAGCCACGGCTAATAGTGAAATGGTGAGTACTAATTACTTTATCAATCGCCTGTCTACAGTTTTATGGGTGGATTTTTGGAGATTTTCTTTTGAAATTATTATTAAAATGGTTGGGATATTATGAAGGTTTTATGTTTGTGTATAAGGTTTTTGTTGTAAATTCACATAATATATTGTTTTTAATAATAATATGGCTTTGAATGGAAGTAGTTCGTATATTGACGATGCGACATATGTAGGGAGGGCAGTGGTCGAATCAAACTCTTAAGTACTACAGTACTTATAAATATGATACACTGAAAGAACTATATCAAATATAATACATTTCTTATAGTGTAAAAATAAAAATAGGAGTGCCACATACGGTTTCTTCCTTTTCTTAAAACTTACGATAGTGGACAGTCATAGTGGAGAAAGATGGTCGCACTCTTGGCTTAGCTCTGAGTTTTACAATGCAAGGCTGTTGAGATTTCAGTTATTTAATAAGATAAAATAACTAGAAACTGTCTTTCCAATATAGCAACCTTATGCCAAGACTGTTTGCTATTTTCCGCCCTAAATTTCGTGTTGAGTGGTATAATTCAACGCCGCGCGTCTTTCTATCATAGCTAAGAAATGAAAATGTAATCATTTCCGAGTGGAAATCGAACCCACAACCGTCGCGATAACAGTCGGACGCTGCACTACGACGATCTAAATAAAATAATATTTTTCTAAAGAATACTATTATAAACGACTATGCAGGAAAATTTATAAATAGCACTTCAAAAATAATCACACTACTATTATTTATATAAATAACTAAATAATTGAAAACGAATGCTTAATAAGATCAACCTATTTTTTACTCCGGTACAAATAATGAATCGTATAATAATAAAAAAATTCTGAATGTATTTATTATGTGAAATTCCAATGCAATTAAAAGTTAGCCTTTTGTTCCTATTTTAATGATGCAATTTTGCATTGTCTCTGGATCACATATTGTTATTTCATTTGTATGAAATTAACCAGTTCACTGTGAAGTAAAAGGAGATATTGTGGCAATAATAGATTGGTTTCTAATGATGTTTGGCTTGCGTTGATTTATGTTGATGCTATTGTCTGACTGTAATATGGTGGTTGTGAGTTCGAAGCCATTTAAGGGATAGGATGAGAGATTTTCAAAATGAATTAGCTTCACGTTGCGTCCCGCATACAGCATTGTAATCAAGACACTACATTCCCAACTTTCGCCGAAATCTGAAAGCATTGCGTGTTGAATGGTGGAAGAAATGAAAATATAAATATAAAAAATATTTCATTTCCTCGAGTGGGAATCGAACCCATAACCAGCGCATTTTACAATCACACTTTAGGCCTCTGCGCCACGCCTGGCCTCAGACCTGTTCGTGATATTAATATTATTAGTTTTATCCTCATTGTACTTATTTTTTTAGATTTCAATCTAAAAAAAAGTTTAAACCAAAAGCGTTTAAACCAGCATGAGGTATATCAAATTAACTTCTAAAAGAATATTGAATTCAAATATAATTCAGAAAACATCAACAATTTCATATAGTTTCAGTAGTGATTACGTGAATGAGTTTCTAATCTTGTAATTTATGAAAGCAGCGCCGGACTTCCCCGTGTGGTTCCGGCTGCGGGGTAGTTATGATACCGACCGCTAACAACTAGCATTTAGGGTGATTGTACCAATTTCACTTTTTTTTTCTTTTTAAAGTTGATTTTTTGATTAGTGAGTGATTGAATTTTATTTAAAATGAAAAGAAAAAAATAATGCTTCAATAGTATACATATCTTATCGTCCAATTTTTGAGACGTTCCATGCTGGGTGACGGGTTTGAAACCCGAATTGTGCTTTAATAAAAAAAGAGACAATGACCATAATCTATTTGTTTTTGTTTGTTCGTTGTGGTGATTGAGCCAACAACTATAGTATTTATGGTTATACACTTTCACCACTGCGCTTTGGCCTGTCTCTTTTCTTTAATCTGCTTTTTTTAATACGCTTACATGCAAGCATGTGACTGTAAGCGTGAAGGTTATGGGTTCAATATTCACTCGAGCGAATGAAATATTTAATATATTTTCATTTCCTCATTCTGCTAAAAAGGTAAAACGCGGCGTTGAGTTCCGCTATTCAACACTCAATTGGAGATTCAGCGTGAAGCTAAAAAAATGTTAAGACATTATAACTATGAGCTTATGTCGTTGATAATCAATCGATTATGCTCAGCTAGTGCGGAAGGTAGTAGGTTCAACAGTCACTAACAATTCTTAACTACACACTACAGTGATTATTTTTATTTATTCTATATATTTATAGACGCATTATCTATCAACAAATTTTAAATTACAGCAAAACTCAAGATTTTGATTCATTCAATTTTAAAAGTTAAAATTGAAGGGAGGAATCAAAAGGTTTATTTCAAACAATTTTATAAGGAAACCGTTTAAATATAACTTGAGACGTAATCCTCGCAAGCCTTGTTGTAGGCGAGGTATGCCCGAGAATATTTCCGCATTCACAATTATGAGTCATTACGGAACGCGGTAATATATCACAGTGACAAACGTAGCTTAACAGAATTTATGTAAATAAGTTTGTGCGTTGTTCTTCATATTATATGCTCTTAAGATTTTTCTTAATTGTTCTTTTTTATTCGTGTGGTAGTTTGCATATAACTGGGTAGACAGAGGAAACCTGAAAACCTAGTGTAAGGGCATTAAGTCGTTACCAAAGCAAGGAAATGAAGCGAGAAAATTGTGGCGAAGCTCCACGCCGCGCTTTGTCAGAATGGAAAAACTAAATAATCATATAATCATTCTTTCGATTAGGAATCAGATCCACAACTGTCGTCGTTTACAGTCTGACTGATTAACTCAAAATATATTTGAGTCCGTCATGAATTTCTACATAACCTATAGTATATACAGTATAATATATTATTCGTTATTTACATACTGTCGATCAATCGGCGTCCTAAAGCTGGGCGTTGGCGTTGGAAAAAATTGGCGCATTTACGAGTATACGGCATTAATATTTAATGTAACCAGACGCTGTGCGCCTGTTTCCCAGCAAATATTGCCTCGAACAAATACAGGTGATGAAAAAAATATAGTAATTTTATATGGATTATGACGACGTCCATTGTGATACAGTATGATGTGGATTTGACTTGTTTTTTTATAGTGTAAAATAATATTTTTATTTGTTCATTTTGTTTTATTTTGCATTTTAAAGTATGCTTTGTTCGTTTTGGATGTAATAAATGTTCAACATTTTTTAAATTTTTAAATGAGCATTAGGAATGTGTTTTGAGAAAACTTATAGATTTTTTTAAAAGTTTCTTAAAAATATTATTGATTATTTCTACACATAAATAACAAGATATAAAAGAATGTAAAAAAAATATATAAATCTCTTTTTATCAAAATTATTTGACGTGAAAGTGTAAACTTTTAATTGATAAAAAAATTTAAATGAGAGCATATTAAATTATATGGTAAGAAAAAACATTGCAAAGTAGCACAGTAACGTAATTTCCGATATATTAATAGTACGAAGTGTCCCCAGCATACTTTCTTCCTTCAAAGGGTATGTGAAATCAATTTATGCTTGATTTTGTCGCCTCGCGAAGCCTGGGATTTGGGTAAATTTCAACAAAAAATACTTCAAGGACGGCGTTTGTTCAAATAAATTGAACACATTATGAGCCGTTTGTTTCCCGAATCTTTTAAAGAAATTACGTTGCCGTACCATTGCAAAGCGTTGTTGAGTGTCTTTTAAAAAATATAAAGTATACAATACATTTATTATTTGGTAAACACGTTTTAGGATATCCTTATACCTTAGAATTATTAATTACTAAAAAAATATATATTATACACATAATGCCTCCAGAATTTGGTGAAAAGCACTAGGTAACCCTCAGTCTATCCTGCTGTGTGCGGGATACAGCGTGAAAAAAAAGACTTGTCTCATATAATATGAACACTAACGTTAACTCAATAATTTTAACGTTATCTCAACAGGTATACATAGTAGGTCATGCGGCTCCAGGCTCCGACTCCGGGTACACCGTCGATGCTAACAATAAATATTTAGGCCTGGTACGTCGCCACGCGCGAATCATCGCTGGACAGTTCTTTGGGCACCTACATGTTGATACCTTCAGGGTTATATACGACGATGGTATTTATAAAATTCTTTTTGTGCTTGTTTATTTTTTATTGTAAAGGATTTTTGTTAATGTTTGTGAATTCGCAAAGAAGACATAAGATTTTTAGTTTTGTTTCTTTGCATGTAATTATATTATAGTAAAATATAACATAGCACCTTTTAAACTAGTTTAAAAGGTGCTATGTTACTCTAGAGTAATTAAATAAAAAATATACTAGGCTATTTTTCTATTTAATAAATTAAATAGAAAGCGAGACCAGTCGTGGCGCAAGGATACAAGCGTAGGGCTGTAAGCGCTATAGTTTGATATTTGATATTTTCACTTCCGTACTATGGTAACGAAGCAAAGTGCTGCATTCCACACGAAATGCGTAAAGTACTTAACTTAACTCAGCTTCACGTTTTATCCCTAGCGGGGTAGTCAGAGAGAACGAAGCGCCAAACGCTACGGTCTCTACATACTTCTTTCGCCTTGTCCACTGTCATCAACCTCTTCATACATGTCCTCCGGGGGATCCTCATGCTTTTTACGTGACCTTCCTCCAGTATCTTTGATACTGTGTTTTCGAAGATCAACTGAGGTCTCCCCTTACCTCTCTTAGCACTCACTTTCTATCATAAATCTTTTTTGCAATTCTTTCCTCGCTTATTCGTTCGACGTGCCCAAACCAGTTAGCACGTTCTTCTTCATTCTCACCGTGACATCCTCGCTGATACCTGCCATTCTGTGTACCTCTTCATTGCGGATTCGATCAGCTAGGCTGATTCCGCATATCCTAAAAAGAGATCGCATCTCCACAGCATTCATCTTTTTTTCTATCTTCTTCTGTAATACCCACGTTTCGCTGCCGAATAACAGAGTCGGTACCAAAACTGCATTGTGTACGGCCAAACGCGCAGCTGTGCTGATGTTTCGCCGTGTCATCAATGTAGCTAAGGCTCCGTTAACCTTGTTACCGGCAGCAATGCGCCTTTCCACATCCATCTCGTATCTTCCATCTCTACTGAACATACTTCCCAAATATTCCCACTTCATTCACCTGTTCTAATATCTTATTATTTACACTGATCTTGCATTCCGTCCTTTCTTCATCTCTTTCAAAAATCAGAAACAAAAATCAGCGTAAAGAATTAGGCAGAAAGTGGGAAACGGAAATGGGGAACTGAGTATCATAACGCTAACGTTCCCTGGTTCCGTCTGCCTACTCTACCATGTGCAGGATACAGTGTGATGCTTAAGAAATATTTAAAAATGGAACCAAAACTTTCCTAGTTTAATTTAATTACCCTATAGAAAAAAGTAACTAAAACATTCCTTCGAGAGACATAACAACCTTCGTTAAATTGTTTCGTGTTGCTATTTAACCAAGCCGGGTTACTTTGTTACGACATGAGAATTAATGTAATGATTTCATACGAAGCGATACAGCATAATATAGTCATATATCAATCAAAAATTAAATAAAATTAAATCAGCTTCACGTTGTATCCCGCACACAGGGTAGGCAGAAGGAACTGAGTGTTATGACACTGTTCCCCTCTTTCCACCGAATTCCGGAGGCATTGTTTGTCGAGTGACGGAAATCAACGCCGCGCTTTACCACGATACCAGATTGAAGAGACGGAATATACATTTAAATAAATATCTCATTTCTTCGAATTGAGATCGAACCCACAACCAGTCGAGTTTACAATCACACTTTGAGCCCCTGTGCCACGACTGGCCTCACATCGATCAGTCCATTTAAAATTCAAGACAGAGTATTTAGCACACACCCAAACACCTGCGGATGATGCGGCGGCACGATCGGATTAGCGCCACACGTAGCCATATTGTGCTGTAAGGCTTAAAGCTGTTCAATTTCGGGGTTTTCTTTGTCATCCTCCGAAATATTGATAAAGTTGATAGTTTTATTATGAAATATGTGAATCGATTTTATTTTAGGCTGTTAAATTTATACTTTTTTTTATATCTTGACGCTGTATCCCGCATTCAGGGGAGGCAGTCAAAGGAACATAATATTAAGACACTCCGTTTTTAATTTTTTGCCGAAATCCCGCCGAGTGACAGAACTCAATGTCGCGCTTTGTTTCGACACGAGAGTGATGAAACGAAAATCTGGGGATCGAACCCACAATATTTCGCGTTAACAACTTGTGTCCTTGCGCCACAACTGGCCCTAAACTGAAACTTATGCCCAAATTAAAAAGCTCGAGCTACTGGAGCTTTTATGGCATAATTAACAAAATATTATTGGGATTATAAACGACCTACTAAAAACATAAACGAATTTCTTTGAAAAATATTTCAGAATTCCACTCCCGGAATCAAAGTAAAAACAAAAAATTAAAATATATAGTAAATATCCATTGAATTAGTATTTTACGTTTTTCACGCTACTTTGCGACGCTGAAATGTTCGAAGCTAATAATTGCGTGTGTGTTTAAGCACGAACTAACTTTTTTCGTACCATTTTAATGATGCCGTGAACCAAAACGTCGCATGTTGAACACAGCCTACCATTTTACAAAAACATTTAAATCGATATCGTTTGATGATAAGTGGGAAACTTTAGAAATATCGCATTTTAAATAACGGTTGTGGATGGAGTACAATGTTTATGTGATTGACGGCGATTGTACGTTTTGTTAAGTATGGTTAAATTAGAACTAGAGGCCAGTTGTGGCGCAGGGGCACAAAGTGTGACTGTAAAACCGGCTAGTTGTGGGTTATATAACCACTCGAGGAGATTAAATATTTACTTACATTTATATTTTCATTTCTTCGTTCTTGTTGAGTTTCACGCGGCGTTGGGTTCCGCTACTCAACAAGCAATGCCTCCAGAACTCGGCGGGAAGTGGTGAATAGTTTGTCTCAATACAAGGTTCCTTCTGCCTATCCTAGAGTGTGCGGGAACACAGCGTGTAGCTGATTTAATTTTGAAAATTAAAACTAGTTGTCGCAGCTTAATATGAATGGTTTAAGATGTAAAATGTTGTTTGACCCCGTTCCCCTAGGAATCAGTGATTAGGAGTAGTCCTCTATACCCCACCTACTGTCTCTATCTATCTTGTATATATTATTAATAACAATAACATTTTTATAATTCGTTCCTTACAAATGAAAGTTCCAACCGGGAAATATGATGTCGCATAATATGGAAATGAATTAATAATGATATATTTGCTTTATTCTGCAAGAGCAGGATAAATAGAGGGAACCTGGGAACCTAGTGTTAAGCTACTTCCGTTCCCCACATTCCGGCAAAATTAAAACGCTGTGCTTTGCCTCGTTATCAGAACGTGGAAATGAAAATAATAAGCATTTAATTTCCTCGAGTAGAAACTGAATACACAACCTGTCACGTTTTTATTTTAATTCATATTATATATTGTAATTATTTAAAATGACTTTCTGTTTAGATCAACCAGTGTCATGGGCGTTTTTAGCGCCGTCTGTGAGTCCATATCATGGTTCTTCAGGGTCATCAAATCCAGGACTGAGGCTATACAAGTTTGATTCAGATACTGGCAAGGTAATGTATAACAAATATTTGAATTAAAAAATATTTTGTACAATATTTTTTTTAAGAAAAACCATGATTTTTCTTAAAAAAAATATTGTACAAAATATTTTTATATTTCTGTTGCACTATAAACATTTAAAGAAATAGGCATATTGCTAAGCTCACTTTCTATATAAAAATTTCTTGATAAGCAAAAATAAGAATTTCTTTTTAAATAAATACAAAAGAAACTACAATATAGAATCTTATATTATTTTGTTTCTACACAAGTTATTCTCGAAATAGCAATGCATTATTAGATTGCGAATAGATACACCATCAAAAGATATTCCATCAAAATTGCTTTGCGTCAAGCCCATAATAAAATAAAGTGGTCGGTGTACGGCGGATCGATAACAAATCAAAGAGCTATGTTGGTACGAGAAATGGGACTTGTATGAAATATGGATATATTTATATATATATTTAGGTATATTTTATATGCATATTGCATTTATATTATAAGGGTTATTATAAGGGCTATTATCTCTTTCGTGTAATTTGTTTATATATTTGTCTATGGGTAGGGGACCTCACTACCTATTATTTTTTTTTATATTATTATTGTGTATATCATGTTGGTCAAGGAAATAACTTAATGTCGTCGAACAGCGGCGTATAGTTTCGCGGTATAACGTGAGGGTCGTTACTTCGATTCTCTGGTAACAATATAAAACGAAGCATGAATTTCATCACTCAACACGCGATAGCTCGAAAAGCTTGATTGGACAATGGGGAACGGAGTGTCTTACGTATAGGTTCCTCTTGTAAACCCTTTTATATAAATATGGAATAAAGTGTGACGTTAAAAAAAATACAAACAATGATATTATGCTTAAATTGCTTAGGAACCTGCATAGTTATTGTTTTGTTTTTTCATATTTTTTTCTGTATTATTCGGGCTCATTCATGTTAATTAAATTATTAAATATATATTTTAAATATAAATAAACATTGTCAAATATACAAATTTTAACTTAACATCACTCTTTATCCCTAGCGTGGTAGTCAGAGAAAATGGAGCGCCAAACGCTACGCTCTCTACATACCTCTTTCGCCTCGTCTACTGTTATCAACATCTTCATACATCCCCTCCAGGTTTTTACTTCACCTTTATCCAGTATCTTTGATACTGTGTTTTTTAAAGGTCAACCGAGGTGTCCCCCTACCTCTCTTACCACTTTATTTTCCATCATAAATCATATTTGCCATTTTATCATCACTCATTCCTTCGACGTGCCCAGCTGAGCACGTTCTTCTTCAATTTTATACGAATTATAATTATATTGTCATTATTAACGATTTTTTAAGTTTTAGTCGTGACTTCCTTTGCTTCATAAACAATATATTCAAACTAAAAAAATAAAAATACTTCAAATAACTCACTTATCTTTTATCTATGGATAAAATAATTTTTAATATTATTAACATATTTAACAGGTACTAGACTACACACAATTCTACCTTGACCTAGCCCTAGCTAACCGAGCGGCAGCGGGAGCGGGAGCGGGCGCAGTAGCGGGGGCGGAATGGACGGCGGAGTACAACTTGACACAGTATTATGTGTTAAGAGACGTATCTGCTGAGTCTTTACACCATTTGGCTGATAAGCTTCAAGATACGGTGATGTTTAATAAGTGAGTTACTTTTATCTATATTTGAATTAATGTAAGATCAAATCTCTTTCGTGTAATTTGTTTATATATTTGTCTATGGGTAGGGGACCTCACTACCTATTAATTTCATTCCTCATGTAGGTTTAGTAATTTCCAGTACTTCATCAGATATTAGGGAATTAATTTTTTGGAAAAAAACGGATTCTTTAAAAAAATCGACAAACACACATACAGCCCGACTTTAGCGCGCAATAGTCTTCAATTTAATTTTTTTTTCAATTTAAAAAGATGAACTAGCATAGGGATCCTAGTATTAAGACACTCCCCAATAAGATATTTCTGTTGCCCACTTTACGAATTCTAAAAGCTTTGCGCACACAGGCGGAACTCAACGCCGCTAATATCTATACCACTAATAACAACCCTCTTCTAGATATCTACGGGCGTACAACGTGAAACTCGACACGTCGGACAGTTGCGACGGTGCTTGTGCGCACCAACACTTTTGCGCTATCACGTGTCTCGACCACCGCGGTTACACGCAATGCGTTGAGGCGGCCGCCAGTGCGCTGGCTGCTTCGCGATCAGTTCGAAATATACCAGTTCTTAATATTATATTTGTTTTTGTTTGCGTTATTCTTCTTCTGTTCGGTTAAGTCCATTGTGAAACATCATTTTTGATTAGAATTCGTAATTTTGAATTAGTTTTGAATTTTGTTACTGATATTTCAAGTGTATGGACAAAAGTTGTATGGACAAAATATTGATTTGTTTCTAACATGATTATTATATTATAATGATAGCATCAATAACATTATTTTATTTAATTCTTTGAAATTCACTAGACAAATGCTAGCTATGTTAAAAACATCTTATTATATAAAAGAAAAATTGAAAACTTATTAAGAAAACGTATAAAAATGTTAACGTAGCGGACCTCGAATCCGCGCCTTCTGAAAACCAGAAACCGTTCAAAATTTTATACTTTTCTAAATAATAATTCATAGTTTCTTTCCTAAGTGTGGAATAACACTTTAAAAAATGTTAAAAAAAGAAATTGAATACCTAAAAAACTGAAATTTCCTATCAACTATGAATTCTTATTAAAATGACGATATATGATTTTTCATTGGGATTTGTAAGTTATAAATAACAGGTACTGTGGTTATGCTCAGGCTATTTGTGATACGAAACGTTACTGTTACTATTAAACGATTCGTTGCGCTTATTTTTAATTTTTATCCTTTTTTACCTTTAGTCTTTACTTTTGTTACCTTTAGTCTAAAAGTTCTAGTTTAGAATAAATTGTGTCAAATTTAATTGAATATTCAATTTATGTTTCAACATGGTGTTAGGTAATAGCTTGGTTTAGTTAGTTTTCACTATATATGTCATATGTAAAACGTAGCGTATGTAACTATTCGTAGCTATTATTAGGTAATCGAATTTTTATACTGCAGTATTCGGCGTCAACGTCATTTAATATTTAAGATACGCTGGTTTCGTGTACATATTATATTATTGTTACCTTAGAGTGTATTGTTGAGCTAAGTATTGATTTTTTTTAAGTTATGGAATAAAATTGTTGTTTTGTGGCCTAAAAATATTAAGAAAGGCAAATAATGAAAGGAGAAATTACAACAATTCAAAAAAAAAAGATGAGAATCTTTGTGGAAAACTTTCTTGATACTTACAAATAACTTCATGTATGATACTTGAAATTATTTAATAAAACTTAATATAATTTTTTATTTCATAAAATAAAATCTATAAGGACACGTCGCAACGGTTATGAGTAATACAAAAATTAAATTTGAAACCTTTCATTAAGAAATCTGATTTGAAATCTTTAAAATGCTCTACTATAAGGTTATAGTTATAACGTCGCCTTATAACGTATATTTTGTAAATGCTCGAAGGCACGAAAAAAAAGACATGTAAATATAATAGTAATTTAGATCTCAACTTTATAAAGGAGGAGCAATTAGACTGTAAGCGTAGTGTAAGTTAGCTTGTTTGATTTTTTGTTTGCCGTGACCAACATTTTATGTAGAACATAATTGTGTATGTAGAAACAGATATAAAACATATTATATCAATTTCTTGTATGATTGTTTTTGGTGACTTATGTATGATTTCTCGACTCATATATCTCGGTGTTAAGACCGCGCTTCGGCACCAGAGCGAAAAAATTAAAATGAACTAAAGAAATTTATCTTTCATTCACACAACCAGTCGCGTTTACAGTCACATTTTGTGTTTCCACGATACGACTGGCTACAATGAGATAGAACCTGTATGATATACGAGAGTATTATTATGTACGAGAGTAGTATTTGATTATTTACATATGTTAGACATTGTTAATGAAATATTCAATATTTTTAATTCCTCGCTTTGGTAACCAGACAAAGCTCAACGTAGAATTTTGACACTTAATGCCACGAGAATTCGGCGGAAAGTCGGGAAAGAAAGAGTCTCAATGGGGACGGAGTGTTGTAGCACTAGGTTTCTTTGGCTGTTTGTTGTGGGATTCAGCATGATTCTAAAAAAAATCAAGATACTCCGTTCTTCATTACCGGTACTCGACGGAACGGAACCGGAATTATTTCTATTTATATACTTGTACCGTATTATTATTATTTTATTTAGAGTTGATTATAAATGATTAACTTTACCTCATACATTACTCTATACATAAGATGCAGAAAACGAAACGAGAACAATGAACCATACAAGATATAAAAACCACCATTTTTACATTGTAGGCATATATATAAGTTATTAATAATCCCAGAAGTATTGGTTTATAAACTATTAATTATACTGTTTTGAATTTTTTACTTGTAATGGCCCTTTGAATGATGTTAATTGAAAAGAAAATTATTAATAATGCACATCAAGTTCGTGGGCCTTAAAAAACTATACTATATATGTTTCTATGATCAGAATTATTTTATAAATAATAATATTTTTCAAAATTAAACAAAATAAGAGTTGGTACATTTTGGCATGAAGCGTCCACTTTCATTTGTCTAACAGACTATTCTTGTAAATATTCCGTTTCGTAACGACTTACTTATGTAATAAATGTGTTTTATTTCATTATAAACGTAACTGTATATTAAATTGAATGTTTCAAATTAATTTTAATAAAGAATCGAAAGTATTTTGTGTGTTTTATTTGTCACTAGCGACCTGCTCGAGGCTTCTTCTCATCTGACTTATTTTTGTGTCAAATATTGCTAAAATACAACACAAAATGAAAACCTTATTTGAATCGTTTCAGAAATTAAATTGCACAACAACTGACAAAAACAAAAACAGACAAAAAAATAATGAAAGCATTTATGAGTGTAATAGACTCAAACATTGTCCCTTGAAAAACAAAATAATCAAGCGTCTATGTCAATATAATCAAAAGATACGAGCATATTCGCATCGTTTTTGCTGCATTTTTATGAAATTCGCCGCGTAGTCGAGTTATGAAATTTGGCACAAAATGAGAACTTACAATACAAATAAAAATAGTCCGAAAACAGAAAAAATCACAAATATTTCATACAAAAGAAAAGTTAAAAATTTTTTTAGCTCATTTGTAGTTTATTGATCTCTAACTATTGCACTCGCGGCGAGTGCGTCCGACCGGGTCGCGTTTGACCGATTTATTCTCTATTTTAATACTCTAACACTACATACAATTGATCCGTACTCTTTTTCTCATTATTATTTAGTATAAATAAGTATTAATATTAATTATATCAATATTGATATCCACAACACACTTATTATAAAAAAAACATAATATTGAGCCTTACATAATTTTTTTCAAATTATTCCTTAGAAATCTAAAAATAAATTAGCCAAAACGTTTACAATCAGAACTTTCCAATAAATCGTAAACAGTATATAGTCACTCTACATTTCCAACGTGACCAAGCTTCCTGTTCAAACATTTAACCTAATGCGAACAGATTAGTATTATAACAGCCAAGCCACAGCTAACCCAACACTGTGGACACGTGAATAGTGAACGTGACACATTCATATCCCAAGAGATTTACTGTGAAATGAAACAAAGTACGTCCTTAGTAGCTGTTTATGTGCTTCATTGAGTAAATAATTGATTATTTTCTGTATTTTGGTGTTAGTTCGACCGTAGAAAATGTTGATATAAAAGAAGAAAAAAAGTTAATTTACTTATTTTTGGGGGTTGCGTAGCCTAATGGCAAAAACAGAACTCTTATAATTGCGCCATATCCGTGACTCTGGGTGCTGTATAGTTGAAATTTGAAAAATGATTCTTTTAAGTGTATTAGGGTAGTTCAGTTACATTTGATGAGATATATGAAGTAAGTGATATGGCGGTGTCCCAGGAAAGTCTTTTTTGATTATACCAGCCAATACTTTGTAAAAGATAATTTCTACCAAAATATATTTTGGTCGAATTGAAAACCTCTTCTTTTTTGAAGTCGGCTAAAAATCTCATCAAGAATAACATAATGGTGGTAATAAATGTTGTGAACCCTTTAAATGCGAATACGACTCGCTCTTTGCCGGTTTTTCTTATATGCTATAGCATAAGCATATATATCAATCAATACGAAGAAACAAATCAAACCACTCCCAACATCAGACACCAGGGCGAAGAAATAAAAATATCAATATTTCATTTCTTTCAGTGGGAATCGAATCCACAACCTGTCCCATTTACAGTCCATGTGCCCCTACGTCACGACTGGCCTCGATCTTTATACTGCTCAACCTTTCAACCTTAATACAGATATGAAAATTACTGAAAAACCTTACATTTGGCTTTTGTTTTGGGAATAAGTTAATAGTCACTTTAGGGCCCCACAATAATAATCTTTATTATAGAGTTTGATTACAGCCTATAGGAGACGTTTGTAACGGTTATTAAAACTGAAGTAATATTGTTCGCAGTAACCATAAGAACGAAAATTATTAATGTTTATATTGTGCTATTATGTGTTTTAGTATTTTGCTACCGTAATATATTAAATGTTGATTGTAATTTCTTAAAGGAAAAGGGAAGTTTTTTCGGGTTCACGCTTTTTCCCGTAAAGCAGTAAGAGAATCTAGTGTTACGTGATGAGTGGGGGAAACAGCGCGTTTTTGCCTTGGCGCTAGAACGAAAATATTAATATATAATATATACACGATTGGCAATCGAACCCGCACCCGCACACGCACACACTTATGCCCACTGTGCCACGACGGCCTAAAGATGTTCTCATGAATATTTGAAAATTTAAGATCCGAAGTAATCAATTACAAAATAAATAAAAAAAAACAAAGTCAAAATAAAGAAAGTAAGTAAAATCACTTTAAATATAATTGCTATGCCGAGAGAAGTTCGAATTTACAATTTGTTCGATTTTTACAATGAATACTTACATTAAATATGGATAAGAAAAATAAGACATATACAAACATGTGGCCATTGTTGAGGCGAATTGTGACGCAGGGGCACAAAGTGTGACTGTACATAAAATCGACTGGTTGTGGATTCGATTTGCTCTCGAGGAAATGAGATAATATAAATATATTTTCATCTCTTCGCTCTGGTGTCGAAGAAAAGCGCGGCATTGAGTTCCGCAACTCAACACGGAATACCTTCAGAATTCGGCGGAAAGCGGGTACAGTGTGTCTTAACCCTAGTTTTTTTTTAGTCAGTATTAGTATACAGATCTTGATTAATTTATCACATGTAATAAGAACTATTTAAAAAATACTTGTTCATTACTTTAGTTTAATTTATTTCATTTTTTAATGACTCAATATCTAGTATTTAAAAAATAAGTACAGAATGGTGTGAATTTATTATTTATAAAAGTCAAAAAACCATGAAAAACTAAACGTGTCGTTTAAAAAATCTCTTTGTCAAATAGAAAATCATATTTTTAAGTCAGTCTTAAGCAAATTTAAAATATAAAGAGAACGATAAGCCTTGTAACCATCAATCTTGTTCAAAGAGGCAACCCTAAAAAGGTAAAGATTTTTAAATTAAAAAATGGCGCGCACGAAATAAATTTATTTTTCTATTGTCTTGGACTTAATTTAAAATGTTGTTTGAATTTTAATAAGAAAATCTAAAATAACAATATATTTTGTTACATTTTTCAATATTAACAAAATAATGTATAAAAGTAATATATAGAAAGATAGAAAGAAAATATTTTTTTTATGAATTGAGTATAAGTGGCACCGTGGGTCAATGTCCTGACTGTCAATTCGATTGACTGTATATGGGGATAAACTATTTTTATTGTCTCGAATTCGAGAGGAAGGCCGAGAACGAGGTGTCTATACACTAGGTTCTCTTTGAGTACAATGTTATATGCGAGATATAGCATGAAGCTTTATTTTTTTATATTTTAAGAACAGACAAACGAACTAGCTAGTTACTTGAAGTTAAGTGACTACCGCTGCCCTGCTGAAGAATATTGGCAGTACTGAAGGACCCCTAGGAACCACCCCTAAAAAAATTTAATTTCATAGCGTGGGGGCACTTCTGGTGATATGTAGTTATACAATAAACTGAATTTTCGAGTCTATATACTGTTTACGAGAGACTTATTATACAGTTTCGAAGTCGTATTAACAATGCTTGAATGCTATTTGAAAAGCATGGATTCATATCCCGCTACATATATTGTTTTATATAATATTTCAATATATTTATTTACATCTCAGGAAGGCTAAGTAGAGTACATTACCTTAACGGCGATATCATGTTCGTCGCGGCGAGCACACAGCATCTTCAATGCAAATTTATGCAAAGCGCGAGAGCCGATATTTGGTGGTTTGATGAAACAAGGCGTGTTGCAACTTGACTATTATGTAAGTTAAGTCAGTTTCCATGTTATATAATTTTAGGTAAAAATAAGCAAGTCATGTATAATCATCATCAAGTCATAATAAATCTTTATATAAATGGTAGCCTATGTGTTATTCTGGTAGTTATTATAATACCGTAACGTTTCATTAAAAATTATTCAGTAGTTTTTGCTTGAAAGTAGAACAAACATTCGTCCCCATAAACTTTTACGTTCGTAATTCTAAAATATAATAGTACGTTAGTAATAGATATATTAATGATTATGATTATATTTTTTTTGAGTACCTAGTGTTGAGTACCTCAATTTTTCAGCCATTGCGTGTTGAGTGGTGGAAATCAACCCCATACTTTGTCTTCTTTCCTAGAGTAAAAATATGCTTCTTACCTATCTCTTCTATATATCTTCGAGTGGGATTCGAATCCACAACTGCTGCGGTTACACTTATGCCGTTTGCCGTTGCGCCACGATGACCTATAATTTATCGAGGAGTTTAATCATTACTACATACTTTGATCTTAAAATAAATAATAAATCGTTGGGCACGAACGATCTTGCCCCGTTTACATCTATCTACACGACTTGCCAACAATTAATTAAAACTGCTCTCTTGAACGCTATTCGCGATATTAAAGCACTTTGAAAAAAAGCGGTTTTGCATTCCTATTGCCCCTCGTATTGTTCACAATTATTAACCACCGATGCCTTTTTTTTGTGGTTGCTATTCTCTTGCGTTATTGAACCTCGATTCCCCTATGATTTTAATTTATGCGGTCTTGAAAGAGTTTATATTCAGAATTAATATTCTAGTATATGTAATTATTAACCGAGTTTTAAGAAAAGGAAATATTGTCTACGTAACGACTGTAATGAGTAGTCATGATCGTTTAGTAAAATCTTTATATCTAGGAAGATGATGAATGAACTCTTATCACTTTTGTACATTTGTTCTAAAATCGTTTGGTAGGTAATCGTCACACAACATTTAATTAATTCAAATGAAAATTTATACTTAATATTATAAAGCTAAAATATTTGTTTGCTTAACCACGGTAATCTCGGGAATCACTGGTTCAAATTGAAATAAAAATGTTCTGTTCGACAGTCCATTTATTTAAAAAGGCTTCCTATACTAACCCACTGTACATTTGAAGCTGCAAGTAAAAATTTTTATAACTTTGAACTATTGACTATAGCATAAAAATGATAGACCGCTACCATTGCGTCCCCGGGTATTTAAATCTGATCATTTCACAATGAAGGTGCTGACAGAAAATTTCAATGAGGAGTGACGGTTGACAAGCAAGCTCTACAATTGTCTGTAAAACTTAATAGCTCGAGATGAGTTAATGTTCCAGTTTTTTTCATATTTCGCCATGTATTTGCGCTCATTTAAATCTAAAAATAAATGTAGAGGTTTGCAATTATATATTTTTTCATTAATTTTTATCACGTATATTTTATTAATAAAATAATATTAAAAAAAATTCTAACTATAAAACTGAAGACTTAAAATCGTGCTCGCTTTCTGTCATTAGCGACCTTTGGCATTTTTTTACTAATTTTAATGCTGTACTTTATTAATTGTTTTAATATAAACTTAAAAAATCAATTATCTATTATCTATAGGTATATATAAAAGGACTTGTTCTGACTGACTGAGGTAAGACGCACGCACAGCCGTAACCGCTGATGGGAGAAACGTGAAATTTGGACAGATGTTTATTTTTATAATCTGGACATCCACTAAGAAGGGATTTTGAAAAATTTTAACCCTAAAAGGATGAAATAAGGGGTTGAAAGTTTGTATGGATTTTTTTTAAAACAGCACCGACTTTTATAAAATTCGAATTTCAGACTCTTTAAAATATTTCATTCAACACGTATTTCGTGGTTCTTTTAGAATTCACCCCTAAGGGTGCAAATAAGCGGGTGAAGCCGCGCGCGTCCACTAGTTTTAAAATACACTTGAAACCACGATCATCAAATTTATCAAAGCCTCTCTAAATAATGCTATAAAAGCGTTCTCTTCAATTACATATTTCGTAAAATAAATACCTTAATATTATTTTATATTGAAGGCATATGTAATATGATAATTCGATATATGAAACAATTAAAATTGTTTTAATAATTGCAGTTATGAAATTTAGGTAATAAAATTTTCTTCTCAATACATTTTAATTAAAAGACTGTTCAAATATAAGTTTTATTCTCCTGTGTGGTGATTTATAAGTGAAATAAGTTTTTTTTTATCTATTATGGATCTATAGGAAAATGTCTGATATATTACAGATAAAAATAGACAACTTCACACTGAATATTAAAAAACAACAATTTGGGTTAACATTTATTCCCTTATTATATAATATCAAAGTCACATAAGTATAAAGAAACAAGGTGGGTCAACTTTATTTTTTTCACAATAGAAATGACCGACAGGTGGACCTTTTGTAATGTTTCCTTTTTCCGCTTTCCTTCCAAACGCTCTAATAACCCCTCTAAAAATAAGAAAAGAAAAATTTAACCCATAAAATATTTTTTTATCGAGCCCATTAGAATATTGATTTGAGTCACGGTGAATGATGTGCGTTATTGTAGTCTCTGTGTATGTACATATATGAGAGCCTTCAATGTAGATATGTTTGTATAATATTCAAATGAAAATTATTTATTATTAGATACTATTTCGAACTCATTGCTTGCGGTTTTATTATGATTCTATATTTTTTGCTATAACGACATAAAATACTTGAATTATTTAATTCTATGTCTAATTTCCACTCTTTTCGCTTTATGATCGCGATCGACGATTTTTTTGCGATTATGATCTTCTTTCGCAAAAATAGTATTTACTATATTTAATTTTCGATTTAATATAAATTATTTTAATCGTAATGTAATAAGCTAATTATAAATCTGTGAACATTTTTAAAAAAAAATTTCTAGAATATTTTTATCTAAAACAATTCTATTTTCACCGATAGAACTTGTATTCTGAACTAAACCGACTTATTTTCTTCAGGTTTACGCTATATCCTCCAAGCAGCAGGGTAGGCAGAGGAAACCTAGTATAAAAACACTCCGCTCTCCACTTTCCGCCCAATTCTGGAGGCATTGCGTGTTGAGAGGCGGGACTCAATGCCCCACCTCGTCTCGAGACCAAAACGAAGAAATGAAAATATCAAATATTTCATTTTCTCGAGTAGCGATCGAACCCATGACCTGCCGCGTTTACAATCATATCCTAGTCACACCCAGGTGCCCCTGCGCCACGACTGACCTCTATTGCTTTCTACTGACTTTTAACTTAGAAAATAATAGACAGTAACCTTTCAACTAAACATATTATCACAATGCAAATTCGTTAATTACTATATTACAAGATTAGAACACAGACTAGCCTCACCGTATTCAATTATAACTTTCACTTTGAGATAATTGGCAATGGCGGTTATTATTTACGCCTGTCTTCCTACCTTCGTTTCACCTTTGTAATTTCCTTACGGGTACGTTTACTATAAATACACATATTGTACGGCATATACGATCAGATGATAATGACTTTAGTGGTATAGTAGCATGAACATTTGCATATATATATGTGTATATAATATAATTTTATATACACATATATATATGCAAAGTTTTGCATTGGTATCCTAATTTAAAATTTTATATTTTGGTCTACTAGGAAAATTTTGAAATAAGTCATTCGAAATAAGAAAAAATACAGGTTAGGATGTACTACAATATTAGGATTTTTTTTATATTCATTCAAAATATATAAATTTTAAACTAGGATATCAACATCTGCACGTTAAGTCAGTATAATCAGACATAATTGTGAGTTCGATTCCCACTCGAGAAAATGAGCAACAATTTGCATACCACCTTTTTGTTGCGGCGACCATGTTCGGATTGTCAACAATATTGTTAATATGCAATTTCTTTGTTATCAGAACCGATGTCGTAATTTAAATTTTAGCTCCATCGGTCACTGGGAAGTAGGTCAAATTAAGCTTGCAAGATTTTACATACACAACACATACTACCTAATACATATTATACATGGCATGTAAAATAAAGATTTGTGAAAATATTATTATTTTATTTCTTAATAATGTTTAGCTAATAAAAGACTATGTAAATCTCTCAGAATTTTTGGACGATATAAAAAAATATTTCATTATTTTCATGATTATAATTATCATCCATTAACATTTAGTGAAAATCATAAATTATAAAATTTTATTTTGTATGTTCACAGTACTATCGGTATAAGCAAAAATAATTTAAGACACTTTGTCCATTACAACAATATAGAATATCTTTCTTTTAGCTTCACGCTGCATTCCACATTTAGAAAAGGGAACCTGGGAACCTAGTATTAAAGTATTCCGTTCCCATTAGTAAATTTTGTACCCTCAAAATATTTTAAGCTTGTGAAGACACTGCTCTCTCTTCTCATCAGAATATAAAAAGTGGAAATATTTTAAAAATGTATACACTTGTCTTCTCTCGTGTTAATGAGAGCTCTTTTTCTGTACTGGCCTTGGCACTGTTTTATTTCGTAAGTGTTGAAATGTACTTGGAATATAGCAATGATGCTTTATTTCTTGTATAAAATATGTTACTTTAGGCTGTATTCTACCTTTATAGTAAACAGAGAGAATCTAGCGTTAAGACATCCCGATCCTCACTTTACGCCTCATTTTTGAGACATTGTGTGTTGAGAGCCGGAAATTAATAATTACCTACCCTAGCAGGAAAATGAAAATATTTAAAATAGAATCGATCCCGCGAGTGACAATCGAACCCACAAACCCCGTGACTACTTACTGTCGGCCACTACGATGGTCTTGAAAAGAATATGTAGCTATAAATTTTCATTGGCTTTAGAATATATTTAAATAAAATAGAATATAAAAATTACATAACTATTGTATATATCATATACTTTTCTAATAATAATTAACTATTCATAAACACCAGAGGAGCTACAGGTGAGTTGCCGGTCTTTAAAGTGGAGATGGACGCACTTTTTGCAGATACCCATCGACCTGGATACACTGCCGCAGGAAGAAGGTTCCACAGTTGCGTGGCGCATGGAAGGAAGTTCCTACTACATCGCACAGTAGTGCGTTGATGGTGTTGATGGTTTTTACTAAAGTTTGTGATGTTCTGTGCGGTTAAAAAATTCAGCAACAGATAACAGGTCAACAGTTACCCTTAACATTCCACATAATAAATACAGTAGAGAAAGCACAGCAAGGAGACGTCTGCACGCAAAGCCAAAGTGTCAAGCTTTTGACAGATCATTGAGTGAGAAACCTGACAATGTCGATGGTTTTCACTCTTATTATATGCATGTGCACTTTATCGTCCCCCAAGGCTGCAGGCGTTCCCGATCGGCCATGGAAGTCGTCCTTGGGAAAACGTCGCCCAGTGTCAATATAAACTTGTTGAGGCATCCCTCGGGGTTATTTACTTATGGGGTGAAAGGAACCTGCATCATTGTGTTCAATGAGTTCTCTACCATATTTATCATGGGGTGCGTTGTGAGGAAAAATTTAACTCGTTATCTGCCGCCAAACTGCACAGTACTTCCTTCAATGCGATGCCCAACTGTGGAATGGCCTACCTAAGGCTAACAAAAAAAAGCGCGGCGATAATTTCTGCAACTCAACCCCACATTTCTTTCAAAAAGAGAACAAAATGTGTTAAAATTAACAACCCATGATTTTAAATACACATTGAAATCTCTGCCTACACAGCATACAGCAGCGAAAAGCAGTCAAAAAACGAAGAGTATGTTAATAATGTTATTTTCACAAACTTTTGATATATTATAAAACGCTAGTTTCCTTTGTAACGTCACCGTCAAAGGGGATGTATGCATTAACACCCCCTATATCACTTATGTGTAAAATGTGTACAAAGAGTCTCATGAAAATAACTTCTGTATATGTACTATTTACTATTTCTTTTTACTTTTTTTGTTAGCTTCATGCTGTACGGTGCTCGACACTGCTATTCCCATACTTCACGGAGTTTGACACTGCTTTATCCCTACTTTTCGTTCATAACTCAACGCTGCAATTTACCTTGGTACAAGAACGATGAAAATGTAAATATTATAATTTTTTAAGCCACACGCTTGTGTTACTGTTATTACGACAGCCTTAAATCAATTACTATACTTCAGGTAATATATTATCAAAATTAAAAGAATAATATAAATAACGTTTTGATTTAATAAATACCATTTTCCCTTGCCAAATGATAATTATAAGTAATTATCTTTGGGTGTTATTAGAATGGCAGGTACTAGCGAGGATGTCATACACGGTGAGAATAAAGAAGAACGTGCTCAGCTGGTTTGGGCACGTCGAACGAATGAGTGATGAAACAATGGCAAAAAAGATTTAAAGGTTGGGAGAGACCTCGGTTGTACTGGAGGAAAGTCGCGTATAAAGCATGAGGGTCCCTCGGAGGGCTTCTCTCTGACTACCCCGCTAGGGATAAAGCGTCTTCATCTTTGGGTTAACATGTAAAAATGGTAGAAGTTTATAAAAATCTCCCTACAGAGATGCTAACGACATAACTACATTGTAAAAAGCGTATAAGAATTTCAACGTATCTTAGATAGATAGATAGTTTTCAAGAGGCGTGGGTTCAAATTTATATAAGTTTCCAAAAAAATTTTTTTTTTTCTAAGTGTGAACTTTAAAAATATTTAATTAGAATATAGTATAACATTTTAAAAAAGTAAAGAAAGCCTTGAAGTTTATGCTGTATCCCGTATACGGTAGGGTAGACGGAGGGAAACCCGTAATACTACGCCGTACTTTTATAGTCAGAGCGAAAAAACGAAAATAATTAATTCTTCCCATATAGAGAGTAATTGATATAGAATGAACGAGAGAAAGTGATGAAAAATATTCCGTCCTCCCCTTTCCATCCAAATCGTTTTTTTTTATCTCGTGTGGCAATCGAATGGTGTAACATCGCGCTTTTTCTTAGCGAACTGCAAAACAAATAAAATAAAAATCGTATTGTGGTTACATTAAAAGTTACATCAATTTTATTTATACTGTATATATTTATATTATAAAATAAAATACTTAATAAAATTATATTTTATGTAAAACATAAAATACTTTTATTTTAAGCATGAAATGTAAATACAATAGTTATTAAAGAATTTCGAAATAAAACGAGGAAAAGCAATTATAATATGCGGTATGGGAGATCTTTGAGGTAGTCATTTATTTCCTTAGATGAAATATTTACTTAAATTTATATTTTCATTTCTTCGTTCTGGTGTCGAGGCAAAGCGTGGCGTTGAGTTCTGCCACTGAACGCGAAATGTCTCCGGAATTCGGCAGAAAGTGGGGAACGGAGTGTATTTCACTACGTTCCCTCTGCCTACCCTGCAGTGTGCGGGATACAGCGTGAAGCTGATTTATTTATTTCCTATGTAATTCGTTTGTTGTATAACATTTTTTTTATAGTAAAAGTAATTATTTATTTTGCATAAGTTATGTGCTCATATTTTTATTTTAATATTACATTATTATTATTTCAAATTGAGGCCGTCATGACGCATTGGGACAAGTGTATTATTATATATTCTAAACGCGTTGGTGGTGGGTTCGATTGCTATTGTCTTGAAAATTTTATTGTGCATAGGGAATGAAGTATCTTAAAATTAAGTTCCTTTTACGTTGTTAAGTGCGGGATACAGCGTGAAGTTAAAAAAATAAGAAATAGGATACCAACTACATTTTCTTTACGACGTTGTGTTCGTCCGTAGGGAAGAGGGATGCCGAAACACCGTGAAAGTTATTCAATTATGTCAGTACACTGTTATATAACAATGTTCTGCAAATAGTTCAACAAATATTGTATTCAATTTAAGGAAATAATGTTACTTAATTAATTGAATTGATATTTATTTAAATTAATTCGTTAGTTTATATGATTTATTAAATATATAAATGAAAATGGAGTTATCAGTACATTAACAAGAATATAATACATTATATAAAAAACTATAATAGCTTAATTATTTATGTTTTTTTAGCTTCACTGTGTATTCCATATAAAGCAGAGTAGAAAAACATAACCTAGTGATAAGACATTTCGAGATACTGCACGGTCAGTAGCGGAACACAACGCAGAACTATGTCTACCAGAGTAGGAAAATGATAGATAATAATTAATTTTTCTGAGTCGAAATGAAATCCGCGACCAATGCGCTTACAGTTAGACCCTGTAACACTTACACTTACTAAACTGATACACGAATTATGATTATTAAAACAAAAAAAAAACAAAGTCACTTCTCAATTATTTTTTTTCCAGCACGTGTCGTCTCAATCCTACTTAGTAACTTTTAACTTTCTATCAGCCAAACGTTAACTTAAGTTAAATTTAAAGTTATTTCGTAGTAAAAGCTCTGTATGTAACAATAAAAGCTATAAACAATCATTAGAGCGGACAATGGGAGCGTGTGTTGGTCGGCGTTCGGCGCGGTGCCAGATCGGATAGACTTGTATGTCTCATTTATATCAAATCATTACTAAAAGAATTGTTTGTTTCTTTTTGTCTTTAAATACATTTTGGCTTTAAATTCTTTTGTTTTTAAATATTTTTCGTAGTATTTCTTTAAAATTTTAGTTTAAATTAAACGATATTGGATTATTATTTGTTTCCATAATATGTTATCCTATAAAGCCTCCGTTCCCCACCTCAAAACAACAAAAGAACTCAACATTACTAATGCTCTCATAATAGCGATTAAAGAAAAAAATTCGAATAAATTTTGAACTTTAATCATAAATCAAGAAATATAATATATCCTCTAGACCAAATTAACATTTACACGTACTCGACTCTTTATTTTATAACTATTAATTTCAAAGACTTTACATATTTGTATTGGCTGTAGACACCTAATTTTTAGGGTCATTTGAATGAGGGCGTTGGGGCCCTGTGCCGCCAGGGTGTGGCAGGGTGTAAACGTGACAATCGTGGATTCGATTCCTAATCGGAGGAATGAATTATATTTTTTATATTTCTTCACTGGTGGTAACCAGGCAAGTGTTCGGTGGAAATTAAGAACGGGAATGTCTTAATAGGGACGGAGAGTCTAAACGATGGGTTTCCCAGGTTCCTTCTACATAAAGTATGTATATTTTTGAATTCATTTCATTTCCACAGGGCCTAAACTCTCTCTAAATCTTAAGCCCCCGACTACGCCCGCGCAGTCAAAAGGTAATACATATGTAAGAATTATATGATATTTTAAGTGCCTGAAGTAACGCTGGCCGCATGTATAGATACATTGAAACCAGTAACGCAATATAATTATAACTTAAAAAAATCAAAGCGCGGCGTGAGTTCCGCACTCAACCAGCAGTGCCTTTAGAGTTTGCTGGGAAATGGAAAGCGGAATGTTTTAGCACTAGGCTCCCTCTACTTTTTCTACTGTGAGTGGGATACTGCGTGTCGCTAAAATAAATATCTATACTAATATTATAAAGAGGTAAGATTTGTATTTTTGTATGTATGTATGTATGTATGTATGTATGTGTGTATGTTTGTAGAGTTTTCACACAAAAACTACTGGACCGATTTCAATATTTTTTTCACTACTAGAAAGCTGCATCTTCACTGACCAGCATAGGCTATATTACATTTTCAAAAAAAATAGAGATCCCTAATAAAAATGCAATAATGTAACCCAAGGTGAGAAGAAATTGATCTTAACAATTCTATTATCGCATGCGCTGCGAAAACTATTGATGATAGAACAAAACAATGTTCTACAGTATTATAGAGCGCATCAATATCTATATAAAAGTCCGCGATAGCATATGTCCAACTACTGTAGTTATGACAATATAACCATTTTTTTATATTTTATAAGTTAACAAAAGTGCCGACAATAATCAAACCATATTATTGATACCTCTTTATTAATCCTTATCCTATTAAATGATATTTTATTAAAGATAATTTCAATACCTGTAAAATACTTTTTAAATTAATAAAATCGGATATCCCATTCAAAAGATATAACGAATTTAAAAATATCAATCTAAAGAAAATCATGTAATAATAAAAAATGCGGAATGTGTGTCGTGTGGCCTCGCGCACCGTGGCGAGTAACTCTGCGGGGATGAGGGGGAGGTGCATCGATATCACTAAAATTATTAAGACAATCGATTAGATTTTTTGTTTCTCTATTTGAATTGAATAGGGCCCAAACCTACGGGACCGGGATTTGGAAAATTCTTTTACGATTAGACGATTAAGGTGTAAAACAATACCAAAAATAAACCGAATTGAGGCCGGTCGTGGCGCCGCGGCATAAAGGGTGACTGTAAACCGACTGGTTGTGGGTTCGATCCCCACTCGAGGAAATGAAATATTTACTTAAATTTCTTCGCTCTGGTGTCGAGGGCAAAGCGCGGCGTTGAGTTCTGCCACTTAACATGCAATGCCTCTGGAATTCGGCAGAAAGTGGGGAACGGAGTGTCTTTCACTACGTTCCCTCTGCCTACCCTGCAGTGCGCGGGATACAGCGTGAAGCTGATGAAAAAAAAACCTTATATCGCGTACGCTGTGGAAATTATTGAGAATAGAGCAAAGTGATATACTATTATTTCATAGAAGACATCAATATCTACAAAAAGTATACGATACCATGTGTAACTATTAGAGTTATGTTACAATAACTAATTTTCAAAGGAAAATGTGCAAACTAGAACAGAGCCGCCGTCGTAGTACAGAGGGACCTCTAAAATATATATTTTATATTCTGTCATAATGAATAGCTTTAAACTTTGCATACAAAGGTATCCCATACGTAGTATATCATTTTTTTCATTTATTATTACCAGTACAACAGTATCGATACTAATGTGGTATCTATATTTTTATATATATTTAATATTTTTTCTGCCCTTAGTGTTTTTCAGGTGGAAAACACAGACAATTTTTTATTCACCATAAAAATGTTGGTAGTTTTTATAATTCTAATATAATTAAACAACTTTCTAAAATGATCTTTCCTTGCATGCGTTGTAATAACTATCAGGAGCTATTAAACAAAACAATACATTCTCATTTTGATAAATATATTATATGTTATTACAGTATAACAATATAATATATAAGATATTTTATATTATTTTAATTTTTATCTTAAAACTAGCGGGCGCGCGCAACTTATTAAGGGTGCTTATTAGCACCCTTAGGGGTGAATTCTAAAAGAACCACGAAAAGCGTGTTCAATAATATATTTTTAACAGTCTAAATTTAATGTTTTGTAAAAATCGGTAGCGATTTAAAGATTTTTTCATATAAACTTTCAACCCCGTCCATTGTTTTTTGAATTCATCCCTAAGAGGATGAATTCTAAAAACCATGAAACACGTGTTCAATGAAATATTTTAAAGAGTCTGCTGACTTTCAAATTTTATGAAAATCGGTGCTGTTTTAAAAAAAACACCATACAAACTTTCAACCAATATTTCATGCGTTTAGGGTCAAAAAATTTTCAAAATCCTTTATTAGTGGATGTCCAAATTATTGAAATAAACATCTGTCCAAATTTCACGTTTCTCCCATCAGCGATTACGGCTCTGCTCTGCTCTGTGTCTTACCTCAGTCAGTCAGGTACATGTCCTTTTATATATATAGATAAATAGATAAATAAGTGTATTTTTATCAAATTTATTTTCTTAAAAAGTTAACAGTGCCCCAAAAAAGCTATCATTTCTCTATGAGGATATAAATAAATAGTTATAAAGGTCAGTTTTTTAATCATTACACCATTCGATCAACATTTTTTAACTTTAAATTTTAAACATTTTGAATTGAACGAAAAAGTTAGACTATTTTGTCTAATTTTTTCGTCATAATGGCGCGATCATATTCAAAATATTCAAAAAAAAAATTCTTTTGAAAAACATAATTTATTAACGATAAGAATGTTGGTAGTTTCTCAAAAGGTATAAGAATTAAAAAAATGCCTGAAATATGCTTTCTTTGCAAGTGTTGTAATAACTATTGATTGTATTCACTAAAAAATCACTATAGATATTAAATATGCTCAATTATATAGTATTTTTGTCAGCACCACTTTAAACGAAACCATAGTTTTAACTACTCTATAAAAGCCTAATACAATTTAAAAAATCCCAAAAATGAAAAAGTTATGTTTTTATACAAAATAAATTATATATTATCGTTGATATTTTATTTATTGGTATCTATGCGTAAAAATCCTACGTCTAAACGGTTGAGGTATCTTGATTAATTTTTTTAGGTATGGGTTTAAAATATTTTATCCTATATACTATCCCCGTAAAAGAAGCGCTTACGCTTCCATTCTGTATAAATATTGAAGGCCGTCGTGGCGTAGGGGCACAAAATTGTGCCTGTAACGTGACGTTATGGGTTCGATTCCCACTTGGAGGATTGAATTGTAATTTAATCATATTTTCATTTCGCACGTCAGTCATATATCATACGCAGTATCTTAACACTTAAGTTCCCTCTATCTACCCTGCTATAGGCTGGATACAGCGTGAATCCGGTTTTAATTTAGTGTGAACCAATTAAAATAAAACTAATAGTAAATATTTACAGGAAGTTAGGCAAATTACAAAACTGCACTTAAATCGGTGAAGCACTTTTTAAATGTCCGTAATAACAATTTTTCTAATATATCTTCTATGTACAGACACCGATGAGTAAGGATTTTATTGTAAGTATCGACATAACTATAACTATATAGCTCTAACTATAACTTAGGCCCTAAAGACTCCTTAAGTCAAAAGTTTAAAGAAATTAATATATTGACAGTTGCATCTCTCTTATGGGAGGTACGAAAATGTGACCTAAGGTTCTAATAATTTTCACATTAGAAATCTTAAGTGCGTTGCAAACATACATTATAGGTATATTAAGACATGAATATAATTTTGTGTTTTAAGTAAATAATTCTGTGGTTAAAGCGGGCGAAGCCGCGAGCGGGTCGCTAGTACATTAATAAATTGACGCAAAAATAATTCCATTGAAATAGGTAATTATTGAAATTTGCACGTTCAATCTAAACAAAGTTGTTGTGAAAAATTGAAAACGAGTAAAATATAAAGATACTCGAAAAATTAAAGCCTGACTTCCACCGCGAGTGGAGCGGACCCATTAAGGACTACGTTCAACTCGCAAAAGTTAACTGCATACTTGTAATTTCATCAATAAATAGTCGAGCGAAAAAGCTCGAGCGAGCAAAAAGAGTTGAAATGAACTTGTTCTAGGAAGAGAATGGAGTAATTACATGATACAAAACTCTTTGTTGGTGGAAATGTAAACCTATTTTATTTAAGAAGAGCCTAAGCATTGCCTGTCATTTTTGTTTTCACGTGGAAATCGTTCTTAATACTCGTACAAAGGAAAAATGTAGGTTTAACAAGTTTCTTTCCTGTCATTGAATATGTAACGAAATGTGACATACAAATCTTTTCAATAATAGATATATGAGGTTTATTTTTATACACAATATATATGCTTACTAGAAAATAATTAAATGATGATATACACAATATATATGCTTACTGGAAAATAATTAAATAATTAAAGTTGATTTAATAGTTAATTGAAAATAACTATTAAATAATAAAGCTTTTCAATTAACTATTAAATAATAGGAAAGAGAGCCATCATGAATCTAAAAAAATACTAAATAATCCATTTTTTATACCAAAGAGCAATATTCCTCCTCGTATTTTTGCAAAGACAAAACTCGGCGTTGAGTTTCGCTAGTCAAGACACAAAAAAAAAAACAAAAATTGACCGAAACGCGAAGAACGGAGCCTCTTAACTCTAGATTCCTTCTGCAATAAGAGCTAGCTTGAAATTGAATGAAAAACCTCACATATGAATGAATACATTGAAAATACAATACTGCAGTATGTATATAAAAATAATCAATAATAAACAAAGCAAGTAGAATATTACGTCCGCAGCCGAGGGATATCCCTTACCGCAAAATCTAATTGCCTTTTCTAATTTACCCAAAATCCTTAATGAAGTAATATAACATACATGTGCTTCAATGTTAAACGAGTCGTATAAATATTTCTTGTTTGGATTTAATGCTGAGTAAAAATTGTAAAATAAGGAGTACTTTTTTCTACTTCTAAAGATCCATCTTATCAAAGTTAATGAAGGTTGGTAAAATTAACGGAACCTGAGTCTGGGAAATGAAATATTTAAAAACAGATCAACTTTATTGCCGGATAAACTCAGGTGCAGTTCAGACCGCATAGTTCCGTTATGAAAGAATAAAAACGGTCAAGTGCGAAACGGAATAACCCACGAAGGGTTCCGTATATGGGTAGTAGGTCAAAATAAATTTCCCCTATAATTTTTCATTTAATGACGAATGAACTTAAAAAAATTCAATTGGCTAGCGTATTTTGTAAGAAACTTATTTTGTAAGAAAACTAAAAATATAAAAAATAAAAAAAGAAATTAAAAAAAAAATCAGTTTCACGCCCGGACACAACAGGGTAGGCAAAGGGAACATAATGATAAGACATTCCGTTCCCACCGAATTTTTCGAGGCATTGCGTGTTAAGTGGCAGAACTGAACGCTGGAATTTTGCCTTGGTGCCAGAGCGAAAATGAAAATATTTAGAAATAATAATTAATATTTTTGAGTGGGGATCGAACCCACAACTGTCACGTTTCAGTCACACTCTTGTGCCACTGGGCCATGACGGCTCAGGTAATAATTTTCTAAAATTTGTAAAGATATATATCCATATTTTTTTTCGGATTTTTTCTTAATTTTTATTGTACGTTCTCCACTCGCGCCTAATGTCATAGTTGCATTGTTGTCCACGGAAAGTAGGAGTACCCAATGGGTTTTGTTTACGCCGCGATTTTCATACAATGCTGCAAAAAAGTTGCACAAAAATAACCCACGGGTATCGACAAAAAAGTGATCCTATAATTATTTTTTTTTGTAGGTACGAAACCCTAAAAATGGAAAACGGTGTCCCTTAGTACTATATTTACTTTGATTGGCTCGGAAACTATACGATGATACATATGAAACAAAAATTAAAAAAAAAATAAAATACATAAACAAGTAAGAATACAGTCGGTTTCGATAACGATCACACACTCACAAATACGGAACAACGTGACACGTATTTGGCAGCTCAAATGAAGTGTTCGCATTCACGTCGATCGAATCGAGGGGGAGGACTCACAATACTCTTGATTGGACATGAATTCCACGCTAATTTAACCCCAAAATACACTATATATGAATATCAGACTTTGTCTTCCTCAATTTATTAGTTAAATATTCTGTCTTATACATCGACCCACTTCCGGTTCCGCCGCGCTTGTCAGAGCGAGAAATTGAAAACATCAAATATTTCATTTTTTTAAAAGAGGAATTGAATCCACTACAAATCGCGTTTACGCACGGTTGTGCCCGTGCACCTCGCTTGGCCTCAAGCCAAGCTCAGCTAAATACTTTTGGGAATTATTAATCATGTACAGTTTACACATGAAACACATTAATATTTAAAATCTTTTTACAAAGCAAACTGACGCGCTGTTTATTGAATATGTTCAAGGAAATGTATAAAATTTTTTATGAAAGGAATTGATAACGAGTGAAAATCTTTTTATATTTTTCCTTTATCTATAATGATAAAAGTTCTAATTTTAGCCTTAAACATATGCTTTTGATTCAATAAATAAATGAAAATGACAGTGAAAGATGAAATAAAATGTTTGATATATTTTAAGGTCTCTTTTTATATGGGAAATTCAATATAATATAGCAGAATAGATAAAAAAAGATAGTGATAAAACCCTTTTATATCTCCAATCCAATTTCGTACACTTTAATAAGTTTGTATGGATATGGTTTGGATGGCGCAACCTAACGCCATAAGCAGACTGAGAGAACGAATATTTAATATAAACGTATATATTTCAGTAGAAGTTGAACTCACCAATCAATCCGCATATCATTTTGACTGTTCCATGATGACAACAATACAATATGCAGTACATCTTTAACTGTAATTAATTTACAAATTCGAAAAATTATAATAGCGATGAACAAATATAATCTCTAGGTGAGACTATCGTAACGCAGGGACACAAGCGTGCGGCTGTAAGCAACTGCCCGTTGGATTGATTCCCACTCGAGAAAATAAAATATTTTAGTATTATCATTTTATCGCTCTGGTAGCGAGGCAAACCGTAGCGTTGAATTTCGTCAATCAACAAGCAATGTTTGTAGAATTCGCCGGAAACTGTTGAATGGAAGTGTATTAATGGGAAAAAAGGGTCTTAACACTAGGTTTCCAGGTTACTTCTGCCTACCGAGCATAGCGTGAAGGTAAAGACAGTGCTTGGCGCTAAGTTTCGTCACTCAACATGCAATATCTCCGCAGAAAGTGGAGAACAGAGTGTCTTAATTATCATTTCTCTCTGTATATCTTGTTATATGCGAGATACAGCGTAAAACTAAAATATATAAATGTATAGAAATTATAAAAAGAATAACATCAACATACTACAATACAGCGCTGTTAAACAAATTGAATATATAAAAACTTATAATAATAATTGAATAAGATATTTTCCGCTATTCGAGGCACCTCTGCTCTCAAGGGATGGACGCAGAATGTTTTTTAAAAGGAAATATGCTTCAAATTCTTGTCGCAAAATGTAATATATTTAGGATACGACAGAATTTCTATAAAAATAAAATTTTACTACTATACGACTTACTATACGTATTTTTTTTACTTAGAGGTCGTCGTGGCGGAGGCTCACATGCGTAGAACTGTAAGCGTGACGATTATAGGTTCAATTCTTATTGAGGTCAATAAAATATTGAATATTTTCATTTTTTTGCTCTGGTTACGAGGCAAGGCGCGGGCTCAGTTTCGCCCCTTAATACGCAATATCTCAAGAACTCGACAAAAAGTGGGAAACAGAGTGTCTTAATGGATAACGGAGTGTCTTAAAATTAGTCTACTATTACAAAGCTAAGCTATTAGCTATTAATCTGGCTGATGGTCATGTTTTAACTATAACTCATATAAAAATATTTTTAAATATCAATATAGACGAAAAGTTTCAAAACTATATTATAATAAAACAGTAAAAACGTGTCTGTATTACATTTAGTAATATATAACATCTTCTGAATTACTGGACGGTTTTGATACTTTTTATAATAAAATCCACGTCAAAAAAGTTGCGGGCAGTCACTAGTAAATAATAAGTTTAACATGTAATATGAGTATTAGAATTTTGTACACGCTTCTATCAAGTTTATTAAGAATTTATTGAGGGTTTTTTTACCTATTTTTTATTCACCTTTCTATTCTTATTCTATAAAAATCGACCGACAAAATACATTATACGCCATAACTGACCAAAAAAATTACAAAAAAAGCCATCAATACTCTTTTCAAAAGTATTTAACTATAAAAAAATAACTTGAAAGCCGCGTTCAAATCACACTCCACTTACATTTCCATAACTATACTGATTCCAGGCACTTCCAGTTGTAATTGGTGCTACCCGCGTCACACCCTCGTCAAACAGATGGTCCTGTATGAAATATTCGCGAGAAATTGCCTTTCTGATGCCGCGTGCCCATCAATAAGATTTAATAAAGGCAGTGTGGGTTTATTTCCATAGAATTATGCATTCGATGACTTTTAATGTGTATTGTTTGGTTTGGCTGGTTGCGATGTGTGGTTGTGGGTTCGTTTTGTATTTGGGGGAATATCTTGAAATTTATAACTAGGAGGCTTTGTTCGCTATAGTAAGAGAAAATTATATATGAAGGACAATTTTTTTATACGACAATTTTTTTTATGCGCCTACGACACCATTTTTATATACATACAGAATATTCTTAAATTTAAGCTACTATATAAAAATAACTTACAAAAATTTTATTCTACAAAAGAAGGATAAATATATATAATTCCAATATATTTAAGTATACAAGTGGTATATCCAGTACGTTGAAGATAATCAAAGCGCAGCGTCGAGATCAATGGGAAACAGAAGACTTTTAATTGGAACAGAACATCTTAATACTAGGTTCCCTCTGCCCACCCTGATATGCATGCCTTTTAAAACATAATTAAATAACTAAAAAGTTTCTGATTACTTTAAAAAAAATTTGAGTGTCCCCAAACAAATTTTTTTTTGTTCCGTTTGAAGTAAACTGATATACAAATTGACATTCTATATTATAAAACCTATATATACATACATATCAATATAAATCTATAAAAAAGTACGTGTCACATTTTCTTACTCTCTTTCCTTACACCAATAGCAATTAGCGAACGCCAGCTCGAGTCAAAACCCTGTCATGTTCAATTTTCCAATCAAATACCTAGCGAGGTTCTCTCTCTCACCTGTCCATTGATTTTCGCCCCATTTGAAATACCGAAACCATGTCAAGGCTGGAATGTGAAGCTTATTCTCAGTCAATGTGTGACTTATGTCATAAATAGAGAAGAATTTATATATTATACATAATATCTAACATTTATCAGCTTCACGCTGTATCTCGCACACAGCAGGGTAGGCAGAGGGAGCCTAGTGTTAATACACTCCGTCCCCCATTTTCCCCCAAGCCATGGCGTGTTGAGTGGCGGAACTCAACGCCGCGCTTTGCCTCGGCACCAGAGCGAAGAAATGAAAATATAAATGTAAATAAATATTTCATCTCCTCGAGTGGGGATCAAAGCCACAAACAGTCGATTTTATAGTCACACTCCCCCACACTAGGCATCAAATTTATAATAATTATGATGATTAGTTGATTGAGGCTAGTCGTGGCGCAGGGGCTAGCGTGCGTTTATAGTGTTCGATTCCCACTCGAGAAAATGAAATATATAATAATTTCATTTTCATGCTTTGGCAGCATGTCCACTTAATTAACCAATGCCACCAACTTCCTCTGCCGTGAAGCATCAGTTCGAAAAACAATGTTTTTTTGGCATTTTTTATATTTTATTATCCTATTTTGATATTTTAGATATTTTGAGATTTTAGAGGCCAGTCTAAAATCAGTAGTCAGAGGCTAATTGTGGGTTCGATTCCCCCTAGTGGACTCGAAGAGATGAAATATTTACTTAAATTTATATTTCCATTTCTTCGCTCTGGTGACGAGGGTAAGCGCGGCGTCGAGTTCTGCCACTCAACACACAATGGCTCCAGAATTCGGCAGAAAGTGGGGAACGGAGTGGCTAAAAGACGCTAGATTCCCTCTGCCTACCCTGCTGTGTGCGGGATACAGCGCGAAGCTGATTTAAATTTTTTTTTAATTTTGATATTTTATAAAAACTTTTGATATTGTTTTTTTTTTTTTTTTTATGGAAAAGACACGGCAAACGAGCGTGCGGGTCACCTGATGGTAAGTGAGTACCGCCGCCCACGGCCCCGTGCAGCCCCAGAGGAGCTACAGGTGCGTTGCCGGCCTTTAAGATGAGTTGGGCGCCGGGGCCCGGCATTACCTGATGCGAAACGCAGTGGCATAAAGCCACTACATCACGCCGGTTTTAAATACCGAGGGGTGGTAATGATCCGGTCGAGTCTGCCCATGCGTGTTGCCATTGCTGGCGACGTGACTCTACCACACGTACTTTAGTCGCCTCTTACGACACCACCAGTACCAGGATGATCCTATTCTAGGCCGGGATCATACGGCACAAAATTAGATAGATTTATAATGATTATAAAAAATAAAAAGTTATAAAAGCTTTGCTATTTTTTCTACGATAATAACGAAGTAATGAAGATATAAAAACATCGAGCTTAAGATATTACTGCTAAAAATATTAGATTTCGCAATTAATCTCTTAATCACTATAATCTTAGCCCATTATAAAATATAAAAGAAGTTTTTATATTTTTAGGATTATGTACCTCAAGAAGAAAGCCGGATTTATTATAGAATCACTTTGTTGTCCGTGTGTCCGTTTGTACTTAACTTAACTTAACTTCACGCTTTATCCCTAGGTAGTCAGAGAGAACGGAGCGCCAATCCCTACGATCTCTACACACCTCTTCCGCGTCGTCCACTGTCATCAACCTCTTCACACATGTCCTTCGGGGGATTCTCGTGCTTTTTAAGTAACCTTCCTTCAGTATCTTTTTAGAAGGTCGAACGAGGTCTCCTCCTATCTCTCTTACCACTCACTTTTCATCATAAACCTATTTTGCCATTCTTTCATCATTTATTCGTTCGACTTGCCAAAACTAGTTGAGCATGTTCTTCTTCATTCTCACCGTGACATCCTCGCCAGTACATGCCATTCTGTGTATCTCTTATTTGCGGATTCGATCAGCTAAGCTGACTCCGCATATCCTACGAAAAGATCGCATCTCACTCTCACTCTCGCATTCACACTCTCTATAGGCGGGATACTGCTCAAAGCTAACGCTAACATACGTAATTAATTGTAAATATTTATTCTATAAAAATGTAGGTAATATAACTGAATAAACCAACGTTTAAACATTCATAACATTAGTAATAAAAATATATATCATAAATTATTTATTATAAATTCATTTCCGTCCAATTACTGAATTATACGACAAATGAGAGCGCACTCCTTTATGTATCTACGTCGTTTCTATATAAGAAATCGTTGGTGTCTCATTAAAATGTACGTTCGGGCGTCGTTCATAATCGTACGTAATATACTATATTTATTATTTAGACAAGTTGTTAGAACCATCATTATTTGATTTATGATATATTTTTTTTATAAAATTTTTTTATTGAACATCTAGCGTAGCGTAATTGGATGGTGTTTTTCTATATATAATAGTTTTAGCGTTGTCTCACATGTAGCAAGATACGTAGAGAGAACCTAGTGGTCCCTTTCTCTACCCTCCGCCCGTCCACGTGCCACAGTGTTAAATTCAAAATTCTTTAAGAATAATACTTGTTTGAGGTCAGTAGTGGCGTAGTGGAACAAACTTGGAAATCGAACACACGCGACGTTTGTTTGTTCGATTTTACTCGGGCGAATTATTATTTTTTTAATATAAGTAACAAAGGCGCAGCGCTGCGGCAATTTCCGCCACCCAACACACAGAGACGGTGAACGGAGTGTCTTAAAACTACATTCACTCTTTCTAGCCTATTGCATGAAGCTGATTCATACAGCAAGTTATTAAAGACGACATTATAAGTGTACCGCAGTACTCGTGTCTCTTATCAAGTACTAACCTTTGCCATAGTAATCAAACTATCAGCATTGAGCCAGCTTCAACTGGATGTGAGTCTGGAACTTCTATAGGTACTCGTGTCGTTAACTAAGTTATTTGTTTTTTGTTTACAAATAATTGAGATAAAAGGAAAAATGGTCCAATTAGTTTATTTTTATATTGCGCAATTGTATAAGTATCCAATACTTCTCTTGACTAGATAAGATCAATATTCTTTTTTTTTTTAGTAATGTTTACGCCTAATTCAACGCCGTACTTGGTCTCTTTCACAGAGAAGATCAATAAAAATAACATAATTAATCAAAAATTCACCTACTAACTTACTACTACTACTAACTCCCGAGAGGGAAGGGAATTCACAACCGGCGCGCTGTCAGTCAGACGTTGTGCCACTGCGTCACAAGGCCCTAATAAAAAAATAATATTCACTATAGGTAAGTGCCTATATAATTAGATAAATTTAATAACTCTTCACTATATTTTGACTTTTTAAAATAAAATAAAGTTTTGACACTCTTACATTCTAAGTTAATATAGATGCATAAAAACTAATTACCATTTACTCCGGTTATTCGAATAATCCATCACGTGGTTATGGTCGGCGAATACTTTTTGTGAAAGCGAGAATGACGTGCGGAAAGGCAAAAAATCGTTTGGTATTCTCGAGTAAAAGAAAAATTGACAGCCAACACTGTTTTATTCTTTGAATATTTTGTATTGTATTTGTTTACATTTTTTTAAATATTTGAGTCAGTCGTGGCGTAGGGAGACTAGTGTGGGACTGTACACGTGACTGGTTGTGGGTTCGATCTCCATTCCTTGAAAATATTTATTTAAAATATTTATATAAATTTATATCTTCGCTATGGTGCCAAGGCAAAGCGCGCTTCGTTCATTTGTCTTACATGCTGTAAAGACTTACCTTAAGTAATCTAAATGACCTGAAGATAATGTTACATTTATCTAATTTAATTTATACGCTCACTATCTACTCAGAGAAAACCTAGTGTTAAAATTCTCCTTCTCTGCTTTCCACTCCGAATCGTCTCGTACATTGCTTGTTGAGTGACGGAACACAACGCCCCGCTTTGTGCTGTTATCAGAGCGAGGAAATGAAAATAATTTATTTCACGAAGTGGGGATAGAACCCAAAATCATTTCGTTTTAGGTAATAAAACCACGTCAAAAAAAAAAAAAAACTCAAATAATCAAATATGATCTTTTCCGCACTTCGAGTCATCCGCTATTCAAGAAGGATGGTCCCGGAATGTTTATTAAAAGGAAGTTTATATGTTTCAAATTCGGAGACTAAAGTGGGTAAATGAAAGCAATTTATATGTAATCGTTCGCTCGAATGAAAATTGAACCAGCAACTATCGCTCTTACAGCCTGATAGGCGCTGCGCCACGATAGATTCAATTATGTCACTTATTAATAACTAGCGGCCCGCTCGTGGCTTCGTCCGCTTAAAATACATGATTATTGATTTAATAAGCGGAATTAATTGACAACTATAAATTAAATTAAAATGAAATGAATTAAATTAGCTTCACGATGTATCTCTCATACAGCAGCACTCCGTTCCCCACTTTCTGCCGAATTATGGGAGGCATTGCGTGTTGAGTGGCAGAACTCAACGCCGCCCTTTGCGTCGACACCAGAGAGAAGAAATGGAAATATAAATTTATGAAAATATTTCAGTGGGAATCGAACCCCCAACCAGTCGGTTTTACAGTCACACTTTGTACCACTGCGCCACGACTGGCAGTTCGATCATATTAGAAGTGATTGACAATTATATATGATTTTTTTACTACATTATCGTAATTTTTATAAGAATTTTTGTTTGTTTTGAATTAAAAAATACGAGCAATGTTGATATTTATAAAATATACATAAAGCTAATTTTTATTTTTGTAACATTATGTTCTTTTTACCTATGTAATGAACGTCTCATCATAAATTTAAAACTCTGTAACACGTGCTGATTTCAGTGAATAATTTAATTGACTCCTTCAGAAACAGCCTTAAATGTTAAATTATTGATTTGAAGGATTCATAGTATTCTTTGTAAAATAGCTAATGATTGCATATTAACTCCTGCACAGTTTTTAAATTAGTTGAATTTGTAAATATGTAGTTATTAAAGAGTACACGTAGAAAGGATGTTTTTAGGCATTTTTATATAGATTTATTTCAAACAAACGAAGGTAACAAAAAATCTATATATTCACTTAACAATCTCGTTCTTTATCTCTGTGTTGATTAAATAAATATAAATCAGCTTCTTGCTGTATCCCGCACACAGCAGGGTAGGATAAGAGCGAACCTTGTGTTAAGACACTCCGTTCCCCACTTTCTGCCGAGTTCTGGAGGCATTGCATGTTGAGTTGAGAACTCAACGCCGCGCTTAGCCTCGACACCAGAAATGGAAATATAAATTTAACTAAATATTTCATCTCCTCGAGTGGGGATTGAACCCACAAGCAGTCGGTTTTGCAGTCACTCCTCAAATTAATTACGACTAAAGTTGAGTTGAATTAATTACGACTTAACTTTTATGATTTATAAAAGTAGTCTCAGTGCTTTAAAATATATATATATATATATATATATATATATATATATATATATATATATATATATATATATATATTTGTATATTTATCAACAGTCATAACCAAGACGTTTCGAATGACATTCTTTAGTCAGGAATCTTACCAGCGCGATTGCTATATAATATTCACAAACTAATGCCTTGAGTTCATTCAAATGACGATAACTTGTTTTTAATGAACCGATTTTGATGAACCAACCAACCTTTAGTAGGTTAGTTGAGTTAAAACAAAGTAATTGTTGAAACTTTTAAGTAAATCGGTTCAGTACTTTCAGATAAAAATGTGGACAAAAATATATCGTCAGACAGACAGACAAGAAATTAGAAAAAATATATTTTTGCTTTCTATTATTCTTTTTAGGTGTCACTCTATCCATTTCAGTCAAAATTACTAAATGTACAGACAAAATATTTTTACTGTCTTTTTATATATAGAGAATAATAACATTACGTAGGTAATTTAAATATGAAGCAATTAAAATCACATTAACTTATAACAATTTATTTATCATTAATAATACTTTTTTAAATTGTCAATAAACATATTTTAGACGTTTACATAATAGCTAAAGTTAAATAATTACAAAAAGCCTTGACGTTTTTAACCGATACACATTATTAACATATATATTTTTTACATATTATATACTATATTTTTTTTATCAGTTTCACGCTGTATCCCGCAGCAGGATAGGCAGAGGGAAACTAGTGTTAAGACATTCCTTTCCCCACTTTCTGCCGAATTCTGGAAGCATTGCGTATTGAGTGACAGAACTCAATACCGCGCTTTGCCTCGATACCAGAGCGAAGAAATGGAAATATAAATTTAAATAAATTATTCATTCATTCAACACTGGAGGACGAGTGGGCATCAAACCCACAACCAGACAGTTTTACAAACACACTTTGTGTCCTTGCGCCTCACAATAATATATCTATTATATTACTATTATAAATAAACTATACAACAGGTACAACAGTCATAGTGACGATGTCCCATAATTAATATAAAAATAAAAAAAAACTTATTATTTTGTACACTAATATAAAAAGAATTCAAGATTTCAATCAAAGCTAGTATCGTGGGTTTTAAAACTGGAGATAGTCATTTTATGGATTAAAATTTCTACACTAAAAGTCCTAATCTAAGTACGGTAAGTATAGTCGCAATTAAAGTAAGCAAGTTTTTTACATGATAATAAATAGATTTTTATCAATATTTTTAAAGTGGTTATTCCACACTAAGGAAAGAAAAAAATAGAGAATATACAAAAGTTTTAACGTAGTGAGATTTGAACTCCCACCTCTTTAAAAGTGTCCAGGTTCCAAGTTCCAAGAGACACGCGTTCGAATCCTCTCCGTTGAAACTTTTAAACGTTTTCTAAAATATGAATTATTAGAATAATTGCATTTAATAGCCACACGAGACATTAAATAATAGTTGGTTCCACGTGTCCCAACGTCCTTATCCTACTGATACCGCCATCTGGTGCGATGGTGACCCGTATATGGGATATTAGGTCGGAGTTGCAAGTGAACCAATGCTCCTTGTGTGCTGATAACTGTAAAAAAATACGATACTGTTTGTTTTTTTTGTTGATTGTGGTTTATTGGTTAAAATTATTGATATGTTTTTCACGCTTTATCCCGCTTTTAGCACACCGCTTGAAAAAAACATTATCAATTATTTTACTCTCAATAAATTTAAAAAAACTAAAAGAGTGAGGCGATATTATTTTTTCCCATTATTATTCAAAATAAAAAGAGTTAATACGTGTTAATAATTATATATGTATATAACAAGTTGTAATATTTTAATATAACGTTAATGTCAATGAAATATACAAAAATATGCATATTTTTATATCAGGCCGACTAATTAATATAAAATACACACAATTTATTTCATAGAATTTAGTGGCAAAATTCGTACCTGTTTGTTACGTATGCATAAATTATTTATTTTTAGTAATTGAAATTTTCAATCAAAATAGTATAATTTACAAATTTGTAATTATATTGTAGATAAATATTAATCATATGTATTGTTTACAATTTGTTAAAGCGAATGAGTTTGAATTTTAATCAAAGTTTTCATTACCAAATAAATTAATTCAAAAATAAATTGGATATTGTCTAAATACTGTATTTCACGTGTTACATAATATATTTTCATATAATGAAAGAGCAGCTTCACGTTTCTTCTCGCATTGCTGGGGAGCAAAGAGAACGTAGTGTTAAGACACTCCGTTCCGTTGGCTTATGTATTAAAATACAGAGGATATAACTACATGAACTTTATGGAAATAAGCTTCAGAAAAGGGAATTTACTGGTAATCAAAGTAAAGAAAATAGAATCAGCTTCTCGGTATATCCCGCATATAGCGGAGAAGACAGAGAGAACCTATTGTTAAGACATTCCGTTCCCCATGTACTGCCAATTTTTTCGTTGTCTATAATATCGAAATATTATATATGTTTTACCTTGCTAGGTTTCAGAATGTTGTACCAAATAGTAGGTATTGCCAGCGACCAGTCCTTTTCTAAAAGAGCGCCTTCAACTTTAATTGAATCTGGGAAGTTGCCCTTGAAATGTGTTGTGTCCACACATATTTGCTTTATTCGACCACTCGATCCTAGTTTAAATACTGCCCATTCTTGACCTATAAAAGATTTTATTATACATATATATATTTACTTGTATGTAGTTAAGAGATAATAGTAATTCGTTTTTCTGCTTATTAAAAAGATATTAAAAATACTAATTTTATAAATGAATTGTCAACTGCGATTGCATTTAAAAAAAAAATTTTTTTTCAAATGAATGGGAAAGGACGCGTTGGATGGCGAAACAAATGAATATAAAAAAAAAATTAACTATATAACTTATAAAAAATTAGTTTTCGTTTTCTTGGATCTTAAACAGATGAAATTATTATGTTTAAAACATAGTAATTTATAATTTTAAAAAATAGAAATTGACTAGAACAAGGATAGATATAAATGAACAAAAACAAAATATCAATCAAATAATAAATTATTATTTCATTTACCTGTTACTTTTAGAGTGCCATCGTCTTCGTTTTCGAGTATTTCGGGCCTGTCCAAGCGTCTCGCTGTCTCCCATCCGTCGGCCATTGTTTCACTTTTATTAGGTTTTATTATGTTGCGTGGATGACCGTAGTGCGCGTTTGAATATCCTATTAACAACAAAATCGATGTAAGCTTATTAGATATCGCAAATTGGATTTAATATTTTTTCAAGTTATCGCCACTTACCGCCCAATTTTCGAGATATGTAGTATATCTAGAAAATTGGGTGGGGGCACTCAAAGACGCGCGTTATCTAGTTACCTGAACGAGGAAATCAAAATAATTCGTTTCCCCGAACGAGAATCGAACCCAAAACTATTTGTAAGTTATGTCCATTTACTATGTTAAATGTGAAACAATCCAATATTACATACACCAAACGCTATTTAACATAAAATATTAATTTCAATTCTCGCACACAGATGAATTAAATAAATAACAGAACATAAACTGCCATAATTAATAACGTAACTTAACGCCGAACGTGTTCGGGCGTATAAATTCAAAGGACAAATTTAGATGCATGAATGGTATCGTGACAAAGAAGCGTCTTAAGTGTGCAGCTTGCGAAATGGCTGCAATTTATTCGGATCGTCTCGGGATAGAATTTGTGGACGCGATACTATTAATTCTGGCATATCGCTGAAAGCTGCACACGAAGTGTGGTTCTTTTTGTTTTTAGTTTCACAGTGTATCCTGGGTAGGTAGAGAGAACCTGGGGACCGAGTATTAAGAGGCTCCGTTCCCATTTAGACACTTCCATTCCCCATTTTCTGCTGAATTCTAGATCCATTGTGTGTTAAGTGACGAAAATCAACGCCGCGCTTTACCTCGTTAACAGAGCGAGGATATTAATATTAAATATTGTTGTCGTACAATTTAACAACATATTGTTAAATTGTATTTTAAAAATTTGGGGCAGATTTTGTGAGTAGTAAAAATTATATACAAAAGTAAAGAAAGAAGCTGCACGGAAACTGTTGTTATATTATGGACTCATACATGCTAGTAAGACTAACAATAAAAATTGTGCTAAGCTTACGTGTATATAAAATTTGTAAATATAATATATTATTATTTGTAAATATAATATATTGAGCAATGGAAGTTGTCACTAGAACCTTGAAAATATTTAACATTTTTAAAATTTCTAATCTGATCTAAAAATATTTTTTAAAGTCAGCAACCTAAACAGTTTGAAATATCACTAGCCCCAAAATTCTTAGCCATTTTTTTTTACATTTCCTAAGAGAAACTAAATCTATACTGATATTATAAAGCTGTATAATAGCTCGTTTGATTAACTAATCGCACTAATCTCACGAACTGTTGGTCCGAATTGATTTTGTTGAATATCGATGTAGGCTGTATCACATCATAATCTAAATCATTTCAATGTAAACCGTTGTACCTGTAGTAAGGGGTTATCGGGAACTCACAAAGTATCATGTGCCATATATATATATATATATATATATATATATATATATATATATATATATATATATATATATATATATATATATATATACATACATATATATTTATAATATATATACATATAACTTTTAGTTATTTACTATAGAAATATAAATATTTCTTACCTATACACGTAGTCCCAGCTAGCATAGACGCCAGGTCAATTATTTTATCACTGGGTGGCAGTTCTGGTTTTGCTTCACCGTATACTCGCATCCTGGCGATACCACCGTCGGGGTAGATGTTTACTCGGATGTGAGTCCATGCTTCGTCGCAGAGAACCTAATTAGAGAACCAAAAGCAATCATTTATTTAGTGAAGTTTTTAAGTATATATAGTCGTCGTGGCGCAGGGGCACAAGCGTGTGACTGTAAACGCGATGGTTGTGGGTTCTATTCTCACTCGGAGAACAAAATATTAAATATTAAAATTTCCTGGTAATTTCGTGGCGTTGAGTTCCGACACTCAAAATCGACTCGAGAATTCCGGGGACAGAGTGTCTTAGCACCAAATTTTCTCTGCCTACCCTGCTTTATTCGGGATATAGCGTGAAGCTTACTTATACAATTTAGCTGAAAAGTGTATATGGTTGAACCTGCTAACTTCAGGAACTACTGCTCGAATCAAAAAAAAATTTTTTATGTGCATGTTTCCTTTTGATTACACCGCCGAAACCATGGGTAAAAGTTGATTCAATCCTAAAACTACTAATCTAAAACATACATCCAATACAAGCAAAAGAAAAAAACTAACCTTTTGATAGTTCATTCTGGAGTCATCGTAGCCGGGTCGCAGCGCCGTTACGGGGACGATCTCCTCCCATTTGTCAGAGTTAAGCTGTTCCACCCGTTTCAAGTCGCATTTGGTGCACGCCGAACCCATTTCTGTGTCCCTTTCCGGCAATAACGCTTCTTCTATAATTACGGTAAATAATTAGTGACCCCTAATGTCGGTTTTACCCAGATATGTTCTATAGAAATGGTTTTGTTTATTTATATATGTATGGAGGTTAAATTTTAGATTTTATTGTTGTGTTTCTTTTATATTTATGGTTCTGTACCTCAAACGAAAACGTTCCCCTTATAGGATAGAAAAATTAATTCTAAGCTTATATTTGTAGTTCATTTCGTACAAAATGAATGTATTGGGGCGCAAACTTAAAATTGTAATTTTTTATAAGTTGTAGTTCCTGTTGGTGTACAATGTTCAATGAAATTGGTACGAAAGTCTAAGTGAACGAGTCTGATTTAGCGTTAAGATAGCGTTGTTTTCTATTTTCATACATGCTCTGAATTGAATAAATGAAATATACAATATTCTAAATAATATAATATTTTTTTTTAATATTTTTTCTTCATACCTTTTCTAACATTAAAATATATAGGCTTCGTAATAAAATCATAGAAAATTTAAATAAAATTGGACTATTTTAATGAAAATAATAAATTGTCGCGTGCTGCTGCATTGCTACTTTAGCTACGCGTCGACAGTATTTGATACCATTATCCAAGTCGTAAGTGGACCTAATTCAATATATCTTGACAGTTTTTGATCTAAGCTACTAACTGCTGATATACTTAATATTTATAGATAAAGAGCGAAATATTTATATTTTGAATACCAGAAAATAATAAAGCAGTGGCGCAGGGATAAGTAGAAGCGTGGGACTGTAAACACGATAGATTATAAGTACGATTCCCACTCGAGAAAATATAATAATAAATATTTTTATTTCTCCGCTCTCGCTTTCTTTAACACGCAATGCCTCCAAAAATTTACTGAAAGTAGTAGTAGTGGTAGCGGAGTATCATAACACTAAACGCCCTCTGTTTTCTTTGCTACGCGCGGGATAAAGCGTGAAGATAAAATAAAATAAATAAATAGAGGAACTTTACACATTTTCATTACCGTTACCGTTTTTCAATTGGCGCAAATTTTTTTTAAACATTGCGTGTTATACATTTCAACTCACATTTTTGAGCGCTTTGTCTACCAGACCACTATATTCTGTACATATTTTAAGCATGATACCTGTAGGTCCTAATTCCACAAGGGAGAGACAAAATATAAAAAAAATATTACGAATTTTTCTCCGGCATGATAAGACAAAATTAGAATTGAGCTTCGCTACATAATCTTCGCTACATCAATATCTGATGCACAAAAGAGGGTAAGCCTTCCTTTGTACATATATCATCAAGGGAATCGCCTAAATTTTGTAAATTGTAATACCAATGTAATTTATATTGATTCATCATATTGATATATTATAGTATATTTATGATTTTTAAGGGCTATTTAAAGCTATTTTTAAGAATATTATCATATTATATGTTATTTATAAACAACTTACCTTCAGGAGTTAAGCACGCGGCCTGTATAGAGTACTTGGGTGCATAGTTCCCCGTGAAAAATGCGGTGTCGACGAGCAAGCCTAAAACAACAATAATTAGTTTAAAATTTTCTCATTTATTTTTTTATATAAATTATAAGTAATTAATAGCGATGAGTCGTGGCGCAGGAGCACAAAGTGTGACTGTAAACGCAACAGGTTGTGGGTTCCATTCCCTCTCGAGGAAATGAAATATTTGATGTGTTCGTCGCTCTGGTGACGAGGCAATGAGATGTGTTAAGGTGCACGCTTCTCTTTGAACTATATTTTTTTTAATTTGTGAAAATAGAGCTAAAAACAAATACAGCTTAGAGGGAGACAATCTAGTGTTAAGACATTCGTCCCCGCTAAGACACTTCCGATCTACACTCTGTGAACACTTGAGTGGTGAACTAAATAAAAAAAACAACGAAAACAAATAACTCCCTCAATTTGAAATCGACTCTACAACCATCTTAACTACAGCCAAACACTGTATCAAGTGATATAATTATTTAAAAAAATATTGTTTTTATAAAACACAACATATTAGAAACAAAGAAAAAACATGAATTACACAATATATCTTTCTCTATCTAGATACCGCAAAATGAGTTCGTGTTTACAAGAAGAAATTCTGCGGCATGTAATCTTTGTAATCTAAAGTAAAGCAAAGTGATTTATTAACGCCAAGAAACTTTGTTGGTTCGAAAATGTCAGCATTAAAACTTATTTTAAGGTAATATTCTAAATCAAGTTCTTTATTTTTCAGGAGAAATTTGAACATAATATTTTTTAGATTTATATTCTACTTCTATACATTTCAATAAAAAACGATGTTTTCTACCAAATATTACTCATAAGCGTATATTTTTTAAGATTGACAGCGTAACTACATCCTGCATATAACCTGTCAGACGCTGCTCAATTACAGTCATATGCTGTGCCATTACCCGACAACTTTTATATGTAATTTTACTTAGCTAAATTGAACCTGCTACCATTATCTCAAAAAATAACACAAGCTCCTTTACAAGAAATATATACTTTTCTTCCTTACCTCGCACAATACATTTCGTAGCTAACTTCAATATGCACCAATCGTGTCCAGCTATCCTCTTCCGTCGTGTCTCCCACCCATCCATCCACTTCCCAAATTCTGTGTACTTGTCCGCTACAAACACTGGTTCCGTATCTAATAACATGTTCTCACATGTTGCAAAGAAATCGTCCGTTGAAAACAGAACTTTGCCGCCAGCCTAAAAGTAATAAGACATTAATTATTATTAAACTTTATGTAATATAATAAGAATAATAATAGTTTAAACTGTTATTACTCTTATTATTATTTTTTTATTTTTTTTACTTATTAATTAACTTTATTCTCGATGTAGAGCTGTTAGTTTAGATCAGGAATGTACTGTTGTAATTAAAAAAAAATCATATTTAAAAAAACTAGGAAAATATTTACATTAGTTAATATGTTATTTTGTTATCTAATAAGCCTCGTCAATGTCTTAATAATTCCTATATGACTTCATTTTATGGCATTTGTAAAGACGCTACCTATTCTGGTAGCACCAAAACAAAACTTAAAAACATATACATAATATTTATGATGATAATGAAATAATAAACTAGACTAAAAATAAAAGATAAATTTAATAATAATAAAAAATATTTTAAAGGAACTCAAAGTCGAAAACGGAGTGTCTCATCACTATGTTCTTCATGTTAAAAAGTTATATACCTAAATATAAATTATACTTGAAACATAAATAAAACAATAATACTTTAAATGTAAATAAAACAAAATACTCACACTCAAGCTGGCAAATTCACTCATTTCAGCAAAAGCGGGAACGTTATTTTCTTTTTCGATCATTTTTACAAAACTATAAATTAAGTAAGGATCAAATTTAGAAATCGAGTTTTCTCGAGTGAAATGACAATACTGACTGCCGATCTATAAAGTCAACTATATATATAGTTATTATTGGAGCAAGTACGTGCATAAATCGTTATCAATACAAATTCAATGATCGATTTAGTTTTGTTGCACGTACAATCGGTACGACAAATCTCAAAAAAAAATTTCAAAATTAATTTTATAAATTAAATATTTAAATAAATTGTATTAAATATAAGAGAATAACTTTTAATGTTGTTGTATGTATATATTTTTAAAGTAAAAATTTGTAAGCATAGAATGAGAGTTAGATAACAAAATAGCAAAAAAACTATATTTTTCATTTCTATTTTTACTACGAAAGTCCTTACTTATAATAAATTAATAGATTGTGATTTTTTATTGTGAAAAAGTTAATAAGATTATATTTAAAATTAAATAAGTAAAGAAACAATATAATTCTGTATAAAAGACTCTGGTATTAATATAATAGTTTAAAAGTAAATTTAAAAGTAGCTAAACGTGATTTTTCTTTTCGATAGTACTTTATATTCTAAGTGTTTCTAGAATAAAATTCTTAATAGTCTAAAAAATTACAAGTGAACTAAATTTCTTACATAATGGAAGGTTAATATTAAAAAACAAAACGATAAAAAATGTAAATAGTAAAAAGCCTTGAAAAGTTCGTGAAAAACTGACAGTATAAAAAATCTTTAAAGTGTAATAAAAATAAAATGAAAGGAATTTTACATTACTGTGAATAGATTCATTATAAATAAGCGATACTGAATTGTTTTTTAAGGTTATACCCAACAAAGGCTAGACCTGATTGAGTTTAAAAAGTCAACTAAGAAAAAAAACAATAACAAAACAAATTATAATATTATATTGTAGAAATAAATATTTTGTTAAAAGAAATAACAATGTGGATTTTTTTTTACTGTTCTTAATAGATAATAGTCCATAATTATAACCTTGGCCGAAATCGATCCCGTTAGTTCTCGAGTAGCAGACAGAACCGTCATTATATGGAGCACCCTTAATAAAAAATTATAAGTTGTACTAAAGGCGTTATGGGGTCTATTCTCTAAATAGGTGATCTATCACTTAGTTTTTTACTATAGACTTAATATCTTAAAAATGTTTAGTATTACATAAAAAAACTCTCCTTATTCTTTCTCTTCACAAAACGGTTTCAGATAATGGAGCTCAGAGTAAAGTTCCATAGTTTACTATAGTATTTGTTTTAGAAAAATAAACTATTGAATAGTATTAAGCTAATATTTGGAAAAAAAAAATCTTTTTCTTTGGTCTACTTAAGCTAGATTCGACACTAGCTTTCCTTCGAGTTCATAACCATCCAGTCCATCAAAAAACTGACAATGATCTCCCTGTGTACCTAATGTAAATGCGGAAATGTATCAATCCTTATATCAAGAGTCCTTTTTATATTCTTAAAATGAAATCATTTTTATTATATTATGTCATAGAACAGTGGAATTTGGTTAGCCTTGGGACTATCTGTCATGTATTTACGTAACAAAATAAAAGGGCCAGAGATATGTATGTATGTGCAATAGATGATGATCCATAGTATCAGTAGTGCATAGACTGACAGATATCTAGGTGAGAGGTCGGCACGGGCACAGCGAACTAGTAAAATCCACTTGAATTGATAAGAAAATTTACTAAATAATATTTCGAGAACCTAACAACGCCATATTAATAATTATGTTTAACAAAACCATAATAATAAATTAAATTTTCAGGTAATTTATCGATTTTTGGAAGACTTTGTATGAATTATAAGACATATTTTTTTATATTTAAGACAAAAAATAATAAAATAGCTGTATATAAGGGATTTAATACTGACGACTGTGTGCCTGTTATTTTATTCGGAAGTGAATGCCAGCACTATCTCGGTACACTCAGGACCTTCATGCCTAACATAATTATTCGTGTAACATATTTATTCGAGGAGTTCTTCGAGTCCGTGACCTAGCGGATAGGCGTCAGCTTCGCCCGAGATGATTTTGCTATGTTACGCGCTGGCCTAAGAACTATGTTGGGTGCAAGTATATTGCTATATCAGTCCCTGGATTGAGACATCCCAGATTGAGGCCCAAACGTGGTTTGGATATCGTAATGAAGGACGACATGGAGTCTATGGTGTAACCACCGAGAACGCTAAATACCGTGCAAAGTGGAGTAGCTGGAGTGGAAAGCAGACCCAGCATTAACCGGGATTAATCTCAAAAAAAAAACTTTTAGGTACTTTTAAAATAAATTGGAAATTCCTATATATCCCGCTTCCGAGCAGATAAAGTGCACCATTTCACAACAATATATGTACGTGAATTTAGTGGGATATCTCCTTAAAAACAAATGAACTGGGTAAAAATACACTACGTTTTCTCCGTAATTATGAATAAGATCCTACAAACTATACTACATAAATTATAGAGCTGAAAAGTTTATTGTGGTCGTCGTGGTGGTAAACGCAAACATCGTGGGTTTGATTCTCACTCAGGGGAATTAAATATTGAATATTTCATTTCATAGCATTTATTTTATTTGTGCGATGTGCGAGATACACGTTATGCGATGCGATGTGTGAAATTATATGTTTGTATTAGATGTAATTCAGTTATTTTCATATGACCACAAAGGCGAAAGACTAGCATTACAAAAAGAAACAAAGTAAACAAGGCCACTTTACAAAATTTCATCGTACAGATCAGAAAGCTTCAGACTTTATTCTCACTGACACGCAATAATCATCATATTTATCCAGTTAAAGCTTAAAATATTTTTTTATCAGTTTTATTTTATTTTATTCAATATTTGCTTTAAAAAATAGCTTACTCAAAATATTTTATTTTCATTTTCGTTACCGACTGTACCTCAATTAAGCAATTGATTATTTTAATGACATTTTTAATAACTATGTAACAGTGTAATTTATTTTTAGTAATTTAAATTTAAAGCGAGTTTTACTTAATTTGTCGTTAAACGAATCAATTCCAGTAATAATTGTTAATATTTAGTATGTTGTGAATTCTACATTTGGTGATTCATTTATTATAGCAGATATAGAATTCCAGTTAATAGCGAGGATGTCACGGTGAGAATAAAGAAGAACGTGTTCACCTGGTTTGGGCACATTGAAACAATGAGCGATGAAATAATGGTAAAAAAGATTTATGACGGAAAAGTAACCTGTAAAAGAGGTAGGAGAATCCTCGGTTGACTTTCGAAAACACAGTAGTATCAAAAATACTGGATCCTGGTTCATGTAAAACGTATGAGTACCCCCCGGAGGGCATGTATGAAGAGGTTCGTGACAGTGGACGAGGCGTAGAGACCGTAGCGTTTGGCGCTCCGTTTTACTGACTACCCCGCTAGTTAAGTTAAGTTATGTTAAAAGATAACTCATTTATTTACTGCTTCCACAATACCAAATTATGATAAAACTGACTGACACTTCTCGAGGTGTGAAATTTGTCCTTCTACAATCATTTGGATATGCCTAAATTAACCAAATTGGACACCTGCCTTCTTAAGAACCAAAGACCGATAGAAGAACTGCTTATATAGAATAATCTAACAATATCAATCTATATCTAGTCGAGATTCGCAATTGTTTTAATGATCAAATCTGAAATTACAAAGTCTGCCTAATCAATAAGCTTTAACTTACGACTTTTTAGTTTTAATTTTATATTTTAATATAGTTTTTGATTATAAATAGCAAAAGTAGCAATAATTGGTGATCTGTTAAATAATTTTCGATCCCAATTTTGATTGATTTGTAATTATAAGTGGCCGGTTATTCATATTAAACTTAAGGTGCGTAGATTTTAAAAAATGTTTTTTTTTTAATTCTTTTCATTGATAGAAGAGAAGTTCATTGCTTTGACCTAAGAAGTCCAATTTCATTTTGTCATGTTATATGTTTGTTACTTGGTTTACAATTGTTGTAACAATGTTTAATTATCAATATGATTTTTTATTAAGGTTAATTTTGTGTTTTTTAGCCAATACTTAAGTTTTTTTTTAAATTAAATTTTAATTTACGACTGAATGTGACAATCTGTTCTTTAGTGCACACATGACTTTGATAGTTAAAACATCCTACGTTTAAAATACTGTTAGATTCTTATAAATATTTTTTCTAGGTTTTTGACACCGTAATTTATATAAAACACAATAGATATTTAAAAAAATCTCTTGCCAAGTAAGTATACGGTTAAACACCGATAACAATACAATATTTTGTTTTAAAAGTGGCAATATTATAAAAAAACCAAAGATAACTGAGATAGTGTAGGTATATTAACAAATAAAAAGCTTATATAGTTTATTTTTAGATAAATATTTTTTTTTTATAGAAAAGACACGGCAAACAAGCGTTCGGGTCACCTAATGGTAAGTGATTACCGCCGCCCACGGCCCCGTGCAACCCCAGAGGAGCTACAGATGCGTTGCCGGTCTCTAAGGTGGGTTGAGCTCCGGAGCCCGGCATTACCTGATGCGAAACGCAGTGACATAAAGCCACTACTTCACGCCGGTTTTAAATGTCAGGGGTGATAATGATCCAGTCGAGTCTGCCCATGCGTATTACCATTGCTGGCGATATGACTCTACCACACGTATTTTAGTCGCCTCTTACGACACCACCAGTACCAAGATAATCCTATCTAGGCCGGGATCACACGGCACGGCATCTTATATATCATGCTCGGAACAAAATAAAATGTATGATAAATTACATCTTCTCTTACTTACATTCTATACTAGCAATCCAGTCTGGATTGAACAGGACACACATTTATATTTTCAAAGAAAACCAATTAACTAAATTAAAATTTAGCTTACTTCATATATAAATTGAACTGATTATCCTAAGTGAAATCCTTGAGGAACATTAATTTTGCATAAGACAATGTGAAATAAGAATTTTATACTTGCAAAGTTCTAGTCTTCTCTCTCTACTTCGACGGTGCAGACTAAGGAAAAACGTGAAACAGAAATTCACGTTTTTAATTTACAAATTGATATTGAAGGACATATGGTGCAGTTCTAATAGTATGTACTGTTGTTCTCGAGATTGTAGATTTGATGTCCATTGTATTAAGGAATCAAGTGAAGTATAACTTTATTTAATTTCATTTATAATTTAATTTCATTTATAATTTATAATATAACTTTATTACAAAGCAACGAAAGTATATCCTGTTTTAATTAGAATCGTAAATACATCGATACAATTGATATGAGAATGTGAGATATTAATAAAGCTAAAACAAAGAGTAGCATAAGGATATTTTGCTTGTCTCATACAAAAAAAGGGAAATCATATTTTTTTGTTTCACAGCAGGGTATGCAGAGGGAACCTGGGAACCTAGTGTTAAGATACTCCGTCTCCCACTTTCCTTCAAATTCTTGAAGCATTGCATGTTGAGTGTCGGAACTCAATGTCGCGAAATAATATATGAAAATATAAACAAACACATAGCTTCATCAGTATTTTGCTTATAACACGGTATGCAGAGTTAATACTGGGTAGTATTAGTACACTTCGTTCCCAACTCTCCTACCAATTTTCAAAACTAAAAATATTTAATCCCCCCAAGTGACTTCGCGTGCAAATTTTACTAAATAAAATTTACCGTACCAGCACTAAATCCAACAAAAGTATAAGAAAAGACCGAATATTTCCAATTACATTTCCAAGACATGTTAGACTAGACTGAATCCAGCGCCATACATTTTTCCATTTTTACCAATGTGTAGACAGACAATAAACGCTGACGTGCACGGCGCGGTGTTCCGTAGAGTGCACCAGTTCCATTACTGGCTGTCTTCTATATGATAAATTACACCTTCTGCTTATGAATTATTGTACGCTGTCTCATGAAAAATTGACAGTCGGGAAGTTATAAATGTTTTTGTTTTACCGAATTGATTTCGTTTTAATGGATATCTGGTGGTTCTTTTGTTTAGCGTGGGACGATGTGTAGTGTATATGTACAATTATACATATATTATTATATATTTTAAGAATTTATATTACTGGCACGATGTATGTTAAATCATGTTTGTGGGTTCGATTCCCAACTTCTGTGTAATACTATTAATAATTTTCTGGTCTTACAAGACAACACGTTAGTGAAATGTGTTTACAAAATTTGTAGCGTCTAAAGTAGGTGGCAAATTTAAAATAAAGCTAAGATTAAATTCTCTTTGCCTACCCTGCTTGCTATACGCTAGCTATGTGCATGAGTAAAAAAATTTTAACAATTCATTAATATTTTAAAACCTACAAAAATTTATAAGTCGTGGCGGCCAGTCGTGGCGAAGAGGCACAAGCGTGTGACTGTAATTGCGAGGGTTTGTTGGTTTTTGGTGATTTAAATGGATATTTAATATTTTTATTTCTTCGTTCTGGTGTAGAGGTAAAACGCAGCGTTGAGTTCCGCCACTGAATACGCAATGTTTCCAGAATTCAACGAAAAACTTACACTAGGTTTCTAGACAACAACGTGAAGTAAAAATAAAAAAATCTGTTGGAATAGGGCTTAAAAGCTTAACTGTATATGATATGGGAAAAATATCTAATTTTACCTATAGCTGTTTTTAAAAATGATTTTCTTAACAATACGCTAACGCTTATAGCAGATATACATTTAGGCAAATGGAACCTTGTATTTAGAAACTCCGATCCTTACTTTCCATCTAAATTTCAATACACGCTTTATTTTGTCATACAAATAGTCCTTATAAAATTAATTTCTTATACAAAATATACTGATTTGGAAAAGAATAAATTCTATAAACTTCCTTACACTGTATATGGCAGTTAAAGCTGATCCCAGAACTGTGAGGTCGTAAAAGTCTGGCTCAGTTCTTTGGTGCAGAAGCCATTTTAACTACAATTTTAAGCACTTACTATTCCTATTACAGAAGTATGTTTTAAAATTACCATTATTTTGTTTTGTTTTAGAATGGGAATGAAATTAACCACTCTCCATGGAAGTGTCTTAATAGATATATATGTAGTATCTTAATCATTTTCCAGGTTCCTACCTCTGCCCACCCTGCTATGTGGGCGATACAGCGTGAAGCTAACAAAAAAAATATAGACAAGCCACCCGTGGTATATGTTACTGTAAGCACGATTTTTGGGAGGTTGGTCGGTCCTCACTGAATTAATAGGATATGAATTATCTTCATTTTACCTTTTTGGTAAAGCAAAGTTATGTGTTGAGTTCGAAATGTATTCGAAACGCGGCAACAATATACGGGATAAAGCGTGGAACAATATATAATATATCACCATATACAACACACCGTATGCACATATACTCTTGTATTCATCTCTTAGGTATTTTCAAATAGAAAAGAGCAATAAAAGTAACAAATTCAATAAATTGCATCGCTCCCAAGATGGCGATATCTAGCTTTTAATAGTTACAGTTTATTACAAGGTACTTAAACCTTTCCGGTCCGCCCCAGCCCCCAGTCCCCAGCGCTGGGGGTCGTAAAAGAGAAGGCTAATTATTTGCTCCAAAAGAAATGTAACTTGCACCATTTTCAACTACATTCGTCGAAAATAAATTCTGTTATAAAAGTTTTTTAATGGAATGAGAAGGAATGTGGATCGTTTACAAATATTACATTGGCGGCTGCGATTTTGTTTTAGTTTTATTGTTTTTATACAGTGGAAGCAAAGAGAAGCAAGTCGAGGAAGTGATTAGTCACTATTATTTTGATATTAAAACAAAATAAGAAATATGCATGTAAATATATTTAAATTTTAGCTTAGATTTTGAAATAATATGAAAAATAACTTTTTCCAGCCAGTCGTGGCGCAGTTGCCACAAAGTGTGCTGTAAAATCGACTGGTTGAGGGTTCGATCCCCACTCGAAGGGATGAAATATTTATTTAAATTTCTATTTTCATTTCTTCACTCTGGTGTGGAGGAATAGCGCGGCGTTGAGTTCTGCCACTCAACACGCTATGCCTCCAGATTTCTGCAGAATGTGGGGAATAGTGCCGTTCGTACACACTAGGTTCTTTCTGCCTTCCCTGCTACGTGCGGGATACAGCGTGAAGCTGATCTATCTTTTTTTAGCTACATTCTATAGGGAACTGACTGCCATTTCCCGCCAAATTTCGAAACATTGCGTGTTGGGTTTCAAATTTAAACGCCGTCTTATTACTAGAATTAGGTCATGAAAATAACCCCTCAAGTGGGAATCTACCCACAAACGTTGCATTTACAGTCAGCAGAAACAGCAGGGAGCAATTCTTTTAAAGCAATTTTTACTTATCTACAGCAAAAAGTAAGACCATCCCGTATCACGAGATACTCTAAACTACATTAGGCTGATACCTTAATACGGACTTGTTACAAATTGAATCAGTTACCTTGACTGAATTAGACGCACTCGTTCCTTGCAAGGGTCTATTTAGCAAATCAAATTTTTACCAAATGAGACAAGATCTCTGGGAGCCTTCTAAGTTAATTTGCATAAATCACCTGGGTCTGGCTTCTTTTCCTCATTTCACCGGGGAAGCAATTTTTTAATTGAAAAATCTATTTTTTGCATTTTTTGTCCATTTTTTTGCGAATTTTTCAATATTATTGTATTATTTTTAAATTTTGTATGGACATTTTGGTATTCATAAAATTTATGGAATGCACCTTTAAATCCTTGAATGAATATTTATAATATTTTAAATATTTAAAACCGAAGAACAAAGAGAGCTGCCATTTTTAAAAAGATGATATTTTTAAACTTTTTAAAACGTTACAGGAACACGTTACAGAGCCTTGGGTCCGTTTACAAACACTCCGTTGCCATTAAGACACTTTCATTCCCCACTTTCCGCAGAGTTTTTTAAATTTTTTTTTCATTGCATGTAAAAGGCGAAACTCAACGCCGCGCTTTGCCATTGAAAGTATTAAATATGGAAATAAAATGAGTGAAAATTGAACCCACAACCGCCCCGTTTATAGGCGCCGACGTTATCGGGCTACGACGGCCTCAAAACTTAAAAACGAAATATTAACTAGTAATTTTTGATCTACCAATCTTCAACCTTTGTTAATTGAAAACTCTACGATTACACAACTACAAACAAAAAAACTTTAAAAGTAAATAGTAGATTTAAAATAAGTTATAATCACGTTCGTAAAGTCCTTCACATTGAACTTTATGACGCCATAAATTCTGAGTTATTGAAGAGATGAGACCCCTTTAGCAAGTCATTTATCCATGCCCATAATGCAAGTGCCGATAACTACCCTGTTAATATTGTTCATGGGGTACGGCTGTCAAATATTGTAATATACACACATATAAGTAGGTATATGTATAAGAAAACTTGGATACTTTGGTAATTGGAAAACGGCTGATTATAGGATGATTCCGATTCTCAGTTGGATTCCAATCATATTTTTATTTTCTGATTTCCGACTCTTAAAAGAAAATAATGTAACCTTTATAATTCCATTTTGTTGTCTCTCTGTCTGTTTGTTCGTCTTTGGGAAGTATGTTCAGTGGAGATGGAAGATACGAGATGGATGTGGAAAGGCGTATTGCTGCCGGTAACAAGGTTAATAGAGCCTTGGCTGCATTGATGAGACGGCGAAACGTCAGCACAGCTGCGCGTTTGGCCGTACACAATGCAGTTTTGGTACCGACCCTGTTATACGGCAGCGAAACGTGGATATTACAGAAGAAGAATGAAAGAAAGATGAATGCTGTGGCGAGGCGATCTCTTCGTAGGATATGCGGAGTCAGCCTAGGTGATCGAATCCGCAATGAAGAGGTACACAGAATGGCAGGTACCAGCGAGGATGTCACAGTGAGAATGAAGAAGAACCTGCTCAGCTGGTTTGGGCACGTCGAACGAATGAGCGAGAAAAGAATTGCAAAAAAGATTTATGATGGAAAAGTGAGTGGTAAGAGAGGTAGGGGGAGACCTTGGTTGACCTTCGAAAACACAGTATCAAAGATACTGGAGGAAGGTCACGTAAAAGCAGGATCCCCCGGAGGGCATGTATGAAGAGGTTGATGAAAGTGGACGAGGCGAAAGAGGTATGTAGAGACCGTAGCGTTTGGCGCTCCGTTCTCTCCGACTACTACTTTATCCCTAGATAAAGCGTGAAGCTAAGTTAAGTTAAGTTAAGATTAGTAGTAGGCTAAGCGCGGCGTTGGTTTTGCATTGTAGGACGTATACTACACTATACTTTCTAAGCAAACGGAAAGTCGAGATTGAATAGTATTATTTAGAGCTCACGTTAAAAGTACGAAAACCCACCGGAGAGTATGTATGAAGAGGCTGATGAAAGTGGACGAGGCATGGCGGTGTACGAAGTTCATAGCGTTTAACCAACCCGTTAAAAAACAACAACAAAAAAACAAAATTACATTTACATCTGCAACCAACTGCGCCAAGCTTATACTTATTATCAATTTCCAAAATCCCGATAGACCTAAAGAATTCCTAATTAGAAATTTTCATATTGTAAAATAATAAAATGTAACTGCTTTGAATATTATCTTTACCAATTTCTGGGCCTTTTGTTTGGTACGCTGCTCTACAATAGCGCGGGTAACAGGTGTAACATTGGAGGGACGGTTTATTAGCTCTTATCGAGCCTTTCTCTGAAACGATAAAAAGGATTTACGCCTACAAAAGTTTATGTATATATGTACTTATTTATTTATTTTAAAAATGTCAGGACGAAGTGTTAGTGATGTCTGCTTGAATATTTTATGTTTTAAGATGTGATATAGTTGGGCTGAAAGCTTCAAGCTTTCATTTTTTTTGAAATTGAGGTGGTCGTTGCCCAATGAAACAGCATCTGACTATAAATTCGACAGTTGTGGGTTCGATTACAACTTTGGCAAATGTCTTTTAAGCAACGCGTTTAATTCTTCTGCCGGTTAACCTAGAATTATGAAATTTGACAGCTTGTAGATGATAATCTATAGATAGTACTAACTCAGGAAAAAAATTAAACTATTGTTAGAAATCGGAAGCGGTTATAGTTTTTTAAAAAACACGATAAAAACCATAAAGTCCATATGTTCTAAACTATTTGGAAAGGGATACTACGTAACTGCAATAAGTGGCATGTATCATCTAATAACAATACTTCACACTAGTTTCCTTCCAATAGGGGCCGTTGCCAACAAGCAATAACCCCCGATTGACACAATTCGACTGCTTTTATCATCTTTTTTCACCTAAATCTACCCTCTTTTACACGAGTACGCTAACACTATATATTAATGGTTAAATCCTAAAAAGGAAGCTAGCCTTAAAAGGAGTACAAAATTTGTTATTCGAACTCCTAGTTCAAGTGAGGTATCAGATGAAAGAGCTCTGGCTAAGCTAAGCTTGAATAGCCGAAAAAGCTCGAGATCTCCAATTTTTGTACGGAACTCTGTGTAGGCGAGTCAGACTCCCTTTTGTCCGGGTTTTTTTATATGTTAGGACACTCTGCTCAAATAAGGACACTAAAGTTCCCCTGTTCTAAATGAAATAGCGGAATTCAATGCCGCGTTTTGCCTTGTTAGCCTAGCAGGAATCGAATCCACAAGCATAGGGGTTACAGTCACACGCTACGCCACTGCGTCACGACGGCCTCTCCTCTTAAAAAAAATAATTAACTTAAATCTGTATTAATGATCGATAAATCTTTAAAACACAAATCTAGTAAATTAATTCAGCGATTAGAAAATCCTGTTATCGTCGTACAAATCATTAAGAATGCCTTAAAAATGAATTAAAGGCGTGTAAATAAGTTTAAGATTATTGATATTTGAAAATAACAAAATTTATCAATTGTTTGCGGCTTACCGGATAATTTGTATTGATTATGTTTCACATATTATGTATCTATGTTAATTAAATTACCTTTGACATATTGAAGTGGTTAATACCACTTGAATGATAATTTGAATGTAATCTTCAATAAACAAAGAATTAATCCGTCATTGGTGACGTGTATGTATGTGAGACCGGGTGGATCGAAAAATCGTATATCTTTTAGTCAATGATGCGTGCTGCGATTTCGAGTCCCTGCCTCATTTTACGCCTTCTGCAATTATTTATCTCCATAATAGCGCCTGGAACGCACGTTTCAGAATTTTTATACTAACCTGGAATTTTTATACTAAATTACTTAAAATTTGCAAAAGTACGTATTCTTTTTATTGTTATTTTACAATAGTATTTACAGAATCAATTATTGAATAGCCTTTTGTATAATTTTATTGACCTTTTATAAAATATAATAAATTCTTATATTTTGAATCAAAAGGTGGAAGCAAAGTAGAAATATCTTGTACCCAGATCGAAATTCGAATAAAATTCGAAAAAAATTCGGTGATAATAAGTCCACTTTTTATTGAAAAAGGGATAAGTAAAACTTATTGAGTCTCATAAAAGAGATCATCAGTTGATCTTACCTAGAGTATTGAGACTATGACTTTCAGACATTTTGAAGATAGACATGGGACTTTTGGTGATTTACACAAAGGTTGGTAACGAGAACGTGGGTGGCGAAAAAATAGAACAACCAAATATTCTTGTCACAAAAGTAAGAAATATTTGTGTCTGGATCACGTAGTGCCTTGTTGCAGTACTTGATTCATGGAACAACAAGAGTAGTTTTCAAGGCGGAGTATGTTTTTTTAAGTGGATATATATATTTTTGTTTATTTTTGAAGAGTTCTTATTGTCATAAAGGCCGATTTTATACATAAATGTTTAAAATTGTTATTATTTAAAAAAATATGTATAAGATAAACGAAAAAACGTGTTGATTTTAGTAAGACTGATGTCACAAAAGATGTATGTCAAATTAACATCACTTTGTGGCCTGTTCATAATGCATGTGGATTAAAAGTATGACAATTAATAAAGTCTTTTCTTTATTTAAAAATAATAAAAAGTTATTTGATCCACGCTGTTTTTAGGGTTTCGTACTTTAAAAAATAAAAACGGAACTTTTACTTTTGTAGTGTCACTTTGTTGTCCGGCTGTCAATACCATTCATATTGACATCGCGTGGAGGTGTTAAGATGAAATAAATATTAAGTATTCAGTTCTATTGCCTTGACGCACAGTAAAAATAGCTTCAAAGTCAACAAAACCAAAAGACGTTTAACGGTACGCACTTATTTATGCATCATTTAGTTAAAAGTAAATATTTGTAGATTTTTTATAGAAAAAAAATTATACAAAGTTATAGTTGTAGTTAATTTCATACAAAATTAGTGTACATGACTAAAAACTTTCAAGTTGGTCTATTTTATAATTTGCTAACTTTATAGTTGATTATTTGTGGTTCCCGTAGACCTGTTATCTTGAAAACGATACGGAACCCTCCGCTTACTTACACGAGTTTTTTTTCTTGATTTCTTCTTCTTAGAAACGAAATATTGACAAAAACTAGAATTTATTTATAACCTTGTATGAATTCCAGGATAATCCCGGCCATTTCGCAACCCTAAGCACAACACAAGGAACATTTAATGGCGCCACGAGGTCATACGAAGAAAACACATTACATATAAAATAAGCACAATTTACACGTAGCACAGTGAGCAGGCGGCGCCGTTCCTTTACGGCAATGTACCTATTATAATAATCCATTAAGAAATAATTACAACGATCTAAAACAATTTCAAAGTTCATGTTGAGAAATGACTTTTTCATTTTCGATGTAACGAGTTCGATAAATTTTGTAGGGATTATTTTATTTGAATGATTTCTTTATGTCTGCTTTGGTAAGGCATAAGATGTCCTCGGGTTCCTACAACCCGTTATAAGATACTTACGAATTATATGAAATAATTATATTTATATATGAAATATAAGAATTGTATGAAATAAAAGATAACTTAGTCTTCATACTAGGTTCTTGGTAGGCCTTAGAATTGTTAAGTACCTTAGAAGCCAAAGCAAAAGAAAGAACCGTAACCGTAATCGAATATCGAATTCGAAAAAAGTCTCGGATAATTTCATGAACGTTTGGACATTTTGCCCGATTTATTTAACGCACTAGCGTTTAGTGTTACAATACTGTAGCAGAACCTGTATTAAACAATAAATATTACAAAATATCAATAATATCTTTTTTTAAAATATCAATAATATAATTTTCTCAAATATTCTTCAACATCTATAACCAATGTTGTCCGAAACTAACCGAAATCAATATAATAATATTTTTCTATCCGTATCTGTATCTATACCTATGTGGGAGATCCGTGTAAAAAAGAAATGAATAACAATAAAAGCGAATATTTGTTTGTTTTAAGAAGTTTTTTTGCATAAAAAAATCATAATTCGCTAACTTTAACTTGACAGTTAGTTTGTAATTAAAATTAAAAATTTTCTTTAGAGAAACTGGAGCACGATTAAGTTAAATTGTTTTTTTTTGTGAGAGAGGAATAATAAAAATAACCATTTATTTCGTATAATATTATGCTTAGATCGATTGCATGCGATGACTCTAGGTTCAAATATATATATATTTGGTTTACCTTTTTTATTAGCTTTTTTTAATTTGCTGTATAGTTAGTGTATGTAAAATCTTGTAAAATCTATTTGATCCAGTTCCTAGGGTCCGATTGAGCTGTAAATTGGATTCGGACTTCAGTTCTGATGACTATGAAATTATACATAATCAATATAGTTGTTAATTCTAGATAGCCGCCGCAACAAAATGGCGGACACTAAATAAATTCTCTCTGTCTTTCTCTTGCGTGATACAAGTCTTTGTAATCAATACACGGTTGATAAATGCCCGTACGTACCACTATGACAATATGACTATTTCTATAAATTGTCATATATATATATATATATATATATATATATAGTTATATCTTTCATGTATAGACATCGATCAGTTACAATTTGATTATATATGACTATAGGTTCAAATGTCATTTTTGTTTGTTTACATATCTACAAGTAATAATAAAATATATATGCATAAATTAATAAGTATACTGATTAGATATTGATATATGTAAATATTCATTAGACTTTGCCAACTGGACACGTCTATATGGCATGTAAATCGAATCTTTAACCTTTACCTTTCAAAATGAGTGTCATCGAATAATAATTTTTACAAAAAAAAATATTTATCCATCTCGTGTCTTCCATTTCTACTGAACATACTTCCCAAATATATCACTCCATTCACTTGTTTAATATTTGTTAGTTAGTTAGTTCTACCATCTGAACTGATCTTTCATTCCGTCCTTTCTTCATCTCTTTCAAAAAATCAGTACCTTTGTCTTATTCGCATTCAGGCTTAGACCATTATTTTCACACCCTCTAATCAGAGTGGTAACAAATGCCTGTAAATCACATTCTGATGATGCAGAGAGCACTGCGGATATTATAAAAGAAGAATGAAAAAAATCATAATGCCGTGGAGATGCGATCTTTTCGCGATACAAGTCGTGATTTTACACGGAATGGCAGGTACTAGCGAGGATGTCACGGTGAGAATGAAGAAGAACGTGTTTAGCTGGATTTGGCACGTCGAACGAATGAGTGCTGAAGGAATGGCAAAATAGATTTATGATAGAAAAGAAAAGTGAGTGGTAAGAGAGATAGGAGAAGACCACGGTTGACCTTCGAAAACACAGTATTAATGATACTGAAGGATGGTTACGTAAAAAGCACGAGGATCCCCCGAAGGGCTTGTATGGAGAGGTTGATGACAGTGGACGAGGTGGAAGAGGTATGTACAGATCGTAACGTTTGGCGCTCCGTTCTCTCTGACCTGACTACCCTGCTAGGGATAAAGTGTGAAGCTAAGAAAGTAAGTAAGTATAAATATTTATACAATTTAACATTACAAATGATAACATTTAATCAGCTTCACGCAGTGTTACTCTATGGGGGATCACATAGAGTAACCCTGCCTGGCAGAGGGAACCTAGTATTAAGACACTCCGTTCCCCACATTCCACCAAGTTCTGGAGGCATTGTGTGTTGAGAGATGGAACCCAACGCCGCGCTTTGCCTTGACACAATAGTGAAGAAATTAAAATGTAAATGTAAATAAATATTTAATCATTTCCTCAAGTGGGGATCGAACAAATTACTAGTCGATTTTACAGTCACACTTTGTCCCTCTTTTTTTATTATCGCTGGGAAAGACACTTATGCAGACCGCTCATGCGGAACGCTAGTGCCTTAAAAATGAGCGGTACTGTGGGACTCACCGGTGAAACCGATTTTACCCGCTAAAACCCAGCGGAAACTACGACATCTCAGTGACAGGCCCGCCTATTGCGGACCACCGTCGCCTTCAAGGTGACCTGGGGCTTCTTCTCGGGCACCCGCGTCTCGATGACTTGTAGGATGATCACCCTGGTCCCGCAGTAGGTTCTCTAGGGTAGGGGGAGTAGAAGATGCGCGTACTGCCTTTTTCTACCCTCTAGCCTACGGTGGCGGGGCGAGTCTGTGTTGGAGCTGGACTCGTACACCCGCTCCGCGGCCTCCTTTAGTGCGATTACTGATTCGCAGAAGGACACCATTGCAGACCAGTTCCTCTCGCTGTTCAGCATGGCCTCCACTACCTCGAAAGTGTGAGGTCCCTACCCACTACAGCCATTAAGGCGTGGCGTAGTGAGGCCCAGGCGGGGCATTCAGCCAGGTGTGATACGCCTTATCCACGGAGGCATCATACTCGTGGCACACCGGCGACATCTCCTGACGTGCAATCTGATACAGGTATTTGCTGCAACATCAAAACCAAACCAAAACCCCATTTGACCCAGCACTCTAGGTGTGGGCGGACAGCGTCTATCGTCGCTAGGCCTGCCGTTGGAGAACCCAGGTCGTCTCTCTATCGCCGGATCAGGGCTTCGTCCGTTCTCCTCCTGATCCACGCGACATCCTCTCGCGATGGATGCACGCCTTGCGATCGCTCACTTGTGCGGAAAGAATTTACTCTGGCAAGTACTTCCGCCTGTAGCTCCCAAGGCGGATCGCTTGCCAAGAGAGTTGCCTCACCGCTTTCACCGCTATGACCCGCTACTCTTTCCGCAATAGGGTCTTATTGCGAGCGGTGAGAGAATCCACCCACAAAGAAGCGCCATACAGAGCCATGGATCTCAACACGCCGACATAAAGTTGCCGGCATGGAGAATCCGACCCTCCGACATTCGGCAGTAGCCTGCCAAGGGCCCCGGTGGCGTTTACTAGCTGCGGCGCAAGCTGAGCGAAGTGCGACGCAAATTTCCATCGTCCATCCAGGGTCAGACCCAGATACTTCATCTGGGTCCGTACATCCACCTCCTGTCACACTTTGTGCCCCTACGCCCAGACTGGCAACATTTAATAGAATAAATGTAAGTTTATCTTAAAAAACCAGATAAAAATCGTAATTTCCCTTGTCAGTATTCTCGGTAGCGCACTTGAAAAAATTTTATTTCGTAAGCACTTGTAATAATTCCCCATTTCAGATTGTAATGTGTGGGCGGAAGTATTTTTCCTACTTTTGCTTTTTTATGTGTATTTTTGTTTAATATAGTGTTGATATTTTGTGTTGCGGCTTTGAACGCGGCAGATTGTGGGTTCGATTCCTAATCAAGGAAATTAATATTTTAATATTTTTATCTCTGGTGTAAATACAAAAACGCTTTGAGTCCCTCCAAAAATCAGCGGAAAGTGGGGAGGGGATTGTCTTAAAAGGCAGAAGGAGCCCCTTTGTCAACTTTGGTATAAGCGGGGAACGGATTGTGTTACACTAGGTTTCTATGTTCTCTCTGCCTATCCTGCTATGTGTCGGATACAGGTTGAAGCTAAAAATAAATAAATAAGGAAGTTCTTAATATAATTGTACTTTAAAATGTATATTTATAAAACTTAACGCTTACTTTGTTGTAAAAGCTAGTCGCAATATTTAAGTACTCGTGTTCATTTTGCATTAGTCCAAGTTAGTATTTCATTTATTTGTTTATCTGCAGTAAATCTCACGACACGCTTTAAAGTCTTATAAATTATGAAATTACGCTATAAATTGATATTAAAAGTTTTAAAGGATTTTTTTTTATATTTTTAAGATGAAAATTCATATTTTTAAGATGAATGAAGAGATGAAATATTTACTTAAATTTTAATTTTTTCGCTCTGGTGTCGAGGCTAAGCGCGGCGTTGAGTTCTGCCCCTCAACACGCAATGCCTCCAGAATTCGGCAGAAAGTGGGGAACGGAGTGTCTTAACATAAGGTTCCCTCTGCCTACCCTGCTGTGTACGGGATACAGCGTGAAGCTGATTTTTTTTATTTTTACAGCGTGTTAAACGTGTACAGAAAACTTCAGCTCAATCGGGAGAAGATTTCCAAAACTTGATTTCAAAACATTCGACCCAAACGAACATACAATGTGTATATAAATGGCGAATTAAATAAAAGCATGTAAAATTCATATTCTTCATAGAAAAAACAACCTATTTTTAAAATAAAAATGTCAACTCAACATTAATTTCTTTACATTTCCACCTCCATTTTACATGTAATTAAAAGACATACTCATAACAATTTCTTTTATTTGCACGCTGTATCCCGCATATACAAACATAGACAGAAAATAGTCGAGGCACGAGTCGCCAAATTTTCGTGAAAATGCGTGTTGTGTGACGAAATACGACACCACACTTTATCTCGTTACCAGAGAAATAAAATTACTCTTATTTCCTTTCTCTAATACAAATCGAACCTACAACCATCGTGTTAACAGTCAAACAGCCTCAAACTACCTAAATAAATAAAACATAATATTCACGAAGCAAACAATAAATTAGTTCAATAAAGAGACAAAGTTAGGTGATTTGGCGTAACCTCTGTAAACAGTAGGTACCACAGCGTGCATCGCTCCCGCGAGCTCTCTGAAATATTGCTCCCCAGATCACGTTGAAGATGACCGCCTTAGTAACTATAGTATTATATATTAGTGAATGTATGAGAAGACATAGTTGTTTGTATACAAAATGGTAAAATTGTTTGTGAAACAGATATATATTGGACAGTAAAAAGCATATCAATCATTTATTACTATATACATATATACTATTGATATATTTGTAGTTTTTGAAATATTCCAGGAGACGCAATAAAAGTCTTAAAACAAAGTTTTAAAATAATCTGTGGTCCAAAAAGGCCATCGCCACGATGGAGCAGGGAAACAAGGGTGTGATTTTAAAGCAACGACTGCGGGTTCGATCCCCACTAGACAGAATGTATTACTATTTATATTTTTTTTTCATTTCTTTGCTCTGGCACCAAGACAAAAACCTGGCGTTGAATTTCGACACTCAACAAACAATGCTTCGAAAAGATCGGCGGATTATGCGGAACGGAGTGTATTAACACTAGGTTTATTCTACCTACCCTTCTAAATGCAGGATACAGCGTGAAGCAGATGTTTTTAAATAGGGCATTGTGACTAATTACAAACTTTGATGGCAAATTATAAAACGCTGTTTATTAAAAAACCGGTCGTGGCGCAGCGGCACAAAGTGTGACTGTAAATCGACTGGTTGTGGGTTCGATCCCCACTCGAGGAGATGAAATATTTACTTAAATTTATATTTCCATTTCTTCGCTCTGGTGTCGAGGTAAAGCGCGGCGTTGAGTTCTGCCACTTAACACGCAATGCCTCCGGAATTCGGCAGAAAGTGGGGAACGGAGTGTCTTTCACTACGTTCCCTCTGCCTACCCTGCAGTGTGCGGAATACAGCGTGAAGCTGATTTGATTTGTATTTTATTAAAAAAAACGTCATATGAAAGTTTCAAGGTTTTAAATAATGATTACTTGCTTTTGTGTTTGCTTAAGCCATAAAAAGGTTAGTTAAATGTAAGGCCTTGAATGGCTATATCATAAAATTTCTTTAAAGTATACTTTTCTAGATTACGTTAAAGAAATTTTAACGTCGAAAATAATCTATTTGAATCTAGCAGACCTTGATATATTATAAATTTTAGAATCGTTGCTACTGTAACATGTTTATCGCATATAACTTTATGCTGTATATAATATACATTTAATTTCTTTTTTATTTATACAATTGTAAAACAAAAAATAAGCGATAAATCATTTTTACATTTCTGTTCCCCACTTTCAGCCAAATTCTGGAGGCGTTGTAGTTGTTTTATTATATTCTACTCATATGTTAATCAAAATAATGTTTATAATTTAATCAAATTAAATATATTTCAACTAAAATTCCGAATAACTAACCAATAACGTAAGTCATCGAAAGACCGCTCATAATATAATTATAATCACATTGACTATTTCATTGCTGTTTCAAAAGGAATAAGTCCCTACGGCGCGTTACAGGCGGTCAAAACGTACAAACAATTAATATTATTAAACCTGGGTTAAATGAACTTTACTCTCTTGCGGTTAAATTCGTCTTAGTTAAAGCAACTAACCTTTGTATTATGATATCTGAATATAAATTAAATGTTGAAATATCTTCTGTAGTTTAGTTAATTTAACAAATTTAATTTTCTAATTGATACTATATGATAGATATAACACTGTGTATTTCAAAAAAAAAAAAAACTGTGACGATCAAGAAATATTGTTTTGGCATAACTTAAAATTATTAATATTTAGTGTGATACAAACGAGTATGTTATTAACTACCTAAATGTACTATTGAAATTGAAATTATACCATAAATATAAGAAATATTAAAGTTTCAACATATAGTGCAAAGTATTACGTCACAAAATATGATCTATCGGAAATAAGAAATAAACACGTATATAGGTACGAATAATACCAATAACATAAGCACCTACTACTACAAAAATGCTAGTAAGCGTTGCCGATCTTTTCATTCTCTAAAAACATTATAGAACTAGAAAGAGATATCTCATTCTATTTTACGCAATTCGCAACAGGCTACTAAAAAACAGTTAAAATTAAATAATTCTTTCTTTTTAATAGCCTGATTTTGCGATCACAGATGCAAAATGTCACGTACAGTAAAAAAAACACGAATGATATGAAGCAGTAAATTTTAATGGATATTGTGAAGTGGTAGAGATATGGGTAATGGATGGACTGGTTTCTTACACTATAACAAACAGCTTACTTTCTTAAATCACCTCAGTTATATAGTTGACGTCTTGGAATTGATAATACAATTTTCTCAAATAATTTAGTTATTGAATTTGTCATGGTAATTGTCTTTGTTTACTTATTATCTAATGTTTAGTGTAAATTTCACTTAAAGTCAACTTGTGCACGTGGATATTTTTTTAATTTATATTAAAATATAATTTTATTTATATATTTTATTATATTATTTTTTACATATTTTTTTACAGTATTTATTCTATATAGTCGATCGATTTTCTCACTTCCTTTGACTCCTGCTTAGTCGGTTGTATACTGATATCCGAGGCCTAGTTAAAATCATCTCTTTCATCAACTTGCCCCTTCTGGAATGACGGCAGTAAGTAATTTATTCCGATTTCTTCCTCTACACTTCCCCCATTACTTACTTAACTATAAACATTCTCTTATTGACCTAATCTCTATCTCTATCCCTAATTTCGATATTTCTCATGGTCACATGACCGCTTCGTTTTCCTTTCATGACCTAATCTTCCTCTCTTATAAATAACATCGTCTAAGGTTAGAGAATGCTATTTATTCCGCACATAACAAAAAAACATACTTTTAGAAAACGTATAAAAATTAGAACGTAGCGGGATTTGAACTTGCGACTCCTGAAAACCGTCCCAGTTTTGGTGGTTAAATAGAAAAAAAATTGTAGTCTCTGCTGACATTTTCACAAGTTTTAATTTTAATATAGCCAGCCTTTTTAAAGAAATACCTATTAATATTCTGTGATCGAAATCGAAGAGATCCCGATTCTGAGCAATATATTGAAAAAGAAAAAAAACTTTTTGATATGAACAGTTGAAATTGGCATTTTTCAACATTGGCATATTCAACTATGCTCTGTTGGCATTTTTACACGAGTTCTAGTTTTGTAATATGCTTTATAATAGAACTTTATATACCATTAGAAATCGAAGAATTCCCGATTCTGAAAATGACATGTCAAAAAAAATGGTATTTTCGTATGAAGAATTTAAATTGTCATTGTTCAACATTCCAGCAGTTTTTTGTGAGTTCTGGTCTTTTTTCAAAATCTATGTCATAGATATATTTATATTCTGCTGAAAACTATAGAGTTTCCGCTTCTGAGTATGATATTTACTACTTATTAAGAAAATGTATAAAAATTTGAACGTAGTGATTTGAACCCGCGCCACCTTGGACGAACGGTCTCCTGTGGTTTGCGCGATCGAAGTGTCGGCTACTGCTAGTAATAAAATAATTAATTTAGATAATTTTTTATCGAAAACGTGAAACTTTTAAGTGACTAATGCGCGGCGTGTGTTATTTTATACGTATTTACCGTTGGTTTAATTGTTTATATAAGGTCTGTTTTTCTATATTGTCGACACATATTTTCCGTTTTGAGGTCAGAAGACCGAATGTTAATTGGCCAAACATATTATTCATTTATTTTTATACTGGGATTACTTTGTAAATATTATCTTTTAATGTTGTTTATATTCAATTTTATATATGTATTAATAAGCATTCATGTAGGTATATATACAAATCCCATAGCGATCGAGCAAGGAAGGGACATTGCAATATCCCTCTACGTATATTTATGATAACAGTAAATGAAGATACATCTAGTCTACATGCACTTACATAAATATATAAGAATTATTTTTTTGTTTTTTATTGCCAAAGGACTATTCCTGTAAGAAGCATCGAGTGATATTTTTCTCCGTTTTCCATTGTTGTTAGTTTTCAGAGATATTGCTAAGTATATGAATAAAAAACGTTTTTGTCTTGCCAGTCATGACAGATTAGGGCAACAACAACGATATATTAAGATGTTACAATCTTTGTCATATTTGATATGGCAATAAGTATTGGTATCAATTTGAAACATTGAATTTACACCACGTACTTACTGAAGTGTATAACATTTTCAGCTTTTCCTTTTTATGTAAAGAAATATCACATTCACAATTTTCGCGTACCAACAAACTCTTTCCAATATGTATAGTCAGAGTACACTATCTAGAAATATCTTTTAAACAACAGAGGTTCTAACGCCATCGTAGCGGAGCTGCACTGCATCGTATTGTAAACGGAACGGTTGTGGGTTCGATTCCCACTTGGAAAATGAATTATTTTCATTTCTGCTCTTTGCAACGTAACAAACCGCAGAGTACAAATGAGTTAATTTATAATGTCCCGAAAAAAGGATAGAACTTTCTATCCCCACTTGGGGATACTGCCTAACCTGCTGTATATATATAGCTATAAAAGTTAAATAAAAGGATAAAAACAAACAACTTATAAATAAACGGACTCAATAACATCAAGGATAATGATTTTACATTTTCAGTTGAATATTTCTGGATGAAATAGATGCTTATTTACGAAGACCGAGTTCACTAAAAATAAAATGCTTGAAGTTGTGGCCAGGAGTGCATCTCTCTGTAAGTTAAAATTAATGTGTTTCGGAAAAGTAATGTATATCGACGGAATTTGGCAATTTTTTTCAAACCTTCCGTACGTGATACTTTGAAAATACTGTTTATTAATTGTAAATTTTGAACATTGTCGTATTCAAACAAAAAAAACTATTTTTATTATAATATTTAGTTTTTTGTAATATTCAATATTAACAATGTAGTTAGGCGTAGTTGATTAGAAATATTAGAGAAGAGTGATTTATCATTATATTGCCTACTATAGAAAATATTACAGATTTTTTTCAGCTTCACGCGTTATTACGTAGGAGGATAGGTAGAGTGAACCTAGTGTCAAGAACAAGTCGTTTTGTTTCAGTGAAAATTCGTGGCAGAGTTCAACGTCGCGATTTGCTTTACAAAAACGTAAAAATGAAATAATACATTCCACTGTGCTTGCCTCGATCCCACATCTATCACTCTTACAGTCAGACACTGCACCACTGCGTCAGATTGCTAATAATATAAAATATGTAAACCAAAAAGAGCTGGTATAATTTAACATAAAATATTTTAATTAAAACACCACTCTGTGTTGTTTGTAAGTGCATACCATTTGAACTCAACATAAAAAATTGCATGTGATTTTAGCAAAATGCAAGTCTGGAGTTGAAAATTGTAAAATAATGCAAAATTTTATTTGTTTTACAATTTATTTTAAATGTTGCACTGAAAATATTTTAATTTTTTAAATTCGCTTCATATTCTAGGAGCATTTAATATCAATGTAATGCATCCTTTGAAAAAATATTTGGTAACCATTTGAGTTATTTATCTATGAAATAAAACATATATAAGGCCAGTCGTGGCGCAGACGCAGGAAGAACCACGACAGGACGTGGGTTCGATTCACACTCGAGGAAATTAAATATATTATGTTTTCATTTTTCCAGGTGAAGCGCGACGCTGAGCCACTCCATACGCAATGTCCCCCAGAATTCGACGAAAAATGGGGCATCTTTACACTGGGTTCCCTCTGCCAACCCTGATGTGCAGGATACAGCGTGAAGCTAAAAAAATATACTCTCTTGATAAAATAATATTCTAATTTAATATATTGTGTGACTGTACATTACATAAGTTCCTAATTTCTGCTCTCATTTACACATTAACGCGTAATCACTTTAAGATACTCTGCCTTCTATTTAATCTGATATTAAAAACAGCATAATTTATTTTGATATGTAATTAGGCAAGTTGCTTTCACTCGCTTAAGCCTAAAAGCCATAAAACGACCCTTGTATTTAAAAAAACACTCTGAGATAAATAGAATAACAAGTCATGTATAAAGCTAAAATTTTAACAAATGCGATAGTAGTAGTGAATTCGGATCATTCGAGAAATGACTGTATTAAAATTTGTTTTAATTCTCCCAATGTTTTTAGTGAGACACTATTCAATTTTTTACGTAATCGTGGGGCGAAAGCATAAATGTTTTTTTTTTTATGGAAAAGACACGGCAAACGAGCGTTCGGGTCACCTGATGGTAAGTGATTACCACCGCCCACGGCCCCGTGCAACACCAGAGGAGTTGCGTTGCAGGTGTGTTGCCGGTCTTTGAGGTGTGTGGGCGCCGGAGCCCGGCATTATCTGATGCGAAACGCAGTGGCATAAAGCCACTACTTCACGCCGGTTTTAAATACCGGGGGTGGTAATGATCCGGTCGAGTCTGCCCATGCGTGTTGCCATTGCTGGCGACGTGACTCTACCACACGTACTTTAGTCGTCTCTTACGACACCATCAGTACCAGGATGATCGTATTCTAAGCCGGGATCACACGGCACGACTGTAAGCGCTACAGTTTTGGGTTCGATCCATACTCAGAGAATTAAATATTTTCATTTTCTCGATTTGGTTACTAGGTAAAGCGCGGCGTTGAGCTCTGCGTCTTAAGACAATGTCTAAAAAAATTGGCAGAAAGTGGAGAACGGCAGAATCCTAATCAAAACGTAATAACTTAAAACGATTTTGATGTTCCCTCTAACTACCCTGCTGTGTGCAGGATACCGCGTGAAGCTAACAAAAACTTTTAATATACAGAAATGGAACCAACAAGGCAAAATATGTATATAAAAGTTGCAAATTCTAACAGTGAATATTGCACTAAAAAAAATTCTACGATACATCGAGAAAACCACCCCACCGACAACAAATGGCAAGGTAGTAAATACCGCAACTAGATTAGATCATAAGACAGAAGGTCCCCGGTGAGATCAAGCCGTGATTGACGTGGGCCTGACAACGGAAGCTCGAGGCCAGGTACAGACGAAATATTATGAAAATTTAAGGAGGTTCACAGTAATAATAATGAGTATTCGATCTCTGGTTGCCATATCAATATATTATGTGTATCAATGATTACAATGTTACATATGTATATAACATTCATTAGCATTTGACATATTTGATAGTCGGATAAAGTCAAAATATACACATTTTTTTAAATTACGTGGGGAGCGATAGAGAAGAGGAAGGTAGAATATAAAAAAAACTTGTGTATAGCGGGGGGTCTTAACACTACCTTTGGTCTATCTTAGTACATGCGGGATACAGCGTGAAACTCAATAAATAAATAATATTAACTTATTACACTCCATTCAGCGTGACATTGAGGCAGTGACACGTACTCAACGAGCACTTTCAAAACAATACAATAAAAGAACTCAGCTCTTTTATTATATTACTAGCGACCCGCTCGCGGCTTCGCCCGCTTTAACCACAGAATTATTGACTTAAAAGACTAAAATTATATTCATGTTTTAATATACCTATAATGTATATTTGCAACGCACTTAAGATTTCTAATGTGAAAATTATTAAAACCTTAGATCGCATTTTCGTACCACCCATAAGAGAGATGCAACTGTCAATATATTAATTTCTTTAAACTTTTGTCTTAATGAGTCTTTAGGACCTAAGTTATAGTTATAGCTATATAGTTATAGTTATGTCGATACTTACAATAAAATCCTAACTCATCGGTGTCTGTACGTGGAAGATATATTAGAAAAATTGTTATTACGGACATTTAAAAAGGGCTTAACCGATTTAAGTGCAGTTTTGTAATTTGCCTAACTTCCTTTGAATATTTAGTATTCGTTTTATTTTAATCGGGTCACACTAAATTAAAACCGGATTCACGCTGTATCCAGCCTATAGCAGGGTAGGTAGAGGGAACTTAAGTGTAAGATACTGCGTATGATATATGACTGACGTGCGAAATGAAAATATGATTAAATTACAATTCAATCCTTCAAGTGGGAATCGAACGCATAACGTCACGTTACAGGCACAATTTTGTGCCCCTACGCCACGACGGCTTTCAATATTTATACAGAATGGAAGCGTCAGCGCTTCTTTTACGGGTATAGTATATAGATAAAATATTTTAAACCCATACCTAAAAAAATTAATCAAGATACCTCAACAGTTTAGACGTAGGATTTTTACGCATAGATACCAATAACGTTAACACATACTACTACAAAATATTACTAAAGGCTAAGCAACTTAGAACTTTGCCGCCAATACCTAAGACTCGTATGCGGCGGTTTCCCTTTGATAGGCTTATGGTTGCTTACGTCTTTAATGACAAACAGCGTTTTATGTTAATATCAACGATAATATATAATTTATTTTGTATAAAAAAATAACTTTTTCATTTTTGGGATTTATTAAATTGTATTAGGCTTTTATAGAGTAGTTAAAACTATAGTTTCATTTAATGTGGTGCTGACAAAAATACTATATAATTGAGCATATTTAATATCTGTAGGGATTTTTTAGTGAATACAACCAATAGTTATTACAACACTTGCAGAGAAAGCATATTTCAGGCATTTTTTAAATTCTTATACCTTTTGAGAAACTACCAACATTCATATCGTTAATAAATTATTTTTTTCAAAATATTTTTTTTTATTATTTTGAATATTTTCGCGCCATTATGACGAAAGAATAAGACAAAATGTCTAAATTTTTCGTTCAATTCAAAATGTTCAAAATTAAAAGTTAAAAAATGTTGATCGAAAATAATTATACTGTAGGAGTATTATATATCCTGTTTAATTTTGTTTTTTTATGATATTATGTAGAATAATATATTTTGTAGAGGGATCACACATTCCTCTTCACACTTTTTACTCTTTAACTTTATATTTTTTAGAGGTTACTTACTCTGTACTGAGATGGCAGCTCTATTCCCGCATTTACGTCCCTAATATATCGATGTAAATAGTAGAAATATAAGTCATTGGAAAGAAAAGGAGAACCGCAATTATATTGCATTTTTTCTTTTTTTCATACTTGAATTGTATTAATAAATTTACATACAATTCATTTGTTTTGAATATAACATTAAGGTTGATTCATAAAATATAATTGGCACTTCCTAACATGATTATTTTATGTATTTTTTTTATATACAAAGTTTTGATTAAGTTCTCTTGAGAAATATATGTACTGTAAATGAATGTAACGTACCTATGTGCCAATGATAAAAATGTATTGATATCCCCACGTGATCCATCTAAACCCAATATAAACTTTTATAAACTATAGCAACCAGCTCGCGGCTTCACCCGCTTAAATTTGTGAATTATTTGTTTGTTTCGGTACATGGAATTACGTTTCTGTTTTAATAAATAATGTACGCTTGCAGCGCACTTATGATTTCTAATGTGAAAATTATTAAAACCATGGTGGCATTTTAGATTTTCATTAGAAATATTATTATTGGGGGCAATTAACAAAGTAATAGAACCAGAAATAATAATATTTGTAAATTTTGTTTGTTTGTTGGTTTTTCTGTTAGTCGACGCTTATCTCAGAAACGATTTAAGCGATTTAAACAGCTAAGACGTGAGCGCGGTGCGGGAGCGGTAAAATCGGTTTAATTGTTTTTATTGTAATATTCGTCATGTATAATGATTAAAAAACTGACCTTTATAACTATTGATTTATATCCTCGTAGAGAAATGATAGCTTTTTTGGGCACTGTTAATTTTTTAAGAAAATAAATTTGATCAAAATACACTTATTTATCTATTTATCTATATATATAAAAAGACATGTACCTGATTGACTGAGGTAAGACACACGCAGAGCCGTAACCGCTGATGGGAGAAACGTGAAGTTTGGACAGATGTTTATTTTAATAATTTGGACATCCACTAATAAGGGATTTTGAAAATTTTTTACCCTAAACGCATGAAATAGGGGTTGAAAGTTTGTATGGATTTTTTTTAAAACAGCACCGATTTTCATAAAATTTGAAAGTCAGCAGACTTTTTAGAATATTTCATTGAACACGTGTTTCATGGTTCTTAAAATTCATCCTCTTAGGGATGAATTCTAAAAACAATGGACGGGGTAGAAAGTTTATATGAAAAAATCTTTAAATCACCACCGTTTTGTATAAAACATTAAATTCAGACTGTTAAAAATATTTTACTGAACACGCTTTTCGTGTTTTTTTAGAATTCACCGCTAAGGGTGCTAATAAGCAGGCGAAGTTGCGCGCGCCCGCTAGTTTTAAGATAAAAATTAAAATAATATAAAATATCTTATATATTATATTGTTATACTGTAATAACATATGATATATTTATCAAAATGAGAATGTATTGTTTTGTTTAACAGCTCCTGATAGTTATTACAAAACATGCAAGGAAAGATCATTTTAAAAAATTGTTTAATTATATTAGAATTATAAAAACTACTAACATTTTTATGGTGAATAAAATATTGTCTGTGTTTTCTACCTGAAAAACACTAAGGGGAGAAAAAAATATTAAATATATATAAAATTATAGATACCACATTAGTATCGATACAGTTGTACTGGTAATAAATGAAAAAAATAATATACTACGTACGGGATACCTTTGTATGCAAAGTTTAAAGCTATTCATTATGACAGAATATAAAATATATATATTTTAGATGTCCCACTGTTCTAGTTTGCACATTTTCCTTGGAAAATTAGTTATTGTAACATAACTCTAATAGTTACACATGATATCGTATACTTTTTGTAGATATTGATGTCTTCTATGAAATTATAGTACATCACTTTGTTCTATTGTCAATAATTTCCACAGCGTACGCGATATAAGGTTTTTTTTCATCAGCTTCACGCTGTATCCCGCGCACTGCAGGGTAGGCAGAGGGAACGTAGTGAAAGACACTCCGTTCCCCACTTTCTGCCGAATTCCGGAGGCATTGCGTGTTAAGTGGCAGAACTCAACGCCGCGCTTTGCCCTCGACACCAGAGCGAAGAAATGGAAATATAAATTTAAGTAAATATTTCATCTCCTCGAGTGGGGATCGAACCCACTACCAGTCGGCTTACAGTCACACTTTGTGCCGCTGCGCCACGACCGGCCTCATCTCGGTTTTTTTTTTTTTTGGTATTGTTTTACACCTTAATTGTCTAATTGTAAAAGAATTTTCCAAAATGTCCCGTAGGTTTGGGCTATTCAATTCAAATAGAGAAACAAAAAATCTAATCGATTGTCTTAATAATTTTAGTGATATCGATGCACCTCCCCCTCACCCCCGCAGAGTTACTCGCCACGGTGCGCGAGGCCACACGACACACACTCCGCATCTTTTATTATTACACGATTTTCTTTAGATTGATATTTTTAAATTCGTTATATCTTTTGAATGGGATGTCCGATTGTATTAATTTAAAAAGTATCTTACAGGTATTGAAATTATCTTTAATACAGTATCATTTAATAGGATAAGGAGTAATAAAGAGGTATCAATAATATGGTTTGATTATTGTCGGCACTTTTGTTAACTTATAAAATATAAAAAAATGGTTACATTGTCATAACTACAGTAGTTGGACTTATGCTATCGCGGACTTTTATATAGATATTGATGCGTTCTATAATACTGTAGAACATTGTTTTGTTCTATCATCAATAGTTTTCGCAGCGCACGCGATGATAGAATTGCTAAGATCAATTTCTTCTCACCTTGGGTTACATTATTGCATTTTTATTAGGGATCTCTATTTTTTTTGAAAATGTAATATATCCTATGCTGGTCAGTGAAGATGCAGCTTTCTAATAGTGAAAAACATATTGAAATCGGTCTGGTAGTTTTAGCGTGAAAACTTTACAAACATACACACATACATACATACAAAAATACAAATCTTACCTCTTTATAATATTAGTATAGATTTCGAAAGTGCCCGTACGTCATGACCGTACGTCATAGTACCTGATATTAGTGGATTCGATTTAATTTTGAAAAAAATATTCATATTATTCTACTGCTTCAAATTCAACTTCAGCTTCACGTTGTTTCCTGCACACAGCAGGGTAGGCAGAGGGAACGTTCGTCCGTTCTCCACTTTCCGCCGAATTCTGGAGAAGCGGAACACAATGCAGTTCCACTAGACACCAGATGAAAGAAATCGAAATATAAATTTAAATAAATATTTCCTTTCCTCGAATACGGATCGAACCCACAATCAGTCACGTTTACACACTCTGTGCCCTTGCGTTACGACTGGCCTCGAAATAACAACAAGGCAAATTAATTAAGTTATTTGATATACACAGTTGTTAGGTCAAGTTGATATTTGTTTTTTCTAAGCTCGAATTTCAAACAGCAATTCTGTAATAATTCTGATCCCAATTATATAATTATGTCATTTGCCTCAAAGCTTAATATAGGATACTAGCGGCCCGCTCGCGGCTTCGCCCTCTTAAAATTTCTGCCGAATTCTGAAGGCATTGCCTGTTGAGTGGCAGAACTCAACGGCGCCCTTTGCCTCGAGTGGGAATCGAACCCACAACTAGTCGGCTTTACATTCACACTTTGTGTCACTGCGCCACGACTGGCAGTTCGATCATATTAGAAGTCATTGACAACTATAATGACTTCTAAGATGGTTTTTTTACTACAGTATCATAATTTCTATAAGATTCTTTGATTGTTTTGAATTAAAAAATACGACCAATGTTGATATTTATAAAATATACATAAAGCTGTTTGTGTATATTACCTTAATATGTACTACTTAATATGTAAATATTGAAATCATTTTAGTACAGGCGGAAACAGTTTGCACGCGATGATTGTAGGTTGTATTTTCTTTCATTTTTTTTTGCCTCACACTTACCAGGATATCCTTACAGGATACCTTGGATATTGCAGAGAAAGTAGAGGGAACCTGGTAAGCTAACCTAAACACCATTCCATACTTTCCACAGAATTTTCGATACATAGCATAAAAAGTGGCGGCTCAATATCCCCAAATTTATCTTCTTACTAGAGCAGAGAAACGTTAATAATTGATACCACTGAGCGGGAATTGAACCTACAACTTAATCGGGTTTATTTTTAAACCTTGCGCAGCACCACTACGATGACTACAATTCAATACAAATATAATTCTTAACATTTTTAAATTATTCTCAATGTCTCCTTTTCGTCAATAAACACACAAAAATAAAAAAAAAGTTGCAAGTGGACAAAAAAGTATTTAAAGGTATTTATAAATGTTTTCTAAATTGTGGACGAGATTAAATACTGTGACCTGTTATACATAAGGAATAAGTTACACTATTCTTAATTTTTCACTTATTATGGAAACATGTCATGTTGTATAGTGGCACTAAATGTAAAAATTATCGTCAACAACCAAAATATTTTTATTATATGTAACAAAACTAGATTATTAATATTTGTATTTTTTTTCTTTTAAGCAATTATTAATTACTAGCGGCACGCTCGCGGCCTCGCCCGCTTAAAATGCATGATTATTGATTTAATAAACAGAATTGATTGACAACTATAATACATACTATAATGACTTCTAATAAGATTTTTTTACTACATTATCGTAATTTCTATAAGAATATTTAATTGGTTTGAATTAAAAAATAAGAACAATATTGGTATTTGATATTTATTAAATATACATAAAGCTAATTTTTATTTTTGTAACATTATGTTCTTGTTACCTATGTGATGTACGTCTCATCATAATTTTAAAACTCTGTTAAACGTGCTGATGTCAGTGGATAATTTAATTGACTCCTTCAGGAACAGCCTTAAATGTTAAATTATTGATTTGAAGGATTCATAATATTCTTTGTAAAATAGCTAATGATTGCATATTAACTCCTGCACAGTTTTTAAATTAGTTGAATGTACAATTGGTAAATATGTAGTTATTAAAGAGTACACGTAGAAAGGATGTTTTAGGCATTTTTATATAGATTTATTTCAAATGAACGAACAAACCAAACAATCTATGTATTTCCTTGATATTTCCTCGAAGATCAAATCGTTCTTTATCTCTGTGTTGAATTAATTACGACTTAAACTTAACTGTTATGATTTATGAAGGTAACCTCCATTAACAATTCAATTTAGTTTACTTTATTGTATAAAATATTGTGTAATAGTGCTTCAAAATATATATATACGTCTTGGTTATATGACTGTTGATATATATATATATATATGTATATATATATATATATATATATATATATATATATATATATATATATATATATATATATATATATATATATATATATACATATATAATATATATAATATATGTATATATTATATTATATACATATATGTATATATACATATATATATATATCAACAGTCATATAACCAAGACGTTTCGAATGCAAATCTTTGGCCAAAAATCTTATCAGTGCGATTGCTATATAACATTCGCAGGCAAACTAATGCCTTGAGTTCGACGATAACTTATTTTTTAATGAACCGATTTTGATCAACCAAACTCTAGTAGCAAAGTCGAGTTAAAACAAAGCAATTGGTGAAACTTTAGAGTAAATCGGTCCAGTACTATCAGAGAAAATGTGACCATACATTTCGATAGACAAACAGACAGACAAGAAATTAAAAAAAAACACAATTCTGTTATTCTTTTTACTTTCTGTTATTCTTTTTAAGTGTCCCTCTATCCTAAAATTACTAAATGTACAGAAAAAAAATTTTAATGTCTTATTATATATAGAGATAGAGATTATACGGAACAAGTCGAAATATAATGCTACTTATGTAATACGACAAATAAAATATAGAAAATAGATCAATTGATGCATTTTTACTTTGAGAACTTTTGCATTCATAAAGCAAGTATTTATTCAGAATCACGTTTGTATTATAAAGGCTCAAGTGGCTTGAGTCAAGCGTGCTTAATATATATTCATATGGATAATTATATTTACTCAATGATCAGAATTATTGAAAATTCATAATTAAAATATATCTTATAATTAACGGCCAGTCGTGGCGCAGCGGCACAAAGTGTAACTGTAAAAGTGGAAAGGGGGGAACGGATTCTGTTATAATTTGTTTTATGGTTATGTGTTTAACTATCTAAATATATTATACATAAAATCAGCTTCACGCTGTATCCCGCACACAGCAGGGTAGGCAGAGGGGACCTAGTGTTAAGACACTCCGTTCCCCACTTTTTACATGGATATCCATTACTAGTATTTGATGTCAAAACTAACACAAAGGTTAAAAACGGTAGTGGTATACGATACTATAGCTACTATACGACAGCTGCACAAACCAATTCATTTCACTTCCAATTGCTTATGGTGGAGAAACAAAAAATATTTCAATAAAAAAAAACATTAAAGTTTTTATTTTATTTAATTTTATTTAAAAAAAATCCTTTAGTAAATATCAATTCATATCCATCGTCTATACAATCTACCAGTTTCTCGCTGCGACACGACACTGTCCTTTATTTCGCTAAATTTTTAAATGAAATAGATGTACGTATTTTCCCAATAGATTTTAAAAATATGATATAAAATTCGTAAAAGCGTCTTACCTGTTCGATGAATGCAATAAATTCCGGGAAAACAATAAACTCGCTCGTCACGGTGCTCGGAAATAGGAGTAGCACTTCTGCGTATTCCCAGAGAGTTCGTGTATTGCTGTGCTTCTCAACATTTCTATTAATAGATTGACATTTTCATTTGTCATATAGCAGAGCAGGCAAGAATTATCTTGGTTTTAAATTGTCTCTTACGTACTTTTCACCTAATTTTCGAAACATTGCGTATTGTTACCAAAACGAAGAGAATCTTCTGAATTCTTTCGAACCAGAATCGAAACAATAATCGTCGCGTTTACAATAAGAATTAACACTTAATATGCTTTGTTCAATATAATTATTGAAAAATTAAGAATTTGCACTGTTTCTTTATTTAAATAAAAAATGTACAAGATATCAAAAATATTCTACTTCCAAAAATAAAACGTCCATAGATATAACATTGAGAAGCACTGAGTGCCGGGAATTCCATGTGAGGTAGTAATCCCAAAGACGACGGTGTAAATTCAACTTAGCATCTGCCTCGTTCGTCTTCCATTTTCTTCAAGAACCCGTTGAGACGATGGTCAACATACGAGTAGGGTTATATACATACATAACACCAATATCCACCATAAATATTTATATTGTAAAACAGTATAGTATATAGGCATTTACTTTTTTTATTTTTCTATAAAATTCACCTTCACGCTGTATAGCTCATATAACAGGGTACGCAGAGGGATTTTAATGTTAAGACACTTCGTTGTTCACTTTCCGTCCAATATATTTCAGGTATTGCGTATTGAGCGGCGCAACTCAACGCCGAACTTTTGCCTTGGTGTCAGAAGGAAGAAATGAAAATATTTATAAACAGTAATTCATTCCACCGAGTGGGGATCGGACTCACAACCGCCGCGTTACGGTAATCTTGTGCCCTTTCGTAACGACCCTGCTTCATTTCAATGCATCTGCGGTCTGAATAATCTCCGACATTTAGAATGAGTGTTTCATATTGTAAATGAGTCCCCGAACACCTTTAAAGATATAATTTAACGAATATGCTTTGAATAACCAAAAATCTTTTAGAAATTCAGAGGTAACAGTGTTAAGAAAGTTATATTTGCAACACTCGAGTTTTATATAATGCCATCTAAAATTCGAAAATATTATAATACTCTGTCATAACTCGAAGCTCTTCCAAAGATAAGCCAAGAGCGCATCTTATCTTCCTCTATTTAACTGTCCAGTATTGCTAGTGATAATAAAAGGAAGAAAGCGTAAGGGCACCACCCAGCCCCCACCCACCAGGTCTTTATTGAACTCTACGAGACGTTTGTATGTGATCTTTCTGAAGGTACCGATTACGCTTGCTTATATTAAGATTGTATTAGAATGGTGATTCGTAATGTTGATTGAATTGTGAGATCAATATAAGCCGTTGGATCGAACGCATTACAGCAAGGCGGCTGATATGTTAAATGACGGCATACATCCCCCAGTCGTGTCTCGAGTATATTTTACGTTCGAACAGTATTAGTATTAATCTTTTTATTATTATTATTTACAAATGCACAAAGCAGGGTAGGCAGAGGGAACCTAGTGTTGAGACACTCCGTTCCCCACTTTCCGCCATGTAATAAATATACACTCTTTTTCTTATTTGATCAAAAGTGTGAAGCCTAGTTAACTAGTTAGTAGTTATATATAGAATCTATATCTGAACTAACAAGATATTAACATTTTATATTGAGAAATATGAAATTGATTTTATTAATTTTATATTATTTTAATATATCCGGAAGAGTGAATGTAAATTTTCACCATTACTTGCAGCAAGGTAGACTTAATTAAGTTATTTTCGTTAAGCCCATATTGGAATATATTCCTGGAGTTAAATTCATTATATTATAACATACATTTTAGTTATACATTTTTAATATTGAATTTCAATTAATGATGCGCTAATTGACCAGAAAATTGTACTTTAATTTCAATTTATAATTAAACCAAAAAACCCCTTTTAAAATAAACAGCAGGTTAATCAAAGGGAACCTAATATAAAGGTTCTCTTTTCCTCATTTTCTTTCCAATTTTCGTGATATCTGGCTGGCGAAACTCAGCGTCGCGCTTTGTCTACTAGAGAAGTGTAGGGGCACAAGCGTGCGACTGTAAATGCAACGGTTGTGGGTTCGATATAGGGGAATGATTTATTTAATATTTGCAATTTCTCGCCCTGATAATGAGGCAGAACGCGGCGTTGGATCAAATGCTAAACAAGGCACCTGACTAAAATCAAGAATTCGGCGGATAATGGGAAAAAGAAACTATTGCGGAAAGTAAAAACATAAATCTGTCAGTCACCTTTTCTTATTTCAAAGACTAATGGATAATCTTGAGTATAAAAATTTGATTTCATCAATTTATTTAGCTTGAAACGTCTGGAAACTTTTCCTATTTTAATTTAACATAAAGGTAAAACTATCTGCAGACATCTCTTGCAATATGCTCCTGCCAAATATTACAGAATTCGTCGTGACGCTCCCTGAAGAGATCTTCATTCCCAGGTGCATCTATCTCTGCAGGCTCCCCAAATATCTTATACTTGGTCCACACACAGGCAGAGAAATCGGACCCAAACTGCAAAGTGTATGGAACAAGAGAGGAAACAACTCACTCATACCATCTATAAATCTCATGGATTACCATACGTGTCTGTAGTCACATGTTGTCGTTGCGATCACCAGGTATATTCCAAATGAATGTAGTACATGCATTCATTTGGAATCTTTAGTCACCGATATAATACACAATAACTTTAAATGGCTATCTCTCACAGAGACAAAGAAGCGATAAATAAGTTAAGAAGAAACTCAGATTATAGAACCCAAAACAATTTAAGGCAACCACCGGGATTGAGCAAACTATGCCAAATTAAATCTTTAATGATTTCTGTTATGTAAAGAAGTATATTAAGATATAAATAAAAAAAAAAATCACAAAAAAAACAAACGGGAAATTGAGGAGAAAAAGGCACACACTTCGATTTCACATTTATTTTCTGTACCTACAGCAGGTGGAAGAGAACCTAGTGACAAGACATTTCGTTCCCTTATTTGAGCAAGAATTCGAGGTTACGAGCGGTACTCAACGCGGTATTGACCCAAAAATGTATCGTGAATAAAAAAATATATATTAAATAGGTTTTTTTTAGAAGAGCTTTTATTAGGTCAAGCTGTAACAAACTATATAATAAAATCAAGCAATCTGAATTTGAACCACTTGTTATAATTGTGTCATTTTGAACCGTGGCAGTCATAGTAGCTTAGGTGACTGTATAATGTTATGGAAACAACGAGCTGGTGTGATGATGGAGCCGGGACCTGAATATTATAATTCTTCAGTGGTTACTAGTATACTACTAGTATAATATAGTCTACGCATACATACGCTTCGAGTACTTTCTAAAAAACAGGGAATATATCCATATAGAAAACAAATGAAAGTTGTAAGTAAAATTCTATTTTTTCTAATTACATAATGCTAGTATAGATGGCCAGAACTCAATTAAAAATAATTTTATGTTTAACTACCTTTTTTTGCGTTCCTCTAAATATTCCCTCCCCTGTGTGTACATACATCTTTTTTATAATGTTATGCAATGCAGGTAAAGTTATAAAGCCTTTAATTAACACCAAGTTCAACACTACATGGCGAAGTTACTTGAATAAAACATGAAAAAGACCATCCAGTTCACTCAGGTCATCTGATTTGCGGTCACTTAGCTCACTGCGAAATTCTTGGATGTGCGCCAGAGTCGTGATTAAATACTATTGTTGGAGATAAAAGACTGAGAATATTCAGTTATTACGTTTTTAATTGTTCTGGACTTACTAGGGAGTTATGGAATTTCTTAGATATGATTTTGGGAGTTCTAGTTTTTAGGATTCCGTAGCCAAAGGGTAAAAAGAATCATATTACTTATCTTTCTGTCTTTCTGTTTGTCTGTTACCAAAGTTTGATAGTAGATTTTTTCTCAGATGATGTTTTTATGTTGCCGCCATAACAACAAATATTAACTAAATACTTAAGAGCTCCCATATGATTTTTTATATAATGGTATATTGCGCGAGTCCAACTTGCACTTGTTATTAAAATATAGTTTTGCCAGTCCTTTTGAATTGTCGAATGAACATAGAGTTACTTACTGCCTGATCAGTAGGCAGTTCTGCCGAGAAGAGACGGCAACAAACTCAACAGTTGCTCATACCAACGCCTGTTTGACCTGGCTGGCCAAAAGTGACGTCATAAAAGTGTCTAAAAATAAATAACAAAAATAAAAAAAAAAACATTTTCGATACAGCCTAATGAATATGGATAAAACAAGCCGTGACTGATGCCGTTACGTTCTCCGGATATCCGCGTAATTGGCCATTCATCTCCATTTGTATCGTGCGTACATCATAATACGCGCAACATTTCACATCCATCCGTCAACATTGCGCGTACTTGAATGTGCATATACGGTACACCGATAGGCTTTAATATTCCTTTTCTGGTGGTAAGGTATATAAAAATTTATGAACTTTATAGATGTTTCTTTAAATATATTGGCAGACAAATAATAAAAAAAACTGTTCAAGTATGAGTCGCACTGATCCTCCGAGGCTTCCGCAGCATCATCAGGATTGAGGGCAATGGAAAGTACAACTTATAAAATGTGACAAATTTATTCATATATGTATGAAATTAACTACAAATTTGTAGTTATTTTTTTATATGAAATACCTATTATGAAATACTTTTATACTTATCGGATTTTTTTCCTTTATTTGTATTGTAAGTTCTGTCTGCTAAATTTTATAACTGTAAAACTGCAGGAAGTACCTTATAAATTTTAATTACGCAGCGAATATTATACAAAATACATCATAATGATTATATATTTTACGTTGACTAAGAAGGTCAGATTTTTTCTGTGCTTCAAGGGACTTGGGACTTGAATATTTGACCTTAGTTTCAGCTTGACGTCTTCGCAATCTCGAGATATCTATCGGCCAGACGAACTGCCAGCCAGGCAAGACCAAGTGTTCCCAATAGGGGTTCGTTTTTACCTTTTAAAGTATGGAACCTACCTAGTTTAAGATTAGTATATTGAGCATTGATGCTAGATTGAGCATTGAATTGAGAATTGATTATATATTCCAATTAAATTTTCATATCTATATAAAGAAATTAAAATAAAATAAAATTTTACATAATGTTTAATTTACTCTTATTATTAGTATAGACTGAACGCGCTGATCTCTGGACGTACCGGTACCAATTAAAAAGATCTGTTTGTTTTGGATATTCCATTGATTGGAAGGAGAAATGCTATAGGCTACATTATAAAATCATCGGTTAATCGTTTCTATTTAACCTGCTTTACGAATACCTGCGGTGGAGTTGTCTTCCGAACTGTGTACACAGTGTGTCATACACAGTTCTCAGTTATTTCCATTTACCCTTGCTAGTGAATGTGCAGATTGTATCAAAGTCACAGGTTATCACAAATTGCAAGTTAAATATTGCAAGTTGCATAACTTACATTAGTTATATTATATTCTAATCGTTGGAATGGCTTTAAAAACATTTTTTAAATAAATTAAAATTCCCAAAGAGTCGTTACTAAAACTTTATCTATACTAATGTTATAAGAGGAAAAATGATGAAGAAAGATTTGTATGTGTGTCTTTTTGTAATGAATGAAAAAACTACTGAACCGATTTCAAAAATTATTTCATCATTGAAATGCTGCATTGTCACTGAGTAATAAGCCTATTTTAATAAATAGAAAAATTTAAGAATACCTACTAAAATTTCAAAAATATAACCCAAGGAGTTAAAAACATGGCATAAAATGAATCATCAGAAACTGTTTAAGATTATTTATTAACAAAAAAATTATATTCATTAAGGAGGGGTGAGACTTCCTTCGGCCTATGTTGCTATGTGCGAAATACAGCGTGAAGCTAAAAAAAATGATCAAAATAAAATATTGCTAATCTCGTATGAACATTTTTAATTCTACTGAAAATATCCTGGCTGCGTCGACTGCAATATCATTTTATAAGTAAAATATTCCCATGAGTGAGAATTGAAGCTATCGTTTAGTATGAAACCACCTACGCTACCTACAATATCGTCGTATGTCGTGTCTATATCATGTGTCGTGTATATGTGTGTGTGTGTGTGTGAGTATCGTCGTTTCATTATATCAGTCACTCATGGCAGGATTTATAATAATGGTTTCTAGTTATGGCAACAAATTCCGTAATTTGGTTATTCTAGTCGTATTTTAGAGGGAGTGTTTAGATACTTCCTTTTCCTCTTTCAATAATAGAATCCACCACCGTCACATTTTCAGTCACACAATTGTGCCACTGCGCCTTAAGAGATAAAAAAGGTTAAAAAAGGCTAGACTTTTAGAGATTATAATTATATAAGCAAAATTCTCAGCTAACTGACTATAAAGTATAAAACATCATATAGCCACAGACTAATCTAACAGAGTAATATAGCTAAATTTTCACAGTATAAGTTAAAAGGCAAAAATTTCGAGGACCCAAACAACGTTGTTGTTTGGGTCCTCGAAATTACGTGCTTAGATTTATAAAAGAATTTAAAATTTCAGAAAGTGTTTTTGTAGAGTAAAAATACGCAATTTACAGATTAATCGGCAAAAGTTGCAACGTTAACGAAATCTACAAACACACTGATATTGGCACCGCGCGGAATGAGGCCAATTTCGAGAGCGAACGAAGAAAAATCACTGTAAACATTGAAAATTGAATTGAAAATGAAATATCTTTACAATTCTTACACATTCTATTTATTTTTGTCTTTTTCGACCCACGCTATATTTCGTACTTAACAGCGTAGGCAGAAGAAACCTGGGTACCTGGATAGTGTTAAGATTGTCGCCGAATTCTCGAGACGGCGAAACTCAACGCCGCACTTTGCATATTTACCAGACCGGAGAAGTGAAAGTATTAGAAATCTCATTTTCCCTAATAGGAATCGAACCCACAATAGTTGCTTTTACAGTCGCACGCTTTTGCCTCTGTGCCATGACGGCTATGAAACACTTTATTACTTGAGAAATAGATTTTCCCCGCTCCACTTTCCGCCGAATTTTTGAGGCACCACGTGTTAAGTGCCGGAATACAACGCCGGGCTCTGTCTTGTTACCAAAGCGGGAAAATATAACATTTTAAATAGTTTTATATGTATATATCTAAAAAAATCATATAAATCGTTTTATATGGATTTTTTTAGACATTATGACTTTTATTAAGCATAAAAATGCGACTTTTGTGGGAATCAAGTAACAATTTATTCAAATTCTCTTGGAGCTTTTCTCTGAAATATTCTACTTCGGCTAACTTTTGCCAGCAGCAAAATTAAACTTTCTTTGGATTTTCCATAATAATAGCCATCAAAGTATTAGATTTAGAAAATCTAGGACCGATTTCATTACTGAGAATATGTATAAAGACAGAAATAAAAAATTGTTAGAAGTTCATATTATGTCGAGAAATAAATTAAATCAAAATTTAATCTTCAAAGAAAAATATTTACAAAGAGTATGTAAAAATATATAAGTATTGAATAAAATAAATTATTTAGGATACTGTCATTAAAAAACACGTCATTTACTTACAAATAAAAAATATGTCATTTTTTTAATATAACATATATATTACCTAATATGTATACATATAAAAATGTATAAAATCTTTAATTTCTAGAAGCTAGACTGATTTATAGCGCCCGTTGAAGGCTTGGCTCATCTGACGCCTTATGAAATTGACGCGGCAACATTTGTATTTTATCGTCAAACCTTTTCAGAGAGAAAATTTTAATCAGGCGCTGTTAAGCGAGGTGAATATTAAGATCCAGCGAGATTAATAACGTTTATAATTTGTGTCTTTCACGGCAGGCTATAGCGTTGCATGCTTGAAATTTTAGACAATTTTGTAAATTTCCTTTTCATAGAGCAATATTTTTAAGTAAATTTTTAATTTTTTTGAAACTGCGTTGGTAACGAGTATGACATTATGATTTTAGTTGACTGAGTTTATTATTTTTTTGTTTATTATTTTGTAAAGGAATTTTAAATGATGTTTTGTTAGTTTGTTTGAAAGTACATATCTCATAACTAAATAAATAATTTATTTAGTTATGAGATATGTACGTATTTTGCAGGAGTTTGTTGTAAAAAGTTAACTTCACTTATATGCATGTCATATGAATTACATATATTATATGGGCTGAGTAGCTATGAAATAATTCTTCGTAATTATAGGGTCACAATAATGTAAATTATTAGTTTAAAAAACTAAAAACACACGAACGTTCAACAAAATATACTAAAACACGAATTTAATGAGCAAAAACTCGATATGTTTACAACTACTTGTAAACATATCGAGTTTGTGCTAGTTAAATTCGTGCCTACGCACTCCAAGGCTCTATCAGCCATCTTCTTATTCTACGATCAGACCTTCATAATAATCAGATCAGATCATAATATTTTATTATCATCTGAACTACATATAACTGGCAAGTTTCATGATGGTACAACGAAAATAAGTGCGTATAATTAAAATTCTTATATTTAGTTACTTACATCTCAATATAATAAAAACGTGTTTATAAAACAGAGATTTGTTACATTTGTTTATCCATACAACATACATCAAAAATGCAAGATTATTTATGATTTTTATATGATATAAAAAAGAAACCTTTCTTTTTTACAGATACTTTCACAAAAAAGTGAAACGAGAAAAGAACACGTGACCTACATTTATAAATATTCAGGGTCACACCGATAAAATAATATCACGGCATCGAAATGGCTGAAAACAAAACGTACAACTCTATCTAACGTATAACATACATATCAATGGTTTGAAAGGTATCCTTTTGTTCTTATCCTCCCACAAAACATTAGCTTCAGTGGCATCCGACCCTGTTGTGAGTGACAATTGAAAATTTACTTTATTTATATGTATAACAAAGTTGTAATTCATTTGTAAGTATTTAGTGTGTAGCGTTGATGTACAAAATTTACCTTTCAGTTTATTGAATTGGGAATATCAAGGTATCACTTTTCAGTCTGTTGGAATTGCGCGCGTTATCTAGTGTCACAGGTGTTTTGTTTTTTTTTTTCTTGATTTTAATATTTTGAATATTTTAATATGGCGTAGATTAGAAATCAGTAGTAGTAGAATTTTTCTTTTAGGTAATTGGTACTGAATATTGTTTTTTAGCTTTATACTGAAGGCAGAGGGAACATTTGTTTTGTTAACAGATCGAGTAATTAAAAATAAGTTATTCCCTAGAGATGAAATCGACCCCATAACCGTCGCGTTTTGCAGATAGATGATGCACCACTGACAACGCGATGTGACCACTGAATCTATTTCCTTTGTAATAATTAAATAAAAAATACAAAAATATTAGAAATATATATTTTAAATGGATGTGTGTCTTATTACAATAACTTCATTGCATTGCATTAAACTCCCTACTTTCCATTGAAATCGCATCCAGCGTTGTGGAACACAACGCCATGCTTTGCCTCGACATCAAAGAAATGAAAATATTAAAATATTAAATATTTCATTTCCACGAACCCACAACCTGTCGCGTTTACAGTCACAAACTTTGTGCTCCACTATATCTTTACAATTTTCTTTAATTGATTATTATAAAATACAACCCAATATTTGCCCTAAAAAAATCAATGAGTAACTAAATTTCATGTAATTTTCAGCAAGTGGGAATCGAACCCTAAGCCATCACTTTGTAACTTTGTAACAACAGATAAGACATTAAAACAAAAAATATGATTGAAAATTGTATATAGGTACCTAGTATATGTCAAACAAGTTAACAAGTCCAAAAACAGCCACAATGCGGCGTACAAATTACATTTTAATATTTCAACCTACCGCCAAACATAATACGGGATTATGAGAATAAAAATTTAATTTCTCCGAGAAACTTTTATGTGCAGGAGAACATTAAGGTTCGGCAAATTATTTTATATAATAAATTGATTAAAAATTTACTGTTGGCTCCAGTCAGGTAAGGAGGTTTACCCACTAATAGAGGTCAGAGGGAACCTAGTGTTAAGACACTTCCTTCTCCACTTTCCGCCGCCGACTTTCCTTCACTTTCTAGAGGCATTGCGTGTTGAGTGGCGGAACTCAACGCCGCGCTTTGCCTCCACACCAGAACGTAGAAATGAAAATATGAATTTAAATAAATTATTTATTTCCTTGATCGAAGTGGGGATCGAGCCCATAACCAGTCTATTTTACTGTCACACTTAGTGCCCCTGCGCCACGACTAGCCTCAGAAAGAAATAGTAGCTATATATTTACAATTCAATTCCAAATTGATATCGAACCCATAACCATCGCGTTAAGCAAATCATAACGCATGTTATTATACCTTGAACATGTAAATGTGGGCATTAATTCACTTTATGTACCTTTATAATTAATATTCTTAAGTTTACTGTAGAATTAACGGTAGCGCCTTAAGGCAATCGTTTAACTGACTTATCGTGTAAAGGTTGTATAATGTGTGGGGCGCGCCATTCGTTTATAATCAAGCAGCATGCTTAATATGCCGTGAAATAGAATAAATTATTGAGACATTAAACTGAAAAATAATGCTATTTCTTCGAAATAAAACCGAGTAACATGCTTTTGGTGGAGATTCTATAATAGTAAAGTGTAAGTAATGTTTTTTAATTATTGTTTTTTTCTTTAAAATTGATATATAACAACTCTTGAGGCCGGCCGTGGGGCAGGGGAACAAGCGTGCGGTTTCAAACACGACAGATTGTGGGTTTTGAGCCACTCGAGGAAATTAAATATTTAATATATTATTTTATTCGCTCTGACGTCGAGGCAAAGCGCACACTTCATATGAAATGACTCCAGAATTCCGCGGAAAATGGGAAACGGAGTGTCTTAATACTAGGCTCTCTCTGCCTACTCTGCTGTACACGGGATATAGCGTGACGCTGAAAACAAAAATTAACGATCGTTCCTTTATGATGTTAATTAAATATTTCTATCTTTGAGGCTCTTCCTTTGTTCTTCACAAAAAAACTACGTATAGATATCACAATGTAAAGTATATTCACACTATAATTATGTCGTATAAGTAATATCTCATGTATAAAGATTTTGTTTTTAGAGGATTAAAGAAGACCAATGTGTATCTAATATAGTATAATATATTCGATTTGCTATAAAGACCGTTACTCACTTTTAAGATTTCACAAAATAAAGTATACTAATTGCAACTTCATGTTTTTATCCAAATAGCAGAAAATATAGACGGAATCTAGTATTAAGACACTCTGTTCCTCACTTTTTATAAAGATATACATTATAAACTATGTAACTCAGATGAGTTAACGTGGCTGGCGAAGGATAGAGTCGTGCGTTCGATCCCAACTGAGAAAAGTAATTGTATTTAAATTATTTTTATTTTCGCACTCAAGTTGGTGCTGGAGCGACAAAGTACGGTGCTAAATTTTGCCACTCTACGCGCAATGTCTCGAAAATTTGACAAAGACTAGGGAATGGAATGTCTAAACATTTGGAACACATACTATTTTATATATGCTAATGAGAGGAAGTTCAACGCTGTTGATGTTCACTCTAGAAGTTAACAATTATTATACATTTATCTTAAATGAGTTTTTAAAAGAGTATCTTTTTGAGTTTTTAGTCAACTCAAAAAGATACTCTTTAAAAACTCATTTAAGATAAATGTATAATAAACGATATTACTTTCCTAAGTTGCGAAATTTTAAAAATGTTAAAAGCTAGCGATATTTTTATTTCTATATCATGACAATTCTGCAGTACTCAATGACCTAACTTATTAAAAACCCATTTTGGTTTCATTTTTAACCGACTTCAAAAAAGTAGGGTAATTAGTTTCATATTTATGTGTGTAATATTGTTGAAATTTAATTATATTTGAGTATGATGATCCATTTAGGCCTTCAAGCATGTGTGCTTAATTTGGTAACTGTATGTTTGTATGTTTGTCCACAAATTTCTCTAAGACTAAAAGTCATATCGAGATGATTTTTTTAAATTTAAATTAGGTTGAGGTCAGTCGTGGCGCAGTGGCACAAAGTGTGACTGTAAAACCGACTGTCTGTGGGTTCGATCCCCACTCGAGGAGATGAAATATTTACTTAAATGTATATTTTCAAGAAATGAAAATAAACATTTAAGTAAATATTTCATCTCCTCGAGTGGGGAGCTCTCTGGTGTCAAGGCAAAGCGAGGCGTTGAGTCCTGCCACTCAACACGTAATGCCTCCAAAATTCGGCAGAAAGTGGGGAACGGAGTGTCTTAACACTAGGTTGCCTCTGCCTACCTTGCTGTGTGCGGGATACAACGTGAAGCTAATGTATTATTTTTTTTAAATTAGGTATACTCCAACTTATTGAACGGTATTAGTATAATTAAAATCACATCAAAAGTTTAAAGATATGAGGAAATTAAGAAAACAGGTGGGTAGTTTATATGTAGGTTTTTTTATAAAAAATTTAAATCATTTATTTTTTATTATTTTATTGAATATATATCAAAGAATGCACATTCACAAAAACTAAAACAAAATTAGAGCTGTGACAAATAAAATTTATTTTTCTAAACACAATCTTAGTATGTGTATCACGCCTAAAACAAAAAACGTTTCCGGTCAACGGATGGCCAAGCGAAACAATAATAATAATATGATATCACAAGAAAAAAATATAAGTAACGCAATAAAAATAAAATACGACATCTTAAGTTGCCGACCATTTGCGCTTTCATCTCTGAATTATTTATGTCGCCATTTTTTTATGTTATCAGTTTCAGCCGCCATTTCCATTTGGACGGACATTTGCTTTTACACATTTATCGAATTAGAATCTCTAAATTCGTTTGTTTTTACGAAATTGTGTTTTTATAGACAATTCGAGGGGCTGTAATTTGTAATTATTTGTGGCATTGAGTAGTATTTTTTTAGGTTCACTGTGTATCTCGCATGCAACATAGTAGATAGAGGAATCTAGTGTTCTGCTTAATTTGCGCGTTGAGTGACTTATCCCGATGTCACGCTTTGTTTAGTTACTTGAGTGACGATATGAAAATAACTTATTACCCCTAGTTAAAATCGAATCCACAACCGCCGTCCTTACACGCAGACGCTGCGTCATGTCGGCGCCGTATTATTTCAACTCACGCCAAAGAAAATAATGTAAGAGTAATACATATTTCTATAGTGGCCAGTATTAGAGCAGTGGCACAAAGTGTTACGTCTAAATGCAACCGATTGTAAGTTCGATTCCCACTCGAAGAAATTAATTATTTAATATTTTCTTCTGCGTTGAGTTCCACCACTCAACCCGCAATGCCTCCAGAATTCCGCGGAAAGGGAGAACGGAGTGATTTAACACTAGGTTCTTTCAGCCTACCCTGCAGTGTGCAGGATACAGCGTGACGCTACAAACAAACAAAAATATTAATAATGATGTATTCAATCATTTCGTTCTTCTCCCACGGCGTTTGCGGCGATTGAAAGCAAATTGAAACTGTATTATTTCCCATAGGTAAAGGTATTTCCGATTTTTGATTTCAATTATGGTACATTTGCTTTTCATATTTAATAATTGGCAAATAACGTTTATTAGCGAAAGTCAATACAGCCGTTTATTTTGTGGACTGTTCATTGATTTGATTAGTTTGTTTTGTTTAGAAATGGATTGTTTTCGTAAAATTGATATTTTATTTATATAATTTATTTATATATTTTGTTATAAACATAGTGGTATTAAAATGATTCTATTATAGTGTGATGGGAGGTCGTGTGGGGTTGTGATTATGATTATACCAAAAAATATTTTAATTTTCACACTATAGTAGACAAAGCTTAGCACTCTGCCAATACAGGTAATGTAGAAGACAATAGTGTCTGTATTTATAAACTACTCTCAACTATATATCAATGAAAACGGCATCTCAAGATCGATCTCAGACTTAAGAGTACGAGCCTAGATTTAGATTTTTGCTCTATACAGTACAGTTACATAGTATTTGGAAGGATGAACAGAACTCATGACGTAAAAAGTCCCGTCTATGCCTACTGCGCCTTATATATTTAAGACCCTAAACATTATATATTCAATTAGACTATTACAAGCACTTTTGAATCGTCTAGTTACATAGAAATGGGACTAGTGTCAGTCATACAGGAAGCTACCACCGGCTCGGAAGGCGGTTCAGCTGAAAAGATTCGGCAACAAACGCAACAGTTGTCAACCATCATCAGCTTCTCGTATGAACATCAACAGCACTTAATTCCATGTACTATTATCCTTTTAGTAGTCTCGGACTGAATAATAAGATTTGCTGTGTAACAAATTTTTATTTTGTTCTAGTGACAAGTCTCAAATCTCTTGTGGAATTGTATTAAATATACGTATACCATTTTTCCCATAAATGATTTCGTAACTTTTTAGACATTTAGACACTGGTGTCCGAATATAAAAAAAAATGCTTTAAATATTATTTTTGTGGTATCCTGCATATAGCAGGGCAGGCAGAGGGGACCTGGCAGACTTTCCTTTACCAATAAGACACTTACAATCTCCTCTTTCCATCAATTTTGGATTGCATGTATAGTGGTGGAATTCAACGCCACGTTACACATACTACAAATGCACACTGGTGCACCTGCGCCACGACGGCCTCTCCTATGTTTTTTTATAAAAAAATCAGCTTCACGCTGTATCCCGCATGCAGCAGGGTAAACACAGTGTACCTAGTGTTAAGACACTCTGTTTCTCACTTTCCGCCAGATTTTTCGAGGCATTGCGTGTTGAGTGGCGACACTCAACGTCGAGGCTTAGCATTGGGGCCAGAGTAAAGAAATGAAAATATTAAATATTTCCTTCCCTGAATGAGAATCAAACCCACAATCGCCGTGTTTACAACCCCACATCTGTGCATCTACGCCAGGACGGCTCCTCTTATGTATGTCTCCATTATTTACTCCAAATAGTAAAGAGTGCATGAATTTCCCAATTTCACAAATTCAAACAACAAGTGTTTAAAACTTCATTTAGAGATACATATAAATCACGTTTACTTCAGTATATAAAGTCAACAACATAAATTAAAATGGCTGGTGTTTTTGTAGCGGCCATATATTTTCTGATTTTTTTTATTCGGAGTTCCATCAATTACTCCAGAACATGTTTTATTTCTGAGCACACTTCAATTTTACACCGCTGTATGTTAATTTATGTAGACTATGTTGTTTGTTTATTATTTGTGTTATTTTTCGGTCGGACTATTTATTGGTTTTGATGAAATGAAATGAATGATATATATATATATATATATATATATATATATATATATATATATATATATATATATATATATATATATATATATATATATATATATATAATTATACCTATATATATATAGGTATAAATTTTTTTAAGTTAAATTGAAGTTATTTGTAATTGCCTTTTTTTAATTAAATTTTCTCACTATTAGAAATTAAATTAAAAACATACAAAAAAACATATTAAATTTTTTTAACATCACGTTATTTTCATATATGGACAGACGAAACCTGCGCCGCCTCCACACCAGAGCGACATTCACTCTGTTAATCTGATAAAGTTTACAATGACAGATGCACATGTTTTTTATGATTTTACTATGTATATAAAAACTTTTTTATCTAAACTACTACAAAAGCTAGCTCAGTTTTACCACTGTAATTAATGATATGGTAAAAAGTAACATTAACAGTACCGAATTTACAAAACGGCTTATCAACTGGGGTTTGATTAAGCGATCAAAGATTGTCGCAATGCTGTTTTTTACCGCGAGCAAATAAGTTACATCTCATTTCGTGATAGTGATCTGTACGGAAAAACGCGACGCTATCACGCGATATAGACGTACACTTTACCACTGAAAAAATGTTTCAGGGGCAAAGTTGAAAGTATACGACGTAAATAAGCATTTCGGCTTTGCCATTGATTTTTGAACAATGGTTACGAAAATTGTGAAAATTATAAGGCTTTTACAAATTTTTATTTAAAATGATTGAAATATTTTAATTTAAGCTTTGTATAGCATTGTAGGTCAAGGAAACCTAGTGTTGCTTTTAGTGGTCATTTTCCAGGGACGCATAATTTTAGTGCTTTTTGTCACGTCGGTTTTTAAGTAACGGAAGCTTTTGTATACTCGTATCGTCGTAGTGAAACTATCAAATATGTTTCTGTATTTTGAAGCTGGAGTGACTCAGTGTCTGATTGTGAAAACGTAAAAGTATAGTCTTAGATACGACTAACAACTAATTTTCATTTATATAGTGACAAGAAAAACTTAATATACAGTGCCTCTAAAATGCGGTGGAAAATGGGAAATTCTACCTTCATAATGGGAACAGAGTATCTTAATATTAGATTTCCAGATTCGCTCAGTCTACCTTGCTATGTGCTGCAGCGTCAAGCTTAAAAAAAGCAGCTTTTTAAATATATATATTTTTAAATGGTCATGATCTTGAAAGCGGTAAAATTTCGGACTATGCTTGGAGTAAAAATAGTTGAAAATGAATTCTTCTATTACCTGTATGTATCAATTTCTCTTTTTACAAACCATCTGTATCAATCAATCTGTATATAAATTCGGTAACTAAGTTGAAAAAAAAGTATTCCCTTGAGAGCCACCAATCGCGTGTGTTGCGTCAACAGCTAGTTAGATTAGCATAATACTATATAGTTAAATTATTCTACATAATTTTCTAATTGTCACCTTTATTTTTAAACAAATGACTCTATTGAGAAATAATCTTTATTTTACAATAATGTGTATTTATTGGTAGTTTCATTGTTCTCTAAAAAATTAGAACTAATTCACAAAAACGGGTGTCGGACCATATCGCAGCGTTGAGTTCCAACACTCAACACGTAATGCCTGCAGAACTCAGCACAAAATGGGAAACGGGAATGGAAAAATTCCAAAGTCGAACACAAAATTTATATTAAAGTAGCGGGCGCGCGAATTCTATAAAATATTCTTAAAAGTCTGAATTTCAAATTTTATAACAATCGGTGCCGATTTTAAAAAAAATCCATACAAACTTTCAACCCCTATTTCATACTTTTAGGGTTAAAATTTTTCAAAATCCCTTCTTAGTGGATGTCCAGATTATGCAAATAAACATCTGTCCTAATTTCACGTTGCTACCAGCAGCGGTTACGGCTGTGCATGGGTCTTACCTCAGTCAGTCAGATACATGTCCTTTTATAATATACTAGCAGCCCGCTCGCGGCTTCGCCCGCTTAAACTACATGATTATTGACTTAATAAGCAGAATTGATTGACTATAATGACTTCTAATGTTATTTTTTTACTACATTATCGTAATTTCTATAAGAATTTTTGATTGTTTTGAATTAAAAAATACGACCAATGTTGATATTTGATATTTATAAAATACACATAAAGCTAAATATTTATTATACGTATATATTTTTGTAATATTACGTTCTTTTTATCTATGTTATGTAAGTCCCATCATAATTTTAAAACTCTGTTAAATGTGCTGATGTTAGTTATTCACTTACTTTAATTTACTGCTTCAGAAACAGCATTTAATGTTAAATTATTGATTTGGGTAAGAATTCATAATATTCTTTGTAAAATAACTGTAATGATTTCATATTAACTCCTGTATAGTTTTTAAATTAGTTACATATATTATTAGATAAATGTACAATTGGTAAATATGTCAGAACAAGTTCTTTTATATATAGACCAGCGGGCGCGCGCAACTGCGCCTGCTTATTAGCACCCTTAGGGATGAATTCTAAAAAAACCACGAAAAGCGTGTTCAATAAAATATTTTTAACAGTCTGAATTTAATGTTTTATAAAAATCGGTGGCGATTTAAAGACTTTTTCATATAAACTTTCAACCCCGTCCATTGTTTTAAGAATTCATCCCTAAGAGAATGAATACTAAAAACCATGAATCACGTGTTCAATGAAATATTTTAAAGGATCTGCTGACTTTCAAATTTTATGAAAATCGGTGCAGTTTTAAAAAAAAAATCCATACAAACTGTCAACCCCTATTTCATCCGTGTAGGGTAAAAAATTTTCAAAATACCTTCTTAGTGGATGTCCAAATTATTAAAATAAACATCTGTCCAAACTTCACGTTTCTCCCATCAGCGGTTACGGCTGTGCGTGTGTCTTACCTCAGTCAATCAGGTACATGTCCTTTTATAAATAGATAAATAAGTGTTCAATTACGTGGGTAGCCATACTCGACAACGGACGCAAGTGTAAAACAACAAAAAAAAAAAAATCTTAAGTAGTGTAACAGTGTATCATAAAGTGCAGTTTAAATAAAATATTATCATACAAAATGAATTCCAAAAATATCAAAGATAATGGTAATATTACTCAGAGACGTGTTAAGCCATCAACATCATCTGGGCAAAGTCCACCAACAGCATTAGACAGTATCGACCCAACAATGATTCAGTTAATTCGGTGTGAAATTCGTCTTGCTATACGTGAAACATTGACAGAAGAATTTAATATAATTAAAAAGGAATTTTCCAGCTTAGAAGAATCTATGAGGTCCATAAAAAAGTAGTTTGATGTTTTAGAAAACACCGTTCTTGAATATAAAAACGAAGCAAACAAAATTGATTCATCTATAATATCAGTAAACAGTCGTTTAACTGATATCGAAAAATCATTGAGCTTTTCTTCTGACCGATTAGATGATTACGACACTCGTTTAAAATCTTTTGAACTACGTTCCAAAACCGGTACGGATTGCTCAGAGAAGTTACCTCTATTGGAGAACAAAATCAGAACCATGGAACAGCAGGCTAGGGAGTGTAATGTTGAAATTTCAAATCTTCCTGAACGACGAAGTGAAAATTTGGTGGCAATAATAGAAAATATAGGTAACGAAATCAAGCATCCAATACGGTCATCTGATATCGTAGCCATCCATCGAGTGCCTCATGGTGGCCAACAAGATCGAAGGCCAAAAAATATTATAGTGAAATTCACGAATAAAGTAATGCGAGATAATGTGTTGAGTGCCTATCGTACTGTGAAAGCCCTGGACTCCAATAAACTATCGGTATCGGGCTCACCGACTCGCGTATACCTAAATGAACATTTAACATTATACTATAAGCAGTTATTTCGACAGTGTCGTGACGCTGCAAAACAGCACGGGTATAAGTATGTCTGGGTTAAGCACGGTACAGTCCTCACACGGAAATCAGATACCTCGCCTGTCATCGCCATTAGGTTACCGTCGGATATCACAAAAATTAAATAATCAATTTTTGTTGTTATTATGCTTTAGAACATGCTTGTACTTATATAATTTTTCAATCTTTACAAAATTTACTATTAAGATACATAATATTACTTATATATATTGTTATTTGTGGCTTTTTTCACACTGCATAATTATATTTGTACATGTTTGGTGTCATCCCTTTGCACTCCATATATGTATAGCTATTATCAGGCAAAATATTGTATTCACTGTAAATACTATTGTTACTAATCATAAACATAAAAATACAATTTATATGGCACAAGTAAAACTACGTTTAAACGGGAATTTTTATACGTTTTCTGAAACGGTACTATATAAGCTATTCGAAATCTTTATTACTGCGAATTACTTTTTTCAATCTGCACATCAAGGCCTACTACAATATGCAACTCTTATATGTACGTTTACGTGCATAATATACTTATGTGAACCGTTATGCGATGGATAGATACACTTTGTCTGTTTATTACCAGAATTGTCGCGGCTTAAAAACTAAGCTTAATACACTATATATGAATATTCTGTCACACAATTACGATATTATTATCTTAAGTGAAACGTGGTTAAATAAAAATATTTTAGATAGCGAATTTATGGATTCACGTTATAACGTATTTCGTTGTGACCGCGACTTTGAAGGATGTGGACGGTGCGACGGCGGTGGTATACTCGTGGCTGTACGTATCGGACTGGGAGCGAGGCCGTTCATTGCATGGAGCCGTGTTGCGCCTGCGACGCGCGACCCGTTCCCCTCACCCCTCGTAGATACTCTTTTTATTGAATTGCATACGAAAGATTATTGCTGTTTAATTAATGCCGTCTATATTCCGCCTAATATGTCAGCTACTACTTATAAGCAGTATTTTGATAACTTACAGGTCATTTTACATTCTGGTTATTTCGACAAGTTCATCATTGTAGGGGATTTTAATGTTTCTAAAATGGAGTGGCAAAATTCCATTAAGTATTTTAAACCTTTATTTTCCAGTGATTATAACCCATCCTGTAAGTATTTATATAACTTTATGAAATCCTTTAACACATTCCAACTTAATAAATTTGAAAACAGTAATAGCCAGATACTTGACTTGTTTATTACCGATATTACCGATTGTGAATCATTTCTTGCGCCAATTTCACTAGTGCCTCTTGATAGTTATCATCCATCATTTTACGTTCTTGTTCCTATTTTTAGTAATCCTGAATCTATACTTATAGCTAATAAGCCTAGAATTGTTCACAATTTCCACAATTCAAACTTTGATATTATGTCGACAGCCATAAAAGAAATTGATTGGAACTTGACATTTTATGGCAAAACGGCTGAATGTGCCATCTCAGTATTTTATGATAAACTGTATGGCATTATAAAACAAAATGTACCTACTAAATCAGTAAAATCGTCCAAGTTTCCTATTTGGTTTAATTCAGCTTTAGTTCACATTTTTAAAAATAAAAATAACGCCTGGATAAAGTGGAAAACTTACAAAAATACATCGGACTATGAGAAGTTTGCTTTGTACAGGGATAGATTTAAGGATATATCAAAAATTTGCTATGATCACTATATAAATACAGTCGAAAATAATATTAATAAACATTGCGATTATTTCTGGAAGTATATTCATAATTTGACAAGCACTTTAAGCATTCCTAAATCAATTAGGTACAACAATATGTGTGCAAATAATCCTATTAATATAAGTGATTTATTCTCCCAATATTTCAAGTCAGTTTTTGAACCGAATTATGTACCATATGATTACGACATAGACAGTATTCCTGATATGAATATAACTTCAGATCTCAACTTAACAAGTCTCGTTTTATCGGAATCTGAAATCTTAAATGAGCTACGTACGCTAGATACTTCCAAAAGTCAGGGCTTAGATAACATACCACCAATCTTCCTAAAATCGTGTGCCTCAGCTGTATGTAAACCCTTACTTTACTTATTAAATTTATGTCTCAAAGAAGGTGTTTTTCCTTTAGTGTGGAAATCTGCACGAATAACACCAGTTTTTAAGAATGGTGATAAGTCCAATGTAGAAAATTATCGCCCAATATCGATATTACCAGCTCTTTCTAAAGTTTTTGAGAGACTAGTCCACAAAGCTATATACCCTTCGCTACATAGGGTCATCATTCCTGAACAGCATGGCTTTGTTCAACTTCGCTCAACAAGCACTAACCTAGTAGCTTACACAAATCATTTATTTGACAGCTTCGATAATAATAAGCAAGTGGATAGTGTTAACACAGACTTTCGAAAAGCTTTTGATACAGTGGATCACAAAATTCTGTTGGAGAAACTTGCCTTTAATGGGATCCGTGGTAATTTATGGCGTTGGTTTAAGTCATATATTACTAATCGTACTCAAAAAGTTGCCGTTGGTGGTTACGAGTCAGTTATTGTGCCCATAACCTCTGGCGTCCCACAGGGATCCATATTGGGCCCCTTATTGTTTTTAATGTTCATTAACGATATTAAGAAATGTTTTAAATTCTGTAACATTCTACTCTACGCGGATGACCTAAAAATTTATCATACTATAGATAATCTCAATGACCACTTCAAGTTTCAATAAGATCTTAATAACTTTTCAGCATATTGTAAAAACAATAAACTTAATTTAAATTTAAATAAATGTAGGCATATCATCTTCACAAAAAAGAAAAACTTTAGCCAATTTTCGTATAGGTTATATGATGTGCAGCTTGAAACTGTAAAGTCCATTAGAGATCTTGGGGTCCTACTGGATCACAGGCTTCATCTTGACTTACACATTGAAAGCATTAAAAATAAAGCCTTTAAGATGTATGGCTTCGTTATGCGATCTACCAAAAATTTTAGGCGTCCTTCTTCTTATCTCACTCTTTATAAGGCCTTAATTCGCTCCCAGGTTGAGTACGCTGTGCCTGTATGGAACCCGTTATATAATAAGTACATAGTAAGTCTTGAAAGTATTCAGATTAAATTTTTACGTGCCATGCAGTACAGATGCTATGGCAATCAAATGCCGTATATGCAATTGCTTAAGGATTATAAGCTCATTACATTAGAAGCAAGACGTAAGCAGCTTGAAGCATTATTTTTGTATAGTTTATGCCACAATAATTATGATTGCCCTAGTCTGGTTAGTCAAATTTGTTACTGTATACCAACTAGAACACATTGCCGCAATCCTTGTCGATTATTTGCAATCAATCGATGTCGCACAAATGCCGGTAAACGTCGACCACTATACAGAATGGTCAACTCTTATAATCATCACTTTAATTCTATTGATATTGCGGCAACGCGTCCTAGCAGTTTCAAAAAAGCGATACATTCACTGCTTAAATAATGATGTGTTTGGCGTACCTCCGTATATATTATGTTATATTTATAATAATCTGTGGTAAACGGTGTTGGTGTTACATTTATATATTTTGTTATGCTGTTCTTTTATTTATATGTATGTGCACTGTTTGTTTACCCCAATAAATAGAAAAAAAAAAAAAAAAAGTGTATTCTGATCAAATTTATTTTCTTAAAAAATTAACAGTGCCCAAAAAAGCTATCATTTCTCTATGAGGATATAAATAAATAGTTATAAAGGTCAGTTTTTTAATCATTACACCATTCATACATGACGAATATTACAATAAAAACAATTAAACCGATTTTACCGTTCCCGCACCGCGCTCACGTCTTAGCTCTTTAAATCGCTTAAATCGTTTCTGAGATAAGCGTCGACTAACAGAAAAACCAACAAACAAACAAAATTTACAAATATTATTGTTTCTGGTTCTATTACTTTTAATTGCCCCCAATAATATTTTTTTTAAAGAAAATCTAAAATGCCACCATGGTTTTAATAATTTTCACATTAGAAATCTTAAGTGCGCTGCAAGCATACATTATTTATTAAAACAGGAATGTAATTCCCTGTACCGAAACAAACAAATAATTTGCAAATTTAAGCGGGTGAAGCCGCGAGCTGGTTGCTATAGTTTATAAAAGTTTATATTGGGCTTAGATGGATTACGTGGGGATATCAATACATTTTAATCATTGGCACGTAGATACGTTACATTCATTTACAGTACATATATTTCTCAAGAATTTAATGAAAACTTTGTATATAAAAAAAATACATGAAATAATCATGTTAAGGAAGTACCAAATTAATTTTATGAATTAACCTTAATGTTATATTCAAAACTAGCGACCCGCTCGCGGCTTCGCCCTCTTTAACCACAGAATTATTTACTTAAAACACTAAAATTATATTCATGTTTTAATATACCTATAATGTATATTTGCAACGCACTTAAGATTTCTAATGTGAAAGTTATTAAAACCTTAGGTCGCATTTGCCCATAAGAGAGATGCAGCTGTCAATATATTAATTTCTTTAAACTTTTGCCTTAAGGAGTCCTTAGGGCATAAGTTATAGTTATAGCTATTATAGTTATATCAATACTTACAATAAAATCTTAACTCATCGGTGTCTGGACATGGAAGATATATCAGAAAAATTGTTATTACGGACATTTAAAAATTTAATAGAACTTGGTCAGTTTGTCTGTTTATCTGTGCGTTCACGATAATCTCAGAAAGGGCTTAACCGATTTGAGTGCAGTTTTGTAATTTGCCTAACTTCCTTTAAATATTTAGTATTAGTTTTATTTTAATTGGTTCACACAAAATTAAAACCAGATTCACGCTGTATCCAGCCTATAGCAGGGTAGGTAGAGGGAACTTACGTGTTAAGATACTGCGTATGATATATGACTGACGTGCGAAATGAAAATATGATTAAATTACAATTCAATCCTCCAAGTGGGAATCGAACCCATAACGTCACGTTACAGGCACAATTTTGTGCCCCTACGCCACGACGGCCTTCAATATTTATACAGAATGGAAGCGTCAGAGCTTCTTTTGCGGGGACAGTATATAGTATAAAATATTTTAAACCCATACCTAAAGAAATTAATCAAGATACCTCAACAGTTTAGACGTAGGATTTTTACGCATAGATACCAATAACGTTAACACATACTACTACAAAATATTACAATAGACTAAGCAACTTTGAACTTTGCCGCCAGTACCTACGACTCGTATGCGGCGGTTTCCCTTTGATAGGCCTATGTCTGTTTGCCTCTTTAATGAAAAATAGCGTTTAATTTTAATATCAACGATAATATATAATTTATTTTGTATAAAAAAAGAACTTTTTCATTTTTGGGATTTTTAAAATTGTATTAGGCTTTTATAGAGTAGTTAAAACTATGGTTTCATTTAAAGTGATGCTGACAAAAATACTATATAATTGAGCATATTTAATATCTATAGTGATTTTTTAGTGAATACAATCAATAGTTATTACAACACTTGCAAAGAAAGCATATTTCAGGCATTTTTTTATTTCTTATACCTTTTGAGAAACTACCAACATTCTTATCGTTAATAAATCATTTTTTTCAAAATATTTTTTTTTGAATATTTTGAATATTTTCGCGCCATTATGACGAACAAATTAGACAAAATAGTCTAAATTTTTCGTTCAATTTAAAATGTTCAAAATTAAAAGTTAAAAAATGTTGATCAAAAATAATTATACTGTAGGAGTCTTATATATCCTGTTTAAACTTGTTTTTTTATGATATTATGTAGAATAATATATTCTATAGAGGAATCACACATTCCTCTTCACACTTTTTACTCTTTAACTATAATACGTAAATACATTTTTTAGAGATTATTCTGTACTAAGATGGCAGCTCTGTTCACGCATTTACGCCCCTGATATATCGATATAAATGTATAATAGAAATATAAATCATTGGAAAGAAAAGGAGAAACGCAATTATATTGCATTTTTTCTTTTTTTCATACTTGAAATGTATTAACAAATTTACATATGTTAAAAATATTTTATTGAACACGCTTTTCGTGGTTTTTTTAGAATTCACCCCTAAGGGTGCTAATAAGCAGGCGAAGTTGCTCCGCGACCGCTAGTATAATGTAATAACATATAATATATTTATAAAAATGAGAATGTATTGTTTTGTTTAATCGCTCCTGATAGTTATTACAACGCATGCAAGGAAAGATCATTTTAGAAAGTTGTTTAATTATATTAGAATTATAAAAACTACCAACATTTTTATGGTGAATAAAATATTTTATCAAATAAAAAAAAATGTCTATGTTTTCCACCTGAAAAACACTAAGGCGAGAAAAAATATAAATATATATAAAAATCTAGATACCACATCAGTATAAAACCACATTAGTAATGTATTGAACATTATGCTGGTAATAATAATTGAAAAAAATTATATACTACCTACGGGATAACTTTGTATGCAAAATTTAAAACTATTAATTATGACAGAATATTATATACATATATATACATATAGGCATCTAAAATATTTATATATTTTAGATGCCTCTCTGTACTACGATGGCGGCTCTGTTCTAGTTTGCACATTTTCCTTTGAAAATGAGTTATTGTGGCATAACTAAAAGTTACACATGGTATCGTATACTTTTTTGTAGATATTGATGTATTCTATAAAATTGCAGTACGTCACTTTGCTCTATTGTCAATAATTTCCACAGCGTACGCGATATAAGGTTTTTTTGGTATTTTTTACACGTTAATCGTGTAATTGTAAAAGAATTTTCCTTATCGGGTCTATTTCATTCAAACAATTTTGCCGTGGGATCCCGGTCTAGTATAGGATTATCCTGGTGCTGGTGGTGTCGTAAGAGGCGACTGGGCAGACTCGACCGGATCTTTACCACCCCCGGCATTAAAAACCGGCGTGAAGTAGTGGCTTTATGCCACTGCGTTTCGCATCAGGTAATGCCGGGCTCCGGAGTCCAACCCACCTTAAAGGCGGGCAACGAACCTGTAACTCCTCTGGTGTTGCACGGGGCCGCGGGTGGCGGTAGTTACTTACCATCAGGTGACCTGAACGCTCGTTTGCCTCCCATAAAAAAAAAACATAAAATCTAATGGATTGTCTTCATAATTTAAGTGGTATCGATGCACCTCCCCCCCATCCCCGCAGAGTTACTCACCATAGTGCGTCACACGGCACACACTCCGCATTCTTTATTATTACATGATTTTCTTTAGATTTATATTTTTAAATTCGTTATATCTTTTGAACGGGATGTCCGATCTTATTAATTTAAAAAGTATTTTACAGGTATTGAAATTATCTTTCATAAAATATCGTTTAATGGGATAAGGATTGATGCAGAGGTATGAATAATATGGTTTGATTATTGTCGGTACTTTTGTTCACGTATAAAATATAAAAAAATGGTTATATTGTCATAACTACAGTAGTTGGACATATGCTATCGCGGACTTTTTTATAGATATTTATGCTCTCTATAATACTGTAGAACATTGTTTTGTTCTATCCTCAATAGTTTTCGCAGCGCACGCGATGATAGAATCGTTAAGATCAATTTCTTCACACCTTGCGTTACATTATTGCATTTTTATTAGGGATCTCTATTTTTATGGAAATGTAATATAGCCTATGCTGGTCAGTGAAGATGCAGCTTTCCAATAGTGAAAAAATTATTGAAATCGGCCCGGTAGTTTTTGTGTGAAAACTCTACAAACATACACACATACATACATACATACATACATACATACATACATACAAAGATACAACTTACCTCTTTATAATATTAGTATAGATTAGTATAGATAAATCATACTTCAAATAATTTATATTACATAAAACAAAAGAAAAATGCTTAACAACAAACAAGAAACAGACCCAATGCTATATAATGTAACAGACTGCGATTCACCTTTATTGATGATCCTAATTAATTAAAACTGTTCCACCCACATCGCTTACGAAATGAAAATACCCGGACTGGTAAATACTCCCCGGGTCTCACTGATTATTGTGTTCGAAATCGGTATTGATGGCTATTCTACTTTATTATTAGAAATCGGCCAAGCACGAGTCGGACTGCTCACAAAGGATCCCGCAATATCTATAAAAACGGCAATTTTATATATATTCAAAATCAAATCAAATCAGCTTCACGCTGTATCCCGCACACCACAAGGTAGACAGAGGGAACTTAGTGTTTTAGACACTCCGTTCCCCACTTTCTGGCAAATTCTGGAGGCATTGCGTGTTGAGTGGCAGAACTCAACGCCGCGCTTTGCCTCGGCACCAGAGCGAAGAAATGGAAATATAAATTTAAGTAAATATTTCATCTCTTCGAGTGGGGATCGAACCCACAACCAGTCGGTTTTGCAGTCTCATTTCGTGCTGCTGCGCTACTATTGGCCTCTTATATATATTTATAGTATATATTTTATATTTATAGTATATATTTTATATTATTTGTTATTATGGCAGCAACAGAAATATATTTGTAAAAATTTTAATTTTCTATCCCGGCTTATGGGATGCAGCCTGGTGAGAGGAGGACAGACAAATAGACTGTCGAACGAACGAAAACAGAGTTTTATAATAGGATCCCTTTTTAACCTTTAGGTACGGTAGGGTTCCGTACAATATAAAATTATTGAGCTTTTAAGCTTTACTTTGACCGTATTAGTCCATTTAGTGAAAAAAATCAAATCAGTTTAAAATTTCATGAATAGCAGGTAATATATTTCCATCCAGCGATGATATTATACGACTATTCATCGAAATTCACATTATAACACTGTCAAGCTATCTTCCTGAATTTATTTAGAAATATCAGATACTTAGATTTAATTAGCTAAAAAAATCAGAAACTCGAAGGATTGGAAATACACAGTCGGCATCCCACGCGCGGCGTTGAGTTCCGCCTCTCAACATACGATGCCTCCAGAATTAGGCCAAACGTGGAAAGCGGAAAGCTTAATAGGGACGGAGTGTCTCAACACTAAGTAAAAAGAAGTTATAAAAATTACGATAAATCTTTAGAAAAGCCTCGTCATAAATAAAATTAGTTCAATAGCAACCCGAAGACATTAACACGCAAACTTTGCGTGAACATACAGAATTGCTATTGATTCCAAAATAATTACAGGAGAAAGTAAACAATACTGTATAATCAAAAGTAGGACAGTTTATGTGTATTAGAACACGAAGGCAAACAGAAGGTTATTCCAAGGAAATAGAAATTGAAGTATACATTTAATTTGATAACCTCGATCACGAACGTTTTGTATTAGAATGTACTAATGAACTATACAAAAATAAAAATTTAAGATACAATTTGCGATTTTATTTGTTGATTATACAAATAAAAGGTTTTTCCCTTTCTCCAAGCAGCAGCATAACAAGACAGACAAAGGTAAGTTCGGTTTCTATTCAGTTTATGGGGCATTATATGATGAGTGGCGGTACTCAACACTGCGCTTTGTCTAACAGAAAATGATTAAATTTGCCGAGTGGGGATCGAATTCTGAATATTATTAAGTAGAATGAATATAATTTAGAAGTATGAATATGGCGTGGCGCAGGTGCACAAAGTGTGACTGTAAATCGGCTGGTTTCGCCACTGAACCATCAGAATTAGGCGGAACGGAGTGTCTAACTAGGTTCTTTCTGCGTATCCTGCTGTGTGCGGGATACAGCATGAAGTTGATTTAATATTTTTTTTATTGAGTAGTATTATTTCTTAAGAACAAATATGTATATATGTACATACAATAATTCAAACGAAGAAGGGAGTGTCTTGACACTAGGTTCGTTTTGCCCACCTTGCTATAGAACGAAAAATGTGGAGCTGAAAAATACTAATACATAAATAAAGAAAACAAAACAATATATTTCTTTACAATCTTATTAAAACGGTCCAACGTTTTCGCTGAAATAAAATAACACCTACGTACTGGCGGTGATCCCTTTTAACAAATCGAGACGTCTGAATTTTTCCTTTCCATCTTTTTCAGTGTCCAGGAGAATACGTTTGCTTAGTTTCTTAGAATATCTAAGTAAGAAAAACGACAGAATAAGTAAAACGCAAAGAAGGTCTGTCCTGTCTGTAGTTTGTACAATATTTGTGAAAACTTCTTTTAATTTTAAGCAATTCTTATCTTATACTTTTTTTTTTATGGAAAAGACACGGCAAACGAGCGTGCGGGTCACCTGATGGTAAGCGATTACCGCCGCCCACGACCCCGTGCAACCCAGAGGAGTTACATGTGCGTTGCCGGCCTTTAAGATGGGTTGGGCGCCGGGGCCCGGCATTACCTGATGCGAAACGCAGTGGCATAAAGCCACTACTTCTCGCCGGTTTTAAATGCCGGGGGTGGTAATGATCCGGTCGAGTCTGCCCATGCGTGTTACCATTGCTGGCGACGTGACTCTACCACACGTAAAATATTAAAGGAGATCAGTCATGGCGCAGTGTCACAAATATATGACTGTTAAGCGAAGGTTGTGGGTTCAAATTCGACTTAAGTAACTGAAATATATTCACTTCCTCGCTGTAGTATCAAGGCTAAGCGCAATGTTTAAGCGTGCAGAATTTGTCAGAAAGTGGAGAACGGAAGTGAAGAACGCTTTGCCACGACGGCGTCATTATGAATAATAACATTATTATTTATTATGATTTATTATATTTTATATAGATTAGTTCTTAAAGAAAATTAAGCTAATCAATTCAAATTAATAACTCATACTTTTGGCATTAAAAAAAATATTTTAATTAAAAAGCAATTAGTAAACTGTAAGATTCTTCTAGCACTACAGTTCTTTTCATAGAATATCTTAAGAGTCAAGACAATGACACTTCCGTTGCACTTTTATAAATCTCAGCGGTACAAAAGTATAAAATGTTGTTTTGACAAAAGAAAAAAATAAATGTAATCCCATTGAGTATAAATAGTTCATTAGTTACCGCTCTAATTCGAAGTTTATTATTGCTTTGTATTAAGTGAAGAACGATTTTCTTTATTATACTCATTTAAATGTAATTCTTAATTTTGAGGCCAGTCCTGGCGCAGCGGCATGAACTGTGACTGTAAAAACCGAGTGGTTGTGGGCTTCGATCCCCACTCGAGGAGATGAAATATTTACTTAAATTTATATTTCCATTTCTTCGCTCTGGTGATACCAGCAAAGGCAAAGCACGGCGTTGAGTTCTGCCACTCAACACGCAATGCCTCCAGAACCCGGCGGAGAGTGGGGAAGGGTGCGTCATAGCACTAGGTTCCCTCTGCCTACCCTGCTGTGTGCGGGATACAGCGTGATGCACCGCTTCGTTACGTAACGCGTCTTCTGTCTTACACGTGACTCTCACTCTAAACCTCAGCGCGAGCTATATTTCGGACAGACTCTTCTCTTTCCTCGTCTCGCACGACACAGTATTCAGTACACAATAGATATATACTGCTTCAGTGAGCATATAACCTAAGTGCCAGTTATAACTTTTGTAGAATTTAATAATGATGTATATAATACATATATAAAATTCAATTATACATATTCAAGAATAAAATACATTATTTTATTTTATAAATAAAAAAAAATAATTAAATAGCTTTTCTTACATTATCATATTAATACTTGAGATTTAAGTAATAACCTAAGCTTTTCTCAAGTCAAACAAATTTAATATTAAATAGTCCAACTCAGACTAGTTTAATTTTCACTTCTGTCGGGCGTCCCGAGACGCACTCGTAATTTTTTTTTCAGCTTCTTTCAGAACGCTTTACTCGGATAGTGACGAAGACAGGCAAATCACTAGAATTCCCTGTCGTCTTTATTCAGTGACGATGGCCCACCCGCTCGTCACATTCTGCTCAAATTTGAGACATTGAGTGACGGAGTGGGACAATATTGAATAGTAGGTATATGCAAAGTTTTTAGGTTCGATTTCTAATCAGAAAATATTTAATTAATTATTGATTTTTCACAGGTTTGTAAGTTAAATTGCGATAAGTTTTACCATTTGTCAGATCAATAACGGAAGGGAAAATAAGGAACAGAATTTTTTGTCACTACGTCCACTCTGGCATGCGGATTAAAGCTTGAAGTTAAAAAACACGATCAGCATTACTTTTAAATAATACTCTCCATATCACTGTTATATAATAATGTATCTTTTACTCGTACTTTTGATACAATAAAAAATGTCACACTGTCACAGCGCCACGGTGGCCTCAAATAAAATAATTTAATCAGGATAAAATATTTAATTTACATAAAAAAAGGTCACCTAGTCAAAGTCAGCAACAATAAAAAAGTCCACAGTATAGTACAAAAACAGTAACAACAAAACACAGGCCAAAGAAACACTTCGTAAACATCCACAGAATGGAATAAGCAAGAGGGATTATCACATCGACCTCAGTGGTCGGCTCTTATCTCTTAATACCTGATGATAGAATGCCTCTAGATGCTCCATTACATGCCAAACAGAATAACAATCTTGGTAATAGACACTTATTTTATCGTAGACTAATTGACACCCACGATTTCGTTCGCGTGAATTTTTTCATTTAATATCTGTCATGTAATCTGTTTCAAATAAGGGGTTGAGAGTTTATATGGAAAAAATTATAAAAAAATAAATTCAGACTGTTAAAAATATTTTATTGAACACGTGTTTCGTGGTTTTTTTTAGAATTCACCCTTAAGGTCCAACAAAGCAGGCGAAGCTGCGCGCGCCCGCTAGTATTATATAAATTAACAAAAAAAATATGCGGACGAAACCGCGGTGGGAGCTGCTAGTGTATAGTAAATTTAAAAAATTGTGATCAGATACGAACATTCATCATCATGTATCAAATATTTTAGATACAAAAGTACGTAAAAAATATTAACAATTTTTTTTCAGCTTCACTCTGTATCCCGCATGTCGCACAGTAGCCAGAGGAATCCTAGTGTAAGCATACTTAGCTTTCCATTTACTGCCGAATTCTGGAAGCATTGCGTGTTCACTAACGGAACCCAACGCTGCGCTTTGCCTCGTTATTAAATCGAAGAAATAAAAATATATAATAAATATTTCATTCCTTCGAACAGGATTTGAACCCACAACCTGTCGCGTTTACAGTCACACGCTACTTAAAATTAATACAAAATATACTAAATACTTATGTATTTTTCTACTCTTTCAATGAAACGAAGCTTATTCTATAAAAAATAGTAATACTAAAAATTATCTCGTCCATTTTTATCCTGTTAAGTAATAAAGTGCCCCCAGGACACTGTACCGGGGCTGTACAGCATTGTGATCGACACGCGATCCTTTCATACGACCACTTTTACAAATTGTTATTGAGAGAACCCGTGTTTTTTTATTAATAATAGGTAAAATAATTTACTTTATTAAAGTGTATGAAAGTTAAAATATTAATTTATTTCTTTGTGTACGCGCTTTATTAAAACTGAGAGAAAAAAATATTATTTAAATAAAAATGAAGATACGTACGTATTTTTCAGCTTAATTTTGTATCTAGCATGTAGCAGGGTAAGTAGAAAGAGCCTAGTGTTAAGACACTCCAGTCTCTACTTTCTGCCGAATTCTGGAACTCAGCGCCACGCTGTGTCTCGACAACAGAGCAAAGAAATAAAAATATTAAATATTTCATTTCCTCGAGTGGGAATCGAATATTATTGTAACTCTCCTAAGAATGTTAAAATATCTCCAAATTACGATTAGACTTAACAAACACACAGTTACTTTTAATAAAAAAATACTTTTTTAGAAAACGTATGAAAAATTCAACGTAGCGGGATTTGATCTCGAGCCTCTTGGAAAGCCGTTCTAGAGCTCTGACAACTAAGCCATACGTCATTTTGAAGCCATGTAGAAATTTTTAAATAAGTTTGTTACAATTCATTTATGTTGTTAGCATCTCTGTAGGCATGAAATGTGGAACAACATTTCAAAAATGATAACTTTTAAGGACCACATACGTATATCCTCTTGTTAATAATAACATGTAATATTTATTATTATTTGTACGCATTTAAAATATTATTACAGAAATGCCATCGGCTGTTGCTTATATAAAAATGTAAAATTTTTTTTCTTCATATAATTGAATAATAATAACAGTCAGTAATAAAAAATATTTTTACGCCACGTTTAAATTTAACAGAGTACCAATTATAGAATATTATTCTGAAACTTCGTATGCGTGAACTATCAAATAAAAAATCCCGCATTTCCCCGTACCCATGGAAATTTCGTTTCTTAGGACTTTCAAGAAATCATTATCACATTCCTACATGTCAAATTTCATCTTTCTACTCGGCATAATTTGGGCTGTGCTTTGCGTGTCAGCCACTCGGGTGCGGAAGAATTTTATGTATATAATAGATAAACAAAGAGATTATTCTAGCTTCCTAGTTATCTTATAAATTATTGGCCTGGCCTCCCAGACTATGTCTCGGAGCAATATAGGAGATTTGGTAGCATAGTAGCCATATATACTTAAATATTAGTGTTTACGTTTAGATATTTTCGTATTTAGCACTAATATATTAATTATGTTTGTATATACAGCAATATACTTATATGTAATATTAATGTATATCAACACTAAAATAGTATAATTTTAATCGAAATTCATGCTATTTTCACTTTTCCCACTCTTAGGTACAGACAGTGTGAAGGTATTAAAGAGATTTTAAACGTATTAACTGGCACCTGTTACCTTATAAATAGCGCATACAGGTGCCTCATCGTGACCCTAATACAGGTTCTTACACTATATATTTTATCTTTTCTTTCTTAATAAAATTTCTTTTTTTAATAAAAAGTGTACATTGTGACGCAGTGGAATAATATAACTGTAAGCAAGATAGATTTGGGCTTAATCCCCATATGCGGGTATGATTATACGAATATTTATAAAATCATTGCCCACTTTAATTGATAAAGTGGGAAACGTTAACACGAAATAGGTTCCTTTTACCTCTGTGCGAGCCTGCTAAAATGTGAAACTTCTTTTTCATGAAAGAAAAAGACAAAGTGATTACTGTCGCCCAGGACTCAGTGTAGCACCAGGGTAGTTACAGGTCTTTAACGTGAAGTTTGACTTTTTGAAGATAGCCATCGCATCGACCTGGCGTGTTGAGTGGCGCCTGGAAGGATGTCTATGAAACCGCACAGAAGTGGAGCACCACGTATCCAGATGATGTGGACGATATTTGAGTTTATAACGTAATAGGCAGTTAGAAAATTAACTTAATATTTAAATTAGAATGATTCGAATCTATAAAATGAAAAATACAAGTGAAAAATACTGATCACAAAATAGTATCGAAGAATATAAACATACAATTACTTAACATTTACATATCAGTAGGAGTGTTAACATAGAACGTATATTACTTAGAAAAGCAGTCTGCTTCGTAAATATTTATTTACAAACTATTCACTACTCTTACCTGTATTGGCACATTTAAATTTATGACTTTAGATTTTCTGTTTATTGAAAAAAGTACGGGTTTATACAAAATCACACACATATGTTAAGTATAAAATTCCTCTGTTGTGAATTCTAATTAAAAAAAATTTATCAATGCAAACACATACATACATTGATATGTGCTATGATGTCGTCTAAATAATAAATATACATATAGATCACACATAGAGGCGCTGAGGCACAAGCGTGCTACTGTAAACTCAATTGGTTGTGACTTCGATTTCCACTCGGGGAAATCAAATATTTAATATTTTGCGGCCAGTCATAGCGCAGGGGCACAAAGAGTGACAGTAAAATCGACTGGTTGTGGGTTCTATTTCCACTCGAGGAAATGAAATATTTATTTACATTTATATTTTCGTTTCATCGCTGTGGTGTCGAGGCAAAGCGTGGCGTTGAGTTCTGCCACTCTACACGCAAGGCCTCCAGAACTGGGGGGAAAGTGGGGATCTGGAGTGTCTTAACGCTAGGTTCCCTCTGTCTACCCTGCTGATTGCGGGATGATGAAGTGTAGCTGATTAATTTGTTTTTTTTATATTTTCATTTCCTCGCCCTGGTAACGGCAAAGCGCTGACTTGCATACACACAACAACACGCAATGCCTCGAGAATTGCCGAAGCCAGTCGAAGTGCAAAACGATACTTCCGTTTTCCACTTCGACTGGCTTCGGCGGCTCCTTCATAATGGGTATGGAGTGTCTTGACACTTGGTTCTCTTTCCTACTCTGATATGTGGGGGATACAGCGTGAAGCGTAAAAAATATATATAAACTTAAAACAATATAAAAGTATACGAGTATATCGCTTAAAGTTTTCCATGCAATCTTTGCATATGCGAATTAAAAAATTAGAATTGTATAAAAGTGATGCCGCATTTAATTAAATAAAATACAACTTAAAAAAGCGCATGTGCACACGGATCATTATTTTGTGAGGCCAGTCGTAGCGCAGCGGCACAAAGAGTGACTGTAAAACCGACTGGTTATTGGTTGATCCCCACTCGAGGAGATGAAATATTTACTTGAATTTATATTTCCATTTCTTCGCTCTGGTGTCGAGACAAAAGCGAGGCGTTGTGTCAACACGCAATGCCCCCTGAATTCGTTCCCTATGCCTACCCTGCTGTGGGCGGGATACAAAAAAATACATTACAAATAAAACAAAAGTTTAATTACTTAATAAACCCTTATATCCCCAACCAATCGTATTACAAACTGTAATTTTCTAATAACAGCTAAAAAGCTCACAGAAAACAAATAATAAATGGGATCAAATTTTAATTATGAACCAAACGTCATTAAAAAAGTCGTGAATGTCTCATAAAAGAGGTTATCGCTCAATAAATTTCACGACACGCGATGTCTTTATTTTTGGCTACAATACACACAATGTTAATTTCTTTGAAATTAATATTTCATTATAAGAATTATAAGACCAGTGGCCAGGCGTGGCTCGGACCCAGAAGCTTGTGTCTTGGTGGGGGGTTCGATCCCACTCGGGGTAATTAAATATTTTATATTTTCATTTATTTGCTCCAGTTCAATTCTTAGTTTGAGGCAAAACGTGGCATTGACTTTGTCATCGCCGCGCTTTACTTCGTTACCAGAGCGAATAACAGAAAATATTAAATTTGTGGGAATCGAATCCACAGTCGTTGCTCTTATACACTCGAGCCTCTACGCCACGACATTCAATGTCTCCGGAATTCAACGGAAAATGAGGAAAGGAGTGTCTTAACACTTAGTTGCCTCTGTAAACTCTATTGCGTGCGGGATACAGCATAAAGCTGATTTAATTTAATGTTATAGAGATGAAATCGAATCCACTCATCTATTTTCTCCGTAGAAATTAAAACACACAAAAATATATAAAAATAAAAAATATTATTATTTTAAATGGACGTGTGTCTCGCGCTATTACAATAACTTCATTACATTGCATTATAATATGTCGTAGCAAGTTTTTATTGTTCCAACAGATGTGGTTGCTTTTGATTTCTTCAACGTACGAGTAAGTCTCGAAATCTCATTTATTTATTTATTCCTTTAGTCTATATTGTAAAGTATATTTTAGTATAGTTCATTTGACTCGTATATTTATATTATAATACAGATATTTGAAGTGAATATTCTTTTTATAGCTATATTCAGATTTTATATATATATTCAGATAGGTAGGCAGATGTCCTGTCAAAACAGCTTTACGCTGTATCCCGCACGCAGCAGGGTAGGCAGAGGGAACCTAGTGTTAAGACACTCCGTTCCCCACTTTCTGCCGAATTCTGGAGGCATTGCGTGTTGAGTGGCAGAACTTAACGCCGCGCTTAGCCTCGACACCAGAGCGAAGAAATGGAAATATAAATTTAAGTAAATATTTCATCTCCTCTAGTGGGGATCGAACCCACAACCAGTCGGTTTTACAGTCACACTTCGTGCCGCCGCGCCACTACCGGCCTCAAGATCCTCAGATGCCCTTTCCGTTGTCATATTACCCCACTTATGGCCACTAAATAAATATTTTTATTTTAGCTACATTTTTCAATCTGTATCCCGCACATGTAAAAGAAACCTGGGAACTTACATTATACACTTTCCGCTGAATTCTTGAAGAATTGCTTGTTAAGTGGCAAAAGTCAAGGCGTGCTTGGCCTCGTCACGTCGCTCGTCAGAGCGAACAAAAGAACATATTAAAAATTTCATTCCCCTTAGTGGGAATCGAACCCACAGCCGTTGCTCTTACACCCTCAAGCTTCTGGGCCACGACAATCTCTAGATACATATTATAACAGTAACGTTAAATTTATTGACTCTGTCTGTCAAGCTACTTACATGACATCTAATAAGTTATATTGATATCAAGTAAGTCTCTGTAAGATATGTCGAGGCAATTATCTTTCAAGTTAATATATCAAAAGATTTTCATATTGAAATAATTTTACCTTGTAAAATAAAGAGTTTGTATAGATATTAAAATCTCTTTGAAGCTTTCGAATATTCTAAGGGTTTCAATCTTTATTCTTTATAGTTTTCTGAGAAACATTAAAATTACAATATCATCACAAAATTTACGTAAACGTCTTCTAATACGATATGTTTATACATTTTTATGGATGCTTAGTAGCTCTGGGGGCATTGAGTGTTTAGTTGCGGAATTCAACGCTGCGTTTTGCCTCGTCACCAAAGCGAAGAAATAAGAATATTAAACATTTCATTTCTAAACGATGTATTTTTAAACACAAAAGTTATAAGTAAGCTAACATAAAAGGAGCTTTATCGTTTTTCTCGTAGAGATAAAAAATTATAAGAAAATGACAAGTATTGTTTTAGGTGCTTAAAATGTTATTTATACGAATCATAGAATAAAAAAAACGTATAAAAATTTGTACGTAGTGGGATCCCAACTCGCATCTCCTGGAAACTCTCCAAGTATCGGGTATATGATCTATGTAAGTTTTAAGTATTTTTTTTTTAAATTTATAAGTCTATCACTTACACTTAAATTTATAAGCCTATCACTTACACTTACAGAGTTTTAGCAAAGCGTTTAGAAGCAGAAGAAGAAACTACTAGCTAAAAATAGCAAAAACATTTTATTACTTTTTCAGAATAATAGTGACCTAACTCTTGACAATTTTTGACGATTCCCTAAAATTAATAAAAATTATTGTTTTTCAGTTAAGTTTCTTGATCACTGAACACTTTACTCTAGAAACGTAAAATACAGACTTTTTAATTATTTTTTTTTAAATGTATTAGTTAAAAAAAATGGTGCATTCTATTTTCGTTGTATTATAATTCCATATAACACATGCATGTAATGTACATATTAGTGCAATATACAATATTAAAAATTTTAAAAGTGGCAAAAAAATCTGAAAATAAAATATTTTCACCTTGGGGACCCTTGCAGTAGCCAATTAGGTACTTACTCATAAAAAGATAACAATAATTAAATACAAAGAAAAGTTTAAGTACGTTTCTATTTGATGTATTGCAACGATTGTTGCTGCGAAACTATTACTAGATTAAACCCAACATTCGTTTTGTGTAGTTGCATCTTTAATTAAAGTTTCTTGAGAAACCCCGAGAGAACCTATTGTAGTAACGTGGAGTGATAACGGCTAAGTTCAGCTGTATTTGTAATGTTGATTGCCTTTAAGAAATTTAATTTATGAGTAAAAAATAAAATATTACTTTGTGTTATGACAAAGTAATATTTTATTTTTTACTTATAAAATTAATTTCTTAAATATTTGTCATTGTAACAGTTTTAAAGAGGGGATAGATGAGGAAAACAGTTTTCAGACATTCATCTCCACTGTCCACTGAATTGACATATTATGTGATGTGATGAAATGTGATGAAACCTAATACCGGTCTCGATCATTAACAAGCGGCACAAGAGATGTAATTTTAATATATCAAATAATTTTCAATATTAAAATGTAACAGATGTAGCTTTTTTGCCCATGGATTCTTTCTTTTTTTTTAAGCAGGAACTCCACCCAGCTAGGTCTGCCCAGGCAGAGGAGATCTGGGAACCTAGTGTGAAGAAATTTCCGTTTTGCTACTTTTCACTGAATTCTTGAGTCATTGAGTATTGAGTGGCGGAACTTAACGCGCGAAATGACAATAAGAAATATTTAACTCCCCCTATAGTGAATCGTTTCGACATTTTTATGTCTAAGTTTTTTAATTTAAACGTCATATATGTATATAAACAAAATATATAAATGATTAGAGGACTTATCAACAATGTGACCTTAATCAATAATAGATGTAGACACTGTCTGTGAATTAAAATCTGTATTTTTTAAAGATAAATCTCAGAAACAGATTGTATATTATTCTTTTAGTGTGAAAGAATGGATGGGAAGAATTTCCTGCTTCTAAGAATTTGGTACATTTAAATTTCTTAAATAATTATCTTATTTTTAGGGTTCTGTACCTCAAAAGGTAAAAACGGAATCCTTATAGGATAACTGTACTGTCCGTCTGTCAAGACCAATTTATATATTAATATCGGTTGCTCGCGCACAGCCTGATCCTTGTCGAGAGATCGTGTGAAGGTATCAGACTTTGATTAGTATTCAATATTTTGGTATATGGTCCCTTGAAGCAAGTATATACGAATAAAAAAAGTATATACGAACACTTATGCACCCATTTTTCTGCATTTTAAATTCGCCGCGTAATCAAAACATATAGGATACTTCCTCTGAACTGATTGTGAAAAAAAAATAAAGAGAAAACTTTTATTTATTATAATATGTTACATACATATATAATTAGAAACCTTCCTTATCAACCAATTACTCTGTCTATTAGTGAAAATCATACTACTCTTTCATCAAAACCAGACCAAACCATTTCTTCCAGAACTTATGGATTCCTCCAAGCTGAAATTAATATCATATATTCAGATCTTGGCCCTTGGAGCGCCAAAAAAATTAACGTGAATGTCAATGTGACCAAAGGAAACGCGCGTTTAATAATCGTTTCTATTGCATTTTAACGAAAATCTTCGTGTACTCATAAAAAATTTATTACCTACTACTTACGTAACCAAATATTATTTTTACAAGGGAATGTACCGATAACTTATAACCGGTACGAATTCGATTAGGACTCGACGACTTTTTTTTATTTATTTTTGATCTAATATTCTAAAAAAATAATAAATTTTAAGTCACCTTTTATAATTTATACATCTTTGTAGGATAAACCCTGACTTCTGGATTCATTTCACTCGCCCCTCTCGCCTCTAACTTTCATCGGGCTTATATTTTTTGTTCTATTTAATTATGACACTTAAAACTGAATTTAATTGGCAAAAGTTAAGAAGTTTATCTCGAAGTGGTAAAATAGGTCGCGATGTTTTGTTGCTCTCTTATTTTAATTTTTTAAAAGTTTCTCTACTTTTGAAGCTCAATTTTTTTTAACATGCAATATGTGACACATAAAGAAAAATAAACTTTTTAATTACCTTTTTTGTTCTTAGTTTCACTTTGTATACCGCACCTATGTGCGAGATACAGCGCAGGGTAGACGGAGCCTACCAGCTACGCCGCGTTCTAGAGGCATTGCAAGTTAAGTGGTGGAACTCAACGCTGCCCTTAACGTCTTTACCAGAGCGAGGAAATGAAAATAGTAAAATTTTTTATACACTTGTTAATAAGTTGTTTATTTATGTTGTTAACATCTCTGTGGGGAAATTTTTATAAACTTTCGCTATCCAAAAACAATAACTAAAAATTATCGTCTGTCAACAGAGAATGTTATTTATTAAATATTTTAACATTTTTTATTGTGTTATTCCACACTTAGGTAATAAAAATACTTATTTAGAAAATTTTAGGGGTTGTATGAAGGAAGCAGCGATAGAACGAATGAGCGAGGAAAGAATGGCAAAAAAGATTTATGATGGAAAATTGAGTGGTAAGAGAGCCCCCTACCTCTCTAGACCTCGGTTAACCTTCGAAAACACAGTATCAAAGATTCTGAAGGAAGGTCACGTAAAAAGCATGAGGATTCCCCGGAGGGCATGTATGAGGTTGATGACAGTGGACGAGGAGAAAGAGGTATGTAGAGACCGTAGCGCTTGGCGCTCCGTTCTCTCTGACTACCCCGCTAGGGAGAAAGCGTGAAGCTAAGTTAAGTTAAGTATTTGTTGAAAGTAGGGAACGGGATGTCTTAACACTAGGTTCCATACTAGGTCTTAACACTTATTATCTTTCACTTGTTTAATTATCTTAAAATATTACTAAATATTATTTAAAAATGAGAAAAGTTGTCAAGTACAAGCTGGACTCGCTCACTGAATCATCCGTTAGCGTATCTATTTACGGATTGTAGATCAATGGGAAATGCCACATATAAGGAATGATACAATTAAATTTGCGGTCGTATGCACTCATATTGTATGAAAATAAATACATTAATAAGGTTTTAAAATTTTTTAGGGTTCCGTACCTCTTATAGGATTGTTTAGTTGTCTGTCAAGACCATATATCTCGAGATCTCGATCTAGCGAATATTAAATATTCAGCTCTATAGTCCCTTAAGGAACAATAAAATTAAACTTCTAAGTCAACGTAATCAAAAAATCAACATAAAATATACGAGCATTGATGCACCGATTTTGTGTTAAATATGCCTTTCAACTTCGTGTTAAATTTCATAACTGTATATCCACTGGAAGTAAGGGTACCCATAGATGAGAAAGATTTTTTTTTCTTCTCGCTGTATACCGTATGACTCTGATCAGTCAGAGCGCACCTAGTGTCGTAATACTCCGTTATCCACTTTTCGAGGCCAATTTTCGAGACTTGGCGAGAGGTGAAATTCTACATCGCGCTTCGTTTTTGTATAGATACAATGAAAACAAATTTAAAACTGTGTCCTCACTACATTTAGACTTCATCTCAATATCAGTGGAACGAACAATGCCACCGGAGTGTCTTGACGCTAGGTTCCCAGGTTCCATCTGGTTCCCCTGCATGGTACAGCCTGAAGCCATAAAAATATATGTTCATACATCTTATGTGGGCTCCATCTCGCTTATATATCTTTTAATAAGTAACAAAGTATTTAACGGGAGCATAAAAATATATATATATAATATCAGAAGCTATTTCATTAGCGCAGAGATTTATGACCAATTAAGTTTTTAATTTACTTTTACAGCTAACTTGTTATAAATCGTACTTGTTAAGCTGTCTCTTCATTAATTCTTGGGAAAGAAATATATGCTTTCATTTATGTAACAAAATCTGCAGCTGTAATAGGACTTATGAGGGTATTAATCCTGATATGAAAAAATGGTCAAGTGCGAGTCAGGCGCTCATCGAGGGTTCCGTACCAATTTCAGCAATGTATGTTAACGGGAAATACAACTTATAAAATTTGGTAAAAAATAAGTGCAGTAATTTTCTATGAAATGAAACCCTAAAGTATAAGTTAAAATAAAAGTTAAGTTTTATTTGTAATAAAAAAATCCATATTTCGGTTTTAAAAAAAATATTGATATTTCTCACTTATTGTAAATTTCATGATTGTATGTCTACGTGAAATTCACTATCGGTTATAATTACGCAGCGAATAAAGTTGACAAAAATCATTTTGCAGGCGTATGCACTCATTTTGTATCAAATTAAGTATATACATTTTTGTTTTTCCAATTTTTTTTCTTAAGTTCTCCCTTCGTACCAAATTTCAAAACTGTAAGTCCACAGGAAGTATCCTATAGGTTTTGTTTACGCGGCTAATTTCATACAAACTGCAACTATATATTAAATTTAACTTGATACCTCTACGCGATTTCGACCTAAATAGTCTTGGGAGACGGACATTAAACTGACCCTGATAAGAGTACAGTTTTTTAATTTTGAGGTACGGAAGCCTAAAAAGGACATCTTGTACAGTGGAACAGTGTTGGACTGTGATTGTAATATTTTTGGGTTCTTTAAATGTTAAATATTGGTTATTTTTTAAACACTGCTACAAAGTACTCAAATTTGTACCATATAATATTGCATTATTATAAGATTTTTTTTTATAGTTCTTAAAAAAATAACATTATGATACTTAGGTAGTTTTCACATAATTTCTTTGTTTCAAGATGAAGCACGCCCCGGGGATACTAGCATGAGTGGTAGATAACTTTCAAATATAACCATTTTACCGGGAGTCCAATTAGTTTTTATCAAGGAATTAGATCGCTAAGCTCCCGGGAACCTTTAATCGATTATAGCCTTGTTTTATTTAATTAACTCCCACATTTAACTTGAAATATGGGTCATGCTATTGTATTGGAGGACGGTAATTACTTCTTTATGATTATGTTATATGTTTATAGAGTTAAAATAATTTGTAAATAAAATATACTGATGAATCAATATATTTGTCATAGTTGTATTACTCACGGCACAGGTTCTTCTAGAGATTCTAATGTTAAGACACTTCATTCGTCTCTAAAAAATTTTAGAGGGATTACACGTTGAGTGGCGGAACGCTGCTATTATTGAAGTCTACGATGTTTGTGTGTCAATTTGTTTTTTACTGAAAATTCAACCCCAATTATCGTTGTTGCAGCGGTGATTGTATATTTGGCAACACAGGAGATTTTTTTGTATTAAGTTTGTATCATAGCTCAAAAACAATAGCCGCGCGAAGAAGACGAAGATAAACTCATTGCTAAAACACCGCGTAGAAAATATTTTTTGTTTGTTTGTCTGTTACTGGAAGTTTGATTGTTGTTTATATTATTCGACTGTTTAATGGTAGGTTACGTTAGGTTTATAAGAAATTACGAGTCACCTCCTGCACTTCGTCATCCCATACATGATGCGTCGTCGACAAGGTACAGAATCACTCTGTACCTTTTTGATGAACACACACAGGAATAAGAAGACTGTTCTTGACATATCGTTTTATATATACTGAGTACGAGATATGGATTAATAAATTCCAGGAGTTGTGGCACTTTATCATTTTTTCGATGAAACTCACCTCCTAAACTTGAACTGATTCCCACAAATATCCTAGATAGATCCAAAATGTAAAAAGATGAAAATGGTATGATTTAATAGATTCAGGTACATCATTCACTCCCTAAAAATTCTGTTAATTTTGGCAATCTGGGAGCTAAGTTTTTAAAGATTTGGTAAAGTGAGGATAAATTCACAGCACAATTTCTATTAAATCATAATCAAATCTATATAAAATAAGTGATTATTGAAAAAAATTCTTGAAAAAAAAAAACGACTTTCCGTCTACTTTCAATAACTGAAGAGGTATGCATTGCTAACTGACATATGAAGGATGTTGGAAGGAAGTGCCTTGCTATGTCTATCTCTGAAGTCTACTAGACTGACCATCGAGGTTGTTGAAGACGTTCTTGAATGGAATGAGTTGATTCAAATTAGAAGGCAGACTCTTAAAAAAAACAAAGAACAAAAGCTGAGAGCAATGCAGAGTTACATTATATGAAGAAGAGAAGAAATTTATTATAGAAATTGAAATAAGAGAAAGAAATCAAGTGCAGGTCTTTTACAATTGGATAGTTTCTTTATATTATAGGTTAAAGACGATGGCGGATCAAGATAAAATAAATAGTTGTTTTACTTAGTAAATATTTTTTCTGAATATTTTTCTAAAACCTCACATCTAATAAAGCACTACATATGACAATTAGGTATAGGTATTTAATAATTATATAATTAAGAATGAAAGCTATTAATATGACTTTCTTCAAAGCTCGAAAATATAGAAAATACTAGAATACTGGGATTTGTTTTGACAAACTGCCAAAAATACTGGTTTTGCTTGAATCAGCATGACCTCCATGTATGGCATAGAGAGGATGCACTCGCATGAATATCTATACAAACTAAATGAAACGTGATAGCTGTTATACGCTCAACACATAATTTTATTTTATAATTCAACTCGTTTAGCTTACTATAATATTAAAAAATCAAATTCAAAATATTCATTATTCAATCAGACTATTGCAAGCCTTCCAAATCCTTGACATATCCTTAAAACAACGATATATTTTTACGTACACAAAATTCTTGATTACACACTGCCATGTTAATCATATAGATAATTCAAACAAATATTTTTATACCTGTATAGAATGTTATAATTATACACCACTACCACTATATCTCTGAGCGGTCAAAATGGTAACTTTTAAAAATTTGTTGATAAAATACAGTTATTCATATCTATTATTTTGAGAACACTAATACCTAGATATAATTTATAAAATTTTAATTCGATGTTCTTTATTATGACTAATGTATTGTCATTGATTAGATAATATATTATAATCGTCGAATTCCAGTGAAAAAAATCTTAATTATATTACGTAAACCTTTAAAATATCCGGACTAAAGACGCTATTATAACATGTTATGATTTATTTTATAAGGAGTGTTTTTTGTTAATTTAATTTTTTTTGTTAAAATATAGGTAATGAAAAGTCCATTTGACACTAGTGAAATTTGACTTGGTTTCGCTTTTTATAAGCTACTAATATACTAATACTAATAAATTTGAGACCAGTCGTGGCGTGTAACAGGTTATCCTTCAAAATGAATCATCCATAGAAAATAAATAAAAAAATACAAAATTAAAAATCCATTCAAAATCTAAATCACAAGTTAAAATAAAAAATATAATCATTGCGATCTATAAAACTGTTAAAAGCATGTTATATAGTATTTATAAAATCACTGTCAATCTAAGAGAAACCAACAAATTTAACAATCCAAATACTAATTTTAATCAACGCAACTCCATATCTCATCTTTTCATTCTTTTAATCCTCACATGATATGTAATATCGCTGATTACTTCTAGATATCATTCATAATATCAGTCTTCGATGATAAGCTTAGTAATTTGGTAGCATATAGTTACGTAGTTCAGTCAGTTTTAGTGTTCTATAATATGCACTAGTGTCTTCATATTTCAGTTGGCATTTTAATTACATATGTGTTTCACAAAGCATAAAATTCTCATCTACCACAAAACAGACAACAAGCTTTTAAAATGGCTGGTGGAAATAACGCTTTGAAGGAGGTAATTGTTATTTTTATTTTATTTTTTTTTTGATATTTTTTTTTCATTTACATAATAAATATTATAGAATAGTGGGACCCATAAAATTTAGGGAAACGTAAATCATAAATAAAATTGTAATTTTTTTTATTTATTGTTTTGTTATGGTAATGGACTATATATATGTAGAAACGTATAAATGGACAATCCGTTTATGCGTCATTATTATAGAAATCATTTATAATTTCAATCTGGCTATACGATTTATTTGATCTGCACCAACCGAACTTATGCATGTATAGTGGGTTCCTTTTGTCAAATAAAAATAATATTTATTATTTTGACAGTAAGAACTTACTTCATACAACAACTATTCAAATCAAAGATATTGAGATCACGCTTAATAATAATATAAAAACTGTTATAGCGAGTCGGTCTCGTCCATCGAGGGTTCTGTATCAAAATGGCATGTACAACTAATAAACGTTGAAAATATTAAGTATGCAATTATTTTGTACAAAATAAAGCACAATTATTTTTTTACGAATTATAGTATTTGATTACGAATTTCACATAAAATGCAGCAATAACGATGCATGAATGCTCGTATCTTTTGATTGAGTTGACTCAGAAGACCTTTTCTGGTATTCCAAGATTAATGGCATCTTGGTACTTGCACGAGATCTCGAGATAAATGGTCTCGACAAGCGGACATTAATGTTATTCTATAAGGGTTCCGTTTTTTTTATTGAAGTACGAAACCCTAAAAAATAATATAGTAACGAAATTCATCTATGAACATGGTAATCATTATAATATTTCTTATCGCCTAAACATGTACACAATTTTGTAACGATTAGAGTGACACAAATTGATTTATGACAAGATAATGTATAACGTATTGAAACATACAAGTATAATAAGTAATTTTATTCAATAGATAGAGGGGTCGTCGTGGCGCGATAGCACGGTATCTACCAATAAGCACAGCGGCTATGGGTTCGGTTCCCATTTAGGCGAATTAATTTTTATAATTTTCCCGCTCTGGTAAGACGAGGTGCAACGTTGGATTTTGTCACTCAACACGTAATGTCTCGAAAATTAGGCCAAAATTATGTAACGGAGTGTTTAACGTGTGAATTGGAACTCCACCTAGTTTTCGTGATATTGCAACTTGAGTTGCGGAACTCCACACCGCACTTTGTCTTCTTACCAAAACAAATGAGGAAATAAAAATAATTCATTACCCCTAATGAGAATTAAACTCTTAACTGACGCATTTACGGACCCTGTTGCCAGGTATTATTATATACTTTCATATATATAATAATACCTAATATATATTACACATAAAAAAAAACTTTCCCTTATATTTTTTACAAAAAATTACAAAATGTTGTTTCATAAAAGAAAAAGGAATCGAACTAAGCATTTCTATTCAATCTAAAGCAATTGAAGACAAATTTGCATTTTAATTAAAATAATTATTCAGTTGTTTGAAAGGAATAAGTTTGTAAGCACCCTCCTTATTGTACTAAGAAATTCTAAAGCACTTATGCTCAATTCAAGGCGTCTCTATAATATTTTGTGAATATATATAATATAATATTACATTTATTTAACTAATTATCATTTTGAGCGCGACGTTGGTTTTCATCACTCAGCCCGTTATAAATTGGGTGGTTAATGGGGTCCAAAGTGATTCGCCACTAGGTTCCCTCTGCCTACCCTATAATAAAAGGTGTCAGGCTTAACGCTAAATATATTATACATAGAGGGCCGAGGAAATAAAAAAGAATAGAGATAAGACACTGTGTTCTCCAATTTTTGCCCAATTTTTGAGACATTACTGTTTAGTGGAAACCAGAACGTGAAAATAATATAAAAATGTAACACCGCCTATTTTTTTGCTATGAAATAGATAAGAGATTTTGTACAATTCTTATATACGAGAAATAGCATAAAGTAGCTTATGAGTGGGGAAATGAAAATAATTCATTTCTCCGATAGAGAATCTACGCCTTAATCAACTTGCTTATTGATACTTTATACTATTGCAAGTCATAATATCTTTATAAAAAAGTATACAGGGTGGAAGTGCCTCTTCCACGCTACTTTTATGGAAAAAGCATATAGGGTAAAATATTTCAAACCTATACTTAAAGAAATTGATCAAGATAACTAAACTAAACAGTTTAGATGTAGATTTTTTTTCATTTCACTATGCTTATCCATACCTGTATTTCGTGTGGCGCAGTTACGCAAAGATACCAATAACGTAAACACTACACTACTACAAAAATTCTACTAAAGGTTAAAAACTTTGCCGCCAATACCTACGACTTGATTTTGGAATGAGAAAGGTTTATGTGTGAAACTTATTGAGTCTCATAAAAGAGAATGACAGACACAGTTGAACTTGCCTAGAGCGTTGAGTCTAAGACTTTTAAAGAAATTATGAAGATCGATGATAGGAGTGGGGCTGTTGGTGCTTTACAAAATGGTCGATACCGAGAACGCAGGTGGTGCAAGAATAGAAGAACCGAATATTACTACAAGGTTTTGTCACAAGGTTTTGCCTTGAGCACGTAGTACTTTACAGTACTTGATTGACTGTACAAGAAGAGTGAGTTTCATTTCAATGGGTTGTGTTTTTTGTATTACAAGGATATATATTTTTGTTTATTTTTCAAGAGTTCTTAATATCATAAGAATAATAAAGGCCGATTTAAGACATAAATAGATATAAAAAAAATATGAGATATGAAAAAAGTGTTGTTGTATGTAGTGTCTAAGTCCTAATTGTATAATAGTAATAATCGATTTGTGATTTACTAAATATTTATATTTCATTGCCATATATATACATGTAATATGAAAACAAAATTATCTCGTTACTTATTTAGAAAACGTATAAAAATTTGAACGTGGCGAGACTAGAACCCGCGTATTAATTTTTATACGTTTTCTAAATAACTATTTCTGTTTTTAAGTGTGGAATAACACTTTAATAAAGTTAAAAATATCTATACGTCACCAAACTAATCAGTTAATATTAAAGTCTTAGGTCATAAATCTCAATCTGTGAGGCCGGAGTCACCAAAAATATAAGTCAATTATATATATACATTTTTTAACACAACAACATAATAATAAATATTATTATTGTCAAAGCGGACGGAAGGATGAAAAGTAGATAGATATTCTCCTCTTTCTGTCCTAATTTGAGGCATTACGAATTATGTAGCGGTGTATAACGCCACGCTATGAAATTGGTACAGTGAAATAAAATATGTTTATAACTTAAATATCTTCAGCTATATTTTTGTTGATCCAGACAATTATTTACTATTAATAGCACAATACGAAATTAATTGCTGGATTTATACCGTATCTATTATAGATTAAGTACTTTCCAGACATAGTTATATCATTATTTAATCTTATTATTTATGGCTGTAATTAAAGTTAATAATGATATATGCTACGATATTCTTAAGTAAAATTAAATATAAAATAGCTTCGACTGGTTTGAGTAAATATTTTTATTAATCTAGTCCTTTCGCAAATTAGTAAAAAAAATTTTATTTACATTTCTATAATTACTTAATTAGAAAACGTATCAAAATTTGAACATACGAATCAAATGTTAAGAAAAAAACCTTTTTATATTGAGTTCCGCTACTCACCACGCAAATTATCTCTATTACTCTCTCTAGTATTCTCTGCCTACCCTACCCTACCCTATAAACCGAATAGATAGTGCCTTGTGTTACTGGCACGCTCGGAACGCCATAATCAAAGAACCATACCATGCATTGTGATTGGTTGATTAAGTAGAGTAGACAAGATTTATAATACATAATACTAATCTTGTCCATTCTACTTAATTAATCAAAAGGCTACATATTCAATCGCCAGTATAACTCGATTAGTTTCTATAGTTTTGGCACTCAACTTATAATTTATCGTCAATAAAGAGTGTCTACAATAAAGAACCTAATAATTTATTCAATACTTCTTGAACGTAAAGTTCAAAGTATTTTTTTTTATATTTGTTTTCAGTTTAATGCTGTTTCCTTCGTTTAGCAGGGTAGGCAGAGGGAACATAATGTTAAGACACTCCGTTTCCCACTTTCCGTGGAATTGATGATTATCGGAATTCAACGCCGCGCTTTGCCTGGACACCAAAGCAAAGAAATTAAACAATTAAATATTTAATTTCGTCGAGACGGAATCGAACCTACAACCTCATTTACAGTCACATGATTGACTTCCTTTTCACATATATATGTTTATGTAAAATACATATATATACAAAAAGTCAAGATCTTTTTTAAAATAATAATAATATTATTATTATTATATACTGACAGGCTAACAAGAACAACGTTCCAGCCAACGGGAGCGTTAATGCGAGTTCTGAAGACGTCGTTGAAAGAGCTGCGTGGGGCCGGCCGCTGGAATTCATATTGGCATGTTTGGGATACGCCGTCGGCTTGGGGAATGTGTGGCGATTTCCCTACCTTTGCTATAGAAATGGTGGTGGTATGTACCCAGTTATATATGGATAGTTCGTTTTATTTTGTAGATCTTACATGAAAAAGAAATTAATTTTCAATAATATTTGTATTTGAGTATATGACATATGATTTTTTTATGGTCATAGCCATAAATCGAATATGTTTAAGCCTTTATTGCTGATTTTAAGCGTTATCTAACCTTCATAAGAAAACATTTAAGCTTTCTCTCCAATAACTTTAATATCATCCATCCAATTTTCAACTTGTCTGCCTCTTCGTCTTTTACCATCACGTGGTTCTCATTCTGCAATTAATTTAGTCTATTCTATGGTCCAGTCCCTTGTCATGTGTCCTGTCCATCGGAATTGTAGCTATTTTACTTTTATTATTATAACCTCAATCTTAGTTGTTGAACTCATGTCTTCTGCTCTATTACAGTTTTTCACTGTCGCTCCCAACAGACTTCGTTCCATTACTCTTTGACATGTTCTTAATTTTATTAAATTTTTCCGAGACAAAGCTCAAATTTAGCAACCGTGTGTGAGACGTGGAAAGATGTACAGCTCGAATACTTTTTTCTTAGATACCATAGAAAAATATTAACTTTTTATATTTTTATTAAGGACCGACATCTTTTCCAAGCACACTTCACTCTATCTATTTCTACATCGGTTTAATTTTTAAAAGCAATCAATTGACATAAGTATATACAATTTGTTACATTTTCGTTGTTTGTCATTATTTTAGTTTTTTCATTATTCAATGTAAGTTCAACTTATTAAATAAGTTATATAATATCTCCTAAGCTTAATATAATAAAATTGTTCTGTAGTTCCGGATATATTCTGGGTAAGAACAAGAATACTGTAGGTCGCCGCTTAGCTCTAAAAGATTATATAGATTAAAACGAACGTTCTACAAAACTAAGCATTTAAAGGAATTCTGTAACAAAATATTTTTCCACATTTTCTTTAAAGAATAACAGAATTTGTTCTCGGACGCGACAAAGGAAATGCAATAACACAATATACGCATTACAAACCTCATTTCTCTGAGATTCCCTTTTCAAAATAACTTATTCAAAGTTATTGTTTACTTGAAAATTTAAGTAAGATTGACATGTCGAGATTCGAAAGGGACACCGCTTCGTGTTTTGAAGCATAAAAATTTCTTCAATATGTATGAATCATCGACGGACAGAGAAAGTCATCCTACAGAGATTTTCTTTTCATGAACAATGTTTTAAGCTATTTTTTTTTGTTTCAGGTGCATTTTTGATTCCATTTTTCCTGATGTTGATCCTAATTGGACTTCCTCTATTTTTTCTCGAGCTTTATATTGGACAATATACATCGCTAGGACCATTGAAAGCGTTTTCCGCAATAAGTCCGTTTTTCAGTGGAGTTGGTTATTGTACTCTAGTTGTAATTAGTTTAATTTCTATTTACTACATGATTATAGTAGCGTGGACTAGCTTCTATACGTTTATGTCGATCGGTGGTAACTTGGATTGGGGATCGTGTGAAAACAGCTTTAACACTCAATGTAAGTTTTTTTTATTTGTAATTAACCAAACATTTTTTTTTGTGATTGATGATAAAAAAAATAAGTTTCACGCTGTATCCCGCACACAGCAGGGTAGGCACAGGTTAGGCTAACGTTGTATGAAGACACACCGTTCCACACGTGATGAAAATCATTTGCTTAACGTTTTTTATATTCGGATAAAGCCACAATACGTAGCTGGTTTTAAAACTTTATACTTGATTCGTATACATTTTATGACAGATGTATATACATATCCTTCTCATAAAAAAGAGACCCGATTATTAGATTTGTATCTTTACTGATGGTAAAATATATATTGCTGGCGCCTGTTATAGCATACGAATTATATGCATTTATATATTATTATAACATAAATACGATTTTAATACAAATCGATTTTTAATAAAAATATACGAAATAGAGGCCATCGTGGCTCAAAAAGACAGACGCAATGGTTGAGAGTTCGATCCTTACTTCTCGCGATGATTTATTTTTATTTTCCACCCTGAATAGGCCAAGATGCGGCGTTGAGTTTCTCTTCTGATCACGCAATGTTTCTCAAAAGAATTAAAACAGAGGACTGAGTGTCGTGACACTAGGTTCGTTCTGCGTACATTACTATATGCGGTAGAAAGCTAATAATCTCAGCGCGTATTCGTTTCAAAAATAATATATTTAATTTTCGGGAATAATATTAGTAGGACCATCCAAATTTTGTTTTATTATTAGTAGAACAATTGATTTTTCTGTTGTATGTATAAATATAGTCATTAAGGCCGGCGGTGGCCGATTCCCACTCGAGGAAATGGAATATTTAATATTTTGATTTCTTAAATTCAAAATTCGGCAAAAAATAGGGAACGTTAATACTAAGTTCCCTCTGTCTACCCTGCTGGGCGCGAGATATAGCGTGAAGCAAAAAAAAATAACCATAAAATATTTTAAAAAATAATAATTTAATTCACATATTTTGGTCTATGCCAATCCAGTTTGTTACAGTGGGGTTTACGACAAGGAATGCCGAATAAATAACACAGGGGCAGCATCAGATCTCACATACTACTTGCGACAATGTATGAGCATTGGTGACATATGCAAGAGTACGGGGTTCGAGCCCTACGACGGACAATCTTGTTTGAATGGCACTGAAATTATTCCCTGGTACCAAAATGTGAACAGGGTTTTGGCTGGCGAAGAATATTTTTAGTAAGTTAACCGTCTAATTGTTGTAGAATAGTACTTCTGTATATGTCTAATATATTTTATTTTCGGATTTTTTAACCCAAATTAAGAATTTATATTAGAGATATCCAAGGTTAGTTCTAGTTTTTTTTAAGTAATATAAATATATCTAGTGTGTAAAATAACTCTGATATCGCTTTTGGGCGTTTGATAACAGTATTTTTCGAATACTAATTGGTTGTTCGGTTCACATTGAAATGAAAATGATTTTCACTAATCTTATTGAAAACTGAAAATAATTTCATTAATATATTTAATAAATATGTGTACAGTTTATATATATATATGTATATATATATATTAAAGATATATTTTTTGACATACAACATGTAAACGATATCGTTATCACGATAATATTAATTTTAAGTCGCGTACTACCGCATTCAGTCTCTTTTCCATAACATAATTGTAACTTATACATAAGTAATATGTAAATATTTATATGAAGTTAATTAATTACTAATTAAATAAATCCATATAACATTGTCATAGAATTTATTATATTATTTATTCAGATTCACACAGGTTACATTCCGCAGCGGTAGGCACAAAGAACCTAGAGTTAAGACGCCGAATGTTTTGAGGCATTGCATGTTGAGCGGCGGAACTCAACGCCGAAATTATTGTCTTTATCTTCCACTATTTACATATAATATATGATTTTAAGTAATGACCTTAGTGCTATCAAACAATACATGGATAAAAATGATAATGGCTACTGAATTTATTAATACATTAAAGCTGATTATGGCCTTAACAGCTGATATTTCGGGCATTTCTTACTTAGGTACTTAACTCAATTACATAATTAATTTAAATGACACAATATATAGCTCGCAATTTCTATGGTGTATACTATAAAAATTTAAATTTCATTTGTCCCCGTTCCTATTCTTTTCATGAAAAATTTAATTTGTTTATACAAAATTAATAAAGTAGTTACGTCATTAAAGTTTTTTTTATAAATAATTTTAATTAACTCGGTTAGCTAAGCGCTGTGTAATAATCGTGCAATCTTTCTAAATATTATCATAAATATCTCTCTTTGTATTTATTCTAGAACAAATTTTGTAATTCGTTGGCCCATTTCCATGTTTCTAACTAAATTTAATCTTAGAAAAATTACAATATCGGATTATTGGAACTATAAATATACTTACTTATAGTAAGTACTTGATGATAAATCTTTTAAATATAATCAGTGAAGCTAAGAGTCCTTATACTACTCTTAAAAAAGAACATTTTACTAACTGTGGTAATATAGTCTTGACCACTTGTCTTGATGAAAAGAATCTTTCAAAAAAAATGTATATACATTTCCAATATATTTATTACAATTACATATTTTGGTAAAATTCTAAGTATTTTTTTTTAGTCAACGTGTACTAGGAAGGGGTGACTCAACTTGGGAAGATTGGGGGACCATACAGTGGCATTTAGTTGGATGTCTCTTCTTTTCCTGGGTCGTCGCTTTCTTATGTGTAATTAAGGTAAGTCTTTCTCGTATCGGTTTAATCTTAGTATTGTTTAATAGTAATAAGATAAACAAAAACGTTTTTCTATTATGTAATATTCTCTCTTTTTTACTGTATAAACTCCTTTGTCTATTCTCCTTCTCATATAACAAGATATTGGCGAAATGATAGGAACTCAACTGGCATATTAAGAGCGCCATATATATAGAACAGAAAAAAACATTAGTTCTTTTATACACAAAAAAGTTGTAGAGCTTGTTGTTGTTGTAGAGTACCAAATATTATCTTTTTCCACTAAATAATCTAAAAAGTTCACTGTACTTTACATCTGTAATGATTATCTAAATGATATTTCCTGTATGTATCCTACATGTGTAATGTATCCTACATGGTAAAATGGAGAATTTTCACATTTTTTTACCTCGACACCAGAGCGAAATAATGAAAATGTTAAATATTAAATTTCCTCGAGTGTGAATCGAACCCACAAACTGTCCCGTTTGCAGTATAATAAAAAAATATAAGAGATTTTGATTACTTAAACATTAATAAGGCATAATAATTAAATCTAATAAATGGCTTCTTAATGTTTCCTTTTCTTTTAATACAGGGTGTTCAATCAGCTGGCAAAGTGGTATACTTTACGGCAATATTCCCTTACGTGATGTTGACCACGTTGATGATAAGAGGAGTTACGTTGGAAGGAGCTTTGGACGGAATTAAGTTTTACCTGTTACCTGATTGGGATAGGTTGTTATCAGCGCGCGTGTGGGGTGACGCTGCTTCACAGGTAATTTTGATGAGCTATATATTTTTTAAATGTATGCTGTATCCCGCAGGGTAGACGGAGAGAACCTAGTGTCAAGACAATTTCAACAACATTTCAACATTTCAACAAAAAGACAAGAATTCTGACTAAGTTCAACGTTAAGAAGAAGAACTCGACGTTATCAGATGATAGTCCTGCTTGCCACTTCCAAGATCTCTTTTTCTTAATGTTATATACTTTAATTGCAAGCACAATTAAAAACGAGTACGATAGTTTTAAACATAACAATTCAACTTAAATAATACTATCAATGAACAAGAAGATGTAGTTAAAATAAATAAAGTTGCTAATATTGTTTTAAGAAAAGTCATCCAGTCAGCCATATATACTAACAAAAGTTAAGATAGCCTTAAAAGATAGCCTAGTGTAGCCTAATGTTTAGTTGAATTTTAAGAAAAATTCTACGCTTACAGATAATGACTCTGCTTATATTTATATATCTATATTTATCTCTTTCAAGGTCTCTTTTTTTGAATGTTTTATTTGAACATTCTTTTAAATTTTACGATATCTTAAAATATAACAGTTCAACTAAAGTTATCAGTCCAGTTAGGCCAGTCGTGGCGCAGGGGCGTAAAGTATGACTGTAACACCGACTGGTTGTGAATTCGAGCCCCACTCGAGGATTTGAAATATTTACTTAAATTTATATTTCTTCGCTCTGGTGTCGAGGAAAAGCGCAGCGTTGAGTTCTGCCACTGAACACGCAATGCTTCCAGAATTCCGCAGAAAGTGGGGAACAGAGTGTCTTAACACTAGGTTCCCTCTACCGACCATGCTGTGTGCGGGATACAGCCTGAAACAGATTTTTTATTTGTAACTAAAGTTATCAATGGACAACAAAATGTCAAAGTAACAAAAAGTAACTAAACTTCGTTTAAAAAAAGTCATCATGACATGATGACTTTTTTTCCCATTTCCCATCACCAGTGGCAAAAGTTGAGATGAATACAAATCACTCCATAAAATTTATCGAAACACATTTCCCTTTTCCCTAATACATAAATAAACACCTCAACGTTAATTACGTAGAAAATTGGAACAAATTGCGCGGTGATTAATAAAAAGTTTCAAATTAATTCACGCTGCTTTATAAGTTTTTTTTCAAGTTTTTTGGTTCAACTTTTTCACTTAAGCTACTGAGCGACTTTTAAAACTTTCCAGCAAATAACTTAGCAGCTCATGTTTCATTTTTTTTCTTTAAGTTCAACTTGGTTTGGATTAAGATTGTAACTTTACTGGGTGCTATTTTGAATTCATTTTGATTTAATTGTGTCTTTTTTCATTATTGTTATTATTTATTTATCTGATTTCGGCTAGGTAGATGATTTGCAATGTCTAATTGTGTTTTAAAATGTTTATTTAATATATCGAAAATATGAGAAAAATATTTATTAAGAAAACATATTAAAATTTGAACGCAGCTCAAACCTACGCCTTCTGGAAACCGACCAGGCTCTCTGACCACTAAGCCTGGTCGGTTTTCAGGCACGGGTTCGAGTCCCGCTACGTTCATTTTTTTTACTTTTTTAAATAAATATGAGGTCCTATTTTTAAATAAATATAGGATCCTAAATCTAAATACAATTGTATGCTTTACTTACATTTAAATCGTATAATAAAACAAATTAATCCACAATATCAATTTAAAGGTTAAACTATATAAATTATTTTCATTTTATCGCTTGGATATACAAAACATGGCGTTGATTTCCGCCATTCAAGCCTAGAGAATTCGGAACGTAGGGAACGGAAATGTCCTTATGGTACCGAAATGTTCTTTGAAAAAGTTTTAACACTGGATCCCCATGTTAACCTTTGCCTACACTGCACGAGAGGTATACAGCATGCGCGTAAATAATAAAAATAAAGTTGATTATCCCATGAAATAGGCTCTGGTGTAGAGTCAAAGCGCGGCGTAGAGTTCCGCCACTCAATACGCAATGTCTACAGAATTTAGCGGTAAGTGGGGAACAGAGTGTCTTAATACTAGGCATATTTTGGCTGCCATGCTGTGTGCGGGATATAGCGTGAAACTGATTATCCCGTTGCTTAATGCAGTAAATTCCGTTGTATAACTTATCGCTATCGCTTTTACCAGATTTTCTATTCGTTCGGTGTTGCGTGCGGGTCGCTGGTAACTTTGGCGTCGTATAACAACTTCTACAACAACTGCCATTTCGACGCCGTATTTGTCAGCGTGGCGGACTTTTTGACGTCTATTTACGCTGGAGTTGCCATATTTACAGTCCTCGGCTTTCAAGCTAGACAGATGGGTGTTAGTGTTGATGGTAAGTTAGTTTTTTTTCTTTAGTAAATCTTGGTGCAGTAGATTGCTAGGTTAAAATGGATGATTAATCTTAAAAGCTACTTCCAAATTGAAATTTGTAGGAAATTACTTTAAAAACTTTGGATTTTATGAGACAGATCTCAGACTCCATTCTTATAAAGCTGGGTTAAATTATACATTATTTTAATATCAATAAAAGTAAAGTTTTCCCTTTTGAATTATATTAAAGTGATATTTTAATAAATATTTTATTTAAAACTTCTTTAACGGTTGTATATCATCGCTATAGTATTTATTAAAATGTTTATATGAAAAGGGTTTATTATATATTTACAATTTTTTTCCTTTATTTGTATATTAAATTCGAATGCAAACACAGTAGTTAATTGTAACCTTACAATTAACTACTATATTTATAAAAAAGCAAATTAGCAGTAAAGAACAGTGTCCTTCTTCGTTCTTTAATAATACACAAACGATTTTAGAATATATAGGTACCTAGTGCATAAGAATATTTTTCTGCAATAACTTAGTTTACATAAATTTAATATGCGATATAAAATATTATCTATAAAAATATTACATTATAGGAAATTTGTGTATAATATTTACTTGTTTTCATACAACATCCTTCTAACGTTTTATTAAGTTGAATAACAGAGCGTTGGTAATGTTTAAAATTTCATAAAATGTTATTAAAATTTCAATCAATTTTCTTGTTATGTTACCAACTAACTGCTGACTTGAGTTAATAAACTTAACGCTTTCTTATCACGATGTAAAGTAATTAAAATGACTGTACAAAATTAATTAAAATAAATATTAATTTAATACTAATATTATATAGTTTGTTGACTATTGCTTTCTATAATATAAAAAAAAGTTAATTAATTACGTAGTTAGTATTAAATAAAAAGTTGCATGTGCAAGGATTTTTTTTTTATGTTTGTTTGATTAAACGGGCTAATCTCAGGAAGATTGGTTCGAAATGAAAAAAACTTAGTATGTTAGATAGTCGATTTATCCAGAAAGGCTTATAGAGACCTTGGACTCTTAGTATGTGTCGCGTTTTATATTTTAATTATTTTCGTTTGACGAGGCGAACTAAGCTGTAGGTAGTTTTATATCAAAACTATAATTCAGTGTCACGCTGTATCCCGCATATAGTAGGGTAGGCAGAGGGAATCTAGGGTTATCACACTCCATTACCAACTTTCTTACATGATAAAAAGCTTGTACTTTAAGTTAAATAACAATATCATTTAATATTTAAAAGAAAATCTCAGCATATTACTTTTTTATTCTTATTATAGTAAAAAAATCTATAGTATGTTAAAAATTCAATTACTACTACAAGCACTCGCGTACGAAGGGCTCCGGAGAATTGTCTATAAAACAGCAAAATATTTTTTTTGTTCTATGGCAGCCCCTTTAATTTTTTATTTTATCGTTTCTTTTAAGTATTTGTTGTTATAGAGGCAACTAAAATAAAAAAAATCGCGATTCACAAAAATAAAAAAATAACTGTTTAACGTACGGAAAGCGCAGTCATAGAAACTCCTGTTGTATCCTACGGGTGAGGAACTCCAATAATCAAAATAACTCCAATAAAGCCAAGAAATCTACCATAATTTTTAATGTTGGTGCATTGAGTACTAATAATACAATTTAAAATTAATAAATCAGCCTAACGCTGCAACCCCCCCACAGCAGGGTAGGCAGAGGAAACCTAATGTAAAGACACTCCATTCCCCACATTCTGCCGAATTCTGGAGGCATTGCGTGTAGAGTGACAGAACTCAACGCCGCGCTTAGGCTCGATACCAGAGCGAAGAAATGGAAATATAAATTTCAGTGAATATTTCATCTCCTCGAGTGCGGATCGAACCCACAACCAATCTATTTTACAGTCACACTTCGTGCCACTGCGCCACGACTGGCCTCAACAATTTGAATAGTTAAAAAATACAAAATAATGAATAAAATATTTACATCACGTTAAATGACAGAGTATTTCGATTCAAGCGTCATGGTCTTCGGTAGTATAGTGGTCAGTATCCCCGCCTGTCACGCGGGAGACCGGGGTTCGATTCCCCGCCGGAGAGGTTTCTTTTTGTTTTTTGGTTTTATAAAATTGAATCATTTTATTTTTTTATTACGATTATTAATTATAATTGAAACTTAACTAATAATTCTCTAAATTGGAGAATTTAGTTTAATACTTTCTTTTAACCAAATCCTGTAAGTTAAGACCGTCGTGGCTCAGAAGCACAAGCTAGTGACTGTACGCACGCCCATTATGGGTTCGATTCCCTCTCGAGAAAGTGAGTTATTTAATATTTTAATTTTCCTCTCTCGGATATCGAATCGCTCGCAAATCGCGGCGTTAAGTACCGTGCGGCGGAAAACGGTAATGTTTTAATGGGACACGGAAGTGTCTTAATGGAACACTCAGGTTCCCAGGTTCCCTCTCCTATGTAATCTTCTTTGTGCGAAATGTAGCGTGAAGTTTATAAATTAAAGATTATATTTCTAATATATTGATAATAATCCGCCAACGTTCATACTATGTTGAACACACCGGTTCTTCCGATCTCCGAAGTTAAGCAACGTCGGGTGCGGTCAGTACTTGGATGGGTGACCGCCTGGGAACGCCGCGTGACGTTGGCTTTTTATATTATTTTGCTTACAAATATATAATTGTACACAAAAGATATAAAGGTTAGTCGGGGCACAGGGGCACAAGCGTGTGACTGTAAGCACGACAGGTTGTGGGTTCGATACCCATTCCCATTTATTTTTCTTTCTACGCTCTGCTGTGATGAGACAAAAGCGAGGCGTTGAGTTCCGCAAGTCAACACGCAATGCCTCTAGAATTCAGCGGAAAGTAGAAAGCGGAATTTTATAAGTACGACTCCGTCTGCCTACCCTGCTACATGCGAGATTCAGATTTACTTTGAACACTTTTAAAATGCAAATAGAAAGAACAAAATTTGTCGTCGTCGTTTGGATGTCAATAGATGTAGCAGTATACTATATACTGAAAAATACGTTTCATTTCTAATATAAGTCGTATATTCTGTATAATTTTAGGATTTTTTATTGAAACAAAATTATACTAATATTTGGGTAGACATCTACGAGTAAGCAAATAAAATTGAAATGTCTGTCTGTGATGTAAAAATAATTGTGTTTTACAAGCTTTTTATTTAACTTGCCGTGTTAGCAGGTGTGTAAATTTTTGACTTTGCAAGATATCACGCTCACTACGAGACATCTTTTGCAATTTAATAAAATTTGTAAGGCCTCTGGTGTTAAATGATATGACACGTAAAAAATCTAAAAAGAAAAAAAAATACTCTTTAAAAAAATCTTGCTAAATACAAGCTGTTATTCAAAAAAGATTATGGTACTATTTTTTAGATTAATTTTTATTTGTATTTATTAATATTAATATATAAAATACATATTTACATAAGCGTAATTAATAATCCATATTATTACCTTCTGTCCGTTATTGAAACATGAAAATTAAATATATATGTACATTTTCATTATATTGAGTCGTTGAATTTAATTAAACAAAACGTGTCGGTCATAACGGCATCACGAACAATGCTCCGGCTGAATCTGTTATGCACGGTAAATCAACAGTTTTAACTATTGTATGGATAAAGGTATAAATATAAAGATTTTATAAATATTAAAAAAAGTAAACAGCTCAGGATGGTTTGAAGCTGATTTAATTCATAATTACCTTTAATTAAAAATATATTCGTTTAACAAAATAGAAACATAGCATCACTAACAATTTAACACAACAATTTGTTCAATTTCAATCATAAAATAACACAACAGAAACAAAAAATAGAACGAACTCACAGTATCAACGCGAACGACAGCCGATTTGCAAATCAGCTTGTACTCGTGTTTTTCGAAGTTGAGGTTAATGTTACAGCCCTAATGACTTTTCTAATGACTTTTTGAATTTTTTAGATCTAAACTTTAAGTTAATTTGACTGTGGCTTTGAGGGAATGAATGAGGAGAGTAGAGAATTGAATGACTTCTTGCTTTCGAACGAAGCTTAAGTTTCCCCATTTTCCGACTTATTGTGTACATATTATATGTTACATTGATTCACGGAACAAAACGCCTTTCGGAATGACAGAAAGAAATTAACATTAACATAGCAAATAAGCATATAAACAAAATATGAAATTCCATATAAGATAAACCTGCATATAATAAATACAATATTCGTATACATATAAAAAAACATCGAAATTAATGAAAACGCTCAACCAGCGTGATGTATTGACCTGCCCAAGTTGATTAATCCATACGGATTGGTGCAAGCCACGAATACAAACAACAACCCGCAAAGGTACTTGTTTTATAAAACAACAATGTTTATCTGATCTGAGAGAGAAATACTATTTTAACCGACTTCTGTAAGAAAGAGGAGGTTATCATATTCGACTGTATTTTTTTTTATGTTTGTTACCTCAGAACTTTTAATTGATTTTTTTTTATTTGAAAGCTAGTGCTTTCCATATGGTCCCATTATTTTTTAATCCATTTCTTATAATGGTATTTATGAGAAAATCACACAAGTTTCAAATTAGCATTAGGTATGTGCGCGAAAAATGGACGAATAACTCAATATCACGTCAACTGGTTCCGATGATTCTTTCTTTATTTGAAAGAATGCATTTCAAAGATAGTTTATGAGATGCGGTTGAAATTGAACAAGTTGTTTTTTTTTTCTTAAAAAATATAATTATACTGTAATAGATACAAGGAAATCCATTGTAAACATGGGTGTCAGAAGTGAGATTCCTTATCGTTGCTTTTCGTTTCAACCAACTTCAAAACAGATGATGTTATCATTTTCAACCGACTTTAAAAAAGAGAGAGGTCCCAATTCCCCCGAATATCTTTTATGTATGTTCGTGTCAATATGTTAAAATGTTAGTATGCACAATAATACCTAATTAAGTTTGAAGTTTTATAAAGAACAACCACAAATTTGAGAAGCACTTTTTAAGATTACGATCCATTACTTGAAATCGTAAAAGAAATTAATCTTTAACAAAAAAAAAACGGACTTCAAGCAACGAACTAAAAAGTAAAAAATAATTTTACATAAAGTAAAACGTATTTTAATTTTGTTAAACAAGAATATAAAAAAAGGTTTTATAATTTTGAAGTCGGTGTCAAGCTAATGCTAACAACCTTAAACTACAATACAATATCGAATTACCAAGCCTGCTTGTTTTACTTGGCACCGACTTCAAAGTAATATAATATAATCTTTTAAAATTATTTTTGTTTAACAAATTCAAAGTATTACAGTAGTATTTTATGTAAAAATATTTTTTACTACTTGGTTCGTTGTTTGAAGTCGATTTTTATTGATTAAAAATTTGATGAATATAAATTATTTTAACTTTTGATATGATTATGATCGTCTTTTAGAAGTGTCATTAACTAGATGACAATAGAAGAAAGAAAGTCTTTTATTATCGAGATTTTTGTTCTTTTCACTTGTCAACTACGTCATCCAGACCGTCGAAACGTAGTGAGACATCGCTTACCTGTAAACGCGATGAGGCTGTGAGTTCTATCCTAACTGCGGGGAATTAATTATTTTCCTATCTAAGCTTAGGATCTATTTAAGAGACACTTCCAAGCACCGATAAACCATATATTTTTTTTTTTTGTGATGTAAACAGTGTGACTGTAAATGCGACTGGTTTTGGGTTGGTTGCCCACTCGAAGAAATTAAATATTTATTTAAATTTATATTTACATTTCTTCTTTCTAATGTCGAGGCAAAGCGCAGCGTTGAGTCCCGCCGATCAATACACAATCAATACTGAGAATTCGGCGGGAAGTGAGAAACGGAGTGTCTTAACATTAGGTTCCCAATGCCTGCCCTGCTGTGTGCGGGATTCTGCGTGAAGCTGATTTTTTTTTAATGTATGTGATGTAATAATTCCAGTCCCTTTTTGGACAAGGGAAGCGAAGTAATCAACAGTATATGTATGTCACATATGTAAATGTATCCCGTTGTCGTAATCTAATTTGGGACGTTTGCTCGAGTAAATTCAATTTTGAACGCTATAGTCCATTTCATGGCAATCGCCTAACATGTTTTGTTCAAATATTGTTTATTTTTTTAAAATGCTTTCATTTCTACTCATATACGTATTTTAGTTTACATTTATTATAATTTTTTGGTCCTTCATATAGTTACTTTCTTTGTAAAGCTAATATAAAAATATTAAATTTAATAAAAAATCGCACTTCAATAGAACACCGTCCAAGAGACGCAAATCGAAATTTCGTTATGTAAAAATTCGCAAGCGAAAAAAGTTCGGAGGTAAGCGTGGCGTTGATTTCCGCCATTAACCACACAATGCGTCGACAATGCATCAGTCGAAAGTGTCATAGTGAGAACTGAGTGTCTAAACATTATGTTCCCTCTGACTACCCTGCTGTGTGCATCGAACTGCTAAAAATATATATTACAAACAATAACTTTAATCAATCCATCCTTTTATTTTAAATCCATTATTCTGCTTTATCATTGAGCATTATACTTATTTGCCTTATTATTTATTTAAATTAAGTTTATTTTATATAATATTATTGGTTTGCTTTTACAACACAATAGCGTATTGTACTACTTGTATTATATCAGCGAGTATAGACTTTATCATTACAATAATGAATGGCCTATCTTTTGTTGTTTTAGCACTCTACGTGAGTTCATAACAATATTTTGGTCTGGTTATCATAGTGATTATTTGGTTAGCTTTGTTAAATTTTCTTGATTTGTGTTATACTAAAAATAAAAAAAAATACTATTTAACTTATGGAAGCATATCAATTGAATTTACGCAATTGATTTGGTTAAATCGTGAAAATGAAGGTTTTTATTAAGTTCAAAGATGATAAAAGTCAATTTTCTTATTATATAGTTTGAATTAGCAACAACACTTGTCAATCGTTATATGATCTACAACTTTGTCAACAGTTTCAATCTATTATTGCGACATTTTGTTTGTAAAGCTGTTAGAGTTGTTAGAATGGAGTTCTGTACGATTTTTTTTCTTTCATGGCCGTGATTTTTACAACTGGCTAACCTTGATTATATTATAAATTCATTATATTATAAAACTTAATTATAAATTTTAAATTGTTTGGTTTATCTATGATTTCTGAAATGATTCATGTATTTAGGAAAATTAAGTACTGGAACTCAAAACCGCGTTCTTCTGTGTTTACAGTCAGACGTTGTGTAACGATCCATACCAGTATTAAAATGTGTAGAAAAATAATATAATTAATTCAAATTCAAATTTAGTTCACTTCTTTAACTACGCGTTCCATTCACTAGTAATGTTAAAGGGACGTAATATACCGTAGATAAAACACAAAGATATAAAATATATTTATTAAAAATATATTTAATAATTATATTCAAACGTTATGTATTATCTTTTAAAATACATAATAACATAATTAATATTTTAATTATTGTAAAATATCATGTTGGCTGAATAAGCTACCGTCAACGTCATCATCAGGTTTTAGGAAAAAGACACAAAAAAGGGATGGCGGGACGCGTCTGAGGAAGGATGGATGTTTTAAATGTTTAGAGAAGTTTTAATTTATAACTAACATATATCTAGTTATATTTAATATATAAAAGCATGTGAGATCATGTCTGCAGTTGTGATATAAGTATTTGAGGTTGCTACGATAAGTATAAGTGCTTTCACTATTTACAATTGGTTGCTTTGAAATACTTCGTCGGTAAGTTTTAATAGATTATTATTAAAACAAAGAAGAATGATATTAATACATATAATGCCGTCAATATCCAGAGATAAATATTATTTATTTAGTAAATGGAAATAATTACATGAAGATGTTTTGTGAGATATGTAAAATTACAATTATATTAATGTACGCAGAATGCCTGCCGCCATCTTTGTTAGATGCGTGTATGGGAATTGTGAAATGAGATTTAAATAGGTTTTGTGAATTATAATAACTTATAAATGTAATTTCTATATATATTAGTAAATATTTAACATGTTACTATAAATATAAATATAATAGTACCATTTGTAATATGATATAAAACTATTATTTCAAAATATATATTTACGATTAATACGACTGTTAGAGTTCATTGACCCTATGTTTTACTATTAAACAATATAGTCACAACCGACTGCTGCTTGGCTTCGCTGGTACTAATGTGCTTGGCTAAGTGAAATGCTATGGCATCTAATTTTATATATATTATATTAAGATAGTTTCGCGGTGCCTTGCGCTTCGTTAACGATAACACTTAGTGTATGGTGGATAGGTGTGTGATGCTGCTTTATGTCCTGGTACTGGTGTATGTAGTAGTGTCCGCCCGTCTCGTACGGGTGTGTGGTGCTATTTTATGTCCTAGCTCTGGTGTACGTATATAGCAGTGTCCGCTTATTTGTCTAACGCTTAGTTTATCGAACTAAACATAATGTGTCAATCGACTGATGTCGAAGACATGCTTATAATATATAGCCGGGCGTCACTGGTGCTGACATATTTGATATAAGCGAAATGCTTTAGTGGTGTTGGATTCTGCTGCTGAGTTTCTTCCGCCAGTTCTTCTCAGCACTGAGGTTCTTTACTGAACTGGTAGTAGAATCGCGCCTACTTGGAGTCGCTGGCTGTTCTAGTGATAACTGAGTATTTTCAATTAATGATTTCTATATTACATTCCCACAACTCTGAGTCTAGTGTCAGTTCACACAAACAGCTGCAGGGTGTGTGCTGTGCGTGTTATTCTACAACGGTTCTGTTTAAAAGAGGCGTTACAATAACAATGAATATAAATTATATTAATATTGGAACTAAGGCATATAATAAGCGCACGTAGGTAATAAAAATAATATGAAATATATTATATTACCGAATTAATACGGATATAACAAACACGCCACATTATATATACAGAATTTAATATTATTAAGATACAATTAATAAATATATAGTTATAAGCAAGACACACGAAGGTATATTAATATAACGCCCTCTAAAGAAACAAACTGAAGTGGATTCACATAATCGGCCGCCTAGCGGTAGGGAGTTCGATCTGATATCTGAAGCAGAGAGTTATAAGTCATGTAATTATGGCTACGGCCTACATATAATAATCTCAACTCTATTGCAAATATTCATATTAGACTTTGGTCTTTGAATTAGTTATTTAATAATTGATCTTTCGCAAAAGCATTATAAGAATCACAAATATTAACTATTCCGATCCGTCCCGGAGGATTCAGAGCCGAACGGCCGGAATCCACGGTAAGTGGCGGGTGCGGGGCCACTCACTATCCCCCCTTAGTTATATCTATCAGTAATGATTGGGTATAACAGAGAGGCGGATAGGACGTCTACGATATTCTTAAGAAATATCACGGGAGATTGAAATGGACAGACTATGACATTTTATTTATCATAATATATTTTATTTATATTTATATTACATTTATGGTACATTTCATATAATTATTGTTACCTCTGATTTTCTAAAAGATCTTGGATTACTTACGATCACTACGAAAAGGTTCTAACTTTATTAGACGCATCACGAGCCATATTAAAATTATTATTTAAATAATTTTATTTAAATATTTTATCGAGTGTAGGATGGGATGTCAGTTACAGTTGTCACTAATAATTAAAATTTTCTAACATTTTTTCTCAACAGATGTCGCAGAACAAGGTCCAGGATTAGCTTTTGTAGCATACCCTGAAGCATTACTCCAAATGCCGATACCACAACTCTGGTCTATACTGTTCTTCTTCATGCTTTTCATTCTGGGCCTGGGCAGCCAATTTGCGGGCATAGAGGCTATCAATACAGCAATTGTGGATCAGTGGCCGCAATTTAGGAAGAGATATTGGATGGTAAGTCCAAAACATCAGAAATAAGATGTTCTTTTTTTTACTAAATCATGAAAAAGTAAAATCAAATCAAATCAAAAACACTTTATTGCACAAAAATAATATATAAATTCAATAAAATTAGAATTTTCAGCACAGTGCAAAGGCGGCCTTAAGTGATGTATTACAGGCAACCTTTTATTTATAAAAATTTATTGTTGGTGGATAACTTTACATAAAGATATTTTTGCGGTTTATAATATCATAAAAAAAAAAATAATAATAATAAAAAAACATACACACACTATTCATACATACATACAAACATACATACATAGAAACATACATACATAAATACATACATAGATATCATATATATACATATTTATATAGATATACATTTATAAACTTACATAAATGCATAAAACAGATACAATGCCTACAGCGATAGACAATACTCTTTAAGACGACGCTTAAAGATATTAAGTAATGTCGACTGCCTGATGAACCGGGGTAGATCGTTCCATAATGAAAAAGTAACCAACCTAGAATAAGAGTGTGTCTATATAATGACGTAAAGATTAGATTTTTTTGGAACTAATTTACGATTAAATATTAAAAAAAATTATAATACAAAAAATTGCGATATGAATACCGGCAAATGTTTGTAATATTATGATATTTTCGATTCTATTTCGAACTTTTTGCCTTTCCATACGTTGGGAAACAGAGTGTCTTAACACTAGTTTCCCTACTTTGCCATGTTCGGGATACAACGTAAAGCAACGTTGTATTAGAAAGCATTTTTGTATGCTTTAACATATATTTTAAATTATTTTGTTAAATGTTCTTGACTTCAAACTAAATACTAATGAATTATAATAAAGTGTTTTAAAAGAATTATGTATATTCAGTAAGGAGACCTTAAAAAGATTTTCTAACAGTTGGCACGAGGAGATCTTCTTTGACACTAACATCTGAACTTATCAAGTCGGGAATCAATTTTTGCTCATAAATCCTTACCGATTTCAGATAAAAATCTGACGTATTAAACAAAAGTTATTGTAACATATTATTAGGACGTTTTACAATAATTCATTATAATAAGCGTTTTTACATTTTTATAATTTTTAAAGTGTGATTCCACATTTAGGAAAGAAAAATACTTATTTAGATAACGTATAAAATTTTTAACGTAGAGGGATTTGAACCCGCGCCTCTTGAATACTGTCCAAGTATTTTTATTAATATATTTGATAATAGTTCTCTATGCAAATTTTTTCACTTTTGTAATTTAAATATAATAAAACACTCCTAGAAAATAATATCTAGAGAAAGACCTCACAAAGGTTGCATTTTCACGGTCATGTCCACGATTATGTTTTTTTTTCTTTCCATACTCACATATCTGTAAGTTCTACCAGTTAACACGCAAATGGAATATAAGCTAAGCTAAGAATATAAGCGCGAACGCGGAGAACGGAGAGTCTGGATAGTTAACTTTTTGTATCTACTATAAATAAGGATAAAAAAACACAACGAAAATATACATATACTGCTATATATACTGTTGTTATTGTACAAGCCGAAATTAGTTTTTGTAACGAACACAAATGCAATGTTCCCTAGCTTTGCTAGATAAGAGTAAGCCTATAATCCCTGCAGGTGACCAGTTTCACGTGTCCCGCTGCTTTCATTTTCCACCTAACCCAGCCAGATTAGGTAATATAACAAAACGTTCACGTTAATTCTATGTATTATTTTACGCGAATTCTCCAATTTTTCCAACAAATATTATTGAATAAATTGGAATGTTATTCAATTTTAGTTTGTTTTATATATTTGTTTTTATTTTTGCTTTTGTGTTTTATAGTAGCGACCTACATTTATTTACTAATCGTTATTACTTTTGCGTTCTAAAAATGTAATAATTTTTAAGATTCATTTAATAAGCATTAATTACTAATAAAGCATTTCACCTGTAAGTACATTTAACACTAAAGTTGCAGACAATTCAATAAAAGAGTCATTTTGTGGTTTTCTTTTTCCAACTACTTCATCAAACCAAAGTACTTCATATTAATATATTTTCCTAATTTTTGAACTGATTAAAATAAAACAAACTCTAAAACTTAAACGAAATTTGCCAAAAGTTACAATTTCATTTCATTATATGTATATCAATTCATGATATGTATATCAAGATTAAATTAATATATTAATATGGTGTGGGTATAATAACTTTCAAACATTCTGGACATTGCACCAATTGGTTGCGCTGCATAATTGCCAAACCTACAAAAAAACCTTTGTGAGGAAGGACGGTTGTATGTTCCACTGTCACGCAAAATCTAGTAAACAGATTTAGATTATTTGTTACAGTAATATAGCTTATACATCAAAATATCTTATACTATATATCAAAATATCTTATCTTATACTATAATTTAGTAAAGATTTGGTATAATTTTTCTACGATATGATAATAAGATTAAGCGTTTAGGTTAAGGTCAATACTAAAAAGGAGTCAAACTCATTACTATTGCATATAATACATAGTTATTTGTATAGTACCTACGTAGATTAATGATTGATATTTTGCTGATAAAAAAAAAATATTGTTTCAAATTAAAACTCCAAGCTTTGTTTGACGAAACAACGGCGTGATGAATTCCATCCAAAAAGTATAAAATGCAAATATTTCCAATGGATTTGCTGTAAGCCTGCTATATAAATGGTTGTATACGAATACGATATATCCGATGCCTATAAAAATGGCACAGATAAGAATAAACTAAATTAAAATTTGAGATTTACGGACGAGCTCTTCTTAATATTGAATTAATTACGACTTAAACCTTGATATTTATTAAAGAAAATGCATTTCTTACTTACCTAGTCTGCTATATGCGCTATACAGCGTAAATCTAAAAAAAAGTTAATGTCAATATCTTAAGTATGGATTTTCCTTTTTTTTGTTTTAGTCTATTTTCAACGCTTGTGCGTTGACTAAAACAAAAAAAAATATTATTAATTTATTAGTTAAGAAAGATGCAGCTGGAGGGTTATTTTTTATAGTATCTAGTTCATACATAAATGGTCCTAATTTAAGATATAACTTAGATAAATAATACTTTAGTATTACCTACCTACTAAATTAAAAAAGAATGACTGACGATCATAAATTTTATTTGTACATTTTGAACTATTTTATTATTATTTTTATAGTAAAATAAACTACAAACTTGTTACAGGTGACTGCATTCACTTGTTTCTCATGTTTTCTCCTCGGACTACCGATGTGCTTCAGCGGCGGCGTGTATCTATTTACATTGCTCGATTGGAACACCGCCTCTTGGGCAATACTGATCATCGGTATAGCTGAGGTAGGATACCTTCCGCAGATGTGCTACACAAACATATATACATTTTATATTCTATACTAGTATTTAAATTAGAGAAGAATTAAAATAATAAGTTAGAAATATGTAGAAAAGGGTGTTTAACCTTGCCTCTTTTCAGAGACAAATGATACCTAGAGATATATATTTCTAGTTCTAAGCCTAGTTTAAGCAGCAGAAAAATATAGATAATATTTTTGGAAAAATATTTTTTTTTCTAGTTATTATCTTATATACTAATTTAGATACTTAGTTTCTCCTAGCAGCTCACCAGCGGCTTCGCTCGCTTAAACTACATGATAATTAATAAGCGGAATTGATTGACAACTAAAACTCTGTTAAATGTGCTGATGTCAGTTAATAAATTAATTTACTGCTTCAGAAACAGCCTTAAATATTAAATTATTGATTTGGGTAAGAATTCGTAATATTCTTTGTAAAATAACTGTAATAAATGCATATTAACTCCTGTACAGTTTTTACATTAGTTACATATATTATATGAACGAACCAACCAAAATATCTTTGTATTTACTTGATATTTCTTTCAAGATCGTTCTTTATCTCTGTGTTGAATTAATTACGACTTAAAGTTAACTGTTATGATTGATGAAGGTAATCTCCACTAACAATTCAATTTTGTTTAATTTATTGTACAAAATATTATATAATAGTGCTTCAAAAATATATATTTTTATCAACAGTAATATAACCCAGACGTTTCGAATGTCATTCTTTAGCCAATAATCTTACCAGCGCGATTGCTATATAATATTCGCAGGCAAACTAATGCCTTGAATTCATTCAAATGACGATAACTATTTTTTAATGAACCGATTTTGATGAACCAAACTTTAGTAGTAGTTAGGTTAAATAAAGCAATTGGTGAAATTTTAAAATAAATCAGTTCAGTACTTTCAGAGAAAAATGTGGACATACATATCGACAGACAGACATACAGATAGACAAGAAATTTTAAAAAATCTTTTTGCTTTGTATTATTATTTTTAAGTGTCCCTCTATCCATTTCAGTCAAAATTGCTAACTGTACACACAAAATACATAGTACGCACTACACGTCGACTACGGTGTCATTATAAAGTTTATAAGAATGTCGTGGAGAACGAACGTGACGCTTTTAGTTTTAATTTTTGGTGACAAAATAAAAGACTTTCACCACTTAACACGCATTGTTTCGAATTCGAGAGGAAGGAGAAGAAGGGAGTGTTTCGATACTAGACAGTACAAAGCTCCAAAAAAATTGGTCTTTTCATATTTTTTTTAAATGGATTCGAACTACCCTCGACAACTATGTCACATCTAAGTTATAAATAAATAAAAGTATAAAAAAGCAGCCTCACGCTGTACCCCGCACACAGCACGGCAGGCAGAGTGAAACCTAGTGTTCAGACACTCCGTTCCCCACTTACATATTCCGTATAATAGAATATTATATCACTTTAATATCTAGTTGGGCTTTACAGTTTAAGGTGCTATGACTCCAAGGCCTAAGTACATTAAATAGAACAGAAATATAATATGATTTGGAATGAGAGACGTTTTCTTGAAACGCTTGCCAAATTTATATTTTCTTGTTGTTTTCCTTGAAGTCTTGTTCAAACTGCATTCTCTTAGTTTGAATTTACACTGTTTTATATTTTCAATGACACCGTCGTAACACAATTGAGATTGTATTTAATTTTATGAATGTTTATTATTATTTTTTAGTTTTTTATTAATAAATTATGTTGAATATATATTGAATTAGAGGCCAGTCGTGGCGCAAAGGCACTGAGTGTGACTGTAAAACCGACTGGTTGTGAGTTCGATCCCCACTTGAGGAGATAAAATATTTACTTATATATATATTTCCATTTCTTCGCTCTGGTATCGAGGCAAAGCGCGGCGTTGACTTCCGCCACTCAACACGCAATGCCTCCAGAACTCGGCGAAAAGTAGGAAAGGGTGTGTCAAACACTACGTTCCCTGCCTACCCTGCTGTGTGCGGGATACAGCGTGAAGCTGCTTTAGTAATAAATTAAAATCTAATTTTAAGAAATATGTATGTTAATTAAGACAAACCAAAATCGGGAAAAACTCACTAACTCTTACCCAAATACAAGGACACATTATAATGGATTTCTCATAATATTTTTTATTGTTTCATTTTATGTTATTTTTTTTTCTTTGTTAAGTTTTTATTATTAATGACATAATTTAATTTAATTTAGCTTAGTTATTTTTATTACAAAAACATGCAGCACGGTCCATTTTTAAATCAACCAACACATTTTTGTGCCGTGTGATCCCGGCCTAGAATAGGATCATCCTGGTACTGGTGGTGTCGTAAGAGGCGACTAAAGTACGTGTGGTAGAGTCACGTCGCCAGCAATGGCAACACGCATGGGCAGACTCGACTGGATCATTACCACCCCCGGCATTTAAAACCGGCGTGAAGTAGTGGCTTTATGCCACTGCGTTTCGCATCAGGTAATGCCGGGCCCCGGCGCCTAACCCATCGTAAAGGCCGGCAACGCACCTGTAGCTCCTCTGGGGTTGCACGGGGCCGTGGGCGGCGGTAGTCACTTACCATCAGGTGACCCGCACGCTCGTTTGCCGTGTCTTTTCCATAAAAAAAAAAAAAAAAAACATTTTTTTTTTTGGGAAAAATATAAATAAAATATAAATTACAATTTTTTTATTCAAAATAAAAAAATAAATACACTTAATTTAAATTTAAATTCATAAATCCGCCAAAATATATTTTTTATCCAACATAAATAATATTAATATATTTTTGTTTTTGTTGGTATAGTAAATACTGAGCAAAAATGGCTCAGTATCTCATACTACACGAACAAAAATAAAAATTTATGAATTCGCATTCAAAACATTCACATTAAGTTCAGCCAAGACAGACTTGCAAAAACAAATTGCAATCTCGTAAGTCGTACAGCGAAACGAAAAGCGTACAAATTGAATTATAACACACTGTCCCGTTTAAATAATTTCAAAACAATATTAAGGAGTGCTTTCCGTAAGCCCCAAATCTTTCTAGACGGAAAATTTCTAATTTATTTTATTCTTATCTGTCTAGTTTTTGTAGGCATCGGATATATACTAGCTGTTTAAAAAGTCAGCTTACTTCAGATTTTGAGCTTAAGGGGAATTTCCTACGCCATTGTTAAAAGCTTAAAGCGCGCCGTTTAGTTCTCTCCTTGTCTTTAGTTGTCGGTTCCTATCCCGCTTGGGGGATGAATTATTTTCGTTTCCTCGCCTTAACGCTTAAGCTTATTTTTATAATTATTATTGGAAGATTTTACATAATGTTAAAATATTCTTTTGCCTTTATGTTATACTGTATCTTTTATCTTCTGATTGTGATATAACTATATTACCCGTTTCATCTAATCAAAATTTGTTTAGAAGATTTTTTGCGTAAAAGTTTCACTTATTTTAATAAATCGTGGCCTAGGTCTTCGCGTTACAGTTACACAAGGGTCTAACTGTAACGCAACGGTTATGGTTTCCCCACTCGAGGAAATGAAATATTTATTTAAATTTATATTTCCATTACTTCGTTCTGATGTAGTGGCAAAGAATGCCGTTGAGTTCCGCCACTCAACACACAATGCCTCCAAAAATTCAGCGGAAAGTGGGGAATGGATCATAACGCTAGGTTCCCTCTGCCTACCCTGCTGTGTGCGGGATACAGCGTGAAGCTGTTTTTTATTATTTTTTATATCAATATTATAAACTTCAATATTAGTAGAATGTACTCTCAAAATTTATTTACCTCAAATATAATAAATATCCCACAGCCGGGTACACTATACATGCCTCAAACAATACACGAACTGCCTCAAAGAGCAAGTTTTGGAAGTAGTCTAATAATGTTACGGCGTGTCACGGAGCCACGTCTTGCTAGTTTAGAGATAGTGGAAAGCTTAATGTGAGCTTGCTATTGAAAGCTAGAGCTTCTTTAACGTTGAACCGGAAGAATGGGAAACTTTTATATTAACTACTTGTATTGTGAAAAATAAATCAGCTTCACGCTGTATCCTGCACACAGCGAGGTAGAACGAGGGAACCTAGTGTTAAGATACTCCGTTCCTTATTTTCTACTGGATTTTGGCGCATTGCGTGTTGAGTGGTGGAACTCAACGCCGCGCTTTGCCTTGACACCAAAGCGAAGAAATGGAAATATAAATTGAAATAAATTTCATTTTCTCGAGTGGGTATCGATCCCACAACGAGTCGATTTAATAGTCGCAAGTCCTTGCGCCACGACTGGTTTTTATTTGGTTTATATTTATTTTTGGATGAAAGTAAGTAATGGCGCAGATGTACAAGCACCACGATAAACTCGACAAGTTGTGGTTTAGATATCCTTCAAAAAAAAAATATTATATACTTCCATTTATTTAAGTAAAATATACAAATATTGAAAATCTCTGCAGAGATATTATTGTCTCAATGTAATAACGACCAAAAGTTGTAACGACAGTACCAACATTGTGTCGTACCGGGATTTGAATGCATAACTAAGTTGTGGACCTTAAATTACTTATACAAGATAGCGTGACTTCAAATTGTGTTGTTTTGGAGAATTTTTACCGAATGCTGGTTATGTAGTCTGAAATTTAATTGCGTTCAGTTGCATTGCCTCTGTTTGTATGTGCGTTTGTATACGCTAATTTCAAAAATGGCTTAACCGATTTAAATGTTGTTTTCACTTTTGTGTTTTGAAAAACTGATTGTGGTAGTTTTATTTAAATCGGTTCATAGATGAAAAAACAAAATAAAAATCAGCTACCATATAAGTAAATATTTTATCTCCTCGAGTGGGGATCGAACCCACAACCAGTCGATTTTACAGTCACACTTTGTGCCCCTACGCCACGACTTGCCTCAAAAAATAATGTCAATATAAAGAATTGCATGCAACAACATTGTTACAAAATAAGTGTCTTTTGAATTAGCCGAAAGTTTAAACATCAATGTATAGATATTGTCTCAAAAATGTGAATATTATTAGATCACAAAAATAATTCATAGGAGAAAATGAATAATTTTACAGTACAAGCGGGCGAGCCGTGAGCGTGTCAATTTCGAATACAAGTTCATGTATATATTAAAAAAAATATTTTACTTAGCACTATATTTTACTATATTTTTTTATTTCATATCATTATATTTCAAAACAAAAATGTTTATACAACATAAAGCCCGTTATATGCAAAGCCCTGAAACTAAACAAAAATATCCATTTTATTGTGTTTTCATTACGCAGTACCCTGTTTTAAAAATAATGATTTCTAATAAATATATTTATATATTTTAATTATTTAACGTATCCAGTATTTTAACAAATATGCCTTGATGGGGTCGGAGAAGTAGTTTTCTACAACAAAATATTTACTTTTCAGACTGCAGCAGTGTCTTGGAGTTATGGTATCAATCGTGCAATGAACGATTTGGCATCTATGAATATAAAGCTGAACGGAGTGTTGAAATTCTATTGGAAAGCTGTTTGGATGGTCACAGTTCCTGCGGCTAGTTTGGTAAGAACAACATTTTTATTTTTCTTATTATAAAAAAAGTATATGGGCGTGTATTTATTATTTTATTTCAATTTGCAATTATTAAAAATATATATTTGCCTACCAAATACCTGCCTGCCTTCCACACATTGGAATGTATAATCTTTCAAAATTAGAAATTGGTAGTTTTGAATACTTCAAAGTAATTTTGTTCGTTTTCAAATTTACTCTTTACAATCCTTTTCAACTATTAATTTTCTAAATGACGTTTCTGGGTTGAAATATTCTAGACTAGTATAAATTAAATGACAAATAATAATAATAATAATAATAATAATAATAATAATAACTTTATTTGTCACCATTTACAGTTTTTTTTTTTTAAATGCAAAGTAACTTAGAATAAGCTAGCTACAGTTAGTGCAATTTCAGTGGATGCCACTGTTGCCGTACTAGGAGACCTGTATTACGGCATACAGTACCAGCCCCTCAGAAAAGGTTACATTTATAAACCAGTAATAGCTAGGCAAACAATAAAATATTGCAAACTGCATACGACAGAAGGTTATTTTGGTTTATACATTCATAGTGTTATTACAATTCAAAGTTAAGTAAAAAAAAAGGGAAAAACCTAACATAAAAAATTATAAAAAATTACATTTATAGAATTGTGTGTGTGTATGTGTGTGTGTGTGAGTGCGTTGTATGGGTGTGAATTCATGTGTGTGTGTGTGTGCGTGTATGTGGATGTGCGTATGTGTGGATGTGCGTATGTGTGGATGTGCGTATGTATGGGTGTGTGTAATTGTGTGTGCAAGCGCATGTAAGAGTATGTACATATACTCTCATATAGAACATATACACTTGTAAATACCTAGTTATTATAAGCACAAAAGTCTCTCGGTTTCAACATATGATAAGGTTACTAAATACTCAAACAATTTGGTCTTGCATGTTTTATAATTGGCAGAATAAATGTCATAGTCTTTGTTTACTATATTATACATTTTTGGTCCTAAATAAGAATAGAATTTATGTATGAACATAGTTTTAAAAGTTTTAGAGCTTACGCATACCGCATGCTTTCTGCGTTTATAAATTGTTGTAGTTTTATATTTTACTTCCGTATGCTGTTTTAACAAAATATTAAGTATAAATATCTGACGTACAGTTAGTACTTGACAATATTGATATAATTCAAAAGTTGGGGACAGCAATGGCTTGAAGGTGCAGGTTTTGAGAACTGCACGTTGAGCAACCTCAAGAGATTTTAAAATTGTCTTCGAGGAACCACCCCACGAAAGAATGCAATAGGAGATCAGAGGTTGACAAAGTGCTAAGTATATTCGTTTTAAAATAATCGGTTCAATAAAGTTTCTGAGTTTTCTGAATACATGTATTAGTTTACGGATTTTTTTAGACACAGCAAGTATATGCGGTTGAAAGGTAAGGTGGCTATCTATAATTACACCTAAATATTTAATCCAATTCACTTGTTCAATTGATTTGCAAGAACAGCTTATTTTTTGACGGCAGGAGTGAGATATTAATTTATATCTCTCACATGGTCTGCTAACTTCCCGAATCGAGTAAGCGATATATTTAGTTTTTTCCGTGTTTAGGGTTAATAAATTATACTGTAGCCAGTCATTGACAATATCAAAGCCATTTTGAGCAGCAGCAAAGACTTCAGACCAGGTATCACCAGTAAAAATGAGGGCAGTATCATCTGCATATGATATTATTTTACCTTGTGGTAAAACTAGAGAAGTCAAATTATTTATATAAATCAAGAATAATGTAGGTCCTAAGATACTACCTTGAGGTACCCCACAATCAATGGGCAGACTATTACTAACACAATCTCCGATACGAATGCATTGAGACCGCTCAGAGAGATAACTCTCGAAGAGTTGCAGTTGAGTCCCTCTTATGCCTAGTTTTTCAAGTTTTTGTATTAGGATTGGTATCGAAATAGTATCAAAGGCCTTAGCCAAGTCTAAAAATATTGAAATAACTTTTTTACCTTTATCTAAGTTAAGACTTATGTGTTCAGTTAAAGCAAATACGGCATCATTTGTAGATTTGCTCCGACGAAAACCAAATTGATTATTTGAAAGAATATTGTTTGATTCTAAATAATTTTTAAGCCTAATGTTAATAATCTTTTCTAATATTTTTGATATAGAAGGTAAAATAGATATTGGTCTATAATTACTAATTATTTTATTGTCACCGCCTTTATAAATTGGGAGTATTTCCGATTTTTTGAGAAAAATTGGAAACACTCCTGTTCGAATACATAAATTAAAAATATGAACCAGCGGAGGGATTAAAAAAGATGTATGCTTTTTGAGAATATTATTTGGAATTTGATCCCATCCAACTGCACAATTATTTTTCAAACTACTAATTAATTGTTTAACTTCTTGCTCTAAAGTCTCCAACAATACAAAGGAATTTAATTTAGGGTCCATATCATCAAAGGAAGAGGGCTTAGAAGTTAAGGATGCTTTACGAAATTTGTCTGCCAATGTCTTGCCTACATCTATAAAATACCTGTTAATAGAATTTAATGTTGTGATTTTAGAAGAAGATGATTTCAGTAAATTAATTGCGTCATTTTTGTCTTGAGTAGGTTTACTTATTTTATTTTTGATTACACTCCACAATTTTTTATTATCATGTTTCACATTATTTATGAGATTTGTGTCGTATGTAATCTTTACCTTTTTTAATAGCTTATTGCAAAAATTCCTATAGCGCTTGTATGTTGCTTCAAGAATTAAATTGTTTGGAAAAAGTTTGAATTTTTTATGCAATTTGTCCCTATTTCTTATGCACCGTAACAGACCTGGTGTTATCCATGGTTTTATAATTTTTTTTCGGGATGACAATGTTATAGTCGTAGTATTATCAGTTATAATCGTTGTAATAGAATCAGTTAAATACTCCATACAAGAATTTGGATCACTAGACGCAAACACTGGTTTAAGGTCAATTTTTATCAATTCATTATTTATTTTTGGCATATTAAGTTTTTTGTGTTTAGTAATTGCAAATGGTCGATCCAACTTCATATTAATATATATCAAAACCGGATTATGATCAGTTATACGAGTTTGTGGAACAATAGTCATAGACGAATAATTTGTCTTTATAAAAATGTGATCCAGACATGTACCACTGTCTTCTCGAGTTATAAGCGTATGAGCTGGAAATAGTCCATAAAAAGCCGTTAGTGTTAAGTATTTATTATTAATTTGATCTGTTTCCTTAATATCTATATTAATGTCTCCAATTAGAATAACAGTTTGGCAGAAATCCAATTTTTGAAGGACTAAGTCAAGTGATCTGAGAAACGTATCTATATTTTGATATGACGGAGATCTATAAATAGATATAATACCAATATTGTCTTTAATCGAAACCAAACAATTTCCTTCCTGAAAAGGTGGTTCTTCTACTGTGAACGATAAGTTCGCCTTAATATAAAGTACGACGCCATCATTCTGCTTAGCATGACATTTTGTTTTAAACGATGTATAACCATCTAAATTTGGTATAAATGAAAAATCAGTAATCCAACATTCTGTTAGTACAATAATATCTAGATCAACATTAAGTCTCTGCATTAGAATTTCAAATTCGGATATATTACGGTTTATACTACGTATATTTTGAGTTATTATTCTTAAGCTATTGTTAGTTTTAGGAACCAAATTACAACAATTCTCGATATCACAACTTAGCTCATTAGAGACAGGTACATTATCAATGTCCTCAGCAATTTCAATAAAATTATCGAATGTCAACAAATTTAAAACACGAGTTCCATAGCAATATCACAGAAACAAATAGGATTTTTTTCTTATAGTTATAACGACCTTTGTACCAAAACAAACGCTGTATGTGTGTTGTGTGTGTGTTAAGATTATATATGATATGTAATACCACTAACATATAAGTTGTGAAAGAAAACGAGCAAATAAATCTATATAAAGAAAACCTAACTAATATCTTAAGCAAGCAAACTAGGAAAATTATAACTAGTCATATAGCGTCACTTAGTTTATGTAAATCGCCTTCCGTAATGACACGTATTTGTGAGGATTTTTCATTTTTCCGCAAGTACACTACACCATGAGAGATCCAGCAAAAATTAAAGCCCTGAGTTTTCTGTAAAGCTCTCGCTTGGTAGAATAATTTTTGGGTTCTAGATGTTAATGTTTCTGTAACATAAACAGGACATATAGGGTGTTTAAACTTTAAATGAGACGTATTAAGTTTTTCTTCTTTTTTCTTATTTCTATTAAAGTTTTTTAGTTGTTTTAAAATTTTGTCTCTTAGTATAACCGAATTAAATTCAACTATAATAGGTTTGGGGTCATACTTCGTGGTTATTCTATATATATCCTTAATATTACTTGCATCAATATCGAGGTTCATAGTTTTCCCCAAATTAGATACGACTTCACAAAGGTCGTCTTTAGTCTCGTTTTCCATTTTAGGAATATTTTTCATTTCGAGCCCAGTAGCCTTAGATTTACGTTCCATATATTCAATTCTATCCTCAAGTTGCGCTATTAATTTCTTATCCTCCTTTCTTCCCTGTTCTAAAACCTTAATTTGAGTCACAAAATCATCATATTTATGTGACATCACTTCTACACTCATTTTTAACTCCGTATTTTGTTCTTTTAAATTTTCTATAACAGATTTTAGTTGTAGAAAATTTTTCTCTTGTTCCTTCGAAAACGCAACAAACATATCCTTAAGAACTGTGGTAATATTAAGGTCACCGTCTCTCTTGCGTTTTTTCCGCTCCGTCACGTTGAGGGCGGCAGCAAGAGACGGAATGTCGGGCTCCGACGAATGTTGACGCAATGATGGCAAATTATCGGTTTTATATTCATCTTCGATATCAGCTAAAGGGGCTGAGGGTGAGGCGGGAGGCGTGCGGTTTAACGGCATCTTGCACTACGATGTAAAGTACCAGGCGGCAATAAGATGCAAGGAGCTCAAAAACAACAGTAGATTACAACGAAACTTGCCGTAGGGGTCAAGTAACTGGACGGCGGATCGACGACTTCATATATTTTCGTTTTCCGTCCACTTTAAGTAGACCTCTCTAATGCAAATTGATTAATTAGTGTGAGTTTCCTTTGAATATAAGGTGCGAGCAATTATGTCGCCTCGTTCTAACAAGTGCAGCTTCACAATGCGCTTCGTTTATAATATTATTTAGTAGTGTGCGGTTTTTTTTTTTTTTTTTTAACGTATTTGCACTTACATAGACAAAGACCATAACACTAGCACAGGCCACTATCACTGTACTGCACTAAAACAGATACTTCCTCGCGATTTATGCTTTCCTATTATTTTTAATATATTTTTAATTGGAAAGTGTTTATTTTAAATAATTAACTAACAAAACACACGTCCATCACACTTAAATATCCGAGGGGGAGGGGAATATGTATTGCATATAATTTGAGGCCAGTCGTAGCGCAGTGGTACAAAGTGTGACTGTAAAACCGACTGGTTGTAGGTTCGATCCTCACTCGAGGAGATGAAATATTTACTTAAATTAATATTTCCATTTCTTCGCTCTTGTGTCGAGGCAAAGCGTGGCTTTGAGTTCTGCCACTCAACACGCAACGCCCCCAAAATTCGGCAGAAAGTGGGGAACGAAGTGTCTTAACACTAGGTTCCCTCTGCCTATCCTGCTGTGTGCGGGATACAACGTGAAGCTAATTTAATTTTTAATTGAATTTATTTAACAATATGTAAGAACAAGCGAGAATTTATAAATTATAATTTATCTTTAGATATAGTATTGAGGCCTTCATGGCAAGTTATGATAAAACCCTGTGTAGAGTTCCGTCACTAACAATCGCATCGAAAAAAAGAAATGGACAAATGAAGTTCTTTGGAAGTTTTACGTTAGGGTGGGTCGATTTTGGACGTGTTTTTAAATTACGTTAGATTGTAAGTGGAGGATCTTAAAAATATAAACTTTTTTTTATTATTATTATTCCTTAACACTACAGACACTTGGTTCGTACCCTTGTTAAATTTATTATTAACTAAGAATTAATAAAGAATTAAGGAAAATATATTTTTAACTTTACATTATTTCACAAAATTTTACTTAGATCCAAGGTTAAGCGAATGTTTATACATGTATATTTAACAGTTTTACATATTACAATATATATTAGACTAATAAACGTTTATATAATACATTTTTTAGCCCCCTTTTGTATATATAATTGTATTCTGCGTACTATCAAAACTATCAATAGCATAGTAAAATAACCTGAGCAAAGGGAACCTAATGTTAAGAAATTCCGTCCCCCCCTTTCCGCCGAATTCTGGAGGCATTGTATGAGTGGCGGAACTCAACGTCACGTTTTACCTTGAAACCAGAGCGAAGCTTAAGTAAGTCTTCATTCATTCCCTCGAGTGGGGGTTGAACCCACAACCAATTTTATAAAATACCTATTTTTCGATTATTTAAACTTCGGTAGTATTTTAGATTTTCGATATTTCAAATACTTTTCGTGTAACCGCATCACCATAAAGCAACTTTTACAACTTACTCATAGTTTTTATCTAAAAAAATTGAAAATCGACCCACTCTACCGTGCCCTGCAATATATTTACTAAAAACCGGGTAGCTCAAAAAAAACTGTAACATTTTAAACACAAAATTATATAGAAACATAATGAGAAAATGATAATAGACACGTCTGCTAAAGCATTACCGACCCTTAATTACGGATCAGGTCACTGCGAGGATCCCAAAGAAAATTACACAAAAACAGTTATTTTTAACTTTATGAATATGGGCTGAAATGTATTAAATGTTATTTAGGTTAATTAGCAAATAGCAACTGTAGGGCTTCCAGTGAAATTTTTGCTGTTGTCCGAAAAAAAATCTAGACATCCATACATATGTATAAATCTTCTTCATACAAATGAATATTGCACTAGTTTTACACAAGTAGGTAGCTTAAAATTTGTTTTTATTATTTTTTTTTATTTGTTTCCTTTAGAATTCTGGTTTTGTTCCTACTGTATCCCGCTCATGGCAGTGAAGACAGAGGGAACCTAGTTATGAAACACTCCGTTCCCATTAAGACTATTCCGTTTCGCACTTCCGCTGAATTCTGGAGGTAGCGCGTGTTGAGTGGTGTAACGTAACGCTAACAGTTCCATTTAATTTTATTATAATTTTAATTTTATTCAATTAATATCTAAATTCGTACTTCGTAAAATTTCAAGTTTTCATGTAGAAGTGAGAAGAGTTTTACATATAAAAAATGAACTCATGAACAAAATCACACAACTTAAGATAATAATTTGAATAATCTAGACAAATTATATTTGACAATGTATCTCCCGTTTCAATTACGAGGAAGCATACGAATAGCTGAACACCATTAATCAATCTAATGCTTAAGATATGATCTCCCAGATTACCTCATCCGCTGTAATGCTGGCTCCATCACAATATTGTTTACTATTGTGTAATGTTATATATTATAGCGTACCTATATATTTTTCTATTTTTTTTCTGTATAAATTAGAAGATTATTCATTCTTCTTAGATAAAAATGCAATTTATTAATAATTAATAATAATATGAGAAATATTTGTGTATAATATTGTATTCAGTAGCAGCGTCAGACTATAAAACGCGACTTTTGGGTTCAATTCCCACATGGGAAAATGGGAATAAAATTATTTTAATTTCCTCAAACTGGTAACAAAATTAAGCACGGTACTAAGTGCATAGGGAACGGAATATCTGAACACTAAGTTTTCTCCGTCGACTCTGGTATATCCGAGATACAGCGTAATGTTAAAAAAAAAATCGGTGACCTAAAAATACCTTATTTTATTGTATGAAATGTTATATCCTAGCCTGTACTGAAATTATTATAAAAGTGATGTTTACTAATCAATTTGTATTACGTAGAAAAGATTATAACTATAACTAATATATACCTTTAACTAATATATAATCTTACTATTCTAAATAAATAAAATATTTTTGGAATATCAAAACTTCTAATCTGTAATCGAACCTACGGCCATCTCATTAGATACTTACGCCAACTCCATAGCAGACTTATTTAAATATTGTAATCTTAATAGTCAAAATCTTCCTAAAACATATTGATATCACTTTCCTTGCAAGAAGATCAATAAATTATTTTTAAATTTGGGTTTCTACAGATTTATCGTTGGTTAGGAAACTTTTGAATCTCACAGTCCCACAGATAGCTGGTGTTTTGGCAACGGTACTCCGAAAGTTAACAAGCAAACATGCTTTTATTTGTATTACGGGAATCTTCTAAAGTTTTAAGGAACTCTTAAAAAGTTTTGCTCCATATTTTAGAACTTTCTCTAATAACATAACCAACAACTTATATACTTTATCTATTTATTTTTTTATTACTGAAGTTAATTATTAGTAGTTGAACAGTGTCTATACCAATATAACAGTGTGTTATAACGCAATTGTAGGTTCGATTCACATTAACGGTAATTAATTATTTTCATAGTTCTATCGAGACAAATTGCGATATTAAGTGCCACTTATTAAGAATGTAATTTGTGCGGAAAGTTAAGAAAGGTGTCTTAACTCTAAGTTCCGTTTTTCTACCCTTAGGAAAATTGTAAATTGAAATAAAAATAATTTACGATTTTTTTGGTATTTTTCGTACTTAAGATTTTTTTAATAAGAATGGTAATTTTTTTTCCAGTTTATTCTGATCTTCGTATTGGTGGAGTGGACTCCGCCGTCATTTGCCGATTATATTTTCCCACTTTTCGCCGATATAATTGGATGGATCATTGGATCTTCTACAATCATTCTCCTTCCAGTTGGTGTAGCGTGGGCGTGGCAAAAAGGATACGTAAGTATTAAATGAATATATTCCTAATTTTGTTGATTTTAATTATTATTTTTTTTCGCTTTGATTAAATCTTTGTTTTGATTACATAGTTTCTCTTTATCATATTGATGATGATGAAACAAGCTTCGTCTTGCTTTGTTTTTTATAAGAATAATTTAATAAATCATATCTATTTTACTCGGAGTAGCGAACTATTAACATTTTTTCCGTGTTGTAACAAGAAAGCGAGCGGCGTTTAGTTTCGCTACGCAGTTTCGAAAATTGAGCAGAAATAGAGAGAATCGGAGTGCCTAAACACAATGTTACCCCTATGTACCTTGCTATATGGGGACACAGATAGAATTAATAATATATAATATTCTGTTCTGATATTTTAAATGTATACAAAATGTATAAAACAATCTAAATATTCCGTTATATTTATTTGGAAAGTAATGTTTCGTGACCAGACCTGAAGGTGATAGATGCGTATCTACCAATAAGCTCGAGTCACGCACAATAAACAAGTTAAAAGTCGACATTGAATTTTTCTTCCATTATGTTTTTAAACATTTTTAAAGTGTTATTCCACACTTAGAAAAGAAAAATACGTTTTCTAAATAAGTATAATATCATTTTTTTTTTAATTTACAACGTATTATATACTATGTGTTTATCCTTTTTTTGTATTAATAATATTATCATATTATGAAATACATCCAATGAATTTGTTATTTTTCAAATTTAATTTAAAGCAAGTGAAAAAAACTATATATACCCACACTATTTTCATAATCCTGAAAAATACTAATTTTTCTTTCTTTTCACAGAGGGGCAAGGAACTTTTCACACCAACTGAAAAGTGGAGACCAGCGAAATCTGTAGATACAACGGACTCTAACGTGTCTTTGAATAATACTGATAACAACTTAGCCTAAATTTAGTAATGACTAATCATTTGTTCCTAAGTGTCCAAATTAAAAAATAATTAAAAACTAAAATCCAACTACTAAAACACGCTCTAAAAAGTACAAAACAAGAAATAAGTGATTGTAAGCCATTTTTATTTTATTTTATTACTAGCAGCTGGCCAGTGGCTTCGTCCGCTTAAACTACATAATTATCGATTTAATAAGCAGAATTGATTGATAACTAAAATGACTTCTAATATGTTTCTTTATTACTTTAATCTGTAATATTCTGATATGATTTTTTTACGACATTATTATTACGTTATTTCTAAAAGAATTTTTGATTGTTTCGAACTAAAAAATACGACCAATGTTGATATTTGATTTATAAAATATACATAAAGCTAATTATTTATTATACGTATATATTTTTGTAACCTTACGTTCTTTTTACCTATGTTATGTTTTTTTAAAACTCTGTTAAATATGCTGATGTCAGTTAATAATTTAATTTGCTGCTTCAAGAACAGCCTTAAATGTAAAATTATTGATTTGGGTAATGATTTATATATAATATTCTTCGTAAAATAACAGTAATGATTGCATATTAATTCATGTACAGTTTTTAAATTATTTGCATATATTCAATTTTGTTTATTTTATTGTATGAAATGTTATATAATAGTGCTTCAAAAATATATACTTTTATCAACAGTCATATAACCAAGACGTTTCGAATGTCAACCTTTAGTCAAGAATCTTACCAGCGTGATTGCTACATAACATTCGTATGCAAACTAATGCTTTGAGTTCATTTAAATGACGATAACTTTTTTTTAATGAACCGATTTTCATGAAACTAACTTTAATTTAAGTTGAGTTGAAACAAACCAATTGGAGCAAAACTTTTATGTAAATCGATTCAGTATTTTCAGAGAAAAATGTGACCATACATATAGACAGACAAACAGACAAGAAATTAAAAAAAAATCTTTTTGCTTTCTATTATTCTTTTTAAGTGTCTCGCTATCCATTTCAGTCGAAATTACTTAATGTACAGAAAAAATATTTTTATTGTCTTATTATATATAGAGATATTGAATATGTTTAGCTGCAGTAGGTGGCATACGACCGCGGCTATTCTTTATACACATATCTATCAGTATGACGTATAAAAATACATTAAAGTATAATACGTGTAAATAAGTAGTTCATTTAATAGTAGGTAAGGTTTCAATAGTTTATAAATAATAATGTCAGCGAAGACTATTTTCTTATTTTGTACTTTTTAGAGCGTGTTTTAGCAGTCGGGTTTTAGTTTTCAAACTTTCTTTTTATTTAATTTATTTTAGAGTTATGTGAAATCGTGTTATTTGTTCAATTATGATACCTAACTAGATTAGAAGTGATTTTATAAATTCTTGCAATTATCAGGTGATTGCAAGCAAAGCCGAGAGCAATAGGTAATAATATTTATATATTTGAAATGTGCTAAAAAAGCTCTTTCATTTGATATCACATGACACTGTAAATATTTTTTTTTAGTTCTTTGCTTTAAGTCCCCTAGATTGCGCTGTAGTAAATTTAACGTGACGTCTTGTAGCTTATAACCAGCGAACGACCCAGAGGTTTCTAACGATACCTCATATGCCTATTTATTATTACTAGTTTAGAAGTTGTGAGGGAACAGATGAACATCCATACCCACATACATATGTACATAGAGGTCAAAATCATAACCCTCCTTTTTGCTTCGCTGAAGTCTGGTAATAAATAAATAAATCTACTAAAATGGTGTTTTTATTTCGTTATAAGAAATAGCTCCACGCCCAGGACCATGGTGTAAAGATATTTCTTTCCTCACTTTGAACAAAATTTATCGAGGCATTTCTGAGTATTGATTGACGGAACTTAACAACGGGCTTTTGCTTTGATGCAAGTGGGGATCGAGCCCACAACTGTCGCATTACTGTTACAACCTTATCTATTTATACCCCTGTGCCACGATGGCCTCTTATTACGTTATAGCTTTCAAATATTGCTCACATAGTAAAATTGTGAACCTGTTTATTTTTTCCGACAAAAACTTAAAAGGCCGCACAAGTGCGAATTGAGCACACTCACCGTATAAAATTTGGAGGTCTCGAGCTTTTTCTGAAATTAAAACTGAGCTTAGCCAGAGTACTTTCATCTGACACCTCACTTGAACTAGCTGCTTTAATACCAAATTTTGGCCCACTTTAAGCCTATTATTTTTTTGGATTTTGCCACAATTTTTTTTTACGTTTTTTCATGTTTTTAATTTAAGACTAAGACTAAGACTTTATCATATTTATACATCTTCTTGTTATAATAGAGATGAATAAAAATTCACAGTCACTGTCACGTCAAGTATATTCAATACCACTTATAAATAAATATTATGACTCCTTATCGGTTTTGTCTACGGCAGAGAGCACTTTCACATTTACTAAATACGAATACTTACTATAAAATATATAAATTATATATTAAATGTATAGGGGCCAGTAGTGGCGCAGAGGCACAAAGTGTGACTGGAAAAATCGACTGGTTTTGGGTTCGATCCCCACTCCGATAAAATATTTATTTAAATTTATATTTCCATTACATTCGGAATATTTTATTCACTTTGCTGGCTTCGCCTATAATATTTCAAACAGTGCAAATATGTCATTGTTGCACCAAATTAGTTTTTTAAATGATGGTTTGGAGGTTTTAGCCCGTCAATTGAGGGAACTTGTTAAGAAACAACAAGAAAGTTGAAGTCCTCGACTTCACACGCTTGAGTGTAGACGAAAAGGGATTTCATTTAGTTGAGTGCTACTAAAACTAATTTAAAAGAGTCCCTGCTAGGAATACAGGAAAAATAAAAAAAAACTAAATGGTCTGAAGTGAAAAAAAAGTTAAAGAAGTATAAAGATAATCTACGTAATGGGCAAAATTTTCAAATAACTTTGATTTTCCTTTGGACATCGGAAATTAAAGTAGAGATGGTAATATCTTGAGGATCTATATGAGGTTCTCTTTTACATTATTACCTTAAAAAAATCAGCTTCATGCTGTATCCAGCACACAGCAGGGTAGGCAGAGGGAACCTAATGTTAAGTCACTCTATTAGCCACTTTCCGCCGAATCCCCGACATCATAGCAAAGTAATGAAAATATAAATTTAAATGAATATTTAATTTCCTCTAGTAGAGAGCGAACCCACGACCAGTTGTGTTATATAAATGAATAAATGTAATTTTTAAATGAATTTAATTATTTTTTATTAAATAAACTAATTTAAATAAAATGTAATTCATTTTATTTAATTACACATACAATAAAATGCTACCTCTGACATTTGACTTAGAGCAATGTTTTTATTTGAGTGGAACGTATATACAAATTTTCCAATAATGTTTATGGAAACAAATTAAATTTCAAATATTTATTAGACCATAATCGTCTCAAAATTCTAATTACCTTTATAAGAATCGGCACTCCGACTGTCCTTACATTTAAAACGTTCAACTTTTCGAAGATATCTAATCCCTTTTAAATTGAACTAAATAATACTTGAAACTTCTATCACAAAATACTTTCTCGGAATCCTTTTTATCTTAGTATACTAAGTCTATTCTGACAGCAGATTAAAAGTTTAATAACCAGATATTTATCTAAGGAGATAAACTCGAGAATTTGCAGGAAAATTATGAGTATTTTTCAAGACGCGCGACGGTGATTCATTGTAACTGTGACTGTGGGTTCAATTTCCACTCGAGGAACAAGTTATTTTCATTTTCACTATAAAATCTAGCGCTCTACGTGATGTCTCGAGTGAAAATCGGACAGTGTGACTCTTGCTTTTCACCCGCTGCGGGGGTCAAAGTTAATATTTTGAGGTACGGGGTCATGTTAAAATGTTGAGGTACGAAGGAATAAAGAAAAAACAAACAAAGAATAATTAATCAGTTTCACACTCTATCCCGCACACAGGAGTGTAGGCAAAAGAATGCTAGTGTTAAGACACTCGATCCTCCACTTTCTGCTGAAATTCCGGAGTGGGGAACGCGGTGAAAGGAACAAAAAACAAAGAAAAAAAATAAACTTACTGTAAACTGATTCTGATAGCTAGTTAATTTCAAAATAATATAGCGCGATATACCAACATTTTCATTAAGTGAGAGAATCTCAACACCTTCTGTACAAGTTTGCACCTGTTCTAGAAACTTCGAGCCTCACATTACAGTGAACTTGGCAAGCGTACTGAGTTTAGACTTTATACGTTGTTTGTGATCTGTTGCAAAAGCAAATTTAATAATATCTGAAATAAATATTCATGAGAGTTAATGAAGCCACTTCTAAATATTCCCGCATAGTATAGTGACACAGCTTGTGAGTTTAAGCGTGACGATTGTAAGTTCGATTCCCATTCAGCAATCAAACCCACAACCTTACAGACCATATAAGAAATACGGAATAATTTATATTATCGTTTACTCTATCTGATAACTCCGCAACGCAACATGCAATGTCTCGAAAATTCAACGACACTTGTGGAATGGAATGTTTTAACACCTGGTTCCCTCTGCCTATCCTGCTATGTCATGTACATATATTGAGAACCTAAAAAAGGCAAAAAAATATGTATATGTGAAAGCAAAGTCTAAAAATAATATTTTAGAAAATCAACATGAAAAAAATCTTGGCATATTTACTGCAAGAAAGAAGATGAGGTATGAAATGTGAATAGCAAATTTAAAATTTACATTTTACTTCTAAAATTATTCGCTTACTTACACTTATTTTTACAGTAGTGTTTTTATGATTTTTTTTAATTTATTTTAATAGTCTTTAGTAGGAATCTGATGTTAAGACACTCCGTTCCCCACCTTCTGCTAAATTCAGGAGTCATTGAGTCAACACTCAATTTTGTCACTCAACAGTGACAAAATCCAATGTACGTATGTATGTATGTAATGTTCTATGTTACCTTTATATGAAAATTGTTGATATATCGAAAATGTTGAACCAATGACTATTTATTGCCTTTATTTGCAATAATTATATCAGTATAATAGTGAAGGTCCTGATGACGCAAGGGAGACAGCATCTGGCTGTAGGCGCGACGATTGTGAATTCGATTTCCACTAAGGGGAACGTGATATTATCATTTTATTTCTGGTAAAATGGTAAAAAAATAAAGTGCGACGTTGAGTTCCGCCACTCAAACTGCAATGTTTCGAACGGAGTGTGTTATATAGGCTGGTATAATATAATTTAAAAAAAAAATCTAGTCCGCGATATATGATTTTCTTTTCTTAAAATAGCATATAATTTAAACGAAACATTTTCAATATTAGAAACGTAAAGCTTCTTTAAGCGTCTTCATTAAACTCATAAAGTAATACAGTAAAATTGAATGTCTTTGGATATTGAATTTGTATAAATTTTCATTGAGACTGTAGAAGCCGTTTAAGTTCAGGAATTCCTTTTCAGTTGAAATATTCCTAATTGATGTTTGAAATTAGACTGCTCAAGGATTTTTCCATACTTGTTGTTAATAAAATGATTTTATCTATAGAATTGTTAATTTATTTATTCCTTTATATCTTGAGGCCAGTCGTAGCGCAGGGGCACCAGTGTGAGACTGTTAACGTGACTGATTTTGGTTTCGGTTCTCACAAGAGGATTATTTATTAAAATTTATAATTTAATTTTTTCGCTTATTACTAAGCAAATAAGATGGTGTCAAGGCAAAGCGCGTCTTTGAGTTTTGTCACTCAACACGCAATGACTCCTGAATTTAGCGGAAGGTGGAGAACGAAGTGTCTTAATATCAGATTCCTTGTGCCTAACCGGCTGTGTGCGGGATATAGCATGAAGCTGATATCTCAGAGCATGATACCGTTTTGGGTACAATTTCAATTTCTTGTAGGAATAAAAAACTTGTTCTGGTAACAAAGCAAAGCGCGACGTTAAGTTCTGCCACGCACCACCACACAACCTCAAAAATGCGGCTTAAAGTAGGCAGCGCAAGTGTCTTGTTAATGAGGCACAGAATGTCTTAACACTGGATTTCCAGGCTCCCTGTGCTTTAACCTGCTATTAAGCAGCTGTAGTAAGCGGATGACTTAATGATCTTAATTTATTATTGATTTTGAAAATAATACGTTTAGCCATCGTGACGTTGTGTTGCCGCTATTTAACGTAAACGCGATAGATTTGGGTTCGATTCTCACTCGGAAAAGATTATATATGATTGTATTCACTTTTCTGTTCTGGCAAATAAAACATGACTGAAAGTTGCGTCTAAAATTTATTAGAAAGTGGGGAACGGAGTGGTTTCCCTGTACCCTACATTACTATACAGGGAAATGTGTAAATTTTATAGTGTATTGAATGAGCGCTCTAGTAAAGGAATAAAATTCCGATTGCGCTATATTGTAGTCAATTGAATTATTTTTGCTTTGTTTACAGACAAAAATATTTCATATAAAATAAAATATTTTTAGAAAGTTAAACCACAAAAGTAAATACAATATAAAAAAAGCATATAACATATTTGTTATAAAAATCCATTGGAAAAATACATTGAGAATCGGAAAAAAAGTTAGAAAAGCTGAAACCTCTGAGGATTGGCTCGATTTTTTTGATCTCCAGTTGTAGGCTAGCAGGTATGTCGATTTCGGGCGAGTATTGCATTGTTAGTAGGACTAACGATAGTTCGTATATACGACACTGGGTAAACGTATTTTTCACATTCGTTTGTTTCAATACGTGTAGGTATTCGTTATATAAAATGGAGATGAAAATTAAATGAAATTCTGATGAAAATAGCGTGTATGTAATATGTTATGATTTGTTTATTTTTTTAAAATATTTTTTTAGGTATATTTTTAATTATTATGTTTAAAAGGGTAAACATTTTGTAGAAACACAAGCATGACACAGTAAACGCGACAGTTGTCCGTTCATTTCCTATTTGGAAAAAGGAAATACTTAACAGTTTTATATTTGCTTAGGTAACGCACCAGCGTTACCTAAGCCTCAAGAATTCGACAGAGAGCATTGAACGGAAGTGCTCTAATTGGAAGTGGAGTGGTTTAACGCTAAGTTCTCAGATTCACCCTGCCTAGAATTCTATGTGAAGAATAAAGAGTAAGGCTAAAAATAAAAAAAAAATATAACAAATTGCAGTGTTGAATTTCTCTATTCAACTCGCCTTATCTTGAATTCGAGAGAGAAAAATGGAATCATAACACTAAATTCTCTTTGTCCATTTACAATCCAGATATAGTGTGAAGCTGTAAAAAATATATTTTCTCAAAATTTTATTTAATATTAAATTCAAATTCAAGGTATTTCAGCTACATTATAACATAAAACGTCAACAAATATTAGAATCAAAGTGTATAATGGATAAAAGATATTAGCTTAATAAAAGAAGAAACGTAACATTAATAAAGCCTAACTGAAAAGACACAAAATCTTACGATTATATCAGACTCGAAAGTTAAACGACAATGAATAAGGATTGAAATCAAAATACAATGTCATTTTAGATATACAAAGTAGTCTAGGGGATGACAGATGGAAATTGTGTCTTTGATAAATGTATTTATTTCTTACTTTCTAAATATCCGTCTTATTTTCATATTTATCTTTCACATTTTGTAAAGTATATTATAATGGCACATGCGATGGTCAGCGTTCTCAAGACAATGATCTTGATTAATATTGTTGTCATTATTCTGGTCTGGTAAGTCAATTTGGCGATTCATGCCGAAAAATAAATATAAAAAACATAAGAATGTGTTTTTAGTTAGTTACGTTTAAGTAAAAGAGTACCTATTATTCATATCCTACAGTAATAAAATCTATCTAAGCTCTATTTGTAATTACCACAATTTTCACAACTTCCTCTCGAACTATAAATGCGATTGAAAAACAGAATAGAGAGGGCTAAAGCTACATCCCATTATGCAAATGAAGACATCTCTTATTTCTGCCTATTAGCTTAGGGAAAAAGATTATATGTAATTTGCCAACAGTATCTCTCCCAATTTGTCGAGATGCTCGCTTTTTCTCCACTAATGGCTGAGACAGTTTTTACATTACGCTCCTTGTTTCTATGGTTGGCTGAAAAATACCAACCATTTTGTATTGTCATTTTAAAGTGTCTTTGTAGGTACTTCTTAAGGGAAAAGTTTAAGAAATAAAATTAAAATTAAATTAGCTTCACGCTATATCCCGCACATTGCAGGGTAGGCAGAGGGCACCTAGAGTTAAGACACTCCGTTCCCCACTTTCTGCCGAATTTTGGAGGCATTGCGTGTTGAGTGGCAGAACTCAACGCCGCGCTTTGCCTTGGCACCAGAGCGAAGAAATGGAAATATAAATTTAAGTACATATTTCATCTCCTCGATTGGGGATCGAACCCACAACCAGTCGGTTTTGCAGTCACACTTCGTGCCACTGCGCCACGGCCGGTAAGAAATAAATTTAATAAAATATTTTGACTGACTGAATTACATTTCTGGTAGGTAATGAAAAATATTGTTAATATATAAAAGCATAGTAAATTTTTTAAATTCACATCTTTCGTACAATAAATTTAAAAATAGATTTGGAATATGAGTAAGATTAATAAAATCTTTAGGAAGCCGAAAAAAGTCTCACTACAGAGATGCTAAAAACATAAATAAGTTTTAATAATCGTATAAGAATTTCGATGTAACTAAAAAGTGACAGTGAAAATTTCCAGAAAGTGGAAATTCCTATTAATATTATCGATAAAAATAATTAAAAACTTTCTATACTCTATTTTATACAAAATTAATGCATACATAAGGTTATCCTGAACTTTTTATTTTTATTTTCTACTGCTTTTATTCGTTTTCTTAAAAATATTTCTTTTTTCTTAAGTTTGGAATAACACAATTCAAAATGTAAAACTATTTTTTATTATTTTTCACTTGCGTTTTGTCTGGATTTGAGAATTTTCATATTCAGCAGTTAAACTAAACGCTGTAATTTGACTTACATAGCCGTAAGAATTCATATAGAACCAAATAAATTAAACACCCATTATATATTACCATGGTACGTCTCGTGCCTAGGAAATATATTTGTTAAGAAAATTAAATTTATTACATATAACTAATTATTTTTTCTAGACACTTCCAAATTCTGGAGACATTGCATGTGTAGTGGCGGAACCCAACGAGGAAAACCTCGTTGCGTTGGGTTATCAGAACCTCGTTATCAGAGCGATGAAATGTAAATATTTCATTCCCTCTACTGAGAATCCAGCCAACAACCAGTCGCGTTTACAGTCACATACTTGAGTCCCTGCGCCACGACTGACCTCTCCTCTGACCAAATAATTAGTTAAATAAGTAATAAACTATTGTAAATATTTCCAACTTGATTTGCCACGTGTATTCAGTAAGCTTTGTTATCATAATTTTATGTTATCAAAGGAGAAACGTGCGTCTGCTCATAATGTTTTAATTAATAACTCTAGTCTTTGCCTGGAACTCGGGATTAAGTTACGAGCGGTAAGCGTCTTATATCTAGTGTTTCTTATGTTACACTGTGCTTTACCTTCAAGTTTTGTCACAAAATAATAATACATTATATAGACATGGCTGTCTGTTTGTACTTATAATGATATACATATATTGAATATGCTTAATTGACAAATTCGATGAATTTAACTTTATATTTTAATTGTATTCTAAAAAAATGTATGACATATATCCGCTTAAATAAATAACTTTGCAAAAATATCTAAACGCTATAAATGTAGGTTTAAATATCGTTTTTCCTCGATTATAAAGTTATAATTTCTCTATTTTAACATATATAACAGTAGAACTTTTTTTCTATTAATGGAATTTATCTCATAAAAATAAAAAAACACCAAATACCAAAAAAATTAAAATCAAGTACACTATATACGAAACAAGTCCAACAGTTTTAAAAATTATGAAAAAAATATAATTGACTGCCAACAATGATATAAAAACAAATATACCTATAAAAACATACATATGTACCTACGTAGACTGATAAACGCATTACTCTCCCTAGCGCGGCGGATAAAAATCAAATTGATTTCACTCTGGACATTATAATGTTATGTTCTATAGAATAGACAAAAGCTCTTAAATCAACAATTTTTTTCATATATTTTATAATTTCACTTACCACTCATTTGGTGCAATAATGATGTAATTGCATTTTTTTAAAAGTTGGATAACGTAATTCAAGTTTTTAAGTATATTTATTTGAAATATTTGACTTTTTACTACATGACCGTTGCACTATATGACCAAGACATTTTCTATTATATCTCCATCACAAAGAGATAAAAAAAGAACGTTCTCCCTAACCATTGAAGCGGTCTGCTTAAAATTCCGCTGCAATATGCATCTTGTACTCGACCCTGAAGCCACATCGGATGCGAGGTATAAATCTTGGTAGCTCTTTCCTACCTTCCGGACGTACAACGCTGCCTCAACAATAATTAATTCACTCCCATTTCTAAATTGATATTTTGCCAACAATGAATATTGGTATGTAAGTTTTTAATTAATTTTATTTGTTAATTTTTACATAGACTGCGACGGTTGTCAGCATGTGATAATTATATAGTTTCTCTATACACCCCTGGAACTACATAAAATCAGGAAAATAAAACAAAAAAAAACATTATAAGAGCTTGACGATTTTCTTCAAAGCAGTGTTAGCGCTTTGTCTTACTACCCGAGGAAGGAATATGGAATTAATAAATTCTCACGAGTGGCAGTCGAGCACCTCACCGTTGATTTTGACGCTATGGAACTGCACTATCACGGTCGTATTTATTAAATTAATTTTTCATAAATAAAAATAGTTTAACATGTTATTTTGTCATTGTCAATTCAATAACCTAAATTGTTAAATTGTTATACTTTCTCTATAATATTACTTATTACTTACTTAAAAGCCAGCAAAATATGAAAAAACCTGATTCATCACTACAAAGAAAAAATAAAAATGAGCTATCAATCGGAACCGCAACCGTACAGTAACTATAACTGATGATAACAAATTGAAAACGCTACAAAATATAAAAAGTTTATTTTCCATTAGTACTTTAAAAGTACTTCCCCATAACAAGTGGCCCATTCAGAGGCCACTCGAAATCAATATTGGATTGGATAGAGGCAGCTCGAGGCCGCGCACCGTCATTGTGAAATATCATTTATTTCTCTTATCATTGTCTGAAAGTATCGACTTCTCAACAAAGTTCAATAGTGATGTTCGTGAGCGTGGTTTTCTTTTGGCTTTTTAAGTCTGACTATGGAGGTTGTTGTAGGTTTCTTTTTAATTGATAGTTTTTTTAAATCTGGATAGTTGAAGCGTGGCGTTAAGGTACTCTACTTAATAATCAACGTTTCGTAAGTATACATTGAAGCAGGCTGGAATCTAGAATCTATATAATATATTCTATATATTCTACAATCAAATTTAATTTACCTATATATACAATGGCTCAAAGTGTAAATACGAAAGATTGTGGAATTGATTCCCACTCGGCGAAATATTTAATAATTTCATTTTTACGCTCTAGTGTCGATTCCAAGCGCAGCGTTGTGTTCCGCCACTCACCACGCAAAGCCTTATTTTCAATTAGGTCCCCTCGGTCTACCATGCTGTGTGCGGGATACGTAAAAAGGCTTATATGAGAGTGGACGCGGTGAAAGAGGTATGCAGAGGTTGAAGCATTTGGCACTCCGTTCTCTCTAGCTACCCCACCTACATATACAATTTGAAACTAAAAAAAATCCAATGTAACCAAACTTTAATAAAAAAACAATGTTCACTAAAATTATCTAGCACTAACAATATATAATCACGTTTTAATATTAATTAAAATCAAAATCAAAATAATTTATAACTATATAACCACAACTCACCCACATATTAAGGTATTCTAAGCGAACTCCAACCAAACCTAACCATATCATACACATACTCATGGTCTGACAAGCGACTATTACAATAAACGTCTAAATTAACCGTAACTCAATTTCCACATATAGGTATGGATGTCTCACAATATTAGGTTAGAGGTAATGCTTTCATGGAACACGATATAATATGGTTGTTACGGATCCGTATACATATATTATATTTGGTTATTATAATTGTTGTTGAATCGTCATTTGGTTGCGGTTTAGTTAATTGATCATTGAGAGTTGGTTGTGTTAAAAAAATGTAGATACCGATAGATTACAATTGTAAATATACAGCTTAATAATATAAGAAGTAAATATTATGAAATAATTTAATAACACGGGCACATAACAAGCGTGTGGCTATAACCGCGAAAGGTTGTGGGTTCAATTTCCTCTCGAAGAAATATTCAATATTGTCATTGTTTATTTAATTTCGCTCGCTGGTTATGAGAAAAAGGTGTTGAGTTCCACCATCATACAATGACTCCAAATTAGAGGGAAAGTGAGAAATGGAAGTGCTCAATGGAAACGAAGTGTCTTAGCTCTAGGTTACCATGCCCCTCCGCCTACTGGGATATACATATATGCGATACAGAGTAATGCTAAAAAAATAATAAAACTGGTTGTCACCTTCAACTCAGCTTGTGTGAACTTAAAAAGTTCTCGTACTTGTAAGAATTTTGACAAATTAATACTTAGCGCTCTTCCGCACTCTAACTACCTACATACAAAATTTCTACTTCCTAACTCCAGTACGTTCGTTTGTGCATTATATGTTCATCACTATGTAAGGGAATAGTTTTATATACATAGATAATCTAGAATATCAATATCAATTTCTCAATTATCATATCGATAAAAAAAAACAAATATCGATACAAAAAGCTTAAATCGATATCAATACATAAAAGCTTAGGCCCCTCCCTACAAATTGACTGGAGACGAAATGTAATTCATGAGTACAATAAAAGATAGTAGAGCGGTCGATCAGTCGGGATTCATTAGTCGATAAGTATCGGGTAGCTGACGTTCATTATTTATAAACGTCACTAGATAATTACGAAAGTGGGCGAGGATTGAAAATAATTGTATGTGATTTTTTTTTTATTAATTGTATTTTTTTATTTCTTTTTTTTGTTCACTAAATTGTTTTTTTATTTATTTAATTCTTAAAGCATTTCCTACTGTTATTTCTTCTTATGTAATAAATTCACTGTAAACTATTTTTAAACTTATTTAAATCAATTATTATATTGTTAGAAATCGGAAGCGGTTATAGTTTTTAAAATACATGATAAATACACACATCGTCTATATGTTTTTAAACTATTTGGAAAGGTATACTACGTAATTGCAGTAGGTGATATGTATCACCTACTAACAATACTTCACACTAGTTTCCTTCCAATAGGGACCGTCACTGACACGCTTAACTGCCCCGGATTGACACAATTCCTCTACAGCTTTTATAATTATTTTCACCTAAATCTACCCTCTTTTACACGAGTTCGCTAACAATATCATATATTTAGTGATTTTTTTTCTGCATATTCAGTGATGATGAAATCCAAATTCGTAAAATGTAAATATCTTTAACTGAAATAATTTAAATAATATTGATTAAATGCACAACCAGTGCCTGTAATTCCCATTTGCGAATGTATAAAAGGGAGCAAAACCTCACACTATGCCTACCAAAGCGAGTAAATGAAAATAATGAATTCCCCCAAGAAGTGATATAAACTCACAACTATCGCGTTATTTCTACGTCAACCAACTACACTACAATAGCTTCATATATCAATAAACCTTAACAACACAACAAAAAACTTTTAACTTTAGAAAAACACTATAAAAAATAAATTAATTACCGTATATAAACAGATTAGGTAAGCTCTATACATCTACATAATACTTATTTTATGTGAGACCTGTCCTGCGGCGGGTCTAATGGCCATTTTGGGAGCGAAGAAGTCACTTTATTGAAGCAATTTCATCCCATTTGTTACTATCCAACAGACGTGCCGTTTCGTCAGTACTTGTAAATATTCTCAGTTAGTTAGCTATACTCGTATTGAATGTATTTAAAGAATTTAAAATGAAGTTAGAAATATAAGATTTTCACATAATTACAAGGATTTAATAAAAAAAATCAGAATAATAACAATTATGATAAAAAAAAATATGTATCCCGTACACAACAGTGTAAACAGGCCCTCTGCTACCCACTGTTAAGATTCTATTTTTCCTATTATGTTTCATTTATTTTAAAAAATGTTTTATTTCTAGTTCTTAAAGTCTGTAATTTTCCAGTTATTTATTTTATCCGAGAACTGTATCAAAAATAAATACGACTTTTCCCAATTTCAAATAGCAGGATTCGAACCTGCGTCACTAGAAATCCATCTAAGCGCTTCATACCTTATCATTTTAAAAAATATAAAATTGGGGTATATTTATGTTATTTTGTTTCACCTTTCTTAGTATTGTATAACAATTGCCCGAAGGCTTTTTATAGGTTCAGGTATGGTTCGCATATAAAGCAGGGCATCAGAGAGCACCTAGGTCCAAAGCATTTCCTTCTTCACTTTTAAAACTATTTTGAGACAATTCTTTATATGTATGTATATAGTGAGTGCAGTGCAACTCAACGTTGTCTTATTTTACTATCCAAAATTTTTTTAATAACTGCATAGCGAAATAAGAAATATTCACTGAGAAATGTTAACAAATGACAAAGGCAAAACCCATTGCTATAGTAAATATTGTATAATAAAATAGAGGCGACAGCAGACGTCGCATAATTCTGAATCCTCGGAACTAAGACAGGGTCAATTATTTGTAGAGAGTGAGAATCCTGTTTTTACGTTTTTTTATATTAATTATGTATATACAATGTTTATTATTAAGCTTATATTATAGTTATTTTGTTTTCAAAAAGCTTCAAAGCTTTAAAGATTCAAAACAGAATAATTTGATCAAAATTTATAGTAATAGAGATAAAATATAAAGATATCTCCATCTCTATATTGACTTTCTAAGCCAATTTCCTTTTGGGTAGCTCGCGTGAAATCAATGCAGTAAATCTTGTCGTCAATTGAGGACGGTCCCGAGACTAGTATTTTTATTGAATTATGAGATACCCCAAAACCTTTGAAGATATAATATTTGGAACAATTTTATTATTTAGAATTGCTGATTTTGATAGTCATCTTATAAATTATTATTTTTATTACATAAAATTTGTTTTTTTTTGTTCATATAATAAAATTGAAGATAAATAAAACATATGTATGTCATATTTCTACTTTTTAATTAAGATCAAAAATCAAACCAGACTAACGATACACAGAAAGGACTGAAGTTTTACTTAAATAAAACAGCTCAGAATATTTGAAAATGTTTTTAGCGACTCGCTGTATTCCACACACAGCAGGAAAGGAAAAAAGAGCCCAGTGCTAAGACACTCCATTCCCCATTTTACGGAAAACTCGGAGGCATTACGTGTTGAGAGGCGGAACTCAACGCCGCGTTTTGCCTAGACACCAAACCGAAGAAATGAAAATATTAACGATACTAGCCCACACCCTATCGTTTTTACAATTTACAGTCACACTGTGCCACTACACTGTGACTCAAATCGTTAAATTTAGTACTAATATTTATAACTAAGCAATATTTATATCTCAAAATGATATATATTTAAATATTTCATGATATAAAATTCATTTTAGCTCTGAGCTACGAGAAGAACGCACGTTGGAATCCCCCGCTGAATCGTAATACCGATGCTTTGTAGGAAAACGAAGAATCAGAAAGAACTTTACTTTGACTAGTGGAGCTTTTCAAGCAACATTTTGTGCCTAGAACGTAATATAATACTATGCTACGAAAAATTCTTGAATAAATATCAAAAAATGTAACCTGTGTTGATATTATTTATGCTCAACAAAATATTAGAGGGACGTCGTTATTAAGAGACAAGATTTTGGGTTCGATCCCTAGTCAGTGGAATTAATTATTTAAGCTGCCTCTACCAGCGTACCCTGCTGTATGCAGGATATATCAAGAAGCTAAAAAAAATTTAAAATTGAGGTATATTGATTGATAAACATGTTAAATACTGTGCGAGTACATTTCCAAATTGTAGACGTGATTTACATTCGTTGGCATATTAACAGTTGAAGTACATTAATTATTACCCCCGGATTGGTGAGACGTTGGATTCCGCCATTTATTGTGAAGCTAAAATAAACGGAATGTAAGAAATGAAGCGGTTCGACACTGTAAAATACCTGTCTGCTTATATACTTAGTTCGTAATAACGTAATCATTAAAACAATACGAAAACATAAAAATTTTTAGCAATTTGTATGTAAAGGTAACCTGCCAATTTTCGAAACAGCGTGCCTAGTAGCTGTGAGTGGAGAATTCAACGCCGCAGTTCGTGTACTAAATCGGAAAAAATAAAATAAATCAAATATAATAATTTTCATGATTGGGGATTGAGCCCACTACACTCGTATTTTCAGTTACACACTGTCCCATTGCGCCACGACCGCCTCTTTGTAATCATAATGCTACTAAGCCAATTGTAAAATAAGTATCAAAAAATTTTCTAAACAAGAATAATAATTATTTAAGTATCTTCATTACGAATTAAGTACTTTACATCAAAGCTTCCACCGTCTGGTAACTTTTAAACATTATCTTATAAAAGTTTTTACAATATTCCAAATGAAATGTCTCTGAGATGACTTCTTAGAGATCATTTTATTTGGGACGCATAAGTTATTGTGCCCATTTTTTTTATTTTTATACAGGTACCTATATAGCCTATATATTTTTGGAATTGCCAAAATTTAAATTATAAAATCGAGGCCAGTCGTGGCGCAGTGGCACAAAGTGTGACTGTAAAACCGACTGTTTGTGGGTTCGATCTCCACTCGAGGAGATGAAATATTTACTTAAATTTACATTTCCATTTCTTCGCTCTGGTGTCAAGGCAAAGCGCGGCGTTGAGTTCTGCCACTCAACACGCAATGCCTCCAAAATTCGGCAGAAAGTGGGGAATGGAGTGTTTTAACACTAGGTTTCCTCTGCCCGACGATAGCCCACAAATATTTTATATATATTACATTTTATAATTTTCCTTATTTTTCTTAGTTATCTTATAATCTTAAAGTAATATCATGATTCTTAACATTTCTTGATAGAGACCTCTTCTTCTTGGAATTAATCCCGGCGTATGTTTCTAGGGTCTGCCTTCTTTCTTAACCACGGTCATTATCATACTCGGTGGTTAGTCCATTCGCTCACATGCTGCCTTCTTCTTTTGGCGTTCCGGGGGTCTCACTTCAAGAACAGACATAGCAAGGTACTTACATCCGACATAGTTTCTAGGCCGGCGCGCAACATGCCAATTTTGAGTAACACCAGCCATAATGACTTCTTCACGAGACCAAAACTTATACAACTTCCATTTCATTATAAAATATTTTATTTTAGTAGCTTATTAATTTAACTAAATAAAGTTTTATTATTTCACATAATAACTGGATATTCAAAGGAAACCGGTGCCTCGTAACTAGAACAAAAGGCCTTCTTTGTTGGTCTCAGTAGTTTCTTATTTAACAACACACTACATTTGTTTGTTTGTTGGTACTGTTGTGGAGGTAAAAATAAACGTTAAGTCCGCTATGAAATTGTGCAACAAAAGATTTATCTCGGACGCAATAAATAGTTGCAACAGTTTAATTACTATAGTAGATTGTAGATGAATGCTGGGTTTTTTATTTGTTTCTATATAATATAGTAGTACGCTTCGCTGAGTAGAATTTTTAATTTACCTATAGAAATATGAATATAAGGTTTTCCTGGTGCGATGGTACAGAGTTTCTGTTTGAACGTGATGATGATGATGAGTTCGATTCCCGCTTCGAGTATAATATGTAATGACATGAAAATCAAAATATTCTTTATTCAATTAGGTCACTATAATAATTTCTTCATCAAGTTACATAGAAATGTCATTAGCATCAGTTCTACAAGAAGCTACCACTCTAGTGAGATTGGCACTTAGCAAAGCACGTCTCAAATTTGGGATACAAGTTTATACATTAAATTGTCTCTACACAACATGCTTTTCGGGGTAGTACTAAAAAACAAGGTCTCAGTCAATCATCTTAATCGATTACAAAATATATTTTTAATTGGTCTCACATTTTATTTTACGAGATTTTATTCTTGACGTGATAGTATGTATGCCAGTATATCTATGTGAAAACTTGCAATCCCAATTTGACCCACTATCCAATGTCGAATTGGGCTGAAATTTAAATTATGACTTCAGTTCTGATAAGAATAAAATTACATATAATCAATATTATCACTAATTCAAAATAGCCACCAAAACTAAATGGCGGATTACAAATTTGTATACAAATTACATAATATGGATAGACCTATGTATAATGAAATGGCTTGATTTTACATGGAAAAAAATTAGAATGCTTGTTTTTAAAAAGTTTAATATTTTACTATCTACTTCTCTGTATGAACTATAACTGTGTCCAATTTCATACTCTGCAATCAGTACAATTTTTGTACAAAGGGGTAACAAACTTTTCGGTTCACGTATGTAAACCTGAGATTTTTTATTCGTTGTATAAAAAAAACATATCATAGTATAGTGAGGCCGTTGTGGCACGGTACAAGCATGTGGTACAAGCACTGTACAAGCATGTGTATTGCGCCGTATTATGAGTTTCACTACCAGTCGAATGTAAAATATTTATTATTTTCGCTCTGGCAACGAAGCAAAGCGCGGAGTTGAATTCCGAATCTCAATGGTCCCAGCAACATTTGAGCCACTTGAGCTACAACTGACCTCAATATTTATTGGCTACTTTATAACCATATTTTTAAGTTAACATAGTTTTGTTTACAGTCCAAATAAAGGTACAATTTTGTTCGAGAGGATAATTGAGCCATCGAATTGGTCTGAGTTTCTATTAGGGGTTTTGAAATAGTCCGTAAATAGTATATGTAAAATTTAACAATAAAAACATATTAATATACGAGCGTTTCTGCTTTAACATAGGTGAGTGTGTACCTTAAGTTGGTTCTACCTCTGAAATGGCCCTACCTTTAAATTATTAAGTACGCATACAATCTTAACTATAGACTATTAATCTTCAAAACTTTAACTTTGCTAAAACGACGTAGGTCTGGGGACCCTGGGATCTACGTCTATTAGTAACCTTCTTGTAAAACTACTTGTGATGATGTATCTCGTACCTTCAAATGTATTTGGTAGTTTTTGTTTTTCAAATATAATATATTAAATTGTAAATGTTTAAAAATGTTTCTTTCCTAAGTGTAGAATAACACTGGTAAAAGTGTTTTTAAACAAATTGTTTTGTAAATGTTATAATTATTTATTCCATTTGTAACAGTATGTACCTTGGGTATAAGTTGGAAATAAATAAATAAATTGAATGACATATGTGTGGCAATGCGCATAAATAACATAGTTAATAATGGGAAAAAAACTTTTCACAAACTATATATTATATTTTTAATGCCATAGTAAAGGAAACTAATTCGTGTATAGTCGTCCCGAGTGTCGCGACCGTCGTTCTGTCTATATAGGTGGTGGTGATGCTCGGAAGGCAGCGGTCGAGTCGAACTCTTAAGTACTGCGTTACTAATATATATGATGCACATAAAGACTCGTACCAAATGTATAATGAATATAATATGATAATTCGAAGTCTATGATGGCACGATCTTTTAGGATCGAATTTCTAATAAAGGCAATATATGTGTAGGGGCGGGGCGGTGCCCGTATTATTTCTTCCTTTTATTATAACTAGTTCGCAGTTATAGTGGAGGGGAAGATAGGACGCGCTCTTGCCTTTTCATCGGACGAGCTTCGAGTTATGACAATGTCATATTGTCGAGTTTCCAGTTATCTAAATAAATGACACAAGAACAACTTCTGATGGCAAATATCTTATTAAAGCGATACCTCCTAATGTCATAATATAAAATTCTTAATACTGTTACCTCTGAATCTCTAAAAGATCTTGGATTACTTACGTTTACAACTATAAACGGTTCTAACCACTAGACACATCACTAGCCAAGGCTAAAAAAAGGAGTTAGGGATGTCAGTTACACATTTTAGAAAAAGAAAAGACGTGAATGATATGCTATATGAGAATCGATTAACATTTTTTATGTGGAAGTAGTTTTTTTTATTAAAAACAAAAATATCAATTCAATAGAAATACACCATTTTCTCACTGTTAATTTATAAAAAAATATATCAACACTATAGATAAATTTCATAGTTCCTTACCATTTAACGATCGCGTTATGCATTTTGAACTACAAAAATGACATCAAGCCAGAAGTTGGTAACTCAATTTGTCGTTTGTTGCCCGGGGCAGTAAACTTCCGGGATTTATCTCGTACAAGTTTAGACTAAGACAGTACTAAGACAGCTCCCAGGTGCAATCTGTGTAACTATTGTAAGGAACAGAAATTTATAGTTGACTCTTGTTAAAGTGGTTGACTGTCACACAGGGTGCTTAGATTATTTACTAATAATTGATTTTATTGAGGCCGTCGTGTCGCAGGGGCACAAGCGTATGTTATGGGTTCGATGCTCGGGGGAATCATATATTTTCAATTCCTTATTGTCCTAACCAGGTAAAGCACGGCTAGAAGTTGAAAAGATTAAATATTCGAAGCATTTTTTCATACGGTTGACGACGAATCACACGTTCTCATAAATACTCTTACTTCAATCCAATCCATCAAATATAAGCTAGTGTTGGAGGCATAGTGCTTTGAGTGGCAGAACTCAACGCCGCCCTTTACCTCGACACCAGAGCAAAGAAATGGAAATATTACATTTTAAATACGTATATATTTCGTTTTCTCGAATGGGGATCGAACCCACAACCAGTCAGGTTACATTTACACTTGATGCTACTGCACCACGACTGGCCTATAGGCCAAGTATTAGTAGTAGTAGTGGAATATAAGTATTTATATTTATATTTAACATATAAATCATGAGGAATGGTACGTGTTCGACTAATTAAAACACTTATAGGATAGAGTTTTACTGACCCGATATTATTGAGCAGCATTGCCGTTTGAGTTACGACGACGACGAAGTTATTGTTGTAGAAACCAAACACGACGGGTTCGTAGTATATCTCGAGGTAAGTTAAGTGTTTTTCGATTGTCTTTGAATACAGGGAAAGATTCTTGTTATTATTACAAGTCAGAGCGCAGCGTTGAGTTTCGAGTTGAAAACGCAGTGTTTTAAAGCTAAGTTCATACATTCCATCTGTTTATTTTGTTATATGTGGAATACATTATCAGTGTCACGCTTTATCCCGTATAGGAAGGTAATCTTATTTTAAGACAGTCGAGTCTCCAGTTTTCTATTCGAATTTGAAACATGTGAGTTTGTTTAGCGGTGAAATTGAACATCGCACTTTGTTTTAAACCAATTAAATATTTTTTTAATAAAAAAACCGACTTCAAATAATGTTAAAAAAAAATTAACCTAACATAAAGTAAAAAGTATTTTGATTTTTTTAAACAAAAATCATTAAAGAAAGAATTTGTAATTTTAAAGTCGGTGCCAAGTGAAACAAACAGGCTTAGTAATTTGATATTGCACTAAGGTTGCTTCGTTCTCCATTTAATAAATTCAATTCAATTCTATAGTCAAATTCAATTCTATAGTAAAATAACGAATCTTAACAAATCTTATTTGATTCAATTTATATAAGTTTCTCGGTGTGACGGCCTCCCTCGAAGGTTTGCAATACGTCATTGGTGTATTTGGAATGCAAATTCCAAAGTCGACGTCTGGACTGGCCTGTTGTACGTACGCCGTACTTTTGTACGTTACAAATACAATTTGTACCAATACGTTCAGTGTTTATGTAATCTTTATTTATATACTCTTTAGGATTTTTCGATAGATTTGCTTATATTATTACTGGCGTTAGTTATTCATGTTTTTATATATGTATTAGAAATTCAAACACAGTTTTGCTGGCTTAAGCTTATTTTTACTTATAAATAACATTTCTTAAAATATGAGAAAGTGTACCAAACAAACTTACAATCACATTTATAATATTAGGATGGTGATAGCGGCCATTAAATTATATTATAATTTAAATTTATATTATTTAACATTGTAGTTAGTAAACTTAAATTTAAAACAATTGGAAGATTGGACAGGAACCCAAGACTATTATTTTAGTACATTTAAAAATAAAACTTTCAATAATATATAACTAGAGAAAACATATAAGAATTAAAATGTAATGCAATGATAATAAACCTTAAAATTACAAAGCTGTTGGTATCTTCTTTTAAATTACTTGCCATCATCACCACAAATCATTTCATTTTATTACTAGTGGGCGCGCGCGGCTTCGCCCGCTTATTTGCACCCTTAGGGGTGAATTCTAAAAAAAAACACGAAACGTGTTCAATTAAATATTTTTAATAGTCTGGATTAAAATTTTTATAAAAATCAGTGGCGATTAAAAGATTTTTCCATATAAACTTTCAACCCTTTATTTGAACGCTTAGGGGGTGAATTCTAAAAAACTATGAAAGACGTGTTCAATTAAATATTTTTAAGAATCTGAATTTCAAATTTTATAAAAATCAGTGCTGATTTAATTTTATTTTTCCATACAAACTTGTAACCCCTATTTCATCCCTTTAGAGTTAAAATTTTTCAAAATCCCTTCTTAGTCAGTCAGAACAAGTCCTTACATTTACACATTATAATTCTTACACAAAATCGATCTATCGCCTTTTATAGGATTTTACTAAGAATTTAATTTTCTTTCAAATACACAACTTTATCCAAAACTATAACCACTACTTTATCCAACATAGCAGAATAGATAGAAACAAACTTTGTGTCACAGTATTCCGTCGCGTAAAGGTTCTCTGGGTGAGATGGCAATTTAGCTTCTATATGGCCTCTTGTAAATTGTGAATGTACATACAAGCAAATTTTCAATTTTTTATCCGTTTACAGTAGGATGTTGTCACACAGCGTCAAAATACATCAAAATGAAATCAAATCAACTTCACGCTTTATCCCGCACACAGCAAGGTAGGCAGAGGGAAAGGTGTTAAGACACTATAGAATAATATTCTTTTTTTATGTTTTTCATTTGATATATTTCTTTGTTTTATGTGTACAATAAAGTATATTCTATTCTATTATTGTGTTTTGCATTATTATCAATCAAATGGTCAAAGTCTTATTTTCCCGTAAAACAAGATGTAAAAATACAGTTTAGTACGAAATTAAATGTTTCCAGAGTTCTTTTGTACCAGCATCCTTTGTGGCTCTGTGCCTTGTTTTTCAAAAGCAAATACTTTTAACTCTGTGAGGACATTCCTCGCTATTTATCTATCTTAGTTTTTTTTTCTTTTAAAAGTAAACTTCGTTATATTATAAGTTTTATTATTGAAATGCGTCATACTTATTATTAGTTGATCAAAATTGTGAGAATACAAATGATATTTTTATAGAAGGTGGTATCGTGGCTCCCGCAGGTCTCGTGGCCCCTCTTGAAATTCGGTATTAAGAATCACGTTATCAAAAAAATCTGAGAGAAGTTAGTACATTCCTGTGTTTTAAAAAGAACATTATGCTTAATTAAGTTTATAAAATAAAAGTACTATACGGAAATGAAAATGGCAGATTGGCACAAGCGTGACTGTAAGCACGACGATTATGGGTTCGATTCTTAATATCTATACTAATATTATAAAGAGGTAAGATTTGTATTTTTGTATGTATGTATGTTTGTAGAGTTTTCACACAAAAACTACCGGACCGATTTCAATAATTTTTTCACTATTAGATAGCTGCATCTTTACTGACCAGCATAGGCTATATTACATTTAAAAAGAAACAGAGATCCCTAATAAAAATGCAATAATGTAACCCAAGGTGAGAAGAAATAATATCTTAACAATTCTGTCATCGCATGCGCTGCGAAAACTATTGATGATAGAACAAAACAATGTTCTACAGTATTATAAAGTGCATCAATATCTATAAAAAAGTCCGCGATAGCATATGTCCAACTACTGTAGTTATGACAATATAACCATTTTTTTATATTTTATAAGTTAACAAAAGTGCCGACAATAATTAAATCATATTATTCATAGCTCTGCATTAATCCTTATCCTATTAAATGATGTTTTATTAAAAATAATTTCAATACCTGTAAAATACTTTTTAAATTAATAAAATCGGACATCCCATTCAAAAGATATAACGAATTTAAAAATATCAATCTAAAGAAAATCATGTAATAATAAAAAATGCGGATTGTGTGCCGTGTGGCCTCGCGCATCGTGGCGAGTAACTCTGCAGGGGTGAGGGGGAGGTGCATCGATATCACTAAAATTATTAAGGCAATCGATTAGATTTTTTGTTTCTTTATTTGTTTTGAATAGGCCCCGAAACTACGAGACCGATTTGAAAAAATATTTTACAATTAGACTATTAAGGTGTAAAAAATACCAAAAAAAAACCTTATATCGCGTACGCTGTGGAAATTATTGACAAAAGAGCAAGGTGATGTACTACAATTTCATAGAAGACATCAATATCTACAAAAAGTTGACGATGCCATGTGTAACTGTTAGAGTTATGTTACAATAACTAATTTTCAAAGGAAAAAGTGCAAACTAGAACAGAGCCGCCATCGTAGTACAGAGGGACATCTAAAATATATATATTTTATACTCTGTCATAATGAATAGCTTTAAACTTTGCATAAAAAGGTATCCCGTACGTAGTATATAATTTTTTTCACTTATTATTACCAGTACAACAGTATTGGTACTATATACTATATGGTATCTATATTTTTATATATATTTAATATTTCTCCCTTTAGTGTTTTTCAGGTGGAAAACACAGACAATATTTTATTCACCATAATAATGTTAGTAGTTTTTATAATTCTAATATATTTAAACAACTTTCTAAAATGATCTTTCCTTGCATGTGTTGTAATAACTATCAGGAGCTATTAAACAAAACAATACATTCTCATTTTGATAAATATATTATATGTTATTACAATATAACAATATAATATATAAGATATTATATATTATTTTAATTTTTATCTTAAAACTAGCGGGCGCGCGCAACTTCGCCTGCTTAGTAGCATCCTTAGGGGTGATTTCTAAAAAAACCACTAAACGCGTGTTCAATAAAATATTTTCAACAGTCTGAATTTAATTTTTTATAAAAATCGGTGGCGATTTAAAAAAATTTCCGTATAAACTTTCAAGAACGTATTTTAACTCTTAGGGGATGAATTTTAAAAACCATGAAACACGTGTTCAATGAAATATTTTAAAGAGTCTGACTTTCAAATTTTATAAAAATCAGTGCTGTTTTAAAAAAAATCCATACAAACTTTCAACCCCTATTTCATCCGTTTAGGGTAAAAAAAATTCAAAATCCCTTATTAGTGGATGTTCAGATTATAAAAATAAACATCTGTCAAATTTCACGTTTCTCCCATCAGCGATTACGGCTGTGCGTGTGTCGTACCTCAGTCAGTCAGGTACATGTCCTTTTATATATATAGATAAGTAGATAAATAAGTATTAACAGTGCCCAAAAAAGTTATAATTTCTCTATGAGGATATAAATAAATAGTTATAAAGGTCAGCTACTTAATCATTACACCATTCATACATGACGAATGTTACAATAAAAACAATTAAATCGATTTTACCGCTCCTGCACCGCGCTAGCGTCTTAGCTCTTTAAATAGCTTAAATCGTTTCTCAGATAAGCGTCGACTACGTCGACAAATATTATTGTTGATAGTATACGTAGGTACGTTACATTCATTAACAGAACATATATTTCTCAAGAGAACTTAATCAAAACTTTGTATATTAAAAAAATACATGAAATAATCATGTTAAGGAAGTGCCAAATATATTGTATGAATCAACCTTAATGTTATATTCAAAACAAATGAATTGTATGTAAATTTATTAATACATTTCAAGTATGAAAAAAAGAAAAAATCCAATATAATTGATTCTGTATCTTGATTAATTTCTTTAGATATGGGTTTAAAATATTTTATCCTATATACTGTCCCCGTAAAAGAAGCGCTGACGCTTCCATTCTGTATAAATATTAAAGGCCGTCGTGGCGTAGGGGCACAAAATTGTGCCTGTATCGTGACGTTATGGGTTCGATTCCCACTTGGAGGATTAAACTGCAATTTAATCATATTTTCATTTCGCACGTCAGTTATATATCATACGCAGTATCTTAACACTTAAGTTCCCTGCTATAGGCTGGATACAGCGTGAATCTGGTTTTAATTTTGTGTGACCCGATTAAAATAAAACTAATACTAAATATTTAAAGGAAGTTAGCCAAATTACAAAACTGTGAGATTATCGTGAACGCACAGATAAACAGACAAACTGACCAAGTTCTATTATATTGTTAAATGTCCGTAATAATTATTTTTCTAATATATCTTCCACGTACAGACACCGATGAGTTTGGATTTTATTGTAAGTATCGATATAACCATAGCTATATAGCCATAACTTAGGCCCTAAGGCAAAAGTTTAAAGAAATTAATATATTGACAGCTGCATCTCTCTTATCGGTGGTGGGAAAATGCGACCTAAGGTTTTAATAATTTTCACGTTAGAAATATTAAGAGCGTTGCAAATATACATTATAGGTATATTAAAATATGAATATAATTTTCCAGGAGAGGCCAGTCGTAGCGCAGCGGCACGAGGTGTGACTGCAAAGCCGACTGGTTGTGGGTTCGATCCCCACTCGAAGAGATGAAATATTTACTTAAATTTATATTTCCATTTCTTCGCTCTGGTGCCGAGGCAAAGCGTGGCGTTGAGTTCTGCCACTCAACTAGCAATGCCTCCAGAATTCGGCAGAAAGTGGGGAACGGAGTGTCTAAAACACTAGGTTCCCTCTGCCTACCCTGCGGTGTGCGGGATACAGTAAATAATTCTGTGGTTAAAGCGGGCGAAGCCGCGAGCGGGTCGCTAGTTATTAATATTTTCACCGCCAATAAAAAACGGGGAACGACGTGTTTGACACTGCCTACACTGCTATGGACGGCGGGATAAAGCGTGAAACTGAAAAAGAAACATAATGTTCTTGGTAACTTGCTATCTAAATGTAGAGTTTTGTATAATTGACCTATAAATTGGTGATAAGTAAAGATGTGGAATTAGACTGCTTTCTGGCACAAGCGCTAATAACATTGCACTTGATTGCCAAATGCTTATTAGCACTAAACCGCGCTTCGTAGATTAAACACTAGTTTTGGAAATGATATATACTTATTTTAACGCTTAGTAGAAATTTTTGTTCTTGTAAAATAAAAATTACGCTAGTTATTACCTAATAAATACTTTTTTTTGGTTTAAATACGCCATTCCCGGAGTGGGAATCGAACTTACTACCGCTGTGTTTGCTGTGTCGAGAAAAGTATTTTATTTAAATTGTTAATTTCATGAATATAATCATCATTTTTTTTTAAATAATTTTTTCTAGTTTTTTTCATTATTTATGTATATTGAGCGTGTCTTCGAAATATTATAATATCGTTTTTTTTTTTCAACTTTACGCTGTCCTGTATGCAGCAGCCTAATATTAACACACCCCGCTCCACGCCTTCTGCCGAATTCTGGGGGCGTAACGAGCCGCACTTTGCTTTGTCACCAGAACGAAGAAATGAGAATACTTAATATTTCATTTCCTCGAGCGGCAATCGAACCCACAACCTGCCGCGTTTTACAGTTCCCCTGCGCCACAGCTGGCATCAACAATGCATATAACTCTTCTATTTCACATTATTCGTAGGTTCTTTACGATTTTCTGTTTATCACACAAAATCCGCTTTTGGAATATTTCCAAATGTAACAGTGTACAAACAGTGGCATATTGTTTCTTACTCGACGGGGACGGATCAGGGAGGATAAACTTTACTTGTAAACATTACATCTGGCCGGGACTGTGCCCCGTTTGCTCTCGGCAGTGGTTTGAAAGGTGATTGTATTTTTTTATTTTTTTTTTTAATTTTAGACATAGTACAGCGCTGACTTGTACTATCTAACAGGTTAAAATCTGGAATTCGGAAACATTTGTTAAAAAACAAACAAAAAAAAACAAAGTGAAGAACAAAATATGTGGATGCTCGATGAACGGGAAAAGAAATAAAAGAAAATTTATTATTATCTTTGTATTTAATAAAGAATGTGTAGTTTTGTTTAGGAAATTTCATGGTTATATATTCGTACAACCATGAAATATTCCAAACAAACTACATTTGTTGTCTTCGTTTTTTTATGAAGATTCATATTTTTGGGGCCATACGCAACATTTTTTTCAAATTTGGCAGAGAAATACAAGTAACAGTCTGTCAATTTAATTATTATTATTTATAGATAAATATAATTTATTTTAAAAAATGCGCTTTATCCCATACACAGGCTAGGCGGAGGGATCCTGGTGTTAAGACATTCCGTTCTTCATTTCCTGCCGAATTCTGGAGGCGTTGCTTTGACACCAGAGCGAAGCAATGAAAATATACTCGTACATTTAAATAAATATTTAATTTTCTCGAACCCACTCGGGGATCGTACCCACAACCAGTCGCGTTTACAGTCACACTTTGTGCCTCTAGTATAATATTATTTAAATATCTAAATAAATGCAAACGGTGCACAGCCGGATGAAGAGCAGAGGTCAAGTGGCGGGTGAGTCAACAAGCCCGAACTGCGTGGACACTATTTGTAAATCCCACCAATGCGCGTGGCGTAACAACACGCGCCACAACGTTTCAAACTTAACACGTTACGTTTGTTGGGTTCTATAGATTTGTGAAGAATGCGAAATGATTCTTAGATGTGTGGAATTGATTTATTTCCTTTGTAGTGTATAAAAAATATTTTTTATTTTTTCTTATATTTTTTATAAAGAAAATATATAATAATGTGACGAAAGACTACAAAGTGATCCTTTAACGGTTTTCTTTTCTTTTTGAGGTACAAAACCCTAAATATGTATTATATATTAGGTTTTTTTATTAAATTACGCTGTAAGAAAATATGTTTGGCAACATGGGGACATTGCTTGATGAATGGTGGAACTGGATTTTTGTTTCTTATTTATCTGTATAACTCCAGGTGAAAATTGAACGTACAACGGAAATTCCATTTTTATTATTTACGCTTTAATTACATCGTTTTACTGAGAATATTATAATTTGATACTAGCATTCATTTTTGTGCTATAATAAAAATTATAAATGTTTATTTAAATAAAAGAAAAAAAAAGAAATTTATAAAAATGACTTTGCCCAGATCCAAATGAATTATGCATTCAAATAAAATTTGAAATTCATGGAGTGTCCTATATTCCAAGATACGAAAAGCGGTTATTTATTGAAATATCTCTGTCTGTCAGTGAGTATTTTAGTCCCACTAAAATATTGTAAAATTATTTCATAGATTAATGATATTTTTTCATTATGATCCTAAGTTACAATTGCGGATTCCATATCCACTTCCACGATGGAAGGAATTATTTTCTTTTTTTTTATTCTTCGGCGTTGACACCCAATGTCTCGACGAACTACCCACATTCTCCAAGCAATTTTCTGAACAATAAGTTCCTTCTGCCTACCCTGTTATGAGAAAAAAAATGTGAAAATAAATCTGTAACTTTAGATAATCTTTCTTTTTGTATAAATCCTAAAACAATATCTTATTTAAATTGTTACAAAAATCTATACTGCCACCGTGGCACAGTGGGCCAGGGTCGAACTGTAAGTGTGATGACAGTGGGGTCAACATCCTCTCGAGCTATTGTGAGGCCCGCGCTCGACCGCGTCCAAGATTTAATTAATTTGAATACTTTAATTTTAATACTTTAAATTTTAATACTTTTAATTTTAATACTTTAGTTAATAAAAATGTAATGGAAAAATTCCCTGACCCGCTGTGTTGTGCTTGGTTTGTTGCAGAGCGAGATATTATACTTCAAACTATTTTATTTTTTCTCTCTAGCTATATAAATATGGTGTTGGTATTTGTCGTAATACTTTGTATCTAAAATCTTCATTAAAACGAATTTCGAACAGATAAAATGTGTAGGTACTTTATAGGCGAAGTGCTTACTGTGCTATACTCAAACGAAACGAAATAGCTTTTATAAGTAATTTACAATTCCATTCCGCATTGCTCGCCGGATAGACAAAGACTAGGAAATTAAGAGGTACCGACCTATTCCGTCGCTTCTAATTGTCAAAATATCTGTGAGAATATGCAAAATTTACAACAATAAATTGACAGAAATAGAAAATTACATGATATTATATCAAAAAAACTATACAATATAGTATTGAATTAAACAGTTTCTTATAGAATGTATGCTTTTTTTTTTGGACGTACTATGTAAAATTTTAATATTTGACTTATTTTTTTTATAAAAACTTCAGCTTTCTCTTTACTTATGAAAGAAAAATATTATTATTTTCTCTTTTAATAAACATAAAAAAAAATTCTTTTCAAAATGCTAGTTTTAAATCTTAAACCGTATTAATAGTTTATTTTCCATCTTTTGTTTAGCAAATTTCAATAACAGCTCGAAGGATGCTACATAGTCATGTCAATCTAACCCGAGCCACGGAATTCGGTCAACGTTTTGTTTCTCCAAAATATTGCTACAACATTTTCACAATAAAAAAGGTTGTTCAAACATTCAGAAACGCAAAAATACTTTAAATTCGTGTTCTTAATAGCTAATTTTGTAACGATTGAACCCACAAACTCTGTCCTACAGTTCAAAGACGATATACTAAATAATAGCCATTGGAATCAAAAATGAAAACATAGTAATTTATGGGAAAAATGTCAAACATTAATAGTTTTCTGTCTACGACGCATAAAGTCAGATGTAAATGAAACACAAATATGACAATATAAGCGTCTCCACTGCGATCACGTTCAATGTGAAACAGTAAAACATAAAGCGGAACTGTCTTTAAGCTACATATCTTTTTTTTTTTTAAATGTAACAAGAGTATTACTTAGTTATAATATTCATACGATTGGGCATGTACGAAGAGGTTGATGACAGTCGACGAGGCGAAAGAGGTATGCAGAGACCGTAGCGGCTTGCTCCGTTGTCTTTAACTATACCGCTATCGAGGGCAGCTAGTTTATTTTAGTTTTGTTCTATTTATACGATGGTAATGAGTTTGAGGAATGAAATATTAAATAAATATTTATTTAATATATAATTTCAAATTACAATATTATCTCGTTCTGGTAACGAGGGAACCTATTTTTAAGACCGTCCCTCACGCACCACTCAATATTCGAGATATCACCCATTAAGTGGCGGAACTCAACGCCGCCTTTCATAACACATTAGCACGACTTAACTCAAAACAAACTCAAGCGCCTCCGTAATTGCGTTTAGTAACGCAGTGTAATTAACATAAAACGCAAGCCAAGTCGGCACGTGCTTGCTCTATAAACTACATACATCGTTCATTACGTGAATAATGTAGAGTATGCGCTTCAAACATTAGAATTTATGTAAATAAATACCCATGTAGAGTTTACAATTCGAAATATAATTTTACATTAGAATAGCCACTGTGTAGTGTAAATAGTTGAATGATACGGATCATAGCGGATGTTATAATGATTAAGCAAAGTGGAAATTATCAGTCCAAAATGATTTTTTTTTTATAACTGGGCTACTAATTGTAATGGGGTGGGCAGACTCAGACCAGTGTTAAGACATTCTGTTCCTCACGCGCTATCCGTTATTCAAGATTTTGGGAATTGAGTGGCAGAGATCAATACTGCGTTTTATTTTCTTAGCAGAGCTAGGAAAATCTTTTAGGAAATGTTAATAAAATTCCGTTCCCTGAGTTAAAATGTAACAATGTACTAATTTCCTCGTAATACCTCAAGAACTCAACGGAACGTAGAAAACGGAAGTTAGAAACATACAATCATCGTATTAAACGGAAAGTAGAAACATACAATCATCGTATTAAACGGAAAGTATACGGAAAGTAGAAACATACAATCATCGTATTAACAGACAGACACGGTCCCACTTTGGCAAGAGCTTCATGTTTTCTTCCTCAAATTGCAGATTAGGCAAAGACGTAATGTCAAAACACACCGTTCTCCATTGTCCGGCATAATTTAAAATATTAGCTATTTCTATTTTTAAAAGGTTTCATTTTCTCAATTCACTATGAAATCATCAAATTATCATTACGGCGGAAACAACCGAATCCACCAATTTACGCGGAATATTTTAGAACCGCGATTTGTGACAGATGTTACCTTATACAGATTGACATGCTTCAGTAATTGAAATTTATTAATGCTTAAATTGATTTTGGCGTTAAAATATCAATTTGCTATATTTTTTCAGCTAATAACTTTTTCTAAATTTGCTTTTTTTAATATTGAGTCGCGTTTCGTTGTAACTACTGGAGCAAGAAATAAAAGTAGATAACAAAATATCCCTCCAGAATTCGGCGGAAGGTGAGGAACGGAAGTGTCTTAATGGGAACGGAGTGTCTTGACACTGGATTCGCAGATTCCCTCTACCTACCCTAATATGTGCAGGATACAGCGTAAAGCTTAAAAAAAACTAGTAAAAATCACTCTGGCCTTTAATGTTTTTTGATATTTAATACATTACGTAACTAAGCAAAAGTGATGTAGCATAACTGAACAGAAAAAAGAAGATTTTTCTTCCTTTGAGTAACAATTTAGCACACGTATAGATCTATAGATGATAAAGCACATTAATAAATGGACTATGGTCTATTTAACATAAAAAGAATTTTTCAATACATCTACACTTTCAACCAAACAAAATGTTCAGCTCTCTAAGCTCTATACTTCTATTTAATATTATATTAGTATAGACATAAGCACTTAATCTTTTTAATTCAAATTTATACACGAAATGACTGTCAGGTGTTGTTTTACTTTCAAATATCTGGGTTGTAATAAACAGGTGCTGCTATAAGTTACACAATTAACAAACTGTGAACTGAAATTTTGTTTAACAAATTTAAATGGCACAAACTAAATATTGTTTCGAGTAGACCTATAGTGAATTTACTAGAGGAACTTAAACTTTTCATATTAAAATATTTTGATTTTGTTGAATTCTAGTGTGTATATAAAATAATGTATGACAATGATGCTGTGAATATAATTATAACTTATACTAAAATAATAAGAACAAGTTTCTAAATAAATTGTAAATAAAATATTAAATCAGCTTCACGCTGTATCCCGCACACAGTAAGGTAGGCAGGCAGAAGGAACCTAGTGTAAGATACTCCGTTCTCCACTTTCTGCCGAATTCTGGAGGTATTGCGTGTTAAGTAGCAGAACTAAACGTCGCGCTTTGCCTCGACGCAAGAGCGAAATATAAATTTAGTAAATATTTCATCTCCTCGAGTGGGGATCGAACCCATAACCAGTCAGCTTTACAGTCACACTTTGTGCCGCTGCGCCATGACTGGCCTCTAAATAATATGTTTTTTTTTTAAATTTGTTAATAATAATAGTTTTCAGTGTTGAGTACCGCCACTCAACGTTGTGCTCCAGAATTCACCGGAAAGTAAGGAATATCTTAATGGGTACGGATTGTCTTAACACTAGGTTCTCAGGTACTTACTGCCTTCCATGTTACGTGCAGGATACAGCGTGTTGAAAAGAAATATCTTAATGCCATACCATAAGAAATATAAACATTTTCGAGCTAAAAACTGCTAAAATAATATCTACCGTAGATTCCTACGTTACTTGCATACACTGAAATAGACTGCCCCCAAATTCATACTTTGTGAAGAGAAACTCTTCGAATTCTTGAAATAATTGCTGTTTTGATCGAAACCTTTGTGTATCCCAATTCCCAGGGCTAGGTTTATTCAACGTTATACACACACATAGTGATATGTGTTCGTAGCTTCAATATCGTTTGAGCGTGAATGTTTACTTTCTAAGAAGTACTGGAATAACCCGGTCGTTTTAACTGAAAATGTAGGGTTTCAGTAAACAGTTAACACTAAGTAGCACATACTTTGTATTTAAAGACATTTTAAGATGTAGTACATATTTTTAAATGCTTCTGATTGTAAGCCCGATAGTCGTAGATTCGATTCCCACTCAATTATTTTTACTTATTTAGAAGAAGTATAAAAATTTGAACGAAGCGGTACTCGAACCCGCGCCCACTGGCAACCGACCAGGTGCTCTACCACTACTCCATATGTTTTACTCCTTACTTTTTACAATTTATGTTGTTAGCATCTCTGTAGGGATATTTATACAAATTTCCGCTATCCAAAGATAATTAATAAGAATTATCGCCTGGCAAGAGAGAAAGCTATTTATTAAATATTTTTAACATTTTTAAAGTGTTATTTCACACTTGGGAAAGATCTAAAAATACTTATTTAAAAAACGTATAAATTATTTTTGTTTTCTAGCTGTAGAGTAAAAAAGCGCGAAAGTGTATTGGAAGGTCAGTCGTAACAAAGAATTACAAATAAGTTAAATTATCTAATTTATGTTTGAGTGAGACACAACATATTTTCTTAATCATCATTAACATTATTTTTTTTATTTCAATATCACTTTTGTGAACTGTAAAACTTAAAATCCTGTTTTTTAACCTTGCTCGCCGAATGTAGCTTACATTCAGCGTTCTGCGCCAAGCTGTTTGACACACAAAGTAACGATAGCATACTATATATACTGATTACTATCTTCAACACATATAAAAAAAAATCTAAGCCATAATTTCAAATCAAAATTGATATTTTACAATTGAATCTCTGTAATCTAGTATTGAATACGAAAGATTCATCGGGAAACGTCCTCAGAGAGCAAGCATTCATTTCTTTTATGCAGCAGCTTTGGAAATAGCGAAATCCTCCGCAACGAGTATTTCTGACGTTAGCTCCGTTTGTGTTTATAAATTTTTGTTTCGTTTTTACATACATTAATGAATCGTCAAATTTCTTTGGAATAAAGTACAGATTCAATATGTGGATATTTTTCATAAGTGAGTATTTTTATGTATCACAAAAGTGATTTAATGTATTATATATTTGAGTACGTATATAATCTTAATATAAAATAAATAAATTAAATCAGCTTCACTTTGCTGTATCCCGGGCATAGCAGGGTAAGCAGAGGGGACCTAGTGTTAAGATGGTGCGTTCCTCTTGGAGGTATTGCTTATTGAATGCTTGAACTTATCGCCCCGCTTTGTCTGGACACCAGAGCGAAGAGAGGGAAATATAAATTGAAACAAATATTTAATTTCCTCGAATGGGATCGAACCCACAACCAGTCGCGTTTACAGTTACATTTTGTGCCCCTGCGCCACTACTGGCCTAAATAAACTATACATCTATACATATAAAAGAATTAAAGTGTATGTCTGTAATTCAAAATAGGTGTGTAATGTGTAAGAAAATAACTGTTTACACTTGGTAAACACTTAATTACATGATACTGAAAAACTAACAGACCACTTAAAAAAATTAACCTCTCTGTCTGTTCTTCAATTAATCCGAACTAATCAATCTCCGTAACTACCTATATGTATGGAACTTTTACTGGAAGACAGATGAATTGTGAAGCAACATATAGGCTACTATCCAGAAATTAATAAATAAACAAATATATAAGATAGAAACAAAGTCCTTTTAAAAAAACTAAATAAACAAAAATCATTGAGTACTTCAAAGTAAACTATACTAAACTATAACATAGTAAAAATCCTATTTTACTGCAACTGTGCAATGGGCCGTAACCCGTAGCAGTTACGGACTACGGCGTAGCGCTACGAGCTCTACGAGTGCATGTGCTTGTGCTTCATATACGGTTGGGTTATTTAAATTACGCTTAGTTAGAGTTGTTAGGATTTTTTTTAAATATATAAATATTTTTTTATTTCAGTTTCATGCTTCTTTCCGTATATAGCAGGGTAGAGGGAAGGAATCTAGTGGTTAAATATTCTTTCTCTCACTTTTTGCCCAATTTATGGAGTACTAGCGGGCGCGCGCAGCTTCGCTTGCTTATTTGCACCCTTAGGGGTAAATCAAAAAAAAAACCACAAAACACGTGTTCAATAAAATATTTTAAATTTTATAAAAATTTAAGATTTTTCCATATAAACTTTCAACCCCTTATTTGAACCCTTAGGGGGTGAATTCTAATAAACCACGAAACACGGGTTCAATTAAATATTTTAAAGAGTCTGAATTTCAAATTTTATAAAAATCGGTGCTGTTTTAAAAAAAAATCCATACAAACTTTCAACCCCTATTCCATCCCTTTAGGGTTAAAATTTTTCAAAATCCCTTAGTGGATGTCCAGATTATAAAAATAAACATCTGTCCAAATTCTACATTTCTACCATCAGCGGTTACGGCTGTGCGTGCGTCTTACCTCAGTCAGAACAAGTCCCCTTTATATATATAGATTTTGATGACATTTATCTAAAAGAACGGAAAATTGTACACTTAGAAATGATAATATTAATAAATACAAAGCGCAGTTTCGCCACTCAATACGCAATATCTCGAAAATCAGCGGAAAATGTGGAACGGAATGTCTCAACCCTGGGTTCCGTCTGCCTACACTATTATGTGCAGGACAGGTAAAAAAATAATTCTTACTAATTTAGTAAAAATTGAAATAATATTCAAAAGCTGAAAACCTAGACTATCTAATACAGTATTAGATAGTCTATTTTTCCAAAAAAAAAAAACATAAATAAATACATCAGATATTCCAAAACCACCTTAAGCATTGCATGTTAGCAACGACGAGCATATTTCCTACTATACACATTGTACATGAATAATGGAGGAATCACGTTCCAGGATACATTTAGGTTTAAATTTTTAGGTTTACACGAGCGTTAAATTGCACTCGAATATTTAACGTTCAAAACCTAGGCTGCAGTATACAGCGCATTACTTAACTGTATATCTATTAGAAGACGGTTGGCTAGTAAATGTATGTATATAATGGACGTGGTGTCGTTATATAAAATAATATTTTGAGTTGTTTAATTTTTTTTTGTAACAAGGCATTGTGCGTCGTTGAGTCCCGCCAGTTGGAGAATTCTGGAGAATTCTGTAGAAAGAGCTGGGTCTTAACTGAAATGGAGTGTCTTACACTCAATCCTCTGCCTACCCTACTATATACTGATAGAACTTGACGCCGCGTTTTATATCATTTATAACGGAATAGAGAGAAAACCTATTGTCACAAAACTCTGGTCTCTGCTTTCATCCGAATTTAAAATATTGCAAGATGATTACTGAAACTCATGCCTCTTTTTGTTTATTTATTATATTAGTTACGGTCGAGGTCAGACATAGAATGAAATATTTAATATTATCATTGCTTTATTCATATCTTTGTCCTGGAATCGAGGCGAAAGCAGACCGTTGAGTTTCACCACTCAAACCGCAATACATATAGAATTTGCGGAAAATGAGAGGCAAAATATTTTAACGCTAGGCTCCCTCTGACTACCCTGTTACATTCGGGACACAGCGTGAAGCTAAAATAAAATCAGTTTCGATTTCTTTAACCAGATAAGAGGAAATAAAATATTCAATAAACATAAATATAGGCTACTGGCGACCCGCTCGCGGCTTCGCCCGCTTTAACCACAGAATTATTTACTTAAAACACTAAAATTATATTCATGTTTCAATATACCTATAATATATATTTGCAACGCGCTTAAGATTTCTAATGTAAAAACTTTTAAAACCTTAGGTCGCATTTTCGTACCTCCCATAAGAGAGATGCAACTGTCAATTTATTAATTTCTTTAAACTTTTGCCTTAAGGAGTCTTTAGGACCTAAGTTATGGTTATAGCTATATAAAATCCTAACTCATAGCTACAATAAAATCCTAACTCATCCGTGTCTGTACATGGAAGATATATTAGAAAAATTGTTATTATGGATATTTAAAATTGTAATTGTATTGAGGCCGGCCGTGGCGCAGTGGCACGAAGTGTGACTGTGAAACCGACTGGTTGTGGGTTCGATCCCCACTCGAGGAGATGAAATATTTATTTAAATTTATATTTCCATTTCTTCGCTCTGGTGTCAAGGCAAAGCGCGGCGTTGAATTCTGCCACTCAACACGCAAGGCCTTCAAAATCGGCAGAAAGTGGGGAACGGAGTGTCTTAACACTAGGTTCCCTCTGCCTACCCTGCTGTGTGCGGGATATAGCGTGAAGCTAATTTTTAATTTTTTAAAATTGTAATAGAACTTGGTCAGTTTGTCTGCTTATCTGAGCGTTCACGATAATCTCAGAAAGGGCTTAACCGATTCAAGTGCAGTTTTGTAATTTGCCTAACTTCCTTTAGTTACTTAGTATTAGTTTTATTTTAATCGGGTCACACAAAATTAAAACCAGATTCATGCTGTATCGCAGGGTATAGCAGGGTAGGGTAGGTAGAGGGAACTTCAGTGTTAAGATACTGCGTATGATATATGATTGACAAATGAAAATATGATTAAATTACAATTCAATCCTCCAAGTGGGAATGGAACTCATAACGTCACGTTACAGGCACAATTTTGTGCCCCTACGCCACGACGGCCTTGAATATTTATACAGAATGGAAGCGTCAGCGCTTTTTTTACAGGGACAGTATATAGGATAAAATATTTTAAACCCATACCTAAAGAAATTAATCAAGATACCTCAACAGCTTAAACGTAGGATTTTTTTGCATAGATACCAATAACGTTAACACATACTACTACAAAATATTACTAAAAGCTAAGCAACTTTGAACTTTGCCGCCAATACCTACGACTCGTATGCGGCGGTTTCCCTTTGATAGGCCTATGTCTGTTTGCGTTTTTAATATTAACAAATAGCGTTTTATTTTAATATCAACGATAATATATAATTTATTTTGTATAAAAAAATAACTTTTTCATTTTGGGATTTTTTAAATTGTATTAGTCTTTTATAGAGTAGTTAAACCTATGGTTTCATTTAAAGTGGTGCTGACAAAAATACTATATAATTGAGCATATTTAATATCTATAGTGACTTTTTAGTGAATACAACCAATAGTTATTACAACACTTGCAAAGAAAGCATATTTCAGGCTTTTTTTTAATTCTTATACCTTTTGAGAAACTACCAACATTCTTATCGTTAATAAATTATTTTTTTCAAAATAAATAACCGGCTTCACCCGCTTAAATTTGTGAATTATTTGTTTGTTTCTTTACAGGGAATTACGTTCCTGTTTTAATAAAAAATATATGCTTGCGGCGCACTTATGATTTCTAATGTGAAAATTATTAAAACCATGGTGGCATTTTAGATTTTCATTAGAAAAATTATTATTGGAGGCAGTTAACAAAGTTATAGAACCAGAAACAATAATATTTGTAAATTTTGTTTGTTTGTGGGTTTTTCTGTTAGTCGACGCTTATCTCAGAAACGATTTAAGTGATTTAAAGAGCTAAGACGTGAGCGCAGTGCGGGAGCGGTAAAATCGGTTTAATTGTTTTTATTGTAACATTCATTCATGTATGAATGGTGTAATGATTAAAAAAAATTACCTTTATAACTATTTATTTATATCCTCATAGAGAAATCACAGCTTTTTTGTGCACTGTTAGTTTTTTAAGAAAATAAATTTGATCAAAATACACTTATTTATCTATTTATCTATATACATAAAAGGACATGTACTTGACTGACTGAGGTAAGACACACGCACAGCCGTAACCGCTGATGGGAGAAACGTGAAGTTTGGACAGATGTTTATTTTAATAATTTGGACATCCACTAATAAGGAATTTTGAAATTTTTTTATCCTAAACGGATGAAATAGGGGTTAAAAGTTTGTATGGATTTTTTTCAAAACAACACCGATTTTCATAAAATTTGAAAGTCAGCAGACTCCTTAAAATATTTCATTGAACATGTTTGTGTTTCATGGTTTTTAGAATTCATCCTCTTAGGGATGAATTCTAAAAACAATGGACGGGGTTGAAAGTTTATATGAAAAAATCTTTAAATCGCCACCGATTTTTATAAAACATTAAATTCAGACTGTTAAAAATATTTTATTGAACACGCTTTTCGTGGTTTTTTTAGAATTCACCCCTAAGGGTGCTAATAAGCAGGCGAAGTTGCGCGCGCCCGCTAGTTTCAAGATAAAAATTAAAATAATATATAATATCTTATATATTATATTGTTATACTGTAATAACATATCATATATTTATCAAAATGAGAATGTATTGTTTTGTTGGCTCCTGATAGTTATTACAACACATGCAAGGAAAGATCATTTTAGAAAGTTGTTTAATTATATTAGAATTATAAAAACTACTAACATTTTTATGGTGGATAAAATATTGTCTGTGTTTTCCACCTGAAAAACACTAAGGGCGAAAAAATATTAAATATATATAAAAATATAGATACCACATTAGTATCGATACTGTTGTACTGGTAATAATAAATGAAAAAAATGATATACTACGTACGGGATACCTTTGTATGCAAAGTTTAAAGCTATTCATTATGACAGAATATAAAATATATATATTTTAGATGTCCCTCTGTACGACGACGGCGGCTCTGTTCTAGTTTGCACTTTTTCCTTTGAAAATTAGTTATTGTAACATAACTCAAAAAATTACACTTGGCATCGTCAACTTTTTGTAGATATTGATGTCTTCTATAAAATTGTAGTACATCACTTTGCTCTATTGTCAATAATTTCCACAGCGTACGCGGTATAAGGTTATTTTTTTGTAATTTTTCTACACCTTAATCGTCTAATTGTAAAAGAATTTTCCAAATCGTTCTCGTAGTTTCGGGGCCTATTCAAATCAAATAAAGAAACAAAAAATCTAATCGATTGTCTTAATAATTTTAGTGATATCGATGCACCTCCCCCTCACCCCCGCAGAGTTACTCGTCACGGTGCGCGAGGCCACACGACACACACTCCGCATTTTTTATTATTACACGATTTTCTTTAGATTGATATTTTTAAATTCGTTATATCTTTTGAATGGGATGTCCGATTTTATTTATTTAAAAAGTATTATACAGGTATTGAAATTATCTTAAATAAAATATCATTTTATAGGATAAGGATTAATGCAGAGGTATGAATAATATGGTTTGATTATTGTCGGCACTTTTGTTAACTTATAAAATATAAAAAAAATGGTTATATTGTCATAAGTACAGTAGTTGGACATATGCTATCACGGACTTTTATATAGATATTGATGCGCTCTATAATACTGTAGAACATTGTTTTGTTCTATCATCATTAGTTTTCGCAGCGCATGCGATGATAGAATTGTTAAGATCAATTTCTTCTCACCTTGGGTTACATTATTGCATTTTTATTAGGGATCTCTATTTTTTTTGAAAATGTAATATAGCCTATGCTGGTCAGTGAAGATGCAGCTTTCTAACAGTGAAAACAATATTGAAATCGGTCCAGTAGTTTTTGCGTGAAAACTCTACAAACATACACACATACATACATACAAAAATACAAATCTTACTTCTTTATAATATTAGTATAGATGATCATTATTGTTATACCAGAAACAATATGACACATCATCGGCACATAGAGGCCAGTCGTGGCGCAGTAGCACAAAGTGTGACTGTAAAACCGACTGGTTGTGGCTTCGATGTGAAATATTTACTTAAATTTATATTTCCATTTCTTCGCTCTGGTGTCGAGGCAAAGGACGGCGTTGACTTCTGCCACTCAACACGCAATGCCTCCAGAATTCGGCAAAAAGTGGGGAACGGAGTGTCGTAACACTAGGTTTCCTCTGCCTACCCTGCTTTGTGCGGGATGTAGCGTGAAGCTAATTTATTTATTTATTTTATCAGTTACGAATTCAAATCTCGTCAACCACTGTATTGGAGAAAATATTTTTTGTGTAAAATATAAAATTTAAATTAATGATAGCTCTCCCTATTTGTACATGAATACAACGGCTGTAAACGGTCCATTAGCACTACGTGAGCTATTCAAATTATGAGTGATTCACTAACGCCGCTCGTTTCAAGGCAAGTAGCTTTTAGTGAACTTTGTGGTTTCACAGAATTTTTTACTAGTCAAAGACGCAATAGATGATGCTCTGGAAAAATAGAGACTATAGTAAATTTACTTAAGTAAACTAAAATTACACTGTTACTAACATTTTTTAAATATTATTTCGCATCTAGATTCTATGGTGGCACAGGGCAATAAGTCGTGACGTTGCCTATCCTGCGTACCCTGCTATATGCGGGATAAAGCGTGAAACTGAAAAAAAATCGCACTTAATTTCTTCTTTCGAAGAACCCTTTTTTTTAGAATATTTTTCTAATTTGGTAGCGGGTTGTTTCTTTTTAACCCACGCTTCTTGGAGACAAATTTTCTGATGAATAAAGTTACATCTTCTTCACAAATTCTTTTTTTTATCACAATTTCTGTATATTGTCCCCCCTATTATTTACCACCCGCGATATTTACAAATATTCTCTTCCAAATACTACTTTGTTTCTGTTATCCTTTTCTTACCGTTTCTAAGTTTCTTTAAAAGGTCCAGTATTACAAAACATTTATTTACATGAGTGCCCATTTTGATTTTTTTTAACTTCTCGCTTTATCCCGCATATAGCAGGAAAACCCAAGGGAAAGCAATGTAAGGACAATCCGTTCTCAACTTTCCGCTCAATTTTTGAGAGACTGTAACTTAACTGTAAATTAGAGACTGTAAATTAACAAATTTATAGTTTTAATTAAATTGAAATTAAATCAGCTTCACGCTGTATTCCGCACATACCTGAGTAGGTGGATGGAACCTAGTGTTAAGACACTCCGTTTCCCAATTTTCGCCAAACTAGTTTTCTTATTATCTGTAAGTTAATTATTAAGATTATAAGATAAACCCATCTATACGTCCAAAACCTACAACAAATTTGAGAAGCGAGCAAATATTTTTTTACAAGGCTTCAAACCAGCACTTTGTTAAGAATAGATTGAGCTCACACACTTTCTATGAAACTAAAAAATCATCTAATCTAATAGATATTTCATATAAAAAAAATCCATTATAACATTTATTTTCAGATAACTTCACTAATGTAATAATGAAAGGACCACTCGTAAACATGTTTTCCCCATTTTCGCTTCAATGATCTAATCCTATTTAACGTCGATTTATGATGAACCCAAAACGCTTATATGAACCTACTGCCATATTATTAAATTTATTATATTTAATAGTTGTTAGATATTTTTTTAAATTAATTTAAAAAAAAGGAATGGAAGTTATATAAAATATTTTTTCACTTTCGCATTTTTAGTCTGTTTGATCTGTTAGTAAGTATGTTTTATTTAAGTGGGGAATCAAAGTATCTTAATCTACTTATCTTCTACCCCGCTAGGGATAAAGCTTAAGTTAAATTAAGTTGAGTTATTAAAAAATATTACAAGCTCAATGTTAATGAAATCATTACAAACCTTTAAATAACATTAAAATACATAATAATTATAATAAAATTTCCGTAACCATAAGCTGATCCAGCGTAGATGTAATTTTCCCAATTTTATTCACTGATAAGAGATTGAGGTTGACATAAGCTACTTATATATTTTAATTTTACAATTCCTTTTCGTATTTAATGTTAATATACGCTTACTTGCATATATATTTTTTATTATTTGTGGACATAAGTGAAAAGTTAAATATTTTTTTTGGTAAATAACAGACGGTTTTCACATGTGAGACTTACTGCAGTGCTGTGGATTCAATCTTTATTTTGTCAATTATTTTAAAATTGAACTTAACGACGCGGGAACATAACTTTGAGGCCAGTCTTGGCGCAGGGGCACAAAGTGTGACTGTAAAACCGACTGGTTGTGGGTTCGGTCCCCTCTCGAGGAGATGAAACATTTACGTAAACTTATATTTTCATTTCGTCGCTCTGATGTTGAGGCAAAGCGTGGCGTTGAGTTCTGCCACTCACCACGTAATGTTTCCAGAATTCATCAGAAAGTGAGGAACGGAGTGTTTTAACGCTAGGTTCCCTCTGCCTGCCCTGCTGTGTGCGGGATACAGCGTAAAGCTCAGAGAAAAACGCGCTACGCCTAAAGACGCGCTTTGACAAAGAATGGCGTATTAAGTTTTGTTACACATCCTATCTCGAATTGGACTGACTAAAGGAAAATTGTTGTCGTTCAAGAATCATTAATAAAGAAGTAGTATAGAGCAGAAATTCTTTGTATCACTGTAATATGAAACGGCGACGTCTGAATTACGGTTTTTTTTATACATAAGATAAAAGATGTTAAAAAAATAGTTACAAAAATTGGAAACAAAACAAAAATCCTAAATCTATCTTATAAAATAAAAATACAGGATATCTGTAATTAAGTATTTAACTCCAAATAAAAAACTGTAAAATTATCGTCGAACTAAACATTTAAAGTTAATACCAAGGTAGCTATCATGAACGCCTGTAATTGCTCACCATTAGCAGCTCTACGTGAGCTAGGTTAATTATGAATGATTTATACTGAACGCTCATTTGAAGGAAGGTAAGTAACTTTTAACCTATCTTCGTTTGTACATAACCGTATTTTTAATGTGCTCTAACACGCGATTCTTAGTTGTTTTATAATATTTGATTGTTGACCTTAAAGTTTTGTTTTTATATTAAATAAAAACCCGTGCGATTGCGTATTGTAATGCGATGTGTGCCCGTAGATCAACGGGACGTACAATTTATGAAAGTTGACAACTTAGATTTGTGGGCGTATGCCCATATTTTGTATGATATTAACAACAATTATAAGTTTGTGATAAAATAATTCTTTTCTTTCTTATCCTTATTATTCAAAGTCTGTTATATAATTAAAATATATATTATAAATATAAATAAAATTTAACAGATGTTTACTTTTTGTTGTTGTGCAATATTTCACTTATTGATAATTTTTATAATTTTTCAAGAAGTGAAATATATAGTGCAGAACTCTACGTGGATTCCCCTATAGGTTTTGATAACGGCGAATAAGGCTTGTATGAAATGAACTACAAGCATAAGCTTCTAACATACTGCATGGCTTAGACAGTCTCTATAAATTATAGCATTATTGACGAATAGCTATGAAATAAAAATTATAATAAATGCAATCCTGTAGTTTATGCACGAACGTTCATTGCTTTTACAGTTATATCATATTAATAGATTGGCTTGCGCTCACTTAACAGATACGGCTTTAGTTTCCAATTTCCAAAATCCTTATAATATGTATATATACATCTGTTCTATTACTGAGAGACAACACACAGTTGAAACTACAAAAAAAATTGGCATAGGTTTTCCTTATTTATTATTTATTCAACTAGTTAGTTCCCTAGACTAGCACGTTCAACCAAACAAACTCATAGATTAACTTAACTTCACGCATTATCCCTAGCGGGGTAGTCAGAGAGAACGGAGCGCCAAACGCTACGGTCTCTACATACCTCTTTCGCCTCGTCCACTGTCATCAACCTCTTCATACATGCCATTTAACTCATAGAGAGTTTATTTAACTCATAGATTAAATAAACAAATAAGTATTTTTATTTATATTTTTAAGCTGTAGCCCCAATAAGGGGAGGGAAGGGGGCCAAATTAAATACGTCAATATAGAAAATAGCGTTGTCAATCAGCCGGCGAGCGCGTCGAGTCACTGCTAGCGCGTCGTAATCAATCTTCATAAGGCTTAGCCTTTAAGAAAAATAAATTGCTTTACGTACGACTTTGTATGTACAGTGTATCGATTTGCCTGAATTTGTTATATTAGTCAGGATTTAGTTGAAATGAAGTAAAAAAAAGATATATTTATATTATTTTTTTAACTATATTTCAACTAAATCCTGTCTTCTTCTTCCTGGCATTAATCCCGGCTATTTGCCAGGGTCTGCCTTCCTGCTCAACCTACTCCACTTTGCACGGTCTTTAGCGTCCTCGGTGGTTAGACCATTGGCTCTCATGTCCTGCTTCACGACATCCAACCAGCGCTTCCTTGGGCGTCCGAGAGGTCTCACTCCAGGGACTGACATAGCAAGGCACTTGCATCCGACATAGTTCTCAGGCCGGCGCGTAACGTGACCAAACCATCTCAGGCGACGCTCTTGGAGCTTATCCGCTACGTCACGGACTCCAAGACTACCTCGAATGAATGTGTTGCGTATGCGGTCAGACCGCGTTACGCCGCACATCCACCTCAGCATCTTCATTTCCGTGACATGAAGCTCCTGAGTGTGCCGAGATAGTGCCGGCCAACATTCGCTGCCGTATAAAAGAACCGGTCGGATGATGCTCTTGTATATCAGACCCTTAAGTTTGGGCGGTATCCTGCGGTCGCAGACCACACCAGTGACCTCCCGCCATTTGGTCCAAGCAGCGCTTATCCGGCTATAGACATCGTGATCGATGCCTCCAGACTCGTGCATAACGGATCCAAGGTACCTGAACTTTTCCGACTTAACAGCTGGTTCAGGACCTATAAGGATAGTGCTCGAGTCCGGGCTCCCGCAGGCCATGTACTCGGTCTTCGACACGTTAAGTTTAAGACCGCTGTTCTCAAGCGTACCCTTCCACAGGTTCAATTTACGCTCCAGCATCAGTCGGTTCTCATCAATGAGTGCTATATCATCGGCATACATCATCAGCCATGGAGGCTGGTCTTGGATGTGAGCCGAGACAGTATCGAGCACCACATTGAATAAGAACGGACTAAGAGCCGAGCCCTGGTGAACCCCTACTGTAATGTGGAAGGGTTTAGTATCGCCAACAGCAGTCCTAACCATAGAAGCAGAATCGTGGTACATGTCTCTGATAATCTCAATATAGGCCTCAGGGATCCCTTTGGATCGCAATGCCCACCAGATGCACTGACGAGGCACACAGTCAAAGGCCTTCTGCAGATCTAAAAAGGCCACATGCAGAGCTCTCCTTTTTTCCCTGTATGCCTCCATCAATGTTCTGAGGGCGAAAACGGCGTCCATAGTGCCCGATCCTGGCTGAAATCCATATTGAGACTCAGAGACAGTACACTCGCGGCGGAGCCTGAGGTCGATCATGCGCTCGAAGAGCTTCATGGTATGACTCATAAGCTTAATGCCCCTATAACTACCACAATCTTGAACACTGCCCCTTCCCTTGTAAATAGGGGTAATAAAGCTAAGCCGCCACTGGTGTGGCATCTTTCCAGTGTTCAAGATATGGTTAAAAAGGGCAGTAAGCATGAGCACACCAAGAGAGCCCAACGATTTCCACGCTTCGATCGGAATGTCGTCAGGTCCCACCGCTTTTCCGTTCTTCATGCGTCGAAGGCAATTACGAGTTTCGTCAAGGGTTATCGGGGCAATAAGTCCGAGGTTAGGGGGTGGGTCGTGATGAAGACTGCATGGGTGCTGAGTATTCAGCAACTCCTGAAAGTAGCTTCTCCACCTCTCCTTCACAGAGGCATGACTACAGAGCAGCGTGCCCTGAGAATCTCTGACGCAAAGACATTTTGCGATATCTTGCGTCGCTTTATCCCGGGAACGTGCCAGTTTGTAAATGAACTTCTGCCCCTCCACAGTTTCAAGCTTATCATACAATGGTGACAAACTTTCACTGCGGGCTCTGGCTACAGCTCTTTTACAGGCACGTTTAGCTACTATGTACTCCAGTCTGTCTTCAGGAGAGTTGGATTGCTGCCACTTCTTAAAAGCATCCTTCTTTTCACGAGTCACCTCCTGCACCTCGTCATTCCACCACCATGTCTCCCTGTCGATGACACGTCCTCCCCTAGAAAGGCCAAGAACTCGCTTGCCCGCCGCAATGATTGCCGACTGAGCTCGATCCCAAGCCTCCTGAGCAGTCTCGGTGTTGGTCGAAAGATTATGACTTTTCACCTCTGCCAGGAAGTCGGTTTGCATCGGTCCATTCAGCAACCACCACTTGATCCGAGGCCTACGTTTCTCGGCTACTTTCTTCTTCGGAGTGACGGTAAAGTCCATGACAAGAAGACGATGTTGGGCTGTTAGGCTTTCGCCTGGAATGACCTTACAGTTAGTTACCCTGCCCATATGACACCGTCTGGTCAATAAGAAGTCTATTTGAGTTGAGTGGGACCCACTCTTATACGTGATAAGGTGCTGAGGATTCTTTTGGAAGAACGTATTCACGACGGCCAGATCCGACACAATACAGGTTCTCAGAATGTTTTCTCCCTCTGTATTGCGAAGACCGTGCCCAAAACCCCCGTGAACACGTTCATACGGCTCAGCAGCCTTACCGACGTGACCGTTCAAGTCCCCCCCAACTAAGACCTCTTCGGTAGACGGTATAGCAAGTAGCACTTCTTCATACTGCTCCCAGAATGTCTCCTTTTCGGACGCGCTACATCCCGCCTGGGGAGCATAGGCACTGATTAAGTTTGTGGTAACGCCCTCAATCAGTACCCTTACTCGCATCAAGCGGTCGCAGCGACGGTCAACTTCAAGGAGCCCATTCTGAAGCTCTTCAGAAAGCACTACCGCCACCCCGTTTCTACCTGAAGGTGACCCAGTGTATATAAGCCGGTAACCCTGTCCGATGTTACGGGACTTATTGCCCTTCCAGCGAGTTTCCTGGAGGAAAGCACACTGGACCCGACGTCTCATGAGTACATCTGCGAGTTCCCTGCATCGTCCGGTTAGAGAGCCAATATTCCAAGTTGCAAAGCGGAGTTTCCTTCTGGGTACTCGCGTCTTTAGCCGTGCCCGTACTTGACACGGTAGCCCTTGCCCACTTATCGCAGGTGTAGGGCGATGTGCCTGCGCGTCGTTTAGCGGCGACGCCCTAGCCGTACCCAGTTTTCCATTTGAACGTTCCATTGTAGCGGCGTATGGCGGTTTTTAAATGGAGCGACTGCCATCTGACCTCCAAAACCCTTTGTGGGAAGAAACCGGGGGGAGAGGAGTAGGATAGATAGAAAAGGGGGGAAGGATGGGTAGAAGGAGAGGGTAGGAAAAGGAAGAGATTAAAAGAAGGGGACACCACTTTTATGGACTGGACGGAGGTTATAACAAGTGGTGGCTCGAGGATCCGGGGTCGCGTACCCGTATGCCCAAGAACAAATATCGGACAGATATTAGTCAGGGCACCCTCTGAAATTTTCAACTAAATTCAACTAAATCCTGTAAAAATTTTAATGTGAAAAAATTGTTATAATGAAATAAAATATTTTTTTTTATGTAGGTATTAAAAAAATTCAAATATTTGTGAATATATTTAAGAAGTTTAAAGTAAAGTGAAGGAAATTAATTATACATTTTAATAATAGAAATGTTTCTTACACTTGGTGTTAAATTTTGTTTTTCTTCATACAACCAATAATTGAAACTGCAAGCAATAGCAATAGAACTACAAAGTATGGAATAGTAGCTATAAACGAAATAAATTATAAATTCTATCCTTGCTCTGGTAATACAAAGTGCGGCGTTGAGCTCCGCCATTTAAAATAAAATGTCATGAAAAACAAAAGACTAAGTCAAGACAGTCATGGCGCAGTTTGTGTACATAATAAAATTTAATATAATAAAAAGACAATATAAATACTAAGTTTACATTCTTAGAAAAAGGTTCAAATCTAAAAGATTTAATATAAATAAATCATTCTCTGCATAACATGAGTTGTATAGATGCTGCCGTTGTAAATTACTTGATAGACGGTTGTAATTCTCGCTGTAGAGTAATGTTCTAACATGTTTAAGATGGCGGAGTTTTTAATGAAAACTCTTTCATATATTATTCTTAAAGCATAATTGATTTTCACTTGTGATATAAGAAAGTTAAATGTTACATTAAATTGCTTATTGTATAATAATTTTAGATTCAATTTAAAAGAATTATCTTATAAAGCGGGGTGACTTTCTGCACAAATAAATTAGAGGCTATAATTTCAAAATGGAACAGAATCTTACTATAAATTGAATTTTACTGTATATAGATACAGTAAAATTCAATTTATAGTAAGATTAGATACTGTACATCTTGAGATGATTCTTCCGGTGTTGGAAAGCATTGCACTAGTGGTCACCCACATTATCAACTTTTCACTGTCAAGTTATGTCTTTCCTTCACTATGGAAGAGTGCCTGTCATTCCATTACCCAAATCCTCCAATCCCTCCAATGTCACTGATTACCGCCCCATATCCATCCTCCCTATTTTATCCAAGGTCCTTGAATCTTTAGCACATAACCAACTTTACTCCTTTCTATCAACCAATAATCTACTGTGTCCTTTCCAGTCCGGTTTCCGTCCCCTTCACAGCACAGTTGGAGCACTGCTGAATATAACGGAGGACATTCGGTGTGCTATGGACAACACCAAGCTCACTGTTATGGTACTGTTAGATTTCAGCAGTGCTTTAGCTCTGTTGACTTCGATATACTTCTTGGCACACTTCGAGCAGTCAATATTTCATCTACTGCTATAAGCTATTATCTCTTCGGGCGCCGGCAATGTGTTAAAGCTAACGATACCACATCGACTTGGCTCGACCTTACTGCTGGCGTTCCCCAAGGCGGCGTTCTTTCTCCTCTTCTTTTTTCTATCTTCATTAACAATATTTCTAGAGTCATTACTTCTCCTTACCATCTGTATGCAGATGATTTGCAACTTTACCGTCATAGTAACTTAAATGGACTGCCTGAAGCCATCGAAATGTTAAATAATGATCTTGATGCGATTCGAACTTGGGCTGAATCTTTCGGTCTATTAGTTAATCCAAAAAAATCTCAGAGTATTATCATAGGCAGTAATAGACTAAGATATAAAATTAACTGGGATTCTATGCCCGCGATACGCTACTCTGGAGTGCCGATTCCCTATTGTAGCGTAGCTAGGAATTTAGGACTTATTCTTGATTGCAACATGTCTTGGGCACCGCATATCAATGCAATCAGCACCGCATATCAAAGCGCATGCATTTTTCCTTCCATTCCCTGAGGCGTCTCCAATACTTCCTTCCTCACAAAACCAAAGTTATGCTAGCGCAATGTCTTCTCCTCCCAATACTCGACTGCGCTGACGTTTGCTATTTGGATGCGACTGAGGAGCTACTTAACAAATTAGAACGTCTTCAAAACCTCGCCATACGCTTTATTTATGGCTTACGTAAGTATGATCATGTATCTCAATTTCGAACTCAGCTTAAGTGGCTCCCAATCCGTCTTCGCCGTGATATGCACATCCTTACCTTACTTTTTAAAATCCTTAACTACAAGAATTTTCCTACATACCTACGCTCCCGCTTCAACGTTCTTCCTCCTCCCTCACGCTCTAGGCGGTCGTGTGTCGTCCCGGCGCTCGACATACCTATGAGCAACACCAAATTCTTGCAAAACTCCTTCTCCGTATATGCCGCATCCCTTTGGAACCAACTCCCTAACCCTATCCAGAGAACCTTTTCCCTAAAGTCCTTTAAATCCCAATTAAAAAAGCATTTACTTGCTACTGAGAACAATTAGTTTATATTCGAACAGTTTCAATATATTGCAGCTTCACATCTTTCATTTTTCTTTTCTTTTAACCCATTTAAATTACATGTATTCATATAGTATATGTGTTTAAGTATATGTATGTGTATATATATGTGTATGTGTGTGTATGTATGTATGTTTATATATGTGTATATATATTTATGTATATATATATATATATATATATATATATATCTCTACCTATATATATATATATATATATATATATATATATATATGTATTGTATATATGTTTATGTAGTTTCATATGTATTTTTGTATATATGTAGTTATATTTGTGAATATGGTGTTTCTTCTATTAGTTTATTTTGTTTCTTATTTTTTTAAGTAATTGCATTGTACTTTTCCCGCTGTTTTGATAGATATCCACTTCCACTGGTTGGCTGGAAGAGATTTCTTTTAGAAATAAGCCCACCCTTGTTAACCAACTTTTCACTTTATTTTACTGTATGTTTTGTTTGATGCAATAAAGAATATATATATATATAATTTTGGGTTCGATCTTTACTCGGAAGGAATGAATAAGTTTATATTATCTTCATTTTCCCTGCTGTAGTAGACAAATGGTGGTATTGAGTTTCTCCACTCAATACACAATGTGTCAAAAAATGAGCGGAAAATGTAAAACGGAGTGTCATAACACTAAGTTCCCTCCCTCTGTCCCTCTATCCTGCTGTGCTAGAAAAAATATAGTGTAGCTTTTTAAAATATTATTTACTAACAAAGGAACAAAATTTAGTTAGAATTATGTAAAAATTTTATCGTATCAAAACTCGATACGGTTCATACTTGGCTCTTAATCCATACTTTCCTATTTCCGCGAGTGGGAACCTAACCCCCAAACGTCACATTCAGTCAGGCGATCCCACTGTGCCACGGCGAACTCATGGAATTTTTACACGCTTCTAAATATTTTATTAAATTAAATTAAATTTGAAATAGTTACTAAACTATGTAAATATTATTATACAATTTATGTTTTTATAACAGAATATGACCGCGTAGATACACAGAAGTATATATATAGAATTATGGGACACATTAATTACCAATAACTGTATTGTGTTATCTGAATTATTAGCTTAATGTTATCCACCGATTTACTAACTTGATTAATTATAAGACGTTTTGGTTATTGATAGTTAGTGATTATAATATTTTCTTTTGCGTTTTTTTTTGTTTTAGTAAAAATATTTATCTTTAGCTTAATTTTGTTGATTTTAGATATTTTTTAAGGTTTCATACCTCAAAAAAAAATCTGTCTGTGTGTGTGTGGCTATCCGCATGTCTGCTGTCTGTTAAAATGGACCGACCATAGACAAAATAATCACAAACTTATATTTGTATTTCCTTTCATACAAACTGAACTGCGGGTGTATACCCGCAAATTTAAGTTTCTCAGCTTTACAATAATATAATTAATATTTTATTTAGTAAACATATTAATTTTACATATTTCAATTCCAAATCATATTACATCCTCAAAATTATATAGTGGAGATAGAGGACATGAAATATATATTTACATTTTTATATATATACGTTTACCCTGCAACATAGTCATGTCGGGTAAAACATAAAATCTGTGAAGCGTATACTGACGCTAATGTCCACGACACCCGAGATTGTTAGAGTTAATAGTCCTTAAGAGTTATATGGGAGCCACGAAACTACTGCTGTCTAAAGTCTGTTTAGATATTGTATGCTTTATATATCTCTATATGTCTAACTGGGGCCAGTCTTGGCGCAGGGGCACGAAGTGTGAATGTAAAATCGACTGGTTGTGAGTTCGATCCCCATTCGAGGACACGAAATATATATTTACATTTTGTCATTTCTTCGCTCTGGTGTCACGCAATGCATCGAGAACTCGACGGAAAGTGGGGAACGAAGTGTCTTAACACTAGGTTCCTTTTGCCTACTCTGTTTTTGCGGGATACATCATGAAGCTGATTTATATGTCTAATAAATATATTTGGCCTACCAAGGAAGCCGTCGTGGTGCACAACAAGAACCCACAACCGCCGCACACGCTGTCCTAATGACAGCGTGTTTGGCAGTTGTGGGTTCTTGTTCTATTGTGCCTCGGTATACCCCGAGTGGATTACAGTTTTTTAGAAAAGTATTTAAGTTAACTATTTACTCGGTACCTCCATACTACTTCTACCAATATATTTATATAGCCATCTTTATAATTATACCATATTGTATACATATGAATTATCCTTAAATACGAATTAGTCTAAGAGCCGACCGCTGTGAGACATAGCGGTGTGTTGTTCTACACGATGTTAACAACGCTAGTTTGTACTTGTACTGCAATGTATGGACATAAGTAACAAGTCAGTAATGTATTGTTCATTATTACTTGAGATTCTAATAAACGTTAACTATTAGTATTATTTTTTTTTGATTCACGCAGTATCACGCAGCAGTGTAGGCAGACGAAACTTAGTGTTAAAACCCTCCGTGCCCCACTTTCCCCTGAATTCTGGAGGTTTTGCATGTTGAGTGGTGGAACTCAACTCCAAATGAGAATCTAAACCACAACCTAACGCGCTACATCATACTTTGTACCCCTGCGCCAAGACTCACCTTAAAAATTGTTCTCATTTTTAATTTATTTTGTAAAAAAAAATTAAAAATATTAAAGTATAGTAATTAAAGCGTCACATATATGTATAAACAATACTGAATTTATCTTTTTACAGATTTTAGCTCTTTTCGCAGGAGAAAGGAAGTAAATGCCAAAAAATTCTATCCTACGCTTTCCGCTCAAATTCGAGACGTATTAAGTATCGGAACTCAAAGTCATCTTACCAATTTCGAGTAAATAATATTTGAATATAAAGGTTCTCTAGAAACAGTTTTTACTATTAAATATTGTCCAATTGCACCACGATGGCCTCGGCCATGGTTCGAGTTAAATATGCATATAAAAGAATACTCAATATGTTAATTATAAGAAAATTACGCAGCGAGTAATAAGTATGAGGTAAATATTCACAAACCACTCGCGCTATGCAAGTATTAACGTACAGTCAATGATGGTGCGTCCAGCAAAAATAGCATCAACCTTGCATTCTTAAATCAGCTTCACGCTGTATCCCGCACACAGCAGGGTAGGCAGAGGGAACCTAGTGTTAAGACACTCCGTTCCCCACTTACTGCCGAATTCCGGAGGCATTGAGTGTTGAGTGGCAGAACTCAACGCCGCGCTGTGCCTCGACACCAGAAATGGAAATATAACTTTAAGAAAATATTTCATCTCCTCGAGTGGTAATCGAACCCACAAACAGTCGGTTTTACAGTCACACTTTGTGCCCCTGCGCCACGACTGGCCTTACTTAATGCTTGACTTTTAAAGATTTGTCTGAGGATTTGTCTCTTTCTTTAAACCACTATTATATTTTTTTTACATTTTTCGTCTAACTGATTACATTACTGACTGAGATGATGATCATGATTAATTCTTATTACTCTATATTAAATTAAACCAATTACGCAACACATTATGTATTGCTTAATTGGTATAATGATTCTTTAAAATATATATCACAATAATATGCAATAACAAAAATTATTTATTTAGGAAACGTATAAAATTTTTAATTTAGCGATACTTGAAGCCTCTTAGAAATCGTCCAATCTTGGATGAACCGAGAAAACTATTAAAAATATTAAAAAAATATAATATAATTTATTTTCATATATTAAACTCATCCCACTTCCGTTACAGTCGTCTAGAGTCAGATCACTATAGGCGCGCGCATACTCAATGAGCGCGGTGTGGTTAGACAGCACGTTTTTGGTACACCATCGATTACCGATCGACTATCGATACTTTTAATCTGTGGCACGGGTTTGAGCTATTTTAATATGCATTAAATTTCGATACACATAATACGAATTTGCAATATTAACAATTGATATTATTAGTGTGACATTTTAAAGGTAAATTTGTTATGTTGACGTGATATAACGTGTTGGCTTATAAATTATACAATAATAGATTCCATTGTGACGCATGGTATCAAACAGTGGAGCATTTTTTAGTTTCATGCTGCATATCCTGCGCATGGGTGGGCAAAGATAACCTAGTGTTAAGACACTCAGTTTTCTACTTTTCGAGGGATTGCGTGTTGAGTGGTGGAACTCAACGCCGCTATATTGTCTTGTTACCAGAGCAAAAAAAATGAAAATATGAAATGATTTATTCTACGGGAGGGAATCAAACCATTCAACAATGCACTTAAATTCATACGTTGTGCTATATATGCCCTATGATGGCCTCAAAAGAAGACTGTGAGTTTAATTTTATAGGTTTGAATATTACGGGTGTAAATTATAGAATAGAGTATAAAATTTAAGGTGCTAAAGCATGTCGTTCATATTACTTCTCTTTAGAATTTCGCTATTTATAGATACTCTACTTAGATACGAATGGTAGTTAAAAAAACACGGTTTATCAAATGACAATGACAAGGTATCATCGTGGGTATATAGACAACCTGAATATCCAAAAAAAAATTTCATTATTTAAAAAAAAATTATAAGTCAAAAGTGAAAATTTTCTCATATACACCTACACCAACATTATATATTCAATTTAATAACACGAACAGCCTGTATTTAGTATTCTATAAGAATTTTACAGTAGCCAAGTTATATTTTTGTTTTATTACTGTTTTCCTAAACGCTTATATTGTCCAACTCGTTGATATTCAGTGGAAGAGGGCAGTGGAAATCTAAATAAACGGATTAGAAAGGTTCACTGTAATATATGCCGAGTTGCTTTTGTTTCGTCGCACGTGTGTTGCTTCGGAAACAACAAATCTCATTAGGCCCAAACGAAAAAACACAGCTATTTGCAAAATTGTACGTGGATTTTCTTTGTTATTATTGTGTTACAAATATAAGCGTAATATTATGAGCTTATTAGATAAAATAGTACTATACAATACTATGTTAGATTTTCGCTATTACTTCCCATTTACATATTATTTTTTAACCAGAATCGAGTATATTTAGTAATTAACATTCAGTTTTGAATACGAGATTCATTTAAAAATATATATATTTCCATATCCTCAATCAGCATCATTCAACACATAATACGTTGAAATTTAGCGGTAAGTGGACACTGAAATATCTTAGCTGTAGGTTTTCTTCGTATTTTTCATTTGCCCGCAAAGTGTACTTTTTAACACGCTTTTATTACATCGTCGCTGTAACAAACTATATAAAAAAATTAACAATCAGCATTTGAAACACTTGTAATAATTGTATAATATATTTTTTTTTCTTAAAACTCGACTAATTTAATTTCTCCACACAAAAATCGAATTTGTAATCAACTCCAACTTTCATAATCAATTACCAATAAGAATTTACCTCAAATTCTATAAAACATAAAAGCATACAATAAGAACAACTGAATTGTTATTACAAGTAATACACCCAATAACGTCGTCGTTTCAATCAATTTTATATTAACCAATAGAAAATAATAAAAGTAATGGCTCGCTCTCCGAAGCGTCTTACCTGATTTTGCAGAATTTCCCACAGGGATATATTTTAATTAGGTTCGTTCTGGCTTTTGTTAAGACTTAGCTATTTTTATTGACGTCAAATCGAGGGGAGCGGCTTCGTGTACGTTGTTTATTTATTTATATAATGTTTCTTTTTTAATTCACGTTGTATAGCCTTTGCACCAAGTAGAGGAATTTTAAGAGGCTAATGTTAAGACACTTTCGTTCTTCACTTTTTGCCGAATTCTCGAGGTATTGCGTGTTCAGTGGAGGAACTCGACGCCGTGATTTGCCTCGTTGCCAGAGCTGGGAAATTAAAATATAATTTTTTTCATTTACAATAGAGGGTATCGAACCCACAACCGTCGTGCTTACAGTCACGCGCTTGGATAATCTAAGATTAAAAAATTAAATCCCGCTGTATTGCACGTACAGCAGGATCGCAAGGGGAAACTAGCGTTAAGAAAGTATTCAATTTTTGAGACATTGCGTGTTGAATGGCGGTCGTGTGGATTTCAACGCCGTGGTTTGTCTGGTTACCAGAACAAGGAAATGATAATATTCATTCATCTGGAATCGAATCAACAACCGTTGCATTTACATGCTAGACGTAGGTTTTCGCACCACGACTGCCTCCATATTCGATATTATTTTTTCCACAATACATTTTTTTCAATCTGTACTCCTAGTGTTAGGATACTCCGTTCCCATTAAGACACTTCCGTTCCCCACTTTCCTTCTTTCGGATTATATTTATCATCAAGCAATAGTTGTTTTCAGTTTCACGCTGTAGCCCGCATGTAGCAAGTTAGGCAGGGGAGTCTAGTGTTAAGACACTCCGCTCCCCACTTTCCGCCGAATTCCGGAAGCATTGCGTATTGAATAGCGGAGTCAAATCATACCCTTGTGCTCCTGCGCCACGACTGGCCTCAAAAAAAAAACAAACTTCCCAATATTAATTTAAAGCAAGCTATTATGACTACAAGTATTCATATATTGATTCAATTTTAATTAATCCTTCCATGTTCGCATTCAAACGAATATTGCAAAAATTTTCAATCCATATTGCTTCAAGTACTCTTCGGTTAATGTGCAGAATTTCGAAATTACTGATACGTATAAAATGCGTATGAACCACAACTTAATTTACTTTATATGCGATTTGTGAGTTATATATTTATAATTATCGGATATTATGCATTTATATTAAGTTTATATAATTATTTATTTTTATTTTATTATTAATGTATTTTTTTTTAAATTCCAAGCTCTGGCTTGACAAAGCACTGCGTGCCATACTGACAATTCAATTAATTTTAGTGGTTTTTTTATAAGGCCGTTTTGGCGCAATGAGGTAGCGTCTAACTATAATCACGATGGCTATAGGTTCAATTCCCAGTCGGAAGAAAGAAATTATTTTATCACTTCATTGTCTTGAATTCGTGCGAAAAAGATAACGGAAGTATTGAAGAACATGGGGTTCCCTCTACTTACCCTGCTGTATTTAGAGTAGACCAATGTTTTAATTAGATAAACCATAATTACCTCTTTATATTTTAGAACACGTATGTATAATACATTTATAACGCATTGATCTCTAGGGGAGTTGTCAGAAAGTAAGAAAAATTGAAACATATTTCTGCAATCGTTGCGGATTGGGATTTAGTTTCCGTGCGGTTGGTTATTATTGTCCTTTTTCCTCCTTTTGCCACGATATTTTTATTATTTGTAAAGTAAATTTCTTATATTATATTATTGTGGTATAGGTGTTAGGTGTACTAACTATAGTTTATTAAATTTACAGCTGACTGTTTTTATGAACTCAACGTCGTGCTATTGCCTCGTTTTCAGAGTGAAAAAATCCAAATATTTAAAAAAATCCTTGAGAAGAAATCGAACTCACAACCAGTCACTTTGATAGTGGTAGAAATATAAATTTAAATAAATATTTCCTTTTCTCGAGTGGGAATCGAATTCACAATCAGTCGTGTTAATAGTCACACTTTTATACTCACGCGCTAAAACAGGCCTTAAAATATTCTTACACTTCAGTAAAACCAAGAAGGATTACAACATATTTATTATGTATAACAATATGTTCTATATATTTGCAGGTACCAAACAACCCTCCATGCTTGATCATATCGATGATGTTTAGGATCTTAGCATATTAAACAACATGCATATTCATGTCAGAGGAGCGACAGTAATATATCACAGATACGCCATTTTGATCCTTTCCAAAAGGCATTATTACACAATTTAGTTTGTATCGCCATTATGAATGCTTGCGAATTGGTGACGGCAGCTTAGATAGCGATTTCTAATTTTTCACGTCGTGCCAAGTTGAAGAGATCTCAATGGATCTTCAGCTAAAATATGTTGGAACAAGATCTGTTGTATTATTTATTACATATCGTTTTTAGTATTATTAATAATTCATTTCTAGAAAGTACTCAGAAAGTGGTTCTGGTACAGTGGCACTTGTAGAATCATTTTGAATTTGATAGAGAAAAGAATGTATGATGTACATTTCCAAAGAGGCCCTCAACCTACACTTGGCTCACAAGTTTCAGGTACTGCTTCGGAAGCCGACTCCATAGCGGTAAGAGAGGTTGAGTTTGATATGGTATAGAGGGTGAGTCAGTGTCCGTACGTATAATCCATTGAATACTAAATAATTTATTTTCATATGTACATTTATTCTGGTAAGATGTTCGTATTTTTGTTTTTTTTTTTTAATATAGTGAAACAAATTTGATGATTTTTTTTACTGTTGCTGTCTTTAACCCTCTGTGACTGACGTGGCTTAAGTTTTACAATTATACTGACGCTACTTTTATAAAATTAACTTATGCAGCTGTTTTATTTATATTTATTAGATCTTATACTTTATGTTAAATTTATCTTAAATATAGAAAACAATGTGTTTTTTTCAAAATTCAACAACGTTTATTGACTTAATATCTTAAAGTACATCGATTTTTGACAATTTTTCAAGAAAAATTTCCTTTGAACAATTACAGAAACAATATTTAGTCTAATATTTATTTAGAAAACGTATAAAAATTTGCAAGTAGCGGGTCTCGAACCCGCGCCTCTTGGAAACCGACCAGGCGCTCTGACCATTAAGCCATACGTGTGAACGTTCGTTCGAGTCGAGCATTTGCTGGACTCGAACCCTTAAAAAAATGATAATTTTATCATTTTTTTTACTAATATAACTTAACTTACTTACTAATATGATTAACAAAATTAATAAAAATATATTCTTCTAAAAAAGACACACACACTCTTGAAAACTACTCTTCTTATACCGGCAAACAAGTACTGCAACAAGGCACTACGTGCTCAAGGTACAAATATTTTTTGCTTTTGTGACAAAATTATTTAGTTGTCCTTTTTTCTCGCTTTCCATGTTCTCGGTACCGAACTTATCGTAGAGCACTAGCAGTCCCACTCCTATCATCGATCTTCAAAATTTCTGATAGTCTCAACACTCTAGGCAAGTTCATCTGTGTCTGTAGTTCTCTTTTATGAGACTCAGCTGGTTCCACTAACAATAACCGTCATAATATTATGGTTTTTAGTCCAACCGGATAAACAATAAAGTTTTTTGCTACGTTTGGCAGAATTTTCCCTTTTCTATACTAATATTATAAAGAGGTAAGATTTGTATTTTTGTATGTATGTATGTATGTGTGTATGTTTGTAGAGTTTTCACACAAAAACTACTGGACCGATTTCAATATTTTTTTCACTATTAGAAAGCTGCATCTTCACTGACCAGCATAGGATATATTACATTTTCAAAAAAAATAGAGATCCCTAATAAAAATGCAATAATGTAACCCAAGGTGAGAAGAAATTGATCTTAACAATTCTATCATCGCATGCGATGCGAAAACTATTGATGATAGAACAAAACAATGTTCTACAGTATTATAGAGCGCATCAATATCTATAAAAAAGTCCGCGATGGCATATGCCCAACTACTGTAGTTATGACAATATAACCATTTTTTTATATTTTATAAGTTATCAAAATTGCCGACAATAATCAAACCATATTATTCATACCTCTGCATTAATCCTTATCCTATTAAGTGATATTTTATTAAAGATAATTTCAATACCTGTAAGATAATTTTTAAATTAATAAAATCGGACATCCCGTTCAAAAGATAGAACGAATTAAAAAATATAAACCTAAAGAAAATCATGTAATAATAAAAAATGCGGAGTGTGTGTCGTGTGGCCTCGCGCACCGTGGCGAGTAACTCTGCGGGGGTGAGGGGGAGGTGCATCGATATCACTAAAATTATTAAGACAGTTAGATTTTTTGTTTCCTTATTTGATTTGAATAGGCCCCGAAACTACGAGGCCAATTTGGAAAATTATTTTATAATTAGACGATTAAGGTGTAAAACAATACCAAAAAAAACCTTATATCGCATACCCTGTGGAAATTATTGACAATAGAGCAAAGTGATGTACTACAATTTCATAGAAGACATCAATATCTACAAAAAGTTGCCAATGCCATGTGTAACTGTTAGAGTTATGTTACAATAACTAATTTTCAAAGGAAAATGTGCAAGCTAGAACAGAGCCGCCATCGTAGTACAGAGGGACATCTAAAATATATATACTTTATATTCTGTTATAATGAACAGCTTTAAATTTTGCGTACAAAGGTATCCCGTACGTAGTATATCATTTTTTTTCATTTATTTTTACCAGTACAATAGTATCGATACTAATGTGGTATCTATATTTTTATATATATATTTAATATTTTTTCTACCCTTAGTGTTTTTCAGGTGGAAAACACAGACAATATTTTATTTCATAAAATATTTTATTCACCATAAAAATGTTAGTAGTTTTTATTATTCTAATATAAATTAAACAACTTTCTAAAATGATCTTTCCTTGCATGCGTTGTGATAACTATCAGGAGCTATTAAACAAAACAATTCATTCTAATTTTTATAAATATATTATATGTTATTACAATATAACAATATAATATATAAGATACTATATATTATTTTAATTTTTATCTTAAAACTAGCGGGCGCACGCAACTTCGACTGCTTATTAGCACCCTTAAGGGTGATTTCTAAAAAAACCAGGAAACGCGTGTTTAATAAAATATTTTTAACAGTCTGAATTTAATTTTTTATAAAAATCGGTGGCGATTCAAAGATTTTTTCATATAAACTTTCAACCCCGTATTTGAACCCTTAGGGGATGAATTCTAAAAACCATGAAACACGTGTTCAATGAAATATTTTAAAGAGGCTGCTGACTTTCAAATTTTATAAAAATCGGTGCTGTTTTAAAAAAATCCATACAAACTTTCAACCCCTATTTCATGCGTTTAGGGTAAAAAAATTTCAAAATCCCTTATTAGTGGATCTCCAGATTATTAAAATAAACATCTGTCCAAACTTCACCTTTCTCCCATCAGCGGTTACGGCTCTGCGTGTGTCTTACCTCAGTCAGTCAGTGCCAAAAAAGCTATCATTTCTCTATGAGGATATAAATAAATAGTTATAAAGGTCAGTTTTTTAATCATTACACCATTCATACATGACGAATGTTACAATAAAAACAATTAAAGCGATTTTACCGCTCCCACACCACGCTCACGTCTAAGCTCTTTAAATCGCTTAAATCGTTTCTGAGACAAGTGTCGACTAACAGAAAAATCAACAAACAAACAAAATTTACAAATATTATTGTTTCTGGTTCTATTACTTTGTTAATTGCTCCCAATAATATTTTTTTGCTTTAATAATTTTCACATTAGAAATCATAAGTGCGCTGCAAGCATACATTATTTATTAAAACAGGAACGTAATTCCCTGTACCGAAACAAACAAATAATTCACAAATTTAAGCGGGTGAAGCCGCGAGCTGGTTGCTATAGTTTATAAAAGTTGATATTGTGTTTAGATGGATTTTAATAATTGGCACGTAGGTACGTTACATTCATTTACAATAGATATATTTTTCAAGAGAACTTAATCAAAACTTTGTATCTAAAAAAATACATGAAATAATCATGCTAAGGAAAACCAAATATATTTTATGAATCAACCTTAATGTTATATTCAAAACAAATGAATTGTATGTAAATTTATTAATACATTTCAAGTATGAAAAAAAATGCAATTTAATTGCGTTTCTGTGTATCTCCTTTTCTTTCCAATCATTTATATTTCTATTATTTATATCGATATATCAGGGACATAAATGCGGGAACAGAGCTGCCATTTTAGTACAGAGTAACCTCTAAAAAATATATTTACTTATTATAGTTAAAGAATAAAAAGTGTGAAGAGGAATGTGTGATTCCTCTATAGATTATATTATTCTACATAATATCATAAAAAAACAAGTTTAAACAGGACATATAATACTTCTACAGAAGAATTATTTTCGATCAATATTTTTTAACTTTTAATTTAAACACTTTGAATTGAACGAAAAAATTAGACGATTTTGTCTAAGTTTTTCGTCATAATGGAGCGAAAATATTCAAAATATTCATTTTTTTTTTATTTTGAAAAAAATAATTTATTAACGATAAGAATGTTGGTAGTTTAAATTCTTTGCAATAACTATTGGTTTCACTAAAAATCACTATAGATATTAAATATGCTTAATTATATAGTATTTTTGTCAGCGCCACTTCAAATGAAACCATAGTTTTAACTACTCTATAAAAGCCTAATACAATTTAAAAAATCCCAAAACTGAAAAAGTTATTTTTTATACAAAATAAATTATATATTATCGTTGATATTAAAATAAAACGCTATTTGTCATTAAAGACGCAAACAGACAAAGGCTTATCAAGGGGAAACCGCCGCATACGAGTCGTAGGTATTGGCGACAAAGTTCAAAGTTGCTTAATCTTTAGTAATATTTTGTAGTAGTATGTGATTACGTTATTGGTATCTATGCGTAACTGCGTCACACGAAATATAAGTTTGGATAAACATCAAAAAATCCTACGTCTAAACTGTTGAGGGACCTCCCTCATCTTGATTAATTTCTTTAAATATACTGTCCCCGTAAAAGAAGCGCTGACGCTTCCATTCTGTGTAAATATTAAAGGCCGTCGTGGCGTAGGGGCACAAAATTGTGCCTGTAACGTGACGATATGGGTTCGATTCCCACTTGGAGGATTGTTAATCATATTTTCATTTCGCATGTCAGTCATATATCATACGCAGTATCTTAACACTTAAGTCCCCTCTACCTACCCTGCTATAGGCTGGATACAGCGTGAATCTGGTTTTAATTTTGTGTAAACCAATTAAAATAAAACTAATACTAAATATTTAAAGGAAGTTAGACAAATTACAAAACTGCACTTAAATCGGTTAAGCCCTTTCTGAGATTATCGTGAACGCACAGATAAACAGACAAACTGACCAAGTTCTATTACATTTTTAAATATCCGTAATAACAATTTTTCTAATATATCTTCCACGTACAGACACCGATGAGTTAGGATTTTATTGTAAGTATCGATATAACTATAACTATATAGCTATAACCATAACTTAGGCCCTAAAGACTCCTTAAGTCAAAAGTTTAAAGAAATTAATATATTGACAGCTGCATCTCTCTTATGGGAGGTAGGAAAATGCGATCTAAGGTTTTAATAATTTTCACATTAGAAATCTTAAGTGCGTTGCAAGCATACATTATAGGTATATTAAAACATGAATATAATTTTAGTGTTTTAAGTAAATAATTCTGTGGTTAAAGCGGGCGAAGCCGCGAGCGGGTCGCTAGTCAAATATAAAGAGAAATTGTTATCACTTGTACATTTCAGGTCACTCAAGGCCTTTTCGCTGTCCGAATTTCTATCTGGGTACGGGTTATTCCGGTTCTACTTCGCTTTTATCTTCGCTATTCGGCAATGCTTGTGACAAATCTTCTATGAGAAAGTATGGAATCTCGTGTAAGCCGAGGATGTCCGTTTCTTAAATCAAAATATAAGAACAAATTACATATTTTATGAAATATCAATAAAATTATACAAAGAGCTGATTTATTTTTTCACTCTATTATACTATAGTAAAATGACAATAAAAGAAATATTACTACCACTTTTTCTAATTTTACAAATTTAAAAAAGAAAACACTACCTCACGCAAGTCTCCTTGGGAGGAGGACCGGGTTGGTGCCGAAACTCTGGGACGTGCCTTCGTGGTGCTATTGTAGATCTAACTGCGAGGGACGTAATGTGAGGCACGGGTACTCGAAATCACAACACGTAAGGAATTAGATGGATAGATGGAGGAATTAGGAGAAAAATAAGGTGGGTTAAAAAGTTACGATTTTTTCGATCCACCTAGTCTCACAGACATAGAAGTTACCAAGGTGGGCTAAAGATGAATTAATAAATATTTGGTCGCCAGCCAGCTATAGTAATTGTGTAGCCGCAACGATACTTTTGTAACCGCCAGACAATTCATAGTACTTGTTTGTTGCTAAATACTGCTAAGGCGTAATGAACGAATTTTTAAAGTAAAATTTAAATTATACTTAAATCGTACGTTTTTTCAGCTTTATTTGGGGCTTTATATCCACATATCATAGTGCCCATAGATAATAATTTTGTTTGTAAAAAAAAACACTTTTGCTTACAATACACAAGTACTATCAATTGTCTAGGGGTTGCTAGACAATTCATAGTACTTATGTGTTGACTTAATACTGCTAAGCATAACTTAGTTTAGCTTCACGCTTTATCCGTAGCTGGGTAATCAGAGAGAACGGAGTGCGAAACGTTACAGTCTCTACAAACATCTTTCGCCTCGTCTACTCTCATCAACCTCATCATACATGTCCTCCAGGATCCTCATACTTTTTACGTGACATTCCTCTAGTATCTTTTACAGTGTTTACGAAGGTCAACTGAAGTGTCCTCCCACTTTTCTTACCACTCACTTTTCCATCATAAGTATTTTTTGCCACTCTTTCATCACTCATTCGTTTGACGTGCCTTAACCAGCTAAGCATGTTCTTCTTCATTCTCACCTATAATAATATTTAAATTATTTTCATTCATTCCAGTCATGGCGCAGAGAGTGTGACTGTAAAATCGTCTAGTTATGGGTTAGATCACCACTAGAGGAGATAAAATATTTAATTACATTTATATTTTAATTTCTTCTCAACACGCAATGCCTCCAGAACCCAGTGGAAAGTGGGGAACGGAGTGTCTCAACACTAGGTTCTTTCTGTCTACCCTGGTGGGTGCGGGATTCAGCGTGAAGCTAATTTATGTTCATTTATCAGCTCTGATAGAAAGTGCAGCCTTAAGTTTTGCCATTCTTCAGGAAATGTTTCACAACTTGGCCAGAAGGTGGGAAACGATGGTGACTTAACATTCGATTCCCTTTGCTATGATGGTAAAATAATGAAATTTTCTATTACTTTATTGACCTATTCTAAATAGAAATTCACTTAATTTTATTATGTTACTTTAAACACTAAATTAAAATATATATCTAACTATTATTTTATAATGGCTGCTTTATAACAAAAATAAATACAGTTTAGATGACCACTGCTTGACGGTCCATCGCGAAACCAATCCAATTATATGGAATAATGAGTTAGTGCTAGCTTTGGTTTCTGCTTGTTTAACACTCATACACTCACACCCTATACAGTTGACATTTATAATGTAACTAATTCTGTTCCAATAATAGATTCGAATGTGGGTTTGGCTTGAAATGATACTATCGTGGTTTTATAAGCTGGCTATTATTATGCAATATTGAAACGAACGTGGCGGAATGGAGGAATATCTGATTGTAAAGCCAATGATTAGGGTTCGATGCCCTTGGGAAAATTATATATTAAATTCTCAATATTTCAACTTCAACTTCGTTGAAGTTAATTATAATGTAGGTTTTTCTCCGCTCCCGTGAATAATGTTGGCACATCCTTTTCTCAGTGCTCTCATATACTCTATATCTAAATGAACTATTAATGTTGAAACCGACTAGATCTAGATCCGTAGATCCGTATCAGTAGATACGGCCCTGCAGCGTCTATTAAGTTACTAAAACAAAGTTGTATATACTCGTACAGTTCTAAAAATGTGTATAGAACTCTTTTGTATAGCATAGGGCAGAAAAAAATTACAAGTATTTTTATTGGCTGCTGAACAAAATCACTGAACATATTTGACGGTGAAATAAATAGGCACTGAGGTCTTCTACCCATAGATGGTGATCTGATCCGTCGATTGAGTTACACAAAATAACAAATAAAAAAAATCTTTCACACCGTATCCTGTCTATAGCAGGGTAGGAAGAGGGAACCTAGAGTGTTAAAACTTTGTTTCCCAGTTAGGTTCCACCACTCGACACGCAATGCCTGTAGAACTCAGCGGAAAGTGGAGAACGGATTGTCTTAACACTAGGTTCCCTCTACCTACCCTGCTATGTGCGAGATGCAGCGTGAAGCTGAATTATTTTTCCTCTTTAATAATAATAGCTGTTTTGAGCCCAAAACGATACACGGTCTAATTATCTCCATTATACAATTTTGTACGGTAACTAAATAACCATGACGACTCTGTTAACGACAGCCTGTTTGTATGGTGAATTTATTTGTAGTAAACAAGCCTAATATTAATTATTATAAGAGCTGTTTAAATCGAAATTTAGTTATTTTTACGTGAAGCATGGGGCTGGTAGGCATGACCTTCATCAAGTGGCGCGGAGTTGAGTTCCGCCAGTCACGCAATGCCTCAAGGAAAGGGGGGGTGGATGTATTTTATTGGAGACGGAGTGTATTAACACTAGGTGCCCAGGGTTCCTCTGCCTGTCCTACTGTGTACGGTATACAGCGTTAAACTACAAAAAATATTTATTAATTTAGTTTCACAAACATATTTATTATCCATATAAAATGTAAATACCATTTTATTCGTTGACACGCTTAAAACGATCCCGATTTTATTTTTATGCCGCCGCTAAAGGGAGGTTCCGGGGCAAACTACCACCGGTTTGTGAATATTTCACGTGGTAGCTCTGGGTGGGACGTGACCACAATTTTAATGGCACACGCCTCCTGCTATGTCTTTAATAGCCGCTATAAATTGAATATGTTACGTTTGGAGTAAAGGAGTATTCAGAATTACTTAGTTTATCCAATCATTAAAGTGATTTTTGTACAAAAACTTGGAATAATATTTGTGTGTAATAAAAAAATGTCTAACTTAATAGAGTATCTTACGTATATTTTGTTTTAATTAATCAAGTAAAAAGCCAGTTGACGCCAGGAGCGGCGCAGTGGTACAGGTGATTGTAAACGCGACGGGTTGTGGCGTTGATTCTCACTCAAGGTAATGGAATATTTAAATTTTTGATTAAAAAAATAAATCCGCTTCACGCTGTATCTCGCACACAGCAGGGTAGGCAGAGGGAACCTAGTGTTTTAGACACTCCGCTCCCCACTTTCTGCCGAATTCTGGAGGCATTGCGTGTTCAGTGGCAGAACTCAACGCCGCGCTTTGCCTCGGAACCAGAGCGAAGAAATGGAAATATAAATTTAAGTAAATATTTCATCTCTTCGAGTGGGGATCGAACCCACAACCAGTCGGTTTTGCAGTCACACTTCGTGCCGCTGCGCTAGGACTGGCCTCATTAGCCTTCGCCCAAAATGCGATGCCTCCTGAATTCAGCTGAAGGTGGACAAAGAAAGTTTCTTAATGGATACGGAGTATCATAACATCAGGTTCCTAGGTTCCCTCTTCCCTACAATATGACACTATCACATCACAAATTCAATAATAATAAATATAATAAATTTTACTTGCCATCTAAACATGTAGGTAAATAAAACATTTTACCCTAAGCTGTTTCAGTCTAGCTCAATGAAATTTTCAATAGAAAATATGAAATATCGTACAAATCGGTCACGTACGTAGTTGATACTACAAAATTGTATCCTTGTCACATCTAAGGTGAAACTTGTAAATTATACACGAACTGCAACTCGCTTCGTCTATTTCTTATATTGCGTTTGTCAAAGGCAAAGGATACTAAAGGCGTAAAGGCAGTTTAATATTCTCGAGATATTTCGATTACGTGTAACGGTTTTAAGGGGAGAAATGGATGTTTTGTGTGATATAAGATGTAGTTATATGCTTCAAAATAAGAGGAATAAATGATTTTGTTTTAAGGACTTTATGACGAGGGCGACAGTGTTTGACTGTAAATGGTTGTTGTGGTTTGGTTTCTCATTTGGAGAAGTTATTTTTTTTTTCTTGCTCCGGTAACAAGACAAAACGCAACGTTGATTTTTTACTTCTCACGCAATATCTCGATAATTAGGCGTTATCGAGTGGAAATTCAAACCATCTGCGGCCCCCTGATTACCTGAAAAAAATATATTTCTACATTTACTTAAAAAGAAGATATGACTGTTTATATCGAAAAAAACCACGTATTTCGACATTATCAAGGGAATGAAAATTCATAGGGTACTTCCGGTTGACCTAGAATTATAAAATTTGGCGGCTAGCATCTAATTGTTCAGGAAAATTCTAAAAACTATACATTTGTTGTTAAAACCTAAAAATATAATAGCCAAAAATAATAGGGTAAAATTTGGTATTGAAGCTACTTGTACAAGTAAGGTATCAGATGAAAGGGCTCTGGTTAAGCTAAGCTTGAATTTTAAAAAAGCTTCGAGATCTTAAATTTTTGTACGGAACCCTCGGTGGGCGAACCCGACTCGCGCTTCTCCGGTTTTTTTAAATACACTTGGCTCTGCAGAACAAGCTTCGACATTATGGTTTTTCTAACGATAATTATAAAATATATCTTTTAAGTATTTAAATAAGACAAGTATAAGATTCGATTCGATTTATATTCGGAGTAAGATTATATTAAGAAAAATATTTTAATTTCTCTGCTCCGACAGGACAGTCCACAGCAATGATAATACTTTAAAAAAAATAAAAAAATCATTTCAAAGCAAAATTTAAAGAAACAACAAAAGAAATATAAAATTGAAGTACTTAATCTCTGTACCAGAATTCGTACGTCTACTACCTATAGCTAATGCTCTAACATCTTAAGAGGCTCTCCAACAGGTAAGAGGCGACGACCACTCGAAACATTGACTTTGAAATAATTTGAAATATAATACTGTTGAATACTTCGACAACAACGTAAACGAAGTATTCAAGTTGTCAGTTATTTCAGTCTGATGGCTATGTTAGTCTTGAGGTAGCTCAAGACAGAAGAAGAGATACCTCAGGCATCTTTTCTACCCAAGTAGAAAAGATGCCTGATACTTTATATTCTTTTTAAGGTGTGTTTTAGAAAACAATGTTTAGATTTAATTATAAAGTTAGATCGAGGCTGTAATAGTGATGTGGCAGAGGCACATGCTGTGACTGTAAATACGACGGGTACGATTCCCAGTCGGGGAATGAAATATTTAATATTTTCATTACCATCGCTTGCTTACCATCACTCTGGTAAGCTAGCGATTCTCGGCATTGAGTTCCGCCACTCAACACGCAATGTCTCGAAAATTGACCGAGGCGTGGGGAAAAGAGTATCTTGACCCTTGGTTCCCACCTATCTATTTATCCTGCTATGGAGAAAAAATATAAAGGTGAATCTGAAAAAAATACACTAGTATTTCGGCTTACCTACTACATACATAAATATAAATAAAATATCAATCTTTAAGACTTTACTTTTTATCAGACAGAACAGGTTTCAGTGTTGAAAAAGTTCTGACAAGATTTATTTCACTTTTTATATAAGACAAAACGAAAAATGTGTTGAGAGGTTTCCCAGAAATCTTTTCCGCAGTTCTAAAACCTCGACATATTATGAAGTTTCCAACTATTTTGTGCAACAGTTAAGTTCAAAATATATATTTCTTTACTACAAAATATTTTAATATTTGACAGCGAAACAGCGTATAATTTTCAACGCGAGCGTTGTTAGTACAATTACCCCTGGTGGGAATGAAATACTTTTATTTCATCATTCAAAACACTGTCTAGAATTTTCGGCGGTGGGTTTTAAAACTAGGTTTCGTGCCTACAATATAAAAAAATATTGTGTTTTGATCTTATAATCTGTTTTGATTCAAAAAATATAAGTAAAGAGGAATGATGCCCACTTTCTGTTTAACCACAGTCACTGCATATTAAAACGCGGAACTCTACACCATGTTGTCTATATTTGCAATCAAATCGTAGTACAATCTGATTCCAAATATAGATATCATTTATACGAGGTGGTGATCGTGCACCAATGTAAGCGTTAACACCAGCGTAAACGTTAATTGTAACCGTGACGGTTGTTGGTTCGATTTCGATTCAAGAGAACGAAAAATTTAATATTTTCATTGCCTGGCTGTGGTGAAGGAACAAACCACAACGTGTAGTTCTACCACTCAACATACAATACCTCCAGAATTCGGCGGAAAGTATCTAAATGGAAACAGAATCTCACGTTCCCTCTGTCTACCCTCCTACGTGAGGTATACAGAAAAATGGGCATTCATTTCCCGTACTGGCAAGATAAAGTGCGGCGCTAAGTGTCACCATTCCACACCCAATGTCTCGAATACGAATTATTTAATTGCTTACCTTGAAATGTAAAGGAGATCAAGCATGAAAGTAATAAAAAATATCATTATATTTTCTTAAAGATTTTCAATGTTCGTCCAAATATTAAAACTATTATTTGTACTCGAATATAGTAATTTGGTCCACTTATATTTCTATACAAAGAAATCTTATAACGCTGAGATAAAAGATCAATTACGCGTAGCTTTCAACTTTAACAGGGTTGTCATTGACCATACGTAATATTTGGTAATATTTACTTTCCCCAATCACCATATTTTACTGTAATTTTTCTCATATACTGTGGCGCAGCGGCGTAGTGTTCAATGTGTCAGTGTGACAGTGTGGGTTCCTTTTCGGGGCATTGAAATATTTTAATTTCCTCGTTCTGATACGGAGAAAATACGCGGCGTCCGACACTTAATATGCAATGTCTCAAAAATTTAAATTTAATTCGAGATTTGTATAAATAGCATATTTATATAAGTATTTTTCTTTTCTAAGCATGTAATAACACTTCAATTACATTAAAAAGCATATTTTTATCTCATATTACAACATAAATAAAAAAAACAAATTAAACACAAACAATTTTACATCACTTCAACAGTATATCCACTACAGACGTCAACAACCAAGGAGCACCAACCCTAGCAACTCTAATACGTTTCGTTTTATATAAGTTAATTTGGAAGGGTTAACATCACAGGCACAATAATGGCTAAGCTCCTCGAATAACAATTGTCTGGGGCCGAAACCTGTGTTTAAAACTAATTAAATGTGGAGTTCAAAGAGAGGGAAACGGAAACCGCCTTATTTTCTTTATCTAAGCACACGTATAGTAAATGTGTTAACTAATTTTAATATTAAGACAAGTTGCGGCGCAGGGGCGTGAAGTATGATTGTAAACGTGATGTGTTGTGGGTTCGATGCCCACTCGAGGGCATAAAATGTTTAAGATTACCTCGAAAAGTAAGTGTTCAGACAATTACTAGATACTAGTGGGCGCGCGAGAGGTGACTTCTAAAAAAATCATTAAATACGTGTTCAATAAAATATTTTCAACAGTCTGAATTTAAATTTTTACAAAAATTGGTGGCGATTTAATTTGTTTTTCATATAAATTTTCAACCCCTTATTTGAATCCTTAGGGGATGAATTCTAAAAAACCATGAAACACGTGTTCAATGAAATATTTTTAAGAGTCTGAATTTCAAATTTTATAATAAATATAAATTTTATTCTCTTAAGAAATCATTATGCCAAGTGTAGTTCTAACCCACAACCATTCGCGTTTACAGTCACACACTTGTGGGATAGTTAAATAAAACAAAACATATATTTTAAAAGATGGAATAACAAAGTGTAATTGAAAAAGAAAAACTTGTTCCCTACGCGCCTTGATAGGTTATAAAAATGACTAAATTAAGAGCCTATTCTTATTTTATATTTTTTTGGTATAAAAAGTTTTCTAGTACTTACTACGTACTTGATTATCGTCTAGTTTTATTAGATATTTATTAATTAATTAATTTTTCTAGTTATATTCAAAAACCACTAATCATTTTAGTTTTGATGTCATTGTCAATTTTCATGTCATTTATGTAGGCTGTTATGATAAAAGCCGGAACAGCAAGACCTTTTAAAAGAGTTCTTACACAATTTGAAAAGGTAGGAAGTAAAAAAGTATATTTTTTTCTTTATAGGGTACCTCAAAGGGATAAAACGAAATCCTTATAGGATAAATTTGTTGTGCTTCTGTCAAGAGCATTTTATTTCAAGATCGCTCACATATTATACCTTGAGTTTATATTTTTTTTCGGTCTAGTATTTAAAACCAGTGGTATATTTTAATTTTACTTTAATTTTGTCAACTTTTATACTTCCCAATCCTGAAGTTGGTACGGAACCCTCGATGAACAAATCCGACTCGTATTTGATCAACTATGAGTAAATAGAAATAATCTAGCTTATATTATAACGTATGTACATTATTATCTTTTTTTTTTATTTATTCATTAAAATTCATAGAATATAGTTCTCTAGTGATCGGAGAATGTAATTTTTGAAAATATCCCGCATACATAAGGGTACGAAGAGGAAATTTAGAGTTAGAACACTCCGTTCCCCATTTGAGGCCGATCGTGACGCAGGGGCACTAAATATGACTGTAAATGTGACCGATTGTGGGTTCGATTCCCACTCCGATCCCATTAACACGCAATGAAATTAATATTATAAATTTAAGTTAAAAAATATAGTAATTCCTTATAGAATAAAATGTGTAAAAAAACCATGAAAAGAAATAAAAATCTCACAAAGCAAACCATTCATCGTCGTAGCAAGTGAGTTTCTGCGTCGCCATTGAGGTTGACAATCTCGTCTAGCTATGATTAATGATCTTGAGTAATTTTTATCATATATAAACATATATTTTATAAGATAAAATGACTATACCAACTTTCACGCAGTATCCCGTATATATCTGGGAAGAGAGACAGAGATGAGCATTCAGTTAAGGCACTCCCTTAGCCACTCACCGCCCCATTTTCGAGACATTTCGTGTTGAGTGGCGAAACTGAACACCACGCTTTTTCTTGCTAACAGACTATACAGAGCGAGGAAATGAAAATTATTCATTTCCCCCACTGTGAATCGAATACATAACCGTAGCGCTTCCAGATAATTTGCTGGTTTATTAATTCTTTTTTAAAACCACTTTCAGGGCTAACCAAAAACAATTAAATCAACAAAGCAATGCAAATTCTTTTTTTTATTATAATTCAATATACAAAATGATATAAACAAATTATTTTAAAATATATATACATTTAAAGGAAGGCACGCCCTAAAAGCTTTACACAAGCTCGACAAGAACAAAGAAACAAGGGTGGGAACTGTTGACTTATATCGCATTACTGATGAAATAGTTACTTAGCATTGTAAATATTTTTGTGTTTTACCATATTACGTTTACTAAATCTACACGTCACCATGTATAAAGACATCATAATGTTTCTTTGTAAAACTACTTGGGGCCATTAGTGGATCGAATGGATGTGTCTAGGAATCGGGAGCCCTGGTATACCCTGAGGGGACGCCTATGTCCAGCAGTGTACCCGAACAGACAAATTTGATTGTTTGATTGACAGTAGTATAGTGGGAAATGTGAGTTTTACTTGTGTTATAAATAAAAAAAATAGTGAAACAAAACAAATAATATTTTATGACACCTGTCTTCAATTAACTATTTCAATTTAGATTTTCTAAAAACTTAAAATAGAACATAACGTGGCTATATTTTCACCCCAATTACTGGTCTATCTTTGGTATCTTGTTTTTTTTTTAATTGGTTATTATTTTTTTTTTCTTACGAGTAACATAAATCAATGTAATATTAATGTCAAGACTCCGTGCTCCGTCCCAATTCAAGAAATTGTGTATTGAGTAGTAAATTCCTACCTCACACTTAATTATAGCGGAAGAATGAACATTATTAATCTTTCCCACAAGTTGAGTCGAACCCACAACCCAAAGCATGTACTATCAGATATTGTACCAGCACTAAGAAGGTCTCTGCTAGTCTATAATAGCTTTTATAAAAAATATATATTCAATTAAGCTTAGTGGAAAACGATTTTTATAACAAACAATACAATTTTTATTTAGTAGAGATAAAAGTAAATTCAATAACTGCACAATTCATATACAATAAGAACTGTTTGATGAAGTATTCTATTGAAATGCATTGTTTTTAATAAAATTGTTATTTTTAATTTATTCACATAATAATAGCTATTTTTCTCGACTGCTAAGGAAGGGTTATTATATATTATATTACAATAAACAAGTCGTAGCGCAGGGGCACAAAGTATGATGATGACAACTGGTTGTCTGTTGGATCCCCACTCGAGGAATTTAAATATTTATTGACAGCAAAGCGTAGCGTTGAGTTCTGTCACTCAACACGGAGTGTCTTGAAACTAGATTCCCTTTGTCTACCCTGCTATGTGCGGGGTACAGAGTGAAGTTTATAATTGCTATTTCTATATATGTTTATAATAAGCATAATACACGAAACAATAAAAAAAGTTTAATGATTTAAATCTTTATATACACTACAATAACAGACATTCAAAGAACAATTAAAAGATATTCAAAAAAACAGTGTAATATATTCGCAATAGTTATCGGTAAGATCACTGATTTGGGAAACTGACTTATAATAAATTCCTTCATTCTTCAATCTTACTCATAAGAATCTTATGTGTAAGAATGAAGGAATTTATTATAAGTCAGTAAGATAAAGCGTGGCATTGTGTTTCACTTCTAAACACGGAATGTCTCGAATTTGGGCAAAATGCAAAGAAAAAAGGATTTTGACTAGGTTTTTTAATAGCCATGAGCTAAATATGACTATTTATACTTTTGGTGCTTTTTGTCTATTAACCCTTAACCACTGACATGTAATTTCGTGACTGAAGTTACCACTGAAGTCATACGTACGTATTGTGAACATTTCCTTTTATATAAATAGAGGGGAATATTTGTGATTATTATTTTTAAGAATTTTCAATATAAAATAAAAATAATAGTAAAACAGTAATAATATTCTTAGAAAAATATTTATTTATCAACAATCACAATACCTAAAACGACATGGACATTTTTTAAAAATTTAACAATAAATGTCTTTAGAGTATATTAACAGGTTTAATTAGGAATAAAATACCAATGGTAAAAAATGTAAAATCAAGACACTTTTTAGCAGCAGTTGTTGCAAGTCGATTTTGAACACTGCATATTTGACAGCGTTATTGAGGGTATTTCGACGTTACTGTGGTTACGTTTTGTTCGACGAAGGAGCACAAGGCTCCTGCGTCATTCGCATACTTCCCTGCGCACGCGTCTCTGTTGACTAGCAAAGTACCAAGAGAGGCACGATCAAATTCACGCAGAAAGTTAAGATATGAATAAAAATCGCCTGAGAGGACGTACCACGTACGTACGTCAGTGGTTAAGGGTTAAACAACTATTTTAGATAGACGTTTTTAAAGATTTACACTTAAATGTTTATTTAAGTTCAAATCTTGCTGCGACACAGTAGAATTATTTAATATAATGCAGTATTTAATAAGAAAATCTTTTTTCTCATTTAATTCAACAAATCAAGATCCGTCCATCGTATACCGATGTTATAGTACCAATATTATTGTAGGTACGGCAGAAATTTTGGATTAGCATCAATATTGTAGTACATGTGATTGTAGTACAACTGTTGTGGGTTCGAACCCTCTCAAAGAGAATGAATTATTATTAATTAATATTTCATTTCATCGCTTTGTCACCAAGGCAACCCAGTGAGAGAGAGTGAGAGAGTTCCGATAATTGAGGTTGCAAGATTTGGCACACTCTAACAAAACGTGTACCTTGTAGCTTGTACTAATAATTTAATATTACAAAAGCACTAATATTTTATATATGTAGCAACTCCAGCCTTCATGTAAGCGGCTCAGAAAATTCAAACAAGCCTTCATTCTCTATCCTACGGGGATATCCATAAGAAGTTTTTGAAGACAATCTGTCACATATAAAATAAGATGCCACTCTAGGGTACTTGTTTCCGGGATCTATTATACAACTGTATGCATGTTGAGATTATCGTGGCGCAGAGGCACAAGCTGTAAACGTGGCGTTAATGGGTTTTATTCTCACTTGGGGGAGTGAAATATTTGGTATTTTCATTTCCTCAGTAACGAGACTGAGCGCGGCATTGACAGCCACCACTCTACACGTCTTACTTCAAAAATATGGCTTAGGAGTTGAAGAGTGTGTTAACACTAGATTTCCCATGTCCCTATCCTGCTAAGTGTGGGATACAGCGTGAAGCTAAAAAAATATGCGTACGTGGGTACGCAACCCCTACACTCCGTCCTACCAAGCCAGGGCAGTAAAAAAATACTATAATCATTCCGCCAAATTTACGCCAATTTTTATTTTATTTTATTATTTATTTTATTTTTTTTAACTATTCAACGCTCCGCAATAGGACAATTTTAGACAACAGAGTTGCCTACTCCAGGGAACCTAGTTTTAAGACACTCCGTTTCCCACATATTTCATTTCCTCGAGTGGGGACCGAACTCACTACAAGTCGCGCTTAAAGTCATACTTTGTGCCCGTGCGCCACGACTGGCCATACCATACTATAGTACCATGCTAAAATATATATATTAATATTAAACTTAATTTCATATAAAATCTATAATATAAAACGTAAAAAACAATTTCAATGGCATACTATAAAATACCCGCAAACCCGCAATATCCGTCTGCAGACAATATTTTCAAAACGATGCCGCCGGCTGTTAGAAAGAGCTTAAAAAAAAAAAGAATATTAGAGACGCCTGTCGTCGTAGCACTTGAACGTGTTCAGTGAACCCCGCACGTCTATCACAAATGATGGTAACATGTTCGTTTGCAAAATAAAGAAGCTTTCAGCTTATTATCTTTTGATTTAGAGAAATAAAAAGAAAAAATCTTTATTCAGTTATGACTCAATCGATAATTATTCAGTGAACTAAAAACATTGTGTTTTTATATGATTAATGATTTGATTAATTAATTGATTATATATCAGTTTTCAAAGATGAAAATATTCGTTTTTTTAAGGTTTCGTACCCCAAAAGTAAAACGCGGTACCCTTTTAGGATCATTTTGTTAAGATCACGTGGGAGTATTAAGCTGAAATAATATGAAACATCTCTATGATGTATACGTTAATGGCTGCAACACAGTTTCTACTAATGCGGTCATTATCGAACATATTTAATTTTGTACCTTTTTATTTTAGTTCCAAATAAAGATTATTAAAGATTATAAAGATTATTATTAAAATCTATACTTTCCATGGACCTTACCGTTGTAAAATTTGACACAAAGTGGGAACTCAAAATACAAATAAAGTAAAAGAATCCAAAAATTAGTAATTTATATTTATTTTACAGATAAAAACGACTACAAACTTCTAAAATGTACTATACATTTCAGACAAAAGTAAGTCCATCATATATCAGTAAACTTAAGTTTTTCCTCATTTATAAGTTGTACTGAAATTGGTAAAGAACCTTCGGTGGAAAACAAGAACACTACATTTGTGCAAAAAATGTAGAAATTTGTTAAAAATACAAAAAAAAAATCAAAATTAAAAAGACACGGCGTTGATTTCCGATTCCGATTTCCACTCAACACTCAATATGTCTAAAAGTATGGTGACAGGGGGAACGGAGTGTTCTAACACCAAGATCCCTCTGCCTATTGTAACAGTATGTACCTTGGGTATAAGTTGGAAATAAATAAATGGAATGACATATGTGTGGCAATGCGCATAAGTAACTTAGTTAATAATGGGAAATAAATTTTTCACAAACTATATATTATGTTCTTAATGCCATATTAAAGGAAACTAATTCGTGTATAGTCGTCCCGAGTGTCGCGACCGTCGTTCTGTCTATACAGGTGGTGGTGATGCTCGGAAGGCAGCGGTCGAGTCATACTTTGAAGTACTACGGTACTAATATATATGATGCACATAAAGACTCGTACCAAATGTATAATGAATATAATATGATAATGCGAAGTTTATGATGGCACGATCTTTTAGGATCAAATTTCTACAAAGGCAATATATGTGTAGGGGCGACACATATTGACGGGTCATGAGTGATCTTTGACCATTATTATAATATTAAATGTTGCTTGACGTCGTGGAAGCTGACGTGATGGGCTTATGCGAACTGTTATAGCGACATTAACTACGTCGTGGCTAATGCCGTCTCGCAGTACGCTCGCGATACGTAAGCTATGCCTGTATGGCGTTGGTCATTGATATATTGAATCCCACTTCTACGACTTGGTATACGACTAGTAGGTGTGTGATGCTATTTTATGTCCCAGCTCCGGTGTATGTAGTAGTGTCCGCCTGTCTCCTACGAGTGTGTGGTGCTATTTTATGTCCTGGAACTCTGGTGTATGTAGTAGTGTCCGCCTACGGTTCGAGACACGACTGTGGGGTGTGTGCCGTGCGTTTATTTAACATATCGGCCGCCTTACGGTAGTGCGTTCGTTCCAACGACTTATATTGATCTCACAAATCAATCAACCTCACGAAACACTATTCTAATACAATCTTAATGTAAACAAGCGTAACAAGTACCTTTAGACTGATCACACACAAATGTCCCGGAGGGTTCATTAAGACTGTTGTAGCCGCAGTCTGTTAGGAATTCACGGTGTAGGGCGGGGCGGTGTCCGTACTCTTTCTTCCTTTTATTATAACTAGTTCGCAGTTATAGTGAAGAGGAAGAGGACGCGCTCTTAGCTTTTCTTCGGACGAGCTTCGAGTTATGACAATGTCATATTGTCGAGTTTCAGTTATCTAAATAACTGACACAAGAACAACTTCTGATGGCAAATATATTATTAAAGCGATACCTTCTAATGGCATAAATATAATTCTTAACACTGTTACCTCTGAATCTCTAAAAGATTTTGGGTTCTTTACGTTCACAACTATAAACGGTTCTATCCACTAGACACATCACTAGCCAAGGCATTATTTATTAAATAATATTTTAAAAGGAATTTGGGATGTCAGTTACACTATCCTGTTATATGCAGTATACAGCGTGGATCTAAAAACATATTAAAAGATCAAACCTGGTATTTTAAATTCTACAGTATTTTTTTAAACTAACATATAGGTACACAAACTTTAAAAGTATATTACTAATACAGAAATAGTGGCATCAATGTAGCTTGTAATATCCGGTGGCAGGCAATACGTCTAAACAAAGGCGGGCGGAGGGTTACTTCGATGCTATTCACGATACACACGGTGTCCATATTTTATCACTCAATAGAAATCTCTATCTATCTATATATAGAATTGACAGGAATTTTTTGTCAAAAAATATATTTGACAGTTAATTATTGGGGATTTTCCTTTTTATTAAAATGGATTTTGGAGATAGGTATGTATATTTTTCTTTTTCTTAGGTTAATGCATTCTTTGTATGTAGAGCGTGGGATGTAAGAAGGACTAATAACCATCTAAGACTCAAAATTGCACGAATTTACTTTTGTTTATTCTATTGACGTGCACATACGTTGCATTTGTTTTTTTTGAAATGTTGCATTGTTGTTGCATTTGTAGTTTTCATTTTTGTTGTTTGGAGGTGGTAGGATTTTTTTTTAGTTTGCTTTTTTTTCTTCCGTACAATTCACGCTGTATCCAGTATAACAGCGTAGGTAGAGGGAATTAAATGTTAAGACACTCCGTTCACTATTTTTCGCCCGAATGAGAATCGAATCCGTAAACATTACGTTTACAGTGAGCCGCTGTGCCGCTGCGACACGACGACCTTAAAATATATTCCTTGGAGCGAAAAACAAAGTACATCACAACAAAAAACACTATAATATCTCTCACTGAACAACCAGTCACAATCATCCGGCATTTAAACATTGTAATTAAGAAAGAGTCACAGCCATAAAAACGTTTGATCGAAATTAACCGTCGAGAACGTCGCGGTTACCAAAACCACTACAAAGCTTAATTGACAGCACCAAATACCATTCAATTTCGTGCGAAACAAAGTAAAATTCTGCCTGAAATTTGGTGAATATTTAAAAGCTGGAGTTATTTTCAGTACCTACAGAACTCAAAGTCAAAGGTGTATTGATTTTTGTTTTATAATGGAAATTAGTGTTCATGTATATAGATACATCGAGACTAGTCGTGGCACAGGGGCATACGTATGTGACTGTAAACGCGACTGGTTGTGGATTCGATCCCAAATCGAGGAAATTAAATATTTTAATTTCGTCGCCATGGTGTCGAAGCAAAGCGTGACGTTGAGTTCCGTCCTCAATGCCTCTAGAATTCAGCGAAAGATGGGCAACCGAGTATCTTCACACCAGTGTCGCCCTGCCTTCTGTGAGTGGAATACAGTATGAAGCTATATAAAAAGTAAAAAGGATAAATGAATGAATCACACTTAGGAATGACTATTTATTAGTATTTATATACAGAGTCGTAAGTGGAAAGCAGCGGTTACGTTTGCTCTACTTCAATATTTAAATGCATTAATTTAAATTCGAAATTTAGAAACTACAGTACTACTTGTATAATAATAAAAAAATAGGTAAAAAGTTATAAGTACTTAAATTTTATTTCCGTTGTTATTGAAATAAATAATTAATAATACGAAAAGTAACCTTTATATATAATAAAAAAAACTTTGTTACTTAAATGAAACTCATTTCTCACAAAAATATGTAAAATAAAACAATGCATTGCTTTAAGTAGTTTGCAGTAGCTACATATTCAATTTCCACGTCAGCTCGGCCAACTAGACTGAAGGCAAACAGATACAGATACATGTTAGCGCTCAAACAGAAGGCTTAGAAATCGGCAAACATGCAATCATATTGATTGCATGGCTATGGATTGAAAGATATAAATTAGAGGGCAAAAAGCCACTAGGGTACAGTGGTTGAGTTGAAATCAGTGTTATGCAATACAAAGTTAGGCAAATGTATTGTCAATACTTATTATAGAAGTATTAAAGTTTATAAGAATTTTTCGATTTTTTAAAGTTTTTTTAGACAATTTAAGAGCAGCATTCCGACTTTTTTCGCATAGCACGATAGGCAAAAGGAACGTTGTGTCCTCTCCATTTTTCGGATCTCGAGGCCGCGCTTTATCTACAAAAATAATTTAAATATATTATTTCTTTGAATGGGAGTCGAATCAACTACCGTTACTATTATACTCAGATACTATCCCACTGCCACCACGTCACGGCAACGAACCAACGGAGGCAAACTAAGTAATAAATCTCAATTTATTACATCAATATATCATACATTACAGTATATAATTTTAGGTTAGGCCTTATGAGGGATGGGACGTAGGTACACACGCACTAGCGGTCCCAGCACTAAGAGGTCCCTTGGGCCCAACCGGATATTACGCTAACTCCATACGCTATTAAGATAAATAAAATATACATTATTAATGTGCATTATTAATAGGTGATTTATGTTAGTTAATATTACAATTTTTGTTATATTATAATTATCTAAGTAGTCTAAGTGAGGCCAGTCGTGGCGCAGCGGCACAAAGTGTGACTGTAAAATCGATTGGTTGTGGGTTCGATCCCCTCTCGAGGTGATGAAATATTTACTTAAATTTATATTTCCATTTCTTCGTTCTGGTGTCGAGGCCAAGGGCAGCGTTGAGCTCTGCCACTTAACACGCAATGCCTCCAGAATTCGGCAGAAAGTGGATAACGGAGTGTGTTACACTAGGTTTCCTCTGTCTACCCTGATGTGTGCAGGATACAATGTGAAGCTGATTTTTTGTTTTTTTTTTATCTAAGTATATGTTAAATGGGTGTGATATTGATATTAAAGTAGTGGTAGAGAACGTGGTTACAGACTCTATTCTGGTAAGATGACGAATTTAAATATATTTTTAATGGCAGAAATGAAAATAAGAGACATGCATTTTTAATTTTATTTTTATTAATGTTTTTATTGGAGAACGAGGTGTCAGACTTTTGACCCTAGCTTATCTGTCATGCGGATTGAAATTTTAAATTAAAATAATTCTATGATACAAACACTTTTATTTAACACTTATTTAATTATTTTTTGTGAGCATCACGCCGTATCCCGCTTATTATAGATTAAGCGGAGGGAACTTCTTGTTAAGACACTCCGTTCTCCACTTGCCCCCGAATTTTCGAGACATTGCGTGTTGAGTGGAGGAACTCAATGCTGCGTTTTTGCCTTTGTACCAGAGCGAAGAAATGAAAATATTAATGAACTCATTCCTCCCAGTGAGAGTCGAATCCACAGCCGTCGCGTAACACACGCTTGTGCTCCACGACGACCTCAAATTTAAACTTAAGCGTTCAATTTTAACAAAAGTCTCATACCTTAAAACATTATCCCAGTACTCTATACGAAACCGTTATTTATCCGAGTAGGTGGTGTCTGACATGTAGCGTCGTCCGTTTAATATCCGGCCGGGCTCGAGGGAGCAGCTTTAACTGGGACAGTGTGCATTCGTTGTCACACTTTATTTGAGCTGGTTCGTGTAATATTCTTATATTAACGTTAATTTTTGTATTTATTTACATATAATTCTTATTGGAATGCAAGTTATTAATAAGAATTATTTAATAATAAAATATATGCAATATATATATATATATATATTAGGTCGTCGTGGTGCAGGAGCACGAAGGGCTCCATTTTCAATCGTTAGAATCATTTATTATTTATTTATAGTTTCATTTCTTCGCTCTAGTACCAAGCGAAAAATGTGGCGTTAGAAGAGAAAGAACTACTGAACATGCAAATGCCTCAAAAATTTGATGGAAAATGGGAACCAAGCGCAGTACCACAGAGTATGATTATTACGATTGTAATGAGTGCGGTGGTGACCCTATTTTTTTGTTTTCTTACGCTGGCAAGACAAGGTACGGCGTTAAGTTACCACCACGCAACAAGCAATTGAGAGTGAAAAACAAAATATCTTGAGCGAAGTAAGTGGAAGTACTCACTGCCTATCCTGCTAAATGCATCCGACATTTCGCAAAGTTGAGCTAAAAAATGTTGTTTCCTGAAGCAATATAAGCTAATGTAATCTATATATTCTGCTTATTTTTGTGCAACCTATTACTAGCGAGCCACAACTAAGAGTATTCAATTTTCGTGCCTTAATTATTTCCTAAAAAATTGTAATATCTTTGATAATAAGTTAAAATATTCATAAATTAAGCCAAAATACAAAACACAACTTATGAAATTTGGTTCATAAAATATACATTATATTAAACAGCCTATATACAGGAGCCCGTATTTTTTACTTACTATATACTATAGATATATTCTATTCCATTTTCATACATATGTTTATATTACAACAAAATCTTCATATACGTCGCGGGTGTCATTCTATATTGAATTTTATGTTCCCATTTTCTTTTCATGCTGATGTGAATCTATGTTTTCTGCGATACACGATGTAGTATAAGAATATTGTTTTTCTAAAATAAAAATGTATTATTTAAAATTGCAATGATTATGCCGTAATAAGACTGCCATGGTGAAATCCAAAACAGCGATACCTGTAGAAAATCTTGCTGAAATAAGACACATATATCATATCCGATACTTACATTACAGTAGCATAGTAAAATTATCTCAGTATCTCACAGAATTACTATTGAACCATGCTGAAAGTGGATTACCTAAACCGAATTTTCTACAAGAAAGGGTCTTACGTTTTTTTATTAAATTTCATTAAATAAATTTTAAAGGGCCTGTATCCCCGTGGGAACTTTCGAGTGTGATTTAACGAGGTTCGATTTATGTTTGTAGGGCACGCGAGCAAAGCTACCTTCCATAAACGTCGTAAGTTATAAGAATTTAACAACTAGTAGAAAATATATAGTATATATATTTCACACAATAGGCGGAGGAAACCTAGTGTTAAGACACCCCGTTTGCCATTTTACATCGAACCCTGGAGTCATTGCGTATTAAATGGCAGAAATCACCGCCGTGCTTTGCCTCGACCCCAGAAGTAAAAAAATAAAATACTAAATATTTAATTTCCTCAATTGAGAATTGAGTCCACAACCTGTCACGTTTACATCCATACTTTGTGCCCTTGTGCCACGACTGGTCTTTCAATTTTTTATGCAATTATTTTAAAAAATACTTTAGTATTCATTTCAATACTGCATTAATGCTGGCAAGCATTAAGCAAGGCCTATGGCCAGCAGTAGACTTAAAAAAGATGAGAGATGAGTCGATGGTTTCATTTCTAATTATTAACAAAATGAGTTAGAAAGAAATAGTGTGTACCATAAACTCTGCTTCCTGCAATTCAATCCGTTCCCTATACATCGACCAAATTTCGTGACGTTTTTTGAGTGATGATACTCAGCGCAAGGCTTGTCTTAAACCCACAACTATCATGTTTTCAGTAACGTTGTGCCACTGCACCACGACGGTCTCAATATTTTTACGTATGTGTACCTAACATTGTAAAATAACACCAAAATTCTAAAGGAAGCAATAAATTTTGCGTTCAAAACTGCGGTTAGCTTATGACTTGATTACGAATTCGTAACTTAATTGAATTTAACGATACACACATTTGTTCCGTATTTCACGAAATACGTCAGACTGAAAAGTCTGGTAATCTTTATGCATTACATAAAGTTACGTATTTTATTTAAATGTAGCGTTAGAATTCAAATATTTTTTAGAATATTTTTCTTATTTTTTTTAAATTTATTATATTTTTAGTTTTACCTCAACGAAAAGATATAAAATTATATCTATTAAATATATTTATTTTATACTTTAAAAACAGTTTTCGTGAGGCCTAAAGAGTTCGCATTTACCGTAAATGGAATAGCTTTTCATTCGAGTTCTATTTGCAGGAATAAATAATTTGTATTTCCTTATTTTGGTAAAGTGCGACATTTGATTCCATCACTCATCACGTAATATTTCGAAATCAAGCGGAGAGTGGAGAACGGAGTGTATTTACTCTAAGTTTTGACTTTTTACACGAACATTTTATCCTACACTACACGCATTACAATTACTTGTATGTATGTATATCCGTTTGTACAGGTAATTCAACACCGATAAATCGACACTCAGAGACGGCATGAATAACATACAACTACATTTCTACATACTATCTTCTACCCACGGCCTCGTAATCAAATTGGTGAGTATCATCGAAATAATTGACTTCATGCAATATAGCCTATAGCCATCCTCGATTAGTTCCTGAGATTAGCGCGTTCAACCAAATAAACGTTAAATTCTAATTAACCTCCCTAAATGCAATAATTAAAACCGAAAGCCAATTTCCAACGTTTATTTTAAAATTACCAAGTAACTTCTTAACAGTGCGGGTGTCCTCGTAAAAACTTTACAACGTTGACCCCTAATAACCTCTGGTTGTACAACATCTAACTATTGCAACTACGTATTACTTTATATGGAAAGAAGAGATATTTTTTTATATATTTGAAGCGATCATGGAGAATAGCATTTAACTGTAAAAGTGATGAGTGCAGATTCGATAACTACTCGGTGAAAACATTATATTTAAATTGGAGAAAATTAAGAAAAAGGCCTTCCCTTTACCTACCATGCTACGCAGGATAAGATGGAAATTTGGAAAAAAGTAACTAAACAACAAAACAAAAGTACAAAATCAAAAGCAGCCATAAAAAACATATTTTAGTATACAATTGTAATAAAACCAGAACTGCTTAAAAGTGATCATCACTTTAATCAACGCTAGTTTATAGGGCTTACGAGCAATTAACAGTTTGCATCCGTAAAGGGTTTACGACGGTAGCCATAACCTTTTGAACTACACCAAACCTTTTATATTAGTATCACCTAATTACTTACTTCCTATAACATATTATTATTAACTTATACTAATGAAATAATGTTGAGTTGAAATATGAATGGTTGAACCTGTTTTATCATGGAGGATTCTTAGCTTTAAACGAAATTGAAATTGTATCTGGATACTAAGAGTATTAGGATACACTTGTCCTCCCCTTCCCCAGTCCCCAATTTCCGAAACATTCCGTTCCTAGAATCATCGCCGTAATATTTTTTTCATTCCTATTAAGAAAACGTATAAAATTTTGAGCGTAGGCAGACAGACAAAGCGCGATGACTTTAGTTATTCAGTACGCAGTATCTCCAAATTAGAAAGAGAAAAGAGGAATCAAATCACTATTAGAAACTTGATTTATCAGTGATAGTATAAACTTCTTATAAGCAAATGCAACGATAAAATAACATCATTGTCTTAAATTTATAATGAATAAAATAAAGCATGTATTATTAATAAACATTTAAATAAATGTGTAACCAATCCTAGTTAATTTTAATAAATATTTAACATGAATATTTAAATACAATCTGGCGAAGTAAAAAAATCAAAAATACCATCGAACATTGTTAGCCCAAAAATTAATGTCTAATTAAATACCGTCCTCTTACAACCTAAAAAAAAGTTATATTTTTAGAATACACACAAAAACTCCTATTCCAGCCTAAATACACACTAACGACCTCTTTTAAGGCTAAAAACCTGAAGGCCGAGATCTCTATCAACCGATCTCGACCGCATGCTAGGTTCAAACCTAAAGTGCCTCCAATGCTACGTCTTTCATAGCGACTTCAAAATTTCCCTTGAATTATTTTTGCTTTCACTAAAAGGTTTTACTTCACTTTTTATATATAAGAAATAATAGGTTATTTCAGTAGAAAATTTTAAAGCCTTGGCGTAATGGCGGTTTAGAAATTCAATTTTATCGAGTTTCTTAAGAATTATTTAGTACAAAAGACTGTCATGGCACAGCGGCACAGTATGCGATTGCAAACGCGAAGATTGATGGTTCCGTTAATCGACACACAGTGTATCCTATAGTGAATTAATTGTAGGGAAGTTGCAGTTATTTGTAATATATGTACATTTACTTATAAGGAAAACGTATAAAAATTTGAAGTAGAAAAAACTTATCCGTCCTTAACAAAAAAACACATAAAAATGTAAATTTTCCTACTAAATCTAAAAATTCAACATAAAATACTATTGAAATAAACAAGAATGCGCTTCTTCTATGTCTATCTCCATTCATAGCCATTAAAGTCAATAGAAGTTGCATTCCACTCCACTCCAGATCGCGACGTGAGGCTGTAAACAAGATCGTAAAAAGGTGTTCAAAGTATTGTAATCGACTCGTATACGTTAGGAGACATAAAACAATACATACATACTATATTATGAGAGTTAAGTATGTACATTTGTTATATATGTGTAAAAAAATATTATTCACGTTGTATCACACACACATAGCACGGTAGGTAAGTATTGTTAAGACACTCCGTTCTCCACTTTCTGTCGAATTTTCTAAGGCATTGTGTGTTGAGTAGCGGAACTCTAGATCACCGGGCAAACAAAGCCTTAGTGCTGGGGATCGAACCCACAACCGTCACGTTACAGTCACATCCTTGTGCCGCCCATCCACTACTAGTGGTTTCAATATATATTTAAAAAATATATATATTAACAAGTGAATTATAAACATTTCTCAACTGTGAGACTGTCAAGATTTGATTGACCAGTCGTGGCGCAGGTGCACAAAGTGTGACTGTAAAATCTACTGGTTATTGGTTCGATCGCCACTCGAGGGAATTAAATATTTATTTACATTTATATTTTCATTTCTTCGCTCTGGCATCGAGGCAAAGGGCAACGCTGAGTTCCACCACACAATACTTCGAGAACTCAATAGAAAATAGGGAACAGAGTGTCTTAACACTAGGTTCCCTCTGCCTACCCCGCTGCGTGAAGCTGATTAGATTTTGATTTTATTTAATTCTCTAAGTACGAATATGTAAGTACGTATAGTAGTAGTAATTGTAATCTCGTATAGTAAAAGTTACGTAGCAATAATCATTTCTTATCACTAAAGAAGAACGTTAACAATCCCTCAGCTTTATTCCCTCGGTCATGCCCTTCTAAGACGTCAGCCACACTGTAACTGACATCCCAAACTCCTTTTAAAATATTATTTAATAAATAATGCCTGGGCTAGTAATGTGTCTAGTGGTTAGAACCGTTTATACTTGTGAACGTAAGTAATCCAAGATCTTTTAGAGATTCAGAGGTAACAGTGTTAAGAATTATATTTATGCCATTAAAAGGTATCGCTTTAATAATATATTTGCCATCAGAAGTTGTTCTTGTGTCAGTTATCTAGATAACTGAAGCTCGACAATATGACATTGTCATAACTCGAAGCTCGTCCGAAGAAAAGCCAAGAGCGCGTCCTATCTTCCTCTTCACTATAACTGCGAACTAGTTATAATAAAAGGAAGAAAGAGTACGGGCACCGCCCCGCCCCTACACCGTGAATTCCTACCAGACTGCGGCTGCAACAGTCTTAATGAACCCTCCGGGACGTTTGTGTGTGATCAGTCTGAAGGTACTTGTTACGCTTGTTTATATTAAGATTGTATTAGAATGGTGATTCGTGATGTCGATTGATTTGTGAGATCAATATAAGTCGTTGGAACGAACGCACTACCGTAAGGCGGCCGATATGTTAAATAAACGCACGGCACACACCCCACAGTCGTGTCTCGAACCGTAGGCGGATACTACTACATACACCAGAGTTCCAGGACATAAAATAGCACCACACACCCGTAGGAGACAGGCGGACACTACTACATACACCGGAGCTGGGACATAAAATAGCATCACACACCTACTAGTCGTATACCAAGTCGTAGAAGTGGTATTCAATATATCAATGACCAACGCCATACAAGCATAGCTTACGTATCGCAAGCGTACTGCGAGACGGCATCAGCCACGACATAGTTAATGTCGCTATAACAGTTCGCATAAGCCCATCACGTCAGCTTCCACGACGTCAAGCAACATTTAATATTATAATAATGGTCGAGGATCACTCATGACCCTCAATATGTGTCGCCCCTACACATATATTGCCTTTATAAGAAATTCGATCCTAAAAGATCGTGCCATCATAGATTTCGCATTATCATATTATATTCATTATACATTTGGTACGAGTCTTTATGTGCATCATATATATTAGTACCGTAGTACTTCAAAGTATGACTCGACCGCTGCCTTCCGAGCATCACCACCACCTATATAGACAGAACGACGGTCGCGACACTCGGGACGACTATACACGAATTAGTTTCCTTTAATATGGCATTAAGAACATAATATATAGTTTGAAAAATTTATTTCCCATTATTATCTATGTTATTTTTTTCACATTGCCACACATATGTCATTCCATTTATTTATTTCCAACTTATACCCAAGGTACATACTGTTACACTACTACTAGATTCTTTCATATCCTCCTTTGATCTCGCTTATTGAGTGAAAGACAAGTGAACAAAAATATTCTTGGTCAAATACTAGATAAAAATTCCATCGTGTGGACGAAGAAATTTCACAAATTTTTTTTATAAAACCTATATGTTTCAAAAATTTTGAGAAAATATTTATAAAAAATAATATATGTGACTATAATTAAATATATAGATGCTATTAATAATAAAATTACGTAAAATAAAGTTAAATTGGGGACGTGTTTGGCAATCACGCTAAAACACCTGAATTAATTATATGGCAGTTTTTACAAACAATAGGCAAATGAAAATCAATTTAGTATATTGGATGTTGTTTTATTATTGCTGGCTTTATTGGTGAAGGATGTTGGTAATATAATTAGGTTAATAGAAAAATAATAAAGTAGTAATCATGTTTTGGGTATACAGCAGTGGAGGAAGACGGGCTGATAATTATGATGAAGATCATGAAAGAAGAAAGAAGTATCAGAGGCCAGTTGTAGCGCAAGAGACACGAGTGGTGGGTTCAATTCCCATTTGGAGAAATAGAATATTTCATATTTTCGTCTTTGGCAAAGGCTCAAAGCTCGGCGTTCTGCCGCTTAACACACAATACCTCCAGAGTTAGGTGGAAAGTGAATAACTGATAACACTAGGTTCGCAAGATCCCTTTGTCTACCCTCCTATGTACGAGACACTCCTATGTACATGAAGCTAAAAAAAACAATATGAAGAAAATCATAAAAAAACCACCCAAAATAATAAAGAAAAGAACACCCTATCATCAAAAACACATATATATCGCTTGAAATAGCAACATCTAATGCATAATTTAGATGACTTAACATGGGAGTTGAAAAATGGCGTCGCTGCGTCATCTCTCTTTGTCAGATGTGAGAGAATTTCGCGTCGAGGTTATTAATGTTGACAGTCGACTGGTTATTTTCGGAGTCAAGTGGTGGAAAGTTACGGATGGCGAACAATGTCATCGCGTGAATGTAGTTTTGAGGATATGTTGGGAATACAAATTTTTTGTCTGTTATCTTACTAGGTACTTATCTGGTTTTTTTTTGCTTCACGTTGTATCAATTACAGAACAAACTCGAAAATTTAACAGAAATTATAGAATGGTAACGGTTAGAACAGTTGGTTCCTTCTCCCAATCTGCTATATGCGGGATCTAGTGTGAAGCTAAAAAAAATTAAACACATTTATTATTTTAAGCTAACTACACTCGTGGCGAAGTCGCACAAAGGGTAAACGTGGTTGGTTGTAGGTTCGACCCCGACTCGAGGAAATAAAATATTTATTTAAATTTATACGAAAGGCAAAACGCGGCGTAGAGTACCACCACTCAACACGCAATGCCTCCAGAATTCGAAGGAAAATTTTGAATTGGAACGTAGTGTTAAGACACTCCGTTCCCATGTACGGGATACATACACCGTGAAGCTGATTAAATTTTATTTTAATGTATTTTACATCAAATTTAAACACACCAAAAAAAAGGCTCAATTCATATTAAATTCAATTACCGTATGTCACGCTCACTCGCGTGACTAATGACTTGGAAAACTACATTCCCAGTTATGTTCGGCCCACTCTTTGTAGCCGAGTTTTTTCTTTTAAAACTTTTGACGGCAAGTTTTGGGTCAGCCAAGTGAATCCACTTTATCTGGCAGACAGGCGTGAGTGAAGCGTGAACTTTGTAAACACGAATGGAGCCAAGTAATATATTTAGGTTATGATTTTTTTTTGTTATTAAGCTATAAATAGAGGCCAGTCACAAAGGCGCAGAGGCACAAAGTGTCACTGCAGATGTGTCAGGCTGTGGATGCGATTCCTAATCGAGTAAATGAAATATTTAATATTCCAATTTTCTTCGCTCTGATGATCTCGCTTCGAGACATTCGAGACATCGTGGCGTTGAGTTCCACCACTCGATACGCATTGCCTACAAATCGGTCAAAAGTGGAAAGTGGAATGGCTTAAGCCTGGGTAGGCAGAGAGAACTGCCTACCCTGCTTATTACACATGCATTTGAATCATTTCCTCTTTCTCGCTTTGACAAGGCAAGGTGTAGCGTTTAGTTATGCCACCTAGAACTTGTTAGTGCCTCAAATTATAACTTAGAACGGGAAAGTAGTAGTGTCTTGGTGCTAGACACTCTCTTTCTGCCTACTGAAGCTGAAAGAAAAGTATAAATATTTATTAAACGCCGTTATGAGCTAGTAAAATTGTGCCTGTGATAGTTGAATCTATAAATCTGATTAAAAATTGTCAAATAATTAATTATATATTAATGTAGGTATTTCTTTCAAGAGTTAATTCACGAGATAGAAGTTAAGAGATATTGCAAAGGTAAATAAAGCAATATGTGAAAAATGGTTTTTTTTTTGTTGAAATGATCTATTACCAAAAATTATATTTTTTTTGCGGTAACATCTGCATGATCAAAGAAAATTGATATCAAAAAATTTATAGTAATATTATATTATTATATTATAGCCTATATAACCCATCTCGATGATTGGACTAGCCAATACAAAAATAATTTAAAAATTCGAACAAACTCTACGTTTTGTAATAATTTAGGGCCAAATAATAAAATAAGATACAAAACGTTAAAAACATATACGTTTTGATACCTTCAATATTTTACTTCCTAAGCGAAGCTTATGACGTTAGAAATGTCTGTTACTTCCTGTCTCGTCTTAACGCCCCGAATCACATATTTACCTTCATAAATTCATCTTATACAAAATTAAATGTATGTATGTATAATGTTTCATACTAAGTGCCGAGTACAATATGGTACTTAGTCGATATATATAAATCGGCTTCACGTTGTATCCCGCATAAAGCAGGGTAGGCAGAGGGAACCTAGTATTAAGACACTCCGTTCCCCACTTTCTGCCGAATTCTGGAGGTATTGCGGGTTGAGTGGCAGAACTCAACGCTGCGCTTAGCCTCGACACCAGAGCAAAGAAATGGAAATATAAATTTAAATAAGTATTTCATCTCCTCGAGTGGGGATCGAACCCACAGCCAGTCGGTTTTATAGTCACACTTCGTGCCGCTGCTCGTGCCTCAAATATAATATGCGGATATTTTAAAATGGCTGAAATTAAAAACATGCGAGTCGCACTACGGAGCCCCTACCCATCTGGTGTACGCGGGATATGGTATAAAGCGGTAAAAATATAAGCGTGTTGTTTTAAATAAAATTAGAACGAAAATATTTTTATTCATTTTTTTATAATTTTACTTAATTCTTAATTAATATAGCCAATTGTTTTATTTTCTCGTATAATTTTAAATATAAAAGCTAACTTCTACTACTAACCGACTAAATGGTTGTTATTAATTCCCAAAAACCCACCGGTCATATAAGGCTATAAATCATTACAAAGTATATTGGCGACATTAGTGGTAGTGCCCTAACATAACTTATATCTGATTTATAGACTCATTTCGATCTAGACTAAACGCGGCTTTAAGTACCTACTGTTGTACACTAAATTATACTGACGGTGAAGTGATATCTCCTTTAACGCTCCGTTCTCCATTTTTTGGACGGATTAATGATGTTGAGTTTAACGCTGCTCTTTACGAATCAAAGGTTGGAAATGAAAATAATTATTCCTCTCAGCGGTACTTAAACACAGAACCACCGTGCATGCAGTCGGATAACTGTGACACTACACCACGATAGCCTCAAATAATGTTCATAAATTATAGAAAAATAAAACATGTATCACTCTTTTTCTCCTGTTAATTGAAATGACAAAAGGACAGTAAAAAAATAATAATTTTCTTTCAATAATACAGTATATACGACAGGAAATTTCTAAGAAACAAACGTAGCTTATAAATAATTTATAGTAAGTAATACATTCGGATACATAGTCAATGTACGTAAAGCGTTCGTGACAACAAGTTACTCGAAGCTGATAGAATTCTTAGAGCCGCTCGAGTTGAGACAGTTTTAATATGAATACTAAAATCTTTTTTACTTTTGTGTGTGTTTCATCGAATATTAGTATCGATATACTTACTATTTACCTATATTTTTAGTGGAATACAGTCTGATAACACTATCGATGTGGGTTCGATTCCCACTCGTGGAAATAGATTATTTTCATTTTCCAGTTCTAACAAAAGCCTTAATTTCGCAACTCAACAGACAACCTCGGGAGTTTGTGGGTAAAACGGTAAACATTAAAAATGGCAGGGCTCTTGACAACACGTTCTCTCTGCCTACCCTACTATATATAATATAGCACGAAGCTGGAAAGACGTAGTTATATTACATTAAATACTTAATTATTCCTAGAAGATTGCAAAAATACATATTTTAAATTTTGTATACATGTCAACCAACGTCGTCAATCAGCGCGATCCTTATACTATACATAAACATTATTAAGGATACAGTACGAGCAAGTAAAAAATACGAAATCTCTATAAAATATCTCTACGGTTTATTAGTGATGCACGGATAACGCTCTACCTACCTCTACTAGCTCTACGCGGTGTAGAATGCTGGCATGTAGGGCTTTTAAGGGTCAAAGCACTGATATTATGATTTTCCAAAATTTCTATCGGAACGGGAAAAGTGGGATTTTACGTTTAATTATCTACGGAGCGAAGTTGACGGTTACTGTTAGCTTTTTTAGCTTCACGCTGCATACCACAGACAACAGGGTAGATAGAGGGGACCTGGGTACTTAGTAATCCGTCCCCATTAAGACACTTACGTTCCCCATCTTAAAAAAAATCTTGAGGTATTCCGTGTTGCATGGCAGAAGTCAAAATCAAGTTTTGCCTAGTCCTCTTACTGAAGAAATTAAAATAATAAATATGCCTCAAGTGGTAATCAATCCTACAACCGTCGTGCTTACAGTCACACACTAGTACCCCTGCATCACGGCGACCTCACAGACTTAACCTAATAAAAATATCACTAGAACAAAAACTAAAAAAAAAACACAAATTCCAAACATAAAATTAACACAAAACATTAACTAACAACATCATAACTTAAAAAAAATATGCGACAAGACAAAGACTGTACAATTTCGCGTTAAACCAAGCAGCCAGTAGCCAACGGTGAAACAAAACGATAAATATTAAAGCTTACAGTATCGTTTTATCTTCGAAGCGGGAAGCGTGAAAAACGGAAAAATGTGGGATCTTTGTAAATCCCGCTTCAGGGAAGCTTGCGATACCACCGTCACGTTGGCAGTACGATAGGTACCTTGGTTACCTACGTCAGTGATATAATGAGATTCTGTTTAGATTGATCGGTTATTTCGTCTTTTTCCGTATAAAGCAAGTTAGGTAATCGAGAATCGGGAATGTATAGTAAAGACACTCTGTTCTTGGCTTTCTGAAGTAGTGAATTTTAACACTGTATTCTGTCTTTCAATATATACCATTCAAATATTATCATTTTCCCCATGAAAGAAATCTAAATCCATCGGTTTTTATTTCGAATAATCCGTGCAATTTAACGTAATGTAAATTTAGTACATGTTTACTGTTTTAATGTTCATTTGTTTTGTCTTATCAAATAAATTGGAATTTAAAATACTTAATAATTTCGGTTAGTACCACGATGCCCTAATGGTGTAGTGTCAAAAGCAAATCTCTGTAAACGTGACTGTTAAAGGTTCGATTCGTACTGGGTGGAATTACATCTATACTAATATTATAAAGAGGTAAGATTTGTATTTTTGTATGTATGTATGTGTGTATGTTTGTAGAGTTTTCACACAAAAACTACCGGGCCGTTTTAAATATTTTTTTCACTATTGGAAAGCTGCATCTTCACTGACCAGCATAGGCTATATTACATTTCCAAAAAAAATAGAGATCCCTAATAAAAATGCAATAATGTAAACCAAGGTGTGAAGAAATTGATCTTAATGATTCTATCATCGCGTGCGCTGCGAAAACTATTGATGATAGAACAAAACAATGTTCTACAGTATTATAGACCGCATAAATATCTATAAAAAAGTCCGCGATAGCATATGTCCAACTACTGTAGTTATGACAATATAACCATTTTCTTATATTTTATAAGTTAACAAAAGTACCGACAATAATCAAACCATATTATTCATACCTCTGCATCAATCCTTATCCCATTAAATGATATTTTATGAAAGATAATTTCAATACCTGTAAAATACTTTTTAAATTAATAAAATCGGACATCCCATTCAAAAGATATAACGAATTTAAAAATATGAATCTAAAGAAAATCATGTAATAATAAAAAATGTGGAGTGTGTGCCGTGTGGCCTCGCGCACCGTGGCGAGTAACTCTGCGGGGGTGAGGGGGAGGTGCATCGATATCACTAAAATTATTAAGACAATCGATTAGATTTTTTGTTTCCTTATTTGATTTGAATAGGCCCCGAAACTACGGGACCGATTTGGAAAATTCTTTTACAATTAGACGATTAAGGTGTAAAATAATACCAAAAAAAACCTTATATCGGGTACGCTGTGGAAATTATTGACAATAGAGCAAAGTGATGTACTACAATTTCATAGAAGACATCAATATCTACAAAATTTGACGATACCATGTGTAACTTTTAGAGTTATGTTACAATAACTAATTTTCAAAGGAAAAAGTGCAAACTAGAACAGAACCGCCATCGTAGTACAGAGGGACATCTAAAATATATATATTTTATATTCTGTCATAATGAATAGCTTTAAACTTTGCATACAAAGGTATCCTGTACGTAGTATATAATTTTTTTCTTTTATTATTACCAGTACAACAGGATCGATACTAATGTGGTATCTATATTTTTATATACATTTAATATTTTTTCTCCCCTTAGTGTTTTTCAGGTGGAAAACACAGACAATAAAATATTATTTTCACCATAAAAATGTTAGTAGTTTTTATAATTCTAATATAATTAAACAACTTTCTAAAACGATCTTTCCTTGCATGTGTTGCAATAACTATCAGGAGCTATTAAACAAAACAATATATTCTCATTTTGATAAATATATTATATGTTATTACAGTATAACAATATAATATATAAGATATTATATATTATTTTAATTTTTATCTTAAAACTAGCGGGCGCGCGCAACTTCGCCTGCTTATTAGCACCTTTAGGGGTGAATTCTAAAATACCACGAAAAGCGTGTTCAGTAAAATATTTTTAACAGTCTGAATTTAAGGTTTTATAAAAATCGGTGGCGATTTAAAGATTTTTTCATAAAAACTTTCAACCCCGTCCATTGTTTTTAGAATTCATCCCTAAGAGGATGAATTCTAAAAACCATGAAACACGTGTTCAATTAAATATTTTAAAGAGTCTGCTGACTTTCAAATTTTATGAAAATCGGTGCTGTTCGGTTCAACCCCTATTTCATCCGTTTAGGGTAAAAAAAATTCAAAATCCCTTATTAGTGGATGTCCAAATTATTAAAATAAACATCTGTCCAAACTTCACGTTTCTCCCATCAGCGGTTACGGCTCTGCGTGTGTCTTACCTCAGTCAGTCAGGTACATGTCCTTTTATATATATAGATAAATAGATAAATAAGTGTATTTTGATCAAATTTATTTTCTTAAAAATTAACAGTGCCCAAAAAAGCTATCATTTCTCTATGAGGATATAAATAAATAGTCATAAAAGTCAGTTTTTTAATCATTACACCATTCATACATGACGAATGTTACAATAAAAACAATTAAACCGATTGTACCGCTCCCGCACCGCGCTCACGTCTTAGCTCTTTAAATCGCTTAAATCGTTTCTGAGATAAGCGTCGACTAACAGAAAAACCAACAAACAAACTGGTCCTATTACTTTGTTAACTGACCCCAATAATAATTTTTCTAATGAAAATCTAAAATGCCACCATGGTTTTAATAATTTTCACATTAGAAATCATAAGTGCGCTGCAAGCATGCATTATTTATTAAAACAGGAACGTAATTCCCTGTACCGAAACAAACAAATAATTTACAATTTTAAGCAGGTGAAGCCGTGAGCTGGTTGCTATAGTTTATAAAAGTTTATATTGGGTTTAGATGGATCACGTGGGGATATCAATACATTTTAATCATTGGCACGTAGGTACGTTACAATCATTTACAGTACATGTATTTCTGAAGAGAACTTAATCAAAACTTTGTATATAAAAAAATACATGAAATAATCATGTTAAGGAAGTACCAAATATATTTTATGAATCAACCTTAATGTTATATTCAAAACAAATGAATTGTATGTAAATTTTTAATACATTTCAGTATGAAAAAAAGAAAAAATGCAATATAATTGCGTTTGTCCTTTTCTTTCCAATGATTTATATTTCTACTATTTATATCGATATATCAGGGACGTAAATGCGGGAATAGAGCTGCCATCTCAGTACAGAGTAAGTAACCTCTAAAAAATATAAAGTTAAAGAGTAAAAAGTGTGAAGAGGAATGTGTGATTCCTCTATAGAATATATATTTCTACATAATATCATAAAAAAACAAATTTAAACAGGATATATAATACTCCTACAGTATAATTATTTTCGATCAACATTTTATAACTTTTAATTTTGAACATTTTGAATTGAACGAAAAACTTAGACTATTTTGTCTAATTTTTTCGTCACAATGGCGCGAAAATATTCAAAATATTCAAAAAAAAATTATTTGAAAAAAATAATTTATTAACGATGAGAATGTTGGTAGTTTCCCAAAAGGTAAGAATTAAAAAAATGCCTGAAATATGCTTTCTTTGCAAGTGTTGTAATAACTATTGGTGTTGTAATAACTATATTGTATTCACTAAAAAATCACTATAGATATATATATTTAATATTTTCTCTCAATTATATAGTAAGTTAATAGTATTTTTGTCAGCACAACTTTAAATGAAACCATAGTTTTAACTACTCTATATAAGCCTAATACAATTTAAAAAATCCCAAAAATGAAAAGTTATTTTTTTATACAAAATAAATTATATATTACCGTTGATATTAAAATAAAACGCTGTTTGTCATTAAAGACGCAACCAGACATAAGGGAAACCGCCGCATACGAGTCGTAGGTATTGGCGGCAAAGTTCAAAATTGCTTAGCCTTTAGTAATATTTTGTAGTAGTATGTGTTAACGTTATTGGTATCTATCCTACGTCTAAACTGTTGAGGTATCTTGATTATTTTTTTTAGGTATGGGTTAAAAATATTTTATCCTATATACTGTCCCCGTAAAAAAGGCGCTGACGCTTCCATTCTGTATAAATATTGAAGGCCGTCGTGGCGTAGGGGCACACAATTGTGCCTGTAACGTGACGTTATGGGTTCGATTCCCACTTGGAGGATTGAATTGTAATTTAATCATATTTTCATTTCGCACGTCAGTCATATATCATACGCAGTATCTTAACACTTAAGTTCCCTCTACCTACCCTGCTATAGGCTGGATACAGCGTGAATCTGGTTTTAATTTTGTGTGAACCAAATAAAATAAAACTAATCCTAATTATTTAAAGGAAGTTAGCCAAACTACAAAACTGCACTTAAATCGGTTAAGCCCTATCTGAGATTATCGTGAACGCACAGATAAACAGACAAACTGACCAAGTTCTATTACATTTTTAAATGTCCGTAATAACAATTTTTCTAATATACCTTCCATGTCCAGACACCGATGAGTTAGGATTTTATTGTAAGTATCGACATAACTATATAGCTATAATCATAACTTAGGCCCTAAGGACTCCTTAAGGCAAAAGTTTAAAATAATATATTGACAGATGCATCTCTCTTACGGGAGGTACGAAAATGCGACCTAAGGTTTTAACAATTTTCACATTAGAAATCTTAAGTGCGTTGCAAATATATATTATAGGTATATTAAAACATGAATATAATTTTAGTGTTTTAAGTAAATAATTCTGTGGTTAAAGCGGGCGAAGCCGCGAGCGGGTCGCTAGTATTTTATATTTTTATTTATACGCTCTAGTAAAAAGACAGGGGAATGGAGTGTCGTAACACTATGTTCCCTCTTCTTACCCTGCTACATGCAGAAAAAGTGTGAAGCTGACATATATAAAGTTATGTGGAGCAGAAGTAGTTTACTTCATTAAACTCGTCATCATCAAGTATTTATCTTTCCTAAGTGTGGATTAACACTTTAAAAATGCATAAAAATATTTAAAAAATAGTATTCTCTCTTGCCAAACGATAATTCTTAGAAATTATCTTTGGGTAGCAGAAATTTGTAAAAAATCTCCCTACAGAGATGATGTTGTTACATAAATAAGTTGTAACAAGCGTATAAGAATTTCGACGTAGCTTGGCGAGAACGTATGGCTCAGTAGTCAGAGCGCCTGGTCGGTTTCCAGGAAGCGCGGGTTCGAGTCCCACTACACAGAAAGTCTGAAGATAACTCAAAAAATCGAATATATTTATCTGATTGAAACTGAAGCTTGCTACCCTGACGCTCAATTTAAGACAAATACATAAATAAATCACCAGAAAAGAAAATATCATACATAAACATACATACATAAATCATAAAACCTCCAAAACTTACGACAGACGAGACGTCCAAAGTAATGTGGCAGATTGGTCAACGATCGTTAATTATAAGTTTGTCCTGTACTTACTTCGAAGTGCTCGAGTATGTTACTCTGTTATAAGGATTAATGATGGCTGTTAGCTTTACCCCGCCGCGTACTAAATATATTTGTATAGATACAGAAGGGTGGGCCATTAAGTTAGTTATTTAAAAAAAAATCATAGAAAGAAAACTACAAGGCTTAGGAAGGATAATCTTTAATAATAATAAAGTAAGCACATGGGAATTTTATTTTTTTAATTAATATTACTGAGATATGTACCATCCAAACGTAAACACTCCTCGAAGCAGCGAAGCTTAACGAAACCCAGCGGCGTGAGATCTGGGCTCCGAGGAGGCCACAGAATGTCCCCTCGACGTGATATCAGTTTTCCAGTAAGCATCGATTTTGAAATTCACACGCCTTTCTGGCCCACCCATGGCCCATACTGATATATTGATATACTGATATCGATAGTGAAAGTTTGTTTATATAAATATTTGTTTATGATAGTTATTTAATTATATACAATGATTTATTATTGAACCCATAAGTTATTAGTGAGTTAATAGCAATTTGAGAAACGTCTTAGAAAAGACAGTTTACATGTGGGTAAATGATTATACTTTTGTATGGCACAATGAATTATTATTTTTTAATAGTTTCATATCTTTGCTCTGGTAATAAGGCAATAGCGCGGCATTTAGTTCCACCACTCAACATGCAATACCTTGAAAAATTCGACGGTTCCCTCATATGTGGAATACACGTGGCGTAGACGCATAAAGTGCGTTCGATTTTCACTCGTGCGATTAAAATATTTCATATCTTCATATCTTCTCACTGATGTTGAGACAAAGCGCGGCGCTGAGTTTCGCCACTTAACACGTAATGCATCCAGAATTCAACTTCAACAGAAAATTAGTAACGAAGTGTCCTAACACTTCGCTCTGCATACCTTTTATGATTTGTCACAGAAAACCAAAATTAATACGTATCTATATTCAAAAAAAGGAAATACTCAAACACCTCATCATCCTCAACTTATCAAAAAACACCCACCATTATTAAAAACAGTATTTCACCAACAAACAGAACGTACAACAAATTCACTAAATCTCTTAGACTCTCAGTACTATTATTGGCTAAGTATCTTTAGCAGCTGCTACGGCTTAACTAAGTTTTGAATTGCGATGTCTTGTTCGTCCGAGCTGGATTAGCGGCGACTAGCTGTCGTTTGTTTAAAATTAATCTGATCTTTCGATGGACAAACGCCGTTTCTATTGGATGAACTTTTGGCTTTATAGCTTCGGAATTCTGGAAATTGGAATAAATATAAAACTGGTTTTTCATAATTAGTTCTTTGATTTTCGCGATAATTACACATTTTAAATGAAACTTTTTTAAACGGATAACGGATATAGACTACCCGCGACCACGGACTACTGCCAAAAACCGGGTTCCCTGGTTCGGTGTTGACTGACGGCACTAAATACCGCTCTTTGCATCGTTACCAGAGCGAGGTACTGTTCATTGCAGATACGAATTTAAATGTAATAATATACATTTCACAAGTAATATAATTGTATCAGGCTAAAGAAACCATATCTAAGACAGTACTTTTTTTATTTTCAGATATTGACATTGAAAACTGTAGGGTAAATTGTGATTTGCTTAGTTCATTGCATAAAATAATAAAAATATTTGATTATTATTGTATGTAAATAAATTTCATTTTCAATATCCGATAAAAACAAATATACCTACTATTTATATTTAACATACAAAGCATTTATGTCATAATATTTTAGAGGGTTGTACTCAGAGGATTAAACAAAACTTAAAATTCTACATATAACAAGATACTTATAATATAACAAATACATATCAATTCAGCGTCACGCTGTATCCCGCACACAGCAGGGTAGGCAGAGGGAACCTAGCATTAAGACACTCCGTTCCCCACTACATAAATACACATCAAATTAAGCAAAAACAAAAATATTAACCACACTCACTCAACGTTAAAACAACGAGAGGCTTAGTAGAATAATTATCTTTCACCCACCTCGCGGTCTCATCTCATACGTAGCCGTCACTCAAATATGAATTCAAATACGTACGAAACATTAATAAAAGTACAGTACGGTCGGCGAGTCGTGGCCTCCCACAAGTTGAAAATGCAACTTCAGGACCAAATTTCTGGGCATTATTCACTCAGGAAGCAAATAATCAAAAATAAAGAAAAAATCCTAACATCAAATCCAAAGAGCCATGTTCAGCTAACTTCACACCACGACTCGTCAACCGTACTATATATTAAAATCCATTGCTACCTCACAATAAGGAGGCAAGCTTATACAATGTGAATAATAAATCTTTTGACGGGCAACAGTTTATTTAATAACACCGTTGGCCGCGGCGCGGTGCGGGCGGACGCTGTAGGAACCAAGTGTTAATTTTCTTCCATATTTTCCCATTTCCGGCTTTTTAATTATTTATTGTGTGAAAGAAGGTTGTACTTGTACTGTGGATTGTAATTAGGAAACAGGACTTTGTATATTTATTGTTATAATGCGAATTCAGTTTTATTTTGTGTAGTGTATTAGTTTTTTTTTTCCGGGATAGGATACTCCGCTTTCCACTTTCCGCTGAATTCTTGTGTGATGAAAAGGAAATATTAAATATTTCATTTTATCAAGTGGGAATCGAATCCGTAACCTTTCGTATTTACAGTCACATGGCCCTGCACCACGACTGCCTGCCTATTTATTTAGGTTATTCAAAGGAGTTCATGTATGAACGTTGCGTGTGGAATAGCGGTATTCAACTCCAGGTTGTGTCTTGTCTTCATAATAATAATATGTTCTCCCTGAGTAGGTATCGAACCCACAACAGTCGCGTTAACAGTCAAGCGCTGTGCCGCCTGCGCCACCGAGAATATATATATATATATATATATATATACAAGCTGAGAGTATATAAGGAAATTTACTTACCAAGCTCACGCTTATGGTACCTGTTCGGTTCCCACTCGAGGAAATGAAATATGCAATATTTTGATTTCCTCGTTCTGGTGACGACTGAAGGACTAGATATCGGACTACTATAGATAACAGTGAAAGTGGGGAACGGAAGTATCTTAACACTAGGTTTCTAGATTTCATTATACCTTGCCCGGCACTGAGTTCCGCTACCATATACATAGCATGGTAGTGGAACTCAGTGCCGGGCTTTTGCCTTGGTGCCAGTTTGAATAAATGAAAATAATGATTCATTACAAAAACTTATTTAATATTATTATTTTTCATATAATTTTTTACAATATATGATTTCAAGTCGCTACTACCAATCAAACAAAATAAATTAAATTAGCTTTACGCTGTATCCCGCACACAGCGGGGTAGGGAGAGGGAACCTAGTATTAAGACACTCCGTTCCCCACTTTCTAAAAATTGACTACTTATTATTTTGGTGTATCTCCATTCATAAAACTGGTCCGAAACTCTCGGGTCATGAGTACGACTGGAACTTGACCGAAAATGTTGATTATTTTATAGATTATATAAAAATGCCTAAAAACGTGCTTTCTATGTATATTCTGTATACCAATTATATATTTAACTAATAATATATGTTACTAATTTAAAAACTGTACAGGACCTAATATAAGTTATATTACAAAGAATATCGTGAATACTAATAATTAAGACTGTAATATCTATATTTCTGAAATAAATAATCATATAATTCAAGCGGGCAAAGCCGCGAGCAGGCCGCTAGTATAAAATAAATACCTGCATTTTTTATTATACTCTGTTCTCAAATACGACGTTATCTACTGCGTAAGTCCGGTTGTCTTCTTTGAAGAATTAATTGCTACACCTAATTTTCTTCTTATAAATGTTCTTTTGTATTAAGTTAATTTATTGTAACTTTTTTATATTATTTATTAACTTACTTTCGAGGCACAAGCGTGCGACTATAAACGCGATGATTGTGCGTTCGATTTTCACTTGGAGAAATGACATATTTAATATTTTTTATTCTCACTCTGGTAACAAGGCGCGGTGTTGAATTCTTTCATTCAACATGCAACGCTTCTAGATTTCGGCGAAAAGTTGGGAAAGGAAGTGTCATAATGGGAACAGAGTGTCTTTCCCAGGTTCCATACTGTCTTGCAATAAATAAAAAAGTGATACAAATACCAAAGAGCTTCAGCAAGGTAGGCAGAGAGAATCTAGTCGTCTACCAGGGTAATGAACTAATTAATTCCTTCGAGTTTTAACCGAACCCTTAATTTAAGCTGCGTTGCCATTATTTTCGCACTGCTTCACGATAAGATCATTTTAAATTCAAAGTCAAATTCAAAAAAGTTTATAACCATTATAATACTAATACAATTACAATAACAAGCTAAACAAAAATTATATTTTAAATTTTGTATTATTTGGCTCTAAAAAAAACGTTATCACAGGCAGATGACCCGATTACCACCGAAATTATAAATTAGATAACAATGTCTAAATTATGTTATTTAAATTATTAAACGTACAATGTCTCAGAATTGAAATACAACTTAATTTTTTAGAATTTTGCCCGCCATAACTGAACCAAGTATAATCGTATGAATTGAATAAAAACAGTATAAGAAGAACGAGTTAAATTATCTAAAATACTGGTAGAAGAAAATAAAGCTGCAACATCAAATCTCGACTACGAAAATATATTCCTAGGAACATTATTAAACATATGAAGGGAATTGCCGCTAGAAATATATAAAAGATTTTTATATGAAAAATAACAAAAACTACGGTCATCTTTAGCACATTGATATGAAGATTTTGTGTATTCAGACCGGTTTAGATGGTCCTAAGAAAATATGGGCGCAATAACTTTTTGAACTTATAACCAAACTATAATATATAGGGTGTCCACCCTTTCTCTTATACGATGGACGTCGTATCGAAATGGAAAAAATACACTGCCCAGCTTATATTTGGTGTGTTTTTAAAGGATAAAGTTTTATATATTACGTTTGATTTTTTGTTAGCATAAGTATAAATTATTTGTCGTTACTCTCAACACGCAATGTCTCGAATATTGGGTGGAGAAAATGAAATGGAGCGTCCTAATACTATGTTCACTTCCTATCTCGGATTTGTGCGAGTTAAAAAAATATGGTCGTGGTGCAGGGGGCAAAATCTGACAGTAAACGCGACGGTTAAGGCCTGAATCCCTACTTTGAGGAAAAATTATGTTAATTTTATTTAATTTTATTTTTATTTCATAGTCAACATGCATTTGTCTCGAAATTTGGCTGAAAATATAACCTTATGCGAAAATATTAATGCAGAAATCACAATACCTCCAGAGTTCGGTGGTAAGGAACGGAAATATTAATGAGAACGAAGTATAAGCATTAGATTCCCAGGTTCCGTCTTACAACCCTACCATTTGCGGGACACAGAAATGCATTTGTTTCTCAATTATATACCAAAAATATTTAAAATTAGTAAAATAACAATTACATACACTACTATATTACGTTTTTCGTCTAAATTCCTTCTCTAGTATAATATGTAAATATACGAATGTTGTATTCAGAACACTAATTAAAAGTCCCAGGATCTCCTTTAATTATTCATACGTTGATCCCTTATTGAAACATATAGAATTAGAATATAATCCACTTGACTCCCCACGGGCTGTTCAAAACGTACCAAATGTATAGGAAACTTGTTTAATATTAACTAAGTACTTTGTTATATTTCAAGGAAGTATTTATTTTCTGATAGCTAGTATTCATATATTTTTATTATTATAGCAGTGTCTTTTGGTTGCTGTTATCACGGTGGTTGTGGATTCTATCCCCAATTTATTAATTGTTCACGTGTAGTATAAAGGCGAGGTAAAAGGTTCCGCTACTGATCTCGTCACGTCCCCAATTCTTAATGCAAAGAACATTTTAACGATGATTCACTGCGATCTTATTAATTTATAAAAGGAACTGGTTAAGCACATAAGAAATTTAATTATATATTCGTCTGTTGCATGTTCGACTCCCGCTCGCGGGAATGAAATATTCAATATATCTATTTACTCGCTCTAGTAACCAGTCAAAAACGCGACACGACTCAACAATTCGGCGAAAAGTGAGGACACGTAGAGTCTGAATGAGAAATCAGCTTACTATGCTACGTGCGCAATACAGTGTGACGTTAATCATAATAACATATTATATTTCTAATACAAAACCCAAAACATTAAACAAGATTAGGCAAAATAAATATACAAATGTTACAATCCAAACCATGTAAGTTCAAGTTAAATATGTAGATCCTGAAAAGAAATCAAATACATTTGTCAGCCCTGGTAAGTCCTCTGAACATGTTGAGTTACTTTAGGGTCGTATGGCTTTTTATGCTAATGGCCTTGATGCTTTACCAGGAAAGGAATTCAGATTTATCTTCTCACTATTTGCAATAACTATGTTGGATTCGGGGAAAAAATAAAATGGAATATATAAAGTTTATATGAGGAATTTACATAATAACATTGTATATGGTGCTTTATTATATGCTTGGTTTCAAGTTGGAACCCGCATTTTACAGGGTGGGTACACTCCATTTTCCATTTACCCCCAATTTTGGAGACTGCGAGTTGAGCGGCGAAACTCAACGTCAGACTTTCTCTTGTCCCCAAGACGAGCAAGTAAAAATAATTCAATCCCAAGATTGAGAATTATGCACATCCAACCATCACATTTACAACCAAATATTGCCCCGATTTTCCAAAAAAAATCATAAATATATTTCCAACTATAATAAGCCCATCAATTCATAGCAAACAGTAACTTGCCTACAATCCAAACAACCAATTCTAGGACAAATCAAAAAATGGAACAAGGACACACTACACCAGCAGTACCTACGTAGTATGCTTGATAATTCACGCTACATCCCCGCTCGGATGGCGGGCGTTAATGAACTAGTATTCAAATAGGCTTTATTAGTTACTGTGAATAGCTTGTTAGTAGTTGGTAGGACTGTATCACTGTGTATGCTTTAGATGAAAAAAAGTTAGGGTGGATTGAATTTTGTTGTATTATTTATTTCAATGTTTGCTATTCTTTAGAAGTGTAGGCTGGAGAACCTGGGAACGTAATGTTAAGACACTCCGTTTTTATTAAAATACTTCTGTTCCCCTTTATCCGCCAAGTTCCGAAGGCTTTGCGGATTGAGTAGCGTTACTCAACACCGCATTAAATACAAACCAATATATTTTATATCCAAATACCATAAAGATATATTAAAATTTCCTCTATTCTCATCCATTTGTTTGAAATGTTATAATTTTAACATTATCCAAAGCATTATGCAAATTGACTTAAGAGTTTCCAAGTAAATTATCTAAGTTTCTGTGAAACTGGACGAATTAGAAATGTCATTAATGCACATTGAAAATTCGTTGCTGTTTTTAAATGTCGCTTGTTACGCCTATGTTAAAAAAATCTTGCTATAAATATTTTCTAATGTTTTTTTTTAACTACTGTGACTATAAGTTAATTTATTATATTTTAAAATACGATATTAGATAGTTTACTTTTAGACTATCTATATTCTTTAGACTATATATATTTTAGATTATTTATATATCATAAATACGTACGTACTTGTACTTTCCAACGATTTTTATAGGTATGACGTGTTGAGTGCAAAATTCAACACCGCACTTTGCCTCGACACCAGAGCGAAAAAATGAAAATATTAGGTTTCCTCGAAACACACGATTTTGGGAGGCAAAATTTGGTATTTAAGCCGCTAGTTCAAGTGAGCTAGCGGCTTTAATACCAAATTCTCTGGCTAAGCTGAACTTGAATTTCAAAAAAAGGTCGAGACCGCCAGTTTTTGTACGAAACCCTCAGTGGGCGAGTTCGACTCGCACTTGTCCGGTTTTTTTTTATATCAAACTTTATCCCGTATATAACAAGTTAGTCAAAAAACTTTACATGTTGAGTTGCGAAACTACACGTTTTAACCAGAGCTAGTAAATGACAATAATTATTTGCATTCATAACCTCCGCCACATACGCTACCCCACTGCACCACTACAGCCACTACATTAGTATTATAAAATAATCAGCTTCACGCTGTATCCCGCACACAGCAGGGTAGGCAGAGGGAACCTAGTGTTTTAGACACTCCGTTCCCCACTTTCTGCCGAATTCTGGAGGCATTGCGTGTTGAGTGGCAGAACTCAACGCCGCGCTTTGCCTCGGCACCAGAGCGAAAAAATGAAATATAAATTTAAGTAAATATTTCATCTCTTCGAGTGGGGATCGAACCCACAACCAGTCGGTTTTGCAGTCACACTTCGTGCCGCTGCGCTACGACTGGCCTCAATTACATTAGTATTATCTTCGTTTATTTTTGGCATGCAATCGGACACGTCCTCTATTGGTACGTATATTTAGTCCACATAGGAAAGATATATCTAATAGCACTAATAATTATCAAGATTGCTTAAACTACAGTTCTAATATATTGAAGCACGCTCAATAATATTTTATATTTAGTTTCGCCATTGTGGCATAGTGGAGGAATGTTTAACGTGTGATGGCGTTTTGGATTCAATTTCTATCTGCATAAACATACTTCCTTCCACCTATCAACAAACAACATTTTTGAACAAATATTGAGCTAAATGTGTAACATGTATGAGAATAATTCGGTAAGTCCTAGCTACCAGGTCGCACCAATCTTCCCAGCAATCTGGGGTATTGATCAGACAAATAATAAAATCGTTGGGCGTTGCGTATCTAGAGATGATGAGAAGATTGGTGCGATCTGATGATGATGGAAGCTAGGACTTACCGAACTATTTTTTAGCTTTTAGTACATTACCTACATTATTTTTATTGTAATAAAATCGTTTAACATAAAATATTTTTTTGTTTAATTTATTTTCACGTTTTTAGGTTTGTTGCTAGAAGATACTTCATAATGAGCTCTTTTCGACTAATCAAGCCCTTTCATTAAACACCTATATTGAGGTAATTGTGTAAAATATGTAATCCGCCATTTTGTCGCGGCGGCCATCTTAAATTTTATTTTTTTATAGTGAGCTCTATTCTACCAATAAAGCTCTTTCATTTGATACCCATAATGAGGTTGTTGTGAAGTAATATGTAATCCCCCATTTTGTATCAGCAGCCATTTTGGATTTACAGGCATAATTTTTTGTTTGTTATATTGTCATCAATATTACAGTGAGTACCAAATATTAGATCAATCTGGTGTCAAGAAGAGGGTAAAATTCCAATTACTAAATTTGACCCAAACAAACTAGCCAAGCTAAGTAAAACTGTTTAATTAAAACCAAAACCCGTGTGGAAAGCAAATGTGAACGTGGGGAACGGAGTGTCTTAACACTGGGATCTCTGTTTACCCTTCTGTGTGCAGGATACAGCGTGAAACTGATTTATTTCAGAATGTAAATATATTCACAAATAATAATATAGCAATATGTAATATCAAATTTATGCATCTATATCTCACGGTTATTCGCGTTGATATTCCAACATGAGCTAGTCTATCGGAAAATAAGCGTTTTGGCAACGCGCAAACAGTATGTGATAGTGCGATGTAACCAATGAACTTGTAACAGTATGTACCTTGGGTATAAGTTGGAAATAAATAAATAAATGGAATGACATATGTGTGGCAATGTGCAAAAAATAACATAGATAATAATGGGAAATAAATTTTTCACAAACTATATATTATGTTCTTAATGCCATATTAAAGGAAACTAATTCGTGTATAGTCGTCCCGAGTGTCGCGACCGTCGTTCTGTCTATATAGGTGGTGGTGATGCTCGGAAGGCAGCGGTCGAGTCATACTTTGAAGTACTACGGTACTAATATATATGATGCACATAAAGACTCGTACTATATGTATAATGAATATAATATGATAATGCGAAATCTATGATGGCACGATCTTTTAGGATCGAATTTCTTATAAAGGCAATATATGTGTAGGGGCGACACATATTGAGGGTCATGAGTGATCCTCGACCATTATTATAATATTAAATGTTGCTTGGCGTCGTGGAAGCTGACGTGATGGGCTTATGCGAACTGTTATAGCGACATTATCTATGTCGTGGCTGATGCCGTCTCACAGTACGCTTGCGATACGTAAGCTATGCCTGTATGGCGTTGGTCATTGATATATTGAATACCACTTCTACGACTTGGTATACGACTAGTAGGTGTGTGATGCTATTTTATGTCCCAGCTCCGGTGTATGTAGTAGTGTCCGCCTGTCTCCTACGGGTGTGTGGTGCTATTTTATGTCCTGGAACTCTGGTGTATGTAGTAGTGTCCGCCTACGGTTCGAGACACGACTGTGGGGTGTGTGCCGTGCGTTTATTTAACATATCGGCCGCCTTACGGTAGTGCGTTCGTTCCAACGACTTATATTGATCTCACAAATCAATCGACATCACGAATCACCATTCTAATACAATCTTAATATAAACAAGCGTAACAAGTACCTTCAGACTGATCACACACAAACGTCCCGGAGGGTTCATTAAGACTGTTGCAGCCGCAGTCTGGTAGGAATTCACGGTGTAGGGGCGGGGCGGTGCCCGTACTCTTTCTTCCTTTTATTATAACTAGTTCGCAGTTATAGTGAAGAGGAAGATAGGACGCGCTCTTGGTTTTTCTTCGGACGAGCTTCGAGTTATGACAATGTCATATTGTCGAGTTTCAGTTATCTAGATAACTGACACAAGAACAACTTCTGATGGCAAATATATTATTAAAGCGATACCTTCTAATGGCATAAATATAATTCTTAACACTGTTACCTCTGAATCTCTAAAAGATCTTGGATTACTTACGTTCACAAGTATAAACGGTTCTAACCACTAGACACATTACTAGCCAAGGCATTATTTATTAAATAATATTTTAAAAGGAATTTGGGATGTCAGTTACAAACTGATATATTATGTATTTAAGTGGTTCCATTTTAGTATATTGAATGTATGAAGTAATTCGTCTATGATGATGTGAGTTTGCTTGGTTGGACGCGCTAATCTTAGGAACTGTTGAAGCAAATGAGATATTGGTACAGAAATAATAAATGATATTGATACTTATCATAGTGCATTTATTTCCTTGCATTCTTAATTATTATTTTCTTTCATACCTTTATTTTCTTGCATTCTTAATTATTTACAATTTATAAAACGTCCGATGCCGCGGGCAAAGATAGTCTAAAATAATATAACGGTAAGATTTTTCTTTTGTATAATTACTTGCTATGGAGTAAGTCAGCTTCACGCTGTATCTCGCACACAGAAGGGTAGGCAGAGGGAATCTCGTGTTAAGGTTCCGTTCTCCACTTTCGCCGAGTTCTGGAGGCATTGCGTGTTGAGTGGCAGAACTCAGCTCCGCACCTTGCCTCAATATAAATTTAGTTAGAATAAGGAAAATGCGATTATTCTTGTATTTATAAAAAGTCACTGTGAGAATTACAATTAGGGGGCCTAACTTATGATAACTTTGTTTGGTGAATCGCGTTAATCCCAGGAACCAGCCTGAAACTGCCAGCCTGAAACTAAATGGTGGTCAAACCAAAATTTCTTGACAAAGAGCTTAGAAGATATTGCCAACGATTGCACTATAAAATATATTTAAAAATAAATATTTATAATCTGTGTGATATATCGAAATGAATACAAAGTTAATACATAGATTTACATACATTTTAATATGAAGGCAAATAGCAAACAATATATTCACGCTTTCCGTTATTGTTCAAATCCGATTAACTTCATACATTCAATATTTATATGTTGATTTTAAATTATATTTTTGCAAAAATATATTTTTAACATTTTTAAAGTGTTAATCGACACTTAGGAAAAAAGTTCTAAATAAGTAAAAATATGTTTGATCTTAGTAAATAATATTTTATTTTGTTTTAACATTCTGTTAGAAGCCATCGTGTCGCACTAAGAAAACCGGCTGTAAATGCGATACTTGTGGATTCTATTCCCACTCATTATAATTTTGCTCTAGTAAGATAAAATACGGCGTTGAGTTCCACCATTTAATACACAGTATCTAAACTAATGTACCATTCGATGGATTTACTTATTATTTCGACGTAACCTATTAAGTGCTAGCCTAACTCTAGAAAACCGCATGTACAAAACTTTTCTAACTTCTTAAGGTCATGAAATATTATATTATGCACATGATGCCATATCATGTTCAAATTGATTCAAATAGTTTCAATACTAAAGATTATGTCATAATTGATAAATCATATCAAAGACTGCCGACACAAAAAGCTCAAAAAACTAAACAAACCTTTGAAACTGAGATCTTCAAACGGCGGCAATTTTTTGAGTCATAGCAACACCCAACTTTCAAGATACAAAAAAAAGTAAAAATTAGATTATCAATTTGGGAGCCAACATGTCATACCAGATATACAGATACGTCAAATGTCAAAATATACACACAAGTGACAGTACACAATTTAATCATAGTAAAGAACCTCTATAAGTAAAATCAACCCAAACTTGCTCAATATTTAATTTTATTATGTAGGTACATGTATGAAAGAATAGATCATGTTGTATTTTAGCTGTCGCTATTTACAGCACAAATCGGATTATCGATGATATAATATAATTTAAATAATCGCTCCAATATATTCGTTTTTACGATTGCTGAAGGATTATTGTCAATATTAAAATATTAATATTTTATAAATATTTTGTCTTTATTATCTAATGTAGTTCTTATAAATGCTTTTGTTTTAAGAAATTTGAACTCACGATCCAACAGCCCAAATTAAGATAGTGGCTTCATGTTTTTCCCATACACCATTGTAGATAGAGAAAAACTAATAGTAAAATGGTCCGTTTTTCCACTTTTCGCCCAATATCAAGACATCGGACGTTAAATAACGGATATAAATGCCGCACGCCACCTTGAAATACGAATTATATACAAGGCTAGTCGTGGGACGGGGCCATATGGATGCGAATGTAAACGCGAATGGTTCCCTCTATCCCTCTGCCTAACATTTAACTTTATACAACATTTTATTTTATTTTCAGAATATTGAATAAAGATATTCTAAGGAAACACAATGTCGTAACCAATAAACTCAGCAACTTACATCACCAACACAATATCCTTTATCTTACAACTAATAAAGTTAACAGGCAATCAGATCGGCCATTAGATGTTTTAATGCCTCAAGCAGACGCTTCAAACAAAGCTAACCTCACCTTATCAAGCATTAACTCATTTGGCGATGTCCCAAAGTTGTTACGATGCTACTTAGTTAAAGCGAGTCACTGGCTTGGCAAGTAGTTATATTGACGTATATATTTCCATGGTTCAACCTGTGTAGATGCTATTTACCTTCACGCTGTATCTCACATATAGTGGGATGGGCAGAAAAAACCTAGTGTTAAGACACCTCCTAGAAGCCTCCTGGAGGCCCAAGAACACACTGGTTGGATGTTATCAAGCAGGACATGAGAGCCTCTCTAACCATCGAGGACGTTAAAGATCGCAAAGTTGAACGGATAAACACCGGGATAAATTTCAGGAGGAAGCAGAATTCACCATATGGATGCCTGGCCAATCACATTGTAGGGTAGGTATGTCCCCTATAATGCACATGACCACTCAACTCCACTGTCCAACTTCCTCACTCTACTTAACTTAAATTTAGAAAGAAAATAAAATTAAAAGAAGAAAGAATTGAAATATAATATTCGTGTTACATACACTTATTTGATAGTACATGTATTTTTTTTGATATCCTGCCAAGGTAAATGTGAAAGTTTTAATGCATAATGAATATATTTACGACTATAATGAAAGCGGATATAAGTTTAAAAATGTAACTTTACAGACTGAAGCATGAATCGAAGAAATATAAATTGAAATAAGTAAAGATTTATACATTTATATGCTTTTCCATGGATTCAGCTCAAATTCCAATTCCATGGATTCAGTACCATAGATTCAATTCCACAAAAATTAAACTTTTATTTTTTTCATATGATCATGCTCGATAGCTTAGGCAATTGCAAGGTCATTAAATTCAACACTAACTACAACTACTTATAAATGGGTAGAAAGTGAAGAACGGATAATCTTACATAACATGATTTTTGTTTATCTGATTATGCGTGAAAATTTCAAGATTTGGTTCATTGGTATTTCTGAAGTAACTGGTCTTATACCCCTTTTGCTCTTTAGCCACCATGGGCCCATGGTTGAGTTCGTAGCAATAACTCGCCGATAGTTGCAAAAAAAAGCCGAGATTAAACAACAACACAAACAATACGTGGAATATTTTGTGCTTTTAGAGCGTGAATTTTTATGATGAAAATTAATGATAGACAATGTAAGAAAATATTGCTATTTTATTCTTTATAAAAACTATTTAGTAAAAACGTTGAACGGATATATATATTATTACTTCAATCTTTTAGAGAATGAATCGGGATCGTATTATGTTTTTTTACATGTTTTATATTTTAAATATTAATTTTGCAGGGTTCCGTTCCTGAAAAGAAAATAATATAATACGTATAGTATCATTTTGTTGTCTGTTTTGTATGTCTGTCTGTCAACAGACGGACACTAATGTTAACGCCTTTTTATCAAGAGATTAATAAAAATTACTCAGTTCTCCCTTAAAGCACAAAAATAATTCACTTCTATATAAAATTCCGGTTTTTTGCATAAAAGTCGCACACGGAATTTTATTTTCTACTTTTTAAAAGTTTTTAAGCTCTCATTTCCTAATTGAACAATATATTTGGCGCTTCAGTACATTACTCTAAAAGTTGACTTGTTCGAATAAAATAGAATTTACTTCATTTTAAATGTTTCGTTAATTTTTTAGTAGTTTTTTGTGCAATTTCAAAAATTTATGCAATTTTATAAATCTAACAAAGTGGAATAATTTATTGGAAGTCATGAAAAATATATTACTGGTAAATAACTGTTAAAATATATATATTTTTTTTTATTTAATTTGCTTCTTTTATTGATTGCGAAATAAATGGCAGAAGCTAACATTCACACAGACACAGTCACTCCATTCTATCATCCTTGATTTTTGATGTTGACGCCACATAAAATTTCGTCTTCATCTTTAACGTCAGAGGTATATCACACAAAATGCGGCGTTGAGCACCGTTATCGTGGTGACGAAGAAAAGAGGAAATGTTTAGACGATATATTCCTGGCGCTTTTTGCGCAATCAATTAAAGATGCAAAATAAAATAAATTAACCAACATTTAATATAATCAAAACAATATTGTCGTGGTGCAGAACTATAAGCGTGTAACTGTAAACGCGAGAGGATGTGGGTTCGATTCCCACTCGGAGGAATAAAATATGTAATTTAATAATTTAATGAAGTTAATAATTCCAATATCACCTGCGGTGCCTACGGTCTGGGTGACTTTGGATACCTATTTATAATATATTATGTGTTCGTATATAAAACAGCTTCACGCTATATACCGCGTGTAAGCAGAGAGAACCTAGGGTTAAGACACTCTGTTCCCCACATTCCATAAAATTCTTAAGACATTGGGTGTTGATTGGCGGCATATCTTTCAAAATCTTAAATCTTTCAATTCTTCGAGTAGGAATCAAACCCACAACCTTCAGCGTTTATCATGTCGATCGCGCGTGCCCCTAGTTATTACCAAATACGCATACAAAATCGTATGTTAAATATATATTATTTATATACTAGCAGCCCGCCAGCGGCATCGCCCGCTTAAACTACATGATTATTGATTTAATAAGCAGAATTGATTGACAACTATAATAACTTCCAATATGATTTTTTTACTACATTATAGTAATTTCTATAACATTACATTATATTTATAAAATATACATAAAGCTAATTATTTATTATACGTATAATATTTTGTATTTTTTTATCTATGTTATGTAAGTCTCATCATAATTTTAAAACTGTTAAATGTGCTGATGTCAGTGAATAATTTAATTTACTGCTTCAGAAACAGCCTTAAATGTTAAATTATTGATTTGGGTAAGAATTCATAATTATTCTTTGTAAAATAACTGTAATAATTACATATAACTCCTGTACAGTTTTTAAATTAGTTACATATATTATTAGCTAAATGTACAGTTGGTAAATATGTCGTTATCACAGAGTACAGGTAGATAGGATGTTTTAGACAGTTTTTTATATAGATTTATTTCAAACGAATGAACAAACCAAAAAATCTTTTATTTACTTGATATTACCTTGAAGATCAAATCGTTCTTTATCTTTGTGTTGAATTAAATACGACATAAACTTAACTGTTATGATTTATGAAAGTAATCTCCATTAATAATTTCAATTCCTCCATTAATAAATTAATTCTTTCAATTTTGTTTACTTTATTGTATAAAATATTGTATAATAGTACTTCAAAAATATATATATTTATCAACAGTCATATAGCCAAGACGTTTCGAATGACATTCTTTGGCCAAGAATCTTACCAGCGCGATTGCTACATAACATTCGCAGGCAAACTAATGCCTTGAGTTCATTCAAATAACGATAACTTTTTTAATGAACCGATTTTGATGAAACAACTTTAATTGTTAAGTTGAGTTAAAACAAAGCAATTGATGAATCTTTCAAGTAAATCGATTCAGTACTTTCAGAGAAAAATGTGACCATACATATCGACAGACAGACAGCCAAGAAATCAAAAAAAAAATTGTATCTATTATTCTTTTTAAGTGTCCCTCTATCCATATCAGTCAAAATTAATAAATGTACAGACAAAATATTTTTACTCTCTTTTTATATATAGAGATACTATAAAAAAAACTGTCACATAATTTATTTAATAACTTAACGCACTCAGCAACGAAGGCAATATGTCACGTTAATAGGACTAATTGAAACGGATAATAAATGATCCAACCTTCTATGTCCTAATGGATGTACTATATAACATGAATGTAAATTGATTTATTGGACATTAGTTGGTAGTATAATTTTTTTTTTATAAATGTTACTATATATATATGTGTATGTAGTGTATATATATATATATATATATAGTATTTATATATATATATATATACATATACTAATATCATATTATATAGATATAATATATATATATACATATATAGATATAATTATATATATATATATATATATATTATATATATATATATATATATCTATAATTATATATATATCTATCATCATATTCTATCTAATTATATATATATCTCTCTCTCATATCTCTACTCATATCTATCATCTATCTCTATCTCTCATATCTCTCATCTCTTCTATTCTTCTCTCTCTCTTCCCTATATTATTATATATATATATGTATGTATGTATATATATATAACGAATTGAAGATAACGAGACAAAGAGTGAGTTTTGCTACTCAACATGCAATGCCTTAAGAATTTGGCGAAAAAAAGGGGAACGTTAATAAAACTAGGTTGCCAGCTCCCCTCCGACTGTGTGGAATACAGCGTGAACCTACAAAAACTACTACATATACATATTAAGCTTCAAATTTAAATTGAATAGCTCTTACACTGCCTCTTTCTCCTTACAACAGCACTATATAAACAAATTAAATAAATTAAATTTTGATTAACCTAACACACACAACACAACCCAACACATACAACACAACACAACACAAGTTTTAGTACAAAGCACCACCCGCTAATGACGCCAATAACTACATAAGCTAACATGTAATGGCGTCAAACCAGCACAGCTATTTCGACTCAATATATTTGAGAGGAGCTTTCAAATAGTCTACCACATATCAACGTCAGAACGATCGCTCGTGCCTTTTTAATAAGCGAAAAGTTGGAAGTAATCGCTTAGGATGTTGATATATTTGGCCAATTGTATTTTGGGATGTGAAATAACGTTTTTTTTTTTGTTTTTTGTATATAGAGGCGCAGTGTGATAGCTCTGGTTGTTATCACGATAGACTTGAGTTCGATTCGTCCTTGAGGTGGATGAATAAGTTTAAATTAACTTATTTTCCCAGTCTTAGTACACAACCATCATCATACGCACAATATTGAAAATTGCTTCAATTTTATTTAAACAACATTTCCTCGTTTTATTTTTAAGTGGAGTAAAATTTTATTTTTAAAATTGGATTTAATAACCAATTGAAATTAAATATCAAAAAAATAAAATTAAAAAATCACTTCAAAAATAACCAAACATAAATGAAACCATCCATTTCTGACATTTCAATATAAATATAGGACGACTATGTGTAATCAAATTGAGCACAAAAGGAGCCAATGGATACGTTCAAGAGATTTACGCGGTCACAATCATCGGTGGAGATAGGTAAGTGTTCCAGAAATCACTTCACATAGAGAATAGAGCTCAGGAAATAGCTTTCAGTATAGAATCGTGTGGAGATTTATTGGATAAATTGGAGTTATTTATTTTTTGAGGATTTTTATATATAAACAATTTTTTTTCATATAATACTGTTATTTTGGCCAGGTATCAAAAGGAGCTAAGATATTGGAGACGACTATTAAAGCACATACGAACAAATTTCAAGCAAGCGGTTTTGCGGCATCAGCACGATGCATACAATTCTAAGTAATTTATTCTTTAAGTTTCATAGCTTCATGTCCAATAATAGGCTAGTGTGTATTCACACGTTGGTTGTGCATTCAAACTTTTATTAGGGGATTGGTTCAGTCACCTTAAAATAAATAAATCAGCTTCACGCTGTATCCCGCACACTGCAGGGTAGGCAGAGGGAACGTAGTGAAAGACACTCCGTTCCCCACTTTCTGCCGAATTCCGGAGGCATTGCGTGTTAAGTGGCAGAACTCAACGCCGCGCTTTGCCTCGACACCAGAGCGAAGAAATGGAAATATAAATTTAAGTAAATATTTCATCTCGAGTGGGGATCGAACCCACAACCAGTCGGTTTACAGTCACACTTTGTGCCGCTGCGCCACGACCGGCCTCTTCCTCTCTCTTCCTCTTCCTCAGTCACCTTGATATTAGATAATTAAAAAACATATATTTCCTATGACATAAGCTTCCAATATATAAATTATATTCCCAAAACACAATCAAATTAAGCAAAAAATTTCAATTAAAACGATATATCCACCGTAAACGTTCCCCAAATGCTTAATCAATTTATATAACACGCTAGTCTATTAAAGGACCGTCCATACTCGTATAATAAAATGTCACCAGTAATTGACGGCTATCGTTAACATAAAGAAGCCAAAAGTAATTGCAACTAGCGACTGCTAGGGATATCAAAAATCCATTCTAGGGCCCGTAACGTCGTTTAATTTGTAGCCTTTTATGGCTTTTCATAACTTATTAACAAGAAATGTAACAAAAATGTTTTTTTTATTGTAGTTTTAAATTTGAGTTGAGGCCAGTCGTGGTGCTTAAGCGTGTGAATGAAAACGTGACAGGTTATTGATTCGATTTCCACTCGATGAAATTAAATATTAAATATTTACATTTTCTCGTCCTGGTAACGAGACAAACGTAAAACGCACATAGGTTCAGTCTATATAGACCGCAGACTGAACCTGGTAACCTTATCTTAAGGTACTTGGCTCCCCACTTCTCGCCGAATTCTAAAAGTATTGCGTGTTGAGTGACGTAACTCAACCACGGGCACTGCGTTGGTGCCAGAGCGAAGAAATGAAAATATTGATATACAATAATTCATATCCCGAATGATGATCAAGCCATCGCAACCCACAACCGTCGCGTTACAGTCATATCCTTGTGCCCCTGCGCCACGACTGCCTCGACTCTAACGAACATTCCTAGTTCTTTGGATATTTAATTAGAGAAACGACGATGAAACAGGCAACTCCCTAATTAGCTAGCGAACATGTCAACGATAGTTCGACTTCAAAAACGTACGCCGTGTAAAGTTTCAAATACAACTAGGCTTAGTTAAAAACTGTATTTTTTTTGTAAAGGTCTCTCATATTTATTGTTTCGTTAGCAACGTTGTTGTCAATTAGAGTATTAGATTTTTTAATAATATAAAAAATGTATAAAAATAATTTAAAAGGATATTATAATAACAAATTCATCAGGCCAGTCGTGGCGCAGGGGCACAAGGTGTGACTGTAAAACCAACTGATTGTGGGTTCGATCTAAACTTCGACTCTACAACACGCAATGCTGAACCAGAAAAGAACTTGGCGGAAAGTGGGAAACGGAGTATCTTAACACTAGGTTCCCTCTGCCTACCCGTATAGGTAATAGGCAGAGTGATCCCAGCTACGGCTAAGATACGGCTAGTACCAACAGAGAATTCTATAGAAATAATATTACCACAGTAAACATTCGAAACTATATAACGTATTGACTTTAATTTTCAAAACATTAAATGTTGAGTGGCAGAACTCTACACCACGCTTCATCTACCAGAGCGAGTAAAAGTGTAGTAAGTTGTTCATATAAACAAGTTACGGGTACAGTGAATCTATATAACAAATCGACGGTCTCTATGTAATGTATTGAAAGTGAAAAACTACTAACAACAATCACTTTCGATTACACATTAAAAAAACGTATAAAAAAAATATTTGTTTGATATTGTGGAAAAAAAAATAAAAATACTCTTAATTAATATTTTAAAAGAGCAATAAAATCTTTTCCGATTTTTCGCTTTCGACACTTAACCTGGGGACCATCGAAATATACCTTCAATTTTGCGACCCTGGCAACCATTACACGGACAAGAACACAATAGCCAAGCCAGTCCCCAATCAATACGAACAGCAGTAGTTATCATGTTGATGGTTGATTAAGTAGTCGTGTTGGTAATTAATTAGAGCCCAAGTGTTGACCGAATCTCTATACATTGGGGTACTCTGCAAATTGCGTGGCAGTCAGGGCCATTAGTATTTAAATGAAAACCTAAACAGAATTTGTATTTTGTTTTGATATATATATATATATATATATATATATATATATATATATATATATATATATATATATATATATAAAGTAGTTGATTTGGTTAAAAGTTTGTAGAGTAGAGTCCCGCAACGTTCAAGTTTTTATACGTTTATAAATATATTTTTTTCTGTACAATGAATATAGTAAAAATTTTTAGTAAAAATTTAAATGCATAGTATTTAATTATACTTCAAAAACTTCATAGTATTATAATTCAATTTCCAGTTGAAAAATGATTCATTAATTCTTAAGAAATGTCCTTACACACGACGCGGCGCTTAGCTTTCCTTCTTAAAAAGTAGTTAACTTATAATGTGTTGGAACTAAAGGGGTATCTTAAGCATGTTAGAGTTTTTAAGTCATATATAATTAAAAATATGTCACATCAATTGTACAAATCAATTTTGAGTACTTGTTTAAATAATAGATAAAGGCCAGTCATGGCGTGGGCACAGTGTGACTTTAAACGCCTCCAGAATTTGACGGAAAATGGGGATCTGAGAATCTAAATACTACGTTTCCTCTGCCTATCCTTCTGTGTGGGGAATACAGCGTAAAGCTCACTAATGTGTTTGATTTTATTTATTTAAATAAGATATTAGCATAACAAAAGTATATTTTTCTTATTTGAAAATATAATGTTTGAAGTAGAAGTTCAAGATATTCTTTATAACTTTTATAGGCCAATATAACATTATTACAAATATACTAACATTGCTTTTGTAACAACGCAAATATCATAACTTGCAAAAGTTTCTTACAAAATAAACATTACAGTGATACCTACTGTTAATACTTAAAATAATTTGGTTACAACTTGTTCCTAACATCGTATAACTTAAGAAACATTCGACTCCTTTGGGACAACAAAATATTGGATTAAATTTAAAGAAACACTATGAAGGAATTTTTAACAAAAATTTCGTACTGTAAGCTAGTTAGATTTAGTAAAGATCTACTACTACGGTCGGCTCCAAAAACATACTAGCTAAACAGAAATATAAACAAATGAACCAGTATTCACTTGCCTGATTACTTTCAGTTAGTGTTTCTAAAAGTACGAAATCGCTTTGTTTAGAGATAAATGAGTATGTAGCTCGGCTAACCATATTTCATCTGTATCTAATAACTTTCTAAACAAGATATTAAACTAGTAATCTTTAAAATTTCAGCTTTGCTAAAATGACGTAGGTCTGGGCGCCCTGGGATCCCAGTTTATATATATCGTTTTGAAAAAATAGACAATATCTACAGAATCATCTTAAATTCACTGTAGTGACTATTAATCACAAATTTCACAAGCGATAACGTCTAATCATTTCTAAAATGATAAAAAAATTGTAGAACAATTTCTTAGAACAAAATTACACTTACAAAATTATGTCACTCCATTCTCTCTTTTTCAATTATGATATTTTTTTTTCTTTCTTATTATAGAAACAATATGAACAAAAAGTTTAATAACTTCATACTGTAAATATAAAATTTGGTACACACACTTGTACCGTACAGACTTTTTAAAGAAAAAAAGTGATTCTACTATTTTATTGTCACACATTTTCTAATTGGGCGAAGTTTTCTTTTGCTCTTCCCCTTGATTTAATCCGATGCGGGTCGAGACAGCTCACTCCCCCGAGGATAACGGAATTGTACGGAAATCTTCAAGTAATATACCTAATTATATTTTTTTGTATTCTACCCTCACTTTTTTTGTTTTATTAATATGAGTAATGTTTACGTTTTAGCTTGGTTCTGGTTCGTTTTTTCAAGTATTACAAGATTTCATATTATAAAAATAACCCTTTTATAACAATAACACATTGTTACGTTTGGATTTTTTGATCATTGATTGGTAGATAATTGATAAGGCCACAAGCATGCAACTGTATACGCGTCGGTTGTGTGTTGGAATAAAATTTTTACTATATTCATTTTCCCTCTGATAATGACGCAAACAGTGACGTTGAGTTCCGCCACTCGACAATGCCTCCTCAATTCGCCAGAAAGTGGACAACGGAAGTGTCTTAATGGGAACGGAGTGTCTTAACGCTACGTTCCCTGGTTTCCCTCTGCCTGCTCTTCTATGTGCGGGATAAATATATAATTAAGATTTATTATATTGATGAATTAATAAAAAAATGCAACAACAACACTACACCAACTAAAAATCGAACCTACAAACATTTTTCATAAAATGAACTAACTCAAAACTACGTTACGAAGTAATATTTTTAAATACATCTCGTGTATTGATCGGGCGCCGAGCCTGCGGCTAGATACCGACACCGCATAAATAATTGGCCAATTTCAAACATTCTAATTTAATATTAACTTGGGAAATCTTAATTTTAGTAGTTATATATTTTATTCTATTATATTCTTACTTCTTATAGTTGAATGACATACTTCGTTACTAGTATTTACTGTTATAATTCAAAAAACTTTTAGAATTTTCCATAAAAATGAAACCCATAGGCAGTGGTTATAGGTTTGATCCCCGGTCAAAGGATTGATTTTTTTTTCATTTGTTTTTCTTTGGTTTTCCAAGAGTTTCAATCAACACGCAATGTCCCGATAATTGTACGGAAAATCAGGAATTTTAAAGATTTAGTTCCCTTTGCCTACACTGTTACGCAGTGGCTTTGCTTTGATATTTAGAAGCATTCTAAAACTTTATAAAATTCCTTAATTTTTTTTATTAGCATTTATATTCTTGTGTTGATGCCTATACATTCAATAACTATTTACGTACTATTTAGAATAAACGAGTTATATTAATAATATCATAATTCTATAATTTAAGAAAAAAATCCTTCTTGAAAATATTTTTATTAAAATCAAATCATATGAAATCAACTTCACGTTGTATTGCGCACACAGCAGGGGAGGCAGAGGGAATCCTAATGTTAAGACACTACGTTCCCACCAGAGCGAAGAAATGAAAATATTATTATTATTATTATTATTCATGTAAATAAATATTTCATCTCCTCGAGTGGGTATCGAACCCACAACCAGTCGATTTTATTTTCGCACTTTGTGACCCTGCACCACGAATGGCCTCGAGTTATTATAAGCTATTAATTATTTAGGAGATTATCCTTCACACTCTTTAGGGTTCCATACCTCAAAAAGTACAAAATGAAACTCTTATAGGATCACTTTGTTGTCCGTCTGTCATAACATATTTTCTTGAAACGACGTGAAGCTATTAACATATAACTATTATCAAATATTGTTTAATATATTAAGTCCTTTAGAACATAGAAAACATAGGAAACACGCCAATTTATGCGTCGTATTTTCTGCATTTTGCATGAGATTAGTCACGTATTCAAAATCATTGAAAGAAACTATTGGAACTGATACGCTCACAGATAGCTCAAGTTTGTCAACTTTTATCTTGGGTTAACGTACAATCCTGTGATTGATACGGAACCCTCGGTTAACGAATCCGACTCGTACTTGTCAAATTTATAACGAATTCTAAGTTCATACTTTTCTCAGAGAAAAAAGTCTAGAAAAATAAAATATCTGTAGCTAAAATAAAATAAAATAAATAGATAAGAAAACTAAGACCAAACCATAGATAGACAAAGACTAAATAAGTAATCTGAGCCATTCATTTCTGACTGAAATCTATACTTGAGTTAAGTATTAGATGCTGTTCAGATGGAGACATCTCTATCTGTAACAGACTGCAACAATGAACTTTGCTATTTGTTTGAAAGAAACTCTAAAAGTAGCGATTTAAAACTTCAATTCAGAAACAAAAACATCAATAATATGAAAGGATAGTGCGGAAATAGCAACTATAGAGTGTAGCCCATTGTTTAAGTTTGAAACTAATGTAAATAAATAAACTTTAATATAATTTTACTTCGATTTTCTTTAATTTATGGTTAACTTGACTAGGTTCTCCTTGTCTATAGCATATATCTGATATAGAGAAGGAGAACCTAGTATCAAAAAATGTATGTAATTAAAATATATTGTATAAAATTATAACTGATTGTTGTTTGCAAGATATATGAGCAAATCTAATCAAACGCTGTATCCCGCACATCTAGGTAGAGGGAACTTAGTGTTAAGACACTCCGTTCCCCACTTTCCGCCGAATTCTTATATTGTATTATTCCTTTTGAATGGAACTCAACGCCGTGCTTTGCCTCGACACCAGACATGAAAATATAAATTTGACTATTAATATTTTATTTCGTCAAGTAGGGATCGAGCCCACAACTAGTCGCATTGACAGTCAAAATATAATACTTCCCCCAGCATTTATTAACGTAATAGAACCCAAAGCAATGATTTGTAAAATTATTGTCTGTGCGTTAACCGATTCAAGTGCTGATATGAAATCGGTTCATAGTAATATCAATTGAAGTATTTTGTGCGACAAAATTTATGAATTCAATATATATTATATTGTATTTAAAATTAGAACACGAAAGTAAATCAGATTAGTAATTTAATAATAGTGTTGTTCAAGCGAGCGAAGCCGCGAGCCGGCCGCTAGTAAATAAAATAAACTGCTCCTCACTCATTTTGAGACATTTAATTAAGGAATTTTTTCGACTCCAATCTGAAATGCGATAGAGAGGTTATGCAATCGCACGGAGGCATTCGATTCGCTTTATTTGTAAATTCTTTGTAGCTAGCACTTTGTATCTTTTATCTTTTATTGTTATCAATTTTACGTATCGCCTGACACTGTGAATGTACGTATGATGGACGTGCCCGTACTGATGTCAGAAATATATTGAAGGGTTGGAGTAAATATTTGTATGTAGTATTATGAGTGTCTTTGTTTATTTGACGCCATCGTGGCCCAGTAGGAACTTGTGGGTTCCTATTCGGGGGAATTAATAATTGGGTATTCTGGTGCTGCTTTTAGTCACTCAATACATACCTATTTGGCCTTGAGGAGTGTAGAGCAGCAGTAAGAGAGAGAGTTGAGAGCCCTACAGAAATGGGAATAACAGATTTTCATATTTTAGTTTAAGAAAAAGAATTTGTAGGCCACTACTCGTATGTAATTTATGATTTTAAATATCTTAATAATCATATTTTTACTTTTGTAAAATATATTCAAAAGACTAGTGTTAAATGCTATCAATATGTAGCTATTATACCTTACATTTAAAAGAAATAGATTTTATATTATAAATTTCAGAAATATTTATAAACATCGACATTTTTTATAACGTATAAAATATTACCTCTTCTTTAACGTAATCTCTTGAAGAAGTTCGTACTATCCACAAGCTTATAGTCAGATGAAGCAAGGCTTTCAACCTTATGAGGATGCAAATGGATTACAATATTATAAGTAAATGAGCTCGTATATAACGCTTCGCTGCGTTTTTAAATGGAAACAACTACTAATACACAGCGTGTAACAGGATACATTCTGAGGGAAGTAGCTGTAAGTAGAAATAACTAATATGATATTTTATAGTCAGCTCAGTCTTGGCATAGGAGCATAAACGTGTGTAAACGCGTCAGGTTGTGAGTTCGATTCGAGGAAAGAATAATACATATTTTCATTTCTTCGCTCTGATGTTGAGGTAAAACGCGGCGTTGAGTTCCGCCACCCGACACGAATGGCTCTAGAAATCGGCGGAAAATGTGGGACGGAGTGTCTTTACACTATATTTTCTGTGCCTACCGTTGCTGTGAGCTATATATAGCGTGAAAACAAAAAAATCTATGCTTAAAAAAAATACCTCATTCTATAGTACTTTCTGTTACAATACATTTTTAATTTCAAACTGTTAACGACATGAAAATTACTCAAACAATGTTCTTCAGTGTTCTGTACTTCAAAAGCTAAAAACGGAACCCTTATAGGATTACTTTGTTGTCCGCCTGTCCCTTTGTCAAGACCATTTATTTCGAAATCAAATATTTAATTCTATGGTTCTTGAACCCCAGAATGCCCGAATGATGGCTCTGTACCTATTTCAGGATTGCACGTCAACGAAAAGTTCAATGTATAAAAACTTACTTATTTGGAAAACGTATAAAAATTTGTATTTGAGTGTTACTTATTTGGAAACGTATAAAACGTAGCGGGACTCGAACCCGCGCCTCCTGGTCGGTTTCCAGGAGGCGCGGGTACAAGCCGCATACAAATTATTCTTTTCTAAGAATGGAATAACACTTTAAAAATGTTAAAAATATTATAAAAACTTGCGGGAAACTATGAAATGAAGTACAAATATAAGTTTGAAAAGGATATTTTTTTTAAATGTATGTATATCACATATAAATTTTCACTTTGCGGACTTTTTCTTTTATTTCCATTATAAGTTCTAATAGTTATAATAATTAATAGTAAACATTCTGAATACTACGCGAAGCTGAAAAGAAAACTACAACTAACATCTATTTCTCTCATGCTATCAAAACTTATTAATTACCTAACATTTTAAGTAACTTTCTGTAGTATTATACAATATATTATACATTGTGTTATACAATTATACACACGGGTAGCACGTAACTGTGTAGTTTATTACGGGCATCTGTATGGTAACGCGTTTGCAAGTCATGATTGGAGTATAAATCAAAACTTGGAGCATTTACAAGCAATTTAATATGGGTCTTAATAATATTAATTTATATTGAGAACAGAGTGTCTCAACACTAGATTCCCAGGTTCCTTATGCCTATTTTGTGCGAGATTCAGCGTGAAGCTAAAAGAAATAAAAACTTAACAATATTCAGGCAATAATTTTATTTATGACCATTTTTCTATGATCCTATTAGTGATGCTGTGATTTAATATAGGCTATATTATCCTCGATAAATGGTCTATCCAAAATGTTTTTTCAGTTTAAACTAATAGTTCTCGGGATTAGAGCTTTCAACCAAATAAACTCTTAAGGTTATATACTATTTTAATTAATAATTAATAATATAAATAAAGATTACTGTCATTTACACGTTTTAGTTTAAGTATGACAAAACTCGGCGCTTATATCTATTTTTTTTTAATTCATGTTGTATCCCGCACACAGCAGGGTAGACTGAGAGAACCTAGTCTTAAGACACTCCGTTCCTCACTTTCCGCCGAGTTCCGGAGGCATTGCGTGTTGAGTGGCAGAACTCAACTCCGCGTTTTGCCTCTACACTAGAGCGAAGAAATGAAAATATAAATCTTAGTAAATATTTCCTTTCCTCGATATCATGATCATGATTGAACTCACAATGAGTCGATTTTACAGTCACACTTTGTGCCCCTGCGCTACACACTTATTATCTAACTTTTAATATATAATATCTTAGAAATCGATCGAAATTAACTAAAATCATAAATTTTAAAGATCGCAAGAAAAACGTAACATAAAACATAGTTTTCATAGAAAAGAATAAGATATAAAAAAACTTCCATATAATTGTATTGGCTTTGAGGGCAGTGGAGCGTGGTTGTTTGATATGGAAAAACTTTTACCCAGTATTTTTATACCGCAACCTTTATAAAGAAAACGATAAGTTAAAAATCATAGGAAGAAAGAGTATAAGATCATATTTAAGTAAAATATATAAATATTCTAATTAAATATATTTAAAATAAAAATCAGTTTCACGCTGTATCCCGCATACAGCAGGGTAAGCAGAGGGAATCTAGTATTAAGATACTACGGTCATATTAGGTATTATAAAATTATAAATTCATAAACGAATCTACTTGTTGTTTCAATTTATAGAATTAAGTTAATACTTTCGACGCAAAATGTGAAAATACAAACAAATATTCAATTAGAAATCAAATTTTTCACGTTATTGACTGAGCTAAACAAAATTTATGTAAATCTAAATAATGAATCTTTCCTTGAAAAATCCTATAAGCCATTTAAATTATTTTTATTTTATATAATAAGCCTTTTAATAATAAGCTTTTACCTTATAATAAGCTTATAATACATAAGCTCTTGTTAAGTCAGTCAGTCTATATAAAGATTTTTTCTTCGAAATCAGATTACAGATGACAAAACCCATAGATATTAAACTAGAATGTAACTGACAAGTGATAGATAATATCCATTGGTTTTCTTTTTTTTAACTTCATTTATAAATCTAGTGCTTAACGGTCATGATAGTTTTTTTTCATTAATTTTAATATCAAGACCATATAAAATATTGTAATTTATTTCCCTTATATTGAAACCTTTGTGCTTTATTAGTAGTTTTTAAAAAAGGTAGTTCTAAAAAAAGTGTTATTTTGTTCTACAACCTGTGAATGTTAACTAAATCCCAAGTGCATTAACCAATTCTAAGCCTGTCCTAGGATAACTTTGCAGCATAAAAATGTATGCACTGATAAAAAATGCAAAAACGTAGGTAACCTAATCAAATCAATTTAAACGTAGTCAATTCTAGTGATAAGAATAACAATTTTTTGCTGTTTCATTATTCAGTTACTTTTTTTAAATATTGTTCTTAAGCTAGCCTTATGAAACTTTCAGAGATTATTTTACACAAATTCTAGTTGTTTTCGAAGTTACTTGTCTGAAAAATCAGTATTTTTTTCTTTTTAGACCCGCGCTAAAAAAAATAGTGAAATACCAATAAAATATATATGATTAATATATCGTTTCAAAATATTAAGCGATAAGAATGGCCTATTATTGAGGTCTGTTGAGAAAACCACGAGCGTAAAAGTCGGGCTATTTTTGCCAATATTCATTAGGATTTTTTTTTAAATCATAATCTGCCAAATTTCCAATGGTAAGTGATCACCGCAGCGTATGACTCCTTGTAACACCAGAGGAGCTACATGTGCGTTGCCGGCCTTTAAGGTAACGACACACTTTTTGGAGGTACCCAGTTCATATCGATCTGGAAACACCCAATGGCTGGGATTGGGTCCCCAACGATTCGAGCGGCTCTACTTTGTATGCGATCAAATGGATCAATCTGATACTGGAGTGCACCAACCCCGAGATGAGAACAGAACTCCATATGAGGAAACGAACCTGGCTAACTTCCATATCTATATAAAAATATATTGTACAAGCAATTTGAACTCGAGAGTTTAATTACTATAAAAGTTAGAAGTTTGCCGAGAAAACATAAAAGTTGTTCTACACCTATTTCTCTCGGTCAAGTTAAAACTCCGGCTTCTAAGTAAGATTACGACAATACAAACTATTCATTTAATTTTACTTTTTATCTTTAAAAGCACTTGTTGTATTAATTTCTTCCATTTTTTTCAAACAGTGTTTTAAGCAAAGTAAGTATAATGTGTTTAATGCACGCGGAACATTTTAATGTTCTTTGTCCTTTAGGACAAAGAATCAAAATGAATGAATGAAATACCGTGTTTAATTTACAGCAGGCTATATTCCAGTAATTTTCTATAGTTCTGAAATATGTATTATATCTATATAGAGAGTAAAAGATTTTATTTTTGTTGGTTGATATATATATATGATATGTGCTTAATAGTAAAATACTACTTAGTATATTTTTTTTTTTTGACCAAAATAGTACATAAAAAATAAAAGTGAGATTAATATAGTAATAATGTAGACGTATCAGTGTAAAAATTACTTAATTTGATATTTCTGACGTTATGATAGTTAAAAATTAAAATAGGTATTTTTTAATTTTATTTTATTTTTTAGTACCTGTAACCGTAACAACTATTAAATCCTTATGCCCATTGAAATGGTATTACGTTTTAGCTGACTCATACTGGAAGCATAAATCAAAACTTTGCCAGTTCCCTAAGAAGTTGTAATATTCGGAAACAATAAGCTTGAACACACGCACTGCGGTTTTACTTAATTATTAACTGTAATATTGTATATTATGTGAGTATAGAGAGTGTACGCGGTGATTGTGGGTTCAAAGCGAAGTTATGGGTACGGAAAGTAATAAAAAGTTTTAAGCTGTTTATGGTATAAGGAAACTTGTATACTATTTTGTGTATTGTTAGTTCGATCCCACTTGGGAAATGAATTATTTTCATTGCCTTGCTCTGGCAACAAGGCAAAACACGATGTTGAACTCCGTTTTAATTCAATGTCTCGAAAATCAGACGATGCGTGGGGAACGGAGTATCTTATCACTAGGTTCTCTCTGCTAACCCTGCTACGTGCGGAACACAACGTGATGTTTACGAAAAATAAAAAACTAAATATATTTTCTACTAGCGGCCCGCTCGCGGCTTCGCCCGCTTAAACCACAGAATTATTTGCTTAATACACTAAAATTATGTTCGTGTTTTAATATACCTATAATGTATGTTTGCAACGCAGTCGCATTTTCGTACCACCCATAAGAGAGATGCAACTGTCAATATATTAATTTCTTTAAACTTTTGCCTTAAGGAGTCTTTAGGACCTAAGTTATAGTTATAGATATATAGTTATAGTAATATCGCTACTTACAATAAAATCCTAACTCATCGGTGTCTGTACGTGGAAGATATATTAGAAAAAATATTTTTACGGAAATTTAACAATGTAATAGAACTTGGTCAGTTTGTCTGTTTATCTGTGTGTTCAGGATAATCTCAGAAAGGGCTTAACCGATTTAAGTAACTTAACCTAACTTTGTGCCCCTGCTCCGCGATGCCCTTTAATATTAATACAGAATGGAAGCGTCAGCGCTCCTTTACGGGGGCAATATATAGGATAAAATATTTTAAGCCCATACCTAAAGAAATTAATCAAGATACCTCAACAGTTTAGACGTAGACTTTTTTTTTCATTTCACGATCGATGTTTATCCATACCTGTATTTCGTGTGACGCAGTTACGCATAGATACCAATAACGTTAACACATACTACTACAAAAGTATTACTAAAGGTTAAGCAACTTTGAACTTTGTCGCCAATACCTACGACTCGACTTAGGAATGAGGCGTATGCGGCGGTTTCCATTTGATAGGCTTATGCCTGTTTGCGTGTTTAATGACAAATAGCGTTTTATTTTAATATCAACGATAATATACAATTTATTTTGTATGAAAAATAACTTTTTCACTTTTAGGATTTTTTTTATTGTATTAGGCTTTTATAGAGTGATTAACGATGGTTTCATTTAAAGTGGTGCTGACAAAAACACAAATTGAGCATATTTAATATTTATAGTGATTTTTTAGTGAATAGAACTAATAGTTATTACAATACTTGCGAAGAAAGCATATTTTAGACATTTTTTAAAAATTGTCAAAATTTTTCATCATAATGGCACGAAAATATTTAAAATGTTCAAAATTAAAAGTTCAAAAATGTTGATTAAAAATAATTATACTGCAGGAGGATACCGTTATATGTACTGTTTTTTTATGATATAATGTAGAATAATATATTCTATAGAAAAATCACACATTCCTCTTCACATTTTTTACTCTTTAACTATACGTAAATATATATTTTAGAGGTTACTCTGTACTAAGATGGCAGCTCTGTTCCCGCATTTACGTCCCACATATATAGATGTATAAATCATTGGAAAGAAAAGCGGAAACGCAATTTTATTGCATTTTTTCTTTTTTTCATATTTGAAACGTATTAATAAATTTACATACAATTCATTTGTTTCGAATATAACATTAAGATTGATTCATAAAATAAATTTGATATTTCCCTAACATGATTATTTCATGTATTTTTTTACATACAAAGTTTTGATTATGTTCTCTTGAGAAATATATCTACTATAAATTAATATAACGTACTTACATGCCAATGATTAAAACGTATTGACATCACCACGTGATCCATCTATTATAATCACAACATAAAATTTTATAAAATACAGCAACCAGCTCGCGGCTTCACCCGCTTAAATTTGTGAATTATTTGTTTGTTTCGGTACAGGGAATTAAGTTCCTGTTGTATTAAATAATGTATGCTTGCAGTGCACTTATGATTTCTAATGTGAAAATTATTAAAACCATGACATTTTCGATTTTCATTAAACAAATTATTATTGGAGCAATTAACAAAGTAATAGAATCAGCAACAAATATTTATAAATTTTGTCGGTTTCTTGGTTTTTCTGTTAGTCGACGCTTATCTCAGAAACGACTTAAGCGATTTAAAGAGCTAAGACGTGAGCGCGGTGCGGGAGCGGTACAATCGGCTTAATTGTTTTTATTGTAATATTCGTCATGTATGAATGGTGTAATGATTATATAGCTGACCTTTATAACTATTTATTTATATCTTCATAGAGAAATGATAGCTTTGTTGGGCACTCCTAATTTTTAAGAAAATAAATTTGATCAAAATAATTTAATTATTTTAAGATAATAATTAAAGTAACATATAAAATCTTATATATTATGTTGTAATTATTACAACGCATGCAAGGAAAAATCATTTTATAAAGTTGTTTAATTCTATTAGAATTAGAAAACTTACTAAAAAATATTTAATATATTAAATATATAGATATCACATTAGTATCGATACTTTACTGGTAATAATAATTGAAAAAAATATACACTACATCCATACATCCATACATCCACACATCCATACATCCACACATCCACACATCTATACATCCATACATCCATACATCCATACATCCATACCTACCTACCTACCCTACCTACCTACCTACCTACCTACCTACCTACCTATCTACCTACCTACCTACCTACCTACCCACCTACCTACCCACCTACCTACCTACCCACCTACCTACCACCTACCTACCTACCTACTTAAAATATAAAATAGATGGCGTTTCTAGTATCGAGTTTACTATCTCAAATATAAGCTTCTTGGAAACTTAAATACTTATTTCTTTTGATAGAGTGAAGCTATTACAATGAAATAAACACTAAATGTTACTTTGATTTACTGGTATTTTTTACGTACAAAACTTGCTTAAATATATTGTGTACTTTTGACGTGATGCGTGTTCACATAAACAGGAAAACAGACAAACAGACAAACAGACAAACAGACAAAAATTCCAAAAATGTTGGAAATGGATTCTGTTAGTTATCCTTTAACACCCTAGCTAATTTTTTTTTAAATATTTTCAATGTACAGAAACGACTTTTCTACAGATTTATTATAAGTATAGATATGAGACAACAAAACGAACATTTATAAAATAATAAATAACTACCTCCACTCATCACATACCTACCAACATATACTACAGCCTATTCGACGGCAGTAAAACTAGTGAACGACGCTGGTATCGCCAACGAACCATTGACCCTTTCCAATACAATGTTGCTTACGGTTACGGCTGAACCGTCTAACATCATGTACATACATACAGGGCTACCACAATATAAATCAAATTAAAATAAATCAGCTGCATGCTGTATCCCGCACATAGCAGGGTAGGCAGAGAGAACCTAGTGTTAAGACACTCCGTTCCCCACTTTCAAGTATTTACCTATAAAGGACCTGAGTTTTTTTATCGTAAGGCCTTGGTGGATTAGTTGTCTGACGGTAATCGCTTAGTGACTACAATTCTTACCCGGGGGAATAATTGTATCTAAATTATTTTTATTTCCTTGCTCTAGTGAAAGCTCCGCGACTCAACACGCATTGTCTCTAAAATTGGGAGGAAAATGGCGAACAGAATGTATAACACATTCCGTTTACTAGGTTCTCTCTGACTATCGAATATGCGGGAAAAATATTTTTTCTGGTGTTCTAACGTCATATATTTTTTGTTAGAAATTTTTTTTTCCAACTTTACGCTGTATATCGCACACAACACAGTAGGCACAGGAAACCTAGTGCTAAGACCGAATTCTGGAGGCATAAGTGAGTAGTGGAACTTAACGCCACGCTTTGCCACCGTACCAGAGCGAAAAAATAAGAAATATTTTATTTCCTCGAGAGGGAATCGTACCCACAACCTGTAGCGTTTACAATAACACTTGTGCCCCTGGGCTACGTCTGGTCTCAAACATATTCATATACTCTATTAAATAAAAACTAATAGAAAACCAACGGGCAACACGAAAAAGTGATTGGAATGTCGATATCATGGGCAGCGACGCGTGCTTACTCGATGGAGGGAACCTTTCGATGACTATGTTTTCTATTAATGGCTGCGTATAAATTGAATAATTGAACTTTTAACATAGTTCGTAGTATATACCAATTAATTAAAAACCCATACCTTCACACTATATCCCGCATGTAGCATGGTAGGCAGAGGGAAGTTAGTGTGAAGACATTCCGGTCCCGACGCTCCGCCGGATTTTTGAAACATTGTGTTGAGAGTGGCGGATCTCAACGCTGCATTCAGTTTTGTTAACGTAGCGAAAAAAGGAAAATAATTGTTTCACAGAATATTTTTTTATTTATTGTAATTTTCTGCTTGGTTACAGTACAATTACTCCTAGTACCTAGGTAGTATCACCTAGGTAATAAATGTAAATATTTCCTCGATCAAGACTACAATATATTTAGATTGTTACAACCTAGGATTCTAATTAAAAAAATTTCTTATTAATAGTTAAAAACTTTCAAAACTCTAAATGAAATAAGTAATTTTATTATACTTCTTAACATTAAATGTACCTATTCAATATAGTCTATATAAAAGTATATAACAACATTTTTTCATATCTCAAGCTACAATAGGACTGATTGCGACATATGACCTTCACTCTTATATCTACGTGTGCACGTGGTATTCAAGTACAGTACAATCGACAAGTCGTGACCACTATGAAATAAAGCTTTCTCAACTTATACCCATTGTTCACTCTGGGAGAAAATAATGGAAAGTACAATGAATGCTAAAATAAATAAATTATTAAATTCAGGGCGGCCACGACTCTTTGATCGCACTGTAGAGAATGTTTGAAAGGCGACACACGTAACGCTGAATTAGACCTACAGATTCCAATATTAGTATATACCGTATCTTAAACGCAGAGTCGAGTGTGTAGAAGTACAGTAAATATAGAAAATATTGAGTGGGATCCTATAAAAATATGTTTTTAGCCTATTTTTATCCTACTTTTTGTATCATTGTAGATTGTTCCGGGGAGATTTTGTTTTTCAAGGTTTTATTTCTAAGTAAAAGGTCCTTCTTATTCTACTACGTATCATTTTTATGGTATTATATTTATATACACTGTATTGTCCCTACCCATATAAAAAACTGTCTGATTGAACTCGTGTCCAAATGCTACTCGGAAAATCCTCCAATTTTTTTATCGTCGTGTCGTAGGGTCCCAAGTGTATGACTGTAAATATCACGGATATGGGTTCTATTACCACTCAAGTGAATAAAACATTTTATATTTTTCATTTCCTAGATATAGTGTCGGGGCAAAAAGCGCCGCTGAGCTCCGCCACTCAACACGCAATGTCTCGAGAACGTGACGGAAAGTGATTAACGAAAGTGTCTTAACACTAGCGTCCCACGTTCCCTTTACCTAAACAGTTATACGCAGGTTACAAAGTAAATCTGAAAATAAAAAAAACATAAAATTTAAAATTTAATTATCACCAGAAATGCAAAAGAAATAGATATCACAGTGTATTGAGCACTACTTTACAAGATTGGTGTGTCACAGTCGGCCGTCGATGCAAAGAGCGTTCCGGAGTCCCGTCGGCTGTCATGTGCAGTGCCCGTTTGAGCCAGACGGCGGAAATCATAGCGACTCGCCAATAATGCTTTAGATATTCTATTTTCTATTTCATTTTTAGTTAGTGATTTAATTATTTATTTATTTATTTTGGAGGCTCTTGAGGAGATGAAATATTTACTTAAATTGATATTTCCATTTTCTTCGCTCTGGTGTCGAGGCTAGGCGCGGCGTTGAGTTCTGCCACTTAACACGCAATGCCTCCGGAATTCAGCAGAAAGTGGGGAACGGAGTGTCTTTCATTACCTTCCCTCTGCCTACCCTGCAGTGTGCGGGATACAGCGTGAAGCTGAGGCTCTTGCAGTGTATCTGATGGAAAAACCTTCGGTCGTTGGTGTAATTGCTAGCTTGGAGGAATGAACTACTTTTATTTACGTGCTATGGTAACCAGATAACGTCTCGAAAATTTAGTCAGTGTATTTCAATATGAGATTCCTTAAATTCCGAAGGTCGATCTGAAGGTCAGTGTATTTCAATATGAGATTCCTAAGGCAAAAGAAAATTAAAATCAGACAGTCAAAGAGAACCTCGTGTCAAGACTGCATTCTCTACTCTCCATCCCAATCGTGTTAACTAATGTTGTTTTTATGCAGTATTAACTATATTAAAATCGTAATATAACTGAAAATATGTTATCTTGAATACCAACATTTTGATTTGCAAATTGCTCCACGTCATACAGATTTAGTACCCCACTAAACTATTCAAAATGTTTGTAAATTACACAGTGGCTGGTAAAGTTTAAAACATATTCATCTCGAGACTGAGAGATTTCACAGCAGCTCCAAATTAAAGACGCCGTAGCTCTATAAAAAATTAAATCAGCTTCACGCTGTACCCCGCACACAGCAGTGTAGGCAATGGGAACCTAATGTTAAGAACATTAGGTTCCCATTGCCTACACTGCTGTGTGCGGGGAATTTTATACCGTATCTTAAACGCAGAGTCGAGTGTGTAGAAGTACAGTAAATATAGAAAATATTGAGTGGGATCCTATAAAAATATGTTTTTAGCCTATTTTTATCCTACTTTTTGTATCATTGTAGATTGTTCCGGGGAGATTTTGTTTTTCAAGGTTTTATTTCTAAGTAAAAGGTCCTTCTTATTCTACTACGTATCATTTTTATGGTATTATATTTATATACACTGTATTGTCCCTACCCATATAAAAAACTGTCTGATTGAACTCGTGTCCAAATGCTACTCGGAAAATCCTCCAATTTTTTTATCGTCGTGTCGTAGGGTCCCAAGTGTATGACTGTAAATATCACGGATATGGGTTCTATTACCACTCAAGTGAATAAAACATTTTATATTTTTCATTTCCTAGATATAGTGTCGGGGCAAAAAGCGCCGCTGAGCTCCGCCACTCAACACGCAATGTCTCGAGAACGTGACGGAAAGTGATTAACGAAAGTGTCTTAACACTAGCGTCCCACGTTCCCTTTACCTAAACAGTTATATGCAGGTTACAAAGTAAATCTGAAAATAAAAAAAACATAAAATTTAAAATTTAATTATCACCAGAAATGCAAAAGAAATAGATATCACAGTGTATTGAGCACTACTTTACAAGATTGGTGTGTCACAGTCGGCCGTCGATGCAAAGAGCGTTCCGGAGTCCCGTCGGCTGTCATGTGCAGTGCCCGTTTGAGCCAGACGGCGGAAATCATAGCGACTCGCCAATAATGCTTTAGATATTCTATTTTCTATTTCATTTTTAGTTAGTGATTTAATTATTTATTTATTTATTTTGGAGGCTCTTGAGGAGATGAAATATTTACTTAAATTGATATTTCCATTTTCTTCGCTCTGGTGTCGAGGCTAGGCACGGCGTTTAGTTCTGCCACTTAACACGCAATGCCTCCGGAATTCAGCAGAAAGTGGGGAACGGAGTGTCTTTCATTACCTTCCCTCTGCCTACCCTGCAGTGTGCGGGATACAGCGTGAAGCTAAGGCTCTTGCAGTGTATCTGATGGAAAAACCTTCGGTCGTTGGTGTAATTGCTAGCTTGGAGGAATGAACTACTTTTATTTACGTGCTATGGTAACCAGATAACGTCTCGAAAATTTAGTCAGTGTATTTCAATATGAGATTCCTTAAATTCCGAAGGTCGATCTGAAGGTCAGTGTATTTCAATATGAGATTCCTAAGGCAAAAGAAAATTAAAATCAGACAGTCAAAGAGAACCTCGTGTCAAGACTGCATTCTCTACTCTCCATCCCAATCGCGTTAACTAATGTTGTTTTTATGCAGTATTAACTATATTAAAATCGTAATATAACTGAAAATATGTTATCTTGAATACCAACATTTTGATTTGCAAATTGCTCCACGTCATACAGATTTAGTACCCCACTAAACTATTCAAAATGTTTGTAAATTACACAGTGGCTGGTAAAGTTTAAAACATATTCATCTCGAGACTGAGAGATTTCACAGCAGCTCCAAATTAAAGACGCCGTAGCTCTATAAAAAATTAAATCAGCTTCACGCTGTACCCCGCACACAGCAGTGTAGGCAATGGGAACCTAATGTTAAGAACATTAGGTTCCCATTGCCTACACTGCTGTGTGCGGGGAATTTTATACCGTATCTTAAACGCAGAGTCGAGTGTGTAGAAGTACAGTAAATATAGAAAATATTGAGTGGGATCCTATAAAAATATGTTTTTAGCCTATTTTTATCCTACTTTTTGTATCATTGTAGATTGTTCCGGGGAGATTTTGTTTTTCAAGGTTTTATTTCTAAGTAAAAGGTCCTTCTTATTCTACTACGTATCATTTTTATGGTATTATATTTATATACACTGTATTGTCCCTACCCATATAAAAAACTGTCTGATTGAACTCGTGTCCAAATGCTACTCGGAAAATCCTCCAATTTTTTTATCGTCGTGTCGTAGGGTCCCAAGTGTATGACTGTAAATATCACGGATATGGGTTCTATTACCACTCAAGTGAATAAAACATTTTATATTTTTCATTTCCTAGATATAGTGTCGGGGCAAAAAGCGCCGCTGAGCTCCGCCACTCAACACGCAATGTCTCGAGAACGTGACGGAAAGTGATTAACGAAAGTGTCTTAACACTAGCGTCCCACGTTCCCTTTACCTAAACAGTTATATGCAGGTTACAAAGTAAATCTGAAAATAAAAAAAACATAAAATTTAAAATTTAATTATCACCAGAAATGCAAAAGAAATAGATATCACAGTGTATTGAGCACTACTTTACAAGATTGGTGTGTCACAGTCGGCCGTCGATGCAAAGAGCGTTCCGGAGTCCCGTCGGCTGTCATGTGCAGTGCCCGTTTGAGCCAGACGGCGGAAATCATAGCGACTCGCCAATAATGCTTTAGATATTCTATTTTCTATTTCATTTTTAGTTAGTGATTTAATTATTTATTTATTTATTTTGGAGGCTCTTGAGGAGATGAAATATTTACTTAAATTGATATTTCCATTTTCTTCGCTCTGGTGTCGAGGCTAGGCACGGCGTTTAGTTCTGCCACTTAACACGCAATGCCTCCGGAATTCAGCAGAAAGTGGGGAACGGAGTGTCTTTCATTACCTTCCCTCTGCCTACCCTGCAGTGTGCGGGATACAGCGTGAAGCTAAGGCTCTTGCAGTGTATCTGATGGAAAAACCTTCGGTCGTTGGTGTAATTGCTAGCTTGGAGGAATGAACTACTTTTATTTACGTGCTATGGTAACCAGATAACGTCTCGAAAATTTAAGGAAAGTATAGTCAGTGTATTTCAATATGAGATTCCTAAGGCAAAAGAAAATTAAAATCAGACAGTCAAAGAGAACCTCGTGTCAAGACTGCATTCTCTACTCTCCATCCCAATCGCGTTAACTAATGTTGTTTTTATGCAGTATTAACTATATTAAAATCGTAATATAACTGAAAATATGTTATCTTGAATACCAACATTTTGATTTGCAAATTGCTCCACGTCATACAGATTTAGTACCCCACTAAACTATTCAAAATGTTTGTAAATTACACAGTGGCTGGTAAAGTTTAAAACATATTCATCTCGAGACTGAGAGATTTCACAGCAGCTCCAAATTACAGACGCCGTAGCTCTATAAAAAATTAAATCAGCTTCACGCTGTACCCCGCACACAGCAGTGTAGGCAATGGGAACCTAATGTTAAGACACTGTTCCCCACTTTCTGCCAAATTCTGGAAGCATTGCGTGTTGGGTGGAGCTTTGGCCTTGACTCCAGAGCAAAGAAATGGAAATTTAAATTAGTAGCAAAACTCTAAAATTATACGTAAACTAATTTATAAAGAAAAACCTTATAGTTTAAACTCAAGGTGTATCTATCTAAATGTCAATGTCAATAACGGGACGTCCCACAAATTCCATTATAAAAGTTATGACACCAGGCAGAACTTACCCCAAGTTTCTACTATCTATAATATCTTATAAAGCTTGGCTGGAGGATATTCTTTTGTCTCTTAGAGTAGACTGTAAATGTCTTAGAAATGTTTATATAGAGTTTAAGAATGTTTGTGTTTAAAGATATTTATTTCTCAAAAAAGATTTTATAGTCACTTACATGAGATTTATGTAATTAATGTTTACAAATTTAAAATTTTACAAGTCAGTCTTAATACTTGCAAAATGGTCTTCATTCTTACTTCTTCTTGCTTCACTTACTTAGTACAAGTAAGGTAAAAATTTATATAATAATTATTTCTAGTGGGTAGAAATTTTCTTTAAATATAAAGTTGTAGATACAATACGTGATTTTATAATATTATAGTAACATTTTATATATTTATTTAGGATAGTTTATGAAATGATATTAGGATAATTTAGATTTAATAAGTATTAAGAGAATAAAGAGCTAATCACAGTAAGCCATTATTATAAAATTTATATAGGTATAACAATTTTTATGTGTATTCCGAATAATTTGTAAGAATATGTTTACATAATTTGGATTTAAAAACATTATACAAGCTTACGTTTCTTATGTCGTAGGGTAATTTATTATATTTATTATATAGTGCCCCGTCAAATGTAATGTTTTTCTGGGCAAATTTTGTTCGGACCTTCGGTACAACAAGTAAGCTGCCACGGTGAGTACTACGATTATATATTTGTTAGTTTTTAATAAAAGATAAGTTTGTATGGATGTTACGGCTTATAATTTTTTTAATTAAGATGCATGTGTTGTAAGTGTATAGTTGCTTAATGTTCATGATTCCTAACTTAGTGTATATTGTTTTTGTAGGAGTAAGATGGTGATAGTGAGTTACGTTGGCTGCAGTTGGAGGGTCAAGAAAATACTATTTTTATAATTAATCTTATATTAATAAATTTTTAAATTTAAAATACATACATTTTATCTAAAACTAAACTATATCTAAGATTACTGCCTTCAATGTTGGAAGAACAGTAATCTGCTTAAACCTAAATTAATCTAACTTAACCTATGACTTAATTACTCCACGATGGAATAATAAGTGTGGGAAAAGAAGAAATTCCTTTCCCACCGGCGCTGTTTACCCGATCTCTCTGTTGTCAGCATTTTGTGGCGCTCGGCCGCCTATCAGACGGACACATTATAATATTAAATAAGTTTTCCGCCTGTGACACCGAGCGCTATATAACAAGTGGAATAACATTTTTACTAATTTGTTTTGTTTAATTTTTAGTTCATGTAATTTAGTTTTCGATGTGTTTCCCCAAATTTCAATTAAGTAGCTTAAGTGGGATTTTACTAGGGAATTGTAGATGTTATATCTAAGTTTTATAGGAACGCATCGGGACACGCTTCGCAATGAGCCCAAGAGAGATGAAAGTTTCTTACTTATACGATTAATTTGGTGGGTCCACATAAGGTGACTGTCTAACCTCAGGCCCAGGTATTTTTCGTGGGACTTTTGTACTATAGTTACATTATTGACTACTAATGGATTATGAGATTAAACTATTTTATTTTTCTGGTGAAATATAACATAGCACGTTTTTGTGGTGTTTATGGTCAGTAAGTTAAATTTGAGCCACTCAGATAGAATATCCAAATCGTTTTGGGCTTGTATCATAATATTGTTAATGTTGGTCCCAAAATAAAAAAGACACGTATCATCTGCATATAAAGTAAGATGACCCCTTAGCCCCAAAAATGCTATATCATTTACGTAAAGTAAGAACAACAGTGGACCTGTATAGAACCCTGGGGGACGCCGCAGGTGATTGGTAGGATTTTGCTTTGGGTTTCATCTATTTTGACCAATTGATACCCAAATAAGATTGCAATAAATTCAGAACTTTGTCCTGGATACCATAGCGTTTAAGCTTTCCAAGTGGCAGTTGGTGGCAAACAGTATCGAATGCCTTTTTCAGGTCAATGAACACGCCCAAGGCAATATGTTTTTTGTCTAGGTTTAGTTTGATTTTATTTATAAGGTCAAGTGTTGCAGCTAGGGTGTTGCTTTTCGCTCTAAAACCGTACTGGCGATCGGAAATAATTTTTTGGCTATCAAGATGCTTCGTCAAGCGCTTATATATAATTTTTTCTAAGATTTTAGAAAGTACTGGAAGTACCGAGATCGGACGATAATTACCAGGATTCGATTTAAGTCCAGTTTTATAAATAGGGGTTATTTTAGCTATTATGTTTCAGATTGTATAACTTGTATTTTAAATAAGCCTTTTTGAACTTTGGTCGTGTTTGATTTTCTTAAATAAGCTGCTTACTCAATTTTAGGAGGTTAGAGGTTGTGATTGCAAGCTTTGGGTATAGAAAAATAATTGGTTATTTATTTTTATCATTGTTATTTAAGTGACATTGTATACAGTATAATATGACCCTATTAAATTTAAAGAAATGAAACGTGCCACCCTAATTTTGAAAACATCCTGTGTTGTAAGGTGGCATTGCCTAGCCTAAGCCAGGAATATTTTTAACCGACTTCTGTAACAAGATAAAAGGAGGTTATAAACTCGACTGTATTTTTTTATATTTTTACCTCAGAACTTTTGAATGGGTGGACCGATTTTGATGATTCTTTTTTACTTGAAAGCTAGTGCTTCTCGTGTCATTTTATTTCTGACAATGATATCTGTGAGAAAATCACATAAGTTTTAAATTTGATAATGAAAATTATTTTGAAGTCGGTGCGAAGTAAAACAAACAGGCTTAGTAATTTGATATTGTAGCATTAGCTTGACACCGAATTCATGATGATGAAATCTTTCTTTAATTATTTTCGTTTAACAAAATCGATGTACGTTTCACTTTATGTTTAGTAAATTTATTTTTTACTTCTTAGTGTATTGTCGTTGAAGTTGTTTTTTTTTGTTAAAAATTATAATACAATTGTCTTAGAATTAGTTTTTTTTACAACCTCGAAATCAAATGACAACGTTAATATATCATTTGAAATTTTAATCTTCCTCTGGAGCCAGACATTTCGATCAGTTTACGTCGGTCTTGTCCTATCAAAGTCAAAATCAAATAATTTTACTTAAAATAAGAAGTACATGCTGCATTTTTTGAACGTCAAGTAGGACGTATTTTGGAAACCAATTGTAAAAGCGTGCATTGTCTCATAAAAAAATTATAGTGCGCTAAATTTCATCGCTGATTTTGATAAAATGTTTAAAATTTAACCTTAAGGAATATTTAAGGCCTAAGTTATAGATTGCATGGATTGCTCGTTTCTGCAGCACATTTCATCTATCAGAACCGAGAAAAGTAAATAAACCAATTATCTCCAAGTATCGAATCCTCAATCATAGCATTTACAACCAGACTCTGTTCCACTGCGCCACTCCGGCCTCAAAAAGACATTCATCGAAACAAAATAACCCATTACCGCTATCACATAATTGGGCAACTGCGATAAAAATTTTAACATTCAGGCGAAAACGACAACAATATGTAAAATAATGATAATGATGCAAATAATATCATTGGATAATTTACAGTAAAGCGACACATTATGTTAATGAAGTTTGAACGTAACGAGTATCTGGATTTCAGTGTAGACTCTTGAGGATATTAGCAATTCTATGACTAGCTACTACCTTTAAAAATTTATACTTAAAAATCTAATTTAAAATTTAAATTTTAGTTCTATCGTTTTGTGGAGATGGAGGTGGAGGTGGAAGTGGTCCTCGTATACTGCCATCATCATTTGCTACTGTATTTCGTTTATGTATAATAACTTAGCATTTTTGAGTATTTATATATTCGAGATAATAATAGTTGCCTCGTTTAGTTTATTTTCAATACTACGCTTTCTTTACAAGACTCTGTGTCCAATTCCGCAATTCAACAGCAGTGTTCCTCAAAATTCTACGAAAATGGAGTGTGTTAACATTATGCTCCCTCTAGTGACCCTACTATAAGGTAAAAAATTATCAAAAAAGTAAAACTACGTTTTTTTAAGCTATTTCGTGAATCGTGAATACCAATGACACCATTGTAATTTGCTTGGAAATGTGGGTTCATATACCAAATCATACAAATCCATAGTATGAATATTTTTTCAAATGAGTTAAACAAATTCTAGCGCTAAGTTTCTTCAGTCAACTCAATATGACTTCATATTCTACTATACTTCTATACTTAAGAAGATTTAAATGAAAAGTGATCGACGGAGTATCTCTACATTGTCTATCTATCCTCTAAAAATAAGTACACAAATGCCTCAACAAAACCATTATTTTCATAAAAAAAAACAAATAAAACTAAATTTGTATATTCAGACAAAACATTTGGCTAAACCGACCTCCATAACAGCCTTAGCTAGCCAATTTAAGAATATATAATTAGCCGTTAAGCTATACAATATATAACTACAAGTAACTACAGTACCTACGTATAAAGCAATCGCCGTCCGCATCTGGCAGTTCTCCAGTTCGCAATTTCATGTTTAATGAATATTGATTCGATACACTTTAAATAATCACCCGTGGCACTCTTTTGTCGTTAAATATGTTAATTTCACTTTAACTATAAGCGATTTATTCGCTTCGGCCGTTACTGTCGTGCGCTTGATGGGAAGGGTTTGTTGGTGGTTTTTTTAGGGTTCCGTAACTTAAAAGGTAAAAACGGAACCCTTGATCATTTTTTTCTTGGCGTCAAGGATCGCTTAACTCGGGATTACGTGGAAATATCATTCAGAAATAAATATTCAATATTCAAGTCTAAGGTCTCTTGAAGCACTAAAAAAATACAGATAAAGTTAGTTAACGTAATACGAGCAAATCGATGCATAAACATCGATTTTACTGCATTTTGTATGAAATTCCCCGCGTATTCAAAACCTATAGGATACTTTTAGTGGACCTATTATGAAATTTTAAGCACGAAGTGTAAACACACAAAGAGGAAAACTGAAAAATTTTAATTTATTAACATTTTATATAAACAAAATATTACAAATTTATATTTGTAAGTTTTATAATTGTTGTATTTTAAAGTGGGCTGTGCCTTCTTCTATGCTGCTAAACTATATCTTCCTATTCATTTTATTATAAAAAATTCGCAAAAATTGTAGAACAATGTCTTATCACTAGAATCTCTCCGCTTTACCAATAAAAATAAAAATATATATAGTATTCACTTCACGTCCCGTGTTAACCTCAACAAGTTTTACGATAAAAAACCGACGTGGAACGTGACGCCATACGTCCTTTTATTTAACAACTTTAGGCTTCTTTCTCTTGATCGATCTTACTTATATGGGATAAATTACCATCAAAGCGTTTTATATTCACAATGTGTCATACAAAGATGTAGCACGCTATTACAATTATTGTAATAATTGAGATCAGTCGTGGCGCAGAGGCACAAGCGTGTATAACCACGACGGTTGTGGGTTCGATTCCCACTCGAGGAAATGAAATCGTCACTCTGGTAACAAGACAAAGCGCAGCATTGAGTTGAGTTACTAAATAGGCTATTCTTCGAAATTTTGAGTACTTACCCGATTATATACATCTTATTACTATTGGAAGATAGTCCCAGGTTCCATACATTTTTGCCCATTGTCCTTTTATGGTGGAAAGCGGAAAACAGAAATATCTTAATGCGTGCTAACACTAGATTCCCAGATTCATTCAGGTGTTGAAAAATAAAATTTCATATTATTCTTATGAATCTAATCAAAATTAATATTATTTTTTCATTCTTTATGAAGTCTTCATACTATCAAAAATAGATACTTGTTATTAGCAAATGTCACGCATACTATATTCTTTGGGCCTTAAGTTTTAATTGAACACCCTTTATACACCGGAGCAAGTCAAACGGAAACTGAATTAGGATCAACTTTGTGACACGGGTTTGACTGGAATACCTGATTATACCTATATTTATACGTATATACATAGTAAAATTGTAACTAATCGCTGCCTGTATGCTTAAGATATTTGAGAAAATCTATTATTGGGAGTGAAGTGAGAACCCAAAGCTTTTGAAATGACTTTTAAATTATTTGTCTGTCTGTTTTGTGTTTACGCACGCTATTCTCTGAAGCAGGTTAATCGATTTACATGCTGATATCACTTAACGCTTTTAAAAATTTTAAAAGCAGAAACCGAAAATAACTAAATTTGTTAATATGTGTCACTGTTTACAGACACTATAAAAAATGTGTATGGTTTAAAGCTTACAATATGTTTAATTTTCAACCATGTATATTCCATTCTCATTTAGAGAACGGATCTTAGATAAGGATAACTAACACTATATAATATTGTATTTGTTTTTATCGAAATCCAAAAATCAGCTTCACGCTGTATCCCGCACACAGCAGGGCAGGTTGAGGGAACGTAGTGTTGAAACACTCCTACTCTCGACTACTCCTAGTGTTAAGAGTTGCATTTTGAGTGGCGGAACTCCACGCCGCGCTTTGGCTCTACACCAGAGCGAGGAAATGAAAATATAAATGTAAATAAATATTTCACTTCCTCGAATGAGGATCGCACCCACAACCCGTCGACTTTACAGTCACACTTTGTGCCTCTGTGCCACGACGGGCCTCTGGTTTTTCTATAAATAATTATTTCTCCAATACAAGTATTCAGAGGCCGGTCGTGGCGCAGCGGCACGAAGTGTGACTGTAAAACCGACTGGTTGTGGGTTCGATCCCCACTCGAGGAGATGAAATATTTACTTAAATTTATATTTCCATTTCTTCGCTCTGGTGTCGAGGCTAAGCGCGGCGTTGAGTTCTGCCACTCAACACGCAATGCCTCCAGTATTCGGCAGAAAGTGGGGAACGGAGTTTCTTAACACTAGGTTCCCTCTGCCTACCCTGCTGCGTGCGGGATACAGCGTGAAGCTGATTTATTTTTATTTATTTATTTACAAGTATTCAGTAGTAATTTTGCAAAACCTCACTTTGTCTCACCCAAGCATTAATATAATTCACATAGAAATACTTCATATGAGAGGCGCAGGGGTACAAGCGCAACAACAACATTTTTATTTCTTCGCACATAAATAAGTAAGCAGTAAGAAAAGAAATAATTAACAAAAGCAAATATATTTTACAACATAACAATCCAATTTAAAACGCAAATCACAAAAACTTTTCTCATAATTTCCACTGGTTAACTGTTTAACCTCCACTTACGTCAGCTCGCTTCCTGCAAAATCCGAAACGAGTGAGAGTACGAGGAAGGAAAACTTGACTAATTAAATCTAAGCCATTGGCTTAATTGGTGCCTTGTTGAGTGTTGATCACAAAACACAATATGTACCAATGTAGATAGTTAAGTATATACTGCTCTATTGTTTTCAATTGGTTTTTCTAAAACTCTATGTTTTCCATTTCTCTTTCAAATCCAAAGATTTTATAGAAATTTGTGCATCCTGTACGTGGCAGGGTAGGTAGAGGGAACCTAGGAACCTGATTTGTAGATATATACCTATGCTTTATTCATTTTTCTAGAACTCTATGTTTCAAATGAAAAATTGTTTTAGAAACCGCCTCATCATGCACTTAGCAGGCTAGGCACAGGGAACCTGGAAACCTACTGTTAAGACACTTCTATTTACCACTTTCTAATTCTGAAGGCATAGTGTGGCATGTTAAGTAACGGAACTCAATGCTGCACTTTATTTTTTATTACTGTACTCAAAACCAGAGCGAAGAAATAAAAATATTAAACATTTCATTTCGGATTTTTACTCGAACGTCATACGCTTGTACCCTTGTACTACGACTTGCCTCAATAGAAATATAAATTAGTGTTGAATTATACAAATATTTGAAAGTATTATAAAGTAACTATACATGAACTGTGTAATTGATTTACATTATATTTAAGCTAGTTATTTAATTATATTGTAAATCAGTTTACTAATATCAAATTGTATGAAATAATGTTATCATTTACTATGGAAATACTGGCACCAACTGACACCGTCATGATCCAGTCGGGATGTATCTAACAAAACATATAATAAAATAATTAAAAAATAATTCATTAATAACAATAATTAAAATATATACTCAATGCCCAAGTTATCTGTATGTATCTTGAAGCCTTCTTCAATAGGAGTTGTCTTAAATAAATTGAAAAGTAATAAAATAAATTAAGAATGGCTCGTGAAGGATTTGAACCTTCGTCCTCCGATGGTCAAATAGCATTTCATATCGGCACTCTAACCCGCTGAGCTAACGAGCCTTCTGTATGCTCCATCCAAATTTCAGACTCAACACCGCGTTTTATCTTGTTACCTAGAGCTAGTATATAAAAATAATACTTTTCCTCGAGTAGGAACTGAACGTTTTAAGTCAGTATCTATGGTGCTGCACCATGACGTAATATTTTTTTACCTCTACCGTATTATTTATTTTTAGCTACAGTGTATAATAGGGCAATCAGAGAAAAGAGCCTGTTAATCTATTGAGACTAGAGTGAAGAAATGAAAATATCAAATATTTTATTTCCTTCAACTGTAAACCCAAAACCTATCGCGAATAGTACGCATTTAAAAATCAATAAATAATGTAGTTAATGTGAACAACCATTGTATCTCAAGCCTTTTTAGGGTTCCTTACCTTTCAAGAAAAAAGGAATCCTCATAAGATCACTTTGCTGTCTGTCTCTCAAGAGCCTTTATCTCAGGAATACTTGGAGATGTCGAATTGAAATTCAAACCATATACTTATATACATCTATATGGCCCCATTTCCTAAAAAAATGTATTCTTATATTTCCTTAAAAAAAATAGATATGGCCGTTTACATTGCAAAAAATGCATATTTCGACTCTATAAAGGGAATCAAAATTAAAAGGGATTCTTCCGGTTAACCTAAAATTATGAAACTTGGAGTTTAAAAAAGGGCCGAAATGTGATATTAACGCTGTAACGGTAGTTCAATTTAGATATCAAAAGAAAGGACTCTGGCTAAGCTAAGCTTGAATTTCAGAAAAATCTTGAGACCTCCAATTTTTATACGGAACCCACAGTGGGCGAGCCCGACTCACGCTTGTCCAGTTATTTATAAAATATTTAATAATTAAATTTAAAATAAATAAAAAGAACAACGGCTCGTGAAGGATTTGTACCTTCGTCCTCCGATAGTCAATTTAATATATCATATCGGCACTCTAACCTACTGAGCTAACGAGCCTTATATATGAGTGTGAAAAATAAACATTACTTTCAATTTTATCTATACATATTTATACAGATATCGAAATGGGGATATTATATACAATAGAAAATACAATATCATGAACTCTTAATCATCTCCTATAAATTTTTATTTATTTATTTTCCTACATTCGACTCACTGTCTCGTAAACATTGCGGGTTAAGCTACTCAACGCCACACTTTTACCTAGTCTTGTTACCTAGAAGTGAGAAAAATAATTGTTCTCGTCGAGTGGGAACTGAACCGGTAGCCTAATGCTAAGACCTTCCGCTCTCCACATTCCGGCGAATTCCGAAAGCATTGCGCGATGAATGGCGATACTCTCGTAGAAATCGAATCTATAAACCGTCACGTTCGCGTCACACAGACAGACATACAACAAAATCTACAAAACATGTAAACATAAACAACTAAACTATTTCCAAGGCATTCTCAAAGAACTTGATACCGTACACAAAATTCTATACGTCCGAAGTAAATTGAAGACAAAGCCAATTCAACCTTCGCTTATCAAACATTAACTTATTTGGCCCAAATCCAAATGGAACGTTGCGCTTCCACGACGAGGAACACTGACTCGGTAAGTAGATTAATATAAATTATAATAATGTTCACTTTTAATAAGGTTAGTTAAATTTTTATTTGAAAACTTGGAATTAATATTTATTTATACATTTATAAATATACAAATCCGCTTGGTGCCAGAGCGAAGAAAATGAAAATATTGATAATTAATTATTCATTCCTCCGAGTGGGGATCGAATCCACAAGCCCCGCGTTACAATCACACTCTAGTGACCCTGCGGCACGATGGCGTTAATTTATAAATTTATTTTGTTTATTTACTGTTTATACCGTCGTAGCGTACGGGAAGTCTAACTGCACTCTCTAGGGAATAAAGTGATCATCACTACTTCCTTTCTCTCTGGTAAAATGATCCCCGTAAAAAAATCCAGAATTATACATTCTGGAGGGCGTCGTGGCGCAGGGGCACACGCATGCTACTATAAATGTCGATTCCACTATTGGGAATGAAATATTTTCATTCCCCCGCTGTGGTAACACGGCCACAGATAGTGGGGAACTTAATACTAAGTTCTCTGGTTCCCTCTACTATGTTCGGGTGTATCCCGAACATAGTAGAGGGAACCTAAGAAAGCGTGAATCTAAGAAAAAGAATAGAAAAAGATTTTTTTAAATTTGAAACAGTAGTTTCTGAAGTTAGTGCAAACTCTTCAGTTTTATAATATTAATGCCACTTTGCGGCTAATTCTCTAGGCATTGCACACATGTTAGATAAACGAGGAAATGAAAATAATTCAATCCCAGGAAAAAAATCGAACCCACAACCAAAGCTTTGCTTAGTTGGCTTGGTATTATAGAATTTAATGTAAAACAATCTATTTAACAAACCACACGAAGAGCAACGACATCGTAGATACAAACATACATAAGTACTTTAACATCAAAAGCCATGCTTACGTAAGTAGGTACAGCATGAAAATGAAAACTGCATACAAATAGTGAACAGAGTTTCATTATTACTTGAAATTGAAAATGTTTGGGATTTCCCAAACAAAAGTCGATTTCCAACGCCGCGGGAGCTCTTTGCAAGGAATTTGTTTTTCTGTTTTTATGTAGAAAACGAAATATTTTCTGCATATACAAAGGTACTAAGAGAACTTAGTGTAAAGACACTCCGCGCTTTTTTCTTATTTAGAGTAGCGGAACACAACGCCGCACTTTGTCGCATAAGAACGAGAAAATAAAAACAGTCAGGCCGTCTTGGGGTAACGTCACAGTGTCTGACTGATTGTATACATGACGGTTGTACATGACGCATACGCAGGGGTACAAGCGCACAGAAATATTTTTACTTTCCCAATTAATTCCCCGTTCTGGTAACAAGCACGTCTCTGATTTCGACCCTCAATCACATAATGTCTCGAAAATTGGTCAGAAGCTGGATACAACGCGGCCTAAAAAAAAATTGTAAAATTAATACTTCAACTAATCTACTTACATAACAAAAAATAAAAAAAATAACTGTAAGCATTCTTTATAAGACTCCTTCCTATACTTAATTTCAATAAGTAAATCAAAGTAATCAAAACTTATCAATGTCTATTGAATTCACAATTTCAGAATAAATTTAGTTAGTAAAAGTAATATTGTTCTCTTTTGTTATATTCTAAATTGCTTCTTATTTAGTAAACTGCCTTTGTTTGATCATTGTAGACACTTGTATTTAGAATAAGATTTTCTATTTGTTGGGAACAGTGTATCGTGCTGTATTAGCAAATTTTGTTTACATAATAATATGTAACACATATTTAATTATGATGTAAAACAATATTTGTCTAACTGTAATATAATTATTTACTGTTGTTAGCTTCACGTATCCCGCACTTAACAGGGTAGGCAGAGGGCACCTGATAATCTAGTGTGAAGACGCAACGTTCACCTTGAGACACTTCCGTTCCAAATTTTTTGCCGAATTCTCCGGAAACTGTGTGCTGAGTGGCGGAACTCAACGCTTCGCTTTGTCCCGTCACCGGAGAGAAAAAATGGATAAACTTAAATATATCATTTCACATCACAACACCACGACAATCTAAACGATGAATGTTTTTCCAATTAAAAGTTTTTGGAGGATAGGTAGTGCAATTTACTGACCAAATGCTGTTACGTCATATTTCTGTTAAATTGTTTATTATCTTACCAGGACGAAGAAATGAAAATAATGCATTATCTCCAGTGTATATCGAACCCACAACCGTTGCGCTTAGAGTCGCACGCTTGTGCTCCTGCGGCATGACAACCCTTTTATATTTGATAGTCCATTTATCGAGGCAGGCTATATTACATTAAGTAAATCGTTTCGATGTACTGCAATTCAATCGATCGTAACCCACTACACCTGAGCCCAAAATTACCTTGGGGACTCAATTATTTCTATTGAAAAACGGATGGTAAAGCCACAGGTTAAAGCTAGTTAAAATATAAAAACATCTGAAAATAAATTTGAATTTGAATATAAAACAGAAAACTAATTGAACATAAGCTGTGATAAGTCCTCCTATCTCTGAACGACGCGTCCCATTCAATTTATATGCCATTGAAGCTTACCTGAAATATGTTTGAAGTTCGAAAGTTCACGTGTTTAGGAATTTCTAATTTATTGTCTAGTATTTACGTTAAAACTCTGACTGAATATACTAAAATTGGTTTGGTGTAGTCGCTGTCTCACGTAGTGTATTTTTTTACTCTTTTATGCCATAGGTATATAATATAGGTTTTTTTTGTCTTTTTAGCTTCACGATTCGCGATAGATATATTTTGCCCAAGTATTGCATTAATTTTCGAGACATAGCGGGTCGAGTAACGGAGCCCAACGCTGTACTTTCTAATGTTACCAGAGCAAGGAAATGAAAATAACATATTCTCGAGTTGGAAATGATGATTGATAAACCCACACCCACCTCTACTGAACATGTAACATTAAATTTCTTGCAAAATAAAACGGAAAATGAGGACCATAGTGTCTTGACACTAGGTCTCCTATGCAAAAAAACGTAAGATCTTAGAAAATATTATTATTGCTTATGACATTCTATTTAGGTGACGTATTTGGCCTAAATCGACTACAAATCGATTTAGAATGGCATCATGTTAGTAAGTCAAAACTATATTATAGATAAATACGCTTAATGTTTGCAAGAATTTGTTTTACTTATTAATTGGTAAAAAATATAACAAGTCCTCGTCGAGACTGTAATGAAGTTCTGAAGTATTTGATCACGATAGCTTTAAGTTCAATATATGATTTGGTTGTATAGTTCTGGTGTTTCGGCTATTATATTAAGCCTAGTAGCAATTTAACTTTAAAAGCAATTTGTAAATATTTTTAAACGTGAAATTTAACCTTATTTTAGCGAAAATTTAACCTTTTTTAACCAAAAGTAAAGTACTCTTAAATCTATCAGTATGTGAACAATGAAGTAGTTTTTCACACAAATGGCTCACATCAATGAAAGGAAAAATAGCATGACCTCTGCGATCGACGGACGTTTATTAGAAATGAATCGCCGCACGAATCTTTACTCGTAGTCTTTAACCACACAGCAGTATCTCAAGATACCCTCCCATCCTTTGGACGATTTCCAATTTCAAAGTCTTTTGGGTCACGATTCATAAAATTCTCAATGAAGTATAAATTCTAACGTATATCCTAGCTATGCCAGATATAATCCTTATTGACTTTTCTAGAAAGTTATTTTTTTTAATAAGATCTTTGATATTCACGATTATTACACATTTTAAATTAAACTGTTTAACCGAGTTAATCGCGTATATTTAGTATTATATATTTTTGGAAACCCGAAGTTTCGAACATTTTACAGTAGTTGTAGTCACAAGTATACTAAGTTGATATCCGTATGTCAGTTGACATATTTATTATATCAGCCTACCGCCAATGATTTCTCAATTACTCGCGTACTGCTCTGGATTCTAGCAGAATGAGCTGACTATATTGTGTTTAAAACTTCAAAGATTTTATTAGTGGGTCCCATGATAGTTTCCAACTGACCTTTCTATTGAATTTATTCTAGTTTACTAAGTAGGTTTACAAAGTAAGACTAAGTTTTTGTATCTTATAATATTTTACATCTGTTTTCATGAGCTAGGACTTGGTGTTTATCAAAACTGATGTAATTGCTGGGTTTGTCCTCAGTATGCTTATATACAGCCGACTTCGATACAGGTCTATTCTTTATACCGGAGATGTGTTCCTTTTTTATGGAAAAGACACGGCAAACGAGCGTGCGGGTCACCTGATGGTAAGTGATTACCGCCGCCCATGACCCCGTGCAACCCCAGAGGAGTTACAGGTGCGTTGCCGGCCTTTAAGACGGGTTGGACGCCGGGGCCCGGAATTACCTGATGCGAAACGCAGTGGCATAAAGCCACTACTTCAAGCCGGTTTTAAATGCCGGGGGTGATAATGATCCGTCGAGTCTGCCCATGCGTGTTGCCATTGCTGGCGACGTGACTCTACCACACGTACTTTAGTCGCCTCTTACGACACCACCAGTACCAGGATGATCCTATTCTAGGCCGGGATCACACGGCACAGATCCTTCAATCTAACACCGATGCTTCTCTTTATTTAACCGATATAAAATAAGCCACAGTCATGATCTAGCTTGTATACGCCTGCACATTGTATACTAACTAGATTGTAATAATTTTATCATATTTTTTTATTTTGAGACAAACGCACCTTTCAAATGCATTTTTCTTATTAGTAGGTACTCTAGTGATTATTGCACTCAGTTTTCGGATTTTTTTATCGTATTATAGGTGGAGAAGCGCAACGCCATACTTAATAGATAAAACTATAATTGGATTTATAATACTCGCCAGGATATTTTCATATTTTATGTCATAGATATCCAATAAGACCCACTTAATTTGACTTGTCTTGATGAATTTTTAATATTGGCTTTTTAGAATATTATACCTGCATTTGAACTTGAAATAACTTCATGCTACGGACGGAACCTAGTGTTCGGACACTCCGTTTTCCATTTTCCACCGAGTTCTGGAGGTATTGCGTGTGTGGCGGAACTCAACAATGCCAGAGTGAAGAACACATACACACACATAAATTAAATATTATCTCGAACCCACAACCTGTCGTATTCACTGTCACACGTCAATACCTCTGCTGGACGGTCTCTAAAGCAAACAATCAACAAAAAATACTCTTATATTTAAATAAATTAAGACATAACGTGGACCATTTCAACAATTATCTAAATCATTGCGGCTGTTGGCACAGAAACGGTCTATGTCTAATTTGCAGCCTAGCATCGTTGTGGTTTATACATTGCGCACATCTAAATGTGACGCAGTTTTACAATTGGTGGTTGAGCATTCCATTCCAGGTTGGGTAAATATTTTTTTGGAAAAAAATATATATTTATTGGATGTAAATAAAAAGGGTCACCCCTATTAATGATTATGATTTTTATTCATTATAATTTTACTTTATACTTTGAATTCGTTGGGTAATAGGTAGATCTGTAACGCTAACACATATATACTATTAAAAAACATCTATACTTTTTTACTGAAAAGAACCTAAGTATGAATAAATGATATATATTTTCTTAACCTAGTGTGTAGATATAAGGTATAGGGAATCTAGTGTAAAGACGCTCCGTTTCCCAATTTCCAAATTTTCGGCATGTTAGTAGCTGATGAAATAATAATTATTCATATACACCCCGTATATACTGAACCCCAAACCATCACGATACAGTCACACGCTTGTACACCTGTGCCACCAAAGCCTCAATCATATCATATCACATCATTATGATCAGTCCAATGAAATTATTTCCACATCATTCACTCAGCCACTATTTGACTTTCATCAGCACAACCAATATGAACGAATAGATAATTTGCCCCAATATGGTCAGCTTAGATAGCAACCAAAGCAAGAAAAAACATATCAAATTAACGAAAGGTGGCTATTATCCATCAAAATTCCATAGCCGTTGGTCAGTAATGGCAGCAGTCAGCGGCATACGGCGGGTAATTAATTGTATTTGCTGGCCACGTGCGGGTCGCCAATTTTCTTATTTATCGGCTCCAATTCACCTCGATTAGCCATTAGCAGTGGCTGTTGACAAATTAATTGGGTAACCGCTGGTTCTGTGCCTTGGTAAGTGGAGAGATTTTGTGATAATCGTCGTGTGGTGTCTGGGTATGTATGGGATGTGTGGTTGTTTTCGTTGTGGTCAACAATTCTTTGATATTAATATGCAATTTTTTTTATTTTTTATTTTTGTCCTTCATATAACAGGGCAGACAGAGGGAATCTGGAAATATAGTGTTAATACATTCCGTTATCTTTGAGACACTTTTGCTCGCTCTTTTTTTACATTAATTGAAGAGAAATAATAATGGAGGTATTTTTAAAGGTGTTGCATATAGTTTTTCTAGACCTTCGCTAGGAATGCTTACTTTTTCTTGATTAGATTTTTTTCTTAAATTAGGTCCTTTGCTTTTGTATATGGTCCTTCCTTTATTACCAAATTTCAAGTCCATATGTGGTATATTTAAACTAGTTGTGAGTTCGATCGGCAGTCTGGGGAAAATTTAAAATATGTACTTTTAAGTTCCCTGAACTCTGCAATGTTAAGTTCCGCCATTCAACACGCAATATCTCAAAAATCGAAAAAACGAAAACTACACAATTTCACCACTCTAACAGAATACAACCAAAATTTAGTCACACCTTAGTCCAATACATAAATATGAAAGTTTACAAAAAGGGATATTTGTTCCACTATCCCGCAAAAACCACTACACTGATTTAGATGAAACTTTGCAGTAACATAGCTTGTTCATCAGAATAAAACATAGGCTACAATATATGTGAAGATTTTGGTTTAATTGGTATATATAATACAACAACAAGTTAAAGCGAGCAAAACCGCGTTGGGGTCGCTAGTAACAACATATATTCTCCAAAACCGATTTAATTGGTCACGTTTCTATCTTAATACGGTAGATTTCACGTATAGACATTCGTTCACTCATTTAAATAACTAATCGCTGTAATCACGCTTATCTGGCTCTCATACATGAGCGGCTTTGTTCCTGTAACCTGGTTTGTTTGTGCGCTATTATATTAAGCGGTATGATGTATCTATTACGTAGGTGTTTGCATGGCTGAGTACCTAATATCGGATGATTGTTTTGTTCTATAAGCTATTGGTTTTGTTGATAAATGAGTATTATAATTAAATTTGAGGGCAGTCGTGGCGCAGGTAGCGCAAGTGCTACAGGTGGTAGGTTCGATTCTTATTTGAGGAATTAAATTATTTATATGTTCATTTCCTCGCTCTGCTAACGAGGCAAATGGTGGCCTTAAATTCCGATATTCAACACGCATTGCTTACAAAACTCGACAGTTAGTGAAGAACGGTCTTAAAATTTGACTACAACTCTTTGTTCTATACATATTTTCAACCAATATTTCTTTAAATTAAATACAATGTAAAAAAATATGTATGTATACATCAATCATAAAGAGCTGCTATAAAATGTTATAATGTTAAGTGTAAAATATTATGCTTGAGAGGATTATATATGTGTCTTAACGGTAATAGTGTAAAGCTATCAAAAATCATATTATATACAGAATATCGTAGATTCCTTATGCAAGACAGATAAGCCGCAAACACCACAAGTGAAGTAGGCATTAACTATTCCGCCTGCTTTAGACAAGGTTTGTTACGAGCCGGTCTTAGCTGTTTCAGCGAGGTTTTGTTTAATATATTGTCCTCACGTGTAAACTAAAATGAAATTCAATTTTTTCAAAATATTTTATATAAATTCGACTATAAAAGTCGAATTTATATAAATCGAAGTATCGAAGTATAATTTTTTTGCCGTTCTTTCAAGTTCTTTCTTACAAGAATCTCATGTCCTACTTTCAGTCCCTCAGTAACAGAAGAACATAATGTTTTGTACTAATAAATAATGATCACATATATTATTATATTATTTTGTCATAAAAATGAACTGAAATACATTTTATTCCCGTCCAATTTTGACAATACAAAATTCTAATAAATGATATATTCTTATTCTGGGAACCCATATGCTAAGACGCTCTATGCCCATTAAGATACAACCGTTCCTGACTTTCCGCCAAATTCTCATTTCGTGTTGAGTAATGGAACTCAACGCCGCTTTGCCTCGTTACCAGAGTGAAAAAATTTAAGTATTAAATATTTCATTTCCTCGAGTGAAGAAATCCAACCCCCAACCTGTCCCATTGACAGTCACACGCTTGCGTCCTAGCGCCACGACTGGCCTCAGTTCCTTTAGTTTAATAGTGTTCACAATTAGTAAATAATAAAAATATATCTTAATAGATTTTTAAGCTTTTCTTAATAGTGTAACCTATGCTGCATCTCAGTATCTTTCTAATCCTCGTCTTTATATCCAAAGATGATGTAGCGATAATTGATGATAATTATCAATTTCCGCCTCTTTTTAAAAACACTACATTAAGGAAATATCTGAATGTAAAAATCCAAGTACCTAATAAAGTTACAACTTTCAACCAATATATTAAAAGACAAAAACATAATAACTGTACCGTAATGGCGTAATATTAAATGTGTAGAAAACGTGCACTTTTCAAAACTTTCGTATTTCTATAAAACCTGTTTCGTATTACTATAAATGAACACATGTATGTAGGAGCAAATATTAGAAATGAAATGAAAAAGATAAATATTCTACAAGTTGGAGAAATTAACTTGAAAGTACTCTCAAGCAAGTTACAACTCTAGCAACGTTAGGTATAAAATCGACAATAACATTCACACATCACTGGATATATTGGTCATATAATTGTGAAGTGAGTGTATGTTACACCGTTCAGCCTAACATACTAGTTATTCAAATCAAATCATCCCATAATATATCAAAGTTAAAAAATCCTAATTTAAGATTTATTTAGCAATCCCAAAATGTTTCCCTCATAAATATTCTCGTGAAAAGAAATTTAAGCGTCTTAGAATTTTAAGCAAAACCCATCATATCAATAGACTGCACCCTATCTTAATATCCTTAGTCAACCACGGCGATGTTGAGTTCATGGCATAACGACGCTTCATAGCGGCCCCTCCAGAAGGAGGCAAATAATTGTCCGTTAACTATTGAATTGAGAATAGGTGGATGCCCGTTTAGTTCTCTCTAATAGATTAGTTCTCAATCCAACTAAATTCCATTCTTTTGTCCTAATATAGTTTTACATATTTTCCATAGCTCCATGCACTATCTGGCGACCATCTCTGGGCAATTATTTGTGGTTACTCAAAGATGAAGCCTTTCTTCCTTCCTAAAAGAGCAAGCTTTTTTAGATCCAGAGATACTTGATTAAAGAGAAACATAATAAAAATATGTAGAAAGTGGCACTAACCAAATATCTATAGTTTCATCAGCCCTTGAATAAAAAAATAAAATGAAGAAGAAATTGTCTTGTCTCTAACTATTCTTCTTTTAAGTGCATAAGAAAAGTAAAAGAATTTTTATGAATATTACACATTTTTACTATCTACAGACGTGCCGTGTGAGAGGTGGCCAGGAACCGATAAGATGAAATGGGGCGTAAGCACTTAGAGGTGTACTTACTCTCCCTGGATACTTTAGTTATACAGTTTTTGTTTAAGTTTGCGAACGGGTTAGCGTTAAGCTGCAGTTTAAACCACCTTGTAGGGATTACGAAACGTAGTTCAATTTTTAGTTACATCTGTTAACATTTTTATTTATTTTCTCTTATTTCTTGGAGGAAAGAAATTTAATATAATTCATACATACACCTTATATTTAAGTCCATAGTGACGCAGTGGGTTGTCTGAGAAACAAAACGATTGTGGATTAAATTCCCTTTCTGCGGTTTTTTTTTCATTTATCTCATTAGTTCATCAATTCAAATGGACAAAGACGGTGTTGAGTTCCACTAGTCAACACGAACCAGGGAATAGACTTTTCGTTTATTTTCTGTAGTATTATGTAGCAATAAACTAAAAAAAATAACTATGCCCGATGTATATTAATTTACATTTTTTTAATCATTCTAATAGGTACAGTATTATTTAAATTATTTAATATTTATAGTTTAATCAATTTATAAAATAATAGAATTATAATGAAAATATTACTTATTTATATATAAACAGTGCCAACTTAATATTATTTATTTCTTTTTATCCAATCAATAACATTTTTGAGTTCCATTTGCCTTCTGATTAAACAATACGGGTGAGACAGCGCCTTCCTTAGGGGACGCTAGATTGTCTCTAAGATTGTAGCAAAACGATTACTTTGAATTGCTCTCGTACTATTGATATCAAAACCTTTTACAGTAAAAATAAAACCACAGGGTAATAAAAACGTTTGTGTCGTGCTTAGCTTTGAAGTAATATGTTGGTATTAAGAAATGTAATGAATATCTTTTATCTAAATGTATAATTTAAAACAAAACTTGAGATATTTTGCGGCTATCAAAAAAATGTATTTAGTAAATGAATCAGAATTAAGTTATATTTGTACAGAACAAATAACAGAAAGACAAAAATAACTTATTTTTAACATTTTTAGTGTTAATCAAATTAATAATAATATATATATTATAATCTCTACGCTGCATCTTGAATATACCAGGGATGGGCAAAGTAAGCTAAGTCTTAAAACAGCCAGTTTGCAGTTTTCAGCCCAAATTAAAGATATTGTTTATGTAGGCAAAGCACAGCGTTGAGTCCCACACTCAACAGACAATGTCTAAAGAATTCGGCCCAAAGCGGAGAACGGCGGTGTCTAAATGAGGAACAAAGTGTCTTTACACTAAGTTCCCAGATTTACTCTGCGTTCCCTGTTACTTACGGTATACAGCGTGTAGCTAAAAGAAAAACAGTCCTTTTGCTCTGCCAGAAGCTTATCGCAGATGAAATTCTCGATCGAACCATCATAAAGTTGTTCGCTTTAGCGCATATGACACGATGTAAATGCAATTTATAGCACTGCCTCTATCATATCTTTTTGAGAAAAATTTTCTTTTTCCTCTGAAAAAGGATCTTTGTATATTAAGAAATATTTCACGCTGTATTTTGTATATAACAAAATGAATTAAACCCTCTAAGTGGTAAGACTCTATATTCCCCATATTTCAGACAGTTGAGTCGGCGTTGAGTTCCACACTGAACATACAATGCCTTAATGGAAAGTGGAGAACGAAAGTGTCTTAATGGAGAACGGAGTGTCTTAGCACTAGATTCCCATGTTGCATTTTTAGATTTAAAAAATCTATGTACAGTAAAATAAAAAAACGTAACTGCATTTATTTTATTTATTACCAGGATTAGAATCTCTCCACGTATATATTTAAATAAAATATATAGGAAAAGGCTTCGATATGTGTGTAATCAATACTTCAGAAAAATTATGTATACATCTAGTATTCTTATAAGTCATATTCGTATCGTTGATATACATTTGGTGCATTATTTAAAGGTTAAGTCAATTTAATTATATATCGTTGGGATCAAAAAGACTACTTACAAACACCAATTGCGTCTCTTGCAATAACAATGAAATATTTCATTGTTTAAATATTTCATTGTTTCACCAAATAAGCAAGGTGCCAATTTATACCGATAGGAAACGCACCCAATACTTTGTCTTACAAGTCTATAAGTAGCAATAAAAAAGCGAACATTTAACGAAGCGAACAATTAGCATAAATCACAATCGTTAAAATCTTAATGAAAATTTTCACACAAACCACTAACAAGGAAAGTTAGTTCGGACTCTTGAAAACATCTGAAACTTTTCTTTCTCGTCATCTATTTACTTATCCTGAGTATCTAAACACGGTATACATACATATATCATAAAGAATATATATGTATACGTCGTGGCGCAGAAGCACAAGCGTGCGATTGTAAAAGTGACGCTTCTAGGTTCTATTCCCACTTGAAGAAATGAAATATCCTATATTTTTATTACCTCACTTTGGTACCGAGGTAAAGCGTTCGGCGAACGGAAGTATCCTAATAGAAAACGCAGTGTATTAAAATTAGGTTACCAGGTTCCCTCCTATTCCGCTATATGCAGATACAGCGTGAAGTTAAATCTTAGTCTATATTTAAAAATATAACAATAAACTATAAGTTTGAGGCCGGTCTTGGCGCAGTGGCACGAAGTGTGACTGTAAAACCGACTGGTTGTGGGTTCGATCCCCACTCGAGGAGATGAAATATTTTCTTATATTTATATTTCCATTTCTTCGCTCTGGTGTCCGAGGCTAAGCGCGGCGTTGAGTTCTGCCACTCAACACGCAATGCCTCCAGAATTCGGCAGAAAGCGGGGAACGGAGTGTCTTAACACTAGGTTCCCTCTGCCTACCTTGCTGTGTGCGGGATACAGCGTGAAGCTGATTTAATTTTTTTTTTAACTATAAGTTTTATTAAACCATTTAAAACGTTCATCCAATATTTCTCTTAAATGTTGAACAAAAAATAAATCAAAACGACCCACTTCTAAATATGACTCAAGATTGTTTAGATGGTGCAAGAGCAATTGGGGCACGAGTAAAAATATTTTATTCAGAAACACCCAGCAATTGGTGCGGAATGAATTTTGAGAAAAAAAGCAACTTTTAATAAGGCAAGGACGGAGAACAATGGAATTAAAGTATCTATGGAAGTTAATTTGGCACGCCGGCTTTGGAATTTGAATTGGACACGTTTGTTTGCTCGGTAAACAAAAGAAATATTGTATAATTTTTATTATTTTTATTGTTGCTTCATCGTGGCGGAGTTGATCAGTGCGTTTAAAGTTTAGAATAATAGTAGTAAAACTTAGTTGTTATTTAGCTTCATACTGTATCCCCTATAAATATTGCAATATAGTGTTAAAACATTATCGTCCCTACTTTTCAACCAATTTATGAGTCAGCGTGTCGCATGGTGGCATCTTAGTGTCCTTGTACTCCGCCATTAATCAGAGGATGAATTTAAATTCTAATATTATAAAAAAAAATTGTTTTTTATTTTAAAGTCTTGTTTTTAGTTTTCTGCAATTGAGACTTCCCACCAAACTAACTCTTTTTCTTTATTATATTTATACAGAAGTATCACATTAAAAAGTAAATTAATACTTTTATTTTTAAAATTAGAATTTATACCAAGTTTCGTTATATAATAATTCTTTTTTATATATATTTCATGAAACCATTGACCAAAGATATATTTTTCGGAAAGAAATAAGAAATACTGCTACATTATCTTGTATCATTATTACACTGAACAAAGGAAGTGGAAATCACAAGTTAGTGACAGACCATTAATAGCTATGCGAGACTTTGTCACGACTACTTTTGCTACATTATCTTCTAAGCTTCGTATTGGATTTGTCGTTAATCATCATGTTTATATGTTGACAACTAGTTTATCTTGTTTTATTGTTTTTTTTTAACTATAGTACGGCGTTGAGTTACGCTATTCAACAGGCGATATCTCAAAATTAGTCGGAAAGGGGCATCGGAGTGTTTTAATACAAAATAGGTTCCTTCTACCCTGCTATATGAAAAAAAGGTGATGATGCTACACAAGAAACAAAATTAAGCAACGAAGTGTCTTTAATTTATTAACGAATTTTTTTACGATTCCGATCTAAATATTTATCGCGCCGAGCATTGGCAAGGAAAATATTTCTTAATTAAAACGGCCGGGACAGGTGAGGGCGCAGATTGAATCTTATATTGTGATTCAAGTTTTGTTTTCGTTACTTTGGAACTGAGCTTAATAAGTTAAGATTGTTCGATATATCCAATATTTTTTTTTTTTCTTTCATTATTTTTACTAAATAAGAAAATGTGAATGCTTTAAATGACTTTTATCTAAAAAATATGTAGATATTTATAAGAATCTAGTCGTGTAGTCGTATACTTTATAATGCTGTCGTAATCACATGATATCACATATTTGAAATTTTATAATTAAAAATCCAACCACTAAATACGAATTTTCTTGAATCTAGAGTAGACGTACATATATGTATGAATCTAAAAGACAAACAGCAAGATCATATAAGCAAATGGTTTTTTTAAAAATATTTTTAAGTGTTAGACAAGCAAAAAAAACCTTTTTTACTAAACATTCACCTGCACCTCTTGGACGTGTCATTGCGTACTTGCGCAGATTTCAAGAGGCTTGTCTCAAATCCCGTTACATTACATTTTTTATTCCTTTTATAAAAAACAATATTTAACTGAAATTTCTTTGAAGGACCAACAATCACGATATAGCAAAGTTTCCTTTAAAGTTGTGGCTCCCGCTCAAATATTTATGACATCTTGACTGCGAAGACGGAGAGGTACAGTGCGGTCAACAAGTCGTGACCACCCTGAAACTTACTGTAGATAGTTGCGCAGATGTGATTTAAGGATTTTTTAGACTTATTATGATTTTTTTTAGCGAACAATGCGTAAAAATTCAAAAACCCTAATTTCAGGGCGGCCAGGACTCGTCGAACGTACTGTAGACGGTGGAAGCTGCTTGACTTATTAGATATTCTGGGGCATGTATTCAGTTGAGAAGTTGCACCCGACCAGGTAAATGGGAGAGTTAAATGTACATTTCAACGCTCTAGATACAGATCTTTATTTTCAAATGTGTTTTGTTTTCTGCTTATCACCTATTCCTTTTGAACTTGTTACTGTAAACGACGGTTGTGGGTTCGATTTCCACTCGGGAAATGGTAAAAAACAAAGCACGGAGTTATATTATATAAGAGGTGTCAAATGCATAGTATTACAGTCATTTCATTTTTATTATATTTTAACCCATAAACTTTTTAGTTTACTATATTTATTCCCGACTGCTAAGAAAGGGTTATGTTTTTCGGGCGTATCTTGTATGTATGTTTGTATGTAATATTCTTTATTAAATCATATCTCCAGAACCGCTGAAGGGATTTACTTATTTGAGCTATCGTTAGATTTGTATTAGCAGCCCAAGTGTTCTTAGATAGGTGAAGTTAAAAAAACAATCAAGGCGGCTGTAGGACGCCATTGGACTTAACGATAATAAATTTTTTCGAACTCGTTTTCGTTTCGAATACCACATATGAATATGAAATTCAAGAGCTCAATACGAGGATTTCAAAAAGGTATATCATGATTATTATTACCATAATGAATCCTAACAAAAAAAAATGAAAAATAAAAAAATATTTGTAAAAACAAAAACCCCGACTGCATAAAACTAAAAAGAAAATAAACAAGCCCAATAGTTTATTAGCATTAACAGTCGGGACCTATATGTATAAGTAATTCTTCAATCAATAAAATCTTTACCAGGAACCCCGCATAATTTAAAGAGGTCCCGACTGTTAATCTAATAAACTATTAGAATTATTAGGTTAGTATTTACTAAAAAATAATTAACACAATATTTTAAAATAATTTACTGTCGTTATAAACTAATTACAATAAATATGTATTTGCTATAAGATGTCAATTACAGGTGGCAAATTGAATTTCCGGGAACTTATAAGCAATAAAAATTATGAAAACTCAATTTTCCTTGTGATCCAAATCTATATTTTAAATTAATGATTTAATAACTATTCTATTTCACTACAAACTTATTACAAAAAAATTTGTAATCTGCTTTTACCTTCACGCATTTCCTACAATTAGCAAATCCACAGTCAAGTCAGTCGTGGCGCAGGGGCACAACGTGTGACTGTAAAACCGACTGGTTTAGGGTGCGATCTCCACTCGAGGAGATGAAAAATTTACTTAAATTTATATTTGCATTTCTTCGCTCTGGTGTCGAGGTAAAGTGCGGCGTTAAGTCCTGCCACTAAACACGCAATGCCGCGAGTGTCTTAACACTAGGTTCCCTCTGTCTACCCTGCTGTGTGCGGGATTTTTATTTAGCAAATCCGCAATGTTAAGATACCTTTCTGAATAAGATCTGTAATTTTTCGCTTTACTCTACATAGCTGGGTAGGACTAGAAAGAACTTGGAAACCTAGTGTTAGGACACATCCGTTCCTCACTTTCCACCTAGTTCTGGAGGTATTGGGTGTTCAGTGGCGGAAATCAACGCCGCGCTTTACGTCGTTACCAAAGCGAAGAAATTTTTGTTAATTATTGGTTTTCATAGGAATAGCGGAACACAAAGCCGAGCTTTGTCTTAATGCGAGAGTGAGAAAATGAAAATAATTTCTATCACGTCTAAAGTCTGACGATATAGCGCTGCGCTACGATCTTATATATTTTTTTTTAATATTCCGTACAAACACTTTTTAATATTCTTCAAAATATTTGTTATTAGCGTCGTTGAAACGTTTCATCTAGACCAAGATTTGTATCCGTGCCAATGATTTCCCTAAAGTTCATAGACGCTCAGCCCCCTTCGATTTGGCGCGCCGCCAACCACCCTGATTGTATGTATTGATTCAAATATTTCAACTTCATTTTATATTATGGAATTTTTACTTATGAGTAGCTGACGTGACTTGTGAATTTAATAAAATAACCATGTGGTCGTTTGACGGTCGTTTGGGGTTCAATTTCCACTTGAGGATCCAAACTTTTTTACAAATTCGACTAAATTTAACAATAAAAAATAATGAAATTTAAATAATTTTTACGGAAGAAATTTTAAAGATATTTCTGTTCCAGTGGTGCCGTGAGAAAAAACAATTTTGCTACTACATAAATTTACAAGGAATGTATTAAATATTTTTTCACCGTCCATAAAATATAAGCAGTGTAAATCAAAAATTTAATAATACAAATACTAAACAATATGAAATATTTATATACTTAAGCATATTTTATTTACTTTCCCCATAGAACTATTATAATTCATTGTAAGTACTGTAATCTGATACAATATTGAGAGTACTATTTTATCTTAGATGGCTTATATCGAGCCCACCTTCGTATGTAAGAAAGTGAACGGTCGAACACGTTTCTAATAAAGTTATTTTTATTAGAACCAATGTACTTTAATGTATAGAACAAAATGAAAAAGGATAAGTTTTGAATGATAGATCTGAGCCGTCGTGGCTCAGATTGTGACTGAAATGCGTCGGTTGTAAGTTCGATCAATCGAGGGAATAAATTATTATTAATTAATGTTTATATTCCCTCGCTCTAAGGCAGAAGCCCGGCGTTAAGTTCTGCCTCAACACGCAATGCCTTGTAAAATTCGGCGTAAAGCGGGGAACAAAGTGTCTTAACACTATAGGTAGGCAGAGGTTCCCTCTGCCTACCCTACTGTATGTGGGATACAGCTTGAAGCTGATTTTAATTATATAATTTATTTAACTAGACAAACAAATTTTAATTATAATATTACACACAATAACAATATCCAATATATAATATTCTACATAAATATAATATTTTCCTACAAAAATCATTAATATATAATTATTGGGGAGGTTTTTATATTTCAAAAGACATATTTCAAAGTAACAATCGAAACGTTTTCCTCACAACGCAATCGTGTAATTGAATTGAACCGCCTTCAATTAATATTTCGTCACCGACGTCCGCGGTCCGCCCCACGTGGCCTACAGTCTGAAGGAATTATTCTTAATGAGAAATTCAGAAAAAATGTCCTTGTAATTCAACAAAGTAATTTTTTTGTTTAAATTATTTTCGACATTCTAATACCGCTCTATTTTTTTTTACCTTTACATTGTATCCCGCACGCAGCAGGATAGGCAGACGGAACCTGGAAATCTAATGTTAAGACACTTCCATTTTCAATTTTTCGCTAAACGCTCCAGGCATTTCAAGATAACACCACGCTTTGGCTTGTTACTTGAACGCTAGCGCATCCCTACGTAACGCAGCCGCACTAAATGTAGAAGCGCACGGGACGTATCAACAAGTTAGCGCATATCATCAACGACGCTTTCTCAACACTATGTTCCCTTTGCTTAACCTGCTGTGTACGGGATACATTCCGGAGTTCCCGCGGGATTACTCCTGAAGGCGAGATCTAGCGGCTCGGAGGTGGTAGCGGAAGCGGGAGCGGTCCGACGCTAATATCCAGGGCCAAGGTTAGCTTATTGGCAGATTGTTTTTTGTATGATACTTATTTTTTTTAATTTAAAAGACTCACGAAAGCGTGTTTTTGTTTTCAAATTGGCTAATTAGAATTGTTTTTTGCCTATTAATTATTATTGAGCTATAATTTTAATTAAATATATAAGTCTTGCATTTTAAAGGTATTAAGTATTTTTGTTAAGAAAAGTACTTCATTTTTTTAATTCTAACGATAGGATCATACTGCAGTAGCTACCGATAGACTTATGATTAGAGCTTTGCAATACTTAGTTACCATATTATTGATATGTTATGTTGATAATATTGTTACGTTATCATAAGGTTTCCACGCGGACGAAATCGCGGGCGGCCTCTAGTTTATTCATAAACAAAAGAAACGTCCATATAATTATGTTTTCTTTGAACTGTATACAATAAAATAATGGAATACAAAAAAATAAAGATATCTAGGTTTCTCTTTTTTCCGGTCTGTCGGGTGTCGAGTGAAAAGTTTAAAAGGAGTTTTAACGGAAAAACTTTATTATTCTATTACGATGTAGCAGACTGGTTTAAAACTCTAACCGGATATCCTAGCTTTAAAATTTTATTCACGGTTTTTACAATTCTACTAAATATATTATGTACAAAATGAATGTCAATTTTTTTTTATTCTATAATATATTTAATAATTAATAAATTGTGCCACGACTGGCATATGGGGCACCAATTATGCTTGTAAACGCGACTGATTGTAGGTTGATACGAATTCGAGGAAATAAAATATTTATTTAAATGTATATTATTTTTTTTAATCCTAATATAAAATTGATGGCAAGAAGAATTTCTAAAATGACAGGTGAAATATCACGTAAAAACGCCCAGAGGGCGTGGATGAAAAGGTTGATGACAGTGGACGAGGCGAAAGAGATTTTGACTCTACGTTCTCTCTTGCTACCCTGCTAGGGCGGGAAACTAAAAAATATACAAAATTCTGCTTGTAGTTTTTCCAATCTCTGGTCTGTTTCAATGGTTGTTTCGTTTGAACCTTGAAAGTAAGAACAATTATGTAACATTCTTTACATAAAATAAAATAAATAAATCAGCTTCACGCTGTATCCCGCACACTGCAGGGTAGGCAGAGGGAACGTAGTGAAACCGTTTGACACACACTCCGTTCCCCACTTTCTGCCGAATTCCGGAGGCATTGCGTGTTAAGTGGCACTCAACGCCGCACTTTGCCTCGACACCAGAGCGAAGAAATGGAAATATTAATTTAAGTAAATATTTCATCTCCTCGAGCGGGGATCGAACCCACAACCAGTCGGTTTACAGTCACACCTTGTGCCGCTGCGCCACGACCGGCCTCTTTCTTTACATAACACGATATATTAAATTCAATCAGTATTAGAACAGATCTAATGCTCGGTTCTCACCGCAAAAGAGAAATGAGCGGGTAATGTTTAGGGTGAAATGAACTCTTTTTAAATAAAATAGGGTTACTCCATGAACAAAGAGTTTTATAATTACTTCGCTCCTCTCTCTAGAACTGACCGAGTTGATTTCAACTCTTTTTACTCGCTCAGTCCAACTATTCATTGGTGGGAATACAAGTATACAGTTTACTCTTACGGGTTCAACGTAGTCCTTAATGGGTACGCTCTACTTGCATGTAGGAAACCAGGATTTCTTTTTGTGCAATGTATTATAAAAAGCTATAAGACGCGACTATTAAAAATTGTTTTTGAATAAAAAATAATATTCAGCTAAAAGTTATTTGATCAGTGTCCAGCATTTGCTATATTAGTTAGTGTGTGGGTCAAATAATGCTAACTAAATTTGACCCTAAATTTGAATGTAAATCTAAAATTTTTATAGAAAAAAAGTTTTGATGAAAATTTGATTATGTATCATTTGTATTGTTGATAATTAAATCTATCATCATGATAGATCTATGATACACTATGAATAAAAATCTAATCTACGATGGCAACACAAGATGTAATGAAAGAACACAAGGCACAACAAGATGCAATGGTTTTGAATAAGCCATGTAAGTAATAAGTATAGGTACCTAAAAAGGAAAAAAAAATTCTATGTTATGTTTCTTTGAAAAATAACATTTATTATACACATAAGGCTATACAAAACACAAGTCAACGGTGAGTCAAACTCGGCCTTCAAGGATTTCGTGCAAGTTTCAAGACCAACAGGTACAATTTATAAAGGTTGACAAACTTAAGTTTTCCAGTATATGTTAATGTTATTATAATGATTTTTTTTTACTTGATTAATACTTACTTAGAAATTTTCGCTTTCGAATTTTTCTTTTATTTTTATTGTAAGTTCTCATTTCGTGCTTAATTTTTTGTGATTGCGTTTACTTAGAAACTTGACTTTATTATATGCTCCTAAGGACTGTACACCTTATTAATTTCAGCTTGATACTTCCATTATTTCGCAAGATAAACTATCTGGACCAACGGACAGACAGTCAAGAAAATGGTCATATAAGGGTTCCGTTTTTTTCCTTTTAAGGGAAACCCTAAAAATATACATATATGTGTATGTAATAATGTTAACATATTACCATGTTACGTTTTAATGGAAGTAGCATACTCACGCCTGATGGACCAACAGGGTGTAGTTACTAGGGAGATACAAAGAATCATAAATCAAAACTTTCCGTACAGGCTTCTCCACTACGACTTAGTGAGATAATCTGCTTATGTTGCTGTAAGCTTTAAGTTTCCTTAAAATGATTTGGCTTTTTCTTCATCTAGAAGAAGTCAGGCCAGTCGTAGTGCAGGGCACAAGGTGTGACTGCTAGGTCGACTGGTTGTGGATTCCATCCCCGCTCGATGATATAAAATATTTACTTATATTTATATTTTCAGTTCTTTGCTCCGGAGTCGAGGTAAAAGCGCGACATTGAGTTCCGCCACTAATATTTGACGGAAAGTGGGGAACGGAGTGTCTTAACACTAGGTTCCCTCTGCCTACACTGCTGTGTGCGCGATACAGCGTGAAGCTGATTATAGAAAATATTGTTTTTTGCACATCTATGTACGACTGTAAACGCGACAGGTTATGGGTGCGATAAAATGTTAATTTCTTCTCACTGGTAACGAGGCTAAGCGCAGCATTGAGTTTCGACACTCAACACTCAACGCCTTTCAAAATCGGCGAAAATTATGATGATGACTAGGATCCTGGGATCCTAGTGTTCAGATACTAAGGGAACCTGTGTTCCCTCTACCGTGCTATGCGGAATACAAAAAGCTAAAAAAAAATCCTAACAAAACAACCAATTACCAACAACCAAGTCATTCCATTTAATGAGTTTCCAAAATAAGTTTATAACTATTATAGAAATACATACAAACCAATATTAGCAAATCGTATAAGATCGTAAACTAATGAAAGAACAGTTAACGGACTTAGAACATTTACGCTGTTTCATTGGAATGTAGTTTCTATTTCAGCTAACTCATAATGTTATCATAAATCAAAACTTTATCGCTTGCGTGAATCGCAATCGATATTTGTAGATACATAAGCGTAGCTAGTTTGTATAGATTTTTAGATTATTTTTTAGGTATTTTAGGAGTATTTTTTAGGTTTTTTTACATAATTTTTAGGTTTTTGTTTTATTTTATTTTTTTGACTAATTTCAAAAAAGAAGGTTATCGGTTTCATCGGTTTATATGTGGTATTGTAGGGAATTGATAATATTTGGTAGATATAGTGTACATATATTTGTAATTTGTGTATTTCATATCATATTGACATTATTGTATTTGCTAATCCTTTTATTTAGGAAATAATCCAAGCCTCCGCCAATTTTTCTCTTTTTTTTTACCACGTATGTCGAGTGGTGGAACTCGACGCCGCGCTGGATTTTCCAACCTGAGCGGAGAAACAAATTAATTTATTTTCCCAAATGGAAATAGATTTTCAAATTGGAGAGTCTTAACACCAAGTTGTCTTCGCCTACCTTGCATATCCGAGAAAAAGTTAGTTTTCATTGGCACTGGTAGTAAAACACACGTTATTCATAAGGTTCTCTTTACAGTCAATTGGCCGTACGATACAGGCTACGGCTTACTAGTGCTAAATCGTTTGACATTCGTTTTATTCGAACGCAAAATATATGGGTGTTTTCTTTATTGATGTTGAATGAAACTGCTGTGTGATTGCTGATGTTAAGGTGAGCACATATGTAATCTTGTTAATACTGATTTTATACTCGGAATTGAGTGTCTTAACACTAGATTCCCTGTGTATGTGTGCTGTGTGCAATATACAGCCAGAAGCAGATTTTTTTAATACTCCGTTCTTGTGTTTTTTGAAAATATGTATAGTTGTTTTTAAGAGTATTGCGCTGAACATTTTCTTATATATATCAGAAAAAACAACTTAATAAATATAGTACGATGAACATAGCAATATTTATAACAAAAGTTATTAAGTAAGCTTTTAATAAACCCCATTAGCGAAATTGTTAATTTGTGACGTTACGTGTTACGTGTTAATTTGTGCGATATTAATGTGTTCAAATAGATTTTTGGGGACTATTTAAATATAACATTGTTGTTCTCTCTTATATATTTCAACAAAACAGCTTTGAATTTTCTAAAAAATATATCGAAAACGGGTGAAATCGAAAAACAGCTTATTGCTTGTTTCTTTAATTTTATTACAGAGCTCTTCACTTTTCTCTGCATACCCACCAAAGCAAACAGAAAAAATCAACAAACACTCAATTCTCCTTAACGCCTTACTTTACGCCTGAATTCAAGACACTATGTATTTAGTGGGGAACATCACGTTGCACTTTGTCTATTCAGAGCAAAAAAAATTGTCAAAATACATTAACTCCATAGGAATTGGATCCACAAGCATAGCTCTAATAGTCAGATGCTCTTCACTACATGTTTCTTTTCACTTTACTCACAATATACAACATATTCTTAAAAATAAATAGAATAATAAAATAATAATAATACAATAATATAATTCCAATAATAAAACCCGTACCGTTCCAGTAATGAACGGTACGTATTAAAGCAGTAAATACGTCCTCTACAAATCTTCTAATTTAATATTTAATATAGCAGCCTTAATATAGCAGAGACTAGATAATAGCTTAGATGCATAGATTTTCTTAGACCACAATGGGTACCGGTTCTATTATTGCGTCGGGTGCAATAGAAAGTTTTTCAATATGCAGATTGAACTGACTTCGAGTTTGTATTGAACTGTCAAGTTCCACGAGTTGAGATAAATGACTAAAGTTGTATAAACGCTGCATTGGTCCTGGTACTCCTGCTATATAGGTACTAACTTAGCTATTAATAGTAGAACTACTAAAGTATTAAATAAATAATAATAAATAATAAAATAGTATGTTTATAGTAGTTTTATTTAAATAATAATTTTAGTCGGTGGTAGGTAATTTAGTTTTGGAAGTGAATAATTGCATTTTTTTAGGAATATTGTTTTTGCATTATTTTAGACGTTAAAAATTTCAATATATTTATTATATTTTACTTTATAAGTGTATAAATCTAAAAATGATTATAATATTGAGATAGATTAGGTAATAAGTGTTTAAGAAAATATTGTTAGTATTAATTAATATTTTCGCTATGGTTAATTTCTGAGCGATCTCAAGAATGTTTTTAAAATATTATTTTATAAACCTTAGTTCATAAAATAACAAAGTATAATTTAAAATTCATATCATTTTTTTTAAATGTGTAACCTATTATATTCAAAATAGTGGGAAAATTTTAAAAAAATGATTTAAATGCATTTTAATTCTACGGATCATTTTGATTTTTATTGATAAAAACTATCATCATAAACGTCAAAATTATTAAGCACAACTCTAAAAGACGAGAGAGACCATCAATAAATTCAAAACCCTTGACATCACATAGAAGTAGAAAACTAAACACGACATATTAATCCCTAAACAAACAAAGTGCACCGGCGGGATAGTTGCGCTGAGACCGTTGGCGGTTCAACTATCGAAACTATCGAAAACTATCCGAACTATCGAACACGATTTATGTTCGCGGCAACTTTCAGTGCCTTCCAGTAAGATTGTAAATTGGGACCCATTATTTGTTTGTTTATCGCCTATCATTTGATCTGTTATGGAGTATTTGGATGCAATTATGAATGAAATATATGATTGTTTTATGTGCGTGTGTGTGTGCGTTTGTTTGTACACTACAAACATTTGCGATACTTATCCTGCACATAGAACGCCGCACGGGAACAAAGTGTTAAGGTCCTTTCCTATTAATACTCTTCCGTTCTCCGCCGGATTCCTGAGCCCTGAGGCATTATATGTTGAGTGGACTGAACTCAACGCCACGCTTTGCCTCGTTCCCAGAGCGAAAAAATGAAAATATAAATTGTTTAATATTCCCCGAGTGGGAATCGGACTTACTACCGTCGCGAGTATAGTTGCACACTTATAACCCTGCACTATTACGGCTCTACTTCAGACATATAGGCTTATTTTTTCATTATGAGGTCATCATGGCGTGGTGGGGCCACATCCCATAGTCTCCATTATAGATACCGTAAATAATTTGATGATTGAAGTGTAAACGTTTAAACAAATGTGGTTGTTGTAAGTCTATAGCAGCTAATAAAAAATCGATAATCAGGCAAAGCGTATCGTAAACACGTATCTGATGGAGTGTCTCAACACTAGGTTCTCGCAAATGAGTTAAACTAAATAAACACCATCGACATACTCAAAAGAATTCCTAGGGAAACACAAAATCTGTCCTATTTAGACGTATCTACGATACGGTCATCAAGGATTTGAAATCAAAACACTGAATAAATCAAATTTGTATTGGGAGCCCGTCGGATGCATAACAATGGTATCTCACGCTGTATTGTGAATAAACAATCCCAGAGATCATTTGGCCATCTACTGCGCTACTACTTGTTCGAGTATCGTTATTCAGTTTATTTTTTTTGTATATACTTTTGTATAGTTTTTTTAATTTCTGTACATAATGAACTTATAGAATAATCTTATATAAAGGTATCCAGAAAGTAGAAATGCTTTTAAATTTACAAAGTTTGTTGAAAATGTTTTTGTTTTGTTTTTTTAACATCCCCCATTTACGTAAGAAAAATCATCCACCCAAGAGCGATGCAGTGCTTTCGTTGAAGGTTTTGATGATATGTTTAGAAACATTTGGTGGGATTTTCATTATAACGTTTGACATTTTACCTTTAATTATATTTGTATTAATGGTTTACCTATAATTGTATTAGGTAATGGTTGCCCACGTAAACTTTTGATTTCACAAATCACCTCAAAAAGCCACAAGGTATAAGACCGCACGACCGCATACTTAGTAGTTCACTTATTCTTATGTCCCCAAATTAAGGCAGATGGCGTATAGAGACTCGTTTTAGAACGTTGAGCTTAATTCTTCTTCTTCGCCTCTATTGAAACTGAATGCCACTAAGTTTGCAGCCTTAACCTAGGATGAGCGTCTAATTGTCACGACAAAATTAAAGCTTTTAATTTTTTTATCAGCTTCACATTACACACTCTACCATACCTTGCTAGAATAGGCAGAGGAAACCTAGACTATTAGACCTATTTAGACAACCCGTTTCCATTAAGTCACTTCTGTTCTCCACTTTTCGCTAAAATGGCAATGCGTGTTTAATGATGGACTCGCTATATTGCCTTGTTGTCAGAGTAAGAAAATGTATATAATTAATATTTCATATCCATAATCAAATCTAAAACCATTGCGTTTATAGTCGCATGCTTGTGACCCTACGTCTCTTCTTCATTTGTTTTATACGAGTACGTTTCTAAAATTTTTTTTCAGGTGTATACACGTAATTATAATTAACACGCAAAATAAAACTGAGACGTGTGAAGTAAAGTAATGAATTCTAATATATGGATATAAAAAGGTAAAGATGAGAGATACGATAGATTTCGAGATCGAGTTCAAGTAGTACTTAGCTGAGATAGGTTGTTTTCTCAATTTACATGTTCATACTACACGTTGAACAAACCAGTATGAAGTTGCCACCAATTTAGAAAGTGAATGTATGATTTTGTAAATAGTAGTGTAATTGTTCTGTATTATACATTTATATTAAAGAAAACGGTTTTAGGCACAGCTACTTTCAATTGGCCAAGTGAAATTGGCTATATAAATTCACTTGTTCACTATAAAAAAGTGACTTCTTAGGTGAAATAGGATTGTAGACATGCCTGTCGTACATACAATGGTGGATCCTCGCTCGTTCAAGAGTACCGTCACTGCATCCAACGTATTTTCTATAAAAACAAGTATATTTAATGTCAGCGTTCTAGACGTTAAGCATTAAACAAAATATAATTTGATTTATTGTAGAAAATCTGCACGTAGAAAGTTCAATAAATTCCATTACGTAACTTGTGGCACGTCTGTAGTTAGAGAAAATATTTTTCCCAACTGCATTACCTTTGTACAATATGTCAATAAATATATATTTTTATATATTATTTTTAGCTCCACCCTTTTTTCCCATACTCAAGAAAAAAAATCATGTAGAAAGGCAATCCTTTCTACATTTTTCACCAAATTCAAGATAATAATAGTAATAACAGCAATAATTCTCTCGAGTGGGAATTGAGTGTACGAGTACAGTGAGACACGTCCCAATGCCCCACGATGTTCTTATTTTTTTTATATCTATGGTTGCAAGATGGCCAGGAAATACCGCATTATCCCGGAATTTTGCGTGTTGTCTTTTTTATAGGAATCAACGTCGTAGAATCCAAAACAATTATTTTTAAAAATATTGTCTTTTGTGTGAGGTAAAACAGTTACGAGTAACTGGAACTTTAATTCTTATAACGTTATGAGCAAAATATACCACATAAACTTAATAATAAATAATATTTTTTTAGTTAAAAAAATGAATAAAAATAGGAATATTAATATAGCTTATGTTAAACAGCACTAGCAAGACCATATGGAATATTTCTATCTAATATCATACACTTACTTTAGTACATTAAAAGAGTATGTTATTATCAATTTAATTATACATAATAGTAATGACACTAATTTGTTAATTGAGTAGATTCATTAACTTTATATATTTTAGTACTGTTAAATATCACTAGCAACACTGTATAGAAATATTCAATTGCCTTTTGCATTACTTTTATTTTTAAGACCTATAAACAATATGTTATTCTCAATTCAATTATAGCTAATATTTAATGGCACATTGATTTGTAAATAATATATAGACAAATACATTTACTTTAATGATTCTATAAATTTAACATATAAAAGTTGTTCATTTGTCAGTATGTCGAAATATTTATAATAGACAGTTTTCGTTAGCCGTTATGAGTCGAATAAACTAAACAGAATGTGACGCTGCTCGTTTTATTATTCCCATATTCAAACCACTACTGGAACACTTAATATTGTTATACTGTGTTACCTACTACCTACTACTTGCTACCTACAGAATCTATAACTTATTTATTTATACATTCTCCATTTTCAGTTTCACGCTTTTTCTCGCTTATAGAAGGCCAGACAGAAACCTAGTGTTAGGCTACTTGGTCCTCAATTACGTATTATTTTCTATTTAATTAATTTCTTTTTAATGCACCGCCCACTTTTATAAAACTCCAACAAGAAAATGTTGACTGGAAGAGATGGCTCTAAGCGATAAGGTCGCCTTGATTTACTTATATATATATTTTTTAAATGTCTATGTTGTTTTGTTTTTTTAATGTGCAATGACGTATATTTTTTTCATACATTCATGCCAATATTATATTTTTATTGTATTTATATTTGAATGTAACTACACGAAAAAAAAACAATCCTCGATTAAATATAAAAAATAAATTCAACATCTATATATTTCGGTTAAGGCGCTTAATTATTGTAAAACCGGCAGTTACTTATTTTTTTTTCGTTTGACAGGATAATAAATCATTTGCATATCCACCTTCTGGTAAAGATATAAAGCGCGGCTTTGAGCTCTGCCACTTAACAAGCAACGCCTCGAAAATTAAGCAGTCCGTGTGGGACGGAGTGTTTTAACACAAAATTCCCTCTGCCACTCTTTTTAAATGCGGGATAGAACGCAAAGCCAAAAAAAATATAAAAAATAATGAATAAGTAAGTGAAAGAAGAGATAGGGGATTAATTTGACAATTATTTTAATTATTTTAGCACTTTATTTTGATGATTTAACTTAAACATATTGTTTTGAGACCAATTCAAATATAATTGTTTCATTTATATAACTTGTTTGAGACAAAAAGTACTTCATCACTTAAAAAAAACAACAATGTGTTTTTTTTAATCATTTCTACACATGAATATATTTGTATTTATACATAACAATAAGCATTTTTTTTTAAATCTGTACCATTTTGTTATTAAACATATCATTTAATATATGGCAACTTTATTCATTTTGTAACAGAGTAAAATATTAAATTATAGTTTTATAATTGCTTTTCTCACTTACGAATATACAAATAAAAAATGAAAGTCGGACGAGGCGAGGTTTAAACAATCAGCTACATCTTAACTAATAGGACCTAACGATCTATACTTAACCAAAAAAAAATTTATATATGTATATTTAAAAAACATTAAATAACAATTAATATACATAGTTGCAGCAAATACCTTACGAAAAAAAGTCGATAAATATGAAAGAATCGATATAAACTATCGATATAACTTAATTCAGTAATTTTCAATTTTTAAATAATCAACAGTGTGAGAAAATCATATTTTCATACTAAATTAAGCTAATTTGAACTTAAATAAAAACTACATTTGTCCGTATATATCACATATATAAACTTAATGACCTAAATATGTTATAATTCTTCTAAATGACTTCAACACATAATCATCATAGATAATACAAAAAATAAAATAAATGAGACACAATTGTCAGTTTATCATGTTGCTTAATACATATATAATCAATATACTTTATAATAAAAGCTTTATGTAAATTTAAATACAAAATTATTTTAAAGATCTAAGTTTATAAAAGTAAATAGGAATTTTAATAGAAATAGAAACACATCAATGTGAGTTGTATAACTTACAATACAAATAAGAAAATGTAACAAGAAACGCTAAAAACTAACATATACAACCATATGTATAAATAAAATCTATTTTTATTATTCAATATTTTAATTATTTATGTAAAATCTGAAAACCTTTACTTGTACTGTGTTGAACAACTTATAAATCGAATATATTATAGACTATATAATATTTATTAAAAAATTACCTTAATGTCATAATTCAAATATTAAATTGGCTTAAGTTACACGGCAAAAGAAATGATTTAAACATTATATTCTCAAACCATATATATATATTTTCATTCCTTTTTTCTTTCCATTATTTACCTTATTATTTCTATTATATATATATATATATATAGTATTTTTCAGATTCACGCCGTATCTCGCCTATAGCATTGTAGACGGAGGGAACCTAGAGTTAAGACACTCCGTAAATGCACCACCGTCATGTTTCAGAGCGTGGCAATGAAAGAAATTACATACATTTATTTCACAACCGCCACGTTTGCAATCAGGCCCTGGAGTACGGGTGTGTTAACATTAAATTCGTTCTGGCTACGCAGTTATATGCGTGAGGAAAAAAAAACTTCATAAAATCGATTTTTTTCCGACATATTTAAAAAAAACAACTAATGATAACAGTTTAAAACCATAATTTTCCGTCTTAATCATTCTATCCTTAACCTCAGTGGATCTAAATAATTTTTACCATCACATTCAAATTTATAGAAGAACACTGAGAGGTATTTTCACAACATTTTGCTTATATACTAAAAGTTACCTTATACTATTATTTTACTAAATATAAATTTTTTGTCTTAAAACTAGTTTCCTACCCTACTAGGCTGGATATAGCGTGAAGCTAAAAAAATTGATACAAAATATTTTATCCTCATATATACCTTTCTCTGTCTTTACAAAACAACTAACGATAATAGCTGAAAAGCATAATTTTCCGTCTTAATCATTCTGTCCTCAACCTCAGCGGGTCTAAAAACGGCAAGTCGCCGCTGCCGTCACATTCAAACTCGTGGAACACTTTCAGAGGCACTTCTTTCACTTTTTTCACAATATTTTGGTTATTCATTTGTTTGGACTTGGGCAACATCACAACGGGGAGTAGTTGCTTTTTGCCTACTGTTTCTATTGATTGATTTTCAGCAGCTTCTAGGGCTGTTTCGACGTCTATTAACGCGTGGTTGCGGCATTGGAGTAAGGCTGCTAGCTGAAATAATATATTTTAATATTTATATATATATTTTTTATTAATTATCAAATGTGATACATACATTATTATTATGTAATAACTAGACACAATAAATAAGTATATCTTGAGCGTCATATTCATAATTTGTATGTATTTCTGTTTTTATGTATTTCGGTGAGAATGAAGAAGAACGTGCTAAGCTGGTTTGGTTACGTCGAACGAATGAGTACCAAAACACAGTATCAAAGATATTGGAGGAAGGTCACGTAAAAAGCACGAGGACCCCTCGGAGGGTGTATATGAAGAGGCTGATGACAGTGGACGAGGCGAAAGAGGTATTTAGAGACCGTAGCGTTTGGCGCTCCGTTCTTCTTGACTACCCCGCTAAGGATAAAGCGTGAAGCAAGAATTATAATTTGACTGTGTATGTTTGTACCTGCAGCACCTCGTGCAGCGCGGCGCGCGCGGCGGGCGGCGGCGCGGGCAGCGCGGCGCGCAGCGCGGCGGCGGCGGGCGGCAGGCGCGCGCGCAGCAGCGCCAGCGCCGCCAGCGAGTGCGCCACGTCGCCGCCCTCCGCCACGCCCGACGCCACGGACGACGACGACGAGCCGGGCGGGCTGGGCGCCTGCGCCTGCGCCGCGTGCGAGCGCGTCGGCGTCTCTACGCTGTAATGACATGTACGTGTTGGTCGCTCTGAAGTAAGCAGTGGACGGTTACCTGGATTTAACTTAAAGTAAACCTCCTACAATACACACTGTTCCCACTTCCGCTCAGCCCACCGTGCACGGGTGGAAAGTCACTCATACTTCCACACTTTACCACAGTGGTCGGGTTTTACGGTTTTATGATTTCTTAGAGCTTATACGCTACTTCACAGACTCCGAGACTGTCTCGAACGTGTTACATATGCGGTCAGATCGCGTTACGCCACACATCCATCTCAGCGTCTTCATTAACAATTCTATACAGTGAGTTTGCAGTGACTCACGCGCGCTCGGCGAGCGCGGGCGCGGGCGGGCGCGCGTGGCGGCGCGGCGCGCGCAGGTGCGACGCCAGCGCGCAGACGTAGCGCGCGCTCGCCGCCGACGCGCGCATCAGCACCGACAGCGCCGCGCCCGTGTCCGCGTCCAGCACTGGAATGTAGCATTCAATTGAAATCAAATTCAGCTTCTTCGACCGAACTTGGGAGGCATTGCGTGTTTCAACATGCCGGAATTGCTCTGACCAGAGCGAAGAAATGAAAATATAAATTTAAATAAATATTTCATTTCCTCTAGTGGGAATCGAACCCACAATCATCGCGATACAGCCACGCTCTCGTGGCCCTGGGCCACAACGACTATTAATTAATTTAGCATGCTAGTTTTCATTTTCATCAGTTATGCACATGAAACATTTTAGTGTCTGAGGTATATATATATATATATATATATATATATATATATATATATATATATATATATATATATATATATTATGGAAAAGACACGGCAAACGAAGTTGTAAGTGATTACCGCCGCCCATGACGTCATACAACACCAGAGGAATTACAGGTGCGTTGCTGGTCTTTAAGGTGAGTTGGGCGCCGGAGCCCGGCATTGCCTGATGCGAAACGCAGTGGAGATAATGACCCGGTCGAGTCTGCCCATGCGTGTTGCCATTGCTGGCGACGTGACTCTACCACACGTACTTTAGTCGCCTCTTACGACACCACCAGTACCAGGATGATCCTATTCTAGGCCGGATCACACGGCAAAATGTCTGACCTTAGGTCCAATGGGTAAGAGTAAAACCAGGATAAACGCCCCACAAACATAAGACGTAATCGACGTAAATAGCTTAAACGTAAAGAACGTATTGCTTATTTAAAAAAAACTCACAAATATTCCTAATAGACAACAGCATAGCCAATATAACGTAATGGACGTTCGGCAACATTGGTCCATCAGAGAATATGAAACCCCATAGATTCGGTATTTCTTGACGGTGGAACTCTCGACCGAATAGCAAACGAAGCCAGCGACTGAAAGTAAATTAGAAAAAAAAATATAATAAAAATAATTGAAAAATATTTTCTTAAGCTATGCTGTATCCCACATATATGTCTGTGTAGTTTGCCTCTTTACCAAAGCGAATAAATCAAAATATTATATTTCTTTTCCTCCAAAGGGAATCAAACGTTTACAGTCGTCTGCTTTTGCTCTTGCGTCAAGACGGCGTCCTCATATTTTTGAATATAATTTCATTTTATTTTAATGTCAATTCATTATATTTAATTAATAAAAACAGAACATTTAAAGTACGACATATGCACACTTACATTCCAAACAATTCCATAGAAATATTACATTCAGCCAAATGAGACGCCAACTCCGGATCGTAAGCGACCAGATACTCCTCCCTCACTCTATCTAAATACCGCACTACTTCGTTTTGACTCTGAAATATTGAATTAAACATATACTTGTATGTATGTGTACTAACACTATAAAGCTGAAGAATTGTGTTTTGTTGACCGCGCTAATCTCAGTGACTACTAACGTCCATTTACTAAGGAAGGCTTTAAGGCTATATTACCTTAAGCTAATCGTTTCAATGTACTAGTTACTAGCTACGGAGTTAACTATCGTACTTAAAACGTGTTTTATGTCAATTGTGTCATACACAATCAATAATTATTACTTTTTATTTGTTATATATAATTTGTCCTCTAAAGGACAAAAGGAGAGACTGCACTTAGTGTCGAAGACACTGCGTTTTCCACTTTCCGATTATTTCAGACATTGGGCGTTGAGTGGCGGAATATAACGCCGCTCTGTGTCATAAAATAGTGGTACAATGAAAATAATTAATTCCCCCAAATAGACATGGAAACCCACAACTGTACCACAATGGTAACGATGGCAAGAAGAAAGCGAATGGATATTAATATACTGACTGTATTATGTGCCCTTAGTACAAAATTGCTAATAAGTAAAAGTAAATAGGGATACAGAAGATAACTTACATGAACACTTTTAGAAGTAGGCAATCGTCCACTAGATGTAGGAACCACGTCACCAGTCGAATAAAACTTCTCTAGACCTTTCATTATAGCACTGAATAACATACTAAAAGAAACATACAATATATTTTATATGCATAATATATTATAAGATAATAAAATTATGATAAGAGAAAATAATTAAATCCAAATGGCCATATTGGCGCAATTGAAACTGACAACATTATAGTTTTACATTTTTAAAACTACAACTTCTAAGAGTGTACTGCTTAAGGAGCTTTTTGGGTTATAGTCCGGGACCCGTGGGCTTAGGAGGGCCCGTCTCCACTTAAGGCAAGAAATAATATAATCACATATTTTTTACACGATTAGTTCGAATAAAACGATGGGCTCTCTGTTGTATTTGATAGAAAGAAATTTCATATCACTCACATCCACACATGCGATCACCTATCAACACATGTCATCTCACATCCATACATGTGATCACCTATCCACACATGTGATCACCAATCCACACATGTGATCTCACATCCACATATGTGATCATCTATCCACACATGTGATCACCTATCCACACATGTGATCTCACATCCACACATGTGATCATCTATCCACATGTGATCACCTATCCACACATGTGATCTCACATCCACCCATGTGATCTCACATCCACATATGTGATCATCTATCCACACATGTGATCACCTATCCACACATGTGATCTCACATCCACACATGTGATCATCTATCCACATGTGATCACCTATCCACACATGTGATCTCACATCCAAACATGTGATCTCAAGACCACATAGTAGCTCCTCCTCGCACACAAACTACATTGTCTCATCCATAAAGACTACATACAGCCTGTAGCAAAGGCCTGCTCAAATTGTACCAGGGCAGTATCTATATACTCTATTTTTTCTTACAATCCTGTCAAATAGTTAACCATATATACACATATATATGGTTAACTATTTGTATATATATATATATATATATATATATATATATATATATATATATATATATATATATATATATATATATATATATATATATATATATATATATATATATATATATATATATATATATATATATATATATATCTATACTAATATTATAAAGAGGTAAGATTTGTATTTTTGTATGTTTGTATGTATGTATGTATGTATGTGTGTATGTTTGTAGAGTTTTCACACAAAAACTACCGGGCCGATTTAAATAATTTTTTCACTATTGGAAAGCTGCATCTTTACTGACCAGTATAGGCTATATTACATTTACAAAAAAATAGAGATCCCTAATAGAAATGCAATAATGTAAACCAAGGTGTGAAGAAATTGATCTTAATAATTCTATCATCGCGTGCGCTGCGAAAACTATTGATGATAGAACAAAACAATGCTCTACAGTATTATAGAGCACATCAATATCTATAAAAAAGTCCGCGATAGCATATGTCTAACTACTGTAATTATGACAATATAATAATTTTTTTTATATTTTATACGTTAACAAAAGTGCCGACAATAATCAAACCATATTATTCATACCTCTGCATCAATCCTTATCCCATTAAATGATATTTTATGAAAGATAATTTCAATACCTGTAAAATACTTTTTAAATTAATAAGATCGGACATCCCATTCAAAAGATATTACGAATTTAAAAATATAAATATAAAGAAAATCATGTAATAATAAAAAATGCGTAGTGTGTGCCGTGTGGCCTTGCGCACCGTGGCGAGTAACTCTGCGGGGGTTGGGTGGGAGATGTATCGATACCACTTAAATTATTAAGACAGTCCATTAGATTTTTTGTTTTTTTTTTATGGAAAGGACAAGGCAAACGAGCGTTTGGATCACTTGATGGTAAGTGACTACCGCCGCCCGCGGCCCCGTGCAACACCAGAGGAGTTACAGGTTCGTTGCCCGCCTTTAAGGTGGGTTGGACTCCGGAGCCCGGCATTACCTGATGCGAAACGCAGTGGCATAAAGCCACTACTTCACGCCAGTTTTTAATGCCGGGGGTGGTAATGATCCAGTACAGTCTGCCCAGTCGCCTCTTACGACACCACCAGCACTAGGATGATCCTATACTAGACCGGGATCCCACGGCAAAATTGTTGAATTAAATAGACCCGATAAGGAAAATTATTTTACAATTACACGATTAACGTGTAAAAAAATACCAAAAAAACCTTATATCGCGTACGCTGTGGAAATTATTGACAATAGAGCAAAGTGATGTACTGCAATTTTATAGAAGACATCAATATCTACAAAAAAGTATAGAAAAGAGCCACCATCGTAGTACAGAGGGGTATCTAAAATATATATATATATATATATATATATATATATATATATATATATATAGATAGATATAGATATATATATAGATATATATATATATATATATATTATATAGATATATATATATATATATATATATATATATATATATATATATATATATATATATATCTATATATATATATATATATATATATATATATATGTATATATATATATATATATATATATATTAGATGCCTATATGTATATGTATGTATATAATTAATAGTTTTAAACTTTGCATACAAAGTTATCCCGTAGGTAGTATATAATTTTTTTCAATTATTGTTACCAGCAAAATGTATTGATACTAATGTGGTATCTATATTTTTATATATTTATATTTTTATATATATATTTATATTTTTTCTTCCCTTAGTGTTTTTCAGGTGGAAAACATAGATATTTTTTTATTTGATAAAATATTTTATTCACCATAAAAATATTGGTAGTTTTTATAATTCTAATATAATTAAACAACTTTCTAAAATGATCTTTCCTTGCATGCGTTGTAATAACTATCAGGAGCTATTAAACAAAACAATACATTCTCATTTTTATAAATATATTATATGTTATTACATTAAAACTAGCGGTCGCGGAGCAACTTCGCCTGCTTATTAGCACTCTTAGGGGTGAATTCTAAAAAAAACCACGAAACGTGTTCATTACAATATTTTTAACAGTCTGAATTTAAGTTTTTTAAAAATCGGTGGCGATTTAAAGATTTTTCCATATAAACTTTCAACCCAGTATTTGAACTCTTAGGGGATGAATTCTAAAAACCATGAAACACGTGTTCAATGAAATATTTTAAAGAGTCTGACTTACAAATTTTATAAAAATCGGTGCTGTTTTAAAAAAAAAATAATACAAACTTTCAAGTAATTCCCTGTATCGAAACAAACAAATAATTCACAAATGTGGTGAAGCCGCGAGTTGGTTGCTATAGTTTATAAAAGTTTATATTGGGTTTAGATGGATCACGTGGTGATGTCAATACATTTTAATGATTGGCACGTAGGTACGTTACATTCATTTACAGTACCTATATTTCTCAAGAGAATTTAATCAAAACTTTGTAAGTAAAAAAAATAGATGAAATAATCAAGTTAAGGAAGTGCCAAATATATTTTATGAATCAATCTTAATGTTATGCAGCATAATTATTTTTAACCAACATTTTTGAACTTTTAATTTTGAACATTTTGAATATTTTCGCGCCATTATGACGAAAAATTTAGACAAAATATTCAAATCTTTTTTTTATTTAAAAAAAAAATTAACGATAAGAATGTTGGTAGTTTCTCAAAAGGTATAGGAATTTAAAAAATGCCCGAAATATGCTCTCTTCGCAAGTGTTGTAATATTTTTTTTTTTTAATTATATAATGTTTTTATCAGTACCACTTTAAATGAAACCATAGTTTTAACTATAAAAGCCTAATACAATTAAAAAGTACTATAAAAGCCTAATACAAAAAAAAAATGAAAGGAAAAAGTTATTTTTTCATACAAAGTAAATTAGGTGTTATCGTTGATATTAAAATAAAACGCTATTTGTCATTAAAGACGCAAACAGACATAGGCATATCAAGGGGAAACCGCCACATACGAGTCGTAGGTATTGGCGGCAAAGTTCATAGTTGCTTAACCTTTACTAATATTTTGTAGTAGTATGTGATTACGTTATTGGTATCTGCATAGATGCGTAACTGCGTCACAGGAAATACAGGTTTGGATCCTACGTCTAAACTGCTGAGGTATCTTGATTAATTTCTTTAGGTATGGGTTTAATAAACTATTATATTTTTAATTATTTTTATATATTAATAGTTTATCCTATATACTCCCCGTAAAGGGTGCGCTGAAGCTTCCATTCTGTATGAATATTAAAGACCGTCGCGACGTAGGGGCACAAAATTGTGCCAGTAACGTGACGTTATGGGTTCGATTCCCACTTGGAGGATTGAATTGAAATTTAATCATATTTTCATTTCACGTCAGTCATATATCATACGCAGTATCTTAACACTTAAGTTCCCTCTATCTTCCCTGCTATAGGCTGGATACAGCGTGAATCTGGTTTTAATTTTGTGTGAACCGATTAAAATAAAACTAATACTAAATATTTAAAGGAAGTTAGCCAAATTACAAAACTGCACTTAAATCGGTTAAGCATCGCATCGATTATCGTGAACGCACAGATAAACAAACAAACTAACCAAGTTCTATTAAATTTTTAAATGTCCATAATAATATTTTTTCTAATATATCTTCCATATACAGAAACCGATGAGTTCGGATTTTATTGTAAGTATCGATATAACTATAACTATATAATTATAACTACAATTTAGGTCCTAAAGAGCAAAGGCAAGGCAAGGGCAAGGCTCCATAAGGCAAAAGTTTAAAGAAATTAATATATTGACAGTTGCACCTCTCTTATGGGAGGTACGAAAATGCCACCTAAGGTTTTAATAATTTCCACATTAGAAATCTTAAGTGCATTGCAAAACTACATTATAGGTATATTGAAACATGAATATAATTTTAGTGTATTAAGTAAATCATTCTGTGGTTAAAGCGTGCGAAGCCGCGAGCGGGTCGCTAGTATATATATATATATATATATATATATATATATATATAATAAAATATCTACCGCAGAGCTACCATTTTCAGAAAATTTTAGCCTCCAAAATAATAATTGGTCCCACAACTTACGATCCGCCCCTAATATCTACAATCATTATACTAATTAATTCTAAAGGACATAAAATCATTTTTATTATTATAATATAATGTTAATATAAATATAATATTACGTTAATTAACATTATAATATAATGTTAATATAATGTTAATGCGAAGTATAAAGAATAAAATAAAATATACTCACTAACTGTCATGCTCCAAATAATCATCTTGTAAGTAATACCGCAGAGTGTCACTGAAATAGATAACAATATCATAATAGTTATGATATTTAATACATGGCTTAGTGGTCAGAGCTATTCAACGGTAAAGGTACGGAAGCGGGTTCAAATCCTACTACTTTAAATTTTTTTATATTTTTTTTCATAGATAAGCCTCTTTAAAACAAAAAATAGCTGCTTATGAATATTTTAAATTAAAAACAAAAACAAACAGATTTAGCAGGTTTACACACAAGTCGACAATATGTTTATTGTATTCATACAGTAAACAAGTATATATTCTTACATATGGTCAGTTACGCAAATGATATAATCTTATTATGATTCGAGAATACGCTTAACTAATATGTTACTACTTGTTCTTACTTAGATAACTTAACTTTACTTAACTTAACTTCACGCTTTATCCCTAGCGGGGAAGTCAGAGAGAACGGAGCGCCAAACGCTACGGTCTCTACATACCTCTTTCGCCTCGTCCACTGTCATCAACCTCTTCTTCATACATGCCCCCCGGGGGATCCTCATGCTTTTTGTGTGACCTTCCTCCAGTATCTTTGATACTGTGTTGTCGAAGGTCAAACGAGGTCTTACTTAGATATATTTTATTTTTTAAGTATCAACAGAAAAACTAAATTATTAATATTGAGTATTTTGACTTTTAAAAACATCAAGCTGTTCTATGTATTTATTGATGGTTTCATTCAGAAATTGAGTCACATTTAAAAAAAAACAATTAAAGTGTTATTCCACACTTAGTAAAGACGGAAGACTTAATTAGAAAACGTATAAAAATTAAAAACGTAGTAACGTGGTGAAGAGAATTATAGTGACGTTATATGACAAGATATGTGAGAGGGTCCTTAAATGTTGTGCCATCACATTTCAAAATATTATCATGAATATTATGAATATTATATTATGAAATATAAAAAAAAATTGAAATACAAACGTAATTTAGAAACTGTTTGATTAGTTAATTTATTGATCTATGACGATATGATTAAATCTATGACGTCAAAATTCTAAATTTACCACTTAAAGTTAATGATCAAAAGTATCTGTAAAAACAATACTAAAAAGTAGAGCTTATTATATAATGTTCAAGAAAGAAGGATAGAACTAGTATCTATTGAATGTCGTGCAGGATGGTTGCCAGTTTATGTAATAATTAAATTATACCATTGACATTGAAAAGAGAAACTGTTGAGTTTCTTGTTTGCTCTTCTAGAAAAGTAAGTAAAAGTAAGTAGTAAATAAAAATATTTATTCGACGTTCTAAAAGTGCTTATAATAGTCTAAATAGTCTAAACATTGAATAAAGAATAATAAGTTCTTTAATTTTCACGATTATAACACATTTTAAATGAAATTATTGTCACCGGATAAATCGCGTATACTTAAATTAAATTTGTGAATTTAAATTAAATTTGTGACAAGAATGGGGTAGGGTTGATTATTAACAATCACTAGATTGTTACTGACGGATTTTCCTTAGGGGCCAAAAATCCGAAGAGTTTGTTACGTATTTATTAAACATTTTTAAAGTGTTAATCCACACTTAGGAAAGATAAATACTTAATTAGAAAACGTATAAAAATTTGAACGTAGCGTAGTTAAATAAGTTGTAACAAGCGTATAAAAATTTCGACGTAGCTTGGCGAGAACGTATGGTTCAGTGGTCAGAGTGCCTGGTCGGTTTAAAGGAGGCGCGGGTTCGAGTCCCGCTACGTTCAAATTTTTATACGTTTTCTAATTAAGTAGTTTGTTACGTGGTAATTTAGAAACCTCTCGTTCGATTTCAGTAATTCCTTTAAGCATTTGAGAAACTATTGGGATAACTAACTAACTAACTACGGAAACAAAGGATTTTTTTTTGTATTTTCTTTCGATGATGTTTCAGAACTATCAATAATTATCCTTATTATAGAACAAACATATTATTAAAGTTTCCTTTACTTACCTCAAATCGTGGGGTCTAAATTTCCTATCAGTGTATAATTCGTATAGCAAAGGTGCTAATATCTCGTGCATGCCTTGTCTGTATCCCGGGCTTGGATGGGAACGGGCCCAAAAAAATAAAACACGAACCTGGAAATATATTTATATGTTCAAGTGAGTAAGTTGTAAGCGGTGTTGCCTCCAGATCTAGGCAGAAAGTGGGGAACGTGTGTGTCTTAACACTATCCTGCTGTGTGCGGGATACAGCGTGAAGTTAAAAAAAAATATTTATAGGTGTACAAAATAAAAAAAAACTTTTTTATTAGCTTCACGCCCGTATCTAGAAGGGATATGTAGGCAGAGGGAGCCTTGTGTTAAGATACTCCAAATACTCCTACTAATTAATAAAGGTAAATTTAAGTTAATTCTTGAGATAAGCTTGAAAGTTTCGTTTTTAGTTTTACATTTATATTATTATTTATATTGAAGAGTAAAGAAAAATAAATCTAGTATCGAGGCACTCCATTCCCCATTTTCCGCCTGAATTCACGACGCGCGTTGAGTTCAACCAGAACAGAAAGTGAAATTAATTTAAATACAACGATTATTTTCTGGCGGGAGTAAACCCGCAATCAGCTGAATTTTTATATAAGGATATTTATATAAAATATATCATATTTTCTATAAGGAAATATATAATTGAAATAAAATTTAATAATTACCATTAAATTCTGAACATCCTTGTCTCTAAAATAAACTTCATCAGGAAACGTTCGTACTACATCTTGTAATATCAGCGCTTTTAATTCATTATCACAGAAATGTTGCTTCCAAGCGCTCTAGAAAAAAATATATTTTCTTTATTTTATTAGCTGTTACACCCCAAAACCTTTAAATATTCAATGAAAGACAGGCAGAAAAGAATTGCTAATATCTAATCTATTTTTGGTAATATTAACAGTATATGAATCACGCCTCTATTTTTAATATAAATTAACAAAGTTTTTTATTGTTGAAAATAAGAAAGGTTCAAAGTATTTTTATTATTTATTAATAATCGAATATTTGCTTCATCTCTTCAAAATGCACCTTATTCATATACATAATAAAAAAAAATACTTTAGTAGCATACACAATGCAGATCAAATTAATAGAAAAACATTGTATAAACGAATGTTCCTTACTTCATCATTTTGTGACAATGGATCGTCGCCAATAACAGCTCGCGGGTCCATAGACAATTTCTTTCGTAAATCTTCATAGAAGTTACGATGGCCCCTTATACTGCAATAAAAATATTAAGATAAGATTCCCACTCAAGGATAAGAACTATTTAATATTTTCATTTCCTTGCTCTGGTAACGAGGCAAATGGTGCAGTTGAGTTCCGACAATGAACATGCAATGCCTCCAGAATTCAACGGAAAGTGAAGAACGAAAGTGTCTTAACACTAGGTTCCCCGGTTTCTTCTCCCTGCCTGCGGGATACAGCGGGAAAATAATTTAAATAATCATCATTATTACGTTTAGTCAGCCATCTGCAGGCAAAATAGGCAGAAGGATTTAGCTAAATATGCAGACCAGAACCTAACGTTAAGTGGCCTCTTAATGCTAGGTTTCACCTATTTTACTATATCCTCTTAGTTTACGTCACAATATGTAGGACTTACGCAAAAAGACCAGTTAAATTATTGCAGGTCACTAAGTTAAGGCTAAAAGATTGAATTACATTCATATTTATTGTATTAATATTTGTAGATGATAATTGTATTTTTTCATTTTCCAAATATTATTGTCGTTTTGAGCAGTGTAGATTCAAATCTAACATAAGAAATATTAAATTACTTTAATCTGTATGAGTAAAGTAATGTATGATGACCAACAGATTAAAAATGAATGTGAAAAGTTTAAATAAAGACTAAAGCTGTACTAAAAGTTCTATCTTCTACAGACACAAAACAAAAAAATATTTTTATAAAAAAAAATATTTAAGTGAACGCTGTAAAATGAGTTATTCGTATACCTATTCAAATATCTAACGACGATAACCATTCCAGTTAATCGAGTTTCTAGAGTCATGGGCCTAGAAATGAGGGGAGCCCCAGAAATTTTACTTAGGTACAACAAAGTTTGCCCCAAAAAAAAAAAAACCACCATTTACACGAACATATCTGTTCAAAGCGCAATTCCGGGCCGCTCCCAGAAAATATCTCTAGATACGCTAATATGGAGTGTTACCAAAATATCAACAATTTATAAAATATATGTAAGATAAAAAGCAACTATAGAACTAACATAATTACCTCATTAAAATATCTCCCGATGGCGGCGGTATTGCATTAAGCAAAACGCCCCATGCCAAACTTCTTGGTCGTGCCAATCTTAGTTCTTCAGCAGCTTTCTTCAAATATTCCATACTCCATGTCGGAAATTGTAAGCTTCGGAATGAATTATTACAACTTCATAATATTTAAGAAGAAATATATAATTTTAACGGATTAGTCGTGTATATTTAGTATTATTGTTTTTTTTTTCAATTCATTTAATTTTATAGTATACCTTATGACTAAATATATGCGATTAATTCGGAACAAGAGTATTTATAATTGCGAAAACATAAGAACTTATACATTACAGGTTAAGAGAGTGAAGTGGTCGACGAAATGTGAAAATGGGCGTGAACGGGTCCTCTATTTCGTGATATTATTATATAGGAAATAAATTAAAATAGCAAACCGAATTGACACTGGTGTACTATTTAATTTTTAGATGTGAACTTCCAAAATGTATGAGGAATGACAAAAATAGGGAAAATTATTAAATTGGGTGATGGGTGATGTAACTTGTGTACGGGCCCTTATTTGTGATTACTGAAAGATTATGTATTATAAAGTATACAACATACTTTGTATGTAGTACCTTGAATTTGAAATATGATCACTGTAATATGATGTATTTAGGTTTTGTTCTATTAAATGATTACCTATGTATTCACTTGTGGTTTTAATAACTGATTTATTGACATGAATGAAATAAAACTATGAACACACTTATATATGAATATTAAAGAACTAGATTATATTAAAAGGTTTTATCTATCTATATAATTGTTGTTGTATTTGTAATTTGGTTGTTATTTTGTTGAATTATCTTGTGTATCACAAAATTTTTCAATTTTTCTTCTACTTGTTCAAATCAAATCGTTGAAATCAAACTATAGAAGTATAATGCACTATGAACAGTTATCATAGCATTATACTTCTTTTACAGCATACTTTTCAAAAGATAAGAACTAATAATTTTTGTAATATTAATACATCAATAAAGCTTTTGCCACCACACTCACATGGAATATAAATGAAAATTTGGCTATTTTACCAGGAAGCTTACAGAATAATAATATATTTTTTTAAATGCAATTTTACATTTTTATTTGTATTTTAGGTATTTAATATATTTTTAGAATTATATAATTATGTAAATATTATATTTAGTGCACCACCCACTTTTATACAAATCCAAAATCCAAAGGTTGCTTGGAAGAGATCGCTTTAAGGGATAAGGCCGCCTTATTGTACTTTTTTTATTATTTTAAAGCTTTTACTTTGTTTTATTGTTTTTAGGTGCAATGAAGCATATTTATTATTATTATTATTAGTAATTGGTGTTAGGCCCGAAATATTATTCTGTACTAATATGTTTCTATTCTGAGTTTGCTAATACAGAAATTTAAAATAAGTGTAAAATCAATACTAATTACACTGTTTTGGAATATTTAATGTATAAGAATGTAGGGGATTTATGTGAATTGAATCTAATGCAGAGTAACTATCAGTATGTGTAATAATAAAATTATAGTAGTGACATTGGAAAGTCACACATTGAAAAAATACTACTGTTGCCAGCTCTTCCTAGAACTGTTATCTGAGCTGGTAGTAGCATCATGTTCATGTGGAGATTGAAACAGTGAACGGTGACAAAATTGCTTCCAAAAATATTTTAATAAAAAATATTCTGAATTAAAGAACTATTCATTACAAGCCTAGTTGAAATTATATAATACATATTTCTCCTATGATATATTAGTATAACATGTATATTTCTTCATGTATGTTTCAATTAATATATGTATATAGAAAGGTATATTTGGGTTGTTTACTAACATCACTTGTTCTCATATCAGAACTTCTTATCTATAAGCTGAAATTGTCATTTGTTATTGATTTTGACAATCAGTAGATAAATATAATTAAGAAATTAGAACAATGATTTCATAATTTTTTTAATTATTGAATGTTGTTGTGCCCTTCACTTATATATTATAACTAGAAAGTAATATAAAAAAAATATAAGTATAAGTTATATTTTTATGTAAGTATAAGGTATACTTATAAAATATTTCAACAATTCAAGGAAGGTGTCATTATAACAGATTTTGAGAACAAAATATTAATAAAGACAATTATAAAATAATTTTAATTAAAGAAATAATAATAATAATATGTAAATATTTAAAAACATGAATATCTGCGTCATATGAATCCATGTCTCTTGGAAGCAATACCGAAACGCGTAAGACTGTGTTTTGCAACTTAAAAATATGTTATGTGTTAAAAGCATATATTTATTTTAGTTATATTGATGAATAAAAACAAAGGTACTCATTTATTACTTTAATGAGTTATGATATATTTAATAATTTAGAATCAACGTATAACATAAAAACTTCCAATAAACATATCTTATACACCGATACATAAAATGTTTGTAAGTAAGGAATAAGCTACAAACTAACTGTTTTACTTACTCGTAGTCGTTGGCCTCGATAGAAGCTGTCGAAGGCGAGTTTGGTGATCCGTTCATATTATTTTGTTCCTTAAAAAATGTTATATTATACTATTTTTATGACTCACAATGAAAAATTATTAAAAATAAGTAAAAAATAACTTACCATATTTTGATGTTATTGCACAAAAACGAAGAGCTTTATTATATCACATGGTTAACATGCCTATGGTTTATATAATACTAATTAATGATTATGAATTTTCATACTAAAACAACATTTAATGCAATTGTTTTGGAAATTTTAAAATGTTTCAACAATCAACAACACAGCTGAATGTGACAAGCAATGACGTATTGATAGAATAATTATACAATTCGGACTCAAACGATGATGGAATCGATGTCGTATCAATTTTTTTAATAAATTTAATTAATGTCTTACTAATATCACTAGTTTAAATGGTTAAATCAAAAAAATATATGGCTTTAATGATTAGAAGCAAAAAAAAATTAGACGCCATGGATATAATTGTTAATAAATAAAACCTACACATTGTTGTCCTGTTACTACCTTGATAAAATATATAATTCAGTTTTGGTTCAAGTTACAGAGCAATGATAACAATATTCTTTAAGTCTTCAAATTTTATAAAATAAGAATATTTATAATTTTTACTCTAAAAAAAGAATTACCAAGATTTATAAATTACTAAAGGTTTGAATATGGAAAGTGAACTCTGATACATAAGATATGTGGTATTTATTACAAGAATTAGTAAATATTTAATAGATTTATTCTCTTATACAGTAAGGTAATTTGTCTTATAGATTAATATAAAAACTTTTAGTAAATATGCAATATCGATTTAAGTTCAGAATCGAGCTTATGAGTCACAATTACTTGTTTTGTGATGGGAATTAACTAAAATACTCTGTGGCTTTGTGGGTTTCTGGTGTAATGGCTATGTCTTTCTCTTTTTAGTTAACGAACGCGTTTGAGCATTTTTGCGTATTTTTTAAGTATAAGATAAGTTTGTTGTTTCTAGCACTTAATAATAATACATATTGAATCAAATGTGTTCTAATGATAATGTTTTTATGCAGTGAAGGTGATATGGCGCGTATTGTTACTGTTTTTGTGTTGAGCGAAATAAGATCGCAAGCGCTGGCTTTCCGACTACGATGACCGTAAGCAACAGCAAATATGATTGCCAATCTGCCGCTGCTTTTTGCTAACGGTAATCCAACCGCTTTGACGAAGATCACCGCCGCAGAATTGGAGAAGTTCATTACATTCATGGTGACATGTTCCTGGGGACACGATACAGCAAAAGATATCCGGCAACCACCATGGTGGCCACAGAATGTCGCCTTTTCACATCCCTTCGTCAAGCCGCCGATTATACCGGAAGATTGGGAGATGAGGTTAAAGACCTTAGTAAAGAGATGCTATGATTATCACAAAAGCACCTTTCTTCTAGTTTTTTCTGCTCAGCTCGCTAGGTACCCACGCAAAAGGCTGAGGTATGTCGACAATCGCGATCATACAACGTCTCTCTACTACCGGCCTAGCGGTCGCCTTTTAGTCACATTTCGTAATGAAAATCTGTTCTATGATAGAGAGACCCCAATTGACTTGATTGAACTGCAAGTCAAATCTGCCGATATTTACCTCTGCGATAATTGTGACAGTCATTTTGATAATTTGGAAATATTGAAAGCGCACGAAAGGCTCTGTAATAATGAAAATATACCTTCAAGTACATGTAGTGGAGGTTTGCTTGAGTTTATTTCAGCATTGAAACTTAAACCGATAGATGAAGGCAATGATGCAAACTCAACTAAGAGAAGTGAACCTGACTGTCGACCAAAAAATTCTCGAAATGCAGCAAATATAGATAGAGGTCCTCCATATCCCTTTTCCTCTTTGGCATATATGAAGAATGCAAAAGTTAATGTACAAAGAGATACTACATACACAAGAGAAAGAATAGAAAGGTATTGTTGTCCATCAACGACAGTATGTAAAAATGTAGGTAGCAAAAGTAGAAGTTCTCATTTCCCTGTCAGATATCGAAGACCAATTGATTACTGGCAGAGAAGACATACATTTCCAAATCAGAGAAACAAAAAGGTACTTGATCTCAATAGCCAGTTGTTGCTTTTAAGATGCAAGCCTGTCACTGTAAATATTGAATTAATGTCTTTGAAAGAAATACAAGTGATTATAGATAATTTAAAAATAGAGTCAGAGGCCAAGCGTAGAGCTGCAGAAAAAGATATAGTGTTTGTTGACGGACTTGAACCTGATCTGAACATGGATGAAATAAAACATTGTGATCCTCTCAAAAAACTTGACAATGAATGTGAAGTGATTGATTTGTGCTCAGACGATGAGTCTCCGAGTGTAAATGAGAACTGTGATCCTCGGGCGGGGATCACCTGTGTTATGAGAGGGGGTGCGGTTCTACGACGCACTGCCGCAACCCCGCAGGCTCTCCCCGCCGAACCCTGCGGAGCTCGACAAAGACCTCTACCCTCTCTTATCCTTCAGCCGCACCCTGTTATACTTATAACGCATACTCTGAACAATTTACAGACTATAGCTCTAGACTAATGTTATGTAATATTTTAACTGTAGATACATACTGAAATTTATTTATTATCTTCTTAATTAAAAATTTAATGTTCATTTTTCATGTTTTATTTCAAGTTCAGTTATAATAATCTTGTTCAAGGTAATTCAGAGTTAAACAAAATGGCGGACAACATTTATATAAAATGGCGGCCTTGTTTATGTCAGTTATGGAAGCTAATTTGATTCTTACTATTAAAGAAGACTTAAATTCAAATTGATATATATATAACATTTTAATATTATTTTAATTTCAAAAGTATCTGAAAACAAATATTTTGCCTACCTGTATTAGAAATAGTTTTTTAATCTGAACGAATTTAACGAAATCACAATGGTAACTATACTGTGTAAGAGCATGTTAAATAAAAGGCTATGATTTATTTGAAAGGTTTTTTTTGTTTAACATTGTGACATTTAAAAAAAATGTAAAACTAATAACGCATGTATTTCACCAAGCCCTGCTTACGAATGTTCATAAATTGAAATTATTTAAGCATTAAATTTTGTTTTTTCTTTTTTATATTTTTAAAATGTCGAAAATGATTATTCTACCTCATTAGTTAATAGTAAATCTTCATTTTGTTATCAGTCTGAACTCAATCAAATAGATACTTTATTTTTTTTGCGGGTAGCCGTGAAAGTGTTAAGACGTGCATTAGTGCTCCGTTATATTAATTTTTATATATATATATATTTTAGAAAAACTTATGTCTATGAGTTAAAGTAATTTGTGCATAAGTTGATTTTAAACACGCTTTCCAACACCCTCTCCCACATTTACAATGGACACCCCAATCGAGCAATTTATTAAAAATATGGAAGAACTGTCTTCAATGTCAACAGCCGAATGGGCGAATTCGAAAAAACCTTATCGCAACCAGGTTCTGCAGCTGTACCAAACCCCACTATAAAGGCTTTAGCCTCAGAATTTTATACTTTTAAGACATTTGTATGGAAGTCGTTAGGCTTGCTTAAGTCACAAGTCTTAATCGCTCTGAGCTGGTTTCGTGCATACCTCTTCGGACGTCGGCAGTGTGTTAAAGCTAACGATTTGTCATCGGATTGGCTGGATATCACTGCTGGCGTACCTCAAGGCGGCGTAATCTCACCTTTGCTTTTTTCTATTTTTATTAACAATATATCTCGTGTAATCTCTTCTCCCTTTCATCTGTATGTAGATGACTTGCAATTATATAGACACTTTAAACTGACTGAGCTGTCACCTGCTTAAACTCTGATCTTGATGCTGTCAACTCTTGGGCTGAATCTTTCGGCCTTTTGGTTAACCCAGATAAGTCACAAGCTATTATTATCGGTAGCAGCAGGCTCAGGTCTAAAATAGACTGGAAAGCGGTGCCTGATATACAGTACTCAGGTGTTAAAATTCAATATTGTGATAAGGTAAGGAATTTAGGTTTGATTATGGACTGCAGGATGTCTTGGGTTGCTCACGTCAACGAAGTTAGCAAACGTATGCATTTCTCCTACCATTCTCTCAAGGGTCTCCAATTTTTTCTCCCTTTCAAAACAAAAATTATGCTTGCACAATCTTTACTCCTACCAATCTTCGACTACGCCGATGTTTGCTATTTGGATGTAGCTGAGGAGCAACTTAATAAATTAGAGCGTCTACAGAATCTGGCGATACGTTTCATATTTGGTTTACGCAAATATGATCACATTTCTCATTTTCGTGCTCAACTTAATTGGCTCCCAATCCGACTTCGTCGAGATATGCATGTCCTTTCTGTCCTTTTTAATATTCTTAACAACCGTTATTCTCCTTCCTATCTTTATTCACGATTTAACCTTCTTCCTCACCCAACCCGTTCCAGGCGATTGTGCTTAACACATTCGCTGGACATCCCTATAAGCAAGACAAGTTTTGGGAAAAAATCATTCTCCGTACACGCTGCTGTGCTTTGGAATAACTTGCCTAAAACTATTCAGGAAAGTACGTCTATTGACACATTTAAGATAAGAGTGAAACAGCAGCTGTTTAAACAAGTTATTGTCCGCAAATAATCATCTGTTTACTATTTATAACAAACGATCAATTATAATTCTATTAATTTACCAATTTTATATGTATATATTTATATCTAATATGTGTTTGTATGTATGTATATGTGTATATATGTAAAGTTATGTATGTAGGTATATGTTGCACTTGCACTTTTGGACCTGCAAATAGTTTCTACCTTTTCTCATACCCATAGGTTGACTGGAAGAAATCTCTATTAGAGATAAGTCCACCTTTGCCAACAATGTAACAATTTTATGGTATTCATGTGAATCACAAAATGCAATAAAGAGTATAATATACTTTTAGTAAAAAATATAATATGAAATGTTATTGGGTTTTAAATATAAAAATATACTCTCTTAAATTTTTTAAAACCTACTTTAGATAAAAATATCTATCTTGTGTATATGAAAATTTTATATTTTGATATCAATAAATGAAAAATATTTTAACGAATAAAAAGGAAACATTTAAATTCATTGTAATATATTCAGGGCTGCTCACCAAAAAATAATATTTTTATATAATCGTGATTCAATAATTAAATATGACAAAAATGTACATAGAAAAACATGAAACAAAACTGTTTTTTTTAAACTAGTTTTGGCGCTTGTGTGACTGATACGGTTGCGGGTTTAATTCCTACTCCAGGAAATAAAAAAAAACCGGACTAGCGCAAGTCGGGATCGCCCACTGAGGTTTCCTTACAAAAATGAGAAGTCTCGCTTTTTTCAAAATTCAAGCTTAGCTTAGCCTTTCATTTGGTAACTCACTTGAACCAGCAGCTTTAATACTAAGACTTTCCGCCTTTTTTAGGCTATTATTTTTTAGGCTTTAACCACAAATGGAGTTTCAATCATTTTTTCCTGAACTAGGTAGTACTACCTGTCAATGCTAGCTGCCACATTTTGTAATTGTTGATAAACCGGAAGTACCCTTTTAATTTTAATTCACTTTATAGCGTCGGAATACGCGTTATTTGTGATATAAGCGATCACATCTTTTTTTAAAGTAAATGTAAAACTGGTTTTGGTTAATTGATTTGAATTTCCACTCAATATCTCCACGCGTTTCTGATGATGATGATCTTTACAGTCTGTTTTCAATATTCATATTTTCGATTTGGTATTAAGAAGTTTTATTTTGTCAAAACAATTAAAAATAAAAGTAAATAACATTTATTGTATTTGTAAACAGAGTACCAAGGGAAGAAAATAAAAATACAACTACAGTATATTATATGGCAATGTTTAATTTACATACATGATGTCTTTATACAGTTGTTTTACTTTAAGAGATGTCTTCTTGTCCGAGTTAAGGCAGGACCACATTTGTGTCGTGGCGTGTCGTGACACGCCAAAAGCTAATCGGTTTCATACATTTAGTATGGTTAGAGACATATTTGCAATTCGTGTCGTGTCGCAACACGTTCTCAATGCCTCCAGAACGCAGAGGATATTGGAGAACCGAGTATTTTAACACTAGGTTCTTCAATTCTACCCTGCTGGTAGGCAGAGAGAACCTAGTGTTAAAATTGTGTGCGGGATACAGCGTGAAGCTGAGTTATTTAAAGTGTAGATGGGTAAGAGTATTTGAAGGTTTTCATCAAAATCACTATTCAAATCAGAAGAAATAATATTATGGTTGTTTGAATGCCGCAAAGGTTCGTTAACTACTGGTCAGAAAACACGCCATGACACGACACGTAAATGTCTCTCTGTCACCTCTGCACACTCACCGTCACGACAGTAAGCATCACGATACGCCATGACACGTAAATGTGTTTCCGCCTTTAAACCTTTAAACCTAAAACTATATGCTCAGTACTGCCCGCGTAGGAATTATAATATTATATTTAAAGAATAATTCATATTTAAAATTTATTTGTAAACAAGTCGATATTTGATTTAAAAAATAGTTCATACAGTATTTTTATTGTTTTCTTATACAGGGTGGAAGTATCAGAACCACTTTAAATGAAACCATAGTCTTAACTACTCTATAAAAGCCTAATTCAATTATTATTATTTTTTTCGGCAAAAAGAAATTCAAAATTCGGCAGAAAGGGGGGAATGAAGTGTCTTAACACTAGGTTCCCTTGCAATTTGCCAAGAACGATGCACACACACATAAACCTATTAAAGTTAAACCGCCGTATAAGCCTCATTCCGAAATCGAGTCGCAGGTGTTGGCAGCAAAACACTACTGAAGGTTAATCAACTTTGAGATTAACCTTTAGTAGTATTTTTGTAGTAGTATGTGTATACGGTATTGGTATCTATGTGTAACTGCGTCACACGAAATACAGGTATGGATAAACATCGTGAAATAAAAAAAAAAACCTACGTCTAAACTGTTGAGGTCTCTTGATTAATTTCTTAGGTATGGGCTTAAAATATTTTACCCTATATGTTGGTCCCGTAAAAGGAGCGCTGACACTTCCACCCTGTATATGTATATATTTATTTATATTATGTAAAAAAATGGAAAAATAGACTTGGGGAAAAAAAACAAAGACTAGGAGTTTCGTAATAATCTATTTTGTAACAAGAAAATTTACATAATATATGGAAAAGATTTATTTTCGTTCAAATCATATATCTTCGCTAGTCGCTCTATGGGAGTGTGAGTTTAATGGACGCCGGCTTTCTTCGTCTGAACCGTAAATAACTTCCTCGTCTGAATCGTTGATCATAGAAAAAGCGGGATTGTCTTTTGTTATGGCGGTTTCTGAAAAAAAAAAAACGTAATTACTTTTTTTATGAAGTTAGGGAAAAAATTGTAGATCTAAATAATCTAAGCCAGTGTTTCCCAATGTGGGGCCCACGCCTCACTGGGGCAAATTTTTAAATAATTGCCGTAAATAATTATTAGGTATAATTTCGTTTGACGAGATCAAAATAACAACTTCGTGATTGGAGTCTTCAATGAGACCACGGGCCCACGTAGTGCTACGTAGTGTTTCACATCATTCCGTTGATGTTCATTTGAAGTAAGTGTCCGCCAAAACTATTGTAATAGTTCGTTGATTCAATATTCATATATATTGTATAGATATAATTGATAAGTATTTGATTTCATTTTTATATTAGGGGGGCATTAATTTTTTTAGAAAGGTTTGGCCTGCAATAGGCGGGCCTTCCACTGAGGTGTCGTAGTAGTATGCGCGAGCGATCCTGCGGCGTCTCATTTTGGTGGAGAGGGTTTCCTCTGGGTTTTAGTGGGTAGGATCGGTTTCACCGGTGAGTCCCACAGTACCGCTCATCCGCAAGGCCCAAGCCTTCCGTATGAGCGGTCTGCGTAAATGCATTTACCAGCCAGAAAAAAAAGGGGCATGGCACAAAAAAGATTGGGAAACACTGATCTAGATCTTCTTACTACTTTCTTCTTTCTATGAAATATTAAGAGGCAAGAGTATTGAAATAAAACTCCATATTATCTAGGAAAAAATGTAGGCAACATTTAAAAAAAAAAAAATATTTTTTCATTTTTTTCATTAGAAATCACAACCACTGTATCAGATCATATTTTTTTCAACTGCCCGCTATATCTCGCATATTGCAGGATAAGCAGAGTGAACCTGGAAACCTAGTGCTAAGAGACTTTTCTTTAATTATAGAAGCGACATTTTGAGTGGCGGAACTCAACATCGCGCTTTACCTCGTTGCAAGAGCGAGAACATGAAAATAATAAATATTTCATTTCCCCGACTAGGAATCGTAATCATAAACCGTCGCGTTTACTGCCGCACGCTTGTGCGCCTGCGCCACGAATGGCCTCATTAGTTTATATTTATGTATATACATATTCTGCACATTATCCTTAAGAGTGTAATGCGCAGAATAAACATGATGTTATAATACTGTATTCGCCACTTTCATCCTTTATAAAAATAATTCTTAAATTATCGTTCATTCACACAATATTTTTTTCAGTGCACTTGCAATGAAATAAAGGAATTACAAAATAAATAATATATGTATGTATTAATTTTAAGGCGAGCACATTTTAGGTTAAAATTAATTATTAGAATTACACATCAAGCACACACGCGCCCACAAGCGTGTGACTATAAACGCGACGACAGTGGAATCGATTTTCACTCAGATGTATCTGAAATATTTAATATTCATTCATTTCTCGCTGGCAATGAGACAAAGTGCGACGTTGCGCGCCACTGCTTTTCAATTTTATTTTCCTTTAAAAAATCACAGTGTCGTTGTTAAAGTGCGGCGTTGACTTCCGCCGCTCAATGTCGCGAAAATTGGGCAGTGCAATGGGAACGATTGTTTTAACGTTATGTTCTTTCCGCCTACCCTACTATATAAGGGATACAGCGTGAAGCAACAAAAAAAAATAGAAATACATATGACATAACAAAAAAAATCTTACCATGTATACCACCACTTCCTGGCGAAAATAAGTACGCCAGCACATACATCTTGAAGTTGAAAAGGCCGTACAGAGCCATGAAGGGCGCCGACGTGTCGTAGTGCGCGCGCGGCTGCGACGCCCAGTGGTCCTGCAGCGCCGCGGCGCCCCAGCCGTGCAGCGACAGCACCAGCATTATCAACGACACCGTCGATACTATTATCGAGAGACACCTTAGTCTTATATCTGGAAGAAGATTTGGATGTCATAGTTTTTTGTTTTTTGTATGAACGGTTTTTTTTTAATTATATTTTTTTTATGGTTTTGCCTTGTTTAAAGGCGTTGGATCATAAACAAGATTTCAGGCTAAACTAATTCTATAAACATTTTTTTTAATAAATAACGTAAGCATTTGAAAAATAATTATTAGGACCCCATCTCATTTTCGAACAGCTGCGACAAGATGGCGTCTCAAATTTCTTTTAAGAAGAATTAATTATCGACATATACTTACCTAGGTACTAAAAAAAACAAAATAACACTACTTATAAGTTAAGTGCGTCAGTTGTGAACTTGTGAAAAGTTTTTTTTAATATAAATAATGATTTTTTTTATTAGTATATTTAATACTTACCAAAATATGGCATATTTCTTAAATCACTATACGCTTTTATAATAAGAACTAGCAGGTACAATATGTATATTGTTATGGCAACGAAAAACATTATTTTTACCATCTGGAATAAAAAAAAATGTTTAATTATAATTAATAGATACTTTAATTATTACTTTTTTAAATATATGCTAGAATCATTTACTTAAATATTAAGATTTCCCAGGTTTAAGAACTAAAATACAGAGAAAATATAAAAAAAAGGGATACAATACAAAAAAAGGTAAAAATAAAATAAATATGCCGAAAAAGACGGGAACATTGATTAAGTGACTAATTTAAAGTTCATATGAGTTAACATCAATTGAAATGAATGCTTTAACGTAATTCAGTTCATTAATTTAATACATTCATCACTCTAGTGGCATAGCCATTATACGAAGTAGTAAGTAACAATGGTAAAAAAGTAACAACAAAAATTTACAAGCACTCTAAAATAATATTTGTGTCTTTTTAGACACACACATATATTTTTATAAATTCCTGATTGATGGTAAATTATATTTTTTTTAAAATTTCAATTACTTATTTTATTCATTTAATAAAGGATAACAGGACAGGGACAACATTACTCACGTTAAAATGAGATAACAACGCATAAAACAATTATAAATATAAATAAAATAAATACAAAATGAAGAGATAACTATAACTAAACAATTAAAAAAAACTAAGAAAACATTTTTTTAAAATATTTTTTTCCTTAACTGTGGAATAACACTTTAAAAATGTAAAAAAAAACTGAGTGACTCGTTTGACCTTTACGTACTACATAAACATGTACGAGTAGGTATGTCATTGTATTATGTTTGCTTAAACTTTTTAGAAACAAAGTCAAATCGAGACGTTTTTTTTAATTTATATGAGATATATTTAGAGAACTGTCCAATGTTGATTTTAAGATATGTGTATCTAATTACCTATGAATTTCTGAGGTAGGTATACAGGATGGAAGCGTCAGCGCTCCTTTTACGGGTACAACATATAGGGCAAAATATTTTAAGCCTATACGTAAAGAAATTAATCAAGATATCTCAACAGTTCAGGTTTTTTCCCTTTCACGATGTTTATCTAGATCTGTATTTCGTGTGACGCAGTTGTAACCTAAACACATCCTACTACAAAAATGCTACTAAAGGTTAATCAACTTTGAATTTTGCCGCCAATACCTACGACTCAATTTCGAAATGAGGCGTATGAGGCTGCTTCCCTTTGATAGGTTTATGTGTGCGTGCGTGGTTCTTGAGAAATGGTGTTTTATATTACAACAATAATTTTATTATGTATTTTGTTTGAAAAAATCACTTTTTCATTTTTGGGATAAAAACAATGTATTAGGCTTTTATAGAGTAGTTAAAACTGTGGTTTTATTTAAGTGGTGCTGACAAAAACACTCTGTATCTATTGTACATAGGTGACAGCCGACAAAAAAAAATTACGGAGGAATTTTTAAATTTAGGCGGGCACCTGCTGAATGCATATTTTTAATAACCTCATTTTTAATCACTTACTAAGAATTTCTAGAGATATACTCTGATGGTAGAACTGCCAAAGCATTACTTTTTTTTTATACTAAGAATTTTTTGAGATATAAACTTTCAAGAATTAACTGCTTTAGAGGTACAGAGTAAACCAAGCAGTTATTGTAATAAATATAGTGACGAATTTGTACCAAAAAATACATTATTATCTATCACACAACAAATGGATATATACTGAAAAATATTGCTATTGTTAGCGTACTCGTAAAAGAGGGTAAATTTAGGTGAAAAAGATGTTAAAAGCAGTGGAATTGTGTCAATCGGGGGCAATTTCTTGTTGGCAACGACCCTTATTGGAAGCAAAACTAGTGTTAAGTATTGTTAGTAGGTGATGCATATCACCTATTGCAACTATTGCAATTACGTGGTATCCCTTTCCAAATAGTTTAAAAACATATAGACGATGTGTGTATTTATCGTGTATTTTAAAAACTATAACCGCTTCCGATTTCTAACACTATTTATATTTTTTATGACTTTTGGCTAAAGAATGCTGCTTTTTAGTTACTAAACTAAACTGGTTTCCTCCAAGATCTGGCAACGCTGATAATATAACTTCATGAGGTCGCGTCCGCTCACACCACTCCCTTGCGAGCCCACACACGATACTAAGGTACATTAGAGCGCGACACTAAGGGTATGCGAGGCCGTACCTTCATAGTTATACTAGTTACTGTTTAAAAGGGAACGGTACAACTACATACGTCCACGTTTTTTGGCGCTCTTACCATAAACTATTTTTAAATTGTCTATATTTCTTTTTAACGGCCGGTATTTTTAAATGCAGTATGCCTGCAGTATGCGGGATACAGCGTGAAGCTGATCATATTTAATATCTGAATAGAAAATACTTACAGGGTAATTGGAGTTCATATAATAATTGAACGTTGGATCATAATACGCGTAGTATTTCTGCCACACGGCCACTATCATGGCGGGGAGCCATACTAGACCAACTACTATTACTTTGATTAAATAGAAAGATATAAAGCCTCTTTCGTTCTGAAAACATATTTATAAGTAAGTAAATTTATTAATAAGTAAATTACATTAAATTAAGTTCTGTCACTTTGAAATTGTGAAAGTGGGGAATGGAAGTTTCTTAAAGAGTACAGAGTGTCTTAACATATAGTGCGGTTAACAAGTCGTGAGTGCCTTGAAGTTAGATGGCTGTGCAGATTTGATTTTAGGATTTTTCTTACTTTTGATTACTTTCTTCGCTAGTCAACATTGTACAAAAGTTCAGAAAACCTAACTTCAGGGCGACCACGGCTTGTTGACCGTACTATACGTCGTTTAGAACCCAATGGGTGTTATTATGTATTTGAGGCCAGTCGTGGTGCAGGGGCAAGCGTATGACTGTAAGCGCGATAGGTTGTAGTTTAATTCACTTCATTTTCTCGCTATAGTTAAGGGGGAAACAAAGACATTGAATTCCACCACACAACACGTCCGAGGAAGGAAACGTCTTGATGGCAAAGTAGAGTCTTAACTTTAGGTCCCCAGCTTCCATCAGCCTACACTGCTATATGAGTAAAAAAAGAAAATATTATTAATTATTTCTATAAATAAATTCGCCTTACCTGTCTCAATCCATGGTAAAGTGCAAGCCATGATAACAGAACACACGCTAAAAACGTCGTTTGAAATATGGTGTCGAGCAATGGCGCGAAACATCCACCCGTCACAAGTCGCAGCGGAAATATTGGATCTGTTGATAAACATCACTAATTGTATACGGTTCATAAATTCGATATAGAAGGGTAGGCGGAGTGGAAGTAGTGTTGCTTCATTCTATTATTATTCAAACGTTCTCGAGGGGTACCTCACCAGGACACACAAGTTTATTTCGGCACTTTCCTCCAAGAAAGACTTGCTATCACCTGCATAGCAATGCACGTTAGAATCCTCTAACATATCATTGATATATAGAAAAAACAGCGTGGGAAACGGCACACAATTTTGTGAGACGTCACCATTCTCGAGCATACAATCAGAGATGACTCCGTCAACAGCGACCTTGATACTGCGCCCAGTCACTAAGCTGGCTATCCACTTGCATAAATTGCCAGGAAGCCTGTAAAATTGAAGTTTTACAAGGAGCACCCCATGCCACACTTGATCGAGGGCCTCCGCCATGTCCAACTGCTAGTCATCTTCTTTTCTTTCAACAGCTGCAGTCCAATGGTCGGTTATGTAAACCGGAAGAGCATCGGTTGAGCAAACATGGCCAAAGGCATATTGACCGTCATTGATCAATCGGTGTTCCTCCACATAAACCAAGAGCTGGTTATTTATGATGTTCTCTATGACTTTTGAGAGCAATAGATCTGTAGTTAGTTTGATATAGGATGACGTCTGATAAATAATTCAAATTGCCTAATAATAAAAGAGTTTGTTTTTGTAAATAGAAAATAATCATACCATTATAAAGCAATAGTAGTGGCAATAATATGGACAGCCATTTTTGTTCGATCGCCCAGTCTTGTGTAGAATATTTGCGTAACGTGTGCGCGAACCAACACTGGAATAATAATGTTTTCATTCAAGATATGCACATGTTAAGCTTCTTAATCATGAGCGTAGGAATGGGGATGGTTCATGCCTGCCCCAAAATTTTACTAATAAAAAATTGAAAGTACCGAGGACAAAACAGTTTGGCAATTTTTTAATGAATAATATTTTCTTATTTTAAATTGGAACTCCCTGTACAAACTGTACTCGAGGTCTTATCCTGTCGAGGTAAAAATAACATTTGAATTATTTTCATTTCTCTGTTTTGATAGACATAGGTACAAAACGCGTCGTTGAGTTCCGCCATTCAATACGCAATTTCCCGAGAATTGGGTGTTGTGTGAGGAATTGAGTATCACTAGATTTCTTCTGTTTAGCTTGCCATATGTGGGATACAGTGGGAAACTAAACAAAGATATATACTTACAGCGACATTAAACGTAGTTAGAAGGAAGATGAAACGGAACCAAGTTTCCATTTGAGTGAACGCCGGATTATAAGTTTTGAACTGAAAATTAAATGGTTTTTTTTCTGTAACCATAGAATAAAGAATTTTGATAATTGTAGTACAGTTCGGTCGATGAGTTGTGTCAACCACACTGTACTGCAACAAAGTGACATTTTAAAAATATATATATCGTAAATACTTACATAAAAAACAATTTCCCTTATAAAATATCGTTTATGAAACTCTCTGAGACCATAAAATTGTATATTTAACATGTAATGTGTGTATTCTAAGGAACCTAAGTGTAAAACCATCACTTCCTCGCAAATCTGCTTTTTGCATTTTAAATGTTGCGTTCTGAAACAAAAGGTAAGTGTATTATGTACTAGCTATAGAAAGACAAAAATTCTACGATGAATATGAATACTTTCTGCGTCACTTTGTGTCATATACATATTATTATTATATATAGCGCAGTTAATTACGCTCTACTGTGCTTTACTCTTGTTAAGTCCGGATGAACGCGCGTTTAAGATTGTTAAAATCAACTTCACGCTGTATCCCGCACACAACAGGGTAGGCAGAGGAAACCTAGTGTTAAGACCCTCCGTTTCTCACTTTCTGCCGAATTCTGGAGGCATTGTGTGTTGAGTGCAGAACTCAACGCCGCGCTTAGCCTCGACAGAGCGAAGAAATGGAAATATAAATTTAAGTAAATATTTCATCTCCTCGAGTGAGGACCGAACCCACAACCAGTCTGTTTTACAGTCATACTTCGTGCCGCAGCGCCACGATAAAATTGGTACAAATGAATATTGCTGTGTAGATGACCGCGCGTCACCGCGCCTGCCCGCGCGTACGTTCTTTTACCGCGCGACACCGCCTGTATATGCCAGTTCAGCCGACCCGCGCGGTGTGAGGGAGGCTATTGATTTACTAATTGACCGAATTGTACCTCAATGTTACTAATACTTTTGCTTTTGGTGATATGCAATATCTTACAGCACCGTCTGTAGGTTGCATATCATTTTCAACGCAATCATAAAAAAAGTCAAAGAATGCAATCGACATCTTAGTGATATAAAGGCATAAACAGCCTTAAGAAACTCTTTGACTTGAAATAGGGTGAACTCAGTATCGTTTTTGCTATCGACGATGACGTCGCAGTTTGCGGTATAAAACCCAAAAGCAAATAGCCTCCTTCACGTCTTTCCTCACAGAATGTATACACTAGAATGCCGCGCGCACGTCGCGGTCATGTGGACAAACATGTTGAAGTTGAAGCGCGGAAGGAGATCTGAACTTAGCCTTAGTGTTGTGTGGGGGCTCTCGGAGTGAGAGGGGACATCCCTATGTCGTTATCTAAAATACACATTCTGCGTAAATACCATCACATACCTCCTAGCTAGCCTACTAATTAGTTGTACCTATATGACACAATACGACGAAACGGTAACACGAATCCTCTTCCCCAATAAACAAATTATCTAACGCTTATTATTTTTTTAATTTGGATTATTATTATATACTAGCGGCCCGCTCGCGGCTTCGCCCGCTTAAACCACAGAATTATTTGCTTAATACACTAAAATTATGTTCCTGTTTTAATATACCTATAATGTATGTTTGCAACGCAGTCACCCATAAGAGAGATGCAACTGTCAATATATTAATATCTTTAAACTTTTGCCTTAAGGAGTCTTTAGGACCTAATTACTATAACTATATATCTATAACTATAACAGTTATAGATATATAGTTATAGTAATATCGCTACTCACAATAAAATTCTAACTCATCGGTGTCTGTACGTGGAAGATACACTAGAAAAATTATTATTACGGACATTTAACAATGTAATAGAACTTGGTCAATTTGTCTGTTTATCTGTGCGTTCAGGATAATCTCAGAAAGGGCTTAACCAAATTAAGTAACTTAACCTAACTTTGTGCCCCTGCGCCGCGATGGCCTTTAATATTAATACAGAATGGAAGCGTCAGCGCTCCTTTTACGGGGGCAATATAAAGGATAAAATATTTTAAGCCCATACCTAAAGAAATTAATCAAGATACCTCAACAGTTTAGACGTAGACTTTTTTTTTCATTTCACGATCGATGTTTCCATTCATCTATACCTGTATTTCGTGTGACACAGTTACGCATAGATATCAATAACGTTAACACATACTACTACAAAAGTATTACTAAAGGTTAAGCAACTTTGAACTTTGTCGCCAATACCTACGACTCGATTTAGGAATGAGGCGTATGTGGCGGTTCCCTTTGATAGGCTTATGATTGTTTGCGTGTTAAATGACAAATAGCATTTTATTTTAATATCAACGATAATATATAATTTATTTTGTATGAAAAATAACTTTTTCACTTTTAGGATTTTTTTTTATTGTATTAGGCTTTTATAGAGTGATTAACTATGGTTTCATTTAAAGTGGTGCTGACAAAAACACAAATTGAGCATATTTAATATTTATAGTGATTTTTTAGTGAATAGAACTAATAGTTGTTACAATACTTGCGAAGAAAGCATATTTTAGACATTTTTTAAATTCTTATACCTTTTGAAAAACTACCAACATTTTTATCGTTAATAAATTATTTTTTTCAAATTAAAAAATTGGCTAAGCTTTTCATCATAATGGCACGAAAATATTTAAAATGTTCAAAATTAAAAGTTCAAAAATGTTGATTAAAAATAATTATACTGCAGGAGCATATATGTTCTGTTTCTTTATGATATAATATAGAATAATATATTCTATAGAGAAATCACACATTCCTCTTCACATTTTTTATTCTTTAACTATACGTAAATATATATTTTAGAGGTTACTCTGTACTAAGATAGCAACTCTGTACTAAGATAGCATTTACGTCCCACATATATATAAATATTTCATGTATTTTTTTACATACAAAGTTTTGATTAAGTTCCCTTGAGAAATATATCTACTATAAATTAATATAACGTACCTACATGCCAATGATTAAAACGTATTGACATCACCACGTGATCCATCTATTATAATCACAACATAAAATTTTATAAAATACAGCAACCAGCTCGCGGCTTCACCCGCTTAAATTTGTGAATTATTTGTTTGTTTCGGTACAGGGAATTACGTTCCTGTTGTAATAAATAATGTATGCTAGCAGTGCACTTATGATTTCTAATGTGAAAATTATTAAAACCATGACATTTTCGATTTTCATTAAATAAATTATTATTGGAGCAATTAACAAAGTAATAGAATCAGCAACAATAATATTTATAAATTTTGTCGGTTTCTTGGTTTTTCTGTTAGTCGACGCTTATCTCAGAAACGACTTAAGCGATTTAAAGAGCTAAGACGTGAGCGCGGTGCGGGAGCGGTACAATCGGCTTAATTGTTTTTATTGTTATATTCGTCATGTATGAATGGTGTAATGATTAAATAACTGACCTTTATAACTATTTATTTATATCTTCATAGAGAAATGATAGCTTTTTTGGGCACTCCTAATTTTTAAGAAAATAAATTTGATCAAAATACATTTAATTATTTTAAGATAATAATTAAAGTAACATATAAAATCTTATATATTATGTTGTAATTATTACAACGCATGCAAGGAAAAATCATTTTATAAAGTTGTTTAATTCTATTAGAATTATAAAACTTAGTAAAAAATATTTAATATATTAAATATATAGATATCACATTAGTATCGATAATTTACTGGTAATAATAATTGAAAAAAATATACACTACATCCATACATCCATACATCCATACATCCACACATCCATACATTCATACATCCATACATCCATACATCCATACATCCATACATCCATACATCCATACATCCATACCTACCTACCTACCTACCTACGACCTACCTACCTACCTACCTACCCACCTACCCACCTTCCTACCCCACCTACCCACCTACCTACCCACCTACCCACCTGCCCACCTACCCACCTACCTACCTACCTACCTACCCACCCACCTCCCTACCTACCTACCTACCTACCTACCCACCTACCTACCCACCTACCTACCTACCTACCCACCTACCTACCTACCTACCCACCTACCTACCTACCTACCTACCTACCCACCTACCCACCTACCTACCTACCTACCCACCTACCTACCCACCTACCTACCAACCCACCTACCTACCTATCCACCTACCTACCTACCTACCTACCCATCTACCCACCTACCTACCCACCTACCTACCTACCCACCTACCCACCTACCTACCCACCTACCCACCTACCCACCTACCTACCCCCCACCTACCTACCTACCTACCTACCTACCTACCTACCCACCTACCTACCTACCTACCCACCTACCTACCTACCTACCCACCTACCCACCTCCCTACCTACCTACCCACCCACCTACCTACCTACCTACCTACCTACCTACCTACCCACCTACCTACCTACCCACCCACCCACCTACCTACCTACCTACCTACCTACGTACCCACCTACCTACCCACCTACCTATCCACCTACCTACCCACCTGCCTACCCACCTACCTACCTACCTACTTAAAATATAAAATAGATAGCGTTTCTAGTATCGAGTTCTGCTATCTCAAATATAAGCTTCTTGGAAACTTAAATACTTATATCTTTTGATACTTTACTGGTAATAATAATTGAAAAAAATATACACTACATCCATACATCCATACATCCACACATCCACACATCCATACATCCATACATCCATAGATCTATACATCCATACATCCATACATCCATACATCCATACATCCATACATCCATACATCCATACATCCATACATCCATACATCCATACATCCATACATCCATACATACCTACCTACCCACCTACCTACCCACCTACCTACCCACCTACCTACCCACCTACCTACCCACCTACCTACCTACCTACCCACCTACCTACCCACCTACCTACCCACCTACCTACCCACCTACCTACCCACCTACCTACCTACCTACTTAAAATATAAAATAGATAGCGTTTCTAGTATCGAGTTCTACTATCTCAAATATAAGCTAAATACTTATATCTTTTGATAGAGTGAAGCTATTACAATGAAATAAACACTAAATGTTACTTTGATTTACTGGTAATTTTTACGTATAAAACTTGCTTAAATATATTGTGTACTTTTGACGTGATGCGTGTTCACATAAACAGGAAAACAGACAAACAGACAAACAGACAAACAGACAAACAGACAAACAGACAAACAGACAAAAATTCCAAAAATGTTGGAAATGGATTCTGTTAGTTATCCTTTAACACCCTAGCTAATTTTTTTTTAAATATTTTCAATGTACAGAAACGACTTTTCTACAGATTTATTATAAGTATAGATATAGATTATTTTGTGTAAATTTCATTTGGAGTAATGATTTCCTTCTGTTGTCTTAAATTAAGGTATTGAGTAACTACACATCTTTGAAATTGAGGCGTCGTCGGCTGAATGTAGTATAGAGCCTACCCTGTTATATGCGGGATAAAGCGTGAAGCTATTACAAAACAATATAATATTATATTTACCTATTAGTAGCTTGCGATTCAGGTACAAGATTGGTCGTACTATGATCACTTAACACACCGTCTATTGATATACTTATTTGGAAGCTCTTATCGAATATCTCCTCTGAAAAATCATGTTTTAAAAAGAAACACTTAGTTTATCTATCAATTGACATAAAAATAAAACAAAAATATTAGCAAAATATCACAGGTAAACAATCTAAATAAAAAAATAGAAGTCGTAACTACACACATTATTTATGCGTGCGCATACGCGTATGTATGGAATTCATGTGAAGTTTTCTTTCAGTTTCACGCATTTTCCCGCATGTGGTATCGTAGACAAAGAGAATTTAGTTTCACGACACTCTGAAATACGCTTGCAAAAGTCTATTTGAATAAATAATATTTTGAATTTGAAAACACACATGTGTCATCAAAACACAGCGTTAAGTCCCGCCTCTCTACTCGCAATGCCTCAAGAATTCGGCGGATAGTGGGGTACGGAAGTGTCTTAAGGTGCACGTAGTGTCTTAACACTACGTCCTCAGGTTTACCCCGCCTACCCGCCTGCTATATGCGGGATACAGCGTGAAGTAAATAATAATTATATAAGCACATACCATCATTATTCTCAGTTAGTATTTCGGCCAGCAACCACAACTGCTGCACGCGAGTGCCGAGCGCCGGACTGTGCAGTTGGAACGGACCGCGGTATATCACACTTGTATTTGTTAGGAGAGAGGTCGCTGTTACCGACGTTGTGGATGTAGGGGACGGACCTGGAAGAGAATATTATATGGGAGGGCAATCCGCTTCGTTACGTAACGAGTAACGACACCAGTCTGACTGGCTTCCCTTTTTCCCATGCATATGCAGAAGTATGCAGACTCCTCCTCTCTCAATCGTACCCACACGCTAGCCGTATCTCGGATAGACGCTTCTCTCTCTGTTTGCATGACTCAGTGTTTAGTGTCTCATAGATATATATTGTTGACAGTGAGCACGTAACCTAGATGCCAGTTGTTACATTTGTAGGATCATTTAGCGCGACGTTGAGATCCGCCTCTCAATATGACATTCAATTAGGTGAAAAATGAAAAACGGAATATTTTAACAGTAAACTCCCTTTGCTTAGGCTGGAGCGATATAAATTGAAGCAAAAAAGTTCTGTAGAAGTGACAATGCTACAGAATTGATATCTTTAAAGATTTCATGATTTTGTAAACCGTGAGATATTTTGGTAATTAATTTGAAACGAATAAAAGGCTGCGATTTGCTAACAATATTTTTTTTAGATTTAACGATATAAAACTATTTAATCTTTAGAGTTTATTTAAAACGTAAAAAAATAACAAGCATGCATTTCAAAACATCTTTCTATTTATTAATAAAATCTTATGAGAAATAGATTATTTTCCACTATTACGCAAAAAGTGTTAAGACACTGTCCTCCCCCTTGAAGTTGTTTAACTAAAAAAATCTATAAGGCTGTCGTCGCTGGCAACAGTAAACGCGACTGTTGTGGGTTCGATTTCCATTCGAGATAATGAAATATTTGATATTTCTATTTTCTCGCTCTGATAACGATGCAAAGCGAGGCGTTAAATTCCCCAACTCAACGTTATAATTACATATTATTATTATACTTACATTTATGTTTATACAAATTAAATTTTGAAATTATAAAATGGATACGCAAAATACCTGCTAATCCTATGAAGACACCCAGTCCGAAGCAAGCAAAAAATGCTATAAAAACCATCACAAATTCTCCTTTGTGCATCGAATAAATCCTCATTTGGACAGACCTGGAACATGACATCATTCCACAATAAAAAAAATAAAAATATTATTAAAAAAAAACCAACAGATTAACTATAAAAAAATACCTTTCACAGCGATCGTGGTGATATGCGGGTGCAATATATTTATTAAATTCACTGAACAAATCACTAAATTGTGATAGTGTATTGCGAATTTTGTAATTCCATCCGCCCGAAGGCAAATGGTAAGAGTATCCTACGTTTGCTGTATCCATAATTGCCATTAGTTTGTACTATACAAGTAAATATATTATAATATAAACGTTTAAATCCACTCTACATTGGTACAAAATGTTACTACGCCAAAACTTTCCCTGCACTTGTTTACAAGCATTATTGATTTTCGCGGGACTCGCCATTGCGACGCCATGTTGAAGTGACCACGTCACCTCGAAATTAAATTTAACGTATTATTTATACTTTATTATTATGTACTGATTTTCATAATTAATGAAACATGTATTTTTTTTATTGTTTTTTGGATATTTACAAACGTTTAAATGTATGTAGTTGTGTTAATATCGAGTCTGTGATTTTATTGATTTTTTATTTAGCGCCAAATACAAATTTTGACTCATAGGTAACGTAATAACGTGAAAATTATTCGTTTTTGTTCGTCTTAAGCGGGACATCGGTTTTATAATTTTAATTATCTTTAGTTATTATGTGGCTACGTTATTTCTGCTTGCATTGACCACGGTGGAACCCACAAGTCTTGTAAGAGTAATTAGCAATGAATATTCTTCTACATAACTAGACGCGCGGCAGCGCGTCAAGCCAAGTTTTATATTACTGTACTGTACTGTAGCTTTAATATTTTGTGAACTATTTCATTCAATTATCTTTCGGCAATGGCGTGTCATAAAAGTCATTGTGAAAAGTGATTCAACCGACAAAATTTTCATGCCATTTCGTAAAAAGTGACTTATACGTCCCAGTAAAATTTTTTGAGACTACTGTAGTGTGCAGTTAATATAGCACGCGTTTTAAATAATTTGATATAAATTTAAATATCGGCGCACCGAGGCATTTGTTAAATTAATAAAGGAAAAATAAAGAATAAGAAAAAGAAAATGATTTATTTAAACAATTTAGTTCACATGATTTTTCTTACTTAACATATGCGATACACTTATACTATTCGAGATGATCGAACTAAGATAGGAACTACAAAACAATATGGCTTACTGTTAAGGATAACAAAACTAAACAACAACAAAATAAATACATATTAAATAATACTATTTGTACATTTTGTTAATTAGTTGTGGTAACCATAGTAAAATTAAACTTACAATTAAGCTCATTTTGAAATTTTTCATATATTAAGAAAAATTATTTATCATAATCATTACACACATTATAATATTTGTAGAGGCAGTTTTAAATATAATAGGCTCACCTATTATTATAGGTTTTAAATATAATATTCACACACACAAAAAAAGATTCTACTATGAAAAAATATTTAAAAAGTTATCAAAAACAGTAATAGTCTAATATTTAATGAAAAAAATAAAAAGAATCTAACTTTTGCAACAAGTAGAAAAATATCAATTTAGACAAGAGAAAAGACCATAAGTAAATTAAGCGGTAAGTAAGTACATACAAACTTAGCCCTTAATTTATAAGATACTATAAAATTCCGTTACAAACAAACATAAATTAATATTTAAATCAGATAAATTGTGTATACTTTAATATTCGAAATAATTAAAAAAAATTTGAAACACATTGTTTTTTTTCCGTATAAAAAAAGTAAGCCTAAATGTATATATAAAAACCAAGTAACAAACATGTATGTAGTATGTATGTGTAGTACTGAAATATATAATACATTAACATCCTTTATCCATATATCTTTTAAATACATTTTTTTATAATAATTGTACTAATATTACAATTGTCATAATAACAAGTGAATTATTCTCAATTATTTTCTATAAATACAATAGAAAATGCAAAAAAGAGAGCACCCATCAAAAATATATATATATTTTTATTATTATAAAAATATTTTTTTTTGTTTCTTTAAACAGTATTTATTATATTCAGGACAATTGTGGAACAGGCAGCTCTAAATTGTGACAAATTGTAGGTAAAAAAATTCTCGAGGAACTGGAATATTTAATATTTTCATTTCCTCCCTCTGGTAACGAGATAAAGCGCGGTATAGACTTCCGTCGCTTAACGGAATGACCCTAGAACTAGAATACGGCGGAAAGTTGGGAACGGAAGTGCATAACGGGAACGGAGAGTCTTAACACTAAATTCCCATGTGCCTTCTTCATACCGTGCTATGTGCGGGACATAGCTAAAAACTAAAAAAAATGTAAATATAATTTACTTAATATTGTGCGAAAAGTGCTTAATAATTTCCATTAAGCCGTTTTTTAAATAAGTACTATGAAACTTGAACACTATAGTTGGTTTATAAAAAAATCTTTTAGGTATTTTTACAAATTTAAATTAAATAAAAAAGTAACTTATCAAAATACTTATTGTGCATTTCTGTTTTTTTTCTTGATAACGTTGTTATCAAAAAATGTGACATTATTATTTTATAAAAAAAAAACAATATTTATTTATTATTAATTTTCACCACAAAACGAAATATAAAAAAAGCTTTAAGTACCTAATAAATGTAAATTTTAAGACTGGCCACGTAAAATACGTTTTTACATAAAAATAATTGTGGATTCCAAATATATATATTTTTATCAAACAAACCTTTTCAGTTACCATAAAAAAAGGTAAAAAGGTACTTATTTTTTTAAATCACTCATAATATGACATTTTTCTAAGGACTAGATGTAGAATTAGACGTTATATTAATAGTTATATTTTCGGTAAGCGTTGGCACTTCTGTAGTTATTGTTTGATTATTCTTACCTGTAAAGAAATATAGAACATTAATATTGAGACGTCGTGGCGCAGCAGCACAGCGATAAATTTAAATCATTATTATTATTTACTAATAAGTTCTATAGATATCGTTCAATAATATTATTTACAACCATAAATGTATAGATATTTTTTTACTCTATACTTTATATTAAGCGCCATCAATTGTGACCTATAAAATAACGTATTTTGTTTATCTTTTATCTCATGCTTTGGTGAATATATAGTAAGTCACTATAAAAAATAAAAAGTATATATGTGTATATTCAAATTTTATATTTTCAAATATACACAAGGGCGGCCACGACTCGTCGACCGAACTGTAATAACACATGAACAAGCACTTTGATCACAGGATCGTATGACGTCACAACATGGCGGTAGCAATTTCGGATAACGATTAAAAACAAGAGAAAAAAAGTTTGAAAACTATCAATCCACCGTTGCGAATGAAATTTAGAATTGTATGTTTTTTTTCTATTATGTATGAATTTGGTGCAATAAAGAATATATATAATATCAATTTTAATTTTATGAAGTAAAACTGAAATTGCTTATTAAGAAGGTTACCTTTTTTGTACATTTTTATTGTTTTCTCATATATTAACATATAGTGTAAAAAAATAAATGAAATATTACCATAAAATTAAGGAATACTGACCAGTAACATATTGTTTAAACCACTCATTGATTCCTTGAGAATGTTCCTTTATCCAATTAATCCTCAGTACGGCAGTGTCTACTATTTTCTGTAGGGTTTGCGACATCGGCATTAACTTTTCTTTGTGTTGTAAAGCAAAGTGTTTAAACTGTGAACAGGATGATATGCATAGTACATAAATAACTTAATACAATATTTATATTTTAATAAGATTTTTGATTTTCACGATTATTACACATTTTAAATGACCTATTTTAACCGGATTAATCGGGTATATTTCGTATTTTTATACATTGTTGGAAACCCGACGTTTCGAACACTTTGCAGTACTCCGTCACAGGTAGACTAAGGTGGTCTATCGGTTGACATAATTACTATATCAAACTACCGCCAACGATGTCTTAATTTCCTCGCGTACTGCCCTGGATTCTTGCAGAATGAGCTAACTGTATCTTGCCCTCTGGTATGGTGGGTTTGAGACTTCAAAGATTTTATGAGTGGGTCCCAGGTGTCAGAAAACTTCCAGCAGTCCCTCTCTATTAAAATCAGGATATTTGGTTTCCAAAAATGTATAAAAATAAAAAAATATACGCGATTAATCCGGTAAAAATAGTTTCATTTAAATTTTATATTTTAGTTTTGGTAGAATGATAATATTACATCAAATATCAATTGAATCAATATTCATTATATTTAAAACAAATTAATTATTTAAAGACTCCAACTTTCCACTCGAGGCGAATTATTTTTAGTGTTAAGTGCGGCGCTTAGTTCCACCACACAATACAATATTAAATTCCATACCTTGTCCAATTCGTGATTATTCTTTATAAAACCAAATGCACCATTCAGCACCGACTGGAACATAAACGAATCCATATCGTTGAACTTATCGTAGACTCTGTCGAAATTTTCTATGAGGAAGTCTTGCGCTATCTTAGTACCGATCGGAGGTTCCACGTTCCAAGACGAACTTGCATATTGATTTGGCAAGTCCGTTATACTTTTTTCTAATAATCTGCAATTAGAATTTGGTACAAATTAGTTTTGCAAGTTTTATTACTTTTTTTTTATTACATATAAAAAATACGTAACAAAGGAAATAATATAGGTGCTCCGACTACTAACCCATTCGTTCTGGTCGGTTTCGAGGAGACACGTGTTCGAGTTCCGGTAAGTTCAAATTTTTATACGTTTTATAAATAAGAAAAATCGTTTTTTGCTAACTTTTGAGTGACTTATTCACAAATTCTTTTTTATTTTATTGACTTTATATAAATTTCTTTTTGAAACTAACAATGTGAGGATAACATTGTATTAATTAAATTACCGTATATAAATTAAAACATGAACGTAGCACGATCGTAAGTTATTTTTTTAACCTAATTTTAATATCAGAGTTTCTGTATGAAGGAATTTGTCCTTATATAGTATACGGATTTTTTAAAATGATCACAGTACAAACATTTCAATTTATAATAATGGTTAACATATACTTACAAAACTATTAAGGATTCATCTTTTACACTCGGTAAGAGGCTTATATATAAACTCTTCATGTTAGGATCAGTTGAGTTATTGAACAGATCTAAGAAGAAATCGAATTCCTTCCTACCTCCGAATTTCAACGCCATGTTGTACACCAACGAGCGTAGGTATGTTGGTATACTGTAAATAGAATTTAAAAAATATATAATGTTTTTAAGATTTAACGTTTTGTAGGGTATTTTGATATTTTTGTTAGAGTAATACATATAATAGTAAATAATATAAATAATAAATTCAATACTCACGGATTATCATCTAAATTGCTTTTACTAGTCCACTTGTCGAATTCATCTCGTGCCCATTTCAAGCATCTAGGTGCTTCTACTAAACACTCCCACATCACTAAATTTTCCACTAGAAACGATTCGTTATCGTCCTTGGGTTGTGTTAAGCCGTAGTTCACTTTCTCTAATTGTTTTTCTAGTATTATTTTCATGTAGTCCTGTAAATATTTATATAGGAATTTTGTGTATTTTTATATTAGCTTTAAATTAATATTAATTTAGATTGGCGCGTAAAGTTTAAAAAATATTTATTTTTAATAATAAAACCAGGGAATCCCACAATTGGAGAGGGAACCTAACATTAAGACGCTCCTTTCTCGCCAGGAACTTTCCGTTTCTTTCACTTTCCGCCGAATTTTGGAGATGTTGCGTCTTTTGTGGCGAAACTGAACGCGTTGTAATATTTTATTTAGTTTAAACTTATTAAGAAAGAATTGCAATTTCATAAATGAATTATTTTATACAATTAATATTTTTTCTAATTGCTAAAAAAAGGAATAAAAACAGATCGTACATATTTTTAATAAAATGATATACACACTAAACTCTCTTTAAAATAAATAAAAAACCTATTTACTAACCTGAAAATAAATATACCCAGAGGTAGCTCGTAAATTCTGATGCAAGAACGCCATGTTGTTCAATAGTAAATCCCACACCATCTTGGAATTTTCGCCATTTATGACACACGAGGTTAAACCTAAAGAATTATAGTATCATTTATTAAGAAATTGCTTAAATACTTTATTTCTAAGTAAGTATTTAGCTTCACGCTGTATCCCGCATATAGCAGGGTAGGCAGAGGGAACCTGGGGACCTAGTGTTAATACTATATATACTTTCCGCCGAATTCTAGACGCATTGCGTGTTGAGTGGTGGAACTTAACGTCGCAATGATAAGTATCAATGTGTAAATCAATATTATGGGACTGTTACTGTAATATAAAGGAAGTAATGAAGCAATATAATATAATAATAAGGTTACTTTTAGCGTGCCGTGCCAAAAGGGAGCTGTCAGTACCCACCATCTCGATAGATATGACATAATCAAATATTTTATAAACGTATAGTTAAAAGGCTGGCGAAGCCGCGGACGAAGAAATCTTAACAATAAAGAAAGGTTACGGACCAAGTGTTTGTAATAATGTTAAAGTATTAAAATTTAAAAAAAAAATACCTAAAGCATAACTGTAGTCCAACTGCCCAGACTTAGCTAAGTTAAACGCGTCGTCTATTAACTGTGCCTTTGTAATTGGATGGTTTATTTTATCTGACTTTATAGCTTGGTTGAGAAGTTCCCAGTTATGCTGGTCGTAGTTTACTCGGTAGTAGCCTGGAATAAAAAAAAATGTTAAAGTATTTCATATTTATAAATATTTAAATTAAAAATTAATTTAAATTAGCTTCACGCTGTATCCCGCACACAGCAGGGTAGGCAGAGGGAACCGAATTCTGGAGGCATTGCGTGTAGAGTGTTAGAACTCAACGCCGCGCTTTGCCTCGACACCAGAGCGAAGAAATGGAAATATAAATTTAATTAAATATTTCATCTCCTCGGGTGGGGATCGAACCCACAACCAGTCGGTTTTACAGTCACACTTTCTGCCGCTGCACAACTACTAGCCTAAATGTTTAAGTATTATAATTAAAAAATGTTAACATATTTAAATAAATTTGTCAAGTCCTGTCAATTAAGAATTTGAAAGGTTATTGAACCCATAATCATTGCATGTAAAATGTGACACATTTCAGATATACTTTTAAGGACCTTTTATATATTAAGCTTATAAAATATTTTGTTACCATATGAAAATTATTTAGCGTATGAACGTATTAACAAAAATAAAATAGTAACAAGATTTCTCAATTACTTGATAGCTAATAAAAACAGATCTTTTAGCCGTAAAGGAGCGCCAAAAAGATAAAAATAAAAAAAAAACTGTAATAAGAATTTTCAACACAATTTTAACAATAACTATACATTACAATCAGTTCATGAGCTATAGTAAAACAAATAAACAACTTACCAATCGCATCAATATTAACATACAAGGCTTGTGTATCATTTAATGGTAGATTTACTTTTAATATTTTATCATTTAACCACAGTTTAGGTGACGTCGTCCAATTTTGTGTGGGAACATCCATCGTGGTGTAACTTATAGGTATACGCCAAGTGTGATCCTTTTTCCTTGACACTTTTGTACTTTGAAATAGCGTCTGTAGAAGAAATATTTTTTTTTATTTTAATGGTTTTTAGTAACGGGCAGGTGAGTGGAGACTGAAGAACTTGCAGATAGTGATCCAGAAGATCATATATTTAATAGTAAAACAAATGATTTTCGCTATTTTTAAACATTTTAAATGAAATTCAACAATAACTAATAATATTTCGTATTAATAATTCGTGTTTTAGTGTTTCAAATTTATAAGATGTTGGAACAACGTAATAAGAAAATTATCCAAATTCAATAGACAAAACGGACAGACGGTCAACCAATTCTAACATACATATATTATATAATTAAACAAACACTTGCCTGTTGAAAACTAACACTATCCTCACTATAATTTCTATACACATTGACCACAGGGTAACCGGGCTGTCGTGTCCACGTGTTCATAAAGTCTACCACAGATATGCCTTTGAGATTTGATGAACTCGCTACCGCTTTAGACATAGCCTGCCACAAGTCGTCCTCCTCAGCGTTTTGGTATTTCCTGAAATAAGTCAGTAAATTTTGAAATTATTAAAATGAGTAAATTTGATTACTGATGCAGTGTAATGAAAAATATTAAATTGTATGTGATGATTGTAAGTTCGATTTTTAACTAGGGGGAATATTTTTATTTATTTTGGTTAAATAAATCCGTATTTAACTAGTTTACTTTCTACAGAATAACTTTATTTGCTAAACTAAAGAGCGAAGTGACAAATCATATCCAAAAAATATATTGTGATATTAATATTTTGACAGTTAAAAATAGTAAAAAAAAAGTTTGTAGTTTTCCTTAATCTGATTTTGAGAGCTGATGTTACTCTGGATACAAATGATCTTAAAAATAATATTAAATCCACATTCACGTATTATTCACGTTTGATTAAATTAAATTTAGTTACATTTGAAAAAGGTTTTATAAACAATAACTCATAAATCAATATCAAAAAATATCTACTCACCATTCATTCAAATAAATAACCAGTCCTTCATGAAATAGCTTACTAGATATAGTGTGGTTCAACATTCTTATTAAGCTAGCGCCCTTAGAATATGATATATCGTCAAATTTCTGCGCTATTTCCGATGCATCGATCACTTTCCTTGATACGGGGGATATATTTTTTAAGGCGTCCGTACGTAACAGGTCCATTTTGTCTTGCGTGAATGACTGCAGCATGTTCCATTCGGGAGTTATCTGATTATAAAAAATATATTTTTTTAATTTCTAGAAATGAAATTCTGTATGGGAAAGATAAAGAAAAATTAGCATTTTTCATCTTTTTAGAGTTATTTATTTTATCTACGAAACATTATAACTTTATGTAGCGAAATTATAAAAAAAAATATATATTAAATGATTCCTAATATTTTGCCTAATGAGTTTTCAATATTTTATTATTGCTTTCAATGAGGAAATTTTAATACAAGTATGACATTATTAATTATTAACTACTTTATCAAAAAAAAAACAATTACTATATAAAATATAACGAAAATTTTAAAAAATCTAATTATACGAAACCAAAATAGTATACGTATTTTAAACAGACAAGCCTACACATAAAATATTGCGTATAATGTCGCACTGCGTCATTTCTCCAAAATCTATAATAAAAGAAAAAGATAGAACGTAATTCGTGTATACAGTCAGAAAGAAACAGTAAAATAAACTTACATAATCAACCCCCACGTACTCCATGTAAGTGGCGAACCCCTCGTTCAGCCACAGGTCGGTCCACCACTGCATGGTGACCAGGTTGCCGAACCATTGGTGCGCCAGCTCGTGAGCGATGTCGATAGCTACGATCTGTTTTTCGCGGGGTAGCCCGTTTTTTTCGTCGAATATTAGGGATGTTTCTCTGGAACACGAAGATAGAAAAGTGTTGAAATGTGTGGATTTAAGTTTTTTGTAAGCTTTATAGATTTTACGAAGTCTTCTTGCGTTGCAAAATTATATTTATTCGATATCATATCAACCTCAACTATGGGAATCTTTGTAATATATAAATTAAATCATTCGATAAAATATTACAGACATAGTTATGTATAACACATTCGTCTTGTATTTTTTTTCTTGTAACAATGGATTTTGGCGCGCAAAATATCCAAAATAATCTCCTACCTGAATGTAATTAAACCCCAATTTTCCATGGCACCACTCGAAAAATCTGGAATCGCTACAAGATCTAATTTATCCAACGCGTAAGGTAAACCAAAAACATCTTCATAATAGGCCAATATCTTTGGAGTTATTTCCAAAGCGTACTTAGCTTTTGAAATCAAATATGGCCGCGTCCAGATACGAATCGGTTTAGTTACATTATCTTTACTTAAGTAACTAGTTTCTACGTATTTAAAATCTGATAAAATATAGGCAACAAGATAGGTAGACATGTTGACTGATCTTTCGAAATGTGTCCATTGCCATCCTGGTTCTGATTCACTGGAAAAAAAAGTTTAAATATTATAACTTTTACTGTTTTCTTATAGTTAAAATTGTTGTATCTGTGTGCGTCATTCTTGACAAATGGAGTTTTATTTTAAAACGATAATTTTATTAATTATTTTGTTTGAAAAAATCACTTTTTCATTTTAGCAAATATCTCTTTTGTTTACTTGTATTAGGTTTTAATAGAGTAGTTGAAACTGTGGTTTCATTAAAAGTGTTGATGACAAAAACACTCTCTATAAACAACCAATTAATAACAATCGAATATTATATATTCGATTTTCATTGAATTCACTATCATTACCTATAGTTTCAACTATTTAAAATACTAAAGTATGCTTGACTATTCAGTATATTTATTTCTCATATAGTACATTCATTAAATTCTATAGTGCATTAGTTCAAATGACTTGGCTGTTTTACTAAAGATTATGGTTTTCCTTGTTTTTTTAGAACATATTTTAAATACATTATAATTATGGGGTTCTTCAAGTCGAAATGTCAGCAAATCGGTTTTATTAAAGCTTAGAATTGGAATTTACTTTTTATTTTATAAATAAATATGTTAAATGATAAAAGTAATTTCCCGTTTTACCACATAGTGAGATAAGCAGGGAGAACCTGGCCTCATGCTGCGTTCTCCGCTTTCTTTTTGCTTTGAAATCGGGACATTGCGTTTAAAGAAGTTGTGCAAATTGTATTTTTTCATCAATTTAAGTTCAATTCCCACTGTGTGAAAAGGATTATTTTAATATACCGTCTCAAATAATAAAAAAAATAGGGCGTAATGTCCCGCCACCAGCACGAAACATCTTAATTTGATAATTGGGTGGTTTGCCTATCCTGCCAAATATATGAAGTTAAAATAATACTAAAAGTAAGTACGTGAAAAGAGATTAAATTCTTACACATAAAAAACATTTTAAACATGTAAGTTATGTCAGCTTCACGCTGTATCCCGCACACAGCAGGGAAGGCAGAGGGAACCTAGTGTTAAGACACTCCGTTCCCCACTTTCTGCCGAATTTGGAGGCATTGCGTGTTGAGTGGCAGAACTCAACGCTGCACTTAGCCTCGACGCCAGAGCGAAGAAATGGAAATATATATTTAAGTAAATATTTCATCTCTTCGAGTGGGAATCGAACCCACAACCAGTCGGTTTAACAGTCACACTTCGTGCCGCTGCGCCACGACCGGCCTTTAAACATGTAAGTTTCTAATCCAATAAAACTTCTACTTGTAAAAAATATACATTATTGCGTATTTAATATAAATCATTTTATAATTTTATGTGAATTATTTAAATAGTATATATTCTTTAAATCCTACCTAACTTTCTATTATTAATATATTGAATTAATTATGAATATATTTTTAAAAATATATATTTATACACTTTCTAATAAATTTAGTAAAATCATAATAATTTAATTTCCTTTAATGGAGATTGAACTTACAAGCATCATGTTCAAAATCAGACCCCATGCTACTCTGTTGCAATGTGTCTTTTTATTATATCTTCATTAATATGTGGAAAAATACATATAAAAAATGCCTTCATTTCATTATAAGTAATTTCTTGTCTGTCTGTCTGTTTGTCGATATTTTTTTGTCCACATTTTTCTCTGAAAAGACTGAACCGATTTACTTAAAAGTTTCACCAATTACTTTGTTTTAACTCAATTTAACTACTAAAGTTTGGTTCATCAAAATCGGTTCATTAAAAAAAAAGTTATCGACATTTGAATGAACTCAAACTCTGAAACTGTACAGGCGTTAATATGCAATCATTACAGTTATTTTAGAAGGAATATTATGAATCCTTACCCAAATAAATAAATTAACATTTAAGGCTGATTCTGAAGCAGTAAATTACATTATTCACTGACATAAGCACATTTAACAGAGTTCTCAAAAAAATATAACATAGGTAAAATGTTTCTAGAATATATACGTATAAACAATTAGCCTTTAGTATATTTTATAAATATCTAATATCAAGATTGATCGTATTTTTTAGTTCAAAACATTAAAAAATTTCTTATAGAAATTATGATAATGTAGTAAGATAATCATATTAGAATATTACAGATTAAAGTAATAACAAATCATATCAGATTTTTTTTAGTTGTCAATTAATTTTGTATATTACATCAATAATCATGTAGTTTAAGCGGGCGAAGCCGCAGGCGGGCCACTAGCTATTAATAAAACATTAATATTATTAATATTATTAATAAAAATTAATAAAATATTATTAATAAAAAAAAATATCAGGTCTGAGGCATTAACTTTAGTGAACTGGTAGTAGATTATTTGACATTCAAAAAGCATGTAATTTCTTATTTTCAATAAAATTATTTGAATTTGAATTATATACTTACATTGGTTCTTCCATAGCTACCCTCATATTGGATAGCGCAGATACATTCTGTGTATGAGCTATACTTATTTCAAACTTTGCTTTGAACATTGGTTCGTCAAAACATGGAAAAGCTGCTCTAGCTGAGGTAGGCTCAAATTGTGTCACTGCCAACTGCCTGAAAATTTTTGTAAGAGAATATAGTATGGTACAATAATGATACACTTTATGTATATATATATATATATATTATTCTTATAATATGATCTTAATATATTTATTTATTTAGTTTATCCAGTATTCAAGACATTGAGCAATAAGTAGCGAAACTTAACACTGTATTTCTTACTAAAACAAAAATAAAAATAATGCATTCTGTTGAGCGTGGTTTAAACTAACAACAATTGTATTTACAATCAGTACAGTAATTTATTGAAAAAAAATTACCTGACATCTGTATTGTTTTCAACATAGGAACTCTTATAGAAACCAGTTAAAGAATTCAATATTTGGCCAGAAAATGATAACTGTAGGGTATAATCAATATTTGGTGTGAGAAAAGAGCCGAGTGACAAAATCAATCTATCTCCAGAACTATATTCCATTGAAGTTATTTTAATATTTCTAACATTACTATGAGACACTTGTGTGTCTAATATTGTAGTTGTGTCTATAGGAATATATGTTGTAGTTTCAGTCTCTATAACACTATTAGTTACATTTTCATCTATTGTATTACTGTCCTGTAAGGTATTATTAATATTTATTTCTCGTTTGAATTTTGTAGAATATAAAGTTTCCACTTTTTCATATATTTGTTCAGTCAATGTTATATTTTTTGTTATATTCAAATTTTTTGAATGCAAGATGATTTCCTTGACTTTTTTAGCTGCTCTTATTGTTATGTAAACATCACCATTAAATGTAGATTTTTCCAAATCAGCTTTTATTTTTAATCTATAAAAGCTTGGCACTACGTGAGGCGGGAGGCGCAGATCTGGTGAAGGTCTGCCAGACTGCCCAAATGGTTCTGTTTCATCCCAGAAATCATTTGATTTCTGTGATATCTGCAAATTTAAAAATCAATTTTATAATACTAACTAATTTTATTTGAACAAGTAAACGTTTAGTTTATATTTAAATTAACAAAAAAAAAGTTTGTATTTAAATTAACACTTTAAATCCATGTTCATATTTTAATATATTAAATAATAAAAGGAAAAGGCCTATAATAAAAGGAACTTACATTTTTACTTTCGCACACCATTAAGTATAAAACAAAACAAAGTAATCGCATAATAAACATTTTAGCTTAGCGTGTAATAATGCACTGTTTAAAATTTTAAATAATTACAACTTAGACGCAGGTTCGTTAATTCCACTATATGCTTTTACGATACATAGTGGGTAATTCAAATGATGAAAATGTTCATATTATTAATTAAAATAGATTTATCTAGTTATGTGTAACATTTTATATCAAAAACTTGTAATTGGAAATTATAATTTATAAATCCCACCAATGTAATACATCGAGTACTATCTGATATGTCACTGTCAACTATTTTAATTTGACATTGTGCTTTTTCTAACTGTGTCAAAGGCCACATTGATAAGTTCACGATAAAAATAAACTAGATAATAATTACGAAATAATTCATTTCCTATTTCGCGTATGATGTCTTACAAATTTGACAAGAGATAATAACATTTATATACAATTTTAAATTAAAAATATCCATGAGTTTAACTTACCCTAAAATAGGTTATGTAATATACAATTAGACCAACAAGAACTGCTATTAATACTGCAAATATTATAAAACTTATACAAATACAGGTTGAAATAAAAATGCCTCCTTTTCGTCCATAATGTATATCTTCATTGTGAGTATCGTACGCCAAGAACTGTTGGCGGCTGGTTGATAAAGACATGATACTTGTTTATTTCTGTAATAGAAATACATATTTTCATTTAAAAAAGATTCAGATATCATGACTTTATGTTACAAACTTATAAGTGTTCGGTGATTTTTTTTATCATGCTTTATTTATAATTTTACGTCATATTTCGCAAAGACGGAGAATGGTAACCATTGTTAATACACTTTGTTTATTTTCCACCCAATTTTAGAAGCACTGCTGCTGAGTGGCGGAATTCAACGTGGCGCTTGGTTTTGTTATGAGAGCCAGGAATTGAAAATAATTCATTCCTCGAGTAAGAATCGAACCCACAACCATCGCGTTTACATTCAGACGCTGTCCATCTGCACCATAATATTGTAATATAAATAAATCACAAAAAAAAATACTGTATCATACGAGCTCGCTCGGCATAAAAATCTCTCTCTCTCTCTCTCTTTCTTAAGTCTAAAAGTATAAACGTAAATAAAAAGTCACAAGGCGGGGCTATCTCCCAAAAATTGTCATTTTTCAAATTGGATCTCGTCGATTCTGAGGATGCAATTTTTGTCAAAGGTACAATAATTAATTTAGATAAAGTTTTCTGTCGACGTTTTCTTTTGAAGTTTTACAATGGACTTAAATATTAGTTCAAGACGAGCAAATCAAATACCTATTATACAAAAATATTTACTATGTGCTAAATTTTTTTTAAAGCTTATGTATCTAATGTTTGATAATAATTGACCCAAATCGGTCATTATTATTACAACGCAATAAAGCGAGATTACATCGTTTTGATTGACGCAATATTTAAGGTATATTTAAATATTTCTATGTTTCTTCTTTCTTAATTTATAATAGTCTGATTTTTGCAATTTGTAAGTTTTATACCTATGATTCATTTATTATTTCATTCATTTCATATTTTACCTTAGTATCTCTGTTTTATAAGACTAGAAACTGGATATATACAATATCGCTAAGTAGTAGCATTCACCGTCAAAAACCATGGATAAAAAAAATATTTCTTTCGAAATCATATGAATTGATAATTATATAGATATACTAGCGACCCGCTCGCGGCTTCGCCCGCTTTAACCACTAAATTATTTACTTAAAACACTAACATTATATTCATGTTTTGATATACCTTAATGTATATTTTCAACGCACTTAAGATTTAATTATTAACGCACTTAATATTTAATATCAACGATAATATATAATTTATTTTGTATAGAAAAATAACTTTTTCATTTTTGGGATTTTTTAAATTGTATTAGGCTTTTATAGAGTAGTTAAAGCTATGGTTTCATTTAAAGTGGTGCTGACAAAAATACTATATAATTGAGCATATTTAATATCTATAGTGATTTTTTTGTGAATACAACCAATAATTGTTACAACACTTGCAAAGAAAGCATATTTCAGGCTTTTTTTTATTCTTATACCTTTTGAGAAACTACCAACATTCTTATCGTTAATAAATTATTTTTTTCAAAATAAACATTTTTTAAATATTTTGAATATTTTCGCGCCATTATGACGAAAAAATTAGACAAAATAGTTTAAATTTTTCGTTCAATTCAAAATGTTCAAATTAAAAGTTAAAAAATATTGATCGAAAATAATTATACTGTAGGAGTATTATATATCCTGTTTAAACTTGTTTTTTTATGATATTATGTAGAATAATATATTCTATCACACATTCCTCTTCACACTTTTTACTCTTTAACTATAATACGTAAATATATTTTTAGAGGTTACTCTGTACTAAGATGGCAGCTCTGTTCCCGCACTTACGTCCCTGATATATCGATATAATAAATCATTGGAAAGAAAAGGAGATACGCAATTATATTGCATTTTTTCTTTTTTTCATATTTGAAATGTATTAACAAATTTACGTATAATTCATTTGTTTTGAATATAACATTAAGGTTGATTCATAAAATATATTTGGTACTTCCTTAACATGATTATTTCATGTATTTTTTTTATATACAAAGTTTTGATTAAGTTCTCTTGAGAAATATATGTACTGTAAATGAATGATTAAAATGCCAATGATTAAAATGTATTGATATCCCCACGTGATCCATCTAAACCCAATATAAACTTTTATAAACTACAGCAACCAGCTCGCGGCTTCACCCGCTTAAGTTTGTAAATTATTTGTTTGTTTCGGTACAGGGAATTACGTTCCTGTTTTAATAAATAATGTATGCTTGCAGCGCACTTATGATTTCTAATGTGAAAATTATTAAAACCATGGTGGTATTTTAGATTTTCATTACAAAAATTATTATTTATAAATTTTGTTTGCTTGTTGGTTTCTCTGTAAGTCGACGTTTATCTCAGAAACGACTTAAGCGATTTAAAGAGCTAAGACGTGAGCGCGGTGCGGGAACGGTAAAATCGGTTTAATTGTTTTTATTGTAATATTCGTCATGTATGAATGGTGTAATGATTAAAAAACTGACCTTTATAACTATTTATTTATATCCTCATAGAGAAACGATAGCTTTTTTGGGCACTGTTAATTTTTTAAGAAAATAAATTTGATAAAAATACACTTATTTATCTATTTATCTATATATATAAAAGGACATGTACCTGACTGACTGAGGTAAGACACAGAGCAGAGCAGAGCCGTAACCGCTGATGGGAGAAACGTGAAATTTGGACAGATATTTATTTCAATAATTTGGACATCCACTAATAAGGGATTTAGAAAATTTTTTTACCCTAAACGGATGAAATAGAGGTTGAAAGTTTATATGGATTTTTTTTAAAACAGCACCGATTTTCATAAAATTTAAAAGTCAGCAGACTCTTTAAAATATTTCATTGAACGCGTGTTTCATGGTTTTTAGAATTCATCCTCTTAGGGATAAATTCTAAAAACAATGGACGGGGTTAAAAGTTTATATGAAAAAATATTAAAATCGCCACCGATTTTTATAAAACATTAAATTCAGACTGTTAAAAATATTTTATTGAACACGGTTTTCGTAGTTTTTTTAGAATTCACCCCTAAGGGTGCTAATAAGCAGGCGAAGTTGCGCGCGCCCGTTAGTTTTAAGATAAAAATTAAAAAAATAAATCTTATATATTATATTGTTATACTGTAATAACATATAACATATTTATCAAAATGAGAATGTATTGTTTTGTTTAATAGCTCCTGAAAGTTATTACAACACATGCAACGAAAGATCATTTTAGAAAGTTGTTTAATTATATTAGAATTATAAAAACTACTAACATTTTTATGGTGAATAAAATATTGTCTGTGTTTTCCACCTGAAAAACACTAAGGGGAGAAAAAATATTAAATATATATAAAAATATAGATACCACATTAGTATCGATACTGTTGTACTGGTAATAATAAATGAAAAAAATGATATACTACGTACGGGATACCTTTGTATGCAAAGTTTAAAGCTATTCATTATGACAGAATATAAAATATATATATTTTAGATGTCCCTCTGTACTACGATGGCGATTTTCCTTTGAAAATTAGTTATTGTAACATAACTCCTAACAGTTACACTTGGCATCGTCAACTTTTTGTAGATGTCTTCTATGAAATTGTAGTACATCACTTTGCTGTATTGTCAATAATTTCCACAGCGTACGTGATATAAGGTTTTTTTTTGGTATTGTTTTACACCATAATCGTCTAATTGTAAAAGAATTTTCCAAATTGGTCTCGTAGTTTCGGGGCCTATTCAAATCAAATAAGGAAACAAAAAATCTAATCGACTGTCTTAATAATTTTAGTGATATCGATGCACCTCCCCCTCACCCCCACAGAGTTACTCGCCACGGTGCGCGAGGCCACACGGCACACACTCCGCATTTTTTATTGTTACATGATTTTCTTTAGATTGATATTTTTAAATTCGTTATATCTTTTGAATGGGATATCCAATTTTATTTATTTAAAAAGTACTTTATGCAGAGGTATGAATAATATGGTTTGATTATTGTCGGCACTTTTGTTAACTTATAAAATATAAAAAAAAGGTTATATTGTCATAACTACAGTAGTTGGACATATGCTATCGCGGACTTTTATATAAACATTGATGCGTTCTATAATACTGTAGAACACTGTTTTGTTCTATCATCAATAGTTTTCGCAGCGCATGCGATGATAGAATTGTTAAGATCAATTTCTTCTCACCTTGGGTTACATTATTGCATTTTTATTAGGGATCTCTATTTTTTTTGAAAATGTAATATAGCCTATGCTGGTCAGTAAAGCTGCAGCTTTCTAATAGTGAAAAAAATATTGAAATCGGTCCGGTAGTTTTTGTGTGAAAACTCTACAAACATACATACATACATACAAAAATACAAATCTTACCTCTTTATAATATTAGTATAGATATATAGATATATATATAAAAATGGCAATTCACAGTTATAACAGAACGCTTGCTTGTCGAATGGCGTCAATATCGTGCGTGTCGAATCCAATGCGGGCTATTGCGATAACGTAAACGCTTATACAATAAACACGACACCTCAACAGTTAACCATTTCTGATAATTTTTTTGTTCTAACAAAAATAGTGTAAACGATAAAATATTAGAATATATTATTATATATTATTAATAAACAATACTTGATTCTACAATTGTAAATTGTTGAATCAAGGATTGTTTTTTAGATTAAAAAAAATATAGGTAGTTAATGTTTAAATTTTATTTAAAAAAATAATTAAAATTTTTTTATTTATATGGAATTGTTTATACCTAAAACATAACCATTACATTAGATAATATGTTACTATTATATAATTTCTATCATCGTAAATTAGCACAATAAATGTTTAGTGTGTATTGTGTCGCTGCGACCTGTTAAGTGGGCGACCTTGACAGTGACATTTAGCGTTGAGTTTAAAATTTAAATATAAAATGTTAATAGACTAATGATTTCTTAAATTCCTTAACACAAAAGTATATTATATCTGTTTATTGAAATAGACAAATAATATAATATGAAATTTTCAAAAGCTCACGTTTTTGTTACGAATAGCAGGGTCAGCAAAATGTAAGGGAAGGGTAGAGAAACACAGCATTTACGGTTTGTACTGAGTTCGATCTCAGTCTGTTCTACAAAATGATTTACATATAAAAAACAATTTTATCAGGTCAAAATAGATCTAATCACGCAAATAACAATATTTTTCACAGGCACTCTAGTGCAACACTTTCTAAGTGGTCCTAAGTCCAAGAAAGGTTCACTTCGGTCTCTATTTTTCTTGCGTGTTCGGAACATTGTAAGCTAAGTTACGGATGATTTGATTGAACGCCGCGATTTTTCGTACTAAAGTGGGGTAATGTAAATAGCTTAAATGAAATAGCATTACAAGCATCTCGTGCTCAGTGGCTATACTACTACGCCATGACGGTGACAACTTTACTAAAATTTTTTATATCATTTAATATTTTAATGCCAAAATGCTGTGACAAGCATATTTTGCATAATATTGTAAAGAAAATTTTAATATCACATCACTCCATTTGAAATTTTACGCCCACTATTGAAACTCATCATGTTAATCGAAGGAATGGAATGACACAAGAATTAAACTACGTATTCTAGATCACAAATAGATTGTATTGAAATATTCCCTATCTTAGAAACTTTGCGGCAGATTTTTATCCTCATTCTGATCCCTCTTCATTTTTATTAAAAATGAATAAAAATTAAAACGCTCTGTTTGCGACATGACACTTAAATTATATTAAATATATAAATACTAGGCTAAAAAACGAACGATAATAATTCTATTCACATTAAAAGTAATAAATTTAATAAGCTTAACTTAGATGAATCAGGTAACTTTTATTTCTTTGGAGAAATAAATAGATAATGTTATAATTAAGGGGCGTCATATATCAAAGGTAATCCCCAGAGCCAAAATTATGCCGAAAGTCCTTTCTCTTTACACGTGATTCACGAAAGATTGGAATTCCAAATTTTTTAGTATCTACCAAGAATTGGAACATGACGTCACCGTTTACTTCCTTACAAATCACCTTCATTAGACCGGTTTCGTTTTGAGATTTAAAAAAACATCCTTTTACCGAGTACACTAAACCAATAGATAACAAAATAATGTTATACTAGAGTTCGATAGATGATAAGAAGATTCAAGCATTTGAATTTGTACGTTTATTTTGATTTACTTTGTAATACCGTGTTTAAGAAAGTGGACATGGACAGCGTAATATGTCGAAGAATAGACTCAATGAGTGGCATGACAAAATATCAAATAACAAAGAATATTTTAAGCTGATTTATTTTATTTTTTTTAAGAATATTTTAATGTTTTGTAGTTAGAAAATGGTAAAATATTCTTTAAGGTCATATGCCAGTGTCTTGACTGTAAACGCGGGGTTGTGAATACCGAATGTTTTTTTTTATTTCTCCACTTCTCCATAAAAGATTGATCCATGAATTGAATTCAAAAGGAGTTGACACTAGGTTCTCTGTTGAGCTGCTCGTTTTTTTAAAATAATCTATCTATATTTCTTGTAATCAGCTAGGAGACTGACTTAAGTCTTACTTAGAAATAGCAACGTCTTAACTGTCACGGCCAATTAATCTGTAACCTCGATTGGGTTACAAGTTTTTACTAGTAAAATTCTGTTGCATTGTTATTTTAGAGTATTCCGATTTATTACCTAATGCAATCAATATTAACGACATCGTGGTGCAATTGGGAAGTGCTTCGTTGTACAAGCGATGGTAATGGGTTTGATTTCAACTCGACGTAACGTGATATATTTTTATTTCTTGGGCAGGCAAGTGCGGCGTTGGATTATGCAATATATGGAACGTAGTTACTATGTGCCACCTACCATGATCGTCAATATAAAACCATATAATTTCCAGTGGCCTGCTGTGGAGACTATAAACGTGACGGGTTTTGGGTTCGAACCCTACTCGAGGAACCCTACTTTCATTTTTTTGGTCTGGTGTCAAGGTAAAGCGCGGCGTTAAGTTAAAAAGAATTTGGCGGAAAATACGGGAACGGAGCATCTTAACACTAAGTTTCCTTTGCCTAACCTGCTGTGTGCTGGATACAGCGTGAAGCTGATTTAATTTTTATAATTTATTAAGAAAGGCATATTTCCTGAGAAATGCGGTACAAATTTAATGTATAATAAACAGCGGTATCGATTATGCTCGAAGGCATTTTGATAAGAATAATTCGATTTTAATTACCGTCACCGTTCTCTCATTAACGGTCTGGATATTTATCGGTTTTTTTCAGTTTTACTTCAAATTACGGGATATTTAATTACAATGATACTTCATTTTAAATGAGCAAATCGATAATGCAAATAATATTAAAAGTAAATACGTTATTTCAAACTAATAATAATCTGTGGTCTTATAGAAAAAAAAACTATCAAAATTTCAAACTCTGTCATTATTAGGAAGCAACATTATTATACATTAATAAATAACGACAAAACAGACAAAAGACGAATATTTAATCTTAAAAATGGCTGTCGCTAAAGTAATTGCAACATTTTTAAATTGAGTCTCACAAAATGACCTAGTTGACCGCTCGTCGGGCGTAGAACGTCTTGTTAGTGGTACAATGTACAATGTTATGAGAAGTTATGGCTTTTAATATTAAACAAATAAATCTATGGAGATGTTTTTAAATAGAGACGTTGAAATTTATGAAGAAATGTATGAAAGAAAATATAGCATGCATATTTTTATTATTATTATGATTTAGCTTTGCATTGTATCGCGCATATAGCAGGATAGACAGAGGGAAACCTGACAGTGTTAAGATACTCCGTTCCAATTTGCGTGTTAAGTGGCCGAACTCAATGTCGATTTGCATCGGCACCAGAGCAGAGAAATGTAAATATTCAATATTTCATTGCTTCAAGTGTGATCGAACCCACGCCCTGTCGCTTTTTCGTTTATAATCTTTTAAGTAAGTGAAAAAAGTTAGTTTATGTAGATGTATATTAATATTAATATCCCGTATTAATATCGTTTCTAATATAAGCGTAACTTATGATATAATTTGTAAGTCTAGTCTTGATAATGCATTTCTATAATAAGATACAAAAAATATAGATTTAGATAGTATGAAAATAGTAATACAATAATAATGACTACTATACTTAAACATACAAAAGTTTCGCTTTCGAGATAAATGGGAATATTTATTATTGGGTGACACCCAGAACAACACTACATATTTTTAAAATGTTTACCTGTTTGTTGGTTTGTTTGTTGTCTGTGCATTTGTTCGTGCTAATTTCAGAACCGATTTAAGTCAACTGTCAAACTTTTAGTGTTTATTTTATTTAAATCGGTTCATAATTGAAAATCTATATTAATACATATAAAGTATTTAGATCGGCAAAACTGTTATAAAATAATTTTATTATTGAATTGGCCAATGTAATGATAATGTTATTATAACACAAAAGCAATTCAGATTAGTAAATAAATAATTGTATATAATACTAGCGGGCGAAGCCGCGAGACAGTCGCTAGTATTAAATAAAACTAACCTTTTTATAAAAAAATCTAACCATTCGTAAAAACAACACGATAAGAAATGCAGTTACATAATTATAAAATAGGTATATAACTTAGAAGAATTGTTATAAACTTACTTTCATTTTATTTTAGTACATTTGCACATATAATTTTTTATATGTAACTATGCCACGACACGATTAACATTAAAATGATAAAGCCTTAAGGTTACTAAACAACCGTTTTACTATTGAAAATGAAATTAAAACGAAGGTAGTAATCTTTTTTCTTACAAAATGTATATTTATAAATACCTAATATAAAATTATAATATTGTTTAGTTACTCGAAATAAACCAGATATTTTTAATTTCAAATGAAAACTTGTTAATCAAAAAGCATATCCAATATTAATAATTTAATTAGTCTATAACAAACAATATACTTACAAAAATATCATAAATTAGAAAAATAATAATAAAAAATTACTAACTGTAAAATATTAGAAATCCAATACACAAAAAATCACTAGAAAATCACTTTTAAATTTTGAAAAAAATATATTAATATTGAGGTAAACTGAACGAATGTATCAAACGGCGTGCGCGCGGCAAATGTGTGCATTGTATACGTCCACTTCTGCCTTAGTATTACTTTACACCTGTAAAATAGTGGTAAACAATGTTTGGACAGCGCTTAACTGTAATAATGGTTGTGGGTTCGATCCCCGCTCTGAAGAATATTTTTTTAATTTAAGCCGTATTTCGCACATGGCAGAGAAGGCAAAGGGAACGTAATGTTAAAACACTACTTTCTCCACTTTCCGCTGAATTTTCGAAACATTGCGTGTCAGTAGCGGAACTACAGCGGAGAATATATATTTAAATTATTTGCATTTCTCCTTTCTTATAAGATAAAGTTGCGGCGTTGAGTTACCACAGGTCACGTCGCAATGTCTCTATTTCGAACGGAAAATTGGGAACGGAATTTTTTCCCACTAATAAGCGTATAGCGTGACACTGATTTAAAAATAAAAAGAGCTATTTAATTATATTCAAATTTTATATGACCTTGCTTAAAACCGCATTGATTTCGTGGTTTCTTGCCAAAGATAATATTTGCGTTATTTAGAAATTGTGTTTATTATTATATAACTAGTTGAGGTGTGAAAAATGTAGGTTTGTTTGTTTAGTTTCTGCATTGTTATGCATTGGATTTTTATTTTTTGGCCAGACGAGACTTTGCTATGATCCTAGTAAAATAATAAATTAAAGTTATTTATTCTTTATATTGTTAATGTATTTTCGGAATTTAGTCTGTTAGTAGTGTTGATATTTAAGACATTCAGGTCTCCACTATCTACTAGTGTTATTGATAGTATGTAGGTACATTTAAAAATGTTTATTACGGAAAAAATAATATTAATATATAAATGACACAAATTATAAGGTATATTTACAAATGATGGCGCAAAAAGATGGTAAATTCTGTTTTTGCTTTCCATCATTTTAAAATGACTGTATGATATGGATATGGATGCTAAAAATATTATTTATTTATGAATTCTACATTCAAGAAGTTAAAATATATATTCAAGAAATATATTAGAATTTTAACAATTTTCAACGTTCTTTATATAAAATAATTATAAATAGGTATTCTACTTAAATAAATTAATATTTTTTTTAACATAAAAATAATTGCTTAATCTATCTTTACTATTTTGATTTATTTGCAATCGGGTCATGTGATTTTGTGACACAGACCTCCTTCATTTCTTAAAATCAAAATAAATCAGCTTCACGCTGTATACCGCACATAACAGGGTGGGCATGATGGATGGTGTCTTAATCTAATGTTAAGACACTCCGTTCCCCTCTTTCCGCCAAGTTCCAAAGACATGGCATATTGAGTGGCGGAATTCAACGCCGCTCTTTGCCTCGACACCAGAGCGAAGAAATGAAAATATAAATGTAAATAAATATTTTATTTCTTCGAGTAGAGCTCAAACCCACAATCAGTTGATTTTACAGTCATTTTATAGTCGTGCCTCTGCGCCACGACTGACCTCCTTCCTTTCCTAGAGTCTCGATATCCATGATCACCTTCTCGTCTCCTGACCTGCCTTCCTCTTCTACAAAGAAATTTACCTACAGTTAAACACTTCGCCATGATAGTGTGTTTATAGTTTAGTTTATTAAGCATTTTTGATAGTTTCATTAACGAATTAGGTACCTAGTTAAATTTATTATAGATTTTTTGTGATCTGGTTACGACTTGTAATATTTTTTCCCTTTAGTTCTGATATTTTCTTAAAGATGAAATATGTGACATGAATTACCACATAGCATTTGGAATTTGAAAAAAAAAATTTTCCTTATCTTTTACCTTGGTGATGCAATCTTACTTATGTATAAAATTCATATTTCATGTTTCATACAGTTTAAGTAAGTAAGGCACCTGAGTACAAATTGTTAGTACAAATCTTAAATTCCACTTTCTTGGATATTTTTGTTAATATTTTTGTTTATTTACTAGTACTACACATTGTATCCCGCACCCAGAGTGCAGCAGAGGGAAGTTAGTGTTAAAATATTCTATTTCCCACTTTCTTTGGCGGTACTCTATTGAGTCCGGGCTTCAAAAAAATAATATTAAATCAAATTCAGTATACAACCGTAAAACAAAAAATAATTCACGCTGACTAATGTTTACATTTGGTTATTCGTGACGCAAAACCGATAATGCAACATGGATGACGTTTCTAACCATTTATTTATGCATACGGATACTGAAGCAAATTATTTAATAAGACGACAAAAATATTTACAAAATACTAAGTACTACACAGTCACTAATATATTATGTATAATAAAAAAAAATATATGATTCATATAAGTAGATATTATATGAATTTAGGGTACATTCATATATTTCGTTTTATAAAAATATTTTATATACTTTTTTCTGAGTTTGTATAAAAAACTAGTCGTTCCACGCTTAGTAAACAAAAATACTTCTTTTGGAAAATGTATAAAAATTTGAATGTATAAAAATTTGAATGAATTCGACTTCAACTTCACGTTTTGAAATCAAATTTCGCCGCCAGTTTACCAAACCATCAGTGAAACTCATCATTTTTTTATCACCTATATACTTATTAACTGACTTTTGTAAAAGGAAGAGGTTTTCTTAAAGAAAATACTACTCATATCTACTCATTAAAGACAATGTAAATAATATGTTGTAAGTTCATGGCGTTACTTAGAACCTAATCACAGGCTGATGTGACAAAAGACAATTGTTACACGCTCGTTCTAAGGTCATGGTGTCGCCAAGGTTGTACCTTAAACGTGTTGTTTATATTTTGTAATTATTTTTTTCTCCATTTTTTATATTTAGTAAATTAGGTGGGTAGATACAGAACTTAAAAAAGTAATGATATTAATAATTAACTAAGTATAATTAAAAATCAATTAAAATTTGCCGTTACAATGATACATAGCGTTAATAACTGTTTCAATAATTGTTATAGTAAATTGAAACATCTTTAATAAATATAACAAAAATTATATTAAAATTAATTATTAATATTAAAATATAAAAAAAATATATAACGAACGACGCCCCTCCCGACACCGACATCAAAATTCAATGAAGGACAACGACGTGTTTTTTATATTGCAGCAATTACGAAAATGCTTAAAATAACTCGCATAAGTCTTTTTTATATTATAGAAGAATGTCTAGCATATTTTGCAAAATTTGCGGGGATTTTTTTATAAATATCTCCGCAAGCACTTAGATTAGTTAGTATAAAACCATTTAGTTTACAGGAGATTTCCATCATCTATTAACTATAGAGTTTACCTGTTAATCATTCAATCCCATGAAATCGATAAGTAGTACACAAGTATTTGAAATATTTACTTATATGAATAAACCATATGATAATATTTGCCTTTCCGTGTATCATTTTAGTGGGACGATTTGTGAGGTGACGTCAGTGTGATATTACCTATACGCGATTCATAATGGTAGTAATATGCTAGCTACACATCCTATATAGTCAGTCTAATGGGTCTGTACTTAGTAATTTGTGTTACATTATTGAAACTGCCTGGCGTTTACAACTTAGCTTTTTTTTAATGTGTAGAATAACCTAGTGTGTAGAATAAAAATAAATCAAAAGAAATCAGCTTCACGCTGTATCCCGCACAAAGTAGGATAGGAAGAGGGAACCTAGTGTGAAGAGACACCGTTCCCCACTTTCCGCCGTGTTCTGGAGGCATTGCGTGTTGAATGGCGGAACTTAACGCTGCGCTTTTGCCTCGATACCAGAGTGACGAAATGAAAATATAGTGTGAAGAAGATACCCAAAAATCCTTGACGAAACTCGTAATTTATTTCGACGCACGAAGAACGGCAAAGCGGTGGGATCCGACGATATCCCGATCGAGGCGAAGCGTGGAAATCGTTGAGCTCTCTTAGTGTGTCATGTTTACTGATCTTTTTAACCATATCTTGAATACTGGGAATATGTTATACCCGTGGCAGCTTTGTTTTTTTACGCTATTTACAAAAGAACTAGCGTTTCAAATTGTGGTAGTTAAAGGAGCATTACTTACGTGTACTATCTTTGATTCTTAATATGGATTTCAGCCAGAATCGGGCACTGTGGATGCTCTGCAGATATTGACGATGGAAGATGAAAGTGCTTTGCTATGTTTATCCCTGGAGTTGAACCCCCCGGACGCACCAGAAAGCGCTGGTTGGATGTCCTGATGCAGGACACAAGACCCAATCAATCAAACACTGAGGACGTTAAAGACCGTACAAAGTGAAATAGGCTAGGCAGGGAACTGAACCTGGCATCATACGTCGGGATTAATGCCAGGTGGAAGAAGAAGAAGACACATACCTCATACTTAATTTTTCGACTATTTAATAATCATTGCGTATTTGATGGCGAAATTATTTGATGGAATCGCATGCTTCACTGTCTATTCCTATGCCTATTTTTTTTAAAACATACTTAAGTAATAGATATATATTATACAATAAATATATATAACTATCATGAACGTATCGGGGTTGAGTCCCGCCACTCAACACGCAATACTGGCCCAAATTCAGCGGGAAAGTGAGGAACGGAGTATCTTAACACTAGGTTTCCTCTGTCTACCCTGCCGTGTGTGGGATACAGCGTGAAGCTGATCATAAGCGAGTAAAACATATCGCATATTTAAAATAAACACAAATGCTAAAATTCCTGCGTAGTTTCCAATATTGTAAAACATTGAACTTGTACTTACACTTAACATTAAAAACACCTTAGCACCGCACTAAACGTTATATTTGACTATCTCCTATCATTGATTAGAGTATTATCTGGCCTATATTGTATGTGGTGTAAAATAATACCTATTAATTAGATACCTCGTTTATGATATCAGAACAAGCCCGAAATAATTCGATACTAATAATTAACGTATTCTTGTATTACTCGTTAATTATGTTACATTCAGAATTGTTTGCTCTGTTTTGGTTACTTTGATTCTATTGTAGGTATAAACTAAGGCCGTTTTGTGGTTTTTGTTATGAAAACTTCATAGTTAAAAGCGCGGCGTTGTGTTACGCAACTCACCACGTCTTGAAAATTGGGTGGAAAGTTGGGAGTGAAGCGTACACTTTTTTTCTTTAGCGTTACTCTGTATCCCTACACTTCGTTCTCCATTTTCTGACGAATTCTAGAGGCCTTGCGTGTTGAGGGACGGAACTCAACTCCGCACTTTTGCCTCAACACCAGAGCGAAGAAATGAAAAAAATAAGTATTTCATTTGTCGTGTTGGGATCGAACCCATATTTTTAGTCTAGTTAATGTTAACTCTTCACATTTACTATTTAAAATAGCTTAATTATGGTTTTTTTTTATGGAAAAGGACAAGGCAAACGAGCGTTCGGGTCACCTGATGGTAAGTGATTACCGACGCCCACGACCCCGTGCAACACAAGAGGAGCTACAGGGATGTTGCCGGCCTTTAAGGTGGAGAGGCTATTTCCTTAAGTATAATAATTTTGCCTCAATGTGAAATATTAATCAAATATTACTAAAGAAAATAATTTAAAAACATGAACATAAAATAAAAAAATAGAACAACCAATAGTTAATCCATCTCTCCTTTTTTCGCATAATAAAAGAATGAACTAACATTCCTACATACCCATTTTAGTTTAACAGGCCTTCTTCAAAATCTTAGATTTTTTGAAAAATGGTGGTATATGTTTAATTTTCGAAAATTTTATGTTTGTATAAAATTTGAGTAGTTTCCTAACCTTAAATACCATATACACTTTATAACTATATATACTATAATACAATAAATATGTATATTAATGCAATTACCGTTTTCCCACGTTTGTATCTAACCACTAGCCAGTTACCCCCTTAATCATAGAATAATGAGACCTTCCTTTATAGAAGTGACTTCACCTAAGGCGTTGTACGTCATCTAATATCTTTGCTATTTTATAGGTATATAGATATCTATCTAGTTATATTATGAAGATATAGCGTGGATATCTTAAGTAGATATATTTATTCACGCTGTATCCCGCATTTATCAGGGTAGGCAGAGGGAACCTAGTGTTAAAATTACTCCGTTCCGCCGATTTATGGAGGCATTGCATGTTAGATGGCGAAACTCAACGTCGCGCAACGCCAGAATGAAGAGATAGAATCCGCAACCAGTCGCGTTTACAATCACACACGTGGGGCACTGCGCCACGACCGGCGTCTTGATGTATAAGTTTACGATCTTATTTTTCAGCTTCACACTGGTATATGCGGTATACAATAAAGTAAGTGGCGGGACTCAACCAATTCCTCTCAACTCTCCTATTGTTACCAGAGTGGGAGCCACAACCTTGCTGTTTTCAGTCGGACGCTCTGCCGCTGTCTCTCACGGCGGTCTCAAGTATAAGATAATAGTCGTTTTGTAATATGAATTATTGCTCTATACTAATACAAAGCCTGGCCAATGCCAGACTAGAAAAACATTTATAAAGATTAAAATATATTCAAAATACATAAAATAATAAAAAAACTCAAATCACTCTAGTTTCAACAAAATATATTCTCGATATGTTTACTTGTAGTTGTGTATATTTAATATTTCCTCGCTTTGAGAACGAGACAAAGCGCGGCGTTAAGTTCCCGTCCGTTCCGTGAGAGTGTTAAAACTAGCATTCCTACGTTCACTCTACCTACCCTGCTGTGCGGGATATAGTATGAAGCTAAAAAAAACTAACTATTGAAATACCATGGAATAAAATTTAATGAAACCCAGAACTATCCCAAGCAATAAATAAACAAACAATCAAAATTCCCAAAACGTATTGAAAATATTAAAGCTATTGTATTAGCATATTTTTGCATATTATTTATAATAATTATTATTTAATATATATATAGGTATATGTATAAAATTATAAATCATACGTAATATGGAACATGGTATCTATTTTGGAAAATCCAAGCAGTTTTGTATGCACATACAAACAACGAGTCTTTATTCGACCAATGTCAATAATTTAGATTAACTTTTGTTTATTTTATACGCTGCCCAGGTTGTTATATAAACAGCTAAAATATATTTTAAAAATTTACATAGATGATTTTTCCACTAAATAGTGGAAGAATATTCACGTTTTTAAGTTAATTCATTTTTTTAGCTTTACTATGCTTCGCTATCACGGTATCAAGGGAATCTGAAAACCTAGTGTTAAGACACTTTGTTTCCATTAACATACTTTCTTTCCTACATTTACCTTTCCTTGTCAATAGAGCGAAGAAATAGAAATGTTAAATATTGTATTTCTCCGAGTGGGAATCGAACCCAAAATCTCCTCTACAGTCTTACCCTTGCCCCTACACCACGACGACAACCGAATTATGCAATGATAATATTATATGTAATCGTGAATACAGTCACTTACAGCTAATACTAATACTATTTAAGTGTATGTTTCAAATAAGGATATTTATAGGTAAATTTCATTTTATATTTGATCGACACTCCGCCAGAGTTGCACCTGTCACGTGTGGATTCAATTTCAAAGGAATGAATAAGTAAGTAAAGCCAATTTAATGTGTCACTATTTTTAACAAAAAATTGGCTATTACTATTTTTAAATTAATTTTTTGATAGATATTATATCTATGTTCATATATATATTTTTTATTTCTGTTCTGTTGATAACCAAAGTTTCTCAAAATACATTTCTTTTTTCCCCAAATAATAAGGCGTATTTAGTACAAAAATACGTATTTGCTATTTTTGAAATATTGGTGGAAACGCAATAAAAGTTTGAAATAGTTTTTCCGCATACATTATATTATAGGCTTGTTTTTTAGTTTAATACTGTATCACGTGTATTGCAGGATAGGCAGAGGGAATCTAGTGTGTGAACACTACGCTCCCACTTTAATTTGAATTCTAGAGGCCTTGCGTCGGATCCCCAGGAGTGGGAACCAATCCTACAACCGTTTACAATCACACGTTTGTGTTACTGCGACACAATGGCCTCAATATAATATAATATAGCCATTTAACTTATTTTTTAAATTCACAACACAACAATGAGTTATACGTAATAGTGTGTGTATTTATCATTTTCTACTCTGGTAATACAATTTGACATTTTGAGAAAGCAAGTGTTTAGACATAATATGATACCAAATAGAATAGGCAGGCTCATTATGTTTGTAATAAATACAGACATGTAATATACGATTAATAATTAATTAGAAAACGTATAAAAAATTGAACGTAGCGAAATTTGAACACGCGCCTCTTTGGAAACCGTCCAAGCACTCTGACCAACTAGTTATTACTACACACTAGCCCCAAACAAAAATTAAGAATAAACAAAAAAATATAATTTTTCATAAAAAAAAATGAAAATAATAGGTACGTGTTAGACTAAAGTCACTTAATTACACAATGTTAGATGTTTTAATAAATGAAAGATTTCAAAATTCAATTATTTTATTTACCACTACATTAATTTTGTTAGCGCTCAATCATGATAATCCGTAGGGCTCGCTCGGTGATTGATAAATTGCAGTTTCAATACAGTTTCAAAAAGAACTTTAATCCTTACAAATAACTAAAATGCGAAAGCTTCATCTCAATCTATAGTTTTTCTTTGACTAATTATATTTCTTTACAGGCTTTTTCCATGCTCTCCCAAGTGTATTTAAGTTATTGCATGTATATTAAAATGGGTTCAACGCCCCAATATGTCTAATAATATATTAATAGCGTCCTGATTAGAATTTGCATCAACAACGTTGTTAATATTTAAAAGTTGTTAAGGTTTAGATCCGTTACAATGATATAACACTTTAAAAATGTTAAAAATACTTAATTATAATAATATATGCAATACAATATACTTAATTGAATATAAAAATTACACGAGTTATAAACAAACTATTTTTTTTATATACAAACTAATATATAAACTTTATTGCTTAAACCGATCTTTTCCAGGCAATCTTTGGTTTTTAGTTTAGTTTAAAAAATAACTCTCAATATCGAGGACGTCAAAGCGCTGGGGATAGGGCCTGACTGTAAATATGACGGTTGTGGGAACACCCACATCGTTATTTGAAGGAATGTTTATATCTCAAAGATATTCCACTTCTCTGCTTTCGTAGACATAGCGCGGCGTTGAGTTGGGCCGTATTAAAAATGAAGCAGAATGTAAGAAACGGAGTGTTTTAAAACTCGAATTTCTTATGAAATTGCGTCAGTTGAAGCGTTAATAAGATCTAGAAGCCAAAAAAAAAAGAAAAGGCCGCTTGTTGTGGATTTCTGTAATTTGTCAGTACAAATTGTAAAAGAGGGATGAATATTTTTATCCACAAAATTTATGCTTAAATTTGTATGCGGACTTTATTATTATATCTCATCTGGAGGTACAAAGCTATTAACAAAATGACAATATTTTTAGGGTTCTGTACCTTTTAAGGAAAAAAGATACCCTTATGAGATCACTTTGTGGTCCGCCTGCAATAAAAATTCAGGAATGCTTGGAGATATCGAGTTAAAATTCAAACCATCAGATCACCAGACTCAGATCGGGTGCATGATTTCCTGAAAAAAAAAATGGATTTATATATTTACTTAAAAAAAGATAGAAACGCATATTTCGTAGTTGACTATGAAATTTGGCAGCAAGCATCTACAGGTTAAATGATAACATTCTGACATTTGTGGTTAAATACTAAAAGATAATAGCTAGCTCATGTGCGGTATCTGATGAAAATCTCGTATGCATATTGGTGTGCGTATTCCAATAAATATTTTATTATTTTTATATGATGCAGTAATTATACGGAACCCTCGGTGGTCGAGCCCAACTTGTTTCATTTCCTTACATTTTTATTGATAAAGTGGGACGCCTTCTTGGTGTGATGTGGATATTGGTTCGGTTAATTTTATGTATTAGATTTTACATTTTAAGCTGATATTTTTATTGATATTCTATATTTAAAAATAAAATACAGTTCATCTACTTAAAAATGAGGCCAATCGTGGCGCAGAAGCACTAAGTGTGACTGTAAAACCGACTGGTTTTGCATTCGATCCCCACTTAAGGAGATGAAATTTTACTTAAATTTATATTTTCATTTTTTCGCTCTGGCGTCGGAGTAAAGCGCGGCGTTGAGTTCTGCCACTCAACACGCATTCCCTCCAGAATTTGGCAGTAATATAATTGTCCACTTTGAAAATAGGGAAATCGTCTGTGTTTTTTTTAACTTTTATAATATGAAATTAAATTAAAATTATTATGGCGTTTAAACAAGAGATGTTGTTTACGACTCCCGGATTTGAATAAGAGTAAAAGACTGATTGTAAGCTCATTCGTATGTATGTTCTCAACTTGTTTCCAATACATTGACAACATTTAGGGCCGTAGCAGCCTATATTTTATCTAAATAGACTTATTATTATTTCTCATTAAGACATTATAATTCTCTCATCATGTATCTTTTGAAAATTTTTATTTGCTTCAGCTTCAGGATTTATGCCTCATATAATAGAATAAACAGATAGATTGCGTTTTTATTTTTTTCTTTATAACACACAATTTTTTAATGCCTATGACTGTACGCGACGACGATACGGTTATGAGTTCGACTCCCACTAGAGGGAATGAATTATTATTTATTAATATGTTTATTTATCCGCTCTGATACCAAAGGCGTTGTTCCTACACTCAACACACAATCTTCCGAAAATACAGCGGTACGTTTGAAAACAGAGCGTCTTCGAATCGGTTCCCTCTGTCTACCGTGCTATATGTGGGATACAGCGTGAAGCTGAAAAAAAGACTAATCATTTAAATTATCATATGTCCTGATCAGCACTTCTCAAGAATTTACCTGCATCCTCAATACTTCCAAACAACAACACTAATATGACAGTGTACAGTAAGGTATCGCTAACACTTGACAATACCAACGTGACAATCAGTGTCGTCAGCGCAAATGGGCTATATCCTGAGTCAATTGAGTGGGAAGCTGGTCTCTCTGTTCATACGCCCGCAACCCGCCTCTACGGTCTGACTGGTAAGTATTGACTTGGTGTCCTAGTTTTTCTATCTTTGATTAGATAATAAGAAATTGGATTAACCTACCCAAATTTGTTTTTTTTTTATTTTTTGTGATTTTCGCGGCATTTATTTCGGGTCTTATCCTAGACTACAATGTAAGGTAGCCTAAAATAAAATGATTAGTAGATTTTACATTAAAATCCATCATGGGACGAAGAATCTAGTAAATGTATTGAAAAAAAAATACATTTATTATGAAAAAGTTAAGATTTTAGAACTAAAATAGAAGTAGGTTTTAAAAAATGACGAGAATTCGTGACAAATGATCAACTGTGATCACTTAGTTTAGTCCTGTAAACATTGTGAAATAAAATATTTATGTCGTAATGTTTTTTGTTATTATTTATTAAAAGTATCTGTTTACTAGTTTACGCACACATTTCCTAAATATAAGAGAATTCATTTATTACTTGCGGCTGTTATAGAAGCTTTTATAACTGGCTAGATAGAAGTAAAGCAAAATATTAAAGAAAAAATATACAAATTGAATGTATTATGTATGTTTTAAGAATTTATTCTCAAAAAACAAATAAAATTTCACTTTCATGAGAACAACAATAAATGTAATAATTATGTGTAGATTATGTACGAGACTATATATATGTGTATATGAGAAATTTCTGAACAGAAACGCAACATACATTTTATGTATTACATTCTAAATTATAATATTTTTCTTTTGTTTATTTTATATAGAAATATCAAAAATGAAGATTGTCCTTTGTGTGCTCGCGTGGCTGACAGTGTGTCATTGCATGCCACCGGATAAGGTGAGTTAGAGGGCCTTTGTCCTATTCAATATTTTATTGTCGCCAAAACTGATATGCAAACTACAAACGTGACAGTTGCGGGTTCGATTACTACTTAGGGGAATAAATTATTTTCATTTGCTCGCTCTGGTAACAGAACAACTACCGAATTAAAAAAAATAATAAAACTTTTTTCTTTTAATATTAAGTTCTTTCTGTCTGCAATGCTTGTTCTCTTAAGCATTTGCGGAATATAGCGTGAAGCTAAATTGTATTACAAGATTCATCAAACCCAAAACTGTTCTATTTTGTTCTCCTCATAATGGAACGCAAAATCCTACATAATAGACTAGCTTTTACCTGCGGTCTCACCCAAGTCACGTAAATCCTACCTCCATAAATAGACCGAAGGATCCAACACAAAACACAAACACAAAGTTTCCTGAGATTAACGTATTCAGACAACAAACTTGTTTGCTTTTAAATACATTTAATGTAATAAATAGATGAATAATTTTGTAAGTGAGATCATGCGGTAGTTAATTGAAATTGCAATAGCGACTGTTTGAGCGCATATGCGTTTAGATCACACAGTGATTCTTAGACACAGTGATTTGTCTTACAATGGGTTACTCACTTATGGTCGATTTAATATGGTAGTGCTGAATAGCTATTAACATAATTTGTGACGTCATTGTGGATATATTCATAATGCCTTAGGAATTCGGAGGCAATTAATCAAAGAAAGAGTCTTAATGAGAAACGGAGTTTCTTAATACTAAGTTCCTAGGTTCCCTACCCTGCCATATGTGGGATGCAGCGTAAAACAAAAAAAATGTAATTTCATTTAAAAACATATATTTTTTTTCATATCTCCTTGCATCTCCATTTCCATCTGCACCTAATATCAACATAGTAATTGAACTACCAAGTAAATAATATTTACCATACAGTGTATTACAGGCGAACATACGAGTTAACCTCGTTAGCTGACAAGTGACGACGCTAAATACCTATTTTGAGATTATTAGATCTCATCCCGCTACACTCTTAATTTTATTAGCGTCGCTCGAAATAACCTTCGGGAAGGTCTTTTAAAGGTGTATTGGATCCATTTTTTGCTAAATACGTTGTTTATATAAGGCAAAATGGCATGAGGACGTCGTGGTGCAGTAGAGCGCTACATGTACATGAGCGTGATCATTGTGGGTTCGATCTATTATTTATTTATGTTTAATTTTCTTACTGGGACATTTTATACTGAGTAGTTAGATTTTAATAATTCTTTTTCACTAGGCTCATAGGATGTGCCATATAAATTTTAAAACAGTTGTTTTAAATAAATAAATAAAAATATATTTTTTACAATATTTTTCATCTGTAACTAAAACCTTAGCTATTCCTTCGGTTAAAATTAACAATACACAATTTCTCTATTTAAGCGTAGATTAGGGAACGGATTGATACATGAATAGATATTTTCTTTTTACTTCATGTAGCCAGCATATAACAGGGCAGGCAGAGGAAAAATAGGTACCTAGGTGTTGAAACACTCTACTTCTATTACGCCACATCCGTTTCCCATTTTCCGGTGAATTTTTAAAGATTTCCACATTAAGTGGCGAACTCAAAGTTGCGCTCTGCTTCATTACCAGAATGAGAGTCTAAAAATATTAAATATTTCATTCCTTAGAGTGGAAATCAAATCCACAGCCGCTGCGTTTACACTCGGTTGTGTTTCGGAGCCACGACAGCCTGAATATAATAAACAGTTTTCTCTTCTTATTTTCTAAAATTTAAGGAAATGTTCATTGTGATTCGATTTTAAGTTTCCACTTCAGTAACTCTAAAAGCTCAGTCAGCTAGTCTTTTCGAAATTAGTTTATCTGTGTTCCGACTGTTTAGAATGTTTACCTTGTTTCCTTTTCGCCGTACCCGAGCACACTGGAGTTTTCTATTTTCTAACATTTTAGTGATTTTGCTAAACGTTTTAAATAACAAATTTGCTATATTGTTTTATATTTTACAAGAGACGATATTTAAATTATTAGCGGCCCTCGCGCGACTTCGCCCGCATACTACATATAATTCTTTTATTATGCTGCCTTTTTCATAATTCTCAGACAGTGCAAGCACATGCAGCCGCGTAGGCTGCTTGAGAGACTAACTTCGGCGGTAACAGCGACCCCCGCGGGACTCGAGTCCTCCGGCCGTAAACAGAGCGTCGAATTATTTTGATTTTATATTTCCTCGAAAAGTATACGTCCAAATTGCATGCAATAAGAGCCAAATCTTCTCTTCAATTAATTTCGTTTATGATGGAGAAAGTTTCGCTTGGAAGTTTTAATATCTTTGTCGAACAGAAAAAGAAGAAATATTTGCCATGGTGTCGCGGACTTTATTTTAGAACTAATGAAATTGAATGCTTTTGTAGTACAATGTACTGACGTGTATTGTAACTATTTTAGCAGCGCACGCGCTTAAAGCAATTCGATGGCGTTCATTATTATTATTGTTATTTCGTAGACTTAGAATTAAACTGTAATATGGTATAGCCTACAGCACTCTTGAGGAATGTAGACTTAAATTTATTAAAAATGTTTCAACCTCTTTCCAACAAGCAGATGAAGCCTCTTCATATAATCAAAACGCGAAGCATCGACCTAAACAACGCCCATGGTCTGGCCATGGAGAGTCGATTGGAAAAATCTGTATATCCAACTGGCTATCGCTTGGAGCTGGAGCCGTACATCGAAGACGCGGTCTTTAAAGGTCACGTCAGTATAAACGTGACCTGGATTGAGGATTCTGATAGAATCACTGTGCATTGTGCTCACGAGATAGATATCACCGAGGCGGAAGTCAAGGTCTACGTGCCCATCAACTCGTAAGTCGGGCTTTGGTTATTGTAGTGAATGTATGTTTTTGTAATTAGTATTAGTATTTGGTTATACTTTTTTGGTGTATTTTTTGTGAATGAGATTATATTTTTCTTTTTATACTCTACTCTGGGGCACAACCGCGTGACTTGAGACGTGACAGGCCTTTTGTTGGATTCCTACTCGAGCAAAACTGTGATTTCTTCGCTCTGTTGTCGATGCAAAGCGTTTCGCCACTCAACACGAAATTCCCTCAAAATTCGGCGGAAATTGGGGAGCGGAGTACCTTAACACTAGGCTCAATCTGCCTACTCTCCTATATGTGGAATATACCGTAAAGCTGAAAAAATTTTGTGACCATAGGACAAAAAAAATAACGTGTGAAATTTATATATCTTCATATTTATATATATATTTATATAGATATATGGATGTACATATATTATAACTAAAAACTGTACTACCGTAGCTTCTAAACAAAAGACTACACCAAAATATCAATACGTAAAAATATTTTCCGTCATCCCTCGCCTAAATCCAATGACTTTATGAGGTTAAACCCGCCTCAACCTTCTGCCAGTTTCCATTATCATGATATTTGTAGCTGTATTATACAAATGTGCATTTGTATATTTTATAAGGATATACACACATTGTCTCCGAAAATCTCTATAATATAAGCTATTTGAGGTTAGGAGAAATGTTCGTATTCAAACTATTAAGAAATAGTCGACGCCAGTCGTGGCGATTCGATGGCCTAAAGTGGGGTATGAAAGTGTCATAATACATACTTCATGTTAAACAGAGTGTCATAACTCTAGGTTCCCAGGTTACCTATGTCCACCTTGCCATGTGCCGAATACAGCGTGAAGAAAGGAGATTAGTTACTAGTTACTAGTAGGTAGCCCCACACACATTGCGCAATGTCTTTGCTTGGCGGGATGGCTGCGGACACAATCCCTATTTTCTTTCATTCTTATTTCCCCACTCTGGTAATCGAAAGTGCGACATTGCGGCCCTCTCAACTTAAATTGCCTCTAATCCGGACGGATAGTGTAGTGTCTACTCCGTTGTTGATAAAATACAGCGTGAAGCTGAGAAAAAAACCGACCAAGTGCGAGTCGGATTCGAGAAAGACCTAACCTAGTGATAAGACACTCCGTTCCCCACAAATAAATATAAAAATATCATATTACATTATAAAATATCTATTTGAAAATATTCCCACAGGACAACACTACAGAAAATACCAATAAAAAGTATGGACATGGATGTTAAGAAACCAATAATTACACTGACTCTAGATACACCTGTGTCTAACACATCTACAGGTTACATAAACTTCAGTTTCAAAGGCAACATGCAGACGAGCTACACTGAAGCGTTCTTTAAAACTACTTATATAACTGATCAAGAACTTGAGAGGTAAGTAAATAACGTGTGAAATTAACTATTTGATGAATTTGCAATAATATATAGATTTTTAGTATAAGTTCCTTTATATAGTAAATGTTTATAGCGTTATTTTTGTATATTTAAAATAAAATACCTAGAAAATACCCTTGTGGTGCAGCTAGAACGTGTTTGAATAAAGCAATGATTGCGAGTTTAAATTCCGTTTCGAAAGAACATTTGAAATATCGTATTTTTCTTAAAATTAAAATGGGCAAAAAAAAATTAACTAAAGTTAATAATTAATTAGAGAAAAAGTAGTTATATTTAAAAAAAATCTTTCACTGAGGGACCAAATTCCCGTAATCGTTTTAGCATAAAATAACAGATAAATACACATTGCCTTGAAGACCAATGCTAGCTAGGAGTTATCTATACGACGACTCACCTTGACCCACCATTACTAAAACGCATTTGTAGTTTTTTTATATAATTAAAGTTTAATTGTTATATATTTATTTATTATACAATTTCATATAAATTTTATATTTATATATTTTTAATATTTTATGAAATCAACAAAAGTAATGGTTATTGCTTAACAGTATATCTTATAACGAAAATAAATATTTTAAATAAAGAGTGTTGTCCTTTCTTTGAACTCGTCAATCGTTTTTTTTATGGAAAGGGCATCTTGACATCGACCTACCCCGCTGTAGGCTAGAAAAAAATATAGAAAAAATACGTATATATCAAAATTCTATTTCCTTGTAGAACAGTAATAGCTACTCAATTACGTCCAAATAACGCAAGACGAATGTTCCCATGTTTCGACGAGCCCGGATACAAAGCCCCCTTTGATTTGACCGTAATCCGACCGCGTAGTATGGTGGCCTTGAGTAATATGCCTATACGAAGAACAGAAGATATGTAAGTATGAAATTAAATTAAAAAATAAATCTGCTTCACGCTGTATCTTGCACACAGCAGAAGAGACAGAACGAACCTAGTGTTAAGACATCCGTCCTCATTTTCTGTCGAATTCTGGAGGCATTGCCTGTTAAGTGGACTCAACACAACGCCGCCGATAGAACTCAACGCCGCGCTTTGCCTCAACATCGAAGCGAAGAAATGGAAATACACATTTAAGTAAATACGCAACGCTTAATTAATAAATAATAATATATGCCCACGAGTGGGATCAAACCCACAACCGTCGCGTTACAGTCACAAGTTTGTGTCCTACATTGCGACGGCCTCGAAGTATGAAAATTTAGAGTTAAATATAAATATTGTCCAAGTTTTAGTGACTAATTAATTAAAATCTTGGATTATTACCAACTAAAAGGTATTAAATTTTTTGTATTGAGTTAACATAATTTTTCCTCTAGTATGGTAGCATTTAGAAATATGTCTATTTTAAGTATATGTAAGTATAAAATTTCGCATTTGTGATAACACATGATTAAAGCTAGTTTTGAAGGTATCAAAATAAAAAAAAACGATATACGTTTATTTTTAATATTTTTAGTGTTGAGTACACTTAGGAAAGGAAAATAATCCTGGAAACCAGCCAGGAGGCGCGGGTTCGAGTCCCGCTACGTTCAAATTTTTATACGTTTTCTAAATAAGTACGATATATTTATTTATTTAATGTATTAAAATTACGGAACTCCATCTGTTCCTTCGTCCTTCTATTGATAAATATCTCAAAATTTCATCTATTTGATTATATTTATTAAAAACAAAAATAAAAATTATCAACTGAAATCTCGATTTAACTTTTCACATTTTAATTCGTATTTACAAAATAAAAAGCTATTTACTCATCTGATGAAACCGAGTCGACTGTTTACACTCAAAACTTGAAATTACTTGAAATTTAATGCTGAAATTTGTTATGTTATTACGGAATGTTGGTTATAAAACTTTAGACATAATATTTGAGGCCAGTCGTAGCGCAGCGGCACGAAGTGTGACTGTAAAACCGACTGGTAGTGGGTTCGAAGAGATGAAATATTTACTTAAATTTATATTTCCATTTCTACGCTCTGGTGGCGAGGCAAAGCGCGGCGTTGAGTTCTGACACGCACCACGCAATGCCTCCAGAATTCGACAGAAAGTGGGAAACGGAGTGTCTAAAACACTAGGTTCCCTCTGCCTACCCCGCTGCGGGATACTGATTGCGGCGTGAAGCTGATATAATATTTTATTTTTTAAATAATATTTTCTTTTTATTTATATTATATTTAGTAAAAACTTAGGATGAGGCCAGTCGTGGCGCAGAGACACGAGTGTGCGACTGTAAACGTGACGGACAGAGAATCGAACCTACAAGGATTCGATTCCTACTGGAAAAAAATATATATTGAATATTCGTATAAGAGCGTCGTTGTGTTCCTCCACTTAATAGGTAATGCATTCAGAATTAGCGGAGAGTTGAGAACGGAAGTGTCTTAATGGGGACGAAGTGTCTTAAGACTAGGTTCCCAGTTTCCCTCTTCCTACCCTGCAGTGGGCGGGATATATGCTAAAAAAAGCTTTAACAATAAAAAAAATATATAATTACTCTAGCTGACACTTGTACGTCAGGCTTGCGGTTACCATATCGGATAAACTGACCGCCTCTTGTGGTTATCTGATAAAGATAAAATGCGGTAGTTGTTGTAACATGAAACACATTGTTTTGATATTATTTTAAGAAATGAAAATAATTTAGGTTCCATTATGTTTAAATTTTTGAAATGTAATTGAGGTATGTCTGATATATAAGGATAGACTGTTTGAATCTAGCTTTGAAAAAAAAACAAATAAATTATAATATATTAATGAGGAGCTTTCTCATTACAATTATTTTATAGATATAAATTTATGGATTATAGTACTTTAGGTAAGGTTCATACATTTAACTAGTTTACACTGAATAGGATGGCATAGAAAACATACATTTTTCACTGTTCTTTTCGCAAAAACACTAAAAAAGAAAAATTATGAAAAAAAAAAGATATGACTTAAAATTATGATAATTATTTTAAAAAAATATTTTATATTGTTTATTTCCTTTTTATATAGTAATGGTGAACCAAATGCAGTAAGAGTACATTTTAAAAGGACTCCTCCAATGTCTACTTTCACACTTGGTTTAATTATAGCTGATTTGAAACCACTCAGCGATCCAATACAATATAAGGATGAATATGGAACTACGCTTGGTAAGAAACTTTGACTTCTATTTTGTTAATGTTTTAAGCTTTTTACTATAGACATGTTGTGGGCGTAGAAGCCAATTTTGAGGGAAACATTTAAAAATGTATATTCTTACTTTTGATTTGCAATAGATTTTTCACACATTCATTCTTAAACAAAAAAACTATTAATAGATTCTTTACTCCTTCTTCTTTTGCCTAGACTTAGCTTACTAACCAACGTTAAAGTAAAAACGCTCGAATTTATATGTTTTTAAGAATAATGTAAAAATAAATTTATTATTACCAGACCCATTACATTGGCCTTTCCTCCTGCCAGGAGTCCTAAAGGTTGTTTAAAATTGGGTCTTACTACGTTATACTAGCTTAGCTAGCTTTAATTTTACATTTAATATTTATGGACTATTTCAAGCACCCAAAGCAATCCGATGGCTCTATCATCATCCCAGACAGAGATGTATCTTTATTTGGGGCTCTCACCTCTACCCCACTTTCAAGTTAGTGAATACGCATACTGTCTTAAAAATATATTAGACTAATTGTCCTCAAAAATTCAGCATAGCTAAAATTTACGTAGATCTGTGGTCTCTGGAATCTTGGGCTATTAGATAATTAAAAAAAAAAAGATTAAAAATATAAAATTTCTGTGACTCGAGATAAAATAGCGTATAAATAACAAAAAAAATCGTATTTTTAAAGCTCTCTTATGAACAAAATGATTGAAATTGTAAGTAGGCGGGCAAAATAGTCTGTTAAATTTTTTTTATTCATTATTACTTGTCTCAAATTCAGGTCAATTAGAATAAAAACAGAAGGCATTCGAGTTCCGAAACCGAAGAAATAGAGTGGAGATTAAATGCAAATTTGCTTCAGAATTAAAAATCTTTTCCCGCGTATTTCTAAGTGTCATGACTTTTTAAGAGTGGAAATAAATGTTGCTTTTTTAGATTAGAGGAAATTAGGGTTTTATAATACAGTAATATGAAGGTGTAAAAAATAGTAGAATGTGTTGTTTATTGATAATAAAATATTCATAAAAACGTACAAAGTCGTCACGTCTATATATTTCTGGATAAGCAATGTGCGCTATTATTTTTTTCTTTATCCGTTCGACGCTATTATTGTACATCCTTAAGAAAATAATTATAAAGAATTTCGTTTTAGAAATAACAATCTTTGTAATAATGATATGATACCATTATTAAAGAAGTTTAAAGATAAAAAGAAGAGGCCAGTTGTAGCGAAGTGGCATGAAGTGTGACTAATACTGACTGGTTGTAGGTTCCCCACTCGAGGAGATGAAATGTTTACTTAGACTCATATTTCCATTTCTTTGCTCTGGTGTCAGGATAAGCGCAGCGTTGAGTTCTGTCACGCAACACGCAATGCCTCCAGAATTCGGCAGAAAGTGGGGAACGGAGTGTCTTAACACTAGGTTCCTTCTGCCTACCCTGCTGTGTGCGTACAGCGTGAAGCTGATTTATTTTTATTTTAAAGAATTCTTTGACAATTAAACAATTAGAAAGCTTTGTTAAATAAACAAAACTTATATTAGACGTTAAAAAAAACTAAATTGGCTAGACCGAAAACTTACTGACTGGCTTAATTTTTTATACAAAATTTACATTAATTGAAATAATTACTTTCTATATAAAATGAGCTACAATTTTTGTTCATACAGAACTCCGCGTGTGGGGTCGTCCAGAATACCACCAAGCGTTAGAAGGGTTAAACATTAGAGTGGCCGAAGTATTCTCTGAAGTGGCAGCTTTCTGGCAAATGGGACTTCCTATACGCAAATTGGATGTAGTAGCGTTACCTAATTACCAAGGTATTAAACCGGCGGACAACTGGGGCTTAATTGTATTTAAGTGAGTATATGTTTTTAGTGAAAGTAGAAGTTTCATTTATATAGCAGGATACGGTGTTTGTTTGTATACGCTTCTAATTCCAATTTGATTCTAATTTGCGGAGAGTGGAGAGCAGAGTGAATGTATATATGTAGTTCTTCACATTTTCTATCCTAATTTGCGTGTGATGATAAAGATCATAGATGAGCATTTGAAAAAATCATGAAATGTCTATATTATTGTAACTATTATTATTATGACTTATAATAGATAGCTAGTTTTTCTCATAAGAATTTCTAAGCATTATCTTTTAGTTTTCCTCCGCAATGTACACAAGAAACTTATATGATAAATTATATTTTTATACATTTAGTAGTATAGATTGATCACTTAATAACTAGATACAAATTCATACAAATGAATCTAGACCATTTTTTCCAAGGGAAAGCGATCTAAGCACGAAAGGGTATTTACAATTGGCTCAAGAAATCTCGTACCAGTGGCTGGGCGCGCTCGCGACGCCCGCGTGGTGGTCGGACGCTCACCTCAATAAAGCACTCGTTGGTTATTTGGCAGCTGAAATTGCTTTTAAGGTAAGCTTTTAAACTAGTGTAAACGCGACAGGTTGTGGTTTCGATTCCGTCTCAAGGTCATATAATATAATATTTTTATTACTTCGCTCTGGTAACTAGGAAAAGCGCAGCTTAATATGCAATTTTTCTAGATTTCAGCGGAAAATGGGACACGAATATTTTTCAATCCATAGTGTTAGAATAGTAATTTAAAAAAATGTAAAAATCTGTGAGTGCTATTGTTAAATAAGTATCTTCAATTATTAAATCTAGTAAACTAAAGTATTAATTTTTAAATCACAGTATTTAAATAGCTTCCACTTATATTTTTAATGAACTAACGTTATTCATAATGTTTTTGAATAACTACGATAATTTTTTACACTACGTTTCCTTCCTACCTTGCTGTGTGCAAGATACAGCGTGAAGCTGATTAGATTGTTCACAAAAAAAACATTATTTTAGATAAACGGCGGTTCCGAAATGGAAGGGAAGTGGCCGATGACGGTCCTATACTCCCTCTACTACGAATTCAGTAAGCGCTACCCACATTCACGTATAACCGGTATGAAGCAAGAGACTGCTTGTACAAAGATTGAGCTATTGTTCAGAATGTTTAATTATACTATTGGTGGAGATACCTTTAAGAAGGGATTGAGGAAGTTTATTGAGGCTAAGTAAGTTAAATTTCATGACTTAATTTTAAAAATTTAAAGCAATATATTTTCTTTAGACCAGCCTTGGCGCAGGCTTGGCTCTCGAGGAATTGAAATATTTATTTAAATTTATGTTTTCATTTCTCGTTCTGATGTCGAGGGCAAAGTGTGGCGTTGAGTTCCGTCACTCAGCACGCAATGCCCATGGATTTTCGGCGGAAAGTGAAAATGGAGAGTCTTAATACTAGGTTCTTTCTGCCTGCCCTGCGGTGGGATACAGCATGAAGCTAAAAAATATGATATAAATATTTCTATCTTTTCATAGAAAATACAAAACCTTCACCGGTGATGATATCTGGAATGCCTTAAACACTGCGGCCGTAAATGACAACAAGATACCCGAAGGTCTAAATATAAAAACAATAGCAATGAGTTGGATTGAAAAGGATAGACTTCCTTTGATTTCTGTTAAGAGAAATTACGATACGAATTCAGCTGTAGTTACTCAGGTAAGTGGGGGATTATTTATCTATTTAATTTTTTTTCTATTAAAATATTCAATTATTAAATAAAATCAAGTCAAATCAGCTTCACGCTGTAGGCAGTGGGAACCTAGTGTTAAGACACTCCGGTCCTCACTTTACGCTGAGTTTGGAGGTATTGCGTGTTGAGTGGCGGAACTCAACGCCGCCCTTGCTTCGACACCAGAGCGAAGGAATGGAAATATATATTTAAATAAATATTTCGATTGGGGATTTTTTTCTTTTTGTAAATAAAAATAATTCTTTATCAGAAACTTTATAAATTTCAAATAGATTCAACTACGTTACAATGGCTTGGAAAAATATTATTTTTTAGTTTTATGTATGTAACAGAGTAGGCAAAGAAAACATAGAGTCAAGCTGAGGAGAACTATTTATTCCCTAATACCCAATCGTAATTTTATAAAAACATCTTAAAAAAAAATCTCCTCTTAACATAGAAAGTGTACCTTCGTGAACGTCCTCATGACGTCCCAGATGCTAACAAAATGCTCTGGTGGGCACCCATCGTGATGGCGAGAGCTGATAACCTGGACTTTACCCAAACCACGCCTGTAGCTTGGTTAAAGAACACGTGGCAATTAGATCTTAGTGGATTGCCCGGGAAAGAACATTTCATTATTGTCAATCCAGAGGAAATTGGTAAATTTATTTTTCATCTATCATCATCTAAATAAGATAATTTGAATACATTTTAATAGATTATTAAAAATTGATAGTTCTGCCAATATATTTTACTTATTTAGAAAACGTATAAAAATTTTAATGTAGTGGGACTTGAACCCCTGCCTCCTGGAAACCGACCAAGCGCTCTGACCACTAAGCCATACGTTCTCATCAAGCTATATCGACATTTTTATACGCTTGTTAAAACTTATTTATGTTGTTAGTGTCTCTGTAGGGATATTTTTAAAAATTACCGCTACCCAAAGATATTTAATAAGAATTATCGTCTGGCAAGAGAGAATGCTGTTTATATATATTAAAATCTTTTAAGGTATAATTCCACTAAGGAAAGATAAATACTTATTTAGAAAATGTATACAAATTTGAACGTAGCGGGAATCCGCTACTAATCCGCGCCTTCTACGCCCGTAAAAATGTTAAAAAAATATTCTTACCAGTTACCATATTTTTAATAGGTACAGCGGCCGAAGATGGACAAATTATAATTATACGAAGTATTAAAAGAGCTGTTTATATATTAACCTAATCATTCTATTGGATGTTTAGATTTTTTTTCAGCTTCAAGGTTATCCCATATCTAGCAGGGTAGGCAGATTAAGTCTAGTGTTAAGAGACTCCACATCCCACTTTCCTGCGCATGCTGGAGGCATTGCGTGTTGAGTGGTGGAATTCAGAGAAAGAGAAATAGAGTCCGCGCTCTACCTCGACACCAGAGTCAATCACTGTATTGATTAATAAAGAAAAAATATTCTAGCACCATATCCGGTGAACTACGAGAAGGACAATTGGAATCTTCTATCAGTTTACCTACAAAGTGAGAACCGTGCTAAAATCCCTGAACTAACTCGCGCGAAGTTACTCCACGATGCATGGAACTTGGCATATGCAGGAGAGTTATCTTTCGCTACAGCATTTAATATGACTTTGTTTTTGAGACAAGAAAGGCATCATTTAGTATGGGACCCCGTGTTTACAATGATCGATCACATCGGAAGGCATATTTGTTCGTGCATTCAAGATAAATTTAGGGTAAGTTTTGTTTTTTTTTGGTATAAAAAACCTGTACCTGAATCTATAATTATTTTTAATCACTAATACATTATTCTGTCGAATTTAGTGTTTTTTATATTATTTTAATGTTGACCTAAAGTTATCAAAAGTTTAAAAATATGCAAATATATATATATATATTTTTATTTTTAATTTCAAAAATGGTCCAGCCTGGTAAGCATGGGAAAGCTGCACTGGTTTTTTATCAATTATTGTGAAAATTATCTTGTTATGAGGTTGAATAATGAGGTTTTTTATCTGAAAAACCATTTTTTTGTCTCTAATCCTTATAATAAGGAAGCTATGGGGGTAAGAACCCTCAACGATAAAGTTCGTTTTCTTGATATCTATCAAATATATCTTATCAAAAATAAAATAGAAAAAAATAAAATATTCTCCTCAATACTCTGTCATAGACGAAACCGATGGGATTAACGGTATCCAAGATGGTCGGGATCATACCCGCTACGGTTATTTTTTTATTCGTTTTCTGAATAATTTCGATTTTGAATTGACTTTTAAATTAAAGAAAATAATCATAATTATGAATTAAAAAATGTGATTTTTGGTAACATTTCACATAGGATTGAATAACAAATTAATCACCTCTTACACTCCAACAAAACTATATATTTCCATAGAAAAAATACCAAGTAGTTACATAAAGTTGTTGCCTATTAAGGAAGTTCGATGTATTAGCGCGTTATATAAGTTACCGTTAGAGTGCTTAATAGTTAGCGAGAATAATTTAACTTTCGCTAATTGGATGCGTGCGTTAAATATTTAATATTAACATTATGATAAGAAACAGATTTTAAGTTACGAAATATATTAAAATTATATTAAAATCAAATAAATCACCTTCACGCTGTATTCCGGACAGAGGAAACCTAGTGTAAAGACACCGTTCCCCATTTTCCGCCGAATTCTGGAGGCTTTGTGTTAAGTGGCGGGACTCAACGCACCGTTTTGCCTCTACACCAGAGCAAAAAAATATAAAAAAAAATTGATTTCTATGAGTATCAAATCCACAATCAGTCGCGTATACAATCCACACTTGTGCCCCTGCGCTATGGCTAGCCTAAATACTTATATTATACAACTAGTAAAAATATTTTTTATGAGCACATTAAAGATCCCATTTCAATTATGATAACCGTTATATAGTATTTATTCATTATATAATATTCTAGGCTATATTAGATATACAATTCGAAAGGCAGGTAGAGACAACGAAGTATGAAATGTTATGGTCAAAGCATTTTTTTTTCTCATTTTAATAATTATCATCAAATCCTGGGGTCCTCTTGATGAAAAATAAAAAAATATCGTAGTAGGTGTAGTAGATTGTTATAGACTTGTTTCGACAAAATTTTACTGAATTAGCCAAATTTTTTGATATATAGCTATTGCTATTGAAGTGATAATGTTTTTTAGAATACGAAAAGTAAATCAGATTAGTAAATAATAATTGTGTAGTTCAAGCGGGCGAAGCCGCGAGCGAGTCGCTAGTAGTATATAGTTTACAAGTGTCATATAATAAATAGATAAAAAAAGCAATAAAAATCGCAATAAAAGTATCGAGAAACGTTATTTGTTTAAGACATAAAATCCTGTTGCTTCTGAATCAGTGAATGTTCGTACTTTTATCGTTCAATACAGCTTAGAGCGCGATGTTTTATTGCGAAGTTGTTCCGATAAGGTATTGAATAAGGACTGCGTTACGGATATTAAAAATACAAATAGCATTGTTTAGCTTTTCTAATATCCGATATGGAAAAGCATTTTACGAAATCATCTTTTTTGGTATATTTTAGTTGGAAATTGTAAAAAAATAAGTGATAGTATTTTTTTTCATGGTAACCATAAAATTTGTGAGGAAACCTAGTGTTAAGATACTCCGTTGCCCACTTTCTGCCGATTTCTGAAGGCATTACGTGTTGAGTGGCATAACTCAACGCCGCGCTTAACCTCGACTTCAGAGCGAAGATATGGAAATATAAATTTAAGTATATAGTAAGTGGGGAACGGAGTATCTTAACACAAGGTTCCCTCTGCCTACCCTGCTGTGTGCGGGATACAGCGTGAAGCTGATTTTTTTTTATTTAATCTCCTCGAGTGGAGATCGCACCCACAACTAGTCGGTTTTACAGTCACACCTCGTGCCGCTGCGCCACGACTGGCCTCAACAAGGTCATAGACCATATTAATATTATTAGCTACGCTGTCCTTGATTTTGTATCACGGCTAAATTCATAATATTGCGTGTCGAGGGGCACGACTTATCGATGGGTTTTCATTCGTGGTGCGTGAATATGAAAATAAGTTAAATAAAGTTTTTTTTTCTGAGTATTCTCTCAATAGTACTGCGTTACTTTCCTACAGCCTGACTGTCTCCAACTACGTTACAACTACGGCTATTAATTATTAAATAATAATATACCTATAAATAGTAGCCGTAAATTATTAAAATAAAATATGTTTGTGTGAGTGAGGCTTCTTTAAATTGTCGATATCACGTTAGAGCAATTTCTTTGTGTGAATTGTAAATCAAATAAGTACCATACAATGTTTCTTTTACTTATGTTGATATTATTCAGTTCACTACCTAGAATTAAATATTTATTTTTTGTATTTCATAAGGCATACGTCCGCATACTACTAAATCCTCTGTACGATGAGTTGACAAAAGAAGTTACGGACGACGAAGAGAACTGGAAGAAGAATCTACGTTCTTTAAGCAAAACTTTCTTATGTCACGCTGGTTATAAACCCTGTATTTTGGAGGCACAAGAGCAATATGCCAAGTGGATGCAGGCGCCTAACCCTGATGAAGGAAATCCGTAAGTATTTGGTAGTTTCATAATTATGGTTTGTGATTTGAGTATAATCCACTATAGAGTAAAATCGCGTAAATATTTACCGGAAACCGACGTATAAACGACACGAGCGTGCCTCTTTTAACGTGAAGGTTGTGGATTCGATTTCCAATCCCGAGAATGAAATATTTCACATTTTCATTTGCTCGCTCCGGTTACTAGGCAAAGCACGGCGTTAAGTTACGCTACTCAAAATGCAAAAATTGTAGAGGAGTTGTGGGTGGGCTGTATTTTAAGCACTATAAAGTGAGATATTGCAAAATATAGAGTAAGTTACCATTTAGATTCTGGAATTATAGTACAAATTAAATGAAAATTTCATCTCCGAACCTCAGCTAGTCATTAATGCACAAAGATCGTTTATTTAGAGCGTGAAAATTTAATTTATTCCCGACCATTTTTGTACTGTCATTGTAAAGATCTATTTTGTTATGTTTGCCATTTTAAAATATAAACATGTTTTTACTAATAACTTACGCTGTAAACGATACGTAAGGATTTCCTTACGTAGTCTATACTAATATTATAAAGAAGTAAGATTTGTATTTTGTATGTATGTATGTATGTATGTATGTATGTATGTATGTGTGTATGTTTGTAGAGTTTTCACGCAAAAACTACTGGACCGATTTCAATATTTTTTTCACTATTAGAAAGCTGCATCTTCACTGACCAGCATAGGCTATATTACATTTCCAAAAAAAATAGAGATCCCTAATAAAAATGCAATAATGTAACCCAAGGTGAGAAGAAATTGAACTTAATAATTCTATCATCGCATGCGCTGCGAAAACTATTGATGATAGAACAAAACAATGTTCTACAGTATTGTAGAGCGCATCAATATCTATATTAAAGTCCGCGATAGCATATGTCCAACTACTGTAGTTATGACAATATAACCATTTTTTTATATTTTATAAGTTAACAAAAGTGCCGACAATAATCAAACCATATTATTGATACCTCTGCATTAATCCTTATCCTATTAAATGATGTTTTATTAAAGATAATTTCAATACCTATAAAATACTTTTTAAATTAATAAAATCGGACATCCCATTCAAAAGATATAACGAATTTAAAAATATCAATCCTCGCGTCTCGCGTGTGGCCTCACGCACCGTGGCGAGACTCTGCGGGGGTGAGGAGGAGGTGCATCGATATCACTAAAATTATTAAGGCAATCGATTAGATTTTTTGTTTCTTTATTTGTTTTGAATAGGCCACGAAACTACGAGACCGATTTGAAAAATTATTTTACAATTAGACGATTAAGGTGTAAAAAAATACCAAAAAGAACCTTATATCGCGTACGCTGTGGAAATTATTGACAATATAGCAAAATGATGTACTACAATTTTATAGAAGACATCAATATTTACAAAAAGTTGACGATGCCATGTGTAACTGTTAGAGTTATGTTACAATAACTAATTTTCAAAGGAAAAAGTGCAAACTAGAACAGAGCCGCCATCGTAGTACAGAGGGACATCTAACATATATATATTTTATATTCTGTCATAATGAATAGCTTTAAACTTTGCATACAAAGGTATCCTGTACGAAGTATATAAATTTTTTCATGTATTACCAGTACAACAGTATCGATACTAATGTGGTATCTATATTTTTATATATATTTAATATTTTTTCGCCCTTAGTGTTTTTCGGGTGGAAAACACAGACAATATTTTATTCACCATAAAAATGTTAGCAGTTTTTATAATTCTAATATAATTAAACAACTTTCTAAAATGATCTTTCCTTGCATGCGTTGTAATAACTATCAGGAGTTATTAAACAAAACAATACATTCTCATTTTAATAAATATATTATATGTTATTACAGTATAACAATATAATATATAAGATAGATAGATAAACTCTTTATTGCATACATAGTGGAAATACAAAATTTTACAAGAGAAATAGGAATACCAATATAAAATAAACACAAAAATAAAATAAAAAAAAAAAAACATTTTGCGCACAGAGGTAGTATGCAAAGGCGACCTTATCACTATTAGTGATCTCTTACACCTTAACTAACATAAACTTACAAATAGTACAGGATATCGCGGTAGTGCATAAATAATAAAGAGTAGAATGAATACAAATAAATAACATATATATATTATACATACATATATTATACATAGACGATACATATGATACATATACAAATTATAATATATACAAAAGGGTACATTTAAAATTTATACATATAAAGATAATAAATACATACATATATACATACACTATACAGTTTTTTGTTGTGCCAAATAATAACGCTTAAGAGATTTTTTAAAGATACTAATTGATTCTGAATGTCGAATATAAAATATATATATTATATATTATTTTAATTTTTATCTTAAAACTAGCGGGCGCGCGCTACTTCGCCTGCTTATTAGTACCCTTAGGGGTGAATTCTAAAAAACCACGAAAAGCGTGTTCAATAAAATATTTTTAACAGTCTGAATTTAATGTTTTATAAAAATCGGTGGCGATTTAAAGATTTTTTCATATAAACTTTCTACTCCGTCCATGGTTTTTATAATTCATCCCTAAGGGGATGATTTCTACAAACCATGAAACACGTGTTCAATGAAATATTTTAAAGAGTCTGCTGACTTTCAAAGTTTATGAAAATCGGTGCTGTTTTGAAAAAAATCTATACAAACTTTCAACCCCTATTTCATCCTTTTAGGGTAAAAAATTTTCAAAATCCCTTATTAGTGGATGTCCAAATTATTAAAATAAACATCTGTCCAAATTTCACGTTTCTCCCATCAGCGGTTACGGCTCTGCGTGTGTCTTACCTCAGTCAGTCAGGTACATGTCCTTTTATACATATAGATAAATAGATAAATAAGTGTATTTTGATCAAATTTATTTTCTTAAAAAATTAACAGTGCCCAAAAAAGCTATGATTTCTCTATAAGGATATAAATAAATAGTTATAAAGGTCAGTTTTTTAATCATTACACCATTCATACATGACGAATGTTACAATAAAAACAATTAAACCGATTGTACCGCTCCCGCACCGCGCTCACGTCTTAGCTCTTTAAATCGCTTAAATCGTTTCTGAGATAAGCGTCGACTAACAGAAAAACCAACAAACAAACAAAATTTACAAATATTATTGTTTCTGGTTATATAACTTTGTTAACTGCCCCCAATAATATTTTTTCTAATGAAAATCTAAAATGCCACCATGGTTTTAATAATTTTCACATTAGAAATCATAAGTGCGCCGCAAGCATACATTTTTTATTAAAACAGGAACGTTATTCCCTGTACCGAAACAAACAGATATTTTACAAATTTAAGCGGGTGAGGCCACGAGCTGGTTGCTATAGTTTCTAAAAGTTTACATTGGGTTATATGGATGACGTGGGGATATCAATACATTTTAATCATTGGCACGTAGGTACGTTACATTCATTTACAGTACATATATTTCTCAAGAGACCTTAATCAAAACTTTGTATATAAAAAAAATACATGAAATAATCATGTTAAGGAAGTATCAAATATATTTTATGAATCAACCTTAATGTTATATTCAAAACAAATGAATTGTATGTAAATTTGTTAATACATTTCAAGTATGAAAAAAAGAAAAAATGCAATATAATTGCGTTTCTCCTTTTCTTTCCAATGATTTATATTTCTACTATTTATATCGATATATCAGGGACATAAATGCGGGAACAGGGCTGCCATCTTAGAAGAGAGTAACCTCTAAAAAATATATTTACGTATTGTAGTAAAAAGTGTGAAGAGGAATGTGTGATTTCTCTATAGAATATATTATTCTACATAATATCATAAATAAACAAATTTCATCAGGACATATAAAGGTATCCTCCTACAGTATAATTATTTTCGATTTTTTAACTTTTAATTTTGAACATTTTGAATTGAACGAAAAATTTAGACTATTTTGTCTAATTTTTTCGTCATAATGGCGCGAAAATATTCAAAATATTTAAAAAATGTTTATTTTGAAAAAAATAATTTATTAACGATAAGAATGTTGGTAGTTTCTCAAAAGGTATAAGAATAAAAAAAAGCCTGAAATATGCTTTCTTTGCAAGTGTTGTAACAATTATTGGTTGTATTCACTAAAAAATCACTATAGATATTAAATATGCTCAATTATATAGTATTTTTGTCAGCACCACTTTAAATGAAACCATAGCTTTAACTACTCTATAAAAGCCTAATACAATTTAAAAAATCCCAAAAATGTAAAAGTTATTTTTTTATACAGAATAAATTATATATTATCGTTGATATTAAAATAAAACGCTATTTGTCATTAAAGACGCAAACAGACATAGGCCTATCAAGGGAAACCGCCGCATACGAGTCGTAGGTATTGGCAGCAAAGTTCAAAGTTGCTTAGCCTTTAGTAAAATTTTGTAGTAGTATGTGTTAACGTTATTGGTATCTATGCAAAAAAATCTTACGTCTAAGATGTTGAGGTATCTTGATTAATTTCTTTAGGTATGGGTTTAAAATATTTTATCCTATATACTGTCCCTGTAAAAGAAGCGCTGACGCTTCCATTCTGTATTAATATTAAAGGCCGTCGTGGCGTCGGGGCACAAAATTGTGCCTGTAACGTGACGTTATGAGTTCCATTCCCACTTGGAGGATTGAATTGTAATTTAATCATATTTTCATTTCGCACGTCAGTCATATATCATACGCAGTATCTTAACACTTAAGTTCCCTCTACCTACCATGCTATAGGCTGGATACAGCGTGAATCTGGTTTTAATTTTGTGTGAACCGATTAAAATAAAACTAATATTAAACATTTAAAGGAAGGTAGGCAAATTACAAAACTGCACTTTCTGAGATTATCGTGAACGCACAGATTACATTTTTAAATATCCGTAATAACAATTTTTCTAATATATCTTCTATGGCCAGACACCGATGAATTAGGATTTTATTGTAAGTATCGATATAACTATAACTATATAGCTATAACCATAACTTAGGCCCTAAGGACTCCTTAAGGCAAAAGTTTAAAGAAATTAATATATTGACAGTTGCATCTCTCTTATGGGAAGTACGAAAATGCGACCTAAGGTTTTAATAGTTTTCACATTAGAAATCTTAAGCGCGTTGCAAATATACATTATAGGTATATTGAAACATGAATATAATTTTAGTGTTTTAAGTAAATAATTCTGTGGTTAAAGCGGGCGAAACCGCGAGCGGGTCGCTAGTCGTATATTAAATATTCGGTTTCTGCCCCAAGGCTCGGTTCTGGGCCCTAAGCTATATAAGATCTATACATCTGACCTATCTACCTCAGATAACAACAACAATAACAACAAAACAATTGCTACCTACGCTGATGACATTGCCTTTTTAGTAGATAGTGACTCCAATACTGCAAGCAGAACCCTGCAAACTCAGTTAGACATAACTTCTGATTGGTTCCAAAAATGTTGAACCCGAGCGAGCGCATCGAAATTCAACCACAGCTCTTTTACTCTTCGTACACGTACTACAGACTGATAGCAGATAAATTATATATATAAATAAAAAACAAAAAACAATTTTATGTCCTTACGTTTTTGCAATTGGTACCGGGGTTCACCTGGATAGTTATTCTATTCTACACTTTCCGGACAGTTCAGTAACATTATTTAACTTCACACTGTACATATATCGTAAATAGCAGAGCAGCCAAAGGAAACCTAGTGTTAATACACTCCGTTCCCATTCAACCACTTCAGTTCCCACTTTCAGCCTAATTCTCCGGACATTGCGTGTAAGTGGTGGAATTCAACGCCAAGCTTTACCTCGTTGTCACAGTAAAAAAAGAAAATATTAAATATTCATTCCTTTGAGTGGAATCGAATCCACATATGTCGCGTTTACAGTCACACGCACCACTGCGCCACGACTGTCAATACGCCACGATAACTTCGAATTAATATTTAATTGAATGAAATATTCCCCGAGCGAAAAATCTGATTACCATAAAGATTCAACTTCGCCGTGTTGACGTTCATGCAGTACATAAAATATATATTTTTTTATCGTTACGCTGTGTCCCTGTCTGTGTCGCTGTGTCGTACGTAGCAGGGTACGCAGAGAACCTAGTGTTAAAACAAATCGCACCCAGTTTTCAGCCGAAATTTGAAGGTATTGCGTGTTGAGTGGCGGATCTCAACGCCGTGCTTTGCCTCGACACCGGACGAAGAAATGATATAATTAAATATTATGAAATACGTTTAACAAAAAGTAACATTAGTAAATGAATAAGAAAAGAAAAATTGTTCTCGACTATTCATTTCTTTGTCAAGGTAGTTATTTTTTTATATAAGTTTTCATTTAAATTTTACTTTACTATAATATTAGATTATTAGATTTGTTTCCTCATTTTAATCTTCGTTCACCTAAAGAGTTATCGTAGAGGTAGACTGATATTTATATTTATAATTTTATTACTACGTCACAGACGACATTAGCAGAAAACAAAGTGATTTATCACTACATATTATATAACCCGACACAACTAATTAGATAAAAATGTTAAACAAAAGCTTCTAGATATCATTCTCCTACTATTCAAAATATTTTAATATCTTAGAAGAATAACCAGCCATTATTATTGTTTCCTTTAGATGCAATATTTTTCCTTTGTAAATAAGAGATAGATATGGAGTATCATTTCGTTTGCTTGAAGCATTAATAATGTCACATATTATTCTGGATAAAAATATTTTACTCTCGGCTTGTGATATTTATATATTGTTATATTGTTATTTGTAGGTATGTGGTGCTTTAATTGTATATGGTATTTCTAATGTGAACGGAAGTGTTAATGGGAATAGAGTGACTTAACACTAAGTCCCTAGATTCCTTCTGCTTATCCTGCTATATGCAGGATACAGTGTGAAGAAAAAATTATGTGATGAAGGAAAAATCTTGAAATTTTGAGTTGCCAACAATAGCGGAGATATCTCAAATTCTATGTTTATAACAATTTTCTTCATATAACATTGGTGGCTGATGGTCTTGTTGTTAAAGCAAATTGCATGCTTTCAGTATATATTTTATGCGTAAACCAATTAATTTATATATATTATATTTATTTTCCTTTGTTTCAGGATATCCAATCAATACATATGTCCCGTCTTTCAATGGGGCACACAAAAAGAGTGGGACTTCGGTCTTCAAAGAGTAATCAACTTCCCGCCCTCGAGAAAGCAGAGTGAACGAACGTATCTCTTAAAGACACTGGCAGGGTGTCCAGTGGAAGAGTTTAAAATACAGAAATTACTAAACATTACCATTTTGGAGGGTAATGGTAATTTCACAGAAACTGATTTGTTTTTGATATTCAGCATGTTGACTGGTAATCCACATGGATACGCTACGTTGTTCCATTTCCTTAGCAGCAATTGGAATATTCTTAAGGAGAAGTAAGTTATGATTTTATTTAAATTCGTAATGTAAAATCGTAAAAAAACGTTTTTTTCTTCTATAGATCCTTGGAATATTGTTATTTTCTTCCGCTCCATACAGCTTTTTTTTAATTTCCCATACGTTTCCTTGGTTTATTTGGACAAAATACATACTGGGTTCCATTAATTTCAAATGTTTTATAAATTTTTATAAGTGTAGTGTGTATTTAAAATGAAATTATGTCTAAATAATTATGCCGTCGTGATCATAAAATATCTTCATTATAATAATAATAATATGTAAGACACCAATACATGTATATTCAATACTTTATTCTTATAATATCAGACGCGATGTGGCTAAGTAGGGAGTGCATATACATATCTAAGTTCACTCTGTAAGAATGGTATCACCACGAAAGAGAAAAGAGCGAGTAATGTTTATGAGGAACGGACTCGTTTAAAAAAAATAGCTTTACATTTTCATCAACAAAGAGTTTTATATTTTGTAATTGCTTCTCTCCTTTTCTAGAACTGAGCGAGGTCATTTCAACTCTCTCTTCTCTCGGTCTTTTCCACCCGACTATTTGTTGGTGGAAATACAAGCACCTATGCGGTTTACTTTTGCGTGTTTAACGTAGTCCTTAATGACCCCGCGCCACTGATGATGGGAACCGGGCTTAAGACGTACAAAATGAGAGCGATTTTGTTAATTATATAGTTAATTATATTGAGATATATTGAGAGTAAATGTTTTTCTACAGGTTTTCAAGCAAAACTAACATATGGGACAATCTTATAACGTCAGCAACATCACAATTTACAACCCAAGCTGGCTTAGACCTTGTTTCCAATCTTTATATAGAACATCAAGGAGAATTTGGGTCAGCGGAACATATAATTGAGAAATCTATGAGAAATATACGCGAAGAGGCCAAGTGGTCGGCGGAAAATATACCAGTCATTGAACAATGGTTGGACGGCTATTTAGCCAAAGCCAAAGCCAATGACGATCAGTTTATTAAAAATTAGATTTATTTATGTATTATAATTTTGTAGTTGTAGTTAGTCTCTATTGACTGTTGTGTTATCTATTTTAGATGTACTTTTTTTATAATGTAATTTTTTTATATAGTTTCATAACTGTTAATATTAATAAAATACAAATAAAATAGAGAGATTTAACACTAGGCTTTGCATGTCTATCATATAAAGTCAAATTAAACAGAAACATTTCTTCGAGTTAAGATAGTAAAAATTAAGTTTAATAAATATATATGTAAATGTAAAACCTTGCATATTACAAACTAAGTTGCTTTAATTAAAATAAGGGCATGACGCATTTTATAAAGATTTTATTGTAATAAATTAGTTGAATATTTATTTAGTGACTATTTTTTATTCTCCATATTTGAAATTAAAGTAGAAACAGCGATATATTCTACTTATGTTTTTATACTGTGTAAATGAATGTTTATAATTTCAAATTCCTGTATACAAAAGTATAAGTAAATATGAACGTTAAATTCATAAATATTTTATGTTTCTCGAGATATTTAAGTACAAGAACAGGTAAATTTTTAACGTGGGCTAAAGCGTGTGCAGCTAAAAATATATTTATTTTTTAAAGTGATTTATTATATATTTATGTATGGGCATACATAATAATATCTCAATTATAGACTAACTTTACATGTATATACGTTAAAATTGTTGCTTACATCATTAAAACTAAAATAGGAAGGGAAGGGATATAAATTAAAATAAAGAAGAAGAAAAAAGTTAACAGCCTAAATAAATTAATAAATAGTAAATACTGAAAAGAAAACGTAAATTGAGGCTACCTGTGACGCAGGGACACTAGTGACTGTGTGTGAAGTAGTGGAATTCAACGCAGCGCTTTGGCTTGTTACAAGAGCGAGAAAATGAAAATATTAAATATTTCATTTCTTTGAATAGGAATAGAACATGTATGTATCCATATGCCACGACTGGCCTAAAGTACAGTATTCTCAAAAAAATACCAAAACTTACGTTTCTTTTCTAAAGAAAGGACATCAGAGAAATGCAATATAGTTATACGAATAAAAATTAGAAATACAAGCTTATTCTATTTTTCCACTTTTTGTACATTTTTATTTCCGAAAACAAGAATTCGAAAGCCATAGATAAATTTTTCCCAAGAGAAGAAAAAGGTTAGATGAAACATGTTTTGAGTTTTGACCTTGGCAAGTTTTTTTCTTTAAAATGCTCTACTACTCTCTTAAAATACTCTCCAGGGGATTGTTTCGCGAAATATGTGTTAATAGTATATAGAATATGAGGCCGGTCGTGGCGCAGCGGCACAAAGTGTGACTGTCAACCGACTGGTTGTGGGTTCGATCCCCACTCGAGGAGATGAAATATTTACTTAAATTTATATTTCCATTTCTTCGCTCTGGTGTCGAGGCAAAAGCGCGGCGTTGAGTTCTGCCACTTAACACGCAATGCCTCCGAAATTCGGCAGAAAGCGGGGAACGGAGTGTCTTTCATTACGTTCCCTCTGCCTACCCTGCAGTGTGCGGGATACAGCGTGAAGCTGATTTATTTATTTAGTATATAGAATACAGGATATAAAGTGAATTATTATATATCCTGTATTTTTTTTCAAAACAAAAATTAAAACAGCTTCCCGCTGTATCCCAAACGTAGCAGGGTAAGCAGAGGGAATTTCGTGTTAAGACACTCAGTTCCCCACTTTTCGCCGAATTCTGGAGGCATTAATTTTTGAGTGGCAAAACTCAACGCCACGCTTTGCCTCGATACCAGAGCGATGAAATAGAATAGAAATTTAAGTAAATACTAGGATTGAACCCACAACCAGTCGGTTTTACAGTCACAGTTTGGGCCTTTTTATCATATTTTCCAAAATTCTAACAAAACTCGCCTGGCTGTGATAAATTTGTGATAAAGTTTTCTAATCTATGTATTTAATATTAAGTTTGTTATGATAAAATTTTAATTATAATCTATAATTTGAGGACATCACGGCTCAAAGGCACAAGTGTGCGAGGGTTATGGATTCGATTTCCACTCGGAGGAATAAAATATTTAATATTGCATTTCCACACCTTGTTAACAAGGCAAAGAGCGCCTCACGCACAGATTTCGAAATTTCAGTAGAAAATGGGGAGCGAAAATGTCTTTATGAGAACAGAGTGTCCTAATACTAGTGTCTCTTTGCCTACAATCTTTATTATGAGCGGACCCATAATGTTGATAGCAATTATACTTAGCTAAAGGTCGTAAATGCAAAAATAATTTTTAAAAAATCTGTATTTCGCATAGATTGTAGTGATGACGATCATATACATCTTTATATATCTCTGCAATTTATAGTTAAAAATAAATCAAATCAGCTTTATGCTGTATTCCGCACACAGCAGGGTGAGCAGAGGAACCTAGTGTTAAGAAACTTCGTTCCCCACTTTCCGCCGAATTCTGGAGGAAAAATAACAAGAACCTGAATTAATATCCATATTAATTTTTTTTTTTTAGTATTATTGCTCATAAAAAAAAGAATATTTGAAGTCATTTTACCTTCCTCTACGTAATAGAGTTAAGAAATTCTTGCTCGTAGAAACTTGTTTCTGAATATAATAATTTCAATGAAGGGATGTTCATTTAATCGGAATAATCGTAGCACTTCTTCGTAGACATTTTATTCCAAGGATTGGTTTTAATCGACGTTTTTATAAGTGTCTCATCTGAGCAAACATAATTTGGCATATTCCATACCTATTTAAATTTAAAAAAAAACTGTATCTGACTTGTTGAAATTTATCTAACTGATAGTGGGTTCAATTTCGCTTTGCTTAAAATATTCAAAAGAATACAATTTTTGTTATTCATGGTGCGGCGTCGTCGATATAATTAGCCTATACTTACTAATTTTACAAAATACAAAGCTGAAAAATTTATTTGGTAGAATGCGGCAAACTCAAAAACTGTCGGTTTGGGGTTTTTTGCGTGGAATGGTCCATATATTTACACAGTAGAAACATCGAGGAAGGCTATATTCATTGAATTACATTTATGTCGTGTTTCTTTTTTTTATGTATATTACAGTACCCGCTACGCCGCTAGTGGTAAGTTAATATTTTTTTTAGCTTTACGCTGTATCCCATATAGCAGGATAGGCAGAGGGAACTTGAGGCCTAGCGCAACATCAATCCGTTGCCACTTTCTGTCGAACTCTCAACTCAGTGGCGGAGTTCAGTGGCGGAGGAAACGATAATATTAAATATTTCATTTCCTCGAGTGGGAATCAAATCCACAACCTGTCGCCCTTATAAGAGCATATTCTCCTGAAGGAGGGAAGGTAAAAAGCTATGTAAGACGTTTTTAATACCTATTTAGAAAACGTATAAAAATTTGAACGTAGCGGGACTCGAACCTGCGCCTCCTGGAAACCGACCAGGCGCTCTGACCACTGAGCCATACGTTCTCAATGAACGTAGCGGGACTCGAACCTGCACCTCCTGGAAACCGACCAGAGAACGTATTTCCCGCTATATATAGTCCCGCTACGTTCAAATTTTTATACGTTTTCTAAATAAGTTTTTATCTTTCCTAAGTGTGGATTAACACTTTAAAAATGTTTTAAAAAAAATTTTTATATCTCCATTACTTAAAAAATTAAGTATATTATCCCTGAAATATTAATTCTCACAATATCAGTTGACTGTTTCTTGTCAATATAGTAGAATTACGCCTTATATAATGAGAATCTCGTTCACCTTGAAAATCAGTCGACACTTTAGTACCAGATTGAGAGATATTTTAATGAATCTAAATCATAATTGTGATTTTCAACTATCTCCGACGCAATCAAGTACCAATTAAAAATCATTGCCAAGATTTTATCATTCGATGAGAAAAAATAAATAATGTTATTAATTTAAAAACCAGTCAACGTTGAGGCCAGTTGTGGGGCAGGGGCACAAAGTGTGACTGTAATACCGACTGGTGGATCACCACTCGAGGAGATGAAATATTTACTTAAATATATATTTCCATTTCTTGGCTCTGGTGTCGAGGCAAAACCTGGCGTTGAGTTTCGCCACTCACCAATACTTCTAGAATTCAGCGGAAATTGGGGGAACGGTGTGTCTTGACACTAGTGTCCCTCTGCCTACCCTGCTGCTGGATACAACGTGACGCTAAACAAAATATTTAAAAAAATATACTTAAAATTTGAAAGTCCCATCGGTTCCCACTTGAGTAAGAATTATTAAATATTTGCATTCGGATAAAATTAGGTAACGGAAGTGTCTTAATGAAAACGAATGTCTTAACACTAGGTTACCAAGTTCCCTCTAACTACCTTACGTCTGGAAATTTATGCAGAAAATATATAACCGAGTCTTAACACCAAATACCTATCCCTATCCTGCTATATGCGGGATACAGTGTGAAACTAATAAGAAAAAAAACATTTTTAAGCAAATGTACATATAGTCGTACAAACAAATTAACATTTCAATTAAAGTACAGTTTTATTTATTCGGTCCATCTCATGCATCGCCGATAGCAGCGCTCGCGTTTAATTAACGTTATTCATTAGCAAATAAGAGTGAATTTGTTCTCGTATATGGTTTTAACCTTTTGTCCAGTAAATCTACTAATTTACATAATTAATTGACGTTATCTCAGTGCGGTTGGGATGTGGATTTGATTCCCGCTTGAAATAGCTTTTTAAATATATTTGTTTATTCGTTTCGGTTACACGTAACGTCGTCTACGTATAAAAAAAATTCCTCGTGATCACGGCTAACACTACACAATTTTAATTTGTATTTTAAAACCTCCGATACAAAAATGTCGATGATTAAAGAAACAACTAGGAAAAGCTCATAATTTTCAAACAGAATTTTATACAAATATTTTGTTAAATCATTGTTAAGAATACTTGCGCTATTTCAAATATGAATCAAACCGGTTCATCCGTTTGGGGGCTACGATGCCACAATCAGACATACAGATATGGAAGCGCATTCCTCTATTTTCGCCGGAGGTTAAAAATAAAGCTATAAAAGATTCAATTTTTTGGGACCATCTGTGTATCCAACTACAGAGCCTGACCACTTTTGTGTACGTTTAATTAAAGGGCGATTGTGACCAAAATAAATTAAATGTTAGCTCCATATACGCTTTATGTTGACAAGAAATACTAGCTACATTATTATAAAAGGTATTTTACAGTTTAATTTTGAACATATAAAAAATTACCGCCTTTTAAAAATGAAAAATCGAAATAAAAAAATCTATACTTTTTTTAAATACAAAAAAAATCGTAGCGGGACTTGTACCTACACGTGTTTTGCTACGTTAAATTATTTTTTGATAAAAGTTATAAAAATATTTTTTTCGTAAGTGTGGAATGAATATATATATATATATATATATATATATATATATATATATATATATATATATATATATATATATATATATATATATATATATATATATATATATATTTATATATATATATATATATATATATTCATTCCACACTTACGAATATATACTTAATCTAAAATTTTAAAAATATAAATGTGAAAAAAGTTATGAATTCGGAAAAAAGTAATTCGTTGCAAGAACTTTGCAGAGCAAAATACTGCACGGAGAATGATAACGAAGTGACTTATCACTACGTTCTTCTTCACTAATCCCTCCATTATATGGGTGGGATATACGAATAAAAAAAATCGAATATGAATAAATCTTTTACTTTAAGTAATTGATAATATTGTATCTAGTCAAGGCAATAGCGATAACCTTTAGCAAGTTTATTCTTAATGATATTATAAATACAACGTATGTATTTTGGGTATTACCACATACATAATAATACATTTCAATTCTAAAATTCTGCTTATTTTTAAAATGTACTGTCTGTTATTTTAAAATAATGGTGTTTTTTTATTTACACGATATTAACACAGAAACAAATAATTTAAAAATTAAATTTTGTTTGCTTGTCTTTTTGTTTGTCTGGACTAATCTCTGGAACGGCTGGAAGTTATATTTATGGGAAGTTGTGAATACAGTATTTACATTTTACCTTGGAATTTTTCAGACCAGGACTTACGCCCAGATAAAAATTAAATACATAAATTTCAATTAAATATGTTTCTTTTGCGATCAAAACAAATGAAATTCCAAACAATAAATTAAAAAATAGGTATTATTAACCGACTTCTGGAAGGTTATCAATTCGACTGTATTTTTTATGGTTGTTACCTTAGAACTTTTGAGGGGGTGAACCGATTTTGATGTGGTCCCATTTTAATTGGGCATATTTCTGACAATGTTATCCATGATCCAGAAAATCCCAAAAGTCTTAAATTTGCATTAAGTATGTGCGCGACAAATGGAGGAATAACTCAATATTACGTTAACCGATTTCGACTTTCCGATCGATTCTTTTTTTTTTATTGGAAAGAATACACTTAAAGGGTAGTTTGGTTTAGGTTCTGATTATGGGTGGAATCCGGTGGGTAATTTTTTTTTTATTAAAAACTGTTTCTACACCATATTGTTCCGTTTCACTTTATGTGTCTTACATTAAATCTCAAATTCCGTTCAGGGGTTCAAAGATATAATACAAGAATCTAGCATAAACTCCCGAAGGCTTTAAACGATCTATTCAGTTGCAAAATATCTAAATATGAATAGCTGTAGTAGATAACGAGTTTACTTTAACGCGATAAAACTCGGTAAGCGTTTTTCCAATACTTTCTATTGCGGAAGCTCATCAGGCGGTCGAGGCTGGGAAAATTTTATTTGCACCTTGCCACTTGCCACTATTTTGAAGTTGTGATGTTAACGGTGTATTGCAAGTTGGTGTTTATTTTATCACCCCACTATGGCGACGCGTAAAGGAGGGTTATGACTTTGACCATAATGCATGTATGTATAGTCATTTGTTCCTTTATAAGTTCTAAACCACTTACTATAATTTGACAAACGATGTATTGTTACATTAAATTGCATGTGGTGCCCCTAACGGGACGTAATATCATTACTTAAAATAAACTTTATAATGATATCGTGTATATCGTGTATTCGGGTAACAAATGGAAGGGATTTTCATACTTTTTAGGGCGTGATATTTCAATAGTTGGGTGTTAGTTTTTGCTTATCTACTTTTTACCTTCTTTATTTTATACAAATAAAACAAAGATATATAATTTTATATTACTTACTCTGTAATAAATTTTGTAAAACATTACTTATGATTATGTATTTTCATTCTATTGTTGTTGATGTGCATTTGACGGTTTGTCAATTCCCACTCTATAAAATTAGATATTTAACATTTCCCTCGCTCTTGTAACGAGGGGAACGGAGTGTCTTAACACTAGTTCCCTCTGCCTACCCTGCTTGTGCGGGATACAGCGTGCAGCTGATTTGTAACGAGGCAGCCGTGGAGTTGAGTTCTGCCAATCAAAACTCAATGTTTCCAAAAGTCAGCGAACATGGCGAACGGAAGTGTCGTAATGGAACGCAATGTCTTAACACTAGGTACCCAGGTTCCCTTAAAAAAAAACTTCATATATTCTCTCCATAACACATAATAATATGCTGTAATACAAAAAGTAATCCAATATCCGTGTCTCTGCAGGCATGTAATAGATTGTTCACGCTTCTTTCGTTACATCCCTTAAGAGCATTAGATCTAAGACACGGAGCTATTGTGCGGCATCAGTCATGTACTACATATTCTTGGAGGCTTTCACTACTGACGCTATCTATGCTGACGTCGCGATACACACTGCTTAAGAAATTCGATTTATATTCTTTATTTCATATAAAATATCTGAGAAATATAAAATTAAAACTATAGTTGAGCAAGATGGTTAGATTTGCCTTTTCTTTGTATTTTTGTGCTAGGGCTAAGTTTAATATTCTATAATACATGCCTGTATTCAATATAGGTATTATAGATAGAGGCCAGTCGTGGCGCAGCAGCACGAAGTTTGACTGTAAAACCGACTGGTTGTGGGTTTGATTCCCACTCCAGGAGATGAAATATTTATTCAAATTTATATTTCCATTTCTTCGCTCTGGTGTCGAGGCTAAGCGCGACGTTGAGTTCTGCCACTCAACACGCATGCCTCCAGAATTCGGCAGAAAGTGGGGAACGAAGTCCTAACACTAGGTTCACTCTGCCTACCCTGCTGTGTGCGGGATACAGCGTGAAGCAATTTTTTTTTTTTCGAATTTTTCAATCCCTTGGGATCCCGTAAATGGAATATATATTGATTGAGATTGAGAACAATCAAATCATATGCTTTATTTATCAGTGGAAACACAAACAAACTTTCTCTCTAACCAGAGCGAACATGAGGGACGAAGTGTCTTGACACTAGATTCCGTCTACACACCCTGCTTATGTGGGACAATGTATACTATGAAAAGTGTACCACAAAATACACAACAACTTTCCTCATATACAAATCGTATGAATCGAATAAAAATAACATATTCAGAGAAATAACTTATTATTCTAAATTGTCTGATTACAACATATTATTATAGTTAAGTGATAAGAAACCAAGACGATCCGGTCAGTATATCACACGCTGTTTGTGCTTAGTCGTCTCGTTATTATATGAGTAAATGGAAATTATAAAGACGGTTACTAAAATATATTATACTAAGATGTTAGGCCTGTGTTTTGTAGTAGGTGAGTTTTAGTATTTCTTTGATAAATTAAATATGTGAAAAATATCAGAAAGCAAAAATAACTTTAGATTTTTGTGTATAATTGTGATATCAGCGAAACTTATTGTAGTTTTTTACGTGGGATACACCTACATATAGCAGGGTAGACAGAGGGAACATGGGAACCTAGTGTAAAAAAAGTCCGTTCCCATTAAGATCCTTCCGATCCCCACATTCCGCCGAATTATAGAGCACTGCGTGTTGAGTAGTGACACTCAACGCCACACTTTGCCTCGTTACCAGAGCGAGGTAATAAAAATATTCAATATTCCATTTTCTCGAGTGGGAATTGTGACCACAAACTGTCGCGTTTATAACTATACGTTTGTATGCCTCTGTGCCAATATATAATATTTATTTCCAGTTTCACGCAAAAACAACGGTACGAATTTAAATAAAACTTAACAATTTTAGCTTCTATATATCAGAATAACACATAGGCTACAATTTACGTGAAGGTTTTGTATAATTTAGTAATAAAACAGCAATAACTTTTAACAGGCGAAGCCGCGCACTGTTCACTAGTATTACTAATAGACGTATATTTCAACAGCAATTTCAATACCACTATCACAAGCGCTCGGATCATGTCCACCCACACTGTCAGTGGACAAGTGTGACGCTGAGTGCGGACCAAGTCTACCTTGCAACTCCACCCAGCTGTGCTGTCCGACCTCGTGCGGCGGGGCAATGTGTGTCGACGCTATGACGCAGAGGCATTTCGTTAATTTAGGTAAGATGCTCTCCCGTTAATATCTAATATTGGATCTGTTTGGTCGTTTATGTGGAGGTGACATACTGAAATTAATATTATAAATTCAAATCTATGGCCTCTTAGAGGACAGTAAAGAATTAAGATTCAAAGTTAACTTATTTAAAAGAGAGGAGTAATAATAAACCATAAGAAATAAAATATTTCAAACTTATATTTATAGTTTATTTCATACAACATTTTTGAATAGTGGATAATACACTCGCAAACGTAACCTAGTCAACTTTTGTAAGTTGTACTGTTGGTCAACAAATTGTAGGTCCCTAATGTGTTTAAATTTCAGGACCATAAGCCAAAATTGACCAGTTCTATTTTAAATTAATCTTTGGCTATGTATATTTTGGAAATGAACTCAAACAAGTTCGTACATGAAAGCTTTACATAAATTTTTAGCGCAACAAGTTACAGCTTGACGGCAACACTACAAGTATAAAAGAAAAATTTGGGACGAGAGCACGGTCTTTCAAGTCTCAGGCATTTTATAAATGACATTTTTGTTCCTGCTACGCTTATCAAAATTTTCTATGCCTTAGTCGACCAGCGTAAAGGTTTCCAGCTTCACAAAACTTGTGATCTTTTGGAAATATATGTAATATGAAATAGAGATTTAACATTATTACCGAACAATTTATACCAACTTAATGTGCAAAAGCAATATTATAAAATTCTTATGAAAAAAAAATCTTAAATTGCACTCTATTATTCGTTTTCAGGCCGTAAATAAAAAAAATAAGCAAAAATTTCTTTTTATAAATTAAAAACCATGAGGCCAGTCGTAGCGCAGCGGCACGAAGTGTGACTGCAAAACCGACTGGTTGTGGGTTCGATTCCCACTCGAAGAGATGAAATATTTACTTAAATTTATATTTCCATTTCTTCGCTCTGGTGCCGAGGCAAAAGCGCGGCGTTGAGTTCTGCCACTCAATTTAAATTCAAAAGGGTGTATGTGCAATAGTCACTATATAATTCCTAAACTAATTACCATAATAGTTTCATTTAAAATGTGTAATAATCGTAATAATCAAAGAACTTATTATAATTACCATAATTCTAAATAATAATAAAACACATATTTTAAATAATAATAAAAAATGTATATTTTTAGAAAACGTACAAAAGTTTGAACGTAGCAGAGTACGAACTTTAGACGGTTTTAACGAGACGAGTGATAGAGTCTCACCGCGTTCTTTTTTATATGTTTTCTTGCAGTTTTTTCTGATTTACTTTTGTTTTCAGTAAAAAAAGGCCGTTGTCCAGAGTACCCGCGTGGTGTGTGGGTCTGCAGCCACACCTGTACTGGAGACTCAGACTGCCCTAGAACGCTTAAGTGTTGCCCGAACAGATGCGGCGCCCTAACTTGCCAGAGACCCGAGGCAGAGGAAGTCCCGGTGGGATTCCTTTATAGAAAATTTAAATTTATTTAAAAAAATGTGTAATGTATAAATTAATAAAAATATCGGCAAAATGTCATTTCAAAAGCTTTTATTATTATAGGTATTTTTTGTAGGTTATATATTTATTAAAAAGTTAATTAATCTGAATTTGTAACTGCATTACTTATTGAAATAAATAACATACAGAAAATCAAATTAAAAATAAATGACCAACGTTTTTCTAAAGCCCTACAAACTCTTTCTAATATAAAGCTTCAACGAAAATTGAAGCAGAATTTTAATTTAAAATGTGGTTTCCTTTTCCTTTCAAATATTCCCATTTTTAATATTTGAGTGAATCTCACGTACGTATATATGTAAAAGGCAATGTTCAACTTTTGTGTGTACCTCTATAAAAACTATTCAACTCTACCCTCAACAAATCGTTTGTGTTATTTAAATTATTTTACATTTGGTAAATAATTTTTTTGTTGAGTTTACTAATAGTTTATGAGTCCTTTGCTGGTTTAATGTTATATTTTCAGGCATGATTTGTATTGACGTAAAATACCTATAGCGTATAGAAAAAATCCATAAATTTTACAGAACATCGTGGCATTTTGGAACAGGACAAACATGAAAGAACATGGCTGTGGATTCTGTCCTATCTCGTTCAAACTATTTATTCTCATTTGCTTGGTTTGGTAAAACAAAACATAGCATTAAGTTCCGCAAATATGGAAAGTAAAACAAAGAACGAAGTGTCAACTCTTTCTGTTTACCTTCCTCCACAGAAGGTAAAGCGTGAAGCTCAGAAAACGTGCAGTTATAGATATAGTCTCATTCGAGTTTGCAATTGAGATAAATAGTCAGGGACGTCTCGATTTTAATATATATGTACACTTTATTAGGAATTTTTCATTTTTAGCTTCACGTTGCAACCCTCAGAGGGAATCTGAGAACATAGTGTTAATTTCTCCTTGTCCCACATTCTGGAGGAATTGTGTGTTGACTCGCGGAATTCAATGCCACTCTTTGCTTCGTTACTAAAGCGGAGAAATTAAAATATTTATATTTTGTCATGGTTAATTTATAAAATTTTATCTAAAAATATTGACAATATCTTATTATGAGATTTATAAATTTAAGAATATAAGTATTAAACTATAAAAAAATTCTATCAAATACGAATAAATTTGCAATGAATGTATGTATATTTTCTTTCAATTCGTATAGATAAAGTAGTGTCCTGGAATTTTTATTTTCTTTTGTTTTTACAGTAAGTTAAGATTTTTTTTATTTTTGATAAAGCTAAGGAAAATTTATTTTAATTTCGCGGCCATTTTTCGGTATTTTGATAAAGAATTGTATCCCACATCGTATCCCGCATATAGCAGGTTAGGTAGAGTGGACGTAGTATTAAGAGAGGCCGTTCCCTAATTTTCGATTGTGCGCTGTTTGGAGAAACTCAACGCTGTTCTTCGTCTGTCCTAGAGGGAATATAAAAATAATTTAAATATAATTCCCACCTGTCAGTAGTGATCGAATACACTACCATCACGTTAACAGTGAAACACTGTCTCAATGCAATGAGCCACTACGGATATGGTTTTTTTTATAGCTCCACTAGGGAATATAGTGGTAAGGCACTCCGTTTTCCATTAAGACTTATTTTATTAAGACCGAATTTTCGAGGCGTTGCGTATTGAGTGGCGAAACTCAACGCCGCGCTTTGCCTCGTTTACTGACCAAGGAACTGAACTGCGGCACGACGACCATGAAATTATTGTTTACTTCAGCAATATTGATATATGAAATAAATAGTTACGTTCACTGTAAAACAAATAACATTTATCTTTTTAATTGTCTGATATTATGTGGAATATAGTGAATCGTTTCTTCGAAGATGAGGAAAGTTTACGTTATCTATGTATTTCCCCTTTGAGACGGCTTTCATACCGTTCTACTTGGTATCTTGAACATTTAATAAAATACTTATTAAGAAGTGTGGAGTAACACTTTAAAAATGTTTCAAAAATCTATACTTATAATAAATCTGTAGAAAAGTCGTTTCTGTACATTGAAAATATTTAAAAAAAAATTAGCTAGGGTGTTAAAGGATAACTAACAGAATCCATTTCCAACATTTTTGGAATTTTTGTCTGTTTGTCTGTTTGTCTGTTTGTCTGTTTGTCTGTTTTCCTGTTTATGTGAACACGCATCACGTCAAAAGTACACAATATATTTAAGCAAGTTTTATACGTAAAAATTACCAGTAAATCAAGGTAACATTTAGTGTTTATTTCATTGTAATAGCTTCACTCTATCAAAAGATATAAGTATTTAAGTTTCCAAGAACTTATATTTGAGATAGTAGATCTCGATACTAGAAACGCTATCTATTTTATATTTTAAGTAGGTAGGTAGGTAGGTAGGTGGGTAGGTAGGTGGGTAGGTAGGTGGGTAGGTAGGTGGGTAGGTAGGTAGGTAGGTGGGTAGGTAGGTAGGTAGGTGGGTAGGTAGGTAGGTAGGTAGGTAGGTAGGTGGTAGGTGGTGGGTAGGTGTTGGGTGGGTAGGGTGGGTAGGTAGGTAGGTAGTGGTAGGTAGGTGGTAGGTAGGTAGGTAGATTAGTGGTAGTTAGGGTAGGTATGTAGTTAGGTATGTAGGTAGGTTAGTTTAGGTATGTTAGTTCGGTAGGTATTAGGTGGTTAGTTAGGTAGGTGGTAGGTAGGTAGTGGTAGGTTGGTAGGTTGGGTAGGTCGTAGTGTGTGGGTAGGTGGGTAGGTGGTGATGGTGGGTAGGTGGGTAGGTAGGTAGATGGCTAGGTAGGTAGGTACGTAGGTAGGTGGGTAGGTAGGTAGGTAGGTGGGTAGGTAGGTAGTAGGTAGGTAGGTACGGTAGGTAGGTGGTTGGGTGGTAGTAGGTCGGTAGGTAGGTGTCATGGGTTGGTGGTATGGGTATGGTGTATGGAGGTATGGATGTTATGGATGTATTGATGTCTGGATGTATGGAGTATGGATGTTAGGAGAATGTATGGATGTATGGATATGTAGGGATGTAATGGAGTAGGATGTATGGATGTATGGATGTAGGATGTATGGATGTATGGATGTATGGCTGTATGGGAGTATGGAATGTATGGATGTTGGATGTATGGATGTAGGATGTATGGATGTATGGATGTATATGGATTGTAGGGATGTATGGATGTATTGTTTGTATGGTTGTATGTGATGTAGGATGTATGGGAGTATGGATGTTGATGGATGTATGATGTATGGATGTATGGATGTTTGGGATGTTTATGGTTTATGTTGTATGGATTGTATGGATGTATGATTTATGGCATGTACGGATGTAATGGATGTATGGATGTATGGATCGATTTACATATTTTTTTTCACTATTAGAAAGCTGCAATTTCACCGCATAGGCTATATTGCATTTAAGAAAAAAATAGAGATCCTTAATAAAAATGCAATAATGTAACCCAAGGTGAGAAGAAATTGATCTTAACAATCCTATCATCGCGTGCGCTGCGAAAACTATTGATGATAGAACAAAATAATGTTCTACAGTACAGCGCATCACTATCTATAAAAAAATCCGCGATACCATATGTCCAGCTACTGTAGTTATGGCAATATAACCATTTTTTTATATTTTATAAGATAACAAACAATAATCAAACCATATTATTCATACCTCTGCGTTAATATTTATCCCATTAAATGATGTTTTAATAAAGATAATTTCAATACCTGTAAAATGCTTTTTTAATTAATAAAATCGGACATCCCATTCAAAAGATATAACGAATTTAAAAATATCAAATTTAAGAAAATAGGCGAGTAACTCTGCAGGGGTGAGGGGGAGGTGCATCGATATCACTAAAATTATGAAGATAATCGATTAGATTTTTTGTTTCTTTATTTGAATTGAATAGGAAGAAAAAGGTGTAAACTAGAACAGAGCCGCCATCGTAGTACAGAGGGACATCTAATATATATATATATATATACATATATATATATATATATATATATATATATATATATATATATATATATATATATATATATTCGGTCATAATGAATAGCTTTAAACTTTGCATACAAAGGTATCCCGTACGTAGTGTATATTTTTTTTTCAATTTTTATTACCAGTAAAGTATCGATACTAATGTGATATCTATATATTTATATTAATAGTAATTTTTATAATTCTAATAGAATTAAACAACTTTTTAAAATGATGACAGAAACGTAATTCTCTGTACCGAAACAAACAAACAATTCACAAATTTAAGCGGGTGAAGCCGCGAGCTGGTTGCTGTATTTTATAAAATTTTATGTTGTGTTTATAATAGATGGATCACGTGGTGATGTCAATACGTTTTAATCATTGGCATGTAGATACGTTATATTAATTTATAGTAGATATATTTCTCAAGAGAACTTAATCAAAACTTTATATATAAAAAAATACATGAAATAATCATGTTAGGGAAATATCAAATATATTTTATGAATCAATCTTAATGTTATATTCAAAACAAATGAATTAATTATATGTAAATTTATTAATACGTTTCAAGTATGAAAAAAAGAAAAAATGCAATAAAATTGCGTTTCTGCTTTTCTTTCCAATGATTTATATTTCTATATATGTGGGACGTAAATGCGGGAACAGAGCTGCCATCTTAGTACAGAGTAACCTCTAAAATATATATTTACGTATAGTTAAAGAATAAAAAATGTGAAGAGGAATGTGTGATTTCTCTATAGAATATATTATTCTACATTATATCATAAAAAACAGTACATATAAAAGTATCCTCATGCAGTATAATTATTTTCAATCAACATTTTTGAACTTTTAATTTTGAACATTTTAAATATTTTCGTGCCATTATGATGAAAAACTTAGACAATTTTTTAATTTGAAAAGAATAATTTATTAACGATAAGAATGTTGGTAGTTTCCCAAAAGGTATAAGAATTTAAAAAAGTCTAAAATATGCTTTCTTCGCAAGTATTGTAATAACTATTAGTTCTATTTACTAAAAATCACTATAAATATTAAATATGCTCAATTGGTGTCTTTGTCAGCACCACTTTAAATGAAACCATAGTTAATCACTCTATAAAAGCCTAATACAATTAAAAAATCCCAAAAATGAAAAAGTTATTTTTTATATACAAAATAAATTATATATTATCGTTGATATTAAAATAAAACGCTATTTGTCATTAAACACGCAAACAGGCATAAGCCTATCAAAGGGAAACCGCCGCATACGCCTCATTCCTAAATCGAGTCGTATGTATTGGCGACAAAGTTCAAAGTTGGTTAACCTTTAGTAATACTTAGATACCTTTAGTCACACGAAATACATGTATGTATAAACATCGTGAAATGAAAAAAAAACCTACGTCTAAACTGTTGAGGTATCTTGATTAATTTCTTTAGGTATGGGCTTAAAATATTTTATCCTATATATTGTCCCCGTAAAAGGAGCGCTGACGCTTCCATTCTGTATTAATATTAAAGGCCATCGCGGCGCAGGGGCACAAAGTTAGGTTAAGTTACTTAAATCGGTTAAGCCCTTTCTGAGATTATCCTGAACGCACAGGTAAACAGACAAGCTGACCAAGTTCTATTACATTGTTAAATGTCCGTAATAATATTTTTTCTAATATATCTTCCACGTACAGACACCGATAAGTTAGGATTTTTTTGTAAGTAGCGATATAACTATAACTATAACTTAGGTCCTAAAGACTACTTAAGGCAAAAGTTTAAGGAAATTAATATATTGACAGTTGCATCTCTCTTATGGGAGGTACGAAAATGCGACTTGCGTGCGTTGCAAACATACATTATAGATATATTAAAACACGAACATAATTTTAGTTTATTAAGCAAATAATTCTGTGGTTTAAGCGGGCGAAGCCGCGAGCGGGTCGCTAGTATCTAATAAAATGTTACTTGTGTTATTGTGTATATAATACATGACTTGACTGTAAAATCGATGGTTATGGATTTGATTCCCGTGTGGGACTTGCTTTGCATTTTCTCGCTTTGGACAAAGTGGGGCGTTGTTCCGCTATTTAACATGGAGTGTTTCGTATTTGGGCGGAGAACTGTGAACGGAGAGTCCCCACATTACGTTTTGTCTGTCCACCCTGTGACATGCAACAAAGCATAGAACAAAGAAAAAGTTGACTTTTATGGTTGTTTAAAGGTCAATATTCCATCCTTAAAGAGATAATCGGTATTCTGTTACTAAGACTACGCTGTTCGTCTTTTCATCCGTCACCAGGAGGTTGAAATTATAAAAGATTATATATTTAGGTTAGCACTACAACTCTAATACTGTACGATACCATTTCACCTTTATTTTTCCCGACTGCTAAGGAAAGGATATGTTTTTCGCGCGTATCTTGTATGTATTATTTTTAATTAGCTCATATTTTCAGAACCGCTGAACGGATTTACATATTTGAGGTATCGTTAGATTTGTATTAGTAGCCTAAATGTTCTTAGATAGGATCTTAAAAATAAACAATCATGGTGACTGTGGGACGCCATTGGACTTAGTGAAAAACTTTTTTTTCGTTTCGAATTTCGTTTCGTGACCTATAAGTAATTCTTCAATCAATAAAAACAATACCAGGAACACCGCTAATTTAAAGAGGTTTAAAGAGGAAAAGAGGACTGTTAATCCTAATAAACTATTTGGCTTGTTTATTTTCTTTTTAGTTTTCTGCAGTCGGGGTTTTTGTTTTTACAAATATTTTTTTATCGTTTCTTTGAACTGGGTTTTACCACTCAACGGCTATCTTTGTTTATCGGGAAAGTACAAAAGTAACTCATATCAAACTGACTAGATTTTTATGTATTTATACTTTTGTTATTTATATTATGTGCACGATTTATACCAATTAATATTACTCGTATAAGAAACAGTTAGTTTAAATGGATGCACTAAACTCAGGAACTACGAATTGAATATTTATTTTTGTACTAGTCAGTTAATTTATTGATAATGGCTAAAGGCTATATAATATTACGTAAATCGTTTCGATTTATCGTAATGTACTTGGATTCTGAGTTACCTTCCATAATTACAATGTCGTCATGACTGTGTCTTAGCTATTTATTTGATTACTAGGAATAGAAAAAAAGGAAAGCTCAGGTACATACTAGTAAATGAATGAAAGAAATCAATCAAGTAGCTTTATGGTGTATCCCGCAGCAGGAAAGCAAAAGGAACCCTATGCTATGACACTCTGTTACTCGCATTCCATTAAATTTTTAAAAGCATTGCCTAGAGTGGGGATCGAATCAAAAACCTTCGCGTTACAGTCACACACTTGTGCTCCTGCGATACAACGACCTATGTAAAATTAGTTTAATACAAAATTATTATAAACATTCGTTCGTATAAAATAAACAGAGAAGAAATACGTAAGAAACATTTATTTTGGACCCGAGAGAAAATATAGTACATAAAACACATAAAACGAATCGATCTTACACGACTTCACAAAAGGCTTCCCATTGTGAAACGCTGAAGCTTTAGTATTGTCCTCCTGTAAAATCCCATTTTTTGTATTGTTATTGTTCATTGCATTCTACAATGGTTTGTATACAAAAGTACTGTATCCAGATGCAGCGTAGAGCTAAAAGAAATAATGTAATCTTTCCAATAAATACTGATTCAATAATGGCGCAATTGGGAAATCTTTGATGGTATATCCAATCTGTTGATCTCAATTCGGGCGAAATATTAATATAAAAGGTCTTTACTCCAAATTCATATGTTTCAAATCAAATTCATATTTTACATTTTAAATTCTTTTTTCCACAAACCTATACAATACTTTTAACAACAACAATATAAATTACTTTTCAACATTGAAACTGAAGTAGTGCAGTTTTATGTTAATTATGTTACTCAATGTTTCTAAATTTAATCGCAAAATACAACAGAAAGAGGAATATCCTTACACTTAATTCTATTTGTTGTCGTGAGTTTGATTTCCACTCGTGGTAATACGTTATTTCCATTTCCTTGTTTTGGCGCAATGCAAAGGTCCTAACATTAGGCGCTATTTAGTTGTCTTAACACTAGTTTCTTTCTACCTACTCAGTTATATGCGGGATACAGAGTGGAGTTATTAAATAGAAAAATAAAAAAAAAGTGGTAGCATGTAAATCACGAGTTATTAGCAAAAATTTTGTTCTATTAAATGGTTCGGTCATTTATTTACTTTTTTAATACGATTTGCCTTTCAAACGCTTTCAATACAAATATAGCGTATACTACTAGAAAAATTATTTATTAAATATATAATACATTGCGGTACGCATTTGTTAGAAAATTTATAAAACGTTCAAGTGGTATGTTCGATCTAGATATGTAAGTATTTATGTACATATTTTTGTTATACTAAAAGCTTAGTTTTTTTACTTATGGATATTAATATCTATTGACGGGAAATACAGTTTTGATTTGTATGAAATGAATTATAATAATAGCATATAACAGCATAGTATGCACTCATTTTGTAGGAATTAAACTATAAATAGTCTTTCGTTTGTGTTATAAGTTCTCGTTTTTTTGTGTTAAATTTTACATATATAGATCCACAATGAAATATATCATACAAAGTGCAAGAAAACTATAAATAAATGTTTTTATTGCGTTGAGTTAGAAACTTGACTTTTTTGTGCTGCAAGATAACTGTCTGTCAAGGGGACCATCGTTTTTTTGATAGGCTCTTCTTTCTTCTTTCTACAATTGCAATTCTTCATCTTGTTTAAAGTCTCGATGTAGCATATTGTAGCTGCAGTTAGAGTTACCTCCTCTCTAGTGAAATAGTTTCAATATTAAATATTTCATTTCCTTGAATCGAACCCACTTGTCGCGTTTACAGTCGCACGCGTGTGCCACGACTGGTCTCTGATTGATTTTTTTTATTAAATATTTATATATTTTTTGCTTACTGTTTTTTTTAATTTGTATTGTAAGTTCCCACACTAATTAAACATATCTAGCGATCATATTGAGAATGTAGAAAAACGTGTTCAGGTGCTTTGGGCACGTTGAGAGTGATGAAAAAATGGCCAAACATATTTAGTATCGTTATAATTTGGTAAGAGAAATTGAAGGAGAAGTCGATTACCTTCGAAAATACCATATCGATAATATTCGCAGAGGATAACGTAAAAAGCACGAGGACCCAAAGAATAGGTAACCGAATGAGACTCGAACTCACATCCGTCATGTGTACAGTAAAAACTCATATATATGATTAAAACTAAATACATTGCAAAACGAAGTCAAAACAAATAGATTTATCCAAAATTAGAAGTTACATGCTTCATTTATTGAACGTCAAGAATTAATACTAAAGACAATTTCTCAGACCTGAGGACCAGCGTCAGAAACTCAGCGGGATTTATTTTTTAAATGAATTATTTACAAATTCACATTTAATTATCTGTGCCCATGACACTTTGAAACAGACTGGAGCGAGCATAATGCCCAAGGCGTGCTATCATTTATAAAATCATTAATTTTGTAATAATGTGTACATTCAAACGTTTTCTGAGATCTTATTGTAAAAGCGTGTTTATTGTCCCATAATAGAATAACGAATTAGATGCGACCGAGTTATAGGCGCGATCAGTTAAATCAAAATTTCTTGTATTAATATTATGTACATCGAGGCCAGAGGTGGTGAAGGGGCACGAGTGTTTGTAAACGCGACTGGTTGTGGATTCAATCCCCACTCGAAGAAATTAAATATTAATTTTTTTTATTTATTCGCCCTGGTGTCGAGGCAAAGCGCCACGTTGAGTACTACCATTCAGAAAATGGCGTACAAAGTGTCTTAATACTAGATTCCCTCTGCCTACCGTCCTGTGTGCGGGATACAGCGTGAATTAGATTTTTTTTTATTTTAATTATTTTTTATTATAGGTACATTTTCAAAAATATATTGGTATGCAACGATACAATATATGTAAAGACATATATATATACGTAGCAGAGTCAGCTTTACGTGTGACGCCGTGAACAAGATGAAATGCTACCATATTTCATGTAGCCACAATTACCTTTTCACAACGTTTCGGATTCTAAGACCTTGTTCGCATTATATTAAGTCTTCGGTGCTTTTGATATTAATTATTTACGTACCTATATTTAATCTGTGGTTTGTATAATAATTTTTATTGTAGCTTCACGCGGCATCCCGCTCATAAATGGATGGGCAGAGGGAACCTGGGAACCTAGGACTTAAACACTCCGTTCCCACTAAGACACTTCCGTTCTCCCTTTTGCACCGAATTCACGAGGCGTTAGGTGTTTGTTGGTTCATTGTTAGGTGGAGGCACACAACGCCGCGCTTTGCTTGGTTAATAGAACGAGGAAATGAAAATATTAAATATTTATTAGCCGCCGAATAGAAATTGAACTCACAACCGTCGCTTTTACAGTCACCTGCTGCGCCTGGACGGCCTCAATATCCCCTCTGGGAATAATTATTTACAAAAATGGAACTAAACCCACAACTGTTACATTCGCTGTTACATGGATTTTTTATCGAAATTTGCTCCAAAAAAAGTTAAACCAAAGTAATAAGTGATTAAAACATTAGCTTTAGTTAATAAATTAAGATCTTACCAAATCTTACATGAAAGCTTTTTTAATATAAAAAAGTGCAATGGAAACGTGTTCTTATATAAAAAAGGACTTAAAAAATATGCGGGTTTGCTTTCAGGGGCAAAAAAGAGTCTGTGATTGATTTGCAGACGCCAATCTGTACTGGGGGTCTGTCGCTGCGCTCTTTTTCTTTATACACTTACTTGGTAGCGGATATAAAATAACTTGTTAATATTGAACATTTCGATTTATTTTAAAGTAACATGTTTAAATGAAAATATATGACATTTGCGTATGACGTCTGACACTTTATAAGTGTGGGAGTAACTCTGACCGCAGGTACAGCGAGCTACATTAAAATGATTAACGTGGCGAATAACCGTCCTCGATATATCTATCTATCTCGATATATCGACAAGAAGAGAAATAGAAACTGATCTTAAGTTATTTTTTCCTTTTTTTAGAATCCAAACAAGACATTAAGTGTTAAGCAGTAAGTAGTAAAACTATTTCTAAATAGAATGGGTATATAACTCATATTAAAATATAAATAAAATCCGCGATGAGATCTGCTACCTAACAAGCAATGTCCCCAATTTGGGCGACAAATGAAGAGCGTAGTCTCTCCAAACTAGATTCTCTTCATTTATGGACAATAATATGGAAATGGACAAAGCGTGAAGCATCTTACGATTTTTAATAAAAAATCATGGAGTTGTATTCGACGCCTCGTCGTCTTTTTACGTTTCGTCGTAGCGTAACTCTGTGCTGCACAGAGTCTCATTGTAAACGCGACGGTTCTGGGAGCTTACTATTTTCATATCTCCGATCTGAAAACAGGACGAAACGCACTATTGAAATCCACGTCTGGACAAGGATGTCTCGAAAATTGCGGAATGTGTAAAGAGTGTCTTAACACTACATTTACATTGCTTACCTTGTTAATAGCAGGATATGGCATGAAACTAGTTAACTTTTATTAATTTCGTATTATATATATGGTGCTAAGATGATCCTTGTTCAAAAGTTACTCTCACCCTATTTATCCAGTGTATAATATAATACGTCGCTTTATATAATACGTCGGTTTACTTACACTGTTTGCACAAAAAATTGCCAATTTCAATGTTTTATGGGCGTTCCGTGACTAAAAAATCGGTTCTTTAAATTTGCATATGATTATGTTAGAAAAATATTTGAAAATAATTTTATTTTGAATATAAATAGAAAATATATATTTTTAGGTTCAATTGAAAGTTTTATTCTATTTTCATGTGGCGATGACTTCAGCCACTCAATATGTAATGTGAAATTTGGTCAGAAATAGGAGAGTGGTTTTGATATTAGGTTCTTCAATCCTACGTAAAAAATGGAGAAAGGAGTGTCTCAACACTAAATAATTCTTTTCTGCATATACTGGATACTTGAATATGAAATTATTATTAATAAGTAGAATCTATATGTGGTGCTTATAATAAAGAATCTACTACTTAACCTATTGGCTTTTTATTTTTCATACGTTGTCTCTCATGTTTTAACCATAGGTTCACTTTGTACGCCTTGTTATATGCAGGTAAAACGCGAGGCTGGATTTTTAGTTAGTATTGTTTTGTTTAGAAAAAAAAAACAGTAAATAAAAACAATATTTTTCGTTGTGAAATTGTAAGCACAGCGATGTATTTATTTACTATTAAACAAAAATTATATTTCATTTTTTCTTTAAAGAAATATCTTTGAAAGATCTCAAAATAGATTTTGTCTTATAAAATTCAAACTTCCAAGAGTAAATCAAGTATAAAAATAAAATTGTCTATAAAACTTATTAGCTATAAGTCAAGCCTATTTGATTTTATCATGCATCAAGCAGGAGGCTGTCTCTATTCTTCATCACACCGTAATTGGTAGCTCGTTGTCGACTATATGGCGTAGTCTCAGTCCACAGAACAGAAATATCAGTAAGTAACTGCTATTTAAAATAGTTTTGCAACCGCTCAAGACACTGTTTAGGGGCAGAAATTGGTTGTTACCACCGAAAATATAAAACTAATTGGTCCTCCCAATTGGAAATCGAACCAACCGCCGATATAGTTATGGTCTGACGCTGTACACTGTGCCACGACAGCCTCGTTTAAACTGATAATTAAATTAAAATTAAAAATTGGTATTGAATTTTTACTTCTATACTTATCATTAAGATGAGGACACTCGGCGCAGCACAAAGTGAGAATGTAAAACCGTTGTGGGTTCGATCCCCACTCGAGGAGATGAAATATTTACTTAAATTTTTATTTCCATTTCTTCGCTGTGGCGTCGAGGTGAAGTGCGGCGTTGAGTTCTGCCACTTTACACGCAATACCCCCAGAATTCGGCGGAAAGTGGGGAACGGAGTATCTTACACTAAGTTTCCTCTGCCTATTCTGCTGTGTGCGGGATACAGCGTGAAGCTGATTTAATTTAATTTAATTTAATTCAGGGTTGCTCTTTGGTTACTTATACCTGGTATTAATCCCGGCTTGTGTTATTAGGGTCTACCTTTCGATGCATCGTCGGTGGTCAGTCAAATTGGACTTCGTGACGACATCCAATCTTCGCTTTCTTGGGCGTTGATTTAATGTGTTAAAGAATAGATATATAAAAAAAGCAAATAAAACTTGATGTTTAGGTCACCATTCTCTTTTTCCTCTTAATTCAAATAAAAAATGAAAACGGTAACACTATAGATATATAGTTAATTCAATGTTTTCCTTCAACGGTGCAACACGCCATATTTACTAGCATTATTTTAGTCTGTGGCAAGTATGAACATTAATTAATTTTAGATCTACCTGCGAAGCGTTGGATGTAGGTCGTGCAATCTTGAGATCCGATTAGTTGGGTAAAAATGATAGCCTGATTGGATCTCGATCACGCCTATTGTGTCAATGTGTTATGGAGTGCTTAGATTATATATAATATGTATATTGCGGGTTAAAATATAAGAAAAATACATTTTTTAATGGAAAAGATAAGGCAAACGAGCTTTCGGGTCACCTGATGGTAAGTGATCGCCGCAACCCACGATCCCGTGCAACACCAGAGGAGCTTTACCGGCCTTTAAGGTGGAGATAGACGCGCTGTTTGAAGGCTGTCGCGGGTAGGCCACTCCACTGTTCCGTAGAATGAAGAAGTGATAATGGGTCGAGGCTGTCAAGCGTCTCAAGTTTAAGCGCAAGAAAGTGGAGAGTAGAGTGTCTTGTCACTAGGTTCTCTATCCCTCATCGAATTTATGTGCTGATAGTAGTGGATAAACTGAAAAAGTATCACTTATAGAATCGTAACAGTATTATCATGCCTTTGTCGTGGGTTTGATAAGCAATTAATGATTTGCCGGAGTTAGTTTTTACAGCGTTCCGCCGTACTTTCAATATCTTAAATTAAGTGAAACGTAAATAACAGAGTGTATTAATTCTAATTTATTTCTGCCTGGTTTTTTTCTTTGAAATTCAGCCTAATTCTTCAAAATTGATTGTAACATATCACATTTTAGTATCTACCTTAATACCACAAAATTTTAGATTCTATTACATTTCAGTATTTATATTTAAATCACAAGATCCGGTGTTATACAAAGTCTTTGCTTTCCAAACAAATTTGTCCATTACTGATATAAGTTAAATTTCGTATGTATGGATAGCTTATTGTATTTCGTTGTCAAGGACGCTATTGAAAATAAAAAGATGGTGCTAGGACGAAGGACACATCGAGGGTCGTGGACAGAATTCGTATGAATACTGCCGTATTAAATGAGCTCGACATCAAACAACGGTTATTAAGTTATATAATGCGTTTATCGAGCGTATATTATACAAACTCGAATGGATTAATGCTGTTTGGTCTCCAGAAGTCACCATGACTTATTGAACGCCCTGTTGTCCAAGGGAAGGTAGAAGAAATCACGCGGAACATCCTAAATGACTGACCAAATAAAGCTGCTAGTGGGTGGACTTGTCAAATAGCATATTGTCCTCGCCCACTCTCAGAAGAGTACTACGAAGGAGAAAAAGATTTATCTGTATAGTATTATCTTTAAAGCAATACTAGTAAGTGATTCAGTAGCTAGTACATATAAGTTGTGAACCGCGCCTTACCAATTTTTATAAAAAAAATAACATTCCAAAACAAAACGGCAAAACTATTAATATTAAATGATTTCGAGCGAATGCGATTTCATGAAATATTTTTTAAATAAAAACTTGTAATTACTGCTGCTGCAAAAAAATTTCAGTTCGCAAAGCAGATTAATTAAGGTAGCGATCGGAATTGTAACTTCGTTTCCGTTTTCAGGCTCTGCTGTTTACGTTATTGAGTCATTGCTGGTGTTTACTGAGCAGATTACTGTATTTAAAAAAAAATCAGCTTCACGCTGTATCAAGGATAGGCAAACGAAACCTAGAATTAGGACACTCCGTTTCTATTCTAGTGGCATTGCGTGTTGAGTGACCGCATTTTGCCTTTTTCTTAATCTCTATTATCCTACTTTTAATTTAAATTAATTTGTTATTTCAATATATATTTAGACTAATGTTTAAGCGTTGTTTTCCATATAATATGCTTATTGATTAATAAGTAATAATTTCCTTGAATCTCATTTAATTGGTTCACCCGAGTGGAAAAATGTCATACAATCAGGTACTCCAATTGCACTCGATATATGGAAGTCCCCGAGCATATAGTTCGACTAACGCGATGGTTGTGGGTTCGATTTCCACTCGGGGAAATAAATTATTATTTATTAATATTATCATTTCGCGCTCTAGTACTTATTAAGGTAAAAGCGAGACGTTGAATTCCGCCACTCAACTAACAAAGCCTCGAAAAATCGGCAGAAAGTTTGGAATAGATGGTTTGATATAGATAGATAGATCGAAGTACTAGGGATGCCCTTTGTCTATCCTGCTATATGTAGGATATAGTGTAAAAGCTGAAATATAAAATTAATAAAAATATAGTTCAACTGTGAATAATTGGATTCAATCACAATTCACTGGCACAAATAAGTATAAGTTGAAAAGGTCACGATAATTATCAAAAAAAAAAAAATAACAAGCACAAAAACAGACCAACCGTAAAGTTGACTCGAGCGCTAACACGAAGGATTTCTTTCAGTCACGAACGCTTTAATTGTACTGAAATTCAGTAATTAGAGCACTGCCAATTAGCTCATAAAGAAGTTATAATTAAATTCTTTTTAAGCTCTGAATATGCAAGGCATATATGAAATGCCGTTCTTATTTTAATTTTTGTTTTATTATTTTTATGTCTGACTTATTTTTGGAAAGTTAAATTATATTTTTTTAAGCTTCTTTATAAAGTTATAATTGAGTATACCTAAATATCATGAAAAATATCATGAAAATATCATGAAAATATCATGAAAAATCTATATTATAAAACTCTTCCGTCACTGAGTGAGTGATAGATAACGAAAACAAAACTTTTGGACTTAGAAAATAGGAATTTGGTTTTCTAGAGAGAGTAGGAGAAAGAGAACTAAAAGACAAAAATGATGTACTATTTGTACGAATTATTATTATGAAAAAAAAAGCCATTATAGTTTTTAAAATAATAATAATATTTCTTAGTGTGTTATATAGCGCTCGGCGTAATGTGTCCGTCTTATTTAAGAGAGAGTTTATATATAAAATCGTATTTTCTTAACCCTCTAACTGCAGCCCTCGTAACTAGTGGCATATTATTGTCTACTGAAGTTAGAATCTTTAGAAAGCACGATTTCATATATTTAGAATCTTATTTATAAGAACAATCACAATTAAAAATCTTGCATTTTTTATGTACAGATCTATATTAATCATTATCATATATAACAACCACTAATATATAAATATTATATACTCCATACGTTTCCTAGTTCTACAAAGTGTGTCTCGAAAGAAAAATTGTAGAATCCTATAGGGAAGCTTACAGGAATTAATCGGGAACACGAAACCGCCAATTTAGGCAAGCTGCAGTTTGTTGCGGACACTGATTTGCATTTCAAAGCCAACCGCTGACGTTACGCTCAAATTACTCAAAATGTTACTGTAAATGTTTTTCATTTAGAAATTTTTCTATAGAAAAAATTGTTTGGAACATCGTTGAAATAAAATCTCGGTCCGCTCGCTTTTTTTGCTGAACCGATTTTGATGGTATTTAAGATTTGTATAAATTTGATTCTATAGAATACATATATTTTAGGGTCCAACCTTATAGCAATATTTATAAAAAATAAACACTTAATTTAAATATGTTATTTTGCATGTCGTGTACAGTACTTTTTAAACGATTAAAATGATTATAATATAAATTAAGGCCATTACGGCTTAGTGGGGTAGATCATTCAGAATTAAGATTCTGTTCTGAAAAAAGTTAAATAAATGCTTGTGAGTTCAACCCCCACTTCGACTTATTTTCACATAAAAATACCGACACCCCACATATAATGGTGAGAATTAGTCCACTAAGTGAAGAATGGAGTGTCTTGTCACTGAATATGCTATGCCTTCCTTGCGGAATAAAATGTGAAGCTAAAAAAATACTATAATATAGTATGTACATACATATACCTATTATGTTATTTAATTCAATTACTTATTCACTATTCAAATGAAATGGACCATTTGAATGTGTTCATTATTATTCAACTAATTTCGCGATTTGCTAAATTATAAACTTTCAGCTGGAAATAATTTGGCTATGAAATGATGAAAGTTTTAGTTGAATTAAACGTAGTACTTAAATGTTTGCTGAGCAAAAACTCCTCATTGCGTTGCAATGAAAGAGAAATAACCGACTATATAGCAAACTATGTGTTCACTGTACATAAGTTGTAGATTCAATTTCTATTCTGGGAAATACATTATTGTCATTTTGTCACATAATACGTAGTGTCTCGTAAGTTGGGCGGTGCATGGGAATCCGTGTCTTAACTTTCATTCATTCATTATAGATGGTTCCTTCGTTTTTCTTTAAATCCTCGCTAAATCGATTTTGAGGCTAGTCGTGGCGCAGGGGCACAAAGTGTGACCGTAAACGCGACTGTTTGTGGATTCGATACCCACTCATGGAAGTATTTATTTAAATTTATATTTCCATTATTTCGGTGTCGATGCAAAGCACGGCGTTGAGTTCAACAATCAATGTCTCCTGAATTTGACCGATATTGGGGAACGGAGTGACTTAACACTACGTTCCCTCTGTTTACCCTGCTGTGTGCGGGATACAGCGTGAAGCTTATTTTTTTTTTCTATAATTTGTACATAATGTGAAACAAAGACACCTCTCGCCAATAATTTGAAGTGTACCTTCAAACTATGTTGTATAGAGTTATGTAAGGAGAAACTTGATATTTAGAAATAATGGATTTTATATTATAATAAGCCCACATAATACAAAATATTTATAATGTACTTATGTAAAAAATACATTTTTATATAATATTTAACCACAAAAACTTGTTATAGAAACTAAATGGCCCCCACCATCTACCATTGCTTTCTATAACAAAATTAAAAATATTAATAACAAAAATTCCCTACTAGATATTTTACGTGTAAGAATGTGTTGAATATTACCTCCTTGCATCAGAGATTGCTCACGTAGCGTCGTTGAAACAAAGCGTTTCTTGAGGAGCCTAGAAGTCGTTAGGTCGCTTCATGGCTTGTGAAGAGCATTTTTTTAATTTTTTTCACAGACTTTCTCTATACTTTTAAGTCATATGTGATATTTCAGTTTGAAATTAGCTAAAAAGTCTACTTAAATATTTAAAAAAACGTAGTTACCAATTCTTGTAGTGGGCTTCTTAGATAAAAAAGTGTCTATGATACTTTTCCTTTTTTAAAAGTATTTTTGAAAGTATTCATTGAAAATTGTACTTCGGCAATAATTTTCATTTTCCTTTTTTTCTAGTATCTGTATCATTTATTCATATATGAAAGAATACTAACATGTTATGTTTTCTTACAAAGCATAATAAGACTTAAAGAAGACATTGTCAAAATAATCGACTGAAAATTTTTTCTCTTCATTCAAAAGCGAAGGTTGTGGGTTTGATTCACATTCTCGATACCGTTTCGATACTTTCTCTAGAGACAAGACAAAGCTCGGTGTTGAGTTCTGCCAATTAATACGTAATGTATAATAAATAAGGCGGAAGATGGAGAACGGTGAGTTTTAACAATAGGTCCCATCCTGGTATATATGAGATACAGCGTGAAATCTTAACCATTATCATCATCATCAGCTTCACGCTGTATACTGCACACAGCAGGGTAGGCAGAGGGAACCTAGTGTTAAGACACTGCGTTCCCATTGACACCAGAGCGAAGTCGGGTCACAACCAGTCGGTTTTGCAGTCACACATCGTGCCGCTGCGCCACGACTGGCCTCTGACTGGATCTGAAATCTTAACATTTTATTTAATGAAAAAAAAATTACCAAATCACCACTACCAGCAATTTACACTCCATATCAATTGTGAAGTATTTAATGGGGTGAAAAGTGCACCTGGCGATTGCTCACGAAAAAATTGAAATTCTGACACGAATGCCAATCAACGTCCAATTTTATCCCTAATTTCTTTAACGGGTGTTCGGTTGATATAATCGTTGGGAATTCGTTATATCTGTAGACTTTAAACGGCTTTTTTTGCTATTTATTTTTGGGCTTCTCTTTCCTTTCTTGAATAATTTGTTTAGTAAGTTTAATTAACCACTATTCCGGATTTAGCAATAAAGGTAAAGGAGCTAAAAGTTAAGGCACTCCATTTTCTGCCTCATTTTTCGAGACATTGCGCGTGTTAAGTGAAAGACTTAAAAATAATTCATTCCCTCCTGTGAAAAACGAAACCATAGCCGTCTTTTAAAGTAAACGTTGTGTTCCCCTGCAGTTTCTAAATTATTAAAGTAATTATAGTCGAGGCTAGTTGTGGCTGGTGGTTGTGGGTTCGATACCCACTCGAGAAAATATTTATTTAAATTCTTATATTTCCATTTCTTCGCTCTGTCGAGGCAAAGCGCGGCGTTGAGTTCCGCCCCTCAACACGCAATGTCTCCAGAATTCGGCGGAAAATAGGGAACAGAGTGTCTTAACACTGGGTTTCCTCAGCCTAGCCTGCTGTGTGCAGGATACAGCGTGACGTTGTTTTTTAAATTTATAGTTATTTTACTTTCCATTTCAATAGTTTTTAATGGGATAAATATAAGGAATTACTAAAAAAAAATCAGCAGCTAAAGATGAGACTAATAATAAAATTTTCAGTATCCTGTAAGAAAATTGTATTTCTGATGAATTTTCCAATTGATACAAGGGCGTACAGTAAAACGTTTTGAAACAGCAAAAAAAAGAAGATGGTGGCGTAGGGAGAGGGCTTGACTGTTATCATAATCGTAATGGTAGTCTGATTCACTGAGGGAATGGATTATTATTACATTCTTCCTTATTTGAGGCCAATCATAGCGCAAGGTCACATGCGTCAAGTTGTGGGTTCGATTTCCATTTAAGGAAGTGAAGATTTTATTATTAATTTTTTTTGTCTCTGGTATTGGGATAAATCGCTGTGTTGAGTTCCGCCATTCAACACGCTATGCTTTCAGAATTCGGTGAAAAGTGGAAACATGTGGGGCGGAGTGACTTCACACACATGCTTAACTCTAGGTTTCCATTGCTCTGCCTATCTTGCTATGTACGGCATACAGTGTGAAACTATAAAAATAGTCTAGAAAGACAATTACGACTCGGCATGAAGTGGAGAACGTTGTGTCTTGACATTAAATTCTCACTTCCTATCCTGTTTATTTGCGGTATAAAATGTAATGCTGCAACTACATTATTTTAGTTTACACATCAAATATTTGGAACAATAAAATAAAATTATAAAACAACTTTTAGCTTTTAAAATGATTGCGAATAGGTACCATGGATTAAATCCACCTCTTTTCACGCTCGTGCCTCTGTATTGTGCAGTTAGCACACAGCGTGAAAATTACAGTTACAGTGTAAAAATGTAAGCTTGACTGTTTTTTTATATAATACAGGTAGTACTTATAAATGTGGGTGTAAATGAGAAAGGATCGATTCGCACTCGAGAAAATTTAATATTTCATATTCATATTAATGACTATTACTAATAAACAAATCAGCTTCACGCTGTATCCCGCACACAGCAGGGTAGGCAAAGGGAACCTAGTGTTAAAACACTCCGTTCCCCACTATCCGCCATGTTCTAGAGGCATTGCATGTTGAGTGGTTGAACTTAACGCCGCGCTTTACCTAGACACCAGAGCATAGAAATTAAAATAAAAATATAACTAAATATTACATTTCCCTGAGTGGGGATCGAACGCATAACCAGTCGCGTTTACAGTCACACTTTGTGCCTCTTACATACATAAGAATTCTTGAAAGGCATCTCATAAAGATAATTTATATTTTTAACTTAAATATTACCACAAATTTATTATTCTTTATTCTTTTGTTAAAATTTATTATAATTCATATTCATGACCATCAAAGTTGTTAGCAGAAGTTACATCAACTTATGAAGCTTGTGGTTTCTTCTTCATAAACGTTCTAATTTACGTTTGAGTTAGTCGAAATCTTTATTTAAATTTAAATTTTAGAATATATTTTACTTAGTAAAAAATACAAAAATGGTTGTTGTTAAATAAAATAATTAAGTTTAAAAATAACTAGACATAAAAAATATAACCGTGTAGTGTTGATGGTGAATAATAAAAAGTCTACTCACGGTTATCACTGCGTATATTCAACACCATTTTAAAGTATATATAGTTCGAACACAAATAGTAAATTACAACACAGTTTATACCACAAATGATATATATATAAAAGAACACAAAAATAACAATAATATTAATAAATAGCTGAGAAAACAATGGAAACGTAATTATATCATTGAAACTATTTTATAATTGATACACACATAATATGTTTATGTAACATATTTTTTTTACATCTGATGCATATACTATTTTAAATATAAAATCATTACAATATTATAGCAGCATTTTTATAGTAATTAACTATAAAAACGCTTTGGAGGAAGATCGAACCTGATAGAAAAAGAATATACACAAAAACATATATTGTATTTACACTGTTCATACTGATTTTCCTACTCTTTGCGGTTAAACTAGCTAGATACATTCATTTTAGATCTATTGTCTAACTCATACATACATACCTTGATACATTTGTACATGTATGGGTGAGTATGTATGAGTGTGCAATATACATATAGTATTGTAGGGACGTGTAAACGGCAACCTCTCTTCAGTCTATTGTTCTATTCATTAGAGGTAGGATGGAGACAGATGTAATGTATTAACTGAAATGTAATGATCATTATCATTAATGAAACCTATAATATTGGTAGAAAAAAATGATTTATGATTTTTTAAGCCTCTCTCATCTCCATTATCTCATAGATACGACAGTGAGAATGAATCTAATTATGTTTAAATCATTCGACTGAACGGAATATGGATTTGTACTGAACGGAATTTTGCTTATAGTAAATAATAAAAAAATAATGTAATGTATAATACATTATATTATTTTTCTATTATTTTTATAAAAGGCCAAACGTGGTGGCCAACTTAACGCCTTTTGTTTTTTTTTGTCATGTGGCAAGGAAACCACAATCTGACCAGAAATTCTTTAGAATCACGACATATACTTTTCAAATGTATATCTAATCAAATTAAGAATCAAATGTTACAGTAATATAATTTGAAATGCAAATTGGTGTTTGGTCTAGTACGCTGAGAGTATAATATTCGGCCGGTTACTTCTTGAGGGCTCTTCTCAAAGCTTCACCACTGGAATATTAAATGTAGAACCTTATGTAAGAATTATGATTTAATTTTTAACTTTAGTTAAATTTTAGTTTTGATTTAATTTATTTTATATAAAAAAAATTGCAGTGTCTGTCTGTAATACCAATTTTTTTTTTTCAAGTAGTTCAAGTTCATAATAGAATATAAACAAATAATTATAAAATATATATTAAAGACATACGAGTATGTCTTTCTTTTCACCCGGTATAATCTCCTGAACGGCTAAATCGATTTTAATGGGACTATCACTGATCATTTTCGACCGATAGGTTATGAAGCAAGTTTTGGGTACTATTTTCTTCCTGAAGTGAAGGGATTTTCACAGGAAAAGCGACAGTTTTTGCAAATAAAATCAAATATAAATTACGATACGAGTATAATAAAATAAGCGACTAATTTTCTTAAAATATACTTAAATAAAGTTAAATAAAAAGAAGCTGGAGCCTTTAGTATTACTATAAAGAAAATGTCCGCTTCAGTAGTTGCTAAATAAATGCAATATCCAACGCAGCTATGACAGAATCGTTTTAGCGTTGACCGTCCGCCAAAGCATTTTGTACGTGACTCTAGAGGCAAAGGATGTATAACTAAATTATATACGGTGTCCGTAGTATGGGCTTTTTGTCAACGTATAGAATAGCAATACTATTGAATGTATAAAGATAATTGTAGATTTTTTTATAATTTTGTATTTTTTCTGAGGAAAGTTTAGGGTAAACGTAGAAAACCTTCATCCATCCAGTTTCTATGACTCAATTTCCATATTTGCTGTTGTGGCACAGGACCACAAGTATGTGACTGTAAACACAATTGGTTGAGGGTTCAATCTCCACTTGAGAAAATACCTTGACACCAGAGCAAAGAAATGGAAATATAAATTTAAATAAAAAATATTTTTATTTAAATTAATATTTTCATTTCTTCGCTCTGGTGTCAAGACAAAGTTGCGGCGTCGAGTTTTGCCACTCAACGGAGTGCCCTAGCACTAGATTCCCTCTTTCTACCCTGTTGTGCTTGGACAACAGCGTGAAGCTGATAATTTTTTTATAAATCAGTTCTTTTAGATGGTATTGAACACACAGCTGTCATGACTATTAACTACTAGTTTCTGGGCGGGTTGAATATTGAGAAACGACGCTACATATTGTGTTAATAGCGTAAGAAAATCAAAATAATTCATTGCCTTGCATTTTCGATTAATACAATCGAATATACACCATTACTTTAATAAGTAGACAAGAATCTGAACATCGTGGCTCAGGCTCTCAGGCTCGTACATTAAAATTCTTATATTATAAATAAATCATATTTTATTTTAATTTATTATTATAATAATTCAAAACATTCCATACCCCTACACCATTTCATGGATTACCCAAATGGGAGATAGGATCCATTTCAACTTCGAATATCTCTCGGGTCGACCCAACTTCTCTCATTAGTGCTGAATTACGCAGCCTTTATAGCACATTGACAAAAATCTATTGATTTATATTGAAATATTTTATCTGTATGGACAAAATTTAAAGAACCCGTAAGCGGTTAATATTCGATAAAGCTTACAGTAATTTAAAATTTACGCTATTTTTTTGTAGCACATGGTCTAAAAATATTTCCATAAAAAAAAAAACCATCAAAACAATCGGAGATTATAAATAAATAATATTATAGGTACGGGGTTTCGCTGGTACATAAAATTCGCAACGAAGAAATACGCGACAGAACTAAAGTTACCTTTGTTTCGCCTAGATACGTGTCAAAATGGAGACTGCGTTTAGGTCTTCGGTAGTAAGATGACAAACCATTCAATGAAGGTGGTTGAAATCGGATAGATACGGGAAGTCTAAGACCTAGATGGCACGGGATGAGGGTGGTCAAAGTTCAGCAGTGGACGGTAGAAGTGAGCCTTTTGAAAAAAATGGTTTGGTGGTAAACTAGCTTTGTTTTCTAGCCTGACTTTAAATAAATATCTCTTTAGGAGGAGTAAGATGATAAACCCACGTACAGGAAACTTAATATATACTAGATATTTATATAATGAATGAATACTAGATATTTATATATTTGTATTAATAACTGCGACATTTTTTTGCTGAACGAATGAGTGATGAAAGAATGGCAAAAAAGTTTTATGACGGAAAAGTGATGGCTAAGAGAGTTAGGGGGAGACCTCGGTTGACCTTCGAAAACACAGTATCAAAGATACTGGAGGAAGGTCACGTAAAAAGCGTGAGGACACCCGGAGGGCATGTATGAAAAGGTTGATGACCCTGGACGAGGCGAAAGAGGTATGTAGAGACCGTAGTGTAGTAGTAGTAGGAGTAGTAGTAATTTATTAAAAACAACTTAGAGGAATATGGCAGGAGTCAAAACCATGCCAAGTGTCTGGTTTATTCTTCTTTACAGCCCGATTTTAGAGACATTGCCTACTGAACAGTGGAACTTAACGCCGCGCTTTTCTCCCTTAAAAGAAGAATATGAAATAAACGAACAAACGCTCACACAAAAAGTGCCTTCACTAAATCAACTCTCATAATTCATCATGTTGCTAACTTGTTACACTATTGACTTATTGGTACTAACTTATGATTCCAATAAGCGATATCGTCGAGCTGTAAAGGCTAACTTAAATGGATTTTGGCAGGCGTTCGTGTAAATATTTTGGGAACGGTCACTAAGTAGAGCACTGTATTGTACGGCTTTATAGCGTTAGGTAGTTTGAAATGCCAATTATATTGATTATGTAATTTTGTCGTAAGGCAGGTGCATGAACGTGGCACTGTAAATGTGATAGGTTGTGGGTTTGATTTTCACTCAAGCAAATTAAATTTTTAATATTACCTATAACCGCTTGTCCCAGCACAGTTTTGCTGGCTTTTCTATTTGTACTAGAATTTTTAGATGAAGCACCATCAATCAATGAAGTCCTAAGTCGACTGCATTATCCACTCATCGCCCTTTTTCATTTGATGTTCTAAGACCCATTTTATACTATAAAACTAATAATATGTATAATATTAGAGTTTTTATTTTTTTATATAAATGAAAATTCGTTTCCTGCTGTTTCCCACACACAGCAGTGTACGCAGAGGAAACCTAGTGTTAAGGCACTCAGTTCCCGTTTATATTTTTAAAAGTATTTTTTACATTTACATTTAAAAATTAAAAATAAAATAATAAAATGTATAAGAATATTTTGTTTATTTTATTATAGGTTTGAAGGAAGTAGGTATAGTAATATATATTAATAATTAATTACTCAAAGTGAGCCGATATTGGAGACAAAAATGTCTGTAAAATAAAAAATATATATATACATTTTTAGAAGTATAATATTCTCAAAAGCAGAAATTTAGTTATAATTTATTGAACCTTTTAAGAAAAAACTATAAAGAGGCCTTCAAATTTGATGAGTAATTTTATTATATTTTTTTTGAAAGTAAACTAATTACGATATTATTCTTTGTAATATTTTTAATGCGTGAAGCGTCACCTGTATGTGACGTGGTATACTGAGATAACCTAGATCGTACGACCATTTATTAGCCATGTGACACATTGCTCTATAAGATAGTGATATAAAATAATTTAAATATATTTTTCCAGGCCAGTCGTGGCGCGGGGGCACAAAGTGTGACTATAAAATCGACTCGTTGTGGGTTCGATCCCTACTTGAGGAAGTGAAAGGCCGATCGTGGCGCAAAGGTACAAAGTGTGACTGTAAAATCGACTGGTTATGGGTTCGGTCTCCACTCAGGGAATTGAAACGTTTATTTACATTTATATTTTCATTTTCTCGCTCTGGTGTCGAGGCAGAGCGCGGCGTTGAGTTCCGCCACTCAATACGCAATGCCTCCAGAACTCGGTGGAAAGTGAGGAACGGAGAGTCTTAACACTAGGTTCCCTCTACCTATCCTGTTCTGTGTGGCATACAGCGTAGATCAGATTTTATTTTAATTAAATTTTTATTTTTTTAACTATATTAAGCAAGCAAGCAAGCGCATTAAGCAAGGTAGGCGGAGCAAATCTATTGGTCAGATACTCCGTTCTCCACTTCTCGCCCAATTTCAGAGGTAGCACGAAGCGTCAACATAACAATTACATAATTAAAAGTTTAAAATGTATTTTCTAAAGTGCAGTGAACTATAAGAGATCTATTTGGATTTGGGCTCTACACTGGGGGTTGGATAACGAACCTCTTTGTACTTGAATGACGGCGCTCTTTCGTATTCATACCTTACGAGTTTTCACTATGTGTGGGGTTATACGAAAAATTTACAAGCTGAAAGCGATTTTGTAAGATTTTACATGATTTTCTTTTTTTTTTTAAGTTACAAATCTGGTACATTTTATTAAAAACTAGCGGGTTTTTTTTATTATGCTGCATTTGCAACAGATTGATTATATAAGCTCTACGTCTAGTTATAGATGAGGTCGCCGATAAAACAAGACATACCTGACAGTATACATTAGGTACCTACATCCAACCAATATGTTGTATGCAACATATTTACGTGGTCTACGAAGGCGCCTAGGGGTAACCGACTAAGGGCACTCTAATCAAAACGCAATTGATTTTGCTACAAATATATATATTTGGGAGTAATAGAAAGTAAGAGAATAATAAAAATTTTGACTTCAGTTAAAATCAGCTTCACGCTGTTTTCCTGCACACAGCAGAGTGTAGGCAGAGGGAACCTAGTGTTGAGACACTCGTTTCCCACTTTCCGCCGAATTCTGGAGGGATTGCGTGCTGAGTGGCGGAACTCAACGCCGAGCTTTGCCTCGACACCAGAGCAAAGAAATGAAAATATAAATGTAAATAAATTTTTCACTTCCTCGAGTGGAGACCGAACCCACAAGCAGTCGATTTTAAAGTCACACTTTGTGCCTCTGCGCCACGACCGGCCACTCGGCGCCGGACTCGGCCTCAGTTAGAAGGTCGTCATAGCAAAATAGGCATGTAAATGTAATGGTTATATTTTAACAAGTTTCATTTTCTTTCTCCGGTAGACCAGTGCAGAGCAATAGTTAGTCATTCAACGCGCAATGTCTCAGGAATTAGTCAGAAAGTTGAAAACAGAGTGTCCTAGCACTACGTTCCCTTATCTACCCTGCTAAAAATAGCGTGAAGCTTATAACTTGAAACCGCAGCAGTTCTTCACTCGCCCAATGACCTCCATGAATGAGCCTTGAGTTAGCGAATGATAGAATGCACTCTCGCCACTGAGACACAAAAAGTGCATACATAACTTAACCCTTTGACACACGGACTATTTTACTATAGCACGATATTTTAATATATTTGATGGGTTGAAACGTATGCAGAATACCTTCTTTTTAAAAGCCTCGCTCGTTCAAAAGTGGTTAATATGTAGTAGGCTCAATATATTAAATTATATGAGTGACCCTATACTGTAATGAAGATTTCTTGATGAATAGAAGATTTTTCAGGCACACTCTGAAAAATGTATTAAAATAGGTTAACATTTTACACTTAAGACAATTGCATTCGTGAAGGGAAGGGAAAGGAGTAACAGAGAGGCTGTCGTGGCAAAGAGGCGCGTTTATAAAGCGCGTCGGTTGTGGGTTTGGATCCCGTTCGGGGTAGTGAATTTTTTTAATTTTTGAGAAACGGAGCATCTAAACACATCACGTCTTAACATCTTAATACTTATCTACGTAATATCAATGGACAAAAATTACTTATATTTTCAGAACGTAATCTTTCACTATTTTACTGGTGTCTTTTAATTCGAGTCTTTTATAAATATTGGGTGTTGAACTTTAAAATCACTTAATTTTTATAATAAAAATATTTCTAAAGCAATATTCAACAAAGAAAAGTGTTTATAAAACATAAAAAGTAAGCTCATCGCCGCGGTAATGAAGTTTTAAAAGTTAATTAAGTGGACATGGTATTGGAAAACTTATTAGACTGGAGAGTTTGTAAAGAAGAATGCTTTATATCTATATATAATCTATATTGTATTAACTGTTGTATTTGGAAAATATGTTGTGATTAAATATTTATTATGAAATACAACTAGCCGTCGCCCACAATTAGAGAAATTCGATACTCAATAATCTCTGTTTTTTTATTAAGCGATTACTGTACAATTATATTACTTAAAAAAAATCTACTCCACGCTGTATGCCGCACTCAGCAGGGTAAGCAGAAAGAAAAGACAGGCAGAGCAGTCAGAGAAATTCTGGAGGCATTGCAGTGGTGGAACTCAACGCCGCGCTTTGCATCGACATATTTAATTTTCTCGAGTAGGGATCGAATTTTATTATTCAAAAGGTTAAAATAATATTAGGTATAAAACTTTGTCTAAGTCTGTTTGAAATTACTAGATTTAATAATCATAAAATTTATACTTGATTTTTTAAAAACGTTAAAATAATTTTATTTGTCTTACAGTTTCGCATCTCTCAACATTAATTGCTTTTTGTTCTGTTGCCTTTCTTAAGTTCTTTAACTGAATTTAATTTATTTAAAGCTATTTAGCATTAGTTGATTCGTTATTAATTTTAAACTGAAAACAAGAAACATTTTAAAATTGAGGTTATACGTAAATTATACATAAGTTTAAATAAAAAAAATAGATGAACACAGTATAAGGGAACGTATCAGCCTAATACTCCTATGTATCCAGAGTTGTTAAGCTTCCCACCAAATTCCATTTCATATTATAATATGAGTTACAAGTTTGGCTGACCCTAATCAAATGGGTAATTAAACCGCCTAACGAAACGCCTTGTCTCCCCAAAGACCTTTACTCGTTAAGGTACGAATTTATTATTAAAATTTGGACATTGTTGTAAAAAAATATTATTTATTATATTTTTTTTACCTTCGTGTTATGCCTGAATTTTGCAGGGAATGCCTACCATAGGGATCCTAATGAAGAAACTTCCGCAAAAGCACTTCTTGCACAGTTTACGAAACATTACTTATTGAGTAAATAAAATTAATTTAAGCATTGATCATAAAGCGTATAGAACCGGAACCTATCTCAGTTACAGTATGATTCTGTACCACTGTGCCTCACAATCTAAATATTATACTCTACATAAATTAAAATTATATACATAAATTATATCTAAATATTATACTATATACTACAAAAGCTCTTGCTAGAGTCTTGATGCAGAACTTTGTCGTTGCAATAATATCTATGATATATATATATATATATATATATATATATATGATTTTCACGCTAATTATAATAAAGTGATGAGATGAGAGATGTCCCTCACTAATTGTTATAATAATATTTGTTGTTTTTGCCGTGTGATCCTGGCTTAGAATAGGATCATCCTGGTACTGGTGGTGTCGTAAGAGGCGACTAAAGTACGTGTGGTAGAGTCACGTCGCCAGCAATGGCAATACGCATGGGCAGACTCTACCGGATCATTACCACCCCCGGCATTTAAAACCGGCTTGAAGTAGTGGCTTTGTGCCACTGCGTTTCGCATCAGGTAATGCCGGGCCCCGGCGCCCAGCCCATCTTAAAGGCCGGCAATGCACCTGTAGCTCCTCTGGGGTTGCACGGGGCCGTGGGCGGCGGTAATCACTTACCATCAGGTGACCCGCACGCTCGTTTGCCGTGTCTTTTCCATAAAAAAAAATTGAGAATGGTGAAAATGTATTGCGTACATGTTGTGTATATGTTCTTTTTCGCCAAGTAAAATAAAGAAAACAGGAATATTCTTAAAATATAAAAAAAAGTAGTAGTAAAAGCTAGTACACAGCGAAATAGAACTTACCAAATAGAGTAGGCCACTAGTTCTAAGTAACAAAATAAATAAATCCAATAAATCAGCTTCACGTTGTATCCCGCACATAGCAGGGTAGGCAGGGTAGGTTTCCGTCGAATTCTGAAGGCATTGCTGTTGAGTGTCGGATCTCAACGCCGCGCATTGCCTCAACACTAGAGAATGAAAATAGAAATTTAAATAAATATTTCATTTTATCGAGTGGGAATTGAATCAACAACCAGTCAGTTTTACAGTCACACTCCGCGCCGCTGCGGCACGACAGGCCTCAAAGGTTTTTTAAAGAACAATATTTTTTTATTACATTGTTTTCATGCAAGGTTAAGTATGTGCAGCAGCAATATTTCTTTGGAATAATATTAGACGTGACGTTGTCCATTGCCAGACACTTAGCATGGTCATAACTTCCAGCAACAGACACCCCACATCCTATAAACTATAAGCGCCTATGAAAATATATGCAGCAAATAATATTTTTTACACTTTAGTATACTAGATTCGTAGGCGCTCATATATTAGAGGTATCTGGTAGGGGGCAAAACCACGCTAGGAGTGTGGCAATGGACAATGTCATTTCTAATATTACTCCCAAGAAAATATACAAAAAATTAGCCTTATAATTTAACGAAAGTTAGATGCTATTTTTTGCATCTTAGTTACCTAATAACTACTAAAGTAACCACCACCCAAACTCTCTATTCCCTTATGATACTTGCCAGTGTTGGGTGTATGCGCACAGAAACTTTCAGGCTTTATGAAATAAAGAAGGTCTGACCCTACTGCTTTACTATTGGCTCTCGTTAGTATTATAGCCTAACATGTATTTGAGAAAACGTAGCAACGAAACAGATTACTATGGTAATTAAACACAGCTCAATCGAAACACGCCATCTTGTCTACTTACGAATGATTTAGTCGATTAAACAGCAATCAACAGGTTTATTGGTAGCGCCTTCCGGGACCAGGACATTGCCACTTTGATGGGTAATTTCTATTACAGCTACACCGCAGTGTTAGGGGAGTGTATTGGAATTTCTAATTGCATTTTTTTTATAATACTGTTTTACTTATAAGAAGTTTACAATTATTATATAATTTGCAATATTTTATTTTGTATTATTTTTTAGCTTCACGCTATATCCCGTATTTAACAGGGTAGGCAGAGGGAACCCGTTTCCATTAAGCCACTTCCGTTCTCCACTTTTCTCCGAATTCTGGAGGCATTGCGTGTTGAGAGGCATATCTCAATATTAAAATTTCATTTCCTCGAGTGGGAATCAAACACACGCACGCCTGTGTTTCTGCGCCACTAGGCTTCGCCCTGTATCCCGCATATGGCAGGGTAGGCCAAGGAAATCTCGTGTACGATGTTTTCCACTATAGATCTCATTTTCAAGAGATTGTGTGTTGAATGTTGGAGCTTTGTTATGTAAACACATAAACTTTAGAGTTTGTAGTCATAAAATTTGTAATATTTAAGTACAATGTATAAAAACTTTCGCTACGACGACGTCAGTTGTTGAAATTTTGCACGAACTGCTCTCAAAGTGACTGAGATTCATCTTAACTAGATGCAAGTAGCTGTTATAAAGCATTTTCATGAAAGTATTCTTGCAAGTTTAACACCTGCGGCTTTTGTTGTTGCTCGGAATTTATATGGGATTTACGTAGTTTGGGGGAGTGAGCGAACGGTACCTTGGGAGAGATATTTTATTGCTGTTAATTGTTTGTGTAGAATTTTGAATTAGACTTAAGAAGTAGAAGAAATGAGAGTTGATTTTTTTTGAGATTTGAAATATAGATGAAGAAAAAATACTTTTGATATATATACTATACGCCTGTTAGGTCTTATTAGAAAAAAAAACTAAATAAAATGACATTCTTAATAATACATTTCTTATTTACGCAAGGAGAAGACATTTTCTAAAAAATAACATAAAAAATTTCAGTATTATCAGTCTGCAAAGCTCCTGCCCGTCGATACAAGCTGCTTCTTATCGGTTTTATAAGTATAGCATACGTTGTGAAGAGCTTACTGCAAAAGTAATCCTATAGAAAATTGTTGTATTAAATAAAACGTACGCATAAATAAAACATAATCTTCGCGGGTTCAAATTTATTTGTAAGAAATTTCATAATTTTATACCTACCTACAGGTGTTTTCTCATTTTGATTACAACAGTGCGGAGTTTAGTATTACTTAGACTGATATGATTGAAAGCTTTCTTTTTAAAGGGATTTGAGTACAGCGATTCATTAGTGGATTACTCTATATTATATGAAGTCCTAGCAAGTGAAGAGAAATGCATAAAATTTTTTTTCGTACACTCAGGCTAATTTTGAAAAAGTAATAGTATAATTTATGAGATCTCCATGGCGCAGTCTTTCACTGTAAACAGGATGGTTATGGGTTCAATTCCCACTCGGGAGGTTCTGCTAACTACTAGGTTCGCGTAAAGGTAATATAGTACATGTATAGTAGACTGAATAGACTAAATAGTGTACAAAATAAAAAAAGTACTAACAAAGACTATGACTCTTCTTCTCTTCTTCCTGGCATTAATCCCGGCTATTTGCCAGGGTCTGCCTTCCTGCTCAACCTACTCCACTTTGCACGGTCTTTAGCGTCCTCGGTGGTTAGACCATTGGCTCTCATGTCCTGCTTCACGACATCCAACCAGCGCTTCCTTGGGCGTCCGAGAGGTCTCACTCCAGGGACTGACATAGCAAGGCACTTGCATCCGACATAGTTCTCAGGCCGGCGCGTAACGTGACCAAACCATCTCAGGCGACGCTCTTGGAGCTTATCCGCTACGTCACGGACTCCAAGACTACCTCGAATGAATGTGTTGCGTATGCGGTCAGACCGCGTTACGCCGCACATCCACCTCAGCATCTTCATTTCCGTGACATGAAGCTCCTGAGTGTGCCGAGATAGTGCCGGCCAACATTCGCTGCCGTATAAAAGAACCGGTCGGATGATGCTCTTGTATATCAGACCCTTAAGTTTGGGCGGTATCCTGCGGTCGCAGACCACACCAGTGACCTCCCGCCATTTGGTCCAAGCAGCGCTTATCCGGCTATAGACATCGTGATCGATGCCTCCAGACTCGTGCATAACGGATCCAAGGTACCTGAACTTTTCCGACTTAACGGCTGGTTCAGGACCTATAAGGATAGTGCTCGAGTCCGGGCTCCCGCAGGCCATGTACTCGGTCTTCGACACGTTAAGTTTAAGACCGCTGTTCTCAAGCGTACCCTTCCACAGGTTCAATTTACGCTCCAGCATCAGTCGGTTCTCATCAATGAGTGCTATATCATCGGCATACATCATCAGCCATGGAGGCTGGTCTTGGATGTGAGCCGAGACAGTATCGAGCACCACATTGAATAAGAACGGACTAAGAGCCGAGCCCTGGTGAACCCCTACTGTAATGTGGAAGGGTTTAGTATCGCCAACAGCAGTCCTAACCATAGAAGCAGAATCGTGGTACATGTCTCTGATAATCTCAATATAGGCCTCAGGGATCCCTTTGGATCGCAATGCCCACCAGATGCACTGACGAGGCACACAGTCAAAGGCCTTCTGCAGATCTAAAAAGGCCACATGCAGAGCTCTCCTTTTTTTCCCTGTATGCCTCCATCAATGTTCTGAGGGCGAAAACGGCGTCCATAGTGCCCGATCCTGGCTGAAATCCATATTGAGACTCAGAGACAGTACACTCGCGGCGGAGCCTGAGGTCGATCATGCGCTCGAAGAGCTTCATGGTATGACTCATAAGCTTAATGCCCCTATAACTACCACAATCTTGAACACTGCCCCTTCCCTTGTAAATAGGGGTAATAAAGCTAAGCCGCCACTGGTGTGGCATCTTTCCAGTGTTCAAGATATGGTTAAAAAGGGCAGTAAGCATGAGCACACCAAGAGAGCCCAACGATTTCCACGCTTCGATCGGAATGTCGTCAGGTCCCACCGCTTTTCCGTTCTTCATGCGTCGAAGGCAATTACGAGTTTCGTCAAGGGTTATCGGGGCAATAAGTCCGAGGTTAGGGGGTGGGTCGTGATGAAGACTGCATGGGTGCTGAGTATTCAGCAACTCCTGAAAGTAGCTTCTCCACCTCTCCTTCACAGAGGCATGACTACAGAGCAGCGTGCCCTGAGAATCTCTGACGCAAAGACATTTTGCGATATCTTGCGTCGCTTTATCCCGGGAACGTGCCAGTTTGTAAATGAACTTCTGCCCCTCCACAGTTTCAAGCTTATCATACAATGGTGACAAACTTTCACTGCGGGCTCTGGCTACAGCTCTTTTACAGGCACGTTTAGCTACTATGTACTCCAGTCTGTCTTCAGGAGAGTTGGATTGCTGCCACTTCTTAAAAGCATCCTTCTTTTCACGAGTCACCTCCTGCACCTCGTCATTCCACCACCATGTCTCCCTGTCGATGACACGTCCTCCCCTAGAAAGGCCAAGAACTCGCTTGCCCGCCGCAATGATTGCCGACTGAGCTCGATCCCAAGCCTCCTGAGCAGTCTCGGTGTTGGTCGAAAGATTATGACTTTTCACCTCTGCCAGGAAGTCGGTTTGCATCGGTCCATTCAGCAACCACCACTTGATCCGAGGCCTACGTTTCTCGGCTACTTTCTTCTTCGGAGTGACGGTAAAGTCCATGACAAGAAGACGATGTTGGGCTGTTAGGCTTTCGCCTGGAATGACCTTACAGTTAGTTACCCTGCCCATATGACACCGTCTGGTCAATAAGAAGTCTATTTGAGTTGAGTGGGACCCACTCTTATACGTGATAAGGTGCTGAGGATTCTTTTGGAAGAACGTATTCACGACGGCCAGATCCGACACAATACAGGTTCTCAGAATGTTTTCTCCCTCTGTATTGCGAAGACCGTGCCCAAAACCCCCGTGAACACGTTCATACGGCTCAGCAGCCTTACCGACGTGACCGTTCAAGTCCCCCCCAACTAAGACCTCTTCGGTAGACGGTATAGCAAGTAGCACTTCTTCATACTGCTCCCAGAATGTCTCCTTTTCGGACGCGCTACATCCCGCCTGGGGAGCATAGGCACTGATTAAGTTTGTGGTAACGCCCTCAATCAGTACCCTTACTCGCATCAAGCGGTCGCAGCGACGGTCAACTTCAAGGAGCCCATTCTGAAGCTCTTCAGAAAGCACTACCGCCACCCCGTTTCTACCTGAAGGTGACCCAGTGTATATAAGCCGGTAACCCTGTCCGATGTTACGGGACTTATTGCCCTTCCAGCGAGTTTCCTGGAGGAAAGCACACTGGACCCGACGTCTCATGAGTACATCTGCGAGTTCCCTGCATCGTCCGGTTAGAGAGCCAATATTCCAAGTTGCAAAGCGGAGTTTCCTTCTGGGTACTCGCGTCTTTAGCCGTGCCCGTACTTGACACGGTAGCCCTTGCCCACTTATCGCAGGTGTAGGGCGATGTGCCTGCGCGTCGTTTAGCGGCGACGCCCTAGCCGTACCCAGTTTTCCATTTGAACGTTCCATTGTAGCGGCGTATGGCGGTTTTTAAATGGAGCGACTGCCATCTGACCTCCAAAACCCTTTGTGGGAAGAAACCGGGGGGAGAGGAGTAGGATAGATAGAAAAGGGGGGAAGGATGGGTAGAAGGAGAGGGTAGGAAAAGGAAGAGATTAAAAGAAGGGGACACCACTTTTATGGACTGGACGGAGGTTATAACAAGTGGTGGCTCGAGGATCCGGGGTCGCGTACCCGTATGCCCAAGAACAAATATCGGACAGATATTAGTCAGGGCACCCTCTGAATAGAGGCTATGAGTATATAATATATTAATAGTGTATTACACAAACCATTTTGCACATTTAATAATTTCGAATAACGTAAAATAATTATTAACATTTCATAACACGAACAAACACGAACATGAACGAAAATTTCGGACGAATTTGCCGTGAACGAAATGGTTCTAACATGATAGACTGAACGCACACGTAATTAAATTGTGGTTTGTAATCTCGTGTAGTGATATGCTTTTAATCAGCATTTTGATTTAGTTGATTATCAAATATCTATAGCAATTATTGACTACGTACACGTGTCTACATGGAAATAACTAAGAGTTGTGTATGACATATGCCACATTTTTGACACATGACATATTCTCGAGGTCGTGTGGTCGAGGTAACTCTGACTGCGGGATGTGTTATAGGCTAAATCGTTTCTCGGACTATTCAATACAAAAAAATAATAATTGGTACCAGTAGTTGCTGAGATGTCAAATTCAATAAAGCTAATATTTCAGCTTAATATTATTAGTACAAATACAGTATGTTCAGTACATTTGGGTATTGTTACTTGAGTATTTTTTGGGTATTTTTTTATGACAATACATAAGATAGCAAACAAGAGATAGAATGGCGGAGCTCAAAGCCGCACCAGAGCGAGAGAATGAAAATATTTTACCTTCCCAATTCGGATCTTACCCACAACTATGACACTCTTCCACTGCGCTACGTTACCCTACACGATTTTTACTAGTGTCTCGTTATATCTCTACCGGGGCAATCAATTTTAATTGATTTCTTAGAAACTAACCAACCAATGATATAAAAGACTCACAATGAAAAATATTAACAGTTTCCGGTATCTTTAACTTTATACAAACTAATACATATTTGGTTCTATAAATAAAAAACGAATGTACTTGAAATAGTTTTATTAGCGTCTAGAAATAGAGCTACACATAAGAACAGTAAGTGACGTTAAGTATCTCAGAGAGGCTGACAGTTCAGTTAATAGAAGAATTGTATTGTGGTTAACGAAGCCGATCAGTGTCTTGAAGCCGATTGAAAAACTTACACATTTAAAAAAAAAAAAAATTAATTAAAATAAGTGAAATAAAAAATATTTAATTTAATTAAATATTGGTTTTTCAACACGCAATACCATCACCACCAATGCCATCATTTAGGCATCGTCCTTGCTGCATTTTATATGAAATTCGTCGCGTTATCAAAACCTATAAGATATTTTCTCTGCTATGAAGTATACATATGAGTCGGTGGCGGCGGCGACCACTTATCATCAGGTGACCCGTACGCTCGTTAGCCTTGTTTTTTGCGTAAATATTGGTAGTTTATACAAAATTTGTGCGATTACATTTTATGCACCGCATGTTCTTAGGTTGACTTCTGCGGTCGAGTCTGAATCGATTTTTTTTAAATTCTTCAATCACAGAAGACAATGAAAAGTAGAAAGCCCAGCATACCATTTTGGCGTGGGAGAAAACGTGGGAGAGACTCTAGATTTTGTTTGTTTTTTTCTCCATTTATTTATTATATTTATATTCATCATTTCATCGCTCTGGTATCGAGGCAAAGTGCAGCGTTGAGTTCCGCCACTCAACACGCAATGCCTCCAGAATTCGGCGGAAAGTGGGAAACGGAGTGTCTTAACACTAGGTTCCCTCGGCCTACCATGATGTGTGCAGGATACTGCGTGAAGCTGATTTGTTTTTTCATAATATGCTGAACTGGCACGCTCGAAATGCCGAAATGAAACAAAATACTAAACTGAACAAAATCTTACTCTGCATAATTCTCAAGCTATGACCAGAAAGTGCTGGAACAAAGCGTAGTTGTGGATTCTGAAATTCTGAATATTTGAGATCTTAAGCGCGCACATAAATTTCAGCAGCTGAAGTCCGCTACTTGCATTCTAAAAGTTATTAATTATTTGTGAAGCAAGAAACCCTCGTACTCATGTCTAGGATATCATTTTTCATCTTCAATCGCTTTAAATATTAAATAGAATAATATTAAAACAAAGATTAATGGTATAGTAAAATGTGATTATCCAATTTTCGTTATTATTTAATGAGGCCAGTCACAAGCAGGTGACTGTAAATGCGACAGGTTGTGGGTTCGATTCCTACTCGGAGCAATGTTTTTTTTATTTCGCTCTATTGACGAGGCAAGGTGCGGCGTTCAGTTCCACCATTTAACACGTAATGCCTCCAGAATTTGACGGAAAGTGGGAAGCAGAATGTTCTAACGCTAGGCTCCATCTACGTACCCTGCTGAATGCAGGATGCACCGTGAAGCTGAAAAAAAAAGTTGTCATAACTTAATTGTTTCTTGAGATTTAATAAAATAATTAAGAGAACATTGAGAATTTATTTTTGTTTATCATAGTTTTAAATAGATGTCACTCTTTACTGTATTTATAATACTATTGTCAATTTCTTTTCTAATCGAGGGAATGAATAAATATATGGCTTTTAACAATTATGAATTTCAAGAGTTGAAATTTATTCGTGACTTATTATCGGTAGATTCGTCCATGAAAATAGTTTACATTCATAATCTGTATATGAAAATGACATCTCAAGATTGATCTCCGAGTTGAGGACGACTTGTAAATACGAACTCAGGTTATCTCTGACTAATGACACATTTTCTGTTCCCATGGTAACTTACACCGCGGCTTCAATAAGTTACATCGAAATGATTAAAGGGGTGTAATGTAGCTTTCCTTGATGTGTGAACTATTCTATGCAAAAAGAAACAGTCAATTCCAACTTGATGATGATCAAGAGATTAGCTCGTTTAACCAAATAAACTCTTAAAAATTCTTAATTATATTTAATTAAAGTATAGGTTTACTATGTTATTCTTAAAGTGACTAACATACCAAACACATTTCATCCATAAATGAACAGAATGACATATACAATTAAAGAAAAAGATACGAGTATATAAATACAAATACAATATTTGGTGACAAAATATATCAATACACCCTTCAAATTTAGTACCAGTTCCGATCGACCTTGGTTTCCAGGTCGAGGCATGCAATACCTCGATCGATCTTGGAAGCTCACGCGACATCTCGTGTTTACGAATTTGCCGACAGTTAACTTTGACCTTATGATCTTGAAAGTAATCCTTTTATGATATTCGTAAGATTTCTGCCTCGTTTTTATATTTTTTAAAAGAAGAAAATAAAATCATTTTTCAAATTAATTATTTTTTACGTTTGGGGATTCAACCCATAACCATCATGTTTATAGTCAGGTATTATTTCGGAAACAAGAGTGTGAAACTTACTTTCTCAATGATACGAATATCATTCAGCTTTCATTTTAACTTTAAGAAAATAACATGAATGATGTAATCATTTCATAGTGCATAATACAAGATTTAAACCTCTTGAAGTTCATCGGTAAAGAAGTAGCGAAATCCTATAGATGTCCACTGTACGTCATGCTTAACGAGGTTTATCAGAATTAGAATCTATTCGGTTCAACTGATGGCTCGTTCCCGAAGACGCTAGCGGTATATGGTTGATTCCATCTCAACAGATGTTCCCCAACATTTTGTATCTAGTCCATATGAGTCCCCTGACCGTCAACGACATCTCTGGGACATACATATAAGTTGTTAGTGTCAAAGTAAAATTCAAATATCGGCATGTTCACTCACCGGGCAAATGAAGGTTCCGTGACTGTTATAGTGGAATATAATATCAAAAAACACTGTTTTCTTCAGCGATGAGGAGACAATACTACGAAACTACAATCAGCTTGGTCGAAGTGGTCTCCGAACATGTGAATGAGAGGAGAAGTATTATCATTTACAGGATACGACTTTTGCAAGGACTCTTATACAGATTTAAGACATTTCATGAGGACACTCCTATCCTCCATCAACGCAAGCGAATTAAAATCAAAATACAATATTTCTATACACCATAAGATATATATATATATATATATATATGTATGTATATATATACACACAGCGTGTATTCTCTTTTTTAATCTCTACAAATTTACTGAGACCGAACGGATTGACCACATTTCCAAAGTAGAAAAACTGAGATCTTATGATCTTATGATCTTCACTTATTTATTTTGTTACTAGAAGCAAGGTTTTCTGGTTTTTATTTCTTAAAATAAAGCTAAGAACACCGTTCTAGATTTTATATAAGATAAAATGTTATTTCAAACGAATAACTGTTAAATTTGTCAGACGTAAAAGAAATGAAAATTCTTTTATTTTCAACACTTTCTAACAATACATTAATCTTAACTTGTAGATATTAAATATTTTATCTATACATACAAACAAACCTCAAGTTGTCTGATTTCATCATAACCGTTTTAATTAGTTATTTTCATGATACTAAAGCACAAATTAACAATTTTAAGACACGAATCTTATAAAGCAATTTTTTATGGACTATTTTTTATCCTGGAATCCCGCGGGAAAGGGATTTATGCAGGAAAAATCGTGTTTAGCTTGCGCGTGTACCAATGTATTTATCCAGATTAAAAAATTATGCGGTGGCACCATTAATATCAAGGCCATCGTGACATAGTGGCGCGTGTCGGCCTGCAAATGTGACGTAACGCATGTTGAACATCTTTTGCTAAGTCTCGATATTATTATGGCTCTGGTAGACAACCAGCAGTGTTGAGTTCCGTAACTCGTTGAGTGCAAAGTAGTAAATGCAGTGTTTGTACTCTCTCCCTACTGGGTTATGCAGAAACAAGCCTGAGGCTGTTAACCATACATATACATACCAACCCTCCAGTGATATGTATCATCAAGTTCAGTTGAACACAAGTCAATTTTACAACAACGCCATAAGATATACATTATAATCGACGATAAACGATTCATTTAAATTTATTCGTAGTTAAGTTAAATAATAACACTACATTTAAATATTATAATTGACAATGAACGATTCATTTAAACTTATTCGTAGTTAAGTTAAATAATAACACTACATTTAAATGTATATAAAGTTTATAGTTATAAGTAATAGTTTGCTTTTAGCGAAAGAAAACTTAAACAGCTATGCATGTTAGTGCGCTATTAAGAGAATTGATTCCACTTGCATTAACAGGGGCTCACGACAATATTCATTTCTTTATCGTTTACGTGCATCCTGCACTTTGCGAAACAGATAATATTTTATCTTTTATCCAATTGAAATCTGTATCCATTCATCCTATCTTTTCAGCTTCACGCTTTATCCCGCATGTAGCAGGGTAGGCAGGGCAGCGTAATGACACTTCGCTCTCAACTTTTCCCCGGATTGTAGAGGAATTGCGTGTCGAGTGGTGAAACTGAACACCGTGATTTGCCTACACACCGCAGCGACGAAATTATAGATTTCTTTTCAACAAGTGGGAATTGAACCTACACCAGTCGTGTTCACAGTCACATGCTTGTGCTCGCGCCACCATTGGCCTCAGTATATTAATTTTAATAATATTATTAAGAGATTACTTCAAATAAGGTTTGCTTGTAACAGTCTTTAAGGAGTAAACACGTTGTATGCTAAACAACAAAGTTGTAACCATATGAAAGTTTCGCTGCGGTGGACTGTGAAAGTAGATCTCAAAATAGGTAGAGAAAATTTTACATATTCTTTTATACTAATGTTAAAGAAGGTATTATGTTATATGTAACTGTATATAGCTGGGTATGCAGAGGGAATCTAGGGTTAAAAAAACCTACTCCCAATGCACCGCCTATTTAATTTGATTTTTAACGAAAGGCAAAGGGACCTGCTCCTCTGTTCCACTTTAATCCATGCTAGATTCCACCTGCATTCCGGCTTTGTGACCGCGACCAACGAGATGGAAATAATAATTTAGCACATAGATACCAACAATAGCGCGTCGTGTTTCCAGTCAGTCGCTGTCCCATTGCCGTACGATGCCTTGACGCTTAGATATTTTACAAGTATAATCCAAGAAGTTTGTGAACAAACAAAAAACATTTAAGAAAATTTTCAGTCTTAAAGCCTAAGCCTTTTTTAGTTTCACGCTGTATCCTATACATAAAAGGTTAGCCAGAGGGAACCTGGGAACGTAGTGTAAGACATTCCATTCCCTTTAAGATACTTTCGTTAACTTCTTTCCGCCAAATTGCTGAGACATGCGTCAAAGTGGCGTAACTCAATGCCGCCGCTCTTTACCAGAGCGAAGAAATTAAAGTATTATATATTTCATTTTCTGGGTAGGTAAGGATTCCCCTCAATCAGTCAATTTTACAATCACACTTTGTGCCCCGCCACGACCGGCCTCAACAATATAGTCTGCCTGGAAACGCGTCTGGTTCGATTCCCACTCGAAGAATGAAAAAAATATTAAAAATATAAAAATATTAAAAATATTAAAATATTAAAATTTACATTTCCATTCCTTCGCTCTGGTGTTGAGGCAAAGCGGAATGTTTAAGAAGTTTAGGTTCCCTCCACCTTCCATACTGAGTGCGGGATACAGCGTAAAGCTGATTTGATTCATTTGTTATATTCTTAACCTTAAAAATTATAATTGATGAATAAGCGTTCTGCATCGAAACCTCAAAAATAATTTTATTTCTCTTCGTGAGTCAATATAATAAGACCATTCATATTGTTATTACAGGGAGCCAATTTAGTTTCATGACTGTATACTGCGAAGGCCTTGGTAAAATATGTAATTATTGAAATAAATAACTTATAAGTACTATAAATATTATCGTAGTAGAAACATGCTTTAGTAAATACTAAAGATTCTTTTAAATGTTATTCTCTAAAATGTATACCTGCTCATAAAGATTTAAATAAATAAAAACTGTCAACATTCTATAAATAAAAAAAAATATTTAAAAATGTTGAAAGATAAGAATACTTGGCTTTAAAATTTAAATTAGCATTATAAATGCTTCAGCACGCCATAATAAATTCAGAAAACGGAAAAACCGTTACAACACAATTAGAGTAATATTTAAGTTGTGGATATAAAATCGTCAATTAAGCATTCTTATAGTAATTAAGTTAAAAGAGATTTGGTCGGAAGGAAAATTTTATTTTTTTTATACGTTTTGGTTAAAAATGTATAATGCAAAATTTATTGCATTTATTTTAAAACTAGCTGGCTTATTTTCCAGCTCTGATAATAATAATATCATTTTAAAAATAAAAAAAAATAAAATAAATAAATAAAAAACATAAAACTATACCCTTTATCAATAACTAAATTTCAGCTAATTCTATTATTTATAAACCGGTTGAAGTAAAACTAACATAAAAACAAGGGAAGCTTGCCAATATACCATAGTGACAACTAGTATTAAATCAGTTAAGTCTATTCTAGAAAAGACTTTATCGATTATCGGGAAAATAATTAAATCGAACCCGCTATTACCTCGTCGCATACACCTACCCCACTCGTTATCTGCACTAGCTCACCGTTCTACAGAACAAAGCTAAGACGTTTCGAATAATGCTTCATTCCGCCGCCATTTTATACTTCATTACGACTTTGTCGCGTTTGGATTAGCTTTACTTTTATATAATTTTCCTTTATTACACTTTAGTATTCTCTATTAGTCGGTGGATATTTGAAGTTTCAAGGAAATGGATGTTTGGAATATGTTGAATATCTTCAAGACTAATTAACATCCTATATTAATATATTATTTTTATGTCAATATAATTATTTTGGGGCCAGTCGTGGCGCAGGGGCACAAAAGTGTGACTGTAAAATCGACTGGTTGTGGGTTCAATCTCTACTCGAGGAAGTGAAATATTTATTTACATTTATATTTTCATTTCTTCGCTCTGGTGTCGAGGCAAAGCGCGGCGTTGGGTTCCGCCACTCAACACGCAATGCCTCCAGAACTCGGCGGAAAGTGGAGAACGAAGTGTCTTAACACTAGATTCCCTCTGCCTACCCTGCCGTGTGCAGGATACAGCGTGAAGTTGATTTGATTAATTTATTTTTACTTTATTTATAACGGTGGCGACGATTTGTACTCATTTTGATTTTATGCCGAAATATTTGTTGGCGTTTGTCGTCACTGAAGATAACGTGAGCGTTATTAAATATTTTTAGTCACAACTTTTACGCGGGGATAAGCAAATGGTAATTTTGAAATATTTTAAATTGTGCAACGTATGTGTTATTGACAGGGATGCTATGAAGCGCCGTTACTAAAAGTAAATGTATCGGACATTCGAAATAATAAAACTGAATCTGATATAGACGTTTTGGACATTTATGGATATGGGTGGAGTCTAAATGAGACTTGCGATAGAAGTACCGATAAGCACAACAAACTTTTGTTAGTAAAAAAAATAAACAACAAAAAGAATCTCAAAACTCTGATATATGAAACTAATGAATAACCTGAAACAATTTTATATTCATCACAGAAACTGAAACAGATATGTCATTCGGTACTAGATACGGATAATCCGTATCCGTATCTAGTACCGAAATCTGACAAATATTTCTAATTAATGGCTAAAATGAAACAGAGGGAACCTGGGCACCTAGTATTCAGCCATTCCGTTGCCCATTGATAACTCCATTCATTACGTTCTGTCGAATTTTTGAGAATGGCCGAACTCAACGATGTGCTTTGCCTCGTTACTAAAGCGAGTAAATGAAAATATTAAATATATTCTTTCCCCAAGTAAGCATCGAACCCAAGACGACGACAAGACGGTCTAAATATCTAGTAACAACAAATGTATCAGATTCTAATAAATAACTAAACATATTGCTAAATGCGAGATGCATTTACTACACGATTTATTTCGTAATAAAATAATCAAAACTATTTCAAACTAGGTAACAATTGTATTTTACTACTATATTTGATATATTTATTTAGAGTCCATTTTGTTTTATTTTTATATTGAAAACAAGAATGATACAGTCAGGCAAAGCGTGAAATGTTATGTACTATTTTTAATGAGTTTTCTGTATACACTGTTCTTGTTTAGTTTAAAATATTATTTGATTCCATATGAGTGGGGGGATTATGTGGTGAATAAACAACTAATATTGTAACATTTTTTGTTTCCTTGAATTATTTTGGCTTGTACCTACCTGCCGCCAAACAAATTCATTATAATGATAAAACAGTAACATGTAACTTCCATTACTTAATAAAAACATGAACATAAATTTATAACATCAAATCTAATAAACTAGCTTAACGCTGTATCTCGCACACAGCAGGGTAGGCAGAGCGAACCTAATGTTAAAATACTCTGTTCCCCACTTTTCACGAGTTCTGGAGACATTGCGTGTTGAGTGGCCGTAAGTCGACGCCGCCATTTGCCTCGACACCAGAGCGAAAAAATGGAAACATAAATTTAAAATAAATATTTCATTTTCTCGAGTGGGGATCGAACCCACAACCATTCGGTTTACAGTCACACTTTAAGCCCCTGCGCCACGACTGGTTTCCTAGACTTATAAAAATAATAATTATGACTAACTTTTTATTAATATCTCTGTGTCAAAGATACCCTTTTGATGGAGGTAACTTTGACAGACTACAAAATTCAGATTTTCTTCTATACTTATGTATTTTAAAAGGTTTATGTAAATGTCTATGGGTGAAAAGTATTATGAGAGCACTAATAAACAAAAATACTCTTGCAATGTTAAATTTACATTTTAAGACTTAGTGTTAAACATAGCTCATATAACTTTTTAAAAGCGCGTTGTGCGTTTTAGATTCGATTCCTACTCCGGAAATGAATCTCATTTCCTCTCTCTGGTAACGGACAAAACGTAGTTTTGTATTCCGCCACTCAATAAGCAATGTCTCAAAAATAGAGTATGCAGTGTCGTAACATTTACTCAAATCACAAATCGACATTTTTTATCTCAAGATTGCAATATAGTGATTGATATATAGTGGTTGTGAAGTAAAAATTTTTTGATAATGATAAAAAAAAACTACATTTTTCCACTTATATCGATGTTCATAATAAATAATTTAGAATTCTCTTATTTGGGAATATTGCAGGTGGGATTGATTCCAAATCACATCAAGATAATAATAAAAAACAAAATAATAAAATTCGATGGTGAGCACTCTTTAAAAGGTAAATTTTCCACGTGACGCGTTATGTTTCACAGCACTGTGGGACAGACCGACAAGAAAGTGATCTTATAAGAGTTCTGTTTTAATCTTCAGAAGAATGAAAAGAAAAATATTTATTTCTAAAGAAAGAAAAAAGAAAGCTGCATTTCAGTGACAGGAGATGCAATCCAGTTATGACATCCAACAAAGAGCGAAGCTAAAATCAATAGTCTTACTGAAAGCGACAAATGCAGTAGCCTCGACCCGTTTTCAAATAGATCGTAATCAATATGTAACATGTTGATGCTATATTTCATCTCTATATGATGATAATATCTGTAATGAGATAGTGGTCGGTTCAAATCAAATATTACTTCATTAATTTTTTTTTATTATTTATATTTCATTATTATAGACTTGAAAAGCATCTTATGAATAGATTTTTATTATTTATTTATTTATTTAATACTTTATTACACCAACTTAATAATAAAAATATACAAAGAAAACAATGGAAAAATATGGTGTAAAGGCGGCCTTATCACCACAGGTGATCTCTTCCAGGCAACCCCTACCATTAAAAAGATCAAAGAATGTGTGATTTTTGTGCGTACGTCGTAAGAATTTTTTGTTTTTGTGAAGATAATAATAGTTTTTTTTACTTTTCCATTGCAGAGAAATGCTAGTATGTGTGGTGGCAATTGTATACTACAGTATTTATTTAATTAAGGCAAATTAAGTATTTGTATAATAGATTTATTATTCAAATATTTCGCAAACTTAAAACTAAGAACTAAAAAACTATCTAGTCAAAAGTGCGGCGTTGAATTCCACTAATCAACACATACTGTCTCGAATTGGAACAAAAAGTGAAGAAAAATATTATAACTCTTAAACATTAACGCATTCATCACGCGGTTACACAAACACAAGTATATAAAAGTTACACACACCGTCTACAGGCCTCTGGGCCCTCCAGGTCTTTGATTAAAAATTCCATGCACCGTACGACTAGCTACTGTTTAAACCCTCCATACAAAAATCCTTTGTGTATATTGCAAGCTCTTTTGTGCTCATGATCTTTGTAGAAATTATAAGGAAAACTATCTTTGATCAGCGGCTTTCCCTTTATGGTCAAACAGAAGTAATCTATATATCTAAATACTGCAGGTAATAATGATATTAGGTACAGTGTGTTCCATCAAAACTACTAATGTGATGTAATATAATCTACTTCGACAAATGTGACCAACACAAAAATAACTTTTCAATTGAATCAATAGTTCCTGAGATTAGCGCGTTCAGGTAAACAAACTCTTCAGCCTTATAATATAAATGTAAGAAATATAGGAAATACAATATCGACGATATAAAATTATTTAATGATGAAAACACTTCGTTCTGTAAGTCAAAATATTTATACAAAATTTCACTCTTAATGCAAGTTTGTAATTTATACGTTGAATGTCAACATTCAAGTTAGCTTTCTAAATGTTAAGTACAAATGGCGAGAACTGATTCACCTAGATGCTCCATTATCTTGAAGTATCGTCTTTCACTCTGATTGATTTATTCTTAATTAAGCATTACAAAAGTTTCAGTTTCAGAGGCCAGTCGTGGCGCATGGGCATAAAGTGTAAAATCGACTGGTTATGAGCTCGATCCCTACTCGAGGAAATGAAATTTTTACACGGTGTGGAGCAGAAAAATGAAAAAAAGGTACATCTCACGAACCTAAACCAATAAAAATATGTCACGAAATGAGAAACTACAATACAAATAAAGGATAAAATCCGAAAAGTGAAAATTAATAAGTGTTTTATACAACAAAAATCATCACAAACTTATATTTGCAGTTGCATTTCATACAGAACGAGTGCATATGCCCAAAAACTTAAGTTTGTAAACTTTTATAAATTGTACTTTCAGTTGACCTACAATGTTGAAAATGGTACGGAAACATTAGTCGGCGAGTCCGACTCGCACTTAGCTCATTTTTATTTATTTATTGCACTCACGCGTCACGTGCATCTGGTTTCGTTTACAAATCCGTCCAGACCCCGCTTTCTGTGGGTTACAAATCATAACTTTCGCGTTATTTTTTTACTATATGATTACATACATATATATGTTTTGAAAAGAATATAATTTGCCATTGACTAAATTGGGAAGCCCCTGATTGAAACACGATTCGATGAATTTCTGAATGAACGGTTTCCGCCTTTAAATTGGTAGGCTATGTAAACGGATCCGTAAATTTGAAGCTAAGTAACGATTGCTGTAATTCTGTTGGCAAAATTAGTATTGCTAAAGCAGCGACAAAATAATAATAAAAATTTCGTAAGTTTTTTAACCTAGTTACTTATTTAGCAAACGTATAGAAAAATCGAACCCATACCTTTTGGAAACCGCCCAAACACTTTGACCACTGAGTCATATGTTCAAATCAAGAAACTTCGAAACTTTTATACGATCGTTACAAACTTTCTCATGTTATTGAACTAATACAAATTTATGTTGAGAGTAGAAAGTTTAGTGCTGAGAATTCTAGTCTTTGAATCTATGTAGTTCCTTTGTTAGGCTTAAGCAGCAGCTAGCAGAAGATTATTGATGGGTAAAAATTATAAAAGAATATAAAAAAATATTTTCTTTCGTTGCTGGTTTACATAAACTGACAAAACATATATCTACATAAACATATTTTAAGTTAAAAGTTTATATAAAAATATTACAAAAATATTAAGTCGATTGAGATATGAACTAGCTATATTCAGCTTACAAGCAATAGATTTTAAAAACCAAATTTTCTAACTGATCCAATTTTCTTTTCAACTAAGAAATGATACCCTAAAAGTAGAGCCATAAGAAAGGTCTTGAGGGTTAACAGTTCAATCAAGCCCCTCATAACTCTCCGTCACATGTCTCGTGGAAACAACTCGCGTAAATCAGTTGATAAAATTGAGGCGTAACGCCGCAACGTGTCCATAACTTACGTACGGCTACCATATAAAAGGTAAGGTCTTGTCATATGGATATACACTTTTTTTTTAATTTATGTATCTTTTACATTTAGAAAGAAATTAGTATTGGGAGTCTCTCTTCTACATTCTTAGCACGGTTTTTTGGGTTTCCAGTACTTAAAATGTATTGTAGAAGAAAAAGAAGTTAATTCAAACGTAACGACTCTTTCAAGGAAGGTATGATAAAGAAAAGATTTATCATAATTCCGACGAGAGTGGAAAGAAATGGAATTTTACGTTTTATAAAGAAATCAACTGAAAACTAGTTCACTATACAACGGCCAGTTTCATAAATAGGAAATATGTAAACAAGAGCTTTTAAACTTTAGCATATAACATAATATGCACCTACGTGAGTATACTCGTATATACATATGAGCGAATACGAAATACGAAATTTTTAAATTCAAGCACCACGATTTGTTTGGCGAACGTGATAACTGTTGCGTGAGGAAAACCGATATCATGGACCATTTGGTGTATTCAGTCTCAAACTCGAGCTTATTTTTCGAGCTTTTTCTCTTTTCTACCAGATTTTATGGATGTTTTTAATCAATTGCTATGAATATTTGCCTATAAAGTTGCCTATAGAGGATTTTATGTTGGTTGTTTTTTGAATGTTTTAGTTTTTTAGGTTAATTGAGTTAAACAATATTGATTTTAGCAGTTTTGTGGCTGGCCGTGGCACACAGGCGTGAGACTGTATACGCGGCAGTGGGTTCGAATTTTACTAGGAAAAATTAAAATTTAATATTTTCATTTCTTCGCTGTGGTAATGAGGTGCGGTTTGATCCACTTTAGCCACTCACACACGTTTGTGGTTGCGATTTCCTGTCGGGAGAATGAATTATTTTAATTTCGTTGGTCTGGTAATGTTAAGGCACTCCGTTTCCATTTAGACAACTCTGTTCTCCATTTTCTGCCAAAATAAGAGGAGGTATTGTGTGTTGGGTGGCGGAACTCGATGCCACGCTTTGCCTTGTTACCAGGGCGAGGAAAGGAAAATTTTAAGTATTTCGTTTCCTGAATAAGAATCGAACCCACAACCTGCTGTGATTATTCACACACTTGTACCCCTGCCCCACGATTGGCCTCTAAATAGCGCTGTACATACAAAATTATTATATAACTGTAAATCACCACTTAACATTTTTGTCTTCATCTGAAGAAACCTTTATATAATTTCTGGCATTCCAATTTATTGACTGCCTAAACAAATAAGCCGTATTGACAATGGTTTATTAGGCAAACTCGTAAAGAGAGTCTTTTTAACGAGCAAATATATGTGGAATTTGCGGCGCCGGTTGCCGGTTTCCCAAATATGAGTACTTTTTGTTCGGAAAAAGCTTAAAATGAGGTCCTAAAATTGTACGCAAATTTTCTGCTGTCATTTTTATTGAATTTTTTAAAATTCATATTTTATACCGCATGTAGCATGGTGCACACTATATTCTTCACTTTATAGCCAAATTTCGAGTCATTGTTTATCGAATTTCGGACTTCGATTTCCTCTCGGGGGAACAGTATAGTCACGCGTTGTGTCGTTGCCTCAAGAATTCAGCAGAAAGTGGAAAACGGAAGCGGAGGTTAGTATCTTAACATTAAGTTCCCAGGTTCCCTGAACTTATCCTGATATGTGCGGATACAAGGTGAAACTAAAAAAATGTACTTTATAAATTTAATACACTAATTATATTTTTATTGTCGTCAATTCTTTCAGACTTTTTGTAGAGAATCAATGTGAATTATATACGCATCTGTACCTATATGGAATCCAAGTTTTAATTTAATTTATTTTATTTTTGTAAATTACAATTAACTAAAACTTATGTATGTATATCCAAAACCAGTAGTTTCCGAGATAAGCTCGTTGAACCAACCATCCAACCAACCTATTTAGCTTTACAATATCAGTATAGAAGTATATTCGCTAGTAGTATTACTACTGGTGTTCACATGTATATGTAAATAGTAAAACCCGATTTACCGATAAACGTTAGTTGATAGTCGATTTTACTATCTCATTCTCGAGTAATGTATTCAGCGATCAGTGCTTTACTGGATCGGCTTGATACATTGCTATATGAATATTGAACTTTGTTGTAAAATGTTTTAAAGAAGATATATAAATTGTAACAAAGAGTAAAACTGCGGCCGGTAGGCGCAGAGGCACAAGTGTGCGACTGTAAACGCGACGGATTGTGGGTTAGATACCCATTCGAGGAAATACAATATTTAATGTTTTAATTTCCTCGCTCTGATAAAAAGGTCAATTGCGGTGTTGAGTTCCGTTCCTAAACATACAATCCTTCCAACATTCAGCGGAAAGTGGGGAATGGATGTGTCTTAAGAGGAATGGAGTATCTTACCACTAGGTTGCTTATCTTATTGTTTTTATCTTATGACTATGTGCGGGATTGAGTGTAAAGCTAAAAGTAGGTTTTTAAATTAAATTACTTTTAAAAATATATTATATATACAGATCCAACAAAAATGGCTGTTGTTGAGTAAATATTTTGAAGTTTTGGGAAAGATTAAATTCTTCATATAAGGATTATAAATTCGACATGTTCTGTGAACATAGTACTAAATTACACCGTTCTCCACTTTACTATGGAAATGGGGAAAAAGGGAAATGTGTTCAAAGTTGGAAATGTAATTCATTCCCCTCCTCAGGGAAGCGGCAACCGTACAGTAACCCACAACCGTCGCGTATACAATCAGTTATTGTGCCGCTGCGCCACGATGGCGTCGTATTGGACACAATGTGACTGCACAATTAACAATCTAAAATGAGCAGAAAGTGAAAAAACGAAGTGATATTCCTACATTTACTCTATATATGTTACGAAAATCGATAAATATATAAAATGATAAACCAAAAACCTTCACCCAATACATATTATAACCGATACCGACGTTTGAAATTTGTAATATCAATATATGGCCCGCAAATTGCCATCACCTAAACTGAATCACGCCGCACATAATATTATTTAACACTCCACGTCTCGTAACCTGATCTTGGCCAATAGATACTCTATACTGTTGTAGCGTGAATATAGAAAATCACGTACTAGGGTTTAGATATCTAAACTTATAGGTTTAATGTACGCTTTCAAACAGTAACTTCTGATTATAGTGATAATGTGATCTATTTTGTTATTATTTTATGTATTTAGTATTTTATGTTAATATTAACTTTTATATTCGGCTACGAACCCGTGGTAAAACAAAGAAACTTTATATGATATATTCTGACCGCAGGTACAGTGGGTTACGGAGGTGTACCTACTGTTTTATATGCTTGTTAGAATTGCTATATAAGACTTTTTTTTAATTCATGCTGATAGTTATTGAGATTGGTGTGTTGAACCAAATAAACATATAGGCTTTATAATATTAGTATTGAATTTAGCTAAATCTTAATTTATTTTCAAATTTATTTTATAATTTTATAATTCGCAAGCTAAAAATTTTTTTGGCTAAGGCTATACCTTCATTAATCCATTCACCAAAAATTGCTTACATCTCAATAATTTTAGAATTAAAATCTTTTTCCGCCTTATTTGTTCATAGCTGGCTGTATTACTATTTAGACTAATATCATTAGCGACTACTAATATTATTGGCGAGGTCCTGCCTGTAATCGCGATGATTGTGAGTTCGATTTCCACTATGTACTTTGCTTTAACTATTTTAATAACCCCCCATTGTGTTTAAACAAAACGCGTTGTTGAATTCCGCTGCTTAGTATGCATTATCTTGAATTCGGACGAAAAGTGGAGACACTAGATTCGTTCTGTTGTTAAAAGAAATAAATATTGTATCTATTTACTGATTTTGTTGTATAATACTTTTAATACAGAATGTAAATAATGCACAAACGTTAGAATTGAGTTCTAATACCACCACATTATGCCATATTAAATATAACATTTAGGTGTTATTCTCATCTCATTCTTTTATTCTCTTTTTTTTTAGTTGCACGCTGTATCTCGGACACTGCAGGGTAGGCAGAGGAAACCTAGTGTTAAGACACTCCGTTCCCCACTTTCTGCCGAATTCTTGTGGCATTGCGGGTAGAGTGGATAAACTCAATGCCGCGCTTGTCCTCGACACCAGAGCGAAGAAATGGCATATAAATTTAAGGAAATATTTCATATCCCTGGGGATCGAACCCACAACCAGTCGGTTTTACAGTCACAATTTGTGCTCCTGCACCATGACTGCCCTCACTATAATTATAATAATAATTTTAATAGGCCAAAGTTGAAAAACTGGAGTCATTTAAAGAAAAGAAGTGTTTTAATACTCGATTTTTTCTGCAAACCATCCTAAATAAAAGAATGTCAACGAAAGATATATGAAAGTAAAATATATTTTTTTTTCTTTTTCCTTGATTCTATTAAAAATACTAACTAATTTGCGTTAGGATTTAATTTGTATTTGTTATTCATCTAAGACTAAGAGCCTTAATGGGATTTTTTTTGTTTTCTGAATTATTAATTATTATAATTAATATCGTTTTCTTTTTCGTTTTGTGAATTAGGTAACTTTTTGTATCAATTAATTATTAGCTTTTTACTTTTATTTCATGGCTTCGTTAGAAAGTTGACGGAGTGACAAACTTTAAGTCCTGTAGTCAAAATCCGAGTCTGTCCTATATTAATATTATTTATAATATTGTTAGCGTAATCGTGTAAAAGAGGGTAGATTTAAGTGAAAAAGATGATAAAAGCAGTGGAATTGTGTCAATCGGGGGCAACTGCTTGTTGGCAACGGCCCTTGTTGGAAGGAAACTAGTGTGAAGTATTATTAGTAGGTGATACATATCACTTATTTCAATTACGTTGTATCCCTTTCCAAATAGTTTAAAAACATATAGACGATGTGTGTATTTATCGTGTATTTTAAAAACTATCACCGCTTCCAATTTTTAATAATATATTATTTTGATGGTGATTGAAACACCTAAAAATATCTTGAATAATAAATACAAAATGATATGAGTGCCAATACAAACAGTGGTCAAGTGTGATTCTGACTCGCCCACCGAGGTTTCCGTACTAAAATATTTAAAAAAAAAGGGTTCCAAATTTTCGCCCAAATTTCGAGACATCGGTATACAGTGGTGAAAAGATGAAAATAATTAATACCTGCAAGTGGAAATCGAATCCACAGCTTTCGCTGTTACAAGCAACGACGGCCATAAACGTAAATATTACGTAAATATAAAATTTCATAATCTATGTCAAGATTCATACCAAATATCGTATATATATTTTATAAAAAAAAATCTAATATATTCTTTCAATCAGCATTAATACTCGTTTAATCGTACATTTGCGAACAGTATTGGATGGAACGATAATCCACTTAGCTGATACCAGTAAGCTCGAGTTCTCTCACGGCTCAGACCCACGTACATATGTATGTATATTTCTAGTTAGTATTTTTGCTGTTTTTGTTTACTCCCGCTATTTCTGTAATGAAAATAAATTGAATTTAGCGATCTCTTAACATATATTACGAAACTACATTATTTATAACAGTTTTTTTATCCAATACTCCATTTCCAAAGCTTTTTTGTGAAATTCACTTTAATGAAATATGTTTACACTTATTTTAGTGTATACTGAATGGAACATGTACTCGATATAAATAATTATAAATACTTGCATAACAATTATTGAAGTAAGTAGGTCGATAGTGAAAAATTAATACGATCCAGAGCGTATCGATATCGATATGATTAATAATGGAATGTTGCACATATAAATGACCTAAGTTACCTAAGACCGTAGACTGTAATTAATAAAATTGTATTGTGTACTATGAAGAAAGCGTGGTCGAATGTTTGTCTCACTAAATATGGTGGTTTATTTTTAAAATTTTTAAACTGATATAACACATTTTTTCTAAATGTATAAAAATTTTAACGTAGCGGGATTCAGACATGCGCCTCTTGGAAACGAATCCGCACGCTCTGACCACTAAGTCATACGTTCAAAGTGGTATGTTTCATTCGTTCCGACACTCAACACACAATGCCTCCAGAACACAGTGGAAAGTAGTGAATTGAGTGTCTTAACACTTGGCTCCCTGTCTACCCTGCTTTATACGGGATACAGTGTGAAGTTGAAAAGAAAAATATATTTGTATGAAAATTTTCGCAAACGTGTATAGTTTTGTAAATAAGCCATCAATATTTCATCACCCTTGTAACATCTAACGTGTCGTCGTATCGAATTTGCATGTGATAGGGAGATGTCATATAAATTGAACGTGCTCCAATTTCTAAATCAGCGCTCTCGTTACTTTATAAATTGCGTAATTATTCATTATTCAAATATATTATGATGTCGTTGAGGTGCAGGGGCACAAGCGTGTGACTGTAAACGCGGCGGTTGTGGGTTCGATTCTACTTCGGGGAATTCATTATTCTTTATTAGTATTTTTTTTCTAAGCTTTGGTACCAAGGCGCTGAGTTCCACCACTCTCACGCGTAGTGCCAAAGAATTTGGAGGAAATTGTTGAAGTATGTTGACTTGAACCTTAACACTAGGTTACTTTTGCTTCTATATGCGGGATACAGCGTGAAACTGAATATTCATTATATAAAATGACAATGCCATTCCGATAACGGTTGTATGAATTCGTATATTATACTAATGATATCTTCGACTGATTTGAATATTAAATTGTTGTCGTATTTTCGTAGTTATTTGACTTTTTGTTATTTTAATACTTTTTTTTATGATATAGTGTTATAAAATAATCAGCTGAGCACAATCCTGGCGCTGGGTCAAAAGCGTGCGACTGGTTGTGGGTTCGGTTCCCACACAAGAAAATAAAATATTTAATATTTAGATCTCCTCGCTGTAATGACGAGACAAAACCCGGCGTTGAGTTCTGCCATTCAAAACGCAATGCCTCCGGAATTCGGTGGAGTGTAAGAAACGGATATATCTTAATGGCATTGGAGTGTAAATGTTCAACATTTTTATATTTTTTCTAAATAAATATATTTTTCCTAAGTATGGTATGATACTTTAAAATATTAAAAATATTTGATAAATAGCATTTTCTCTCCAAAATCATCATTCTAAATAATTAATTTTGGGTAGTGGAAATTTGTAAAAATATTTCGTCGTTGCGGTAGATATTTTTATGGTATAAAATTCACGCCCAAATATCATTGCGGCAACGGCGATTGCTTTTTAGTTGTTCGGCGTTCTGGCTGATTTTTTTGTAGTTAGATGTTAGCTTTTCTATTGCAATTGACTGGGGGTTGGCGAGGAGAGGGAGTTCCCGCTCCCTTCATGTATTTATCAGTTAGTTTTTATTCTTGCAGGCAGAGTAGGCAGAGGAAAGCATCTGCCTACCCTGCTGAATATGTGGAACCTGGAGACCTGGAGTTAAGACACTCTTTGCATGTTGAGTGGCAGAACTCAAGGCCGCGCTTTGCCTCGGCACCAGACTGAAGAAATGAAAATATTAAATATTTCAGTTCATTGAGTGGAAATTGAATCCACAACCTGTCGCGTTTACAGTCACACTTTAGTAGCAAAGACTAGTAACTATAAGCATAGGAAACGTCTTTAAGTAATAGCTGAAACGGTATCCATTCCGAAATGCTGTCGTAAATCTGATCTGGTGAATGCGATTGTTTGAAATTCAGAAACGTGCAGCTTACGTTCATTCGACACGAGTACTGAGTGGCACGAGTACTAGTGGCTTTATCTTGAATTTGTGATTTATTGACCCTGCTTTAGTTTCTAGTCATCTCGTCTTAGGAGAGTACGATCTATACTAAAAACTATTTAAGAAATATGTACATATACAGCTTCTCCTTCTTTAAATATTTCATTTCCTCGAGTGGGAATCAAAATACAACCTGTCGCATTTACAGTATGGCTTCTCAAATGTTTTATTTCAGAAAAGCAAATTTGTTTGCTCTGGTTTGGTTGGCCAACGGCAATGCAACTTCGATATTATTACCGTAATGCCATGAGTATTTTTCAGTTAAATAATATACCCAAAGACGGGATGAGCTCTTTACAATTTGAAATATGAATTTAAAATATCCTTAAATATTCTGGAAAGCAGAATATTGGAATATTGTAATGAGGATTAGTTGTCACACCGATCTACGAGAATGTATGCGTCAATTTTGTAATTAAAGCATTTAATCTTCTTTTTTGAGCGTTAAGTACCATTTTAAAATAACAATATTTTTTAATACACACAATATTTTATGTAATATAGGATCTGAGATTATTTATAAAGATTTTAATTTTTCCGCTCCGACTAGACTAAAATCATCACATCACCTACTAAAATCAAAATCGAAAATTCGGTTGATAGTGGGGAGACGGAGTGTCTTAACACTATATACTGTCTGTCTACTCAGCTATACGTAGGAAAAGTCTAAAAAAAAATTAAACATAGTAAACCTTAAAAAAGTAACAAATTCAATTCAAATTGAAATAATTTTATTCAAAATAAGAAGTTACATGCTTTTTGGATTGGAACTTCAAATAATTTACCACCCGTTCACTAAAGTACTAACTCTGTCACTAAAAATGCCTCAGACCTGAGAAGAACCGGCACAAGAAACTTTACGAGACTTATTTTTTTTTAATCTATTTTATCAATACAAAATGTCCCTAACCTCCTTATTTATTAAATTATATATCACAATCTTGTCAACGCTCAAGTAAAAAATCAAATTTCCTCGGAACTGCCGCGCCGTCCTCGAACTTTTAGCAAAGCAATAATGATTGCAATATTACAAACTATCTAACGGATTTACGCAACAACTTTTGTTATATAACTTATATTAATTTTGTAAGTCCCCACAAAGTATGGTGAAAATGAAAATTTTGTAGTTTATTTATCGATTTTAGTCGGTGGTTGTATAAGTATAATGTTATTATCAAATATTTTTCGTGTGTATTTAAAAAAAATATTTTAGCAGCTATATGTTTTACTAAATAACAAGGAAACCAGAGGCAATAATTCGCTTTCGTTTCAATTTTCAAAATATTGCGTGTTGAGTGGCGGAACTCAACGCCGCATCTTATAATATAAACTAAAGATTGGACCCACAACCTTGACGATAGCAATGTCTTTAATCTCTGTCTTTTGTAATTTGTATATATTTATTTAATTAAATTTTACTATTAAAAAAATATATTTTTCAATTATACCTCTGATTAAAGGCAGCATACTCGTATACTGTATTATCATATTCATATTGTTATAATGAAACACGTGTTGAAGCCCGCCACTGGGTACCACTCGCCCGTAATATTACTTTCATTCATCAGTTTTCAACGAAAATTAAGTTTATTGTTTCGATAATTACAATGTTTGCTTCTTTTATTTAATAAATGAATATAAATAAATGAATCTGGACTATATAAATTATACAGGTTAACGCTTTTTCTCGCATGCCAGGTAGGTAGAGAGAACCTAGTGTTAAGGCACTTTGTTCTCCTCTGTCTGACCCAGTTTTGAAACATTGCATATTGAATGGCATAACTTCAGGAATGTGAAAATGTTTAATTCCAATTTCCCCGAATGATGATTGAACCAACGACCTTTGCGCGTAGCCCGTCAATGGCGACGTGCATGTCCGTGAGACCAGGTGGTTCGAAAAATCGTATAACTTTTTGACTCGCCATCGATGTGTGTTCTGATTTTGAGTTCACTCATCCCGTCACTTTACACCCGCAGTTACTAATCTCCATAACAGCACCCCGAACGCACGTCCCAGGGTTAGGTTCACCAACCCGGTCCGTGAGACCGGCGTCACCAATTACGTAAGTAAGTTATTCGAAGTAGTATTTTCTTTTTTTAATTTCTAAAATCAGCAAAAGTACGTTCTTCTTTTATCGTTATTTTACTATAGTATTATAGAGTTATTTGATAAATCATCAGCTCTTAATATATTTTTTTTAATATTTTATAATTTTAATTTTAAATAATATTATAATATCTTATATTTTGATTTATAATGTCTTACAAACACGGACAGCGTCGGCTCAAAGAGCTTCAAGAGATGCCCTACTATCTGATGAAGATTTTTCACAGCATCGTCGAATAGCAAAGTTGAAAGCGAAGTAGAACTGGAATATCTCGTACCCAGATGAAAATTGGGACAGCGAAAAGGCGTTGAGTGACCGAGAATGAAATTACAAATGAAATACAGGTGACAACAAGTTCTCTTTTAATTTGGAACAATTCTGCCAAATATACCCACCATCCCCATCGGTTATACGGTCATATTAGAAACAACAACATTATTAAAAAAGTTTACGTTAGTGGAACTATTTCAGTCTCATAAGAGAGAATGACAGTTGAACTTGAGTGTATTGAGACATGAGTGACTTTTGGAAACTTGGTGTTTAAGACAGTTCGTTCCCATTACTACAATTCAATTCTCCACTTTCTGCCGAAATCTCGAGGCATTGCATGTTGAGTGGCGGACCTCAACGCCAAGTTTTTCCTCGTTACTAGGAAATGAAAATATTAAATATTTAATCCCACCATAAGCATAAGCCCTGCGCTGCGCTGCGACGGTCTCGAATAGAATCGAATAGAAGAAGGAATTTATAAGATAAAATCACATTTAAAATGTAGTTTGTGCAGCATTAAAATAATAAAAAACAATCTTCCAAAGGTAAAAGAACGGATATAAATATTTATTGAATGTAAATTTAAGACAGGATATTGAATACAGTCTTACAAATCGATATGTTGAACGTGCTTCGTAATATCGCCTCAGTAAATTTTAATATAGGTATGCCGAAGTAACTGAAGATTGATTTTTTTTCATTAAAAGATCATTATTTTATTTCGTATTTTAACGTTATCCATATATTATCCAATTGTAACATCAATGTTAATTTTAATATTATTAAAATTTAGCACAAAATTTTATTTACAATTATTGTGTTTTATTTCTAACTTCACGCTACATTCCGCACATAACCGGGGGATACGGTTTCAGAATTCATTTATTCTCATATAGAATTTACAATTCACTTACTGAGAAAATATATATGTATTACAATATCTTATTGCCGTCCAGCGTAGCTTATCAATATATTTTTGATTAGTATAAACATAAAACAACACTAAAAACAATCCAAGAGAAAAATTACAACAATTAGTAGCTAATTATTAGTTTTGGTGGGTAGTTTATTATTACATTTGCATAGTAACGTAAGTTAATATTTAAAAGAAGCAGTCTAACAACTCGTAAACATGTTCGAGCAAAGATAAGGCCGAGACCATAATAATAGTTGCTTGCGAATATAGAATATTAATTATGATTATATACGTTTGATACATTTGGTAATGCTTATAAATATAATAAGTTGCACGTGATTAATTAGCCCTTTACTGTTACTTGTATTTCTGTAAATTTAAATTATGCTATGATTTAATTAGAATATTGTGAAATCCTTCAGTACATGTACTCTAAGTAGTTTTTTAAATGAATTTAAAGAAATAATACCTTTAATATCCTTTGGTAATGAGTTATATAGATTTGCACCTTCATACATTATATTTTTTCTTCCATATTTAGTTCTAGGTGTTCTAAGCGAGATGTTATGAGCTTGTCTAGTTAGCGTTTTTTGTATATGTAAATTTTTTGTAAATACCAATTTTGAATGTATGTCTTTAGTTAGAATTTTTCTTATAATTGTACATGTATTATATTTATATATTTGATGAAGAGTCATAAGATTTGTTTCTTTGTAAATTTTTATAGTTGGTGTTAAGTATGGATACCGAAATAGGGTTTTAATTACTTTATTCTGGGCTATTTGCAGAGGTTGTAAATTGGATTTTGCAGCTGTTCCCCAAACCTCAACTAAGTAATCTAAGTGTGACTTGACCATAGAGTTATAGATTATATATCGTACCTCCCTCGGGAGACATCGGGCTACATTACGGATTGCTCCTGTTAGTGAAGTCAGCTTACTTCTAACACTTTCAATATGAGGTATCCAGCTCAATTGGCTGTCAAGAATTAGACCTAGGTATCTTTCTTTGTTAACCTTGTTAATCCTCTCGCCATTGATAGTAAGTGGATTATACTCGCCAATTTTTTTATTTTTGGCAGCAAATATAATGTAATTTGTCTTAGACGTGTTTACAGTAAGTAGGTTTGATTGCAGCCAGGTATGCAAAAGATCTAGGTCAACTTGAGCTTGTTCCGCTATTGATGCTATAGATTTACCGGAGTAGAATAGACTGGTATCATCAGCATATAGTGTTAGATCACCCTTTAGGCCTGCTTTATGGATGTCATTTATGTACACTAGAAAGAGCAAGGGGCCAAGGACTGAACCTTGGGGAACTCCATAGGTTATCAGCTGGGGTGTACTCTCAACTCCATCTATTTTAACGATTTGATATCTGTTTGTAAGGTACGATTCAAATATTTTATAAGCTGATCCTGCAATTCCAATATTTTTTAACTTAGATAAGAGTTTTTCATGGCTCACAGTGTCAAAAGCTTTTTTCAAGTCTATGAACACTCCTAAAGTGATTTTCTTATTATCTATGTTGATTTTGATTGTTGTAACTAGATCAATAGTAGCTGCAACGGTATTAGATTTGGGTCGGAATCCATACTGTTTTTCAAATAGAATTTTTTTTGATTCAAGAAATTCATAAAGACGGTTGTGCAAAATTTTTTCGAAAACTTTAGATAGAATCGGTAGTACAGATATAGGGCGATAATTTCCAGGCTCAAGTTTACTACCTGCTTTATATATAGGATTAACTTTAGCAATTTTTAAAGGGTCTGGAAATATACCTTCTTCGAAGCAGCTGTTAATGCATTTTGTCAATTTCTCACCCAACAAGTCTTTTACACATTTAACCACCTTAGTACTAATTCCATCAATACCAGTACTTGTGTTTGAATCTAAGTTATTGATTATTTTAACAACCTCGTTTAGAGTAGCAGGTTTCAGTTCACTTAATACGTTACCATCATTGAGTTCGGTACAGTTAAATGTATTATTTTGTTCCATATAAGATATATTATTTTGGTTTGTTATTGGAAATTTACTTGCCAGCTCAGCACCTATTTTGGAGAAAAAAGCGTTAAAATATTCGCATATTTGCTTTGTGTCAGTGATTTCACCTGTAGAGGTATTAAGCTTTAAAGGAATTTGTTTATTTTTTGTTTTATTGCTAGTTAAATCATTTATAAGTTGCCACATCTTTAGAAGATTCTTTTCACATGTTTTAAAAGCTTTATAATAATATTTACTTTTGGTGTTCTGAATAATTTCGTGGGTGGTACTCTGTTGCTGTAAAAAGTCGTTTTTTAATTTTTCGTTATCTGGTATTTGCTTCAGGCTGCACAAGAGCATATTTCTTTTATTGATTGATGATATCACTTCTTTATTGATCCAGTCTTTACTTAGTGGATTTAGTAATTTGGTTTTAACAGTTTTGTTCTTTGAAATGGCTTGTATTAAAAACTTTTCTAATGTTGTATATTCGCAATCTAAGCTGGTGAAGGATTGATCTTTAAGAGTTTGATAAAGGTGATTGTAATTAATTGCTTCGTATTTTAATCGTTTTACTCGTTCCGGATGCGTTCTCTTTACTTCAAAATAAATTTGCTTATGATCGGAGAAGGAAGACTCAATGATAGACATATGGAATTCATTTTCTTTAAGATTGCTGCAAACATGATCCAGTATAGTCTTGGTGGTGTCCGTTTCACGTGTGCAATGTTCCATATCGATCTTGTTTAATATTTTCATCCCATTCTCCTTTAGCGCTATCTTATATTCCTTTATAGATTGTTGTTTCCTACTGAGTAAATTTAAGTTCATGTCTCCGAAAACAATAGCTCTTCTTTTACCACTTAAGTGCTTATTATAAGTATCCAAAAACTTTTTTAAATTTGAAGGTGGCTGCTTGTATATCGCTCCAATATCTAAAGATAGGTTTTCTAAGTGGATCCATAAGAAATGATTATAGTCTACATATTCTTCATCTATAAATGAATGTTTAATGCCATTATGAACGTATATTGATACACCACCACCTCTTACAGTTGTCCGGTAATTGTAGTAATGGGTATAATTTGGTATGCTTAGTCTCTGAGCGTCGTTTTCATTTTTTATCCAAGTTTCCGTCAAGACTATGACATGAAGAGTTATTTCAAAGGCTGCTATAATACATCTCAACTCATCCATTTTGCCAGGTTTCACAATACTACGAGCATTTACATAGAGAAATTTGATTGATTTTTTTGAAGTTGTTATATGTGTATAGTTGCTTGTAATTTCGTAGGTTATAGATTTATTACTTTCTTTTACAAATGTGGGTTTTTTATTATTTAGTTTTTTGGATCATCTTGGTTTACTATTTTAGGGATTCCTTTTATGTATTTTATTTTAAGATTTTCTTCACCACTGACTTGACGCTTCTTGAGTTCGTTTCTGAGATTAGATATGAATTTTTGTTGTTGAGGTGTTTGGTCAGAGTAGATTCGCACGCCATCCACTTTTACGATATCTTTGTTTCGTAAAATGGTTTTTACTGTGTCTTGAGAGCTAAAACATAGTTTTAGAGGTCGTGTCTTCTTACTCTCATATTTGCCTAGACGAAAAACTTTAATAGGTTCAGGGCAGTCCGGGTATATAGTTCTAGTTATTTTACTTAATTTTGTTTTGTCGGCGTCTTGTCGTGCTAGTAGGCAAGTCAGATTTTCCTCGGGAATTCCAGTTACGACTAAATTCTTGCTACGTTCAGCACGCTCTTGGCATTCGACCAAAAGTGATTCACTATTGTAGTTAGGCAGTTGCGACACAGATGGTGCTTCCACTTTTAATTTTAGCTGCTTTATCTCATTTTTGAGTTCAGCTATTTCTTCTTCATTTGATTTGATAACGTCTTTTAAGGTTTTGATCTCTGATTTACAGTTATTGTTTTCAGTTATTAGATAGTCCGTGGTGGTCCTTATACTGTGCAGTTGCTCCACGATGGAGGTAGTATTATCAATAATAGTATTTATTTTGTCATTTTGAATTTGACTTGACTCTCTTAGCACTCCCAAAATTTCATTCTTAAATTCGCCAAATTGATGCGCAAACTCATTTTCAGGTGTTTTTCTCTTACGCTTGCCTGCATATCTGGGATCAGGTTCGAATGAGTCTAAAGCAATTTTAGACAAATCTGGTTGAGAGCTGCTACTACCACCCACTGTTATTTTTTGAGGAACTCCCTTAATAGGAGAATGTCGGACATTCATTTTGATTTTTTTTTTATATAAAAATTATCATTCACTAATAGCTGTACTTGTATTCTGTACGCACCTTTAGATCGGTCCAAGTAGACGATTTGCCGATGAGTTTCGATGCGTTCCTTTCACTCTCGGAGATCGAAATTATGCAGGGTATTTGAAATTGCACTTTAAAGATTATTATATAGTGATTAAAATCCCGTACTGTATTTTTTGCAATAGTGCAACACGTCTGCTCGCTCGCTCATATTGATGTAGTATCGGATAGGCGGAAGGAAACTGGGAACATAGTTCTATAATACTTCATTCCTATTAAAAGGGGATTGGAAGTGTCCAATCCCCACTTTGCACCAAAATTTTAGAGGCATTCCTTGTTAGTCGGCGGAACACAACGCCGCGCTTTACTTCGTTACCAGAGCGAAGAAATAAAAAAATGTAATACAAGCTTTACCTACCAAAAGAAAGGAAAATAATTGAAATACAATTAATCAATAATTTCTTCCAGTGAATATGGAATCCACTACGCGTGTACAGTGAGAGGTTGCCCCACGGCGCTATGTTGACACCCTTTTGGCGCTTTTTTGATAATGTCTCCAAATTACTTTGTGCCTCCTTAGTATTCTCTATATCGTTTCTCGTAAGGCGGTTTATCTTGTTTAGGGTTCCGGTCGGAGGCTAACGACGTCACATTCAAGGATACGTATATAATATGTTCGTAATATAATATATGGAAAATGGAAGCTATTTGTTTTTGCGTTATAAAATCTCTTTAAGTTTTTTTACTTTTTGTGGTACTAAGCAGACTACGAATATGTTCTTCGGATCTCCTGACAGCAGTCCGAGACAATTAAACAAACATATGATTTTTTTTATTACTCTTTTCACAGGGAATACGTAGCAGAGGGTAGCCAGTGCCATAAGATATTCTGTTTAGTAGTCCGAGACAATTAAACAAACATATGATTTTTTTTATTACTCTTTTCACAGGGAATACGTAGCAGAGGGTAGCCAGTGCCATAAGATACTCTGTTTCTCACCTTCCATTCAATTTCCATACATGCGTATGATACCACTGCAAGGAAACGAAAATAATTTGTTCCTCCGAATGGGGATCGAACCCACAACCATTTACAGTCAGACGCGATCGTCTTTACATTATGAGTACGTTAAAAAACCTGACTTGTAAATCTTATTTAAGCTCTATAAAAATATTTACATATATTACAATTAAAAACTAATATTTTTTTATCCTACTTAAAGACATCTATTATAAAATTCTGTAACTTTGTAAGAATCCTTTTACTATAATAATATCATACATACAGTATAATTGACTATCATTAATATTTTTTTCAAAGCTAAAAACAAAAAAAATAAAAAAAAATATTTCGTCTTCTTTGATAAAACAAAATGGGATGTTAAGTTACATCATCACTCAAAACGGGCACTCTTTGGTTATTTTATGCACTCGGCTTCATGAAGTAGAAAAAAATTGAATAAAAAAATATTTTTATGTTAAACGGTTTTATTACAATAAAAGTAATGAAGGTAATGTACTAAAAGCTTAAAAATAATTCGATAAGTCCTAGCTACGAGATCGCACCAATCTTCTCATCAATCTGGGGTAATGGTCAGACAAATAATAAAATCGTTGGGCGCGTGAAACTACTATATATTAACTCTACATACGCCCAACGATTTTATTATTTAATACATAAATAGGTTTAGTATATAAGATACGTTATTCTCAAAAATATCTTTTGAATGCAAAAGTATTATACAAATTTAAAAAATATATATATATTTTTTATATATAAATATATACATTTAAAATTTGCATTGAATATTTAAATATTAAAAAAAATTAAAATTAATATTTATTAATAAATTTAATTATTATTTTAAATTAATTATTATTTTAAAAATTTGCAAATTATTATTTATTAAAAATTTAATTATTATTTTAAATGGTGCTCACGTTGAGATTGATGCGAAATTACGTTACACGGTGGCCGATGACCGTCTAAATTCCCATACAACTACTATGGGAGCGATGTGAACCTTTGTAGTGGATCAAAGGGCTTCGGAGGGATAATATTGCTATCTAGGTAGCCAATATTAAGGTGCTACTATAACTTTAGTATGTGGCTTTGCTTGACTTTTTTTGTTGTGTTATATGTATTTGTATTTAAAAAAAAAGACATTCTCCTATGTTCCCCATTTTTTGACTAAAACTTGAGACATTGCTTGTTTATTGGCGGAACGTCACGCTTTGCTATTATTTAAGTACATTTATAGTGCTTACAGTTGAAGACGCCACGATGGTTGACTTTGACGGTTGGTCATGGCGTGACGTTTATTTATATGGTATATGTATATTTTATTTTGCCTCAATTGAGATACATCTAAATGAACAATAAACGGAACTCAACGCCGCCGCGAGCCGCCGCGCGCTCATATTTATTTATTTTTTTAAACCCTTTGTTTAAGCCGCTTCATCCTCTATACATTTGTAAGTACATTGAGATAGTATAGTCCCGAGTACTGTAATCTGCAACGTTTTAAGTTCTTCATTTTTTGATTTCAAAAAGCCTCTTTCTGCCTTTTAGCTTTGACGGGGTTTTTCTTTATTGTATTTAACTAGCGACATATATTTAAAAGTTTTGTATTGTTACAAAGAAAATAATAAAATGAATGTTAAAAATAGTTCAATTTTATATAATTCACTCGAGTATGATTTTTATATATACAATACTTACTTGTATATTTCGTTCTAGCTTCACTTTATCTCACATATAGAAGAGTTAAAAGACAAAACCTAGTGTTTAGACATTTCTTATTTTTCAGGTCCTTGCTATGGGAAATAGTCCCAGAATAATCACGAGGATATTGAAAACAGCCCAGCTTTTTCAAAGCTCTCGTGACGTAGCTGCTCAAGCGGGCGACTGTTAACGCGTTGGTTGCGGGTTTGATCCCCATTCGGGCTTTAAAATAATTAATATTTAAATTTCCCCGCTTTGGTAACGATGCGGAGGTTGACGTTGAGTTCCACCACTGAACATAAAATGCCTCAATAATACGGCGGCAAATAGGAGTCGGAAATGTCTTAACAGAAGGTTCTAATGTGAAATTAAGAAACAATCGCTGGCTTTTATATAGTTACAGTTCAAAATTGTGCTACTAAGTTGTTTTTATTTTTTTTTAATATAATTGGCTAAGATTAAAGATAACTTAAGTTAAGATACTTCTTTCACATCCCTATTAGATAGATATATATGCAATATTTTGTAGCAAACTCCACAATCTCATTTATTGTTACCAGAACTGAGAAACAAAATTGAATAATCGAACCTGCAACCATCAAAAGTACATTTAAGAAAAAAAAGTCAAGTAAATCAGTTTTTGTTCAAAATTTTAACCCATTTCAAAACTTAATTGTTCATTTGAACGCATAACCAACTATTTAAGTGGAGAACAAAATTTGTTTATTCCCATCGGTTGTTAGACATCCATTATTTCATTAGATCGACGGACCCGACTAATGGATCAACTATCCGCTTCATAATAAAGTTTCAAGTGCAATCAGGTACATCCTCTAACGCAAATTGCATCGGCTTTCTGTAGACAACTAACGTTTTATGAACTGTGGTTTGTGGTAATTACATCTATAAGTATGGGTATTTATTAATTGGGTTGTTGTTTAGAATTAATGATTACTTGCTGTTATGTAAACTTTCTCGTGTCGCGGTTTTAATTTGGTGGAAAGCGGGCAACGTCACTTCCGTTGGTTGGTACGTTCGTCTTAACAGGAACGTGTTCACTAGGTTCCGAGGTTCTATCTGATCGATAAACATAAACAAATATTTTTAATTTTTTCTTAAAAATACTTTTAAGAAAACATACAATTTTTTTTAAATGTTTTTCTTTCCTAAGTGTGGAATAGCTAACAAGCATTATCTCTTCCCAAATGATAAGATTTAGTAATTATCTTCTGGTAGTGGAAAATTCCTACAGAGATGCTAAACACATAAATAAGTTGTAACAAGAGCTCAGCTTGATGGGAGAACGTATAGCTTAGCGGTCAAAGCGCTTGGACTTGGTTTCAAAGAGACGCGGGTTCATATACCGCTACGTTCAAATTTTTATTGTTTTTTTTTAAATATTTAACGTCAGGAATTTTTTTGCCAAATAGATTTTAGGAATTTTAATTGGTTGAAATAAGGATCCCAACTGTTAGTAAGCTAGACCAGCTTACTGGCCATTGTAATCAATATGAAATGTACGTTGTTTTTTCTTTAATTACCTATTAAATAAAGGCAGACAGTACTTGAAATAAAGCTTCCATTTCCATGCACTTACATGATACGAGCATTTATGCATATTTTTTTATTTTATACAACCTCCGCCGCGAATCAAACCCATAGGGTACTTCCCGTGGACTTTAAGTTATGATATTTGGCATGAAGTAAGAACTTACAATATAAATAAAGTAATAAATCAGTTGAGGTCAGTCGTGGCGCAGGAATACAACTGTGACTATAAACGTGACTGGTTGTGGGTTCGATCCCCACTCGAGGAAATAAATTATTTATTTAAATTTCATTCCTTCGCTTTGGTGCCGAGGCAAAGCTTGGCGTAGAGTTCCAACTCTGAACACCAATTTCAAAATTCGGTCGTAAGTGTCTTAACACTAGGTTCCCTTTGCTAAACCCTATTGTGGCCGGGATAGAGCGTGAAGCTATAAGTAATTTAACAATTCCAAGAAGTAAAAATTTATAAATATTTATTCACACGCCTTATTCAAGCCTCAATGTGAATAAGACAAAGGTTCTGATTTTTGAAAGAGATAAAGAAAGGACGGAATGCAAGATCAGTGTAAATGGTTAGATATTAGAACAAGTGAATGAAGTGGTATACTTGGGAGTATGTTCAGTAAAGATGGATGTCGAAAGGCGTATTGATGCCGGTAACAGAGTTAACGGAGTCTTAGCTGCATTGATGAGACGGCGTAACGTCAGCACAGCTACGCGCTTGACCGTACATAATGAAGTTTTGGTACCGAATCTGTTATACGTGGAGATGCAATATCTTTGTATGATATGCGGAGTCAGCTTAGCTGATCGAATCCGCAATGAAGAGATACATCGAATGGCAGGTGCTAGCGAGGATGTCACGGTGAGAATGAAGAGGAACGTGCTCAGCTGGTTTGGGCACGTTGAACGAATGAATGATGAGAGAATGGCAAAATAGATTTATGATGGAAAAGTAAGCGGTAAGAGAGGTAGGGGAAGACCTCAATCGACCTCGACCTTCGAGAACACAGTATCCAAGATACTGAAGGAAGGTCACGTAAAAGTATGAGGACCCCCCGGAGGGCATGTATGAAGAGGTTGACGATAGTGGACGAGGCGAAAGAGACCGTAACAACAGTCATTTCATAAAAAAATAGCACTTGACCTACAATCCTTTAATTGATACGGGAGCCTCTGTGGATGAGTCCGACACTTAATAGCTTATTTTATAGAACAAAGAAATCTTGTTGAAATATTTAATTAAAACTATCACTAATTAGAAGTGCATGTGAACAATGTATTTCGAAAATTTTACATATACAAGAGCTGGTATTCTATTGTTGTACGTAGCTTAGTCTATTGGCAAATATTTCAAAGTAACAATGCATATAGCATATTATATTTACATATAAAATAGACAAAAAAAAAAAATCAGCTTCACGCTGTATCCCACACACAGCAGGTTAGGCAGAGGGATCCTAGTTTTAAGATACTCCTTTCTCCACTTTCTGCTGAATTCTGGAGGCATTGCGGGTTGGAGGCACTAAGTTCGCAGTGCCTACACAGCCTACCTGTTAGAGACTAATAATGAAATAAAACGAATGCACGAACGCTTTGATTGTGGTCTTAAAGGCAACTCGCGGCAATATTACATAGAATATTTTTCCCAGGAGATAGAGCTAAGTATCGAATTAAGTTTCTTCGTTTTTTGTTGTCACTTTCTTCACAATTTTCGAAAAATTACAATAATAAAATTTACGTATTGAGTGCTCAGCATCGCTCTTTGTCTGCTAGAACAGGAAAATGAAGATAATATAAAATATAATTAATTTCCCTCCGTTTGAATTGAACCCATAGCTATAGCGTTTACAATTAGATGTTGCCCTTATACACAGAAGACATTGTGCAATAGCATCAAAAAAAGGTATATATCTGCTTAACCATTCTCTATTTAATCGATACACGTGGTACAAATGTGACTCGCTTCAAAATCGAATTCCAGCAAATGTTAGTCGTAAAGGTTTAGAATTCCACTAGGATGCATCGGATGGATTTTCTATTACGCCGCATGAGACCAAACGTTTCACTACGTAATAACTAAAAGTAGAAAATATTTTTGAGTAAATATATTATATTTATATACTTATCAATATTTTCTACTTTTAGCATAGCAGGGTAGGCGCAGGATACCTGGGAACCTAGTCTAAGGCACTTTGTGTGATGTGGGGCAGTATTCAGTGCCACGTTTTGGCTTATTTTACGAGAGCGAAGAAAGCTAAATCCTACTAATATTATAAATGTGAAAGTTTGTGAGTATGTATGGATGTTTGTTACTCTTTTACGCAAATATTAATTACGTGTTTTTGTCAAGAAAAGTACTTCATTTGTTTTATTCTAACGACACAGAGCTCTGCAGTAGCTACCGATAGACTTATGATTAGAGCTTTGCAATACTTAGTTACCATATTTCTTATGTTAATAATATTGTTACGCTATCATAGGGTTTCCACGCGGACGAGGTCGCGGGCGGCCTCTAGTATTAAATATATATATATATATATATATATATATATATATATATATATATATATATATATATATATATATATATTTGAAACATTTTTTAAAGTGTTATTCCACACTTAGGAAATAAAAATACTTATTTAGAAAACGTACAATAATTTGAACGTAGCGGGACTCGAACTCGCGCCTCCTGGAAACCAACCAGGCGCTCTGAGCACTAAGCCATACATTCTCAAACGTATAGAACGTATAAACGTTACTTTCTAAATATATATTAAATATTTTATTTCCTCAATTTGGAGTCGTACCCACAACCTGAACAGTCCAGTCGCATACTTGTGCCTCTGCGCTACGACTGGCCTCAATGCGTTTATAAGTATATGAACTGACACATGAATGTTAGGAATTCAAAAACGTTCCTTACTTGCAAAAAACGATTAAAAAAATATTTTCATTCATTATAAATCTTTTATTTGTGTCTATGAAATCTAATTTTTAAGTAGTGTATGTGTTCTATGCTGTTAGTACCTATGTATGAATATACTTACCTAATTTATAAATTGTATATTATTCATGTATGTATGTATGTGTGTATGGATGTATGTATGTATATAAGTAGTATTTATATATGTATTTATCTTTGTATATGTCTATATATTGTTTATACATTGAGTATTGTTCACACCCTACTCACTATTTATTTATTTTGCTATTTCCAACGCCTTAAGGTTGTCTGGAAGAAATCGCTATTTCAGCGATAAGGTCACCTATTGTACATGTTTTTATATTTATATAGTACTATTTCTTTTTTGGGTGTACAATAAAGAATTTATTATTATTTTATTATTACTTACAATACTATTATATAGCTTAGTAAAGTTTGCTAATATTGTATAAATTATTTTTTTTTCATCCTTAAGGCGTAGTCTCAGACTCGTAAGAGAGCGTTCTTATCCACCCGACCCCGAAGAAAGGCGATGATTTCGATTCATCTAATTACAGGTCAATTGCTATCACCTTCTTGCTCTCAAAAGAGAAGCACCATGGTTTATATTGATGGAGGATCACCGATTGATCAATGACCGTCAATATAGCTTCCACCACGGTCGCTCAATCGGTGATCTTATGATTTACCGGCTTTTGAAGGTAAGTGCGTCTATCTCCACCTCAAGCCCGCCTGCTCAGATCTGGCGGTGATCACTTACCATAAAGTTATATGTACGCTAGCTTGCCTGGTCTTTTCACTAGTTGCCATAAAAAAATAATAATAACAGTGTATATCCATTCCAATCCCTACTTCCGGTCTACATTTGGCTTGAATATTGGATTGTAGACAGAAACTACCTGAAAGTTCTATTGATATAATTTGAAGGTTCTATCGAAACAAGGTATATTTAAATTTTATACATTGTTATAACGTCGGACTTATTAGAAAATAATAACGTCTCTCTAAAATTAGAGAGAAGAGAAAATCGGAGTGTTTTAACATGACTCTTTCTGTATCGGCCTCACAAATAACGAAATATTGAAATTTCGCCTTCTCACATAATAGCTTGAAACGCTCTAGCTAGTTAACGTACGTTACGTTGATATCACACGCTAGATAAAGTTTCAAACGGTAGTTTCAACTAACAACTTTTGTTATTAGCATCCTCTGTTTCAAGACATTTGTAAAGCATTTGTAAAGTATTTGCTACACAATCATTTGCATGTGGAGCTAAATCTTATAAAGAGATGTCACTGTAAACGCGACAGGTTGTGGGTTCGAGTCCCACTGGAGGAAATGAAATATTTAATGTTATAAGTTTTTCGCTCTGGTAAAAAAATCAATAATTTAAAACATAACGAATCGATATCGAAACTGATTATTTTTTATGTATGTCCTGAGAATTTGTAAGAGTAGGTACAAACAGCATCAAAATAATGAACTTAAAAAGACTTTATTTATTAACTAATTCTGTATTTCACGTATATTTGTAAGAGATTTTTTTTATCTATATCTGTGTCTCGTACAAGGCAAGGTGGGCAAAAGGAAGAGAGAACGTAGTGCTAAGACACTCCGTTCCAATTAAGATACTTCCGTTCTCCAGTTGCGTAGCACTCAACGCTGCGCTTCGTTTCGATACCAGAGCGAAGAAAACCTCAAAATCATTCTCTGTTAATTGCGGGATACAGCGTGAAACCGACTTTTGTATCTACACTGCAATGATACCAGCTAAATGCAACTTCTTCACTATCTAGTACGTCTCAGTGCCACCCTGCCCCATCCCACCCCGAGTCATTAGTGGAGTTAAAGCGTTTTGTTTACGCTTTCTTTAAAATATCGCTTTTATCTCGCCCTTTTTTCTGCCTGTTGTGTAAGATTTGAATACAAAGTTATGAATTTTATGTAGGCTTTGTGGTTATTCTCTTTTTTTATTTTTCGTATTATTGTTTATTTTGTGTTTGATTTAGATTTGTGCTGGAGTGGAAAATTTGTTAGAAATATAGTGTTCTCTTTCTATGAAGATAGTGGGTTCGTATTCACGTATTGTACGTATACATTATTGACGCACACTGTATTTGATAATGTTACATTAAAATTCTTAGTGAATTTTAACATATTATATTTATAACATCATTTTTAATCCTGCTGCTAATGCTGTATGATATTCTTGTAATTTAAACGGAAAACACTACAGGCCGTAATATAAGTTACAACAGGTCACCAGAACCATATATCCATAACATAACCACACATCTCTTACATAATTTCTAAAGATTTTTTTTTGGTAAAAAATATTTTTAGAATTTTCCTTTTTATAATACTCTCGTATATATAAAAAAAAGACTCAACGTCCTTTTTATATTATATAAGTTGTCACTACATGAATTTTGTATAGTTGTTGATCAAAAAAAAAATGAAGCAAACAGTTTTTTGATTTTTTTTTCTTTTTTCAATCTTCACGCTGTATCCTTTGGGGTTCACGGGGCCGTGGGCGGCGGTAATCACTTACCATCAGGTGACCCGCACGCTCGTTTGCCGTGTTTTTTCAATAAAAAAAAACATTATTTTTTCTTTTTTAGTAGCGTAGGCTGAGGTAACTTAGGAACCTGCGTTAAGACACTCGGTTCTCTTTAAAATACTTCCGGCACACAATCAAACTTTTTCTTACAAAATTATTAAATGTTAAATTGAAAATGCAGTATCTGGCCATCTAGAATTTAGGCCAACTTCAATCTTCATATTATCAATATATATCAATCTTTATATTTAATCAAGATACTTACAATAATATTACATACTTTCAGAGTCAATTAAAAAGTAAAATGAGTTGGAAGTATTATAGTATGTATATATATTTTATGTTCACATTTTTACCTGTATAAGTCGCACAAATTGAATTAGTGAAACTGAGTAAGTCACAAAAACCTAGTTATTTAAGACTCTGTTCTTCGTTTCCTGTCGTAATTTGAGATATTGTAAGTTGAATTTAACCCTTGCATTCTATCTGTTTTAAGCCAAAGCGGGAAATGAAAATCATTTAAAATATTATAACGATTCCTTTCAGTGGGGATTGAACCTACAACTATTACATTTGCCACGACGGCATATATTACATAGGTACCATGTTACCTATTTAGCCTATAGGTATAATTTGTAAGATAAACTGTGAAAAAGTAGAGATAATCAATATAAAATCCAACAAAGAAAATATTAGCTTTTCGTCACTATTATACAAGCTAAGCAAGTCGTAGCGCAGGGGCATAAAGTGTGACTGTAAACGCGACTGGTTGTGGGTTCGATCCACACTTAAAAGCAAGTAAATATTTATTTAAATTTATATTTCTATTTGTTCGCTCTGGTGTTGAGGCGAAAAGCTTTGTTGAGTTCCGCTACTCAACACATAATGCCTCCAGAATTCAGCGGAAAATGGGGAACGAAGTGCCTTAACACTAGGTTCCCTCTGCCTGCCCTGCTGTGTGTGGGATACAACGTGAAGCTAATGCACTTTTAAAGTATACCTATACTTGTGTCGCATTCCCCTGTGCTGCTGTGACCTCTTTTCCTGCAACGTGATGAACCAGTCACCCGCATGTGGAATCCATGAGACGTTCTGTAGTTTCTTCTTTTTCTTATTACAACGAAACAATATGCGGTGTTATGTTCCGCAACTTAACAAACCCTATTTCTGTGAAGATTATTAATTATTTATATAAGCACGCTCATATTTTAAGCCTGTGTAACTTAGATTACACACACACATACACACACATAAATTGGGTAGGAAACGGAGAACGGACAGTTTTTACATACATTCCCTCTATTTACCCTGCTATATAGAGGGCACAAGCTAAAACTGGAAAAAGAAAAATACATTCCTTGTTCCAGAATATAATTGAATCGATTCACTGGCGCAAGCTGACCGTAAGACCGCTTAGAGTTTTACTTGCATTTGCTATTCTTACGGCTCTACATACACTTGTGTCTGGAATATGTAGCGTCCGAGAAATGTGAAGTAGTTATATATAAAATTGCTTTTAAAACATTGCTTTTGAACAAATCAATGTTTTAAAAGCAATTTGATGTATATTGTTAAATTTTTAACTCTTTAAATCATATTGTGTTTAGAATTCCGTTACCAATTTTCCATCCAATTTTCAAGACAAAGCGTGAACTCACCGACGCATTTTCATTTTATTTGCTATGCCAGAGTAATGAAATGAAAGTAATTCATTTTCTCAAATGGAAATTGAACCAACAACCGTCGCGTGCTTATCATTTTAGTTTTATGGGTATATTCATATCAATATATGATATGATACTGACATTGAGAACGGTGTGTCCTAACATGTGGCTCCCTCTGCCTACCCTGCTGTGTATGGGATACAGCATGAAGCTGATTTAATCTTTAAATTTGTGACACTGCGCCACGACTGGCCTCACTTAAATAATAAAGAATTATTATATTTAATCATAAAAGCATTTTTATTCATTGAACGAAAAGAAATAAATATTTCACTTTCAAACAAAGTTGGGATGAAAAAATAAAAATATATACCGCGACAAAGTTAGACTCTAAATGCATTTTATATGAAAACGAGAGCACGTACTAGAATTTATGTTCAGTATCGTAGACGCTTTTTGCTCGCTTTAATAACACATGGAATGCCTTTGGAAGGTAATTTGCTACATATTCTGCAAGGATTGTTAATGATATCATTTTAATATCTAATCGAAAGAGGGCCAAGGATAATAGTTTAAAATTATAATACTTTAAGTTATATATATTTAGTTAGTAGGTAAGAATGTGTTTATTTTTAAATAGTTGTGGGTACGAACCCAACTGGATAGAATTATATATATAATTATTTTATAGAAAAGACAAGGTAAGCGAGCATTCAGGTCACCTGATGGTGACACCGCCCACGATCCCGTGTAACACCAGAGGAGGTACAGGTAAGTTGCCGGCCTTTATATTTAATTTGCCACTCTAATAGATGTTTATTTAGGGTGGAAAGTGGGCAACGGAACGCTTGACAATAGGTTTCCTGTACCAGCAGGGTAAAGCGTGAAGCTGAAAAAAACTATAATTATTAAAAAAAACACAATATATTATAACAATACTTCATATTCTCGTACAAATACACGAGCATATTTCGCTGAACTTCCAATTAAACAAGTAGAAATGGTAATAATTTATCATCACGTTATTGTATTTTTCACAGAAATTACTATTGTTCGACATAATGAAAAAAGTAAATTATAAATTGAAGCCTTGTATAACGTTCTCGAATGGTATGACTTACTCCATATCGCGTAGTCATGAGAAATAATGGGGAAAAAATAAGATAAATTATATTAGCAGATTAATTCAGTCTTTAATCTTATGTATTTTTTTTTAACTTTATAAAGGTGTTATTTTTTTCTGCTACCCCTTGTATCTCTCATATAGCAGGGTCGGTAGATGAAACCGAGAGTCAAAGTGTCAGTGGTATAATATTTTTTATAATTCATTACTTTATTTAGTCGCTTAATTACATACATCTGTGTTATATTTTACAACTAAATGCTTCAAAGTCATTTCAAGCTTAATTTTCGTCAAACTAACAGAAATAGGAAACGCAAAATATTTTCGAAAAAATTTATTTTATGAAATTGAATATTATTTTTACATGGCGCGATATTAATATTACCAAAAAAAAATAGAATTTGAAATATTTGCAGAATTAAGTAAAAAACATCTAACGTAACTGCCAATTTGAAGCTAACCTAAGTTTAATGCATCTACAATTCACAAACAACACAAGTAAAGTATATACAAAAAATAATACGTTTGTAACTAAAAATTGCATAGTATTGCCATATAAAAATTGCCCCCTCTTGCATCCTTTATTACGAAGAATGTTTCACATGACTTTTGAGGTTGTGAAAAGATTTTTATGGTTACTAGGCGAAGTTCAAAGACTATGATATGATAAACTATCGTATTCTGTGCTTTCTCAATTAAAAGTGAGAGAAGAATATAAGCAAAGTAAGGGAAAAATAACTGACAATATATGTCAAGACTAATGGGAATCGAACCTACGATCACTGCCATTATATTCAGATGGTATTAACATAATATCTACAGATTATTGACTAGACCAAATGCCGCAGTCTATCTAATAAGACTACTTGAATTCTATTAGAATCTTATTAATATGCAAGATTGTGTAATATGGATTGTTACTGACAGACTATTATGCAAAGTGGCAATACGCTGTTTGTGACATACACGCAGTCTACATACATTTTACATGATATTATATATATAAAATTTTTTTGTTAAATCAATCATGGTGTAAAATAAAAAATAACTGTATTACAACAACCAGCGTCTATTCTTTGTATGAATGAGCTGCAGATGCAAAGGAAGCATACACTAGGTTAGTGTTAAGACATTCTGTTTCCCATTTTTACAGTCATCAGTCATCACCCCTACGTCCACATGGCCTCAAAGGTAAATTAATAATATGTTTTATAAAAAGACATAGTAGTTTCTTGAGTTGACATCGCAATATATGATTTTCGTTCAGCTCGTTCTATATGAGATAAATGACAGAGCCCAAAGTAACTAAGAATAGTAAAGCAACTACGGATAAACAATTAATTAAATTAAAGCAATTTATATTGTACCCCGCATAGAACGGGGAAGATAACCTAGTGTTAAGATACTTCCTTCCCCACTTAACCAGTACAGTAATATTATTCATGATTTCAGTATACAAAAGCGTTATTATGAGTTTAAATTGAAAAAGTTCTGACGTCACGACTCTACATTTTGTATGATAAGTCGATATAAATCGCTTCGTCAAGCGATATTTGCAATTTAATAGCATTATTAACATAATCGATGTCCGGCTGCTACTGTAGACGTTATCGTAAATTAGACTTTATTAAATGAGATACTAAAAAATATGATTATTGCACAAAAATATTCCTAAAATTAAATAATTTTGTCGTTATTGTGTCGTTATCGGTAAGGGTTTTTTGGAAAAGGTAAGGCAAACGAGTGTACGAGTCATCTATGATGCTAATTGATCGCCGTCCCCCACGACCCTGAGTAACAGGTTCGTTGCTACTCTTTATCTATCTGTATGATGGTCGTGGGTTTGATTATCACTTAGGTATATTTAATTGGGCGTATCGGTACAAAGAGCAGTATTGAATTTTGTGTAACAACTTTCATGTACACAACAAACATGCATGTACACAATGAAAATTGTCAACAGAATATTTCAAATACTCATATTAGTTTCAGAGAGTCAGGTCAGTTCACCCTTAAAAAATATGATTTAGATCTCTAGTGTTAAAACAAGTCTGACATTAGAAGATTTACCAAAAGAGATATCGTTTAATATTTTATCCATAAATAATAAAATAAAGTTTATTCAATAAAGTATAAGGCAGAAATTATTATTATATATAATACTAGCGAGCCGCTCGCGGCTTCGCCCGCTGAAGACAGACTTATTTACTTAATGCACTGAATTATATTCATGTTTTAATATAATGTATGTTTGCAACACACTCAAGATTTCTAATGTGAGAATTATTAAAACCTAAGGTCGCATTTTCGTACCTCCCATAAGAATTTTCAATTGAATGTTTGAAATAAAAATACAATTTATCACTAAAGTTAATGCCTCAGACCTGAGAAGAACCGGCGCAAGAAACTCAGCGGGATTTTTTTTTTTAATAAATTTTATACAAATACATATGATAGAATTTTAAAGATCAATTTCTTCACACCTTGGGTTACGTTATTGCATCTTTATTGTGTTTCCTAACTTATCTATGCTTATCAGTCGCGTGAGAAATGTTATATTAGTTATCAAAGATAAGATAACCCTGTGTTAGCCGTTCTAATATTTTTTTTATAATTTATATACAATTTAGAATGAACGAACGATATCTCATTAAGAAATTTGTGGTTATTGATCACGTTTTTTTTTGTAGCATTTATTTATGATGAGTCATAAAAATTCATAAATTCAAAATAGGATCCTTTAATTTTTTACAGGAACCTTTGAGGCCAATAATGGCCCAGGGGCACAAATCAGTTACGATTTTTTCGCCAGTGTTAAGGCCAAACGCAGCGTTAAGCTCCGTCACTCAACCCGCAATGCCTCTAGAATTCAGCGGAAAATGGGGAACGGAGTGTCTTAACACGAAGTTGGAAAATTGATTGATTGCTTGATTCTCTAGGTTTTTCATGTCTAACATTTTGCATGTAGAAGAAACAAAAATAGTTATATAAAAAAATATAATTTAAATATTTTTTTTTTATTTAATAGTATGTATCCAACGTCATAAAAGACTATTGACTTACATAGCTTTGCCCTATCAAGGAAAAAAGAAATAAAAGTAAGATTTACGCTAAAGTAAATGTTTGCATAATCGTGTGAACGTGAAACGTAAATAAAAAACTTGTGGTCTTTTATTTGTAGTGTTCTCACAATGAAGTACTACAGAAACTTATTAACTAATATACCTACTTAAAAACTTAGAACTCATATTTTATAATAATAGTTACAAAAAACGTTAAAGTTTGATTAATATTAATGACATGTGATGTCAAAGAACACTAAAGATGAATAATGAAGTTTTAGATTATACTTTCTAAGTTACATTCTCATTTTTTCGCTCTGGTGTGGATCCAAAGCGCGGCGTTGAGTTTTGCCACTCAACACACGATGCCTCCAGAATTCGGCGGAAAGTGGGGAAACGGAGTGTTTTAACACTAGGTTCCCTTTGCCTACCCTGCTGTGCGCGGGATATACCGTGAAGCTGATTTGTTAAATATTAAGAAATTAATCAGGAATAAGTTTAGAGTTAATTTTACGTGGTAGAAAATGGTGTAAAAGATATGTGAGTAGTGGTAGGTAAGGTGTGATATCTCGTTCTATTTAAAACTATCATCAATTTATTCATAGAACGTACTTCAATTGTGGAACAAGTAGCATCATTTCAATTTTCATTATATAGAGGAAGGAACTGGGACTAACTCTGAGATAAGAAAAAAAATAATGTAACGAGATGATAATGATGTTAAATGTAATTCCATTCTAGAAATTTAAATTATCAATTCCTTGTTACTTAATGCAATAAATACAAAAAAATCTACATATAAAATATTCCATTTACAGCCACAAAAAAAAATCTAAAAAAAATCTATTTTCGTCATTATTTTCTATGTCAACGTCACATATAGTGAATGTAGCGATAACGAGACGTGCATCCATCACTCGTTTTAATCAACTATGGAGTTTTTCATCCCCCAATCCCCCATCCCCCATTTACCCCTCAGCGGCGTACTTGAAAGGGTTATTACGCTATAGTGTTTATACTGGGTGGTTACGTAGGCTTTGTTCACTTTTTGTGTACAATGTTGAGTATCTTTTATAAGAAGAATAGTTGTTTAATTGACTATGTTATTTTTGCATTTTTAGAACATTTCTTTTTTTAGATTCACGCCGTATTTTGTATATAGTAGGGTAAGCAGAGGGTACCTAGTGGTGTAACACTCCGATCATTAATTTCCGCCAAATTTTGGAAGAATTGTGGGTTGTGAAGTGGCGGGCGAAGAAATGATAATATTAATAATCAATTTCCCCAACTGGGTATCAAACCCAGAACCATTCCGCTTACAGCCGCACGCCATTTGTGCGACACGACAGATTCTTTTTACTCTTTTGACTTTTGAAACTTATTCATGAGTTTTTATTGCTAGAACTATATAACCGATATATAGGCTGATATTCTCAATTATTTTTGATTTAATTTACCGCATTTCACCAACAAACATATTTTTATGAAATGAAGGGGTTAACTCAATTCTTTATCTAACGTGAAAATCAACATATTTTGTATAAATATTAGAAATTTTAATATTTATATCGTAATTTATATGGAAGACACATCCTTGAATCTAAACTTGGGTAACCTGGACATATGTGGTTTAATCTTTCTTACCTTACTCTAGACATTTTATTGAGTTTTATTCTGTATTTTCCACATTGCATAGGGGGCAGATGGAACCTAAGAACCTTAAGAGTGAGACTTAGGAGTGTTAAGACATTCCGCTTCCATTAAGATGCATCGTTTCTTATTTTGCGCCAAATTCCGAAGGCATTGCGTGTTGAGTGACAAATCTCAAGGACGCGCCACGACTGGCCTCAGCACTATAGGCATATTGTGTATATAATTGACAAAACACACACTGTTTAATCATATAAGAAGAGTCATCTTAAACTATTGCGTATAGTTAGATACGTATCTAACCCCACCAGATCGACTCCTATTTTTGTTATTGTTATTTTTTGTAATTTTTTATTAAAGACTAAGTAATATTGTTATTTTAAAATAATTCAATGTATTTATATATAATTAAAAATAAAATATATATGTATATTAGCATATATATTATAAAGAAGGTATGGCGGTATAGCAAGTTCTAGAAACAAATTAACTGTTAGGCATAAAAGCATCACCACCCCTCGTCGTATTGTGATTCTTGACAATAGACATCAATGCTATATGGTGTAAGTTATAGAATATTTAAATGTATATTAAAATTTTTGTTATTATAATTGAATGTTTTAATTGATAAAAAGGTTAGTTAACAAATAAAAAATAAACATAAGAAAATAGGCTAAGGCCATGCTCAAAAATTAGCCCACAAGGTCTAAAATTATGAAAATTGCAAAGCTTTAAAAATGTTTTTTATTCATATAACTTTCTGTTTTATAAAATTGTGGTTCTATATAAGTATGTAGAATTCATAATATAGCCAGGAGAGAAATATATTGACCAGAATATGTATCTGTGTTCAACAATATAAATTGATTTGTTTATACAGGATATGAAGCAAACGGCGGCGTTAAGTTCCACCACTTAACAGACAATGATCTGGAGTGGAGAATAGAATGTCTTAATACTAGATTCTCTTCTCTAAATTTACTTTACGGAGAAGATGTAAAAATTATTTATTCTATAAAATATTTTTTTATTACTATATTATATTTTTTTTTATTCACATTTAAGATAAAATAAAAAATCTCAATGAAAAAGCAAAAATATATCAAAGAATAATTTCCCAAACATAGTAATTAAATTTGATTCAAAATCATTTAGCAGAAACCAGGTCACATTTTGGTGACCGACTAGAAACTGGCTTCCAGAAATTAGCTAGCTACATTACCTTGGATTGTAATTAGAACGTATAACGTGGATAGCGTAGATTGGTCCAGATTCGACGGAAACTACACGAACAGAATTGAATAGTGACTTACATCGGTCCGTCTCACTGAACGCAATGAAGCGTGAACCTAACTTAGTAATATTATTGACTCATGGCTTGCTCTGGTTTTGGGTTTCCTTATATAGAGCAGTTTAGAGATAATATAGAGATAGGTTACTCTGTTCTAATTTTTCACAAAATTTTGGGTCATATCGTGTAGTGGGACCCTATACTAAAGTTAAATTTATGTATAGGATATAAATAATAAAGTATAACAATTTTTTTTCTCTTCTCTTTCCCTTACTCTTAAAATATACGTGGTATTGTTAAAGTCTTTTTTATGTTTTAACTATTAAAGTTTAGTACTCAACTTATTCTACATATTTACCAACCATTTCGATAAATCCTAATAATTACTAGTTAAACCTAAGATTAACCAATACTCGGTCATTTTCAGGAATTTATATACCGTATACTAAATACGCTTATTTCTGCTTATCAATTGAACCCTACCTCTCTACCGTCGGTTCTTTCAACTCAATTGTTATTCTGTTATGACAGGTAGTCGCTATAATGAATATAGCTAGTGGGTATTACATCCGTACCCTAGGAGCTTTATGTAAATGGCTTTCATATTTTATAATGTAAACATTTCCTACTGTTGAGTCCGTCGTGGCATAGAGGTACATGCGTGCGACTGTAAGCGCGGCGGTTTTGGGTTCGATTCCAAGGCAAAACTCGGCGTTGAATTCCGCCACTCACCACGCAATACAACCAAAATACGACGAAAAATGGAGAAAAAAGATCTAAATGGAATGAGTTGTCGTAACATTAGGTTCTGTCTGCCTACTTTGATATATGCAGGCTACAGCGTGAAGTTGAAAAAAGTCCACCAAAGCCAGCCACAAGGTGGAATAAAATAGTCAAAAATAGAACCGTTTATCGAATACTGTTAGTTCCGTATAAGCATTAATATATACATAGACACTGAACTCTGGATTCAATTGAGCTTACAAAACTTCATAATTAACTAGCACATGAAGTTAAATCAAAGATTATAATTAAATGAAAACCACAAAATAATATATTTTGGACAAAACTATGTACCTACCTAATGTTAGGAAAAAATATTGATCGCACATCATTAAAATTGTTTGTCTGAGCTGTGTTTTTAAACAACAGAGTTAAAATTTTCCAAAAAATATATAAGAACAAATCCAAGAAATAAAAAAATTGGTGAAGACTCACATATTTATCTTACGGATTAGATTTTATTTCTATTACGGATAAAAACTATTACAAATTTTATAATTATTAGTTTATTTTATACAAAATGACTGTATAAGGACGATGCATATACACTCATTTTGTATATTGTGTGTAAACTTAAATTCATAAGCTTTTATAAATTGTACTTCCCGTAGACGCATAATCCAGAAATTGGTACTGAACCCTCGGTGCGTCAGTCCGACTCGCACTTAACCGGTTTTTTATTTTATAGTACTTACAGTAAACTCGCACAAGCTACGCTTAATCTCGCACTGGTTTCTTCTTTTTAACTTTTATATAAATTATAAAAATACTTTAAATATAAAAATGATACTATACTTCTATCATGTATTATTGGTATTGATGTATAAGTTCTAAACATGTTTCTGTAATCCCTAAGTCCCTACTAAGTATGGCTTCGGCTTACAACCACGTCGAGTGTCGGGTTAAGTAAACTCTGTTGTGTTAATAATTTAATATATTAGTTACCGGCTAGGGCCGGTAACTAAAACGTCTTTACTGATATTAGTTGAATATTTTGAAGAATATAAAATAATGTACTTAATAAATCGCATTCTTTGAAAACAAAGAAATATACAAATATACCTTACCATATACCATATTTATTTTATTTAAGATTAGATTCTTTTTGTCTACATTACTATATGCTTTTTAGAAATTTATCATGTATGTGGTCGTCATTGCGCAGCTGCACTGTATTAAACTGTTAACATGACGGTTGTGGGTTCAATTCAGATAAATAAATTATTTTATATTTCGTCGCTCTGAAGACAAAACACGGTGCGAGGTTCTACCATTAAGAGAGAAGGTTCTACCATTAACATAATTATCTTATAAAGTACAAAAATCAAACACATTAGAAATCACTATATCATTTATTCACGTATTTTACACAGTTAGTGACACAAAAGTTATACAGTCACAATGTATCTACGGTACATCCATTTATATAATTATTGTAAATTTAAATGATATAGACTAGAGCATCTCAATTGACTCGAAGATAATTCAATATCAAAGACGATTGGTATTCCGATATTTAAGTTTAATACAATACTGTTTAATACAATAGTACGGTTGGATAGGGTCGTTGCTGACTGTGATTGTGCTGAGTTCGATCCCTGTTCGAGGATATGTTTAAATTTAATTTATATATATATATAAGTTATTTTTTTTATGAATTAGAATCAGAATGACAGGTAATGGAAAAGAAAGAAATGCAAAGGTGATTTTGTCCGGTCAAGAGAATGAGTGATGAAAAAATGGCAAATAATATTTATGAAGGAATAGTAAATGGTAAGACAGAGGGAAACCTCGATTATCCTTTGAAAACACAGTATCGATTATACTGAAAGAAGACGAAGGAGGTCACGTAAAAGAGAAGAGAATAATTTTATGAAGAGGTTGATGATAATGGACAAGGTGAAAGAGATATGCAGAGATCAAAGCATTTGACACTTTGTAGAAAAAAAGCGCAGCATAGAGTTCCGTCACTCAACACGTAATATCTTAAAAATTGGCGAAAGAAGAATCTTCTCTATGGGAAATTGATTTTTTTATTATTATAAGATTTTAATATTTGTATGTATGAAAAACATAATGATAATATAGTGAGAGAACGTTTGGCTGTGGACGCAACTATTGCTCCTAAATTCCAATTGTGGGAATTCATTATTTTCATTTTCTATTTAGAAAGACAAAGCGTGACGTTGAGTTCCACTGCTTAAAACGTACTCAACTTCAGGTGGTAAGCGGAGAGCGGAATGTCTTAACATTAGGCTCTTTGCCTTCTCTGCTATATGCACAATAAAGTGAGACTCTATAGTAAAGGTTAAGTCTAGCCTCAGGTTTTGTGAGAACTGTTGAATCTTGGGTAAGTTACCAACCACTACCTACGGTACAAATTGTAATAAATCAATATTGCAAGAAACTGACCAATCATCTTCGATAGTGAATTTTATTATAATTTTATCTAAATAAAAAATTAATCATGTACCTAAAGTACACTATTTTGGGTTTAATTTAGTTTCACACAGGGAGCAGGTTCCAGAACCAGATCTTCGTTTTTTTATAAAACTTGAAAGTGCCTGTACACCAACATCCAAGACCGGTAAGTAATATTAAGGAAGATGAAGTCTGGATAGTGGTTACTTTGGCAGTTATTAATTAAATAAGGTGTATAAAATACACTTAACTTTCTTTAAATTATAAACTTCAATTTTATAAAATTTTCTTCGAATTTATTAAAAATGATGTTACCTATTGCCAGACGTTTAGCAAGATTGTAACTCCTTGCCAGACAAATGAAGTTTCAGGTTTTATAACGAAATAAATGTTTGGCTTGATTTAGCTTTTAATCAATTTCTTTAGTGAAAGTTAATTTATTTTGTTCAACAATTTATTTTATATATATATTGTATAATCAACGTTCATTTAAATGATTTAACACACTCTTATATAGTAGTACATATTTTGAATTCGATTTATAGAAAAAAAGTATTCTCAAGACATCAATTCAAAGATATGTTGTTTTCTCGGATTTTTAACCATTACAGTTATGTATATTTTTAATTGTGAATCATTTATATGAAACGTAGTCTTTGGATCATTTAAAGTATAATACAATCAATTTGATATAAAATTCTATTTGAATTTTTCATAAGTTCTATTAAACAATAATATATGTATATTTATTTAGTCATCAATTTTTTGACATTTTTTATTATGAAAATGTTCTTTAAGACTCTCTACGTACAAATAATACTGACATTTCAACAGACGACTTCTAATAATATTTACAATACAGTACAATGTTATAATCGACACGATTCTAAGGCGACAACATATAAGCATGTTTGTACAATTATATTTTTTAACCATTTTCAGTGTTTCGAACCTCAAAAGGTGATCCTATATATATATATATATATAGGATCACTTTGTTATCCGTCTGTCTATACCATTTATTTCAATATCGCGCAAAGATATCAAGCAAACATTAATATCAAATAATTAGGTCAACGCAATTAAAAGATAGTCCACGCAATCAATCGAGCATTTATGCATTGTTTTTGCTGCATTTTGTATGAAATTTGCCGCTTAAACAAAACCTATAGGATATTTTCTGAAGACCTACAGTTATAAATATTGCCAAAAAAAGTGAGAACTTACAATAAAATACAAATAAAGAGGAAAATAATAAAAAAAAAACAGAAAAAAGAATATGAGGCCGTCGTGGCGTAGGGACACAAAAATGTGATATACTAAAAGCTAAAAAAGAATTCGGTAAATCCTAGCTACCAGATCGCACCAATTTTCTCATCAATCTGGGTTATTGATCAGACAAATAATAAAATCGTTAGGCGTTGCGTATCTAGAGTTATGATAGTTTCACGCGCCCAACGATTTTAATATTTGTCTGACCATTACCCCAGATTGATGAGAAGATTGGTGCGATCTGGTAGCTAGGACTTACCGAATTATTTTTTAGCTTTTAGTATACTACCTACATTATTTTCATTCTAATAAAACCGTTTAACATAAAAATATTTTTTTTATTTAATTTATTTTTTACATTAGGAACTAAGAACCATAACATAAGAACGTGCCGTAGAATAAAAGAACAAATCAAACAAATAAAAACATTTAAAATTTATTGCAAATATGTATTTAGCTAATTTTATTACAAAATGAGTTCATACGATCGCTAATTTAAGTTTGTCAATTTTATAACTTGTACTGCGTTGACCTAAAATTCTGAAATCAGTTCGGAACCCTTGGTAGGCGAGTCCGACTCGCACTTGAGTGGTTTTTAAGTAAACTAAAATATACAATAGCTACTTAAATTACACTGTTATTGTTATAATCACATATATAATTATTTTTTAATATTAATTTAATAATATTAGACAGAATATAAAAATATATATTAAATAAAATAAAAAGAGAAATAAAAAAAGCAGTCATACCAGTTTCATCTACTTTCTTCTAGAAAATAACAAAAATAATATTAGAATTTACATATATGTCCTAAGTTATTTACAGAGTGCACTCAAGTAAATTAGGATACGACCAGCAAACTTAAATAGATGATCGAATAAAATAACACTATGTATAAAAAACTTAAAAAAAAACCTATGTATGGAATGTGTATGTTAGATATTTGCTTATAAATATTACAATTAAAACTTTTTAACACTTCGAGTTATTAAGGAATTAAATATTTATTATAGAACATTTGTTTTAAATATGATATTTTCTTTATTTTATTACTAGCAGCCCGCTCGCGGCTTCGCCCGCTTAAACTACATGATTGTTGATTTAATAAGCAGAATTGATTGACAACTATAATGACTTCTGATATGATTTTTAATTACTTAAAATCTGTAATATAATCATATTCCAATATGATTCTTTACGACATTATCGTAATTTCTATAAGAATTTTGATTGTTTCGAACTAAAAAATACGACCAATGTTGATATTTGATTTATACAAATATACATGAAGGTAATTATTTTTATAAGACGTTCATATTAATTTTTTAATTTTGATTCATTCACGTGGTGTATATTTTTATAACATGACGTTCTTTTTACCTATGTTATGTTTTTTAAAACTCTGTTAAACGTGTTGATGTCAGTTAATAATTTAATTTACTCTTTCAGTAATAGCTTTAAATGTAAAATTATTGAGTTGGGTAAGGATTCATAATATTCTTTGCAAAATAACTGTAATGATTGCATATACTCCTGTATAGTTTTTAAATTAGTTACATATATTATTGGCTAAATGTACAATTAGTAAATATGTAGTTATTACAGAGTACTTACACGTAGAAAGGATTTTTTATATAGATTTATTTCAAACGAACGAACGAACCAAAAAATCTATGTATTTACTTGATATTTCTTTGAAGATCAAATCGTTCTTTATCTCTGTGTTGAATAAGTTACGACTTAAACTTATCTGTTATCATAACATTATGAAGGTAATCTCCACTAACAATTCAATTTTGTTTACTTTATTGTAAAAAATATTATACAATAGTGCTTCAAAAATATATATTTTATCAACAGTCAGTATCATATAACTAAGATGTTTCGAATGTCATTCTTTATCCAGGAATCGTACGAGTGCGATTGCTATATAACAATCGCAGGAAAAGTAATGCCTTAAGTTCATTCAAATGACGATTACTTTTTTTTAATGAACCGATTTTGATGAAAGCAATTGGTGTAACTTTTAAGTAAATCGGTTCACTACTTTCAGAGAAAAATGTGACCATACATATCGACAGACAGACAGACAGACAAGAAATTCAAAGAAAATATTTTTAATATCTATTATTCTTTTTAAATGTCCCTCTATCCATTTCAGTCAAAATTACTAAATGTACAGACAAAATATTTTTACTGTCTTATTATATATAGAGATTATGCAATGCTACAAAAAAACTCAAAATAAATTAGATAAAAAAGCAGGTATATCTTCGAAACTTAAAATGATTACTTTACATTTATCACTAAAAGAGCGTCAATAAATAACTATTTGCTAACATATTTATTACATACTATTATTATTTAACTAATTCAATTTAAACTATAATTTTTTTTCTGCATCTACTGTTATTTCACTTTCGTCTTTCATTTTTGTAATATCTTATTTACTATTGAACGTTGGATTATAATACTGTTTACTTGCCTACTTTGTATATTATACACGGATTGGAAGGTTTTCTCCAGCAATCATTATAATTATAAATAATAGTTTATTTTTTCATAATTAAAATTAATAAATTAATTTAATTCACTTAATAATTTAAAAACGTTTTGCTTTTCTTTAGATATATTATATATCTCATACAATTGTTTTAGAAGTCTTGACAGAGTCGTCAATATACTGGTTAGGCCAAATTTTGTACAAGGATATTAAGAATAACCTAATTTTCTAACAAAAATATTTTTCTTTAATCAATATTTGCTATTATTTTATGAGTATTGAAAAGAAATTTACACTTATTTATTATATAATAATAATAGTCTAAATTTAATTGACTAGGAACGAACGCTAAAAATCTTTAGCCGGGCTCATAGCTTAAAGCTTTAAAGCGTTTTTTGTTTTAAAATATTGTGACAGTGAACAGATTTTGTTTGATCTCTTACAAATGGATTGATTAGTTAATAAAAATAATTATACATAATATTGCTCCATAATATAATAATATTGGTTAATTTAACAACCAATAGTATAATTATTATTATATATAGAAGCTTATTATTTTATTAAATCATTATTAAAATGCTTTTAAAATCTGATTTATTGTCACAATATGTTCTGTTTATATTACTCTTACTTCTTAGAGTCTAAAATCTTTACATATTAACCTTAATTTTTTCCCCTTACGAACGAAGTTCTTCACTAGAATTATAAAGAGACTTTTTAATTGAAAACTATATACATTATTTATTGTCAGTTCTGAACATTACTGATGAAATTATTATTATTATGCTTACCAGTATGCAACAAGCTTACTACAGAATTATGTACACATTACTTTTAAAGGCCAACCATAAAAAATCTGGAAAATCTGCTATATATTTTAATATTTAATTAATATTATTATACAATATCTATACACTGAAAGCATATAATTTACTAGTCTTATTACAATATTAGTATTGTCTTACGAGAAGCGATCTAATTCATCAAATTTCTCATAACTTGGGCGCAAAATGTTTCGACAGTCACAGTAACTGTGTCGAATTATGCGCTTTTGTAGCCAACATACATGGACTAGGTAATATGAAAATCACCCCGGAGGAGTCTCGTGAAGGTCTTTTTGAATTGCTGATTGGCTAACGCGTAGCAAAATGGGTTGATAGGACTATTAGCATAGCACAAAAAGTAAGAGAACATATACAAATGTTGATTAATGCACGGTGGATCTGTACAAAATCCTTCGACTAAAGCTAAAACGTGATATGGTGTCCAGCAAACCACAAACGCGCCTAATATAAAAGAAATTGTTCGAAAAGCTTTTCTGGCTCTATTCTCTGATTTCGATTTTTGCCTACCAATACTCGGAAATAGTCCGTCACGTTTTGAACGTCTGACTTTTAATTTTTTCCCTATATTTTTAACAAAGTCTCTCCTAGAATCGTTACGGCCAGTTCCACTAATTGCAGAGCTGGAAATATCACTATTTTCGATCGCTGGCGTCTCAGCAAGTTTTAATGTAGAGGTTTTATTTTCTAAAGGTTTTTGCGATGGGGTGTCGTTATTATTGGAAGTTGATGACACTAGGGTAATAATGGGTTTTCGGACGTTCTCCAGTGGTCAAACTTACCTCGGTATTAACTTTTATAGGTGGTGGAGGAGATAAATTTGTTTTGGGTTGTGTTACTTGAGCTTCAGCTGTTGCTCGTATGAGAGCAGCCTGTAATAATGAAGTATTTGTTATAGTACCCGAATTTAATGTGGGAGGAGATGAAGGCTCAGTAGCTGTTGGAAAAGTGATAGAAGATGGAGGGCTTTCGTTTGTAGGTGAAGGAACAATGATAGAACTCTCATCCATATACCTCAAGTCAGCGCCATCCATACCCATAAGTACATCAGAGCCTGAGCCATCGCTCTTTACTAATTTAAATATTTTGGCTCTATTTGATTCTGAATGAGATGGTGGACTCTCGGATACGGGCGGACTGCCTCGAAATTCTGATGGAGGAGGAATGATTCTTTGAGCGATCGTGGTCGATAATTCTCTTTCGGACGGAGTCGCGATCCCCGATGATGAAGGGGACATAAAGCTAGCGGTAGATAGGGGAACACTTACGGCAGGTGTATGTCCATTACTATGTGAAGTATCAGGATTTTCCGTATCGAGAAGACTCTTCTCTGATATTTGGGATAGTGATGATTTCGGTTTTTCTATGTCATGTTTTAACAAGGAAGTTTGCTTCATATCTGGTTTCATAAGCATATTACCATTTAAACGCATATTGTTAAGCAACTGCATGGCACCAGTTTGCATTACTAAATTAGCAACAGAAGGACGTTTTTTCACATTTGACTGAGTAGTACTTTCATCATCTGAGTCAAAAGCTGGACTGCTAGATCTCTCTGCTTCTACTTGATCTTCTCTCTTGTCTGCATCTGACTCAACTGTAGTAGATGTGCCAGTTGCCGTAGCACTACTTTTATGAGCAGATGATTTTTGACTTGAATTTGAATCTGTTGAACCACCTAAATTGAGTAATGGGGCCGCTAACGATCCTTTCGATGTTGAATCTTTGCGCACTGAATCAGATACTTTTATTTGATCTTCACTCGAAATTGTGGCTTTAGATAACGTTGCCATTCCAGCAGCTCTCCCAGCCATGCCTGTCATCACACCAGCACTTAAAGCCACCATGGATTGCATTTTTCTTTGTTTGGCTTCACTTTTTTTCTGCATATCGTAAGCTGTTTTAAAAATACCAGCATATAATACAATAAGCACAAAAAGCGTAGTCCAATAGTACCCTATAATTAAAGCTGTATTGAAAATTGGATCCTTAAGAAATTGAACAGCACATTCTCCTTCTTGCAAGTCTCTATAACCAACGAAATGTTCCCATCCGAATATTGTTGTAAAAAATAGTAACGCTGGTATTATCCAAGTTACTGTTACCATCCAAATCACTCTATTTTTAGTTCTCCATGCTCTGTATCTTGCAGCTATTTTAACACTACAAAATCTGTCTACAGTTATTAGTAAAACAGTATATTGTGATACTAAGCATACAGTATAGTCAACGGATAGCCAAAGGTCACATAACAATGGTCCTAAATGCCAGTACCCTTTTAAGACATAATCTGTATAAAAGGGAAGCGACAGTGTACCTGAAACCAACCAATTGTGTTAGACAGTACATTGGGTAACGTGATTTCTTAATAAATATTTTTATTATGAAAATTAATAAATGTTATATGTTAACTTTTTAAAACAAGCACTAACAAAATAATATTAAATATTTATTACAAAAGTCTATCTAGGTAATTATGGGTTCTTTATAATGACCTGTTTCTAAGCAGCTTACATAGCATTATAATCTAATATTAAAAACAGACAAGTCCAAGATATCACCATAAACTAACACCATTACCTTACAAAATCTTACCTATTAATAGGTCAGTCGCTGCAAGTGAAGCTATAAAGTAGTTGCTTGGCTGTCGTATCGTCCTGTCTACTAAGAACGCTAGCAGAACTAGGACGTTTCCGCTCACAGTCAATAAGATGACCAGAACAAGGCAGGTTGCGATAATCACTGCCAGCCAAAGTGGGAAGGGTGGCAGAACTGGTTGCTAAAAATAAATATGAAAAGTATTTTGAAGTATATTAATAGTATAACGATAAACAGTTTGTCAGTTGAAGGCGCTAATATAAAAAAAATATTGGTTAGATTAGAATTTGTTTGTCGTTTATTATTTTGATGTATATAACTGGGGGCAAAATCGCTAAAGACCGTGCAAAGTGGAGTAGGTTGAGTAGGAATGGCAGGAAGAAGCAGAAAATCTATAATAACATTTCAAGCTTAAGAATTTGTTTGTTTAAGCGTGCTTATCTCTGAAATTAAAGGTTGTATAATTATTAATCTTTCTTTTAATTTATTTATCGAAGAAAGCTACAAGTCTATACTTGCGCTCAGAGTTACTTTAGGCACTTATAATGTATTATGCATATATAGACATCTTAGTTATTGCCCACGGAGGCGAAACCGTACAAAAAAATTAGTACTTTCTAAAATTAAATTCTTTCAAATAATATAGAAATATTTAATTTCCCGCATCGATCCCGCACATAGTGGTGTAGACAGACAGAACCTAGAAATCTAGTGTTAACACAGTTCTTGTCCATTAATACACTTCCGTTCCCCACTCACCGCTTAATTCCAAAGGCATTGCGTTGATCTTTAATTATTTTTTTACCATTTACAGTATTAACAATAAAAAATACTATTGAAACCAAGAGTTTCACCATTTTTTAACAAATCAATCATATTTAAAAAATAAATCATCAGCTTTACGCTGTATTCCACATACAGAAGGCAGAGGGAACTTAGTGTTAGGACGCAATGGAAATATAAATATAAATAAATATGTCATTATTAAGGATTGGATTTATATATTATTGATTAGGGATCGAACCCACAACCTTTAACAGTCACACTTGGTGCCCCTGCGCTACGACTGTTCTCTCAATCGTCAATCATATTTCACTCATCAAATTCAGGATATACTTGAAAATAAAAGAAAATTCTTGTAACCATGACCTTTTGTATACCGTCTGTTATAGTTACTACTTGCTTTGTGATTCAACGTTCAAACGTATTCAATGGAGTTATTGTTTTGAAAGTACTAATGAATACGCGATTCTTGTACAGATTGGAGTTTTTATAAAGTACATTTTGAGAGAGTGTAGTGGATGGAATTGTTAGTTAGTTGAAAATATTTTTGTATGATTTAGAAAAAAACTAGCTTTATTTTTTACAATAGATATATAAAATAAAAATTAATATTTGTTTTCCATTTAAATAAATATTGTAAGTGAGTAGATTTTTTTGATAAATTTGTATTTTATGTTTGTGAAACATTATATGAACAGATATATAATTTTTTTTACCACCAGTATAGTAATTTTACTTTTCATGAACACTATAGGCTAGTCGTCTCGTATCTGCATAAATATGCAATTGTCAACTTGACATGTCGTAGGTTCGATTTCAATAAATGAAGCAAAACGCGGCGTGTGTATCTGGACGCTGAACGTATCCCGCGCACAGCAGGGTAAGCAAATGTAGCCTTGAAACGTCTGTTTCTCATTTTCTGCCAATTTGACGCCATTGCGTGTTGAGTGCCAAAATTCAATGCTCCGTCTTGTCTCTTTACCAAAGCGAGGAAATGAAAATGTTCTTCTCTCGTAGTAGGAATCGAACCGCGTCGCGTCGCCTAAATACACGCGCTTATGTCCCTGTACCATGACGGCCTCTAATAAAAAAAATCTTTCAAATTACTTCTTTTATTGATACTATATACTAGGATCAAGTGGCGTGGGTGCAGCAGAGGAGTATTGGCTGGAAACTTTATTAATTGTTGACATACAAGCACACGCGATACGGCCATTTGCCGTTTGAGCATTTATTGGATTTCTACTATAGAAACATTATAATTGGTCACTAAAATTTTACAAGTATTTTTAACGCTTACTGATTTAATTTAAAAAACACTATATTGTTTATGGATGGTATCTTGTTGTTTTTTTTAATTCATTTTGTATATATTAAATGAAACTAATTTAACCGAATTAATCGCGTATATTTAAGATATTAAAAAATATATATTATTGTAAAGTGTTCGAAACGTCGGGTTTCCAAAAATGTAAAAACCTTAAATATACGCGATTAATCCGGTTAAATTAGTTTCATTTAATATGTGTAATAATCGTGAAAATCAAAGAACTTATTATATTTAAGATTTTTACATTTTGGAAACCCGACGTTTCGAACACTTTGCAGTAGTCCGTGGTCACGGGTAGACTCTTAAATATACGCGATTAATCCGGTTAAATTAGTTTCATTTAATATGTGTAATAATCGTGAAAATCAAAGAAATTATCATTTTGTATATTTGAGGTCAGTCGTGGCGCAGGGGAAACCAGTGTGTGACTGTAAACACGACTGGTTGTGAATTCGATCCTCATTCCGAAATTGAATGTTTATTTAAATTTATATTTGAATTTTTCGCTCTGGTGTCGAGGCAAAGCGGTGTTGAGTTCCGCCACTCAACACACAATCTCTCCAGAATACGGCGATAAACTATAGGAAACGGTATAGATTATTTTAAAATGGTTACCAGGCAAGAGGGTATAAAAAAATATAAATAATCAAAGTAAAGGGGAAAATAAAGATATAAAATTAGAATAACAGGCACAACTGTATATAGGTGTGATGGCCCTGACATACCGGTAATTATAATCGATTTGCTGTCGCCAGCTCTTGCGTTTCTATTTACCAGATAACGAAAAGTGAATATTGTAGTTAGTATAAATACGTTTAAAAACTGCAAGAATATTGTATTAGAAGTAGTTTTAAATTTTATTGTTTTTGAATACATACATATAACTAGATATGCCTATAAATCTTTAGTTATCTGAGTGTGAAGATATGAAGAATATCTAAAATTAAAAAAATTACATATTATAAAAAAAAATACATTTTTGCCTTTTACCAAAAGTTCTACTACTTTTAAGTTCTAGCTAAGGACGTTTGACTAAAGCCCGCAAAAAAGCAAAGATTCCACTTTGTTTCGGACTAATTCCGACCAAAATCCTATATTTAGTTGCTTAACCGCAAAACGGCAGAGTAGGACCGCAAAAGTAAGCTGGACCTTTGAAAACAACGAAAGTAAGATTAACAGAACATTTTGTGGTGAGATTATTCTGAATTGATCATGTGTCGGGACATTTTGGATACGTAATTAGTTTTTGTTTTGATTCATGCCAGCTTAAGGAGGGCTATGGACGTCGATAGTGATTAATGATGGGCCCATATGGATTGATGTTGTAGGTTATTAAAAGCAATAGCCCTAAGTGATATTGGAGACATGATATATTTTGTCTTTCATAAAGTTTGTATTGTGAAATTAATTTACGTTTATAATGTAATTAATATATGTTAATATAGTATATCATATGTTTGTTAATAGTTTATTTACCAGCCTGTTAGAATAAAGTTACTCAACATATCGTTCAAAATATACAACATTTTTTTTTATAAATGTGAATGTTTATGAGGATGGATGTTTGTCCCACACGCAAAATTAACTGAAAGGATTTATATGAAACTTTACTTTATTAATAATATAGCTTATAAATCAGAACAACACAGAGGCTACAATTTATATAAATGTAATATAATTATAATACGGTCAAGCGAGCGAAACCACATTTGGGTCGCTAGTCTGATAATAATTAAGATATTTTAGATTAAGATAACTTTGCGTTTTCTAAACATAATTATAGCAACCAATAACTAAAGGAATAAAACTTAGCCTTAGCTTCTTATAATGTTATACCAAACCACGAGTACGATCGATACCTCATCATATCTAGACCAAAATCCAAATACCTACTGCCGAGAAAACAGAAAATCCCCGTTTCATTAAAACGCTATACGTACGTAATAATGAACTGATTACAAAAAACAAATATCTCGACATACAGTTCAACTCGGTGCAATAACAATGGTTGAACTTTCGAGTACTACACAAAATACTTTTATATTAAAAACACGAAATATTGCACGATTTTTGCCACAATAGAGTATTCATAATGCGAAACCAGTCGCGATATATAACCAGAGTATCAAACAGAAGGTCAATAGAACGAAGCCTGTAATATTTTATTTATAACTATGTAGATCATAAATGATAGATGATACCGTAGTTGTGTAAAATCCGCCCGTAAGCACGATGCCTGTGGGTTCAATCCCGACTCGGAAGAAAGAAATAACTTCGTTTTGTCGCTTAGGTAACAAAACAAAACGCATTGTTGATTTTTGTTACTTAAAGCACAATGTCTCGAACCTTGGGCTTTAAGCTTGGGGACGGAGTTCCTCAACTCTAGTCTTTACATCGATATATAATAAAAAATAAAATTTCTAAGTCTACCTCTTTGTTTAATAGACAGATGTGTTTTAAAATAATATAGAACTGTCACCAGAGAACATTAATAAAATGACGCTTTATGTGGTAGGAAAATTTAAGATATACTTTTAGACTTGGAGCGGAAGAAGAAAGAAGTCCTCTAGAATAACATACTGTATTAGAATTTAAGATAGACATTGTACAAGCTTAATAGTATTCTACTCTGGAAAGAAATATAAGTTCTGTAAAAGCCTCGAGGTGTTTGATTTCGTTACATCTCAGAAGCGGGACACACCATATAGTTAGGTACGTACACAAAAAAACCTGCAAACCAAACTTTACACTGCTAGCTTTAGTATGTATAGCTTTTGATTGTAAATTCTGTCACTTTAGAATTTTCATTATGTATCTTATTAGAATAGTATGAAGATTGATAAACGGTGAGCGTTCCGTAGATGAAATGGTCAGCGTACCACAGATGAAACGGTGAGCGTGCCGTAGATGAAATGGTCAGCGTACCATAGATGAAACGGTGAGCGTGCTGTAGATGAAATAGTCAGCGTACCATAGATGATACGGTGAGCGTGCCGTACATGTAATGGTCAGCGTACCACAGATGAAACGGTGAGCGTGCCGTAGATGAAATGGTCAGCGTAACATGGATGATACGGTGAGCGTGCCATACATGAAATGGGCAGCGTACCATAGATAAAATGAAAAAAAATAGTGATAAGTATTTTGACTTAGTGAGCCTGCTTACTCGCTGGTCGGTGGTGACCGCGGGTTACGTCAGGCGTAGTGTGTAGTATAGGTAATTTGGAATTAAATTAATATTTTTGGTTATTTATATTGGTTATTTTAGTATTTTTTTCCTGTTTGACTTTTGATTTATTTGTTGACATTTTGACGATCGATTTTAAATAATTTTAGAATGACATTTAAAAGAGAATGCTTTTGAATTGACAATTCAAATATATCAATCAATTTACTAAGATTATTAGTTTTTAATGAAATTTGTTGCATTAATTTGAGGGATATGGAGTCGGATGCTGAGAGTGCTGACACCCCAGAGGAACCACCCTATGGAATGAGGGCAATGAGAAAGGAACAGGGCAATTTATTGAAAATGCGAAACATTAGAAGAGGTCTTCGCGGCCGTAGGATTCATCAACATCTTCTGATGTTGTAGTCTACCCGTGACCACGGACTACTGTAAAATTTTCGAAACGTCGGGTTCCCCAAAAATGTATAAAATACAAAATATACGCGATTAATCCGGTAAAAATAGTTTCATTTACAATTGTATAATAGCTTTTCCGAGAGAATAGTTCGAATCGGCAACTAAAATTAAGAGAAAAAAATTAAGAGTAAAATTATGGTCGGCTTCTTTATAAAAAAAAGAAGCTAATACTAGGCAATATTAAAAAATACGTGAATATTTCTGTTATGCTATGCTATTGATTGTATTAGGATACTCGATAAGCCTTTAAGAAATAGTAAAAACTAGAAGATTTATTGATTTATCTTAGTTCCTATATCATGCATTGAAAGTAGAAAATAGTCTCAATCGAGTCAGGATGACTGAACTAGACAAAGTGTCGTAAATAGCATAGGTCATAATAGTGTTGGTTTGATCTGCTAGTCCAAAACGCCGAATTTCATTCTGTCGAACTCAATTATTATTTTTTTATGTAATTTTTACTATCAATTATTGTAGCAACAAATATATCAAACGAGATAAATAGAAACGTGACAAAAAAAGCACAGCATAAGGTACTGCCACCAGTGACCTACAAATGTCAATTTTTTTTATTTCGATAAAGAAAGATTAAATTTTTTTTTTCCAATTTCAAGGCAACTAAGTCCATATATGATTCTTACTGCAATTTAGTACCATATGTATGTATATTCTGCCATTTTCTTTAATGATAGCGAATTGAGACGTTCATAGAGCGAGTGATTTAATGTCAATATCTGCATTACTTTAAGCTAATTAATTAATTTAATCACTTAAGCTGTAAGCTAATACTAGTAGACTTCTTAGCTTCTCTTCACCTCTCCTGGACCTCTGTCAGGGGTTGAATCACGATCGTTTGCTTTTTGAATATTCATCAGATAACTAGGCTTGCGTTAGCCCTGATTTAAACTTGTATAACCAAATAAAAGACGTGACTTGCTAGTGTTCTAGGTGTAGAGGAGATTTTATTGCATTAAAATATGACTTTCCGTGTTTTAAAACCTGTTGCTTACTTACCGTTACCGTTTTCCGTGTTTTAAAAATCGAAATTTTAGCAATTGTTAGCTCGTACAAGATTGCAATTTGTTTACTGGTAGTTACAGTTTATAATAGTAATACATTGCTACGTACGTAGTTATTTTACCTTAACGCGATTCTGTATGGTGGTCACTATTTCGTGTATTTTTGTTTACAACGGAATACCGATTACATATATATACATACAATACAGGAGATGCTCAAAAATTTAAAAAAATCTAGGTCATAAAATGGAAGTACTTCATCTCTTCAGTGTGGTATAGCATATTTTAGTACAAGATGAGTAAAAAACATTTGGAGTACGGCTGGGATCAGTCTAAGTAATAGCTTCTGGGGGATAGCCATGTCAGGTCGTTTTATTGTATACGCAATTATTTTAAACAGCTCGATTGTGAAATATATTAATGAAAGTGAATATCAAAATAGGTCATCTGACTGAAAACGTGACGGTTGTAGATTCAATTAACTAAAGATGTTTTACATTTCTCCGCTCTAGTTACAAGATAAAGCGTGGCGTCGATTTTCGCTACTCATCACGCAATGCCTCGAAAATTGAGCAAAAAGTGTGTCCTAAAAGTAAGATAGCAGAGAGTTACTACATTATAAAATACAGCGTGAAGCTATTTTTTTTAAATAATATTTTTTTTATCAGATTCAGTGAATGAATTTATCAAATAAGAGCAGACAAAAGAGGTTTTAATTTTTCTTGTATCATATAAGTAAATACGACCTTCATCGATTTTCATTCTATCTAGAACTGGTCACATTTGTGAAATAATAACAATTATTTAAGCATTTCTTTACGTATTCTATTTACACTACACGGTATACACTAGAACCATTGAAAAATAAAGTTATATAAAATATTGTTAACAAAGACAGACTATTCATAAATAGACAAACAAAATTCTTTTGAAAATTCGAAAATAATTTAACTTTGCAAAATTTTCGTTTCACATTTTATATGTTAACAAGGGAACGTCTACGCACCAGTGCACTGGATTCGAATTGAAACAAACGTATCTGCATAGATATATATGATATATTATATATAGATATACATTGTCACGCAATTGAGGTCGTAGCGTAACTGTGCTACGAGAGTCTTCATGATTTTAATGATAGTAAAGGTGCTTTACAAAAATATTTCAAAGGCAATTCTTGGTTTGTGACTGCGTTTTAGTTTTAATGTAGATCTTTTTCTTGAGCAAATTATTTTTTAAGCAAGCGAGGAAAAGGTTTAATGTCGATACACTCTGTTATTCTCTTTCGACCTGAATTCGGAATATTTTATGGTGAGTGGCGGATCTTATTCAATCTCCCAAGTGAGAGTCGAACTCACAATCATCGCGTTTACAGTCAGGCGCTGCCCAACTACGTTACAATTATCTCATATTAAATAAAAAGAATTGAAATACATATCCACAACGTTTCAACGGCCCTTATTTACTATATACATTAAAGCAATAAAAAAAATTGCAAAGAAATAAAAGTCCATTTAAATAGTAAGTGGTCAATTTTGCTAATGGAAACTTGCGATAGCCAATTGCCTAATACGTCTTAGCTTTTACCGATCTAAGACGTATTTCCGAGAAGGTTAACCCTCTGCAAGACGTGGTAATCCTATAGACACCACGAAATACAATATCTGGTTTATTACAACTGATTTTCAAATTGAAACACTACCATCTGGTAGTGCTTCAATTTGAAAATCTAATCTCGTGAAATAGAATTGTAAAGTAAAATTGTTATATTTTCATACTGTCTCTATTTTACAATTGCAGACTATTAATATACGGTGAAGTGAACAGGGTGGACAAGAAATGAAGAAATACTCGTATGTTGTTGCAGCCATAAAATTCGTCTCTTTCAAAATATGCTGGACATGACAGGCTAAATAGCTTTGTATTGTATCAAAGTTGTCCTGACAACAAAGATGTTATTTCTCTCTCAAATTTATCATTCTAAAGAAAGATAAAGATAGAATAAAAAATCTTTTTTTATTGAATATAGCAAGATTAGTTCTAAATGATATGAAAAACTGAACAAATTGAATATACAATAAAAGATGGTCAAAGAAGGCTTATAGCTGTCGCTAAGGAGATTACGGGCAAGGGTATTCCGCCTCCGCCACTTAGGTGAGTGTTTTTAAAGAAATGTCAAAGAACTATGTTCTATTTGTCCAAAAAAAATTAAAAGGAGGCTAAATATTGTTTCTGTAATTGTTTGAAGGCTTGACACCGTTTTACCTTTGACAATTTTCAAAAATAGATGTAATTTTGAGACTGTCTAATTTTGTATTCAACAATTAAATTTATTTCATATTCCTTAGACTGATTTAAGTAATGGTCAATTTTCCAAATATGTAATGTTAAATATAAATATTTTTTTTTTCTATGTCATTAATGTTAAAGAACAGATTCTTACAATAGACTAAATACAAGTGGTCTAATAAATATAAATAAAATAGCTGCATAATCTAATTCTATAAAATACTTTGTGTAAAAAAGAGGTGTCTCGTGGAACTACTGCGTAGGCATAATTGTAAATTTTAAGCCACTTCAGTCGCAGAGGGTTAAATATATTTATTTATTCAGGCATACATTTTTAATTAGCTTCACGTTGTATTCCGTACATAGCATAGGATCACAAGGAACTTTGGAACCTAGTGTTAAAAAAATTGGTAGAATTCTGGAGTCATTGCGAGTCGAGTGGTGGAACTTAGCACCGATTATTATTATCTATTGTGATTATTATAAAATTGAAACACTATAAAAATCAGCTATTTCTCTGAAATCAAACTTGCTTCGTTGTCTTTTGTATAACCGGTGTGATTGAATATAATTGTTCAAGCACTCTCTCTTACAAAAACCGAATATAAGGAAACCAATAAATAAAAAGAATCAATTGGAATCCATGGAAGTAACCCGATGTTGTGCTAATAAAAAAAGACATTATTTATAACGTCATAAAATCGCTTCATCTTAAGGGTCACATCGAAATCTGTACAACCGTCGGTCTACCTATGGTTTACGATTGTGACATAAAATGGCCCGCAGTAAAATAGAACGCCACTGTATTTACTACGTAATGGTTTTCTTTGGCTGGCGACATGAAAGAAAGTACGAAAATTTTATGCTCTCAACCGTTTTTCGCTGTAATTTTCCATGAAAAAGTGGTTTGTGGAGTGTGTATGTGTCGTAATTTTTATTGAGACTAAGAATGGAAATAGTGATAAATGTTAAAGCTTTTAATATGTTATGGGGTTGACGTGTGGGGTATAGGTTTAAGAAAATCGGTCAAGTGCGAGTTTTGACTCGTCCACTCGGGAAGTATAACTTATAAAAAATGACAAACATAAGTTTGCTGTTAACCATAATTTAAAAGGATCGTCAGATGGAACCTTTTCTGTTCAATTTTTTCAGACAGTGTGTGTTAAGTGGCGAAACACAATGCCACAAACGGATTGGACAACAACCGTTAAGTTAAAAATCAAATGCTGTGTGTCTGCGCCACGATGGGTTCCTTTTATAATTATGTTTTTGCATTTTGTCTTACCTTAGTGAGGTTATTAATCAACCACAATGACTCAAATTGGGGAGGAAAAAGGAAAACGGAGTGTATAGACATTAGGTTAAAGTTAAAATATACATAAAATAAATATTACCTAAGCTCATAGTCATCATATTCACGGAGTACACAAAACCTTTGATTGAACGTAATTTGATTACATTCCTGTCTTTCAGCTTTCATGAATATGTTTCTCATTATATTATGATACTGCTTTACAAAGGCATAATATATGTATCACCTTTTATACAATATATTTACGTATATTTGTGTATGTTTATATATTACTAGAGTTTAATCCTGGTTTCGCCCGTATTGTCGAATGGAAATACTTAGACTTGTGTATTCGACATACTATGAGAAATTGTAAGTGCCCGAAATAACTCTGACTGCTGTCGATCAACAAGCTTATCGAATTAAGGTAGAAGCTCGAAACAGCATAAGTACGACAGCATATTCATGAAAATAATAAAACCTTGCAGAAATTCGATCACATTAAGCGTACCTACGTGGATCAAACTTGCTTCCTACCCAGCAAGTAGTAAAGCGTTTTGGTTCTAATCCAAGTCGCTCAAAGCGAAGTTCGCTCGCACTTCATTTTTTCCACAACTAACACCTGATAGGTCTAGCTTACATTACTGAAGAGAATAAAAAAAACACACATAATCCTGTCGCCTAGATGAGGGTAGCGTAGAGCTTCCTATATTACACTAAATCATGACACAGAAATGAGTGATTTACACATTCAGCAAATGGAAGTGTCGGTGTCTTGACGTGGTCAAGGTTAGTGGTCCTGATGGTATCTGAGCCATTATATTGAGGAATTGCATATTGAAGAATTTAACTCCTGTATTAACAAGCCTTTCAGGAGATCTTTCTTTTGGGTTGGATAAAGGACTCTGGAAATTTGCCAACGTGCAACTAGTGCCCAAAAGTTCAAGTCGCACCAACCCTATTATCTCCAGGCCAATATTAGTAATGTCTATAATATGGAACATGGTTTGAGTACTAAATTCTTGGCATATAAATAAATTGCCTCTTCGTAAGGTGCTAATATGGCTTTTGGTGAAACTGGTCTATTGGGGGTCACCATAGAGTGAGACCATTGAAAAGAACAGTGAAGGTTATATAGGCGTAAGATCTCGTTATACTCTTCCTGCCCCATTATACTACAGAATATCTAGGAGTATGCCATCCGCACATTGTGGAAATTAAACCATACAAACTCTTGTATAAACTGTAAATTGCATATGCTATGTTTAAGGAACCTTTCTTTAAAAAAAGATCACTGAGATTTATTTATATACATTTAAAAAATAAATGTCAAACATTTAAATCCTCTGAATTTATATCAAAGTAATAAATACCCACCTTCTTTCAAAGAAGTATTGAGTGTCTATGTCCAACGACGCCCTTTGTCCAAGTGTAACGTATTTTAGGAACTAAAAGAGCAGCGGTGGCAGGTATGTTGGAGGCCAGTAGTGGACAGATTGTAGGTTCGATTATCACTCAAAGAAGTTAAATATTTAATATTATCATTCCTTCGTTCTGGTAACTAGGCAAATCGTGGCATTGATTTATGATTATATCAGAGTACGTAAAAAAAATCAGTGTTACAATATGTAATGTATGTAATATGTAATGCTTTAACTGCTCGGTGAGTGGTGGTGCTCAACGCTGCACTTGGGAAATGTGAAACGGAGTGTCTTAACACTGGGTTCCCTCCGTCTAATCTCTCCAATATACCTTCGTCATTGTCACAAAAAGTAAACAGAAAACGGAGAAATCATTAAAAAAATATATTAAAAAATTTTGGACATGAGTTTCGTTCAATATTTGGTATGAGTTAAAATTCGCAAATACATTTTGTAATTCACACGATTTACTCAGTTCAATTGACGCGGATCTACATCGGACGGGATTCAGCAAACATTCAAATGGAAAACTATTCCAATACTGAAGTTAAATAGAGATATTAATAAATAATATCTGCTGTAATAGGATTTGTATTATCGATTATTTGTGTTATAGTAATATCATGCTAATGTTTATAATTGATTTTGGATGTATTATTGATATATTTATTTATTTTAGCTTCATGCTGTACATTTAGCAGGGTAGGCAGGGGAATTCTAGTGTAAGGCACTCCGTTTCCTATTTTCTGCCGAATTCTGGAGGCATAGAGTGGCAGAATGGCGGTACTCAACGCCGCGCTTAGTCTAACCAAGACAAAAATAGCAAGGACATAAATATAACTAATTCTCCCAATGGAATTTGCATTCCGTCACGACGGCCTAATGTATATATTTTTATTAATGTCATATCTTTTTTTCTTTTCTATAAATACATTTTAAGTACTTTGCGTATCAAATCAGAATAATCTAATGTCATCCTTAGTCTAACAACTAAAATATTTGATTAGTAATAATAAGCCCCTAAAAATTATGTGCAGTGGTTGGATTGTTTTATCTCGATTTACTTATGTACTTAAAGACTATCAGGATTAGTTTGGGAAATCTGCACTGGCTTCTAATAAAATATTTTTACTATGATTGTATAGATTTTTACAATCCTTAAAATCCTTAAACATAACGATAAAACTTATATTTCTTTGTATCTATTGAAGGTATCTTTAAGCTTATTATTTTGGTTTTTTTTCCTCATGTTCCCGATGACCTATGAACATAAAATTTGCCCATCGAGGATTTTGGTCACGACCAATTCGCACTTCACCTGTTCTTTTATTGAAAATAAAGTGCTAGTATGAACATGTGTTGTTTGTTTAGCAGCATACATCGTTTACTGTTGAAAATTCTAGTAGACCAGATGAAAATAATTTCGAAATGAAGTTTGTACGTCGATAAAACTTAAATTGTAGCCTTTGCTGTGAAATTTAAATTCTTTAATAAAAATAAACTGATATTAAAACATGAACATTCTTTACTTTCATTCCATTCCTCTTTTATACTATTTCAGATATATCTATCCATCTATATAAAAACCCTTCGATTTGACTGATAGACAAAGCAGCGCAGAAACATGATGCATGAGTTGTGGGGGTCTTAGAAATTTCAATGGGAATTGGTAAAAAGGTGATTTTACGTTTTGTAGTCCAGGCAACGATGCGGACTACAGCTAGTTTAATTAGAAAGAGCAAAATGTATATAAGGATACAGCAACAAAAATTAAACTATATAAGTATTTGTATTGCTGTATAAATGCCGAGTATTTTGGGTTTGATTTCCACTTCTGAAAATTAGGTTTTTCCCATTACCTCGCTCTGGTAACGAAACAAAGCGCTGCATTAAGTTTCACTACTCAACTAGCATTGTCTCTAAAATTTGGCGGAAAATAGAGAAAGTATAAGTTCTTTGATTTTCACGATTATTACACATTTTAAATGAAACCATTTTAACCGGATTAATCGCGTATATTTTGTATTTTACATTATTGGTCACTGGTCAGACTCGACACAGTCTACCCGTGACCACGGACTACTGTAAAGCGTTCAAAATGTCGGGTTTCCAAAAATGTATAAAAAAAAACAAAATATACGCGATTGATCCGGTTAAAATAGTTTCATTTAAAATGCAGAAAGAAGTTTCCTAACACTAGATTCCCTCTGGTTACCCTTATATATGTGGAATACAGCGTGAAGCTAAAAATATGTACATCATTTGTAGTCTATACATATATGTACATAGAATCATGTTTAGGAATTGTTTCGTTGAAAGCAATTTTTGCGGTGGCGCTGTCATTTTTTGTTCGTACGGCTGGCATATACAAACTTCTGTTTTATGTTGCCATATTTTATGTAAAGTCATTTTAGTGATATATCTTTCCATATTGTTATATTTGTAGGAATTATTTATATAACAAGACACTTCACACATCCTTCATTAATAGTGGAGAAAGCATAAATAATATAATAGATACTAAAATACTCCTTTCATTAATTCCAATTTATTATTCGATCCATTACTTGTTCAACCAAATCCAGATTTTAATTCTTTATTTTTTTCTTTATTCTTTAGCTTCACGTCGTGTCCCACATGCAACAGAGTAACTGGTAACCTATTGTTAAGACACTGTTCCATCTCGTTTACCACTTTCCGCCGAAGTCTGGAGGCATTGCATATTGAGGAGTTCTACGCTGTGTTTTGTCTCTTCATTAGAGTGAATAAATGAAAATTTTAATTATTTAATAAGCTCGAGTCGAAATCGAGCTCACAACCGGACCACAAAAATTCAAATTGAAATGAATATTAGAATATCTTATCCATCTTTCGGAAACAAGGAAGGAGAAACAATCTAGGACATATCTATTCTGCACTTTACCTTTGTATTTTAAAAATTTATTATGGTGCAAACGATTTTTTTAACAAAAATAATTGAGAACGGGATTTTTTTTTAATGTATTAGTATATTAAAAAAACATTTCTAGAAACTGAAAATTGAAAGCAATTTAAATATTCATTAATATTTTACCAATTCGACATTCTCATCAAGTGTCCCGTTGAAGAAGTAGACATCGGTATAGTTAGTGATGTTTGTGATCAAATAAGCCTGGCACTCCGGATATGAGCTGGACACGCACGACCGCTGCTTAAACTTCTGTAGTTTCCTGTCAAAGAGATATTTCGTTAAGAGTTGATATAAATTGTGTTTCATTAAATAGGTTTAAATTATTATATTAAATTTATGTAAAATTTACTGAATAATTATGTATATTTAGATATACAATAGTGCTTATAATCATCGGTCAGTCTGGCGGAAAATGGAGAGCTGCGGTGTACAGGTTAATACCTGTACACCGCAGCTGCGTAACTTTTTTAATTACATACGTACTTACTTCACGCTGTATCCCACATTTACCAGGGTTGTCAGAAGAAACTTAGTGTTAAGTCAATCCGCTCCCCAATATACGCCGAGTTCGAGGTGCGTCTTGAATGGTGGAACTCAATGCCGCCCTTTAGCTTGTTATCAGAGAGAAGAAATTAAAATATTAATAAATGATTATTCATTCTCCTGAGTGGCATACGAACCCACAACCATAGCGATTACAGTCACACGTTTGTACCATTGCGACGCGATGGCCTCAAACTCTATAGGTATCTATAGGTAGAAAAAAAAATAATGATTTATTTCTTTAGATTTATTGCTGGATTCACCTGAACTGACGTCGATAGAATTTGTAATAAATCTGTTGTCAGCTTACTTCAGAATAAAGTTTATAATTACATAAAATTATATTAAACACATTTAAGGAGAGTTACAACTACCTATGAGTATATAAATCTAGGAATAAGTCACTGTACTTTCTTATTTTCTAGCCTAAATGTGATATAGTGTTTTGTATGTTTGAAGCTAAATTACAAAATGTAATTATAAAATAACAAAAAACTTCTCGTAAGTGATACAGATTATAAGAACGATGATATTTTTTTATTTAGAACAAATTTTCCTCTTGGTAGTAATAACATAATGTTCAGACACTTCGTTCTCTTCTCTCGGCTCTACCTCAAGAAATCAAACCAGTTGAATGGCGGAACTCAACTCCGCGTTTTGTCCTAGCATAAATTATATTTTTAAATCCACACAGCAAAGTAACATGAAAATAAAATAGCAACCGACAGGATGTTGTGTCGAGTACATAATGTCAAATGCGCACGGTACACTGAATTAATATTTGTATGAACCGGTGTGTACGTGGGTGACATGAAAGGCTGCGTTAACTTCTGTTGTGGTAGGGCCACGCGACAAATCATTTCAGACCAGTCTAAATTTGAGTGTACGCTTGTAAATCTTTTTTTTTTTTTCAGCTTCACGCTGTATCTCGCATATGGCATAGTAGGCAGAGAGAACCTAGTGTTGAGACTCTCAGTTCCTCACTTTTCGCGGATTCCTTGAGGCATTGAGTGTTGAATAGCAACACTCAGCACCGCGCTTTGCTTTCAATTTTTTAGGTATTTATTAATGTGCGTTACTATCGTCTGGATAATCTAATAGAAAGTGATCACTGTCACCTAAGACACCAATGCTATGCTGGCGGCCTTTGCTTAGTGAAATAATGTAGAATTTCAAAATTTGTTAAATACAATTTATCTAACTTTAAAATTAATACTAGGCTTCATAAATAAAAGCGGCACTTTTGTGACTAGCTCACTCACTCATTAAAATCTCAACCTACTTCCAGAGGGAACAAAATACATAAATATTATTAATGAACAAAACAATGGAACAGTAGCAAAAGCGTGTGACTGTAAGCGCGACAGGTTGTCAGTTCCATTCCCACTCGAAGAAATGAAACATTTAACATTTTCAATTCTTCGCCCTGGTCAAGGCAAGACTCCCTCCGTCTACCCCTGTTTTCTGCGGGAAACGGCGTGAAACTGAAAATTAAAAGAAAAATAAAATCCTGTTTTTGTACGACACTATAAATAATAAATCTCGTAGATAATGTGGCTGAAATGTGTGCAAATGATTTGTACAGTGTGAGGAAAAAGGAAATTAGTTCATCAAAAATGAATCAATCTTCGCGCAAAGTTCTGGCCGTGATGTTGTTTCCAACGTTATTTTATGTTACTTAGTATTAATGAAATTTGAATTTTACTGTCATATTTGGTACTATAATATAATTTAAAAAAATATATCTTTTTCTATTTTAAGTTTTTTTTTTGTTGTCTGTCTAATTTTAGAGACATTGTATGTTTAAATAGCGAAACTCAACACCGTGTTTTTTATTTGTAACAGTGGGGAAAAGGAAAGTTACCCTGAACGGAGATCGAGCTCACAACAATAATTCAGACACTGTTTCACTATACCATCACGGGTTTTCTTATTATATATTACATATTATGCTTATAATATTAATAGCAACCATTTAATGAATAGATGCCTAATTAAAATTCACAATACAAAATGCAACATATTCTTGTTTTTTTTTTTCAAAGTTATTGTTGGATATGTAAGCTAAAAGAGAACGCAGGCATTGTTAAGCACACGAGATAACTGCAACAACAATAACGATAGCGCATGTAGCTGTAGAGTATAGACTAGTGAGAGATTTTAAAAGAACATTTTTTTTGTGAATTACTCATGAAAATATGAATTAATTTTGAAGTCAAAATGTTTATGATTTTATTCGAATTTTGGAGGGTAGGTGGACGTTTGGAACTTTCTCTTAAATGTTTTTTTTAAATGCAGCCTACAACTCTTGTAGGGATCATGTTGTAGGTATCATCGAATGTACATAAAGCTACTATCAGTTCAGAAAGTAGTTTTGTTGAGAAGAGTCGGCAAGAAATTACAATATTTTTTTATAATCATTTGCTACAGTTCATCTTTACTACCTAAGAAACCTTTATACGTAATTAATAAAACCACAGCGGTATAAGTAGATCCACTGTTTTTTTTAGTTATACAATGCATCCCGTGTTTAGTAGGGTAGGATGAGGGAACTTGGGAATCACATGTTAAGACGCTCCGTTCCCCATAAGGCAATCTCTTTCGCCACTTTCCGCCTCATTCACATGGCCTTAAAATATGAATTATAATTTGTGATCATAATCCAAGAAACTAATGTCTCTATATAATATAATAAATAGATTTTAATTTGGTAGGCCTTGTATAGAATACAGAATAAATAAATACCGAATCAACTATTCATTTTCTAGACACGTTCTCTTTATGCGTACTTTTCGTCGTAATAAAGAAAATTGGACGTTTCTCTAACAGATTGATGTATTATTTAATCTATAATATACTAATTATATTAAATTGAAAAGTTTATTTAGTTAAACGCACAAATCTCAGAAACTGCTGTTTTGAATTGAAAACCCTTTTGTTAGATATTATATCACGTTATATTTTATTTTGTGGAGTGGGAATCCAAATCCCAGCCCGTCGTGTTTTCAGTTTTGTGCTCTTTCGCCACGATTGGCCTCTACAGGATTTTTTTATGATGATATGTATAAGTTTGAATATTTTTTTGAGTCCCACAACTTAAACATAAAAACCGAATAGGATTATTTATAAGTCTTATATATACCGTTGCGCGAGTCCCATTCACATTTATTCGTATAAAACGCAGCGTTGCGTTCCACCAATAAGCGCGGTAAGCGGAAAAACTCCGTTTTATAACACAAGTTCTTTGTATTTATTTTTAAAATTTTAAAGTGTTATTCCATACCTAGGAAAGAAAAATACTTTTTTTTACAAAACGTATAAAATTTGAGCGAAGCTATATTTGAACCCGTACCTCTCGAAAAAAAACGTCCAAGAAGCACGGGCGGTTTGGACGGTTTCCAAAAGACGCATGTTTAAATCCCGGTACGTTGAAATGAATATACTTTTAGTAAAATAAGTATTTCTCTCTATTTTTCTACTAAATGCGAGAAAAATCTTACAAATAGAACATAATACATAAATATATTTCTTACCACTGGGTTATGAAGTTAGTGCCAATCGTGTATATCGGCGTGGAGCGGTTGACGTCCACGCTGGCTTCCGTCGAGTTCATTGTAACAGCAACTGGTTATTGTATACACTGACAGATCTGTGATACGCCTACCGTATCTAAAAAGAAAAATAAATATGAATCATCATTATTATAAGTTTATATAACAAAAATTATCACTTAAAAAAAAAATCAGCTTCACGCTGTATCCACGCTGTATGCACACAGCAGGCTGGGAGGGAACCTAGTGTTAAGTTCCCCAGTTTCTGCCAAATTCTGGAGGCATTGCGTGTTGAGTGGTAGAACTCAACGCCGCGCTTAGCCTCGACACCAGAACGAAGAAATGGAAACATAAATTTAAGTAAATATTTCATCTCCTCGAGTGGGGATCGAACTCACAACCAGTCGGTTTTACAGTCACACTTCGTGCCGCTGCGCCACGACCGGCCTCAATTATATCACTTTTGTTAAGAAATATATCATGTATAGTTTAAATCAATCAATTAGCTTCCCGCTGTACTCCACACTCAACAGGGTAGATAGAGGGAACGTAATGTTAAAAGACTCCGTTCCCCACTTTACGCTTAATTGTTCGAGGCATTGCATGTTAAGTGGTGGAATTCAACCCTGGGCTTTTGCCTTGATACCAGAGCGAAGAAATGAATAATTTATTCTCTCGAGTGGGGATCGAACCCACATCCGTTGCGTTATACTCACTCTATTATGCCGCTGTCACTGCGCCGCGAAGGCCTTAAGTATTTACCTTTAGTAGTTTAATTGGCAAAAACGCATAAATTATAATTACATAAATTTGAAGCCATCGTAGTCTAGTGGCATGGCGACTAACCGTGTGCGTGTAACGATTGTAGGTTCTGTGGATGTTCCATTCGCTATTAATTAATTTTATTTACTCTTTCTGGTGGAAACAAGACAGTATGGTAATAAATTAGATCACTTCTTGTCAGTTTCTGGGATATAGATTATTAAATCTTTGAAAGTAGTCTCTAAGCGCAACGGTTGTGGGTTCGAGTCAAACTCCGGGTTAACAATATTTTCATTTCCTCGCTTTGATAAGAAACAAGCAATGTCAAATTTGGAAGGGTGTATTTTAACATTAGATTCCCCTCTACATATCCTACTGCTTGCGGGAGGGGAATAGATGAACAAAATATATTTTTGAACATTTGCTTTGTTTCTGATAATTTCAATCTATTTTCCCGCTTACTGTACCATTAAACTTTAAATTTACAAATTTACTCTGTAATCTTTAACTTTAAAGTTCAATAATCTATATAGTTTAATTTTAGTTTACAAAATGAACCACAGATATAGCCATGGCGATAGATGGGGCTACGACGCCGGTTACGCTCATGTGATTTGCAACGGAAACGCCGTTTGATAACGTAACATGGACTTGCCTTGTGGTAGTTTACTATTATATAAATATCTAAATATTGAGGCCTATCGTGAGGAAGGTGTGTAATCGTGCGTCTGTAATTGTGACAGGTTGTGGATACTATCATATCACTCAAAATTAAGTATTTAATATTTTTATTTCTTTTCTCCAATGTTGAGGCAAAGTGTGGCGTAAAGTTCCGACACCTCCAGGGATGCCTCCAGGATTTGGTGGGAAGTCTTTAAACTAGGTTCCCCCAGCCTACACTGCTACAGGATATGTAGAGGATTCCTATTGAATTTGTGAGCCAAAATAAAAATATGGCTATATAAAGCTTTAGACACTTCATGCATTTGTAAAATGTAGAAGTTCAATGCTGCAAAGCTTCTAAAGCTTCCTAACTGCTTTTTTTTAGATTTTTTAATTTTTATTTTATGTATGAGATACTTCTACGCTTACAGTATCAGGAAAAAACTAACTTTGCAAATTTATCCAACTGGATGAGAACGAACCTACTTCAAAGATATTGGAAATCGATATAAATATAAAAGTAAATTTTATTGTAATATAAAGATTTTTATAGCACAGTTGCGGAAAAAATAACCTTAAAGTGGCTATAGATTCAAATCTCAGTTACAATTATGTATTATGAGTGACCTTGTATAGTAATAATATTTAAAAATTGGTGAAGAGTGAATCAATCTCATACAAGGAGAGTTCCGTATCAATTTTATGATTTTAGGTCAACGTCAACGTGACTTATAAAAGTTGGCGAGCTTAACTTTGTGTAATGTATGGACTCACTAGGAATTTTTCTTTGGAAGTAACTAGAAATTTCAGTTTGTTTTTTTCTATGATTGTACATCATGTAAATTGCAATTTTTTCAGTTTTTTTTTTGTTTAAATTGTAAGTTCTCAGTTCTTATGTCGTAATTGTAGATCCATGGGAGGTATCCTATAGGTTTTAGTTTTTCGGCGAATTTCGTACAAAATACTATACAAGCGCTCATACAAGCGCTTTTGATTGCGTTTTAATAAAAAACTTAATTTAACTTTTCATATTTTTAGGGACCGTAGACCTAGGCTTTTGGTATCATTTTCAGCTTGATGCCTTCCTGCAATCTTGGAAAGTATACCTCACAGATAGAGAGACAGACAATAAAGACGGAAAGACAATCAAAGATAACAAAGTTATGATATAAGAATAACAAAGTGATCCTATAAGGATTCTGCCCTTTTATTTTGAGATATGGAACCCTAAAAATCTCTTTCACTTCTCCAACATCATATTTCATTATATAAAAAAATGCTTCACGCTGTATCCTGCACACAGCAGGGTAGGCAGAGGGAACCTATTTTTAAGACACTCCGTTCCCCACTTTCCGCGGAATTATGGGGCCATTGCGTGTTGAGTAACGGAACTCAACCCCGCGCTTTTCCTCGACACCAGAGCGAAGAAATGAAAATATAAATGTAAATATATATTTCATTTCCTGGAGTGGGGCTCGAATCTACAATCAATCGATTTTACAGTCGCACTTTGTGCCCCCGCGCCACGACTGGCCTCTTACATTATCTGTTTGAAGTCATTATATCATCTGTCTAAATAAAAGTAACTTTATAGCTTTCGTTAAAGTATTTTTTAAAATTTACATTTCCAGTTACCGAATACTCTCATCTACGCTTGCAGACTGTGAAAATAAAGTATTTTTTTGAAATATACTCCAGTTAAACCTTTTAGCAAAACCAAATTTATCCCGTGTGGGTTAAAATTGACATAAAAAAATACAAAAATCTTTCACTGTTTCCAGGTATATTAAATGACGAAATATACATTCGTAATTTCGCATTGCATCAGTTTTTTATAAAAAGATTTTTTTTTGATTGATTTTTTTTGTTTAATTACGATAAGTAAGCTACCTTTAATTATCGTAGTTAAATAAAAAAAAATCGTTGATTTCCGCAACTCAACATGCGACGACTCGAAAAATTCGCCGAAAAATGAGGAATAGAGTGTCTTAAAATAGGTTCCCTCTGCCTACCCTCTCCTACCCCCTCTATTTATTATAGGAAATATTTTGAAAGTCTAGTAGTAGTAAAATTCTTTTTTGGCTTCATTTTGTATCTCTGATGTATGAAGTTACTAATGTTTAAAAAATATATAAAAATACACATTGTTCACCAGTTTCCGCCGAATTCTGAAAGCATTGCTTGTTGAGGGGCGGAAATCAACGACGCCCTTTGTCTCGACACCAGCCCCAAGAAACAGATATATAAATTGATATGAATATTTATTTTCCTCCTGCACCACGACTGGCCTTCCTATAAAAATTTATTAATTTATTCCAAAACATACTTAAATCGATCCTATCATTCTATCTACTAAAAAAATGCTATCCGTATAAGGTAAAGACAATAAAAAATCATACCCTATTCTCATACATATGTAAACGAGATATACATATTTTTACTGTAAGGATCTGTCAAATATAAAAAATAACGAGTACCTACGTGGATTATTCACCGAGTTTTTTGTATCCTTTTAAAAAAATTCTCTCTCGCGGTCAGAAACTAATTTGCATCATTCCTGAAAGCTGAAGACGACGTGGTTGGAATAATGTTAGTTGAGAATTTTTGCTTCAATTTTATTTCAACATATCGCATTTTGCAGGGTCGAAAGAATATAATGTCTAAAAAAATGTTTTATATTTATGATATATGATGCTATAAGTGGCATGGTTGAAAAACGTATAATTGTAAAGAAGACAGTTAAGGGTTCGATTCTCATTCTTGGGAATATATTGTTTTTTAATAACGAAAAAAAGAAAAAAATTCGAGAAGAAAGAAGAAGTTTATTTTAGATGTTAGTTTAAAGAAATGTTGGGCCTTTTCAAGGATATACAGAAACCGTATCTATATAATCACACCAGTCTAGTTTCAAGTAATATTTATAAGACCATTTAATATTAATAAACAATAAAAATAATATGTACTACATAACAAGAGGTACAGACTATGAGTCTGTAGTGTTATTTTTTTTTCATTTTCACGAATGGAAATTGAACCTTCAATCTATCACGTTAACAGTTCCACGCTTATACTTCTGATCCACTACAGGCCTAAAAAAATTGTAGTTCATGAGATTAGCGCGATCAACCAAACAAGCTCTTTGAGTTTATAATGTTAGTATAGAGTATTCAAATGTTTATCATAACAATACTGTTGATATATAATTTGTGTTACTGAGCTAGTAGCCTCTGTGGCTCGTCGAAGTGTGGTTCAATTGAACTTTTCTTCACAAAATGTTTTCAAGTTTTAAATTCAGAGCACAAAAGATATATCGAAAGAATGCTATAATCAGTTACCTTTATATAGGAAGTGGCTTGCCATTTTACTTTTCGTTTTGAGTTTTGATTAATTCAACAATTGTACTTTTTAATAAAATACAACAATAGATATTTTTTATGAAAATATGATTGTTTAACAACTTAATGAAGAGATTTTCAACGAATTACAAAAGACTAGTAAAGAAGAAAAAAATCCTTCATATAAAATATCAGTTCCCAATACTATATCTAAACTTAAATCTTATATTAAAAAATAACTTGGCTCGCGCGGACAGCAAGTGCAGTGAGCATTAACACGATTAACGCGAGGTAGTATAGTCTATATTCTATAGACTCTGTTGACAGTCCGACAGGACTAATGTTAAGACTTCTCACTCTCCACCGAAGTGCGTGTTGAGTTGCTGAACTCAGCGCTCTGCTTTGTCTCGACACAAGAGCAAAGAAATGAAAATATTTTATTACCTCGACTGGGAATCGAACCCACACTTGTCGCGTTTGCAGACTCACGCCTGTACCTCTGCGTCACGCACACTAAATAATTTTGAAATATTTTCAGTTGTTTTTAACCAATACTTTACCTTCATATCATAAGTATAGATTTAAGATGTTTTAAATTAAAATGTTTGCTGACCAGAATTTGAATATCGACCGTCCCATATAAGTGGTAGTCTCCTGAAGCATGACGGTGTTATTTCGTAGACCAAATTACAAATTGAACTGCAATAGTTGCCAATAACGCTAATTGAAAATTCCTACATGTATGGGATTGGTATAAGTGATTCACGTGACGTGACTTTGAAATGAGAAATATAGAAGTGATATAAATTAAGTTTTCCACTAATATCTTGACACCATCGTAAAAGACTGTAGGTTCAAATCCAACTGGGGGACACGTTCAAATAAAATAATAAAAATAAATGTCTAAAACTAGATGAAACGTGGATAGCGAAGTCTCATATTTGTAGGTACCTTTCTCTTAATATATAGAATACTAGCGACCCGCTCGCGGCTTCGCCCGCTTTAACCACAGAATTATTTACTTAAAATACTTAAATTATATTCATGTCTTAATATACCTATAATGTATGTTTGCAACGCACTTAAGATTTCTAATGTGAAAATTATTAGAACCTTAGGTCACATTTTCGTACCTCCCATAAGAGAGATGCAACTGTCAATATATTAATTTCTTAAAACTTTTGACTTAAGGAGTCTTTAGGGCCTAAGTTATAGTTAGAGCTATATAGTTATAGTTATGTCGATACTTACAATAAAATCCTTACTCATCGGTGTCTGTACATAGAAGATATATTAGAAAAATTGTTATTACGGACATTTAAAAAGTGCTTAACCGATTTAAGTGCAGTTTTGTAATTTCCCTAACTTCCTGTAAATATTTACTATTAGTTTTATTTTAATTGGTTCACACTAAATTAAAACCGGATTCACGCTGTATCCCGCCTATAGCAGGGTAGGTAGAGGGAACTTAAGTGTTAAGATACTCCGTATGATATATGACTGACGTGCGAAATGAAAATATGATTAAATTACAATTCAATCCTCCAAGTGGGAATCGAACCCATAACGTCACGTTACAGGCACAATTTTGTGCCCCTACGCCACGACGGCCTTCAATATTTATACAGAATGGAAGCGTAAGCGCTTCTTTTACGGGGATAGTATATAGGATAAAATATTTTAAACCCATACCTAAAAAAATTAATCAAGATACCTCAACCGTTTAGACGTAGGATTTTTACGCATAGATACCAATAAATAAAATATCAACGATAATATATAATTTATTTTGTATAAAAAAATAACTTTTTCATTTTTGGGATTTTTTAAATTGTATTATGCTTTTATAGAGTAGTTAAAACTATGGTTTCGTTTAAAGTGGTGCTGACAAAAATACTATATAATTGAGCATATTTAATATCTATAGTGTTTTTTTAGTGAATACAATCAATAGTTATTACAACACTTGCAAAGAAAGCATATTTCAGGCATTTTTTTAATTCTTATACCTTTGAGAAACTACCAACATTCTTATCGTTAATAAATTATGTTTTTCAAAAGAATTTTTTTTTTAATATTTTGAATATGATCGCGCCATTATGACGAAAAAATTAGACAAAATAGTCCAACTTTTTCGTTCAATTCAAAATGTTTAAAATTTAAAGTTAAAAAATGTTGATCGAATGGTGTAATGATTAAAAACTGACCTTTATAACTATTTATTTATATCCTCATAGAGAAATGATAGCTTTTTTGGGCACTGTTAACTTTTTAAGAAAATAAATTTGATCAAAATACACTTATTTATCTATTTATCTATATATATAAAAGGACATGTACCTGACTGACTGAGGTAAGACACAGAGCAGAGCAGAGCCGTAATCGCTGATGGGAGAAACGTGAAATTTGGACAGATGTTTATTTCAATAATTTGGACATCCACTAATAAAGGATTTTGAAAATTTTTTGACCCTAAACGCATGAAATAGGGGTTGAAAGTTTGTATGGTGTTTTTTTTAAAACAGCACCGATTTTCATAAAATTTGAAAGTCAGCAGACTCTTTAAAATATTTCATTGAACACGTGTTTCATGGTTTTTAGAATTCATCCTCTTAGGGATGAATTCAAAAAACAATGGACGGGGTTGAAAGTTTATATGAAAAAATCTTTAAATCGCTACCGATTTTTACAAAACATTAAATTTAGACTGTTAAAAATATTTTATTGAACACGCTTTTCGTGGTTCTTTTAGAATTCACCCCTAAGGGTGCTAATAAGCACCCTTAATAAGTTGCGCGCGCCCGCTAGTTTTAAGATAAAAATTAAAATAATATAAAATATCTTATATATTATATTGTTATACTGTAATAACATATAATATATTTATCAAAATGAGAATGTATTGTTTTGTTTAATAGCTCCTGATAGTTATTACAACGCATGCAAGGAAAGGTCATTTTAGAAAGTTGTTTAATTATATTAGAATTATAAAAACTACCAACATTTTTATGGTGAATAAAATATTGTCTGTGTTTTCCACCTGAAAAACACTAAGGGCAGAAAAAATATTAAATATATATAAAAATATAGATACCACATTAGTATCGATACTGTTGTACTGGTAATAATAAATGAAAAAAATGATATACTACGTACGGGATACCTTTGTATGCAAAGTTTAAAGCTATTCATTATGACAGAATATAAAATATATATTTTAGAGGTCCCTCTGTACTACGATGGCGGCTCTGTTCTAGTTTGCACATTTTCCTTTGAAAATTAGTTATTGTAACATAACTCTAATAGTTACACATGGTATCGTATACTTTTTGTAGATATTGATGTCTTCTATGAAATAATAGTATATCACTTTGCTCTATTCTCAATAATTTCCACAGCGTACGCGATATAAGGTTTTTTTTTCATCAGCTTCACGCTGTATCCCGCGCACTGCAGGGTAGGCAGAGGGAACGTAGTGAAAGACACTCCATTCCCCACTTTCTGCCGAATTCCAGAGGCATTGCATGTTAAGTGGCAGAACTCAACGCCGCGCTTTGCCCTCGACACCAGAGCGAAGAAATTTAAGTAAATATTTCATTTCCTCGAGTGGGGATCGAACCCACAACCAGTCGGTTTACAGTCACCCTTTATGCCGCTGCGCCACGACCGGCCTCAATTCGGTTTTTTTTGGTATTGTTTTACACCTTAATCGTCTAATTGTAAAAGAATTTTCCAAATCCCGGTCCCGTAGGTTTGGGCCCTATTCAATTCAAATACAGAAACAAAAAATCTAATCGACTGTCTTAATAATTTTAGTGATATCGATGCACCTCCCCCTCACCCCCGCCACGGTGCGCGAGGCCACACGACACACATTCCGCATTTTTTATTATTACATGATTTTCTTTAGATTGATATTTTTAAATTCGTTATATCTTTTGAATGGGATATCCGATTTTATTAATTTAAAAAGTATTTTACAGGTATTGAAATTATCTTTCATAAAATATCATTTAATAGGATAAGGATTAATAAAGAGGTATCAATAATATGGTTTGATTATTGTCGGCACTTTTGTTAACTTATAAAATATAAAAAAATGGTTATATTGTCATAACTACAGTAGTTGGACATATGCTATCGCGGACTTTTATATAGATATTGATGCGCTCTATAATACTGTAGAACATTGTTTTGTTCTATCATCAATAGTTTTCGCAGCGCATGCGATAATAGAATTGTTAAGATCAATTTCTTCTCACCTTGGGTTACATTATTGCATTTTTATTAGGGATCTCTATTTTTTTTGAAAATGTAATATAGCCTATGCTGGTCAGTGAAGATGCAGCTTTCTAGTAGTGAAAAAAATATTGAAATCGGTCCAGTAGTTTTTGTGTGAAAACTCTACAAACATACACACATACATACATACATACATACATACATACAAAAATACAAATCTTACCTCTTTATAATATTAGTATAGATATAAATAATGAAAGAGAAGAATAGGATGTATAAAGATGATAAAGTATATTTTTCTTAGATCTTCCCGTTTTCTATCCAAAATATATTAATATATATTATTAATAATATAAAAAGTTTATAATTTGTTCTCTTTTAAATGTAATTAAAAACTTTAAGTATACATATTTAAAATAAATCTAAATAAATCTTACTTCTTTAGTCTTTGGTATACTAAAATTTCCACCGTATGATGTGAACAGTGGTTTGTTAAACAATTTTCTGTGGCTCAGTGGTTCTGCGTACTGGCCTGGAAGAGGTCCCGAGGAGATGTCTTCCTTTTACAAACCAACAAAATCAATAATCTCGGATTTCGATATGTTAACAGGATTGAAAATGGCTAAAATGTGAAGTTGAATGTGTAAATGAATAAATTGAATATTTTTACACTTACACATTCAAAAAGTTATGAAAAAGAAAATATTGACAGTATAAGACTAAAAAGGTAAAATACACTCAATAGTTAACGATATCATGATGTAGATAGTTATAGTGAACAGTTTAGTAACATTTTGTAATCCATATGTACATAAACAAATTAAGAAATCATTTGGAGAATGTCAAATCAAGTCAAATCGTGGCTAAGGGGCAAAAGCATGTGACATAGTCACGTTTACAAGCTTACAACGCGACAGGTTGTGGGTTCGATTGCCACTAGAGGAAATGAAATATTTAATTATTTCGTTTCTTCACTCTTCGAGTCAAAGAGCGGTGTTGATTTCCGCCACTTAAAACGCCACTCAATAGACAATGTCTCCAAAATTTGGGAACGGAAATGTCTTAATGAGAATAAAGTGTTTTAACACTAAATTCCCAGGCTCTCTCTGCTAACTGTGCTATATGCGAGATGCAGCGTGAAGCTAAACAAAAGAAAGAATGGAAGGCAAAATAGAAACATTAACAACCCATTTAATTTAACCCAGGCCCGAAAACAAAGAAAAAAACAACAATGATATAATTTACGATACAAAATTATTAAATTTGAAATTAAAGAAACAACTACGTTACTTTCACCTAAACATAATACAAAATGTTTTTCCAAGTATCTATTAAGATTTATAAAACAAAAAAAAAATCAAATTATTAGGATATTTTTTTCCTCATAATTAAAATATGGCCCGAAGAAAGAAAAAAAATAAAATAAAGACATGCTCAATTTGTTATGTTGTCAATGTTCGACTCAAAAGGAATCCCTAGGTAGTTTACATAATAAAATTTCGCTGGAAGAACGTAGCAAACGTGAAGCTAGTTCCTAAAAGACTGAAATAAAATATAAAGTCGGACTGAACTATTTACTTTAAAATAAATACGTTCAGAGGCCGTTGGCACAGTGGCACATTTTATGTCTGTAAATGCGATAGTTTTGGGTTTGATTCCCACCCTAATTGTAATATAGCCCATATTTTCATTTCGCATAAAATTATCTAAAAATATAAGATTTTAATGTTTTTTCTTTCAATGAAATGTCTATAATTTTCACAATTCGTGTCAAATTTCAAAACTGTATGTCCACGGGAAGTAGAGTTGATTACGCGGCGGATTTCATACAAAATACAGCAAAGACGACGCATTGACGCTCGTATCTTTTTGAATCCGTTGACTTAGAAACTTGTTTCTTTTTTCTCTAAGGGACCGTTGACTAGTATTTTTATATCAAATAACAAAGCCTAGTTGAACATTGCGAAATAAACTGTCCAAAAAATGAGCAGAAAATGAAGAAAATATTGATTAATAGTTTAGGCTCTCACATGCTACTCGATAATATATAAAAAATATATCTAAACAAATGTATCATGTACCTACTTGTCATAGTTAATTATTCAACAGGCTTTCCATTATGTTCAAAAATGTTTAAATCGTTGAGCTACACTAAATTCGTGCTTAACTGACCGCAACGTCTCAAAATAAAATATCCCGTTAAATTTTATAAATACAATCAATATTGTCATATTATTTTGACCCTTAAGGTAATAAATATACGAAACGTTTTTCCTTAACTTTTATTGTGGTTGGTACTAACTACAAGGACGCAACAGCCCCTTTGCACGATACAACAGTGGTAATCGATTTGACAAAGCCTTGATGGCTTAGAATGGATTAGGTTCTAGATCTAAGCTTAAATTAACTACATTGTGTACTGTTAATGAGATATTAAGACATCTATCATACATTAATAAGGCTTTTGTGGCTCAGTGGGACAGTGTACACGCGATGGTTTTGGGTTCTACTCTACTTAGGAGTATAATTTCTTTTTTGTCCTGTATCTTTCAAAATTGCAGGTTAGGCAGAGGGAACCGGAGATCCTATTGGACTAACACTAGGATACTTCTTTAAGATACTTCCGTTCCCCACTTTCCGCCGAATTCTTGAAGTTTTGCGTATCGAGTGGTGGAACTCGACGCGGCGCTTTGCCTTGATACGAGAGTCAGGAAATGAAAATATTTTATATTTCATTCAGTAGGAATTGAACCCACAACCGTTGAGTTTATGGCACCCATGGCTCTGCGCTACGACGGCCTCGTGGAACGTTTATGCTCAAATTATTTTATTTCGCAGTCTATTATTTTATGTAGACTGAAATCTAAATTCCACGATAACACATTGTCCCGTTAATGAGGAACCAAATATCACAACACTAGGTTCCCTCTGCCTAGATAGATACATATTTTTAAGGATACTCATCTAGCATTGAATATAATATAAAATATGAATATAATATACTGTTAAAATATACTAAAATTTAGTGCAATGCTTTGAATTTTGTATAAAAAGCATCATCCTTCTGGATATCCAAGCGAAATGGCTCATTGAGTTACATATAAGTTCATTTTTCGCCATTTCGTTCGTTTTCGTTCATTTTATGTAGACCCATTAAAAGATATTGTGGTGTGTACTACACCATTTTATATTATTGCAATATTTATGATTGTTAATAATAATTAATAAATTAATACGTTAAATCAAATAAATAAATACGTTAAAATAGTGTATAAAAACTGAGCATAATAAGATCTGTCAAAGAGATATACATAATAGTTTTAGTAACGTCATCAAAACTTTTTTTAAAAAGAACAATAACTCGACAAATCGCTATTACAAGTTCGAAGGACAATACATTCTAGTTGCAGTTCAACGTCGAACTTCGTCTGTAAAGCTGAGGACAGCCTATACTTTAGATATAAACGGTCCTACTAGTGATATTTAGGTACCACATGCAATCAGATACATAGGAATCGCTACGACGTATATTAAGTTTATTGCTTCAAACGTATATTAGTTTGTACCTTAAAGACGAAAATATACACATATTATGCTAGTAATTAGTTTTACGTGTTTATTATATTATCAATTAAAGATATGGGCCTCCGTGGCGCAAAGGTCTAACACGACGGTTGTGGGTTTGATCTCCACTCGAGGGAATGAATTATTATTTCTTAATATTTTCATTTCTTTGCTCTGGCACCAAGGCAATAACCCGGCGTTGTGTTGCGCCACTCAACGCGCAATGCCTCGAAAAATTCGGCGAAAAGTGGCTTACAAAACTCTTAACTTCTATTTAATTTAAAAGAGTATAAATACTGATATATCATATTAGTTATATATGTTTATTACATTGTCAATTGATGCTATATAAATTAATTTCTACATGTGGTCAACAAGATTAATAAAGAATTTAAATTAAAAACATTGACTTGACTATACTATCTATTAATGCTATAAAACTGATAAAATCAAATAAATTAGCTTCACGCTGTATCCCGCACACAGCAGAGTAGCCTAAGAGAACCACTAGGAGGAACACGGAGTGTCTTAACAGTAGTCAAGACACTCCGTTCTCCACTTCCTGCCGAATGCTAGAGGCATTGTGTATTGAGTGGCAGAATTCAACGCCGCGCTCTGCCTCGACACCAGAGCCAAAAAAATGGAAATATAAATTTAAGTAAATATTTCATCTCCTCGAGTGGGGATCGAACTCACAACCAGTCGATTTTACAGTCACACTTTGTGCTCCTGCGCCACAACTGACCTTTTAATATTAATTAAAAAGGTAATTATTGTTAAAAACTAAAAATACTGTTTATTTACATATTTTTTTCTGTACATTAGATATATGAATAGGTATGTTTTATAAAATTGATGACACCTGTTCGTGACATTCCACCTGCGTTACAACTTTAGCCGTAATGGATATTTAATATACATTTTGCAAGGTTTTGGTGACCCTCCATATATTAAATATATGGGTAATTATTAATAGAGAACCTAAATGTTAAGACAAACAAGTAAGTTACAAAAATAAACCGATTTTATAAATCTGTTAATGATTTAGAAATATTTCTTTGCATATACTAAACTGATTTTGATGATATTTAGGTTATTCTCTAAGTTGTAAAATATGTGTGTTTCATCCAAATTAAAAGAACTCATCAAGAGGCCAGTCGTGGCGCAGGAACACAAAGTGTGACTGTAAAATCGACTGGTTGTGGGTTCGATCTCCACTCGAAGAAATGAAATATTTATTTTAACTTATATTTCGATTTCTTCGCTCTGGTGTCGAGATAAAGCGCGGCGTTAAGTACCACCACTCAACATGCAATGTCTCCAGAATTCAGCGGAAAGTGGGGAACGGAAGTGTCTTAACACTAAGTTCACTCTGCCTACCTGCTTATGACTTATATCTGCCGATTTTTGTAACAGACACTTGAAAAATTTTGCCTATATCTTAGGAAATTTATCCATCATAGTACTTAAATATTATCCAATAACGTTCATTTTTGAAGTTGGTTAAAAAAGTATATTCAATACATAGACCAGTGTTAAGTAGATTGAGCTGTGGGTTTGGTTAACTCTCATTCTACACAATATTTAATGTCGAATATGGAGAGATTCTTTACTGAAAGTCTGAAAAATAATTAAAGTACATAGTACATACAAATGTATATGTTTTTATAGGTTCTCTGAATATCAATTTACGAGACGCCTTGTTTGAAGTTACATAGCCGTATCTGATTTGTCTGTGATGTCGTTAATTTAGGGGCAATTAGAGGATCTAACAACAAAAATATACTATTATATTAAATTTAGTATTTTATTTTTGAATTCATCTTGATATCGTGTGGATATTTTATTATTTTTTTTAACTTGACGCTGTATCTCACGCATAGATCTCAGGATAGAGAGAGGAAAGCGAAATGTTGACACCGCCGTGGCGCAGGGGCACAAGTGTGCGATTGTAAGCGCGACGGTTGTGGGTTCAATTTCCACTGAAATGTTTTTCATTTCTCGCTCTTCACCACTCAATAATAAGGCGGAATTTTGGGGACGGAATATCTTAACCCTAGGTACTCTTTGTTTACCCTGCAATATGTAGAATACAGCATGAATCTTTAAAAAAATATAAAAAAAGTAAGGCAACTATTTTGATGATTGTTCCTAATACAAGGGTTTTATTACGTTTGTTATTGTCAAAAATATAATATGTAATGTAACAACTAACTTGTGGTGTTTAAAGAGACACGCCATTTTGCTAACAATTTATGAATTTAGATTAACACATAAACTATTTTAACTATTTTAAATTTAAATAACGAATAGTGACTTAATCAAAAAAAATCTATATACTCATATATAAAACGTTGGTAAAACCAGCCCTGGTATCCCCTTACATAGCTCACTTTAATTAATGCTCTTCAATAATACTGGAATATTTAAGAAGATTAACTTTATCTATTTCAACAAACGACTCGATTATAAGCAGTCAAGGCTTTGTCACACCATTGTTCCCATTGAAGGGAATGACAATACATAATTTATTAAGGCTTTATATTTGCAACTGCTGCATTAGCTTTGTTAGAAACGAATGAGGGTAAATAGAAAAAATATTTGCTTTGTGGTTAAAATTGGTTATTTATTTACATAATTGGTTGCAGTTAAAATTTCAATATGGCAAATAATTCAAATATGGTACTTTATATCAGTATGGTTAATATTTCAATTAGCGGTATTCAAATGTTCATAAATCAGCTTCACGCTGTATCCCGCACACAGGCAGAGGGAACCCAGTGTTAAGACAATCCGTTTACCGATGTCTGCCGAATTCTGGAGGTATTACGTGTTGAGAGGCGGATCTCAACACACACCAGAGGCAAGAGGTAGAAATAGAAATTTAAATAAATATTTCATTTCCTCGAGTTGGGGTTGAACCCGCAACCAGTTGATTTTGTAGTCACACTTTGGGCCTCTGCGCCACGTCTGGCTCTTAAATATTCTAAGTCTATAGTGCGATTTTTAGTAGCATAGTAATATAAAAAAATATAGCATATTCTTTAAGTTTTTTCGCAAGATAGCTTACTTAGCAGCGTTAAGTTCAGTCACTCAGTATCGAGGGTTTTTCCACTTTCCGCCGTTTTCTGGAGGCATTGCATGTTGATGTGGTGGGATTCAACTTTGCGCTTTGCCTTGTTAGCAGAATAAATTGTTCATTTCCTCGAGTGGGTATCGAACACGTCGCGTCTACAGTCACAAGCTTTTGCCCCTGCACCATTACTGGCTTATATAGCTATAATGTGAAAAATTTGAGACATCACGTTGGGTGATGGAGCTCAACGCAGCGTCTTCAATTTGACAGGATGGGGTGGTAAAATTCACTACCAATATTGATACATGGCACCACTATAGTCTTAATTATAATCATTAAAAAAATGGAAATGTACGCAAAAAACACATTCATTTTCTAAAACAACACGCGTATGAAAAAGCTAAAAAACTAGGGCAATAGCTACGTGTAACAACTATTAACTGACTACGTCATAGGCAGTGCAGCTTTGCTATTAGAGTATTAATATTGTAAAGATTTTTTTTATTTGATGTTTAATCATGCTAAGGTTATCGTGGCACAGTAGGCGTGGGATTTTAAACGCGATATTTGTAGTTTTGATGTCCATGGTGTGGGGATGGACTAGAATAATATCAGTTTCACGCTGTATCCCGCACACAGCGGAGTAGACAGAGGGAGCCTATTTACGACACTCCGTTTCCCACTGTCCACCGAATTCTAGAGGTATTGCCTGTTGAGTGGTGGAACTCAACGCCGCGCTTTGTCTCGACATCAGAGCGAAGAAATGAAAATTTAAATTTAAATAAATTTAATTTCCTCGAGTAGGGATCGAACCCACAATCAGACGCATTTATAGGCACACTTTGTGGCCCTGCGCCATTACTGGCCAGAACCAAGAAATTAATATATTATTATATTATATTATGTTAATAATATATTAATTTCTTGGTTCTGGGTAAGAAAATGCCACACTATGCGCAGCGTCGCAAAATGCATGGAAAAATGCTTATTACTACTGTGTCAGCCTGTGGGGAAATGTAGAATGTTTACGCTCTTTCCCGCGTATAGAATTGAAGAGAGCCTAGTCCTTCCAATTTCAAAAACCAAAAATGAGTTGAAATTCATTATCCCAAATGAGAATCGAATTCACAATCGTGGCGTTTATAGAAATACTCTGTCCCACTGCGTTACGAAGGCTCCACTGCACGAACTTACAGATTATAATCTACGTCAGAGTAAATATCGATTTCTTCCACTATTTAAACCATAACATTAGGAGAAGGGATTAAAAGAAAAAAACAAAAGATTCTAAAACGTCTCTCTTTCAAAGTTCCTTTTTGTATTTATTGTCTCACCTCATAGACTTATAGTGAATTCTAATAAAATAATTGCAGGTTTCTAATATTTCTAATAAAATATGAATATGTTAATAAAGAAAAAAGTCTCCTATGTTACTCACAAGGCGTATTGAAAACATTAATTATACTTATTTAGAAAACGTATAAAAATTACGTATATATAACGTATAAACGTAGCGGGACTCGAACCCACGCCTCCTGGTCGAGTCACGCTACGTTCAAATTTTTATACGTTTTCTAAATAAGCATTTTTCTTTCCTAAGTGTGGAATAACTCTTTTAAAATTGTTTAAAAACAATAATTATTATTTACGATATTACTTTTAAACAATGAAACATTTTAAATTATCCATATAAAACATCTCCGTTACTACCTACAGCTAACAAATTGCCGAAACTACAGAAAATAGAAAGTTTTTTACAGTGTAAAAGAGAGCGAGAAAGAGAGTTTTTATAGCTTTACGCTGTATGCCGCACATAGTAGGCTAGGCGGGGAGAATCTGAGAATCTGTTTCCATTAAGAAACAAGCGTTCTAAACTTTCCGCTGAATTCTTGACGCATTGTATGTTTAGTGGCGGATTATAACGCTGCGCTTTTCTATGTAAATATTATAGTTTACGTAAATTTCTGCATTTTTTTTCTTAAAAACATTTTAATATAAAAAAATAGAGAAATTTTAAAACAATTCATTAAGAAATTAAGTTCCTTCGATATTTAAATTGTTTATCTTTTTACCTTGCAGGGGACATACAAGCATAAGTTAGTAAAGGCTTCTATTGATTTAGTTAGACGTTGCATGTCATGTACATGTATGTACGTTTGACTTATAGAATATTTTCTTGTTTTTTTCCTTTGTGTTTTTATTTCAGGATCACTCTTTATACCTTAAACACTGGTAAGCAGAGTGTCAAGGCACTCCGTTCTTCACTTTTCGCTTAAAGTAGATTATTGTGTGAGCGGTGAAATTCAACGCTGTATATAGTATTATTAACGTCAAGTATTTTTTTCTGTAACTTCACATTGTATTCATCTATACTAATATTATAAAGAAGTAAGATTTGTATTTTTGTATGTTTGTATGTATGTATGTATGTATGTGTGTATGTTTGTAGAGTTTTCACGCAAAAACTACTGGACCGATTTCAATATTTTTTTCACTATTAGAAAGCTGCATCTTCACTGACCAGCATAGGCTATATTACATTTTCAAAAAAAATAGAGATCCCTAATAAAAATGCAATAATGTAACCCAAGGTGAGAAGAAATTGATCTTAACAATTCTATCATCGCATGCGCTGCGAAAACTATTGATGATAGAATAAAACAATGTTCTACAGTATTATAGAGCGCATCAATCTATACTAATATTATAAAGAGGTAAGATTTGTATTTTTGTATGTTTGTATGTATGTATGTATGTATGTGTGTATGTTTGTAGAGTTTTCACACAAAAACTACCGGGCCGATTTAAATAATTTTTTCACTATTGGAAAGCTGCATCTTTACTGACCAGCATAGGCTATAATTACATTTCCAAAAAAATAGAGATCCCTAATAGAAATGCAATAATGTAAACCAAGGTGTGAAGAAATTGATCTTAATAATTCTATCATCGCGTGCGCTGCGAAAACTATTGATGATAGAACAAAACAATGTTCTACAGTATTATAGAGCGCATCAATATCTATAAAAAAGTCCGCGATAGCATATGTCTAACTACTGTAGTTATGACAATATAATCATTTTTTTATATTTTATACGTTAACAAAAGTGCCGACAATAATCAAACCATATTATTCATACCTCTGCATCAATCCTTATCCCATTAAATGATATTTTATGAAAGATAATTTCAATACCTGTGAAATACTTTTTAAATTAATAAGATCGGACATCCCATTCAAAAGATATAACGAATTTAAAAATATAAATCTAAAGAAAATCATGTAATAATAAAAAATGCGTAGTGTGTGTCGTGTGGCCTTGCGCACCGTGGCGAGTAACTCTGCGGGGGTTGGGTGGGAGATGTATCGATACCACTTAAATTATTAAGACAGTCCATTAGATTTTTTGTTTTTTTTTATGGAAAGGACAAGGCAAACGAGCGTTTGGATCACCTGATGGTAAGTGACTACCGCCGTCCGCGGCCCCGTGCAACACCAGAGGAGTTACAGGTTTGTTGCCCGCCTTTAAGGTGGGTTGGACTCCGGAGCCCGGCATTACCTGATGCGAAACGCAGTGGCATAAAGCCGCTACTTCACGCCGGTTTTTAATGCCGGGGGTGGTAATGATCCAGTGGAGTCTGCCCAGTCGCCTCTTACGACACCACCAGCACTAGGATGATCCTATACTAGACCGGGATCCCACGGCAAAATTGTTTGAATTAAATAGACCCGATAAGGAAAATTCTTTTACAATTACACGATTAACGTGTAAAACAATACCAAAAAAACCTTATATCGCGTACGCTGTGGAAATTATTGACAATAGAGCAAAGTGATGTACTGCAATTTTATAGAAGACATCAATATCTACAAAAAAGTATACTGTTAGTTATGCCACAATAACTCATTTTCAAAGGAAAATGTGCAAACTAGAAAAGAGCCACCATCGTAGTACAGAGGGCATCTAAAATATATATATATATATATATTAGATGCCTATATGTATATGTATGTATATAATTAATAGTTTTAAACTTTTCATACAAAGTTATCCCGTAGGTAGTATATAATTTTTTTCAATTATTGTTACCAGCAAAATGTATTGATACTAATGTGGTATCTATATTTTTATATATATATATTTTTATATTTTTTCTCCCCTTAGTGTTTTTCAGGTGGAAAACATAGACATTTTTTTTATTTGATAAAATATTTTATTCCCCATAAAAATGTTGGTAGTTTTTATAATTCTAATATAATTAAACAACTTTCTAAAATGATCTTTCCTTGCATGCGTTGTAATAACTATCAGGAGCTATTAAACAAAACAATACATTCTCATTTTTATAAATATATTATATGTTATTACATTAAAACTAGCGGTCGCGGAGCAACTTCGCCTGCTTATTAGCACTCTTAGGGGTGAATTCTAAAAAAAACCACGAAACGTGTTCATTACAATATTTTTAACAGTCTGAATTTAAGTTTTTATAAAAATCGGTGGCGATTTAAAGATTTTTCCATATAAACTTTCAACCCAGTATTTGAACTCTTAGGGGATGAATTCTAAAAACCATGAAACACGTGTTCAATGAAATATTTTAAAGAGTCTGACTTTCAAATTTTATAAAAATCGGTGCTGTTTTAAAAAAAATAATACAAACTTTCAAGTAATTCCCTGTATCGAAACAAACAAATAATTCACAAATGTGGTGAAGCCGCGAGTTGGTTGCTATAGTTTATAAAAGTTTATATTGGGTTTAGATGGATCACGTGGTGATGTCAATACATTTTGATCATTGGCACGTAGGTACGTTACATTCATTTACAGTACATATATTTCTCAAGAGAATTTAATCAAAACTTTGTAAATAAAAAAAATAGATGAAATAATCAAGTTAAGGAAGTGCCAAATATATTTTATGAATCAACCTTAATTTTATATTCAAAACAAATGAATTATATGTAAATTTGTTAATACATTTCAAGTATGAAAAAAAGAATAAATGCAATATAAATGCGTTTCTCCTTTTCTTTCCAATGATTTATATTTCTATTATTTATATCGATATATCAGGGACGTAAATGATTAAATGCGGGAACAGAGCTGCCATGTTAGTACAGAGTAACCTCTAAAAATATATATTTACGTATTATAGTTAAATAATAAAAAGTGTGAAGAGGAATGTGTGATTTCTCTATAGAATATATTATTCTACATAATATCATAAAAAAACAAGTTTAAACAGCACATACAAAGGTATCCTACTGCAGTATAATTATTTTCGATCAACATTTTTTAACTTTTAATTTTGAACATTTTGAATTGAACGAAAAAATTAGACTATTTTGTCAAATTTTTTCGTCATAATGGCGCGAAATTATTCAAAATATTCAAAAAAAATTTCTTTTGAAAATAATTCTTAACGATAAGAATGTTGGTAGTTTCTCAAAAGGTATAAGAATTTAAAAAATGCCTGAAATATGCTTTCTAAGCAAGTGTTGTAATAACTATTGGTTGTATTCACTAAAAAATCACTATAGATATTAAATATGCTCAATTATATAGTATTTTAAATGAAACCATAGTTTTAACTACTCTATAAAAGCCTAATATAATTTAAAAAATCCCAAATTGAAAAAGTTATTTTTTATACAAAATAAATTATATATTATCGTTCATATTCAAATAAAAGGCTATTTGTCATTAAATACGCAAACAGACATAAGCCTATCAAGGGGAAACCGCCGCATACGAGTCGTAGGTATTGGCGGCAAAGTTCAAAGTTGTTTAACCTTTAGTAATATTTTGTAGTAGTACGTGATTACGTTATTGGTATTACGTTATGCGTAACTCCGTCACACGAAATATAGGTTTGCATAAACATAAAAAAAATCCAACGTCTAAACTGTTGAGGTTTCTTGATTAATTTCTTTAGGTATGGGTTTAAAATATTTTATCCTATATACTGTCGCCGTAAAAGAAGCGGTGACGCTTCCATTCTGTATAAATATTAAAGGCCGTCGCGGCGTAGGGGCACAAAATTGTGCCTGTAACGTGACGTTATGGGATCACCTCCCACTTGGAGGATTGAATTGTAATTTAATCTTATTTTCATTTCGCACGTCAGTCATACGCAGTATCTTAACACTTAAGTTCCCTCTACCTACCCTGTTATAGGCTGGATACAGCGTGAATCTGGTTTTAATTTTGTGTGAACCGATTAAAATAAAAGTAATACTAAATATTTAAAGGAAGTTAGCCAAATTATAAAACTGCACTTAAATCGGTTAAGCCCTTTCTGAGATTATCCTGAACGCACAGATAAACTGACCAAGTTCTATTACATTGTTAAATGTCCGTGATAACAGTTTTTCTAATATATCTTCCATGTACAGATACCGATGAGTTAGGATTTTATTGTAAGTATCGATATAACTATATAGCTATAACTATAACAGGCCCTAAAGACTCCTTAAGGCAAAAGTTTAAAGAAATTAATATATTGACAGCTGCATCTCTCTTATGGGCGGTGGGAAAATGCGACCTAAGGTTTTAATAATTTTTACATGAGAAATCTAAAGTGCGTTGCAAATGTACATTACAGGTATATTAAAACATGAATATAATTTTAGTGTTTTATGTAAATAATTCCGTGGTTAAAGCGGGCGAAGCCGCGAACGGGTCGCTAGTATCTATATAAAAGTCCGCGATAGCATATGTCCAACTACTGTACTTATGACAATATAACCATTTTTTTATATTTTATAAGTTAACACAAGTGCCGACAATAATCAAACCATATTATTCATACCTCTGCATTAATCCTTATCCTATTAAATGATATTTTATGAAAGATAATTTTAATACCTGTAAAATACTTTTTAAATTAATAAAATCGGATATCCCATTCAAAAGATATAACGAATTTAAAAATATCAATCTAAAGAAAATCATGTAAAAATAAAAATGCGGAGTGTGTGTCGTTTGGCCTCGCGCACCCGCGCGGGGGGAAGGTCCCCCTCACCCCCGCAGAGTTTCTCGCCACGGCATCAATATCACTAAAATTATTAAGACAATCGATTAGATTTTTTGTTTCCATCAGGAAATTGATTTGAATAGGCCTCGAAACTACGGGACCGATTTGGAAAATTATTTTACAGTTAGACGATTAAGGTGTAAAACAATACCAAAAAAAAACCTTATATCGCGTACGCTGTGGAAATTATTGACAATAGAGCAAAAGTGATGTACTATAATTTCATAGAAGACATCAATATCTACAAAAAGTTGACGATACCATGTGTAACTGTTAGAGGTATGTTACAAATACTAATTTTCAAAGGAAAATGTGCAAACTAGAACAGAGCCGCCATCGTAGTACAGAGGGACATCTAATATATATATATTTTATATTCTGTCATAATGAATAGCTTTAAACTTTGCATACAAAGGTATCCCGTACGTACGTACCAGTACAACAGTATCGATACCAATGTGGTATTTATATTTTTATAAATATTTAATATTTTTTGTCCCCTTGGTGTTTTTCAGATGGAAAACACAGAGAATATTTTATTCACCATAAAAATATTAGTAGTTTTTATAATTCTAATATAATTAAACAACTTTCTAAAATGATCTTTCCTTGCATGTGTTGTATAACTATCAGGAGCTATTAAACAAAACAATATATTCTCATTTTGATAAATATATTATATGTTATTACAGTATAACAATATAATATATAAGATATTATATATTATTTTAATTTTTATCTTAAAAATAGCGGGCGCGCGCAACTTCGCCTGCTTATTAGCACCTTTAGGGGTGAATTCTAAAATACCACGAAAAGCGTGTTCAGTAAAATATTTTTAACAGGTTTTATAAAAATCGGTGGCGATTTAAAGATTTTTTCATAAAAACTTTCAACCCCGTCCATTATTTTTGGAATTCATCCCTAAAGGGATGAATTCTAAAAACCATGAAACACGTGTTCAATGAAATATTTTAAAGAGTCTGCTGACTTTCAAATTTTATGAAAATCGGTGCTATTTTAAAAAAAGCCATACAAACATTCAACCCCTATTTCATCCGTGTAAGGTAAAAAAATTTCAAAATCCCTTATTAGTGGATGTCCAAATTATTAAAATAAACATCTGTCCAAACTTCACGTTTCTCCCATCAGCGGTTACGGCTGTGCGTGTGTCTTACCTCAGTCAGACAGGTACATGTCCTTTTATATATATAGATAAATAGATAAATAAGTGTATTTTGATCAAATTTATTTTCTTAAAAAATTAACAGTGCCCAAAAAAGCTATCATTTCTCTATGAAGATATAAATAAATAGTCATAAAGGTCAGTTTTTTAATCATTACACCATTCATACATGACGAATGTTACAATAAAAACAATTAAACCGACTTTACCGCTCCCGCACCGCGCTCACGTCTTAGCTCTTTAAATCGCTTAAATCGTTTCTGAGATAAGCGTCGACTAACAGAAAAACCAACAAACAAACTGGTCCTATTACTTTGTTAACTGACCCCAATAATAATTTTTCTAATGAAAATCTAAAATGCCACCATGGTTTTAATAATTTTCACATTAGAAATCATAAGTGCGCTGCAAGCATACATTATTTATTAAAACAGGAACGTAATTCTCTGTACCGAAACAAACAAATAATTTACAAATTTAAGCGGGTGAAGCCGTGAGCTGGTTGCCACAGTTTATAAAAGTTTATATTGGGTTTAGATGGATCACGTGGGGATATCAATACATTTTAATCATTGGCACGTAGGTACGTTACATTCATTTACACTACATATATTTCTCAATAGACCTTAATCTAAACTTTGTATATAAAAAAAATACGTGAAATAATCATGTTAAGGAAGTATCAAATATATTATATGAATCATCCTTAATGTTATATTCAAAACAAATGAATTGTATGTAAATTAATTTTTGTGAAAATATTCAAAATATTCAAAAAAAAAATTATTTTGAAAAAAATAATTTATTAACGATAAGAATGTTGGTAGTTTCTCAAAAGGTATAAGAATTAAAAAAATGCCTGAAATATGCTTTCTTTGCAAGTGTTGTAATAACTATTGGTTGTATTCACTAAAAAATCACTATAGATATTAAATATGCTCAATTATATAGTATTTTTGTCAGCACCGCTTTAAATGAAACCATAGTTTTAACTATTCTATAAAAGCCTAATAGAATTTAAAAAATCCCAAAAATGAAAAAGTTATTTCCCTCCGTAAGTTCCCTGCTATAGGCTGGATACAGCGTGAATCTGATTTTAATTTTGTGTGAACCGATTAAAATAAAACTAATACTAAATATTTAAAGGAAGTTAGGCGTTGCAAATATACATTATAGGTATATTAAAACATGAATATAATTTTAGTGTTTTAAGTAAATAATTCTGTGGTAAAAGCGGGCGAAGCCGCGAGCGGGTCGCTAGTATAAAATATAGCAGCGAAGGCAGAGGGAGCAATACTGAAATTATGTTTGAATGAAAGAAAAATGAATGCCGTAGGGATGCGATCGCTTCGCAGGATATACGGAGTCAGCTTAGCTGATCGAATCCGCAATTAAGAGATACACAGAATGACAAGTACTAGCGAGGATGTCACGGTGAGAATGAAGAAGTATGTGCACAGCTGGTTTGGGCACAGAGGTGTGACTGTAATGCGGCGATTGTGGGTTCGATTCTCACTCGCGGGAATTAATTACTACCTATAATTGTTTTCATTTCTTCCCACTGGCACCAAGGCAAAAGCGATGGCTTGTGCCACTTAACACGCAGTGCCTTAAAAGATTGCGAACTTGCGAATAAGTTGTGGATTCGATTCCCACTCGAGGAAATTAAATTTTCACTTCTTCGCTCTGGTAACGAGGTAAAGCGCGCTGTTGAGTTTCGCCACATCAACACGCAATGCCTTCAGAATTCAGCGGAAAGTGGAGAACGAAAGTGCATTTATGGGAACGGCGTGTCTTAGCACTAGGTTCCCTCTGCCTACCCTACTATTTGCGGGATCAATTGTCAAGCATAAAAAAAACCAGAAAGTAAATATACAAGGACTTTCATTTATTTTTATACACAAGAATATATAACTCAAACAATATTATAATTAAAATTATTTCTTCCACAGAGTTACTACGAAGTGTTTCAAAGTACTCCAGAGGTATAAGTTAATAAATAGCATACCTAGAGAGTTACTAGGTCAATCGGTATTCTAGCAAACTTGCGAACGAGATAATGGTGTCATATGATTTTGTAGGGAATATAAATTTCATTTATATTTTGAAGAATAAATTAAATCTTAGAGTCCGTCGTGGCGCAGCCGCAGGGGCATAAGCTTGCGACTATTGTTCGATTCCCACGCAAGTGATTGAAATATTTAATATTTTCATTTCTTCGCTCTGGTAACCAGGCAAACTTATTAAGCAATGCCTCCAGAAAGTGAAGTAACGTAAGAACGACGTCGTCGTCGGCCTATATATATATATATATATAGTTATCTTAGGACATGTTTTCGTTTCTTCTTATCATAAGGTGTTTATTTAATAAATTACTTATACACAAAATAATAATCCCACTAACGCCTTTTGAAGGCCTTTATCTTTTTTAAAGGACAACATCGATGTCTCTAGCAGTAAGTCCGTGTGCAGGAAATCCATGCATATAGTCCAGTTGTGGCGCAGACGCACAAGGTGACAGTTCGGTTCGATTCGAAAATGAAATATTTAATATTTTCATTTCTTCACTCTGGTATCAAGGCAAAGTGCGGCGTTGACTTCCGTTTAACAGAATTTGGCGGAAAATGGAGAACGGAGCGTCTTCACACTAGATTCCCTCTACTTGATGTGTGCGGGATACAGCGTGAAACCAAAAAAATAAATATTTAATGCTAATTTCTTTTCTTAAGACAACTATGTAAATGTAAGAATAACATTTCGTTAAAAGTACCCAATTAAAGAGCTAATAAATGATTGTTCATTATTATTCAATTTAATCAAATAAACTTCTAATACCCTTTGATATCCAATTTACGCTTTGGTCCTTCCGCTTAATTTATTGAATTTAGTTCTACAGTTTTAGTTTAATGGCATACTGTTTTACATATTACATAATTAAAATATTGTAACAAAATGTTAATATTCAAATGTGAACACAACATATTTTATAATATTATTATACAATCATGAGAACCGACTTCACTCTTCCCTTTTTTTTATAAAAGCAGTAGCGCATATAAATAACAGGAAAGTAAGACTAAGTACATTTCTTGCGCGATACAAACTTTTGCAATTTCATAAAATTTTAATTTTAATACAACTTTTGAATAAAAATTCTAGTATCTTGTACGTATGTGTGTATTTAACATTATTAATTACCTTCTTTCTCCAGAACCGCAATACATAATTGAGATATCGTTAGATTTGTTGTAGCAGCCCAAGTGTTCCTAGATAAGTGTCGTTTAAAAAAAAGAAACATGAGGACGTTGCGTTTTTTTTTCGAATACATGGGTATCAAATTAAAGGCCTCAATATAAGGATTACAAAAACGTATATAATGATTAACATTACCTACTAGTAATACTAATAAAATCTAAAAACCCAATCGCATAAAACCAACACAAAAAACAAGCCCAAAAGTTCATTAGAAATTCATAAGTGTGTGATATACATACGATAGGAACGAGAAATAATGATAAACTTGTTACGCTAAGTTTTCGCCTGCAAGAAGTTAATAAATCTTTAATGGGTCTGAGTATACTTATATATAAAAAACCGCAGTGTATTCTAAGTTTGCCGCTACCATAATTTGAAGTATCTTTACTAACAAGTAAAAATACTAACAAGTAAAGCTTATTACACTGTTCAAGAATATGTAGAGGATAAACATGTATGGAGTTAATGTCTATTGAATGTCATACAGGATAGCTGCCAGTTAATGTAATAATTAAATACTACCATTGGCATTGAAAAGAGCAACTGTTGAGTTTCTTGCCGGCTCTTCTCAGCACAACTGCTTTCCGAACCGGTGGTAGCTTTTGTATTTTGTTTTTTTTTTTTTTTATGGAAAAGACACGGCAAACGAGCGTGCGGGTCACCTGATGGTAAGTGATTGCCGCCGCCCACGACCCCGTGCAACCCCAGAGGAGTTACAGGCGCGTTGCCGGCCTTTAAGGTGGGTTGGGCGCCGGGGCCCGGCAATACCTGATGCGAAACGCAGTGGCATAAAGCCACTACTTCACGCCGGTTTCACATGCCGGGGGTGGTAATGATCCGGTCGAGTCTGCCCGTGCGTGTTGCCATTGCTGGCGACGTGACTCTACCACACGTACTTTAGTCACCTCTTACGACACCACCAGTACCAGGATGATCCTATTCTAGGCCGGGATCACACGGCACAATATTTATAGTTTATATGTTCATTGACGATTCAAAAGTGCTTATTAGTCTTAGTCTATTAGAATAAAGAATATTTTGAATTAGAATTTATACAGTTGAGATCTATAATTCTTTAATCAATTCAATCTTTACAGACCCGTAAAATGTAACCGAATCCCGACTGTTAATCTAAATTTATTGTGCTTGATTTTTTTCCCTTTTTCCTTTTATGCAGTTGTGTTTTTTTTAATATAGTTTATAAATTAATTATAATTAATATTATAATAAAATATGATATACATAAGTAGTTGAGAAGTATGTGATATTTTTTACGTTCCTAAATAAACAGTTAGGAAATTTAAAAAATTCACACACTCTAGAGAATATATCTCATTTCGTTATAATATAAGATGAAATATTTAGGATTTTAATTTCCCCTCTTAACACATACCTATTGAACTCAGCGAAAAGTAGAAAGCGGAGTGTCTTAGCACTAGGTTTAGATTAACCAGATATTAGAGCGTATACTTCACGCACTAGGATAGTCTCATGTGTCATACAACATAAATCATTATTTCCATATATCCACGCGGGCTAAGTCGTAAATAAATTTGTATATAAAATTTAACAATGTTAGTCGCTTGTTTGTGCCGTTAGATAATGTTTTATTTTTAGCCAATTTATTAATAAATTATAGCGTTACATCCCTTACTATGTATATATATTATAGTATTAATAATAAACTGATTATAATATGAACATTCTATATTTTCTGTTCTATCTGTTAAAAAAATATTCAATATTTAAAATTATTACAAAATGTCACAAAGCCATTCAGGCGCAGTGGAATAAAGTGATGATTGTGGATTAATTTTCCATATGGTAAATGATTTATTTTCATATCTTTTAGATTAAGTGCGGCGTTAAGTTCTGTTACTCGACTAGCAACATTACGTTTTGGGTGGAGACATTAGAACGTAACATGTTGAAATAAGGTTCTGTCTGCCTGTCCTAATCTATGCGGGTACGAGGGGCTAAAAAAATACTATTATAACTATTTAATACCGGAAAACTTTCAAACTTGAACAATCAAATGTTAACAACTAAAAAACTTTGGTTCTCTTTTAAAAGTTTCGCTAACGAGTCAGTTTTCCTTTTGGCCTCATTTAACTATATCATATAACAAGATCCAGTTACTTGAGTAAACTTCTGAATCTTTCTTAACTTTCATTATTGAGCCTATACAAACAGATAATAGTACGTAGAGAAGTAAAAAAAATATTATTATGAGGAATATGCCTGCACTTGCTGCAATTAATAATTTTTTTCCCCCTCTTTAATAACAAATAGCGGCATTGAGTTCCAGCACTCAACACACAAATATCATTTAACTATACATTTAGTTTCTTCCACAGATCTACGTTTAAATCTTTAAATTATGCAACGGATTTTAACACACACATAATGTACATAAAAAAAATTGTTTCACGCTGTATCCTGCACACAGCATGATAGGCAGAGGGAACCTAGACTTAGGACACTTCGTTCCCCACTTTCCGTCGAGTCCTGGAGGCATTGCGTGTTGAGTGGCGCAACTCAACGCTGCGCTTTGACACCAAAGCGAAGAAATGAAAATGTTAATAAATATTTCATTTGCTCGAGTGCGGATCGAACCCAAAACCAGTCGATTTTTCAGTCACACCTTGTGTCCCGGATGTTTTAATATATTAAAAAAAAGAAGATATCAAAAAAAACCGCATTCACTCTGTATCCCGCATATCATAGAGTAGACAGAGGAACATACTGAACCTTGTGTTAAGACATTTCGCTGCAAGCTCAATTTTCGAAATATTAAGTGACAGAGATTAATACCGTGTTTTATTTACTTTTTAGAGCGAGAATATGAAAATAATTCATTCCTCTGAATACACAGCCGTCATATTTATTGGCAAACACTGTGCACCATGACGGCCTCAAGCTCGAGGGATTTGTAATATAGTAAAAAATATGTTTTTGTGCGCTTCTTCGATTAATAAGGGAAAGCAACCGTGCAGTCCTCGTGAGTGAAAACGCGAACCAATCTGAATTAACATAAATATAAATAGGAAAATAATCAAAATTTTACTTTTGTAATTATTTCTTAAGAACAATATTCATTATATTGAGGCCAGTAGTGGCGCAGCGGCACGAAGTGTGACTGCAAAACCGACTGGTTGTGGGTTCGATCCCCACCCGAGGAGATGAAATATTTACATAAATATATATTTCCATTTTCTTCGCTCTGGTATCGAGCCAGTCAGCCGGCCAGATCCAGCCAGCCAGCCTGCCACTCAACATACAATGCCTCCAGAATTCGGCAGAAAGTGGGGAACAGAGTGTCTTAACACTAGGTTCCTTCTGCCTACCCTGCTGTGTGCGGGATACAGCGTGAAGCTGATTTATTTATTTTATTTAATATTCATTATAAAATCTTGAATCGTACTCAAATTACTAAAAAATATTTAATAAAATTTCAAGTGGCCCTTAATGTACTTGATAAAAAATAGAAATCCCTTTTTTACACGTAACTCTAATACTAAACATTTTCTTTTACGTATAATTAAATAATATTCTAAAGTAAAATTACCCATTTTGAAATGTAATTTCTCAAAAGCCCCGTGTGGCCTAATGGGGAAAAAAACTTGAATTTGATCTTGATGGTTTTGAATTCAATTTCCGCTGGGAGAATAATAATAATTACTATTACAATTTTACATTGTTTGCACATATATAGTAACAAGACGCATAAAGCAGAGAAGACTTAATGTAATTACATTCCGTTCATCATTTTTTGCCCAAATTTCTAATGGCAGAACTCAACGTCGCTCTTAATCTTACTATCAGAGTGAGGAAAATTAAAATAATATTTTATTTTTGTCACTGTCGCGTTTACAGTTAGACATTATGCCACTACGAGGACATTTGATAAAAAGCCTCACCTCAATTAGGTTGTAAGTGGGGAACGGAATTGCTTTAATCGAGACTAGAGTGTTCTAGAACTACGATCCTAGGTTCCCTCCGCCTCCGCCAAGGTAAAAAAATAATAGTAATCTTTGACAAGACAAAGCTTTCGCCAATGACTCAAAGTTGGGCAAAAAGTGAAAAATAGATTGTCTTAAAACTGTATTTCTTCTTTATATTTCGTTACATGCAAAAAATATATATCGCTAACATAAATACAGCTACACATACTAACATAATCAACTTGTTATATTTGATAAGTTCTTTGAATTAAAATAGTTTCATTTAAAATTGTTATATTTGGTTATATGTTATGTCACGTTCGCACGTCCCAAGACAATTTGTCGGTTCCAATAATCAAACGTGCTCTGACTGTCCAAGCATTTAATTTTTTTGCTACTATAACTACTACAATATTTTCACGCTTTATCGTTTATCGTATGTTGGCGGAACTCAACACCGCGCAATGTCTACCAGGGCTGGGAAATGAAATTGTAAGTAAATTAAAATAAAATTAAATCAGCTTCACGCTGTATCCCGCACACAGCAGGGTAGGCAGAAGGAACCTAGCGTTAAGACACTCTGTTCCTCATTTTCCGCCGAGTTCTAGAGGCATTGCGTATTAAGTAACACGTAACACCAGAGCGAAAGAAATGAAAATATCAATCTAAATAAATATTTCACTTACTCACTCGAGTAAGTGAAGAGTCGAATTGTAAATGGGAATCGAATACGTAACCACTCTGTTTACAGGCATACGCTTTTATACTGCACCGCTTACGGTCTCTCACGACAAATACTACAAGCGTAGCTACGGATTCGACCCCTTCAAAGCGCAGCGTTAACTCCCGCGACTCGACACAGAAAAAAGAAAGAGCCATATTTACATTAAAACATATATTTTTTTTACAGGGTATTAAATTAAAATGAATATATACACTTTAATTAAAATCATCGCGAAAAATACGTAGCAGTTTCCTCCACAAAGAGCCTAACTCTTATAGTTCTTTATAAACTCGCTGTATTCTACTTTCTCGATTTATAACTGCAGTTTTTAATGCTTGGCTTTGAATAAGCTTAAAAGTAAAAAGAAGGCATAGCGGCATCTAGTTAAACGGATTTTAATTAGGCGAAAGCAATAATTGTTTTTTTTTTAAATGTAGGTATTCTTACTGGTATATAAATGAAATGTATGTACATTGAAGAATGCTTAATTTTGAGTACATGTATTTAAAGCCAGAGTTTTAAAATGTAAAATTTTATATTTTTGTATACCTAGAAATAGTATAAGGTATAGTAATTAAGATCTTTTAGCATGAAAGTAAACAATAATGTATATATGTTTATTTTTTTAGCTTCACACTGTATCTTGCAAATGATAGGTTAGACAGAGAGAACTTGGAAATCTAGTGTTAAGACACTCCGTTATTATTGAGGCAATCCGTTTGCCACTTTCCGCCAAATTGTGTACATACTACGTACGGCATACGTATCTATAATATATATAGATCTCTTATCTATATCGAACTCAAGTCACCACTACTGAATAGAAAGTCAAAATTGGGCATGTAAGTTGGTCAGAGAGAAGGGAACATAATCAAATAAATCAGTTTCAAACTGTATCTCGTATACAGAAGGGTAATCAGAGGGAACCAAGTATTAAGACACTCCGTTCTCCGAATTTTTCGATGAGCAACGGAACTGAAACCTGGTATTTTCCATCCCATCTCCTGATATGCACTCAAGCAAAGTTGCGAAAAACGACTATAGTTATTAAACTACACTTAGTAATAGAAATTTCTGATTGAACTATAAGATATAATAACGCACAAAAAGATTGATAATATATTTTGTTCGAATTATAATATGAAAGGCATAATTTATTTAGCAAAACCATTAAATATATACTCAAAATAAATGAATTGTGCAAAAAATTAAATCTTAATTAACCGTCAGTATAATGAGCTGTCTCGGGTAACGTTATAATAAAATGAAAATGACTGTAATTAAGCTATTGAGTTAATTTTCGTCTATTTTAATGAGGGTCTAACAAAAAGGTTTTTCGACTTAGAAACTGGATACGTGTAATGTTGTACAATGATACAATGATGTTGATAATAATCTAATGTGGAAAGTAGATTAGATTCATTCTCTTGATACGATGGTAGGACATTCAGATTTTGCCATTTTTAGGCTTCACTTTGTATAAGCAAAAATAATATGATACGATAGTAAACATATAAATCTTATAATATATTTTCCTAATTTCACCTATTTTATTTATATTCATATTCTATCAGAGGCCAGTCGTGGCGTAGGGGCACAAAATGTTACTGTCGACTGATTGTGTGTTCGATTCCCACTTGAGTAAATGAAATATTTATTTAAATATATATTTTTATTTTTTCGCTCTGGTGTAGAGGTAAAGCACGGTGTTGAGACCCGCTTCTCAACGCGTAATGCCTCCAGAATTCGGCGGAAAGTGGGGCACGGAGTTCTTAACACTAACTTCCCATTACCTACCGGGTTACAGCATAAACGGACAGGGAGAGCCTACCGAAAAACCTACCATTTTCGATAAAAAAAAATGTTATATTACAAAGAAAACATAATATAACTTCGTTTCAAAAGAGAATATTACTTTCAATTGAAATAAGAAATCTGCAGAGTCGTATATGATGAGTATGAAAAGTTTGTTTCGCAAATAGCTTGTCGTCCTCGTTGAATTGGCTTTACTCACGTTATTGACTCGAACTGAGATTAATAATACAAACATAATCATAATGTAAAATAGATCCCTTTACCTTTATTATATTGCATATTAAAAAAACCGTCGTGACGCAGTATGATAATGTCTGATTCGACTTGATTGGGTTGAGTTCCGGAAATCAATGATTTCTCAAGAATTGTCGTTGGACGGGGAACGAAGTGTCTTAACTAGGTTCCTTTTGCGTACTCTGTCATGCGGGAAAAACTTGAAGCTGTCATTTTTTTCCAAACATATAAGTAGTAGTAGTAAGGTAAGCGAGTTAAGTAGGTGCCACAAAAAACCACAACGCTTAACGATTTTCTTCAAATAGAAGATGCAAATTAAACACAATTTCTTCGTCCTAACAAACGTATAACAGATGACATAAAAAATATTATTTTAAATATGTTTTTTTTATTCATTACAACCTTAAGATGTGAGCAGTCAAATAAATTCCAATTATGCCTTATAGAGATGAAAATTATATTTTATTCATATAATTTAATCAATAAATAAAAACGGCATCTGAAGATCGTTCTCAAGATATATCTCAGAGTTGAAAGCGGTTCTTATAACCCGTACTTATATATATGGGCCTAGGTTTATCTGGCAGCTAGTGTTCTCTTATATAAATTATACGATAGACATCTATCTATACATAACCATTGTGGTTGTCGGACATTAGTCAAGACTGATTATAAAACCAGGCTCAATATGAAGTAGTTTACAGGATTTGGAGGTTATCATATTTATATTAATAATGAGTTTAATGTAACCTTGTCTGAGATTGCATTGAATTAAAGCTTACATTGAGCTTACAAGAGTGGAGTCGAAATGGATTTATTAGTAGAATGTCTCTGTTTACTCCACATAAAGTAGACGATATAAAAAATATTATATATATATATATATATATATATATATATATATATATATATATATATATATATATATATATATATATATATGTTACTGTAATATACAATCAAAAAGCAGGTATATGAGATAAATATATATGATATCATTTATATCAAATAAATAATATAAGAATTAATATGTTTTATACAGTTAAAGTATTTGTCCAATTTTCTTTTCCATTTTCAGCTTGAATTATTTATTATCATATAAGATTATAGTAAAGGTATATTTATTTATTTTCTTTGACAACTTTGAGCTTTTTATTTTCATACTATAATTAAATTAATACAATAATTTAATTAACGATAAATACTAATATCAATTATTTTATTCAAATTTTAGTCTCTAATCAAAATTTAGCGGTAATGTTTACTTTTAAATAATAATATAATTCATATTATTTAAGTATAATTTTTTTTGTTACGATTTATATTTATATTTTAGAAAAATATTTCTTACCAAAAAAAAATATTTTATATAACATTCAAGATGAATATTCTCTTCAAAACTTACCAACTATACTGTGTCCTTTACATAATCATAACGTACAACAATAATCACTTAAAATGGCATAAAATATAAAAAAAATGATAACCACAAAATATACGAAAACGAACTTTAAGTAACAAAAACTTATATTTCAAAGGTCTAAAGTGCGGAGCATCTATGACGCGCATGGGCCCCGACGTCCGCGGGATAACTGCGGCTACGGCGTAGCGCTACGCAACAGGCATGGCTACGATTTATACTCGTAGCAGGCAATAGTTTGAACTCGTTCGTATTTCAAATTTTTGACATAATTTACTTTACTAAATTTATTTAGTTGGGCTTTGGATTGTTTATTGTTTTATGAAATTACAGGGATGTTTCCAAATTGGCACAATGACCGCATATTGAGTTGCGTAACATAGTGAATAAGAAAAAAATCTTTTTTTTGTCTTTTATACGTAGTACATACGTAAAGAACGACATGAAAAATTTTGATTATTTGTATAAATAATCTAGATATATAATATAGCCTTTGAAACTAGCTCATCTTTGATGTTTTTTTCTAAAACTAATAAATACGTTTTCAGCTGATTCTGAAAGAATCAGTTTCTAAAGTAATGAACTTCACAACGTAGAGAAAACCCTTTTTTTAAATGTATTTAAGTCGTTGAGATGAGGTTGTAGTTAAGGCCAGTCGTGGCGCAGAGGCACGAAGTGTGACTGTAAAACCGATTGGTTGTGGGTTCGATCCTCACTCGTTTCGAATATTTCAACTAGAGCAAGCTGTCTTTTTACATAATTTTTGTCTTATGATATGATCAGAGGTTTCTTTATAAGTTCTAAAGTAGTTCAAGCAACACATTTACCAAATTACAATAGATAATATTATTTGATTTGTCATTGTAAGTACTATGCTCTACCATGGATATTGAACTCATGGCTAATGGCACGAAAAACTGAGTTTAAAGTCATGATGTCCTTTAAACTACGTGTTCAAAGTTGTTATCTTTTTTCAAATCTGCAAGAGTACCTACAATACAAAAAGATACAAAAAGATATCTAGGGAAGTAATTTTAATAATTTGATAACATGTCGCCTTTGATAACTCTAGGACTCTTAGAAAATAATGGTCTTCTTCGCTGGATGTGCTTATAATTTGTACTAATTATTACAAATAATAATTACTTTCTAGAAAATTTAGATATTCATTTATCTTTATGTTATAAAAATCTTTATATTTTTACTATATTTTTGGCCATCGCCAAAGTTGGCACACTCATATTTAGACGAATGAATGAAATATTTATTTAATAAAAAAATATATTTTAATTTTTCATTAGGCCAAAAAAATATAAATGAAATGATTATTGTGATTCGCGACGGGCATTTATGAAGCTATATAAAATATAAGTATTTTTTAATATATTTCGTCAATATCGATATAATATTTTTAAAAATGTGTAATCTCCTTCATACACGATCTTTTGGGTAATTTCAATCGGTGGATACCAAAATACTATTAAACATAGAGTAATCGTTTTATTTTGTATTTAACAACTATACCTTTTACTTGGCAAATGTTTGTAAAATTTTAGGCTCTTAGAACTTTTTTAAAAACTTGTTTAGCTTTAAACCTACACAAAAAGCTTTAACTAAGCAAATATCATAAATTCTGTCGGGATTGCATCAACAAACGTCACGTTGACAGTCAGATTCTGACCAAACTTTTATTTATAAGTAATAAGTTGAATTTATTTTATATGCAATAATAAATTACAGTTAGACAGGAAGAAGGATGCCTGATGGAAAGACAGTTTCCGCTATGTAATAGTAATTTATAACGTTGAAAGAATTGAAAATATAGTGTTATTCTTGAATGTGTACATTAATAAATCAAAATTTAAATACTCCGAAATTTTTACGTTTTGTAAATTATAATTATAAATAAAGGAAATTCAATTCCATAAAAAAGCTTTTTTTAGTTTAGTTTTGCCCTCTTTGTGTAATTTTTTTTACTATTCTACTTTAGAGTTTTGTTAGTAAAAAATCTAGGTTTTTCTGTTTAAGTCCATGTCTGTGGCTGTGGCCTGTGAAAATGACAATGAAAAAGAAGAAAAAAATTGTTTCACGAAGGTTAATAGTCAGAAATTTTACATTTTACTTAATTTTTTTGAGGCCAGTAGTGGCGCTGGGGCACAAGTGAGTGACTGTATTAACTGTGTGAAGTGGTTCGATCACCACTCAAGGAAGTGAAAAATTTATTATATTAGATTAGAAATATTTATTTAAATGTATATTTTCATTTCTTTGGTCCGGTATTGAAGCAAAGCGTGGCGTTAAGTTCCGCCACTGATTACGCAATGCCTGAAGCTGATTGATTTTTTTTTACCTTATTTTAGCCATATACATATTTAGATTGATAGAAATTAAAATATTTCAAAAAAGTTGCCTGACACTATGTCTGTAATGCTTTCATTATATTTACTTCTATATATATAAGCCAGCTATCAAAATGAATTATAGTCTATGCTGTGCACAGGTTTAATAGATACAAAAACAAAAAAGTCCAAAGTTGAGGCCAGTCGTGGCGCAGTGGCACGAGGTGTGACTGTAAACCGACTGGTTGTGGGTTCGATCCCCACTCGAGGGGATGAAATATTTACTTAAATTTATATTTCCATTTCTTCGCTCTAGTGTCGAGATTAAGCGCGGCGTTGAGTTCTGTAACTCAATACGCAATGCCTCCAGAATTCGGCAGAAAGTGGGGAACGGAGTGTTACCCTGCTGTGTGCGGGATACAGCGTGAAGCTGATTTATTTTTATTTTACAAACAAACAAATATTAACATCTATTCAATAGTTCCGAAGATTTTAATATAGAAACGTACAAACAAACATACAATAATTACAAAAATATTATCACGTAGATTCACACTTATACATTAGTAGTAGCTTCTTACAAGTATAGATATTCATATTATAGATAAACCAAATTTTGATAATTGTTACACATTAAGTTATTTTATCTTTATTGTTATCTATAGATAAGTCGTCTGAATCAGTTAGTCGATAGTTTCATACTTTATTGATATATTATTTTATCATTAATCATTACATTAATTGTTAGCTGAAGAAGCTCAATAACTTTACATAATAAAATAATAATTTTTATTAATAATTAAAACTAAATTATAATATTCATCTAACTTATTATTACCCCTAATAGAACAATGTGATTTTATTTATTATTTAGTTTTTTACGATATACACATTTTAGGTGACTTGTCCTACTTGTCTGCGAGTTGCAATTTCAATTTATGTCATATTTTTATGGGATATTCTTATTTACATATTATATCTTTGTTTTATCAATAAAAATGGATGAATTGAGTTTCACCAGTCAATTTTCTAGAAAATTGAGTGGGAAGTAGGAAATGGAGCTTCTAAGCATTGGGTTCCTTCTTTCCATTCTGCTAAGCAAAAAAAAGCGAGAAGCTGTGTAAGCATCCATTAATAAGGAGTATATTGAGTTTTAGTGCACATATAATAATAATAATAATTTTATGCGTTTTTTTCTTTACGCTAATAATAGTTTGTATTTTTCTTTGTCAGGCAATTGCCAGTTTAAGAAGAATTTGGAATACAGAAAATTCATACAACTATCAAGCTAAGTTCAAAGTCGTTTTTTGTATGGTGAGATACATACAAAAAATATAACCTATCTACAACAATTTTTTTGGAGCTCTAATATTTCGAAATAACATCAGCTTATTCTTGCTGACCTAATTCCGGAGTAATTTGATTAACACTAACTATCGAGCTGAAAAGTGAACCCAGAATAATGAAAATAAAAAATACTCCCGACCTGCATCTAATAAGTGATGCCAGGTAACACATGTAAAATATTCCTAGAGTACACAGGAATTATAAGGGAGACCATCTAAGTCAACCATGCAATCTAATCAAGAAGACCTCTGATTCGAATCTGTAGGTCTGCTAAGGGTGTTGATCGAAGATGCAATAAGAAAATGTAATAACTAGGAGAGAAACCAGCAGAATTCACCAGCAGAGTCGACCTCTTCTAGTACTATAACGGCCCATACTCATGTGACGGCACCCAGTCAAAAGCTAGCGAGAAAAGAAGATCCCTGAGAAGATCACGACGTGACACGCGTGCTTCCATCGCTTCCATACCCCCCAAAAACCTGTACATGGGCTATACGCAACCAGAGAAATCAGAGCCCATCAGACAATTGTTCCCACTACCACTATATTACGGATAACAAATCTAATTTAACAGATTATTGTTTTTACATTTAAAATACGAGAATCAAATGAATGAGAAATATATACTTACAAGTTACTATATAAGTGAAACAATAATAATTATATAAAAAATTAATCACTATAAACTGATATTGAAGCAGACATCTAAAAGAGATTATGATATTATTATCTATGTTGCCAATAGGAACTTTTACATACAATTAACATTTGAAAAGATAATTATCAATTCAGAAAACGTAATGATATGTATCTAAATAAAGGAATATTTTTTTAAATTTTTTAGCCTCACTCTTTATCCCTAGCGGGGAAGCTAGAGTGAACGAAATGTCAAACCCTACAGAAATATTTTTAATATTAATTAAATTAAAATAATTGAAAATGACTATAGTACTTATTTAAGGCCGTGGTAGCGCAGGTGCAAAAGCGTGCGACTATAGTGAGTTCGATTCACACTCGAGGGAATTAATTATTATTATTATTAATATTTTAAATTCCTAGTCTTCCTTCAATTTCCGAACGGAGAGAGACAAAAAAACAATTGCCTGCCTAGCCTTCAATTTTCGAAAAACAAACGTTAAGCTAAAAAATATATAAAAAATTGGTTATCTTTAATGTACTCGTAAGTTTACGGAGGACAATTTTTAAATACATTAATGAAAAATTGAATACTGCAAATACATGAATTGAATTTCATGCAAATTTATGAATTGAATTAAATTAAAATAAATAATATCATTATTTTTTATAATACAAAGAAGAAGTTAATTAAGTTTTACATTTCGGTAACTGGTGCTCATCGATTTATAAGACGTTATCACATTAAAAAACATATAATTTTCCCACGTAAGGAACCCACAACTATCATCACATACTGGGCCATGATTATGTTAAAATATATTTTTTGGCGTAGTATAACCATATTTACCAGATTTAAACCTTTCATGTTCCGTTGGTAGACAAAACACGTTGTTAAGTTCCGTGACAATATTATAATGTTTTATTATTTGAAATTTACAATGCACTTAAGATAAATAAAATGTGTTTATAGCGCAGCTTTTATACGACATTCAATTGGAATTGAGAGCATCTTTTGTATTATTCATACTTCTTTTCAACCGACACCGTTGAAAAGTAACTCTACGTACGATGTTACTGACTCCTGTTCTTATTTTAATATTATATACATAATAACTTCACTTTGTTTACCAGAGCGAACATATGAAAATAATTCCTTTTATTTCGGCCTTCAGGCCAAATTTTTAACCCAGACTAATGGACAATAACAATATGTCGAACAGTTTGTAAAAAAATAATATAGAAATTCTAGTATTTTTGGTTCTCATTGAAACTAAGAGCAGGTATCAATTCTGATTTAAATAATTTTTAGGGTTCCGTGCCTTTTAAGAAAAAAAGGAACGCTTATTACAGTACTTTGTCCATCTATCTGTTAAAATTTGGTATTAAAACCGCTAGTTCAAGTGAGGTGTCAGATGAAAGATCTCTGGCGAAGCGAAGCTTGAATTTCAGAAAAAGTCTCCTCCTTTTTCTGAGATTCAAGCTTAGCTTAGCAATATTTATACGGAACCCTCGGTAGGCGAGCCCGACTCGCACTTTTAATTTTCTTAGTTTTTAGACACTCCATCCTACGATTCCATATGGCTGTCGTGGTGCAGTGTACAATCGTGGGTCTATAAGCACTGCGGTTGAGGGTTCAATTCCCAGTCGGGAGATTGAAACTGTAAGTCGAGTGGATGAGCTAAATGCCTTATTTCATCATACAAAAGTGGAAAAATAAAACACAACCTCATAAATTATGCGTGATTCAATTTACGAGTATATACAAAAAATTAGAATACAGAAATACCACAGTATGAATGTACGTAGCTATTATGTGCTTAATCTGGTACGTGCTTAAAATGGTACAAAAAATTAAAACATGCAAATATTTATTTAGGGACTCAATCCATCAATGATGTCAGACATAATCTTTTCTTAATTTGTAGACTGATTTGTTTTCCAGATAGAATGAGCGATTGGATTTGCTTAGATTGTTTTATGTTAAAAAATGTAATAGGCTAACAAAATGTGGAAGACATTTTTTTTGTGACGCAGTTGGTCCGATTGTGGATTCAAATTCAAATGTAACATTTCATTATTATATTTTCAATTTTATGGAGTTGGCCTTTATATAAATGCATGGCGTTGAGCTCTGTTACTCAAGCAGGGATAAGAAAAGTATCTCGAAATATTAACAATGGAGGACGGACTGTTTTGGCAATAGGTTCCCTTTATAAGAGATAAAGCGTGAACCTATAAACAAAGAGAACAGAGTGATCTACTAATACGTCCTCACTATTCGCGGAATATACTTAATCATAAAAGTAAAGAAAAGAATAGAATTCGTCATATTTGCTTTTGTAAATTGTAACGTTATTATTATTATTACACATAAAGTTTATATATCACACGCAAATGTTACTTTAATTTTTTTACTTCTTATAAAAGCGCGGCGTTGAGTTCCGCCACTCAACGTAGTACGTTGAGTGGCGGTACGCCTACAGAATTCGACGGTAAGTGGGGAACGGAAGTGTCTTATGAAAATGGAATGTCTTTACACTGGGTTCCTTGGTTCCCTATGCCTACCCTGCTCTGTGCGGGATACAGCGTGGAGCTAAAGAAAATAACTTTCTAACAAACTTAACTCTTTTTTAAATCATTCCAGCACTAACACAGTTATATGTGAAACAAAATTAATCCGAAAACGTATTTGGAGTTTTACAATTATGATGTACTTTTGAAATGAAAAATGTGTATTTTAAATTTTAAACGCAAAGGTTTCATTTATAGTAGCAATTCAGATTGCATCAAGAGTTGAAATTTTTTTGTGAACATGTTCACTCAAAGACCCGAAGTATGTATATATGAATTGTAGCCGACAATTTTGTTTGAGTGGCAAGTAAAGTCTTGTGTTTTTTTCCAGTTTTCGTGGGAATTTCCAGATATCCTTTTCTTATGGTCCCCTAAATTCAACTTTCTACATTTAGTAGTTTTAAATATGCATTGGCTGTCATCATTGGAGTCATTCTGTAAGTAATACATTTTTTTTATGTTTTTTTTTAGTTTCACGCTGTATCCCGTATGTAGCAAAGTAGGCAGCCTAAAGTTAAGTCTCCCTACTTTGCACTGAATTCCGGAGGAACCGTAACATTCAACGCTGCGAAAATATTAAATATTTAATTTCTTCAAGTGGAAATCGAACTCCACAATTTACAGTCACACGTTTGTGCCCGTGTTATACGGCTGGGCTAGATCTTTTTTTTTTATGGCAGAGACACGACAAACGAGCGTGCGGGTCACCTGATGGTAAGTGACTACCGCCGCCCACGACCACGTGCAACCCCAAAGGAGCTACAGGTGCGTTGCCGGCCTTTAAGATGGGTTGGGCGCCGGGGCCCGGCATCACCTGATGCGAAACGCAGTGGCATAAAGCCACTACTTCACGCCGGTTTTAAATGGCGGGGGTGGTAATGATCCGGTCGAGTCTGCCCATGCGTGTTGCTATTGCTGATGACGTGACTCTACCACACGTACTTTAGTCGCCTCTTACGACACCACCAGTACCAGGATGATCCTATTCTAGGCCGGGATCACACGGCACGGATCATATATAAAAATTAAAAGTTCATGTGGATCGTCTAATGTAATACGTTATCAGTTACCTTTTAATACATAAAATAACAGATTTTTTGTATTTTTGACGTTAAAAAAGAATTTTTCAAAGTTTTAAATCAAATATATTTTTTTTAAATTTTAAAGTGTCATTTCACACTAAAAAAAGTATATTTAAAAAAAAACATAAAAAATAGACAAAAAAAATATAACTTCTTTTTATTCTGCAAGAAGGAGGCGATTCGTGACGTCCCGTCAAGTATATGGAGATAATCATATAATCATGGTCTGAGATTATTTAATTAAAATATCATTAAAAATTTACATTAATAATAAATATTTTGCTTTTTGGAAAACAATATAAAAATTTGAACGTAGCGGTACATTTGAGCCCGCGCCTCTTTAGAAACCGTCCAAGTATTCTGAACAACTATGCCATACGTTCTTATCGAGCTACGTTGAAATTCTTATACGCTTATTACAACTTATTTATGTTGTTAGTATTTCTGTACAGAGATTTTTACAAATTTTCGCTACCCAAAGAAATTAACTTAAAATGATCTAATAATAAATAGGTACTATTTAAACATTTTTAAAGTGTTATTACACACTTAGGATAGAAAAAACTTATTAAGAGAACGTATAAAAATTTGAACGTAGAACGTAGTTTGGACGTCATTAATAATCAATATTAGTCACTACCCGTTATTATCTAATCTAAAATTTGTAGACTGTTTGATATATTATTTTGAGTAATTATTCATAATTGTAATGATGGGAAAAATCATTTCATTTGCCTAAAAATAAAAAAAAATCTACCAACATCTATATGTATAGTTTTAATAAAATCATAACGGAACGATGTCTGTATATGGATGAAATAAGGTAAGAAAGTAAGATAAGAAAACCATTTATTGGGGGCCTTCATAACACTAGAAGCGGATAGTGATTAAGGCTTTTGTGAACCGCCGTCGTGGCTAGTACCTATGTCCCATTCTACTTATTATGATGACTGTTGGTATAAGGCATGAAAGTTTTTATTAAAATGATTCGTAAAATGAACAAAACGCATTTAAATATCATTTTAAAACATTTTTTTTTATCTTTAACAAATATAAAAATAGCAAAAAAAAACAAAGCACGCAGTACAAAACCGATTATTTTTTGGTTTCATATTAAAATCGTAAGAACTTAACTCTTATAAGATTATACGATACTAAATTAGTTAAAATTATCATAAGACCAAGTAATGCAGTAATATTCTTCATCAGTGCCTTTGTTACAGATAGTTTTTTTGCATATGTAGTAATTCAAAGCTGCTTTCCTTTTATTTTGAGTATTTTGGCTTTACGTGCGGCGTTGAGTTCCTACACAAAATATACAATGCCTCCAAATTCGGCGGTAAATGCTAGGCTCCCAGGTTCTACCTTTCACAAGATTTGTCTGACCTGGATCTCTAAAATTAAGTGAATCGGCAACGGCACTTAGAAGGAAAATTTCGCCGTCAATAGTTAGTATGGTTCTAGAATGTAACAAACTGCGAAAATTGAAATCATTAATTGAATGAATTCAACGTCTACCAGAATAGGGAGAATCAAAATAAAATTTTAACATATTCTTTCTCCCAAGTGGAATGAAACATAACGAGCAGCCAACAACGACATTTACACTTAAACGCTGTGCAACTTCGCCACGACGGCCTTCTGTATCATTATCGTATCATATCATATATTCATTAGATAATTATAAAAATAATGTTATAATCCGTCGATCAGACAAACATTATTTATCGTAATTGTGATATTGATAACTATATAAATTTGTGTAAACTTCACATGTTCCGTATGAGCGAATAAGTTTGAGGATTTAAAAAAAAACAACTTAAACCATTATTTTAAAGGAATCTTTGTATTGTTCTGATTTTTACTATATATTAATGTAATATTTGTGCTTACAGTCCTTGTGACACAAAATTTGTGACTCGTGACTCGTGACCATGTCTTCTCACGCTGTAGAGACGTCGAGATCAAATATAAATCAAATTATAGTCCTTGTGACACAAAACTTGTGACTCGTGACTCGTGACCATGTCTTCTTACGCTGTAGAGACGTCGAGATCAAATATAAATCAAGCTTCACGTTTTATCCGGTATGTAGAAGGTGTAAAGCAGGGTAGGCAAAGGGAGAAAGGGGAGCTAGTATTAAGACACTCTGTTCCCGTTAAGACACAAAGAACTTAATTCGGCGTGTTGAGAGGCGAAAAGCAAGAACATAGAAATATTAAATATTTCATTTTCCCCGAGTGGGAATTAAACCCACAAGGCAACTCGAGCTTACAGTCATATTTTTGTGCCACCGGACTACGACGGCATCAATGAAAATAATTAATCTTTAATTAAAATAATTCTTTCCTCTTTTTTCATTATAATATGACAATATGATTGGTATTTTCTTATTATAATGAAAAAAATCTAAGTTATTCTGTATTTTATGGTAAGATAATATCTTATTATATCTTATTATTGTAAGGAGCAAAATTAGCACACAAATTTATAATATTGCCGAATTAAGATTGAAATCCAGCATTTTACACAGAACAAAACTGATTTTTTTTTCTGCTAATAGTTGGAAATACATTAATAAATATTTTTTAAATTTAAGAAGAAAGCCTTGTAACAATTTTTAATTTAACAATTAAATTTATGAACATTTAATGACCTGAATTAATTAATTTCATGACCTGAAAATTAATTATACCTGTATCTGAGGCCAGCGATTGTTTTAAATTATTGTGATATTTGCCGTGTGATCCCGGCCTAGAATAGGATCATCCTGGTAATGGTGGTGTCGTAAGAGGCGACTAAAGTGCGTGTGGTAGAGTCACGTCGCCAGCAATGGCAACACGCATGGGCAGACTCGACCGGATCATTACCATCCCCGGCATTTAAAACCAGCGTGAAGTAGCGGCTTTATGCCACTGCGTTTCGCATCAGGTAATGCCGGGCCCCGGCGCCCAACCCAGCTTAAAGGCCGGCAACGCACCTGTAGCTCCTCTGGGGTTGCACGGGGCCGTGGGCGGCGGTAATCACTTACCATCAGGTGACCCGCACGCTCGTTTGCCGTGTCTTTTCCATAAAAAAAAAACAAACTATTTATTTTAAAACTGTACGTTTTTTGAATTTTGATCGATTGCGCTATTGTTGTTTCATATCAAAAATAAAGTTCAATTAAAGACACCGTCTTGATCACAGGGACGACAAACAGTGTTGTTCTCACCCTTCCTGAAACAATTTTTTATTTACTAACACTTGTAACGCTCAAAATGAAGTCATCATGGAGTAGATTTAGCTAAATAATCGACTATAAAATCTAAAATGAGTACACGTGAGAGCCTCTCAATAATAATTTGAATCAATTGTGTCTTTGTGGATTGATTATGAAGATAGTAGCGGTTCGAAAGCAGAATATTTCTGGGCAACATGAAACTGAAGAAGATGTAATTTCTTACCCTAATAAAATGTAGTAGACGAAGTCTTACTATGGGTAAAAATTGATATAAATGGCCTTGCAGTTTTATAATTTCCATTTAGTAATTTGGTTGATTATGCTATCGTTGATTAGAACAGTTATTAAAATTTTATTATAAATTAAATGTTGTTTAGTTTGTTGAAAGAGTTAAGGCTGATCTCAAGTATTTTTGGCAAAAATATTTTTACTTTTGATTAATTAAAAAATATAAAGCTCTTTGGAATAAATTAATATTACAAACATAGTTGTTTTATTTATCTAAGCCTGCTTAACTTAAATAATAGTAAAACATACCATTAATGTCCATAATTTTCTCCTTACATATACATGAAGTTATGGGCCCCTTAGACGCCACGTCAGTGCTAAAGTGATAAAAAAATCAATTCAGTAGTTAAAGGGTAAAAGGAAAAAAATATAAATCACATAACATGAGGTCAATTTGACTCACGGTGGTACTTTAAAATTAAAAAGCAAAGCAGCAGACACAAACACATACAAACACAAGTAATGAACAATACTTACTTGTGACGAAATTGCGATTTTGACATATTACAAACTTTTGTCTAACTATAAAAAAGAAATAACAAATACTGGTGAAGCCGTAGATTGAATTAGTATAATCAATTGTGGTAATTATCAGTTGCTTATTCAATTACTGAATCCTAATTTTAGTGCCACATAAGTTAATATATTGATAATAATTTTTCATTATAAAAGAGTGTCAGTTGGGCTGCATGTTGGACCACATGTGTACACAGGTAGGCTTAAAACATTATTCTAAAGATTAACGCTGAGTTTGCAATTTAATTTTTTCATGTAGTGGAATATATTCTCGATTAGAATATTTAATTCTATATAACTTAAATATACATAAGTCACAAATCTGTCATGATGGAAATTTGGGTGCGGGCGTTTCAAATATTACCCATTGATAATATTTTAAAATAATGTGAATTTTAAATATTTTTTATCTTTTCTGATAGAAGCCATTTAATTATCCGGAATTGTCAAGGTTATAAGAATCGTGGAATAATATAGATTTTACTGACGATGTGATATGATTTTGGTTTCGAATACCATTCATCCAGACCGCATCGTGTAACGTATAAGTGTTAATATCGATACAAAAAAAATGGTTCTTTTTAGGGTTCCGCATCTTTTAAGATAAAAAGGAACCCTAAGATCACTTTGTTGTCCATCTGTCTAGGATGAGCCTTTATCTCAGGAACGCTTAGGGACATCGAGTTGAAATTTATTATTTCTTCATTCACTCAAAAAAAGATATGGCGAACTATATTTATATATATGTCAAATAAACATAATAATATAATAAATATTGTATTTTATTGTATTGTATTTTACGTTTAAATTTTACATACATATATGTAAGTGACTCGTTTGTTTATGATAACGTGCAATTTACATAAAAGAAATTATTACTCATAGCGTGTATAATTTGTATGACAATTTAACGGTTATTATACTATAAATATAATATGAAATAGCTGACAGTATTTTTAAACCGGCCAACTCAACCCGTTTATAATATGGAACGAAATATTCATATTATTAAGCCCTCGTGATGCAAAGGGATAATTCGTAGTATATACGATGGTTGCGGGTTTGACCACGCTCGAAGAAACGAATTATTTATACCGCTGTGGCACCACATGCCGCGAGGTACAACAGTCCTGCCACTCAATGAAATGTTTGTAATTCAGACGGAAAGCGGAGTGTCTTACTCATTAGGTCTTTTTTAAAATCTCAATGCTTTCAAATTCAAAGTCTTAATTAAAATTTTAATACAGTAGGACATAATAATCTTTAAAAAATATATTATCTAATCAGGATTTAATTGATATCTGTATGTAGATATTACCAATAAATACAATGAAATTTTTTTATTATTATTTTTACTTACGGTTTTTGTGTGTTCTTGTAGTAATCTTTTTTTTTTTTTTTTATGGAAAAGACACGGCAAATGAGCGTGCGGGTCGCCTGATGGTAAGTGACTACCGCCGCCACGGCCCCGTGCAACCCCAGAGGAGTTACAGGTGCGTTGCCGGCCTTTACGATGGGTTGGGCGCCGGGGCCCGGCATTACCTGATGCGAAACGCAGTGGCATAAAGCCACTACTTCACGCCGGTTTTAAATGCCGGGGGTGGTAATAATCCGGTGGAGTCTGCCCATGCGTGTTGCCATTGCTGGCGACGTGACTCTACCACACGTACTTTAGTCGCCTCTTACGACACCACCAGTACCAGGATGATCCTATTCTAGGCCGGGATCACACGGCACAAAATCTTCGTTCCACTTTCGATTCTTCTTTTTAAGTCTTGATATCAGGCATTACTGAAAACTCATTCTGGTCATTCTTTTGCCACCTTATTTTATTTTTATATTTATGATTAACGTTCCGACTATATTTCGTTTTCCTACCGTTCTATTATATCTATTTTTCATATCCTATAATTAAATATTGCCGTATTCATATTTCTTCCTCAGTTCGTGATCAGTTAGCAAATGAAATAATAAACCTTTATTCAACCTTATTACAACCAAAATTAAATTTAAATATTATTCATTGAGGACAAGCACTTTTGAATCATTAAGTTACATAAAAAAATCAGTAGCGTCAGTCCTACAGCAACCTACGTCTCTAAAGGAAATGCTGATTTTATTATCACTTATTGTCCCTATTAGTATTCGGTACAATTAAGTACAAAAATACATTTAAAGAACTGTAATCTTAAAGTTTTTTTCGTCTATTGGATCTGCGCCTGAGATATCAAAGTGTATGTACGGAAATTTTGCTATTGCTTTTTAAAGTACATTACGAATCGAAGATTATATACTCGTATCGCCTATATAAATTATTATCTATACTTATAATAATCCGTAGAAAAATCGTTTCTGTACATTGAAAATATTTAAAAAAAAATTAGCCAGAGTGTGTTTTAAAGGTTAACTAACGTAACCCATTTCCAACATTTTTGGAATTTTTGTATGTTTGTCTGTTTATCGGTTTATGTGACTACGCATCATGTAAAAAATACACAATATATTTAAGCAACTCTTATACACAAAAATGACAAGTATATCAAAGTAACTTTAGTGTTTATTTCATTGTAGTCGCTTCACTTTATCAAAAGATATAAGTATTTAAGTTTCCAAGAAGTTTATATTTGATATAGTAGAAATCGATACATGTAACGCTATCTATTGACTACAAATAGTAGGTACTAACGAATCTTGATGCTCTCTATCCTAAACATAACGCTATTTATTGACAATCATAAATAGATGGCGCTGTGCACAAAAAGCTTTATATTTTTATAGTTTGTTAAGGTTACCGCTATAATCTATCCAAAAATAATGTACCTAAAGTTTTTAATATATTTATATTTGAAAAAGAAAATAGAAACGTACGTATAATGAATGTTCATAACGCATAAAACATATTGTTGAGTTATTATTTGTCAAACGTTAATTACGTCGTGTACATAGTAGTATTTTTCTAACAATTTTCGAATGGTTACAGTTCAAATTCCATTGACCCTATTCATAAAACGTCGTTTCCTGAAACGCGCTGGCAAGATTCTGGCCAAAAGAATGACTTTAGAAACGTCTTATTTATTTGACTGTTGATAAATTTACGTATTTTCAAAGTACAATTGTTCATAGTACTAACTACAAAGTAAACTAAATTGAATTGTTGGTGAAGATCACCTTCTTAATAGTCTAGCTTAATTCGTAATTCTTTAACACAGTGATAAAGAATGACTTAATATATAAAGAAATATTTTGAATAGGTTCTTCAGTCCGTTAGTTCGTTTGTTATTATTTGTTTTTAAGAAACGTATAAAATGTTTTACTTTTGGGAGCATAACTTACAAGCGACACGTACCGACATTATACTATTGCACCTGTATGTTGCATGTATGTATGTGCCAAGGGTATTTTAGGGTACATACCTCAAAATTCTTATAAGATAACTTTGTTGTTTGTCCGTCTGTCCGTCTGTCAAGACTATTTTGTACAAGATCTGTTGAAGGTTAGATACCTCAAGTCTATATTAGAGCACAATAAAATCTATCTTCTAAATCATCGCAATCAAATGACGATAAAATATGAGGGTTTTTGCTTCGTTTTTTGTCACATTTTCTATCATAACTATAGGATACTTCCCGTTGATATACAATTACGAAATTCGTTAAGAAGTTAAAACTTACGGCACGTATAAAGGAGAATTCCAAAATTATTTTTCAAAAATTGACTTCTTATTGTATTTGTGTCACAGAAAAAAATTATTAGGTACAAATTTTAATCTTCACTTAATTTGATACAAAATGACAACTTAATTAGTTATTCTTTTGGTGTATTTCCATTCATGAAACTGGCACGAAACTCTCGGGTCATGAGTACGACTGGAACTTGACCGAAAATATTGATTTTTTTATAGGTTATATAAAATTGCCTAAAAACGTGTTTTGTATGTATATTCTGTACACCAATTATATATTTAACTAATAATATATATTACTAATTTAAAAACTGTACAGGACCTAACATAAGCTACACTACAAAGAATATCGTGAATATAATATAATATAATATACAAATCAATTATTTAATAATTAAGGCTGTTTGTAGTATCTATATTTCTGAAATGAATAATCATGTAATTCAAGCGGGCAAAGCCGTGAGCAGGCCGCTAGTATATAATAAATTCTATATTTGTACGAATAAAATGTGAAACGCATAGAGAGAGCCCCTTGTTTTATAATTTTCAATGTATACTAATGTTGAATTATATAAATTGAAAATTTTATATTAAATTTATTATAAGGAGACGGAAAATCTTGGGCCGAAAATTAAAGAGTTGAAATATGCCTTCTTGCATGAAATAAGATAAAAACTTTTCAAGAAACGTCCCAACTATTTAGCAGCTCCATCTTTCCGCATATAATTTATTTTTATCAAAATAAGCAAAATTGGGTACATTCGACATATACGCGACACTCAATAGATAAGTAAATACCTGAACCGCAGATATCGTTACTAAGATTAGGATAAGATTAAATGTGTACTCTTGAGAATCTTTATTACACAACGGTTTGGGAAAACTTTAGAAGTTTAGCTAAGATATTAAGTGTGACAAATAATAATAATAATAAATTCTTTATTGTACACCCAAAGAAGAAATAGTACTATACAAATATAAGAACATGTACAATAGGCGACCTTATCGCTGAAATAGCGATTTCTTCCAGGCAACCTTAAGGCGTTGGAAATAGCAAAATAAATAATAAGACAAATCTTAAGTATTATCTTTAAAATATGGACGGAGAAAACACAAAGATCCATCATTTCTTTCTCGAGTTCTTATTCATGTAAAGAATCCAAAGAAGGAAAAACTTATATGTAATAGAGAAAGTACAACTATGTTTTTTCCGCGACCTTGAGTTCCGACATTCAACACGCAATATTTTTTAAATTTAATTTTGGGCTGAAAGTAGCGAGCGGAGATCTCTACACTAGACTAGACTACCCTATGCGTTAGAAAGCGTGAAGCTGCAGAAAAAATATATTATATTAATTATACATTTCACCTCACATTTTATTCGAGCCTAAAACCATCTTATACAGTCCAAACTGTAATAGTAAAGGCTAAAATGAAATAAAAACTGTAATGTATCAGTCAATAATCGTAGTTTCAGACAATGATGATATATTTTTTTGTTAACTTGGTTTTTATTAAAATAATTGTTAAAAATTGAAATGGTATCATGTATTATGATACTATTATCAGCACTAATGCAAATAGATTGGAATATTTATAGATAAATTGCAAATTACATCTTGTGTCTATAAAAATATGAGTGAATAGTATACAGTCACTGTTGTCATTATTTTCCGTTGTTATTATCTTTATTTACAGGAAAAAATTATATTAAGCCTGATTATTAATTTTATATGTTTGTAAGTGAGGATAAGAAAATATTTTTGTATTTCTGTTATAACATAGTGCTTATTTGGCGAAACAATGACGTAATTGCTTCTTTTAAATATTGTAATTATTTAATGTATATGAAAAGACTATATACTGACTTTGATTTTATCACCTGCAATATTACAAAAGTGCAGAACATTATTGAACTTAATAATTAACAATTTCTTCTATTCTGTTCATTATCATCATCATTTTGTCTGATCAAAAACACCAATTTTTAAATTGATATAATATATCATATTGATATAATAAAAACATATTGCATTTTTTTCCAATTAATAATCAGACGGAGAATAGCTGTAAATAAAACTATTGCACAATAGCCTGAACCTTAACTTTAATTATTGCTTTGATAATAAATCTTAGGTATGAAGTTAGCAATTAAAAAATTAAGGGACTTATGTTTTTTTTTTTTTTTTCAGAAAATATGTACACCCTAATCACATTTTGCCTTTTGGGCGCTGCACTTGGAATACCTCTCAACTCCAACAATGCCCCACAAAATAACGAACATTACGTTCTGCCAGGAGAGAGTTATCCAACTCTATACGATCTAAGATTGTTTTTCAATCCAGACAATGAAGCTTTTTTCGTTGGCCATGCTAATATAAGAATAATACCCGCAAGTAACACCCTTAGCGTTACCTTACATGCTATGGCGTTGCACATAACGAATATAACCTTGTCCTCCGTGGCTAATCCAAATGTAAATCTCACTAGTGGTTTTAATTTACAACAAGATGAAACTCACTTCTTGAGAGTAGATTCAAGTCAAATGCTGGTAGCCTCGCAGCCGTATATTCTGGATATTCATTACGTGGGATCGTACGCACCAAACATGTTTGGGGTTTACGTATCTAATTACGAATATCAAGGGCAACCATAGTAAGTTCAATATACAACTTCAATTGTTAAATCTTTTTAAGCGAAGTTATTTTTTTTATGATAAGTATAATTATAAAAAAACTTTATAATTAGTATAATTTACAAAAAAAAAACTGCTAATGCCCTAACTAATACATTAAAATAAAAATCAGCTTCACGCTGTATCCCGCACACAGCAGGGTAGACAGAGGGAACCTAGTGTTAAGACACTCCGTTCTCCACTTTCTGCCGAATTCTGGAGGCATTGCGTGTTGAGTGGCAGAACTCAACGCCGCGCTTAGCCTCGACACCAGAGCGAAGAATTGGAAATATAAATTTAAGTAAATATTTCATCTCCTCGAGTGGGGATCGAACCCACAACCAGTCGGTTTTACAGTCACACTTCGTGCCGCTGCGCCACGACCAGCCTCATACATTAGATATAAATAATTTATATACCTACAAGAATTGGTTGTATTTATACAATATGTTAATATCTTACAGCAAACTGATTACATCTCAACTCCAGCCAACATTTGCACGTCGAGTTTTTCCCTGCTATGATGAACCCCATCAGAAAGCTGTATTTAAAACTACCATTTACGCTCCAGCACAGTATGCCGTCATCAGAACTAACATGCCAGAAAGAAATGATCTTTCAAAGTAAGTTGAAATGTAGAAAAAAACTAACTAATAAGTATGGGACGTTTGTAAACCTTATAAGAAATAATTTCTTTGATTAGTGAGATATACGAACAATAAAAGGAGACGCTGATTTACTTTACATGAATAACAAAATTGTTTTGTTTGGTGAAGTTTACTCAATCATTCTTATTTTTCAGACCAGCAGTACCAGGCTACGTAAAATATGAATTCCAAGATACACCATTTATGTCGACATATTTATTAGCATTCCTCGTGTCTAACTTCAATTTTATTTCAAATGAAGGGGTTGAAAACCCATTATATAAAATACCGTTCAGAGTATACTCGAGACGTGGTACTCAGAACACAGCTCAATTCGCCTTGGACTTTGGTCAAAGAAACATGGCAGCTCTAGAAGATTACACAAAATTTAGTTATGAATTGCCTAAAATTGACAAAGTAGCCGTACCTGATTTCGGCGCTGGTGCCATGGAAAACTGGGGATTGGTTGTTTACAGGTAAGATAGAAGTATTTTGATAATCTTAATTTTTTTTTAATCTTTCTCGAAAACGGATGACGATCACCTGTTTTCGAGGTTGACGACAATGGTAATCTAGAAACACTTATACTGGTCAGTGGTACTCAATGTTCTAAGTATACAAGTAGGTATACGACTATATTTTATATAAAAAAATATTTTAAGAAAATATTTGCTATAAACCTGAAATAATTCCCTTATTTTTGAAACATTTTTAAAGTGTTAATCCACACTTAGGAAATATAAATACGTTTTCTAAATAAGTAATTCCCTTATTTTAATTATTGCAATTAGGGAAAAATCTCTGTTGAGAAATCATTAGGAAATTTGAGCTCCAACAATAATGCAACTTTATGCCAAAAAAGATCAGAAGAATAAAATTGTTACAGTATAAATATATTTTTTCTATACAAATATATTAGCAGTTAAAACCAACTGGCACCCTCTACTTTAACCTCGAAGGAGGTAGCATTATAATGAAAAAGACTCTTTGTGATTCCCGCAAATGAGTCCCTTACTTTTGCTAGATAAAATTTAATGACAAAGACCTAAGGACATTTATGAAGTGAAAACGTTGGGTTATTTTGTATTGTTTGGTTCGCTATTTCAATTTGTTCTTTAGTGCTTCAACAAAAAATTTAATTATTCTGTTATGTCATAAAAACAAAAAAAAGTATAACTTAGGTATATTTATGAATATAAAACTACCTACATAACAAACTAGTGATATGCTAGCGCTGCGGCTTTGCCCGCTTGGGCCGCTAGTTCTCTACTCAAATATAATATTTATATAAGCATTCCTCTTGAACCAATTTTTCTATTACCGAAAACTCCATTAAAACTCATAGCGAAGTTTAAATGATCTAACAGCACACTAGGATAGCGATTTTGTGTTATATTATGTAAAGATGTTCTATCATTGTTATTAAAAATTTATATATAAAAAATATGTTCTAATTCTGCATTAAAAGCCAAAAAAAGTACCATAAAATATTAAATTACCTAATTTGGACATAATTGGGAGACATCTAATATTTTTGTTTGATCGATCATTGCTTAAGCAACGCAGTGATGTGTTCTTCCGTCCATCTGTTTACATATCTAAAATGGAGAATGACATATTCCTACTATTTTCCGACTACATCATTACTATTATTACTATAATATGCAGGCGTTTTAAGATTACTATTTCCTAACATTAACAATTATTATTGAACAGAGAGGTAGCCCTTCTCGTCCAAGAAGGTGTGACAACAACATCGACAAGACAAAACATTGGTCGTATTATCTGTCACGAAAATGTTCACATGTGGTTCGGAAATGAAGTAAGCCCTCGATCCTGGACTTACACCTGGCTGAATGAAGGGTTTGCCAACTTCTTTGAAAACTATGGAACTGATTTGGTAAGTATATTATTTTCAAAATATGTATTTCTCAAATATATGTATGTATAATCTATTCTGTTATCTTATTTGATTATACTGTTTCGAGTGTACCAGTTAAGCACTGATCACCTAGTCGATGTCACTCAAATATAAGACACAAACACTCTAATGATGAACCAAAAATTTGTTAAAATATAAAGATACATACAAGATATTACACATGTCGTCTATTCGTAATGGGAGGGCAAAGTATTAAATGAAAAAAACTTAATCTCGTATATTTTGTGTTAAACATGTATTCACCGACTCCTAAAAATTTTAAAGTCTCAAATCCACCACACCAGACACTAAGATAGAGTCAGCTCATTCTGCAAGAGTCCAAGGCCGTTAACGGTAGTTTTATATAATAATTAAGATAACTCACAGACAAATATCACATCAGTCAATCGGTACAACGGGCTACTGCTATATGGCCGAAGTGACGGCTTCAAAATACATAATAAACTTGTAATTTAACCTATCTAAGAGATCCATTTAAAATAACTTAATAATCTCAAGTAAACTTTTTCGTCAGAAAAATAAAAATCTATGAATACGGAAAAATGGGGAACGGAATGTCTTAGCACTAGGCTCCCTCTGCCTTGCTTCATGCAAAATATAGCAATCTGATAAAAAAACTGATAACTTTTTTTATCATAATAGGTACTTCGACAATAATTTGTATTTTTTTTTCAGGTTCTTCCAGGCTGGCGCATGATGGACCAATTCGTTCTTTTACTACAAAACGTATTACAAAGCGACGCAGTACTCAGTGTAAATGCCATGACTCACGCAGTATATACACCTTCTGAGATACTTGGAACGTTTAACGCTGTCGCTTATCAGAAATGTAAGCATATAATTAATATTTAAAAAATCCTAAAAATGTCAATAATACTTTAAAATAATCAATGATAAATGACTCGTGAGCATTCTAAAAAAAAGCAAAACAGAGAGAAGAGAAATATAATTTAGTAAATACTAATCTTCCTACGTTAATGTCAACCGAAGTTTAGTAAAAAGGACTTACAGAATGAAAGTTCTAAAAGCTTACTTGTTGATACATTTAGAGAATGGCTCTTTGAGGTGTAGTTCGTTGTTATTTGTTTGTGTAATTAACGAGAGCACTGATGTCAGTTAGCTTTTAAAAAAAATAAGTACGAAGATTAGTAGAATATTTAAACAAAAAAGTAATAATCACATCTATATATAGAGCGTCCTAAAAGTGCCAGCAATATAAATAAGTCTACTCTTTTTTAAACAATATTTTTCTACTCTATGATTAAATGTCTTATTCCATAATTGAGAATAATACTTAAAATAATAACACCTTCATTTAATTTTAGTAAAACTATAAAAAAATATACGACTAAATATTAATTTTCAGCCGGCTCCGTCATTCGTATGATGCAACACTTCCTTACGCCTGAAGTATTCCAGAACGGCCTCGCCATCTATATAAGAAACAAGTAAGTTGAATTTCAAGAGCTACTTGCATTTTTCTCACCTTGGCCGTTGTAAAGATAGCAAAATAGATATCACTTTGTTTTGCCATTATTATTAAAATATTAACTACTAGGTGGTAAAATTTTATAACGAATGAATAGCTTCTATGACAGGCTATGAATAGGTTTGAGACCGTCGTGGCGCAGAGGCTCAAGGGTGTGGCTGTAACGCGACGGCTCTGGGTTCTATCCTCACTCTAGAAGATGAAATATTTATTTAAATTTATATTTCCATGTATTCGCTCTAATGTCGAGGCTAACCGCTCAACATATATTTTACATTATAATAAATAAATGTACTTTAGTTACATTTTTTTCATTTGTATAATTATTGAGGCCAATATATCGACTGTTTGGGGGTTTGATACCCACTCGAGGAAATAAAAATTTACTCACATTTATATTTTTATTTCTTCGCTCTGATATCGAGGCAAAACGCGAGGTTGAGTTTCGCCACTCAACAGGCAATGCCTCCAGAGCTCGGCGGAAAATAAGGAACGGTGTGTCTTAACACTAGGTTCCCTCAGCCTACCCTGCAGTGTGCGGGGGACACAGCATGAAACTGATTAGTATAATTATTAATTTAATTTTCCTTATAGCACTAGACGAGCTGCCTTACCATCAGACCTGTTTGCTGCATTGCAAGAGGCTTTAGATGAATCTGACCACAACATCCCCTTCAGAGTTAGTGTCGTAATGCAAAGATGGACGGGACAGGGTGGTTTCCCAGTCCTTACTGTAAGAAGATCTAGCCCGAGTGCCAATTCTATTTCAGTTCACCAGGTAAGAATATCATAATTTATATTAAAAAAAATTGTAAGTTTGATCGCTATTTACGACCAGAAAAATAAGTTTTATTTCAATACAAAAATAAGAACTATTTCAATTTTTGTCAAATTATCATCTATCGCCATTATATTTAGATATATGTGATGACATAATTAATACATTGTTTTTACTAGGAACGCTACCTCACCGACCGGTCGCAGTCATCAAATGACAATTGGCATGTTCCTATCAACTGGGTGTTGTCATCTAACCCGATCTTCTCAGATACAAGGCCACAAGCTTGGGTGTCACCGAATTCTCCTGCTCTAGCTGTAGACATTCCTGGATTCAATCAAACTGAGTGGTACATCATAAATAAGCAACAAACTGGTTAGTTTTTACTATTTTTATAACTTATTTTATTATTTTTTGATTACGCAGAGGGAATCTGGGAACCTAGTTTTAAGAAATTCCCATTAAGACATTTCTGTTCCCTTACTTTCCGCTGAATTCTGGAGGTATTGCGTGTTGAGTGGCAGAACTCAACTCCGCGCTTTACTTCGACGGCAGAGCGAAGTAATGAAAATAGTAAATCGAACCCCTTGTGTGCCTGAACCGCGACTGGCCTCAAAATTTATAAGTCATATTTTATAAATATATAATTCTATGTTTAAACGACTTTTGTAGAAAGAGGAGGTTATCAATTCGACTGTATATTATTTTGTTTGTTACCTCAGAACTTTGGACTGCGTATACCGATATTGACTATTCTAATGCCATTTTAATTTAATCTAGATCTGACAATGTTATCTATAAAAAATTATATAAATCTTAAATTTGCATTATGTATGTGCACGACAAATGGACACAGCACACAACGTCGTTATGTTCAAGTAATTATCATAGTCGTATATGAAGACGTGTCTAATACATTACATTTAGATGGATTGTGACTGGTAATGAAGAAGAAGAATGATTATTGAAACTCATATTTGAACTTTTCGAAAAAGTAACTTAAATTTTTGACTTACTTCACAAACAAAATAAAAAATATATTCTTTTATTTTAGGATACTACAGAGTAAACTATGATTTAGCTAACTGGCGTGCTCTAGCTAATGTGCTGCAAAGATCTCATGAAACAATTCATGTATTGAATCGTGCGCAGATTGTAGACGATGCCTTCAACCTCGCGAGAAATGGACGACTTGTGAGTACAATATTATTTTGATAATAGTCGTAGACACGAACCCCATTTGAGGCAATAATCATATATAAATTAATTTTATATTTCTGTATTAACACGCAATATTCCAAATTTGTGTGGGTGTATAGTGGAGAACGAGAAATGTTAGCCCATTACTGATGTGGCAACACAATAAATTTGTGATTTTTGTGGAGTAATTTAAGGAGTTGAATAAAGTAATGAATTATTATATCTAACTTCCTGACTAACTGAAGTGATTGTAAAATTTAAAATACTATGTTTGTACAGCGGAGAGAAGAGCGCAGGAGATGAACTATTTACTTAAATTTATATTTATATTTCTACGCTCTGGTGTCGAAGCTAAGCGCGGGGTTGAGTTCTGCCACTCAACACACAATGCCTTTTTTTAAAACCGGCGTGAAGTAGTGGCTTTATGCCACTGCGTTTCGCATCAGGTAATGCCGGGCCCCGGCGCCCAACCCACCTTAAAGGCCGGCAACGCACCTGCAACTCCTCTGGGGCTGCACGGGGTCGTGGGCGGCTGTAATCACTTACCATCAGGTGACCCGCACGCTCGTTTGCCGTGTCTGTTCCATAAAAAAAAAAAAAAATGCCTCCAGAATTCGGCAGAAAGTGGGTAACGGAGTGCCTTAACACTAGGTTCCCTCTGTCTACCCTGTTGTGTGCGGGATACAGCATGAAGCGGATTGATTTATTTATTTAATTTATTTTACCAAAATAAATATGTGTACACAATATATCTTTACATGGAGATAAGAATGTTCATATACCTAATGGCCTAATTCAACAATGTGTGATGCTCAGTGAAGCATAAACTGTTGATATTGCCCAGTCAAATATAACAAACTATGTATTTATAGATCATATACTATTATCCTTTTCTGTTAGATATTGTTAAATACCACAGATTGTAATGTTTTTATATGTAATATGACGGCCTATATAAAATAGTTATAATATTGTCTTTTTTCCCAGGAATATGCATACGCATTTGAAGTATCCCGGTATTTGATAAACGAGACTGATTACATCCCTTGGGGATCTGCGAACGCGGCGTTCGAGTACTTGGATGTTGTTCTCAGTGGTACACGAGCATATCAACTGTTCCAGGTATGGCGCAATTTATACTATCTATAAAACTCTTACATACTATTAACCTTACTCTTACAACGCACAACCGAAGTTACTGGACTTAAAAAGTTGAAATTTGGCGTAAAGTGTCTTTAGGGATTGTAGAGAAGCACTAAGAGAAAATTTTCCGAAACACCTACGAGGCTGTGCAAAACCAAGATTTTAGATTTTGTAACTTCGTCAAGAATTAAGTTGTGCTACCACTAGTACTTTAAATTATGATCTTATTTATTATAAATATTATGATTAAGCGATGTCCATATTTTGATTATTTTTTTTTAGATTATTGATAATTCTTCTAATGCTATAATTGAAATGAGGAAATTAGTAAAAATAACACTTACTTATAAGAAAAATATTTACCTGTAATAGTAAGCACTATCGACTTTAACCGCAGCTTCAATCGCTAATTATCCCAACAATCATCCATATTATATATTTGTAATATATAATAGTATAATTTCTATAGAAAATTATTTACTTTTAACTTTAACATTTTACACATGTAGCTGATTTCACTTTTAATTAACTTTTTATTCTTTTCAGAATTACGTATTAGGTCTTAGTGGGCCCTCTTATGAAAGACTTGGTTTCCAACCAGCTAACAACGAGCAACACGTAACTGCTTTCTACAGAAATATTATTTTGAATTTGAACTGTCGTTTTGGAAACCAGCATTGTGTGAACACATCACAAGAGTTATTGCAAAGTTTGAGAAATAATCCTAGTAAGTACATATATATATATATATATATATATATATATATATAGCTAAGTTAGCTTATAATACACTTATTTACTGAACTAAAATATTTGTTATACGTTGTTTAAGACTAGAACACAGGATAAACTTAACTAAAATACAATTTTAGGTCAAAATCTACACCCTGACATTCAGACTACCGTATTTTGTTCCGGCCTTCGTGGAGGTAGCAGCGAAAACTTTAACTTTTTATGGAACAGATACTTGGCTAGCCAGGACTCAAGTGTACAGGCAATTTTGCTTAACGCTCTCGGATGCACTTCTAACGCCACCCTTCGTAATTTGTAAGTTGATCTTATTATTTTTTTTTATCCAATTCAATTTAAAAACCTTGTTTCTTATTACTATTCAGACATGGAAATATAAACTTTTGAGTTCTTAAAAAAAATCCAGCCAGCCATCTATGAGTTTTAAGTGATAAATATAACCCGAGTTAGAAACGAACTAACACATACATATCTCTTAAATGTGACATAATTAATGGTTTGGATAAAATATAATTTGTGTAAAAAAATCCCAATAGTTTATGCGTTGACGAAAATTCCAATCGAAGATTTCAATGTTCTTTTAACACCCAAATTATTAATAATATACGAAGAACAAGATAATTATGAGTATTTTTATATATAAATTAAAATATTTATAATTTAATATTTTAACATTTTTTTAGCTATATGAACCAGGTGATTGACGATAACTCATCTGTAAGAGATCAAGACAGGCACACCATTCTTGTGTCTATTATTAACTCAAGCCCAGCTGGCACGGAAGCAGCATTGGACTTTATAATTGAAAACTTTGCACGCATTCAACCAAAGTTAGTAATCATTTTTTTTTAGCTTTACCTGACCATTCGTCCAGTATATAGAAGAAAAGCCAAAGAGTGTCTACAGTGTCACTGTACTCTCTGACTTTCAAGACATTCCGTTTTCCAATTCCTGTCCCAATTTATGTGTGCTAAAAGGGGGAGTTCAACGCCGCTCTTCGTCTATTAGAGCAATTAAATGAAAATAATTCATTGATCGACCCCGCACCCAACAATTCATTTACAGACATCATTTATATTTCTGTTACTCTAATATTAAAATAAATAAAGTTAATTCGGATCAGGTATCTAATATACTAAAATTTTTGTCGAAATTATTAATTAATCATATATTTATCAAATTAGTGTGACAATTTTTAACTTTTATTCAACACTTAGGAAGAATAATACTTATTCCAACTTAAAATTATGAAATGGAACATAAATATATGAAAACATAAAAATTTGTACTTAGCGCCATTTGAACCCGCGCGTGGCGCTTGGTTTTCTAAATATGTACTTTTCGTCCCAAGTGTGGAATAACACTTTAAAAATTGTCAAAAATATATTTTATCTCTTGCCAAACGGGAATTCTAAGCAAATATCTATGGGTAGCGAAAATTTTCAAAAATCTCCCTATACATATGCTTACAACGTAAATAAGTTACATAAGAGTTAGTTATAGTATAAGAGTTTTGACGTAGCTTGATGTTGAATTTTGAACGTATGGTCAGAGCGCTACGACGCTTTGCATTAGGCGCGGGTTCAAATCCCCCTACTTTCAAATTTACATATTTTTTCTAAATAAATAGTTTTACAAATGTATTATGTCTTCTAACAGTGTTCAACAGCTTACTGGAACTACTAACATTCTTAACGCCTTGGGTAGAAGACTAAACACACAGGCACACATTGAAAAGGTAAATAAAAAAATATTTATTTCTAAATATACTATATTATAAAGCGGAGCGGACTGTATATTTCAAAGCTAAGTAGTCTGAAAGTACTGATCGGATAATTTCTTTTTTGTATAAAAGCTATATTCGTAAGGAGTGCTATAAGCTTGGCTATAACATTACGGTGAAAGTCTTAGTTAGCATTAAATAACGAAACAACAAAAGTTATGAACGCTATCGAATTACTTTAACCGCGAGCGTTGTAGAAATTGTTAAATATATTAAAGTATATTGTAGTACAAAAACATTAAATGACATTAGTTCTAAAACATAGTCCGCGTCCACGACACCGTATATCTATATCTTATAAATTAGTCAAAATAAGGAATTTTGAGACAAAAAATAGCTGAAAATTTCAAGTTGATATTTTACAGCTGTTGCAAGTTGATATTTGACATGAAATTGAAACTTACGAGCGAAAGGTATTTCATCATCAAGATTTTTTTATTAAGATAAGCTTTGGTTTATATAGCATGCAATTTAGACGTATACTTTTCGAAAAAATGTAAAAGTAAAATAATTAAATGCTTTACGTACGGCCGGATGCCTATGTTTGAGTTCCGCGGGGGGGAGTTTCAAAGCGCTGATGATATCCTCTCAAGCAGCCACGTAGTGCTTGCACTTTCTGAGATTTATGACAATAAGGTGTTCATAACTATATAATCAATCTATTGGCAAATGCTTATAAGAGTTTTACAAAATTTAAACATACTTATTATAAGCAAAACTCTTAAATTTTAAAAAAACATATAACACATCGATAAATGTGCATTCCATAGATAATATTTAAATATATACTTTTTTTAATTTCACAGATTCAAAACTTAGAAAATCGCCACGGCAGCATTTTTTCAGCTGGTGAAATCGCTGCTGTTGCTGGAATTAGGGAAAATGTCCGCGCGTCTATTGCTTGGAATCAGAACAATTATAATTTGGTCAATTCCTGGCTTGATAACTATTTTGAAGAAGATGGAGACGATGACGAAGGAAACAGCGCTCATGGACTAGCATCTAGCTTGATCATCATCATTTCAATATTCGCGACTATTGTAAATCGTTAAATAAACATAATATTTATTTTTGTACAAAAAGTTTATCCAATAATTTTTATAATGTACATACAAAAGCTAATTGTTACTAGCTAAGTTGAGATAAAAAATATAATATAATAATTAAGATGTATATGTTATTGTAATTTTTATAATATCTATTGTAAAATAATTTTATACTAAAATAAATAGATAATAAAAAAAAATCTCATATATTTTTTATTCAACATTAACACAACACAGTATGTTGTAGGTATAGCAATCTTCCCCTTTAGGCGTAACTTAAACAATGTACATTTCCTTGTAATAAAACATAACTTTTATATTTTTTTTTGTAGTTAACTTTATTGAGAAACGTAAGAAAAGCGTAAGCAGAATGGTATTGCCTATCAAGATAAAATTGATATCTTGAATATCGTTATGGATAAACTTGATAACGTCAATCAAACAATAAGATGGCGAAGATGAATAATATAAAGTACTAGACGTGTTATTAGAAGAATTTGTTCGCTTTTAAATTGTTATTTGATGATGTCATGACAAAATTTATCGTTAACATATATAGTACAAAAATTGTATAATGTTTCAAGTTATTGCATAAAGCTAAAATAATAATAGTAAAGTTTGTTTAAATGGTAATTTTAACATTTGTTCTGGTTACTTTGTTGTTGTATAGAACATATTAATATATATTAACTTAATTAACCTAATATGAACATATTAACTTAATGAACCTAATATAATTATACTACTGAACATAATACAAATAATAAAATAAACATAAACTATATTAAGTTTATTAGTAGACCGCAGTAACGTTGAGTTTTCCTACTCGAGGTGTTGAGTTCCGCCACTCTACACGCAATGCCTTGAAATTTCGGGAAAAATGAAGAACGAAACGTCTTAACACCCTCTGTCTGTGCCTTACTTTTTTTTATGGAAAAGACACAGCAAACGAGCATTCGGGTCACCTGATTGTAAGTGATTACCGCCGCCCACGACCCCGAGCAACACCAGAGGAGCTACAGGTGCGTTGTCGGCCTTTAAGGTGGGTTGGCCGTCAGAGCCCGGCATTACCTGATGCGAAACGCAGTGGCATAAATCCACTACTTTATGCCGGTTTTAAATACCGGGGGTGGTAATGATCCGATCGAGTCTGCCCATGCGTGTTGCCATTGCTGGCGACGTGACTCTACCACACGTACTTTTGTCGCCTCTTACGACACCACCAGTACCAGGATGATCCTATTCTTGGCCGGGATCTTACGGTGGCACATTAATACTTCCACCTTACTTTATACTACGAGTAGATACTTTAAACCGTTCCGCTAAAAAACGAATAATATGACTTTAAAGAACATTGGATTAATTTGCGTATATTTAGTATTAATTTTTTTTTTGGAAAACCGATGTTTTGAACATCTTGCCGGTCAGTACGGTAGTAATCCGGCTTAAGAATTTTACTGGAAATGTGTAATCATTTTTATAAAATTATTTTACTTATTCATCTGCTATATTTTATAAAACTGGCCAATATTTTACCAAATATTTTACGCACTTGATAACCAAGTATTGAAAAATATTAAATCTTTTATCTCATCTCATCCAGTTGACATTATCGGTGCATGTTAATCAGTATCGAATTCGACCTATTTCGATTGGTTTCACTGTTAGATCTAGTTGTGTTCTTATGGGACGTTGCGTACTGTGAATTCACCGGCCACAAGAAAAATGGCCCGGACTAAATATAAGAGTGGAATTGTTGTTTTTATATTTATGCTACTTTTGAATTTCGTAAAATTATTGCCAATAGTTCGTTCACCAGTTTTAGAAACTACGGATACTATTTACTCAACTACAACTTTATATCAGGATGAAGTAAATTTAGAAAATGAAAGCAGTTTACTAGTGGAAGATGCAATATTAAGTGCTGAGACAAATGACACTATACAAAGAGTAGGGAGTAGAATACAATCACGACAAAATGTTAGGCCAGGCCAAACAGTTTTAAAGTATAATATCAAAATCAATAGAAACGGTGACAGATTCGAAGGACAGGCTCTTATGGAAGTAAGACTTACTGAAGATACTAGAGAAGATGCAATAATACTTAATTTTGTAGAACTCAATATAGAAAGAGTGCGTGTCGGTGTATTAACAGCGTCAAATTTAGTAGACACTCCTTATAGCATCGACGATGGCTTATTAGAAATCTATCCTGTTCAAGTAGCATCGACGTATCAGGTCTTAGTGGAATATACTGCAAATTTCAGAAACGATGGTGTAGGCCTTTACATTGGTAGATTTGATCAAATGTAAGTTAAATATTTTTAACATTTTTTATTAAGTGTTATTCCATACTTAGGAAAGAAAAAATATTTATTTAGAAAACGTATAATAATTTGAACGTATAAAACACGTATAAAAACTCAAATGTATAAAAAGTGGTACGTAGCGTTCAAAAATTTTTATACGTTTTCTAAACAAATGTAAGTTTTTTTTCTTTGGTTATAATATTCTTCTTTTTTTTATATATAATCATGTTTATTTTCAGTTCTTGACTAAGCTATTACTCAAACATATCAATAATGTATATTTTTTAAGATATTAATTCTGTATTATATATTTTACTAATAAAATATTATTTCTCAGGTTCAGAAAGAGTCTCTTGACTTTCTTAAAATACTTGTGCTTAGGTGGCGACTCCACTACTGAATTGTATTTTTTAATTCATCATTGTGAAATGTCTGTTTTGTAATTTTAAGTTAGATTTTTTTATGAAAGAACGGTTATATTATAAAAATGTTTTGCCCTATATTGTCTTAAAAATGTTTTTAATATACACTTTATATAATTTTATTTGGATTTCAGTGACTACATGGCTATGAATCTACACCCAACAAACGCCAGACGTGTATTTCCTTGCATGGATGAATCAAATCTAGCAACGACAATAGCATTTACATTTGAAAATATGGAATACAGCAATTTAATTTTAAATTCAATGCTTGCAACGGATAGCCAGTACGTAAAATAAATAGTTTTTTAAATATTTATTTACAAATTTTATACAAACATTGGAAATATTTCTCATGGTCCTTCAACCACTATTCTATCTTGCAAATTTTTGCACCATCTACGAGAGTTATGATATTTGATGTTCCAACTTATAAGAATATATAGATATATTTAAATTATTTTCTTTATCTTAATGTCGTTAGATAGAATAATATTATGGCGTTCATTATAGGCAATACATTTTAATATTATATGTTTTTAGAACGGAGTTTAGACCACTGGAAGGTCCACCTCATCTTTGGGGAATGGTGGCACACAATTTCAATGTTTTAAACATTCCTACCGCGAATGTACAAATATATACACGACCATTGGTGAGCATAGACACCGCGCTTACTTCAATAGCTGTGAATAACTTTTATAACGCGCTTATTGAATGGACAGATAAACCATATTTAGAAATTACTAACGATCAAGATGGTAAAATGCATATTATAGCCGTTCCTGATATATCAAGAGATTGGACTGCGTTATCTACAGTGTGTATTTGGTAAGTACAAAAGTAGGTACTTTTGTTATTTCTGGTTATACAGAGTGTATTTATCTTGACCACTTTAAGTGAATGTACAGTTTTAAGTACTTTATAAATAAATTTAAATTAAATGAATAACATTATCGTTATGAAATCAAACGCTATTTGTAAAGAATGACGTAAACACACACTAACGTGTCAACAAGCCCACGAACGAATTTTGAACACCGGTTTATTAAAATAATATTCATTTATTACGAGAGATATCCCTTTTTCGTTCGAATATGTTGTTTGTTTTGCACATGAAAAATGACAGATCTTCAACGTTTACTAATATTTTGCTGCCTCACATGTTATACAGTATGGATAAGAATCATGAAATAAAAATAACAATCCTACGTCTAGCTACAGACATGAAGAATTTTGACTTTTTTAGGTACAGATTTGAAATATTTTACTCTATATGTTGCACTAATAAAAGGAACGCAGTCGCCTCCAACCGGTATACGGTATCTTACAAAAAACTAGTAGTATAGTCAATTTATAAAAAAAATTAAAAAACGTAAAAAAATTAAAAAACGTAAATAAATTTTTTGTAAACGTAAATATTTCACCTCGAGTGGGAATCGAACCCACAAACAGCCGATTTTACATTCACACTTTGTGCCTCTGCAGAACGACTAGCCTTAATATTTAATAGTAAATTTATATTACTTTCAATTGGATATTAACTTCGTCTTTTTAAGAGAATAAAGATGCACCAAAATATCGACTGATATTCATGTTGGATTCAAACAAAAAGAAAATGTATATATATATATATATATATATATATATATATATATATATATATATATATATATATATATATATATATATATATATATATGTATAGAACAAACAGTACTGTAATAATAAATATTTTACATACGCCTAAAGTAGTGCATGTAAAATAGTAAAAAATTGCTATTTATCGGATGTATATTTAACTGAATGTACATGATAGTTGTGAATCGGTTTCGAATTTAGAGAAATGGTGAAAGCTAACCAACTTAGCGACGTGCTACTAGAATGAATAATTTGAAAAAAAGAATTATAAAAACAGAAAAAAAAACAGTACTATCGAGGCATGGATAATTATTATATAAATTTATAATTACTATGATGATACTACAATTGAATAAACGATCATAATTTTAGGGAACCTTACATGATCATGGAGAACAATAATGCTTTCAAACATAGAAAAATAGGACTAGTGACCATTGCAGAAGCAATGACGAGACAATGGTTTGGTTATGTTCTATATCCAGACAACTGGCGACATCAGTGGATTCTCACTGGATTAAATAGTTATGTTGCTTATGATATTGTTAATGATGTAAGTAGTAACAAATTTATTGAAACAATGATAATTACTATAAATCTATAAGACAAATGTTTTTATAATTAAAAAAGCCAAAATAAATTATGTATTTAATGAGTAAAACTAATTTAAACTAAAAACTTATTAAAACAAGGCGGTCAGTAAAGTAATTATTACCTAAAATAAAATTAAAATTAAATTAGCTTCACGCTGTATCCCGCACTCAGCAGGGTAGGCAGAGGGAACCTAGTGTCAAGACCCTCTGTTCCCCACTTTCTGCCGAATTCTGGAGGCATTGCGTGTTGAGTGGCAGAGCTCAATGCCGCGCCTTGACACGAGAGCGACTCTTCTTACCTAATTAAATTTAAGGCTATAGGTAAAAACTAGCCATATTGCTTTCTTATTTTTAAATAGTTTTAAAATTTTGGAATTCAAAAAAAATTTGGAATATTTATCATTATTGCTTTATTAGTTCCAGACTGATATTAATGGTCTAGATGAATCATTACTAGACATGAATACAATATTCACAACAGATGTTATACAAGAAGGACTTTTGTTAGACGCTTATGAGACTTCGAGGTCACTGAATTTAGATACGAATATTTTCGAAGAAAATGAAATAAGATTTCATATTAATGGTGTAATGAAGTATAAAGCTGCGGCATTATTAAGAATGTATAGAATTATTCTGGGTGAGGAAGATTTAATTAAAGCGGCCGCAAAAGCATTGTTAAGAAGCAGGTAAGAATATAATAGTTCTTCTGATAAAAATGTTTATATTCTAAAAATATTGACGATTGATTGTATCTGTTATGTTTATTGGTCGCAAATTTGAAATTTTTTGATTATATCATCAAACTGCTACCTAGAAAACAAAAAATGAATAAACGAACCATTTATGGTGCGTCCATTTATTTTAAGAATTTCAAAAGAATAAAGTTTACTAGACGTACCGTTATTATAATACATAAAAAGGAGAATATATCATGTGAATATTTCAAGTATAATTAAAACTTCAAATTTAATTTTTTTTATAAAAAATATACCAATATAGGTCCTTGGAACCGGTAAATACGCAAAACTTCTACGAAGCACTGCTAAGCGTGCAGGTTCCTGAAGACGTAGTGGAGCAATTGGAAACCTGGGTTGATAATAAAGGCTATCCACTTGTTACCGTAACACTTAGGACACAAGGAGTTATTCTTATACAGGTATAATTTATTTTATTTTATTTTTTGCAATGCGGTAAAAGTAAGAGCAAGAGTATAACTGTGAAATGTCTCTATAGTTTGTTAAAGTAACTCAGCCTGTCTAGAACTATCATCAATTCATTTCTAGAAAATACTTTGCATGCGGTATTAATTTCGAATTTGTTTAAGTAGAAAGAAAAGCTCGGACCGTAAATGTGACCTTAATATGCATCTAAATGGGCCTCTTAATTAGTCAATTCAATCCCGTCCTAGGCACCACTCTCACCTTGCAATGTGATGGGTCCGACAAGTTCAATACATGGAATCCTTAGTAATTTTCTTTCTAAAGTAGAACTTTGCCAAAATTTTCTTGTAAAACACGTGGAACTCATAAATACATTCTAAATGCGCCAGGAAAATGTAAAAAAATTTTTGTAAACTATATATTGGGACAAGTGAGTGATTTTACTAAGTGATTACTGACTACAATAATTTTTTGAAGGATTTTGTATACTGAAAAAATTAACTAATTACTATTAATTTGATAAAGATATAGCACATTTAAATCAACGGTAATATTCAAGACTGTAATATAAAAATTATAGTGATACAGTGAAATTTTTTCAGGAACGTTTCGGTTTCTCACCAGAGATACATGTTGATTTTGTGATTCCAATATCATATACAACAAGCGTAAATCCCAATTTCAATGACGTATATGGAGTAACAATGATGACCAACTCAGAAATTTTAACTTTTAATTTGGGTGAAGAAGATTGGGTTATAGTTAATCTTCAAGGACAAGGTAGGTTTCATTTAAATCATTTTTTTTCAAATTTATTTAAAGCAAATAAACAATATTCTCAGATATTTTATTTATAGTGAAGCCAGTCGTAGCGCAGCGGCACGAAGTGTGACTGCAAAACCGACTGATTGTGGGTTCGATCCCCACTCGAAGAGAGGAAATATTTACTTAAATTTATATTTCCATTTCTTCGCTCTGGTGCCGAGGCAAAGCGCGGCGTTGAGTTCTTCCACTCAACATGCAATGCCTCCAGAATTCAGCAGAAAGTGGGGAACGGAGTGTCTAAAACACTAGGTTCCCTCTGCCTACCTTGCTGTGTGCGGGATACAGCGTGAAGCTGATTTAATTTATTTATAGTAAATTAATTGATATAATAGATTTGCGCCCAATAGCCCACAATTAAGTAATAAAAACAGGTCAAAAGAGGTGTAAATTCCATGGCAACCCCTACCACGCTTAACTGCCGTGCTTGCGTGCGTGCGTGCCGGCCATGCCGTCTCAAGACGTTGGTAGACGGTTGAATGCCATCCACCAACGTTTTGAGACGGCATGGCCGGACTTGTTATTCCTAACGGAGATTCAGATAGCACAACTGAGCGACGCAGCTTATCTTTAATATCTCGGCTACAAACAAATTAGAACGTTAAGCCTCTTGCCGGGGTCGCTGTGTTCTTAAAGGGAAATTTAAAATACCTATTTTGAAAACGTATAAAAATTTGAACGTAGCGGGTCTAGAACCCGCGCCTTCTGGAAACCGACTAGGCTTGAAGTATGGCTTAGTGGTCATAGTGCCTGCCCGGTTTCCAATGGGCGCGGGATCGTGTCTTGAACTTGACTATGACCGGTTAATAACGCCGCTGACCATCCCTCGGTGCCAGAGCTCAATGCCCGAATTTCAGCCAAGAAACTGTTAGGAGAGCTATGTCTTCTTTGTGACAAGACATAAGTGAGTAGGCCAGATGGCATATCTACTTTAGTGCTCAGTTCATGTGCTCTTGAGCTGACGCCGGTGCTAACGCGTTTATTTCAGTACTCTTATTTAGTCGGCATAGTCCCAGAGTTGTAGAAGAGCGTTCTTATCTACCCGTTCCCGAAGAATGACGAAGATCCATCTAACTGATCACTGATCCATCTAACTACAGGCCTATTTACCTCATTGCTCTCGACAGTGTAGGAAAACTTTATAAAATAGCAAGCTCTTTGTTTATCTGGAGGATCACCGGCTGATTAATGACAGTCAATATTGCTTTCGCCAAGGTCGTTTAATCAGTGATCTTATAGTTAACCTAACCCGCTGGGCTGAGGCTATTGAGAGCAAGGGAGAGGGCCTAACAGTTAGTTTGGACTTGGCGAAGGCCTTCTATCTAGTGTAGCAAGGGGTGCTCCTTGCTACACCACCCTACGGGCTTCCCGAGAACTTATGCAAGCGGATCGCCAGCTTTGTCACTGGGTACAGCATCAAGGTCACTGTCAGCGGCTTTCATTTAGAATACATGCCCGTGAATGCTGGCGTCCCCCAAGGCTGTCTGCTGTCTTAAACAATGCCGAAATAATCTTATGTCATCTGTTCAGGCATGAATTGTACCCCTTGAATGGGGGACGAAACTTGCTTCAATTCAACCCCCCTTGAAGACACAAGTTACCGCGTAAACCACTCAAGTTTAGGCTCATATAATTTATACCCCAAGCACATTCTGTAGCACTTGTAGCACCATTTAAATTTTGTTTAGTAGTATTTTTCAAACTTTTTATTATTTGCTGTCGGAATCGAAATCTATTCAAAATCTACTTCTACTTATACCAGACTTACTTCTGTTATAAATCAAAAGTAACCGTATTTTTGTAGGTTTTTATAGAGTCAACTATGAAACTGAATTATGGGAGAGGTTAATTGAAGCTTTAGGTGACCCTGACCGTAGAGAAGTGATTCATCCGCTTAATCGTGCTACAGTAAGTTTCTAATTATATTTGCAATTAAGTTAATTAAAATGTAAAGTGAAATACAACCTTACTTCAAGTTGGTTAGTACGGTGGGACGTACTTGTTGCACATTGCCATTTTTACTCACATTGATTAGACAAACTGTGGCGTAGAGTTATATACATGTGAAATCTCGATTTGAGATGGAAAGCGGAGAATAGAGTGGTTTACACTTGATTCTCGGTGCCTATATTGCCATATAATGCAGGGTAATATGTGAAATTTAAAAATAAATCCTTTTACTACTCTTTTCAGCTTATTGACGACGCTCTCAACTTGGCTCGTGCTAACAAACTAGGCTATGATATTGCACTGCAAGTAGTTTTGACAATGGAACTTGAAACTGAATACGCTGCTTGGAAAGCATTCGTTAGAAATATGGACTTCTTAAGAAAACGTCTAGTACCATACGCATTAGACGATGACGATCTGGACGACGATATATATTTGGTAAATGTCAATGCCTTTGTTATATTTAGCAGGTTGTTTGTATGATTAATATTTAAACTTTTTAAAATGTTAGTAATTATTAATTTACTTTTGTACTACGTTACAAGTAAATTTATAGGAACTAAATTTTAAATTTCAAAATTGTATGCGATAAGCATAGCCAGTCGTGGCGCAAGGTCACGAGCGTGCGATTGTAAACGCAACAGATTGTGGGTTCAAATTTTTGGGTGGGTTAAATATTTTTATTTCCTCGATCTGGTAAGAAGGCAAAGCTGTTTATTGAGTTCAGCCGCGCAACACTCAATGATTTGTGGTTTAAACCTCAACACTGAGTTATCAGGTCCCCTCTGCTTACTCTGCTATGTGCAGGATACATATGAAGATTTACAAATACTTATCTATACTAATATTATAAAGAAGTAAGATTTGTATTTTTGTATGTATGTATGTATGTTTGTATGTTTGTAGAGTTTTCACACAAAAACTACCGGGCCGATTTCAATATTTTTTTCACTATTAGAAAGCTGCATCTTCACTGACCAGTATAGGCTATATTACATTTTCAAAAAAAATAGAGATCCCTAATAAAAATGCAATAATGTAAACCAAGGTGTGAAAAAATTGATCTTAACAATTATATCATCGCATGCGAAAACTATTGATGATAGAAGAAAACAAATGTTCTACAGTATTATAGAACGCATCAATATCTATAAAAAAGTCCGCGATAGCATATGTCCAACTACTGTAGTTATGACAATATAACCATTTTTTTATATTTTATAAGTTAACGAAAGTGCCGACAATAATCAAACCATATTATTCATACCTCTGCATTAATCCTTATCCCATTTATCGATATTTTATTAAAGATAATTTCAATACCTGTAAAATACTTTTTAAAATAATAAAATCGGACATCCCATTCAAAAGATATAACAAATTTAAAAATATAAATCTAAAGAAAATCATGTAATAATAAAAAATGCGAAGTGTGCCGTGTGGCCTCGCGCACTGTGGCGAGTAACTCTGCGGGGGTGAGGGGGAGGTGCATCGATACCACTTAAATTATTAAGATAATCCACTAGATTTTTTTTTATGGAAAGGACAAGGCAAACGAGCGTTCGGGTCACCTGATGGTAAGTAACTACCGCTGCCCACGGCCCCGTGCAACACCAGAGGAGTTACAGGTTCGTTGCACGCAGTGGCATAAAGCCACTACTTCACGCCGGTTTTAAATGCCGGGGGTGGTAATGATCCGGTCGAGTCTGCTCATGCGTGTTGCCATTGCTGGTGACGTGACTCTACCACACGTACTTTAGTCGCCTCTTACGACCCCACCAGTACCAGGATGATCCTATTCTAGGGATCCCACGGCAAAATTGTTTGAATTGAATAGACCCGATATGGAAAATTCTTTTACAATTACACGATTCCCGGGTAAAAAAATACCAAAAAAAACTTTATATCGCCTACGCTGTGGAAATTATTGACTATAGAGTAAAGTGGAGGATATTAGAGTATAGGATACCATGTGAGGTGTTTAGGATATTAGAGTTATGCCAAAATAATACATTTTCAAAGGAAAATGTGCAAGCTAGAACAGAGACGCTATCGTAATACAGAAGTACAGTAGTATATATATATATATATTTTATATTCTGTCATAATGAATAGCTTTAAACTTTGCATACAAAGGTATCCCGTAGGTAGTATATAATTTTTTTTAATGATTATTAACCAGCATAAAGTATTGATACTAATGTGGTAAAATATTTTATACACCATAAAAATGGTGGTAGTTTTTATAATTCTAATAGAATTAATCAACTTTCTAAAATGATCTTTCCTTGCATGCGTTGTAATAACTATTAGGAGCTATAAACAAAACAATACATTTTCATTTTTATAAATATATTATATGTTATTACAGTATAATATATAAGATAGTGTATATTAATTTAATATTTATCTTAAAATTAGCGGTCGCGTGAAACTTCGCCGGCTTATTAGCACCCTTAGGGGTGAATTCTAAAAAAAAACACGAAACGCGTGTCCACTATAATATTTTTTACAGTCTGAATTTATTTTTTATAAAAATCGGTGGCGATTTAAAGATTTTTCCATATAAACTTTCAACCCCGTATTGAACTCTTAAGGAATGAATTCTAAACACCATGAAACACGTGTTCAATGAAATATTTTAAAGAGTCTAACTTTCAAATTTTATAAAAATCGGTGCAGTTTTAAAAAAAGTCCATACAAACTTTCAAGTAATTCCCTGTATTGAAACAAACAAATAATTCCCAAATTTAAGAGGATGAAGCCGCGAGCTGATTGCTATAGTTTATAAAAGTTTATATTGTGTTTAGATGGATCACGTGGTGATGTCAATACATTTTAATCATTGGCACGTAGGTACGTTACATTAATTTACAATAGATATATTTCTCAAGAGAACTTAATCAAAACTCTGTATATAACAAATGAATTGTATGTAAATTTATTAATACGTTTCAAGTATGAAAAGAAGAAAATATAATTGCGTTTATATTTCTATTATTTATATCGATATATCAGGGACGTAAATGCGGGAACAGAGCTGCCATCTAAGTACAGAGTAACCTCTAAAAATAAATTTACTTATTACAGTTAAAGAATAAGAAGTGTGAAGAGGAATGTGTAATTTCTCTATATTATTCTACATTATATTATAAAAAAACAGGTTTAAACAGTACATATAAAGGTATCCTCCTACAGTATAATTATTTTCAATCAACATTTTTGAACTTTTATTTTGAATATTTTCGCGTTTATGACGAAAAATTTAGATAAAAAAGACTAAAATATTCAAAATGTTCAAAATTTTTTTCTTAATTTGAAAAAAATAATTTATTAACGATATCAATATTAAATGAAACTAATTTAACCGGATTAATCGCGTATATTACTAGACTGATGGGTCTACCCGTGACCACGGACTACTGTAAAGTGTTCGAAACGTCGGGTTTCCAAAAATGTAAAAACCTTAAATATACGCGATTAATCCGGTTAAATTAGTTTCATTTAATATGTGTAATAATCGTGAAAATCAAAGAACTTATTAAACGATATCAATGTTGGTAGTTTCTCAAAAGATATAAAAATTTAAAAAATGCCTGAAATATGCTTTCTTTGTAAGTGTTATAATAACTATTGGTTCTATTCACTAAAAAATCACTATAGATATTAAAAATACTCAATAAGTGTTTTTGTCAGTACCATTTTAAATGAAACCATAGTTTTGACCACTCTATAAAAGCCTAATACAATTAAAAAATCCCAAAAATGAAAAAGTTATTTTTTACAGACGCTTCCATTCTGTATTAATATTAAAGGCCGTCGCGCCGCAGGGGCACAAAATTGTGCCATTAACGTGACGTTATGGGTTCGATTCCCACTTGGAGGATTGAATTGTAATTTAATCATATTTTCATTTCGCACGTCAGTCATATATCATACGCAATACCTTAACACTTAAGTTCCCTCTACCTACCCTGCTATAGGCTGGATACAGCTTGAATCTGGTTTTAATTTTGTGTAAACCGATTAAAATATAACTAATACTAAATATTTAAAGGAAGTTAGGCAAATTACAAAACTGCACTTAAATCGGTTAAGCGCTTTCTGAGGTTATCGTGAACGCACACATAAACAGACAAACTGACCAAGTTCTATTACATTTTTAAATGTCCGTAATAATTTTTTTTCTAATATATCTTCCATGTACACACACCGATGAGTTAGGATTTTATTGTAAGTATCGATATAACTATATAGCTATAACTATAAGTTAGGTCCTAAAGACTCCTTAAGTCAAAAGTTTAAAGAAATTAATATATTGACTGTTGCATCTCTCTAATGGGAGGTACGAAAATGCGACATAAGGTTTTAATAATTTTCACATTAGAAATCTTAAGTGCGTTGCAAACATACATTATAGGTATATTAAAACATGAATATAATTGTAGTGTATTAAGTAAATCATTCTGTGGTTAAAGCGGGCGAAGCCGCGAGCGGGCCGCTAGTAGCACAATAAAACCAATTTTTTATTATTACTTAAATAAACGTAATTTAAAGCCAGTCGTAGCACAGGTGCACGAAGTGTGACTGTTAAATCGACTGGTTGTGAGTTCGATCGCCACTCTACGAAATGAAATATTTATTTAAATTTATGCTTTCATTTCTTTACTGTGATATCGAGGCAAAAGCGCGACGTTAAGTTTCGCCATTCAACACGCAATGTCTTAGAATTCGGTAGAAAATAGGGAACGCAGTGTCTTAACACTAGGTTCATTTAGGTTTCATTCGTTCAGCGTGAAGCTGATCAATTTAATAAAAGTACTTTACTTATTATAGAGAATGATAAGAAGAACAATCCTTGAATTTGAAAGTGAAATTGGATTCTATCCTCAAGCAAATGTCGAACCGGCTATGATTTCCCTTACCCGTGGACTGGTTATGGATCACGCTTGTCGTTCAGGATATGATCCATGTATAGCTGCAGCCGTGGATTTGTTCTATGATCCCAATAACAACGATGTAGTGTAAGTATTTTTTTCTTATAGTATTTTATTTCCTCGAGTGGGAATCGAACCCACAAACTATCGTATGTACAGTCGCACGCTTGTGCTCCTGCGCATAGACTGGTCTCATTAAATATACATAAATTGAAAAAAAAAATATTTATAATAAAGAAAACTTCTCTTACATTTTATGAAAACTAACTTTTTTTTAAGAAAATAAATGTTTGTATATCATAAAATTAATTCTGACCTTTCTTACAAAAAAGCAATTAGAATTTTTCAATAACATATACTATCTATCTATTTTCCCATAGGAATCCTGATATACCAGCCGACTTAAGGCCAGCAGTCTACTGCACCATGGTTAACCAAGGAGACGAAGATGTCCTAACAGCCCTAAGAAATCGCTTGACTCTAGAAACATCTAGATATGAACGTCTTGTAATATTGGAATCCATGGCTTGCTCTCAAGATGCTGGTTTTATTGACTCGTAAGTAATGCAATATTTCCTCGATCTGGTATATATATATATATATATATATATATATATATATATATACATACATAAAATGTTCAAGAAAAAAGGCTCTAAAAGATTTTGGGCTCTTCACGATCACAACTATAAACGATTCGAACTCGAACGAACCACTAAACACATCACGAGCCAAGGCATTATTTATTAAATAATATTTTAAAAGGTGTTAGGGATATCAGTTATAATATATAATATACTAGCGGGCGCGCGCAGCTTCGCCTGCTTGTTTGCACCCTTAGGGATGAACTTAAAAAAAAACACAATACACGTGTTCAATAAAATATTTTTTACAGGCTGAATTTAAAATTTTATAAAAATAATTTAAAAAAAAAAAGTGAAATTCAAACTTCACGTTTGTAGAAACGCGTTTGTGCGTAGGCACAGCGGTTACGGCTGTGTGAGCGTCTTACCTCAGTCAGTCAGGTACATGTCCTTTTATATATATAGGTAACTCACTTTACAGGTTACTGCAAGGAACAATCAACCCCAACGAGCCTTACGCTACAGAGGAGAGATCAAAAATATTTGCTGCCGTCGCTAATTCAAATTTCGACAACGCGAACGTCGCCTTAAGATTTATGATTAGCAATACAAATAACATAAGAAATATGTGAGTTACTATAATTTAGCTTCAAGCTGTATACTGCACATAATAACTTAGACAGAGGAAACCTGTGAACCTAGTTTTAAAACACTCTATTCCCATTAAATTCTTATGTTCACAAGACTAACAATGAGTAAGTATTTTTTTTAAACAAAATAAATAATAAAATTTTCGTTGTATAAAAAAACGCCATTCTTCGACAACAACGCACGCAGTCATAAACCTAAGAGAAACCACCGCATACGCCCTCATACGCCTCATTCCGAAATCGAGTCTTTCAGTCTCGAGGGATTTGCGGCAAAGTTCGAAGTTGTTTAACCGTTAGTAGTATTTTTGTAGCAGTATGCGTTTACGTTATTGGTATTTATGCGTAACTGCGTCACAGGAAATACAGGTATGGATAAACATTGTGAAATCAAAAAAAATACTCTGGTCTGTCTAAACTGTTGAGGTACCTTGATTAATTTCTTTAGGTATGGATTTAAAATATTTTACTCTATGCTGTTCGCGTAAAAGGAGCGCTGACGCTTCCACCCTGTACATACTAATATTATATTTAAACATAGTATATATTATTATAAGGACATTCTAATAAAATGACACTATTTAAATAGATTTATATGATACAGCCCAACTATGATCATGGTTACTTTTAAGTGCTCGAAACATTAGCCCTTCTAAAATATATTTACCCATACAAAAATATACACGTGTAATCAAATAGAAATAGTTTACTACTCATTTAGAAAACGTATAAAAATTTGAACGTAGCGGGACTCGAATCCACGCCTCTTGGAAACCGACCAGGACGACCGCACAACTTCTTGGTCCTAACTGTGGACTAACAATTTAAAAATGTTTAAAAATATAAAAAAGTTAAATTTAAAATGTGGAAAAATCTTGAAAATTTACGATTTATTAAAATTATTAATCGCTTATTTATTTTAGGTATGGTGGTCCTGAGAAACTAGAAGAGGTGATTTATATTTTAGCAGACAATATGGTCTCTGCTGACCTATCCATTGATGTAAGTTATTTTTTTATAATATATGTAGATTACACCTTAATATATAGCCCTTAACTTAAATTTTTATAACACCAGATATCCAAAAGACTACTGGCGACAGTTTCTGTATAAAATATTATATTCAAATTTTAATGAGCAAAAAGTATTGTAGTAAATTACAGTCTGCGACGTCTAAGCTGAGCTAAGTGTGATTCTGTTATTGGCCTAAACCATTTTATACTTTTTTGTTTGATATATAAAAATTAAAAGCGCATTGACGCTTTATTGTACAGTGATAGTGCCTATATCACGCAGTAAAGGAAGAATAAAATTTTGTGGTCACATCAGACGAGGTTTAAAATTATAAGAAAGCAATGATCGTTGTAGAAGAATAGACATATTTTTGTCGCGATGACTACATAAACACAAAAAAAATCAAATACATAAATTAACATAATATCTTTTTTTTTAAGTTTTATTTCATATAACATAAATATAAAGCTCATCTTAAACCTCGTGAATTACGTAATGGAATGAATGAAATATTTATATAAATGATTCTTTTGTAATAGATCACTTGCTTGATCAGTAATATTTTCTTCAACAATACATTCAATCTCAATATTTTGTAATAAATTTATTTGTGGCTTGGTAAAGCTATACGTATGTTTGACATTAATTTCCTCCATCTATTTGTTTTGTATAGTAGCGTTAACACTAAGTTCTTACTTTGACACTGACATCGATATACTTCAATAAAAAATTAACTTATTCCTATATATTTATTATTAGAAAAATACTAATTCTTTACAGTTTACGAACTGGGTGAATTCATTAGAAGTCATAAGCAATATAGAAGACTCTAACATAGTCGCAGACGATGCTAGAGCAAGAGTCGCTCAAAACCTCGCGTGGAACAACAACCTAATGGAGCAAGTGTACGAATGGATCGACGAGAACGATGCACCTACATTATTTGTATCTAGTTTCTTAATATCTATAGCTGTATTTATTTCTTTATTTAATCACTAAATTATTGTTATTTGTTGTATTAGTTTATTGGGGTTACTTTAAATAGTTTTCTTTTTATTATTAAAAGACAGATAGATTTTTGATACTCATTGCTATCGTTTTCGATAGTATATGTAGTTTCAAATTTCTAAATTTGAACGTTTAAAATGGATTTTTGTTTTAAAAATCATTATTAGAATGGATGTTTTTAGTAATTAATAATAGTATTTTTTAAGTATTTGCTTTTATTATTTATATACTAAATAGTTAATATGTAATCGTATTTAAAGAACGCGTCAGTTTTGCACAAAGTGAATTATAAATAAGTTTTTTTTTATTTTTATTTAATAAGTTACGAAGAATAATAATTATCTTTATTTAGTAATAAGATTATAATAATAATTTATCAGTATAAGGTGTTAGCTTAATTTTTTTTTACTGCATTTTCACTCACATTTATAACTTATAAAAGTTATAAATTTACATGGAGATTTTAAAAATGAAGCAAATGCGTCCTCTTGCTTCGTTTTTAAAACAATAAAACACGTCAATGTATTAAAATTAAGAATATTTAATCAATAAATATTATTTTTAATTATAACTTAAATAAATTACTTTTATATAATAATAACTTAATCTATGTAAGTAATATGTACATATTACAAATAATAAATAAATATAGAATAATAATAATTGTTTTAATTTTAATTTTGAAATTATAAGTTACTTAACTTGACTAGAATATAATATTGTTACAAAATTATATATTGTTACATACATTTAACTTGAATTAAAGTTTTTAAAAACTATATGCAATGTGTAGGAAGGAGCACATAACAGAAATTTTTCATTAGCTTTACGTTATATTCTGCACAAAACAGGATAAGCAGAGGGTACTTGGAAACCTAGGGTTAAGTCACTCCGTTTCCAATAAGACACTTCATTAACCCTGAAGGCACTGTTTGTTGAGGAAATAAAATTGTTAAATATTTCATTCCCCGAGTGCGAATCGAACCCACAACCGTCGCGTTTACAGAGACACAGTTGTCCCTGCGCCACGATGGCCTCAAATATATAACAGAAGTAAATCAGTTAAATTAAAAAAGGACATTTCGCGTCGCGAAGAATGAATCTAGTGTAGGACATTCTTGACCTCACTTTTAAAGACATTCAGTGGAACTGATGACCGCACTATATCTACCAGAGAGGAGTATTATTGATTATGAATAGTGATCGAATTCAACAATCATCACGTTTGTAGTCATACGTCTTTCCACTGTGCTACGAAAGTTTATTTTATAATATATTGATTCATTTATAATCAATATATATATATACTATGTCAATATTAATTATTGTATGTCCCAAAATCACTACAAAATTATTGAATCGCCAAAAGGTTTAGCATCCAATATATTAAAATTTAAATTGAAAATCTTATTAAAGCATTCATTTTTAAAGTGTTATTCCACATTTAGTTTCTGAGATGAGAATGCACAAACACACAACAAACCGATAAAAATCATTTGTCATTTGTTTTGGATTCTGTTATATTTATAAATGCTCGTATCTTCCATGTACAGACAGGGATGAGTTACAGTTTTATAACAGGTAGGGTAGGTAGGTACTTATTTTTTTGCTTATTTATGTTTGTCTTACATCTGACTTTGAAGGAATGTCAATTAAAATCTTGTTAAAATTTCGAAAAAAGTATATAAAGAAAATATTAATTTCAGGCAATTTATCAGTAACTTATTACAATAAATATATAGGTAAATAAATTACAATTAGGTACATATACGTATACATTTTATATATTATAAATGAAATTTAGTAATATTCCTACAGTTAGAAGACCTGATGCAACTGTTAATTCCTTTCCTTTATTAACGAGTTTTGATGTTGTAATAGTACTCTGAAATAAAAAAAATGGTGCATTATTATATAGGATTTTTAATAATAACAGAACTATCGGTGACATCACTAAAGACTAAAAAAAATTATGATTTTCTTTTGTGGCTTCTCCTCTGTGTTCAAATAGAAATATCTAAGAGTTAAGTGTATGTAAAACAGATGACCTCATCGCTAAAATAGCGATCTCTCCCAGACAACTTTAAGGCATAGGACGCAAAGGGTATATATAGTAGTATATAACACATACTTCTGTGGAAGGTTGCCTTGACCGCAATTACAGTTGATTATCAGCTTCGCGCTGTTTTCCGCACACAGCAGGGTAGCCAGACTGAACTTAATTCGCCGCCGAATTCTGGAGGCATTGCGTGTAAGGTGGCAGACCTCAACGTCGCGTTTTGCCTCTAAACCAGAGCGAAGAAATGAAAATATACATTTTAAATAAATATTTCATTTCCACGAGTGGGGATCGAACCACAGCCAATCGGTTTTATAGTCACACTTTGTGACTCTGCGCCACGCGGAACTAAGCAAACACAGCAGAAAAACAAAAATAATTTATTTTCGCGAGTGAATTGAACCCACAACCATCGCATTTACAGGCAGATGCTGTGCCACGACTGTCTCAAACTTAGCTCCTAAGCACAATACATTATATGAAAGTTACCTCGGTTGTTGTAGATGTAGTTGTTGTAGTCCTCACAATGTTAACCGGTCTGGGTTGTCCGACGGGTATTCTATAGAAAAATCTGTTTTCATTTTGCCTGCAAAATATATATTTCTATATAATATTTATAAACACAATATTTTATTCCTGAATTAAAATTAATTTAGCACAGCTCATGAGGTCTAGGTTTAGATTTGCATTTGTGTGAGTATTCATATGCCTACAGTGTAAGTGTGACGTCATCTTAGCCTAAATCGGCTTATGATGAAAAATAATTGGCGGCGGTGATTTGAAAAATATTGACTTGCACTTTGTCTTGATAGCAACGTCACATAATTAAATTCAATATATTATTTTTGTTTTCGACTTATTAAGAGAGAAAGATAATGTTGACACCATCTTTGTTTATGAATGGAAAAATATATAAAATCAAGCAGTGAAAACAGAAAAGAAATATATGGATACAACGCTGTTCTTGATGATATATCACACGTGGGCCGTAAGCAGTAATTATAAAGATGCAATGTCCGATAGAAGAGTTAATACCTCTATTTTTTATGTATTTTTTTTACTGCGGTTGTAGGTTAGATCCCGAGGAAATATAATATTTATTTAAACTTGTATTTTCAATTCTTCACTCTGGTATCGAGTTACAGTGCGGTGTTGAGCTCCGCCACTTAACACTCAATGCCTCCAGAACTCTGCGCATAGGATACAGCGTGAAGCAAAAATTTGATTTATATACTACAAATTTACTAAATAAACCGCACGCAGCGCATTTGAATTGTTGAATAGTTCCAAAATTTTTTGCAATACATATGTAACAAAGCCCGTTTACTAAACTTGCAACGTTTAAAGTTTATCTATTGCGTTCTTTACTTGCATTCAATCTTATCTTATTTTTTTTTCACGGAAAAAACAGTAAACGTGCGTTCGGGTCACCTGATAGTGAGTGAGTGATTACGAGTCAATTTCGCTTATCTATTTATTTTTATATATTTTTTTAAATTTACTTCTTTATATTTATTATTTCTTCTTTAAGTGTGTTAAATTAACTTAAACTATAGTTTTAACTATTCTATAAAAAAGTAATACAATTTAAAAAACTCCCAACTATGAAAAAGTGTTTTTTTCGAGCAAAATAAATAATAAAATTATCGTAGTAAGATAAAACATAATTCGTCAAGAACCTATTAAATAGAAACCGCCGCATATGACTCATTCCGAAATCGAATCGTAGGTACTGGCGGCAAAGTTCAAAGTTGATTAACTTTTAGTAGTCTTTTTGGAGTAGTATGAGTTTACGTTATTGGTATCGTACTCAAATAAATATCGTGAAATGAAAAAAAATCCTACGTCTAAACTATTGAGGCATCTTGATTAATTTCTTTAGATATCGTTTTAAAATATTTTACCCTATATGCTGTTTCCTTAAAAGGAGCGCTGACGCTTCCACCCTGTATATAAAATATTATTCAATAATATTAAATAGCGTTATATATCACTAACCGCTATTGTATATTATATTTTTCGGATCGGATAGTCTTGAAGAAAATATAATATACAGGGAAGATTTTGTTATACTTCTCACGTATTTTGCTCTAGAGTCGAGATGCGCTATAACTTCAATTTATAATAGTCACTCTTAAGCATACGAAATTTTCTTTCTTTTTAGTTACATCTGGCAGAACTTAGTTTTAAGATATTCTCTTAATCTTACGATCGATTTTCGAGGTATTGCGTGGCGGAGTTCACCGCCCTTGGGAGACTAGAGCAAGGAAATAAAAATTTGAATATAATTCTTCCACCGCACACAGGTTAAATTAACACGATTGGAGTAAAAATAGTAACCTAAGTTACCTACAAGAGTTCTTTGTCTATCTATTGTTTGTCAGTAAAACGCTTGACACTTTTTATTTTATTACTTACATAGATCAACAATACAGTCATAATTTGAAGGAATCATTTAGTATTATTTTGCGTTATTTTTAAATCACGTTTGATATTTATTTAGTAGATACTAGAACTAATACATTATTGATTTCGTACCTTCAGGTAAACGTCTTTACAAAAATATAATAAAATGGTTAACATTCATTAGGATTGCGAAGATACGTCGTTTTAAACTGTAGGCGATGTTTCAATAAATTATTTTTATATTTATCGTATAAATGTTTATACTGTACCGCGCTTTACCCGTATTTTTTACGTATTTCAATAGTAAATTTCAGTACCTTTTATATGGTACTAAATTTGGCTGCGTGTACTTGCGACAACTGTATAAAATGAAATTATAAAAATATTAATAACCATTTTCAGTCAATTCCTATTGTACTAGTAGTATACCAATTATCCGAAGAAAATTGGTAAATTTTCACTCGATGGATAAATGCAATGACCACGGAACTCGAATACCTCAAAAACAAGTCAAGTCTTATCCTCAAAATTATATATTGAATACATAAAAGATTAGAAATATATTATTAAAAATATATTAGCAGATTTAGAAATATATTATTTTTTTGTATGGAAGTGGTAATTAAATAAATCTTTATTCTTTACGCATTAAAATAGAATAAACTCATGAAAAATATTATTGTCATCGATTAAAGCAACAGTTAGACATAAATATATTTATTTTAATTTTGACCAACTTTTAAGTGAATTTCACCTGTGCACCGGAGGGAAATCGAACCTACAACTATTGCGTTTAAAGTCAGACGCTGTTCCTATGTGCCGTCAAGCCGTCATAGGCTTCTGTTGTTTTTTTTTCTTTTTGTCTAATATCCCATTTCAACAAGAAGAACAATAAATAATGAAATCTATTCTCCAAGTGTGATTTGAACGTGGAGTTGAATACTCCTTTACTATATGTATAGCCACGAGTTTTTATACATAGGTACGTACATAGATCTATTTTAGATCCTTGAGGTCTTAACGATGAAGAAGAATGAGAAGAAGATGGGGGAAGGCCCCCAGCATCATTGACACTATAATATCGATGGTTAATTACTGATGTCTCATCCTTCCTCTAATAATTTTACTTACATATTATGTTCAGCGGTAGTTTTATCTTCCAGTTCGAAAATGTTTAGGTCAGATTTTATTACAAATCGATTGTCTTGCATAACGTTATAATAATATGCTTCACGTAGATCTGGATTCAGCCTGAAGTATACAAAATATTTAAACAAAATTTGCTAAGTTTAATACAAATTGATTATTTTATAAAATTGTGATTGTCATTTTTCATTTACAAGCACAATTATTTTTGTATCATAATTGTATTATTAAAAAATGTTTAGTTTTGGTCTTAAATCAAACGTTTTGGTGTTTTTTTTTATATTGAGACATTTTACAAAGAGTCCTAGCATAGGTTTCTTCGTACACTGTTTCTTTTAGTTAAATCAATGAAAAAATAAAGCAACATTTTAAGGTATTTATTTTATTTAAAGCCAGTCGTAGCGACAAGGCACGAGTATGCGACTGTAAACGTGAAAGGTTGGGGGTTCAATTAGAAATCAAGGAAATTAAATATTTATCTATAGATAACAATCCAGAATTTGACGGAATAATTTTAATGGGAACGAAGTGTCTTAACACTAGGTTTCCAGGTTCTCACTTTGTACTCTGATATGTGCTGGATACAGCATGAAGCCAAAGACTACTTTAAGTGTAATAATGTTTTATTACTTACCTGGTTTTATAAAAATTCTCATAATGATCTCTCATATCATTCAAACATGGTCTATATTTAATTTCACAAGCAAACTCCACAATTTTACTTCTAAATAGTCTTGTCTTTGGATGCTGTTCCGGATTCACTATTAGTCTTCTGTACATAGTCGACACTTTACTTTGCATAAATTGCTAAAAAAACAAAGAAATATTTTTATTTATTTTTATATTTTTGTCTCTTATCTGCATGGGTAAATAGAAATAAACAATAGTTGCATATAGCTTAAGATTTTACGTGCCCGATATAACTGACCGTAGGTCTTATGAATGGTCAATGGATTATATAGAAACAATTAACGTTATGTAATGAATGTAAAGTAATCTACCTAAGATTAATAGATGCCGTCGTGGTGCAGGGGCACAAGTGTGACTCCCTACTCGAGTAAAAGGAATTTTTATTTATTATTATTAGGCATCAAGGCAAAAGCACTCAAAAGAAAATGGGGAACGGAGTGTCCTAACACTAGGTTGTCTGCCTACCCTGCTCTATGCGGGGCACAGCTTAAAAATTATTTTTATTAATAAATAAAACCAAAATAAAATTTTCCACACCTGCCATTCTCCGTATAATGTTTTCGTCATTTTTACATCTTCTTTCTTTAACATTTCAAAACCTGATATAGCGTACTATAAACTATATATCTATAACTATAACTTAGGTCCTAAAGACTCCTTAAGGCAAAAGTTTAAGAAATTAATATATTGACAGTTGCATCTCTCTTATGGGTGGTACGAAAATGCGACTGCGTTGCAAACATACATTATAGGTATATTAAAACACGAACATAATTTTAGTGTATTAAGCAAATAATTCTGTGGTATAAGCGGGCGAAGCCGCGAGCGGGCCGCTAGTAAATAATAAAATTATCGTAGTAAGATAAAACATAATTCGTCAAGAACCTATTAAAGGGAAACCGCCGCATATGACTCATTCCGAAATCGAATCGTAGGTATTGGCGGCAAAGTTCAAAGTTGATTAACTTTTAGTAGTCTTTTTGGAGTAGTATGTGTTTACGTTATTGGTATCGTATTCAAATAAATATCGTGAAATGAAAAAAAATCCTACGTCTAAACTATTGAGGCATATTGATTAATTTCTTTAGATATCGTTTTAAAATATTTTACCCTATATGCTGTTTTCTTAAAAGGAGCGCTGACACTTCCACCCTGTATATAAAATATTATTCAATAATATTAAATAGCGTTGTATATCACTAACCGCTATTGTATATTATATTTTTCGGATCGGATCGGATAGTCTTGAATCTTCTTGAATATCACCTGTGTGCACCGGAGGGAAATCGAACCTACAACTATTGCGTTTAAAGTCAGACGCTGTTCCTCTGTGCCGTCAAGCCGTCATAGGCTTCTGTTGTTTTTTTTTCTTTTTGTCCAATATCCCATTTCAACAAGAAGAAGAATAAATTGATTTGAACGTGGAATTGAATACTCTTTTACTATATGTATAGCCACGAGTTTTTATACATAGGTACGTACATAGATCTATTTTAGATCCTTGAGGTCTTAACGATGAAGAAGAATGAGAAGAAGATGGGGGAAGGCCCCCAGCATCATCGACACTATAATATCGATGGTTAATTACTGATGTCTCATCCTTCCTCTAATAATTTTACTTACATATTATGTTCAGCGGTAGTTTTATCTTCCAGTTCGAAAATGTTTAGGTCAGATTTTATTACAAATCGATTGTCTTGCATAACGTTATAATAACATGCTTCACGTAGATCTGGATTCAGCCTGAAGTATACAAATATTTAAACTAAATTTGCTAAGTTTAATATAAATTGATTATTTATTTATTTTTTTATTTTATAAAATTGTGAGTGTCATTTTTTATTTACAAGCACAATTATTTTTGTATCATAATTGTATTATTAAAAAAATGTTTAGTTTTGGTCTTAAATCAAACGTTTTGGTGTTTTTTTTTATATTGAGACATTTTACAAAGAATAATAGCATAGGTTTCTTCGTACACTGTTTCTTTTAGTTAAATCAATGAAAAAATAAAGCAACATTTTAAGGTCTTTATTTTATTGAAAGCCAGTCGTAGCGACAAGGCACGAGTATGCGACTGTAAACGCGAAAGGTTGTGGGTTCAATTAGAAATCAAGGAAATTAAATATTTATCTAGAGATAACAATCCAGAATTTGACGGAACGTAGGAACGGAAGAATTTTAATGGGAACGAAGTGTAAGACACTTCGTTTTCGCACTAGGTTTTCAGGTTCACACTGCGTACTCTGATATGTGCTGGATACAGCATGAAGCCAAAGACTATTTTAAGTGTGATAATGTTTTATTACTTACCTGGTTTTATAAAAATTCGCATAATGATCTCTCATATCATTCAAACATGGTCTATATTTAATTTCACAAGCAAACTCCACAATTTTACTTCTAAATAGTCTTGTCTTTGGATGCTGTTCCGGATTCACTATTAGTCTTCTGTACATAGTCGACACTTTACTTTGCATAAATTGCTATAAAAACAAAGAAATACTATTAGTTATTTATATATTTTTGCCGAAAAATAAACAAGAGTTGCATATAGCTTAAGATTTTACGTGCCCGATATAACTGACCGTAGGTCTTATCAATGGTCAATGGATTATATAGAAACAATTAACGTTATGTAATGAATGTAAAGTAATCTACCTAAGATTAATAGATGCCGTCGTGGTGCAGGGGCACAAGTGTGACTCCCTACTCGAGTAAAAGGAATTTTTATTTATTATTATTAGGCATCAAGGCAAAAGCACTCAAAAGAAAATGGAGAACGGAGTGTCCTAACACTAGGTTCTCTGCCTACCCTGCTCTATGCGGGGCACAGCTTGAAACTTATTTTTATTAATAAATAAAACCAAAATAAAATTTTCCACACCTGCCATTCTCCGTATAATGTTTTCGTCATTTTTACATCTTCTTTCTTTAACATTTCAAAACCTGATATAGCGGAGTCCCATACAACCAAACTCGTTTCTTTATTCAAATAATCCAATATGTCTCTAGCTATGTCCTCATGTAAGTCTCCAGCAGCGTATAAGGCGAACACGTCATTGACTATCTGGAATTTGTTTATTTTTAATATTAGAAATAAAATCGGTCAAGTGCGAGTCAAATTCATTCATTGAGAATCCCGTGTCAATTTCGTTCGTTTTTAGGTCAACGGAAAGTACAATTTATAAAAGTTGCTATATAGTTAACTTGCTAAACATAATTTTATTTTTTTAAACATTTTAAAAGTGTTATTCCAAACTTAGGAAAGAAAATACTTATTTAGAAAACGTATAAAAATTTGAACGTAGCGGGAGTCGAACCCGCGCCTCCTGGAAACGCATACGTTCTCATCAAGCTACGTTTAAATTTTTATACGCTAAATAAGTTGTAATAAGCGTAGGATACTAGGATCTCTCTGCCTACCTTGTTCTTGCTAGAAAATACTGAAGCTGATCGACAAAATTATACACACCTGAGCTCTGTTCAGTTCATTTATAGAATTGTGACCTTCTCTCAATGTCTTTGCTATCAATCTCCATGTTTCTGTATCATAATTCACTCTGTAATATCCTGTAAAAAATATACATTCTGAACCAAAGTAGTGGAATAGGTTTTATAGCAATTGTTATGATTCTACATGGTTTTTGCGTTTTTCACATATTATTAATGAATATATTTTAAACTGAGGTTATCGCGATGTTGTGAGATAATAATAGTAATTATAAAAATATTATGTTAATTTATTATAATAACCTAACTATAGGGTAAAAACCAATCGACGGAATATTTATACTCAGAATATATAATAATTTGTTTCACAAAGTGCGGAGTTGTGCTCCACCGAATATAATATATATATATACATATATTTATTTTTTTACCTAAACATTTTTTTTTATTTAGCTTAAAATCACTTTGATTTTAGTAATGCTTCAAAAAACTATCTAGCCAATAATAATTTTAAGCCGCAAAAGAACTCTTAATGACGAAATGACCGAGTTGATACTTGAGAAAACAAAACAGTTGTTACGTGGGTGAGCATAGTGACTGATCATACTATAGAATAAACAATAAAATAGAATTTCAAAATTCATAAATTATTTTTATGACACCACTGTGCCTCAGTTTAAATATTGACTATGACGATTAAGGGTTCAAATCTCAATAAAGTGCACGAATACATTTGACAATTTTAAGTGATATTTAATACTTAGGAAATAATAAATTAGCTTCACGCTATATCCCGCACACAGCAGGGTAAGCAGAGGGAACCTAGTGTTAAGACACGTTCCCCACTTTCTGCCGAATTCTGGAGGCATTGTGTGTTGAGTAGCAGAACTCAACGCCGCGCTTTGCCTCGACACCAGAGCGAAGAAATGGAAATATAAATTTAAGTAAATATTTCATCTCCTCGAGCGGGAATCGAACCCACAACCACTCGGTTTTACAGTCACACTTTGTGCCACTGCGCCACGACTGGCCTCATTTTTAATTTAATTTATAATTTTAGGAAATAATAATTAGCGTGACAAATACTTTTAAAGCGGAAATACTTATTTAATACCGATATTTTCAAATTTTTATACGTTTACATTCGAAACTTTATATAAATTATAAGCATTTCCTCAATCAGGGATAGAAACTACTACCATCACGAATATAATGACGATGGCACCGTGGCACCATATTTTATAATCATTCATTTCTATTCCTATGCTTCACGCGTCAGACTGTATCCCGCATATGGCAGTAAGATAGGGGAAACCTAGTCTTAACAGACTCCATACCATATCCAAGTCATTGTATGTTGAATGGCGCAAATTAAATGAAAATTTGTTAAGTTCCCCCGAGAACCGAACCCACAATATAGTAATAATAACATTCACACTATATTTGAATATTCATATTGTTTACTTTTTTACTCTTGTGTGGAATTGCCTTTACAATGCGTAGGCGAAACAGAAATAGACATTCGGTTTATAGCTAACTACATCAAGGAGGTGTGCCAGTGTGCCAATGCTAAATTTCAAGTTCAAGCTTCTTCCTTATATCATATTATTTATATTAATTTATATATTTTTTAATATATAATATATAAATAAGTATTTAGAGTATTTTTATTCTCACTCTTTCTATATTATTTCATTAATTCTATTCTTCCTATATAATTTAAAAATATTTGAAAATTTTAGCTTCACGCTGTTTATAGCGGAATGAATCTAGTGTTAAGACACTAACTTTCTCATTGACAATGGTTTTTACGGAACCAAACGGCGGGGTTTTTTCTAGGTAAAGAAATTTGGTAGAATATGGGGAGCGAAAGCGTCCTAATGAGGCCCGAAGTATCTCAAAACTAAGTTCCCAGGCTATCTCTGCCCGGCTATGTACGGAAGACAGCGTGAAGCTATAAAATAAAAATAAAAAAAATGTATATATTATAACCAATAGACTTGCTAAAAGGTGGAGGAATGACAATTAAATAGTATATAAAATGTCTTGTAATTTTTTACCTGACGCGTTTCTGTTCAAAATAATCCAACCGCTGTTAAGATTTTCTCTAAACGTATAAGTTTGCATACCAATAGTAAATTTTGGTTGGTAGCAATTGAAACAATTTTCATTATTTTGCACTATATACGATATGGGAATGAGGTAGTTCGAATCGATTTTTTCGTGTTCGATGAAGCTGAATTTTCTCTGTAAAAATAAAGTATAAATTTATTGACTAGGGTTAGTAAAGGGAGCCTGGTAGAGAATAGTAGAGAGTCAGGAAACTCTGCCCATTATTTTTATCGTACCAGGAATATAGATAGATACTAAAAGTTAAATCGCGAAACTATATTAACTGGTAACCCAGAAAGGGAATTAAAAATAATTTAAATATATTTTTTCGCGCAATGATCGAATCGAAATCTATTACGTTTACATTCAGATGCTATTTCACTACGTTACGATAGCCTCAATATGAAAACAAATTCAAATCATTACTACTACACCTAAATATAACTGGACTAAAATTATGTAAACATTCCGCGTATAGAAATGACAACCTATTTATTATGATTGACAGAATATTATATGCATATTTGGGCAGACATGAATATATTTCATAGTACATTTATATATTTTATTATATGATTAATGTACTATGGTATGTGTCTTGTGTGCGTATTCTATAGTAACAAAGCAAAATGAAAAAAAAATGCATTAAATATTCAAATTATCTAATATCCATAGACATACTACAGAAAACAATATTTAGAGTTGAAGAAAGAAAGTCTAACAGAAAATTTGAAAATAAAACTTTATAATGAAATCCGGAAAGGAAAAATTTTACTTCAAATAACAGGTATATTAGATGTTGTCTTAAAAATACCTGCTTTAATTGTATGGCGTTCGGGCTTCTATCTCGAAAAACTTGAACGTTTACAACAGGATATCTTGATTGATGGAACCAAGAGTTTAATACTCTGGAAGAAGTTGATCCATTGAAAAATTGATGAAGACATTCCACTGTATCAAGGTCTAGGCTTGTCATGAAATCTGCTAGTGAAATGTATTGACCTCTCCTGAAAATTTAAATAAAACTTCTAGAAAACATGTAAGAAATTATTTTTATAGTAAGATTGAATTTTTCAAAAGTAATGATGTAAAGCTTAAATAACCGTCTCAATTGTTTAAATATAATCAATTTGACATAATGATTATAACTTATATGAAAGCAAGTGATGCATTTCTACGGTGATATATTTTTTCCCATATATAGAGGAGGCAGAGGAACCTAATATTAAAATTATTCAATTTGAATTATTAATTCAATATTAAATCTTTATATTTACTTGCTGTTTATATATTTTACTAAGGCCTGGTGAAACTTTTCAGAGCCCAGCCAGTTTTCTACCATCCAAAGCAACGACGCTGTTTTCATTGTCACCAATTCTTTATATCTCGAAGGTATTTCTATTGCCAAAGTACGATTGAAAATAGCCAAAGCTGGCGTAGAGTGGTGCCAGTCAACTGCCATAGCTTTGTGTTTCATTTGTATGGCATAACTATTGATAGATTGACGGTGTCTTGATAAGTCGCCATGATTATACTAAAAATAAATGTCTGAGATTAACTACGAGGAGGAATGGCAGACGCATATCGTTTTTATTTTTAAAAAATATTAGATGTTTTTGATTATTTGTTATAATAATTATAAATAACACAAATTCTATGTAAAAAATAATTAAGCAAGAATAACATTCATCACCAAGATATTATGTGGGTTCGATTCCTGATATCCCAATCCTAACATTTTATAAGATATTTTAATTTAAGTTTTAATTACTAAAAATAAATTACAATGCTTTGAAATATAACAAAATAACCAAGAAAATCTTTTCTCAAAAATCGGTCATTCTGTATAATTAGAGACCAATTAGAAACCAATAACTGTTATTTCGACTTCACGCTATATTCCTTATTAATAGTATAACAATACATTTCACTGTATGATTTCCCTGAATGCAGATCTAACTCATAACAATCACGCTCCTCATCGATATCTTCGAGAAGAAACTAGTGTTAAGATACTCCGTTCCCCATTTTCCACCAAATTCTGGAGGCATTACAAGCTAAGTGGCGGAACAACGCCGCGCTTTGACTCAACACCAGAGGGAAGATATGGAAATATAAATTTAAATAAATATATAAGTTCCTCGAGTGGAGATCAAATCCATAACCAGCCGGGTTTACAGTCATACTCTGTGGCCCCTGCGCCACGACCGACCACGATCTTCGAGTAACATACTAAAATTATTGCTTTTCTTTTTTTATACGTTCTTCACATAATTTACTTACTTGAGCCAACAAATAATAGGCAAGATACGTAGCGACGCCTTCCTTAAACCATTCTTCCTTCCATCGAGTGCGATGTAACTCTCCGGGGTTCCCAAGCCAAATGCGACTTAACTGTTGAGCCAATTCAAATGTCATACGTTCTACTTGTTTTATACTTGTATAATTGTAGATATCTGCGAGTCTATTGTTTCTAGAAATTAATATGTATGTTTTAGCTTAGGTACATTAATGTTTTCTTTTAGTATGTAGAGGAATCCTGGGAACCTAATGTTAAAATATTCCATTCTGATTAAGACAAATCCGTTCCGCTCGTTAAATGGCGGAACTCAACGCCGCACTTTGCCTCGGTACCAAAACGAGAAAATTGAAAAAATATAAATATTTCATTTTCTTGATTGGGAATCGAACCTATAACGTGTCGTGCTTAGGGTCACTCGCCTGTGCACCTGCGCCTGCGATTGGTCTCATCTCTACTTTTCAAACAAAATATAATTTGAAAATATAATTAATTGCCTTGATCCACGTCAAATAACAACAATTTAAAATTTTATAAAAATATATAGCTTTTTAAATTATTATGATTTTTTTATATTTTTGAACTCTTCTTCAAGGCATTGGTGAGTAATTATGAAAATAAATAATAAGCTGCTCCAACGAATTCATTTGTTTTATATGAAAGTATGTAAGGTTACAACAATATATACAGTACGTCTGGAATACATTAAACACCTGCTCTTTACTATTTGACCTTAATGTTATTCCTAAAAATGTTTAAACTCTAAACAAGGACGTTTTCAATATTGTTTACTCCTACGTATAATCCTAGTATACTAACTGTTGTGGGTTTTATTACTTGAGATATCAAAAATGAATTATTTTTATTTCTTCGCTCAACAAGACAAAGCGCGGTGTTATGTTCCGCCATTCAACATGCAGTGTCTTGAAAATTTTATGGATAATGGGGAACGGAGTGTCTTAACATTTGGCTCCCCCTGCCTAGCCTGTTAAAATAGTTAAAAAATAAATATTTTTTCAATTACTTTCATATAATAAAACTCACTTCGTTGTCCACTTTTTTAAATCGTGTAAGTTAATGCTATCAAGTGATATTTAGCCAGACATAATATAATTGAAATAAAAATATTTTTACGAAAGTTACGTAAAAACCAACAAATTACGCAATTAGTTTAATATATATATAATATATTTAATTCACAATTTTAAAGAGAATCTACTTGGTACTTTTTAATATATTTATTGTCCAAAAAAACCACAGTTTTGAGAAAAACTATTTTAGAAAATTAATACTTACCCAGTTGTAAGCAGATTCCAACTTCCAATTTCATATCCATCCAAGATTGTGGGTATACCAACTATATTTATTGGTTCGTACATAAGAGGTCGATTTATAGTAGCATATTCGTGAATAAGATTAATAATAGATATTCCAAAATGTAATATAAAATTGTAATGCTTGAGATAATGTACTGGTCCCCATATTCTTAATGTGTCGTTGGTACGTTTGGCCGAGATCTGTCGATAGCCGAAGTTGGAGTGGTGAAAGCCGACCTGGTGCTGCGCTACTTGAGGAGATGATATGAATTCGATGATCGTGTAATTTTCTTCAGATCTTAAAAGTGAAATTTTGTTTAGCACCTATGTACAGTTGCTTAATTAAAGTTTCAAAAATTGGCGGAAGAGTGGGCCACGGAGTGTCATAACCTAAGTTCCATTTACTTACCCTGCTTTACGTGGGGTACAACGTAAAGCTAAAACAATCTTGAAATTCAATAATACTATGACGCAAACACGCATTGGCACGTGGTAAGACGTTTAGGTATGAAAAATATAAGCATTTTTCTTTTCTGGTTAGATATACAGCAATTTTATTATCATTCACTTAATACACAGTATTACGCTATTTAAACACAGGTGGAAAGTTAGGAACAAATTGTTTCAATTTAATCATATAAGAAAAATAAATTAAAAAATATGCTTTACATTTTATCCAGCGAAGTACCCGTTGTACTTCGTTGGATAAAATGTAAAGCTAAATGTAAAGCTAAATAAAAAAGAAAAAGAAAAACCTAGTGTGTACACATTCGTTCGATTTTCCGCCTAAATACATTACTTAATGAGTGGCGGAACTTAACACCGATGAAAAATATGATCTTATTTAATTGTTATATCAATATCTCTTTTTTATATTTATTATCGTTGGATAATGTCTCTTGAGGCCATTGTGATACAGCCGCAGAGCATCGGACTAGTCTGACTTTTCATTTCCTCTGGTAATAGTACTAAGCGCAGCGTTCAGTTCTCGACCATTGGGAAAAAATAGGGAGCGGAGTGTCTTAACTCTAAGTTTCCTCTGCTTACTCTGCTATATTCGAAAGAAAGCGAGAAGCTAAAAAAGGAAACTATCGTCAAATTATACTAGCAATACAACCATATCATGTCACTTGAAATCTTGTACCTACAAATACAGTGAACTTAGCAAGTTTTCTTCAAACCATATTTTTAATATTCCTACAAATATGGTGTGTCGATTATGTTTTTGTACACATCCGGTACTTTTGACTTTCATCTTCATAGCTTAAATGGTCTTGCCCTTCTTAGAATTAGAAATGATTACCGGCTCTTTGATATAATTGATCACATTTACTTTGTATCGAACGTTCTAAGTGTGAGCGAGTTTTGAACATTAACATTTTTAGTGTTCTTATCTATAGGCGCAATCGGAGTCATTATAAGAAATCATGTCAAAAACTTTAATGTGAAATGAGAGATAGAGAGATATTTAGTTTAAAAAAAATGGCTTTACTTAATCTATTTAGTAAAAAATTTGTTTCTAAACGCATTAAAAAAAAAACTAAATTGCTTGATAATTCATAAATATACAACACTAGAGGTACCTATATACATATTATGTATGATAAAAAAAATTGAAAATTTTATAATTTTTTTATATTTTAGAAAATTATATCAGTTTTATTTTCATAGAGTAATCCATACATATATTTATATATATATATTTATATATATATATATATATAAATATATATTTATATATATATATATTTATATATATATATATATAAATATATAATAGAAACACAAACGAGATTTCAATTTTCTAAGATCGACTTAGAAATTTGACATCTAGACAAGTTAGGGGGCAAGGGATCACCAACAGAAAATTTCTCGAATTACCTACGGTAACGAAAACGGTATTTTCAATGTTACATCCTAAAGTTAACTATTATTTTTACATTATTGAAGAATAATATTTTTTACGTAGCAAAAAATGAAAATTTTAACATTGTAACTAATATAACAATTCGATATAGAAACGCTCTAAGTCACACCGGACCCTTACTTTGCCCATATAAAGTAACCGATTGCGGTAGAAACGATGTCAGTTATTGTACCTTAGGGCCCTTAGGTAAGAGTATCATCTAAATATAGACTGTATAAAAAGTGATTACTACAGTAAAGGAGTTTATCGAATAGAAAACATTTTAACTGACTTTGATAAAGAAGGTTATCAGTTTAACATATTTATTTATATTTTTATAATGTTTAAAGGCATTACGTATTATATTTCAGAACCCAAATCTACTCCCCTATATATATTACTTTATGCTGTAGTGGCACAGTATTTGACTGTAAACGCGACGGTTGTGGGTTCGATTGTCACTTGGGGAAATAAATAACTTACATGTTCTTGCTCTACCAACACACTAGACGCATTTTAGAGTTCAGCCTCTCAACACGCTATGTCTCGAAAATTGATCGAAAAATAGGGACCGGAGTGCGTAACACTAGGTTCCTTCTGCATTAAGCTTAGACTACAAACTATTTTAATCTTAGACTACAAACTTATATTTCCTACCTATATTCCTTTATTTTATCAGCAATAACTAAAGTAGTATTGCACTGTTGAAAGTCTCTTCTAGGCGGCATCAAATTCACTTTAAACTTATAAACGGCTTCAAATTGAGGGTTGTCAAAGCACGGGAAGAAATATTTTGCTTTATTCGGTGATAACCGTGTGGTGAAGAGGTACCTGTAAACATAGATTGGTTTTAATAATTGAATGTAAAGAAAGATAAATTTCAATTAACAATATTAACCTGATTATTTTGATTGTCTTACCGCGCTAATCTCATGAAGTATTGGTTTAAAAAGACAAAAATATTTTGGTCTTGGATTGGAGTTCATTTATAGTATATTGTTTTATAGTATAGTGTTCATTCATAGTTCGAGAAAGATAGTATATAATATGGTCTCAGTTAGAACAGATCAAATATGTTAGTTAATTATTTTTAGCTATTTCCATTTGGTCATGCAGGTGATGAGGTGAACGCCACTTGAAAGCTAGTTATTTAAAATGTAACAATTTTTCATATTTAGTGATTGTATCTTTTATATAAAATAAGGCCAGACATGGAGTAGGCGCACGGTAGTAAACGTGAGAGGTCGTGGGTTTGATTTTCCTTGTTGCTACTGTAATGTCTGCAAAATTCTACGGGGAGTGAGGGGTGAAGTGTCTTAACACTAGTCTCTCGCCTACCCTGCTACATGCGGGATACAACGTGAAGCCGAAAAAAGTATCTACGTGAACATAAGCTTAAATCTTATATGCATATGTTTTACCATACTCTATATGCTTCGATGATTGTCCTTGAGAGAATAATTGAACTAGATCGTCACTTACCGTAACTGCAAATATCATTTAAGCAACATATTGACTATTTAATAATTTATTTATCAATTTTAAACAAAATGACGATTGATGCTCCATTTAAGTAGGTAAGGGAAATGTCTTAACAATAAATTTTCAGTAACAGAAATTTAGTTTTAAGACGCTTTGTTAAGTTTAAAAATAGAATATGTTTATTCTGTATATATATTCCATTAATTGGAAAGAAAAGTAAAGAAAAGAGGGATACTGCAGAGCTTACTCAGTCACTTATAAGAAAATCAAATAGAAATGCCGGGGCTATACACAAAAGCATCATTGATAAGAAAGAAACCTCTTAAGACTTAGGTTTAGAAAACGTATAAAAAACTGAACGTAGCGGGACTCGAACCCGTGCCTCCTGGAAACCGACCAGGCGCTTTGATCTAAGGTTTCTTTTCCTACATGCAATAGGAGAAGGTAAAGAACCTAGTATTAAGTCATGGGGTTCGAAACGAAGACCAATGCCGCTCTCTTTTCCGCTTCTCGCCAGAGTGAAAGAAAGTTCCATTTTATGGTTTAAAGCATTTTTTTATTACAATGCTTTAAGTCTTTAAGTACTCTATTCTGCATATTACGTTTACCTAAACGACCTTGCATCAAGAGCATTGACGACTATATTTAGAAATGTTTGTATAGTTTCAAACGTATTTGTGGCACGTCTGATATCTGTGTTTATTTTTTTAAAGATTAGAGATTAACTTAAAGCTTGCTTGTACAAAAATATTTTGTTAAGTAGAAAACCCTATGTTTATTATTATGATATGATCCAGTGTCTTGGTTATTATATTTTTCTTTTCTTTTCAGCTTCACGCTCTATCCTGCATATAGCAGAGATGAAAGAAGAACGGTAGTGTTAAGACACTCCGTTCCCCACTTTTTCGTCACCAGAGCAATGAAATGAAAATACTATTATTTCAGTCCCCCGCAGTTTTCTCGGGAATCGAACCCACATCCGTCGAGTTTACAGTAGCACTCTTTATGCCACGACTGCCACGAATGCCATGACCTATATTTAATTTATTTTAATTTCTCTTTTCCGTTAAAGCAATTTACGGCGATGGGTTCTATTAAATATGTTTCTAAAATGGAAGAATAGATAAAAACCGGGAAACGGAGAATCCTAACATTAGGTTCTCTGTGCTACTCGTGATATATACGCGAAAGGTATGAAGCTATAGAGAATACGTACGTCTATAGATTTAAAACCAGTGTTCATTTGTTGTCTAATGATCCTTGAGCAATTTACAAGGGTTATTAGTTCACGTAATGGATAATTAAATGGTTGAATAAATCTGTCTGTTTGGATGTTTCAAATTATTGCCAGTACAAAAAATATTTGATTAAAAATATATATATTCGTAATGACATTTCAAATTAACATTAAAAACATAAATAAAACAAACTTAACAATAGACAAGACATAATTTTGAAATATTCTCGACCTTAACAAAACTATTTTTGTTTTAATTTTAAAAGTGTTTTTTTTTAAATGTTGAACATTTAAAAAAAAAGAATAAATAGCATAAAATATAATATTTTAAGGAAGAAGGAAACGACTAGTCATAAAATTAAAACTTTGCCTTTATTATACTTACCATATAAAGAAGCGATTAGTATACATTTTGTGTGGGAGACCAGTAGTAAACACATATTATTATTAACTACATAGAGCCTTTGTAACACAATGGTGCTTCTTAAAGCGACGGTTGTGGGCTCGATTATCACTACAGGAAAAAATTAAAAAAAAATCCTATGCGTGCCAGTCCCGCCAGGCTAGTCTTGGCGCAGCGGCACAAAGTGTGACTGTAAAACCGACTGGTTCTGGGTTCGATCCCCACTCGAGGAGATAAAATATTTACTCAAATTTATAAGCGCGGCATTATGTTCTCCCATTCAACACGCAATGCGTCCAGAATTCGGCAGAAAGTGGGAAACGGAGTGTCTTAACACTATGTTCCCTCTGCCTACCCTGCTGTGTGCGGGATATAGCGTTAACTTTTGGTCACTTTTCGTTTAATTTTTTTTTTTCGCTTATTTAAACTTCGTGTAGGAACACGATCCGAGAAAAGTGAATGTGTATACTAATTAAATATATTTTTATCTGCTTCAACACCAAAAGTGTCTTTTAGAAATATAGTATTGATAACGTTACTAACTAAGTGTACATTTTCAAATATAGTATTGATAACGTTACTAACTAAGTATTTCATTATGAACTAGTCAAAATTTTTTTTTAGCTTCACGTTGTTTCCCACACAGCAGGGTAAGCTTGAAGGAACCTGGGAATCAAATTTTAAGACACTTCCGTTTTTCACTTCCGCCGAATTCTTGATGCAATGCGTTTTGAACGGTGGAACTCAACACCGCGCTTTGCTTCCTTAAGTATAATTAATAAGTGTAAAATTTATACATACACATCTTACAGAACTAGTATTTGATTATTTTGCAGTTCTTTTGAGAGAAAAGAGAAGTGTTACGTTAGTACGAGGAGAATGATGATTCTTTATTAGTCTAGTATTAAGCGAGTCTGGTTACAAAACAGTTGTGGTTTTTCTGCGTAATTTTGGAGACATTACGCGCAACTCAACGCCGCGCTTTGTGTCGTTACCAAAACCAATAATTGTAAATATTAAATATTTCGTTTACTCGAGTGAGAATCAAACCCATCATCTGTCGGGTCTATAGTAGTATAGTCGCATGCATTAGCCTCGAAAATACTTTGATTGTCTCTTTAAAATAAGATATAATAAATTTAATTATATTATAATGCTATAATAATACTAGATATGCGCGATTAATCCGGGTTTGATTTCATTTGCTTGATCTATTTATGTTTGTATAGAGGCCGAAGTGTTGCAATAGCAAAGCGTGTGAATTGTAAGCTTGGTGGTTGTGAGTTCGATTCCTAAAGGGTATGATTTATTCTCATTTCCACCATTCAACACGCATTTCCGAGTCGTTGCCATTGTGCCATTTTTAAAGATTAAGACATGGTGGATTTTATGTTAATAGTATAAGATCGTATTTTTTTTGACGCCAGACGTGTGTAGGTTTTAATAACACAAACAAAAAAATGTTAAAGAATAAAATTGATTCATTATCAACCACTAAAATCTATGAAAAATATGTATAATATTTATTATATCGACAAATGAATGTATGTATTTCAATGTGACTCACTCGCTGTTTCCTCTTTCGTTTTCATATTTCACAAGGAATATCCCATCACTGTTAAAATCCACTCTCTTGCTAAACGTTATATGGACGTAGTATTGGGTTCGCGATACACTATACTGTTTCAAAGGTTCCTTCAAATATATATAGAGCTTTCCTCTGTTTCTGTCATATTCAAATGGCCTGTATTCGTTGACTAAATTAATATTTTTATCAAAAACTTCTATAACACCGTTTATTTCTATATCTTTGGCGTCTAATTCTATAATTTTAATATTTGGTGCGTTCGCAATGATTGTAATTATGACGTGGCCATTATAATATGATCTGCCATCTATATAAATATATGGATCTAAAGTGATTTCATATTGCACTGGATACACTGTATAGTTCAGACACTCTTCCTCCGCTATATACGCTGATGTAAACGGAATTAAAAACAAAACAAGGAGAAAAGACTCCATTTTATTCGGCAAATATATATTTTAATTATATTTTTTTTTACTAAATTAGTTTTATTATTTTACACATTTTTCTTTCTTTTTTTTAAGAATTATAATTATCTATAAAACCGACAAACGTACGAAAAATACGTCCAACTACGACGCGAGTTCAAGTGACTTCTGCGATGCGTGCGGACGCGAAGTATTGGCGCCAATGGCGCCAACGAAAATTGACATTTAAGCTTTAACCTCTATTTTCTATACAATTAAGACATAAGAGCTATCTATATTCGGGGAAAGTAGGCGTCAACAATGGAAATAGTGTAAAGGTATATTTTGTAATAAAATTATAAAGTGAAGCGGTTATTCAAGTGATTGTGGCGCTGTGGCATAAGCATCTGACTGCAACCGTGACGGTTGTGGTAAATTATGTATTAATAATTAATATTAGCGGCCTGCTCGCGGCTTTGAACGCTTGAATTACATGATTATTCATTTTAGAAATATAGATATTATAAACAGCCTTAATTATTAAATAATTGACTTGGATAAGTATTCACGATATTCTTTGTAAAATAACTTATATTACCTCCTGTACAGTTTTTAAATAGTAACATATTATATATTATTAGTTAAATATATAATTGGTATACAGAATATACATAGAAAGCACGTTTTTAGGCATTTTTATATAATCTATAAAATAATCAACATTTTCGGTCAAGTTCAAGTCGTACTCATGACCCGAGTTTCGTATCAGTTTTATGAATTGTAAGCGAATTAAGCTGCCATTTTGTATCAAATTAAGTACAGATTAAATTTTGTACCTAATGGTTTTATTCTGTGATACAAATACAATAAGTAGTCAATTTTTTAAAAAATACTTTTGTAATTTTCCTTTATACGTGTCGTAAGTTTTAACTTTTTAACAAATTTCGTAATTGTATATCAACGGGAAGTATCCTATAGTTATGATAGAAAATGCAACAAAAAACAAAGCATAAACCCTCATATTTCATCGTCCCTTGATTGCGATGATTTAGAAGATAGATTATATTGTGCTCTAAGGGAATATAAACTTGAACATTGAGGTATCTAACCTTTAACCGATCTTGTACAAAATAGTCTGGACAGACGGACAGACGGAAAAACAACAAAGTTATCTAATAAGGATTTTGAGATATGTACCCTAAAATACCCTTGACACATACATACATGCAACATACAGGTGCAATAGTGCAATGTCTAGTCTAATGCAATAGTGATATTTTTATAAACAGTGTAAGAGCATTTTTTTCTTGGGACACAATTTTTTAGAGGTTGCTCCCAAAAGTTAATTTCTTCCTACGTTTCTTAAAAAAATATTAACAACATAAACAAACGAACGGAGGGGAGAACCTATTTAAAGTATTTCTTTGAATATTAAGTCATTCTTTATAACTGTGTCAAAGAATTACGAATTAAGCTAGACTGTTACGAAGGTAATCTTCACCAACAATTCCATTTAGTTTACTTTGTAATTAGTACTATGAAAAATTGTACTTTGAAAATACGTAAATGTATCAACAGTCAAATAAATAAGACGTTTCTAAAGTTAATCTTGCCAGCGCGATTCAGAAAACGACGTTTTATGCACAGGGCCATCTATTGGACTTAGAATTGAACTGTAACCATTCGAACATTGTTAGAAAAATATTACTATATTTATGTTAAATTTATTATAAGTATGGATTACACTTACACGACATACTTAACGTTTAACAAATAATAACTTAACAATATGTTTTATGCGTTATCAAATGTGGTCAATAGATGATATCGTTGCGTATTTTTTTTTTATTTATTTTATATTGGGAAACAGCGCTTACATACCAATTCCACTTATACATCAAACATGGAGTGAATACAAAAAAAAAGAAAAAGAACATAATACATACGTCAAAAAAAATTACAATATATACATGTATATACATTACATACATACATACATACATACACACACACACACCCACACACACACACACATATATATATATATATATATATATATATATATATAGATATATATGCATACATAAAGAAGATAAACAAGCTGTATGATTACAATGAAATAACAACTAAAACTTACTCTGACTTACTTGTAATTTTTATGTAAGTTGCTTAAATTTATTGTGTCCTTTTTTGTGTGTTTACATAAGCCGATAAACACACAAACGGATAAACTGACAAAAATTCTAAAAATGTTGGAAATGGAGTCTGTTAGTTATCCTTTAACACCCTAGCTAATTTTTTTTTATGTTTTCAATGTACAGAAACGACTTTTCAACAGATTTATTATAAGTATAGATTATCAATTCTTCGCTCTGGTAACAAGACAAAATTTGCAAGAGGACAGTGCGCAACGGAGTGTCTTAAGACTACGATCTCTCTGCCTACACTGCTATAGGTATACGAGATACAGCGTGAAGATAAAAAAAGTGAAGAGTTTGTTGCGTTGGAACAGAATCAGATACTAATTGTTTAAATTGAAAGAATATTTTTATCTTTCACAGGTAATTTGTCAAGGTGATGTCATTGTCTTTAAACGTCTATATACCATATAGAGAAATTGTGTCCGAGTTGTTTACATATAATCTAGTGATTTTGAATACATTTATGACCGTAAACTTTCATACAATTGTACCGTACAAATCACAAATATCTCTGTATGAACACGAGTGTCTCTAATATCAGGATTTATTGTGTACACGATACTTAGCACCAATCAGCCGTTCTCTAAATACGTTGAGTCCACGTATACATGAGTACGTACGTACGTATATATGTGAATGTGTTTCAAAATCTTAATACCTTTAGCTTGATATATAATAATTCAATAAAATACGCTTGACATAAGTCCATTTTCATAAATTTATAAAAAATATATAGTGACAGTAGAGATCCGATGGTCCAGACTTCAGTTATACGGATATATATCGGAATTATCTACGTGATATAAGATTAAAAAATATATTGTACGTTTGTATGTAGAACGTATTTATTTATATATTTTCTTACACCATTTAAACCCAAGATTTCACTTTCACTTCATATTTCTCATCTTCAAGTATATACTATTTGGATATTTATTTATGTAAATTTTTAAGCATAATAATTACTCCGGTTAGGTGTATTGTCAGCTCAAATATATCAGATATTATATTAATTTAATGAATCCCGTTTCTTTATTGCGTTAAAAGATTAAATAAAAAGTCAAAATAATATAATCTCACATTTTTATTGAAAAAGTGATTTATCAATAGGTATATAGTATTTTTACAAATTAAACTTAGTGGAAGGGGATCTCTTCGGTTGATCTTATCTAAAATTATTAAAAATATGCGCTTATACAACAAATGTATATACTACCTAAACGAACTTAAAACAATATTTATCTTATTTTGTTGTAATTACAATAAAAATTTATAAAAAAATTGTAAATATTTCTTAAATATTAATTCTTTTACTAAAATCCAAACACCAAACTAATAAAACAAACGGCCAAAATTAATATAGAAGACGAAACCTTCCGAGCGTCGTTTCTTAAAGCCTTCCATACGTCAGCCTTGTGACTCTCCGCCCAACTGGTCACTTTCCTCGCTTTGGCCAAAGCCGCTCTGGCACTCGTTAGTACTTGTTCGTTGCATTCCGAACATGACGACAGCCAACTATCAAACTGCAAAAAACAAAATCTTTATTAGTTTTTTTTACAGCTTAACACTGTATTCAACATACAACAGTGTAACCAGAAGAGGAATCGTAGTGTTAAGACACTCCGTTTCCTACTTTCTGCTAAATTGTTAGATGCATTACGTGTTCAATGACGGAATTCAACGCAGGGCTTTTTCTTGGTGCTAGAGCGAAGAAATTAAAATATTAATAAATAACTATTCATTCCCTCAATCGGGAATCGCGACCACAACGGTCGCGTTAGTCACACCCCGTGTCACGTCCCTGCGCCACGATGGCATCATCACGAAAAATATTCTTAAAATTCAGTTTTTGAGCGATTAAAAATCATATAATGTCACCCTGGCACTTTGGCAAATTACCAAAATATATTTGATTGGTTTTAGTGTAGATATGACAAGAAAAAAATATTTGAACAGTTTTAGAATATTTATAACAGCTATAAACAATTTGCAGAAGCCAGTCGTGGCGCAGGGGCCAAGGTTGTACTGTAAACGCGACAGATGGTGGGCTCGATCCCCACTCTAGAAAATTAATATTAATATTTGAATTTCCCCGCTCTGGCGTTGTGGCATTGAGTTCCATCACTCAACATAACAACGCGTCCATAATTCAGCGGAATATATGGAACGAAGTGTCTTTACTCTAAGATATCTCTGCTTACCCAGCTGAGGGTTATAGCGTAAAACTACATATTTTTTTTAAATATAAATATTTATATTATATAATGTTATTTTAAATATAATTATTCTCAATATATCTTATCTTGTATATATGTATAATATTTGCTTAATCAAGATAACGAGAGTAACTGTAATCCACTGTGGGCCATCAATTCCGGAATTACTCCATCGAAGATTGCAAAGAGTTGGTCTTGTAAACAAAACAAGTATACTTGTGTAGGAACTAAATGTGTAGGAACTAATGGCCGTCGGGCTCGATCGTCGATCGAAGCACACTTGCGGAAATGATGGGTAGACAAGTCACGGCGTTGAGTTTCGCCACATATTCCCTTAGCCATGCTAACTCAAATAAAAGTAATCAAAATATAAATTAAAATATAATTCATTATTCTCCAGTTGGTAAACGAGCCCACAACTAACACTATTACGATGATGCCATTCAATTTATTAAGAAAAACTTCTGAAAAGCAAAATCTCTTTCTATTTATCAACAAACGTTACAACTCTACTTTTCTTGATTTTATAGAAAAATACTCTTTTTGAAGTATCGGCAAAGTGCCAGCTGATTCATCTCCGCACCATATTTGCTAATCATGTAGGTCACGATCGCTTACGTGGAGCGATATTTTAGGTTGGTTCCCATGACCGCATCTAACAAACATATCTATATACATATATATTTATAATTTTTATTATTGTAAACAAGGTTGTAGGGTATGTAGGCAATTTGTAAATTTGTAAATGTGACTACAATCTAATATCAGTCATACAACTAAATTATTTTTGGAAAATGATTTTGATAAGTAGCCAATTGTATACATTCCATTCATGACATATTTTTTTTCATAAGTCGCTAACTTTTAATTACGGCATCGCCCACGTGGTCAATAGTTTTTATCGATTACATCAAAGCGATGAATAACATAATTTAGCCTATAGATATATCTCGATAAATAGATTATCCAATATAAAAAGAACTTTTTAATTCAAACAAATAGTTCCTAAGATTAAAAGGTTGCATAGTTCAACCAATCACGCAATTTTGCTTTATAATATAAGAATATAGATCACTCGATAAAACAACCAAAATATTTATAATTTAAGACCAAAATTAATATATTGAAAAAAAAATTGTAGACCGTAGCCATTTGCCCGCCGATCAGACTTGTGCCACCATTACCAAGGCAAGTAGGGTAACCGCTAAACGCAATATAAATACGTATAATACTATATTTAACATATATATGTATAGAACACGGTATCCCTTTATTTAACCTTCTCTCTAATAGCCGCTTTAACCCAAATGACCGTCAAACACTCTGAGCATACATTCATTAACAAATTTGTTTAGACCGTTTCAATAGGACGCACTAATGATGGGACAAGTTTGTGGCAAAAAATTTGCAAAGTTATTTACTTTGGAATTAGACGATTCTTATAATTTTTCAGGTTACTATGTTGTTAAGCAATAGATATGATCTACTTCAATATTTCAATTATATTTCTAGGAAGTGCAGGGGGAACTTAATGTTAAGACTCCGTTCCCCCATTTATTACCCAATTTTCGAAATCAAGTGTAAAGAAATGAAAATATTAATATTTATTATTAAACCAAGTGAGAATCGAACCAGAAATATGAAAATGTACGTACAGATATATTTTTTCCACATTTAGAAAAGAAAATATATAGATATTTTCGGTCTTTTCTTACAGACGTAATAGACTTTGTTAAACTTTTAAAAGAATTAAATACGCAAATTATCATAGTAAAATCATGAAAGTCATGAAAGTTATTATATACTGGCGACCCAAACGCGGCTTCGCCTGCTCAACCTATGCTATAGCCAAATTTTACAAAATCTGACGACGTGAGAAATTGTAATATCTGTAAATTTTATTTTTATTCGATATTATTTGAACAACGTTACCTTATTAAAATCTTCTTGTGTATGCAGTGCCAAGGCGACTGTAGACAAGACAGTGTCCATGGACGGATAACTGAAATTTCGACAAGAAATCATAAATACAATTAAAATAAAATAAAAAATAGCCTCCACGCTGTATCCCGCACACAGCAGAGCAGGCAGAGGGAACTTAATAATAATAATAATAATACTTTATTGCACTAGAAAACGAAAAGAACAAGAAAAAAACAATATAATAACAGTTACTAAACTAAACTAAAAAAAAAACTGTAAATATTACAAAAAAGACAACATATAGTGCAATGGCGGCCTTATCACTAAAAGCGATTTCTTACAGGCAACCATTTCAAAGTATTTATTACATAAAAGAGTCAGATACTTAGTGTTATGACACTCCGTTTCCCACTTTCCGCCGAATTTACAATTACAATTAATTTATTACTTTTTTATGCAGAATCAAACTTAAAAACTGAAGATTTCTTCTCAATATGATATTAAGGTGATTTATAGTAATACTTTAAATTAAAATATTTTTTTTGTATTTAAATTTTCTACAACATTTAGAATTTTTATGTTACTTTGTTTTTTGTTTTGAATGTTTTGAATGTTGAAGGTTTTGATCAAAAGTTTTTTTTCTCTGAATACCATTCCCCACTTTTTCACTGAGTTCTCGAGATGTTGCGTGTTGAGTGGCGGAACTCAACGCCGCGATTTGCCTCGGTACCAGAGCGAGGAAATGAAAATATTAAATATTTTATAACCCTGAGTGAGAATAGAACCCAGCCCCAGTGCTCCCTGGTTTCGGGTGTCAGTCATATTCATAATATTAAACTAAATTATATGAATAAAGATATTTCCAGTCCGTAAGAAGCGTATTAATATCTATAGCTGTTGTACACCTTTTTTAATTTTAACATTAAGTATATATTTTTTTAATATTTATTAACTTTCTTAATAAAATATTTTTATTACTTACATAGAATTCCAAAGGGATATATTTCTCTGAAGACTGTCTAGCACCACATTGACATGGCTATAGTTAGCGAGTACGCTTGATAAAGGCACCGTAAGATCCTGAGCCTGTATAGGGCTATTTTCCACCAACATAGAGACTAAGTAGCTGAAAAATACAAGTATATTGTTTTATTAAGAAATTATACCAATATATTAAAGCCGTCGTGGCACAGTGACACTCGTTAAATTTATTAGATATATTTAAATTATTTTCGTTTTGCTAGTCGTGGTGGACAAAACACGGCGTTCAGATCCGTCTCAAAACGCAATGTGAAAAAAAATGGGCAGTACGGAACGAAATGTCTTAACAATAGGTTTCTTGTGCCTGCCCTATTACGACGGAAAAGCGTTAAGCTGATAAAATCACACATTTTTACGTCTTATCCCGCATACAACAGGATAGGCAGAGGAAACCTTGTGTTAAGACACTCCGTTCCCCACTTTCCGTCGAATTTTTCAAGGCATTGAAAGTTTGTGAGTGGCAGAACACGAAACTGGGCTTTGGCCTTGGTGCCAGATCAAAGGAATCAAAATATTATTAAAAAACAATTCATTCCTCCTAGTGGGGATTGAACCTACAACTATCGCATTACAGTCAGACAAAAGCGCTTTGGCAGTCTCGTGAATTTATATTAAACTAAAATACGCATTACTATACAAAATTCTAAATACAATTTTGAAATAAATGTACTCTTATATCCAGTTTTAGTTAAATTGTTTGTAGCTTAAATAATTCGGCTGTGTATTATAAAGTTCCACTGTACTAAAAGGGCTTTAAATATACATTATATTACAAACAATATATATATTTTTTAAATTTCATTTCAATCTTTTTAAATTTCATCGTTGCGAGAATCGAACCCACGCCCTTTCTTGAGAACTGTTCCAGCAAATAGCAGAAATAACTAATAACAAGCGTATAAGATCAGAAGAAAAGAAGGAGTTAATTTTTTTGCCATCCTTAGAATTAACTCTTTAAAGTTTTCAGCGGAGTAAGTCACAATTTAGTATTAAAATTATTAAATAGAAACATTACTTTTTATGTATGAAAAATCATAAGTTTTATATAAAAATTGTTTAAAAAAAAAAAATACCTGTTAAGTTTATTGTTATCAGAAGAACAGCCCAGTATGTCGGCAATGATTCTAGCCTCATTCGCAATATTGGTGGTAGACATTCTGTTCCATAGGAAATCGTAGTCATCGCTATCACCAAAGCGAAGGCCAGTGCAGTACGCTGCTGGTCGTAGACTTGGATCAATCCTGAAATGAGTATTTCTATATGAGTAATTCTAGCTAAATTCCGTAAAATAATTCGAAAATCATTCATTGTTTTTATAATAAAAAAAGTTTTTATAAGATTGCGGCGTTGAGTTCCGCCACCCAAAACGCAATACTTCCAGAAATGGAAGTAATGTGGGGTGTCCGAACGCAGTGTCCTACTATGTTCCCACTGCCTACTTTTCTATATGCAGTATACAATGTGAAGCTGAAAATAAAGAAAATATAAAATAATATTCTTTGAAACGGAAATAGTGGAGATAAAACTTACCACTTGTTATTATTCTTAAAGTCTCTGTACAATGCCAAAGTATTCTCTAAACATCCTTGGTGTCCCAACTTACAAGCAAATTCGAGAACTTGCATTCTATTAAAACGAGTGATGTAGTCATCAGATGGTCGTACTTCATATCCTAATGTATCCACGATATTTTTCATTAGTTTCAGTGCAAATTCCTAAAAAGAAACATTTGCTATCAAATTTTTTTTCAAGTTAGAAAATCCTATATATAGAAGTTAAATATTTAATATTTTCATTTCTTCATGCTCTCGAGGCAAAGTGCGGAGTTGAATTCCGCCATCCAACACGCAATTCCTCCAGCGTAAAGTGGGGAACGGGAGCAGAGTGTCTCAACACTAAGTTCAATTCCCTCTTCCTACCCTGCTATGTCGGGGATACAGCGTTAAGCTAAAAAGTAAATTACGATATAATAATGACATCAAGGAATTAAAATAGAAAGAAGAAAATGTTCTTACATCTATAAGACTCAGTGTATCAGAGCCAAGATAGTGATTTCTTAATTTGCTAAGACCTCGTATTGATGCATACCAAACCGCATATTCTGTTTCGTTCTCCAAAAAGTGTAGGACATTATTGAGCAAATCAAATTTGACTTCATTCGCGTATAAGAACGCAAATAGATCATTAACAATCTGTAACGTAAGAATTTAATCATATTAATATTATAAATGTGAATGTAAATTTGTCAAAACTACTCAACCGATTGGCACGACAATATATTAAATTTGGTCATAATGTGGAGAATGAAGTGTCTTCACACTAGCTCTCTGCCTATTTTAGTCTGACGAAAAAAAAACGAAAGCTATCATTATACAGTTGGCACTTCAAATTAAAAATACAAAGTAAAATATATTTACCTTTGCTCGGTTTAAATAGTGAACTTTTTCTCTTTGCTGACCCTTTAATTGTTCAGATATACGTTGCCAAGTAAAATCGTCGTAATTTACCCTGTACAAACCTGTAATACACGTTTTTTTATATATTTTATTATATTATACACTCTGTAATGACTTTTTGGTTGCTCCATTACCAAAGAGATGAAATTAATGTATTAAATATTTCAGTTCCAAGAGAAGACACAAACCTGTGACGTTTACAGTCGCACGCTTGTGGCCCTGTGCCACGACGTAGCTAATAGTATATTTACTGTTTTATTTTTGGGTATAATTTATTTATTTAAAAAAATGGATATACCTGTTTCCTGAACATTGAAGATAGGCCAACTATTATTTTCTTTCAACTCTCCCAATGGTAGTACATATGACTTGCCATCCATAATAAAGGTTGGTTTTGTGTTTTCAAAATTAAATGTTAAATTCGTTGTATAAGTTATTGGTATTTTGTATAGTTCATCAGATGAATGTGACGAATCTATGTAAAAACGTTTCTGAAATATTTAAAATAGTATTATCAAATGTCATAATTTTTTTTAAATTATATTATCATTATTATCTTTTTTTTTCAATATTATTATATGAATCGTTTCATTTTTAATATTGATGCCATCTCGGAGAAGATATGACTAAGTGACGATATCGTTTCACGACGTTATTTTATTTCACATGTAAGAAAAAAATTGTTATTATTATTATTTTATTATTATTTTAGTTTGATTTGTCTATTAAATCAAAGAACGTTGTTTGGTTCCCGCAATATCCATAATTGAAGATAGTATTCATGTAGTAATAAATAATTTAATTTAATTAAATAATGTTTATATTACCTGATTTAAAGTAATGGATGAATCTTGATAATTGACTTTAACATTTAATATTGGATGTCCTGCTTGTGAAATCCAAGAGCTCATGACAGTAGTTAGGTTGAAACCAACATAATTCGACATAGAACTATAATTCGCTACACCCAGACTGAGACTGGAGTACATCTTATCTGGATATCCTGGCCCAAATGCGCTAAAATTACATTCAAGAAATAATTTTACTTCCGATAAAAAATCGATTTTACAGTCATAATTTGTGCACCCACGCCACGACTGGCTCCATACTTTGTCAATAAACTAAATCTTCTAACTCAATCATTTTATTTAAATACTTACTTCTCTGTTAGGTATACGTTTAAGCCCATTTTGAAGGCATTATCACCTATCAAATGGTGGATCATTCTTATTACAGATCCCCCCTTTTGATAAGTAATTGTACCAAAATGACCACTAATTTCCGCTGGAGAATTAACATTATTGTTTGTAATGGCAGGTGATTCTGGATCTTCGTCTGCACTTAATGCTGAATGTACTGATCCAATCACTAACATGTCGCCTGCGCCTACGTCTGGTTCTACCTGAGAGGAAATAAAAACCATGTTCATCACACTTTATAACCTATATAGATATTTAACTTCTTAATAAGCAATTTGAAGGCATTTCATAAAAAAACAATGCACAAATTAATTTGTGAGTTATTACCAAAGCTGTCATATAGTCCTGGAAATAGTTCGCAAAACCTTCGTTGAGCCATGTATTGCTCCACCAGTGGCAAGTTACCAGGTTACCGAACCACATGTGCGTAGTTTCGTGAGCAACTATTTGTGCAACTCTATACTTAAAGTATGGTGTGGATTCTTCTGGCACGTACAACAAAAGTGATTCCCTGGATAGTTAACAATACGTAAGTTTGTTATTTTATGATGAAGTTATACTTAATAGTACTTCAAAAAAACTATAACAGTCAACACTAAAATTTTACCTGTATTTGACAAGTCCCCAGTTCTCCATTGCGCCAGCTCTAAAATTTGGTAGCGCAATATGATCGAGTTTCAAATATGGATTTGTGGAATAGTAATCGATTCCAAAATAGTCACCCAAAGCTTGTACGATTCTAACACCGAAATCAAATGCATATTCGCTTTGATTTTTCGCATCAGGTCTACTATAGACGCCAAACTCTTTAGTTCCATTGACCAGGCTTTTCCCTGCTTCCATTTCTGATACCAAAAACGCAACAAGATACGTTGACATTTTTGGAGTTGGATAAAATGTTTCTCTAACATATCCATTTGCACTGAAATAAAATATCTAATAAATATTGTAGTTTTTTTTTATTTACATACATAGTAATAACATACGGCCTATCGTAGCGCAGAGACACAAAGTGTGACTGCAAAATTGACTGATTGTGGGTTCGATCCCCACTCGAGGAAATGAAGTGTTTATATACATTTATATTTATATATTTTATTTCTTCGCTCTGGTGTCGAGCCAAAGCGCGGCGTTGAGTTCCGCCACTCAGCACGCAATGCCTCCAGAACTCGGCAGAAAATGGGGAACGGAGTGTCTTAATACTAGGTTCCCTCTACCTATCCTGTTGTGTGCAAGATATGGCGTGAAGCTGATTTTTTAGTAATAATATAACTCAAATCTCACTTTCATCGTCCGTGCTTATACTGAAATAGATTATTATCTTTACCTACATACGTTAAACAACTAATGTTAAACACTCAGTAGAATATAATACGCCAATTTATGATAAGCCACAGGCTTAAATTATTATATGTAATGAATAGTGTGATGTTATTTTCATACGTGTACCCGTATTTAATTGCTTCTAATCTTTTATTGTTTATATAAGAAATACTTTTATCTTACAGCTCAATTCTGCTTTGCTGCTTTGTATTTGCCAGTGATGGTTGATAGTTTTTAGGTCTATCTATTGTCAATATGAACACTGCCTTCAATTCTGGTTCGTCGAAACATGGAAACACTTTTCTGGCGTGTGTAGGCTCCATTTGAGTTGCACCTAGCCATCTGAAAAATAATGATTTTATTATATTAAGTATTTTTTAGAATTTCTTGTATAAGCAACTGCATTCTTTTTATTTTTATAGGCTGGGAAAAATCTTATTTTATGAATGTAAAGTTTTTTGTTAATCTGAAATAATAATTTTCAACTTCAGTTTGCTATGCGCCATATTTCCATTATATTTGTTTAGCTTCTCGCTATATCTACAACTAGCAGAGAAGTCAGGGAGGACAAAGCGCCACGTGAATACTTATGTGAAGTATACTTGATTTACTTGATATTTATTATACTGAACAATATAAAAAAGTGTAATTAATTGTTAATGTTTTCTAATATATTTTTTTATTTTACACTGTATTCCATACACAGCAGGGTAGACAGAGAGAACCTATTGTTGTTTAAGCACTAAGACATTCCGTTTCCTATTTTCCGCCAAATTCTGGAAACATTACGTGTTGAGAACTCAAACGGCGCAAATGACACCGGAGCTTATTAAAGGAAAGTATTAAATATTTAATTTCCTTGAGTGGGAATTCAACGCACTAGCGTCTTACCTCTAAAACATTCTAACTGTTTTAATGAATAAAACACAATACATGTAGCTGTATAAAAACACGTTCGGTACAAATAAATAAGGAAAACAAATATTTATTTTTATAATAACGATTACAATTACAATTTATGATTTGTTCTCATAATATTTAAAAAAACCGGTCAAATGCGAGTCGAACTCGCATACCGAGGGTTCCGCACATATTGACGCACTCATTTTGTATGAAATAACCTACAATTATAAGTTTGTAATGTTTTTTTTATGAAATATCTATAATCTTTTTTTCTCTAAATTATACTGCAAGTTCTTCCTCCTACCCCTAGAACAGTACCCTATAACAAATCCACACGATCTCGAGATAAATTCTTTTGAAAGGCGGAAAACAAAGTAATCCTACAAGGGTCTGTTTTACCTTTTGATGTACGGAACCATAGAAATGAAGGATAAATAACAAATCAAGTACAAATTGGTTTTCCTTGAGGTACTTTCAAGTTACAACTTTATCTTCATCACAATTTTCAATGTGTCAATATAAATAGATAGGGGGATTTCGTAGATAATATTTTGTAAAATTTATCTTTATCTGTAAGGATGGTTGAATATTTCATAACAATTCTTACGATCATTTTCTCAATAAATTGGGATATTTTTATGATTTGAATTGCATTCTTCTTCAATTGAATTCGATTGTGGCTTGCTAGCTTAATTTCTTCGTACTTCGTACGATGAATTTTACATTTTTTTTCTTAAATAAATTAATAGTTATAATTTGTAAATAAATAATTTTAATAGTTTACTTTTTGACTTATTATAATAAAGTAATAGACTGAGACAAATGCAGTATGCAGTAAATAGAAAATAGCATAATATAAAAGATTTCAATTATTTACAAACCATTCAATTATATTAATTAAATTAACTATACAGTGACGGGTGCAAAAAAGCCATAGACTTTTTAAATGAAATAATTTCGAAGCCATCGGGGAGCAGTGGCATGGTATTTGGCTGTAAAAACGGCGCCTAAGAGTTCAATCTCGGGAGTATAAATTGTTTTCAATTCCTCGTTCTGCTAACAAAACAAATGATTCGCCCCTCAACAAGCAATGTATTAAAACTGTTAATACAAAGTTATCTCTGACTACACGGTCTCTCCACGGGCAGTATGAATCTAAAACTAATCAAAAGGATGAACTACAAATAATTTAATTACTTACTTTTTAACACCATTTTCTATATAAAAGTTCTTGTAGAAACCATTAAGGTCTGACCTTATCGGTCCCCTATAAACTATCTTCAATGTATACTCCATTCCAGGATTAATATCATTTGCCAAATTAATATGAGCAAATGTGTATAGTTCTTCAAATTCCAATGAATTAATTGTATTTAGATTAACAATACCTATTTCACTAGTCAACGTGATATTAGCAGAAGTGAAATTTAGATCTTGTGAATGTAACTTTACTTTATTAACATTACTATTGGTTGTAAACGTTATTGTAACTTCTCCATCAAAAGTAAATGCTTTGTCATCACCGGTATCGAAATACGGTGTTATAGATATAGCATAAGAAAGTGGGGTTATAGTTGTATTTAATCTATAATTTGTATCTGGACATACTGTTCCTAAGACGGCGCAGAGTGCCGTTAGCTGTATATACTGCCGAACCATATCTGTAAATATATGAAAATTTTATTTAGTGATTGGAATTATATAAAAATAGATATTTGGGTTATTTATTGAGTTTGTATGTTTTAACTTCAGCTTTGATTTATTCACATCTTTTACGGACCATCTGCATTTTACAGGGAAGACATAATATGTAATTTAACATTATTTATATTTTTTCGTGAAAATAAGAAATTATTTCTTATCAAATGCTTATCCGTCTGCGAATGACGTCTTTATTTTCCCATCAATAATATTTTCTAAAAGGAAAACCTTCACAAATTGTTTGTACGATGTTATCCTCTTTCTGATGTAAAATTTTATTTCTTGTTTATTAACTATTTTTTTTTTTATTATGGAAAGGACAAGGCGAACGAGCGTAAGGTCCACCTACCAGTTAGTGGTCATCGCCATCCATAACGCCGTGCAACATTAAAGAGGCAGCAAGTGGAGGAGCTGCCGTTTTTATTACTTAGTTTAGATCATAAATAAACAAGTGTATTTATATAAACTATTTTAATTATCCACACTTATTAATAAAATGTAACATTGTATAACTGATATATGACAGTTCACAAATTTTCAACATTCATCATTTTTATTTGTCATAATTACGTTATTATTTTCTTAAGATTTCGCGATACACTCATAAATTAATTAACCTTCTACCTTCGGACCATTAAAAGTGAGGTAGATACTGTAGATCTTGTTCCTAATTTGGTCTACTTAACTGTAAATACTATTACACAATAAATACCAATACTCTTTCTATCTTTAAGATATTTATATTTTCACACAATAATAATTATATCGTATAACCTAAATAATATAAATATGTATATTTTAGATGATTTTATATATTATATAAGTTTTTTTTAATTAAGACGCTCACTTACCTGTAGTGTTGACGACAGCGACTTAATATACAAACTGTGTTTATTATACCGCTTTAGTCTTGAAGAGATAAAAATCATCTCGTATTTCACGTTATCATTATTTGTTGATAATATTATACTACACTTCGAGTGTCTGTTTAGAATTAAGTGAAGTAATAAAATTTCGTTTTAAGTATTTATTATTATTTTAGAAAAAAAATTATATGACTGAATGTGATGATTGTGGGTTCATGTATATTCAGGGAAAAATATTTTGAAAATTTAGGTTATAAAGGGGTGGGGGCTTAAACGAACAGGTATGATATGTAACAAGTATGAGTATTCTGTCAATACCCATATAGTCAGAAACCGAAGAACAGAGTGACGTTATTTCTATTCAAAGTTATTGTGTATTTTAAATTTTTTTTTCATATTTCAAAAAGTAAAATGGAACAATTTTACTATTCGGAGCTACTTAATCAATAAATTAAATAGCTTCACAATATATTTCTCCTTCACAAAATATTTTTTGTAAAATTCATCCACGACTTTCTAATTTCTACATTTATAAGTACTACTTATAAGTATTAATAAACAATTGCTTTCGATTAATTCTGATATTAATGAAAGGGATTAAAATTGATAACATGTTAACAATATGTAATCGTAAACAATACATGTAATACAGGCTTAGAAGATAGCTTATAGTATGTGCTTCAAGTGTATGAAGCGAGAAATATTACTCAATCATTAACAATAGCATAAATGTTAACATTTGAGAGGGATTTTACTATGGAACTAGGCTTATTTAACCGACTCGGAAAAATGAGGTCCATCATCAGTTTAACAAGTATGTATGTAATATTGTTTGTTTTTATAATTGTCCACAAATTTCTCGTGAATTAAAATTCATATTGAGATGCTCCTTTTTTTATTTAAATTTGGTATGTAATAATTTTGTGAACTGTCTAAGTTTTATTAAAATTGGTGCAGGATCTTTGAGACATGGATCTCGAAAAAAAAAATCTCCAGAATGTTTTTTTTTAAATAAATTTTATATTATGATTTGTATAATTACAAAAAATATATATTCAATTCAAATTACTGATCATCGCGGCGCAGTGACACAGCGTCAGACTAAAAGCAACACCAGACAAAGCACGGCGTTGAATTCAACCACGCAACATGCGTTGTTTTGAAAATTGAGCGTATGATAAACGGACTGTCTTAACATTTAGTTCTTACCTACGCTGATATATGCTGAATATAGCATACACCTAAAAAATGTAAATAACAACAGCTTCATTTAAAATAATATTATTTCTAAATATTGTATGAAATCATTAACCTAAAGATATATTCAGCAGTTGAATAAGATACACTATCACTACGCTTCATAGTTATCTGAAGTGTTAAGAATAGATTGATTTCGTGTCTTGCTTCATCATTCTAGTTTTAATTTTACAATGTTCTTGTAATAATATAGAACATAAAACTTTTTTTTGTTACTGTAGTAAATTTATGTTTAACAAGGCCAGTCGTGGCGCAGCGGCACAAAGTGTGACTGTAAAACCGACTGGTTGTGGGTTCGATGCTTACTCAATGAGATTAAATATTTACTTAAATTTATATTTCCATTTCTTCGCTCTGGTGTCGAGGCAAAGTGCGGCGTTGAGTTCTGCCATTCAACCCGCAATACAATCAAGTACAATCGATACTATATAAGTCAACCAAGGGCTGCCTTTGTCGCTCGTATCAAATTTAATTATTTATATTTGAAGCCAATTTCTCGCTATTATTTTGTAAAGCTTCAGAGTCCTAAGTGATTATTCAATTTAATCGTCATCTTTAGTGGCAGAATCAAACGTCTTACTTTACTTAACTAAATAGTAAGGTTATATAAGGATATATATATATATATATATATATATATATATATATATATATATATATATATATATATATATATATATATATATATATATATATATATTTAGGAATAAAAATAAATAACATATTTTCATATAAAATTACAATTTTATTAAAAAAAATTTAAAGATCTTCACATAGTTATCTCCACAATAATACTACAGATGTGGCCACTAACAAAGTAGTAGGTAGGGCCGTATTGGCTGAACCTCTAGCCGCTCTAAGTATGGCTTGGGCTCGTTCTCTTCCCCATTCCATAATAGAACGTCTGGAAGAAATTGCGTTGAGGCCAACTTGGAAGTTTGGTATTGATTCTTGATTAGCTTGAAGCCATTGTTCCATCTGAAATATCAAAAGTCAACTAATGACGGCAAGCAAAAAATACTGAGTTTAAGAGTTAATATTTTATAAATTTATAAAAATAGATCAGTTTCACCCCGTACGCCGCACAAAGAGGGATAGGCAGAGGGAACCTAGTTTTAAGGCACTCCGTTCCTCAATTTTCTCCGAATTTTTAGAGGCACTGCGTGTTGAGAAAGAAAATGGAAATATAAATTCAAATAAGTATTTAATTTCCTCAAGTGGGGATTGAACCCACAACCAATCGCGTTTACAATCGCAATTTGTACCCCTACGCCACGACAAACCTCTATTTTAAAATTTATTGTATTTAATTACATTTTAATTACACTAGTAACTTAAAATAACGAATATGTTGAGGTCGTCGTGGTGCAATAGCACAACTCTGACCCGTAAACGCGACGCTTGTAGGTTCAGTTATCACTCGGAATAACGAATTATTTACATTTCATTGCTCGAGTAATAATATAAAGCGTGGCATCGAGTTCTGACACTTGAGACGGAATAAAATTAAAGAGTATCTTAACACTAGATCTCTTCTGTCTATATTGCTATGCGGGAAAAAGCTTGAAGCTACTTTTTTTACTCACCTCACTAAGACCTCCTTCTTCCATGTAACTGCCGAGATTACTCAAGACAGTGTCAAACCACGTTGAAAGCACTACTCTGTAAAATATTAATATGTAAAGGATATAAAAAAACACAATGATTTGCAATAAATATGATTATTTTTGATATCATTTTAGCCTTAAAATTTGCTCTCATTTGTTCGCTTCACGCTATATCCCGCACACAGCAGGGTAGGCAGAGGGAACCTAGTGATAAGACACTCCGTTCCCCATGCTCTCATTTGTATGAAAAGCAATTTCAAATCTAGACAAACTTATTTTAAATTTCGTATACATCCGATACTTACTTTTTTCTAATGTTTTCCAAATTTTGTTTGAAGAAATCTAATGAGACTTTTGCGTTTCCTCTGTTACCCAAAAACAGGAATGTGAACGCATTAGCGCTGTCTTGGGCTTTAACATCGTCGCTTAGAATCATGTCAAGATATCTAAAATATATTTACAAAATTAATATTTCTTATGCAATATAAGAAACCAGTTTCACGCTATTTCCTGCAGTGTCCAAATTATACTATACAACACTCGGTTCTCTATTTCGCTTAAATTATACATTGAGTGAGAAGTGGTGGACCTCAAATCTGCCCTTCACCTTCTTGCCAGAGTGATTAGAATGGAATATTGTTTGTAATCTTCTACATCATTTAAATACATTACCAGAGATTTTAAAGATTTCAGTTTCCTTTTGAATTCAACGTTGTGTGGCGGAACTTAACGTTGAATACAAAAGAACGGAACTTTGTCTCGTTACCAGAGCAAGTAAATGAAAATGTTAAATATTTCATTTTCTCTGGAAATCGAACCCACAACCTATCGTGTTGTAGTCGCACGCTTGTGCTCTGTGCTACGACTGGTCTCTAGTTATTGAAGTAATATCACATACTCTTGCGTAGCTCTTTCATCAGTAGTGCAGCCCAATGCTCTCAACATGGCCACTTGGTCGGCCTGGTTATTGGAGTTTAGTCTTCGCTCGTATAAATAACGCCAAGCATTGTAACCTCCGTTCAGGTTGCCTTGGCAGAAAACGTGTCTTCTTAAGTTAGGATTGACACTGCAAATGAAATATTAATATAATATCAAATTCTTTTACATATTTATTTAAATTAAAGGTTTTTTAGCTCACGCTGCATCTCATAGCCGAGTTCCCTTTGAATAGCGGGAAAATGGGAACCTAGCGTGAAGGCACTACGTCTCCATTAAAAAACTTCTGTTCCCTACTTTCAGTATAATACTCGAGACATTGCGTCTTCGGTAACGTAACTCAACGCCACGCTTCATTAACAGAGCGAGGAAATTAAATATTAAATATTTCATTCTTGAAAAAATGAGAATCGAACCCAAAACCGTCGAGTTTACAATCGCACGATTGTGACCCTGCGCCACGACGCCCATGAAGAACAGTTTAGTAAGAGTATTCTTTTTTTTCAGCTTCACGCTAAAATTCACATAGCAGGATATGGCATTATCCTTCTTCCCTCTTTGTTTGGAGGCGGAGTTCAACACCGTGCTTAATCTTACCGGAGTTAGGTTTAAATCTATAACCGTTACGGTTACAGTCAGACATTTTGTAAATAACATTGTAATAGGTTATTCAAAACTAACATTTACTTAAGACATTAACCTTTGATTCAACATATTCCTCATTGCGTGTTTAGCAACTATTTAGCAAATACGCGATACGATGAAATCTAATCAAATGAAGTAATGGTGTAATATCGATATGAAAGGAAATTGACCAAGCCTACTATAAAATTTGTACCTTTTTTATTTGTTATTTATAATCGAAAATAAAAACAAAAGAAAACAGATGGTGCTTGCAGAGCTTTTAACTCTACCGTTGTAAAATATTGTTTCATTTTTATCTCATTCACGCTGTATACCGCACACAGTAGCGTAGGCAGAGGGAATATAGTTTTAAAATACTACGTTCCCGACTTTCCGCCAAATTTTGGGTAGATTAGCGTGTTCTGTGGCGGAACTCAACGCCGCGTTTCACTTCGACACCAGAGTGAAGAAATGTAAATATAAATTAAAACAATATTTAATTTCCTCGAGTGGGAATGGAATCCACAACCAGTCGCGTTTACAGTCACACTTTGCGCCAATGCGCCACGCCACGAATGGCCTCAAAATATTGTTCATATATTAAAAAAATGTTGTTGCCTCACATAGTCTTTCCTATGTGGGTAATATGTACATAGCTACAGGCTGTAACATGCAGAATCAAACTGTCTACTCATAGCTGACGAGAAACTAATAGGCGGTGATAAAAATCATTAAATAAAAAAAAAATAGAACGAACGAAAAAAATTATATACTTGAACTAATAATAAATAATATAAACCAGCAATATAATAATGGAAGGTTATTTTGGATCCTATTCAAAATTGTTAATTTTATGTCTAAAATAAGTACTTAGATGATATTAATCTCTATATATAATAAGAGAGTAAAATTATTTTGTCTGTACATTTAGTAATTTTGAATGAAATGGATAGAGGGACACTTAAAAAGAATAATAGAAAGCAAAAATATTTTTTTTGAATTTCTTGTCAGTCTGTCTGTCTGTCTGTCGATATTTTTGTCCATATTTTTCTCTGAAAGTAGTGAATCGATTTACTTAAAAGTTACACCAATTGCTTTCATCAAAATCGGTTCATTAAAAAAAAGTTATCGTCATTTCAATGAACTCAAGGCATTAGTTTACCTGCGAATGTTATATAGCAATCGCGCTGGTAAGATTCTTGGCCAACGAATGACATTCGAAACGTCTTGGTTACATGACTGTTGATAAAAATACATATTTTTGAAGCACTATTACACAATATTTTATACAATAAAGTAAACAAAATTGGATTGTTAATAGAGATTGCCTTTATAAATCATAACAGTTAAGTTTAAGTCATAATTAATTCAACTCAACTTTAAGGACATTCGTAGCGCAGCGGCACGAAGTGTGACTGCAAAACCTGGTTGGTTTGACTGGTTGTGGGTTCAATCCCCACTCGAGGAGATGAAATATTTACTTAAATTTATATTTCCATTTCTTCGCTCTGGTGTCGAGGATAAGCGCGGCGTTGAGTTCTGCCACTCAACATGCAATGCCTCCAGAATTCGGCAGAAAGTGGGGAACGGAGTGTCTTAACACAAGGTTCCCTCTGCCTACCCTGCTGTGTGCAGGATACAGCATGAAGCTGATTTATATTTATTTAATTCAACACAGGGATAAAAAACGATTTGATCTTCAAGGAAACATCAAGGAAATACATAGATTGTTAGGTTTGTTTGTATGAAATAAATCTATATAAAAATGCCCAAAAACATCCTTTCTACTTGTACTTCTTAATAACTACATATTTACCAATTGTACATTTAACTAATTTAAAAACTGTACAGGAGTTAATATGCAATGATACAGTTATTTCACAAAGAATATTATGAATCCTTCAAATTAATAATTTAACATTTAAGCTTTTTTAATAATTTAACATTTAGCTGTTTCTGAAGGAGTTAATTAAATTTTTCACTGACATCAGCACATTTAACAGAGTTTTAAAATTATAATGAGACGTACATTACATAGGTAAAAAGAACATAATGTTACAAAAAAAAATGCTTTATGTATATTTTATAAATATCAAATATCAACATTGGTCGTATTTTTAATTTAAAACAATAAAAAATTCTTATAGAAATTATGATAATGTAGTAAAAAAAACATATTAGAAGTCATTATAGTCCGTTAATCAGTTCTGTTTATTAAATCAATAATCATGTATTTATAAGCGGTAGTATATTATTATAAGCGGGCGAAGCTGCGAGCGGGCCGCTAGTGCTTAATAAAAGGATATTTTTTACCTGTGATTGTTATTTATAAGGGCGTTGAACTTTGATAAAGCATTATTGATACAACCGTCGTGGCCGATGTCGCAGGCGAAAGCAAGTATTTGAGATCTATGTAGAGTTCTCGTGAGTGGTTCTCCAACTTGCACATCATAGCCTACGTCCGCAATGACAGCTTCTAAAAACTCGTATAGGATTTCCTGAAAAGATTTTCTTTTAATAAAGAAATTAATAATAATGCTTTTCCTGCTTCGCAATTTGGAGAAATCTTAATATATATATATATATATAATATAATTAAGTAAAAATATATATGAATAGATAATAATATAATAGATATATAAAGATAATATAAAAGATAATAGATAGAATAAGATATATAATAATATAATATATATATATATTATATCTATATATTATATATATTATATTATATTATATTATATTATATTCAATATTATCGTAGGTTCGCTCTGCCAACCTTGTTCCGGACAATTCGTTCCCCACTTTCCGCGGAATTTTTCGAGGCGTTGCGTGTTGAGTGGCGGAATTTTACGCGGGACTTTTTGCCTTGGTGCCAGAGTGAAGAAATGAAAATATTAATATATAATTATTCATTTCCACGAATGGTGATCGAACCCACATCCTTCACCATACAGTCACATCCCTGATTATAATATTTTTGATTACTTATCAATTGTAATTAGAAACCAATAATAAATAACACGCGTTGGCAAAGTGTAATTCAGCGTAATTCGTAAACAGTGGTCCGAACTTTTTGCTTTAGGTACTAATATAAATGCATTTACCTCATTTCTATATATATATATATATATATATATATAGATTTTAATTAATATATATAAATTAAGTAATCATAATATAACATAGTGACCTACATAGATATCTGAAGATAATTAATAATTGACACTGATACACAAATACATTTAAGATAATCAAAAATGATTAGCATATTAGATGACCTGGTTTGTCTTCTCTATTTCATTTTACTTCTACATAGCACAGAACACAAGGAAAATTTAGTGTCCAGACATTCCAATTTCTGCTTTTCAACCGAACTCGAAATATTGTCTTGTATATGTCTAGATATATAAGGTTGTTTAAGAAGATTTTTTTGTAAAGTCACTTGGGTTCAATGCTAAGATGAAAAAACCTGTCAATTATCATGTAATATAATAACAAAATTCCATGGAGTAGTATAGTTGTGTCTAATAATTTTTGGATTCTAGTCTATTCTGAGCCTTTTATCAATGCATGGCAATAAGATTAGCCACTTGAAACAATAATTAGGGAAAAACCAAAAATCCTATACTATACTATACTTACATCAAATTCTTTTAAAGTGTCTGGTAGGTGAAGGAATCTTTCCCTAATCCAATTGAATCCAGATATTGCGGGGAACCAAGAATAGTAATTGGTATCCTTCTTCAAGAAATCTAGGATCTTAAAGCCAAGGTCGTAGGATATGTCTTCAGAGCGCATGAAAGCGAAAACATCGCTTACAATCTGAAAAATTAATACTTAATTAATATGTCACATATTAGTCTAAGAAAATATTATACTTAAAATTGGGAAACGAAATTGTCTTAATAGAAATGAAATGTCTTAACACTAGGTTCCTAGTAGTTCCCTCTGTCTACCCTGCCATGTACGTAATACACCCTAAAGCAGAAGAAGTTGTGTGGTAGAAATGAGCACTTGTATTCAAAAATATCTTTGTTCTAAAAAAAGCGTGGCGTTGAGATCCGCCAGTCAACACGCAATGCCTCCAGAACTCGGCGGAGAGTGGGGAACGGGATGTCTTAACACTAGGTTCCCTCTGTCTACCCTGCTGTGTGCGGGATACCCTACTGCGTGAAGCTGAAAAAATAGGTTTTAATTAATCGACTCGATTTCGTGAGGAAGGCTATAGACTATATTCATTATTCCTAATTATATTCCCGGTCCAATTAAATTAAGCTTTAGTTAGGGTTTCTAAGGGTTTCTCTACCAAAACATAAGCATCTATGTAGACTGCCATTCATTTGCTATGTGCCTATTCTAGTGGTACTTACCTAATGCAAACAATTTTTTTTCAAGCTGTATCCTGTTTAAAATAGAGTAAGCAGAGGTACCTAAAGTACGATAATACGTTCCCCAAATACTGTGCAAATTCCGAAGCATTGAGTAATGATTGACGAAACTTACAGCTGCACTTTGTCTTGTTATCAGAGCTAAGAAAATTAAAATAATTCTGACCGTCGAGTGGGAATCGAACCCACAACCGTCGCATTTATAATTAGACGCTGTGCCGCCACAACGGCATATCTCAAAGCAACTCAACTCAACTGATATTATATTATAGGTAAATCTTACCTGAGCTCTGTTTAGATAGTGAATATCAGCGTGGTTTTTCTGAAGAGCTTCAGCTATTAACTCCCATGTGTTAGTGTCATAGTTCACTCGGTACATACCTAAAATATTAATATAAGATAAAAGATTTTTTAATTTTTTTTTTGAAACATGCTTTTTAGATAATTTTATGGTGTATTGTATTTTACAAAAAATTATTTGATACCCATAATAGGTGGGTTGTGCAAAAAATTATAATCCGCCATCTTATTGCGGCGGCCATTTTGGAATAACAACAATAAAATTGCTTATATTTTATGTCATCAGAACTAAAGTCGTAAATAAAATTCCAATAGACACTGAGAAATTCAACTTGCCTTTCTGTTGTACATTAAATATCACCCACTCTTGTCCAGGCTGTTTATTTACTTCCATTGTTCTATTCCACATTACATATGATAAAGGTTGGTTATTCCAATTTGGGTTACTACCAGTTGTGAATGTGATTGGTATGGGCCATACTTGATCTGTTTGGGGTGCAGATGGACTAATGAAGTAGCGCGACTGTGAAGAAATAATATTTTTAAGTGGCATAGGTTTTTTACTCTTGGTGTACGTTTTTTATGTAAAAAACGTACACCCTTTCCCTTTCTCTTCTCTGGTCACGAGGTAAAGCGCAACCTTGAGTTCCGCTATTCAACACGCAATGTCCCCTTATGTCTACCTTCCCTCCCATGTGTGGGATACAGCGTAAAAGTAAGTAAAGTTAAAAAATATACCTAACGCATTTGCGGCCACAGTAAACTCGTTAGAATGAAACGTCGCCGCATATAAATTCTATTATATAAATAAAAATAAATAAATCAGCTTCACGCTGTATTCCGTACACAGCAGGGTAGGCTGGTAAACCTAGTGCTAAGACACTCCGTTCCCCACTTTCTGCCGAATTCCGTTGCATTACGTGTTGAGTGGCAGAACTCAACGCCGCTGTTTTGCATCGACACCAGAGCGAAGAAATGGAAATATAAATTTAAGTAAATATTTCATCTCCTCGATTGGCGATCGAACCCACAACCAGTCGGTTTTGTAGTCAAACTTCGTGCCCCTGCGCTACGACTGGCGTCGATGAATATAAAATGCATTTACCTCATTTCTACGTAACAATAACCTAATGTTATAATCGATATGATTTTGTATTAACAAGACATTTTATACTAGTAACTTGCTTATCTACGTAAATTTTATTTGTTTACTTTTACATTTTTTATGCAGATATTTTTTTTGTGAAATGTATTATTTATTTTATGTACATAATAAAAAGTTTATCTATCTATCTATATTATTTAAAAATTGAGTATACCATAATCAATCATTTGTACCTGGGAAAGATTTATAACTCCAGTGTCCATATTAACGTCGACGTTAAGTAATGGAGAGCCGGGCTCCTCCACCCAATATTTCATAAAATCCGCTATATTAGTATTGTTGTATAGAACAAGATTATCCTCAGCAACTGCTTTTGCGAAGTTGTTGAACAGATCTGATGGATAAGCATAATCGTAGGATCTGGAAGAAATCATTAAATCATTATATCATATTTATTGAAATTGTAAGAAATATAAAAAAATAGCTGCATGATGAATATTAACGCACTGAGTTTCCCGCTAAATGTTTAAAATATTGCGTTTCAATTTTCGAAACTCAACGCTGCTTATTGTCTACCAGAACGCGAAAAACAACTAAGCCACTACATGTTATCTAGCCCTAACTATCAATCATATTCACAGACATTTCTGCTTCAGGCCAGTCGAGGCCCAGGGACACAAGCGTGCACGTGTAAACGCGGCAGGTTGTAGGTTCAATTTAAACTCGAGGATATTCAATATTTTCTTTTCTTCGCTCGGGATACAATACAAAGCGCCGTTGTGTTCCGCCATTTAACACGCAACGCAACACGCAACACGCCGCAGAATTCAGCGGAAAGCGGGTAACGGGTATGTTGTCAGGTTCCCTCTGCCTGCCCCGCTATATGCGGCGTAGAGTAATATTCTTGGGCTCAACACCTACTCGGAAGTGTCGTAATAGTGTCAAATGCTACGTCCTTGATAGCTACTTACTCCATAGCCTAAAACTAAAAAAAAAAAAGCATATCATACCTATCAGTTAGAAAATAATGTAGAGCTTTCTTAAAAGTACTCTCGCCTAAGAAATGCTTCAACATAAGTAACAAGGAAGCGCCTTTAGTGTAGCTGATGCCACTAAAATGTCCAGTGACTTGGGAGGGTGAGTTCACTGTGTGCTGTAGAGCCCGAGTGGACGCAGATTGATCGCTTGATAAGGCACTTTGCAAGTATCTTATGTTGAATTGGTCCTCCAATTCCATTGTAGGGTCAACCTGAAACAATAAGATTTCAAGTTAATCTCCGGTTTTAGCGGTTTAAGCGTGTATATCTAGTAATATAATTTTTTTGGAAACCCGAAGGTTCGAACACTTTAACCAATGAAACGTTTTAAATACACGGGAAGGTATCTACTTAATATCAATAAAATAAAATCAAACAGTTAAGAGTAAATAAAGAATAATTATAAAAAATATTTTACTAAGATTTTTTTTTTATTTTAAACATATTTCTTAGGACGGAGTAAGGAGAAGGAATCAAATAAAAAGTCACTCGGTTTTTCATTTTAATAAAAATATTAATAAAATTTAATTGTACACCCAGAAATAATAAATAATATAATAATAATAAAATATGTAATAATTAGAGTGGCAGACCTCAACGTAGACAACAGAGTTTGACTACCAGAGCAGGGAAATGAAAGCAATTTAGATATAATCAACCAAAGAATCAAACCCACAACCATCAAATTTACATTCAAATGCTGTTCTATTCACCATTATATATTACTAGCGACCCGCTCGCGGCTTCGCCCGCTTTAACCACAGAATTATTTACTTAAAACACTAAAATTATATTCATGTTTTAATATACCTATAATGTATATTTGCAACGCACTTAAGATTTCTAATGTGAAAATTATTAAAACCTTAGCTCGCATTTTCGTACCTCCCATAAGAGAGATGCAGCTGTCAATATATTAATTTCTTTAAACTTTTGCCTTAAGGAGTCCTTAGGCCTAAGTTATGGTTATAGCTATATATATCAATACCTAAAATAAAATCCTAACTCATCGGTGTCTGGACATGGAAGATATATTAGAAAAATTGTTATTACGGACATTTAAAAATGTAATAGAACTTGGTCAGTTTGTCTGTTGCGTGTGTGCGTTCACGATAATCTCAGAAAGGGCTTAACCGATTTAAGTGCAGTTTTGTAATTTGCCTAACTTCCTTTAAATATTTAGTATTAGTTTTATTTTAATTGGTTCACACAAAATTAAAACCAGATTCACGCTGTATCCAGCCTATAGCAGGGTAGGTAGAGGGAACTTAAGTGTTAAGATACTGCGTATGATATATGACTGACGTGCGAAATGAAAATATGATTAAATTACAACTCAATCCTCCAAGTGGGAATCGAACCCATAACGTCACGTTGCAGGCACAATTTTGTGCCCCTACGCCACGACGGCCTTCAATATTTATACAGAATGGATGCGTCAGCGCTACTTTTACGGGGACAGTATATAGGATAAAATATTTTAAGCCCATACCTAAAGAAATTAATCAAGATACCTCAACAGTTTAGACGTAGGATTTTTACGCATAGATACCAATAACGTTAAAACACACTACTACAAAATATTACTAATTTTGAGAAACTACCAACATTCTTATCGTTAATTATTTTTTTTTCAAAATAAAAATTCAAAATATTCGAAATTATTCAAAATATTCATATTTTGAATAATTTCGCGCCATTATGACGAAAAAATTAGACAAAATAGTCTAAATTTTTCGTTCAATCCAAAATGTTCAAAATTAAAAGTTAAAAAACGTTGATTGAAAATAATTATACTGTAGGAGTATTATATATCCTGTTTAAACTTGTTTTTTTATGATATTATGTAGAATAATATATTCTATAGAGGAATCACACATTCCTCTTCACACTTTTTACTCTTTAACTATAATACGTAAATATATTTTTTAGAGGTTACTCTGTACTAAGATGGCAGCTCTGTTCCCGCATTTACGTCCCTGATATATCGATAATAAAAATTTTAATTGAACACGTGTTTCATGGTTTTTAAAATTCATCCTCTTAGGGATGAATTCTAAACACAATGGACGGGGTTGAAAGTTTATATGAAAAAATCTTTAAATCGCCACCGATTTTTATAAAACATTAAATTCAGACTGTTACAAATAAATTATTGAACACGCTTTTCGTGGTTTTTTCAGAATTCACCCCTAAGAGTGCTAATAAGCAGGCGCAGTTGCGCGCGCCCGCAGTTTTAAGATAAAAATTAAAATAATATATAATATCTTATATATTATATTGTTATACTGTAATAACATATAATATATTTATCAAAATGAGAATGTATTGTTTTGTTTAATAGCTCCTGATAGTTATTACAACACATGCAAGGAAAGATCATTTTAGAAAGTTGTTCAATTATATTAGAATTATAAAAACTACTAACATTTTTATGGTGAATAAAATATTGTCTGTGTTTTCCACCTGAAAAACACTAAGGGGAGAAAAAATATTAAATATTTATAAAAATATAGATACCACATTAGTATCGACACTGGTGTACATTTTTTTTCATTTATTATTATAAATGAAAAAAAATTATATACTATGTACCGGACACCTTTGTATGCAAAGTTTAAAGCTATTCATTATGACAAAATATTAAATATATATATTTTAGATGTACCTCTGTACTGGTGTACGGCGGTGTCTGTTCTAGTTTGCACTTTTTCCTTTGAAAATTAGTTATTGTAACATAACTCTAACAGTTACACATGGCATCGTCAACTTTTTGTAGATATTGATGTCTTCTATGAAATTATAGTACATTATGCTCTATTGTCAATAATTTCCACAGCGTACGCGATATAAAGTTTTTTTGGTATTTTTTTACACGTTATTCGTGTAATTGTAAAAGAATTTTCCTTAACGGGTCTATTTAATTCAAACAATTTTGCCGTGGGATCCCGGTCTAGTATAGGATCATCCTAGTGCTGGTGGTGTCGTAAGAGGCGACTGGGCAGACTCCACTGGATCATTACCACCCCCGGCATTAAAAACCGGCGTGAAGTAGTGGCTTTATGCCACTGCGTTTCGCATCAGGTAATGCCGGGCTCCGGAGTCCAACCCACCTTAAAGGCGGGCAACGAACCTGTAACTCCTCTGGTGTTGCACGAGGCCGCGGGCGGCAGTAGTCACTTACCATCAGGTGATCCAAACGCTCGTTTGCCTTGTCCTTTCCATAAAAAAAAACAAAAAATCTAATGGACTGTCTTAATAATTTAAGTGGTATCGATACATCTCCCACCCAACCCCCGCAGAGTTACTCGCCACGGTGCGCAAGGCCACACGGCACACACTACGCATTTTTTATTATTTCATTATTTTCTTTAGATTTATATTTTTAAATTGGTTATATCTTTTGAATGGGATGTCCGATCTTATTAACTTAAAAAGTATTTTACAGGTATTGAAATTATCTTTCATAAAATATCATTTAATGGGATAAGGATTGATGCAGAGGTATGAATAATATGGTTTGATTATTGTCGGCACTTTTGTTAACGTATAAAATATAAAAAAATGATTATATTGTCATAACTACAGTAGTTAGACATATGCTATCGCGGACTTTTTTATAGATATTGATGCGCTCTATAATACTGTAGAACATTATTTTGTTCTATCATCAATAGTTTTCGCAGCGCACGCGATGATAGAATTATTAAGATCAATTTCTTCACACCTTGGTTTACATTATTGCATTTCTATTAGGGATTTCTATTTTTTGGAAATGTAATATAGCCTATACTGGTCAGTAAAGATGCAGCTTTCCAATAGTGAAAAAATTATTTAAATCGGCCCGGTAGTTTTTGTGTGAAAACTCTACAAACATACACACATACATACATACATACATACAAACATACAAAAATACAAATCTTACCTCTTTATAATATTAGTATAGATGGTTATGTATAAACTCATAATATACATTTTAAAAGCTACTTACACCGTGCATAGCAAAATATTCGAAGTAACTAGCGAAACCTTCATTTATCCACACATTGTCCCACCACCTACATGTAATGAGATTGCCGAACCATTTGTGAGCAAGTTCGTGTGCAGTGATCGTTGCTATGAACATCTTATCTAAGGCGTTGGTCTCACCTTCCTCATAGAGAAGACGTAATTCTCTTAAAAAAATATAAAAAAGAACATAAAATTATATTTTTGATATATTATGTACGAGAAAATATGATTATTACGTAATTAGTGAATAGTTAACAGAGGAATACTGATAGGGAAAGAATATTGATATCTTTTTTTATATTTGTTTTATTTTTTTTAGCTTCACGCTGTAATCTGTACATGTCAGTTTAGGTAGAGGGAACCTGGGAACTCAATAATAAGTCGCTCCGTTTCCATCAAGACCCTTCCGTGTCCCACTTTCTGCCTCTATTTCATTAATGTTTCTTCAAAAATTAAATAAATTATGTGAGGTTACAGCGGCGAGTTTTAATTCCCACTACGCAGAATGAGTTATTTTAATTTTCACTATCTTGTAGCAAAACCAAAGCAATTCAAAGTTGAATTTTGTCACTCAACTCAAATGTGCCGAAAATTGAGCGTTAAGTGGTGAACAGAATATTTTATTACTAGATTCCGTCTGCGTATCCTACTGTAAACGGGATTCATCATGAAATTATAGAACAAACGATTATATAATATGAGAGGTAACGTATTCCTTAAATACCTGTAAGACACCAATCCCCAGTTTTCAGTGGCACCTGATGCCCAATCAGGAGATGCAATTTGATCGTTCTTCATATTTTCATCCATTTCATAATATTCTATGTTAAAATAATCACTCAACCATTTTGTCAATGGTGGACCTACTTCCAAGGCATATTGCCCTTGACCTTGAGCATTTGGTCTGGCCAAAATGCGATAAGACGATGTGGTACTGTTGTTATCAGCTATCACAGTAAACTCTTCGCTAATGTGAAAGGTAACTAAATACGCTGACATCCTGGGTGTAGTGTGGAACACTTCTCTCTGACGATTACCTACTCTGAAATTTTTTATGAATATGTTTGTTATTTTTTCAAAATATTACATGTTTTAAAGTTTTATTCACCAATTTTTTAAAATTTTAACGTAGCGTGACTTGAACCCGCATCTCTTGAAAACTGTTCAGGCACTCTGGCCAATTTGGATTATATGTACACATATACAGATTACATAATATCAAATTGATCGCGGACTTGAGTCAGGCTTATTTAAAATTTCTTTATGTTTCTAAACATTTTCAATTCTTCTATTTTCTTATTACAGCTCTAAATCGCGTTCATTACTTCTGTTTTCAACAGAAAATTTATTAACTTATATTGTTCTACTCTCCTAAGTACATACATATGTATATATTTTCCAATAAAATGTACCAAAAAAATATTATTAACTTACTGCGCTTGTTCCTTTATAGCCATATTAGAGTAAGTTTCATTAAAGTTCAAAGGCCTGTTGATGATTATATCGAAACTTGATTTGTAGCCTGGTTCGTCAAAACAAGGGAATGCCTGCCTGGAATTTGTTGGCTGCAAATGAGTTGCTGCGTACCAACTAAAAAGACAAATACAAACATTTTACAATATGAATTTTACAAATATGATAAATTAGTATTTTTAAGTTTCATGCTTAATTCATACAAAAAATGCATAAATATATAAATAATATAAGAATGCGGAAATAGTACAAGATTACGTTGTCTTGATACGACACATTGTTCCTCGCTTTTCGTCTGTATTCGAGGCATTATTTAGTGGCGCAGCTCAACGCCGCTTTTTATCTTTTTTGGAGCGGTAGAATGAAAATAACAAAATTGTTATTTTTTTACAGAGTTTTGGGTATGTTCCCACAATATATCGAACACAAAACTGTTACATTTTAAATCACACCATCCGTCACGATGCGCCTCAATACAGTTTTCCACTTATAAAATAATTAGAAAATTAATTAAACAATCCATTCCTAGAAATATTCCATCGATAGAGAAAAATAAGAATATTAAAAAAAAATAGTAAAAAGTAAAAATACAAGAAAATGAGAGATAATTTTACAAGTATAAAAAGTATAAAACTAGCAAGTAGTTATTTATAATCTATCTTACATAAATATATAAAATTTTAAGCAAAAGAGAAAAACATAATTTCAAAGTACTCACTGTATCCTGCCGTCACTGCCTTTGTAGCTTCCTCTGAAAACACCACGTGAAAGCGGTGTTTCATTAATATTGCCAACGTATACAACTGTCAAGTTGTATACAGCAGATTGATTTAGGGATAATCCTTCAGCCAAATTGACTTTTAAGAAGTGGTATTCTCTTATTCTTTCGAATTGGTTACCATTTTGCAATGGCACCTCTTCGCCTAATTCAGTTTCAAGTGACACAGACACTATGTCTCTTACATTTTCTTGTATTATAAGCGACGATATATTTGATTTGGCCTGTAAGAATATTTATAGATATATATAAATAAATAAAAAGATTTTTATAAAATTAAATATAATTATTATCAGATTTGCTCTATAGTTTCATTTATTCTGACTAGTTCCATTATTCTGGTAATTTCCTCAATAAATAAAATTAAATATTTTTTTTTTATTATTTTTTAAATGGTATTACATCAATTAAAAATAATTGAAATGGAAATGTAAAGTTAACTTTAATGAAAATGCGATGCAAAAATGCGATATTGTGGGTTCCAATTCTTCTCGGAGGAATGAAATATTTAATAATGTTTTAACAGTAGGTCCACAGCAAGGCGTAAAGCTACAAAAACATAAATAATCAATCAGGTTGATGAGCAATTTTGACGCAGGATATTTTTTTCATTTCATAATACTACACGTGGCATCATCATGATTATACATAAATCACTTAACGTACTTAATATGTACTTAATTTTAGTAATAAACCTAAACAAAATTCACTGACAATTTTATGAGAATTTTAAATATCTCATTTACGTAGATACTTCCACAGAAGCTAAATACATTAACAGAACGGTACATAGAAAAATAAGTCCATCAAGGCAATATGACAGCGGTTGACTGCAAATGCGATGGTTGTACTTCGGTCCTGTTCGGAGAAAGAAAATTTTTAGGTTTCAAATCAAATTTTTCAATCAAGTAGACAAAGTGCGGCGTTTAGATCCGCTGCAGTATCTGGAATTTGGTTGCAAAGCCTTGGAACGGAGAATGTTACCGATAAGTTCTCCCTCGCGATGTAAAAATATAAATAAAAAAATATTGATATAGTATAATGTGACATAATATAATAAGATCCATATATTTTACCCTAACTAATATAGAAACAACACCATCAAAAGTGAACGCTTCCTTGCTTTCTTCAGCTTCAAAATAAGGTGTTATTTCGACAGTTATATGAGTGGGATCTAAGTCTTCCGGTAAGCGATAAGCTTCATCGCCAACATTATTCCTTATTCCGTATTCTGGTAGTTCTTCTTGTTCTTGGAAATCAAGTGGGAATTCACATCTTGCTAAAACTAATGGAGCTAGTAAAACTACTAACTTTAGAAGACCTTTCATTGCGCTAAAATATCAATAACATTTAAAAAATAAGAGAGTTGCGTTTTTTTTTCTTACAGTACTTTCTTAATTATAAACATTCCTCCGTGAGTGATCGAACCCACGGTTTTTACCCTTAAAGGTAGATGCTATCATATTCCGAATACAATTTAAGTATCATTTTCAGCTTCACGCTGTATCCTGGACGTGGCAGGGTAGGCTGAAGAAACCTGGGAACTTAGAGTTAAGACACTCCGTTCCCATTAAGATATTTCCGTTCACCAATTTCCGCCGAATGTTTTGAGGTATATTTGCAGGTTGCCGTTACCAGAACGAAGAATTGAAAATATAAAATATATAGTGGGCATCGTCGTATTTACGTTTACGCTTGTGCCTTTGTGCCAGGAGTGCCCCATAACTTAAGTATTAATATTATTAAAAATGTGTATTTAAAAAATATTGTCAATATTTAATTTTTTTTGTGAAATTATTTGTTAAGAACTTTAATCTATAACAAACAATAGAACTGAAAAAAATGATAACAATGAAAAAACGATTTACCTGTCCAAATCCCGAAGACACAATTACCTATTTTATCAAAAAAAATAATGAGGTATAAGCATATTATCATTTATCATTAACTAATTTACAATATCTAATCTTATGGCATACAATAATCCAAGATATATAGATTGCATTAAGAATTTATTACATTTATTTATTATTATACTTATCTTTTGATACCACCGAAACACACGTACATATGTACGTAGTACCTATACCTTACACCTATTTAATTTTCCTTCATTTTTACATTATACAATAAAACCATAAAATAAATAACACACTCACTTTATCTTATAAACTCCTCCACCTCCTATCTATTTATTAACTACCCTCCTTTTTTTGTACAAGACCTAACACTGGTCGATTTTATACCATTATTTATTTATCAACAACCCTCTTTTTTTACAAAACCTAACAATTACCTACAAATGAATGTATGTATGAGGTATGATGTAGTAAGGCACAAGTGTATGTAGCTTGACGGTTGTGGATTCGATTCCCACACAGCAAAATGAATTAATATTTATCCATATTTTAATTTTTTCGCTCTGGTTTCAAAGCAAAAGCGAGACGTTGAGTTCTGCCACTCAACACGCACTGCCTCGAAAATTCGGCGGAAAGTGGGAAACGGAAGTGTCTTAACAATAGGGTAGGGACACTAGGGCAGAGGGCCGCCTAAACTCGCTTTGTGCAGGATAAAGCGTGAAGTTAATAAAAAAACTAAAAGAAAAGTATGCCAAAAAGGCGTTACATAGCTATACTTAGTTCCATATTTCAAATGGAATAAGCGATGTATATAGAACATTTTAAACACTAGTTGACGACCGCAACTTCGTTTGCGTGGGATTTCTTTTACCATTTTTTCAATTAAAACCTATTCGTCGCTTTTTATTCAAATTTAAAGACACATATACTCAGAAAGTGAGGAAGGAAGTGCATTAAAGGGTTTTCCAGAATCCATATGGTTATGTCTGCCCTGGTTAATGTGAAGTGTGAAGCCAAAACAAAAAACAGATATTTCGTTTGTACGTCACCGTGTTAATTAAACTCGCATATTCATCAAATACTTATTATCGTTATTGAAAACAAAGCTTAGTTTTAATTACTTGGTATTCTATTTAATGATCGATTTGTATGGATTATCGATTTAATGCTACTTAGCAATTCATTCAATGAGTTTGCACATATATAGAAATATATATTTTACATTATACAATAATATGAATTTGATTTGAAAATTTAGGTATTTACTTTGATTCTCTTAAATAAAAAAGGGTTTTAAGGTAGTGTCGTTTTCAGGATTGTAGGTTAACGGAAAGTGAAAATTACAAAAAATTACATTTTTAAGTTTGCGACTTATTTTTTCAAAAAGGATGAGGTTAATTATTCGTTTCGTTTTTCCGTCGATATTTCCGTTATTTGAGTAACGATTTAAAAAAAAATAAGCATTTTTAAAGAGTTATTCTATATTTAGGAAATAAAAATACTTATTTAGAAAACGTATAAAAATTTGAACGTAGCGGGACTGGAACCCTTCTCCTTCTCCTTCTCCACAAAAGCCCGTATTATTAGCGTGAATTTCATAATTTTTTTTTAATTAAGTAAACTACATTTACAATCCTGTAATAGATTTATCTGTAATATCGATACATAGGTTTTGTATGTAAATTGCTACTTTTCGGAGGTTTTCCTATATTTTTACTGCAAGTTCCCACGTCATGCCAAATTTTATTAGTTAATTATAAATTTAATTACGATAACGCGGTGAATTTCATACAAAAGATAGCAAAAACTATACTTAAATGTTCATATTTTTTAATTGTGCTCACTAAGAAGCTTAATTTCTACCGTCTAAAAAAAATGTGTTAAAAAGTTATTTCTAACTCCAATTTATAACTCATGGAGACAAAAAAAGACATATTCATACAAAATTTTATATTAATAAATAAAATAAATTAAACGACCATCGCCAATACTGTCATAATTGTTAACAATAATATAGACACGAAGGCACTACTGGCGCTATCTCTTGCAGCTGCTAATATGATATCCGCATTGGCAGTACCCCACCGCATGTTGCTTCTGGCTGAGTTTATTCCAGACATTGCACTGTTATACTGTGCTGTGTTAGACTGTGTACTTTGTAACCATTGTTCATACTGAAAAAAAAAACAATTATTTCATGTATTTTTAACCCCGATGACATATTTTTTTAAATAAATAGGGCCGTTGTGGCGCAGGCACACAATCTTGCAACTGTAAACGAGTTAGTTGGTTGTGGGTTCGATTCCTACTCGGGAGTTGATATAGAAAAGTATAATTATAATTAAGCCAAATAATTTCTTTAGTAGGTATTGCCGAGATAAAATAGTGGTAGTGGGACAGTGTCTGATTGCAAACGGGATACTTTAATTTCTCTGCACTGGCTGTGTGGCATAATTAACACGTTATAATGTGAATCAGGGCGAAAGGCGAAGAACAAAGTGTCTTGACACTAGGTTATCTCTGCCTACCGCAAAATGCGGGATAAAGCGTGAAGATGTCAAATAAAATTAACACTTACTTCAACTAGTTCATCTTCTTCTAGATACGACGCCAGATTTGAGAGAGCCGTATGCACAGGGTTAGGAGGAGCATCTTCGACGTAACTAAAATAATAATAATAAGCCAATTATTATTATATTTAGAATAAGGATACAAATAAATATAGAAAAAGGATTTATTGTGCAACCACGAAACCGCGAACTTATATTTTCTACGCTACTTTGATTAACTGTGCTAGTAATTCCATAATTTAAAGTTGACAAAGAAACCAGCAAAATAATAAAATTAATTAATAATAAAAAAAATATAGAAATATATTATAAAAAATATATTTATTATTATTTTTAAAACACTTACGCAACTCTTATCTCGTCTATATTGCTCTTGACAAACTGCAATACAGTATAAGCGTTCTCTTTGTTGCCGAGTAAAGCGTAATTAAATGAATTTACTTTATCATGGTAGCGAACTGACTTGGATAAAGTTAACTGCAAATATCTGTAGGAGGTAAAAGAAAATTCTAATTAATATCTTCAGCAGTTTCAGTAGATTCTGGTTGTAAAAATCTTCGTTTAAAACATTGCGTGGAACTCAACGCCGCACTCTGCCAGAATAGCGGAGAAATGGAAATTATTTTAATAAAATAATTTCGCAAGTGAGAATTGAACTCACAATCATAGCGTTGAAAGTTATAACATGAATTGACATGTTTATGCAAACAATTTGTTTAGTATTTTTCAAAAATGACTTTTATCTCAATACAAGTACTTTTTGTTTTACATATTACACAATTATGTATAAATTTTTTACCGATATCGTATCTTTTTAATTTAATATATTCTGATTCAAATCCTGTTGTCTTAATTTGTTGAAAAAATATAAATACAAAATAAACTAATAATATTTTGAAATTGTAAGAAAAAGTTCTAATTTAAAAACAAGTACGCGTACTTCAGTACTACTAAGTTAGTTCTATTACACACATTCAATAAATATAAAATGTGACGTGCAAATATAAAATATAAAATGTGATGTGACGTGAATAAATGTAAAATGTTTTTTTAAGGTCTAGTTGATATAAAATACAAAAATTGTATTGAATAAAAAAAACTATTTTACCTCGTCAGTAAAGTAGAATCTTTAGTCGCCGCCAACCCTCTTAATATTTCTAGTTGATCATTGGCAAAGTTTGAATTGTTATATCTGCCTAACAGAAATTCGAAATCCTGAGCTCCCCCATCTCTTAGACCTGCTATATATACATGACGACGAATGCGAGGGTCTACCCTATAAAAAAACGGTAATTCGTATTATATTATACTACTTAACGGTGTGGCTTAACACTAGGTTCCCTCTGCCTACCTACACCGTGAACTCCGAGGACGGCGGAGGAGTGGCGGAAGTCAACGCCGCGCTTTGCCTAAACACCAGAGCGAAAAAATGAAAATATAAATGTAAATAAATACTTCACTTCCTCGAGTGGGGATCGAACTCACAACCAGTCGGTTTTACAGTCACACATTGTGCCTGTGCGCCAAGACTGGCCCCTAATATCTAACCTAACTATTCAATACATTATAACTATATACGAATCTGAATTTAATAAATCGCATTCGCAAATAATATAATCGCAAATAATAATTTGCGATTATATTATTTGCGAATGCGATTGCCTTACCAAGCACTTCGATCTCTCATGTTTACAAATTTGTCCCTTGAGTCCTGATTACAAATTTCATGGCCAAGATTACAAGCAAAATGTAAAACTTCTTGCCGTAGTAAACTTTCGGTGACTGTTTCATTTGATTTTGGTTCGTAGCCTATTGAGTTGATCACAGTGTCCATATAACTCAGGAGATACGACTGAAATACAAGAATACTTTTTTTCTTTTTCAGCTTCTTGCTCCATCTCACACATAACAGAGTAGCTGAGGAAACCTGGGAACCTAATGTTCATAAGACATCCATTCCCTTCCCTTCTTATTAAGACGCCTTGCCTCGACACCAGAGTGAAGAAATGAAAGTATTAAATATTTAATTTTCTCGAATTTAAATCGAAATCACGACCTGTAGCGCTTACACGATTATGCACATGGGCCACGACTGGCCTGGAAGAATAGTTCAGATTTTATTATATATATATATATATATATATATATATATATATATTACTTAAAAAAGACTAAGAAATTAAATAAAATAGAGCTGTTCATAAGTTCTTTCTGCCGGACCTATATTTATGCCTAAAATAATTCTTAGAGGCGCCTGAAGATGAACGAATATACTTAATAACATTTTTAATTTGTGGTACAGCGTTTAACTATTTTCAAGTACCAAAAACAAACATATATTGGAATTAAAATAATTTCATTTGAAATACACTAACATCAAATGTAGCCTGACTCTCTGGAAGATGTCGCATTCTATTCCTTAACCAGCTGTACCCAGTTATAGCGGGGTTCCACACGTGATAATTGACTTCATTTCGTAAGAATCTTAAAATACTGAAGCCAAAGGAGTATGTGAGTTTTTGAGATCTCATCAATGCGAATACATCATTGACAATCTGTAACATTTAAATAGGTTAAAAAAAAAAGATTGTTGCAGAATTGAAATCTTATCCTAGTTGAAATAGCAAATAAAAATTAACATACATGACAAAGCTAAATATGGAAAAGGGTAAAAATTATATAAAAGTTTAAGTAGGCTAGATATAATACGGAGCACGGAGTTTTTAGTTAAAATAATAAAAAAAACCTAAAAACCACATTATGATATAATAAAAAATCGTCGAATGTTGTTACTTTTTTAGGTTATCTTTTGAGAGGATCTAATCTTTGTAATTGAATAACGATTTGGTGGTTGACATCACTAACACTTGATAAGTAATGTTCTATGTTTTTGACTATTTACAAATATTGAACAATTTGTTAACCAATTAAATCTTTTATTATAGTGGCTCTAAAGTAAAGATAAATTCGGTAACTTTTTTAACATTACGGAGAAGATGGAAAATAGGCGCACAGATGCTGGGACCTGCAGAGAAGCACTAAATGAGGATTTCTCCAAGTTCCTATAGGAACCTGCACGTAAAAAAATGTATTATTCAAATTTTACTTCTAACAAAATAAAAGTATTTACAATTGCACCACAAAGGCATCCAAATTAATAAATACAATGTAGTTATAAGTATTTTCAATATACCTTAACCTCGGTTTTAGTATATACTTACTTGAGCTCGGTTTAAGTAATGAATAGATTCTGGGTCGTCTAACAAAGCCTGGGATATTAAATTCCAAGTTTTAACATCGTAGTTGACTCGATAGTGTCCTGGATGTAAGACATTATGTTCGAATATTAATACAATGTATCAGATGAACTTAAATAATAATGTAATTACCCATTAGCATAAAGCATTTTAAATCAGAGTACATAGAGTGAGTTATTTGTACAATAAGTAAAAATAAATGGATGGATATTGGCTTGAAATAAAACCGAACATTAACAATAATTTATAAAAATCAACGCTATTGTAACGAAATTAAGTTACCAAGTTTATGGTGAGAGAGTATTTTGATGAAAGATCGAAATATAAAGGCAAATGGTATAGGGTTATTCAGAACAAGCTTCCTCATATTCCATTTTTGCGGAAAAATATTGACGCGTCAACAAATTGTTACCGCGCTTAGGCTTCGCTCTGGACATATTCCACTAAGAAAATTTGGTTTTCTCATGGGAAAAGTAACTTCTCCAAAATGTGAATTGTGTGGAAGATGTACACCATTTCTTGGTGGAATGTGTTCTGAATGTTGAGGCTCGTCGAAAATTATGTTGTCGTTTCAGTATAAATATTATTGATTATATTATATTATTATTGATTGATTTAGGTATCTTTCAATGTTCGTTGTCTAAACCAAATTTAAATAATTAAATGGTTATATAATTTTAAGATTAAATAGTGTATAATTTAATTTAGCAAATTTCTGTTAGTATACATAATACTAACAGAAATTTGCTAAGTTAAATTATACATTATTTTTATATTCTATTTTTAGGTCGTTTAAAGGGAACGATGGGACTGACATTTTTGTATTTTAATTACTTACAAAGTCTAAATAAAAACAGATTAAAAAAAAATTTTAGGTGACGGTTTACATAAGCAATGTACTACTTACTTCCTGCAAATTTAGTTTTATCATGCAGCTTGTAATAGTATGTACCTAATTAATTAAAAAGAAAATAATAATAATGTGCATGGCAATACAATACAATAAATAGCTAGCTTAGTTAATTATGAATAATAAAATGTACATATTGATCCGAAGTCATTAGCGTATGGACGTCCCGAATGTCGCAACCATCATTAAAGGTAACAGAAGGCAGCGTTCAAATTAAATCAAACTCTAGGAGTTTGCGTACATTGTCTTACGTAGTCCAGTACTACGGTACTATATATAAATGCACATATAGACTCGTACCAAATATAAATAATTGTGATATAATAATTCGAAACTTGCTATAGCACGATCTTTTAAGATAGATTTTCTTATAAAGGCAAAATATATGTAAGGGCGACCGTGGATCAAAGTGAACTTTGATCAATATTCGAATATCGAATATTGCTTGACGTCGCGGTTCTTGGTAATACGATTTGTTGTATGATTAGTAGGTGTGTGGTACTATTTTATGTCCACGGCTTAGTAGTAATTCAAGGTATAGGGGCGGGGCAGTGTCCTTATGCTTTCTTTGGAATGGAATAGATCAGAATTTGAAATGGAATTATATGGTCCCTCCTATATTATTCAGAAAGCAGATATTGTGTAAAAAATTAATAAATTTACCGTGTTGCTTTAAGTTGAAAATAATCCACTCCTCGATGGGAGCTGTTTGAATGACAGCTGTTTTATTGCTCAGCATATAAACTGGTCTGAGATTGTTGAAATTCGGGTTAGACTTTGTAGCGAAGGTGATAGGTATAGGATAGATCTGTGCTGTAGGACTCGCCGAAGCACTTTGGAAGTATCTTTCCTGAAAAATAAAACAAAAAATAGTTCGTATAATAATATATGTATCATAATATAGAGGCCAGTCGTGGCGTAGCGGCACGAGGTGTGACTGTAAAACCGACTGGTTGTGAGTTCGATCCCCACTCGAGATGAAATATTTACTTAAATTTATATTTCCGTTTCTTCGCTCTGGTGTCAAGACTAAGCGCGGCGTTGAGTTCTGTCACTCAACACGCAATGCCTCCAGAATTCAGCAGAAAGTGGGGAACGGTGTGTCTTAACACTAGGTTCCCTCTGCCTACTCTGCTTTGTGCGGGATATAGCGTGAAGCTAATTTAATTTTTTCTTTATAATATAGTATGTATGGATGTCTAGATGCGTCAGACTAAATATTTCCTTAGTAGGATCATTGTTCCTAATTTGCCGGGGCTGGAGGAATCAAATGCCGCCCATAGCCCGATTGTCAGTAAAACCGTTTCAAAAGGATGTTGTTTAAGCAAAAAACTTACCCAAAGATTTAATAAATATTAGCATGAATAAATTGTTATATATTTTTCTAATACCTGCGTCAAAATTATTTCTCCCTTAGAATAGTCCACGTTTACTGTTAGAAGAGGATATCCGGCCTCATTGACCCAAATACGATAGAATTCCGTGAAATTAAAATATTGATACTCGCTAAGTGATCTATCCTCCTCTATAGCCTGATTGAAAGCGTTGAACAAATCGTATTGATCTGTTGCTTTGTAAAGACTGGAAAAACGATGATTATATCAACTATGAAAAAAATATTTTTAGCTTCTCCCTGTACCCTGCATATAACAGGGTATGCATGTGAGGGAACCTATGAACCTATTGTCACTCTCCGTTCCCAGAAATATTGATTTTGGTTCAATCCTCATTCAAATTTAACTTTTACTTTTTATTTCCCCGTTCTGGCAATACAAAACAAGATATTGTGTTCCATTAATAAGCACAATCTTAGGTCGCAACGATTATTAAGACAATGTCTTAAGTCTGAGAAAACGGAGTGTCAAGAGTGTCGGTTTTCTCCAGGTATGCGGGAAAAAGCGTAAAAATATTTTTAAATGCAATTTATTGGAACCGAAATCATAAAATATAAATGCCCGAATATTAAATCGCTTAAATATCTTCCAAATAACATCATTAAATAAAAAAAAATTGATGGTCCAAATGTAAGATTTCATTTAAAAGTATGCTGCCACAAAAACATGAACAAAATAAAAAACTAAAAAACGTTACTTACTTATCTTTTAAGAAATATTGACACGCTTTTCTGAAAGTTTCAGGAGTGATCATATCAACTAACATTTGTAAGAAAGACGCGCCCTTAGAATAACTAATTGTTCCAAAGTGGCCAGTAACTTGGGCAGGTGTATTGACGTCATGGTTTAGAGGAACAGTGGAAACACCAGAATCAAAAGATAAACTGTTCTGTATGTATCGAGAGTTGAAATGTTCATGGAGTTCGTATTGTGGGAACATCTAAGAAATAAATATTTAATTTCATATATTTAATAATTAGATAATAAATAAATCAAATGTTTAAGTAGTTTGGTATATATTTCTGAAGTATTTATTTACTTAAAAAGATTAAAGGAGATGCTCCTCCTGTTTTTTTTTGTTGAGCTGAAAAATATAACTTACCTCATGTGCGGCGTTATATCCAAAATAACTAGCGAAACCTTCGTTAATCCAAGTGTTACTCCACCAGTAACAAGTGATCAAATTGCCGAACCATTTGTGAGCGAGTTCGTGCGATACTAGCGTGGTAGCATAATGTTCCACTGACATGATTGTTTCACGTGGATCGATTATTAAATATAATTCCCTAAAAAATTCGAAAAATCATGTTTATCAATATACACAAAAAACTTATCTTCTGATGTATCCTGCACACAGCAGGGTAGGCATAGGGAACCTAGTCTGAAGACACTCCGTTCCTCACTTTTCACTGAATTCTGGAGGCATTGCGTGTTGAGTGGCGGACCTAAACGCCACGATTTGCCTCGACATCATAGCGAAGAAATGAAAATATAAATTTAAATAAATATTTAATTTTTTCGAATGGGGATCAAACCTACGACCAATAAATAGTTTTTACAGTCACTGTTCTACTGATTGTACTTTGTACCCATGCAACACAACTGTCCTTATCACCTACTAAAAATAAATATTATCTTCATACAGGCTTTTCTCCAATTTTGCTTAAATTATTTTGACTTGTATCTTAAAATAAGAACAGAATATATTGATATATTTTGTTAATGTTTAAAAGTGTTTAAGGTCCTTTTTTACATTTAATATCTTATACCGAAGTTAATGAAGCAAATATATCTATCCAAAAAGTAATATTTAAATTTTATATATTTTTTACCTACCTATAACTAACCATGCCCCAATTTTCAGTTCCAGCCGACGCCCAATCAGGTGAAGAAATGTGGTCGTTCAATAAGTTTGGATGAAGACTTGCATATGGAATATCGAAGTAATCGTCAAAGAATTCCGTCAGTTTGACAGTCAATTCTAAAGCGTGGTCTCCTAAACCTGCTGTATTGGATCTACCAATAATTCTTATATCAGGAGAGAATGATGTATTGCTAGCGATCACTTGAAAAGATTCGCTTACCAAAAATGTTACTAAATACGAAGACATAACTGGGGTAGCGGTGAAATGATCGACTACGCGACTATTTTCAATGCTGGAAATATTAATCAAATACAATTATTATGTTTGTAATTTAGAATATCAAATTAATAGTAATCCAATAATAATATCAAATTACTAGTAATTAAACATTATTATATTTTTTTTATAACGAAATCACTAACTGATTGGATTTAAAAATATTTTCTTGCCTTTTCTACAATATATAAAACATCTGTAGTAACAAAATTACAAATAAAAAGTATTAGCAAATACAATTTATAACTTTAAAAAAAATATTAAATCATCATATAAAGTAATAATAACAATTGACTTGATATTACTAAAGTAAGTTCATAATATATATTAACATCTCAATATTATCGTACTTACGATTCACTTCGGTCAAGAGCAGTATTTGAAAAAGTTCCATTGTAACCTGAAGGCTTAGACAAATGAAGCTTGAAAGCTGCCTTAAATAATGGCTCGTCCCAACAAGGAAACGCTTGTCTCGCGTTGTAAGGTTGGAAATGTGTAGTTGCATATATTCTATGAAAAAATAGTCCATATTATGTATATGAAATAGTAAGTCAATATTTAATAGAAAAATATACCTGTAATCTTTTTACAATCTTTTTAAAAATATAGATTAAATTTAACATTTTTATGTATTTTATACCAATATTTAAAAAAAACATCCTTTGGGATAAGACCGTTGAATTCACATACTAATATATACATTGGCAAATTAAGCAATTACTATGTATCAATCGATATTACTTTTGATTTGTTTCATTTCTTACCTTTCTTCTCCATTACTGTCTACGTACCAACCCCTCCATATACCCCTCTTCATTGGACCTTCATTCATTTTATTACTATACTCAATATAAAGGGAATAATTTGTTCCTAATACAAGAGATTGTTGGAGATTTACTTTCAAGAAATGATATTGAGGTTCCAAATAATATTCGTTAAGTAATTCTTGACCACCATTAACCGCATTAACTCTTACTGTTTTTATTGTTTCAACATTAGAGTGTAATACAATGTTTGATACATTCTCTTGCCTTGCCTGAAATTACATAATATCATGGTAGTAAAAAAAAATAAGGAAATAGAAGTGTATGATAATGGCATATTTGTGTACTATATTAAAGACTTTTTTTAAACTAATTGATTTGTGTAGTTTTAGTTATTTTAAGCTTCAGAAAGTGAAATACAGCAACAGAAAACAAAACAAAACATACCTGAATAATAATATTTTCTCTACCATCGAAACTAAATGGTCGATCAGTTGCCTCAGCAAAGTATAAGTCAATGTATATATCATACTCTAAGGGCACCACGTTTTGGGGTAAACGGTAAACTGTATCTGTGCTCCGAGAGACTGTGCCATCGGGAATGTCTATCGATTCTTCTATTTCTGATATCCATAAAGGATTATCGGCACTTGCGGTAACTAAGACCACAAGGCCTATTAAAACGTAGAACAAGGACATTCCTGTAAAAATACAATATATTACTATAGGTTTTCTGATAAGAAACTTGTTATCGAGGTATTTTACAACACAGCGAGAACTTATTCAAGGACCTAATATTATGCGTACTCAAATATTAATTAACAATGTACTGTCAGTCTCACAGGAGTTATTTCAGCAGAGGAGAGATGCATGGACTTTTTTTCCAATTTTAGGATTATAGGTCAACGGAAAGAACAATTTATAAAAGATGAAAAGTTTAAGTTTGCTCGCATATGCAAATTTGTAGGAAGTGAAGTAGAGTAAATTTCTAATGATTTTTTTATGAAAAAGTTATAAATTTTCACTTTAGATTTTTTTACTTAATTTGTATTGTAAGTTCTCACTTTGTACTAAATTTCATGAGAGAAGGTCCACGGGTCGTTCAAGTTTTGATTACTTGGTGATTTTCTATAAAATGAATAAAAACAATGCATAAATGCTCATATCTTTTGATTGCATTGACATCGAAGCTAGATTTTTTCTGTGCTTCTAACGACTACAGACCTTAATGTTCAACATTAATTTCAGCTTGATAACTTCACATGATATCGAGATAAATGGATTCGACGGACAGATGGACAATAAAGTGATTCTATAAGAGTTCACTTTTACCTTATGACCTAAAAAGCAGCTTCACAGTTTTTACCGCATATCAGGTAAGGGAAAATCAACAGTAATCTTACACAAAAAGAACAATTACAAGCACCCAATTTTCAACGATTTCGTGATGAGTGACGAAATTGAATGCCGCGCTTTTTATCACCAGTGCGAGGAAAATGAAACTGATTCATTTCGAATTGGAATTGAACACCTAACTGTAACGTTTACACACAGACGTTGTGCCGCTGTACCACGACGCCGTAAAGAAATTAATATTTGACTTAATAAGTTATTAACACATATACCTCAAATATATCTTTTATATTAAAATAAACTTACCTGATAAAAATGTCCTCATCAAAGCAGGGATTGAGATAAAATGAATTCAATTATTGTTCTGAAAACCTCCGAATCAATAAAACAGTAATAAATATTATAGTAAGATAACAATAATTCTTGATTGTATTCCGATATCGATCTAACATAATATACTGATAATAATATTTGAAGAACTAAATTATTAGTACTAATTTGTATGTAATATATCATTGATATCGAATGTACGTCAATACATTTACAACTTTATATATTATGTTTTTTTAAACTAAATAAAGATAATCATTTAAGAGATAAATTTGCAGCGTCAATGTAACGTTATTTTACATTCTCTTGTACATTTTAATTTTCAAATTTCAGTAATATATGTCGCCCACGACTCCGTGCAACCCCAGAGGAGCTACAGGTGCGTTGCCGGCCTTTAAGATGGGTTGGGCGCCGGGGCCCGGCATTACCTGATGCGAAATCACGCCGGTTTTAATTGCCGGGGGTGATAATGATCCGGTCGAGTCTGCCCATGAGTGTTGCCATTGCTGGCGACGTGACTCTACCACGCGTACTTTAGTCGCCTCTTACGACACCACCAGTACCAGGATGATCCTATTCTAGGCCGGGATCACACGGCACAGTAGGTGTGCGGAATACATACATATACATACATTTATATACTATAAATACATAATTATGCATAAAATATAATATATATTAATAAGATATAATTACTACAATACAATATCGATATTGTAAATAAACTACGAAAAAAAAAAAAACAAACCATATATATACCATACTAATATATACAGATAATTACATAATAAATTAAATAGATGAATATTATATATTTGTACTCTTTTTGACAAAATGCTCTTTTACCCGGCGCTTGAAAACCTCACGAGAAGGAGCTCTTCTTATGATCTCGGGTAATTCGTTCCATAGCCTGACTCCGGCGACTGCAAAAGGGTCAGACATGAACCCTGATGTATGACGGGGAGTTGCCAGCACAAGATTGGATTGGAACCCTACTTATTTTTATCTGAGCAAAGTGCGCCACTTAACACGTCATGTCTCTAGAATTGAGTTGTAGTTGAATATTAAATTATTATTATTATTATAGTAAGCTGTATATGTATCAGCAACACCGAGAGCTTCGTACAAATTTCATGATTGTAGGTCAACGAGAACGTGATTATAACGTAGGATGTATACACATTTTGTTACAAATTAACTACAAATTTAAGTTTATATAGGTTTTTCTATCATAATTTCTCACCATATCTTTATTTATACTGTAATTTGTACTTTTTGACAATACAGTTGGCGTTTTTAAACCAACACAATCGACAGATTTAAGAACTCCAAGAGTTAGTACTAATTTCAGCTTTCATGTGAAGACAAACAGATGAATAACCAAGTGGCCTGACTGAGTGGATAGAGGTTCTGATTTTTCTTTTGAAGCATGTAACAATAAAACTGCATTTTTATATTAGTTGGATTTTTTATTACAGCCCTCAAATTGACAAAAATAGATACAAAAATTTTAACTGAATACTTTACTTCTGTAGCTGCGTTGAGATTCTTGCAAAAAACTGGCAAATACAGCGCGACTGTTGGTTAAACTCGTGATTTTTGCTCCAATATGTCATCAATATTTATATCATATAATATTTTAAAACTATCAGACTATAAATCTTGATAATAACATCAAAATAAAAATATACTTTTTAAAAAGTTATTTTTAACTTGAAATTTTCAAAGACGGTAGTGATAAAATATGCTGGTAATTTTTTTCCCAAATATTTTCATAACTATTTTTTAAACATTCACAACAAACGTATGGCTTAGTGGTCAGAGCGCATAGTCGGTTTTCAGGAAGCTCGGGTTCAAGACCCGCTACGTTCAAATTTTTATAAGTTTTCTAATTAAGTAAATTTCAAAACTATTTGAGTTAATAGTATAGGGTAAAAATAAACTCATTTATTCCCACAACAGTGGCGTTAACAGCCGCACGTGACCATGCGTGGTGCAGAGATGGTTATTAATTAACTTAAAAAAGCAGAATACTGACAAGTATGATCTGTGTGTAATTTTCCTTCAGATCACCTACGTTTACTCACATGTCACTTTGCTTAACTCTTTGGAGACAATTATACTAACACAAATTAACAATCAAGCTGACATGGCGTAACCGTAAGACTTATATTGTACAAGAGAAGGACCAAAAATAATATAATATTGTTATTTAATAAATATAATTAAAAGAGATGAGCGGTCACTTAGATCTCAGGGGCTTCAATATTATACCGCGAAATGTGAACGTTTTGCTTAAGAAAATGTCAAAGTCTACCTTCCTAGATATTGAATTAAGCTTTTAGTGGACAAAACTTTCCTAGGTTTCGTGAATACACGGTTGAAGCGAAACACACAACAAAGTTAAAAGTTGAGGCCAGTCTATTCTTCTATTAACTACCTACTATATAATGAATCCATATAAAAATAATCAAATTTATCAGAGTTAACGTCTTACTTAGATTACACTGGTATAAGAGATGCCAAAGAAACCTCTTTTGCTTTCAAGTCTTTTTATTTAAACGTCGTAGTGCTGATTTGAAACGTTACTATAGTACTCGAAGCCACTACTTAGAACGTGCTTAATTTCTTTGTAACGCCTAAGAAGATATTATAAAGAAAAAAAAATGGTTCGGGAGTATTAAAATTTTTACAATTTCCAAGACGAAACTCAATTTTTTTGTGTCAATGTGCGAATTTAGTCTTAAAGTGTAATCCAGATGTCCAGTGTACGGAAAAATCACGGACTACATCTCCTCTTTAACGAACAATGCCTTTCACATTGCAAGAACTGAGGGTCAATAATCTATTTTTGTAAAACCCAACTAATAAGCGTTTATCGATATTTAAACTAAGTTTATTTAAGTTAACTACTGTACTTAAAGCCTAATACAATTGTTTTTTTTTTCACAAAAATCAAAAAGTTATTTTTCTAATAAATTGTCAAATTATCGTTGTAATATCAAGAACGACACACGCAGGCATAAACCTATTCAAAGGAAATCGCCGCATGCTTCATTCCGAAATCCAGTCGTAGGTATTGGCGGCAAAGTTCAAAGTTGATTAACCTTTAGTAGTATTTTTGTAGTGGTATGTATTTACGTTATTGGTATCTATCGCCTATTATATCAATTTTAAATATATTATATAAACAAAGTATACATTTTAATGTATGAGAAATGATGAAATTCTATATTTTTGAGACAAAATTAAATAAAAAAAAATTTAATTATAAATAATAATAGACTTCTTTTAGAAATTAATACATAGTTTTAATTTAAATAATAGAAAAGCATAATAATTAATATGTTTAGTACACAATATACGTATTCCCTACATGACTGTACCAGGCTTTCAGCCAGTAGAGATAAGTGGCGAGTGTTTGTGAAGCATATAACATCTGCCCCTAATGTTACTTTGTCATGACCACGACCGCTCTGACAAGAGTGTTACGACAGAGAATAAGAATACGCACGTAATGTTTGTTTTCAAACGGCTATACATTATTGATACTATGTTGTAATATTAATTACTAGCGACCCGCTCGCGGCTTCGCCCGCTTTAACTACAGAATTATTTACTTAAAACACTAAAATTATATTCATGTTTCAATATACTTATAATGCATATTTGCAATGCGCTTAAGATTTGTAATGTGAAAACTATTAAAACCTTAGGTCGCATTTTCGTAGCTCCCATAAGAGAGATGCAACTGTCAATATATTAATTTCTTTAAACTTTTGCCTTAAGGAGTCCTTAGGGCCTAAGTTATGGTTATAGCTATATAGTTATAGTTATATCGATACTTACAATAAAATCCTAACTCATCGGTGTCTGGCAATGGAAGATATATTAGAAAAATTGTTATTACGGATATTTAAAAATGTAATCTGTGCGTTCACGATAATCTCAGAAAGGGCTTAACCGATTCAAGTGCAGTTTTGTAATTTGCCTACCTTCCTTTAAATATTTAATATTAGTGTTATTTTAATCGGTTCACACAAAATTAAAACCAGATTCACGCTGTATCCAGCCTATAGCAGGGTAGGTTGAGGGAACTTAAGTGTTAAGATACTGCGTATGATATATGACTGATGTGCGAAATGAAAATATGATTAAATTACAGTTCAATCCTCCAAGTGGGAATGGAACTCATAACGTCACGTTACAGGCACAATTTTGTGCCCCTACGCCACGACGGCCTTTAATATTTATACAGAATGGAAGCGTCAGCGCTTCTTTTACAGGGACAGTATATAGGATAAAATATTTTAAACCCATACCTAAAGAAATTAATCAAGATGCCTCAACAGCTTAGACGTAGGATTTTTTTGCATAGATACCAATAACGTTAACAAATACTACTACAAAATTTTACTAAAGGCTAAGCAACTTTGAACTTTGCTGCCAATACCTACGACTCGTATGCGGCGGTTTCCCTTTGATAGGCCTGTCTGTTTGCGTCTTTAATGACAAATAGCGTTTTATTTTAATATCAACGATAATATATAATTTATTCTGTATAAAAAAATAACTTTTTCATTTTTGAGATTTTTTAAATTGTATTAGGCTTTTATAGAGTAGTTAAAACTATGGTTTCATTTAAAGTGGTGCTGACAAAAATACTATATAATTGAGCATATTTAATATCTATAGTGATTTTTTAGTGAATACAACCAATAATTGTTACAACACTTGCAAAGAAAGCATATTTCAGGCTTTTTTTTATTCTTATACCTTTTGAGAAACTACCAACATTCTTATCGTTAAGAAATTATTTTTTTCAAAATAAACATTTTTTAAATATTTTAAATATTTTCGCGCCATTATGACGAAAAAATTAGACAAAATAGTCTAAATTTTTCGTTCAATTCAAAATGTTCAAAATTAAAAGTTAAAAAATCTAAAATAATTATACTGTAGCTAAAATAATTATACTGTGGAGGATACCTTTATATGTCCTGATGAAACTTGTTTATTTATGATATTATGTAGAATAATATATTCTATAGAGAAATCACACATTTCTCTTCACACTTTTTACTACAATACGTAAATATATTTTTTAGAGGTTACTCTCTACTAAGATGGCAGCTCTGTTCCCGCATTTACGTCCCTGATATATCGATATAAATATTAGAAATATAAATCATTGGAAAGAAAAGGAGAAACGCAATTATATCGCATTTTTTCTTTTTTTTATACTTGAAATGTATTAACAAATTTACATACAATTCATTTGTTTTGAACATAACATTAAGGTTGATTCATAAAATATATTTGATACTTCCTTAACATGATTATTTCATGTATTTTTTTTATATACAAAGTTTTGATTAAGGTCTCTTGAGAAATATATGTACTGTAAATTAATGTAACGTACCTACGTGCCAATGATTAAAATGTATTGATATCCCCACGTCATCCATATAACCCAATGTAAACTTTTAGAAACTATAGCAACCAGCTCGTGGCCTCACCCGCTTAAATTTGTAAAATATTTGTTTGTTTCGGTACAGGGAAATGTATGCTTGCGGCGCACTTATGATTTCTAATGTGAAAATTATTAAAACCATGGTGGCATTTTAGATTTTCATTAGAAACATTATTATTGGGGGCAGTTAACAAAGTAATAGAACCAGAAACAATAAATATTTGCAAATTTTGTTTTTTTGTTGGTTTTTCTGTTAGTCGACACTTATCTCAGAAACGATTTAAGCGATTTAAAGAGCTAAGACGTGAGCGCAGTGCGGGAGCGGTAAAATCGGTTTAATTGTTTTTATTGTAATATTCGTCATGTATGAATGGTGTAATGATTAAAAAACTGACCTTTATAACTATTTATTTATATCCTTATAGAGAAATCATAGCTTTTTTTGGGCACTGTTAATTTTTTAAGAAAATAAATTTGATCAGAATACACTTATTTATCTATTTATCTATATGTATAAAAGGACATGTACCTGACTGACTGAGGTAAGACACACGCAGAGCCGTAACCGCTGATGGGAGAAACGTGAAATTTGGACAGATGTTTATTTTAATAATTTGGACATCCACTAATAAGGGATTTTGAAAATTTTTTACCCTAAAAGGATGAAATAGGGGTTGAAAGTTTGTATGGTTTTTTTTCAAAACAGCACCGATTTTCATAAATTTTGAAAGTCAGCAGACTCTTTAAAATATTTCATTGAACACGTGTTTCATGGTTTGTAGAAATCATCCGCTTAGGGATGAATTATAAAAACCATGGACGGAGTAGAAAGTTTATATGAAAAAATATTTAAATCGCCACCGATTTTTATAAAACATTAAATTCAGACTGTTAAAAATATTTTATTGAACACGCTTTTCGTGGTTTTTTAGAATTCACCCCTTAGGGTACTAATAAGCAGGCGAGGTAGCGCGCGCCCGCTAGTTTTAAGATAAAAATTAAAATAATATATAATATATATATTTTATATTTGACATTCAGAATCAATTAGTATCTTTAAAAAATCTCTTAAGCGTTATTATTTGGCACAACAAAAAACTGTATAGTGTATGTATATATGTATGTATATACATACACTACATTATTATCTTTATATGTATAAATTTTAAATGTACCCTTTTGTATATATTATAATTTGTATATGTATCATATGTATCGTCTATGTATAATATATGTATGTATAATATATATATGTTATTTATTTGTAATCATTCTACTCTTTATTATTTATGCACTACCGAGATATCCTGTACTATTTGTAAGTTTATGTTAGTTAAGGTGTAAGAGATCACTAATAGTGATAAGGTCGCCTTTGCATACTACCTCTGTGCGCAAAATGGTTTTTTTTATTTTATTTTTGTGTTTATTTTATATTGGTATTCCAATTTCTCTTGTAAAATTTTGTATTTCCACTATGTATGCAATAAAGAGTTTATCTATGTATCTATCTATCTTATATATTATATTGTTATACTGGTATAACATATAATATATTTATCAAAATCAGAATGTATTGTTCTGTTTAATAGCTCCTGATAGTTATAACAACACATGCAAGGAAAGATCATTTTAGAAAGTTGTTTAATTATATTAGAATTATAAAAACTGCTAACATTTTTATGGTGAATAAAATATTGTCTATGTTTTCCACCTGAAAAACACTAAGGGCGAAAAAATATTAAATATATATAAAAATATAGATACCACATTAGTATCGATACTGTTGTACCGGTAATATGAAAAAATTTATATACTACGTACAGGATACCTTTGTATGCAAAGTTTAAAGCTATTCATTATGACAGAATATAAAATATATATATGTTAGATGTCCCTCTGTACTACGATGGCGGCTCTGTTCTAGTTTGCACTTTTTCCTTTGAAAATTAGTTATTGTAACATAACTCTAACAGTTACACATGGCATCGTCAACTTTTTGTAAATATTGATGTCTTCTATAAAATTGTAGTACATCACTTTGCTATATTGTCAATAATTTCCACAGCGTACGCGATATAAGGTTCTTTTTGGCATTTTTTTACACCGTAATCGTCTAATTGTAAAATATTTTTTCAAATCGGTCTCGTAGTTTCGTGGCCTATTCAAAACAAATAAAGAAACAAAAAATCTAATCGATTGCCTTAATAATTTTAGTGATATCGATGCACCTCCTCCTCACCCCCGCAGAGTTACTCGCCACGGTGCGTGAGGCCACACGCGAGACGCGAGCATTGATATTTTTAAATTCGTTATATCTTTTGAATGGGATGTCCGATTTTATTAATTTAAAAAGTATTTTATAGATATTGAAATTATATTTAATAAAACATCATTTAATAGGATAAGGATTAATGCAGAGGTATCAATAATATGGTTTGATTATTGTCGGCACTTTTGTTAACTTATAAAATATAAAAAAATGGTTATATTGTCATAACTACAGTAGTTGGACATATGCTATCCCGGACTTTAATATAGATATTGATGCGTTCTACAATACTGTAGAACATTGTTTTGTTCTATCATCAATAGTTTTCACAGCGCATGCGATGATAGAATTATTAAGATCAATTTCTTCTCACCTTGGGTTACATTATTGCATTTTTATTAGGGATCTCTATTTTTTTTGGAAATGTAATATAGCCTATGCTGGTCAGTGAAGATGCAGCTTTCTAATAGTGAAAAAAATATTGAAATCGGTCCAGTAGTTTTTGCGTGAAAACTCTACAAACATACACACATACATACATACATACATACAAAAATACAAATCTTACTTCTTTATAATATTAGTATAGATTTAAGCAAATTATCGTTTTCTTTTTTTTTTCAGCTCGAAGGTATATAGCAAGATAGGCAGAGGGGACCTAGAGATCTAACGACAAAACACTGTCCAACAAAATGAAACAACAATTTTGTATTGTATAATAAAAATATTTATTAAAAATAATATAAACTTATATTGATTGAATTAAATTAATATTTTACATTTAATGAAAAAATTGTGCAATCAATGCCACTAAGATAAGTGCCATCGAACCAGTTATTCCAGCAGATGCATTTCTGCTGCGAATGAAGGTTACAACATCAATTGCTATATTATTACCCCATCTAATGTTGTTCATAGCTGATGACACAACAGCCACTCCGTTGTTATATGAGCCGGGTAGCTCGAGCTGTTTCTCGTACACCCAACTTTGGAACTGGAATAAAATTAAATCAATTAATACCACACACACTATATATTGATGCTGAAATGTCAATATAACATGATTCTCGACATTTTACCCTGCGTAGAATAATAATAAATAACATGATTAACACCAGTCGTGCTACGGGTGTGGTACTTAGCGATAAAGGCTATAGGTATATTTTAATTTCTTCACTCTAGTGTCATTGAGATCCGCTACTCAACACGCAATGCCTCCAGAATTCGGAGGAAAGTAGGCGGAAAGAAGTCTTAACAATAAGCTCCCTCTGTGTACCCTGCTACATGTGGGTTGCAGCGAGAAGCTGAAAATTAAAGTATATAGGTAGTAGGTAGGGTAGTAGGTAGGTTAATCCCTCTGCCCTAAAATGTATAATATTATATTTTCAACTTAAAATAATTTATTTCTTATTTATGACAATGCCTTATGAGAAATAATAGTAGTAGATGTATGTATACATCCATTTATACAGATGTATTTTGGCTGGAAGCAATACATGTGAATATAATTTTATTTTTAATTATGCTTTGCTAATTGTATTTTTAATATTTCTCTACTTCTTAATTTTTTTAATTACTACTATTATATTGAATCTGTAACTCATTTGGTGGAATTATCATATTAAAATTATTATTTTTATCCTACTCTCATAGACAAAATGCTGCGCTGAGTTGTGCCACTCAACCAGCAATATGAAAATGGCCGGATAGTGCGGAACAGAGTGTGTTAATGTGGTAACAAGCAGAAAACTAAAAAAACTAAATTCTATGATTATTATTCTTATCAGTCTGAGTATTACATTTTGCAGATTGATCTAAGATGCAATGGTTGTGTGTATCACATAATAATAATAATAATAATAATAATTTATTTCTCCACACATTGTAAAGTATACAAAACAAGTAGTGTATATTTAGGTACATAAACTGTTATTTACAATCATGTGAGACTGACGCTTGTACTAAGCTCTGAGCTTGTGTTACTAGTCGCCAGGTCCCCACTCGCGGAAAGGGTAAAATTACAAGTATGTACCGAATTATATTTAAAGTTGGTGATACACAAAAGATAGAGAGATACATGTAAGTACAATATAAAAAAAACCACAAAAATAGATACATTAACTGACATTATTTACACTCATATTATAATTATAGGTTGCCATTGCAGAATAATGACTAAGTTGGATGTTGTACGTGGGTGTGTGTGTGTGTATGTGTGTGTTTACGTGAGTATGCTTTTGTGTGTGTGAGTGTGTGTGTGTGTGTGTTTTTTTTTTTTTTTTTTTTTTTTTAGTTTTAATTAGGAAGTTATTATTTTTTCAGTAGATTCATATGACATGCCTAATAGCCATTCAGTGAGAACTTTTTTAGTTTTAAATTTATTGAAGCCGTAGAATGAAAATTTTGCATTTAACTTATTATAGAGAAAGCTACCAAGAAAACAATAGAATTTGTGTGAGAATTTAGTTCTGTGAGTAGACGTACGGCACACTTTACCTTTCCTACGTTCAGTTGCATTTTCTTTTGGGAAATAAGATATTTCGGCGTGTTTTTTTAGTATTGTTTGTAGGATAAAAATTTGTCTCACAGTGAGTACGTTCCATAATTTGTATAGATCATTAGTAGGAAACAGGACAGGAAGAAAAGCACTTACTTTTAAGATGGCTCTTTGAGCTCTTTCAACTTTTAGAATATGGGACTTATAAGATCCTCCCCATGAAGTGATACAATAGCCAATAATAGATTGACAGATAGCAAAATATACAGTTTTAACTATCTCACGATCTGCGATGTGCCTCAGATTTTTAAAGATGACAATTAACTTGCGTAATCTTACTGAGAGATTATTGAGATGAGGCTCGAAGCTTAAGTTGTGGTCAATTTCCATTCCTAAGTATTTAACCACTTCAGCCCGTTGGAGAGTGTTGCAAGAACAATGAGACTGTTGTGAAAATCAAATCTTAAAATAAAAAATATACACTTACCTTAACCACATCTTCAAAGTTGGTCAGGAAGGACGCTACAGCGTTGATGCAGATGTTAAGTCTTGCTACACCTCCGTATCTATAGACAAAGTTTCAATATTAATTATTAATTTAAATTAATTATTAATAAGATCATTATTGATTGAAATAAAGCGTAAATAATAATGATTACTGATTAAAATAAATCTTATTTATATAGCTTCACGAATCTAAGGAGTCCGAAACCGCCCAAATACAGCCAGTTTTTTATATATTTGTTACTTTCTAGATATAAAATGGCAAACGTGAACAACAGTTGTGTTACAAGATTTTCTCTATCGATCTCATAGATTGGATCATGTATTGTAGGAAACACGGGGAATAAAATCTTTGAAAAGTTATTAGTTAGTTAAAAGATTATTATTAATACATACGTGTCTCTGATTTGGATGAAGTTGTTGTACAAGAATTCGAGGACTAGATCCAAATTTTCCCTGTTGCCTTGAAGAGCAAATTGATATGCACTAGCCCTGTCGTGAAGTCTAATTTTGTCATTGTACATAGACTGGAACAAGTAACTGGAAAAAAAAATAATTATATATTATGAATTTTTACCTATCTATCTACCTTAATAACTATCATAACGTACTTTCTTTATATGTTTACGTGATGTTTATCATTTACAAATTGTTCTATCACATACTGTATGTATAAGTTTTTATTTTTTTTATAAAAAAGTATTTTAAATTTATTCAGTAAAATATAAATATATACTGGATTTTGCTGATCATTTGCATAATCAAACTGATAATATCGTCCATTTTTTTTTTTCAAAATCTTGGTGATTGATCGATCGATCGATTTCCAAAGATTAGTAATATATAAACAACTCTCATTTTCGTGATCTGTTAAGATGAAACACATCGATCCAATGTCAATCTGAATTGGCAATGATTCCCATAATTTAAAAATAGCCAAAAAGTGAAATGACGGTGTTTGCTACAAAAAAATATCAAATTGAGAATTCTGGACGAAGTTATTGAGATGCTAAAAAATACTTACTGTGACAAAGAAGATCTATCTTTAGTACAAGCTAGAGTACGCAACATGACGACCATGTCGGCGGCGTTCTGAGAACTATTATATTTCTGGAAGAGGAACTGATAGTCCGAAGCATTTCCATGGCGAAGACCAGAGCAATAGACGTAACGGCGAGCGTTTTTAGGTACACTGTGGAAGTAATAGATTTATAAGAATATAATTGTATTTATTTTTCTCAATGTTTAGATATGTACAAGATTTCATTCATGCACATGTGCCGAACTGGTTTTTGGTTCAATCCCCATACGAGGAAACTAAATAATTATTTAAATTTATATTTTCATATCTTTGCTCTGGAGTCGAGATAAAGCGCGGTATTGAGTTCGCCACCTATATATAATGCTTCCAGAATGCGGCGGAAAATAGGGAACCGAGTGTTTTAACACTAGGTTCCATCTGTCTACCCTGCTGTGTGCGGCTGCTGTGTGTTACAGCATAAAGCTGATTACAAGTAAAGTTATTTTATATATATGAGGCCGTCGTGGCCCAGGGGCACAAGCATATGATGTTAACGTGACTTTGATATTTTTCCCGTTAAATCAAATTATTTTTTATGATATCCTGCTATTATAGATTATGAAGCATTATATCATAATTATTTTATATTTGGTATGAGTATTTCAGTGCATAAATTTTTTTAGTACCTTAGTATTTAATAATTTGTCTCGACCGCTGCCTTCGTTATATATAACAACTCCGATAACGATTCCGATTTTCAAATCGTCAGTAAAAACAACTTTCGCTTAATATGATATTTAAATAAATCATAATTAACAATGTTAATGCAGTAAATTAAGATATTTTTTTAAATATTTTTTACCATTTTCATTTAAATAAGTACAAACAACGTAATTTTAAATACAAATAAAAACTTACATATAGGTAGCGTTGTTCCTAAACTCATTCCACTTTGCAAGACTGTCACTAACGCATCCTTCGTGGCCAAGATTACAAGCATAGTTCATAATAATCATTCTCGCTTGTTGGACAGACACCGACTCACCAGGGTTTTCGTTGTAGCCTAATTCAGCTATAGCACCTTCGAAAAGGTCTAACAAATATTCCTGAAAAGATCCAACATACGTATATTATTAAAGTTATGTATTCACATATATATGTACATGTACCGTCAATTTGAAGTGGCGGACGTGGCAAACAAGACTGCTGCTGTAAGCGCGGTGGCAGTTGATTCGATTTTTATAACCCAATAGTGTATTTCTATTAGAATACATTAACAGATATAATGTAAGCGTATTAAGCAAAAATCAAATCAAAAAAATAAAGCAGCTTCACGCTGTATCCCGCACACAGCAGGATAGGCAGAGGGAACCTTGTGTTAAGACACTCCGTTCCCCACTTTCTGCTGAATTCTGGAGGCATTGCGTGTTGAGTGGCAGAACTTAACGCCACAATTATTATTATTATTAAGTAAGAGCGAACATATTAAATTCAGATTTGTCAAATATGAGCTGTATAAGTAAAGTGGCGCCAGATTTATTAACTAAATTTCCTTTCTAATGTTGCACAAACTGATTACCAGATCAATTAATTAGACATATAAAAAAATATACAATTTACTTACATTAAATTCTTCATAAGCAGCAGGCAAGTGCTCTAGCCTTCTTCGCACCCAATCAAGCTGGGCCAAAGCTCCATTCCAAACGTAAAAACTGCTTTCGTTTTTCAAAAATGAGATTACATCAAAGGCGCGGTTGACACTGATTTTGTCAGCTCGTAAGAAGAAAAGGACATCATGAGCAATCTAAATCAGAGATATAGGTTTTTTTTTAATTCATTAGGGACTGTTTTACGTATTATTGTTAAATAACACTGTTTGTGTCGCCTTTAGATTATGTATATTAATGGACATCACCGCATTGTCTCCTTTTCACTTTCTTCAACATACACATTTCTAAAACTCGTTTTCTAAAAATAATATCATTTGAGGCCAGTCGTAGCTTGCAAATTACAAATGCACAGATAAACAGACATTTTTTTGATCTGAAAAATGTTGTGTTTGGTTCTGTACATGTAATAGACACCGATCCGTATAGAAGACTTAGCGCTATCAGACGTTCCGACTTTGACGAGACGTCCCAAACAGGACAGACATGGTTCCGCTTTTCGTAAATTCAGATTTTTTTATATTATTTTATACTTTAAGTTACTGACAATTCTAGAGATAAAAATCCCGCTTTTCCCCGAAACAAAATTTGGCAACGCTGATAGAAATAAAGATAGATTAAAGCTTACCTGTGCCCTGTTTAGTTTGTGGATGACATCTTTGTTACTGCGCAATTGAGATGCAATCATTTCCCAGTTATGATCATCATAATTTACACGATAAAGTCCTATAATATATATATTTTTAAAGAACTTCTAATATAAATTATTTAAACTTCTTACTAATATAAATAAATAAGTTAAGAGTTAAGCATAAATAATACATGCCAACATACAAATATGAATACCACCTTATTTTAAATATTCTTATAACAGAATAAAAAATACGGACAAAACGAAACGAGCTAAGAAAAAAATATTTCTTTAAAGACAAGCTTAGTAAAAAAGTTAATAAAATAGCTATTAAAATAATAAAGATTTGGACATGTATGTGTCTGAAATGTGACCATCATATATTTATAATTTACTATAAAAAATCTTCACACTTTTTCATGTATAGGACTGAAAACAGATCGGCCCATTTTTAGAAACACTGCGTTTGAGTGTTTGAATTGAGTGACCTTTATTTTTTATTACATAAAAATAAAAATTTTACCTGAATATTGCAAGTTCAATATAACCCAGTCGTGCCCTGGATCTTTTGGAATGGTCATGCTACTATTGGAAAATATAAAACTGGGCTTAGTACTAGTAAAATTAGGGTTTCCTCCGTGAGTCCATGTTATTGGAATATGCCAAATTGTTGGGTTAGGTGTTCCACTTAATTGAAAACGTTCCTGCAAATTAATGTTCCATAATGTAACATATCAATAGCGAATAAACGAAATAAATAAAAAGTTACAATTTAAGCAGTTGAAATTATACCAAGTAAGTCTATCGGAAGAAAATTTGTTAATAAAAAATATTTTTGAAGTATACGAATGATTGTTTAAATGTATTTAAAAAAAATCTACCAAGCGTGAGTCTGATTCGTCCGCAGAAGGTTCTGTACCAATTGAAATTGGACTGTTATTGGGAAAAAGGTTTTAATGATACCGTGAATATAGTAAACAAACTTAAGTTTGCGGGCATATAAACTTATTAAGCATTTATATATTTATTTATTTATATATTATTTTATTTATTTATTTTTATATTTTACTTGGTCCTAAATTACATAACTGTAGGTCTACGGGAAGTACACTATAGGTTTTAATTACACGATGAATTTCATACAAAATGAAGCAAATCGATACGTAAATAATAATATCTTTAGAAAACGTTGTATTAGAAGCTTAATAATTGTGCTCCAAAGAACTGTAAACAAAACATACATGATAGGTACAAAACCTTAAAAATGGATAATTTTAGTTTAGTTATCCATTAAATAAATCGTAATTTAAATTTTTTGGAAATTGATTTAATTTTCGTATTTAATAGAAAAATTATTAGTTACTTCACATAAGGCAAACCGTAAGTTGCACGCACACGCGCACAAATTGCAAACGTAGTTTTTTTTCATATAAATTCCGATTCCGCAAATTCCTGGTTAAAACTAGATTATATATTGCTCCACTAATCTCTGTTTATAATTGAGAAATTTCAAGCACTACGTGGCTCTTTGAGGAAGTATTAACTTACATTAGAGAATAGTAAATCTTGTAATCTCTGTCTATATTATAACCATATAATCTCGAGTTTTTTCTATCATCATATAAATAATAATTTACAAACAATAAAACATTGAGAACTAACAGTTTTGACCAATTTAGTATAACAGTTGTATAAAATAATTAGTTAAGTAGTTAAATAGTCGAATGTCAATTATGTCGAACAACATACTTTAAAATGATAATTTTTTTATTGTATCAAAATAACCTTTATGTTGCTTGAAAACTCTAACGCTATATTTTAGTGATATTCCCATAATAATCAGCTCAGCTGGCCCCGAGGTTAACCCGAATAAAAAGAGAAATAGACAGAAAAAAAGTGTTAAAGTTGTGTAAGTGTATTTTGGTATCGTGTAAGTAACTAGGCACTTGATACAAAATAATTTTTAATAAAAAATACCGAACGAACTAAAAAGTAACAATATAATTTTACGTAAACTAAACGTAAACGTGCTTTAATTTTGTTAAACAATAATAATTAAAACATGATGTTAAAATTATGAAATCTGTCTTAAGCTAATGCTACAACAACCATACTACAATACAATATCGAATTACTGAGCCTGTTTGTTTTATTTGGCACCGACGTTTGATTATAAAAAAGTATAAAAAGGACAAAAAAATACCTGAGATAAGGAAATGACTCCATTATCCATGTTGACATCTACATTGACTACTGGTGCACCTGGGTTCTGCACCCAGTTATCGAAAACTGCTCCCACATCAACTCCAGGATAACTAACTTGAAAGCTTGCATCTTGTGCAACGGCCCTTCGGAATGCTTCGTACATGTCATTGGGATACGCAATACCATATGCACTGAAATGTGTGTTAATGTTTTCATAAGTTCCAAATATATACTTTATTTTATTTCCTTCTTTACCATTTTATTCTTTTGTTTTATCTTTCTCTGTCAATACTTACTGTTGTTTTAAATAATCTCTTAATGCATTTTTAAAAGTGTTAGGCCCAACAAAATGTTCCATCATTCTTAAGACTGAAGCCCCCTTTGCATAACTGGGAGTACCGAAATGAGCTGTGATAGAAGGATTGTTAGCGACGTCGCTCCAATTCATAGCATTAATACTGGCACTGGCATCCCCAACTAAAGCACTTTGCACTCGGTCAAGTACGAAAAGTTCATCAAGCTCCAGTTGTGGATCAGCCTAAAATATGATTTTATTATGTACTTAGAAAAAAAATAAGTAAGACTATTGTAAAACAATATCCAAGTGATGCACTGCACATGATCGTTTCATTTAAAAGGAGCTTTACGGATTTCCCTAAATAGGCAGAGAAAATCTAATATTAAGACACTCCTGTCCCCTCTTTTTGCCCATTTTTCGAAACATTGCCTATCGAGTGGGCTGAATCCAACTCCAAACGTTGTCTACCAGAGCATGGAATAGTTATAATTTAAATATTATATAAACTTTTGAAAAACTAAATTACTAGTATACTAAATTTAGAAAGAATTGTACTCACTAAATGTGCTCCAAAGAATTCAAAATAACTAGCAAAAGATTCATTTAGCCAAAGATTGCTCCACCAAAAACAAGTTACTAAATTTCCAAACCATTTATGGGCAAGTTCGTGAGCCATAATTGTAGCAATAAAGATCTTGTTTACAATATTTGTGTGATCATCGTCGTATAGTAAATATGCTTCCCTGTAAACAAACAAAAACAGTTACTTCATTATAGATTCTCCCCATATGTTTATATATTTTTGTTATTTTCCTTAAATTTCTCTAATCAAATATTATGTCGATGTAATATTCTGAAAAGTAAATCTAATATACTGATTATTTAAATAATTAATACCCTACCTGTAGTTGACCATTCCCCAGTTTTCCATAGCACCAGAAGGGAAATCAGGTAGAGCAATATGATCATTTTTCATTGGGTTTCCTTGACCCATTTCATAGTATCCATAATCAAAATACTCATCCATGGCATTAGTAATCTTTAGACCGATATCTGCGGCATAAGCGTGTTGATCGACAGGCCCTTCGCGAGAGATTATTTGGAAAGGCTTTTGTACTGTTGACGTTAAATTGGTAGTTACAAAATCGCTGACATGGAATGCTATTAAGTAGACGGAAACAGTAGGTGTTGGCAAGAACGTTTCTCGAATTCGCCCTTCAGATACCCTACAAAAGAAAAGAAAATTTGTAAATATTTCTTGGCCAAAAGTACAATATTTTTATCCGATTTTTATGGCATCATTCGTTTATTATAATTAATTGAATTTACTACTTACACTTGTGTATCATTAATGGCCATATTCGAAAAAGATGGAGAAAGATTAGCGTCGCGAACAATAGAAATAACAAATCTACTTTTGAACTGAGGTTCGTCAAAGCAAGGGAATGCTGATCTCGCAAAGTAAGGCTGGAACTGAGTTGTTGCATATTCACTGCAAAAATAAAATACAGTATTATTTATTTTTTGTTCGTGAAATTTCTTACACGTCGGCTTTATGATTTTTGTTTTAAATAAAATTATTTAAAAATAACTTAAAAAGTATAAATTTAGAATAATTAACGAATAAATACAAACGGGCTTAATTCAGTCTTTAAACAAGGTTAGGCCTTATTTAACCGCATGAAAATAGTATAAGGTTGAAGACAAGAAAAGAAAGACAAGAAAAGAAAAGTCAATCTAGAAACATCAGCGTCCAGTAGCTTACTTACCGTGTTTCATTACCAAAATGGTAGTAACCTTTGTAGAAACCCCTGTCAATTGGATTTTCATTTATTGCTCCAAGAAAACTGATAGTAATTGTATATTGACCAGGAGTGATTTGCGAAGCAAAATTAATTTTTAGTATTTGATAGTAATCGTCAGTTTCGAATGAATTGGGAAACTGTAGGTTTACTGGTTGGTTGTTTTGATTAACAACGTTAATTGCACTAATAGATACGACTTTCTGATGCAGAACAATTTGTTGAAGACTTTGTAGTACCTGAAAGTTTCTTTTTTATTTTAGTTATAAATTTATATAGGAGTCAATGAAAGTAGACAGACAGGAGACATAAGTAAATAGACACACCAAGTACATCGAGAGACATTTTGCAGTTATATTTGTAAAATGCGTTTATTACGTTTTTATAACTGTATTAATAAGTTACTTTTGGAGCAAAAACGTGAAGATTCAATTCTTTATCAAATAAATTATAATAAATCTCGACAAAATTAGTACATTTTTTGTTAAAAGTATTTTGTGTTACTTTAAGGAACATTATCTACTTGATAACAAAACTTCTATACCTACATACAAAAATATATCTTCGGTTACATCAGTTAGACGAATTAATAATTTATAATACATTTTATCTTATCCTTTATACTCTTAGATAAAAGAACAATTTTAATGCAATAAAGTGTTAATAACAAAATTTTAAATTATTTAACGATATAGTTTTCAAATACTGTACTGCCTAAAAATATTTATATACCTCTTTGTTATTAACTCACTAGTCGTTTTTATTGAATATCTTTACGAAAAAAACCTAAAATGAAAGCTGTGAGTAAATAGGAGGACTCCTTCATTTTCTATCTACTTTAGGGACATTACGAATCACAACTAAAATAACACAATCACAATTTATATAATCACACCGGGAAGAAAATAATATATTAAATGTATGCATATTCTCATGTTTAAATCGATCTGATGACAACTATGGCGTACAAAACTCTTAAAATTAAAGTTATCATTTTGAAGTATTATTTCACACTTAAGAAAAAAGTCCCCTTCTTTGACGTTTAAAAAATTGTAACGTTTCTGAATGAACCCATGCCTCTTGGAAATTGTCCAAGAGCTCTTATCACTAAGCCATACATCTCATCAAGACTTATCAACTTTTTTAAAATTCTAAAAACGAAAATAAGTGGTTACAAGTGTTGTAAGTTTGCCTCGAGTGGGAATCGAGCAGTCCTACAGTGATAAGTTTGTGCCCTTGCGCCATGGCGGCTTTTAATAATAAGTTATTGTTTTAAACCTAAATTATTACGTACATTTACGGTGATCTGAACCAATCCGTTGAACCTAGATTCAGATAAATATACGTCCAGGTCGACATAATAGTGTGAAGGTTGGACATTATTTAGCAATCTGTACTGTGGGTTGTCCAGATTTGTGGAATAATCGATAGTATCCAACTCCGATAGATATTCAAAAGGCTCCGCGGAGATTAAACCCACGAAGAGAAATAAAAAAGTGACCATCATTTTGAGACCTGCAATATTTTGCACACATTTTTCATAAAAATATAGAAAGAATAAAATTAAAAAGTAAATATTCTTATACCTTAATCGTTATTACATCTTTTATAGACAATTAAAGAAGAAATGGTTAATTTACATATATTGAGGACTTTCTAAAAAACTTAAGTAAACAGGATGTTAATTCTAATTACTTTATTTTATCTTGCTATAATCATCTGTACTCACATTATTGATAGCTAAGCCAAGGCAATATATTTTTTAACCAACGCTCATGTACAGTTTTCTATATTAAAAATTAACAAGAATTATGTTTTCTTTATTTAGCTTCACGCCCCGGACGCACGTTCCCGGATATAGCGAGGTTCACAAGGGAAATATGGGAACTTAGTGTTATAATACTCAGCTTTCGCCGATTCAGGCATTCCGAGTTGAGTGGCGTAACTCAACGCTGCACTTTACCTCCTTACCAGAGCGGGGAGTTAAATATATTAACTACTTCATTCCCCGAGTGAGAATAAAATCTACCACCGTCGCGTTTACAGTCACGCATGTACGTAGGTAGTTATATAAAAGTACTAATTTTCATTTCAGATATAAATAAATATATGCTAATTCGTACATACCCATTGTGGTCGCGATGGCACCCACTGACCAAGTAAAAAAATATTTTTTGTCGCATATTATAGTTCCATTATCTTTGTAGATAATTTTTTTTAAATTATCAAAATGATCGACGATAAACAGTTTTACAATACCTTTATTGATAGGTTAAGTACATGTGAAATGAGTCTAGTTCATTATGTTTCAAAGACTGAATTTTTATTATTATTTATTTTCAGATTGATATTATGAGAATGAGTAATTAAATCGTCTGCATATAACATTTTAGGTACTACAATCTGAAACTTATTTCTGAGTCTTATTTGTAATGTTAAAATTTATGAAAATTTACATGTGTAGATAATAATATCAATTACTAGATGTATTTTTTTTTTGTTCTTTTGTACGAGTCTTGCCGAAACATATTTATTTACGACCCCTTTTAAAATTAGGCCTAAATTGATACCGTTCCCATCAAGTGGTGTCAACGCAAATTATTAACTATTCAATTTTTTTTTCACGTTTCATTTCAGTATGCCGTGAAGTTTTGCTGATCTTTGTAAGTATAAATATTGTGATGCACCTGAGTTCTTTAGATATGCATGAACATGTAACATTACATAGACTAAGGAAATTCTAGTATAATAAGACTCTGTTTCACCCACACCGAATTATTTTCGAGACATGTATGTTCAGTGATTTTCAGTGGCAGTTATTTGGGAATTTGAACTTTTTTGGAAAAAGTTGGATTCTTGAAAAAACTGGCAAATGCTGCCGCCCTGTTGCGTCTGCGCTCGTGTTTTTTTTCTCAATATATATATAATAGTTTAACGGTCTATACATCTTGGAAATATCATCAAAACAAAAATTAAATTTAAAAGTTAAATTTTTACAAGAACTTTCAGAGGCGGTAACAAAATAATTACTAGTAATTTTTTTTACAAGTATTTTTAAATTCTATTGGTATTTGTGAAGAATAATATCTAAAAATGTCATAAGGCTAGCTTATTGTCTGTTCAAAATATACTTGAATCATAAAATATTATCCTTTAAATCGATGCTCTTAAGTGTTTGCCTAAAGCTTTTTATTCCTCATTATATCAAACTTCAATTAATTTGTTTTAGACTAAATTGGTTAGCTCTACGCGTAATATGCTATACAAATTATCCCTTCGACGTTCTTGCTTGCTAGATAAGAGTATCGTATAATTGTTGATATATTATAATTGTTATAGGATATAAAGTATATTTTTATTATGTCGAGTTTAGGAAACAATATGGTAAAAATAATCAATAGAGGCCAGTCGTGATGCAGGGGCATGAAGTGTTACTGTATAGGTGACTTGTTGTGGGTTTGGTCCCCACTCGAAAAACTAAAATATTTATTTAAATTTATATTTCATCGCTCTGGTGTCCAGGAAAAGTGCGGCGTTGAGTTTCGATACTCAATACGCAAGGCCTCCAAAATTCGGCAAAAATTGCAGAACGGAGTGTCTTAAAATTAGGTTCAGTCTGCCTACCGTGCAGTGTAGAACAGATTGTGAACTTATAAAAAAATATGGTACAAATATATGGTCAGCTATACAACATTATGTGGCAAACAAATTGAAAATCATTAATTATCGCTTCCTTAATTATTGCTCACTTCTGCCCAAATCTTATCTGTTTTTATGAGTCATTTAATATGAAATTCTATTTTTAGACTCTATGATGATCTAGTATGTGTCACTGGTATGGTGGTATTCTGTGACCCAAACTAACTCTTTCTATAGGACACTATAATTTGCAATCTTTCTATAGAACACTACAGAAAGAGTTAGCTACTTAGTAGCTGGTAAACTTTTTCTCATCAGCTTAAATGTAGTTGACATGTTAATTTTGTATGTCTTTTTTGTTACTTAAAACTGACATTTCGCTCGTTCATTTTTTCTATATAATTGTCTTTATACTAAACTTTCATTTGTTTTTCTCCCGATGAATAACGAAATTTTGGTAAATTTTAATTAAAAAAGGATTTTTTCACTAAAAGCGGAACAAAAAAATTTAGTAATAATGATTTAATTTTTACACCTACCGAATATTTTCCCACTTTTTGTTAATATTTTTGTGTAAATTGTGTACAATAAAGGATAAAAAAAATTAAATAGCTCTGTATGTGGTGGTGTGATCCTAAAAATGTAAAACAGAATGTTTCATTCTTATCTTTCTTCAAGATTAAAGCGCCAATATGGGAATATGATTAGTTAGACCTATTGTTTTATCGATTATACAAAAAGACAATTTAATAATTAAAGAAACTTAAATATATATGCAACAATAATAATCTGATAATCTTGGTGGTTGAATTACTTATCGTCAATAGACTAGCTTCCCGCTGTATTCTGCTTATGGCATGGTAGACAAAACGACCCGCCCAATTTTCGGGTAATTATGTATAATGGTGGAACTCCACGCTTTGTCTCCGTTACCTAATACAATTTGCAAACCTTTATGATCCATGAAAATAATAATGAACTATAAAAATATCAGGAATATTACACAACATTTGAATAATATATGCAATAATACTTATATTTCATAGTAATAAGTACGATATCAGCCAACGAAAATTAAACAATGTTCTTTGGTTCAGTTTTCAATTTCCATGTTGGTACATAAATTAATTAGCAATCTATAAAAAAATATCTACTTGTAAATAATTTAAACGTCGGAAAAAGTTCGTGTTCATTCGCAGTGTGTTTTTATTATTGTTCTGAGTCATACTTATCAACTGATAATAGTAATGCTAATAAGTGGATCGATGATTGTAAGTGATGTTTTAGGAGAGTGGCGACCCAACAAACCTAAAAACCGCAAATAACATTTGTTGCCTGGTTTTTGTCTATGTTCCTGTGGTCGTCCAGGCGTCGTCCAATATGTGTAAAAACAGGGAAAACAACATACGAGTGTTTCCGACTACCTATACAATTTGAACCTATTCAATATAGGAAAAACAAATTTGCAATAGTTTATACTAATCAATCATACTCTTATCGAATCTGACCACGTATAACTTCCATTAGACTGGATTTTTTTGTACCGAATGACTTGAAATTCTCAATGAATCATTAAAGTCGGTAAAGAGATAAGATTTCATGTTTGATCAATTGCATGATGACCAATTAATTGTACGTTAAAGGAACTATTTTCATATTATCTTTTTGTGACCTTATTGCGTTTGTGTATTTGTATGTACATTGCATTTTTATTTAACGTAAACAACTAGTCATCAGATAGTAAATAAAAAACTTTTAATTCAATGTCAATGTGGGCTTTAGTCTAATCGAAGTTTAATCCGATGTGATTTAGATTGCCTCCATATATATAAATAAAAAAAATAAAAAAAAAGAGGCCGGTCGTGGCGCAGCGGCACAAAGTGTGACTGTAAAACCGACTGGTTGTGGGTTCGATCCCTACTCGAGGAGATGAAATATTTACTTAAATTTATATTTCCATTTCTTCGCTCTGGTGTCGAGGACAAGCGCGGCGTTGAGTTCTGCCACTTAACACGCAATGCCTCCAGAATTCGGCAGAAAGTGGGGAACGGAGTGTCTTTCACTAAGTTCCCTCTGCCTACCCTGCTGTGTGCGGGATACAGCGTGAAGTTGCTGATAAATACAAATATTAAAAATTCAAATAAGAGTACACTTTATTTGTTTAGTACGATTTTTATTACAAACTGCAATTAGATGTCAAAGCATATAAAAATTTTGCACGTTACTTTAAATTTCAAAATTATTACAAAAAGTGAATTGCTAACGTTGTTATTAAAGTAATGAAGCTCAGAGCTGCAATGTTCGCGCTATCGGGCTCTCCGTCATCCTCTTCAGCTTCCCCTTCATTATCTCCATCAGAAATGTCTTCCAAAGTACCATCGACGTAACCACTTTCAAAGAATCTCACAAATTCTGCCAATCTACTACCGGACCATACAATGTTTTGCCTTGTATTAGAGACACCATTGACCCCTGTATTGTATGCTGAGCCTAGAAGTTCTCTGTTCTGTTCCAGCCAATTTAGGAACTGTAACAAATATACACAATTAAAGTAAAAATCCCAATACCTTCAGGTTATCTTATAGCAATTTCCAAAAATATTTTTAATTATTTGAAAAAAGTACAGGGTGTACTTTTTGATATTAATTATGTTATTTTGAGCATTATCTAATATTTAAAATATGTGGGAAACGGAGTGTCTTAACACTAGGCTCCCTCTGCTTACCCTGCTGTATGCGGGATACAGCGTGAAGCTAATAATAAAATAATAATAAAATAATTTTTCTTTTTGATTTTGCCACTATGCAATGTTAGTTTGTTTGTAATATAAAAAATATTTAAGATCATGTCAGTACTTTTTCTGTTTTAGGTAATTATTCAATATAAATATGTTTTAATAAAAAATTTTTCATGCAGCTTTAACTTTAAAATTAATAATGTACGGATTTTAATAATTGAAGTACTCCTTCGTGATTAAATAACATGAATTATAATAATTCGCGATAAAGCTAAACACAGACTGACGCAGAGCAATAAAATTCTACTGAGTGATTGTGTTAATTGTAATACCTCAAGAATGTAGTGATTGAATGTAGTGATTGTAATACCTCAAGAATCTCACTCACCTCACTAATTTGGTTTTCATTCCTCAAACGATTAGCGATATTGCTTACTGGAGTCGCGGCACTGCCAAGACTAAAAAAATAAATAAATTTATAAGTTATGAAAAACATACACTCTTATATTGAACACGAACTTAGTTACATAATTACCTTTGCAAAACTTGATTGATATTTCTTCTTAGCCAGTCAAATAATCTCATTGTATTTATTTCATTGCCAGTTACAGCAGAACTCCAAGCCGAACTGTGATCTTGAGGCCTAATTATATTATTGCTGTCGATTATGGCATTTAAGTACTTATCGAAACTGGCCTGATCTGAAGTACAACCACCTGCTTGAATCATAACAACAATCTCACTAGCTAGATCTTCGTTAACATAGCGGTCCCAGAAGTAGTCAAAATCAGATGCACTGCCTTGTCTTAAACCACTGCAGTAGACCCAAGGGCGCATATTTGCTGGTAACCTAAAATAGTTTAAATAAGTTCTGTATTGATTTTATAAATAATATTAATATTTGTATAGTGAACAAAAATGGCAATAATTTCAACCATATCAATTACAAATTATTAAATTACCTATAAATTGTCATATAAGATAAAAGACAAAAATACTCACAATCCTCCATTCTTCCAGTTTGCAAAGTTTTCTCTTGCAGCACTCATACATTGAGGATGACCAATGTTGCACAAGAAGGTAAGGACGTACATACGGAGTAGACCATCCATGTAATTGTCCCCAATGCGTTCAGAATATCCAAGACGACTTGTAATAGCACTACTTAATCTTATAGCTTCATCCTGGAAATAATTATTATATATAATATAGAAAAGAAAGCTTTATTTTTTATTTACAGAAATTCTGCAGAATTATTAATCACAAAAATCTTCTTCGTCTTAATTCTTTTTTGTTTTGTTTACGACATAATGTCGTCCAGCATACTGATTTAATTACATAATCTTACCTTAAGTCGTTGTACGTTAGCGTCATCGTAAGATAAACGGTTAATTGCAAAATTGAAACCAGTGATAGCTGCGATCCATGGTGCATAAGAATCTTCAAATTCTAAGAATGATAAAATATTGAACGCCTGGTCGTACGTCATCACGCCTGCTCTGGCAAAGTTAAAGACGTCATCAACGATCTGAAAAAGCGTAACATTTTGTCAATAGATAATTATACATTTTAAAATTATTTATAAGTATAAACCTTTTATATTACCTGAGCGCGATTCAATTCATGAATCTGAGATCTACCGGCACCTCTTAAAGCTCTTGTAAGCAAAATCCAGGTGTCATCATCGTAATTGACTCTGTAAAAGCCTAGAAATAAAAAAGGAAGAAGAAAAATCATCAATCTATGATTTCTTGTCTTGTCTTGACAAAAAAGGCTCTTAATTTGAATGCAACGAACTATTCAGAGTATTTTCAGTAATCCTTCGGAAACACGACTTTTAAATACAAGGTACATTTAGGTTTAAGATGTACTTAAGGGTGATTATAAGTCGTCGCTGTTTCTTATGATCACTCAGTAGCAATTCTTACCTGACTGTTGCTTATTGAAAATAACCCATTCATATCCTTGAGTTCCTCTTCGAATTACGGTATGCTGTTGTGTTAGTACTTGAGAAGGTTTCAGGTTATCAAAGTTTATTGCATTAGCTCTCGTCCATGTGATAGGAATCTCCCAGAGGCTGTCAAATTGTGACGAACCAGTATCGCGTTCCCACCGAGACTGTAATTCAAATGTTTTTAAAAACTAATTTTCATCTAAAAACAATGTTATTTTTTATTCTTCTTTCTTTTTATTTCTTCGACTATAATATTATAAAAATATAGTATATTATCATAAAAATAATAAAAAGAATGGAAGGGCGATGAAATGAATTACATTCCATCCTTAAAAGTGGAAATCCAACCCACAACCGTTGTTTTTACAATCACACCCTTGTGCCACCGTGACACGACAGCTCCTCTCCCTTATTTTCTTGTTTCAGCCAAAAACTTATATTTAAATGGAAATACTATAAAAACATACTTGTGTGACATTCATCTGCCCTGATCTATGGTCGATGTTAACTTGAAGCACGGGGTGGCCAGCCTTCTCAGACCAAGATCTGAAATATGAATCTATAGTAATTCCACCATAGATGCTTAAAGCTCCCTGTTCCGCAGCAGCAGCGTCCAAGGCTTCAAATAGATGATGGGGTTCCGCAACGTCAAACTTCCTGCGATATGACAAGTGATTATTAATAAACGCTCTCCAATAAATACATACTTACATATTATACGAACAAGTACCAAGTAAAGAAAAGTAAATAATAATTCTCAGAGACCCACACAAATAAACGTTCGTCACTCAATTGCTAGTGAAAGATGTAATTAAATTTGATCATATAAACCTTCAAATGCTTTACCCATTAACTGTATAAAAAGAACCATTTTTACTTTTTGGAAATCAAATTAATAAACTTTTTTTTTTCAAAAACATATTATTGTTTTAATTATATGAAAATCTGTATTTTCGAGGAATTAAAATTAATAAATAATTATTAAGTATCTGATGTAAAACAATTAGTTAGTAAGAAAATTATAATCGGTTTTTACCAAGAAACATATTTTGTTTTCCGTCTTGATTTCTATGTAAGCAATATTTAATTTTTCAATATTTATTATTAAAGATAAAACTATTATGTATTATAGTATTTAACTATATTACTACATATATACATTTATATATATATATATATAGATAGATATATATATAGATATATATAGATATAGATATAGATATATATATATATATATATATATATATATATATATATATATATATATATATATATATATATAGATATATATATATATATATATATATATATATATATATGTGTGTGTATATACATATATAACAATACTGTACCTGGCACTTAAATATCTTCGGAGACCATTGACGAAGGTATTATCACCTAAGAAATGTTGAGTCATTCTTATTATAGAAGCACCCCTAGCGTAGGTGATAACTGAGAAGTGGCTACTAACGGTAGCAGGGTCATTGACATTTGGATTTGTTAAAGCATGTGCAGAATCAACTGAGTCCGATAACAGAGCTTGATGAACTTGTTCAACTATAAATCTGATGTCATATCCCATTTCAGGAGCCACCTAAAATAATTATGTTTTTTTTAGTTTCACGCTGTATCCCGCACACAGCAAAGGTAAGCAGAGGGAACCTACTGTTATTTAATTTAAAATAATTAAGTTCTAAATTTTATCGAAAAAACCAAGAGAAATCAAAATAAACAGCCCCTTAAAGAGGAAATCAAATTTATTATTTTCAGTTTCAGCTTGTATCCTGCATATAACAAGGTAGCTAGAGGGCCTCTAGTATATATCTAGGAAGACACGGTATCCCACTTTCCGCTAAATTTTGGAGGCATCGTGTGTTGAATGGCAAAACTCTCAACGCCGTGTTTTGCCTTGACACCAGAGCCAAAATATGGATATAAAAATTTAAATTAATACTTTATTTCTTCGAATGACGCTTGTGCCACTGAACTACGATGGCTTTTTAAGTAATATCTATATATTATAAAAAAAAATATTTCTCCACCTATTGCAATGCGATTGACTCGGCGCCCGCACGGTGTCCCGTGGAATATAAACAAGTTTTCTTTTCTTTTCATATTTGCACAAACAAAAATTGAAGAAAAATCAATAAATTATTTTAATTTCTTTGATTGAAATTTTAATTATTATATGAAATGATTAATTAAGGAAAATAAAATTTATAATAGTTACCGATTGTGTAAGATAGTACTGATAAAATCTGGCAAAACCTTCGTTTAGCCAAAGATTGTCCCACCAGGCACATGTAACAAGGTTGCCAAACCACATGTGAGCGACTTCATGGGATACAATGTTAGCCACACGCTGTCGGTAGAAGTGGTTTGAATTCAAGGGGTCATACAGGATTAAAGCTTCCCTGAAAATAGATATTAAGCATAAAAAATAATATCAAAATATTTATAAATAATAAATTGTTCCCCCAAGTGGGAATCTAATCCACAGCCATCGTGTTATAGTCACACCCTTGGGCCCTTGCACTACGCCTGGCCTCGGAATAAGTATATTATAACGTTGTATAACGATGTTGTACACATTGTGTATATTTTGAAGAAGGTTGTTTATACCGATATGTAAGAAGACCCCAATTCTCCATAGCTCCAGCAGAAAAATCAGGAATTGCTGCTTGTTTCATGTCTAAGTTTTCTTGCATTTCATAATACGATATATTTGTATATCTTTCCATTTCTTCAAGAAGAAGCTCTCCGATGTAAAGCGACCAGTCCCCGGTGGTATTAGCATTGTCCCTGGCGTATATATTAAAAGGTCTATTGGGATTGGTTCCGGCGGACACTACTTTGTAATGAGAAACAATGAAAGCTACTAGATATGTAGATGTCAGAGGTGTAGTGTAGAATGTTTCTGCTATTCTTCCATTACTTAATCTGAAATATTATTAGAATACAAAATTGAATACAAATAATAATATTATAAGACTTCTTAAAAATACTGTTTAGTTAATTTGTAAATCCGTCTATTATCTTATCGTGTTAAAACATTACTTATCAGTTAATGATGTCTGGCACATATAAATACTTTATGTGTTTTTATTGGCAAATAAAGAAAAAAATATTTTCAAATTCCTCATTTCATAATGAAAAATAAATAGTTTTTTTTATAAGTTCTAAGAGATAAACTGGTGTTAAGATTGGCTGATCGTTGATACTACTCAATTTACTGACATTACAATAACCCAACTTTGTTTTTCTAGACCGAATAAATGAAAATACGCAAAATATAAGAATTTTGTCAAAAAAATATCGACATCACCAGTGTCTACCATGACCATGACCATGATATTTTTTTTCATAGCGGAACATGGAGATCAATAAATTATCCCCCCGAGTAAGAATCGAATAGAACCATGGCATTTGTAATTAGGTATCCCATTCCATTCCGCCACGATGGCCTTTTGATATAATATTTGAAATGAATATAATACTTATTTACGTTTCATTAGATTTAATGGGCATATTGGATATGCTAGGACTGAAATCAGGTTCTCTGTTGATGGTTATATCAAAGTATGCTTTGAATCCAGGTTCATCGTAGCAGGGGAAAGCTTCGCGGGCGTGGCCCGGTTGGAATTGGGTAGTGCCCATCCACCTAAAAATTAGATAAGAAAATTGTTACTTACAATTTAAACGTAATTTATTGTTATTTAGCATTAACGTATTATCTTAATATCCTGATAAAAAGCAATCAACACCACTAGACTTATTTGTAAAATTATGCTCAATATGCTACATTTATTATTATTTTTCAATGTTACACCATTATTTTATTATTATATGTAAATAAAATTATTTATGCATTTAATTACCTTAAACCATTTGAATCACGATAATGACTTCTATAAAATCCTCGCATGGTGTCCTTCAAGTTGCCGGAGTAAGAAATACTAACAACATATTCTTGACCCACTTGCAATGGCTGAACTGTAGGTATTCTTAAGAAACTATAAGGCATCTCGCATTGGAATACAGTACTCGCTATAGCAACAGGATTATTATTTAGCGAAACAGATACACTGCTAATAGTTAGATCATTGCAATGCATGACAATTTCAGACACATTTTCAACTACAGCATTTATATATATTTTTACTTCCCCGTCAAAACTGAAGGGCCTGACGTTAACAGTAGGTGTAACATCAAAATAGGGTGTCAGGTTTACATCATATCTTGATGGTCTAGTAGACGTAGGTAGTCTGTAATTAGGATTCCGCAATATTCTTGCAAATTCCTCCCATTCATCTTCAGGTACTGGAATTGGACTAAGGGCCAACAAGTTTTGAATAAGGGCTGCGCCCAAAAACAGGATAAACCAGCGACCTCTCTAAAACAAAATTAAATTTCATAATATCACGCTCAGTGGGAAATACATAAACAAGCAATATTTTTAACGTCTTGTAAAGGATTAAAAAATCTATTATTTTGTTGCTTATTCAAAATTTTTCTCAAAACCTAGGCAAAATATATTAAAAAAATTGCATCAAACATTTGTTTGATCCTTTTTTTCTACTCACTACTCTCCTAATTACAATATGTATAGAATTTATAATATTTTACTTTTTGACAAAGCTGAATCTACTAACTACTACTACTACTAACTTTTTATACTAATATAATAAAGATAAGAGTTTGTTTGTTTGTTTAAACGCTAAGATCGCTTGATCTACTGGTCCGATTTACTTTCTGGCTTACATTACGGTGTAAGTCTTTGTTAGACTTAAATAACAAAAATAAGGAACTCCATCGAATTGAATAAAAATATTTTATTATACATCAGTACGTTTTATGACATAAATATTAAATTTTATTAGTTTTAAAAAAGTCCGCGACAATTTATACCCATCTCTTATAAATAAGTGACAATAAGGCATTTTTTAGTGACAATAAATAATTTAAATTTGTAAGGGGGTATTTCATTAATTTTCATTTCACATGTATATTGAAACTTACGAGCGAAAGTTATTTTATAATTATGGAAATTTAATGAACATAATCTTCTTTTATAGCATGTAATTTGGACGTATACTTTTCGAAATGTAAATTAAAAGCGCTTAAAAAGATTAAAACGCTCTGTTTACGGCCGCAAGCCTAGTCCGCGGTGGGCGCCCTTACCGCTGATGACGTCCTATCATACAGTCACGTAGTATTCATGATTATCTCAATCTTTTGGCAAATGCAGCTTAATAAAAGTATTATAGGTGGTATGCGGGCGAAGCCGCGAGTGGGCTGCTAGTATTTAATATGAGTATTATAACTTATACTTAAATATCTTCATCACGAGTCATATGTCTTGATCTTGATCTTACAAGGTCACATAGTCCATACATATTGTCGAAAATATATCTTCTTTTTTTTTGGGACGTTTAAAGTTGCCAAGTTATTTAATAAGCTACTGTAGTCTGCATATGTTTCACAAATAAATATACAATGAAAATATAAAATAAATATGGTAAGAAAATCGCACCAACTTACCATTTTCGCGCTGGCTCACAATAAAGTGACAAAAAAAATTTTTTTATCGATATCATTATAATTATTGTTATAATATTTTATTAAATAATCTATTTATCTTATCCATTTTATACAATAATTAGAATATAAAGGACTCTAAGATAGCAATATTGTTCCAGTGTCGGTCTGTGCCTATTTCCTTTTTCATATCGACATGTAATTAATACCTACAATGATTGATAAGTGATTTGATGCCTATGAAGAGTATTAGGTTAATCAGGCAAATCCTAAGAATGTAGGTAGAACGCACTGAGTAAAGACCCTAATCTTTAGGCAGTGTGGGGAAGACAACTCAAAGATATGACGTCAATTCTCAAATAGCGCCCAACCGAGCCCTATTACTCTCCTGTGAGCTTATTTCTCAAAGTTGTGCCAGCTAAGTTGCTTACTTACATAACTTTTACCTTATCAAGATTCACCCATTTTTCTTGAAGGTTCACCCAAGTCTTTTAGCATTTCTCCCAAATCTCGCAGAGGTTCTGACAAATTAATTTCAGATAGAGTGACTGACAGACAACAAAGTGATATCTACTATTAACGCTATACACGCAGTCGAAGGGGACAATTTTAATTAAAGCATTCTTCCAAGTATTACTCACAATCTTTAAATTCAGTTTAACCCATTCAGATATATCAAAATTGTGGTAATATATTAATTGTTAATGTCAGTAAGATTTTAAGTTGGTTTTGTTAATATAGCTTACATTTTCTACAGAACTTATAGTGACAGCTTAGGTCAATATTCTAGTATGTTTTCCATACTCTAAATGTATTTTAGTTCTTTTTCTAAGTGTAGTTTAGTGTTTCTAAGTGCATAAAGTTGTTAAAGATATTTATTATAACTATCATAATATACAGTGTTTTTCCGCTCTATAAAAAAAACGGGACAAGCACAAGTCAGACTCGCCCACCGAGGATTCCGTACAAAAATTGGAGGTCTCAATCTTTTGCTGAAATTCAGGCTTAGCTTAACCAGAACACTTTTATCTGATATCACACTTGAACTAGCGGCTTTAATACCAAATTTTGCCCAGTTTTAAAGCTATTATTTTTTAGGATTTAACCACAAACGTATAGTATTCAGATTTTTTCCTGAACAAGTACTAGCTGTAGATGCTAACTGTAAAATATCATAATTCTAGTTTGATTACCTTTATAGTGTCCATATAATAGTTTTTTGCAATATAAACACCCATATCTTTTTCTAAGTAAATATAAAAATATGTTTTTATCAGGAAAATGTGAAGCCACATATCTGAGCACATGGTTTGAATTTCAACTCGATATTTTAAAGCGTTCCTGAGATAAAAGGGTGTTGACATTTTAACAAACAGACAGACGGACAACAAAGTGATCTTATAAGGTTTCCTTTTTTCCTTAAAAAGTACAGTAAAAATCCTAGTTTAGGCAGCTTATAGCTTTTGTGCCGTGTGATTCCGGCCTAGAATAGGATCATCCTGGTACTGGTGGTGTCGTAAGAGGCGACTAAAGTACGTGTGGTAGAGTCACGTCGCCAGCAATGGCAACACGCATGGGCAGACTCGACCGGATTATTACCACCCCCGGCATTTAAAACCGGCGTGAAGTAGTGGCTTTATGCCACTGCGTTTCGCATCAGGTAATGCCGGGCCCCGGCGCCCAACCCATCTTAAAGGCCGGCAACGCACCTGTAACTCCTCTGGGGTTGCACGGGGTCGTGGGCGCCGGTGATCACTTACCATCAGGTGACCCGCACGCTCGTTTGCCGTGTCTTTTCCATAAAAAAAAAACTTTGGGGAAGTAATGGAACCTAGTGTTAAGGCACTTCTTAACACTAGGTTCCATCTGCCTATCCTGGTGCATGCTGGATACAGCGTGAAGCGTAAGATTTAATTTTCTATTTAAAAAATAATTTCCTTGACATAGATAAATACATAATGGAAACTATTTATTACATATGATATCTGAACGACATATTATCATCAGTTCTATAATCATGATTATCGTCATATTTTAATCTTGTGATATTAAATACACAATTACACTTGAATTGTAAATGTATCAATATATCGATAAAAATAGTTGTTGTATCGAGGTTGTGGGATCTATTTTAATTTGGGCATTTGTTTTTAACCGAAGGCTTTATCGCCAACGCAATTTGATAGACAAATAGGATCTAGCTTCTAAGCGCTGCGTTCTCCGCTTTCCCAATTGTAATTTGAGACTGGCAGCGCCCCTCTCTCTTACCAGAAAGGTGGAATAAGAATATTTCATTTCCGCAAGTGAAAAACAAACCCACTACCATCAAATTTACTGTCACTGCTTCAATCATTGTTCATATTATTATTGTTTTTATCTTCACGCTGTAACCCGTACATAGCAGGATAGTCATAGGAAACCTGGGAACCTCATGTTACGATACCATATTCTCATAGGGACACTTCCTTTCCCTACTTTACTCGTTATTGAAGCAATAAAATGAAAATATTAAATATTTCATTTTCTCGAATGGGAATCGAGCCCAACAAAACAATCAGTCACGCTTACAGTCAAGTGTCTATAAATGAGGTTCCCAGGATTCCTCTACTTACCCTGATATGTGCGGCATACAGCGGGAAGTTATAATAAAGGAAAGCAGCGTATAAAATGAATGCATACGTTCGCAAACTTAAGTTTATAAGCTTTTATTGCTTTTATTTTTAAGCTTTTTATTTTTTGTATTGTGCTACTACAAGGTGGGTGATTCCGACTCGCACTTGATATTATATAATTGAAAACACTACTTAATTATGTCGTTACTTTTTATAATACCTGGGACACGTCGCAGTCCGAGACGACGCTGGTGATCTGTTTGCATTTTGTATATACGTATATAAAAATAACGCAAAGTCGTCCGGTTCTTTTCTATGGCGGAGTACACGTGTGTTAAGTTGCGGAACTTAACACATCATGTTCTCTCACTCGAATTATGCTTTGGTACCAGAGCGCTAAAATGAAAATATTGATATATATTCAATCATTTCCTCAACTGGGGATTAAACCCACAACCGTCGCGTTACAATCACAGCCTTGTGCCCATGTGCCGCGATGGCTTTTAATGTATTTTCTTAAATAGATCGTAATAAAAATAATTATGATGAATAAGGCGCTATAATCCACACATACTCCACTGATCCATGTTAATAGTCTAGTATTAAAAGCGAAGAAACTAAATCTATACATTTCCCTATGACCAGCCGGGAAGTCTATCCTTAACTTAACTTAAGCCTCAACAATAACATTTTACTAATATCGTGATATTTTAAAAACTAAGTACAGGTTCGAAACTTCCATGGGATGACAGTTTATTTTCTCTTTTAGTTAGCCTAAGTTCCGTTTCTTATGTTGTTGGAAAGTGAGACAGTTTATGGATGTCAATATTTAACTTCAAGAAAAAAAATCACGAAAGGTGAATAAGTTTGAAATAAAACATATATTTATTTTAATATAATCCTCTTTTTTAAAAATAACATATATTTAATAGATATACAATATGATATATAATACAATTAAAAGGCACTTAAGCTTAACTCTCTATACTACAATGTTGGCAACGACTGCAACCAAGAGAGCGATAAAAGATACAACAGAAGTTGCAGCTGAGTCTGGAATATTAGGAGACTCAGGCTCTACTAAAGGTGGAGGATTTACAGTGCTTGGCACTGTCACAGCGGGAGCCGCTGTGGTACTGTAAGTTACTGCAGTATCACCGGTCTGGAAGTAATTGTTCAAGTCGCCACTAACTGTGTTAGTCCAAGCAATACTCTGGCGTGTAGAGGAAGCGCTGTTCAAAACACCTTGGTAATAATTTCCTAATTCAGCTTGATTTTGAGTTGCCCAGCTTTCAAACTGCAAATAAAAAAAATACATGTAAAAATAAAAAAAAAATAAATCATCTTCACGCTATATCCCCCACACTGCAGGGTAGGCAGAGAGAACGTAGTGAAAGACACTCCGTTCCCCACTTTCTGCCGAATTCCGGAGTCATTGCGTGTTAAGTGGCAGAACTCAACGCCGCGCTTTGCCTCGACACCAGAGCGAAGAAATGGAAATATAAATTTAAGTAAATATTTCATCTCCTCGAGTGGGGATCGAACCCACAACCAGTCGGTTTACAGTCACACCTTGTGCCGCTGCGCCACGACCGGCCTCCTGTAAAAATACGCTTACATAAATAGTACATTTTTATTTTCTCTTTAATTTGCACAGTACATAATTTAAACATATTTCGTATTCATGTCACTGAATATAAAAAAAATCTTTTATATTTTTTATATTAGGCTTGAGTGTGATTAGATTAGATTTAATGCACAAATATAAAATGCTGCTGCATTTATAAATTATCATCATCGACCGTCAACCTCTTGGAAACATGAATTTCTTTAGCTTGATGGAAAATTAGTTTAAGTGAATATTATACCTCACTTATTTCTGCAAGAGTCCGTAATCTTGAGGCAATAGTCAATAAGGGTGATGAAGATCCAAAGCTGAAAGAGAAAATATAATAAAAATAATAATAACTCAATAACACATTAATACAAGTAGAATATGTTTGTTCTGTGATATGTTATTAAAAACTTACGCGGCAAGAACTTTTTGAAGGTTACTCTTAATATAGTCGAAGACAATCTGTGTATTTCCTTCGTTTCCTGACACAGCGCTGTTAAAGGCAGAACTGTAGTCCTGAGGGCGAATTACATAAGTGTCGTTGAAGATATTGTCGAGGAACCTATAGGAAAGATACAAAGTTATAAGTAAATCTACAGAATACACAATTTATTTCGATTCATGTTATTTTGCTTTAAATTCCTTTCTACTTCTATTTTGTACATATGTAGCTGGATAGACAGATAGCAACTCTGTGCTAAGACACTTTGAGACCCAGTTTTTGCCCTACTTTCTATACGTTGAGTGTTGTGTGGCCCCTGCCATACAAGCATACGAGTCTTCTCTTGTTATCAGAGCAAGAATATGAAAAAAAACATTTTCTGAATGGAAATGGAACCCACCACCATTACGTTTGCAATCAGATGCTAAGCCACTGCGGCACGACGGTCTCGCATTATAAATTTTAAATAAATCATATAGCTACTAAAAAAACTTCAGCACTAAATTCAACTTACGCAAATAGTGACTCGCGGTGTGGAGTACAGCCTAGATTTTGAAGCAACAAAATTTTTTCAGTATATACATCGATTGAATTGTATCTTGACCACATGGCGTTATAATCAGCTACACTTCCTGCCCGAAGACCATTGCAATACACCCAGCTTCGGCTGTTCGGTGGTACGCTGTGAATATTCATTTTAATTGTACAAAAAAATGAGATTACAAAAAAGTGTTATATAATTACAATGTAATAATATAATTTTTCATTTTTTTCTTTACCTTCGCGCTAAATAATTACTTTCTCCGAGTGGGAATTTAATCTACACCCGTAGCGTCAATAATCAGATGCTGTACATAAAATCCCCAATATACAATTTATTCAAAATAATAGGTCTATATTGTAGTACCTTTTGTTGATTGATAAATTTGAGGCCAGTCGTCGTGCAAGCATGTGACTGTAAACGCGACAGGTTATAGGTTCGATTCCTACTCGAGGGAATGAAATATTTAATATTTTCATTTCTTCGCTCTGGTGTCAAGGCAACGCGCCGACCGCGAGTTCTGCAACCCAACACGCATTGCCTTCAGAATTCAGAAAAAAAATGAGGAACGGAAGTGTCTCAATGGGTGGAGTGTCTGTACACTAATATACCATGGCCCCTCTGCCTACTCTGCTGTGTGCGAAATATAGCATGAAGCTAGAAAATATATAATATATACCACTTACGCTGTACTATTAACCACCAGAGCTTGGAACTGAGCATTTGCTGCTTCACGACATGCAGGCACATTGATGCTACATAGAACAGGAGCCAGTTGGGACCTCAAGTACGACGTCATAAAAGTATCGTTTTGCAATGGATAGTAACTAAGACGAGTAATAGCATTTTGAGACCAGTTGGACATAACTCGCTGTAAACATGACAATAACATTAAATATTATCTTTCGATAACGCCACATGATAATGAACAATAAAAAAAATGAAAAGAATAATATGCAGGAAAAATTGTGGAGGAAAAAAAAATACCAATAATTGTGTTTCAAGATTATCACTTCTGCCAATCAGACGGTTTCTCAACCAGTTGAAACCAGTCATGGCGGCGACCCAAGGAGCATATTCAGTTTCATTCTCAAGGAAAGAAAGAATGTTGAATGCTCTAGCATATGACATCAATCCAGAACGGGCGAATTGGAATACGTCGTTTACGATCTAAAAAAATAAAGTTTTATATAGAACTTGTTACAGGTTAAAGCAACACAATATTATTATTAAATAATTAAAATTGTTACCCATATTGGATACCAACCTGAGCTCTGTTATATTCATGAATATTAGTCCTATTAGGACCTCGTAAAGTCATAACGATAAGATCCCATGTATAGTCATCGTAATTAACTCTGTAAAATCCTGTAAAAAAAAATAATTAACTCTGTAAAAAAAAAAATTTATCGGAACTTTATATAAAACATGCAACTCTTAATTTCGGCGGAAAATGTGTGGGGAACAGAGTGTCTTAACACTGAGCTCCCTCTGCCTACTTTGCAATGTGGGAGATATGAGACGTGATGTATAACTTACAATAAATTCAATTATAAAACAAGATTTTTCACATTTTTATATACCATTTATCAAAGAAAGTAGTTTTTTGTACACATACACTTATTTGTTATAATTAATAAACTTCCTGAAAATGTTGTTTAATAAGATATATGCTTTTTTTTTCAATATAAAATCTAATTGTTATCTTTTTAGCTTCCTACACATAGCAGGGATAGGCAGATGGATTCTGAAATCCTAGCGTTAAGACACCACACACACCATTCCCATTGAGACACTTTCGTTACCCATTTTCTGCAAACTCTGGAGGCGTATCGCATTGATAGGCGGATAGGCGAGGAAATAAAAGTGTTAAATATTTCCTTTCGTCCAAGTAGAAATCATACCTACAACCGCCGCGTTTACAATGTGCGACTATGTCTCTACGCCACGACTGACTTCATTTATTATATAGTAAATTATTCATTTTTTATATATTTATGTATTTAAATTGATCACAAAATATTTTAAATTTTCATAAACAAATAGGAAGTTACCGCTTTGTTGCTTGTTGAAAACAACCCACTGATCTCCTGTTGAAGTACGGTTGATGATAGTCACAGCATTTCTAATAATATGTGAAGGCTTAAGATTTTCAAAATCTGGATTGGAAGCGGTGGCAAAGGTAATGGGTATAATATAGTTCAAGTTATTGTTGGCGTAACCACCGTTTATGCTGAAGCGACGCTAAAATAGAAATGTTATTTAAAAATGAATTATTGTAAATATTATAAACACACTGGATATTGAGTGGGAAGAGGATATATAATATTGAGTCATACCTTTCCTCACGCACCACCCAATTTTATTAGACTACATTCCGTATTAAATAGCGGAACTTAACGTTGCGCTTAGTCTCATTACCAGTTAATTTTTCCGTGGCGGAAATCGAAGCCACTACCATCACGTTAACGGTAAGGGAGAGAGAACGGTACTGATCTGTATCACGAGGGCCTTGTATTATATGCAAAAATCTTAAATTACTTATAAATATTAAAAGGTATCAATACCTGAGTTATAATCATTTCGCCAGTTGTGTGGTTTACTTGTACTTTCAAAATAGGGTGACCACTCTGTTCAGTCCAACTTTGATAATATTCAATAAGTGAAAAGTTACCATATGCTGATAATGCACCAGCAGATAAAGAAGCATTTTGAAGTGATTGGAAGAGATCAATAGGTCGAGCAATGTCAAATCGCCTAAAAAAAATAATACATATAAAAAGACGGCATACGGTAATACTTTAAATATATATATATATATATATACCTCATCATTTAATTTTATCTATTTCTAAATTCTTTATAGTAACTAATGTATTCAAAATATCAAATCGAAAGCACTAGTTTATTTTTATAATATCCACATTGATTTCGGTGATGGCGACTCTTTGCATGTCTTAATTTATTAAGACATGCAAAGAGTCGCCATCACCGAAATCAATGTGGAGTAACTGGCGAAGCTGAATTTCGTTTTAAAAATCCGCTACCAGGGCGCTTAGCACTGTTGACCAGTTGGCCAGTACTTATGTTAGGAGCATACCATTTTTTTTTTATGGAAAAGACACGGCAAACGAGCGTGCGGGTCACCTGATGGTAAGTGATTACCGCCGCCCACGACCCCGTGCAACCCCAGAGGAGCTACAGGTGCGTTGCCGGCCTATAAGCTGGGTTGGGCGCCGGGGCCCGGCATTACCTGATGCGAAACGCAGTGGCATAAAGCTACTACTTCACGCCGGTTTAAAATGCCGGGGGTGGTAGTAGTACCATAAACATTGCCTTAGCTAAACATATTATAGTTTAAAATATACCAAAAATATATATTTAACATAATATTTCATACAGTCAAAAGTATACAAAATAATAATAATACCCGTTATTCAAGTAGAGACGGAGACCTGCGGTGTGCACATTTGTACCGAGAAGATGCTCTGTCATTCTTATAACAGCGGCTCCTTTATTGTAAGAAATAGTAGAAAACATTGCGCTGACAGATTGTGGGCTGCCGACATTCGGGTTTGTTAATGGATGTGCACTCTCAGCAGAGTCGGCTAATAATGCAGTGTGAACTTGTTCAGTTATAAAACGTGTGTCGAAACCCATGTCTCTTTCAACCTTAAAAAAACAAATTTGTATAAATACAAAATTCGAAAACTCCGTGAATGAAGTTTAACAGATATCTAATCAAATCATTTAGATATCTAAAAAAATAAATAGTACGTACCCAGCTTGTTAGGTAGTATTGATAATATCTGGCGAAACCTTCATTGAGCCATAGGCTATCCCAGAATTCACAAGTCACTAAATTACCGAACCACATGTGAGCAATTTCGTGTGAAAGAATGTAAGCTATTATTTGTTTAAAGTTGTCGTTTGTGTTTGCGGGGTCGTACATCAAATAGGCTTCTCTAAAATTTAAAAAGAAGCTAATTAATTAATTTACTAGGCGGCTAGTCGTGGCGCAGGGGCACGAACGTGCGACTGTAAAAGTGACAAGTTGTGGGTTCGATTACCACTCGACGATATGAAATATTTAATATTTTCAATTCCACGCTCTGGTTACAAAGCAAAGCGCGGCGTTAAGATTCGCCACTCAACACGCAATGGCTCCACAATTTGGCAGAAAGAAGGAAACGGAAGTGTCTTAAACGGAACGGAGTGTCATAACATTAGGTTCCCAGGGTCCCTCTGCTTACTCTGCGATAATATTTGAATACAGCATGAAGTAAAAAAAAAATTGTATGTTATTAAGCAATTTAACCTGTAGGTAATTAAGCCCCAGTTTTCCATAGCTCCAGCAGAGAAGTCAGGAACGGCAGCATGTGTCATTTTTATTTGAGGGTGCATACTGAAATAATCTATATTGGTATGTTGATTCATTTCAATCACGAGCTGTTCTCCAGTAGTTAAGGCATATGCTCCTTGGCCGGCGTCTATGGCAGCCTGCCTTGCAATTACTTCGTATTTCAACTGATTACTTTCGGATATATTAATTGACCGATAATCAGCCACAATAATAGCCAAGAGATAAGTGGACATAACGGGTGTTGCAGCGTAGACATCATCTTCAAAACCGCTGAAAGTATAATTAAAAGTTAATTTGAATTTTTACACACAGAGGCAAATAAAACTGAATAGAAGTAAACTGTATATATTATTAGACTTTTTAAATTTTGTACTTACGCCCAGCCTGGTGCAGTAGATGTTACGGCATTAGTAAGTGACCAACTTCTAAATCCAACAGGTCGTCTTATAGTTATACTAAAGACAGCTTTGAAACTGGGCTCATCGTAGCACGGGAAAGCAGACCGAGCAGATGTCGGTTGGAATTGCGTAGACGCCATCCAACTAAAAATATATTCTTAAATGATTAGCATGATTGCAAATTAATGTCATTAATAATTATATATTTGCTGTAGAGAAAAATATTACTTGACTGCTTGTGCATTTGGAACATTCCTAAACCAGCTCCTGTATATCCCATACATGTCGTTTCTCAATGGAGCATTAAAGTTAATGGTAAGATTGTAGACAATAGGATTCGTTGCATTAAATTGTAAAACAGTGGCAGGCCTAACTACCAAAAACTGTAAGGCTTCTTGCAATATATGGGTCTGTGGAACTTGTGCAGCACCTAATTGTAGATATACACTTTGAATATTTAATTCATTAGAGTGCAAGACAATCTCAGAAACATTCGCTTGTGTCGCCACCAAATCAATTTCAACCCTTCCTAACACCTCAAAATTGGTCAGTGAAACATTCCACAGAACTCTGTAATTATTAGGACGAGTTGTGACAGGAAGACGGAAATCTGATGGAGAATTGTTATATTCTATGTTTTCAACCGCATCAATATTCTCAAAAATTTGTCCTTCTAATGTCTCATCAAGGAATATAGTATTTCTGGCCACCGGTGGACTTGGTAATGCCTGCGTGCACAGGAAAACCATCCCTAAAACAATGAATGTTGATGCCGCCATCTGCAAAAAGATTTTTTTTAATAATTTTACTGCAAAAATCAAAAAAGTGATGAATTGTTCACGACTTATTCTGTGTCTAATTCTTATATTCTTATTTATACACCCTTTATATTTATCTATACTTTATATGTTTTATTATGTGATCCTCATTTGAGGAAATGAATTATTATTTACTAATATTTCATTTCTTCACGTTGGCACCAAGGCAAAAGCCGAGCCCTGCAGTGTTTTTTTATGTTCGTTACCTCACTTCGTTCATTACAAAACTTTGCTCGGAAAGGATATGCTTCAAGAGTAGTTTGATGAAAATTAGGTTAGTTTCTGATTATGGGATCCTGTTAAAATTTAAGAAGACTTTTTTTTGTTAAAAATTATAAATATTTATTGTAAATTACTAAATGATCCTATATATATATATATATATATATATATATATATATATATATATATATATATATATATATATATATATATCTCTCTTTTTATATCAACATCAATATGTTTGATTTCAGTTCACAGAACAAGCAAGTTTCATCAATCTGAGATTAGTAATTTTTGAGATTTTCCACAAATATAAAGAACAAGTCCGGAAACGTCCTAGAGAGAAACTAGGTATATAAGTAATAGGCTGGTGCTTCAATTAGATTAAATTTTTTCATATTACTTTTATTATAATTTTGAATGTTATATTATCAATAATTTACTAATTCGGAGAAGCATATCTTTGATAATAGAATTCGATAACGCAAAGTTAATATTAAAACTGAGTACACTGATTATGCTTGTCGGTTATTATATCAGTAATCTAAATCAACGGTTTGTAAAAATTTGTTATTGAGTTATTGTAATTATAAATTATTAATATTCAATAAGTTTTTTGCGTTTTAACTGACTTTAAAAGAGCGTAATTGTTCATTTTTACTGTATATTTTTGTGATTACTGTGCCAATAAATAATCTATGGTTTTTGTCAGTTCGTAGGGTGGTCAAGGTTAATAAAGTTATAATCCAGTTCTATCTGCATATAATGCAATGTGCGGAAAAACGTGGAGAAAAAATATTTTTTATCTAAAAGATAATAATATATTATATAGTTATCGTATTCTATTAAAACACATTAACAATAATGTTCTTGATTATATGATCATATAATGACATCACGAAAACCATTTAATGATAATAGTATGAGAGAATGATTAATGAATGAGTCGGAAAGCAATAGATCATTTGAATAAATCGACTTCTTTTAATACTTTTCAATACATTTACAGATAGTGTCCTAAAAAAACATACTCTACATTATTATTAGGAACAATGAAACGCCTTTCGTCTTAAAAGTATGAAGTTATTATTCTATTCTATACCTATCTAATTAAGTCTGTGCTTCCATTATAAGATTGAGCATAAAAAAATTAACGTACGAAAAATTCACATTTTTTATCTTTACGCTGTGTCCCGCATATTGCGGGACTTCAACGTTATATAGTAACAAAACCGAACCTACTGTTATTTTTTAAGAAGAAATTCTTTTACGGGTATGCTGACCCAAATATCCTATCCTCTAAAACATCACAATGCTCCTCCTAAATCGCTATTGGCTCCGGGTGTCGAAGGTTTCTATCACAACTTAACTTAACTTTTACTTTGACTAAATAAGAGTCTTATTTTATTTTTTGAGTATTCAGAGAAGTATTAGACCTTCTTCTCTTCTTATGACATTTTTTTTACCACTTTTCGCCCATTTTAGATACATTATATATAAGATACGAAAACAAATACCGTGCTTTATAATTAGAATACAACTCTGAGAGATTAACCCTATTACCATTTAGACATTAATTCTAAATGCTCTGCGAAGATTGGGTCAATAAAGTTATTAGTACCTTAAAAATCTAGACAGATTTTTTAAACTGTTTAAAAATTAATTTCATAGGATTCATAACCAATTTATCCTTAAATATCCGAAAAAAAATACTCAAAAGATTAAAATAATATTTTAATTTATATTTATCACAAATTTTTTTATTATATAATTGAATATTTTTAGCTGGCACTGGCAAAGAAAGTACAAGTAAGTTATATCAGTGTCTTTTTAATTATGTAGAGTAACATTCATGATTATCGTATAATTAATTCAGATATGTATAGGTACTTAGATTATTATAATATTATTTTTATTGTTAAAATAAAATTTCAATTGTGGTTCAAGTTCCTTTGCTCTATTATAATTGTGATTGGTATTGTGTATACCTACAAAATTCCTTACACTATATTAATATTAATAAATAATTTGCCATTTTGGATATATTGCACAACATTTTTCCAAATATTTCAAAAATCAATAATATCGAACGTTGCCTGTATCATTAAATTTGCCTACATCAAATATTTTAAGACATAGATGTAAAAAAATAATATCTGCAAATTCTTACCTTTGCTTGAAGGCAACAATTACAAGAGCCGTTGAAATGGCGACTGGATTATTATATTTTATAAAGGCCAGCAGTACAAGTATTGTAATAATTTTTATCTTTTTATCGTTTGTAATAATCGCACCGCCCAAAATTTTTATTTGTCTTGATCGCTCCGTTATACACATATCGATACCGATGTAATTATCTCATTGTAGGTATCTATTATTACGAATTGGCATTTTAAATGACTCAAAGAAAATATCTGACAAGCTTAAAAAGTATATGTTAATCATTTCATTTTAATAAAGTATGATTTTGAGGGCATATGATGAGTCACATTAAGTTTTCATTATGTTTTAATAGATAGTGTTGAAATTGCATTTATTTATCTAAAACAATTACAAGGTCCCCTGGTTTTATTTATAATTTGCTACTGCGGTATCGTCGTATCGTCATTTCTTCACGTAGAAAGAGAGAAAATAATTAATGCCGTTAAGCATATAAATAAATTTCAGGCATAATGGTTATACAAGCCTTTATAAATCACCACAATTCACTACTCAAAATCCACACTCTACAGATATTATCTACTATTTGTAATTAGGTACATATTTACATTTCAAGAGAACATCCAATATAAGGTAGTTTCGTGGCTTTCCTCCAGTAAATTTATAATCTTTTTTTGAATTAGTACCTGTCATTCTATTAATCTCTTTATTACGTATTCGTTATAACATTCGTTTAATATTTCCCCGTTCCGATGAACGGAAAAATATTAATCGATTAACACCTTGCTCCGACACGGGAACCAAAAATCATCTCGTTAACAGTCAAGCGCTGTCCTACTGTACCACGACAGTCTTAACCTCTTTTTCTATCCCGCTTAAGGCACTCTGTTCCATTAAGATTTCCCGTTCTTCACTTCCTGCCGATTTTTTGAGTCATTGCACAGCACTTTGTCGACGTACCAGAACGAGGAAATTAACGTACTAAATATTTAATTTCCAGTGATAAATATAATATCTCACGTTTTCAACGTTGTTAATGATATTGTACAGGGTGGAAGATAATACTAGTACCATTTATGAAGTCCTTCCGCATAAAGTACTACTATTAACGTTAATTAGTTGTTAATGTTAATATCCATGTCATAAATTAATTCTTCCATGTAATTTTTTGTATAAATAAAATTTTATTAAAAATTATTTTTAATGTTAAGAGAATCTTTTCCCCTTTTTTTCAATTTCTTTTTTTCAACACTAGCAATAGCATAAAGCAGAATGGGAAATATAGAGTTAAGACACTCCGTTCTAAACTTTTTTTCTTCTTTAATGGCAGAAATCAACTATGTAAAATGTAGATCAACTGTAAATTATTGCGTTTCAAAATTATGTAGGTATATTATGTTAATGTATTTTGTTTTCCATTTCAAAATTCATGTATTTTCTTAATTTTTTCTGTGTCCCTTTTATACGACAAAAATAAAAAAAATCATGTCGATTTTTTTTATTTTTATCGTGCAATCTCTTGTATTTGTGTATTAACTGACACGATTGAAGCGCCATAACTAAAGTCACGGGTATAGTGGGTTATTCTGAAACGATAGACTCCTAAGATTAGTGAGTTTAATCAAACCAACTCTTCAGCTTTATAATATTAGTATAGATTTGCGTTTATAAAAATCTCTTAAAAATAAAAAAAGGAAAATAAAGAGACAAATTGTTTTTATTACCTTAATTATTACAGATTATTATCGTAATATTAAAAAATAAATTACATTTAAAATATTAGAACTACAATTATATATTATAACTAATGTTGGTGTTTTCATTCTTGAAAAATCTATTTGAACACAAAGATAAATTTCTATTTATTTGTGAATTGTTGAAAAGTGTGCAAGTGTATATAACCTGTTAAAAAATAAATACTTTACGCCTTATCAAGCATATAGCAGAGTGGGGAGCGAGAATATAGTGTTCAAAGGTTCCGTTCTCCACATAAGCCTCTTGTGGGCTTAGTTTCCAAATTATTAATTCCACTCGAGGAAATCTCTCTGGTACCCAAGCAAAACGGGGCGTTGAGCTCCGCCACACAACAAGCAATGCCTCCAAGCATGATAGTGGAGAACCGAGATATATATTCATATATATATAACTTTCCTAAAAAGTGCATAAATTTATCCTACGAAGCTCGATTCTCTGATCACTGGCGGCTTCCATCCAGTTTTGAGACATTGTAATCGGTTTTGACTATTGAACTGCAGAACCCAACGCTGCACTTTGTCTTGCCAGAGCTAAGTAATTATTATATTTTAAATATAATCAGTTATTTATATTCATAGTGGGCAACTCACAATTATCGCATGTAAATAGAAAGATATTGCGCCTGACATCTGACTAGGTATTCAATCATACAAAAAAAAATAAAAATGTAACTTCAGTAATTTAGAAAAACATTCACTAAATTATGCTAATTCATATTACATTTAATACTTATTTTATATAAATGTTACTCGATACATAAGTGAATACGTTCGACATTGCTACACTTACTGATGGCCTTCATCTTTAAGCAATATTACTGCAAGGGATTACAAATATTTACAAGAATTTAGTAGCTTTTGACGTATTTAAATCTATTACATCCTATTTCGAATAAAATAGTACGTTGTTTTTATGACTTTACGAAACGGATTTTTAACTTAGACTTGTTAAAATATGACTTGATTATACATTTTTTTTCAGTATAAAATTAGAACATTTAAGTTGTACATTTATGATTCATGATGTTACAATATTTTTTATATCGTTTTCATTAAATTAGTATTAAAAAGTCAAAATTTTATAAATACTTAATATATTGTCGATATACAATATTATCAGAGGTTTTGAAAGTGATAATTAAAAAAATACTTTTTATACATTGCAGCAATAAAAATATTTTATAATTAAATCACGCTTTAACGTGTTTCGTAGTTTTCTCTGTATCTAAAAGCCAATTGACTATAGTTTGGTAGTTTCTCTCCGTCCACTGCACGTTAGCTGCAGTTCGTTCCAAAACTTGTTGAACCGGTCTGCCTAGATCACTGCAAGATTCTGCTATAAATCTTTTGAGCTGTAACGAAAATATTATGATTTTATATTTTTTTTATCTTATATTAATATTATTTTTTATTTCAAAGAGTACAAAAATAATAATTTTAAAGTATAGTATTGTATGTTTTCAAATATTGGCAAAATTCGGGCAAATTTAGTGACAAAAATAGGTCACAATCGTGTTTATTATAAAATAAACAGGTCAAGGCTACAAGAGCATGTCAAAAATCCAAATGACTTATCATATATTGCTCTTTTTTAGGGTTCCGTACCCGCGCGGAGTGTCAATAGATACATATTTAAAATTATTTTTCGGTTTCCAAAATATTTTTTCATAGTCGTAGGAAACGACAACGTTTGGAAGAAAGACGCCCAAAGGGATAAAATATATCATAAAATAACCACCACACACACAGGCTACAATTTATGAAATGATTTGTTTGGTAAGGCCTTATAACAATAGCCTATATAACAATACATTCGTATGAGCAAAGCCTCGTTTGAATCTAAAAACGTTTTGCTGGCAAAAGAAGTGGTATTTTGGCTAGATGATAATTGTTGTAATCGACACTTACTATGGAACCCTTCTAGAGTTTGACTCGCACTTGATCTATTTTTGGACATGATTAATTTAATAATGAAAATATGAGCTATCTTCGCTCATAACATATATGATGATAAGATAAACATCAAACTTACGACCTTTGAGCCTAGAAGTCAGAATGACTAAAGAATGAATGAATAAGCCCTTCGTAATTTTTTTATTTATCCTGAACGGAATATTTTAGTAATTGTACGTAAAATGTTAAGACGTACCATTTTCATGTTTTTTCGCGTTTTCATGCTCAAAAACACATTTTTTCTGTTATGTTTTTCGCGCGTACGTATGTATGTATGTAATATTCTTTATTACCTCATATCTCCAGGAGAGCTGAACGGATTTACATAATTGAGGTATCGTTAGATTCGTCTTAATACCCTAAGTGTAAGTGTAAATGTAGTGTCTTAGTAGTAAGTGATGTTAAAAAAAATAAAAATGGCGGTTGTGGGACGCCATTGGACTTAGTGAAAAAAATGGGGGACGAGACGGCACCTATAAGTATTTGTTCAGGGTTCTTGTTTTTCTAAATATTTTTTATTCTATAGTAAGTCCTACAAGTGCCATAGAATATGCTGGAAGTTATAAGTTAAATGAAACTAAGCACAAGCGAGTTCCACTATTCAGGTTAAGACACATGATGCCTTATTATTTTATATAATCTAAGCTATGGCTGTCAACTTGTTCTTAATACAATTATTATAAATGGATCAAAATTAATTTCTTAGATTTTAATAAATAGTTATGGTAATAAACTAGTCTAATAAAAAGGTGTTAAGAAAGGAACAAAATATAAGGAAACTCCATCCAGATTCTACTTTTACAACTGTAATATTTAACGATTGAATAGAATGTGATCTAAGCATCGTAATCCGCAAAAAAATTAACTACGTGAAAATGAAAGTATAAAGTAATACCTCATCGTATTCGTGAACCTGATTGAGCCTTCTGGTGACCACTTTGAGTATCGAGTTCAGCGTAGATACTGATCCAACACTGTAAAAAAACATTAAGTAACAAACTTAGAGATATTTATTTGTTGTATTTATTTACGAGAGTATTTATGTAAACAAATTAGAACTGTATAAGTGGTGGTTTTGGGTTCGATCATCTATACTATATATTTGCGCTTCTGTTCACTACTTTCTACAGCTTCTTGCGTTTATAATCGAACTCGCCACTACTGGCCTCAAACAAAAACATAATAAATTATTAATTGTTAAAAAATATGTAAAATTTCTTACTAGGCTTTCAGCCTTTCCCAGTTAGCTCTAACAAAGTTAAAAGCTATCGGCTCTCCTATAGAAGAACTGGCTACCGCTGAAAATACTCTCACAGTATCTTGTTTTCGTATTCCACTGTCGTTTCGAAGTGATAAATCGAGGTATCTGTAACGAAAACCGCAGTTATTAAAAACATGTTCTTGCAGCTGTCAAAAACTTAAGCAATAATTCAGACACGAAATGGTAAAAAAAAAAAGTTTCTTGACACTAGTTTCTCTCTGTTTATTATAGCTATATGCGGGATGCAGTGTGAAGCTGACTGACCGGTACAGCAGGTAGGGCGCCCTGGTGCAGCCCAGCACGGCCAGCAGCAGCTCGCGCTCGGCGGGCGCGCCGGCGGCGGCGAGGCGCGCCCACGCGAACTGCCACTCGCGCGCGCCGCCCGCCTGCACGCCCACGCAGTACACCGTGCTGCGCACGTCGGCGTGGATTCTGGAAATATAACAGGGTAAGCAGAAGGAACTTAATATTGAGACAATCTGTTCCCCACTTTGCGCCGATTTTTCGACGTGTTGCATTGTGAACTCATACCGAGACTAAGTTTGTAAGGATGGATGGAGATTTGTATTACTTTCACATCAAAAACTTTCAAACTTGGTTGAGATGAAACTCTACAAAAATATCTTAGGGCTATAAGTTTTCCTGATATATAAGCATACAATTTTTGTAATATAACTTAACATAATAATAAGTATAAGCGGACGAAACCACTTTTGGGTTTCTAGTTATAATGAGAAGTTAATGCCTTACTCGTTATAAGCATCAGGATTAGGGGTCAACATCCAGTTAGTGTACATCCTAACCGCGTGTTCCAAACATTCAATGTGCTGTAAGTGACAAGCTGTTGATAAGAGGTCCACTCTCTGTTGAGCTCTCACAACGCTCTCGTTCGTTGACACTTCCCAACCAAGTTCTTGGACAGCATTGTTTAATAGACGTAGCACGAATCTCTGAAAGAAAAAATAATATTGTTATTATTATTATGATATATTGAGAAACTTGAGGTCATTGTAGCTCAATTAATATTTGAATTAAATATTTTTATTTCCTCGCTCTGTAACGAGGCAAAGGCATTCAGTTCCACCACTCGGATAGGGAGGAACGGAAGTATCTTAGGGAAAAGAGGTTCCCAGATTTCCTTTGGTTACCCTGCTATCGTCGGGAGACAGCGTCCTAATAGTTTACTACTGAAGAAATATAAAATTCCTGCTACTTTGGCAAAAATTGTTTAGTATGGTGGGCAATATAAAGAAAAATTAAAGCGATCGTGGATAGCATTTGACTATAAAAAGCATAATTTTTCGCTTGAATATAGATTTATTTCTCTCTAAATTTATATGATTTAACTGATAGTGATAGTAGTAATATGGTGATAAAGAACACGCAAACGAAGTTCATGACAATATTAGTTTAAAAAATGTACATAAAACAACGGCATAATTTATTCCTGAATTTAAAAAAGAATTAACACTAGCGGCCCGCTCGCGGCTTCGACCGCTTAAAATACATGATTATTGATTTAATAAGCGGAATTGATTGACAACCATAAATTAAATTAAAATTAAATAAATTAAATTAGCTTCACGCTGTATCCCGCACACAGCAGGGTAGGCAGAGGGAACCTAGTGTTAAGACACTCCGTTCCCCACTTTCTGCCGAATTTGGGAGACATTGCGTGTTGAGTGGCAGAACTCAATGCCGCCTTTTGCCTCGACACCAGAGTGAAGAAATGGAATTATAAATTTAAGTAAATATTTCATCTCCTCAAATGGGGATTAAACCCACAAGCAGTCGGTTTTGCAGTCACTCCTCAAATTAATTACGACTAAAGTTGAGTTGAATTAATTACGACCTAACTGTTATCATTTATAAAAGTAATCTCCATTAACAATTCAATTTTGTTTACTTTATTGTTGTTACCGTAGCGTTTGGCGCTCCGTTCTCGCTGCCTACCCCGCTAGGGATAAAGCGTGAAGCTAAGTTAAGTAGTTAAGTTTATTGTTTAAAATATTGTGTAATAGTGCTTCAATATATATATATATATATACAGACAAGAAATTCAAAAAATATATTTTTGCTTTCTATTATTCTTTTTAGGTGTCCCTCTAAATATAGAGATGAAGACAAATTAACGGAGGATAAGTAGATAATTGTCAATTTCATATTATGGTGTGCCTATTTGTAATATAATAGTTACATATAATATTTATTATAATCCTATTCATATCAGTTAACAGTTTAGCAATTTACAAGGGTTTTTTTATCTATCATAAATTTAATCAACAAGGCCCGGCTTAAGATATGACATTGCAGCCATAATAAGTGCCTAGACATAATATTATTATTTATTGTAATAACTGTGAACGATGGCTGTGGGTTCAATTCCCACTCGGGGAAATAAATCATTTATATTTTTTCACTCTGGCAAGACAAAACGCGGCGTAATTGAACGCCACTCAACGTAATGTCTCGAATTGAAGCTGAAAGCACAGTACGTAGTATCTCTCTCCCTCTCACTCACTCTTTCTATTATCTTTGCTTGCCTGTTATGCCTAAAAAAATCGAAATCTGTTTTTCTTTTAAATACTTGTTGGTACACTAGTACTCAATTGACGCGATATATATGTACCTACATATATATAAATAATAGCCGCAATAATCGATATGCCTATAATTTTTTTCTATTACAATTGTCTTTAAATGACACTTACAGCGCCATCTATTATGATTTTAAAGAAACTATATATTTATCTAAACTGCATTCTAATCTAATCTTAAAATACGAATTACCCATTTATTATATTAACTAGCGACCCGCTCGCGGCTTCGCCCGCTTTAACCACAGAATTATTTACTTAAAACACTAAAATTATATTCATGTTTTAATATACCTATAATGTATATTTGCAACGCACTTAAGATTTTTAATGTGAAAATTATTAAAACCATGGTGGCATTTTAGATTTTCATTAGAAAAATTATTATTGGGGGCAATTAACAAAGTAATAGAACCAGAAACAATAATATTTGTCAATTTTGTTTGTTTGTTGGTTTTTCTGTTAGTTGACGCTTATCTCAGAAGCGATTTAAGCGATTTAAAGAGCTAAGACGTGAGCGCGGTGCGGGAGCGGTAAAATCGCTTTAATTGTTTTTATTGTAACATTCGTCATGTATGAATGGTGTAATGATTAAAAAACCTTTATAACTATTTATTTATATCCTCATAGAGAAATGATAGCTTTTTTGGGCACTGTTAATTTTTTAAGAAAATAAATTTGATCAAAATACAGTTATTCATCTATTTATCTATATATATAAAAAGACATGTACCTGACTGCCTGAGGTACGACACACGCAGAGCCGTAACCGTTGATGGGAGAAACGTGAAGTTTGGACAGATGTTTATTTTAATAATTTGGACATCCACTAATAAGGGATTTTGAAATTTTTTTACCCTAAACGCATGAAATAGGGGGTGAAAGATTGTATGGTTTTTTTTAAAAACAGCACCGATTTTCATAAAATTTGAAAGTCAGCAGACTCTTTAAAATATTTCATTGAACATGTATTTCATGGTTTTTAGAATTCATCCTCTTAGGGATGAATTCTAAAAACAATGGACGTGGTTGAAAATTTATATGAAAAAATCTTTAAATCGCTACCGATTTTTATAAAACATTAAATTCAGACTGTTAAAAATATTTTATTGAACATGCTTTTCGTGGTTCTTTTAGAATTCACCCCTAAGGGAGCTAATAAGCAGGCGAAGTTGCGCGCGCCCGCTAGTTTTAAGATAAAAATTAAAATAATATAAAATATTTTATATACTATATTGTTATACTGTAATAACATATAATATATTTATTTATTTATAATATATTTTTTTTAATAGCTCCTGATAGTTATTCTAACACATGCAAGGAAAGATCATTTTAGAAAGTTGTTTAATTATATTAGAATTATAAAAACTACTAACATTTTTATGGTGAATAAAATATTGTCTGTGTTTTCCACCTGAAAAACACTAAGGGGAGAAAAAATATTAAATATATATAAAAATATAGATACCGCATTAGTATCGATACTGTACTGGTAATAATACATGAAAAAAATGATATACTACGTACGGGATACCTTTGTATGCAAAGTTTAAAGCTATTCATTATGATATAATATATATATATATATATATATATATATATATATATATATATATATATATATATATATATATATATATATATATATATATATATATTAGATGTCCCTCTGTACTACGATGGCGGCTCTGTTCTAGTTTGCACATTTTCCTTTGAAAATTAGTTATTGTAACATAACTCTAATAGTTACGCACGCTATATCCCGCGCACTGCAGGATAGGCAGAGGGAACGTAGTGAAAGACACTCCGTTCCCCACTTTCTGCCGAATTCCGGAGGCATTGCGTGTTAAGTGGCAGAATTCAACGCCGCGCTTTGCCCTCGACACCAGAACGAAGAAATGGAAATATAAATTTAAGTAAATATTTCATCTCCTCGAGTGGGTATCGAACCCACAACCAGTCGGTTTACAGTCACACTTTGTGCCGCTGCGCCACGACCGGCCTCAACTCGGTTTTTTTTTGGTATTGTTTTACGCCTTAATTGTCTAATTGTAAAAGATTTTTCCAAATCGGTCCCGTAGGTTTGGGATCTATTCAATTCAAATATAGAAACAAAAAATCTAATCGATTGTCTTAATAATTTTAGTGATATCGATGCACCTCCCCCTCACCCCCGCAGAGTTACTTGCCACGGTGCGCGAGGCCACACGACACACACTCCGCATTTTTTATTATTACATGATTTTCTTTAGATTGATATTTTTGAATTCATTATATATTTTGAATGGGATATCCGATTTTAATAATTTAAAAAGTATTTTACAGGTATTGAAATTATCTTTAATACAATATCATTTAGTATGATAAGGATTAATAAAGAGGTATCAATAATATGGTTTGATTATTGTCGGCACTTTTGTTAACTTATAAAATATAAAAAAATGGTTATATTGTCATAACTACAGTAGTTGGACATATGCTATCGCGGACTTTTATATAGATATTGATGCGCTCTATAATACTGTAGAATATTGTTTTGTTCTATCATCAATAGTTTTCGCAGCGCACGCGATGATAGAATTGTTAAGATCGATTTCTTCTCACCTTGGGTTACATTATTGCATTTTTATTAGGGATCTCTATTTTTTTTGAAAATGTAATATAGCCTATGCTGGTCAGTGAAGATGCAGCTTTCTAATAGTGAAAAAAATATTGAAATCGATCCAGTAGTTTTTGTGTGAAAACTCTACAAACATACACACATACGCACATACATACATACATACATACAAAAATACAAATCTTACCTCTATTAATTATAATTGTACGTTCAATAGTCAAAATGATTTGCTTTACTTAAAGTGTGACGAATATTCATTTTAAAACTCAATTTCAATGTTAGTGTTTACAATACTCTGATTTGAGTTTTATGATCAAACAAAATTACGATAAAATGCAAAAAAACACCAGTAACATACCTTATATTCTAAATAATAAGCTCCTTTCGATAACATAGTGTCTATATAACCCAAAGCAACGAGACCAGCCTTCCAAGGCACATAACTTTTCTCGTGCGTTAGATAGCTTGTGATGTCCAAAGCAGTTTTGTAGTCCAAGCGACCAGAAAGCGCCAAGTTCATAGCATCATCTATTATTTGAGCCCTATTTATAGGATGGATTTCTTTAAAACGAGATTCATCGTTCAGGACCTTCACCAGCATCTTCCAGTTGCGGTGATCGTAGTTGATTCGATAAAATCCTAAAAGATGTAACTTAAATTATTTATTTGGGAGGTAATCCAACAATACAGCTCAAAGGATTATATTAATTTTCTGTACAAAATGTGTATATTTCAAAATTTACATTATTTTATTTTATTTATTAAATCTGACCTGTTTGTTGAATATTTGCGATGAACCAATCATCTGCCTTTACAGAAATATTATCAACTACTATAGATCTCTCGCCTCTTAACCATAACTTGGGTCGAGTCGACTCAAAGTCTTTTTCCGATGCAGTTGTGTATGACACTGGAATCCACCATACTGAGGTATTGTGCTCATTGAATGTATCGTTTATTAAAATAAATCTTTCCTAAAATAAATATATGATTAAGAACGGAAAAATCAACTGATTTTCAACTTCAGGCTTCATTCCCCTATACACCGCTCTACTTTCAAGACATTGCGTGTTAAGTAGCGGAACTCATCGTTGCACTTTGTCTTCTTACTAGAGCAAAATGAAAATAATTCGTTTCTTCGAGTGAGAATCCAATCTATAACTGTCACGTTCAGATGATCTCGAAAAAAGTAACACTAGACTGCTCCTGCCTACCCTGACTTTGAAAAATCGTGAAGAATAAGATTTTACCTGTCTAAACGTAATAGAGCCGTTGTTATAATTTCTTGTTATAGTAAGAACAGGGAAACCAGTCTGTAAAGTCCAGGAATCCATAACGACCGCTACATCTGCGTCGAAGGCGTTCTTCTCTCTCGCCACATTTGTTAAGGCACTCCATAGATCTCTTTGCTCAGCGTCACCGAATTTTTTAGCATTCAAATAATCAGTGATACCGGCATTGAAGACATTGTCGGTTAGAAAATGGTTCATCATGCGTAAAGATTGCTGAGCCTGTTGACGTAATCGTTGTTATAAAATTTAAAAGATAAATACTTGAAATAGAAAATATTTTTTAATAATAGTAAAGTAAGCAACAACATAATTATATGTGTCTTGCGACTATCAAAAATAGCAAGCAACGTTTATATAATATAAAATGATTTTTAATATTTTTCTGTTTATGAGTATAGTTCGGTATCCTATTTACTGAGCGCTAGTATAATGACATAATGTGTTGTATAATTATCATTATTTTTAATACTTAGTAACAAATTACAATAGGCGTACACAAAATTTTTTGGCTGACATCATATTATTATTCAGACTGAATTGTTCCTTTAGATTAGAACGTCTGTAACGAATTGCCGATAATTATGATAAACTATGCAACGATGACAAATTTTGCTTTACATTTTCATAATAGCATTTAATTTCGACATATAAGTATATGCATTAAAGAGATACCATATTGTTTCTATTGCAGCTGACGCTTAGATAGGCAATACTAATTGGCCATGGTCCTTTATTTAAAGTACAATAAACACTGTAGTATACCTTTTCCATATGATATTTTATCGAAAATAGCTCCGATTTCTTCAGGATTTCCAACTTCTACTGAAATCTGATGAGAAGACGTCAAGGCATCTAGTTTGAAAACACTTTGGACTTCATTTAAAACGAACACTTCCATCAGCTTCCAACTTTTCTCCACCTAAAATGCGTATATATTTAGAAGAAAATTAAAAAAGTTATAACCTTAAGATTTGATACAATTTTCGAATTGTAATAATCATTTAAATTCGCCTCACGTTGGATAATTCATCATGTCCAAATTCTTACTTATTTAGAAAACGTATAAAAATTTGAACGTAGCGGGACTCGAACCCGCACCTCCTGGAAACCGACCAGGCGCTCTGACCACTGAGCCATACGTTCTCGCCAAGCTACGTCGAAATTCTTATACGGTTGTTACAACTTATTTATGATATCAATTTTTTTATACGTTTCCTAAATAAGTATTTATCATTCCTAAGTGTGGATTAACACTTTAAAAATGTTTAAAAAATGTCCAAATTCTTTTTCTTTTTTTTTACTGGAGGATATATTTTTTGCAAAGGATAAATTTATAATCATTAGTTATTAATATATTTTACTTCAATTTTTTATTATGTCTTCTTCTAAGGATCTTTACGAAACGATCTATATATATTTATAAAACGTACCTAATTTTATAAAAAAGAAGTCTAATTTTAATCATGTATGATGACGACAATCAAATTTTAAGTTTAAATATTTTTGTTTTCATGATCGTGTTTTAGCCAATAGTCTCACTACCTATACTTATTCAAGGCGTAATAGTACAGCAGTAAAAGTAATTGGACAAGGAAAATATTTTTCTACTGGTTTCTATCTTCATAAATATTTGGCACAACAATTACGTATTTGCACTTCTTAAAATATTGTAGGAGACTCGTTTTATGTAATTGTAATGTAATGAAATTTATTTTTCTTTTTAAATGTAATTTCATTGTTGCAGCAAATAATATCTGTTAAGTTCCACGCGAGTCCCATTTTTAGCATTATTGGCAAACTATGGTGGTAGTTTGCTTGTATGGTATACGTTAAAAATAAATATAACTTACAGCATCTACAGCGACGTATTCAACGTAACTCGCGAAGCCTTCGTTCAACCATATATCTGACCACCAAGCGGGAGTGACTAAATTACCAAACCATTGGTGGGCAATTTCATGTGCCACTACTGATGCAACTCGAGCCTTCGCTGTGGTGGGTGACACGCCGTTGTCGTATAACATCGCAATTTCTCTGAAAATAAGAGAGAAGGAATTAATTATGAGGCCGTTGTGATGTAGTGTCTGATGGGAAACTCGACCGTTTTTTATACAATTCCCAATTTGTGGGAATGAATTATTTTCATTTCCTCGTTCCGGTTAAGACAAATAAGATACAGCGCGGCGTTATGTTTTAAGGTATATATGTGTTATTGAACAATTATTATCTATTAATATTTCTGAACTGATTTCATCTCACTAAATACTATAATGTATACCAAGTTTTTTCTAGTCTTTTTTTCATTAAAATCGCTTGGTAATCCCGATGATCGTGTAAATTGATAACTACCAACTTAATTGATAATACAATATTATAGTATCAACGAGCTGGTGTGATGACGGAGCCAGGACCTTAATATTGGAAATCTTCAGAGGGAATCTTAGTAGGAAAACATTCGAGTATAGGTTCAATTTATATATCCGAGCACATTTTATAACAGACGGTGTAGAAAAATGTGTTTTTAGTTTTTCTCAAAAGATACATTATTTTTAAATGAATGGCAAGTGCGTCATCTATTTAATACTATTTTTGCTATTCTTCTACTGTTTTACTGTTAACATTTGTTTACAACGTAATTAAGTTATGTGAAAGACAATTATTATTATTATCATATTTGTTATGTAAATCTTGTAACTAATATGACATGAATTCTTTAGTTATTTTCGCTATTTTTACAGTAATTGTTGTATTTAAAATAAATATCCCGACCTATACCTATGTACGTACTACATAGAAATTAATATTAGTGTCTAGCCATAACGGTAAAATGAGTTTTTTTTTCAATAATTATTTTTTAAGAATTACAATAAAATAATATAAAGTATAAAAAACCGGCTAAGTGAAAGCCATACTCGCTGCACAAGGCCGCAGGCTTCCTAGCAATTTCAGGTTTATAAGTAAGAAGGGAATACAAATTATAAAATTTACCAAAATTAAGCTTGTGGCCACATACCCTTGGTTTGTATGAAATTAAATACACTTATTAAGAAAACGTATAAAATTTTAACTTAGCGCTCTGACATACTAAGCCATACGTTGAATGTATAAAGTCAGAGCGCTTAAACGGTTTCCATAGAGGCACGGGTTCAAATCCCGCTAAATTCAAATTTTTATACGTTTTTATAATAAGTATTTTTTTAAATGTTATTCTACACTTATAAAAGGTCACTTTAAAAGTTTATGTGTTTTTATGTTTCCTGAAAAAGTATTTTAATGTTACTCGACTATGGTAAAGCAAAGGGTTGTAATTTTTAAGATATTGTATACATATATGTTTGTATGATCGTTTGTTTGCTCCTAAATTATAAACTAGGTACTTGTAATTGCTAAATGTTACTCATTAGAAGCTTAATTGTTAACTCGGTTTAGGCTGTGTGATATCAAACTAGGTAAACTCGTAAACAAAACTATATTTAAGTGACGTAACTATATATTCCCCAATAAATAAAAAAAATAGATTTATACAAATAGGTAGAAATAGGTTTTATTTTCACAATATAGATACATTCACAAAGTTAATAAAATAAAAATTTAAAATTATGCTTATAAGATAAAAATATCCCAAAAACAATAACTCTTACGTCTTTTATATACAAAATATTAACTTTTGTTCCCAATAAGGATATTTATTCTGCGCCGAGATGTGACCGTGAAATGATCTTATATTTACGAAGAAAAGGATTTTCTAAAGGTTAATATCGACGCGGAAGCTCTATAAAAGGATAATCTAGTTATTTTTTATTTGGTTAATTTTTGATGTAAAGCTAATGTCCGTATATCATAAAACTTTATATTAGTTATGATCAAGATTCTTATAAGAATAGTTAAGAAGTGCTTGTTCATACGCAAGGAGTATAAATTTGATGTCAGTAGAAAACATATTTTAATGCAACGTTAGGTTCCGCAACTCAAAAAGTAATTTCTAGAGAGTCGGAGAGTGGAATATCTAGGGATACAGGCCTAACCTTTCTTTCTACACCAAAATGTTAGTAGTACATTTAAAATAGATAACTCACCTAAAAGTCAATAGCCCCCAATTCTCCATAGCTCCCGCTTTGAAATCTGGTAACGCGATCATATCTATCTTTGGTAAAGGAAACTTAATCTTGTAGTATTCTTCCAAGAATTTAAGTATTTTTGGACCAATTTCCAGAGCATATTCGGCAGATGGTAAGGCCTCTTTCCTTGCCCATACTGAGAAATTATTATCGGTCATGTTGCCGAAGTCGGTGACGGCGAATGCGACGAGGTATGTCGACATGGGCAGTGATTCTGCATAGTGGTCCCATATGTAGTCTTCCAATGAATTGCTGAAATAATATTACGAATTTAGCAACTTAATGTATTAATTGAGTAGTGGTGCAGTAGCACAAGCGTGACGGGTTGTGGGTTCAATTCCCATACGAGGAAACAAAGTATTTATTGAAATTAATTTTTCATTTCTTCGCTCTGGTGTCCAGGCATAGCAAAAGAAACATTCTTGTAATAGTTTTTTTATTATTATTGTTTTAATTATATATTTTAGGTAAACGCTACAGACACGTGTTCTGTATATATATTTATCGTTATTTTCAAAATTATTAACTTTAATTGCATTTTGTTTTTAATTGCTAAATAAACTAGGCATTCAATATTTTACAATTTAAATATTAACATTAAAATCAGTATAGTTAGTAGTATTTTGTTAAAAAAACTTGTATCATCAAGATCTTTGCATTTTTCACAATATTTTCAAATTCACTTCTTTTTTTGCTTTTGTTTTAAATATAAATAATTAAGCGCTAAAAGAGTTTTTGTTACACAAGACTCATCAACGAGACTTATTTTTGTTACATAAAGAACGAATAAAGGCAATTTTATTTTAAAAAATCTATTTAGTAAAAATATATTCCTAAATATCTTTCATACACAAACAAATCAAGCCACTTACAATTGGTACCTACTTTCGTCACATGCGAGTACATTCTTTCGTCAAACCATACACAAGCTTCCCTCTAAATGGCTTTAACAAAGATCTAATGTTGTTGACACAATATTATGATGCGGGCACATTTTTGATGATTCTAACGTGCTTTGTATTATTTATTGTATGTATGTATGTTTGTATATGTTTAAAAAGAGTTTTTGTTAACATTAAATTACGATGTTGAGGCGTGGTAGCGCAGTGGTACAGTGTATCGACTACATGCGACGATTGTGGTTTCTATCGTCACTCACTCGCTCTAATAACAAGAAAGAGCTCGACTACGAGTTGCGCCAATAAGCGAGGAATATCTCAAAAATTGAGCGAGAAGTGGGGAATCGAGTATCTTGACACTACGTTCCTCTTGACAACCCGTTGATCGTTTCGATATAGCCCACTGTACTAGTTATTTACTTCGGGCACTTAGAATGGGTCATGTCGTACTCAACCCTTATTTACTATTACTTACTTGACCTCTTGACCACAGCGGCGAAGCCCTTATAAAAGCTAATATTTTTATAAATTACGAGATTTTTGTATACACAGACTTACCTAATAAAAGTAAAAAAATAAACTTACTGGTTTTCTCTCTTAACAATATTCATGTTGGAGACTGAAGTCATGTTCCTAGGTCGAGCTATGCTGATAGTAAATTTGGCTTTCAGAGCTGGTTCGTCCCAGCACGGGAAAGCGCGCCGCGCATCCGTCGCCTGGAACTGTGTTACTGCTATCCATCTGCAATGGACTTCATTTCAATCAAGAATGGTGTAGTCTCGGTCGGTATGCTTAAAATATATTCATCTTTCGACATAGCACGGTGTTAAGTTTCGCAATTAAAACGAATTGCCTCAAATATTAGGTGGTATGCGCGGGTCGCACTTTAATCCATGTTTTATTTGTATTTAGTGTGTTTACTACGTTTTCTTGGTTTACTTATTATTATTACTTGTATACGAGGAAAAAGCGTGAATATTTTCAGCTACCACAAAAATAACGTGAAAGTAATAAAGAGACCTGTCATGGTGCAGGCACGAGCATGTCGTGAAACCCCACAGATTATGGGTTCGATTCCCACTCGAGGAAATGAAATATTTAATATAGGGCATTATGCCCGTTACCAGAGCGAGGAAAATAAGTTTTCCACGCTCTGGTAACGGGCACAATGCCAGAATTCAGCAAAAACTGGGGAACGGAAGTGTCTTAACGGGAAAGGAGTGAGCACCCAATTGGCAGGAAACAGCGTGAAACTAAAAAAAACGGTACACGCGCAGAATAAATAATAAAGAAATAAAAAAGACTTAAATCTGTCTTAAACGTCAACGTAAAGAAAAATTATAGTATACGGAAATTTTATTATAGTTAATTTACCATTTAGTATTCTACGTGGGAGGTTGTTGTATTACTATGCATTGCTGTTTGTAAGCTTATGTTCTATCAATGAGTCACCTTGTCGCATTTAAATGTATTTATTATTTTTCTATGGGGAATGCGTTCATTGTGCCTGTTCTGGTCAATTTTATCATTATTTTAATACATAAAAAGAAAAATCATGGTATTGAGACAGACAGTTTCCGCCCAATGTCTGCCAACAGAACGGAGAATAGAAATCAATTTAAAGCAAAACAAAGTAAGAAGAGGAACTCTAATGTCAACTCATTCCATTCATTTTTAATATAAAAAAATTAAATATCTTTTGTTTTTCAAAGACCAAACCTTTTAACTTTTTTCTCTTCATAAGAACTCCTATAGAATCCGTGTAGGTTGTCATTCAAGATGCCCGAATAGGTGATATTTAGTACGTATTGTTGTCCAGCTATCAGAGTTTCCGCTAGGCTGATTATATGGAACTGTCTCGGCACATCCTCCGTCCTTCTTATAATTTTGATTTCTTCCCCATCCTCCTTTTTAACTAATTTGATCTTTTGGAAATACAATTCGACTCCATGAAACGTTATTTTATTTGTTTTATTTTTAACTGTCAAGACTATACTTGCTTCACCATCGAATGTGAAATTTCCTTCAAATATGTACGGTGTTAGTTTTAAATAATAACGCTCTGGTTTGATATACGTCGGTAGTCTGACATCGATGACAGCGTTTTCGTTTTCTTTAGTCGTAGGTTCGATATCATTAGTAGTACTTTCCACGGACACTACACTTTTATCATTATCGTTCTTTAACGGTATAACTAATAACTTAGATTGATCACAATGAGTGAGTTCAAATTTTGTAACATTTGCTAACTGATCAGTCCTTGGGCAGGCTGCGAAATTATACACTAGAAATGCTGTAGCAACTATTGCTAGGGCGAATATTATGAGGATGACGAACGCGAGACCCTTCGACAAGTAGACGCCTCGGGTGGTCTTCGTCGAGAAGTCAGTTTGGAGGTTACCGTCCATGATGGTTAACGGTTCACGTCCTTGAGTCATCACACCTTCATTATTTTGTCTGGAATGGAAAATTTTAGATTAGGCTTTATTACTTACTTTTTAAGGATATTGATTAATTAAATACGTAATAGGTACTAGTTTTATCATGAAAATAATTTAAAGAATATTAAATTAAATTTAAAAAATAAATTGAAAATATAATTATGAGTATTTTTTTTTTTTTTTATGGAAAAGACACGGCAAACGAGCGTGCGGGTCACCTGATGGTAAGTGATTACCGCCGCCCACGACCCCGTGCAACCCCAGAGGAGCTGCAGGTGCGTTGCCGGCCTTTAAGACGGGTTGGGCACCGGGGCCCGGCATTACCTGATGCGAAACGCAATGGCATAAAGCCACTACTTCTATATTCCGGGGGTGGTAAAGATCCGGTCGAGTCTGCCCATGCGTGTTGCCATTGCTGGCGACGTGACTCTACCACACGTACTTTAGTCGCCTCTTACGACACCACCAGTACCAGGATGATCCTATTCTAGGCCGGGATCACACGGCACAGATACACAGTATACACGTAGGCTACTTAGAAATATTATTAAAAGCCTAACGCTGTATCCTATATAGGCAGAGCAGGTAGATAGAACCTAGAGTAAAAACACTCCGTTTCCTATACACCGCCTATTCTAAAGACCGAACTCAAATCGAGAGAACAAAGGAAAATTATTTATTCTCTCGAGTGAGATTCCAACCCACAACCACATTTGCAGTCACACGATATACTGCTGCGCCACGACGACCTCTAATACAAACATAACATATTTAATGCGATTTTATACTAGAAAAGCTAAGGCTTTTCTAGTATAAAATCGTTTTATACTTTTACTGTTCCACTTTATTGGTAATGAATATAATGGAGTAATAAAGCTTTAGAGAAAGCGTATTTTAATATCGTCATAAGTATTGCCAGCACACGCACCCGATGAATAGATATGAGAAACTATATATATACATTTATATATCGATATCCATATTTTTAATATATACCCTTCACGTGTTATCCCGCATGTAGCAGAACTTTTACTAGTCTTCGACGTGTAATTTTAAATTTCTTTAAAAGTTGTTACTCGACTGCGGCAAAGTCCAAAAGAAGGAGTCCTTTTAGCGCGTATATTGTATCTATGATTGTTTAATCCCTTGTAACTGTGAAACCAATGAACGATTTGGATATATTTATTAAGTTTATTCAATCATGTTTTGTTTTGTTTTGCTTACAATTCATTTGTTCTTTAATCTCTAAGAAGTGAAATATATATATATTTTTTTAAATATATATATTTTTTTAATTCTTGTGCTTCGATCGAAAGTAACACCGAAGAAAGACGGTACTTAGTATTTTATTAAACTGTGTTGATATGTTATCAACCCACATTCATATTGAAAGCAAAAAAGCTTCTCAATTTGTGATAAATTATATATATAAAAGTAAATAACTAACATAAATAACAAAAAAATATACTCTAATATTTAATGGGTTAGTAGGTATATAGGTGAGCTGTGCAAAGGCAAAATTTAAATAAGAGTAGCTCAAATTCTTCAATTTTACTTTGAAACTTTTCATCTTTCTCAGTATTCATCAAGAGAGTCCTTTCTTTAATGTTATGCTTAAAACTTGGAAATGATGCCAACTAAAGTTAAAAGAATAATTTCGTGTTTCAAATTCTCTTTTCTCTTTTTACTGAAATTTTTGTATTTATTATGATAAAAGGATTCTAAAGAATTTCAGTTGAAATTTTCTTTTGCTATGCTGTTTCAATGATTAAGACCATGTAACCATGAAGTACACAGCAAAGTTATTTAACAAGAAGTATTCTTTACCTACTAAAAAAATGCAGATATGACAAGGTATGTCTGCGTTTTTATAGCCTCATGAAAACAGGCGAGGCAGAGGCTTCCTGGGAACCTATTTTTTGTTAAGTTCTTTTTCGCCGAATTATCGAAGCAAAATGTGTTGAATAGTGAAGCTCAATGCCATGCTTGTTAAAAATGTGCTCGTTACCAGAGCGAGGACATGGAAATATTAACTATTTCATTCCCCCGAGTGAGAATCGAACCCACGACGGTCACGTTCACAGTCGCACGCTTATGCTATATTGTATAAATTATATACTTAAATATAAATAAACTCCAAACGTCATACATACGTACAGTAAACTACCTAATATCACATTAACTACCTATATGTTATTCAACAAGAAATTATCTTTTATAGATAGCTTTTTTTTGTTTAAAGTGGAAAGAGAAGCAGAAGGAGACTTTAGTTGACTTCTAGAAACAAAGTATCGAATATACTGGAGGAGAATCACGTAACCATCCATGAACCCCAGAAATGTATGTCCGGGTTGATGTCAGTGGACGTGGGGAAAGAGATATAAGAGAGATGCAGATCTTTGCGAGTGGTGTTCCGTTTTCACTGGCTAATCCTCTTAATATAAAGCGTGAAGGTACAGAAACGTTATAGTTATTTTTAGCATAATAAAAATAGAAAATCAATCTGCATTTAATATTATTGAGAATCGAACATTAAGCTTTGTAGTGCAAGACAATAACTACGGTTTATATTATAAATCCCGATACCGACGACATAGACACGCACTGAATTGATAACATATTTCTATAAAACTAGAACAAGGCACGTTTCCTTTTTTAAAACGCTATAAAATTGTTTTGTTAACATCACGTCAGATCACACATACGTATTTATTTTCCGAGATATTGTCAGTTGAGTGACGGCACTCTATGCCGCGATTTGTCTTGATACTAGAGCAAGAAAGTGACCATAATTTGTTCCCCCGAATGGGAATCTAACCAAGAACCGTCACGTTCTTAGTCAAACACTGCACTGTGCCGCTGCGCCACGACGGCCTCTAAATTTTCAGACCTTATTTCAATTTAACGTAAAAACTGGATGCTATTATGAAAAATCAGGTGCTTTGTTATACAAAGTCATAATTTAGTTTGTTTATATTAACACAAAAAAGTGTGATAGTTATTTTCCTATTCTTTTGTTATATTTTTTTATTTATTTATTCATAACTTTGTATACCAATAACGGCCCACTCGCGGCTTCGCCTTCTCACCACTAAAAACTATTTATTAAGCCATATCGCCATCGCCATCGAACCTAGTGTTAAGAGACTCCGTTCCCCGCTTACGGCTGAATTCTGGAGGTACTGCGTGTTGAATAGCAGAACTCAACGCCAGGGATTTTACCTCGACATCAGACCGAAGAAATGGAAATATAAATTTAAGTAAATATTTCATATCCTCGAGTGATGATCGAACCCACGACCAGTCGCGTTTACAGTCACACTTTGTGCCCCTGCCCCACGTCTAGCTCAATAAATAAAAAGTAATAAATGATGAATGGAATATATTTTCAAATACATTTTTTTTTAACTCAATAGGTATGCAATACAAATGTTTACCACTTATTTAGATACTTATTTAATACTAAGATACTTAGTGTAGATTAACACTTTAAAAATGTTTACTTATTTAGATACTTACTTAATACTAAGATACTAAGTGTGGATTAACACTTTAAAAATGTTTAAAAAAATGTTTACCACATGGTAGTTGTAACCACTACGTATTGATATTAAATATATATTTTTTAAATATAGATAATGTAAATTTTCTTTATAAAACTAAATTCAGTGGTATACCAAAATTTAATAAAGCATCTGTTCAATTAATTATTTTGACAAAACATTTCATGACGTAATTCAATTGATACACTGAACGTTAATTGTAACTTAAATATACTTCAGGTTTTTTTAAATAACGATGAAATTCTATTCTTGGGACATTCCTTTGCACTTTTGCCTAGATATCGAGATATTGAATGTAATTGAATATTTTACAAATTCCAATTCCAATGTTAGATGCTTACAAACTACACAATGACGTCCAGAAGATATCTATAAAATATATTGGGACCGCAAATGAGATGGTCGTGGGTTCGATACCCGCACGGGAATACCTCATCTCACATAAATGGTTTTTTTTTATTTGTTCGTCATGGCAGGCAAAGAGTGCGGTCGGAATATCTTAAAGGTGCTCTTATTTATTAACTTCACGCTGCATACCGCACATAGCAGGGAGACAGAGGTAACCTGGGAATCTAGGGTTGAGGCAATCTGTTGCCTATTAAGACACTTCCGTTACTCACTTTCTACTGAATTCTTGAGACATTGTTGAATCGTGGAGCTCAACGCTGCGTTTTGCCTCTTTATAAGAGCGAGGAAAGGAAAATATTAAATATCCATCCATATCAAGGCGTTTACATCCTTATGCTTTGGCCGGCCCCTTTTTACTTGTATTCTTAAAATAGCTTCATAAATCCACAACAAAATGGTCCCAACGTTATCTCTCTGTGCAACTCGTAAATCATAAGAAGATTTATTGCCACAACAATTAGTATACTTCAAACAGAAAATTTTGTATTCACGCATATTAATATATCTTTTAAGGTGCAAATACAGGCCAAAGTAACAACTGTACACACAAAACTATTCTAATATTACTCTTTACGCAAAACTAAAGGATTTCTAATAGGTTGCCTTGTTTGTATTATTATGTAGAGTATGAATGTAGAGTCAAATTAAATTTTACTAAAATGTGAAATATATATGCCCAAGGTAGGTTATTTGTTATTAGTCCGATTGAAGGAATTATCGTTTGATTTAGTTTCACGATGTTTTCAGCACACAAAGTAGGCAGAGGAAAACTGGGAACCTAATATTATGACACTTCGTTACCATTAAGACGCTTCCGTTCCCCACTTTCCATCGAATTCTGAAGGCATTGCGCGTTGAGTGGCAGGACTCAACGCCGCGTTACATTCGCACGCTTGCGCCCCTGCGCCACGGCTGGTCTCAATTATTTATATCGAATTAAGGAAATTTTGCTTTTTTCTAAGTATTTTTTGTAATTCAGATATGTACTGCATTTTGCAGAGCAGGCGAAGAGCATAAATAACTTCAACCTTTCACTCCCACATCCAATAGGGTGGGCAGAGGAAACCTAGTGTTAAGACACTCCGTTCACCACACGTTTTGCTATCCCTGTTGCATGCTTCTACGTTCAGCGTGAATCTTAAAAATACAGCAATTATTTATTATTTTTAATTAACATTATCTTGTCATAAGAATTAAATGGATCAACGTGCAATTTTAATTTCACTTTTTATATCTAACCAACAAAATAATAATGGATGCTTTCCAAAATGCCAGCAGTCATTTTCAATACGCTGTCGTGAACTTTCGGCACCCTTCAACGTTGTCTCTACTTGAAATTTTAGTCTGTATGACATAAGATACCTCAAGTCAAGTCTTAAAAGTCTACTTAAGGGCATACATTATATGCAGATGATGAGAATTGACGCGTATTTTTCCATAAACATATATACGTATATAAAGAAAAAAAGCATTCAATATTGTAAGGTGGGTTCTTTAGTTTAGATATATATTAAATAGCAGGTTTTAGGTTTTTCTTTTTTTAGACGGAGACATCGGTTCAACTTCGAAAACACAATATCAAAGATACTGAAGGAAGTACACGTAAAAAGCATGAGGATCCCCCGGAGGGCATGTATGAAGAGGTTGATGACAGTGGACGAGGCGAAAGAGGTATGTACAGACCGTAGCGTTTGGCGCTCCGTTCTCTCTGACTACCCCGCTAGGGATAAAGTGTAGTCTAGTAGTTTAGTTTTAGGTTTTACGACTTTACAAACTGGGTCAAATGTGAATAATTAAAATAAGTATAGCGGAGCAGGCCCATTAAGGACTTCGTTGAACTCGCAGGAGAAAACTATATACTTGTATTTCCATGATTTCACCATTTCAGGTCTGAGCGAGCAGTAAGTGTTGAAATGAACTTGCTCTTTCTACGGAGCGGTGCAAAGTCAATAGAAATTACAAAACCCTTTTTTTTATGAAAATGTAAAATTATTTTATTTAAAAGCAGTTAGTTTCGCCTAATCATTACCTGCTCATTTCTCTTTTACTGTGGAAACCGGATTTCAACTTTGACATTGAAAACGGCATCTCGAGATCAGTGTCAGAGTTGAACGGGATTTACAAATTCTGGCCTTAATGCCCAAGGTAACCTTGACGGTAGATACATTGAACCAATACAAAGTATCCAATAAAATAAATCTATTTGAGCTCTATTCGTTCCCGAGATATGCGCGTTCAAACAAACAAACTCTTCAGCTTTCTATATGTTATAAAAGTATAGATAAGTATGAATTACGTTATTGTATTTATTGACTTTAATTTTTGTTTCATTTTTTCTATGTACATAAAGGAAACACACACACTCAAATGAATTTTCTTATGTACGCGTGCAACGATATCACGACGACGTCTTAAGAATAAATATACCCTAAAAGTTAGGTTATCAAAAAAGCTCCCAAAATACAAGTTTTCTTTCAATTTACATGATTCGTAGAAATAAATTAGAGATTAGAAAATAATTACCTATTTTAAAAGCTATATCTTGTATACGACATACAAATATATTCCGAATACATCTTAACTTATTTAAATGACCATAGTCTTATAATTTATTATTTTAAAAAATCCGAATATATCTTTGCTTGAATCGGCTTTAGGAATTATTACCTTTTTTTTCATTTTTTTATCACAAATTGGTATCTACATATCATTATACTTATATACGTACATCTCAAATAAAAATCAGATATATCCACAAGCTTGCGTCTATTCAAATAAAAAACGCAACCCTACACGACGCACACGCTCCATTTATTATAGTATAGAAAATCCACTTGCGAACGATCGACAACACATACAATATAAAAAAAAATGTTCTCAACGCCATATCGACAGGAAATGAGGACTCAGACTCACATATACTCTGTTATATTCACGACACTTCCTTCAACTTATTACTTCCTAAACAAATGTAGCGGCCATTGTTCTAAGAGTTCGTCAATAGATGCCTGTGCACGCATCGCTTTGTATGCAAAGTTGGTGTAATTACTTTTTAGATGAGTACGTATTGTGATTAAGCCTTTTAAGTGGCAAAAGGCGATTATTTCTTTAGGCAGGGGGAACTTCGGAACCTAGTGTTAAGATACTTTGTTCCGATAAAAACACCATTCACCACTTTCTGTCATATTTTAAAGGCATTGTGTGTTGAGTGGTGGGACTTACCGCCGCGTTTTGCGTCGTCACCAGGGCGAAGAAATGAAAAGATTTTATAATTCAACTAGTGGAAATCAAACTTATAACCTGTCGCGTTTACAGTCATATATATACACTTGAATTCCTGCACCACGATTTATTGTTGTTCAGAAATTATTGCTTGTTATGAAGTATTGATTAAAACTATAAATACTTTTAATATAAGTTGTAAGTCTTGTATCTTCTTATTAAGGTTTACTTGATATTTTCAAAGCATTTTTTTTCTTTTTAGGTTCTTTTTAAACCATCACTTAAGTATCGCTTTCTTAGTATTCAATTAAATACATTTATTTTTTATTTTTGATGTGTTTTAAGAAGATTTAACTTGTTAGGTTTCAATAGAAAACTTATTGTTTATATTTCTATAAGTATAGAATTATCACGTTACAATTGAGTTTAACATGTTCGCAGTTGCTAGTGCTAAGACACTCCATTTCATACATTTATTACTTTAGTTAAGTGACGAAAATAAATCTTTCCCTCGAGTAGGAGTCAAACCTAAGCGCTGAAATGCTTCGCCATGACAGCGTTTAATGCGAGACTGTGTTGTTCTCCACTTTCTGCCGAAATTTTCGATACAGGCAAAAGCGAAATAATCAAAATATTAATAATTAATAATTAATTTTCTCGAATGGGGATCGAACCCACAACCGTCGCGTCACAGTCACACAAGGCTTTATAATATTGTATTTAATTCAATATCCAACTTTTAAAATGAATATGAAAAAGTTGTACAGTCTGTAATCCTAAGAGACAGTCCTGTAATAGCATTTGGGTATTATATTCCCTTACGTATGAAAGTTGAGGATAATGAACTTAATTTTCACTTAGTTTTGTTATAGTTTAGGGAGAACAGAATATTATTTTTAAGGTCATGGTCACGTGGTTAATTGGACTCAGATATCTTTGTAGGAAGACAAACCGTTCTCCACTTTCCGGCCTAATTCAAAAAGGCAAAGTATTGGGAAACGAAACACGCTCGTCGCCTCGTATTGTCTTGTTGGAGAATCGAACTGAACTCACAACAAACGTAGTTAAACACTGTCCAATCGCCAAACGAATTGAAATGCAAGCAAATTTCGCACTGTACTACCATGCTTATTAAGACTTTGTAAGTAGATTGCAGTGAGGCCTTCGTGGTGCAATAACCTCGACGATTGTGAATTCGATTCTCACTCACATACTATATGTAATATGTACATTTCCTCGCTCTGCTAATGAGGTAAAACGTGGCTTTGAGTTCCGCCACCCAACACGCAATGCCTAAAGATTTCGATGAATAATGGAGAACGAAAGTGTACTAATGAAAAAGAGTGTCTTAACACTAGGTTGCCAGATTCCCTCTACCTACGTACAGTACGTGCAGGTCATGAGCGCGTGAAACTAAAAATATGTACACTGTATTGAAATAAAGTAAATTATTGAAGAGCTGTGAGATTTCTTCTAGTGAAATCGAATCCATGCCTTGCGCACTTTTATACTGAGTCATGATGGTAATTTTATTTATAAAATACTTAGTATGAAGAATAAATATATATAATAATCTAATACAGCAGACGAAACATTTAAAACGATGCTAAGGATAGAAGTTTTACTATCATTGACTTAAAATCAACAAGGTCTGGAATACATCGCAATAAACTGTATACGTAACATACATAAATAGTTCAAAATTATACGATGTAAGATACTTATGGCATTTTTTAAAATACACTTTATTCAACAGAATACATTAATAAGACGAAGATAAAGAGCACAAGCTCGATATGTTTATTAGTATGCAGTCCAAGGTACAGATCAGGTCATCAGACCAGCTCGATGGTACCATAATACCCTATCTCCATCTTCTAAAAATAATTGCCAAGTCTCATGATGATACAACAAATTCTTAAAATCATGTTAATATTTACAACTAGAGCAGTTTCTAATTACTTTTAAGGTAGGATTTGAACCTTGGAAACCGTCCGAGCCCTCTACCCAATAGGTGTATGGCTTAGTGAAATTTTACAATAAATTTGTGTTAGTAGAATTTTACAGTGGACTGCTCTTGAAAAATATAATTAATTGTCCCAAAATTCAATTGAACCCGCAGCCTTTATGATTACATTCACACGCTGTACCACTGCGACTCAAGGTCTCATTCATATACATACATTATTTATGGGCAACATATAAAATTCAAGGACATCAAAACTCGAGACCACGCATCCTTGGAGACATAAAAGCGCGCGCCATTTCATGTATTGGTTTGGAATGTTATATTTTAGTAATATTTATTTCAATACATATATGTATAGTGTGGTACTGTGAACATATTTTTTTAATAATAATTCATCATTACTGTTATTTATTATCATTATTTTATAGTTCAATTTGTATAAAACAAAGTCACTCTCTGCTTATATAAACTTAAAACTTCCGAATTAGGCAACGAATTTTAATGTGATTTTCACAAATACACAATTATTCAAGAGGATTTTTATTTAATTATAATACTTGCATGTTATAATAAAGTAAATAAACAAATATCAGCATAGCGAAATAGCCACATTTATATATTGATTGCGGGGGAGGCCACGAGCAGAGCTCTAAGACTAATAAGATCCTTCAAAACAGATGTATCACAAAACAGTTTAATTTTTTAACACGCATTTATGAGGTCGACTTAACTGTGTAATAATTATTGAACACACTCGAGCCCCGGTGCCACGACGGCCTCAAAATCGGCCTCGGCCTGTAAAAAAAATATAAGAAACTAAATTTAGCCCACTTTTTATAATGTATCAACATAAATATGCCTAGTTTTACACTGGCTTGGTGACACTACTATCGAGCTGGTCTGATTATGGAGCCAGGACCTGAATAATGGAACTTTTCAGAAATTACTAGTGAGGCCAGTCGTGGCGCAGTGGCACAAAGTGTGACTAAAACCGGCTGGTTGTAGGTTCGATCCCCAATCGAGGAGATGAAATATTTACTTAAATTTATATTTCCATTTTGCAAACGCAGCGTCGAGTTCTGCCACTCTACACGCAATGCCTCCAAAATTCAGCAGAAAGTGGAGAACGAAGTGTCTTAACACTAGGTTCCCTCTGCCTACCCGACTGTGTGCGAGTAACTCTCGAGTTTAGGTTCATTATAAATGCGTGTTTTATAGTTTTTGTTTTTAAGAGAAAACAATAAAAAACAAAACATATATACAACATTCTATTGACTTTCAGCTCAATTTAGTACTCATTCTGTAATAACGATCGATTTTTAATTTTCTCATTGACGATGTGATTGATGTAAACAATGGTTTTTTTTTTTAATATTTTTGATGCGGTTCACGTATTTTGGAATTCTATTTTTAGACGCGCCTACGTCAATCTAAAAAGCTTGATGCTAAATGTATTGCTGAATGCTGTTGCTGCAGATCATTTTTAGCTTTTTTAGCTGCACATAGCGACCCCGCTCCCTCTGCCTACCCAGGCAGAGGGAATACCTGGCAACTGAGTGTTAAAACACTCTGTTGCCAGGTACTCCTATTAAGAGACTTCCATTTCCCATTTTCCACCGAATACATTATTTCTTCTTTAAATATCGAAAATTCATTGCAATAAATACACGAGAGTAAACTGATGACACTATTTGATCGGTTCTTAGTGAATGTTTACATTAAAGGCGCGGCGTTAAGCGCCACTCAATATGCATTGCAAATGGATGATCGAGAGAGGAGGACGTTAATATCGAGTTATCTATTATTTAAAGAAAAAAATGGAGTAAATGTCTAAAAATATGAAACAAGTGTGTTTAAATTAGTTATAAAGTGACCTCTTATATAAAAAGTATAAGACGATAGCAATTCAATAATAGCCGCTAGGTTTTATAGCGACGACTCAATGGTTGTGGCGGCCGTGACATGCCCTTGTATAAAAACAGTTGTTATTAACTAACAGCTATTTACAACACAACGTAACGGATACGATACGAATTTTATCAAAATGTAAATAATAATTAGAAACAAAGTAAAGTTAATAAGAACGGCAGATAAACAATGCATATTTTTTTCGTAAAGAGTAGATAAAGGAAAACTAGTGTTAAGATTCCGCTGCCCATTTCTCACTCAAATAGATATTGCGGGTTCAGTAGCGGAACTTAACACCGTGTTATTTCTGCCAGAGTCAAATAATTGAAATGAATATTATATTAGTCCATTCGTCCTAGATTTAATTTATTTCAAGTCAAGTTGTTTGTTTCGCACTTAAAAGACAAAGTTTGAATTTGGCCACTTATCTCACAATATCTTGAATTTGTACGGAAATCGGAATATCTTGACACTACGTTTACAAGGATGAATAGAATGATAGGTTTCATGATACTTCACTCTCCACTTTTTGCTCAACAATTTTTTTTTGGCCACACGCTGTATAGAAAATAACTTAAATATTCCCAACCAAGCCGCGATCACGTTTACAACGTCACATATATTATTAGTGTCACATACATATATATACATATATATATTATATATAATTATTTATAACTGTTTAATAGATCGTGTGAACTGTAAAAAGCCGTCTCTCGTCCAGATTGCCTTCGCTTAGAAATGTCAGCGTGCAATTAGAACGTACTTGCGCGTATTACTTGAATCGAGTTTTTTATATAATCTTAAAAATAAGATTATTTTTTTTATGATAAAATAATTATAATGTAGTTAATTGGTCACGATTGTAATTAGTTAAATAACTTTTTAATGAAATATCATATATTTTTAAGGCTTCATTTGTTGAGCATTAAGTTACGGAACTCAACGCCGCACTTTTTCTTGTTACTAATGTTATCGAACCCACAACCATTACTTATACAGTCAGAGACTGTCCTTCGTTTTTTGCCATTACAATTTAGCAATCAGCGTCGTAAAATACCTTAATTGGCATTGAAACAACAAATTGAAAGAAGGAAAACTGACTAATAAAGATATTATTAGTAACTATATACAATAAGGAAAATCATTTATATGACTTTAAGTTATTATATTTATGTTCACGTATCTCCTCTAATGCGGGACAGGTAAGCCTAGTCATTCAACTTTTTCTGATATCCGCTGTCCTGAATGCTAGACGGAACCCAACGCCACGATTCGCAATTTAAATTATAACACAATATGCAAGTGGATGTGTACAATATACTTTAGCCAAGTTAAATATGAATCGCATTTAATAGACTAGTTACAAAAGATATAAATTTAAAAACGTTAATATTATATCTTATCAGGTCTAAATACTTATATTATTATTTTTTTACTGTAAGTCGCTTCAGAATCCCTTAAGTGAAATAAAAGTTTTTCTATCATTTATAGTATTATTTCACACTTCGGAAAAAACATTTTTTTTTTTAAATGTTGAAACAAATCCACGCCTCTTGGAAACCGTCCAAGCGCTTTGACCACTAAGCCAAACGTATAGCTTAGTGGTCAGAGCGCTTGGACGGTTTCCGAAAGCCTCGGGATCCAATTCCGTTACGTTATTTTCTTTATATTTTCTGAAAAAGTATTTAAATGAAATTTAAAAATTTATGATACAGTTTTTACAAAGATTGGTCAATTTTGATTCAAATATTTAAAATTATAATAAAATCTACAATTTTACATAACATTCATATATATACAATGTATGTACCTAGTATCTCATCTTCATGTTAGAATGCTCAATAGAAGCTGTCAGAAACAGACGAGGCTCATTGAATCGCAAATTTTGCTTATAGCGTAGCCCGTTGCCTTACTAACCTGTGGCCTTCTCTTGATTGAGATGTGTCCGTAACAGCCACTGTTTTTTTATTAAATAAAATATTTTTTAAATACTTTAAAAAAAACCAAATTTAAAAAAATATATATAATTGCTTCAGGCTAAAACCCACATGTAGCATGGTGGGCAGAGGGAGCCTACACATCACTTCCCACTTTTCGCCGAATTTTAAAGACAAGACTTTAGTGTTAAGAGGCAAAACTCAACGCCGCGCTTTGCTTCAGAATATCAGAACGAAGATATGAAAATATTAAATATTTCATTATGTGGGAAACGAATTTGTCGCATTTACAGTCACATATAAAATGCGAATTTATCAATATATTGAACAATCGAACCTTGTGATAATAACATAATCTTATTTATTATAAGCTTCAAAAATAATATAATTGATTGAGGCCAGTCGTGGCACAGAGGCACAAAATGTGAACTTTAAAATCGACTGGTTGTAGGTTCGATCCCTACTCGAAGAAATGAAATATTTATTTAAATTTATATTTTTGTTTCTTCGCACTAGTCGAGGCAAATCGTGGTGTTGAGTTCCGCCACTCAATACGAAATGCCATCAGAATTCAGTGGAAAGTGGGTAACGTAATGTCTTAACACTAGGTTCCGTCTGCCTACTCTGCTGTGTGCGGGATGACGAAGCCGATTAATCTATACTTATAATAAATCTGTAGAAAAGTCGTTTCTGTACATTGAAAATATTTAAAAAAAAATTAGCTAGGGTGTTAAAGGATAACTAACAGAATCCATTTCCAACATTTTTGGAATTTTTGTCTGTTTGTCTGTTTGTCTGTTTGTCTGTTTGTCTGTTTTCCTGTTTATGTGAACACGCATCACGTCAAAAGTACACAATATATTTAAGCAAGTTTTATACGTAAAAATTACCAGTAAATCAAAGTAACATTTAGTGTTTATTTCATTGTAATAGCTTCACTCTATCAAAAGATATAAGTATTTAAGTTTCCAAGAAGCTTATATTTGAGATAGTAGAACTCGATACAAGTAACGCTATCTATTTTATATTTTAAGTAGGTAGGTAGGTAGGTGGGTAGGTAGGTGGGTAGGTAGGTGGGTAGGTAGGTGGGTAGGTAGGTGGGTAGGTGGGTGGGTAGGTGGGTAGGTAGGTGGGTAGGTGGGTAGGTGGGTGGATAGGTGGGTAGGTGGGTAGGTGAGTGGGTGGGTAGGTAGGTAGGTAGGTAGGTAGGTAGGTAGGTAGGTAGGTAGGTAGGTAGGTGGGTAGGTAGGTGGGTAGGTAGGTAGGTAGGTGGGTAGGTAGATGGGTAGGTGGGTAGGTAGATGGGTAGATGGGTAGGTAGGTAGGTAGGTAGGTAGGTATGGATGTATGGATGCATGGATGTATGGATGCATGGATGTATGGATGCATGGATGTATGGATGTATGGATGTATGGATGTATGGATGTATGGATGTATGGATGTATGGATGTATGGATGTATGGATGTATGGATGTATGGATGTATGGATGTATGGATGTATGGATGTATGGATGTATGGATGTATGGATTTATGGATGTATGGATGTATGGATGTATGGATGTATGGATGTATGGATGTATGGATGTATGGATGTGTGGATGTGTGGATGTGTGGATGCGTGGATGTGTGGATGTGTGGATGTGTGGATGTGTGGATGTATGGATGTGTGGATGTGTGGATGTATGGATGTATGGATGTAGTGTATATTTTTTTCAATTATTATTACCAGTTAAGTATCGATACTAATGTGATATATTTATTTATATTTATTTAATATTTTTTAGTAATTTTTATAATTCTAATAGAATTAAACAACTTTCTAAAATGATTTTTCCTTGCATGCGTTGTAATAATTACAATATAATATATAAGATTTTATATGTTATTTTAATTATTATCTTAAAATAAATAAATGTATTTGGATCAAATCTATTTTCTTAAAAATTAGGAGTGCCCAACAAAGCTATCATTTCTCTATGAAGATATAAATAAATAGTTATAAAGGTCAGTTATTTAATCATTACACCATTCATACATGACAAATATTGCAATAAAAACAATTAACTACATTATATCATAAAAAAACAGTACATATAACGGTATCCTCCTGCAGTATAATTATTTTTAATCAACATTTTTGAACTTTTAATTCTTAACATTTTACATATTTTCGTGCCATTATGAAGAAAAACTTAGACAATTTTTTAATTTGAAAAAAATAATTTAATAACGATAAGAATGTTGGTAGTTTTTCAAAAGGTATAAGAATTTAAAATATGTCTAAAATATGCTTTCTTCGCAAGTATTGTAATAACTATTAGTTCTATTCACTAAAAAATCACTATAAATTTTAAATATGCTCAATTTGTGTTTTTGTCAGCACCACTTTAAATGAAACCATAGTTAATCACTCTATAAAAGCCTAATAACACCGATGAGTTAGGATTTTATTGTAAGTAGCGATATTACTATAACTATATATCTATAACTATAACTTAGGTCCTAAAGACTGCTTAAGGCAAAAGTTTAAAGAAATTAATATATTGACAGTTGCATCTCTCTTATGGGTGGTACGAAAATGCGACTGCGTTGCAAACATACATTATAGGTATATTAAAACACGAACATAATTTTAGTGTATTAAGCAAATAATTCTGTGGTTTAAGCGGGCGAAGCCGCGAGCGGGCCGCTAGTAATTAATATTTACATTACATTTGTGAAAGTTTCAACTGTGTGTATCTATCACGGTTTACAAGATATAGCCTGGTTATGTGATTTTACAGTCAGATTAAAAGTCTCGTTTTACCCTTTGACTACGCAACCTTTAAAGGTGTGGAATTTAGATTATTTTAATTTCATACAAAATAGCTAGCTATAATATGTTGTTTGTCCCGTAGAAAAATTAAACAAAAAACTTTTAATACTAAATAATTAATACTATTTAAAAGTTTCATTTGAAATGGAGAAAATAATTGTTTTATCATTTAGCTCTCTCCATGTACAGAACAGAGGTAACGCTTGAAGATATGTATAAAAGAAAATGTCCTTTTAAAGTAAGTTCTTTAAGGAACGAGAAAACAAAGTTTCCTTCTCTAATGGATCTCATACATTTTAACTTGACCTATATACATATTTTAAGACTGATTCTTAACATTATATCTGGTGGTAGAATTTCTTTTGTAAGAGCACTAGCGTTATTGGCAAATACATATGTTTATTTTGAAGGCATGTTTGAGATTATTATGGCGAAGTGGAATAGCGTCTGATGATTGTGGGTTCGATGGCCAATCGAGGGAATGAATAATTTTTATTTTCCAGCTCTATTTTTGAAGGAAGAAAAAAATATAGAAAGCAATGTTTCAACGTTAGCTTTCCTCCATCTATCCTGATATATGCCAAATCAAACGTAAAGCACATAAAACAGAAGTAATCTGGCAGTAAATAACGAGGCGTGGATTCAATTCTTATAGTTCAGTTGTAATTGAATATTTATATTTTCTAGGCTTTGGTTAATTATTAACGCCATTTGAACAATGAAAAATAAGATTGATAGAGGGTATTTTATAATGTGATGTAACTTACATATAGAAAAGGCAATAACGCATACACACACACAGCTTCTCTTCTTCTGAAACCGCAAGGTCTTGAAAATTATTCAGAAATGTGAAAGCGGAATGTGAACAGGTTCCATCTACCTACCATCTTATGCAAAAAGAACGTAAAGCTAAATTTAAAAGTTTATAAATAAAAAAATATATATTAAACGTCTGGTCTGGAGTAAATTAACAACCAACATTCATTAGAAGCTTACGTGGTACAAATTTAGATCTGTGCAATAAACAAACACCACTAGAGATAAAGCATATGTAACTATTAAAAAACATAAATGCGGCTTAAGATACCTAACTGAGGGTTAGTTCAGTGAGAAGAATAGAGAAATATCATTATTTTTTCTACGGTTTGACAGGTATGATACAATGGTATTGCTTTCCATTTTCTTTTTATATAATACGAGTGCAGAATAATTTCGAATTTCGGAAATCTTCAATTAGTAGAGTCTCCCTCTACGTTCTACAAGGAGCATTGACGCCAAATTTCAGCGTTCTACGCTGTGGCGTTTTGGCTGAGCGCTGCCCGACTGTCACTCAGTATTTCTAAATTATGATTCTATGATATATATAAATTATAATTATGTGTGATTTCTTATATAGGTACTTATAGCTGCACCACAATTTATTGAACAATATTTTAGAACTATCCCAATATAAATAAAATTTGACAAACAATTGTCTTACAATAAAAAACGTATAAAAATATGGACGTAGTGGCATTTGAACCTGTGCCTTTCTGTTAAGTGGCGTGAGTTCAAATTCCTTTATATTCAAAACTTTCAAAAACAATTTTTTCTTTCTTAAGTGTAAAATAAGATTTTAACATGATAAAAATAACAACAATCATATAAAATTATATACTTTTGAAATATAAATGTCGACTATGAGAAATAATAATATATCGATTATTGGGCGAGACGCAAATAGAGCATGTGACGAATGAAATACATTTTTCCATTTTGAACAATTTCGCAATGAAGTTTTACAATCCAAGTCACTTGATGGAAGCAATAACAAAGGTAATATCAATGTTTTTTTAGTTTTATTAGTTTTTATGCCAATTAACCATTAATTAATAAATCAAAATTAAATCAGCTTCACGCTGTATTCGTATACAGCAGGGTAGGCAGATGTAACCTAGTCAAAACACTCTGCCCCATCCCCACTTTCCACCTAATTTTTTAAGGCATTGCGTGTTGAGTGACGGAACTCAACGCCGGGCTTTTGCTTTGTTGGAAGAGCGATGATATGGAAAGATTAACAAATAATAATTAATTCCCCCTAATTAGGATTTAACCCACAACCATCGCGTTACAGTCACACCCTTTTACCCCTGCGCCACGACGGCTTCAAACGGGAGGTCCTTAACGAAATACAGTTTTATTTTCATATAGATATCTGCAAGTGTAATAAAATGCATTGTAAATAACTCGGTGTAGTATGTATATAGTATATTTATAAAGAACAACGTTTATACTGTAAATAATTATTTTTCTACATATTTAGGCATATCACGTACTTAAAGTCAAGATGCTGATGCAGTTCACGTGAGATGACTTTATATTAAAGTTATAAAATGATTACAAAACTCTTGTTGATTTGAACCGCAGATGGTTGACACAAAACAGATATTATGGTGGGGGGTGGGTGAACGATGGTTGTGGCTTCGATAACCGCTTGGGGAAATTATTATTTCTATTTTTATTTTTTCTTTATGGTAACAAGACAAACCGTGGCGTTGAGTTCCGCTACTCAACGGGCAAGTTCTGCGTAAAGTGCGAAACGGAGTTTCTTAACATTAATTTGCCTCTGCCTACCCTTTTTTTGATATCGCAGGGAAATGCATTTACGGAGACCGCTCATTCGGAAGGACAGTGCCTCACGGATGAGCGGTACTGTGGGACTCACCGGTAAATCCGGTCCTACCCACTAAAACCCAACGGAAACCCTCTCCACCAAAATGAGACGCCGCAGAATCGCTCGCGCATACTACTACGACGCCTCAGAGAAAGGCCCGCCTATTGCGGGCCACCGTCACCCCTACCTCTGCCTACCATGCTGTATGTGGGATACAATGTGAAGTTGAAATAATTATCTTGCAGTTATATAATAACAATAAGATTATCTAACTTTCTTTGCATTAATTCAACAATTATTCAATTAATTCGTTCGTTTTTTTCCCACGTGCAAAAAGGCAAGATCAACTCAATGGTTTACAATGTCAATCTAGAAGGTCGTTGTACAAAAACATTTTCAACTAAAATAAAACTAATACTTACATAAAAAATCTTAAATACTTATATAATATTACTTTTTAGTAACATAATAAAAGCAAAAAAATATTAAGATACCAAAAATGAAAAGTTACAAACTACCCCAATACCGATAAACTTGTATAGCCGATAGCTGTAAAAGCCCAACTTACTTAATACGAAATAAAAATAAACCCGATTGTCATCTATAAGATAGGGCGGCTAATAAACTATCGCTATCACATATAATGAGGGGGACCCAATGTAGCCCCTTGCGTGACCCCCTTGTAACGTATTTCTATACGCTATCCTATTGTTGCACCAGAGGGCTCTTCTCCCCTTTACGAAACGTGAGGCATACAAAGGGCTAGTGCGACCAAACTTTAGTATTATTACAAAGAAGTAATAAAATTGAAACCAGTGCTGACATTGTCGAACGCCGAGCGTAGAATTAAAACGTAATTCACAAAGGGTGACAGTTTGGACGAGTTGATAATGTTAGTTCAATGGTGTGATTTATTTTCGTGAAAGTTGGTTTTTTTTTGTTTAAATAGTAACAAAATTTGATTCGCTTAAAATACGTATATTTAATATCATAATTTAGACACACCAATCCGTCAAAAAATACTAGTTTAAAACAAAACTTCGTATGCGTGGACTACGAAACGTAAAGCACCTTAAGAATCTCTCTTAAGAATTTTAACAAATTCTCTATTTGTACTCCCATATACTCCCTAATAATCCTACATGCAAAATTTAAGCTTTCTACGCAGCATAGTGTATAACTTTTTACTGTGCCTGTCTATAGCAAAACAATGTTATATACCTATACAGATTCATAAACTTTATAGATATAAATATTTTAATGTAAACAATTTCACTATTAACATAAAATATTCCTACTCTTCAATAAATAATACATGACAAACAAAAATTTATAAATTATATATTAAGTGTAGAAAACTAAACATTCGTTTTTTCCTGAAACTTACATCCGATCGTTTGTTAACTTATTTTATAGATCATTTCTTTGTTTAATTGACCATTTTCATTATATTTTTCTCAAATATTATTTGTATGGAGAGTTGAAATTGAAACATTAATATAGACAAAGCTCTTCTATTCTTTCAGCTTTTTGTCAATATGACTACAATATGTATATTAAATATACACTGAAATTATGAAAATCATAATTTATAATTTGTTTGTAGTTAATAAAATTTAAATGAAAAATCTATACATTGAAAATTTTGAAATTTTGCTGTAAACATCAAGAAGCTTCTCACAATATTTTTTTTTATTCATTTACACGCTTATTCATTAAGATTATTCATTATTCATCTATAAAACAATTATAATACAACCCAACATACCTGTTTTGTATTCATCCATTATTTTGCTTAATAAATTTACGCGGGAACTAATGAGAAGAGCGTACGTCCTAACTTCACGATGGTTTCAACACGACTGCCTTCTGCCTCCTCTCCGGTCTAGTAGAATGGGGATGTGGCTATAGGACAAGTGATGGATACGCAATATACTTAACTTAATTCTAAGACAGTTTTATTGTCATCGCTATGTTAAATTAAAATTTTGTTTCTTACTTTTTAGTTACATTGTAACATATTCTAGTAAATTGTAGAGCTTGACTACAGACTCTACATTTATACTTAATATTATTAAATTAAGTATAAATGTAGAGTCTGTCTCAACCTCCACATATCTAAATAGTTTATCTAGTTGAATACACTAATCTCAGGAACTGCTGCTTAGAATAAAAAAAATATTTTGTTGGATTATTTATATTGTGTCAATAAATAAACTGTGCTAACGTAAGAACTACTTGGGCACTTAGAATGTGTCACTTGCCTCTTAATATTCAATTTATTACGCTGGCGAAGCCGTAGGTATAAGCCTGTATACGTTAATAGTTGATGACTATGAACGTGTAGAAGATACTGTGGTACAGTTAGTATGCAAACTCTTGCGGTTGATATTGTTTCATTATCTTTCGAATGTCATTTTTAAAAAAATAGAGCAGATTTTGCACATGTACAAGGCAGTTAGTCCGATTCAACATAACTTGAGAGTATGAGGAGTCATGAAACACCATCCATATATAAATTACTGCCGTCGCTGAGCATCTCTAAGACTAGTGCTTAATCTCAAAAAGTAAAAGCTTGCCGAATTTTTTTTTTAAATTGTCTTTTATTTAAAATTTCCTTAAATTCTGAGGAGAACAGAAAAAGATACGCTTTCCGTTCCCCACTTTCCGACGAATTTTGGAGGCCTTGCGTGTTGAATGGCGGAGCTCAACGCCATTAATGTCCAAATACATATGAATTTAAAACTTAAAATATAATTTATTTTAACAAAAATCCCCTAAAAAATATTATAAAAGTTTTACTTTCATTACGTGTTATACAATCGAAATAGCTCACGCTATCGTGATGATATATACACATAATAGTGTGAATATTATCTTCAATTGGGATATTTTTTATATTTAATTATTTTTTGGTTCCCCAGTGCAGTGAAATAAAGCGGTTTCCGCTTCTTAGCACGCAATGTTTTAATAGTATATGAAGTATTGACGAAAATGTTTTATAATATAAAGTGGTGAGCAAATACTAACTCAGCCAGGATATTCATAAAATATAAAATCTCATAGTTTTTCTCTTATTTTGTAGTGCAATGGTGGAACTCAACGACGCGCTTTGTCTTCTTAATAGAACGAAGAAATACAAATGGTTAAAAATAGTTCTGTCAAAGGGACATTGAACAACTAGGTTTTCATTTTGTTAGCACTCTTTGTTAGTAGAAATGAGAACCTAGTTGTATTTTGTAATTACTTCGCCCCTCTTCCTAGAACTGAGAGAATTAATTTCAACTTCCTGCTCCCTCGGTCTTTTCTGCCCGAATATTTATTATTATATCTATTTATTAGTAGAACCTGCACTACTGCGAAAGTATCTTATTTTCTTAACCTCTACCAGTACCAGTAGCAGTTTATTAGTTGTTCAGTTAATTGCTTATTAAAAAATATATATTTTTAAACGTTAAATATGATACTATATTATTGAATGTTATAATAATTAATCATTTAAGAGTAGTAAATAAAAACTCTATACTAATATTATAAAGCTAAAGACTTTGTTACAGTGAACGAGCTAGCCGCGGGAACTACTGGTTCGAACTGAACAATTATGTTTATGTTGGTTAATTAATTTGTCAAGATTTCATATATAGTAAGGGATGGAAGGGTCATAATGATAGGCGGAGTGACTTAGCACTAGGTTCCCAGGCTCCTTCCACCTACCTTTCTAAGTTCAGGGTACAGGATACGTGAAGCTAATAAAAAAAATCTTATATACATTAAAATAATCGTTTACAATTTGTCATTTTCATGTGAGATATTATATGTGATACAAAACAAGTAGTTGTTTCGAGTACATACGTATTTTGTTAAATTTAAATAAACATATTGTCTCTAAAATATATGAAAAGTCTAAAGCGGAGTGATTACTCGAACAATCCCTGTCTTCTCTAATTATACCAAAAGAGAAATTTCTATGATTTCACAATGAACAGAAATGTTTTAATGGAGACGGAGTGTCTTAACACTAGGAGGACTCTGCTATTCGCGAAATCAAGCAAAAAAAGAAATAACAATCTAATCGACATTGCCGATAACGATTTCAATTTAATTTTTAATTAAAGTAAAGTAAAATATATAAAAATATTTTTATTATAACTCCATCTATCGTCGGTTATATTTATTAGCAATCGCAGAGTAGCAAATTAAAGAACTCTATCACTTACATAAAGTAAAACTTTGTGCCGTTACTTTAGTAAGAGGATACTAGATGTCGCCAGCTGCGGCATTGCTTTTTCAAAGGCGGAACTCAACGCCTTTGCCTCGTTACCAGAGCTTAAACATCAAATATTCTTGTTTTATTATTGTTAAATGTTAGCAACCTCTACATTTTCCGTGCCATACTTGTATATGAAAGATAAAAAAATAAAACGTTATAAATTTAAATACATATAAATTGAAACATATATAGCTGAATGCAATCTCATATCAGTTTAACGAATCTTTTTGTATTCGCATTATTACGCTTGACAAATCGGTAATTTAGGGTTGCTTCTTTTTGTAAATTTTATGCAATCAAACATTAATGTATAGACCATCACGATACATTTGGGTAGAAAATGGAGAACAGAGTGCCTTGACATTAAATTCCATCTGTCCAGCTCATTCGCAATACAGTGTGAAGATAAAAAACGAATTATTAAAATTTAATAGGATAATAAATTACTTTTATTAAACGTTACAGGTTCAAATGGCCATCCATCGGATCATTTATGTATAGAAATAGATGTTTCCCCGGTCGCGGGTTCTGTTATACAACACTGCGTGTTACGTGAAGAAAACAATATTAATAAGAAAAGAAGATATAAGGACCTATAAATTTATATATAATGAAAGAGTTTCTTAGTAAATTACAGCAAAATATAATCAATCGTTACAAATACTATATGGAAAATAATTACAACGTATTACTTCACATTTAGTAAAGACCTTCTTTCGGATTTGAACTGGTGTCCTGTTAGTACATATAATGTACTGATTTTGTCATATTGTACCGTAATGTTAATGGCTCCACACTAGTACGTTGTGTTAAAAAAATACTATAAGATTATATTTAGTAGCCCTACACTAATATGTAGGACATGAAGAAACATACATCCTCTTAAATATCTGACGGAACTCACTCAGGACTGTGGCTGAATTGCAGAAATTGCCTTTGTACTAAATTACTAACTAACTTACTAATTGGTTAAATTACGCAGTCGTCAAAAATACTAATAAGAATTGAGGTCATCATCGTAAACGGTTAGGACAGTCTGTTTGTAAGCACAATGGTTGTAAGTTTGATCCCAACTCGGAGAATATTTAAACTATTTGCATTTCCCCTCCGTTGGAGTACGGGCCTTGACCTTTATTAAACGGATTTTTTTATTTAAAAGATTTTTTGTTAATAAAAATTCCGGGGTGGACACCAGACTATTAAGTAAGACAAAGGAAGGTGTTGAATTCTCAACGGTATCAAGTATACAGTTTACATATTTGGATTAACTAGGATAGCGATCATACCTTCGATGTGCTCTTAATTTAAGGGCTTTTGCTTACAAGACAGTACAACTGAAGTGAAGCTAAAAACAAGATGTTAAAATATTAGTACAGGGAACCAAATTGTCCCCCATGTACAACTTGATTTTTGGGTTATTTAGTATTGTGTTGCGTTATTGAACGCCGCGCTTTACCTATTACCATAGGAAAGAAATTAATATATTTAATTAATATCTTTCCCCCAATTGTTACATTTAGATTCTTACTTATCAGAATTCACACATTTAATACAGTGTAATAATATCTCAATATTCTCATTATTTAAAAATTATTCCAAGAAATGAAAAACAATTAAAAATTATGGTTGAGCCTAGAATATTGAAAATAATAGATACCAGTGCGCAGTGGCGCAGGGCCACAAGCTTGCGAATGTAAACACTACAGTGCATTCGATCTCGACTCGAGGAAATGAAATATTTGAAATTTTTTCATTTCTTCTCTTTGGTAACGACGAAAAGTGCGGCTTTGAGTTCCTTCATTCAACACGCAATGACTCCAAAATACGACGGAAAGTAGGGAACAAAAAAGTCTTAATGGGAACGGAGTGTCCTAACATTAGGTTCCTAGGTTTCCTCTGCCTACGCTGATGTGGGAAACACATATTTATAAACTCATACTTAATGAAATTTCTTTGTATATATTTTAGAAACAAACGCTGCGCATTTGATTAGGATCTGACTGTTAACGATTTGATTGTTGATTCCACCAACTCATAGATTTTTTTATCTATTATAAAAAAGGGACTGAAAGTGGGCAAAGAAATATCACAACACCCTCCCTATACATTTCCTTTGCCAAAAGGAAAATAGGTTTATCATGACCACTCGTAAAAATTATCTAAATATTAATCCATTACCAATCGTCATCTTAACAAAGTGTTTGTTATTAAAGACTTTATTACTGTAAGTAACTTTAATTATTATATTACTTTCATTATAAAATGAATCACAGTTATGTTAACAGCACTATTTTCTTATGTAAAAACCTAGTTTTAAGATATTTCATTCCCCAACGCTCCCCATTTTCCACCGAATTCTGGACTCATTGCATTGAGTGACGGAATTCAACGCCGCAAAGTATAATTGAGAGACAGAATCGTGCTCATAGTAGAGCGCTGTTCCACTACGCAACAATATTTTTCTTTTGGCATCACACTAAATTGCGCATAGCATGGTGGATAGGGGGAAGGGTTGTTGAAAACTCAATGCCGCGCCTTGCCTTATCAGAGGAAGGAAAATGAAAATATTCAATATTTCATTGCCTTGATTGGGAATCCAACCCACCCAAGTTATATGGAATTCGGCATTAATTAGCTACCAGACTCCTTACGTCTAAAATTGGCAAAAGGCAGAAAACAGAGTGATATAATACTAAGATCACTAAAAAAATAAAAATTATTGCACGTTACTTTTGCGTCATTTCCTTTTACACTATTTATATGAACATGATAGTCATACTACATGTTAAGCCAGTTGACCCGACCCATATAACATTTAACCATTATTAGAAGACCTCCCCACCTTCACTAGTTATGGAATAAAATGTATTTCGAAACAGAATTCACTTGTACACTACAGTTTAATGGTAACTGGATATTTTGCGAAGATAGTTCGTGTACTGTTGTTCATATTATGGTCTTAAATTTTGTACCGACAAATAGACTTGTTTCTCAATTTTTTTTTAAATGACAACGAAGCAAGCGGAGGTCAGAGAGTGTAGCTCCCTATTCCCCCATATAAATTTGATTCATATATATATTCATAAAATTTTGTAAAATTTTTACTTCACATAAAAGTTAACAAAATACCATAAAAAAGTATAAAATATATTATCAAGAAAATATGAATACAAACAACTAAATAATAATTACAATTAACTAAAAAAAAAAGGAAGGTAACATTCACGCGAGTACGCCTAGTGCGGCACTGACGACGGATCGAAAGGTCGTGACCGATGACTCCACTCATACGGCACGCTACTGCCAAGTACCAAGTAATATGTCTTAAATTGTATTTCATAATTTAAATATGCTATATTTTATTTAATTAAATACGTCTTAATTGAATATAATAATTATTTTTTTTATTGTTTTAACTTTACTCATTCCGGCATATAAAAGGGTAAGAACCTAATGCTTAAATACTTCATTCTCCATTTTCCACCAAAACTCGAAACTCGCAACACGCAGTGCGAGTCTCGAATAGGAAAGGATTGTATTCACAACGACAAAGAGTCAGAGGCTATAGAACTCTGTCACAATAGCCTTCTTTTGTAGAGTTTTATAGGAAGAAACATTCACTTAGCGTTGAGCAAAATAAAATCCCAATGACATCGATAAAATAAAGTCTCATATGTTATATATATATATTTCATTATCTCTATCTCTATATATTATAAAATAGAAATGCTTTTTATTCTTCTTCTGAACCACAATCAATCAATCAATCAATCAATCAATCAATCGATCGATCGATCAATCCTCCGTCCGTCCGTCCGTCGGTCGGTCGGTCGGTCGGTCGGTCGGTTGGTCGGTCGGTCGGTCGGTTGGTCGGTCGGTCGGTCGGTCGGTCGCTCGGTCGGTCCGTCCGTCCATCCATCCATCCATCCAACCATCCATCCATCCAACCAACAAACAAATAAACAAAAAACATACAAACATATCTATATATTATAAAATAGAAACGCTTTTTTCTCTGTCTGGTATTTCTAAGTCTTCTTCTTCTGAACCACTCAACGGATTTTGATGCGGTTTTCACCATTAGGTAGAGTATTTCTTAGGGAAGGTTTATATATAGTTTATGATATGTATATTTTATTGTAATTTGACCTAAATATGATAAATGTGTATAAAGTCCTACCCGTTGGGACACTTTCACGCATGCGTTGCTTTAATGGTAAGCCATACATGAAAACAATGTACTAGAGTATTATTCCTCTTAATAAGATCTACAAAAAAATCAGCGACAGCATATTCGTATCTTCTAACGATAACATACAGTGAGCATATTTCTATTTAAAAATAGTAATTTCAATATATTTTTTTATTATGAGGGATGTTTGTCCATAACGGTATCAATCCTTATCCTTTTAAATACTTTATTAATTATCAACGTTAAACGAAGATAAAATTTGCTCTGCACACTAATTAGAAATTACGAAAAAAACGCATTTAATTGTTGACACATCACGCCGATTATAAACCGCAGATCTGGCTCATGTTTCATTTATCCCTTACTCATACAGCATATAAATAAATATATTAGTTACGTTGGCCATATAATGTAGATCAAAACTGTCTTTTACTGTTTTTCATTTTAATAAGTACTTTAGAAGTTGTTACAATATCAAAAGATCTTTGCTGCGAAACGGCTCGCCACGCGCGCGTCCTTTTGCTTGTAGGAGCGCGTCCCCCCGCGCCCGCCTGCTGATTGTACGTATTGGATAATTGGAGTTTAATGTATTATTTCAGAGCGATATATTTAGTTTTATCTTCTTTGATTAATAGAATAGTAGGTAGTCTTTTGTTTATCATTTCTTTTGTTTAAGTATCCTGTTGTTTATTTTGTTTACTCTTCTTCTGTTCTTTTATTACTTTCTTCAACTTTTTAAACATTTCAACAAACACGAAAAAATCGTTCATAGGTCGTAGAACAAAAAATGCAAATAAAAATCTTTTAAATCGTTTAAATGTAAGCGTAGAGGAGACGGAAATTAGACGGTTATTATTAATATTTTCTTATTGTAAGGGATGTGTGTCAATAATGATATTAGGCCTTATCCTTTTAAATAAGTTATAAATTTTCTACGTTAAACAAAGATAAACTTTGCTCTTTACAATATATGGAAATTACAAATAGTTTTACAGAAAAGCTATATCGACTCATGTTTATCTCTTACTCTCAGTATTTATATACTATATATATACAAAAGTATATTAGTTACCTTTTCGCCATTTAATGTCGATCAAAATATTATTTACTGTTTTTCATTTTAATAAGTACTTTAGAAGATTAGTAGCACAGATTTAAAATTACGGTACTAAATAATTCTTGCTGCGTAACGGCTCGCCGCCCACCACGCTTCCCCCCGCGCCCCGCGACCTTGCTTATAAAAATGGATCCGCCGCACCCGCCTGACTTCTTTCCTCCGGGCATGGAGGAAGGTCCTGCTCATCATGCCGATCTATAACCCTCCTTAGCGCGGTTACCAAACTGTTCGAGAAGTTATTCCTCTCACTTCTCCAGTCGCGCATTTACCCATGAAGCGAGTAAGTTTGGCAAGCGGGTATACCTCTCTGGTTACACTACACCAAAACAGCGATCAACCGAAAGGAGAGTGCAATAATAGCCTTCTTCGACGTAGCACGCGTATTCGACCGTGTCTGGCATCCGGGCCTACTTCATTGAGTGTTCAGAGCCGGCACCCCCAGCACATCACGCATGTCTTTGCCTCCCTGCGTCAGTGACAGGACATTTTGTGTGAGAGTAGAGAATTCGAGGTTTAGCAGCGACTCGATCCGTTGCCGTTGTTCCCCAGGGCAGCATTTTATCACCTGCTCTCTACGCACTATATACTGATAACATCACAACGTCCTAGCGAGTATCACTCAACGAGAAATCTCAAAGAACTACTTCCAAGGGACTTTTTATCCTCCTCCAAATCCGACTCATGAAACCGAGGGTCTCTCCTGACTGAGTTGACCGCCTAGATGGCATTTGATAATGCTTCCAATTCCATTCTATTCCATTCCAAAAAATCCATACTGTGTCAACGTCCAGATGTCGTTCCGAGCTACTGCGGAGATGGACGAGAGAATGCTTGAATTCTGCGCCTGGCTCTATAGGAAAGTTAATTTAGAAGCGATTGCACGTATTTAGGAGTTATCTAATATATTTCAACGCGACATAGTTCGTTACGTCTTTCGTTTAAGTATTTTTGGGTAAGAGAATAGTAAGTAGTCTGTTTTTTTTTAAACAATTGGAACATCCTTATTGGAACTACGAAAATGCGGGTTGCATAGTTAAAGCGGGCGAAGCCGCGAGCGGGTCGCTAGTAATCAATAAAGATAATATATAGGATAAGTCATAGGTTTATATGCAAAACGCAATACAAATCTCCATTAATAATGTATGCAACAACTAAAGAAAGGATATTTATTTTACTCCTACTATATAAACTACAAGCTCAATTAGAATAAATATAATATTGAGAAAGATTTATAGCATAGTTGCAATGTGAATGACAAAAGAAAATCCTGCGCAGGTTAATTTTGGTTTAGATTTGTGTGTGATTTTTTTTGTTTGTAGTTTTTCAAGTATTAGTTTTAATAATATTCGCTAACTTCGCCACAGGGGCCAAGTGTATGACTGTTAATGCAACTGGTTGTGGATTCGATCCCACTCGAAGAAATAAAATATTTATTTAGAAAACTTACGAAAATTTGAACGTAGTGGGACTCGAACCAGCGCCTCCCGTAAACCGACCAGCGGTTTTTATAAATTTTCTAAATAACTATTTTCTTTTCTAATTATGGAATAACACTTTAAAAATGTTAAAAATATGAAATATTTATTTAAAATAAGATTTTCATTTCTTCCTGATGTCGAGGCAAAGTGTGGCGTTGAGCTTCGCCACTCAACACGCAATGCCTCTAGAATTCGGCGGAAAATGGGGAACGAAGTGTCTTAACTCTAAGTTTCTACTTCTGGTCTGCTGTTTACGGGCTACAGCGTGGAGCTGATTTAATTTTTTTATTTATTTATTACTACCTTAATTCATTTAGACTCTCTTATCTTACTATACAATATGGAGCTTAGAATATTTTTATCCTGATGAGGATCTAACTTAATGATTTGCCTAATTGTCTTATAGCCCGACGAAAATAAATATTTCAACTATCAAAAAGTCGTTTGGGCCTTGAATTTTGGTTGATATATTTTAGCTTTACGCTGTATCCCGCACATAGAAGGAAGGAATCGAAACCCAGTGCTAAAACACGCACGTGACGTAGGGGCGATTTGCGTAAGTGCGATGGTTGTGGGTTCAATTCACCCTCGGGGCAAGATCTTTTTATTATTTTCATTTTCTCACACCGGAAATGAGGAAAAGCGTGGCACAAACTTGCCTTACTTGGTATATACAGCGTGAAGTTGAAAAGAAATGTATATAATTTATTATAATAAATTTATTTTGCTATTTATTTAAATTAACATAAGTAAGAAATGAAACAGACATATCACTCAATACTCTGTTCGACTACAACATAAACAGATCTGGTCAAATTGTACGTAACACCCTTTTAAACCTTCATCTGTTACTTAAGAAATATAATAAATTCGATCTTCGTTAAACTCCTTCAGCACTTTCAATATAAATGTTGGTATTTTTTTAAATCACATCTCTTTTCGTATTTTGAGGCAGAAAAAATAAAATTTTATAATAATCTTTAATTGCCACATTTTAACGTAATTTAATGTGTTCCAAATTTTGAGTTTAGCCATTTACTTGCCATAGGATATATAAAAAAATATAAAAATAAGAATACCTTTTTGAAAAAATATACTAAATACAGTATTATTTGGGGAACATTTTATCTTGTGATTGGTAACACTGTGTTAGAAGCCAGTCGTGACGGTATAAGCGTTCGGGACGCTAGTGTTGTGTATTTACGCTTTGTTACCGAAAAATAATTTGAATGTGAATTTGTGTTAATTAATTATTAAAATATACAGTAAGTTATTTTAATAATGCTATTTATTTTTCTATTTGGTATTTTAATTTATGTACATATAATTTCGTTTCTTTTCCAAGATTTACAATATGCGTATTCGTATGATATTATTATTTTTTCATTATGTTCGTCTCTGTAAGTGAATTAGTGCGTAAAAATATTTTAAGTCCACTATATCATTATTACCGCGAAAATTCAATTCATTACTTAACACATTGGTCAATATTATTATTTTGCGATGTTAAATTATAAGTACGTGAATAATTGCGTGTATTACTCTTTTATCTTCACGCTTTATCCCGCATCTTTCAGAATAGCCAAGTGACAATAATAGTGATAGTAATAATATATACAAAAGACTTACACTTATCGCTAGAATAGCTAGTAATCCTAGTGTTAAGACACTCCTTTCTCCATTTGCCACCTGATAATGTAGATATAAAAAAAAATAAATAATTTAAAATATAACTATTGTTTGGTGTGAGAATCGTACCGACAGTTAATTCAAACACTGATCCACTGAGCTACAATAGTGTCAATTTTTATGTATAAAAAATAATATAAACTAGTATATTAACAATATTATTACATTTTATTAGAAAGCCAATGCGTTTATAATACCGTAGCGGTCATGCAATAATAAAATGATGTCACATCGACAAAGGCACGTATTATAAAATAACTTAAGTTTTAAAGTAATAATAAATATAAATTTAGCTTATTTTATTATAAAAAGATAATAAATGATAGATAAGATACTGTTTAGTTTAATATTTTTTAACTATAGAGAATCTAGCTCATTCCTTACGTTTGTGTTTTTTATCATTCCCCAAGGGGACATCAAAACCTCAACTGTTGTCTTGCCACGACGGCCTCGACCAATACAATAAAATATACATTTAAATAATATTAAAAATTAAAAAATAAACCAACTTCACGCTGTATCCACGCTGTATCACGCGCACAATAGGATAAGCAAAGGGAACCTAGTATTAAATAACTCAGTTCCCCACTTTCCGTCGAATTCTGGGCGGATTGCGCGTTGGCAGAACTCAACGCCGCGCTTTACCTCGACACCAGAGCGAAGATATAAAAATATAAATGTAAGTAAAGATTTAATTTTCTCGAGTAAGAATCGAACCCACAACCAGTCACGTTTACAGGCACACTTCGCGTCCCTGCGCCACGTCTAACACTTAAATAAGTATAAAATAAATATACATAGAAATAACATTTGTTAATGTACAGTTCAAAATGATACTAAATATGATAACACTGCCCCGAGACGATTAACAATCGACATGTAGCCCAAATATTTAGATATACAAACAAAATAGTTTATAGAAATAGACACGGAGACACAATAAACACGGAATCTATGTATCTATACTAATATTATAAAGCGGAACCGTGTGTTTTGTTATAACCAGAGCACAGGTGACTGTAAACTTCGTTTACGAACGAACGTTTTGGGTTCAATTCCCACTCGAGGAAATTTGTTTTCCTCACTCTGGTAACGAGGCAAAGCACGGAGGTCTCCTAAACTTGGCGAAAGGTAGGGAATGATATGTATTAATGAGAACGGAATGTCTTAACACTAGATTCTCAGGTTTCCTCTGCCTACCCATAAGCGATATATAGCGTAAATCTAAAAAAATAAAGAATTTGTTTGGTTGAACGCCTCTATCTTAGGACATACTGGTTCGAAATCAGCCGACATAAATTGTTGTTTTGTTGGGTAGTCAAGGCATCGAGGAAGTCAAAGGAAAGTAAATGCTTTCAGTAATTTTTGATCATAGAGGAAACCTTTATTACCGTGTTTAGTAGCTAAATTAAACGCCGTATTATAAAAAAAATTATATAACTAAGCTTTAGCCTAAATCGAATTTGAATATATGACCTTCCATTTCCAGTGAAGCACATCGTAACTACCGCACAATGGCTTTATTTTCAAAATATTGTCTTACAAAAAAAGGTTAATGCGTTCAGTCCCAAAATGTATATATAGTATGCTAAGCCAAGGACGAAGTGTATTGTCACTAGATTTTCTCTATTTCTCTATATGCGAGATGAAACGTGAAGCTAAATAAAAAAAATAACTTCAAATAAATTAATTGTATCTAATATAAAAAAAATACAAATATAATTTAAAATGTTATAAAATTTTATTGTGACTTATCTCACACATAGAAAAGTTTGATGAAAAATTATTAGTAACAATTTTTCTCCAATAAAAAAAAAGATAAATTATAATAAGAACTTTATTGAAATAATCATTTTTATACAAATTGTAATTAATACACGAACTTCTAATAACTGTATAATAGTTCAAAGGAATGTGACACCGATAAGATAACTGCGACTATTTGGATAGCGTCCAGGTATAAAAATGGCAGATGTAGTCTCCGTGCAACTGCCTGGGAATCGCGGTGTTGCCAGAATCACTTGGATTGACTGGTTAAGAAGATTTAAACACTAATTACCTTTATTCATATGTTGATTTAAATAGGATCTAGGCTTTGGCTGGGTATGAGACTTTTTTACCTACCCAGAGGGGCGTAGTGTTGAGACACTCCGCTCCCTACTTTTCGACGAATTCTGGAGACATTACGTTTGTTGTTAGTTACTTAGTTGAGTGGCGAAGCTCAACACCGGATTTTGCCTTGTTACTATAGCGTGGATGTTATTTCCCCATTATTTAATAATTCGTTTACACTCGCACGTTTCTGTCTATGCGCCACGATTAACCTATAAATTTCATAGAAAAAATTTAATTAATTATTACAACCTTATAATTGTAGTACATTTCATATAAAATGAATACATACGTCCGCAAATCAAAGTTTGTCACTGGCCTCAATCATTTTTATTTATCACATCATTTTGTTTTATACTACCTACTGGTACCTTTGTTTCATATCTATGTAAAAATGTGTTCACTCCAAAGGGATTGAATCGGAAGAATCGAATGTGTTAGCTTCCTATACCACAATAGCTTCACAATTGGGCACTTGACATCTAATACATAAATTGACAACTAACAAATGATCGCTACGTTAGTGACCTGTTAGTAGTAGCGTTCTTATGCTTTTATACAAAAATAAATTGTGCATTGTAGGAATCACCTAAATTAAATACATAAGTCTTCTGTAAAACTGAACTTACAAATACAAACGAATAGGCACTATATAGGCGAATAGGTAATCACAATGACACAAAAAGTTTCTATTTTTAGCTCAGGCAAAGGGGAACAGAAGTGTCTTAATGGGAACGGATTGTCTCAACACTGGGTTACCAGGTCCTCTCTGCCTACTCTGTTATTGATAGACGATTCTAAAAAAACGTTTAGCACATTAGACAAAATCGTATCAGAAAACGTCATTTCTGATATATTATGTTTATATTCACAATATTTATACCCATTTGTAAATGGGCACACATTGTAGACAAACAACGTTTAGGAAATATACCTTGAAATCGCGTGTAAAAACAATTTTAACGCTATTCGTCTTGACCATCTGGACATAAATTTGTTATTTTCCAGAAAAAATCTACATATTTTCATACTTATGTATTAAAGATTTATTAGAAAGCTTAATTTATATTAGTAATATACACAATATTTATTATGTTACATTACATTTTGGATGAAATATTAGTAAAAATATGTTTTCTTTATGGTTCTATTTATTAGTAAATATTTTAGTAATTTTACAATATTTTTAAATTAATTTGTAGATAGCTCGTCTTGGAATATAAATACTAGAAAAATCATTTCTAATCTATCTATCTACGAATATCTATCTATTTAATAATCTATTACATAGTCGGCGAATAAAGCTACAAAGAAACTTTCCATGGATCCACTATGCTGGTGCCGGAGCCAGTGCTTGGGGCTTGGGACTCAAGTGTAGGCTTAAGGGATATCTTTAAATATATAACGCTCACATTCGCTGTCTAACCTTCTTACTATATTGTAGACATGAAGTGATAAATGTTCTACGATAGTTTTTAGTTATACCTCTTTTTATCAGCTTCACGCTTTATCTCGCACAGCAAGGTAGACAGGGGGAACCTAGTGTTAAGACACTTAGCTCTCCACTTTCCGCCGTATTCTGGAGGCTGCTTGTTGAGTGGCGGAACTAGCAAGAAGCAACGAAAATGTAAATTTAAACAAATATTACATTTCGTGTAGTGGGGATTGAAGCCACCAGTCTATTTTACTGTCACACTTTGTGCCACTGCACCACGACTGGCCTCATTTTAAGAAAAAATACCTAGTACCTATTAATATCTAGCATAAATTATAAACTCATGTAATTATAATTTAGTTAAACAACTTAAAATTAAGATGAAATAATAGTAAATAATAACTTTCTTAACATAACAACAAGATATGACAAGTTCAAAGTTCAAATCGCCATTGTCCCAAATAGCTATGTGGAAGTGGAGACGATAAGGCTTACACACACAAAAAAAAAATTAAATACCAAAAAGGAATAAGTGAGACCATAAATTTTTATAAGTTTTATTACATGTATTTATATTGAGGCCATTCTGGTGCAGCAGTACATTGCCTGACTGTAAACACAATTGTTGTGAATTCGATTCGGACTCGTGGGAATTAATCGATTTTATTTCCTCGTTTTGGTAACAAGACAGAGGGTGGCGTTAAGTTTTAAAACTCAATAAGCAACCTCTCTAAAATTCTATTTTCTGTGTAATACTATGCGGGAAAAAGAGTAAAGCTGATTTATATCTGAATAATAAAACATAAGAAAATCTTACAACCCTATTTTGACCCATTTTTACCATTTCGATTTGTAAAAAAAATTGGTATTTCTTTGCCAGGAAAACCTGGAGATTTGAATTTTTTTTATTTTTTTTTATTATCTTTTAATTATCGACCAATCCTCTAAATAAGCTCGAGAATGTTTCCTGATGTAGTGAAAGCAACTTGATTCAATTCAACCCCCTGAAGACATAAGTTTGCGTTCTTGTTTTGTGTTCTGAAGAACTGTTTGACCCGATACATGCTGTCGAATTTTCTATCCAGTACGTCACAAGCTTAAATATTATCATCACCATCTGGATACGTGGCACTCCACTACTATGCGGTTTCGTAGGAACTTCTTTCCAACGCAACGCAACGTTTCAGGCAGGTCGATATGATCAATAGCAAGTGCAATAAGTATTTCATTCTTATTGCACTTGCTGTTGATAATTTTGGGTTCTGATACCAAAGAAAGCACAAAGTATAGATATATAGATTATAAATATTTATTAAAGCGTTTTCCTGTTGATTAGACAAAGTGGTTGTTCGTTCAACAACAGATAACACCATCGGAATGACGATGACATTTTTGAAAGCATGTAATATATTTTATTATTTGTATAACAGCATCTTTTTTTTAAATAATTTAAACGCAAAATTTATGAATGATTTTAGAGAGAAATTTTAGAAATAAATTTGGAGCTCTCGTTCCTACTCCGCTAAAGGAGACCAGTCGTGGCGCAAGTATGTGACTGTAAGCGCTACTAGTTGTGAATTAGATCTCCACTCGAGAAAATGATTATATTATTAATTGAAAATGGGGCACAGAGTGTCTTAAAACTAGGCTTTCTGCCTATCCTGCTGTGTACAAGTGATGCAGCGTCAAGCTGATTTAATTTTTTTTAGATACGCTACGTTATTGGATAATTACAATTGCTATAACTCCTATATGTGTAATTACACCAATAACAGTAATATTTTTTCCAATTTAAATTTGTAAATTTTGTTTTAAAAATCGGTTGTTTCTAAAAGAAATAAAGCTTTAGAACATACCAGGATTGAAGCACTTCACAAATACACATTTATATTTATTTGAAAAAAAACTAGTTCAAATATAAAAAAAATATACGATTCAAATTGAGAACTTCCTAAGATTTCTTGATCGATTAAAAATCACATACTAAACGTAACCTTAGAAGCACACTTTATACCTAATACGCTATAAATCGAGGGATTTTCGGTCATGGCCATGACCGTGCCAGTAAAATGCCGATGAAAGGTTGATTAATTACTGTTATTTTGCCGTTAGTCCGTAAATAGTTTCAATGATTCATAATGCATTGATGATTTATCAATTGAATGGTTCAGCCAAAGATAACAATTAAAAAAAAGATCTAGGTTATAACAACACGTCTTCGATTTGAATGGACAAAGTTAACTTTTTCTCTTTGAAGACGCAAATCCATGAAACTGTTTAACGGATTTAAATGCAATTTTCACTTTTGTCTAGTGTCCGACCGAAACAAGGATTTCAGCCGAAACCGAACCTTCCGTCGGTCACTTATTGTCTTTTGACAAACTAGTTTTAACATACAGTGTTTGCTTTATTTGATTGGTTCATAAGTAAAGAAGTTATATCAATATATGATATTTTGTGCGACAAAGTTTGCTACAAAATAATTGTTGTGAAATTTTTGTTCCTAAGATATGGATTCAAAAATAATTCTGATGAATAAACAAACAATTGCGTGAATCAAGCAAGCGAAGCCTAATAAATTATATATTTTTTATGCTCTATTCTCACTTTACAATGTAAAGTCAATAACAAATGCAATACACGTAACAGAAAATATCTTAAAATACAAGAACCAAAACAGATGTTACAGGAATGCAATGTTAGATACGACAAGCGCGCAGATACGACTTGGAGCCAAAATTTATATTAAAGCCATTGTTATTTGCCTAAAAGCGTTACGAAATATATTTATAAGTGCATTTTTCTTCGTTTCTCTAGATGTAAAGCACTCCACTTTTCACCGGAGTTGGAGACATTACGTGTTAAGTGACGGAACCAAACCTATGTTGTCTGCAAAGCGGAGAAAACGGAAACAATTTAAATATAACCATTGCTCTCGAGTGAGGATTAAATCCATAACCATCCCTATGGCCTCCATTTTCATATAAAAAATCTGAAAATAAAACTTTTTTTTTAGTTAAACATATTACCATTTATTACTATCGTTTGGAAAATGCAATAAATAGTACCAATTATAACCTCGAGCTTTGACAAACGTTTTATTTATTGCGAAAGTTGGCAGTCAGTCAGCTGAACGACGCATGTCTGTACCTCGGATCCGATTTGTAATTTGAAATCTAGAGCACCTTAAATTCTTTATATTATTATTATATTATCTATAGAATAGAATTATATTATTTATAGAATAGAATTATTTAATAATAGACGCCACTTTGCTGCGGCGGGACAGCAGACTACATGCGATGGCTATGAGTTCGATTTCCACTCGGGGAAATTTGCTATTTTTATTTCTTTACTCTTATAATACGATACAGCGAGACGCTTCGCCACTCAATACGCAATATCTCTAAAATTAGGCACAAAGTGGGTAACGAAATGTCTTAAGTTTGAGATAAAACGTGGAACTTACAAAAATATAAAATGAGATGAGATGTTGAGATGCTCTACTGAACTATCAAATGAGTGAATTGTCACTATCTAGGCTTATAATACATTATACATAACAAAAGTTAAGGACGACGTGCTTGAAGATTGAAACCTATATTACAATTAGGAGTCATCTAATATTACACTGTCGTGGCTCGTGACATCATGTCTGTTCACACAATGCTAAATGTGCAACATCCTAATAAAAATATTAAATACAGCATTGTCGTTAGATTACTATTTATATGTATGTATATTTGGCCACTTTGGTTGTGGGTTGAATCCCACTCGTGGTATATTAATTTTAAAAATATTTTTTTGTTCTTGATATGGTTACATTAAATCTTCTGGAGTGGCGTAGGGGCACAAGTGTGTGACGGTAAACGAGACGATTGAGAGTTCGATACCCATGCCCTGGACTTACCTAGCTCTGATAATGAGAAAAGCAGGACGCCACTTAACACGCAATGTCTTCAGAATTAGACGGAAAGTGGAAAAGGGACATGTCTTAATGAGAACGGAGTGTCGTAACACTAGGTTCCCTCTGCCTTTCCTGTGACACGCGGGATACATTGCAAGAAGCAAAAAAAACGAAATCTAAGTAATACATTAATAACTAACATTTTTTTTTAAATCCCAGATTAAGTATAGATCGCCACGATGTTCAGGAGCGAGGAGATGGTCCTATGCCAGCTCTTCGTGCAGCCGGAAGCTGCATATGTATCTATGTACGAATTGGGAGAGGCGGGCATCGCACAGTTTAGAGATGTAAGTATTCTTTTATATTTCTATACTTTTCGAAAGACACACTATCCAAGATCCTAGCCAGGTCCATGTCCAACGGGTACGGGTAGGTGATTATATTTACCGTTTGGTGAAAAATAATCACCTACCCGTACCCGTTGTTGGGTGATGGAACCTAACGCGTATTTCCTGAATACGAAAAAAATGAAAATACTGTTAATTGTTCATATTTAACCATTCCCGGTCAGACGCTTCCAGCAGCATTAAAGACTTAAAATGTAATTTTATTATACAAAATTAAAATTTAGATCTTGTATTATGCAGTATTTTCCAACGCCTATAAGGTTAAAGATATATGTAACTTATACCTGTACTATACCTAATTAGGAGAATTAGATACCAGCGACTACTGGTTAGAAACACGCTCGTGAACTATAAACCTATTTTGACGAGGCTCTTTGAGTAGCCTTCTATTATGACATACGTAGTTTGATGGATAAGATTTTTTATTTCTATTTTTTTATGTAAGAGTTATTTTTTTTAACATGCCTTTATTAAGTCAGCGTGTAGGTAATTTATTATAAATTAAAAATAAAACAACCGCCCACAGTGGGAACCTATAGTTAGGACAAAAAAATACTTTATTAAAAAACATAAAAGTTTTAGCGTAACTGGATTTGAACTCTCATTTCCAAGATAAATTTCTCTCTTCAGACTATCCACCCTCTACTCTCCATTTATCACAGAAACATTGTGTGTTTCTTAATACCATTAATTAATATTTAATACTAAATACACTCCCATTATATATTGATCTACCCATTTCAAAATTAAAATTGATTCATTGTTTAGTCGATATAACTAATTCATTTACATATCATTGAAATTAATGGACTTCGCCATATAATGCGCTTTTAATTGAAAGAGCTCAAAAGGATTGAAGTGAGGCCAGTCGTGGCGCAGGGTCACAAAGCGTCATTGTAAACACGATTGGTTGTGGGTTCGCCTCAACTTGAGGAAATGAATATATTTAAGTTTGAGTTCAGCTACTCAACATGCAATGCCTTCAGGTCTCGACGGAAATCTTGGAACGGAGTGTCTTAACACAAGGTTCAATCTGCCTACTCTCCTCTGTGCGGCATATAACGTGAAGTGGATTTTACAAAATACGGATTAAATTTTACGAAAGAGTTAAAAAATATAAGAAAAAAGTACTCGGGTAATGAAACATACAAAATTTAATGAAATAGAAAATTTTATATTTATTTTGTTTAGCTGAAAGGTATTTCTTTAAAAATTTGGAAACTTTCCAATTTTAAAATAAAATCACATAAAATAGTAATATGTTTTTAAAATATTTATCACATAAGAAACTATTTTTTTATTCAAGCTGTATCCCCACATATAGCTCCTGCAATATGGTATGCAAAGGGAACCCACTGTTAAGACGTTAGCCACTTCGTCCCCCGCATTTCCATTTTTCGAGGCGTCGCGTGCTTAGAGGTGGAATCTGCCGAATTAAAATCATAACCCCAACTATTGTAACATTGTCACATTTACAATCTTTCTCTCTATTTCTCTTTTTGTCACGTCTGTGCCACGACGACACCATCAAATAACAGTGAAAAATAAAAAACTTCAATCTACCTACATATTTCACAAATCCCTATGGCGTTCAAAAAGCTTCTTAAGCGAACCAAACCAATAAAAGCTAAGTGTTACTATAGTTGTACATAAAATATATCTATTATACCCAGTACTGTTGTTCATTCACAACGGTCTGCTTTGTGGAACAACAATAACATTTACGATTCACGTCAATGAAAATATATGAACATAATTATGGCTCCTAGTTTGAATATTATTATACTAATTTACTGTACTATAAATATATATTTTATATAGTTACCATAGTTTTCTTCTCAATCTCAAATGTTTAAATGTGATTTAAAAAAGTGTGTGAAAAAAGTCCCGCTGATTTTCTTGCGTCGGTTCTTCTCAGGTTAACTTTAGAGAACTGGTGGTAAATTGTTTGACATTTAAAAAAATTATGCATGTAACTTCTCATTTTAAAATAAAATTGTTTGACTTCACTTTGTATTCCACTTTTAGCCGGGTAGAAAATGGAACAAAGGTCGTTCCCAATCTGGGGAATGAACTTCACGATATGAATTTCTCGCCCTTGTAGATAAAACGCGGCGTTGTATTTTACCACTCAACACGAAGTGTTTACCACTAGGTGCCCTCTGCCTACAAAACTAAATGCAGGATACAGCGTGAAGATAAAAAAAAAATTTCAACATGAACAACCACAGAGGTTGAACAGTTGTATTTAAGGTTTTTCTTATTGCCTCTAAATGTTTCACACAGCACACGGTGTCTTAACGAGATTACAAGTAAGTAATAATAACGAAGTTAAACCATTTTACTTTCAATTCACAAGAAGGTTTTCGTTTTAAGTTAACGAGACCTGATGGACCTGTATCTGATATTATGCCACATATATATATTTTTCAGCTTCACGCTGCATTACGCATACATTAGGGTAGGTAGAAGGAACCTGATGTTAAGACACTCCATTCCCCACGTTTCCGATTTTCTTGAGGCATTGCGCGTTTAGTGGTGGAACTCAACACTAGGCTTGTGCTCGTGCTTTGCCTTAGTGCCAGAGCGAAAAAATGAACATATTAATAAATAATAGTTCATTCCCTCGAGTGGAGAGCGAACTCATAATCGTCGTGTTACAGTCACACCCTAGCGCCCCTGTGCCTCAAAATATTAAAAAATATGCATATAAAAAGTATAATGCATGTCATATACAAAGATATATAAATAAAATTAAAATGTTTATCTGTAATTTCAAAAGAATTGTGTTATTGTAAGTGCATATAGTTATAGACATAAATAATTTTTAGTTTTTATCTGTATTTCTGTTTATCCGGACTAATCTCCGTAACAGCCGATTTTTAACCCCGAATTCCCATGGGATAGGGTTTTACAGAGCAGAAACCGCATTCACCATGCGTGTGTTGAACAGTAACTAGACATGTTTTTGTTAAATATGACTAATATTGCTAGCAAAATCACATAAAATTCCAAGATTTTCAACGAATTTTTACTAAGCACACTTAAATTATATTAAATAAAAATAAAGCAGGCGAAGCCGCACGGGTTCCTCTAGTTATAAATATATTCACAAAGTAAAAGCTTTCGTCAATCAAAAATAAGGTTAGCTTCTAAAATATTATATCAGCCAAATGCTGAGCCATTATTTATGTGACCCTCCTAATTCGCGTGTTATAACGCTATGCTTAGGGAGCGGCTAGGACTATCGATTTTGAATGTTTTATTCAAAATTTCCTGGAATTCCCTACTTTTTGTATGAAATAAATCTATTATTTCATACAAAAAAGTACGGAAGTGGTGACTTTTTTTGTATTAGTAATATAATAGAATAAACATATTCTCAGTAAGATATTAAAACGGAATGACTTTTCTTTTCTCGCAAATGGCCATTAAATTCTTACGAAATTGAGTGTTGAGTGGTAGAACTTAACCCTTTTGCCGCGTTACCAGATGAAGGTAATGAAAATATTAGAGATTTCATTACCCTACATGGGAATCGAACCCATAACCGTCGCGTTTACAGTCTCACGTTGATACCCCACAACGATCATATGTGTAAAAAAATTTACAAGCAAAAAAAAACAGGAAACTAGAAAAGTAGAATGACTCAGACAAGATAATATGGAGCTTAATAATTTCTACTTATAATATTTAAATAATGGATTTTCGAGTCATTTTATTCTGTATCCACAAAAATGTCATAAAAGTGTAGTCAACATATTGTATTTGGAATATTTAAAGTATTTACGACGCTATTGAGGCAGAGTTGGAACTGACTGACTCGAAATACTTAACGATTGTGAGCTCAAATCAATATAGCATTTATCATCGTGGTGTTGTGGAACAGCCTGTGACTGTTAGCGGTGGTGTAGGTTCAACCCCCACCTGGGGAATGATATATATGAAAAGTAATTTAATTTCCTCTTTTCTGTAGACAAAGCGTGACGATGAGGTTTCTTAACAATATTAAATGTTTTTGATGATGAACTCTCTCTCAAATTTAATGGAAAGTGGGGAGTTAAGAGGCTGTAACCTGCAATACGGTAACTAAACGTCAAAAAAATGTGTATATTGTCCTTTATAATATATACATATAGATGTTTAGACGAATTCCACGTGGACAAAAAACAATATTAGACTCTTTACAATAGGAATTTGTTGAGAATAATGTGACAAATAAATTATTTACAATGAATTATACACCTTTATCCCACACATAAGAAACTAAATAATTTGATAATTTCGAGAAAAACTAGGTTCTATTGTCATATGTTTAGCAACTCTACTATAAATCCACTAACAATTTTAAAACTCAAATAGAACACATTTTTTTGAAAAATATTTTTTTTAACCTAATTATTTAGCTAGGCCCTAGGATGATTCCTACGATACGCGATACGCAAAATATATATATATATATATATATATATATATATATATATATATATATATATATATATATATATTCTTACTCTTAGTTGATTTTAATTACGTGGGCCCTAACTTCGTCTGAGTGTAATTTTTTTTTCATAGTCAAGACTTCGAAAGACGAAAAGTTAGTTTCTGTATGTACACGTGGTGATTGTAGGTTTAAAGTTACATTTGATTATAAAAATAAGGGTGACCAGTTCCTTCAAGACTATTTTTCGTTACTCAGAAAACCGAAAACATACATTTTAGATTACGTTCTCTTGCAATGAGAAGAGACGCGCAGGGTTTAAAAAATTCTATGTAAGTTGCTTCAAAGTTCAAATGAACAGACATAAAAATTAGACATAAATTATATAATTAATTTAAACAAGTGCACCATTCACCGACGTCGCTACTATAATTGTTTTTAATTGAAACGACAATGAGGCCGACATATTATCACGTACTGTGCCCACGGTCTGTAAGTGTTTACTGACGTTAGTTGAAGGCGTCAGGCACTTACTATGTCTTTATAGAGAGATTACTTGAATATAATCTTAAGCCCCACTCTTAGAAACAAATTGATACTTTGTTTTTGTTTATTTATTTATTTATTTGTACTTTGTTCTTGATAATTTAATATTTCAAAAGGAACATATAAAAAAAAGGAAAAAAATATATAATTGACGCTCAAAAGGCGGTCTTATAGCTTATCAACGACAACAAAAAATTCTTTCTTTCTTTCAAAGAACCTTTGGGTTAGGAAATTTTTATGATAGCAAAGAGTAGGAGAGGAGAGTTTTAATGTTAGGTAAAGCCAATTTATAAATCTGAATGTGACAATGATTTTATAAAAATAATATATTTATTTAATGCTTGTTCACACAAATGGATATGGATTTGAAGACAAAACAATAATGAGATGTAGAGAAAGAAATAGTTTAAAAAAAATAACGATCAAGAAAATATTTTAATATGTGAAGCGACAGTACCATGGGCTGTCTGTTATTTTTTATATTAATAATATACTTTTTTATTTGTTGGAACGACAAACAGAATAAGTGTATATCATGAAATCATCTGACTGATTTTAATACTTTTTGGGATCAGTTTTAGGAAAAATTGTACTTGATTGAGAAAAATAAAAAATATATATAACACACTACTTATTTACGTCACATTTAGCTAAGTATGTCAATATATGCAAGAAATACATAAAATAATTAAATTTATACATTATAGAAATTTTAAACTAAATATTGTTTTATTATTTCATTTCATTAGAGGCCAGTCATGACTAAGGGGCGCAAGCGTGACAGGTTGTGGGTTCGATTCCTGTTCGAGGAACTATAAATAAATATTTAATATTTTGATTCCCTCGTTCTGGTAAAGAAATAAAATGTGGCGTTGATTTCCGCCACTCATCACATAATGCCTGCAGAATTTGGCGGAACGTAGGGTACAGAAGTATCTTAATAGGAACAGAATGTCCTAACATTCGATTTATAGGTTCCCCCTCCCTATCTAAAAAAATCATCAAACCGGTAACCTTCTTTTGTAGACAGACACATTCAAGCACTAAAATAAAAAAAAAACATTTACAACGACACTCGTTTAGATAAAATGCTAAGCGACGAGTTATAAATGAAGTAATAAAGCTGATGGAGATCGGATGCTGTAAATAGCCCATTGCTCTATTTCGGTGTTAAGGTGCGGTCTCGTTATATTATGACTGGCACTCAATTTTCTGTCGCAATAAATTATTGTAACTTTTCTATAAAAATAGTTCAATTTGTCAATATATTTATTGTTTAGTGTGGCATTTTTTTTTAAATATTTTATACATATATACAATACAATAGCGAAAACTGTAGTTAAATCGGTATTAGTATAGTTAACCGGAAGTGAAAACCTGGTGGTAGAGTAAGGAAAGATAGATCTCCGTTAACCTTCTATTTTCTAGAAACCTATAATTTTGATAATAATGGATGAAGATGCTAATCAAATCATAAAGACTATTTCAGGTAACGTAACGAAAGAGATGTATATACATATATACCAATAAGTGGCGACGTTCCTTTTTTTTACTTCATGCTGCCCGCACATATCAGGGTAGACAGAAAGTACCTGAGAACTTAGTGTAAAGACACTCCGTTCCCATTAAGACACTGCCGATGCCCACTGGTGGTGAAGTGTTCATATATAATTTATCATCATTACCATAATTACAACTAAACTCGTCTAGTCTTCTCGTGAAATGTTACTATTGTATTTCAGCGCATATATAAATATTAATATTAATCTGTAGATCTCAATGGCGGTCAGAAAGAAGCCCCGTCTTATATAAAATTACAATGTTAAAATATAGTTTACGTGTATCGCAGCGCAGTGGCATAAAGTGTGGCTGTAAACGCGACTGGTTGTGGGTTCGATCACCACTCAAGGAAATAAAATATTTACTTAAATTTAGATTTCCATTTCTTCGCTCTGGTGTCCACGCAAAGCTCAGCGTTGTATTCCGCCACTCAGCACGCAATGCCACTAGAATTCGGCAGAAAGTGGGGAACGGAGTGTCTTAATACTAGGTCCCTCTGCCAACCCTGCTGAGTGCGGGATATAGCGGGAAGCTGATAAAAAAATATAGTATTTGGTTTTTTAAGTTAAGAAAAAATATATAAGTTATGTATGTACTATGGAGTGACATGGTATAAATAGGTCATCCACACCATTTTTTATCATTAATTATTTGGCTTTGTGTTATTACTACAAAAAACCAATTGACACGTTCAAAACACGTTGCCACATCAACGTCTACGTCAATTTATGCAAAAATATGTATTGTCAAATACATGTTAGTTTGTGTTATTTTTATTTTATTATTTTAACGTAGGTATTTTAAAATAACACATTTAAAAAAAATATCAGCAAATTTCATTCTCGGTCGCGCAATTTTCGTAAAAATTCTTTACATATTAATACGTGGATAGTAATAAGCCTTGTCTTGCTTTGAGTTATATCTTTTCTTTGCTCAAGTCATAAAATATCATTTTCTTTTACCAATATGTGTCTGTTTCAGCTAAACCCGCACGTAAACGACTTCCAGCGTCGCTATGTAACGGAAGTGCGTAGATGCAGTGAAATGGAGCGCAAGTTGCGATGGGTGAGTGGGGAACTACCCGAGCCGCCGCCCCCGCCTAAGCCCTCGCCTAGAGTGTTGACGCCGAGGGAAATTAATATATTGGAGGTAATATTATATTATTATATAATGAGTGCTGAAACTCAACGCCGCGCTTTGTCTTGTTGCAAAAGCGAGAAAATGAAAATTCGTTCCCCCAGGAGGAATCGAGTTCACAACCGTCGCGTTTACAGTTGCTGTCTGTGGCGCTACGCCAATCAACACGGAATGTGTCGAAAAATGGACATTACGTAGGGAACAGAATGTCTTAATACTAGGTTCCCTTCGCGTAAGCTGTTATATGCTAGATATAACTTCGAGCTAAAATAAAAATGACGATAGGATCTAAGTTGCAATGTAATTATACAGTCCATATCTTAAAAGTTTTAATATAAAAATTGAATTTAACTTATATTAGAATTTCAGGTGTCAGTTATAACATAATTATTTGATTGTTCTAGAAATTAAAAAACAATCGATACGATTGATATTATAATTTGCATATGATAACATCAATAATTTTTCACAGGAAAGAATAGACTACATTGAATCAGAAATCCAAGAAATAACGAAGAACGCCCAAAACCTAAAAACAGATTACCTCGCGTTGATTGAACTTAAGATATTGATTGAGAAGACCCAAACCTTCTTCCAAGATCACAGTGCTCATAGGAAGATTTCAGCGTCCGTCCAAGTATACAATAATGATGCTATAGGCCATTTAGGTTTTATAGCTGGTGTGGTGACCACACCAAGAGTGCCTTCCTTCGAAAGAATGTTATGGAGAATATCGCATGGAAATATTTTCTTCAAGCAAGCCCAAATTGATGAACCTCTGAAGGATCCTGTTACAGTTAGTATCATACTATATTTTTTTTTAGTTTACGCTGAATCCAGTACATTGGCAAGGTGGCAGAGGGTGCCGGGGAAGCTATTGTTAAGACACTTTTGTTCCCCACTTTCTGCCGAACTTCGGAGGCATTGCGTGTTGAGTGGTAGAACTTATCGCCGCACTCTGACTTAACTAGAACGAGGAAACAAAAATATTAACACAACCATTGCGTTTACAATCACACGCGCGCTTGGGACGCTTACACTTACTTACACGGACGCATATCATATGATATATCAACGGCACATAAAAGATTCAACAACGTGTTAATGGCAGTTTAATGACAATGTTAAAGAGTAATTAAGGAATGAACTAGAAAAATGACTCTTTAGTCACTTTCCACATCAATGGGGAAGCAGAGATAAGCCAAGTAAAAGAGCGAATTTTGTGATAAGTGAACTTTTCAAATATTTACTTGTATTTGCAATTTTTTTTTACTTTATTGTTGTTCTTTTGTTTTTATTGTTGTTAGTTTCTCCCCTTCTTATGATAGGTACAATTTCTGTGGTAAAGAGCATGTCCACTTGTTAATCCTTAATACTTTTGTTTTATCAGTCAAGTGCGAATCACTGATAACATAAAATAACATACTTTCCTAAAGCGGCCTACTTAAAGGCTTAGGACAATGGCATCCTTTTCATATTTTATCGTCCAGTAGTTTTGTATTAACAATACCAATGATATTACTGAATACTATTAGGAACTAGTTAATTATTGCAATTTAGTTTGCATTTTGAGGCATTCGTGGCGCAGGGGCGCGAGCGTACGACTATAATTACGACGATTGTGGGCTCTATTCCCAGTCAGGGAACAGAGCCGAATATTTAATATTTTCATTTCCTTGCACTGAAAACGAAGCAGAACGTGGCATTGAAATCCACCACTCAAAACGTAATGCTTCAGAAATTTTCGCGGAAAGTGAAGAGCAGAAGTGTTATTAGGAACGGAGTCAACTTACACTAGGTTCTTACGGTCCTTTTACCTGTAAATATAACAATTGTAAATTTGATCTCCACTTAAGGGAATGATTATATTTAATTATTTTAATTTTCTCACTTTGGTATTCGAAACGCGAAGTTAAGCTCCGCCGCTCAACACGCTGTCTCGAATTCGGGTGAAAAGTGGTTACTAAACTCTAATATCTCAGAAAAAAAAATTTAAAAATGAAGGTTATTTGGTCAGAGTGTTCGTAAGCCAACTACAAAGTTCCTACGATGTATATTATATTATATTATATTGAGACAAGTAACTTACTTCCTTAATTCACTGGAAAGAAATATCATATTGGGAAGGGAGCATCTCAACAGTAGTTTGTTAGGTTCCCTCTGCCTACCCTACTGGATACAGGCACATAACAATGTGCGAGATAAAACGTGAAATATTAAAAAAAGGTTAATTGTACTAGGTGAAAGGTACGAAATTGGTTAAATAAAAAATCTAGAAATTAACAACACGTTATAATAACGTAAAGACCTAGCTAAACGAGCTACGGTAAATGGCACTAGGTCGTTGACTCAGATTTTTTATTGATTTTCTTGGTTTCCACGAAGGTTTTACATTTTATTGATAACATATAAAATCTTACTTTATTTTTTATTTTTATAGATTCATGCTTTACATAGCAGAGTAGGCATATGGAACCTGGAAACCTAGTCTTAAATACACACTTTACCCATTGATGTCTCAATGGGTTCCCATTGATGTTTCGTTTCTAAATCCGAATTCTGGAGTTGCGGAACTCAACGTCGCGCTTTGCCTCATTACAAGAACAAAAAAATATTTGATTTCTTCGAGTTCCTCGAATCAAAACCGCTATCGCTTTTAAAGACGCGCGCGTGTTCTCCCGCGCCACGACTGGCCGCAATCCTTACTTTATAGCTTAAATACGTATATTTATAAACCGCTTTTCATGTCAATCAAATCTTGAAATGCCGTATTCTTTTATAAACTATATATCAATAAATGAAAATTGCATCTCAAGATCGATCTCAGTTTTGAGAGCGATTTATAAATAAAGTGACAAATTTGTCTGTATATTGTTTCGCAACCTCCTCTATGTTCCAATGAAAGCCCTAATAAATATAAATATAAGTTCAGCCGTTCTGGAAATTAGCTCAGTCAAGCAAGAAAATATAGAGAAATAAAAAATTGTTACTTTGATTGTTGAGGCCGGTCGTGGCGCAGTGGCACAAAGTGTGACTGTAAGACCGACTGGTTGTGGGTTCGATGGAGGAGATGAAATATTTTCTTAAATTTATATTTCCATTTCTTCGCTCTGGTGTCGAGGCAAAGCGCGGCGGTGAGTTCTGCCACTTAACACTCAATGCCTCCAGAATTCGGCAGAAAGTGGGGAACGAAGTGTTTTAACCCTAGGTTCCGTCTGCCTACCCTGCCGTGTGTTTGATATAGTGTGAAGGTAATTTATTTAGTTTGTTTAGTTTTATTTACTTTGTTGTGTTTTGGTATCGAGGAAATAGCTAATTGTTCTTGAAAAAAAACAGTAATTCGAAAATAACTGACTGACTGACACTTCCAATTTATTTATAAGAGTAATTTTGTAGCGTCTGCTGTTAAGGTGGAGAACGGAGTGTCTTAACACCAGGTTCTCTCTGCCTACCCTGCCGTGTACAGGATACAGCGTGAAGGTGATTTGATATTAAATATTTTCTTTTTTCAGGGACATGAACTACAAAAGACAGTGTTCGTTGTGTTCTTTCATGGCGAGCAAATAAAATTAAGAGTCAAAAAAGTGTGTCATGGCTTCCAAGCGACGTTGTACCCCTGTCCTGCTACGTACAAAGAACAACAGGATATGTTGGCTGGCATCGAAACAAGGATAAAGGATTTAGAAATGGTATAGTAGAAACAAACACTTTTAACTGTGGGTTCAAATCCTAATCGGGTAATTAATTGTTTTGATTTCCTCTGTCTGATAACAAGACAAACTAAGACGTTCATTTCAATTCGGACATGCTTTGAAAATGTACATCTAATCAACCGGACGTTGCAATTATGTAATATTTTATAGAAAAAATCCTATAATGTTTATAAATTTAAATGTGTAAATAGTATGATACTAATATAATTTCCAAATAATCATTGACTATCATTGGAGAAATCAATAATATGAATGTTATAATATTATAGATAAGAAGAAAAGAGCTTTACCCTTGACACAAATATATATGTTCATATTTATATCGCGATAACAAAAGTCAGAAATGTTGCCACGAGGGTACTACAAAGTAGAAATTTCTTAAGTAGTCTATTTAAACAAATGTTAGAAAACTACAACAAGAAATTAGCTACTAAATTTAGTTTTTTTTATTTTTTATTCTTATTATTCGAGGCAGTCGTGAGTCGCAGCGCAGAGTCACAACCGTGACTGTAAACGCGACGTGCGACTATTTGCGGCGTTGAGTCCCACCACTCAACACTCAATGCCTCTAGAATTTGGAGGAAAGTAGGGGACGGCAGTATCTTAACAATAGGCCCCCACTCTCTACCTTGCTATATGCTGGATACAGCGTAAAATAAAATGTTTCCGGCTAGAACCTTAAAAAATTAACTCATATTAATCAATACATTCTCTAGGTGTTGGAACAAACCGAGAACCATCGCAGGCTGGTCCTAACTAACATCGCGAGGGACATCAGCACCTGGATGGTGGCAGTGCGCAAGGAAAAGGCGATATACCACACTCTAAACATGTTCAGTATGGACATAGTGAAAAAGTGTCTGATAGCTGAATGCTGGGTTCCTAGAAAGGATTTGCATATATTGCAGAAGGCTTTGGATAATGGCGTGGTAAGTTAGAAATTATTTATTTTTAAATACATAATTACATAATAAGCATTTGTCTTAAAACTATTGATTTTTTTTCTGTGTCTTTATTGATGTGGATACAAGCAATCACTTTTTTTACGAGTGTGTAACTCATACACCGCTTAAACAGTTTATAGAGGCTAGCAGCAGCGTAGTGGCAGAAGCCTGTTTACACGATAAGTTGTGGGCTCGATCCCCACTCGTGGAAATGAACCATTTAATATTTTCATTTTCTCGCTCTGCTAGCGAGGCAAAGCGTGGCGTTCATTTCCACCACTCAACTCAACACTATGCCTCTGAAATTCGGTGGAAAGTGAGGTCAGAAGTGTCATTGGAACCGAGTATCTTAACCCTAGGTTCTATCCGCCCACTCTGCTATGATTGGGATACAGTTTGAGCTAAGAAAATACTTAAAGTACATTCAGGTTAATAAATAAAAGGACTGAAATGGAGAAATAATTAATTTATAAAGAATGATAGCAGATGGTAGAAAAAAAAATGCCTTAAATTTTTTTCTAACTTTACAAAAAAGTGTTTTTTATAGCATTGGTTATATTAAGGTTAGATAAAATACTGTGGTGCGCTTCACTATTTTGACCACAATATGTTTAAATATCTATACTTTTATATTAATATTAGTAATCTAAAGAGACCGTTACAGTGCGCCCGTGCTCCTGGTAACGAGACAAAATACGGCGTTGAGTTTGAGGAAGTAAAATGTATTATCACTATGTTCTGTTTAAACTTCATATGATCTTGAAATATATAATTATGAAAATTTTGTTTTTGTTTTTCTTTTCAGAAAGCTTCAGGTAGTCCAATCCCATCAATCCTGCACCACGTGCCCACATTGGAGACTCCTCCGACCTTCAACAGAGTAAACAAGTTCACGCGCGGCTTCCAAACATTAATTGATTCCTATGGAATCGCTAGCTATAGAGAAGTTAATCCTGGTACTTAACGTTTTTTTCTACTATATTGAAAAAACAAAAGTTATTAACTTTTTAAGCTATTATATAATTTTTTTGCGACGCTATTGACAACGTCCGAATATACGCAATACTTGTAGAATATTTATTTTAATTTATGTAATATATTTACTTCATGCTGCATGTCAGGATAGGCAAAGAGAACCTAGTTTTAAGACACTCCGTACCTATTAAGACATTTCCTTTCCCGTCTTTCCACCGAAGTCTAAAGGCATTGTGTATTGAACGTTCGTTCGTTTGTGGCATATATCTAAATATTTTTTTTTACTTTTTTTTCTCTCTCTAGTTAAGGAGATCATTTTCACAGATTTATTACAAATATTTAAAATTTTATTGTTTTTCAGCGTTATACACTATAATAACATTCCCATTCCTGTTCGCGGTGATGTTCGGTGACGTCGGCCACGGGATCATCATGACTGCCTTCGCGGCCATCCTGGTTGTATACGAAAAGACATTATCAAAGAAGAAAATTGATAACGAAATATGGAACATATTCTTCGGAGGACGCTATATTATACTTCTAATGGGAATATTTTCTATGTACACGGGTTTGATATATAACGATATGTTTTCGAAGTCCTTAAACATATTTGGAAGTAGTTGGAAGAATCCGTATGATTATAACACTTTGATGAATACAACGTCGTCTTTCAGTTTGGACCCGAAAGACGCTTATACTAAAACGGCGTACCCTTTTGGTATTGATCCTGTTTGGCAGGTTAGTATATTTTATCTTCTGTTATTTTTTATTATACCTTCGGCAGCTCACTAACGTTATTTAAGAGGCGCGGTTTCAAATCCCACTACGTTCTAAATTATTTAAAATTATTAAATTAAAATATTTAAAATAGAATAAGAAACTATGGAACGGAGTGTCTTAATACTAGGTTCCTCCTGTCTACTGTGTGCGGGATACATGGTGATATGATTTATTATTTGATAGTAATTTATAAGAGGATGTCTTGGCGCAGTAGTACAAGCATGTAACTATAACGCATTTGTGGCATTTGTGGGTGCGATTCCCACTCGGGGATTGAATTATTATTTTATAATATTTTTATTTCTTCGCTCTGATACCAAGGGAAAACCGCGTCATTAGGCAACTCAACACGTAATGCCCTGAAAATTCCTTGCGAAAAGTTGGGACCGTAGTTAACTTAACACTAGGTTCCCTCCGCCTTTCCTGCTTAATACGGGATACAGCGTGAAGGTGATTTTTTTTAATTATTTATTTTTGTGACTAACAATTTCTTTTTCAGTTCGCATCAAATAATATAATATTCCTGAACTCGTTCAAGATGAAGCTGTCTATAATATTCGGCGTGATACACATGGCGTTCGGTGTGACATTGAGTGTGGTAAACTTCAAGTAATTACTGTATTCAACAAGTTACTTATAGCATAATCTTCTTTAAATAGGTTTTAAAGATATTAGAGGGATTTTGATAAACGTTATTATTGATTTTTAAAAACTCCTTACACATAAATCTCTTATAAATTAACAAACAACTGGAAAATCTTCAAACAACTTAAATCGATTTATCTATTCGGGAGCTATGATACTACAGACAGACATATAGATACTATACATACACGCACTATACAACTATAAATAAATAAAATAAAAATAAAAATCTTTTATTTTCAAGCAACATAGGCTCATAGTTGGTTAGTCCAATGAATTACTTAAGAACTATGTTAGTAAAATAAAATACAAAACAATAAAATACAATAAAATAAATTAAATTGAATACAAAAATAAAATTGAAAGTAAAATTAATTACAAATCAAAATATAAATATAAATAAATAAATAAGTAAAATAAATAAAGAAATAGCTACCAAAGAGAGATTGACCCGGCTACATTTTATCCCATGGCCCCATGGCCGGCCCATCCAATCTATATGGTGTGTCCTCGCGCTACACACGGCAATCTATACCTATACACCCACACCTCTGTTATGAAAATTATAAAATTAAATAATAAAGAAATTATAAAAATTACTAATTAACTGAAATTATATTATATAATTAGCCTGCGATGGTTTTCGGTTTGTTCTAACACCTATCGTAGTGACCAGTCACTGCCTATCCAAAGCTACATTATATCAACTAAAATGTTATAGATATTATTTGTATGTATGCAAATATTTTAAATTACAACATTTTTAAAAAATATATATGATATCATAGGATTAAAACCACAAATATTCAATCATCGCACGCTTGTACTAATAGGATGAATAGGAATTAAACTTACCACCTGTAATATGAAAAGCAGAAATATAACAGTTCAATAATATTTATTTGTAGCTTCGTCCTCCACCTCCCGCCGTTCCGGACCTGGCGTGTTGGGTGGCAGTCCCCAACGCTGCCCAACACGCCATGTCCGGAACCGTACGACCTTTAATAAGTCCGTAGCGTTTGGCGCTCCGTTCTCTCTGACTACCCCGCTAGGGATAAGGCGTGAAGTGAAGTGAGTTTTGTTTAATAATATTTATCTATCATTTTTTTTTTGGAGAATCAATAATTATTGTTTGTGTATTAAAGGGGAACGGAGTGTCCTAACAGTAGGTTCGATATTTTTACCCTGCTGATAGTCTTTTTTTTTATTATTGTCATTGGTATGTTTCAGTTTTTTCAAGAAGCCCGAGATGATCGTGTTACAGTACATCCCTCAGATTTTGTTCTTGCTTCTTTTGTTCTGGTATTTATGTATACTGATGATTATAAAGTGGATCATGTATTCTGCAGAAGCAACAGGTGAGGTTGCGTCAGAATGAAAAAATCTTTGATTTAAAAAATGGGCTTATTTAAATGAAAAACAAACCAATATTTTTTAAATATTCACAATGAGGCCGTGCGTAGCGCAAGGACACAAAGTGAGTCTGTAAACGTGACAAGTTGTGGGTTCGATTACCACTCGAGGAAAATAAAATATTTACTATTTTAATTTTTCTCTTACTATCTCAACACGCAATGCCTCCTAGGTTCCCTACCCTGCTGTGTGCGTGATATAGCTGATTAATTTTTTAATTTTCCTTGCTATGTTGTGTTTCGCCACTCAACACACAATACCTCCAGAGTTTGACGTAAAATGAGGAATCGAGTGTCTTAACTCTAGGTTCTCTCTGCCTACCCAGCTATGTGCAGTATACAACGTGAAGATAATTTTAATTTGACATAATTAAAACATTACTTTTCAGATGAATCCCTGGGTACATATTGTGCACCATCCGTCCTGATCATCTTCATTAATATGATGTTAATGAAGGAATCCGTAGCCAAGGAACCGTGTCGGCCATTTATGTTCGATGGACAAGAAGCTATACAGAAGACTTTCCTAGGCATCGCCTTTCTATGTATACCTGTCATGTTGTTTGGCAAACCGGTGTATCAAATGATGATGGATAAGAGACGTAGGGTATGTATTTTATTTTATTTTTATTAGTTAGCTAGCTTTTGATGACTCCGTCGTGGCGTCGGGGTACAAGCGTAAACGCGACGGGTGTGGATTCGATTTCCACTCGGACAATATAATGGCAGGGTATATTTTTTCTTCGTTCTGGTAACCAGGCCAAGAGCTGCGTTCGGTTTCGCCTCTCAACAGACAATACTTCAAGAATTCGGCGAAAAATAAGGAACAGAATGTCGAGTTGAATGTAGCGGGATACAGCATAAGACAATTTTTTTTCAGAGATATACTCGAGGTGTAGAAAGCGGGGAAGTGACTAAGCCGGATCCCAACGACGGTGGTATGGGCGAAGTGTTAATCACTCAGGCTATTCACACCATAGAGTACGTGCTAGGAGCTGTTTCTCACACCGCCTCCTATCTACGTTTGTGGGCCTTGTCTTTGGCTCATGCTCGTAAGTATAAAAATAACATTTTCTTTAGCGTCACCCTGCAGCTTGCACATAGTAGGATAGGCAGAGGGAAACTAGGAACCTTGTGTTATGACGCTCCGTTCCCATTAGGACACTACCGCTATCCATCCGACTTCGATATATCTCGTATAAAGGGGTGGAACTTAGCACTGCAATGGCTACCACAGCGGGGAAATAAATATAATCATGACAGCATTTATCAAAACCAAATCAGTTTTTTCAGAAGCCTTTTTAAAATAGCTTCTTTAAATTAACTCTATTTATTATTTTTTTTTCTTTTTCTTCCCCAGAACTATCAGCAGTATTATGGCAGCGTTTATTAACGATGGGTCTTTATGGTGGTTCTGCCGTTAACGCCATAGTGTTATACGTAATATTTGCTGTTTGGGCGTTCTTCACGCTCGCCATATTGGTACTGATGGAAGGATTATCAGCTTTCTTACACACGTTGAGATTGCATTGGTATGTATTTTTAAGGTGTAACTGTAGAACTCGGTTGCGACTTTGTATTCCATTTACATACACTCCTTAAAATTATTTATACTTACACTCCAGATGATTATTTTTCTTTTGATTAAAATTAGTTTAAAAATTTATATCAAATTTTTCGATACGATTACAGGGTGGAATTCATGAGTAAATTCTACGAAGGTCAAGGTTATGCCTTCCTGCCATTCTCTTTCGCTGTCATCTTGGAGGCTGACGAAGAAGAAGTTAAGGCGAAACCGAACGGCGGACCACCCGAGTGACATTTCATGATGGAACATTTACCTTGTAATTATGAAAACTGCTTGGAAGTGAGACGAATCTGGCATACGGATATTTTTGAAAAGATTTAGCAGTTTTTTGTTATATTTTGTTATTTAAAGCAATTTAGTCCGTTGTGTTCATAATGTTTTCAGTTATGTTACGGCTGATGAATGAGATGACTGTTAAATATGTTATAATTATATAATATGTAGATAAGATTATTTAAAAATATATAGCTAATACATAATATATTTACTATGAACGGACTGTTGTAATACCAATTCTCACGATCAAGTTTCTTTGTTCCGCGCTTAAACTAAATATACTCGTCATGTCCTTAAATGGACGAAATATAAAAAACTTTAATAATTATTTATCTACAAAAATGCTAGTTTTTGCTAAATGATTTGATTTATGATTTTATTTAATAATTATAATGAACATTTTGCATAACTTGGCACCTTATAATGTATATATTATGACATTATTCTCTATTTATCTATGCTTATTAATATATTATATTATATATTGTATAGAAATGTACAAAACATTTGTTTTGAAAAAAAAATAAATCATATTATATCAATTTCACGCTGTATCCCACAGCACCCACAGCAGTGTAGGCAGAGGGAACCTAGAATTAAGAAACTCCGTTCCCCACTTTCTGCCGAATTCTGGAGGCTTTGCGTGTTGAGAGGCAGAACTCAACGCCGCGCTTTGCTTCGACACCAGAGCGAAGAAATGGAAATATAAATTTAAGTAAATATTTCATCTCCTCGAGTGAGGAACTCACAACCAGTCAGTTTTACAGTCACAATTTGTGCCGCTGCGCCACGACTTGCCTCTTTTTTTGTTTTGGAGATACTTGAAATTAAGCATTATTTAAAAAAAAATCATCATCAATTAATCATCATTAACATTAACGAAGCTGCCTTAAATTTGTGCTTTACCTTTAAAAAATTAGTGCCTTTTTTAATATTTTATGTAAGTACCTATATTACACGTACTATTGTATAATAAACTATACTTTTAAAATATTAGTGATTAAATATATTAAAACTTCGCAGTGTATTGCAATATATGTATGTTAGGATGGGCCAAAAAACCATTTTCTTTCTTCCTAGCTTTAGTGAAAATATTGTTCAAGATATCTTAAAAATATTTAGGGCAAATCAATTTTTTTTATATTTAGAGGTGTCAAAATATAAAAATCGCAAATTTTCGATTTTTCATATAAATAACAACAGAAATTTTATGTTTTTATTTTGAATTTTATTGCGTTTTAATAAATACTTAAATAAAAACCTATAAATATTTTCGTAGTAAATGAAAAGATCTACAAAAATGCTAGTTTTTGCTAAATTGATCCAAGAAAAACATTGTTTGTCTCACCCTAATGTATATATAATTTAGTCGGCTAGAATGCTTCGAAGGTCTATCATAATAGAAGCGATTTCGTATCTTGTCCTTGCTTATTTATAAGAATCTATCATATCCTTTTTTCTTAGAAAATAGAGTATAAATTTAAAATAGCTATAGATAATTCATAGATATTCTGTAATGCCTGACGTGTATGTTGTACAGTATTTCTAAATTATATCTTAAATATGCTTAATAACAATCAATTACTGTTAAGTAATTTATTTAGTTTGACAATAAAAGATATTTAATAACAAAATATACGCCTGCATTCATATATAGACCTCTTTGGACTACATAAATAATCTGGAAACAAGGTACGAGTTCTAATCTGGATATTTAATAACGACAATATGTGTTTTAAAATAATACTTTAGACTAAATTTGTCTATTAATGCATACATTGGTTATGCGTACCTAAAGCTAGCATTAACCCATTGATTAGTTTAATCCATAGTTAATTCAAGCTCAGAGGTATTTGTATATTAATTAAAAAAGAAACACCAACCGAATCGAGAACCTCCTCCTTTTTGCAATCGGTTAAAAAGCATTTTTTAAATTTCTGCTAAAAAAATGTTACTTTAGGTAACGCTATTTAAGGATCATTATTTAAATCTTAGAAAATAGCCTTATGCTAAATATTGCGAGAAATGCCTAATGATAAATAATAAACATTTGCTGGATTTTTTAATTATCTCTAATAAAGAAATAATTTTCTTTATTTATTTATAGCCATTAATATATTTAAAAAATCTATATTTAATTATTTGTAACCAAAGATAATGATTTGCATGTTATTTGTAAATACAGCCTCTGTGCCTTTTTAATTAAGGAAATTATAAATATTGAAGTAAGAAAACGTAAAGAATATTTAATATAAATTTTAAATTCTACTTTTTTCTCTAAGCATGTTCTATATTTTGATATAATCTATGATACAATCGTATCAGTATATATATTTTTTAACTTAACTTTGCACTTCAATTGGACAAAAGTGCTTTTTATTTATTAAAATATAAATAATATCGATATTTGTATTCTTTGGTCCAATGAATGTGGCCTTAAAAAACATATCTTGCTTTAGTAAATGAATATATTTAAAATTGACTTTTATTCACTACAATCTTTCGCTATTCAAAAAAACTATGTTTCCAGGTCGATATGACATGGGTACCTTCAAAAAGCGTGTCTATCTCCAACTTAAAGGCCGGCAACGCACCTGTAGCTCCTCTGGTGTTGCACGGAGCCGTGGGCGGCGGTAATCACTTACCATCAGGTGACCCGAACGCACGTTCGCCTTGTCCTTTTCCATAAATCAAAAACTTTTTTTATGGAAAAAGAAAAAGCAAAGGAATGTACGGGTCACCTGAGGGTAAGTGATCACCGCACGCGCTTTTTGAAGGTACACAGGTCGTATCAACCTGGAGACACTGCCGAAGGTAATCCAGTAAATTCCACAGTTGCGAGGCGCGTGGAAGGAAGTTCCTATAAAACCGCGCAGTGGAGTGCCACGTATCAAGACTGTGTGGATGGTACTTGAGTTTGTGACGTACTTTGCGGTTAGAAAATTCGATGGCAGGTAACTGGTCGAACATTTCTTAAAACACTACCCTAACCCTAGTAAAGGCGGCAGAGAACGCACACCGAGGAGACATATCTACGCAAAGCCAATGTGTCAAGCCTTTCATAACTCACTGGTTCCAGAAAAATTTGAAAGGCTTTACGTTGTATGCGATCAAATGGGTTAAGCTGATATTGGTGTTCTAACTGAAGACAAAAACTGAATCAATAATGAGTGATCCTCCAGATAAACCAAGAGCTGGTTGCTTACTTGTAATTAGGATGCCTCTCCATCTCTTTCGAGAACTGGGAGGTAATGGAAATAATTCTGTAGTTATATGGAACGGAACCCTCGCCTTTCCTTGGGGTCGGGTAGATCTCTAGGTACTTTAAGTTGACCCAGACTACTACGAGTCTGGGTCCACTTAAAGTACCTAGAGACTCGGTTATACTTCCTCTCGACTGGTCTCAATTCAATCAAAATAATAAATATTTTTATATACTTTCTCTCGAATGGTCTCAATTCACAAAATAATAAAAATATTTATTATTTTGATTGAATTGAGACCAGTAAAGTGGAAGTATAACCGAGTCTCTAGGTACTTTAAGTGGACCCAGACTCGTAGTAGTCTAGGTCAACTTAAAGTACAAGTTACAATTAATTCAATCAAAATAGTAAAAATATTTATTATTTTGATTGAATTAATTATATAATGTAAATTTTTTTTTAAATGTAGCTATCAATCCGTAAATCAAATATCTCAGAAGCCGATTGAGAGAAAAAAAAGCTTTTGTTATGATATAAATTAATTTATTATATCAGTAAAAATCAATCGAGTAGGTACATTTTTATTATTAAAGATTTTGCTAGGTTACTATTATAATTTATTATATTTTCATAACTGAAGCTACGTACAAAATCTAACTACTTAATATATTCTCTAAAAAATCTAAAATTAACGCTAAAAAGATACATAATAGATATAGCCAAAAAATATAATAAAAATTGCAAAGTTATTCAAATTCCATATATTTGAATATGAAAAATACTTTTAAGCACATATAATATCCACAGATAATTAATCTATTGATCTATCCAAGAAATGTTGTTAAATAATTCTCGTTGTTTTTATATTTTTCTCCTGGATATTGGTTACATTATTTATTTTCATTATCGTATAATATAACTGTCCAAACAAAAGAACGAAATAGGTAATAGCATTACAAATTTATTTCCACACCAAAACTCCACAGGTAATAAATAAAACAACACGACACATTGAATTCCATATTTAAAAAGTCAATTCCATTATGTCTTCAAGCATTGCAAAAGCGCTTTAAGCGCTTTAGCCCTGCGCTAGGAACAGCCATGCTTCTGTATCCAAGTGTTGTAACGCGCTACATCCGCTTGAGTGACGGTGCGCCGCGTTTTCTCGATGGCGGCTTCCATGTCTTGTTTGGAAACGGGTGCGTCTAGCTCTGACCGTTTCAGACGACGAATTTGATCTGGACTTTTTCCAGCAATTTTACGACGCATTGTCATCATTGAGGCGTCTCTGGAAATAATATAATATCGGTTTTACTGTTTGCTGGAATATAGTAAGTTAGAAAGAAATTGGTACATAATGTTTTCCATTTTCTACTTCAATATAAAAAAAAATCCTTTATCTCTTCTTCTTTTTTATCTTATATAACAGCCCAACTATACACGGGATAGAGCGTGTACTAAAGAAAAAAGAAAAACAGTCACTTTTCTATGTACCTAATGCCTAATTTCCAGACATTGCGTGTTAATTAGCGATATTAAACGCCGCCATTTCCTCAAGTGGGAATCGAACTTGTCGAACATTCAGACGCTGTGCCGCATCTAAGAAAACTTAACACTCGAGTGTTAAGCTAAGATCCGAGTGCACTGCTTACCACATCATGTAAATATATGAAGTCGACTTACCTGCACAGATTGTTAATATCAGATCCGCTATAGCCTTCCAACTTGTTAGCCATTAGCTCTAAGTCAACGTCGTCGCTCAACACCACCTCTCTTAGACACAGCCGCAAAAGCTTCACTCTTGTAGCTTCTGCAATTAAATTAAAAAATATAATAAGCAAACGAGACCGTCGTGGCGCAGGGGCAAACACTTGCGACTAAACACAATAGATTGTGGATTCGATCCCCACTCGGAGGAATTAAATATTTAATACTTTAAATAAATTTCCTCGCTCTGGTAATGAGTTGAGTTCTGCCACTCAACACGAAATCTCTCCAGAATTCGGCGAAAAGTGGGGAAGGGAAGACGTAATGGGACCGGAATACCTTAACACTTGGTTCCCAGGTTCTCTCTGCCTACCCTACTATGAGCGCGGGATGCAACTTGAAAATAAAAAAAAATAGAAGTATAAAAAAACTCCTTATACTATTAAATAAATGTATATAAATTAAGGAATTAAGGACATACCATCGGGTAAGCCCACATAAATCCTCTTCTCGAACCGTCGCCTGAAAGCCTCGTCGATGTCCCACGGGTGGTTCGTCGCCGCCAACACCATTATAACTTTGTCTTGATTACTGTAACAAAATTATAAATATTTTTTATACACATTTTTGTTATAGTTTTAGAAACAATATTTAATTTGAAGAATTATGTACAAAAGTGATTATTGTAACTTTAATGAACGCATTCTCAATACATATGATATTACTATATAGTTATTAATGAATTTAAATAATGCAAAATTTTACATTCACTAACACATGACAAATAAAAAATAAATAGAAACGCACACTCACTATTAAATATTACAAAAATAATTAAAATAATAAAAATAAGAGATTAGTCGCTTATATTCACTAAATCTTTTAAAATGATATATAAAAATGAAACAAAACATCTTACAAAGCCGCAGCCAATCCATCCATTTGTATCAAAAGTTCTGCTTTAAAACGTCTGGAGGCCTCGTGCTCGGAATCCGCGCCTCTAACCGCGCATAGCGAGTCTACTTCATCTAAGAATATTGTACTGGGAGCGTAGAAAGCTGCCTGCGATTGGAAATGCAGTAATATTTTTTTAATTTTATTAGAAAAAAACTACAGAAAGTAAACTTAGAGTAAACAAACTAAAGGACATAGCTAAAAGATGTAGTAGTAACAGTAATTTTCTTTATTTTAATATGTGTTAAGTCCATATTGAGTCGTATATAATATGATTATTTGTATCTCAAGTATTATCACGCGAATTGGCATCATCAAGAATATTGCGCAAATATGAAATTAAAATCCAAGGTACTTGTACCCGCAACCGTCATATTAGGTATGTCGAACACGAACTAACTACACAATAATATAATTTTATCATTTATTTAACTGTGCTCCTAGTTACGAAGAAAGTAGAAAACGGAAGTATGCAGCGAACGTAACTTACAAAATAAAACTTACTTAGTAACTGTTAAAAAAATCATAGATAAATATACTTTTTGTTTTAAATTCATATTATAGTTTTAAAAAATGACATGCTTGTAAACGGCTTACAATGTGACATTCATGTCACGCTTACGTCACTTCAATTATGGAATATAATTGATTGTCGATGGCACGCTCGGAACGCCATCATAACTGAACTGAACTGAGAGTGTAGATAGTGAGTCGTATGTGTTACGTGATTTTAACACGCATGTCGATATTTTTAATTAATAGAAACAAACCGTAGCGTTTGGCGCTCCGTCCTCTCAGACTACCCCGCTAAAGATAAACCGTGAAGCTAGTTTAGCTTTTATAACAATAATCTTTTGTTTCTTTAACTTTTGTCTGAGTATTATTGTCGGAAAATAAACTACTACGTATTTAGGAAAAGTATCAGTTAAGTGCGATTCCGTCAATCAACATGCAATACGTCTACAACAGGTTCCCTCTGCCTACCCTGCTGTGCGCGGGACGCAGCGTGAAGCTGGATTCAGGTTTTTTAAATAAAAACAAGCCATTTCTTACCATATCGAACAAAAGGCGAACTAGCTTTTCCGAATCCCCGCGGTACTTCGAAGTCAAAGTGGCAGACGATACGTTGAAGAACGTCGTCCTACATTCAGTAGCTACCGCGCGCGCTAAGAGCGTCTTCCCTGTCCCAGGTGGGCCGGTCAAGAGCACACCTTTCCATGGACGACGAATGCCCTGTAAAAAGAAATGACAAATTATTTTTAATTTCCCTGCATGCTTTGAAAGTTGTATAAGCAGCGCAGACAGGGAGAACCTAGTGTCAATACACTCTGTTCTCACTCTGCTTTCCAGATTTGGGACACCTCATATTTAGTCGCGTAATTTAACGCTTAACTTTAACTAAAAGAAAATTTTTGAAAAAATCTTCCGAGTAAGGATACAATCGATTAATCATTACGTATGCATTCAGCCGCGGTACGGCATCCTGTTACGTTGCATCTTTAAATTAGACAGAGTTATAAAATTTCTTCAACCAACAAAAAATGTATTCAGCGAGAAGCCTTTTATATGTTATGTAAAAATATTAATAGACTTTTGGCTATTTCCTTTCCAGTCTCAGTTGCCTTGTAAGAAATATTAAGCGTGAATGCGAATACTGAGAACGTTGTAATCGGTCACGCGAATCGCCGCTTTAAACTGGGCTAGACTGAATTTGGTCACTAAATTATACTTTTCGCTTTTTTTGCTCTTTTTTAAGACGATATTAATAAAACAAAGTATTTTCTTAGGAATAACTTTAAAAAAAATAAAATTAACCACTTTATTTTCAATCTAATATAAAAATACGGTTAGTGAAGAGTAGTGCGTACGTATTATTCTACTGGATATGAAGGTACTATAAACACTTCTATTTATTTACATCTCTTGCACTTAGGGAGTCACTATTAACTATTAGAGAAACCTCCTTTATTTAAGTAATACACAACCTTTTATAAATAAAATTAAATACAACTCAAGTCATCACGTTACGTGTATAATAATTTTAGCTATAGAATATTTTCTTGTATTCATTACAATACATACCTATTTGAAATTTTAAATAAAAAACAACTATTTCAAATTACCTTAAAATAATCCGGCATCACGAGTGGCAACACCATTGCTTCTTGTAATACAGACTTAGCATCATCCAGTCCTATGACATCTCTCCAGCGCACATCAGGATTCTTCTGCAAGATGTCCCTTTCAAGAGTTTCAACTAAATGTATCTCATAACCTGAAGTATTAAACACCTTTTCATCTCTTTCCAACATGGTTATATCTCCTTCTGCGGGAACATCACTTTTCCGTACTATCGGTTTTATTGGCACCAACTGTCGCCTAGTTCTCGGTACACGCTCAACTGATCGAGTTTTTCTCCCACTACTTAAAGATGATGTTGAAGACGTCTTTCTAGTGATAATCGATGGTAGAGTCGGTTGAATGTCAGGATCTCGTTTCCGTAGCGTCCCAGCCCACTTCTCCGTAGTAGGGTCTGTTTGTTTTGTCTGCTCTGGCGGTTGCTCTTGAAACTTGTTCACAGGAGTTGGTCGAACAACTATAATAGAATGTTGGAATAATGAACAGACCGGAAAGGCAATAGTAGCATAGACTAATTGGCGCTTACGAGTATATGCAAGCGTCGTACTCGTTTTGAGTGGCGTTGAAAAATTATGATGTACGAATATAAAATTTCACGTTTAAATCTAAATATATTTTTTCAGCTTTACGCTGCATCCCGCATATAGGAGGGTAAGTAGATTGAATGTAGTGCTAAGACACTCTGCCACTTCCGCCGAATTTTTTAACAAATTGCGTATTGAGTGGCGAAACTCAACGCTGCGTTGCTATAATGAAAAAAATAAATAATTATTTTCGCCATGTTTACAGTCAAACGCTCTGCCACTACACCATGATGCCCTCATTTTTATTTAATAAATGATACTAAGTTATAACAATAAATACCTTGTGTAGGGGGATGTCTTGTGCCGTTACCGTGATGTGTGTGAGGATTACGGGTTTTATCCCTTCGATTGTCGGTATTTTCAGTCCGCAGTCCATCTCGAGGAGGGCCTTCGTCTTTTTTATCTCCTCCGTGACGTGTTGAAAGCCTTGCAAATCCGAATGGCTGTAGACTCTCGGACATCATGCGATCCATCATTCTGGCCATTTGGTGGAAACCAGAACTCGGACTATAGGAAACGACGAAATATTATATAAAAATACGTACGTATTTATCCTTACCAATAAAATATACATAGATATCATCAGCATAGATATACATAAATATCAGTAGCAAATGCTTTTATTAACACAGGATTGCTTAAATTGATATGACAAGTACCTCCTCCACCATTCATAATAACGTCTATTGTTATTTGGGTTCAGATTCAAACAATGGACTTGGTTCAAACATGTATTATTTCGGAAAAACTACTCTCTATACCTAATTTAATATTTTTTTAAAAGGACAATACTAAAATGCTTAAAAATCATTTCATTATTTTAATTTGATCTTACATACCCAAAAAAAGGATCATGCTGAAAAAATTGGCGCAAGCCCCTAACATTTGGAATGATACTATCTCCAAAAGCAAAATCCATGGTTCGTTTCGCAAATTTAATCCAGAAAAAAACATAAGTACCCTTATAAAATTTATTTATAAATGCATATATAATAATATATCACGTATACATTTTAGTTAATTGTGTCATTTACTGACCAACGTTTTTGGCAGGTCTGTTATGATCACGTTGTCATGACAACGGGCGGAAATCCACGTCCGCCATATTGTGCGTAGAGTAAAATATTTTATTGACAAAGGAACAGCAGCTTTATGCCAACAAGTATAGGTGTGCTATAAAAATGTATTTTTCTATAGAAGGTCACGTCAATCTTTTTTTATATGAAACGGATTTTTATCGTTATACATTAGTGACCCACTTTGCATTAAGGCACTTGTGATTTAACCTTCACAGAAATAGCAATAGAAATCAAGGATTCTATACAAAGTTAAGCTTAACAACCTTCATTTATAAAATATTGTAAAATAAATATATAATATTTAAAGAAGTACTAAAAATCATTCACTATAAATAAATAAAACCAAAAGTAAAGTGGTTAAGCAAAAAATATTCTGTACATTTTAGTTCCTATTAAACAAGGAAGAACTCTATGAAGACAAAAAGTATAACTATAGTATCATATACTCTAACTGGGGTCGATTAACTTTGTCTGTCCATTGACGGAAGTGGGGTAAGCTCACAGGCGATGTGTGTCAAAGGCCTAGAGGACAACAACCCTACAATACAAAGGTTTTGTAGGATTCAAAGGCACAAGTCCTTTCAATAATTATCTATGGATGGCCTCAAACAAGGTTATTAGGCTATCAGGGCCAAAGTTGATGATTATCGTAGTATAGTCATTTGGTGCGTAAGAAATTATATGACCTAAAATAAAAGTAATGAATATTTGAATATATAAATGATGAGTTTCTTTAATATTTTAGTGTGGACTAAATTTTTATTTTAATGGTAGTGACGATTATCAGTGAGTCAAGCTCAGCCAGTTTTAGGTCTTACTAGTTAAATACATTAAATATGTAACATATGGATTTTTAAACACTGTAGAGATGATCTTTTATTATAAGAAGTGTAATAGTGGAAAATTCACATAGAGTTTACAATTACATACACCAATTTTTTTCCCGTATATCATGGTAGGCAGAGTGAACTTAATGTTAAAACACTTCGTTGTCTACTTTCCGCCCAAAACATATTTATATCCTTGAGTAGGCACTCACAACCGTCGCGATTACAGTCAGACACTATCCCGAGATACACGTAGTAAATGACAATGCGAACCCCGTTACAAAGCCTTACTCAAAACTGTTGTAAATCCAAATTCTTCAGTCCTCCAATCTAGCAAAAGACAACTGGGTTTAACCACACAGCATTGCAGTAAAGTCCGGTAAATAGCTAACGACGTAACTTATTACTATATTATCATACACCGCAAAATGTGCAAGATTCCCACGGATAATACTACAATATGTATATATTTCCTAAATATTTTTGTTAACACTTTTTCATATAGTATATATTATATTAATTAGCTTTATAAAGAAAAGGAAATCACAATTGAACAACAAAAGCTAACTCCACTTAAGAGACCCACGCGCCAATTTTCATTGAGGCAATGAGAACAGATCCGGGCCTGGAATAAAACCGTTATATCTATACGAAGGTCATTATTAATTTATTTTAGTGCCGTCAATCATCGTCGGTGTAGAGGTCGTTACTCGTTATACAGACCGTTGCAAATTGCTTGTTATGGATAAATTTTATACAATTGTTTCAATTAATTGGTTATAATGTTTCTTTTTTTATTTATATTGTTACTGCGTAGATCTATAAACTTAACTTAGTTTCACGCTATATCCCTACCGGGGAGAGAACAGAGCACCAAACGCTACGGTCTCTACATACTTCTTTCGCCTCGTCTATTGTCATCAACCTCTTCATACATGACCTCCGGGGGTTCCTCATGCTTTTTACATGAGCTTCCTCCAGCATCTTTGATATTGCATTTTCGTAGGTCAACCGAGGTCTTCTCCTACCACTCACTTTTCCATCATAAATCTTTTTGCCATTCTTTCATCACTGATTCTTTCGACGTGCCCAAACCAGCGGAGCACGTTATTCTTCATTCTCACCGTGATATCCTCGTTGGTACTTGCTATCCTATGCATTTTTTCATTGCGGATTCGATCAGCTGACCTGACATATCCTACAAAGAGATTGTATCTCCATAGCATTCATCTTTCTTTCATTTTTATTAATTTCTCTGCCGTATAGCAACGTCGGTATCAACACTGCATTGTGTACGGCTAAACTTTTCGCCATCTCTTCAATGCAGCTACGGCACCGTTATCCTACCGGCAGAAAAATGCCTTTCCGCATCCATCTTGTATCTTCAAATTATACAAAACCTTTACATAAATTTTAGCCTATGTTGTATTGTGATGTACATAAGCGCTATGTTTAGTTTCATATAAATCTGTTCCATAGTTTTTGAGTGAAAGTGGAACAAACAACTATCCTCACAAAAAAACTCATTTATAATAATATAAGGATTATTATAATAGTAATATAGTAGGGCATAAAGCTGAAAAAAATTAAATGTAACTTTTTGTTTTGTTTTTCAACTTCAGCCTGCATCTCGCATGTAGCAAGTAGACAAATGAAGACACTCCGCTCTCCACTTTTCGCCGCATGTTTGAAAATTTTAATAATTTTATATGTAACATTATTCCTGTAAAGTATTCAATTCTACATTCAGTTCCAATAAATCGATAGTTTACATTTTTTAATGCGCGTCGTAATCCTTTGTCATGACCAGTATTACTCACGTCTCGTCTATACTACACTGTTGTGTACTAGCTTAATTTAATTAATATTGTGGTAATATCTGCTCTTAACTTAATTAAATAATATTATTGTAGTTTTGTTTCGTTAATTGGTGCTGTCAAATACAAATGCTGTCAGTAAAGATAGTAGATATATAATAAATACAATATTAATTCATTTTCGATTCCAGAAAAGTAGATACAGGGTACCTAGTGTATTCTTTCGTGTTAAGTGGCCAAAATCAAAGTCGCACTTCGTCTTCTTACCACAGCGAGCAGATAAATATAATTCATTCCCTCGAGTGGGAATCGTGGGAGTTCATTCCACAATCGTCCCGACTCCAGACAGACACCGTACTGCTGTACCACGAGCAATATTTAGTACGTTTAGTACGTAATTATGTAAATATTGATAGATATTAAAAGAAAGACATAGTTCTATGGTTATTTAGAAAACGTATAAAAATTACACGAAAACCCGCCTCCGGGAAACCGAACAGGAAACGGACCAAAAGAATTTGTATACTTAAAAAAAATTTAAGTATGAAATAGCACTTAAAAATGTTAAAAATAATTTCTATAGGTTAGTTAGAAAGGTTGAAGCCAGTCGTGCGCAAGGAAACAAGGATGTGACTATAAACGCGATAGTTTGTAAATTCGATTCCCACATACGAGAGGAAATATTTACAATCTTAACACTAGATTTCCTCTGCCTACCCTGCTATCTGCGGGATACAGCGTGAAGCTAAAAAAAAAGTTAATGATCAATTAGCTTTTACTATTTGACTGCATTATAACACAATTGGTCGAGCCACTAATTTTCAGAAGGCAGATACAAATCTTGCTATATTATTTTTCTTTGTCTTCCATATAAAGAAAAATAACATTACAGTGTTTTTCAGTCTCAATTAATTTTATCGTTATTTATTTTAAGTACAAAATACAAATGAAATCGTCCTTCAATTTTCAAATATGTTTTCTAAATCAAGTGTAATTATTGGTCTTATCGCGGAACGTCGCGTGAGGAAATGGAAGGAGGTCACATAAAATGTATAGAAAAAATAATTGCACCCTTTGACAATTATGTGTCATTTAAGTGTGTAACAGGTGAACGAAGAAAACTTCTTTTTTAGGGTTCTAAAACTTATTTTACGTTAATACAAATTTATAAATAAAATCTCGTAGTATTATATTATACTAAGATTCAGATCTTACCTTTCTTATCTTATCTTTTATATTTAAACATAGTCTTCGTAACGTTTGGAAAACAATTACATTTTCATCGTTGTCTCGTCTTTTCAGCTTCACGCTGTATCCCGTATATAGGCAGTGTAGGCTGAGGGAATATGACGTTCATTACTTTCCGGCGAACTTTCTGGGCATTACGTGTTAATCGCCACAAATTAGGATCGCGTTTTGCATTGTTACCAGAGCGAAGAAATGAAAAGAAATAATAAATAATTCCCGTTAGTGGAAATCGAACCTACAACCGTCTCGCTTATGCCATTCATCTAAAGCAAATCATATCACGTACAATTTAGTTTTCTTTTTTATTAACTTATCAAGATTTTGATTAATTGTCCTTATTAATTTGATATTTAGATGTTTGATGCCAGAACATGCATAAATTGCCAATTATTCATTTAAGTGATTTAAATAATTGAATATTAAACGTATATTTTTTTATCCCGGTAAATGATATAGCTTAACGAAACTTGTCAGTATGTAATTATATTTTTATTTACGATTTTTTTAGCGCCGCGAGTAGACACAGAGAACCTAGTGTTTCACTTTCCGCCGAAATTATTGCGTAATAATTGACGAAACTCAACGCCGCATTTTATCTTAACAGAGTGGGAAAATGAAAAAAAAAATCCGTCAAATGGAAATCGAAGTCACAACTACCATGTACACTGCTGTATTCCTAAAACAAATACTAACTTACCACCCAATATCCCAAGCGGAGTGAAACACCGGATGAGCGGACATAGCTCCCAAGCTGACTGGTACTCCGAAACCGAATTCAATCTTCACATCGTTGTCCCGTCTGTACCAAGAGCGGGAGTTGTCGATAGACGCTGACTTCATGTCGTTTGACATTTTTAAGGGATTTTATGTTATTTTTGATAGATTAAAATGTCTTAGATAAATTTTATGTATTTTCTCATAGCTGGTGCCTATAAATCTTTAAATGTGTAATGTTAGTTACGAATGTACATATACATACAATAATATGTGGACTCTCAAGAATTTAATATTTCTATAAGATCTCAATACTTAATACAATTTAGAGATGAATTTTAAACAAAACAGTATGTAAAAATATTAGTGAATCAGTAGCGAAAATATAAAAAAAGACAACAACAATGAAAACAATGAAAAACAAAACAAGTAATATAACAGAAAGATATATAACAGAAAGTTTACATAAATTATAATTGTATATCAATAAACTACACCAAAAAAAATAGAAATAAAATTACACATACACGTAAAACTATACAATTTAATATGGAATTACGTATTTATTACGAAACGCAGGTATTTCGTAGCGTAGAGGTATCTACGACGCTACGGTGCGAGCGCGACTGCGGCCGATGACCGGCGATGGCCTAATTGTACTGGCCGTTGTAAACGTATTTACCTTACTTCATATATTATATATGTATATATATATATATATGTACAACTGTCCATCCGTCTGTAATACGTCTCGCGTTATACGTATATCTATAAAGATTAGAATAATATTTATTTTTTCGTATATCCCGCATATAGCGTTCAACGTTTGCAGAGCGTGAAAATAAAAATAATTCCTTCCCCCCAAGTGAGAATCGAACCCGTAATCTTAATATTTAGCAGTCAGATCCTAATAATCCTCTAATTACATGCATATAAAAGATATGTTATGTTGAAGAAACTGAATTGCAAGAATATTAGAACATTTAATATAATCATTAAATGTCCTAAGTAGTGGTAGCGTTGTAGCAATGTTTTTTACATTAAGTTATCACGCTGTATCCCGCATGTAGCAGAGTAGATAACTCCACTTTTCACCGAAATTTAGGGGCATTCCGTGTTAAGTACAGGAATTTTGCACGCTTTGCCTTGTTACTAGAGAATACAATATTAATAAATAATAATTCATTTCCCTGAGTGGCAATCGAACCCACTGTCTTGTCCCCCGTACCGCGACTGACTTGAATGCAATAATAATGTTTATACACGCTACGTTATATCAGTGAAATCATAATAGATATTTATTTATTTTTAATTACGCGTTTTCCTCGTATTTTTGAAGTAGGTAAAATTTATCTACATAGTGTAAGACACTCCAAAGTAAGTCAACGTCACATTGAGTTACACTTAAAAATGTAAATTATGTTTAAAAATATAAAATGCTTCTTATAGAAACACGACCACACCTCTCTCTTATATTTTTAATCCTCTCTTAAATTTTTACTTCGTATTTAATTTATTCTATTATTTTTTTACTAAATTTCTAAGAACCTTAGTGGAATAACCGAATTACTTGTGGAGATTAAGCTTCTTATTAAAAATTAGATCGAGGTCATACAAACATCATCCAAAATTGAGCAGAAGGTCACTTAATACAATAATTACTTCAAGGAATAAAATGATATCAGCGTTTAGTCACGAAGAATAAAGAAAAGACAAAGATAAAAAGGTGGAGGATTTTCCCAAAAAAATAAAACGTAATTATAAATATATATATTTTTAAGAACAGCCATAATTATAAAAAAAACACTATAAAATGTATTTTTTTATGTAGATAAATTTTTACAAAATAATTTGTAAAAAAGTGTCTTTAATTTAATTTAATTTCTCAATAATCTCTTTTTTTATATGACAAGATTGTATCTTACTATTGAACCGCTATACCTATAGATAATGCAATAATTAACACAAAATAGTTTAATTTACTGGCAATACAAGCATTGGTCGTTTGCCCCATTATACTTTTCTCATAAGGTTTCAAATAAGGTAAATATTTCAACACCATATTTAACATCGGACCTCTTTCTAAAGATTTATTTTTTTCCCATTCTTTTAAATTATTCTGTAAGTTTATGTTTTCATTTGGTTGATTTCTTAACTCTCTTCGTACCTATAATGAAAAAAAGTTGATTTATTTTTATGTAAAAATTTATTTTTAAAATAAATTAATAAGCTTCACGCTGTATCCCGTACAAAGCAAGGTAGGCTGAGGAACCTAGTGTTAAGACACTCCGTTCCCCACTTTCTGCCGAATTCTGGAGGCATTGCGTGTTGAGTGGCAGTACTCATCGCTGCGCTTTGCCTCGACGAATCGAATGGAAATATAGTAAGTAAATATTTCATCCCCTCGAGTGGGAATTGACAAGTCGACCCACAACCAGTCGATTTTACAGTCACACTTTGAGCCCCTGCGCTACGACTGGCTTTATTGTTTAATATTAATTTATTTTCACGTAGAAAGATAATTTTGATTATTTAGTTTATTAATCTTTACGAAAGACACAACTGTGCGACTGTAAACGTGAGAGGTTGTAGGTTCGATTCCTATACGAGAAATTATGAAATATTCGAGTTAAATATTTGATTTTGGCCACTCAATATACAATGTCTCCCAGAAGTTCGGGGTAAACGGGGGCACACAGAGTGCCAGCGTGAAGATAACTTTTAATTTGATTTTGATTTATATTATACGGATTATGGGACATGACAACCAGGACATCGAAAAAATGCTTTACAACCATATTCTTAAAAGTATATATTTAATATAAATTATACCTTTCCTGAAGGCGTAGATTGTGATGACTGATTCTCCATTCGATTTAATGCTTCTTCTAACTGTCGTACGGTTTCCGCTGTGAATTGTGGTATGTAATATATTAATAAAACTAATACGATGTAAAATAACATATAGGAAATATAACTATATTTTTTAAGCTAGCATTGCAAAAAAGCATGTATAAAACTTAAACGTGAGAAAATATATGTATATTTTCTTAATATATAATGTCTCCAGTCCATTTTAAGTTAACAAAATTCATATTCTATACTTAAATTGGATAATATTAAACAATTACAATTCACAAGTATCAAAATCATCTTTTAAGCTGGAACTGAAATCCATGATAAAACAATATGTTGTTCATTACAAAAAACTTAAGTGATTTGCTTTTGTATGAGTAAGACTTACAATCATAAAATATATCATCGTCCAATGTCTTATTTAGAATTTTCATTATATTTAAATTTTGATCAAAATTATATAAATTTAAATCTTCAGTGCTCAAATTAAAATGTAATGAAGGTCCATCTTCCACTTTAATAATTTCACTGGCTAACTCAGTTTCTGTATGCTGTGTAGTTGTACTTTCTGTAAAAGAATTGTTTCTTCAATTATCTTCAAGTTGATCATATTTTTTTTACATTTTACGGTATTCAATTTCTAATTTATTCATTTTTATTGAATAATACATACATTGATTATAATAATTCGATTACTTTTATTAATACAAACTCTTAGATCTAAATATTGTACCGTATGAAGTCGTTGTTGTATTTACTCTTACTGTTGTATCTCTTGCATCAGTAAACTCATAATCGCCATAATCATAATCCTTGATAATCCTTGTTGTTTTTCTAACAACAGTGTCATCTGCAACATAATCAACATTGTAGCTTTGTTTTTCATATGACATATAAATATTTCGTTTTAAATGAAATATAACTTACTTAGAATTCTTTTATTATTGACTTCATTTAGATCTTCCATTTTATATGCTTTTGGACGTCCAACAAAATATCGTCTTTAAGGTTATTGGTTTGATCAATTTAGGTAATTTCATATGAAAATTTGTTTCTCATATTTAAAGTTGAAACATTATTCAAATTTAAGTCTCCAGTATTTGTTTTACCAAAATTTCTTTTTTGTACTAAATTATACGAAGGTGTTAAATGAATATTTTCCATAGTAGCTACAGCTAATTTGGTTAAATATATTTCATCAAGAACACCTAAGCCATCTACAGATGTATTCCTTTCGACTTCCATAATAGTGTTTAATAGTAAATGTTCTTCGAGCGTGATTTTGTTATCTTGATCGTATGTTTCATCCATATCGTATCCTGAAATATTATCTTGTGTTCTTTGAGAAAAAATATATGAAGAAGAATGAAGAATTTCTGTCCTAACTATTATTTCTCCAATAAGGTTTCCCCAACAATATGTTAAAAGCATGAAGGAAAAAAATTTAATCCACTTATAAGTACATGTACACATTTGCATCTTTATGAGTATAATATATATATTTTTACACTATATCTAATGAGTGAGGCAAAGAGGATCTATATCATCACTCCGTGTCACAACACTTCGTTTTGTCTAATCTCGGTTCAGAACTAAACACCACACTCTGTTTCGCTAGGGCGGAGATAGGTGGATGAAAATAAAAATAAAAGGTACTTAACCGAGAGAGAATCGAACTCACAATCATCAAACTTACAGTCTGACAAAACCTACGATGACCTCAAATTTTGATTATCAAAACTAGCAAACTTACGAAAATCACACAGTTCAGGCAAGTCGTCGTCTGGCAGAGAGCGTGACGGACACATGGTCGCGGGGGGCGCGCGCGCCCACACGGCGCGCCGCGGCGCCGGGCCGCGCGGCGCGAAGTTACACACTAGGCGTTGCACGGTACGAAGATGCCCGTGTTTTGGTATCTATGGGTGTTTAAGAATTTTTATTGCAAATTTCTAGTTACACACAAACCCTAAAGTTATATTTTTTTAAATAAATTTGATATAGTATTTTAAGTATTACATACCATAAAACTGGTTCTTCCACAGCCGACCATATAAGTCCACGACCAACTTAATTGTGCAAAATCTCCGTAATATTTAAAGTTATTTTTCGACCTAAAATCACGAGCGACAAGTAAAACCAAAAAAAGACAATAGAAACTTATACATATACAAAGTAAACGCTCTATGCTTGAAACAAAGGAGACAGAGGGAACCTAGTACCTTACACTCGGTTCCCCACTTCCTGCCGAATTTTTCAAGACATTACGTGTTTAGTGGCGGAACTCAACACCGGGCTTTTGCCTTGAAAAATATGAAAGCATAAATATCATAAATAAATAAATAATACTTCATCCCCTTGTGTGGGAATCGAACCCACAGCCCACAACACCTAACAGTCTCATCCTTGTAGCCAATTACTTATCAGCATATTAATTTTAATATCACAAACGTTATCTGTTACATATTAAAAAAAAAAAGAAAACAAAAGAATACGAAAACTCTGCGTTGAATAGCGAACGTCACCGTATTTCTGTTTAACCGGAACGGGGAAATGTAAATATTGTCCCGAGCTCGCATGGAACCCATAACCATCGCGGTAATAGTAAAACGCTATATACAACACTACTACGCCTATGAGTTCTCAGTTCTCAAAAAATTCGTATTGCAAGTATTTTTAATATAAATTATCTTACGGTATATACGATGTGATATTCCCTTTGTAATACACACTCTGCATATACCACATGTCGACCATAGTCTCCGGGCGAAGGCCTGGCGCTTCGCCCACAACTGATGCTATGCATTGCCCGACCGATATAGAGTCTAAATTGTTAGAAAAATAGATATTTTTTACGTTTACAAAGATTTTAATGTATAGGTGAACTATAATAAGCTTAATATACGATCGTATGAATGAATCGTTTCAAGATCGTGTCAAATCAGTCCTTTATTGTCCACCCAAAATTAAAAATGAGCAATCAATTGAGTAACGAAAGTCATACGTTTTGATCAAAATTATCCTCTAGCTTAGTCAGTAATGGTAAATCCCTTTGTTCTCCATTTTTTGCCCTCTTAAGCCTAAGAAATTTAGAGCAACATCGGGAAAATAACTAAATTATAAATAATCTCTCAATAATTAATTTCTATTTAAAAAAAACATCATACACAAATCGCGACATAGATCATGTTCTTCCGGCACTCTTGGTTCTTTACACTGATCTGCCCAGCGCTGTGCTTCCCGCGCCAGCTCTTCCACCCAACGCTACAAGTAAAAGACATAGTAGACTATTAGATAACGGCTACCCTATCATATACACGCGTTATATGGGGTACAGGGCAAAGGTGGTTTTTTTTTAATTTATCTTCACGGTTATTTATCCGTGTGGGAATTTGAGAAACTAGTGTTAAGACACTCCATTCCTCACCTACCTTTGAATTGTCACTCGAGGCATAGAATGTTAAGCACCAAAATTAAACACCACGCTTTGTCTCTATGCCAGAGTGAGAAAATGAAAGTATTAATTATTTAATTTGCCCGAATGAAAATTGAACCCACAACCGTCGCGTATTATAGTCGCGCGCTTGTGCTCCTACGTCAGAACGGCCTCATATCATTTTTATACGTTTTTTAAATTCATAGTTTCCTTTACTTTATCTGCGATTAACATTTTTATTAAATGATATATAGTTAAAATAATCATGATTTTTTATTGTACCTAAAGCGTACTCTAATATATTAGGCTTATATCGATACCAATATAAAACAATTTGGGTATACCAATTTCAACATATCTCCAGCAGTGGGCCATCCTCTCACACCTCTCGCTATATCACTACGCCGTTGATTCAATCGTGTTAATATTCTTAACTTTTCTTTAGATGATAATGTACTATTTATGTATCCCATACAAGAAGTGCTTGGACCTGACTGGTAAAAAATAAAAGTATTTTAAAATGTTATTTTGACCATTTTTTTTCAGCTGTATCTCGCAGTTAGCAAGGGACTGGAAGTATTGTCAAAACACTCCGTTCTCCGCTATTCGCTATTAGGCACATAGTACATACATAAATAAATAAATACTACACATACATACAATAAATAAATAAATACTATTCTACTGAACCTAATATTTTTTTTTATAAACATACTGACATTGTATGAAGACTAATATATAAATAAAAAAATTTAAGTATTCCCTTAAACAATAACTTCGGAAGAATTTTTATATGCAATATAAATAATAATTTACTATTTTATTTACAACTGTAGTAACTACACTATTTTTTTTTAGAAACAAACGTACGGGGTATCGACAAAATGTATGGGAATTTGTGTAATCGCACATTCTCGCGCCACAATAATTGATTGATCCATTACATTTTACGTTAATATATAAAATTATTAGAAATATTATAATATAGCGCATTTTATTAACACTGAATTTTGATAAACATCTTTCAAGCTTTGATAAAATTTTGACAGCAAATGTCAGAATAGACGAATAGGCAAAGACTGTTATATTTTGTGTCGAATTAAATGTAATATTTTTTTAGCTTCTCGCTGTATACCGCGTATAGCAGGGTAAGTAGAGCAGACCTGGGAACCTAGTGTTAAGAAACTTCTGTGTCCGCTTTCCGCTGAATTCTGGAGGCATTGCGTGTTAAGTGGCAGAAATTAACGCAACACGTTACTAGAAATAAAAATATTTCTCTGTGAAAGATTCTCTAAGTGAGAATAAAACTCTTGATTCTCACAATATAATATATTTTCTGAATTGTGAATCACAACGCAGCATTGTCTTTTTACCTGATATTTTTTCTATTCTCTATTAGAGTTAAAAAATAACAATAAAATATAAAAAAGATGTCTAAAGAAAACACAAATTAATAATAAAGATGACTTTTATTAGAATATACATTTTATTAAACATAAACACGCTAAGCGTAATCGATTATTTTGTGATTAGAAATTGTAAAAGATTACAACATATAAAATAGATTTTTGTAGAAGAAAAAAGTATGTATAAAATAATCATCACAGGTACGAAAGATATTAGCAATTAGTACTAAAAATGATATTAATAACATTTTTCTATGAAAACATTTGCAATATTTTAATATATTTGTTTGCGCAATAAGCGGTTAAAAATCTTGAGACGAATAATTGTCTATTCATATTAATTACATCTCCAAAAACTTAGGATTTTTTTTTTTATTTTTGCGTTACTATGTTATTTATAAAGAACAATTTTTTAATATCTTCACTGATTGAAACATTTAGGAAAATATACAAAAAAATATAAAAGTTACAAAAATTATAGTTATACCACCTTTATAAGTACAAATAAAATATGTTATAAGAAAAAAAACCTAAATATATTCAAATTACATTTATTATGGCGATTATAACTTATGATAGGATCTAAAGTTAAATATTTTTAATATGAACTATAGTTTATTTATTTATGACAGTTTTACGCCGTAAACTTCATATATAGCACGGTAGATAGTGTTAAAATATGGCCGAATTTTTGAGGTATTGCGTGTTAATTTGCAAAACTCAACGTCGCGCTTGATTTGTTAGCAGAGCGAGGAAATTAAAATAGGAAATATTTTCCGAGTGGAAATTGAATACAGAACTATCGCGTCCACTGCGATATGATGGTGCCGAAGTGTATTAATTATTATAAAAAATCGACATTTATATAAATAATCTGTTTAACATCTAAAACAACTACTCTAACACAACCCACATAAATATTTTTTTCTTATTTGAAATTCATTACATTTAAACTTATGAAAAATATTGAAACAAAGGACAAAAATGTAACAGACAAAAACAGAAAATAGAACATAGGTTCCTTGTCGTTTTATTTTTATACAAAATTTCAATATTTTTATTTATATTCACAAATACATAATTTTTATTCATTTTTGTTTATAAATTCTTCATTATCCTCATTTTTTGGTAAATAATACATGGAGTCAATGAAATATTTAGTAATGTCGGATACAAGGCTCCTATCTGGAATGCTCTGAGCCACACCGTATATGGCCATCTGCAAATTTAATTACAAAAATATTATAAATTATAAATCTATACATGTAATGAAACTGTAATTCATTTAGTTGTTTTCTACATATGCATAATGTACAACAATATTTTATTGGGGGCATTTACTAATGTAATAGAACCTAAACAGCTATTTTTAATGATAGGTTTTGTCATTTTTCTATGCGTTTCTGCACTCTTATCTAAAGAAATGTCAATTTACTATATAGAATAGGTATTGAATTGATCTAAATGTTGGTGTCCAGGGTTTAACAATGAAATAGCTACGTGCCTTCCCGTCGACGGGCGCGCCCCCGAGGCGGCGGCACAGCGCGGCGGCGTCGCGCACGTCGGCCGCCAGGCGCGCCGCCGCGCCGCCGCGCGCGTGCGCGTGCGTCACCGCCACGTGCAGCCTGCGAGTTTTTAAAGTTAGTTATTTCAATTTGGGAGGATTGAACCCACAACTATCACCCTCAAACATACACAAACAGCCAAACCTTAACTATTATACTTATTTTTCTCAACTTACCCGGATGGAAATTGCAATGCGTTCAAGCTCCATCCCTTTTCATGTAGTTTTTCTCCCATTTTGAATATATCAAATTGTTTAGATCCAAAAGCTACGACGGTGGTGGCCGGCTTACCAAATATGTATAAACCTTCTATTTTACGTATCCTGGAAAAAAAAATAGATTTGTACAAATTTACATTTAAGTCATTATTAAGTATTGTAATATTTTCTCTTAGCATAGTAAAAAAATGTTGTTTTCTTTTTTCAACTCCCAGGAGCTTAAAAATCCGTTTTTAATAGATCTTTCTTGGATCATGGCTAACAACACTCTCAATTAAGTTACCTTTCAAAAAAAATCACGTCAAACTTTTATCACCCCTCTTTTGTCGCTGGAGATCAAAAAGTGTTTAATTTATTTACTTTACGAATAAATTAAAATAATTATTCATAATTAATTGATTAAATGTAAAAGAATTAAAGTTATAATAATATTTACTATTCAAATTTTTTTAAATATGCTGTCAATATTCTAAGAATCATTTTGGGAGGTCTTACGTAATTACCTATAATTTATAATATTTAGGCCAAATTATCAAAATAATTATATTTTTTTTAGTAAAAAAACAAATGAAATGAGTAACATCATAAAAAGTCCATATTAACGCTACTACGCAACGAAAGTAGTTCAGATCCTGTAAATATAATTGTATAAAAAATAATAATTTATAACAATTTTGAATAGATTCTTATAAAAGCCGCGTATTAGCAGAATTTTCCGAATTGGTAGTCTAGTTTTGTAGGAATATATAATAAATATATTGACATATTATTCAAATAAAAAATATATTTCAATTTTGATTCTATAACGCTTACCAATAACTTTGGATACATTTTTTATATTATAAATATTCATTTTAAAATACATATTTGAATACTCACTCGTCCTCTAAATATCTGGCAGTTTTAACAATTTCACGCGTCATAGTGACGTATCTGTCCATTCCCACGTACATCATGGTCGCCCAGCACGCGGCTATGAGACCGCCCGCCCTACTTCCTGTTAAATTAAAAAATTAATTAGTTTCACGCTGTATCCCGAATACAGCGTGGTAGGCACAGGGAACCAACCAACCAAACCAATGAATTTTCCGAGGGATTGTGGATTGAGTGGCGTTGAGGGATTGTGTAGAGAGTGTACTTTGTGCCCCTGCACTACGACCGTATTTTACATAAAAACATCTTAAATTTAGAAATATTTATTAACTGTACAATAAAAAAAATCATTGAAATCCATTCGATAATTAATAGGTTTCCTCTGCCTTCCCTCCTGTGTGCGGGATACGGCGTGAAGCAGACTTATTTCATTTCATTTATAACAATCCATATGGGTAACTTCCATCAGCTGTAACATTTTATACTTTTCGATAACAAGTTATGAATAGAAATATTACAGAAAGGGTCACATACGCCACACGTGGTATGTAAGATATACAGGCTTTTCTTCTCTTTCACGCCGTATTTCGCATAGCACGGTAGGTAGAAGCCTAGTGTCTAGACACTTCGCTTCCCACTTTCCGCGGAATTCTGAACGCATTGCATATTGGCAGAACTCATCATCGCGCTTTGCCTCGACACCAGATCAAAGTAATTAAGATATGAAATATTTGATTTCCTCGAGTGGGCATCGAACCCACAAGTAGTCACGCGCACAACAACGCACGCGTACCGTTGACGGTGGGCGAGCCGTACACGCCGCCGGGCCACTCCGTGCTCACGGTGTACTGCGCGTGGCGGTACTCCGCCTTGCGGTACACCACCACCGACGTGCCCTTCGGCGCGTACCCGTACTGGGGACGAAGCAAAAATTAAATTAAATATAAAATAATATATAAAGTAGGCAGAATCTAGTGCACAACACTTTGTTCCCTATGAACCGCCGGATTTCTTCAATATTACATCTTGTCACCAGAGCGAGGAAATTATATTATTAAAAGTGTATTCTCCAGGATTATTGAACCATCTAATTCAAAAATAAAGCGTACCTTATGAGTATCAGCAAACATACTACAAGCACCAGGCAAACAAAAGTCAAAAGGAGGATACCACAAGTTGTTACTCAGTTCAAAATTAGAATGCACCTTGTGAGTATCAGCCGAGATACTACAAACACCAGGCAAACAGAAGTCAAAAGAAGGTTATACCACAAGTTGTTACTCAGTTCAAAATTAGAATGCACCTTGTGAGTATCAGCCGAGATACTGCAAACACCAGGCAAAGAGAAGTCGAAAGGAGGTAGGTCGTATCCGGCACGCGGCATGAACGCCGTGATGAAGCCCCCTAGGCATGCATCCACGTGCAGCGGCACGCCGTACTCCAGCGCTATGTCGGACAACGCGGCTATGTCGTCCATCGTGCCGTAGGGGAAATTGGGCGCTGAGCCTACTATCTGGAAAAAAGATGGGAAAAAAGAATTGATTAAAGAAACTTTTTAGAAAACAAATAATAAAAGAACTTTTATTTGATACCCATATGAGGTCGTATTTGTGAAAAAAAAAGTCGCCCATTTTGGATAGACAACAAATTTGGTTATATGTAATTTCATTGTCATCAGAACTGAAGTCGTAATCCATTTCAGCTGCTAACTACTAACACGCATACTAACATAACAAGTAAAATAAAAGTTTTAAATGATTATTAATACTACTCGACATTTTATGTTTAATATATAGGTTTATGTAAATAATAAGACAAACATCACTTTATCCTTTAATTAGAGATAAACCAAATAATGTATAAAGATTAGATACCACGACAGCCAATTGTAATAAAAAAATAAAATGTAAATTATATTCTTCTATGAGGACTTCCTGCCGACTGTTAACGCGACGGTTGTGGAATCGATACCCACTCGGGGAATAAAATACCTATTTGATAGTTTGAATTTGAATTTAAAGAATTCGGCGGTATTTGACGTTCCAACCAAAATGAAAATATTTTTCATTCAATTAGGCCATTAGAAAGTACTTTTGAATCAAGTTACAAAGAAATATCAGTAGTGTCAGTTATACAGAACAGTAACACTTTTGCCGGTCAAACAAGATGGTAAGGTTAATACCTTAATCATCATTACCATCAAAACATCTTTATAATCTAATATCTTTATCAAATACATGGCTTCAATGATAATCAAATAAAAACTATAGCTTATCTTAAAACACAGACTTAATTAAATAATTATATAATACAATATTTAAAAAAAAATAACATTATTCAAATTATACTGAACACTAATATTTATTAAAAACGTACAATAATTTTACGTAGCGGGATTCGAACCTGCTTGCTGCCTTTGAATATTTTCTGAGATTTGCACATTCTACTTCAGCTACGTTCCAATTTTTATATATCTCTTACTGTTTTAATTACACATGTTATGACCACAGTAATCGATAATCATATAAAATAAGCAACTCACCAAGCAGGTCCTTCTACCGATAGCTCGTTTCACAGCATCCAGATCCACTGTAAAAGTTTCCTTGGACACTGGCACCGTTACTATGGAAATGTTCAAATACTGCGCCGCTTTATCGAAAGCTGTGTGAGCGGTGGTCGGCAGGACCATTTGAGGGTTACTAATGCCTTTACTATAGGCCAAATCCCTGAAAGCCTTGCACGCCATCATTATGGATTCTGTACCACCTGTTGTCACCTGAAGGATAGATATAAGGAAAAAACAAGACTATTAATAAATGAAAAATACGATTAAAATGTTTAATTTACGCGATCTCCACCTAACAATAATATTTGACTAAGAAAAGTTGCCGTCGTGGCGTATTGTAACAGTGTAAACAGTAAACGCGACGGTTGTGGGTTCGATCCCCACCCGGGGTATTATTTATGTGTTCATTTCCTAGTGTGGCGGAGGAAAGCCGGGTAGGCCGTACCTGTAATTTTAGTTATAACAAAATTTGTTCCGAAAAATTAAAAAACGCTAAGCAATTTCAATTAGTAGTAATAATTGAAACTATTTACTTTAACAGAGTGTCTTAATCTCTGTCTACCATAACATTATAGACACATTTTGCCGTGATTCTACTTGTAATAAAATCTTTAAATGAAAAAGATTTTTTTTTTATTAAGGAGTAGGATTTGAAACCTATGCTTCTTGGAATTTATGTCTTATTGTTGTTATATTACGATCTTCAGCTTCGGTCAGTTGTGGTATTTGATATTAATTTAAGTTTGATACCTCCACACGATCTTGAAATAAATGATCGAGACTGTCTATTAAATGACAATAGGTAGAAATAAACAAAATTATAAGGAAAATGTGTTTAGAAATGATGAGATATTTGAATGACTTGCGTGTTTCGCTAAATGAAGGTCACAATATGTCTCTTTGACCAGCAAAAAATATATATATCTTTTCTTGCTAAAACCTAAAAAGAAAGATATAATGACAATCTATTTAAAAAAATAACCTCATCTTATTTGACTTAATAACCTCATCTTATTTGACCTCATCTTATTTATCTTATTTGAAAAAAATTGTGACACTTACCGTTCCACAACACTCGTCGTCACCATGGAACAGATTGATCGTCATTCTAACGATCTCAGCCTCCATTTTGTTTATACCGGGGAAAACATCGGCGTGCAACGGATTCGTATACGCAGTATGAGAATAGGCATCGCAAGCCACTTTGCTTATATCGTCGTCCAGATGGTACACCGCACCAGATACATTACCGCCTTTCCAATCGTATGAACCTGTAATATTTGTATCAGTAACTGTTTACTTGATCTATATATTTAGCGCTAAAAAAAAATTAACGTAGCCGTTAAATTTCTACCAAACACAACTAACAACTGTCGTGGCTCAGTGGAACAGCGTGGGACTGTAAGCGCAGCGGCTGTGAATTCGGTCTCCGCTTGGGGGAGCAATTGTATTTACATTTCCCCTATCTGATAAGGAAACCCCATACATTTAGAGTTGAGTTCTGCTATCTGAAACGCAGTCTTCGAAAATTTGGTAGAAGGTAAGGAACGGAATAGTCCGTGTGAAGTGGGAAGATTGCCGCCTTTGTACATATTTTGTTCTAAAAAGTGATGTAATCAATCTGTATAAATGTGCAATAAAGACTTTTTATCTTATCTTATAGCTTCACTCCAGGCACTTCGGTCCATGTGCTTTTCCTGCTATGTAGGGATAAGGTAATTCATAGTAAAATAGTAGAAACCAAGCCATATGAGCAAATTATTAAGATGGTCCAAATTGGATAATGATTTACTTTTGCTTTACGGTATATCCCTCAGGATATAGCAGAGTAGGTGAAGGGAACCAAGGAACTGAGTGAGACAAAAGACCTTTTCATTAAAACATGACACTTCTTTCCCATTAAAATATGATGAGTGGCGAAATTTAACGCCGCAATTTGCCATATCATATAATATATAGGAAACAATGAAAGCAAGCAAGCAGATATATTTATATCAATCTAAACTTGAGCATCAACTTTGAAGTTAATGCTTTGAATAATATAGGTACATTAAAACTAATTAATATAACAATGTAATTGAAATCTAACAAAAGCGCTTACCCAAAGCAAGATGGCGTTCAATCTCCTGGGCCACCTGTTCCGCATCTAAGCCCGTTTCCGGTAACTCTCTATACACGGCCATACCGGATAACCGTTTCGTTACATCCTTTCTGAAATCACGTTTTATTTCGGACATCTTCTCCTCTATTTTACGTCGTACTATAGGCATTTGACGGAGCCATCTGAAAAATTCTTTGCGTAGTCGCACTGTGACACCTGGTAAAAAAGAAAACTATATAATTAAATAAAGTCTCCGTATCCGTAACTTTTTTGATGGATTTTTAACTTATTTCATTTTTTATATCAATCTAAACAATACAAAACTTATAATCATTGCATACATGTCAAAAAATTACATTTTTCATTACACTATATTGTAAAAGTAGTAAGGAAAATGCACTAAAGTACTTTAATATTATTGAAATACAAGGCTTGTATGATTATTTATATGATGCAAGTCATTGTTAGCACATATGTAACACGATATGTGCATAAAAACAGATACAAGGTTGATTTTATATGTATATTGGTTTTAATTCATACTAATTACCTTCAATTTAACAATTTGTAAAATGATTCTATTTATGTTACAAACAGTTTGCTCTTTTCTTATTGAATTTTGTGATTTGTAAACTTATCATATTAAAAAAACATATATAAACAAGACTTGAACCTGCACCTCTTGAATACTTTCCAACCACTCTTCCCACTAAGCCATATGTTTTGAATAAGAATTAAAATTGTTATAGGCTTGTCACAAATTATAGTACAACTTTCATTTCAAATGGTATAACTTTTCTAAAATATGTTTTTCCATAGTGTGGAATATCACTTAAAAAGATTTTTGAATTTATTTAATACTATTTCAAAAACACATTTATATTATATATAAAGTCTACTGGTCCCAAATTATCTTATATTAATAACAGTTGTTGCATAATAATTATCAAGTAGGTATTTAACCATAACTGTTATATTAAAGTTTATAATTAAATTAACACAATGATTTATGACATGTAAATAGATTTTTTTTTATTTATTTACGCAGAGTTAGAACTAGAACAAAAAAACTTACTCTCTCTAGCATTATATAGACTGTGAGCCCAAACTATTGCTAGTACAGAGGAGGCAGTCATGGTCACGATCTGCCATGGTTCCTTCCCTTCAAAGAATTTATTCACGGCTTTTAGAGGCTGCGGACGTTCACTCATATCTATAATACAAAAAATAAAAAAATATTATGCTATAAATATACATAAACATTATCTTTTTTTAGGTTTGTCACACAGAACACAGTTAATTTCTACAGAAAGATGTCTATATTTACTTTGTTTTCATTTTAGCAAAATTAATATGAACTAAATATTATATTCTCAAATAACTAGAATATCTAGAATTTTCTTAAAAAAATTTTGCACCTTCAAAAAAAATTGGTCAAGGAAAAAAGTATTATTTTACACTCACTTGCTCACACTTTAAAAAATATTTAAATTAAATAAAGATTTTATCACAACTATTAGTTTTTTCTAATTCCCGATCAATTATATTACAAACATAACACTATCAATAAATTATCTCAAAATTATCTTTAAAAATATGTACGGTATATTAAGTTCACACTCATATTATTATTATTTTTCTTACGTAGTAATTAAAACAATGGAATTATCGAATCCGCGTACAAATTACAAACGTCAAGTGATAAGAATAAATTGATACTACCATAGATAATAAAGTGTAGATCAAGGAACATAGTATCTCAGAGGCTACACTTAAATATAGATTAGTTATAAACTTTATGTTATTTGTTTGTGTTAAGATCTAGAACTGGAACATAATTATGTATGTATGTATGTGTGTATGTATGTATGTATGTATTTATATATGTAGTTACTTTTGTGTGTGTTTATATATTATTTATACATTGGGTATTGTTCACACCCTACTCACTATTTATTTATTTATTTTGCTATTTCCAACGCCTTAAGGTTGCCTGGAAGAAATCGCTATTTCAGCGATAAGGTCGCCTATTGTACTTGTTCTTATATTTGTAAAGTACTATTTCTTTTTTTGGGTGTACAATAAAGAATTTATTATTATTATTTATTATTATTAATTTACTGCAATTGGCTTCATCAGTGGTACTATACAATTGTTAAATTTTTTATTTGAATTATTTTCGTGATTAATCAACATTATCATTTTCAAGCTTTTTAAAATATATTAAATTTGTTCTTAGTTTCTTTTACCCTATTATAATTTTAATTTCTATTTTATAAATACATTCTCTTGCATACTTTTATTCACTTGACTACATTTGATAATGACAATTCGTGGTATTTTGCTTTTGACCTCAAATTTTTGTCGTCAAATGCAAAACAACATGAATTGTCATAGCCAAATGTCAATTGTTAAATTAGTTTAGTTTCAGAAACATATTTCAAAAAATAAGTTAATATTGACGTAAAATTATTGAATATATGATTTACTGCTTAATAATTAAGAACAATGGCTGAATCCCCAAAAGATAGCGAAAATCCTCTTAACATAGATGGAAGTAGTTTTAATTCAGAAATGTATTTAGATTGTCTTTTAAAATGTGCTACACTCAGGCAAGTGATGGACAAAGAAGCTGAAGTGGTTACACAAAGTCAATATTTACAATCTGAAATGCAAACTTTAGTTTACGAAAATTACAATAAATTTATTTCGGCTACGGAAACTGTACGAAAAATGCGATCTGACTTTCAAATAATGCAAGAAGAGATGAATAAACTCAGTGAAAATATAAATAATATAACTGCATTTAGTTCTAAAATATCAGATAATCTAAAGGATAGTGGAAATACAGTAAACAGATTATGTAGCACTCGACAACTGCTGGATAAATTACAGTTTGTTTTTTTACTGCCTTCTCAATTGAACAAAGCTGTGCAAGAAAATAGATATGTTGATGCAGTCAATGATTATACACATGCCCAGAGAGTTTTACAAAAATATGGAAACCAGCCCTCTTTTCAGAGTATTCAATCAGAATGTTCTGAAATAATATGTGATTTAAAAAAAACTTTACATCAAAGAATTCTAAATCCTGACACTTCTGCATCCGAGTTAGCTGAAAGCGTGGGCTTGTTACGACAGTTACAAGAAACTGATTCCTCATTACAGGATATATTTTTAACCTGTGCTGAAGGTCGCTTGAATCAACATTTAAAAAACCTACATTCTATTGTTGACAGTTCAGATATATTAGAATGGGTAGAGAAATGCAATAATACTTTACTGGCTGACTTAGGTATTGTAATTTCTTGCTACCATGATATATTTCAAGACAAGGAAAATATTAATCTTCCAGAATTTGCTGATAAAGTCATGACTCAAGTATTTAATCTCTTTGAAAATGTTGTCAAAAAACCTGAAAATATTGGAACAGAAATTTTGATTAGAGGATTGGATAAATTCTTCAGGAAATTACAAGCTATGTCTGAAATCATCTTGAGTGATTCTGTTTCTAATAAAGCTTTAGATGTTGTAATACAATGTATAAATCATAAGGCCACTGTACAATATCAATCAATACAGACACAATTTAAAGAAAATTTAATGAGAATCAGGCAGTCACTTGCCAGTAAAGGTACTGAAAGCATAGATCTTAAAGACATCTTGAACTCATTGCAAATTCATTTAATGCAAAAAGTACAAGCTTCTCTATTAGATTTAATGGCATTCCTCCAAAATAAACTATCCTTTGGACTAAAAGTGTGGTGTGGAAAGGCTGTAGCAGATGCATGTTGGACAGTGATCTCTGAAACTTTGATCAATCTATCCGACATGGTTAAAAACTTAGCTTCCTTCCAGACATCTAATAACATTCCATTTGAACTGCTACTAATATTAGCAAAACTATGTCTTGAAATGCAAGACAATGGAGTGGCTACATTACATAATCATTTATTAAAATTACTAGAAGAATCTGCACCGGGGCTAACCATGGATAAAAAAGATACTAGCAATATAATGGTTAATTTGTCAACTGCTGCCCAAACTGCGTTAGATTCAGAAGTTGTATTTATTGGCCAGACTGCAGCTCAAATGCTAAGAGTGTCTGTTTTAGCCCGAGATTGGTTAAGAGCACCAGAGCCGAGAGGTCCTAGGGCAGTATGTAGAAGAGTAGTGGAAACTCTTGCTAGTGCCGACAGTGCGGCTTCCCAATTATTCCCGACTAGTGTAAAACCATCAAGTGATTCAAGTCGACGGACCATATGGTCTCGAGCTCCTTCATCGTTCTCACCAATAAACAGAATATTCTCAGAACGAATCGAAGTATTTAGTCCGGCTGGTGCCGACAGGGCAGCATTGTCAAATGGAGCTTTAAAAGTCGCATTAAAATCATTAGTAGAATGCGTTAGGTTACGCACTTTTAGTCGTCATGGCTTACAACAATTGCAAGTTGACGTACATTTTCTTCAACAGAGATTGTCGTGTATGGGAAATGATGAAAGGTTATTGAACGCATTGTTAGAGGATGCGCTCGCATCTGCTCAGATACGGTGTGTCGATCCACAATTAATGGAACCCAGTATTGTCGATATTATTTGTGAAAGAGGTTAAATTTATGTAAAATAATGGATCGCATCTGTATTGATAATTATAGATATAAAGAATTTGTTGGGTTGCACGCACTAAACTCAGGAACTACTTTTTTGAATTTGAATTATAAAATAAAATGAGAAAGTATTATTATATCACGTTAATCAATTTAATGGTTTCCACAGTACTTGCGGTCTGAATGGCCGCGGGTACTTAAAAGCTAGAAGAATGTAAGAATAAATAATATATGTATAAATGAATGTTCTACATTATATAATGAAAACAATGTATGAATGTAATTATTTATTGTCAAAAATTACTACAAATTATATCTCTTACAACATACACAACACAGAATATTTTATTAATAAAACACCATTTAACTATGAAACTTTAAAGTAAACAGCACATTTATTTTATGACATTATAACCCATCAATGAAAATTGCATATTAAAAATAATTATATCATCTACATATATAAAATCTATGTTAAATGCTTAATCATTTTAAAAGACACTACTCTTTACTCTAATAACATAAATTGTTAGTCACGAGAATAGAATAAACATATCAATTAAAATTAAAAACAGTATATATTATTACCATTATAAACATTTTTTTTTATGTTGGTCGATTTTAGAAAACTAAGAAGGGTTAAGAGTTGCTACCGTGTGGTCGATTGTATTTCCTATTCAACATGTTTATATTATGAGTCCCAAAATACAACTTCGTTTATAATATACTTTATATATTAAAATCATTCATATGTAGGGTTTAAAAGTCTAAAAGATGAATTTAGATCCTTACTACCCTAATAGACTACGAAGCATTTGAGTACTTTCTGAAGGTAAGCTCCATTATTTGCTATAAGATAGTAAATTTCACAATTCCTCCAAAAAATAACATATTTTTTTAAGCTCTTGACATCTCAACTTATGATCAATACATCACATATACAAAACGAAAATTCCGATATGTCTATTTTATGTGCAAAATTTTACCCTGGACTTTCAAAATCGTCTCGATATTTATTCATTTATTAATTTTAGGATAATGTTTTTGTTTATTTTCTTATAAAAATTTCACACTTTTTGAATAGTGGGCAAATTCGAATCATTGTTTTAGGACTAACAACTCTTATTAATTTAATCTGTCATTGATTGCTCTACATTTATTTTTAATATTTATGAGATTGTGCATTAAAACTAAATCAGGGCTAGTGTTGCCAATCACTTCCCAAAACTCCCACAAAAGATTTTAGTCATGTTTTCCTACAACACCAAAGTTAATAAATTTCCAAAATTTGGTTAAGTACAATCGGAAGCCAATTTTTATCACAATTTAATTATCAACACATATGGCAACACCAACCATAAACTTATTCATTAAAAATGTAGAGATCTAATCGAGAAAGTCAATGAAATAAAATTTGAAAGTAAAATTAGCACTAGCCTTGCTTGTTAGAAGGCCTTAATGGTAACAAAGTGGACTTGCTATTCGAAATCGTAGTTTCAGTATATCATTATTATTTTATATATTTTCTCATAAAACAGACGTTTATATTTAACTACTACAAATGTCATACGTTAACTAAAAATACATGTCTAAGGCCGATGTTAAAGTATATATATATTTTTTTATAAAAAAAGTGTAAATTAGTATACACATAAAAGTTTCAACATTTTATGAATATACAACAATTTGATTTTTTTTGGTATACAAATTCAAAAGTTATATTATAAAATATTTAAATATACTCCATTTAAAATAACATTGAAGTATAATTTAAAATTCAATATTTCAGTAAGAAATAATAAACTTTAATTAAAATATTAGTGGCCATATTGTTTGTGCAGCATCTTAAAATACACAACAGTTAAATTAAAGCTGCACTGCATTAAAGAAATTAAAACGGTTTTTAAACTTTTCCGTAATTCCGTATGTAGGAGGGTAGGCAGAGGTGACCAAAATTAACACTTTGTTCCTCACATATGACCCAAATTTGCACGAATCTCGATGCCGCACTTTGTTTTGTTACCAGAGTGAAGTAATAAAAATAATTCCCGAGTGGGAATCGAACCAGTAACCGTCGCTTTTGTAATTACACAATATGCTGCTGCGGCTACCACAACGGCCTCAAGAGGATGTTATACTTAAACTAATAAAAAATATAAATAATTAATCTTTCACATATATATAATCTATATCTAGAACAAATTGACAAAATATATACCTATATAATATGATTCTTAAGTCTGCAAATTTACATATAGACACCGATATAGACATAGCTAGGGTTTTATTATGATACTAATGAGAGGAAATCCCTCATATAGACAATTCATTTATAAATATTCTAAGGTTCTTGCCCTAGCTACTTCTATGTAAAATAACGTTCAAATCACGTTATAAATAATCTTTTTGGTGTTTTTAAACATGCCGAAATAGGAAAAATATGTATATTTATTAAACAATGGTCCGTTTGTTACATCATTGTGAGCGCTTGTGATGCGTGATTACATCTACATACTAGCGTCCCCTATTCTAATCTAGCCTTTCGTAAATATTCAGAAATCCCACATGCGTAGCCAGGAATAACCTATTTAGGCACTATAGAAATCACTTCACTTTATTTACGTCTCTGTTTAGTGGTAACAAGTTCAAAACCTGTCCACAAACCTAAAAGTTTAACATTGACGATAGTTTACGTGCCACCCAACTACGCCTCCTCATCTCAGTCAACTTACCAAAATTACTTTTTTAACTTATCTACGATCTTTCTCATCTTGTCCGGTACGGGGACTCCCCTGTTCGCGGAACTCCTAAGCTTTTTGCCAACGAATTCTAAATTTGGGGCATCACTAGCACTTTTTTCACTCGCACTTGACTTTGTAATAGGAGTTTTAGGTTTAGGTTTATTCAAGGTAATATTAGTTTTGAGCTTTTTTTGAACGGTTGTCTGTTTGGGTTTTGCCCTCGGGGGGACAGCCCTGGGCGGGGAAGGGGAATGGGGTGGTGGCGAACGTCGTCGTCGTATCCGAGGGGGTGTATGCGCGAGGGTTGTATGTCGAGAAAGTAGTGCTGCACTACTGAACAACTGTCCGCAGTCACACCGGTGTTCGATCTCTGTTGTGCCTGTAATGTTGCGCAAATAATTACACATATTTACTTAAGCTTCATAGTTTGATTTTTTAGCTTCACATTGTAGGCAGTATGGCAGTATAATAGCAGTGTATACAGAGGGAACTAAGAGAGTCCTTTCGGCCGTTCCCCACTTATCGCCAAAAATTCAAGATGTTGCGTGTTGAGCGGCGTAATTAAATATCGTCATTTGTCTTGTTACCAGAGCGAGAACATCAAAATAATCAATTCACGCGAAAGGACAACGATCTCTTGATTTCGGGCGAAAGAGAACCTAGTATTTTGAAACTATGATTACTGCTTAACCTATTACATGCGGGATACAGTGTGAACTTAATAATAAACAATACTTACGCTTTTTAGTGTTATTAATGGGCGTAGCTATTTTGTGCTTCCCTATTGATTTTCTCTTTGTAATTCCACCGAGTGATTTCCGTTTGTCAGCCAATGTCTTTTTAACTTTTTTCTCCACATTTTCCACTTCATCCTTCTCTGATTTTGGGAATGAATATTTTACATCACTATCGTCAGAATCTATGGGCGATAATGGTTTTGCGACGGCAATCTTTAATTTTTTCTCAACCGCGAGAGAATTAATGGGCCGGGCTTCTATTGCCTTCGCTTTTAATCGCGGTATTTTCGGCGGATGTTGTAATGAAATTCTTCGTTTCATTAGGTCTTTTGAGTTAGGTCGTTCTATTTGCAGTGAATTTCGTTTTTTGGCATTCACTTTCATAAATAGTTTGCTTTCGGTGCTTTCTTCTCCTTTAAAATTTGGATTCAGCATGTATCGTATTTCATCTTCGTCTGTAGATTCCAAATGAGTCGCTTCGTCGACAACTGGAAGCGGGGCGTTTATAGATTTTTGTCGTTTAGTAACAGTTGCACTACTTTTTTCTTTTGACATTGTTCGCTTTTTAGGCACAGGGCTATCAGAAGTAGTTATTATATTCTTCACTTGTTCGATTTTTTTTATTTTAATTGGTATTTCGCAATCGTCAAGATCAGTGTTTGCTTTTTCAGTTTCAGTGTGGCTTCTTTTTGCTGGTTTTAATTCTTTTTCACTCGGTTTTCTCTCCGTGGAACTGTTCTTTCTTTCTAATTTATCTGCACTTTCTGTTTCTTTTTCAATTATAACTGGCGGTTTTTCTTTTTCTGTAATTTCCACATTTTCAGTTTTTAATAGCACAGTATCACAGATTTTTATTTCATCGTTTGGTTTGTTATATTCTTCATCACTTGGTTTATTAGATTCTTCATCTTTCGTATCATCGGTTATAGGTTCTTCTGCATCTGTAGTTTCTTTGTTTTCATTTTGCTTTGCTGCTTGTTTAGCTGCTGATTGTTTCTTTTTTCTTAAGCAAATGACTGTATGCTTATTCAAAGAATGTTCATTAGGGAAGACCATGTAGCAAAGAGAACACTCATGAATGATATCTTTAGTTGACAGTGAGCTCTTTACGCTCTTATCATCAGACTTTTCAGAGCTAGTTTCTAAATGTTGATCTTTATGTTCCAAATAATCCTGTAGCTTTTTAAAAATCTTCTTACACTTATCACAATTATATGTTGCTAGTTTATTAGTAATTTCATTGGAACTTTGTGTATTAGCACCTTTTTTGTTAATACCATCATGTGTTTCTCTGTGCTCTACGAGATGATGTAATTTTCTAAATGATTTGTCGCAAGGTTCACATCGAAAACCTGCACTGGTATCATCAGCTTGTTTCGAATCGGAAGGATTTTTCAATGGTTTATTATCACGTTGCTCAGAAGAACTTTTTCTCAATGACCTATGACTTATTGAAGTCGGATTATGTCGGATAATTCTATGCTGAACTAAGAGGTGAAGTTTTCGAAATTCTTTTTCACAAACTTCGCAACTAAAAACAGATCTACTTGTTGCCTGTTCTTCACTTTCCTGATTCCTAATCTCTTTTTTGTGCTGCAATTTGTGGTTCACTAAATATGATAGCTGTCTGAATGTTTTTCCACAGAATTCACAAGTTAGATTATTTGATCTACTAAAATGACTCTTTGCTGTTGTTATAGTTTTCTTGGCTTCTGGAACTTTTGATTTTTGCAAATTCTTTTCTATTCTATCTTTCAATGGCGTATCATCAATTATTATGACATCTTCATTATCATTTATAGTTTTAGAAATTTTATAATTCGTTTTGCGACGTCTAACAATTTCTTCCTCATCGTCCGTAGTATCTATATCACTATCTATCGATTTCATCTCAGAGTCACATGAATCATCTCGTCTGTACCTTCTCGGACTTCTCTTATCAGAGTCAGATCTATTGGGAGAAGGGCCAGTACAATGCTTAACATGTTTGAATACTACATTTTCGGACCTAAACAGTTTTGTACAAATTGGACAAACTATGTTTTCATTAATTTTTCCCATTGTCCAATTTTCTTTCACAATTTCCCCGTCACTGCTTTCATCTGAATCTGTGTAATTATCTAGTTCTTTCTTTGGAGGTTTTGCATCTATTAAGCGCGGTTTTTTCTGAGGACTAGGAACTTTGTTTCCTTCATGTCCTGACTCAGGCAACGGATATTTCCTTGGACGACCTCTCCCTCTTTTAACAGGGGTAGTAACAGAACTATCTGTTGAACGAACACTTGATAAAGAGTTATTATGTTCCGATTGATTTTCAATTAATTCTGCCGCTTTAACTAAATTATCCAACGCAGATATAGCGACCGTATGATTTGTATACGTTTCGCTGACAATTTCAGGTTCCTTGATAGGGATTTTCAATGTTTCTTGGGAATTTGAAGTTTTATCTTCAATAACGTTGCGATTCAGTAAGTAGTTTTTCTTTGGCACGATACTCTTAGTTATTTTCTCACTCTTATCTTCTAATTTTCGTTTCTTTTTAGGTGACGTTTCAATTCCTAAATCACTAGGCTCAATTAATTCTAATTCGGGTTCTTCAACGGGAGTCAACACTTGCTTTCTTTGATGTTTACTTTTCGATTTTGTATCATCTGTTCTTATTTCCAAATTAGATTCCACTACATCAGAATCAAGAGATTCAGAAGCACTATTTACTATATCAGGTTCAGATGTAATTTTTTTAGATGGTGATAAATCTTGGCCTTGCACATTCAGCTGTACAGACGGGAACTCCATATTGGAATCCATATAAACCACTTGAACTGGTTTATCTTCTATTATCGGGATTGGGGATTCTAAGTGTTTCTTGGCAGTCAATGCAGACTGATATGCTATTTGAACTTTAGACTGATAATTTTTATTAAATGCATCTTCTTCATTTACAGTTTTCACATTCGGAGGTATTTTACTCGATTGATTGTGTCTCATTGCAATTTGTTGTTTATTAGTCGATTTTGCTTTTGACTCAGCCAGCATCAACTCATTCCTAGATAATTTTTTAACCGGTGGCTCCTTTTCGACAACAGTTTGTATAACATTATGAGGCTCTTTCCCATCAAAATTAACCGTCAATCGATTTTCGTAAGTTATGGAATTACGTCTAGCAAACTTGTCAAAATCCTTTTCCGTGATTATTGCTTCTTTTCTATTTTCGGAAACTTTTTCTTTGCCCGACAACAAACACATTAGGTTTTGTCGGTTAACATCTATATCTCCTGTGATTGGTACATGTTCTATAATTTCTTCATCCGAAGGTTCTTCTGCAGCATTCTCTTTAACGTTTGGATGGTCTTTATTTTTAAATGGTATTAAACTGGGTATTTTGCTACTTTTAGTAACTTCAGTATCTTTTTTTGAGTACGTTGTATTATCATTATTGATGGTCTGTGCGATTTCAGAATTCATTTTATCATCATTTGACATGCCGTGTAATTCATTCATTTTCATTTCAATATCATCCATCGACGCTTTAGAGTTTTCTTCTTGTTTATCTGATGTCGAAGATTTATCTGTTACTACTTCTAATGGCTTGCCAACAATTGGTCTGTTGATAATACCTTCAACAGTTATATCAATCAAATCTTGATTGTTCATTACTGGAATAAAAATTTGTGATTCATCAGTTGGTACCTTTTTAGGTATAACTGGTTTCGGTTTAGTCAATGGTTGTTGTGTTTTTACCGTAACCTTCGGTTCCTTTATATTGGTTGAGGCATTATGATTTTTATTTAAAAATACTGTTGATTCTTTCTTCGTATTTATTTTAGACGAACCAAAGTCACTTTTAGTGCTTACAGTGGATGTTTGTCTTTGACTATCAATTTTCTTTAAAATATCTCTTCTATTTAAATCATTTGGTTGTTTTAATTGCTTGTTAGTATTAGTCGATGGTACTTTTGTTTCCTTTATTTTATTTAAAAACTCCTGCCTATTGGCTTCTGTCCATTTTCCAAAAGGAACAGCGCTGTTGTTATTAATATTTGACTTCGGGGCAGCTTTTTTTGGAACATCATTATTTTTTTCAACTTTATTTTTATCTACTAAAGATTTTATACAAATATTTTGATTGTTATGATTTTTAACTTCCGTTACATTAGAATCTTTACGTATCAAATTTGCTTCTTTATTAACTGGACATGATGCATTATTTACCGGCTCTTTTGGAGACACAAATTGCTTTTCTTGTTTTAAATTGTATGGATTTCGGTTTTTCTGGCACAACATTACAACTTTCAATTGAATTAACGATTTTATTACTCTTATCAGTTTCTGCATTGCTTTTTATAACTTCAGCATCACATTTTTTTATTACTGGAACAGATATTTTAATTTCAAGCTCAGATTTTTTTATTTCAGGGTCAGTTTTGCTAATTTCAAGATCAGATTGTTTAATTTGAGGATGAAGTTTTCTAACTTCACAATCGGATTTCATAACAAAAGGGTCAGATTTACTGATTTCAAGATTACATTTTTTAATATCAAGTTCAGCTTCGTTACTTTCAACTACCTGAGATTTCGCTTTTATATCATCATTAATGTGATCTATATCAACACATTCATTTTTGCTTTTAGGAGAAACTGGCATTTTATCATTATTTTTATGTTTTAGAATGTTTATTATATTTTCATTGTTGGAGTTCTTGCCTGTCTCGTCATTTTTAGATTGTTCCTTTAAATGTTCATTTTCTTTTACGCTTTCTATCATACTGCCCACAGTATCTTCAGCGATTACTTTATTTTTATCCAAATCATCTAAAGTATTTTCTGTTTCCACTATACTGTCTGTAATATTTATAACTTCATCATCAATAACTAAATTCGATTCTTCAATAGAATTTCTTAGTGATGAATCTTCATCGGATATATCAATAACTTCACAGTCTTGCAAATTAATATTATTTTCTTTCTTAACTGCAGGTCCTTTAATGTGTTCTTCATTCCTTATTTCGTTATCCACAGTTATTATTTCATCTTTGAGTGAAGTACTATCTATTCCAATAATGTTTTCTATTATATTTTCCTTAACAAGCTCAGTTTTCTCATTTTGACTAACGTTGAGAGCTTGAATTTCTTTATTTTCACTAACATCATCTTCTTCATTTTTCTGTTTTTCTGAATTTGGATTTAAGGTCATTTTATCATTTGATGTTATATCTTGAACAATCTCAACATTATCATTATGCTTAGGACTTTCTTTAAATTCCTCAGTTGAGACAACTTTTAAATTATCTTCTAGATTATTTTTAGGTTCTTCTTGAGATAAAACAGTTTCCTGCTCCATTTTATCTCTAATTTCAAGAGATTCTTGACAGTTAATATTATCTTCATTAGCAACTTCTGTTTCTGTACTTTTTCCTATATCGTTAGTATTTACGCTGATATCTAATTCCCTTATATCTTTTACATGGTCTTTAACAGCTTCAATTCCAAATATAGCATCTGGTTTAATTATTTCTATAGCATCTTTATTTTTTACGGACGTTTCGGACACTTTTTGTCTGCCACTATCCGTGCAAACCTCTATAGTTTTTTTTACATTATCCGAATGTCTACTCGGATGCAATTGTTGGTCGACCATAACTTTTGTTAGCGGTATGCCCTCTTTATTTGGCGTAGAATGATATGTCATTGGAGTGAATGAGCCAATAACAGGTGACTTACGAGATTCATTAAATTTCTTCATTTTTCCATTTAAATTTAAATCGGATTTTGGTTCTGACAAAATATCAAGTGCAAGTTCAATACTGACTTCATTAGCCAAGTTGTTTATATCATTTTTTGTTGCTACATTTATTTTATCACTTAATTTATTTGATGAAGGCTCATTTATCACTTTGTTTATATCCATAATAGGCACATGAGATGTACTTTCAGCATTTTTTGCTTCCTTGGAAATCTGAAAAAAAGAAAAAATATATAAAGACTACTGTATTAATCTATTTTTCACATATAAATATTAAGAAAAAAAACCAACCACTTCTTTTGGAACTTCTATTTCAATTTCTTCATAAACTTCTAAATTTCCTTCAGTGTTTTCTCTGTAATTTTAATAAAAAATATGATCATAAATATAATTCCGTTGTTTTAAGATATTTTATAGTTTCAATTACATTTATAACATAATTTATAAGTGTTATTCCACAGGAACGAAAGAAGATTGTTTTTAGAAAAATATATAACAATTTAAGTGTTAAAACAATAATGACTCAAACATGTCGACAAAAGAGATTAGGAGAGAGAGAGAGAGAGAGAATGTATATTCTCTCTCTCTCTCTCTTAATCTCTGACCTTCTGTTCTGTACTAATTTATTCGGTGGAACATATAGATCAGTGGATAGACCACTGAGATGGTCTCAAGAGGCATGTGTTAGAATCCCATTATATAATATTAAAATTATAAAATTATTATGCATCTTCTAAATATAATAGATGATATATTTTAAGCCATTGTATTGCAATGGCCCAGAATGTGGAGTGTAAATATGATGGTTGTGGGTTTGAATCCCATTCCAGAAAATCAACAATTTCATATTCTTATTTCCTTACTTTGATAACAAAGCAAGATGCAAACTTAATAACATAAAATTTTATTTTCTTTATTTGATCATATAAAAAAAAACATTTTATTGTAAAATTCATCAATCAATTGTAGCTTTCTGTATGTTAATTATTTTCAATCATTACTGCAAAATAATTTATGCAAATAATCAAAATTGTATGGTTTTTTAGCTTCACAATGTATTCCACTTATAACAGAATACTCTACTTTCTGCTCAAATTCAAGATTTTGCTTGTTGAGGGACAGAACTCAACATTGAATTTTATCTTATCAGAGCAGGGAAATGGAAATAATTTAGTCTTGTGTCAGAGTCAAATATAATTGTGATTGTACATAGTTATCCAACTGCACCATAATGGCTATATAAAATTTTATATATATAATTATTTTTTTTTCTCTTTACGCAGTATGCTTACAGGGATAACTAGAGAGAATGGATAGATTTTAACTAAGTAGTTTTTAAATTATTAAAAGAATGAATATTAAAATTAAATAATATTGTATATATTTTAAGTCCTCCAGGCTTTTTCCTGCACAGCAGGAAAATCTAGCCTATCAAGATACTCCCATTCTATGTTTTTTGTCCAAATTGTTGAGTGACAGATTTCAGCACCAAGCTGTGTATTTCCTAAGCAAGAAAATGAAAATAATTCAATGCTTGTGTTTCAAACAAGCCCAGAATCATCTCATTTACAGTCAGACACTGTACCACAATGACCTAAATAAGTACTTTATTTAAAAAATCTTATTACCTTTATTCCTTAACAATTCATTTATTTTAAAGTATTCTAATGAGACGGGTGTAAGTAAATACATATATATATATATATATATATATATATATATATATATATATATATATATATATATATATATATATATATATATATATATATATGTACATTAGTCCACGTACACAACATACAGTATACAAAGCTTACATATATATATATATGTACAGTATACAAATACAGTATACAAAGCTTACATATATATATATATGTAAGCTTTGTATACTGTATGTTGTGTACGTGGACTAATGTACAAGTATGTGTGCACTGCCTAACATATATGATGTAGCAATTAAAAGAATAATAATGACAGCGGACTTAAGACGGAGATTTTGAGGCTGCTTGTCAAGTAATTGAATTCTTATTTCTCATTGTCTGAAACTACAAAATATTGGAAGTAAAAACCATTAATTGTCGAATTTTTCTATTTTAGGTTAGTAGTTAGTATAACAATTCACGATATAAATATTGATGATCTTAATTAATTAGAATGTTATAATTTTATAATAACATTAAACTTTCTATTTTAGATAAATACAATTGTGTGTTATTTACTCCGGTATCATCCAACATATTACAATTCGACAATTGTCAGAGTTTAATTGGATAATAGTAGATCATGACAAGATAACAATTTGAAGTGGAGCTGGCAGCAGATGAAGATCCGAAGAATAATATCATAATTATAAAATCAATAACAAAAGAGGATGGAATAACTTATGTCATAACGTCATGTTTTCAAGCAGCAAAACACCACCTTCAATTGACTAAGTTACCAGAATTTTTAAAAATAAAAAATACTTTACAGAGAAGAGGTCAAAATAGAAAGGTGTCGATGTCCGTGCCAAGTGATGTTTTAGCATTATACAAAGATGATGTTGGAAATATAGTGTTTAATGATTATTTATTACAAGAAATGACTCAAGTCACTAGCCAGATTATAGATGGAAAATTATTGGAAATTTTAGAGAAACTAAGTGAGAAATCTAATGTAAACAAAGAAAAACATAATAATTTAAGCTAATTACATGAAAAATTTGTTTTAAAAAGGTTTGATAACAAGAACACTAATGCTAAGCAATGGTTGCAAAGTTTTGAAAGCGAATGTACTAGATTTGATTTAAATGGTGATACAGAAAAAATTTGTGCTTTGAGATTATTTTTGAATGACTCAGAAAATGACTGGTATGAGGCTATGTTAATTAAACACAGTTTAAATTCTTTGTGGAAAATATGGCAAGAGAGTTTTCTATACACGTTTGCAGATAAAAGTTGGTCCTCTGTAGTGTATGCACTCAGTTTCAAACATTTAAATGGCTCTCTGCTGGAATATGCATTGAAAAAGCAGAGATTGTTACTAGAATATAACAGTGATATAGACACTAGAACTCTTACTGACTTAATTGTCGCAGGATTGCCAACTCATATTACAAGTAAACTGGAAAGACAAGAGGTTACAAACCCGACTCTTTTATTTAGTGCCCTACGCATGCATGAAAATCAGAATAAAAATTTACAAAAACATTTTTCTGAAAAGAAAAGCTCCTTTAAATCAGAAGCGGAATGTAAAAAAAAAAACATCTTGTCAAATATGTTACAAGACGGGAAAGAAAAACAGATTTCACTCTGAAGATTTATGCTGGTTCAAAGAGGACAAGAACAGTATTGACAGTGTAAAACACTGCAAAAAATTAATGTTAGGGATTGATCAATTTCAGGATACAAAAAACTAAATATTCCCCCACTAATAGAAGTTGCAGTAACGTTGAATGACACACTAAAATGCACAGGTATTTATGACCCTGGGTTAAATATAACTTTAATAAATTCCAAATTAATAAAAGTAACAAATTTAAAGAAAAATTATTTTGAAAATACATTCAACACGTGGTGGGGGAAAAACAACAGGTTTAATAAGATTAAATGGAAAAATATTAAATATAGAAAAGGAAATAAATACATTTATTTGCAATGATAAAAATTTTACACATGATTTGCTTTTGGGACTGGATACGATAAAGCGGTTTGGGTTGACCCATGATGGGAATTTAAACATCCAACGTCAGAAAGACACCAGTCTAAGAGCAAATGAATATATTAGCCCTAATGAAAACACAAAATATGGTAATCAAGAAATTGAAACCAAAGAAATATTTAATTATAAAATAAATTTTAATGAGGGCATAGATGTTAATAAATTTGATATAGATACTAATTACTTGGAACACAACCAAAGAATAAAAATTAGTGAATTACTTAATGATTATAAACATATATTTGCAAAAGATAAATACGATGTAGGCCAAGTGAAAAACTATGAAGCATTTATAGACCTACAAGTAGAGAAATATTGCTCAAAAAGACCATACAAATGCTCCTTAGATGATAAAGAAGAAATCGAGAAGCAAATTGCGCAATTGCTAAAAAATGAATTAATTGAAGAATCTTACAGCCCATTCGCAGCACCGTGACCTTGGCATTCAAACAGGATGAAGGAAAAAAGTTGCGATTATGTATTGACTTTAGGGATCTTAATAAGATTATTATCCCACAGCCACAGCCGTTTCCTATAATAGAAGATCTAATGGTAAAAACGATAAACTGTAAGTATTTTACTACTCTTGACATTAATTCTGCTTTTTGGTCTATACCATTGAGGATCAGCGACAGAGAAAAGACAGGCTTCGTTACACAAGAAGGTCATTACCAATGGACTTGCCTGCCTTTTGGACTGAAAACATCCCTGGTAATTTTTCAAAGAATCTTGACCAATATAATAAAAAAACATAACCTGTCAAACTTTATAATGAACTACATTGATGATATTATGGTGTTTTCGAAAACTTTTAATGAACATATGAACCATTTATCGAAACTGCTGGATGCAATTGCTGAAGAAGGATTTCGTCTGAAATTAACAAAATGTAAATTTGCAGCGCAGTCTGTAAAATTCTTGGGACATATAGTAAAAGGTAATACAATAACACCTTTGAAAGATAAACTCAGATCTATAGCAGAATTTGCAGCACCCCAAAACAAGAAGCAAATTAGACAATTTCTGGGTAAAGTAAATTTTTATAATAAATATATTCCTAATGCTACAATAACTCTTGATCCAATACACAATTTACTAAGAAAGAACGTCAATTTCGAATGGTCACCTGATTGTGAAAAAGCTTTCCAAACAATGAAAAATAATTTATGCTCTGCTCCAATTCTGGCTATTTTTGACCGAGACGCGCCAACTTTTATATACACTGATGCAAGTATAAAAGGAATCGGTGCAATACTAAAACAAACTCAGAAATGTGGAGAAATCAAACCAGTGGCGTACTTTTCAAAGAAGTTGAATGAATCACAAAAAAAGAAGAAAGCCATATTTTTAGAATGCTTAGCCATAAAAGAAAGTTTAAAATTTTGGCAACACTGGCTAATAGGAAATGTATTTACAATTTATACGGATCACAAGCCACTAGATTTAAATTTTTAAACATAAAAAACAGAACAGATGACAAATTGGGAGACATGACCTATCACAATACAACTTTGTAATAAAATACAACCCTGGTAAAAACAATACAGAAGCTGACTGCTTAAGCAGAAATCCTGTATGAAACCACGAGAACAAAGAAAACAGTAAATATTGTAAAGATTGAGAAAATATTGGAAGACCAAAACAAAAATGCAAACATAAAGAACCGACATGGTTTTATAAGAGAAAACGGTATATATTACAAATGCAACAAAAAGAAAAAAAAAATCGTTTTGTCTGAGGACTACAGTAAGACATTAATAAAAAAGGTATATGAGCACTTCTGTCATATAGGAATAAATCAGATAGAGTCAAAAATAAGACCATTCTACACAGCACCAAAAACTGGATAATATAAAATTGTTGTGCCGCCAATGTGAAGCTTGTATAAAAAACAAATCACGATTAAATAGAAATAATGGACTCAAGTCACAATTAGGACCGGCAGAAAAACCTTTTCAAATTATGTCTATAGACACAGTAGGGGGATTTGGTGGTAATAGGTCTTCAAAAAAATATTTACATTTGTTAATTGATCATTTCACACGTTATGCTTACATTTTGTGCTCGAAGACACAACTAGCTAATGACTTTATAAAACTGGTAGATCAAGTGATCAAGGACAATAATGTTGAGATATTGCTCTCCGATCAATATCCAGCAATGAATTCAAAAGAATTTAAAAAATATTTAAAGGACCACTGTTAATTTAATTTTTACAACAGTGGATGCTCCTTTTTCTAATGGTTGCAATGAAAGATTGCACCAGACAATAGTAAATAGGATAAGATGTGTCTTGAATAGCAAAGAAAAAAAAACAGCTTGGACAACCGTTGCAATGGATTGTGTGAAAGCTTACAACTCTACAAATCCCACAGTGACAGGCTATTCGCCTCTATATCTGTTAAGTAGAAAACCAACCGATGTATTACCAATGGACCTTAAAATCAAACAAATGGATCCTGAAGAACTGGAAAAAGACCGACATACAGCATTTCTCAGATCAAAAAAATCACATGAATTGAACAAGGCCATTTTTGACAAAAATAGAATAGATTACAAGTTTCAAAAAGGTGATATGGTTTACATAACAGACTGTAATAAGTTAAATAGATCTAAAATGGATGAAATTAGAATTGGTCCTTTTGAGATAGAAGAAATGATATCAGATTCGCTATGCAAAATCAACACTGGAAAGTATTAATCTGTCAAAAAATTATCAGTGCATTGAGGACAGTGTAATAACATTAGGTTCCCTCTGCCTATCTCGCTATATATACATATAACAAAAAAAAAACAATGATGTAAGAAATTAATATTCCAAATTGCAATTAGACTTACCGCACTTTTAAAAACTTAAAGCTTGGCTGTTGCTGATCATCATCAATAATCTGAACAGCACCAAGTTCTTCCTCACCAGCTTTTCTATACAAATATAATCCATTACCAATATCTATTGCATCAACATTCTTGCCGTCTATGTGTAGCACCACTTCAGTTTCCTTACTTTTAATCACTTCGGAAGCTTCTAAGTTGCTACCGTCGAAACTTCCCGCCGTTTTCTCGAGAATATTACTGTCATCCAATTTCTCAATAGGTTTTTCTTCTTCGACCGCGACATTATCATCTATAACAAGCTCACTTTCATCATAAGAATTTTCATTATCATCAAAAATATTAACACCACCTGACAAAATATTAGCAGCTTCTATTTGTTTACCAATACTATAACTATCTAAATCACCTTTTTTCGGGATCGGAGATAAGTTGGCTAACAAATCGGAGTTAGTTGTTAGTGTGCAATCCGTATCAGTGTTTGACGTTAATGTGTCCTTCGAGGGAGATATTCCAAGTGTAGAATCTACTTCGGAAAGAGAAAAATACTTTGACGAACTCTCATTAGCCGTCATAAAAGATTCACTTGGCGGTGAAGAAGTGTCCAGCGTTAAATCTCGCGAGCTTCCCGCCTCATTTTGTATATCAATTAGTTTATCCATTTTCACAATTCATCTGTTTTGACAACAAAAATAACAATCACGGGAGATAAACAGACGCGGTTAATCACAATGTATCAGTTAAATCTAAGGTGAAGAAAACATTTGAAGGTTGGCCAATTAGCACTTAGGTCAATAGCAGCGAATTACAAGTGAAACTTTTTAGTGGAACAAACGATAATGAAACTGTGACACTTTTAATAAACATCAACTTATGGCTTAAGCAAAAGTTAACAAAATGATAAAATAACTTGGAACTTAAATAACAACTAAAATATTAGTCAGTATATTGTGTAAAACGTATTTAAATTTTATTTTTTTAATAAATTTTCTTAACAACACAACACATCAAATATTAAAGATGGACGTCGTGAAAAATAGATATCAAAGTTGCTATAACGAAAATATAATTTTTAAAACATTAAGAGCAATATTGTTGCAATTATTATTTAAAATAAAATCAACTTTTTAAAAATTTTGTTAAATCGTTTCATTTTAAAAATATTTTATATTTGTTTAATACAGTAATTTTCATAATAAATTATTATTTACATTTATTTATTTATTTAATTCTGTATATGTTTAAATAAATCTTAAATGTGTTTTTTTATTAATTCATATTTAATATTTATTTAAAAATTTACAAGAACATAAGTTTATTATTAGCTTATGTAGTAATAATAAAATATTTTTAATACGGTGAGCGTTTTTTAAAACTAAAGCTATCAATAAGCGTCATATTACAAAGTAAACTTCGTATTTTTTTCTACATCTTATATTTGTGGCACTTAATATTATTATTACCATATTATTAATACCACATGAGTTACGCTACCTCAGCCTAAATTATTTAAAAAAAACAAGTATAGGAAGCTGGCAGCATTTGCTTCCAAACGTCGTTAAAAACAAATTTGAAATGCGGTAGTTATTTTAATTATTGTTCGTTGTATTTGTTTACGATTTATTTATTTTCTTATTACCATCTTTTTTAAATAAGTTTGAAAGAGGGAGAAGTAAAAACAATGGCGCCAAGGGAAACACCTAAAGCGACGCCGAAAGCACAGCGTGCGATCGTAAAAACAACACGACCTAAGGCGTCCCCTGCAACAATTAAAAAGGTATTATCTAAGAATAACACGGAAAAAATACTGAAAGGTAACTATAATTCTATAATTCGAATTTTTATTTTAAGTATTGTATGTATTATATTTTAACTATTGTATGTATTTATTATATCTTATATTGTTTGCCAAGGTTAATATTGTATTTTTTTATCTATGACCTTATATCATTAAAGTACCTAATTACATTATTATTTATAGTTAAAAACACTGCGGTAACAACCAGACCAAGGACAAACACTGTCCCAAAGATGTCTACTCCTAAACCTAAAGAGCAAAAATCACTTCCAGTGGCTGGAAGTGTAACTAAAAGTGCTAAAAAATCGACATGGAAAAGGAGGCCTAAGCCAGCCCACTCTGGAGTACCAGTTCCAGAGAAAATGAAGAAACTGTTTGGCAAACCACTTCAAGATTCTGATTCTAGTTTTTAGTGGGTTAATTTAATACATCATTAATATATAGAAACAATATAATAATGCTAAGTTAGACTTGCTGTTAAAAACTTTTTTATTTTTAAATTCAAAGAATGTGTGAAGTATTTTTTTTTTCTAAATATGCTTGATTTATCTCAATTGATTGAATTTAAGTGAAAGTAATATATCTTTGGATATAATTTATGGATTTACTAGATAGAATATTACTTGTATTTAATGTGCCATTATATCTTACTGTAATATAATTTTCATCATATTAGTAAATTTTTATCAACTCTTATCAGGGTCATAGTGTATAGACTGGGCTATCTAATTTTCACAATGTTAATGACACCTAGGCTTTTGTTTCCATCTGGAGGGAACCAGGTTTTTTTAATAAGTTCTTTGATTTTCACAATTACTACACATTTTAAATGAAATTATTTTAACCGAATTAATCACATACATTTTTGGAAACCTGACATTTCAAACACTTTGCAATGGTCCGTGATCACGGGTAGACTGATCACCACATCTCTCTACTACTGCAAAGTGTTAGAAACATTGGGTTTCAAAAAATGTATAATACAAAATATACGGGATTAATCTGGTTAAAATAACTTAATTTAAAAAAATTTTTTTTTGCTTTTAGCCTACCATCCAAATCCTTATATTGAGATATTATCAAGCTTTTGCAATCACAATTTATGTCAACAATTTTTTCGGAAGACTATTCTCGTTGACACATTTTAGGTCCGCTTATTCCCACCTGTTTGCATACACTAGCATTACACTTTTGAGAGTAGCAATACAATGTTACGCAAATATTTATGAAAACTTGCTATGTCATGCATACTTCTGTACAGACTGAACAACCTGTGATTATAGTGGATGTCTAAATAGACTTAAGCTGCATGTATGTAACAAGGACAATGGTCTATATTTATAGATACTTAGATGCTTTTATGTCTTCTGCCATTAACATAACATATTTGTTAGAGGATGAGAAACATTTCAGAATTTTTGTCTACTTTAGATTTCTGCGACATATCTTGTTGTTACTTTGTCTCGACTCAATAATTTGTAACATTATTAAGCTTTGAGCCTTGAATTCATATATAAGTACATAATGTAGATTGTTATTTTAATAATAAAGATTATAACATTGATTAATGTGTTTTAATTTTCTACATTTTTGTGAAATTGAAACATCACTGTTTATGGAATTTCATTGGCACAACTGCAACTATTGTTACAGTTATATAAGCTATATACTTATAATAAATCTGTAGAAAAGTCGTTTCTGTACAATAAAATATTTTTAAAAAATTAGCCAGGGTGTTAAAGGATAACTAACTAATAGATTCTCTATTTCCAACATTTTTGGAGTTTTTGTCTGTTTGTCTGTTTAGGTAAACACGTATCACGTAAAAAGTACACAATAAATTTAAGCAATTTTTATACACAAAAATTAAAAGTAAATCAGAGTAACTTGTAGTGTTTATTTCATTGTAATCGCTTCACTCTATCAAAAGGTATTTAAGTTTTCAAGAAGTTCATATTTGAGATAGAAGAAATCGATACAAGTAACGCTATCTATTGACAACTAGTAGGTACTAACGAATCTTTATAACGCATAAAACATTTTGTGATGAGATGGCGCTGTACATAAAAGATTTTATATTTTATAGTTTGGATAGGTTACCGCTACACTCTATAATGTAGTTAAAGTTTTTAAGATATTTATATTTGAAAAAAAAAATAGAAACGTACGCAACGATATCTATTGACTACATAATTATGATAATGAATGTTCATAACGCATAAAACATATTGTTGAGTTATTATTTGTTAAACGTTAATTACGTCGTGTAAGTGTAATCCATACTTATAATAAATTTAAAATAAACATAGTAGTATTTTTCTTATAATGTTCGAATGGTTAGAGTTCAATTGTAAGTCCAATAGATGACCCTGTGCATAAAACGTCGTTTTCTAAATCGCGCTGGCAAGATTCTGGGCAAAAGAATGACTATAGAAACGTCTTATTTATTTCACTGTTCACTAAACCCAAAGCACGCCGCTAAGAAACTTCAGCGCTCTCTGGACCTTCTACCGGACTGGTTGGTGGAGTGGAAGCTGGCCCTTAATGTGGCGGAGACTCAAGCACTCGTGTTTGGGGGTCACCGAAGGAATCTTCCACCGCTGACACTATTTCACTATTTGGAACGGAGGTGCCATGGAAACAAAACGCAACTAACCTGGGTGTCGTCATCGACAGGCGACTGACAATGACCGCCCAGGTGAAAAAAGCAAAGAATGCAGCTTGAGCCGCGCTGAATATGCTGCGGCCAGAAGATAATTATCCGGGGTCACTATGGCCAACACAACGCCACGTCCATATTAATGGGCGGAGTTAGATCCCACGGCCAGAGGGTCATCTACTCTGAAGCCGTCTCCTCTCTCCCCCTCGGGGGCTGAGAGATGATTACCTGATGATATTTCACTGTAGATAAATTTACGTATTTTTAAAGTAACTAACTACAAAGTAAACTAAATTGAATTGTTGGTGAAGATCACCTTCGTAACAGTCTAGCTTAATTCGTTATTATTATTTAACACAGTGATAAAGAATGACTTAATATTCAAAGAAATATTTTGAATAGGTTCTTCAGTCCGTTCGTTCGTTTGTTATTAATTTTTTTGAAGAAACGTATAAAAAATTTTACTTTTGGGAGCATAACTTACAAGCGACACGTACCGACATTACACTATTGCACCTGTATGTTGCATGTATGTATGTGCCAAGGGTATTTTAGGGTACATACCTTAAAATCCTTATAAGATAACTTTGTTGTTTGTCCGTCTGTCCGTCTGTCAAGACTATTTTGTACAAGATTGGTTAAAGGTTAGATGCCTCAATATTCAAGTCTATATTCCCTTAGAGCACAAAAATCTATCTTCTAAATCATCGCAATCAAATGACGATGAAATATGAGGGTTTATGCTTCGTTTTTTGTCGCATTTTCTATCATAACAACAGGGAACTTCCCGTTGATATACAATTACAAAATTTGTCAAGAAGTTAAAACTTACGGCACGTATAAAGGAAAATTCCAAAATTATTTTTAAAAATTGACTACTTATTGTATTTATGTCACAGAAAAAAACCATTAGGTACAAATTTTAATCTTTACTTAATTTGATACAAAATGACAACTTAATAGTTATTCTTTTGGTGTATCTCCATTCATGAAACTGGCACGAAACTCTCGGGTCATGAGTACGACTGGAACTTGACCGAAACTGTTGATTATTTTATAGATTATATAAAAATGCCTAAAAACGTCCTTTCTATGTTCTGTATACCAATTATATATTTAACTAATAATATATGTTACTAATTTAAAAACTGTACAGGAGCCAATATAAGTAATTTTACAAAGAATATTCTTTGTAAAATAAATAAAGTGAATACTTATCCAAACGAATTATTTAATAAATAAGGCTGTTTGTAGTATCTATATTTCTGAAATGAATAATCATGTAATTCAAGCGGGCAAAGCCGCGAGCAGGCCGCTAGTATACAATAAGTCCTCATCATGACTTAATCACAATTTTAGTTTTTTAGGATCAATTACTAAAAAACTAAATTAGAGCTACTTCTTTAAGTGAGGTTGATCCCCACTCGACAATGTCTTAACACTAGGTTACTTCTGCTTACCCTGTTGTGTGTGGGATACAGTGTGGAATTATTTTTTTTAAATGAGAGCTACGTGGTTTCTTACTATAAGATTGAAACTACAAATTTGTTGTGCTGATGACATTATAATAAATTGGGACAATGGTTTTACTTCAGCTTCACGCTGTATCCCGCACACAGCAGGGTAGGCAGAGGGAAACTAGTGTTAAGACACTCTGTTTTCCACTTTCTGGCGAATTCTGAAGTGTTGAGAGGCGGAACTCGACGCCGCGTTTTGTCTTGGCCCCAGAGTGAAGAAATGGAAATATAAATTAAAATAAATATTTAATTTCCCCCAGGGATCGAACCCACGACCAGTCGATTTACAGTCGCACTTCGTGCCCCTGCGTTATGATTGACCTCTATATATTGTATGGAAGAAATGTTCTGCTTTATTAGTTCTAAAAGAAAGTCCGTGTTACCGTATATCTATCTCTTATAATTCACAATTTGGTATTCTGTGACAAAAAATAATTGAAAATTGCAAGGTGATATTTCAACGTTTTTGATTTGGTAAAGATATTGAAACTTACGAGCGTTATTCCATCATCAAGAAAATTTTATGAAGATATGACTTTGACTTTTATTTCGCCTTCGCAAGCAGCCATTTAGTGCTTGCACTTTTTCAAAATTATTGAATGTATAAATTATAGTGATTATATAATTTATATTAATTATCTTATGTCAAATGCAGTATAATAACAGAATTAAAAATGTTATGCGGGCGAAGAAGTAGAATAGAAGAGGTAGAATATTTATGAAGGTAAACCAGCATTTAAAACAAATGAAAAAAAGCCATTAAAAAATTAATTCAGCCTAGATAATATTAAAATTGAGCTTATTTTAAGAGATTTACTAACACCGTAAATATTTTATAATTATTTAATTTAATGAGACTGGTTGTAGGTTCCTTCCTCTCTCTCGAGGAAATAAAATATTTAATTATATTTATATATTCATTTTTACGCTCTGGCGTCGAGGTAAAGCGTAGCTCTCTAGCTCTCTACCCTGCTGTGTGCGGGGTACAGCGTGATTTTTTTTTAAATACCTAAACTTATATTTTTATTCTTTACAAAGAATATCGTGAATACTTATACAAATCAATTATTTAATAAATAAGGCTGTTTGTAGTTTCTATATTTCTGAAATGAATAATCATGTAATTCAAGCGGGCAAAGCCGCGAGCAGGCCGCTAGTATACAATAAGTCCTTCTAGTACTTTTTATTACCTATTCATTTATTGTGTGATATATGCTTAGCAATATGAAATACTTTTTTTAATAGAAAAATGAATTACTTATATATATATAACACTAACTTGGTAGTTAAACCTTAAGATTTTATATCTTTGAAATATTTTTCACAATACCTCTTCCCTTGGGGACTTATCATTTTGGGCTATAAAATCGGAACGTCTGGCAACGCTGGGCATGAGTCTAAAAAGGCCATCAGCCTTTCCGACAAAAATAAAGACTAAACGTTGAGTAGAATAAGCCACTACGACTACCAAAACGGAGCTTTATATTGCTTGAACGGGGAAATGAAAAAGACATGGAGGATTCTCGCTCCCTTATTTTTATAGGGATAGGGAGAGCGACGTTGAATAAGACTTTTTAAGTACATTTATTATATTCTTTCATCCAAGATATCACACAAGAGTTGGGCAACAAAACGACTATGTCCGTCTATTTTTGGAGTTTAAACAATTGTCAACTTTTTGCTCGCAACATTGTTTTTAGTTCAATATAATCAATTTGATAAAAAAATTATCGATCCAATCTCAGCTCTTGACAGCATATTAATGTTTAAGGGGAGTTAAATTAGAATTATATAGTTTTTAAATAATATGTTAGGTAATATGTCAAATTATAGCAAAGAATTTATTAAAATAAATGTGTGACTTAACGCGACGGTTGTGAGTTCGATCCCCATTCCGAAATATTTGCTTAAATTTACATTTCCATTTTTTCGCTCTGGTGCCGAGACAAAGTGCGGCGCTGAGTTCTGCTACTCAACACGCAATGTCTCCAAAATTCGGCACAAAGTGGGGAACAGAGTGTCTTAACACTAGGCTCTGCCTACCCTGCTCTGTGCGGGATACAGCGTGAAGCTAATTTAATTATTTTTATTAATATTTATTATATCTTTATAACACTGTATGTTACATACATATGGATCTTTCTGTATAAAAAGAAAAACTATTGTAGATTTCTCTGTTGAATTTAAGTCTTGAACTCACAATTAGATACAGTCTGGATGTAAAGAAACCCGGCTTTCGACTAAACTATATTATAAGCCAGGCCTACAAATGGATTCAAATTCAATGGATACAAATGGACATTCAGATTGGTGCAGGTCATACTCTGGCGTATCTAGGATTGGTACTCGACAGTCGATGGGAATTCGGGCCGCACTTCCGGCGGCTGGCGCCCAAGTTGATGGGTGCAACGGGCGCGCTTTCAACGTTGCTTCCTAACTTGGGGGGCCCGAGCGCCGAATGTAGGCGGTTGTACTTAGGAATCGTGCGTTCTATGACCCCGTATGGGGCCCCTGTGTGGGCATTGGACATGACGGCCGGCACTCTCGCCATTCTGCGCAAGCCGCAGAGGGCGATGGCCGTCAGAGTCGTCCGCGGGTATCGCACGATTTCCCGCGAAGCGGCTTGCGTCTTGGCCGGATCCTCGCCATGGGACCGAGAGGCGAAAGTACTTGCGTCATTATATCGATGGCGCGAGGAAGAGCGGGCACGGGGCTCGAGCCCGGTGCAGCCGAGAGAAGCTCCGTCAGATCCTGGTGGCCAAATGGCGGCAAAGGCTTCTGCGCCCTATCGCCGGCCTCGCTACCGTCGAGGCAATCCGGCCAGTACTCGAGGACTGGCTCGGGAGAAGGCACGGCTCCCTGTCGTATAGGATGACGCAGGTGCTGTCGGGGCACGGCTGCTTCGGCAAGTACCTGTGCCGCATAGATAGGGAGCCGGACGCTCGGTGCTACCACTGCGTCCATTGCGGCGAGGACACCGCGCAACACACGCTAGCCGAGTGTGTAGCTTGGGAGGAGCAGCGCCGAGTCCTCACAGATAAAGTAGGGGGCGATTTGTCGCTGCCCGCCGTAGTGCGGAGGATGGTTGGTAGCGTAGAGTCTTGGGACGCGGTGGCGTCTTTCTGCGAGGACGTGATGTCCAAGAAGGAAACTGCGGAAAGGGAGAAGGAGATCTTGATTCCCTTTTCCGGCCGCAGAAGACGCACAGGGCGCAGGAGAAGGGCGGACAACGCCCTTTTCCGGCCCCCATGAATGGGTCTAGGGGCGAGGGACTTGGGGAAGTCCTCGCCCCCTATTCGATAGACCCGTGTCGTAGGTACGCGCGAGTCTATCGAATAGGGGGTTAGCTCACAGGTTGCACGAGTTAGCTCACCACCTCGCTAACTCGCGCAGGAGACGAGGTATGGACAGACCCGGCCAGCACTAGTGAGGGGCTGTGGATGAATGTGGACTCCCGCGGCCCCGCGCTCACGTGCGAGGAGACACCGGGGTGGTTTTAGCCGGTAAGAGTCCGGCACGCCCCTCCGTCTTTCCCCGGGCGGAGGCAGTCCATGAGGATTTCCCCCCGTAAAAAAAAAAGGTCATACTCTGGCCGAATGTCCTGCTTGGGCACCGCAACGCCACACCCTGATGGCCGTAGTGGGTAGAGACCTCTCATTATCCAGTGTGGTGAGAGCCATGCTGGATGGTGAGAGGAATTGGTCTGCCATGGTCGCCTTTTGTGAATCGGTTATGGCATTGAAGGAGGCCGCGGAGTGGGTTCGCGAGTCCAGTGCGAATGCAGAACCGCTTCGCCGTCGAAGACCAGGGAGTAGGAGAAGACAGTACGCACATCTCCTGCTACCTTTGCTTTAGACTGATCAAAACTTCCGAAGTTGCGGAATCCCCCTAAGGACCGCTAGGGTACCCTGAGAGTAATGGTGGCTCGCAATAGCGTAATATGCGGGCCTTCCACCGAGGCGTCGTAGTGGCATGCGCGAGCGATCCTGCGGCGTCTCTATATTGGTGGAGAGGTTCCTGCTGGGTTTTAGTGGGTAGTATAGGACTTTTTTTGCCCGATGAGTCCCAAGGTACCATCCGTATGTAAGGCATGCCTATATGTCGCGTGCGGATGGTCTGCGTGAAAGCATTTCCCAGCGTTAAAAAAAAGGCCTACAAGTGGATGGTTAACTAACATTAGATATAGAAGAATATGAATAAATGGACCCAATGGCCAAATAGTATAGTAATAGCTAGGTAGATAAAAGGTATACTTAATTTTAAATTACTAATTTTAATGTAAATATTATTTTTAATTGCATATTAATATATTTTAAACGATATCAAATTATAAGCAAATATCCTGCGCCGCCTTAAATTAGTTGCGTACATTATGTACGAGTAGGTACGTCTGGCGCCACTACACGATCGGAATGCTTAATTTCACTAACAATGAATTCCTTGGTTTAAGCAGGTAACAGATACATATATTATAGGTATATATATTAATTATTTATAAAGATTTTTTTCAAGCGTTTTTTTAAGGGATAATTGGAAAAAATCAAGTGACGGATTGTTCTTTTCGCAACTTTCTCATACTTACAGAAATTTTCCCATCGCTGAACTTTTGAAGGATGTTGGAAGGTATTTGAAGAATTTACAAAAAAATTAATACAATCACAATGTAACATGAACAAAACCTTAAAAGCAACTTATAGGTACAATTCGTATCTATATAATCTTTGTGACAATAAATTTTCGTTTTCAGTTAAAATGTAATTTTTCCTTTTGTTTTAAGTTAGTTTGTATCTCTATTGTTTTAATTTACATTTATTTATTAAAAATAAACATTATCAATATCACAGCGGGACAAAGTTTAACTGTAAGCGTGACGTTTGTGGGTTTGATTCCCAGTCAATGGAAAGAATTATTTTAATTTGCTCGCTCTGGTTCCAATACAAAGCGAGCGTATGTAGAGTTCTGCCGGCGGAAAATTGGGAGGCGGAAACAGAGGGTTCCTGCTCCCTTTTTTATAGGGATAGGGAGAGTGAAGTTAAATAAGACTATCTGTACAATTACCTTTATAAGTTTATGTCAACAGCATAAGTTATTCTTAGCATCGTTATTAATATACCTAACCTTATTATTTTGACGTGCTTGATTGATATAATATCAACATTTGACGATTCAACTAAATTCCAAGAATGATAAAATGGCTAAAGATACTTAATTTGAGATGTGTTTTAACAAAAGATATATAAATATCCTTTTCCAGAAAGGATTGTTGCGAAAAATTTAATAAAAAAGTCTGCTGACTTTTCATTTTATAATAATTTAGATTTTTGTTAAATAGTTATTTTCCTTTATTGAGCTGTTTTATGTTGGACTGAAATTCAAAATTATCAGAGGCCAAAGGTATTACTTGTTACTTGTATAATATAATTTAAATAAATATATCAGCTTCAAGCTGTATCCCACACACAGCAGGTAAGCAGAGGGAACCTAGTGCTAAGACGCTCCGTTTCCCACTCTCCGCGGAATTATTTTAAAATATATAGTTTAAAAAAAGCTAACCAACTCGGTTCTCTACACAAAGTGCTACAAGTACAAGAACCTACTATATGTTCGGAGCCATAAATTATATGAGATCATTTATATGCGAGTGCTTTACTAGTAACCTCTGAAAAAATTCACATTTTAGGTCCTGACTCCTTCACCAGATCAGCTCGATGACAGCATATTATTGTGTTGCCACCTAAACTTCGTGTAACTACTAGGTTTAATGATGATATAATTAGGGGAGACTGAGTACGGTTGAAACAATTTATCTTTTATCGCTTATAATTTTGTTGCTTATAAACCAAAAGACGATTATGATAAGTAAAAATAAAATTTGAAGTTTTAGCTACGATATGGTTATATTATTTTAGTTCTCGGGGTAATATATTTACAACTATATGAGATTAAAAAAATATTTATTTTTGTTTCAACCGTCCCCGTGCCAGGGGCGGTTGAAACTGCTAATGGGGTCAGTTGAAATATTTTCAAATAATACAATAAATATTAATTAAACACGTTTTATTTATTATTCATAATTATTATGCGAAAAATTATTTCCCTATTTGACAAAATGTTGTCAAATAGGTCACTGATTAATGAATCAGTCTTAAATTCTTATGCATCTTAAACATCAGTCTTTTACAGTTAAAAAAAATACAAAACACGATGATAATTTGAGAACTTAAAAAAATAACTAAAAAATAAAAAAGAACTTTAACAAACAAATTAAATAAGAAACATTTCTCAAATTAATAAAAAAATCCATATAAATCCATATGCGGATTGATCGACTGACTGTAACTTGCAACTTGCAAGCAAAGAGGAAGAAACGATAGTAAGACAATTCCATTGTTCTTGCAAAAGTCCAGTGTATTTATGTGTATATTTGAGGATTAGAATGCTTTTGAAAGTGTTCTAAAAAATGTACGAATGATTCATCCAACCATAGGGATTTGCAGCAGGTTCCAGCAGTACCTATTGGTTCATCCCTAACAAAATGGTCTTGGTATCGTGCTGATGGAAATACAAAAAAACGTGGGAAAACATTTTCAATGGCGTTTACTGCAAAGGTTACTGTAACAAAAGTACCCCGTTCTGCTGAAGTTACTGAACCAACTTGACGAGCAGTACTTGATCAAGCCTTTGCACGGTGGTTATACCGGTTTCATCTATGTTGTATATGTCTTGTGGTTCCAAGTTATAACGATCCATAACGATCGTCAAATTATCAAAGAAGACGTCTATCCGCCGCTTTCCTTAGTGACCACCCTGCTTTTACTTCGTCATACGCATTGATGTAGTTCAACAACTTAATTTCTCCTCTAGAAGTTTTTTTCACACGAATTCTTGGCATCTACAAAAAAATAAACACTAATATTTTTTGTTTCAATCGTACCTACAAAAAATGTCTTAATAAACGTCCCCAACCTCACTCTTGCTAAAATATACTTTACAGTTCCGTTAGTAATAATAATAAATAATAGCACATTAAAAATATTTACTATCCCTTATTCGTCAGGCGTTATTATAATCACGAACGCATACTCAATACATTAAATTAAAACGAACAGCCAGTATAAGCATTAGTGTTAAAAGAAAAATACTTACTTTTAGGTGATAAATAACAATGTGGCGTCCTGCTTAAAACTACAACGCGCGGGATGCGGCACGGCACTGAATTCGTGTTCGAACCTATCGGCTGCTTCGTTTTCCCCTTGCGACCATCACTCCAGGTGTAACGGTTTACGAGATGTTTGCTGTGTTTCAACCATCCTTTGTTTTAACTGTACCCAGTCTCACCTATTACAAGTCAGTAAATTAAAATCTGAATCTAAGCTTTCATTATACAGTTACAAGTCGACATCGTAAAAGCGTGTTAAAAACATCATTTTTTTAAGTGTCCGCACATAACAGAAATATTAAATTTTTCTTTTCCTCGAGTTGGAATCGAACCCACAACTTGTCGCGTCTTCAGTGACACTACGCCTCGGCACCAGCAACCTGGCAATCATCAATTAAGCACAATATAAAACAAGATAATACACATCACTTACCAAATAAAACAAATTCAAAAATTAACATACCGATTATCATACAATGGTCCAGACATTAAATCAATCTATACTAATAAGAAAATCGTAACGAATCGGTGTTTATACACGAAAGATATAGGTATAAGGAAAAATATTATAGGGAGTCTTTATTAATGAAATAGAACCTAGAACAATGATTTAAAAAAAACTGTCTGTTTTGTGTGTGCGTTTGTTCACGCTTAAATCATTTTTGATATAAGCGTTCACGAATCTAGTAAGCTTCACTTAGCATTTGGTTTTTGTTTTATTTCAACCAGTTCACAAATTCAAAAGTTATGTCAGTATAAAAAGTTGCATACGACAATATTGCTACAAAAAAACTAAAACTATAGCTGTCAATGTATGGATATTATTTCCGATTTAGAGATAATGTTATTAGATCACGAAAGTAATTGACATGAGAAAATAAATAATTGTGTTGCACAAGCGGACGAAGCCACGCGGGGTCCGCTAGTGTTCCATACGATCTTTAATTACGTATATGATAACGCAAGTGTCCTCACATAGTCCACTCCGCCCACCACTATAAAGAGACGCCGGAGCGCCATAGAACGCTATGGCTGTCGAATAAACAATAAACCATAGTAGTATAAAGCCTATTATCAATTTAGTTGGCCAGAACATGATTTACGCTGACCAAGCTCCGCCTGTCGCGTGTGATTGATATTATTTGATGATGAACGGTAGTTGAATTTTAATGATTTTAATTTATGAGATTCAAGCGGGCGAATAATTTTGGTAGTATTAATGTTATTCATGTTATAAATTTTATTTGTGTTATCAAGTCATAGTTATTGTCATTATGTTATTGTATTGTGGTTGTAACGCGACTGGACGTGGATTTGATTCCCACACGAGGAAAATGAGTTATTTAGTGAATATTTTCGTTTCCTCGCTCTGGTCATGTGGCAAAGTGCGGTGTTGTGCTCCGCCATTCAACAAACAATACCACCAGAAGTCGGCGGCAAGTGGGGAACGGAAATATATTAATGGGAGCGGAGGATCTTTACATTAGATTCCAATTCTCAGGGTATATTCCCAAAGTAGGGAGAGGAGAACCTCTCCCTACTTTGCTGTGTACGGGATATACGGTAAAACTAGTTATACTTAATGAACTTTTCTTATATTTAAAACTATTCCGTTAAGACGTTGTGTGTTTAAAATAATGAAAGACGGAACGGAATAGTTATAAATAAATCAGCTCCACGCTGTATCCCGCACACAGCAGGGTAGGCAGATGGAACCATATTAAAACACTCCGTTCCCCACTTTCTAGAGGCATTGCGTGTTGAGTGGCAGAACTCAACGTCGCGTTTTGCCTCGACACCAGAGCGAAGAAACGGGAAATATAAATTTAAGTAAATATTTCATCTCCTCGAGTGGGGATCGAACCCACTACCAGCCGATTTTTACAGTCACACTTTGTGCCGCTGCGCCACGACTGGCCTCTGGAATAGTTATAAAATATGTAACAATAATAATAATAGAACTTATAGGCTGTGTCGGGGAGCACTTTATTTTACCTGTGCCCAATACAAACAATGTTGAGCCGACGAAGTCTTATATACCTGGTGTGAAAGGTAAAATGAAAATGTAGAGGCTTTTGCTTCTCACTGATAGACCCGTTAACGTCAACTTTATTTTTAAAAAGCTTTAACAATTTTGAATATTATTTAAATGGTTAAATGCATTATAGGTACCTATAATGCATTTAACCATTCTTATATTCCATCTTTGCATTATAGGTACCTATAATGCATTTAACCATTCTTCTTCTAAAAAAAATATGAACAAATAATTTTTGAAAAAAAATGTTTTAATATTCAATTAATTGACATTTCATTGTTCAATCGTTGTATTCTTTAATTACTGTAAATAATTAACTTTCTTATTATAAAAAAAATTCCATACAACGTATTAATAAGCCAAAAACGCTCCAATCTTTTAACTTTTAACGTTTACAACGCCGTCGCTTCTACATTGTATGAAAATGACTGAGCGGTGTGTTTAAAATATCTTAATTGACAAAATAGTTATACGTATGCTAAATCTAATGATTGAGTTAGTTATGTGCGCTCTTAACAGAATATTAAAACCGCGGAAAACTAATTGATTAATTGGTCATGAATAAGATGTACTTAGGAAATAATATCAACAGGAAGATACTAGATGTAGATTAGATATTTTTTATTGTAGTTTGCATTACTGCCTTATTAAGGTTTTTTCTAAGTTAAAATATTTTGTTACAGCGTGAACTTAGTGCTAAATGTACTATGTTCTTCACGCACTGCTTATTTTTCGAGACATTTACTTGACTGGGGGAATTTAACGCCGTGTTTGTTTTGTTCTCTGACAGTCGTGGCGCAGGGCACAAGCGTGTGCCTCCCTCTAGCAGCCAGCTGCAGCTAAAAACAGAGAGTCTTTCTTATATTACTAACTTAACTTAACTTTCAAATTTTTTTTCTTTCCATTTCCGTAAAAAATCGAAAAATACTTTTTAGTGCTCTCCTACAATGCGAAGGAAAGTATCCATTTGAAGTGAATCTTCAAGCTTCTACGTCCAGTACTTGTGGTTCTGCGTTTTTTTCAGCCACTCAGTAACGAAACAGATGGAAGTACTATAGAAGATAAATGTACTGTCTGTCAGTCTCTGCAAGAGTAAACTCAATTCATTAGGATTTCAATAAATTTAAAAAGAATTTTAATAAAATATTTTCCTTCATTTTCTATATAAAAGAAAAGCATATTTACCTCTATTGTTTATTATATTCATATAAATACGCTATTTTCAATTTATGTAAATTTATTTCCTTACAATTTCATGGACTATTAGCCATATATATAATGTGGTATAGTGTCTAACAAGACCGTTGTCTTACTACAAAAGGTCTACAAATCAAAGCCTCAAAGAGAAATTTTCATAGTTATATAGCTGACTATCTGCAGTAGCTGTTATAGATCATTTATTATTTATTATGAAACTAATCAATGGTATGTTTTGACTATTAATTTAATATTTTATATCATCTCCAAGTGTTATGCTATCATCCTTTGTATTTGGGTCCATTGGGCTGATGTTAACACGAGCGTCGTCGATCAAGTACGTTGAGGAATACATATTAGAAAAGGTCTCTTAGACCTTTAAAATTAAAAATCAAATCAACAATGTCAATGTTGCAATTTAATTATTAAATATCTATTATTATAATTTAATTTTAATTCTAATAAACAGTATAATAGGTTTCACTTGTTATTATGGTTTTAATAATTGCTTTTACAATTACACGAATACAATACGTACAGTATTCTATTTTTTTTTAAATTAAAACGCTTACACCGCGACTGGTCTCAAAATAATAATAATGAAGTGGTTTAATTCGGTGACAGTGACCGAGACAATCAAATGTAACACTAATCTTGCATATTATCTAAAATGTTATATTTTACATATTTGTTAACATTACTATGTACGCAAGAGTTTATAATCCAGGGCTTGTGGAGTTAAGTAGATAAGTTACAGACGCACTACGAACACAGCGATTTTTGGCGAAACACCTAAAAATACTTTTGCAATAATATAGAAAGCAAAACAGTTCCTAAATAATGATAATTGCCATCAACAAACGTATTCTCATTTAAATGTATAAATTTGAGGCATTATTTATTATATTAATTACAGTATTATTATTTTTTAAAGAAATAGTATTAAAATTATCTTTAATGAAATAGTGATGTAACAACTCATTATTTAGGTATATGTACAAGCATTATACCTAAGTTACAGTTAATACATTATACAAAGTATAATAGGTACATTATACAAGACAGAAGCATTAGGCACACTACAACCATTCTTTGTTGTCTTCGGTTTGAAAATAATTTTAACGTATTAATTTTTTTTTGATTAAACGGGGCATATTTATACCTATATAAATGACAATTGCCGAAAATATTATACGTTCTCACAAATTCCACTGCCGAATATACTGCCTCCAGTGTGTATACGCAATCATGGTGACACTCAGAGCATATAAGAGTTCCAAATACTTCTAAAATTAGAAGTAACAAATCTTTTAAAACGGGTAGCGCTTTTATATATACATATATATTTATCATGATTATCTTGTTATAATTTCCTTGTTTCAGTTAATGCGATTTTTTTACTTTTGTTTTTTTTTGGTATTCTATAATATATTGTTTTTCAATTTTGTCCCAACACTAAAGTTATATCATCTTCAAGCAAAAATTTCTAAATGCAGACTGATTAAGTGCTAAAAACAGATCGTAAAGTTATTTATTTACTTTGCACCAGTTTTTTATCAACACTAAAATAAGTCATAAATTGCTTTAAGTTGTTTTTATAGCACCCATTTCACTTTGCTAAAGAATTTTTAGTCACTAAACAAATAATCTACGTAAGTATTTAGTAAGTTTATTGGGGATGCCTAAAACGTGTGGCCGCGGCTGTAGCTAATGTTTTGTTAACTTAATACATGACCTACTTTTCATAATATTACTATTGTACTTTACTTGTTAGGTGCATTCATATACATAAATAGGTACATATTTTGTCTTTAATAATATATTAATACCTATACTAATATGTGTTATCCATAAAATAATTGTAACAATAAATAGCGGACAATTTTACAATTTTTATACTTACTGGGTGGATAATTAATAATCTTCTGTCTGGATAAATATATAAGTTGTCACAATATCCATATAACAGATAAAATATAAATAGATAATAAATAACTCAGAATATTTTTTAAAGAAATACAACTGCAATTTTTAAAATAAACTATTAAAAGAATCAATGAAAAATTAAGAAGAAAATATAATTAAATGTTTAAGGGTTAGTTCTCACGTGGATGACGCGCTAGGCCATTGAAATCGCAGTGCACAAGATGCGTATGTGTAGTATATAAACTGCGAGCCGCGGGGAAGGAAGCATCAGTGTTCTATCACTAACAAAATTGAATTATCTAATTTAAAAAATAAGTATTTCAAAATGACATCTGTCATCTCAACTGTCATCGCTATTTTAGCGGTAAATGGTAAGTTACAAATATTTTTTTATATAAAAAAAATAAGTTTTCTATTTTTTTTTAATAAAATGGTTATTTAATTATAATTTATTGATGATTCATATATGAAACGCAAAAATAGACAAGAAATTACTTAAATATACCTACTAAATTACTTTTATAATATTTTTTGCTATAATTAAAAATTAACAATAAATTATTACTTAATTGCAAATAAATAATTTTACAAAATAAAAAAATATATATTTAAAAAATAAGTTTAAATAATAAGTTATTAAAATTGATTTATATATGTTAATTGATGTACATACACAAAATCAGATAAATTTGAAGGTTTCTTATAATAGTATATTATCTAGGGCTAATTGTTGCATGCAAAAATTAAAATTAAATTAAACAAAGCAAAATGCATAAAAAGATACGTGAAACACGTGGCTTCTTCCTCTCCTTCGTTGGATCGCATAAACATCCGATAAAACAATAATATTGTGAAAACTTTATACCATTATAACAATGTTAAAATAAAAATAAGAATAAAAATGCTTGTGCATATATGTATATACTTATAATTGTCTTTCGACATCTATATTTATAAAAATACCAAAAATAATTGTAAAATTTTAAATTAAACAGGATTATAACCCGTAGACACATTGACAGGTTTTAATAATCACTCTTACATTACATAAATTAAATGAGATGAAAAGAAAATCTACTTAAATTGTACATTTTATCTATGTTGTTAAAATTTTCTACTTCACTTAAAACATAATCGTTTTTGTCACAAAATAACATACCATATAATGAAATAATTACAATAGCCTTTACAAAATCGTGTCATAACTCATACGACATCAATGTATTAGGCGTGAAAATTATTTCAGCAAATTTGACCTCATATTAAGTTAGATAATGTATAAGGTCGCTTGTGTTTGCTATTTACGTCTTAATGCATTTATTATAATATGCTAACTTTAATAGTACACCTATATATAACGTGACTATTCTGTTATCAGCTCAAATCGGAACATCAAATTTTTTTTTTCATTAATTGCAATTTTATTTTTTTTTAAATATTTTAATAAAAAGTTACATTTCTCTAGTTCATGTAGAATATGACCATTGACTTAAAGTTTGGGTTCTTTTGTGTTTTATTTCATCCCGGTGAATAGGAATCTTTGAGGATACCGGGACACTTAAGCAAAAAAGGGACGGTCTCGTTCAAAACAGGACGATTAGTTTCATTATCTATATAATAATATATAAGAAGGTACTATACATAAAACAAAACAAGGCGAATGTCACGAACTAATCTCTTGATTGAGATAAGGTTACGAATTGAGACTGGTGCATTTCTTCACGCTTTATCTTATAAAGGTATAATTAATAACACAAACATTAAGAAAAAAAAGTTTTAAATTAAAATCTCTATATATTTTGAGATATCTTTACTCAATAGCCAATTCCCCCAAATACGTCAAGTCACGAGAAAAATGTTGACCTAATCACTTGGGTGTCCCATGTCCCACTTATAATTTTAAACACAACAGTGTAGTAGGGTCTTCTAGTTAAAATAAATACATTGGATGTTTAGTAAAATTGGTACATCAATTTATTATATATTGTAGTAAAGACAGATAGTGAACTTTCTGTAAATAAAATAAATCAAATAAATAAGCTTCACGCTGTATGCCGCACACAGCCACTTTCTGCCGAATTCTGGAGGCATTGCGTGTTTAATGGCAGAACACAACGCCGCGCTTTGCTTCGACATCAGAGCGAAGCAAATGAAAATATAAATTTTAAATAAATATCTCCTCGAGTGGGGATCGAACCCCCAACCAGTCAATTTTACGACAATCCGACTTTGTGCCCCTGCGCCACGACTGGCCTGATGTTCAACTAAATGTAAAAATATTTTAATTCAGATTATAAATTGCTAACATCTAAATTATACATTCTGAAAAATAATATGCACGTCTCTATAAAATTAAAACCTTACTATATTTTTTTTAATATTTTGCGCCTTAAATGCGCTTCCGTTAATAATTTGAAAAAAATTGGATATAATTCAATATTTCATTAAACTATTCGGCTAGATCGCGACTTTAAGAAAGAATTTAACGCACTGGTTGGACAATTAAAATAATCGGTTTTATAAACAGGGTAGGCAGAGGACACCGGGGAGCCCAAATTAAGACGCTCCACTCCCCATTAACACTTCTAATTCTCACTTTCTGACGAATTTTTGACGCTAGAGAGGCGGGACTCAACGCCACACTTTGCCTTGTTACCAGAGCGAGGAAAGTGGAAATATTAAATATTTCGTTTCCCCGAGTGGGGATCGAACCCATAATCGTCGAATGCTTACAATTGCACGCTTGTGCCCCTACGCCACGACAGCCTCACTATTACCGCCTATAAATTATTTATAATATAGATAAATATTTTAACGCAATGTAGACACTGATATAATCATATTCTGAAAAGAAAAGATATAACATAGTTCCCTCACTTCTCTACAAAGCCCGCAAAATATGGAATATTTGTAAAGAGGAATTCATATATTTGTTAAATATTGATACTTTTATGTCAACATCCTTACTTACATGTGATTATAGTAAGTAAAAGCTGTAATTTAGCATCCGTATATTATTTCACGCTGCTTAAATGCATGGCGTGTGTACTATAAATATGAGGGTAGATCTAAATTATTATATTTAAATAACGTCGTCGTTGCGACTTTGCGCTATTTCCTTAAGTTGCCAGATAGCCCTAAGAATTTGTCTTGTTTTATAACGATTGAAGCTTAAATTTACGTATCCATTGAAGTGTGTTAGAAATCTTATAGATAGATACCTACATGGAACTTTGTGTTTATTATATTTTTATGTTAAAAATAAAAATTAGCTTCACGCTATATCCTGCACACAGCAGAGTAGGCAGAGGGAACCTAGTGTTAAGACACTCCGTTTCCCACTTTCTGCAGTATTTAAGAGGCATTGCGCGTTGAGTGGCAGAAATCTACGCCGCACTTTGCCTCGACACCAGAGCGAAGAAATGGAAATATACATTTAAATAAATATTTCATCTCCTCGAGTGGGGATCGAACCCACAACCAGTCGGTTTTACAGTTACACTTCGTGCCACTGCGCCACGACGCTGGCGCTGGCGCTTTTATGTTGAAGTAAAAATAAATAAAAAAATATGAAACTTTCCGTCTAGCTTTTATCTAAAAATATCTTCTTACAGTAGCTATACTAAGAATATTATTTCCATTTAGCATATTTATTTATATTGCTAAAAATGAACAGATTGATTGATAGCTCCTGCATATAGTAAAAACGGTGTCATAATTTGTGAGAAGAATAATTTGAACATTTTAACATAATAGAGTACAATAAGATGGTCTTTTGCATATCCCAATACCCTTGGCTAGTGATGTGAATTGATAATGAAACAAAACGACACTTAATTTTAGTTTTTACTATGAATTTAATTAGCTATTCCTAATCGTGACACGTCTGTGTGTATATTTGTGGTTTTAACGAGGCATTGATTTGTAGTCTACTTGTCAATTGGTCAGTAATAAAATCTAGGTAACTTATTACCTTAATTATAATTTAACACACTGTCCTTACTGGTTAACGGTTGGAATGAGCTGTGGGTTCGAATCCCACTTTGAGGATATTTTAACTTTAAGTATACGCATTTGTTGACGAACAACAGAGAATGGATCAGCGTTTCACTAAATTTTACCTTTCTAGTCTTTGAAATGAGGTAATGGGAATTTTACAAATATTTATTATTCTTTAGGTTTATATAAATACTATATTTTATCAATCGATATTACAATTAATACAGTACATAACAATAATACCTATTGTTTTAGTGTTTATTATTAAAGCAACTGTGCACGGTGGCGTTTTGTTTTAATAACATTGTGTTGTTGTTTAATTGTTTAAAAATAAATTCATCGTGAAATTTTACGATATTCAATTAATTATATTACCATAACTTAGAAATATTCAATATAGTTTGCATTTTACGAAAAAAAAAAGCGTCTCACTCCCTATAAGATTTCGTTTAAGCATAGTTCCTATGAATATTACGGTCGTCATTAATGGTATGCATCAACAGAATATTAAAAAATTCTAAAATTTTCCTAACATTAACTAGATTAGTAATTACGAATCCTCACGTTAAATTCTGAATCCAAAACCACGCGGTTTTCGAAAAAGAGGCAAAGTGAAAGCCATAGTTATTTTTGTTAGCAGTAGATCTTCTCTGCATGTCCTACGTGATACTAGATAATATATTATTTATTTACATGGTACGCAAATTATTATCTAAATTAAAAATTAAAAAACAATTAAAGTACAAAATATGGCCTTATAATAGCTGGTTAGCAAGCTATTTATTTTAGTCAATAAACCAATGTTTAGGAAGTTTATATGACGAATACGGTCTCTTCCATATACTTTATACGGTAGAAAAATCGTGCCTACCAGAAGTTAGGTTTCCTCGGAAGAAAATAATCAAATCTAACAAAGATTCCTAAAACCAAATATGCGAAGCTATCTTCAGCTAGCTTTAGGGCGGCCAAGAGTCACCAACCGTACCGTATCTACTACATAATATGAATAATAATATATTTTTTTCCTCAGTATCTTTGGCCTATGGCTGGGGTTACCGTGCATCAGATCAACGTCGCTGGGCAGTCCTCCATCCGGCGTGTGGTGGACGTCAGCAATCTCCTATTGCGATATCTGCGAGACAAGCCATTCCTATATCCATCCCGGCTATGGAGCTCATTGGTTATCAGAACCCCTTGCCTGGACCCCTCACTTTAACTAACAATGGACATTCAGGTATTTTTGTATAAAACATTATTTATCAATGATTCCAATAATTTGACTTTTATATTTTCTTATATCAAGAAAAGGTCCAAGTATAAGAATATGTACAACAAAGTACCTAATATATGTAATTTGGTATTTCGAAAAATTTATAATTTAATCGATTATTCTAAAAGCTAACATTTAATATTAAAATTTTATTACCTACTGTATCCTCTAAAACTAAGCTAGCACCAATAATAGGTTATTCTATTAATACTTATATAATGTATTTTTATTTTTAGTTGCATTAAACATACCAAAATACTCATCGGAGGAAGAGAAGAAAGGATTCCGTCTACCATACATATTCGGGGGCCCGTTAGACAATGAATATGAAATCGAAGGGCTGCACTTCCACTGGGGTGATAAGAACAATCGTGGTTCTGAACACACTCTCAACGACATGAGGTTGCCTTTAGAAATGCACATTATTCATAGAAATAAGAAATACAGAAGTTTGACCGAAGCTCTCCAGCATCCTGATGGTCTGTGTGTGCTTGCTTTCTTCTACCAGGTAATTGATTTATTTTCTTAATTTATTATTACAAATAATAATTTTAAATTTAAAAAAATATCATTGCAAAAATAACTGGCTGTATCTGTACAGTAGTAGGTACACGTACTACTTGTGGTTATAACTCCCGTGTACTGCAGTGTTTAATATTTTCAAAGTAGTTTAATGGATAGTGATAATAAGTACTAACTAATATGATATTAGTCTTTTATTATAACATTCTTTTAAAAGATCACATTGTTCTTTATTTCTACAAATTATTAATAAGTCACAGTGGACAGCCTCTGACTGCTCTGATAGTTGGGGATTTAATCTCCCACTACTACTACGTAGAGTCTTGAATATGGGTCACAGCCATCCCTACATATTTTTGTATATAGAATAAAATGTGAAACTAAAAAATTAATATATTATTATGTAACTCTTACAGGTAGTGGAATTCGATGCTAAACTTCTTACTCCCCTCATTAAGAATCTATCGGCCATCGAGAACTACAACACAACAATGCAGCTCCCCCATACATTCTCCCTCTCCTCAATCCTCGCGGGTCTGGACACGGAGCGTTTTTACACTTACAAGGGATCTCTGACCACCCCACCTTGCGCTGAGGCTGTCACATGGGTCGTTTTCTCCGATTATCTACCTATTTCTGTTTTTCAGGCAAGTTTAATTGATTTTTTAATTTTTAAACTGCTGACCATCGTCGCGCAGCGAAACACTACTACTTGTAGATACGAATGTGGTCTATTCAATGCTTGCTTGTAGGAATGAATTAAAAGTAAAAGAACTAGTGTCCTATTACTTTTAATTACATCTGCCTACCCTGCTATATGCGGGGTACAGCGACTTAGCTTCAGCCGACAAATTAAACATTTTTTGTTATACAAAATTTTTATAAAATATCTCTCTAAACAATATTATACTTTTAAATTGTTGAACAGCAGTTCATTAGATGTCTTAATTTGATAATATTTTTATATTGTTTGAATTAGATCTTAAAAATATTACAAATCTCAATATTTGCGCGCTTTACATTGTCGCTGTTTCCATTTAAATATATTCAATTATGCTTTTTTTTTATTTATTAAAATATTTTTAAAACATTTTAGATGGACAACTTCCGTGGCCTCCTCTCCAACTTGAACTTACCACTTGTGGACAACTTCAGACAGCTCCAACCTTTATTCGGCCGTCGTATATTCGTTCGTATTACATCTAAAAATCCTAAATTCAAAAAATCTAAGCTCCATTACTCTAAATGGGACTGGGTTGGACATAAGAAGACTGAAAATGACATCGCCGAATTCGAGGATTAATTATAATTAAATCGTTCAACTACCGTTAAATTTAACGATTCATGTTAACCAGTCACGTCTCGTTTTACGGGTTTAGAATATAATCAAAGCCAAATTATGGGTATTTGTTAAGGTTTTTAGGATTGTGTGCACTGTAATATATAAATATATATAGGGATACTCTTATATACAACTAAGCAACAAAATATTTTCAATATAAAATATGGTTTTTACCATTTAAACGAAATCTCGATTTATATACTTTATCTATTAATCGATTGTATCGATTTCTAAGCCTTGATATTATACACATCCCTATACATATATTGTGTGCATATAGTATTATTATGTGTAAGTTAATAATATGTGTAAATAAATATATAAAATAATTTTGCTTGTTTTATTTAATTATAATACAGTGTTAAAATAAAATATACATTGATTACTCAAGTTAAATATAGTGCTAAATAAAGCAGCTACGTGGCGTAGTTATCTGCACCAAACATTGACTGAAAAAAAAGAAATAATAGGCTATATAGATTAAATGTGTAAAATTTACAAATATATACATAATAGTTTACTTACCTAAAAAAATATTAAGAAAAAATAACAAAAATATCAAGATTATTGATTCGATAAAATAACACAATTATTTATTTTCATGTCATTAATTTTTTTTTATTTATATTTTCATTATTAACTATGTAAACAAAAAAAAACACAAATTAAACAAACAAACATGCAATATTAATAAAGGAAAAATAAAACACATGTATGTAGTTTTGCGATATAATATAATACTTCAACAATCTATACAATGTTTATTTATTATAGAACTAATTAATATTTCATTTTAAATAATTTATTATCTATATAAAAACTGTTTATTTAAATATTTTATTCATTTGAATAATATATCTGTGGAATGTGTTATTTCAAATCCATAAACAGAGCAGAGTACTAAATGAATTTATTTATGGTTTGTTGATTATATCTAGTAAGTAGCATATATTAATGTAAGTGAAAAAAAATCCTTTGTTAATAAGATTTTTTTTGTATTCTAAAAAAATTCCCTCTGCCTGTTTAGGGTTTAGATTTAATATGATTGGGTTGTGGGAAAATGTTTCCCATTATCTGATTAATATAAAATTGCACACAAAACACATTATTTAAATGCAAATCCAGATTTCTATTGGTTAGTTTTTTCTTCTATATTGGCGTATTTACAGATGCCAGTCGGATTTTGAATTACTGACAAAAAATCATGCAATAAAATTACTTTAGCGTACCAAGTCTTCTGGGTTGAACATGCCCTGAAAAAACAAAAAAAAATTAAAATTATTTTTTATAAAACTTGCATAATTTTCTCTATTTTTATTAATACACCAGCTTCACGCTGTATCCCGCACACAGCAGGGTAGGCAGAGGGAACCTTGTGTTAAGACACTTCGTTCCCCACTTTCTGCCGAATTCTGGAGGCATTGCGTGTTGAATGGCAGAACTCAACGCCGCGCTTAGCCTCGACACAAGAGCGAAGAAATGGAAATATAAATTTAAGTAAATATTTCATCTCCTCGAGTGGGGATCGAACCCACAACCAGTCGGTTTTACAGTCACACTTTGTGCCACTGCGCCACGACTGGCCTCTTTATTTATACATTTTATTAATACATTTGTTTTTAAATACCAATGTTAATATTACTTTTCAGTATTTTGTACCTCTTTCATCATCAAAGACCTCTTACCACTAAGCTATACATTTTTACCAAAGTTAATTGAGTCCTAAGTCCTTTTATTTTTATATGGTTAGCATCTTTAAAGAGATTATTACAAATTTCCATTACACAAAGAATATTGCGATAGTCATTTGGCCAGACAGAATACACTTCATAAAATATATTTCACATGTTTTAGGTATATTATTACATATATTTAAAATTTTATAACCAAGGCAAATAAGCTATGATTTACCTTAGCACGACGTAAAATTGAATCCTTGGAAGCATCATAAGGATGATCTTTGGAAGGAATCTCCAATACAGCAGGCACTGGTGCTGTGTGGGAATCAATAACATGTCTTATCATTTCGGCAATGTTCTGGTTGATCAGGATAATGTCAATGTCGTCGCGTTTGATGAATCTCTTGAAACACTCCTCAATTTCACTCACTGGTGTATCTAGGATGTATGTTCAGCATTAATTTTATATGAAAAATATATATAATAACTTATAGTCTTAATCTTCCACTGTATACCACATAGAGCAAGGTATGCACATGTATCTATTTGTAAAGACTCTCGTTACTTACTTTCCAGTTAGTTTTCGAAATATTGCCTGTTAAATAGCAAAACTAAATGTCATGCTTTGTACCAGAGTGCAGAAATGAAAGAAAAAGATTGTATCGAGAGCAAGAACTTTAAGCCGTCATGTTTACAATCAGACGCCTTGCTGCTGCGGTACAATGGTCTCAAAAATATACACAATGATATAAATTTTAATCTTACTTTTGTCAACAACCATAAAATTGGGATGTCTGTTCTTATTTATTTCACCGATACCTCCAAGGAGGAATCCCACACATGTATCCTGAAAATGGAAAAATAACATTTTAAATAAGCTTAAGGATATTTGAAATCTATATATGTACAGAAAATGAGTAATTTCAAAATAAATCTAAGATTAGGGAATTTAAGGATTGTTAATATACTGTACTTACTTCATCTCCAATAACGCTAATTAGTTTTCCCTTTACAGCAGCCTGAAGAGCCATTTTAGTTTATTTTTTTGTTGATTTTATGTGAAAAATTCTGAAAGTAAGAACTGTCACAAGAATTCGTCACCTGACTATAGATTTTTGATCTTATGTTGGTCAAATTGGATGCCAATCAGAAATTATCAAAAACAATGTTTTACTTTATATTTTTAAAAATATTACAGTACTCTTTTAGCAAACATTTTTTTTTCAACTTATCGAATCTTAAAAAGTGTATTACAACAAAATTAAATTTATTAACATGGTAAAAAATATTAATTGCAACCAAGAATATCGGACAATATAATATGAAAAGCTTTTTTGGTTTTCGTCAATTTACCCCATGAATTCCATTGACTGCGTTTTATCGGTAGAGGATTATATTAAAACTCATAATATGTAAAAAGTCTACAATTTAATTTTAATCTGTATGCTCAAGACATTACTCATTCAACTGTCAAAAGATAAAGTAAACGTCATAATTGTTGTGACTTATGAAGTACGATTATGTTATTTCTTTTGACGAGCTTTATTTACCCAAATTAATTATAAGAATCAATAATATTTAATAAAACAAACACAAATATGTTAAATATAAAAAACTACGGTAGCAGCTCTGATGATGATACAGATAATGAAGGTGAAACGAATAAACAGCACAGTAACGAAACGTTGTTGTCACATTTAAAACCTGTAGATCCCGATTTATCAATTGCAAAGAAAATGCAAGTTTGTGCAGCTCCAGCAGTTGTACCTACGGTAAATAAATATTTAGCTTCATTAACATTAAGTTTCGAATTACTTTTTAACCTATAATGTTATAGTGTATATATTTTAATAATTTTATTTGACAGAATAATGAAGATACCAGGGTGTTACTAAATAATACACAGGAGTTAATGCATAATCCTAAGTATGAGGAACTATATGCACCTACATATGGACCCGAAAATCCATTTCAAACACAGCAAATGAAGGCGCAAAGAAATATTTTATCTGGGTATGTTGAAAAGGCACATATAAGTGAATTTCAGTTTGAAAATCAACGACGGACATTTACCAGTTATGGTTATGCTATGGATCCCTCTACAGAACCTGTAGAAGATGAAAATGGAGATGCATTAGTTGGTAATTATTTGTTTTTTTGTTTAAAGGGATAAAACATTTAGTTTTTAATGGTATCAATTTGTTGGTAAATTCCTTATAAACTAAAAATTACCATATTTTTTTATATATTTGTATACTTATTATATTTCTATATATGTGCCATAAAAATAAATTTAAATTTAAAATCAATAGAAGTGTTTTATGGAGTGTCCTAATGCTAGGTTCTTAGGTTCCCTTGTCTTCCCTGCTATGTAGGGGATACAGCATGAAGCTAAAAACAGCTGCACTTTTAGCAGTAAAAAAATATTTCAAATTTTTGAAAAATTATATTCATTCAAAATTAATTCAAAATAAGTTTATATTCCTTTTTAGTGTCGGCAATGGTGGCAGCACCAGTTGAAGCGGAAGGGAAATCTGTATTTGAAAATATAAAGAAAAGGCCATTAGATAAAAAGAAAAGAAATAAAAACGACAATCCTGATGATATCCAAGGATTTTTGGGTCCTTGGGGAGGGTATGAAGGTGAAAGAAGGTTAGTTATATTATATTTTTATATATAATACACACATATGAAATTCAAGCTTAGCTTAGTCAGAGCCGTGTACTAGCTGTAAATGCTAGCTGCCAAATTTCATAATTCTAGGTTAATCGGAAGTACCTTATTATTTTTGATATGTCAATATATGCTTTATAGTGTCAATATATGCGTTTTTTATTATTTAAGGCAATTTTGATTTATGATTTAACCACAAATGTTTAGTTTTCAGATTCCAGAGCTAGTACTAGTAGTGTAGATGCTAGCTGCCAAATTTCATAATTCTAGGTTAACTGGATGTACCATATTAATTTTGTTTTTTTTTATAGTGTCAAAATATGTGTCTTTGCTATATAAATGGACTTTTCTAGATATACGTTAATTTCAACTCGATATCTGCAAGTGTGGCTCCAAGGCTCTTGACCAACAGACAGACAACAAAGTGATCTTATAAGTTTTCATTTTTTCTTAAAAGATACGGAACATTGAAAAATTGGATGTAAAGTGGAGATTGAAGTGTCTTTAACACTAGGTTCCTTCTGCCTACTCTGCTACATGGGATACAGCATGAAGCTATGAATATATTAAATATTCAGATGTAGATTAAAAAGAGAATGTATGGCTTAGTGGTCAGAGTGGTTGGATGATTACCATGAGGGGCAGGCTTAATTCTTGCTCTGTTTAAATTTTTATATACTTATTCAAACAGTGCACTCCAATGTCTATTTATCTTCTTTGTAGGATAATGAAACCAGAAGGAGATGAAGCAAAGGAATTAGAGGAGATTTTGGCGAAGAGACAAAAGAAGGGTAAAGTGGATGATGACAAACCATTGGAGGAGAAATCAGTGTTTCATAGTGAGTATTTACTTTTAATAATATTTTTGTAGCATACAATCAACTTTTTAATGCTGCTTTTTATTAGTCTTCAAATGAACATAGAGAGTGGCTATCTTGCTTAGTACAGTATGGTCACCAAGTCATGGTAACTATGAAGTTTTGAAAAATGCTTTCTGAACTTCTGGCTTTCTTGCCATAAAATATTTAAAAGGAGCTCCGTTCACTCTGGCTAATCCGCGAGAGATAAAACGTAAAGTTAAAAAAAAATTAAATCAAATCTAAGCAGGCTTCTATCTAAAGATTAATTTAGGGTGGCCATGATTCGTCAACTGTCCTCAACGCCGCAATTTTTTCTAAATAATTATTAATTTCAAATGTATTTTTAATATTTACAGTCGATAAAGCAACGGACTACCAAGGCAGGTCGTGGATTGAAGTACCTAGAAGTGAAACGCAGTTGCGGAGTGAAACACCGCCCGACAAATGTTTCTTGCCAAAAGTTTGTATTGATTTTGGGATTGTTTTTATATTATTTTATCGTTATTATTTTGATTTTGTCGCAGAAATGTTTTTTGATTAGTAAATTAATTCTGAGTGGAAATCGAACCCACAAATGTTATTTACAAGACATACTTTCCCACACTGCAGTGAAAAAGAGTAACTTTAAAGATATAAATAGATTTTTTGAATTTGCATGATGGAAATAGTATAAAATTAAGAATTAAAATTAAAAATTAAATCGTTAAGTTATACAGAGTGGAAGTGCCACCACTTTAAATGAAACCATAGTTTTACTACTCCATAATAGCCTTATACAATTAAAACATTTTTTTGACATGTAAAAGTGATTTTTTCAAAATAAATAAATAATAAAATTGTAGTTTTAAAAACAAAGGGTCATTTGTAAGGACGACCCACGCACACATAAACCTATCAAAGGAACACCGCCGCACACGCCTTATTCTCATTTTACCCTTTATAATGTAGTGTAGTAGTAAGTGTTTACCTTATTGTGATCTATGCGTTATCGCGTCATATGAAAAGTAAAAGGAACGCTGCCTCTTCCACCTGTATATAATGTATGGATTATCCATACATAATATGTATATAACGATGATACTCATTCAACATTTTAATGAAAATTTCACTCAATTCAATTAAAATGTAAATTTCCAGGCACACATATTCACGTGGAAGGGTCACACGAAGGGGGTGGCTGCCGTGCGCTGGTTTCCCTCTACAGCCCATCTCATGTTGTCGGCTGGCATGGATTGTAGGGTTAAGGTAAATTATATTAATTACAGTTGTATAATTATATATATATATATATATATATATATATATTTTTTATATATATGTATCCCGCATATAGCAGAGGAGGCGGAGGGAAACTAGTGTTAAGACATTGACCATCATACACCGTCCATTTTCGAGACGTCTTGAATGGGTTTCCTAACAGTGCACTGTGTTTTATTAGAATTATTAAATTAAATTAATTCATTCTCTCGTATGAGAATCGAACTCCTACAATCATTGCGTTTACATTCGGACGCTGCCCAACTGCGGCATGACAACTTTCGTTTTTTCTAGTTTTTTAAATTTATTTTACAACTAGTGAACCGCTTGCATTGTTACCACCTTAAAATACAGTTATTTTCATATTTTATGAATTATTTTCATGACAATCAAGACAAGAAATACATAATATTAATGGAAGTTGCTTAAGTAAGATAAAAGAATAAAAACTGCATTTAAATCAGTTAAACCGTTTCTGGAATTAGGTTGCAGGAACTCACAGAGTAACTGACAATCTTGTTTTAAACAATTGTTTTGGGTTTTATTAAATTGAAAAATGCCACCAATCATAGGTTTTCTTATATATCTTCCATGTATAGACAGCGACCAGTTACAATTTTGATGTATATATATTTGTTTTTCAGATATGGGAAGTGTATGGGGATCGTCGTTGTATTAGAACGTACTTTGGTCACAGACAAGCTGTTAGAGACATTAATTTCAATAATTCTGGAAAACAATTTTTATCAGCAGGTATTATACATTTTTATCTTTTTATATAACCACTGATAATGATTAAGTGCAGAAATATGAATAAAAATTCTTATTTTTTATAGCTTTGCTCTGTATATAGTGGTGAAAGAAGAGGGAACCTAGTGTTAAGAATTTCGGTTACCCGCGCACTGTCTGTTTAATCTATTTTTGAATCTTCATTAAAAAATATTCATAAAATAATGAATTAGTAAATTTTTGACATTTTTAAAATATCAAACCGTAAAAAATAGAATCAGACTAATACTTAATTAGAAAACGTATAAAAATTTGAACGTAGCGGGACTCGAACCCGCGCCTCCTGGAAACCGACCAGGCGCTCGACCACTGAGCCATACGTTCTCGCCAAGCCACGTCGAAATTCTTATACGCTTGTTACAACTTATGTAACAAGCGTATAAGTTATTTATGCTAACAATATAAATAAGTTGTAACAAGCGTATAAGAATTTCGACGTGGCTTGGCGAGAACGTATGGCTCAGTGGTCGAGCGCCTGGTCGGTTTCCAGGAGACGCGGGTTCGAGTCCCGCTACGTTCAAATTTTTATACGTTTTCTAATTAAGTATTTATCTTTCCTAAGTGTGGATTAACACTTTAAAAATGTTTAAAAATAGAATCAGACTAGTTTGAAATCCAACTCAGGGAAAAATTATAAAATATTTTTATATATTTTATTAATATATAATTTTCCTTTCAGCCTATGATCGCTACATAAAGCTATGGGATACGGAAACGGGTGAATGTGTATCAAGGTTCACATCCCGTAAAGTCCCATATTGTGCTAAATTCAATCCAGATGAGGATAAACAACATTTATTTGTGGCTGGCACGTCTGATAAGAAGATTATTTGTGTGAGTTTGTATTTATAGTGTTACGTTACAACTCGGGAATCACTGAGCAATACTAAACATAGTATGGTCGAGAAGTTATGGCTGCTCTGAAATTAGGCTTTTTGAATTTTTGTGCATTGTTCACTTGTGAAGTAAATATTCAATAATAAGAAAAATCTAACATCGAATTTACAGTTAACTTCAGTGGCAGCCACAACTCAACGACCATACTGTACCAAGCGATCATAAGCACAAAATAAGTTACTGTCCTTATATTGTTCTCTACATAACACCTTCATCGCATTGAAAGTAGTAGAATAGTATGATGAACCTTTATATTATGTGTTATTTTATATTATATTTGTATGTCTGTCTGTCACAGTGGGACACCCGCACTGGTGAAATAGTGCAAGAATACGACCGTCACCTCGGAGCTGTCAATACTATCACCTTCGTGGATGACAACAGACGATTCGTAACCACCTCTGATGATAAGAGTTTGAGAGTATGGGAGTGGTAAGTTAGCCTTTTTTATTTTAGGTTCACTCTGTATCCTGCACACAGCAAGGAAAGCAGAGGGAGTCTAGTGTTACGACACTTTGTGGCTATTAAGTTCACTGCAGTCCCCCTCTCCCCGCACAGGGACATCCCGGTGGACATGAAGTACATCGCGGACCCGTCCATGCACTCGCTGCCGGCCGTGAGCGCCGCGCCCAACGGCAAGTGGCTGGCGTGCCAGTCCATGGACAACAAGGTGGTGGTGTTCTCCGCGCTCAACCGCTTCAAGCTCAACCGCAAGAAGACCTTCGTGGGCCACATGGTGGCCGGGTACGCCTGCGCCGTCGACTTCGCGCCCGACATGAGGTACACTGCATACGAGTATAACCAACCGCAGTACTAGTGGAACCCGCAACCGTCGTGTTTACAGTCACACGCTTGGGCCACTGCGTCCCTGTTATATACACGCCTTGTCTTGCCAGATCAGGGAAATGATTACTCAAAGTAAAAATGAAATTTACTATAACATTTGCACGTGCGCAGACACCAACTACCAGGAGCTCATAATTGACCTAGAGAGTTACTGTTCGAATTCTCCCTTCGCGCTGTATACCACATATAGCAGTTCGTCCGTTTCTGTTTTCCCTCTGCCCAATTTTCAAAACAATTAAAAAAAATATCTTCTCAATAGATTGAATATAACCTGCAACTGTCGCGTTTACAATCGCAGCCACAAATTGTTTATATATAATTTGAAATTTACTTATTGTAATTCAAAATTTTACCTGTATGCAGAGTTTTGAACCTACTACTGTACTGTACCTAGAGTACGATCCGCACAAAAAGAAATGCTCTATTTTCATTTTGCCGCTTACGTAAAATAAAATGCGGTGTTGAGTTCGGCCACTCAACATAGTGTCTCAAATAAAGCGAAAAACTGAAGAGAGAGAAACGGAGACATTTGACAGTAGATTCTCTCTGCCTACCTTGCTATATTATACCGACAGAGTAAAGTTGTAAACAATAATTTACTTATTTTGAAAAAATGCTGTAAAAGTCTCTCTTTAATAATTTTCTATTTCCTTTTAACTAATGTAGAGGAAACATAAGTTATTATATTATAATAACTTTAATTGTAATTGTTAATATGTTTTTCACAATTACATAACTATTAGGTTTCGAGGTTAATAATTTTTAAATTTAATTCTTAGTAATTTTAAGTAATTGAATTTTAATTAAGTATAAGGTATGCGTGCTTTAGATAACGATTTGAATTTGATACGATTTTTTTAATACTCACTTAGCGCTGAATGGAGTTTCTCAACTATAATATTCAATGATTGTAACAACAACTTTTGGGAAAAATTGGTTATGATTTATATATATTTATAAATAAGTGGGTAACGGAGTGTCTTAACACTATGTTCCCTCTTCCTATCTTACTGTGTGCGGGATGCGGCGTGAAGCTGGTTTTGTTTTTATAAATAAAATTTTACATCAATTTATCATTTTTGCAATTATTAATTGCAAAATTTGAATAAAATTTGAATTTGTTTACTTTGAAGTAATTTGACACGTTCTATCTATTGCAAAATTAACGAATGCAAAATATAATATGTATGTAAATTGTAGACTCAGGTGGCCAGTCGTGGCGTAGGGGCGCGTGTGACTGTGAATGTGACAGGCAGTCGGTTCTTGCGGGTTGAGTGGCGGAACTCAACGTCGCACTTTATCTCGACACCAGAGCAAAGAAATGAAAATATAAATGTAAATACTTGAATATTTCATTTCCTCGACCAGTCGAACCAGTCGATTTTACAGTCACACTTTGTGCCCCTGCGTCACGAGTCTGACTGGCCTGAAATATTTAATATTTTCATTTTTTCGCTCTGGTGTGGAGGCAAAGCCTAGGAGGCCATATTTAGCCCATCCCTCCAGAATTCGATGGAAAATTGGGAACAATGTGTCTTCTCACTAGCTCCCCTCTGCCTACCCCGCTGTGTGCGGGATATAGTGTGGACCTAAAAAATAAATTTATATTGTACGTTAAATATATTTATTATTTCATAAACAAAGTCACGTTTATTAGTTTGAATTAGGTAAATAACATTTTACAATAATATAACATAATCTATATATTATGTTTATTTAATCTATATGCATTTTTTATCTAAAAGCAAATAATAATATAACTAACAATTGTATTGTAAGTAAAATAAATAGTTAAATTGTAACACACGTAGAAGCATTTCGCCGTATCGTGATATAGTATATCTAAATCGTCTTTAATAGCGCTTAGGCGAGAGATGCGGTTTTATTTTTTTACTGGATTTTATTTGCTTCGTCTGTAAATATCAATGTAAATGAATTTATTTTTAGATTCACTCTGTATAACAGGATGGGCACATAACAGGGTCTTGTATAGGGCTAGATTTCCATTAAGACTCTTCCGTTCCCTACTTCTTACAAAATTGTGGAGACATTGCGTATTAAGCAGCAGAACTCAAAGTTTTTTTTTTATTATGAAAGTAATGTATCACTTCGCTCGCACTTTATGTTGTTACAATACCATATGTACTTGATACGTGTATGTAGTTTCTATATTTTTATAAGTAGGTACTTATATTATAAAGATGAAATGTTTTTATGTTAAACACACTAATCTCAGGAACTACTGGTACGAATAAAATGACGTTAATTGTTTTTGATGTAAATTGTAAACCCACTGTACCTGCGACCAGAGTCAGTTGCTACCGGCTGATCTGGCCATAGCGGCGAAGCCGCAGTATGGGCATAGGAGTGAGTGAATAAGTGCCCACCCCAGAAATTTTACAAATAAAAAACTTTACACGAAGATATTTGTTTATTGCTAAATTCCAAAACTCACCCCCTCAGAAACTATCTCTAGATATTGATCTATTGATGGCAGTAGGTAAAACCTAGTAGGTGTATTATAAAAATATATATATACATTTACGTGAAAATAAAAATGCAATATTTATAGTTGACAACTTAATGCGATATTTATAATAATGTAATAGTCACGTCCGTCCTGGTTATAATAATTTTGTGTAAATAATATTCGCAATATGAAAATCATTTACGGCACGATTTTTACTCAATTATAATTTAAAGTAACATATGCAAACATGTAAATATACTTCAGCTTCACGCTGTACACTCCGTTCCCCACTTTCTGCCGAATTCTGGAGGCATTGCGTGTTGAGTGTCAGAACTCAACGTCGCGCTTAGCCTCGACACCTGAGGGAAGAAATTGAAATATAAATTTAAGTAAATATTTCATCTCCTCGAATGGGTATCGAACCCACAACCAGTCGGTTTTACAGTCACACTTCGTACCACTGCGCCACGACTGGCCTCTACATATACATATTTTGCTTTACTCATATAATTCATGTGAAAATAATTATGTAGATAATTTATGAATTTGTGAGATCTATACTATAGGAAGAACTTACACTGATAAAACTTAAAACTGAATATTTTGATGCGGAACCCAACTCTGTAGTCTGTATCCAGCGTAATTAACAGTTTACTAGTAGACTTTCGCCATTCAATACGCAATGTCTCTCCATCCAATCCGCTCTCGGGGGAATAAGATATTTAATATTTTAACTTCCTCGTTCTGGTAACGAAGCAAAACGCGGCGTTGAGTTTCGCCACTCAACACGCAATGCCTAAATTCTGCGGTAAGTGGGAAACGGAAGTGTTTTTTAGGGGTGCGTCTTGATATTAGTTTCCTTGGTTCCCTGCCACATATAGTGTGGAGTAAAAAAAGTGCCCAGGTCCCCTGAAGCTAAAAGAAAGTTTATATCCTTAATATACTTACTCTTAGGTTTAAACCAGCGGTGCCATGACGCCATCAGTAATAACTGTAATTTAGTTTTAAATATACATAAGGAAAAAAAGTATATATATAAATATATTTGCTATTGGTAATTTTAATACACATCGTGTTTTGTTTGAAGCAAATAAGCTTGTAGAAAATAATTACCTATTCAACTAAAATACATATTTGCAGCATCGGTAAGTGCGATGGTTGTGGGTTCGATAGCCATGTGGGGGAATGCTTGCGTGAAAATGTGAAAAAACGCAACGTGAATACACACATGGTTATGACAGTGTGGTATTCAGGTGGATAATCCGAAACGGACTTTCAACACTAAGTTACCTATCCTGGGCGAGATACAGCGTGAAGACAATATTTTTTAATATTTAAAAAAAATGACATTTTCCTAAATGAGATTTGAAGCTACAACCATAGCATTGAGTCTGATACCTACCACTACACCATAAAATTAAACCAATTACTTCAATGAAATGGGGAACGGAGTGACTTATCACTATCTTTTTTTAAGTATACTGTAAAATACTGTAAATGCGGTCAATAAGTAAAATATCCAATATATTATAACTATATGTACCACCTAGGTCGTATATGACTTTCTCTTTGCGTTCAGTTGAGCGACCTCGCTTCAACACTTGTTAGGAGGTATATCTAACGTTGCTGTACAATGTCAGTTTCAATGTTTAACCCTTAAATTTACTGTATTTTTTAAATAATCTCTGTAATATTTTATGTTTTTCTCACTTTAAAATAATTTCAAAAAAATATATTAATATGGGGATTATAATGTAATGTAACTTTTTACGCTTATATCGAGCATTACTTGTTTAGATATAGCCATAGCAGGGTAACAAAAGGGAACCTGTACTTAATTTTTTTTAGCTAAAGCTTATAGCAGGGAACCTGTAAACCTAGTCTTACGACACTTCCGTTCTCCACTTTCCGCCGAATTCTGGAGGCATTGCGTGAGTGACGAAACTCAAATCAGAGCGAAAAAATGAAAAACGTGAAGTTGTTTATTACGAATGTCCAAATAATAAAAATTATAACAGAACAGTCAATGAAAAAATAAAAGATTTTTGTATTTTTTTTTATTTGTTAATCGTATTTGACATTTAAGTGTTAAGTATTATTTATGAGGCTAATGCTATGACACTTAAGGCTATGTCTGATTTATTTCCACACTGCTCTTTTAAGACTGCCTGGTATATTATAATTACCACAGTTTTCAGATTATTCAATCGTTCCAGGTTCGAATCCCGACGTAAAAAATTATATATTCATATTGTGTTCTCGTTAACACGTGACGAATCCACTGTTTTCAATAGCGGAAAATGATTTATACTTTCGAGGTTTTGTGTTTCAAGCAAAATTTAAACATTAGGTGTTTTACGTTTATTCTGATTTTTGCTTTATATAATTATATTTTAGAATATTAATAAAAATATTCATATTAAATTATTATATTATTTTTAACGTATTTTAGCTTAACAATTAAAGGGTTGTCAGCAAAGGTACGTTAGGTAGGTGAAAAAGATACGTGTTTTTTTACACGAGATAGAAGAAACTGATAAATAGAATTAGATATTTCGCGTTTTATAATATTAAGTAACGATTCATGATGTTATGATTGACCTCAAAAATGGCTATTTAATGTGTCAATTTATACTGTAATTATTTATCTATAGAATGTGAGGAAATATCAGAACGAATATTCAAATCATTATGTTTACGTTCACGTCTGTACACTAGGTCTCCACTGTTTACCTTACTATATGCTGTAATGTATCTTGCAACTCTTTTTAAATTGGTTTGAAAGAACTAATATATTCTCAGTTTATAAAAAGGTATAAAAGAATAAAAAATATTATGAAGTATATATTTCATATTGTAAAGAAACCGAAATGCTGGACTGTAACACATAAGTGAAGTCACGATTATTTCTTTTTAAATAACGTCATTAGTATTTTAATGTTTTATTTGTGTTAAATCGCTTTAATTGAATTGTTTGTAAAATGAACAGACTGACTTTGTGGCGAGACACTCCATTCCCCACTTTCCACTTGGATTAAAAAGTGAAACTCACCGCCTCCACAAGATGGAATTGAAAATCCTACCCATAACTATCACCTCTGCAATACGTCCTTCCACTGCGTCATGATGGTTTCAACCACTATCATTTATATTTTTTTAAAGATTATTGATCTGATGACCTGAGAAGCCCTGGGTACAAGCGTGAGGCTGTAAACGCAACAGTTGTGGGTTCGATTCCCACTAGGCTAATTTTTTTTTTTATATTTTCATTTCCTCATTATGGTAACGAGGCAAAAGGCAGTCCTGAGTTCTGCCGCTCAACACACATTACCTCTAGAATTCGGCGGAAAGTGGGGAACTGAAGTATCGTAATGGTAACGGAGTGTCTCCATACTGGGATCCCAGGTTCAGGTTGTAGCAAAAAATATATGAAAATACATTTGCTACTTTGTTTTATACAATATATTTAGTAAAAGTCTAGTAATAGAGAATTAATGGCAATTTCCATTACTTAGTAAATCAACAAGTTTTTAAATAATATTTATTTATTTCTAATTGCGTCACACCGCGCGCTCTTGAACCTCGCCCCGAGCGTATAAAACGCTAAAATTAATATACATTTTATACATATTATATGTTATTAAATGTAAATATTAGTTGAAAATTATAGCTACAAGGCCGTCGTGCCGCAGCGGCACAAAGCGTGTGACTGTAAACGCGACGTTTACGGGTTAGAATCCCACTGAGGGAATTAATTATTTAATATTTTAATTTCTTTACTGTATGGTACATGCAATGCCTCGACAATTCGGCGGAAAGTGGGAAGCGGAGTGTCTTAACATTAGGCTTCCTCTGCCTACCCTGCTACATGCAAGGTACAGTGTGAAAAATAAAGATTTTTTTAATCTTTTTTTTGTCATCTTTGAGTCTACGCTCTGTCTACATAATCATTAGATACTTTGTCTCCCTAAAAATTTTATGAAACTGATCCCACAACCAACCACTCAGTCATACACTTTTTTGTACAATTATTAAATTATTTTTTCCATACTCCAATAAATTGAAATATTATTTATTCGTGATATAATTATAAAACACTGTAATTATAACACAAAAAAATATATTTATGCTACTTAAATTCTATATGCGGAAAGAGTTAAATGCACCACGATTTCTACATGGAGTGCTGTTTATTCTAGAAAATTTAAATTTATCATTATAAACGTTTTACGTAATTTTATTATATCTAATACTTACTTACAAAGTATAAAGAAATATCAAACAATGGCAAAATAATAATTAATAAATGTCTGATAAAATCTAAATGATTAGCTTTATATTATATGATGAACACTCAAACTTGCACTATTAAGACATATTTGGTTAATGGCTGTGGTTTCAAATACTATTAATGTGTGCTATAATACAATATAGTTGATTTTTTTTGAAGATTTGAATTTCAAATTTTTATATAAAAAAACCTTTTAAAACCCTTTGAATTCATTACTATCGCATTAGACGTACATATTTCTACTGTGTCTTTGACGTTCCTTCTATATTTGTTGATTTCGTCGCATATGGCTTTTACAGTTGAAACATAATACCGCTGTTTCCTAAAAACATATATCGAAAATAGTTATTTAGAAACACAATGTGGCTCGAGTCTCGGATGTAATGGATACATATTTAAGACTGATATGAAATTCAATAGCTTATTCTGAATTACAAAATGTTGATCTCGGGTTTCTTTGTAAACCACGACTTTTAAATGTGGGTATAATACCGTTTATCGTGTTATCTGAGATATAGTGACAGTTTTAATATACTTACATATGTATGTAACTATATTATAATCAACTACAAAGAACTATAACATTTTATAATATACTTACATATGTATGTAAGTATATTATAAAATTTAATAGGATATTTTTAAATTTGGTAATTCTTCCTAAACGTAAAAACATTAAACACAATTATTTTGTGGCGTACACGAGGACATTACCACTACATTATAAAACGCTTAAATTAACATACGTTTTATGAATATTGTATGTTTGATAATATTTCGACCACACTCCAAGCAACTTCCACTTCCACGTGGACTTTACAGTCCACCTAAGATATATTATTGTTATGCAACCGATATCGTTAGATTAGGTTAGCTTTTATCAGCTACTCTTAAAACATCACTTTTATTTCGTCATCATAATCGAAATGAATATGCACACTGCAAGCGTACATGATCGTTTTATTTTTGGAAAAATCTCCGTACAAGTAGGAAGTCACCAACTGCTATTTAAAATTTTCTTTATTCTAACTTGAATGAGATTACTCTGTGTAATCAAAATTTGTGTTTTACTTTATGCACACGTAGGTTCTCTTTCAGCATTTATTTTCTTTTGTTCCTTTCTTTATTTGTTATTATGTTTTTTTGCATTCTTGACATTAATTCCTTATATTTTTCATACTTTTGTCACCGCCGTATTTTCTTGCTTTCTTGTATACGTTTGACCTATATTTTTAAGTTTACTTCGCTCTCTTTTAGTTGATGATGGGCTTGCAGAATCTATGACCAAGTGGGAGTTTTGAAATTCAACTTACTGATAGTGGAACAGATAATCTTGGAGTGAATAGTGAAAAAAAATTAGTGTAATTTCTGGTAACAAATAAGCAGGCGTCGGAAAATGTAATGATGAGATTAGTGATGGAGATGTAGGTAATTTAAAAGTGGTTGGTAAGCTGGAATCGGTGAAGTAGACACAAATTAAACGATGAATGCGATAGCTGTGACCGTGCAGCTTGAAGTTGTATTGTTAGAGGAAGGGGGGAATTAGGATTAAGATATCATGAAGATCCTTTAAAAGTAACCTAAATTTACTTGTAAAGGATCTTCCTGACATCTTCTAATGTTATCCATCACTATCATCTTTCCCGCCAAATCTTATTTGCAATGAACTAAATGAACTTTTCTTTTGAACTTAAATCTTTGACTAATCGTTTTGTCCTATGGTATCTTTCTCATTACTTCCTTTTTGCCTCTTCGTCAACTCTGAAGATAGTTTTTAAACTCTATAACGTCTTTGTATTCTCGCCGCACTAAATGCCATTTGCTTGCCATGAATGTTTTAGATCTTGTAACCTAAAATAAGATATTTAATAAATCGTAAATGAAACCTTTTTATCACAGTGTTTTCTTAAATTATTATAGCACAAGTTGATAGATTACTCTTACAAAAATTAATAGTAAATGGATTATAAATCAATATTCTTACAATGCCAATCAATGACTATGGTTAATTGTGAAAATGAGAACAAAAATCGTTCGTTCATTTTTTAATTTTTTGGGGGCATGAAAGAAGTTCTTTAAAAGTTGATTGACCCTTGTACATAAAAGTCCCGTTTTAAATCACCTGATTCATTTTACATGCTACCCGTTCGGAGAAGATGCGAATTCATGTTTTCTATTGTCTTCTTAATATAAGTCGAAACTAAATATTGACCATATGTATCAGAAAGTGTGGAACGGAGTGTCTTAACACTAGGTTCCCTCTGCCTGCGGGATATATTTTTTGTTTTTATCTTTGATTTTTTTTTGTTGTGAGTAAATGTAGATATTACACTATATCTATACGCCTTCTTTAGGACGCGTTTAGTGCGGAAAGAATAAAAGACTTTTTTTTAAAGTACTTTAGTACCTAATAGAAAATAAAAACATTTTTTATGTTTACTTTTATAGCTTAATCTTATTGTATATCTAGCGATTAATTTTCTGTTTAACTTAAAACTGTAATGTACACTCCGGGTGAGTAAATCATATTCATTTTCTCGTTCTGCTAACAGTACAAAGCGCGTGTGCGGCGTTCAGTTCCGTCAATCAACACGTATCTTTTCTAAAATTTGAGCGGTGTGAAGAAAACGGAGTGTAATAATATTAAGTTGTCTCTGCCTAACCGGTTAAAACATAAAAGAACGTTAATACAGTTATAATATTATAGTACATAAGTTATAGTACGGCCACCAAGTCGTCGTCCGTCCTGAAGTTAGGTTTCCTGATCTTCTGCGCATTGTTCACTCAGAAAGAAGATAGTCAAAAGTAAGAAAATACTAAAATCAAATCTGCGCAGCCTTCTACAGCTAATTTCAGGGCTGTTGGCCACGACTTGTTGACCGTACTGTATATTGTGTAGTTATAATTAATTTAACTTCCGCTACAAGCGTGTTTAAACAATTAATGTATTTATTTACCTTGGCACTATATATTATTAATACGTACACGGTTTCTAATAATTTTAGCACTAATCACTTCGAGTAAAGATTAGATAGATAACGAAGCGTAGTTGTTATGCATTCGATTCTCTCCCTAGGAATTTTTCATAGATATGATTTGCAAAATAACGTGTTAGAAATCTTCTATAGCAATAAGGGAAAAAATTAAATTGTCTGTCGTTTATCACAATAAAACCGATGAATACATTTTTACGATAAAATCTATCTATCTATATAAAAGGACTTGTTCTGACTAAGGTGAGACGCACGCACAGCCGTAACCGCTGATGGTAGCAACGGGAAATTTGGACAGAGGTTTATTTTTATAATCTGGACATCCACTAAGAAGGGATTTTGAAAAATTTTAACCCTAAAGGGATAAAATAGGGGTTGAAAGTTTGTATGGATTTTTTTTTAAAACAGCACCGATCTTTATAAAATTCGAAATTCAGACTTTAAAATATTTCATTAAACACGTGTTTCGTGGTTTATTAGAATTCACCCCCTAAGGGTTTAAACAAGGGGTTGAAAGTTTATATGGAAAAATCTTTAAATCGCCACCGATTTTTATAAAAATTTAATTTCAGACTATTAAAAATATTTTATTGGACACGTGTTTCGTGGTTTTTTAAGAATTCACGCCTGAGGATGCAAAAGCGGGCGAAGCCGCGCGCGCTCACTAATCTTATATATAACTTTGTAAAAGCTACTTACTTCCACGTGGAACAGATGAGTAGATGTCATAAATTCATTTAAATAATATTTATTATACATAAGCATTGTAATATCAAACATGATAATAATTAATAAATACATATATACATAATAACATTCAATACGATGCCATCCTTATGCAATTCACGTGCTAGAACCAGTGTACGGATGTCGCTTAATAGGAAATTTATACTCATTTTATATCTAACTTCTAAGTTCCAACTAGACATTGTAAGACGTAAAAACATAAAGTCCCATCTTGTCCCGTTTCTACAGGAATTCGAAATCCTGTCTTAGTGCTGCCCTATACTTACACCGTCATCTACCTACGTACAAATTTCAACCTTTTAAGCACAGTAGTTTTGCCTGTGTGTCGTTTGTCACTCGGTAAAAGAAGGGTTGTTTTCAACCTCGTGTTGGAGTCTCCGTTTATCACTTTCTATCGAACTCTCGAGACATTGAATTCACAACCGCCACGTTTACAGTCGCTTGTACTCTTGCGCCGCGACGCCCTCAAGAATAGTTTTATATAGGTATTTAATTTAAACGCTCGCCTTTTCAAGACCTTCCAGTTTCTATAATAAATCGTTACGAAATGGAGAAATAAGTAACTCTATTAGGTTTTTATTTTATAGCCAAAACAATTTAAGTTATATTATACTGCGTAAAACTACAATGATCTAATGCCTTATTTATCGAATTAAAAAATATGAAAATTATCTTATTTGCAATCAAAAGGTCGATGTCAATAAAAAACGCCAGTCACTCACTACACGTGACGGAAACAAGTCGTATTTTAATTATTATGTTTTGTATGTATTACTCAATACGATTGTTTCATTTTAAATATCATTCGACACATTTAACTTTCGAAATACGAAGTAATTGCGTTGTTGTTTTGAAGTTAAATGGTTTAACTTATGTAAATATTTTATACAGTATGTATTTTATACAGTATGTTTTGCCCGCTTGGACTAATCCTCTTGGACATTTATTTTTACAGTACTTTTACTAGTCTATATTAATATTATAGAGTTGTAGGGTAAAGGGTTCTGTGCTTGAACGCACTATCTCAGGAACAACGGAAGTGATAATAGGAAGTATGTCGCGCTTTGCCTCGACACCAGATAGAAGACATGGTAATATAAATTTCAGTAAATATTTCATCTCACCGAGAGGGGATCGAACCCACAACCAGTCGGTATTATTTTTACTCAAAACCCAATATCATATATAAATATTACTTACGTATAAGCTATAGTAAATATTATATTTTCTGGTTATGTGACTTTGCCCGCACGTGATGCCTCATATCAAGACAAGTCTTATACAACCGTCTTATTCAATGCCTAACGTGGTTTGTTACTTTCTATTCATTGAACTAGGTACAGGAAGATTTATTTTACGTTATACTCCTTCGTATTAAATGGTACTGGATAGACAGTCGCGGCGTTGAGTTCCGCTAGTCAATACCTCAACAATTCGGCTGAAAATGGGGAACGAAACTATTTTATGGAAACGAAGTGTCTTTGAGGCCGGTCGTGGCGCAGTGGCACAAAGTATGACTGTAAAACCGACTGGTTGTGGGTTCGATCCCCACTCGAGGAGATGAAATATTTACTTAAATCTATATGTCCATTTCTTAGCTCTGGTGTCAAGGACAAGCGCGGCGTTGAGTTCTGCCACTTAACACGCAATGCCTCCAGAATTCGGCAGAAAGTGGGGAACGGAGTGTCTTTCACTAAGTTCCCTCTGCCTACCCTGCGGTGTGCGGGATACAGCGTGAAGCTGATAAAAAAAAAGAAAAGTGTCTTAATAAATACATATATACATAATAGGTTTAGAAGGAACCTGAAAACCTAGTGTTCCTATTATGTATATAAAACATATATACATAATAGGAACACTAGGTTTTCAGGTTCCTTCTGCCTACCCAGCTATGTGATGCGTGTATATGTTAAGCTAAAACAACATCTATCCGCTAATTGTCGGTCTGTTTGTCACCAGTCTGTATCTTATGAACCGTGAGAGTTAGACAGTTGAAATTTTCACAGATTATGTGCTTCTGTTGTATATATATACATTAATATATTATAGAGTAATATACATATTTTAGAGAGCTCTAACAGGCAGACGATAATGGTACAAAACTCTACTTATGCGAGTCCGATTCGCACTTGGTGGGTTTTATTTTTGCTTTTTTATTACCTCTGTAGAGCTGAAACCAGTATGCATTGATTGAAATTCGAACCAATTAAATTCATGAAGTAGTATAAAAAAATATACCATTACCATTTCTAACATAAAGGTTTATTGTTTGGTTTGAAACGGTTATCATAGTGTAAATGATTTCATGGAAACACATTATAGAGAAACTTTTTATCGCTACCAGTCCATTTAAAAGTGGATCTTGAATACGGCTTTACGGAAAAAAATCTAATATCTAGCAACACACCACCACCGCTAGGTAACACTATTTTTTACAACTGACGCACGAAAAAATCTGACTGATCACCCCGTGCCGTGTGATCCCGGCCTACAATAGGATCATCCTGGTACTGGTGGTGTCGTAAGAGGCGACTACAGTACGTGTGGTAGAGTCACGTCGCCAGCAATGGCAACACGCATGGGCAGACTCGACCGGATCATTACCACCCCCGGCATTTAAAACCGGCTTGAAGTAGTGGCTCTATGCCACTGCGTTTCGCATCAGGTAATGCCGGGCCCCGGCGCCCAACCCATCTTAAAGGCCGGCAACGCACCTGTAACTCCTCTGGGGTTGCACGGGGCCGTGGGCAGCGGTAATCACTTACCATCAGGTGACCCGCACGCTCGTTTTCCGTGTCTTTTCCATAAAAAAAAAAAGTGCACGAAGACTGTAAGTTCAAATTTCACTTAAATGTAAATATGAAATAAAATAAGAAATATTATACACATTTAGTTATTTTTATATTATTTATTCATATTATTATATGATTATTAATACCAAGCGCCGACGACACCAATGACAAAATCCACCTGACATTGATCACTAGTGTATTTCCTGTTGTCTCTGAATCATAGTTAGTTCGGCTTGTTATACGTAACCTACTTAGATAAGGCTGCCTTGAACTGTTGTAAGGTTAGAGTGTATGTATTGTATAGAGATTTCGTAATTTATATAATCTCGAAACTTACGCTGCTCTAACATTTTATTAGTAGACGGCTCTACTTTGTGTGGTAAGAGGCTGTAACTAAACTGGGGAAATCCCCTATATTATATTTTGGACCCACAGACATTGACCTCATGGAAACCGTGAATAAAATAATTATATATTATATTAACATTACGAAAAATAGCCATAAACAAATTTATATTTATTAAAATTAAAATTGATCGTATAAGTCATCGTTTTATATTACAATTTTAAATTATAGTTATAAATTACAGTTTTATACCAACATTCTTGTGAATTTTATCGTGACCGCATTATCACAGACGGCTGAACTAGTTTCAGTAAAGTTTCCATTACTTAATAAGGTTAGTTATTTAATCTTTATCCATGCGTTCTGATACTCTTATCGTTTGTCTCTTAAACCTAAAGTATTATAGTGTATTACAATAACAGGCATCACGTGATGAAGCACGTTTTATATGGATGCAATCGTGATTTGTACTGTATGTGGATAGTTGCCAAGGAGTTATATAATAAGTTTATCGATATTTCTATAGACTATTATTTAAATGGTCTTACTCGAATTTGATCCGTATGAAGAGTTATTTTTGACTAGAAAAATGGATTTAGCTGCTTTTAATAGATGCCAAGAATATAACCTAGACACTTTGACTTTTCACTTTGAAATATAAACTAAACTAACCTCACATTGCTTAATGTAAAATGACTGGACCAATTATATTTGAATCATATATACATGTAACTTTAGAAATTCAAGTATTTTCTCTGATTAATATTTATTTATTTTGTCGATGTACGTATGTGGTGTTATCGACTTTAAATTGTCCTGTTCAATTCAGTATATACTGCATAGAAAATTTCCATTTTAAAATTTCTTTCCTTTAGTTTAATTTATTTAATATACTTAGTATGCAGTGGTTCTGAATTCTGTAGTTTTGTCGTCTTTTTTTCAATATTTTTTTGCGCCTAACGGTCTTTTTATGTCAATGCCCTTTATGATATTGCTTTTTAAAAGTATAAACAAAAGAAAATATAAAAATATTAAGCTTGTATAATAAGGAATTCAAATTTATTACCTTATTTTTTTTTAAATAAAAATATATATAATACATTAAGGTTTGTTAGGATGCTTAGCGATGATTGTAATTTATATGTCAGACATTAATTTGCATATCAAATTATATTAGGTATTTAAATATATTAAAATATTAATTTGAGAAAAAAAGGCTGTGTTCATCCTAGGACCTTCAAATATCTCTATATAAAATTTTATCACAATCGGACCAGCGGTTTGGCAGTGTATGTGTTACAGACAGACAGAGCGTCCAGGGCGCTCCCTGCTTGACTCGAGTCTATGCTTGCGGCCGTATACAGAGCGTTAAATTATTTTAATTTTACATTTTCTCCAAAAGTATACGTCCAATTTACATGCTATAAAAGTCAAAGCTTATCTTCATAAAATTTCCTTGATGATGAAATAATTTTCGTTCGTAACTTTTAATATCTTTGTCAAATAAAGAACCTTCAAATATCACTTTCCAATTTTCGACTATTTTTTGTCACACAATGTGTGTAGTGACAATATTGTGACTTATTTGTAAGAAAAAAATATACGGTGTAGCAGACTTTATTTTATAACTAATAAAACTGAATGTTGTTGTAGTATAATGTACTTACATATATTTAACAATTTCTGCAGCGCACGTGGCTAAAGAATGACGATGGCGTTTCTAATTATTGTTATTTAATTATTTAAGGCTAACTAAGAATTAAATCGTAATATTATATAGCCTATAGCACTCCTGGAAAATGTTGATTTCATACAAAACAGACAAAAGTAAATCCGACCAGTAGTTAGCGTTTAAACAAAAAAACAAACAATCTCTTCGGCTTTATTATATTAGTATGGAATAGTACAGATTATGGATTAAAGAAGTAGCGTTTAATTTGTGTGGGTAATAGAGACCGACGTGGCGTTGGGCCACAAGCGTGCGACTTAACGCGATTAACGCGAGGGTTGTTAGTTCATTTCCTACTCGAGGGAGTGGTATATTTAATATTTTCAAATTTTACATCATAAAATTTTTACAACATTGTTCTGATAATAACACGACCAACTGGATTAACTATCGCCACACGACACATATTGCCTCAAGAATTTAGTGAAAAGCGGGGAGTCTTAGTGGGAATGGTGTGTTTTATCAATAGGGTCTTATGTTCCCTCTACCTACCTTACTATGTGCAGACGTGAAGCTAAAAAAAATAAAGTAGTAGGATTACTATCACAACCATGGTAGCTGATGAGGTTTGGCCAAAACAAACGTCTCTATTTGCCAAATAATGACCTGTGAATAAGGCTATTATTAGACTTACTCCAAATATTATCGTTGGCGTTCTCGTGACTATCGATGCTAAATATATGTATCGAGTCCATTGAAATATTAAACATTGAACTGGTGCTTAAATTAAATAAATATTATATTATACAATTCCGTTTGCGTGAACTATAAAACGTAAAATCCCGTGTTTTCCCGTTCCCAGACGAATTTCTGTGAATATTCTCTCGAAGCAACTTATATGGGTAATTTAGCTTTCAACATCCACCTTAGGACTGTTTGGATTGTCCGTTGAGTTTCCGCCAGTCAACACGCAATGCCTTGAGAATTCGGTGGAAAGTGGGGAACGGAAGTCTTAACACTACTGTCTCAACACTAGACTCGTCGGTTTACTCTGCCTACCTTGATATGAGCGAGTTATAGCACATCAAGGGTTTTTGTTGCATATGATATAATACGACTTTAGTGTATTAATTACATAAAATGAAGGTATGTTATATGAATATTACAATACAGTTATATCAAATTTCAATATTTTATATATATTTATGTATGGACATGAGGCCAGTCGTGGCGCATGGGCACAGGTGGATGTGGGTTCCATTTGCACTCGCGGAAATGAAATATTTATTTACATTTATATTTTCATTTCCGCTCTGGCGTCGAGCAAAAGTGCGACGTTGAGTTCCGCCATTCACGCACGCACGCAATGCCTCCAGAATTCCGTAGAAAGTGGGCAACGGAGTGTTTTAACACTAGATTTCCTCTGCTTACCGATATTCGCGCGTGGTAATGTTTGTAATTTTTAATATTATTGATTGATAAATTTTTTGTATCGTCTAAAATTTTAATCTTTTATAGGCCAGTCGTGGTGCAAAGATACAAGCGTCTGACTGTGTGTGTGTACTGTCAATTCCCATACGAAGAAATGAAATATTTAGTATTTACATTTTCTCGCCCTGGTAACGAAGCACGCCTCCAGAAATCGCTGAAAAATAAGGAACGGAAGTCTCTTTATTAAGGAGCGGAGTGTCTTAACACTAGGTTAAGCAATATTTATAGGTCTTACTCGCGATTTCGCCCTACTGGTAGTAAAATTGTGTCTCACAAGTCACACCTGACACATTAGTAAGTGTAGATGGCTCTTTACCACAGGCACCGTGAGTTTCATCGAAAAGATTAACCTGTTCTTGATATGCAGCCTTATAGCCTTCTTCGACATAAAATATATTTTAATGCTAACCAAATAATAATTCAACCAAAAGTCTTCAGCCCTTTCATATTAGTATTTAGATAGATATATAGATTCCCCTATTTTTATTAAAAAAATGCAGCGCAGTAATGGAAAGTAAGCGTGAGATGGGCGAGAAATATAATATTTTTTATTTTATTGATAAATTGAGGTTATTCAAAGGTATAAGATAAATTCACACATGTTTTCATAATTCATATTAATTATATGAATATTTTTATGGTACACAAATAACCTGTAATTGTATTATTAATTAAATTAAGTGTTTAAAGGTTAACATTTTTTAAAGCATTTTATCTTTTGATGTTAATGTGTGGGTGTGCGATATTTTATACCTAAATATCATTTGCTAATCGATATTGTGATTTTTTTTTAGTTTTCATGTTGACAGTAACCAAAACATATGTAATTGAACACTGTAGGGCAAAAATTATAATGGCTCGTTGTTTTTGTTTATCTTTATGCGATTGTTCAATTCATTATTTATTGGGACTTGATAACAAAATTCTTGTTATCAAGGTACGGACGGTGTCTTAATCAGTTGCTAGCGCCTCGGCGTGCGCGCATAAATTTCTGATAAAAAAGACATATTAATAAATTTCACCCCTTATTAGTGGGTTAGGTAGAAAAAAAGGTGCCAAAGACACTTGATTGACTACTTTTTACCTGAATTGGGGTCGTGTTTGCTTAATTAATGTCCCGTTTGCCTATTTTGAACCTTTGCCTCTGACTTTGGATGAAAGCTATAACCATCGCGTGTATGGCCTTCTCTCTCCCACTGTGCCACGACTGTTGTTGACATGAATATAACATATGATACCGATATGGCGAACGTTAATTTTGTGTATTCTTTGTTGTATCGTATATTAGCATTAAATAAGAAAACTATCAGGTACTTTTGACAGAAAAAAATAAATGTTATTCATAATTCTAGTTCCTAATGAGTAATTTAATTAGATTTTCTAGGACGAGAGTTTTTTTACCTGTCTTTAAAATCTCGTGTGGGTAGACTAGTAGACTACCGTCTTTACCAATATAAGTGCAATGCCTCTACATCGAAAAAACACAAAATTTTGGGTTAGCAAGCTTCTTAGATAGATGGATAGGGAAAACTCTTTATGGCATGCATAAAGGAAATATAACATTTAACAAGAGATATAGGAATACCGATAGAAAATAACAGAAAAAATAAAAGTAACATTTAGCGCACAGAGGTAGTATGCAAAGGCGACCTTATCACTATTAGTGATATAGGTTCCTAAAGGTAAAGTGAACCTAGTGTTAAAACACTCGTTCTCTTCTTTCCCCCCCACACTGCTTGTTATATGCTTATTTGGTAATATATATATTTTGGTATATGTAACTACTTGTTTTATTGAAATCATTATATTCAATATTCATTTGATAATAATGTAATTATATCTAACCAACCACAATACAAAGTTCCAAGGCAACGGTTCAAGTTACCTTTTAATTAATAATTCTTGAAGACATTTTATAATCCGATTTTGTCATTCAATATCACAGCTGCGATCGTATGGATTCTGTATGGCTTTTCTTTATATATCTAAACTCTTAAAGAATGTTTGTTATAAGTTTCAAAGAAAAATATTAATGAAAGAAGAAAGATATTAATAAAATTATATATAGCAAAATGCAAGGTTTTCTATATGAAATTAATATAATGTAAGACTTTTCGTGGCGCACAGGCAACAGCTCATGATTGTAAATGCGGCAGGCTGTAGTATTAGTAGTATTAGTATTACCATACGAGGGAATGAAGTATTTGTGTTTAATATTTTCATTTCCTCGCTCTGACAACAAGGTAAAGCGCGTCCTTGAGTTCCACTACTTAACTCACTGTCTCGAAGATTCGGTGGAAAGTGTATATTACACTCTGCCGTGTTATGTACATTACCATTAATAGATTATTGAAAATATTTATCTATATATCAATAAAACTCATTATTTTACACTGTTATTATATTATTTATGTACTGTAACGTCATTCCCCTTTTCTTTTGTTTATATTTAGTCCGTTATTTACCAAAGATTGTCCATTAAAGATAAAGTCCACCAGTAAAGTCAATGTTTGCTTGAAGCTACAAAATCGTCTTTGGCAATATTATAAGCTAAATATGTTTGTTTTATTATTATTTTGTGTTATTTACAATCCGTCGATCGTTCTCTACTTTTCCACTGAATTATAGACATTAGTTACGTATTGTTTAACGGTGCTCAACACCGCATTTTATCTTGTTATATTATTAATATTACTTATTAAGTAGTTACCTAATGTCACGATTTACCTTTTCATTTATATCGAAAAACCTCTCTACAATACACTAACATCCTGTTCTTTAATACGCTGAAATGAAATAAGGGAAACCCGGTTTTATTATTAAAAATTTTGAAGAATAAGAGGAAATTAAATGTCTGACTGTCCACCACAGTTCTGAGATCCAAAATACACTTAAGTACCTTAGTAGTTTAGTAAGTAATTAAATTTATTAAAATTGAGGCATTCTCGGCCTGGGTAATGGTATACCGAGGTTTTAGTTGAATTAGTTAGTGTCAATAGGCAATTGTTTAGTTTAATAGGAAAATAAAACCATAGGAAAAAAAGAGTGAGTGAGAGGAATGATTTTCTTTTTAAATAATTATAATCGTCTTCCCAAGCAGGAGTTGAACCCACAACCATGTCGCTTGCAGACAAAAACTCTACCCCACTTCGGTAAAATGGTCTCTATATTTACTATTAAGTCTCTCTTTTTAGTAATAAATATATTAATAAAATACACTGTAAGTTCTTTTTAACTTTCTAATTTGTGGTTAAAATGTTTACTAAACTCGACAATTTTAGTAAAACAACAATGATGCCACTCTAGGTAAATGTTAGTCGAGTATCAAATACACGACACGACTACGTAACATTACTTCAGTGACTGACCGCCGTACTCACAGATATGGATTAGTATTTAATTATTGTTAAATTGTTAATATTTCAAAGTATTGTTGGCGTAGCGGCACTGCATCTAATTGTAAATTCGACGATTGTGGATGCGATTCTGACTCTGTAAAAAATTGAGCGCGGCTTTCAGATCCACCACTTACCACGCGTTTGGCGGGAAGTGGAGCGAACGAAGTGTTTTGACACCTTGAATTAATACTATTTATAGTCCTTCTCTATATATGGACTATACATCAGAAGAATATGTTTCAATTCGAACCAGTAGTTCCTGAGATTAGCGTTCAATCAAGCAAACTCTTCATCTTTATAATATTAGTATAGATATAGATTTTGAAATCAGTATCAAGACTTACTTTAAATAGTAAACAAATAATAATTAGTTTAGTTCCACGGGAAAAGGAATTAATATAATCTACTAATGTACGTCAAATAATAATATAAAAGTTCACTTTGTAATATGTAGATAGAAAATATGAATCTTTATATATTTTTATAGCTTTTGCCCTTTTTTTTTTTCAAACAGTTAAATCACTCCGTTTAGCCCTTTCCGCCGAGAGAAATTAGCTGTTGAATGGCGCAACTCAACGTTTTACCTTGCTTATCAGAACGAAGAAACGAAAATACTTTAAATATAATAATTGCCCTCTAGTGGATATCGAACTCATCATTACAGCTTAGTTATATAAATACGATTATTGTTTTTTATCGCAAAATTCGAAATTATTTTTTATGTTTCAGAATATCTATATGTTTTTATTTTAAGCAGTATTCTCGAATTTCGTGACCTCAGCGTTTCCCTTGAGGTCGACGGTGCTATTACCACACCGCAATCAATCCCCCTCTCATAAATTATTCACATTATAGCTCCATCTCGGTCTGTTTTAGTAGATAATAAGGGTCACCTTGTTTTTGTGGGCCATTTTAGAATGTTTTATATACGATTCCTGCTAAGAACCTTGCCTTAAGACTAACCGTGTGGTTTACACCGAGGTCAGATTCGCATTTAGTATGTTCAAACTCCTTACTGACTATTAAATAATATAAGCTAGTGTGAAATTGTTTATTTTATTCGCTCTGTCGAGTGTATGACTTGCAAATAAGTTATATGTTAAAGTGGACTTTAATCGATCTTATTGTTGCGTATTCTAGAAAATTCTTTTTAGATGAAATTTATGTTATATAAAATTATATAATACAATATTGTGTAGCATATAGATAAGTTATATTTATCTAGTGTTTTAGAGTTGGAACTGACATGTTTATCACATTTGTTACAGTTATCTAGTATCAGGTGACGCGGACGGCAAGTGCTACATATGGGACTGGAAGACTACCAAGTTGTACAAGAAGTGGAAGGCCCACGACGGCGTCTGTATATCTTCACTGTGGCACCCCCACGAGCCCAGCCGCCTGCTCACCGCCGGCTGGGACGGACTCATCAAGTACTGGGATTAAATGATACTAGCATACTCGATACAGCAGTTTTAATTTCCCCTACCGATAACCACAAACCATAAATAACATAATTAAACTTTGCAATGTCAACTTTATAATGTTTTGTTATAAGCTTTGTTTTTTTTTTATCTTATAATTGTATAAGATATGTATTATGCGGCGATCATAGGGCACTTGTAGGGCTCCTCGTACGCGATGTCCACCTTGTACTCCATGCTGCACTCGCGACAGGCGCCGTTGACCATGAACTGGTTAAAGCTTATGTTGTTCTCGTGGAATGACTCAATGAGGGCAGTGATGAGGCTGTCGATCATCTCGGGAGTGTGGTACGGCCCCGGGGCGAAGCGGAGGCGCTCCTCTCCGCGCGCCACTGTAGGGTAGTTGATGGCCTGGACGTAGTGACCGCGCTTCATGAGGGACTCCGCGACCAACGCCACCTTGTCCGCACCGGTTATAGGCACGGGCACGATGTGGCTCACAGACGGCAGCTGCGGTAGACCCGCTATGAGTAGAGACAGCTTTAGGTAGCGAACTATTGCTTGGTGTTTAGCTCGCAGGTTCCGCCCCTCCTCGCTTGCTAACAAACGGATGGCGGCTATTGAGCCCGCGAGTACGGGCGGCGGCAGTGCAGTAGTGAAGATGAACCCTGGAGCTAGAGACCTGATGGTATCCACAAGTAACGAGGACCCGGCTATGTATCCCCCGACATTGCCGAAAGCTTTACCAAGCGTCCCAGAAACGATGTCGATCAGGTGCTCGACACCTCTTTCTTCCCCGATACCAGCACCATGTTTCCCATACAGACCCACCGCATGCACTTCATCCACAAAAGTCAAAGCTCCATATTCATGAGCTATATTACACATCTCCTCTAGAGGACAAATAGCACCACTCATAGAGTGGACAGTCTCGAACACGACTAGCTTTGGTACACCCACCGGTGATGATGATAGTAATTCTTTAAGGTGAGTCGGGTCGTTGTGCCTGAATATATGTTTGGGCGCCCGACTGTTCCTGATGCCCTGTATCATGGAGGCGTGGTTGCCCGCGTCGGAGTACACGATGCACCCCGGCATTATCTTGGCCAGTGTAGAGAGCGTTGCATCGTTTGCAACAAAACAAGAAGTAAATATTAAGGCGGCAGGTTTTTTGTGAAGTTTAGCAATTTCATATTCGAGTTTCTCAGTCATCTGTGAGTTCCCAGCAATGTTGCGAGTGCCGCCGGCGCCCGTCCCGTACGACTTGATAGAGGAAATGGCGGCGTCCTGCACGCTGGGGTGCCGCGAGGCCCCCAGGTAGTCGTTAGCGCACCACACCGTCACACGACGGTTGTCGTGGCCCTCGAGGGCCTGCGGGTACATACCGTCGGCCGCCAGGCGGGACACCTTCCTGAATATACGATACGAGTAATCCTTCTTCTTGGCATTGATCTGCTCGCTGAAGAACTTATCATACTGATAACTCGAGTTATCCACGATATCCTCAGTCATCTCCTTCGGGGCCTCGGAGACGATGGAGTTCGACTGAATGAAGGGGCATTTCGTTTCGTCGACGCCGAGAGAGCGGAAGCCTCGTGAAAGTATAGGGCATAAGTTCCCATACTGCTTGAGCAACACACTGCCGTAATTCCGCACGAAAGTTTGATTCATTGATCCCAAGAAAGGGCACGGCATTTTATGTAATCGGTGACACTCACTTGTAACACTTACGACACAAGAATAATACAACAGTTTTTGTTTTATATTTCGACGTTTCCCACAACAACGTTGGCTCGCACTGTAGCCGAACGCCTCGCAGATGTACGGATCGCAACTGGTGGCTCACTGCGCGGCCGTCCTCATTTATAAAGTGTGTGTCGTCATATCGATTGAGCTTCGAAATATGGTTCTGTGCTTCTACTCCACGTACAATTTTTATTTTGATTTTAATAAAAGAGTGTTGCCCGAAGATTTAATCTGTCATTGTGGTGTTGTCAGCTGTAATGTCCAAAATTAAAATTTTCTTCGGATATTTGAAAAAGAATTGCCATCTTTTATAGTTTTATGTAATCGATGCTACCTATTTAAATTTTTCTTATTATTATCTTTTGTTCTTTATACAACAAAAAAGTTTTCATAAAAATATTTTTATACCTTACATTTTTTTTTATTATTTGCAGTCATCTTAATAAAATTAAAACAAATATATATGAAATATATTCAATAACAAAGAAAAAAATGTGTAATATTAAATAATTAAAACATCGACAGTACCTTTCGTACAAAAAAAATACGCTTACATGCGGTAATTGCTTTTACTGCAAATTGGATACAGCCGTACAGCTGAAACAAAAATATTTTATAATTTTTCTACAATTATTTATTTTATTATGACTGTCTAAAATATTTATTTTAATTTACATATTGGTTCTGTTACTTTGACAGTTGACATTTATGATAACTGAAATATAACCTGAACATTCTGAAAATCTGAAATATTTTGTTCGATATTTTTAATGACATTTAATATTTTGGAAAGGATAGCTTATTAGTAATTGAAAAATGTTTTCTCTAAATAACCATTTGGAACTTAGAAGAGTTACTATATCTAGTTTAGTGACGTGCATTTATTTACCAAGTATTGTGACTGTAATCTCCTACAAAGGTTTACTATATTCAGTGGGAAATGCCTCGTCTTTTTATATCCTGGTCCTCATATTTATTGCTGAACTAATGAAATCATTCTACTTAAACTCAAGCAACGATCTTCAAGCCAGAAAGAAAGTTAGTAAGAACAGAGCAAGCGATATATTCAAATCTATAATATTCCTTCTTGGAGTTACGTTTAGTTTTTTTGTCGGCATAATATTATTTGGTGCACCATTTTTGGAATATCACGAAGAAACCCTGATGTTATCAAGTTTATTGACATTGTTGACAGTATTTCCATTGATTGCTCATACGGGAGTGGAATCAGCGGTCCAGCTATTATTTGGAGTTAAGACTTTTTCGCGAGACACGATCATAGCAATGTTAGTTAACAATGCATTGTTGACAGTTTGTGGAGCTTGGCTTGGCGCAGTTGTTATTCCATTGGATTGGAACACACCCTGGCAACAGTGGCCTATATCATGCTACCTTGGTGCTTTAGGAGGTTATGTATTATCAAATGTATTAACCATCACCAAAGTTACCCTTATGTCTGGAGCAAACAAACATCCTTCATTGAATGTCTTTGTTAATATGATAAACAAATTACATATATCTAAATAAGTTCAAACATACTATTTATTAATATTTTTTTAATTCTTATTATCTGGTAATCAGCTTCACTCTGTATCCCACATTCAGCAGAGTAGGCAGACAGAACCTAGTGTTAAGACACTCTATTCCTTACTTCCTGCCAAGTTTTGGAGGTGTTGCATGTTGAGTGGCGTAACTCAATGCCGCGCTTTGCCTCAACATCGGAGCAAAGTAATGAAAATATAAATGTTAATAAATGTTTTATTTCCTTAAGTAGCATCGAACCTACAACCAGTTGATTCTACAGTCACACATTGGGTACACTATTACTCACAGTATTAAATTCTTAAAGTATTGTTGTGTTTATAATTTTTTATTTATTTTATTATAAGTCATGAATTGTTTTTAGTCATTGTTTTATTATAATGAGATATATGTATAATAAATACAAATAAAACAAATGTTTAGTAAATTAATAACTTTATTTTGTGTTTGTTAAATATTTACATAGCCTAATTATTTATAAAATATGAAACTTAACTAATATTACTGCATCACAATTTTTAAATAACTCTCTAAGTTAGCAATTACAATACATTATGCCATTCATACACTACACTCGAGTCAACAACAATATACTTTGCTTAAATCAACAATAGTAACACATCTAAGGCCTGGATTATATTTGTTCCGAAAATCTGTGAAACACTAACATTTTTTAAATATATTTTAGAAAAAACAGTAATCTTAGTACATAATTTCTGGATTACTTTATAATTCTTTAACTGGAAAAGGTATAAAATAATTACAAACTTACAATTACAATACCTAACTAAAAATAACAATAGTAACACATCTAAGGTCTGTTCTGTAAATAACTGAAATATTATTATTTTCTTAACTTATTTTTACAGAAGAAATTTGTGAAATGTAAAATAAATGTGGCAAGTTGATTCTTAATTTCAATCGGAACAGTTATACAACTATAAGCTATAACATTAAAAATAAACATTATTATGAAACTATTATTTGCCATTAAGAATATAACAGATAAGGCGTACAGAATAGACAATGTACAAAAATTTTAAAGTAGCAGGCCTCAAGTCACAGATTCAAATCCATGATTTTTTTGTATTATGTTTCTAATCATAGTCTCTCCTTAGTTTTATCATTAACAACTTTTAATAATAATGACATTTAAGTTTTGTTATTTTTTTGCAATTAACAACTGATTTTGATCATTATCACAATTGCTTAATAACTCTTTAAATTTAAAAGTCTTAATATATTTGCTGTTCTGTGATAAAATACGAATTATTATACAACAGTACTAAGTCCTATTACTTTCTGGGTATTTTTGTGGCACTTAAAGGGTATTCATATATAAAAAATACTTTAAGTATCCATTATACAACAATAACACAATTGTTTTCTACAAAAATATTTTTTAATATGTATTTAATAATTTCATTATAATAATAAATGTCCTGGTATTAATTGGCATCATTAAAGTTAATGATCATTAAATTTAAATAGCTTAGTGCTAAGCAGCTAGCTTAATCACGACACCATTGTGGTGTATTGAAGTGATTGCAAGAAGTTTGTGAGTTGAAATCCTTTTGCATATTAAAAATATTTCAAATACATATATATTTATATAATAGTATGGGAAAATGACATTTTCTTCTAGCCTAACAGACATTAATTAGCTTAATTAACATTAAGCCATTACAATTACATGTCCTTAGTTAATGTCAATTAATCACTAATTGATGTTCCTGTATGAGACATTCTATATTAGAGTGTAAACTCTTAGAGCTACGTGACTTGTATACTAAAAGTTAGAACAATATAAAGTGACTGTTCACTCTAACACTAAATATCGACCACTAGCAATTTGCGTAATTGGCAGTGTTGCAATTAATTACATATAAATTTACCAAATTATTTTAACCCTTAAACGGGCAGAACCAAAAATTGATTTATTTTATGATTTATGTATGGTTCTATATTACCGATGTCCTACTATATAATACTATTTATATAAATAAATAATATTTATTTATTGATTGCTATGGTGGGATAATGTTTCTTAATTACCAGATTAAGAGCTAATTTAAAAAGAAAAGTAATTAAATTTACATTTCGTTTGTACTAGCAACATTGTTGTGACCTTGGAGTTTCTATATGCTATACAAACTTTTCTATATCATAGATAATAAATTCACTGTAATCACGTGGCGTGCAAACATTGACGAACATATTTACATTATAATTAAGTGATAACAAGTATTCGTTTTTTACTTTCACACATCTTTTCCCGAAAAGGTAAAAAACCAAAGTGTTTAAGTATGAAGTATTTTATAAACATCGCAAGAAAAAGCGACAAGTGTGAAAGTAAAAAAAAACAAACACCACCTCTTATTTATAGCTTTCAGCTTTTTTCTACATATTTATTGCGTTGCGATTCTTATTTTAAAACTTTATTTTACATTATTAAAATTCAAATTGATTAAATGGTCGTAATTAGTCGTGACAGATTGTCAATTAAAAAAAAAACAAGTAATTACTATTATGCATAGATTAAAATATTAATTAGATCGATATATTTTTGAAAATTAAATATTATTCTTTAACTGTATCCATTTTTTATTATTTTGCATTTGAAAGACTCAAATAATAAATACTGATGAAACATAATTTTTGAAACATATAAATTAATTACGTTAATTTTTAATTAAAGAAAATATATTAAAAAAGAACATTACATGGTAATTAGTATTGTTCAAATATAACACGTACAGTTACCCTGTTGGATGTTGAGAAACAAAACTAAAATCTGGCACAGATTCGTAATTTAAATACTAACATTATGTCCAAAAGGTAAAATTCTTCAAAATAATAACCAAATTAAGAAAAAAAATCATTAATATAATATACACTTCACTTAATAAGCATCTTAAATTTTTCAAGTGGAAAATAATCATAAAATAAAATAACCATAGATATTTTCATGTTATTATATACAATACTGATTTATTGAATTGTAAGATATATTATTAGAAATTATCCAATCAATAAAAACAATAAATTGTTAATGAAAAATATTTTTTTTATAAATTTCAATTATTTAAATTAACATTTAAAAAAATATGTTAATACAATAAAAAAACGACATTAACACTTTAAAAAAAAAGTAGTTTTATAATGCACACATGCACAATCTGCACCAATCACTTTCATTGGAACATTAGTTTAAACAAGCAAAGCTTAAGAACATTGATATTCACTCATCAATAACACTTAATACAAAAAATGCATATCTAATACTAGTTATTAACGATTTTTAATTCTTCTGGAACTTTCTATACAAGTTAGTTTTTACATATTCAAAAGAATAATTGCACTTTTACAATACAAGTGGCGTCACTTACAATTTACTGAATTTTTCTATTTAAAAAAAAAAATCAATTAAAAATCATGTCTTACATTTTTATGATGATTTAATTAAATAAATATTTATCATTTAATTAAATAAATATAAAAATGATAATTTGAGTTACACCACACTTATTCTGAAGATGCATTACTTTGTATGGTATTGTGAATATAGTGAGGAATATACAAATGGAGTGAAATTTTGAATTTAAAGAGATTTGATAAACAGATTTTGATATACGACAAATATAACATATATTGTATAAATAGAATGTTTATAATTAAAATGTCATAAATGATCTTTTAATAATTATACTAGAAATCAGCATAGTCTTTCTTGATTTTTTAAATGTATCTGTTATTGAAAAAAAAAAAAAGAAATTATAATTCAAAACTCACAAGTGATATGTTTCATATCAATTGCCATCTAAAAAGGGTTGTAAAGTAGTAAATAGCATATGAGCGCCGTAATTTAGAAACAAATTTATAGAAAACGTATAAACATAACGTAACGTATAAACAGTTGGACGTAGCGAGATTTGAAATCGCTTTCGTTGCCGCGCAAGCGCACTCACCACTAAGTCGTACGTTCTTATAGGTACGTTCAAATTTTTATGCGTTTTCTTCTAAAAAAACAGTACTATTCTTTTTCAAGTGTGGAATTACACTTTAAAAATGTTTAAACTTATTTAGAAACGACAAGATCTTAAATCTTTAGGATTTCAGTTTAAAAATGTGACGACAAATATTACTATTGATATAAGTTGTTACATTTTTTAAGATTTTTTTAATGTAGTTCTTTTATATTTCTATATTTTTTTAAAATTTATATTTCAAATCAGCTTGTTTTATTGCCTGTCGTCAGTTTCTTACAAACGTAACAATAATTAATAATTAAAGCTGGCCACTGTTACTTCACTACGCTGAATAAGTCATCATGTAAAATGATCTAACTCACATAATAAACATTTTAAAAATAATTAATCAATGAAAAAAATAATATTTTATGCTCTATCTGCTATTGAAATGTTTTTGTTTTTTTTTTAATTTTTATTATTAAATTTTTTTTATATTGTCTTTATAATAAAAAATATATAAGTGAATTATTAATAGTATTCATTATATCACAATGCTGTCACCATTGTAAGTCATAAAAAAAATATGAAACTACTTTTAAGTAAGTAAATACAATATTTTATATCATATTTATGAGTTAGATCATATTACTAAAACTGACGATTATTATAACAATACACAAAATAATTATTAAATATAATTTTTTAATAAAAAAACATAATATAGGTAATATATAAAGATGGCGGCGAGTCTACGTGTTGCTGGTGTCGGGCTGGAAGTAATGCAGACCGTTTATCTGTAATAGAAATAGTTATATGATAATAAGGATAAATTATACATAATAGCACTACAATGTACGTACGTATAAATAATTAATATTTTTGGAGGCCGTCGTGTCGCAGGGGCACAAGTGTGCGCCTGTAAACGCGACGGTTGTGGGTTCAAGTGCCACTCGAGATGAATGAAATATTTCATATTTCCATTCTGTCTCTGAGTGTTACAACACTAGGTTCCCAGGTTACCTCATATGCAGCACTCACCGTCATGTCGTACTCGGTGACGAAGGCGGGCACCTCGAGCTGGTCGCGCGGCATCACGGAGTAGAGGAACTCCACGCCGGGCAGGTTGTGCACCTTGGCCTTGATGGCCGGCGCCATGAACGTCGTGAACCACCAGGTCATCATCTGTTGAGGATGTAAAGGATTAAATAAACCTTTATTAGTTAGCTGACTAATAAATTTTAAATTAAATTAAGATTATAATAAAAACTTTTAATTGTTTTGGTAGGAATTGAGCCTTTACTTTAATATATTCTTTTGTCATAAAAACGACAAACAGTTGTGGTTTTAAGATTTCATCAAAATTAAGTTTAATAAATTAAATCAAATCAGCTTCCCGCACACAGCAGGGTAGGCACAGGGACCTAGTATGAAGACACTCCATTCCCAACTTACCGTCAAATATTTGAGGCCAGAGCGAAGAAATGAACATATAAATTGAAATTAGATATTTCATTTCTTCGAGTAAGGATCAAATCCACAACCAGCCGATTAACAGTCATACTTTGTGCCCCAGTGCCACGACGGGCCTCAATAAATTAATAAGGTATAAAAATTATAATCCACTGTTGATTAATTCTTAAATACATTGTATAATTTTTATATTAAAATGCTAAAAGTAGCTATTATGTATTATTTATATTATATAAAAGTGAAATCGCTGTCAAGATTACTTAAAAGAAAGAAAAATATCAATAAATTTAAATTTATTAAGGTAGTCACACTTAAAGAAGTCATTTAGTTTTCGACTATACTTCACACCTATAGCATTTCATATTTATATCGATTTAATGTTAGTTTAACGTTAATAGACATCTCTAGGAGTGACAGTCATTCATTTAAACGGGAAGTTATTATTAAAACTAATGACTCACTTTACATCAACACGGACATAATTATACGTAATTCAAATTAAATTCTGTATAACAATTGTTTGAAAAGAAAATTTTACACAATTTATAATACAAATTAACAATTGAATTAAATATAATAAAAAAATATTGTATTTAAAAGAACTATCTGATTAAGAAAAATAATAAAACTCACTTTGGTCCAAAACGTCGGATGTACTATATAGAAGGCTTTTAAATTTTTCTTGTATCTGTAAAATAAGCAAAAAAAAATTATATTATAAGTATATAAAAACTATAGTTACTAACATTTAAGTTATCTCATATTTGTTTTTAAAAATTTGGATTTATATCTCCATTGTCATTAAAAGAACTCAACAAGGTCTGCTCATTGACCTTAAAAGGAAATTCACATGTAAAAAAATGCTTTTGCAAGTGAATGCATCGAAATCATGAGGTTAGAATAGAAAATAAAAATATAAATAATAGCGTTGTTTAATATATGTTTATAAGAATTGATCCATGTTTTATAATTTTATTCTGTGACAAAAATATGACAAAAATATGTCCAGAAGAATTTCTCAAATATAGATTCATTCAACATTCGCCTACGACTTAGTTGATTTATTTAATAATTAATTAAAGGCGTCACTTGTGAGTCAGTTACACTGTTTTGTTTCATATTATAAATGCAATAAATGTAAATAGAATGTATGAATGAGTCAGAGTATTACGCAAGTTTGGAAACAATGACGATCATCTTACTGTGTTGTTATAAAAAAATAAATAATTCTCAATCTTCTCAAACGCCGCAGGTTGTGGATTCGATTCCCGCTTGGGGAAATTAAATATTTAACATTTTCATTTCCTGAAGCTGGGAATGAAGATAAGCGCAGCGTGTAGTTTCGCCCTCACCAGTCGAAATGCAATGCCTTCAGTATTCGGCGGAAAGTACTAAACAAAAGTATATCAATGGAACGTAGTGATTAAACATTAGATTTCCAGTTTCCCTCTGTCTACCCTGCTAAATGCGGGATACAGCGTGAAGCAAAAAAAAAATCACACAATCCCAATATATAACTCACTTATAAGGCAGCACGGTGTAAACCTCCTTCAGCCAGGAGAACGGCGGGTGGTTGTTGGAGGACGCGAGCGTGTGGAAGTACGCGATCACGTAGTCGCCGCGCACGATCGGGTCCAGCAGCTTTATCAGGTACAGGAGAGCCTGGAAAGATAAATATGACAAGGTTTTCATTATATTATATTTAAATTTACGTATAGTACGGTTGATGAGTCGTGGAAAATCTAAATTCAGTTGTAGATGGCTGATTAGATCTTAGATTAAGATAGTTTAGATTTTTTTTATTGGTCTTCGGATTGTCTTAGCACCAATTTTTTCTGCTTACCCTGCTGTGCTAAAAATGTCAGCGTGTGCATTATTTTAATGAAAGTTACAACTTAACACTAAAAGGAGTGAATGTAAGATATTTTTGTAAATTTTAATACTATTTGAAAGGCGTTTAAAGAGAAAGGTCCGTCCCTTTTATATTGATTTAAATTGTTTTCAACGTTCTATTTACTTCAGCGACAGTGCGTGTTGGGTGTACCGCAACTTGTCTAACCAGATTAAAAATTGAATACCTACATTACAACAAAAACATCGTTTTGTAAGTGAGGTACGAGTATGTATCCACACCGTCGCTTACACATATTTTTTTTCTTTTTGTTAGCTTCACGTTGTATCCCGGAGGATAGGCAAAGAAAACCTAGTTCTATGACAATCTGTTCCCCGCTGAATTTCACGCCGCGCTTTGCCTGCTTACCACAGAGAAGAAATAAAAATAATAAATATTTAATTTCCTGGAGCGGGAATTGAACCCACAATTAGCCGCGCGCTTGTGTCGTGTCACGCCGTCGTCTCGCTTATATATATACATGTTAATTAACATAATTACATAAGTATAAAGCTTGAGTAAATAATATTTTATTATTCAATTTACACCAATAATGCCTATAAATGTGCAACGTAGAGGTAAGTGGTAGGTGTAACTACCCCACCGGGGGGGTTATACAATATATCATGTAACAGTATGGGATTACTCTCCGTCGAGTTTCTAAATAGCGAAGTCGGTGACGCCGCGGCACTTGGGCGGTAAATAATAAACGAGGGTATCTCCAAGTTCATGGTTAGTTGAAATAACTTTGAAATTTCTCTTAATATAAATTTGATATATTAATTATGTAGCATCACATGGGATCGGCAGAGGGAGATTAATTTTTAAAATAAAAACAGCTTCACGTTGTATCCCGCACACAGCAGGGTAGGCAGAGGGAACCCATTAAGACACTAATAATAGGTTCCTTCTGCCTACCCTACTATGTGCGGGATACAGCGACAAAATATTAACTTTAAACTTTTAACTTTACTATTTAATTTCCATTTTATTTTAATTTTCTATAAAATAATAAGAAGTGGATCCAAGTCATTATATTCTACGGTTAGCACAAAGTAACTTGTAGTACAAAGGCGACATGACACTTGGCTGAAATGCGACATCTTATTCAACAGAGCTCTTGAAAGAAAATGAGTAATATTAGTATAAGATGTCATTTAATTTAATTCAAAATTAAAAATTTCAAAATATATAAATAAAAAGAAATAATAACTAACTTCATTTATGGTAGTGGAGTAATTTGGAATTATTTTGTCTTGTAGAGGAACCTCATAGTGGACATGAGTTATCTACACGTGGCTTCAGTTTTGTCAATCATTATATTATGCTGTATCTTGAAAATTTCGCAGAAGATGGGAAACAGAATATCTTCGCACTAGGTTCCCTTGTCTACCCCACTTTATGTAAAGCGGAATGTATAAAAGTAAAATTACGTATCTACGTGTAGCGTCAATTGCACGATTCGCAATTTACTACGAACTTTAGAAACCCGTACTCGAGTCTTTGTGGTTCTTGTTCGGTTCCGGTATAATAATATATAAAACAGAATTAATCTATTAATAATAACTATACATTGTTAACATGCCTAAAAGCACAGTCGAAATCACAAAGTAAACTAGCACGTACTGACCTCGCTACAAAAATATTTCATATATTTTAACGACTTTACCTTAATAGGCCAAATAAATACGAGTACGCCAAATATCATATATGTATGTACGTATACATTTTCAAATTAAAATACCACCACAAATTTATGACTTGTCTGTTGTTTGTGAGACATACGGTTTTATTATATATATAAAATGTAAATATAGGCGAAAGGAGAAGAATATTTAACGAAGTACTATGACGGGGAATCATAAATCATCAATAATTGATGCATTCCGCATCCACCATCTCGCATATATAAGGGTAGGCAGACAGAACCCAGTAGGTATCAAGTTAAACGCAAAACCCCCTTCCCGTTCCTCTTGTAGTTTCTCTACACCTCTACACTTCTCCTCTACACTCTCTAAGAAACCTTTAAATATCTACACGTAAAGTAGTTAAATGTTCTTGTCAGTAAAGTTAAGTTTTCTCTACACTCACTTTATCCAAGTCGATATCAGATATTGGGAACCACTTCCCAATGAACACGACGACCGGCCTGCCGAGGCGGTCCACGCCGCTCTGGTACAGGCACCCGATGCCCGACACCTCACTGAGGTCCTCCGTGCGCGCGCGGCGGAGGAGGCGTTCATATCTGTTGACAAGAAAAAGCTTATATTAGATAAAAATTCAATATTATTATTTTTTTAGAAATTAATTAAATTAAATTAGAATGCATTATATTTGTAGGAAATTGCTAAACCTTTTTTGTCCATTCATTTATTACATTATATACATATTTTTAAATACATACATACATAGGTGGGATTGAACATATAACCATTCTTCTTAATCAAATGCATATAAAGCTATAGTAGTTATCAATTTAACGGCAAGTTTACTATTCAGTAAATAAATAATCAGTTCTTTGGCTCTATATTTGAGCTTCACGCTGTATCCCGATTTTAGTATCAAGACATCTCCTCTTTTCGCCGAGCAGTGGTTCTTAACACCGCGTTATGTCATTCAAGAACGAAAAAAAATAATTCCCCCCCGGAGAGGGGATTGAACCATTACGTTTACACGCAGACTCTATCGTTCAGTTCTTTGACAGGGACGTATATTGATGATATTATGGCGGAATATAGCAAAGGCGAAACTACATATGAATGAATTAATACGTATTATGTAAATAATGTTACACAATTAAAAATCTATGTAACTAAAGTCTTGGGTGTATGCAGTATTTACGACAAAATCTCCTGAACCCATTAAACATTACAATCACTATGTATTCAGTTTTATAATGACTAATTATAATCACGAATAAATACTACTTAATGGACGGGGAACAAAAATCACGCAATAATAAGCTTTATAACTAGAAAAATAAAGGTTCGTCATTCGATAGCGCTGTCTTATATTGGACTGAAATTTACTTTCACACTTTCAGTTTTAAAATATCTTAGAGCTATTTTAATTTTTATGGCAGTATTTAATGAATCTCGGCACGACTGGTTATTTCTTATATCTACTTCATATGTACTGTAGAGACGAATGGTTTTTTTACCCGACTGCTTCAGAAGGAGAGCAGGTTATGTTTTTTGACCGAATGTATATATAATAATGTATGTAAGCCAAACCGGATGTATGATTTTTGACATAATAATGCCATTTAATTTGTGGCAGTTCAATGTTTTTAAGTTGTCAGGGTTTTTATATTCATAATACTACACCTCTAACCTACACCTCTAACCAGGCAAAATATTAAACGTTAATGCACTAATATAAATATATAATTTACACTCCAAGTATCGCATAGTATAACAGTTCGCTAAGTAAATAAAAAAAGGGTGTATAAGACTAATCTTCTTCTAAAAGTTCTTTTATATATGTTTTTTACATAATTCTTTTAACATTAATAATAAATCTCATAATACTATGTAAATAATCCAAGGCACTGGACTGGAGTGAACATGACTAAAAAAAAAAGATTATCATCAAAAATAGCACAATGTTAAGCCAGGAGTAAAAGGGTAATTTACTACCCCTTCATTTCTATCGTTTGTGAGCTTAGATTCCCTTGAAATGTAGGACAAGCAACATATATACATATATATGGGGGCGTGGCCTAGCGGGTCAAGGGTGTGAAGTCGTGGGGCAATAAAGACGGGAGCGAACGGTTTTATATCCTATAAATACTCTTTCAATAATTCGCTTCGATTCAATAAAAAAAAATGGGTTATCGGAATTTCGAGTCGCCTTTGTAAAGCGGAAACGAAAGAAAAAATGTAATGTTTTGACACATTTCAGTATAAAATTTTTTACGTAAGAAACGAGTGAATGTCAAGTCATTAATATACTTCTTATTAACGCGGCTCTTGCATAATTTTAAGACAGATTTTTTTTCATTTACTCCGTTCCCTACTTTCCGCAAGATTTTCGGTGATATTGCGTGATCAGTGTCGCAACTCTACGCCGCGATTTTCTTGTTATCGTAGTGAGACTATGAAAGCAATTCATTTCTCCGAGTGAGAATTGAAGTCAGAACCGTTAGGTTTACAATATCGCTACGACTCGGAAGGTCTCGTAATGAATCAGACGAATGCTAACATACAATAATTCTTTCTTATTTTATTAGTAGAGTAAACATGTGATATATTGTACTGTTCTTTTGTATTAATTGATGGAATTCAACGCCGGATTTCATTTTACTTCACAAACAAAAATATTGTGGTAAGAATTAATGTTAGAGAAACCGAATTGCTTTACATGTGAATTAAACAAAATATGTAAATAGTCAATTATGTAGTCAGTGAAAGTAACAGTGGATAGCTTACATCGCAACTACCGTATCAGTTTATTTTTTTTCGAAACTCAAGAAATGACTGTAGACTGACCCAATTGCTATGGGACCCTTCTAACATTTACTCACTTTATGATCGCGATTTGATTAAAAGAGGAACAGCGGCGGGTTGACTGCAGAGGACAAAACCTTTTGACATAACTAATAACCTTTTGACATAAATAATTAACCTATCGTAAGAATAGAAAAAATACTGTCAAACAAAATATTAAACAATCCTTGTTTTTTAAATTGTCATTTTGGATTAATATTTATTTTTTACCTTTGATTTTGCTTATAGTATACATTATTTTACAAATCTTTTAATTTGATACCTACTTTAGGTGCGTTGTGCAAACAATTGTTATCCGTGTATTGTTGCGGCGGCGATTTGGGATTAAGAACAATGTTGGTTATATGTAATTTCATTGTCATCTGAGGTGAAGTCGTTTCAACTCAATCGGACACTGGGAAGTGGGTCAAATTGAACTTGAGATTTCACTTACAATTACACACGGCAAGACAAAGAAAATAAAAGCTAATAAAAAGAATCTAAGATAAGTTATAGGCCATTACCCAAGTTTAATAAAAAAAAATACAAATTTACCTAAAAAAAAAAAGGTAATTCCATACAATACTAGCGTGACGGCACACAATTCAACACGTCACTCGTATCTCGTGTCACGCGGGCCTTGGGCCAGTAGCAGTGAATGTATGTATTTCCGTTCATCTATTTCGGGTGAGCCTGAAATATTGAAGCGTAAGGTCGCGGCGTGACGTCACACCGCCGTGGATCCGTCCGCTCATGCATAACCTATGAAACTGCGTAGGAATCGAAACGCAATGAGTTATTGTATATATGTTTTATTTGAAGTAGCTGCGTGTTTGTTTAGATCAAGGTTTCGGTGGATTACTGTAAATTTATTTAGTAACTATTGTAGTAAATACAATATTTAGGCCTAGTTAAGTAAAAATTAAAACAATGCAGCGTTTAGTTTCAGCAATCTATACGACATAGCTAACTGGGCGATACAACGGAATAATCTCTACTATTGCAATAAAAAAAATATTTATGAATTTTAGCATTTATCTGTTTCTTTACGACACTATCGAGGCGCCGAGGCACAGTGTCATATTGTAAACCCAACGGTTACGATCGAAACTACACCGTAACATTCATTTTATATGAATGTTCTTATTGTTTCACATATAAGAATATTTTTAGCAAACTGATACTATAGTGTGAATGAATCCTTCTTAAAAGCTGTGTCATGTTCTCGGATATTCTCAATCTCTCCAGGATTTGCAACACGTTACCTTTTCCTCGATATATAATAATCTATTAAACACAAAAGCACTTTTCAAATCGAACCACTAGGTACTTCCTTCAAATAAAGGTACTCTTCAGCTTTATAACATTAGTATAGATATATTATTTCAACTGGAAATGACTCATCCGTTGTAGTCATTATGCGATAGTAGTGGGTGCAAATTCCATTATAAAAATATAATATAAATGATAAAGAGTGATTTCAGCTTCAAACATCCACTCTAATCTAAACTGGAATGAAGAATGGCGGTGAGTAGAGAACGAAGTGGTTTATTACTAAATTTTTACCTATCCTAGTGATATGTCGAATTTACTATATTCTATTTATATACGAGTGACCCTAATGTTAAGAGTTGAGACACTCCAATCCCCATTTTACTTTTACCAGAGTGGGAATCGAATCCACAGCCGTTGTCCTTACAGCCACACGCTGTGTCACTGCGCCAGGACAAACTGTCCTGTATATTTTTTTGTATATTTTTTTCTGACAGCATATGAATTATGACTGTAGTTTTATAATCAAGTAAACGTATGTGGGAATGAGGTTATATACGTCAGTTTTATATAAATATCTTATTAAGCTCTACATTATCCTGTCACTTCTTTTTTTCGCAAAAACTACTTTCAAATTCGAAGTTGTCCGTATGACATCGTTTAAAGTAATGAGAATACTTTTATAGCGCATACTGTATTCAAAGAATTTATATTTTTTTCTCTATTATTGTTTTTCATTTCATAAAATATGCATAATGATGGAACCTTGTAGTTACTATGAAACGTATCTAGTACTGTGAAAATAGGTTAACGACTTGGGAATGTGTAGAGATGAAGTAAAATTCTACTCTTTTAATTTTGATCGCAACGATTATTTTATATAATTATGTAGTTTTATGTTTATTAATAAAGTCATGTAAACTAATGTACTACTATTTTTGTGTTTTTACGAAACGAAGCTTTTAAGCTGCTTTATATTATTATTATAATTCCTACTTCTAAAGATTTGGCTCACAAGATTTTCAATAGTCACTATTAAAAAACAGGCATAAACTAAGCAAAGGGAAACTAGTATAAAGACACTCCGTGTCCAACTTTCCGTCTAATTTTCGAGAGATTTCGTGTTGGCGCAACTCAATGCCACGCTATGTCTTGTAACGAGGCGGCCTTTTAAAAGAAATATAAAAAAAAACACAAAGAAAAGGCAGATACGTGGCCTATTTACAAATATATAATAAAAAAAATCGAGAATCTGGAACATTTACGAAAACACGTACACGGAGCGGGGGTAGTGTTGACATACTACGTACAAATATACGTAGGATATTATTACAGGCCTGCGCGGTCCGTCACGCCCGAGGAGGATTGATAGACGGTGTAATGAAATCGTGTTTGTGAACTAAAACTAATGCAAGGAATACAAACAACTGAAGCCTTTACTCTTTATTTGACATATAGAAAGGTAGGCAGATCTGGTGTTAAGACACTCCGTTCTCCACGCACAGCCCATTTTCTTGTAGGCGGCAAAGAAAATAATTTAAATATAATCACCTCCCCGAATGAAGATTGCAAACGAACGCATAACCAAGGCGCTTACAGTCTGACGCCGGCAATTGAAAACGGAATATATCTAGACCTCGATACTCTCTTTAAACTAAACAAATGCGTTAACATAATATTGTATATTAGCTAAACTTTACAATGTAAACATATCTATACAGTACGGTCGTAGAGTCGTGGCCCTGAAACTATCTGTGGATGGTTGCGCTGATTTGACTTTAGGATTGTTCTTACTTTTGATTCTTTCCTCCCGAGTCAACAATGCGCAAAACTTCAGAAATTCTAACTCCAGGGCGGCCGCGACTCGTCGACCGTATTAATTTATACAATATTTGTTTACAAGCAAAACCGCGCCTCCTGGCTTTTCGCCAGCTGCCTTCACTCTGCGACGCGTACTCTGTTCTTATTTTCACTACGTTGAAAGTGAACTGTTATAGGAAATAACCATCCGTTTGGAAAGCGTGAATATACGTAAATCTTTAACTCTGACCCACTTTTAGAGTGTTTAGAATGCATCAATTTGACGTGAATAATATATTGTTGTTCGAAGAGTTAAACTTAACAAGTCATTCTTTTTAAATATTTTAATGTTATATTAACATTTTATGTGAGCAAAAAAATAATAGCAATATTTACGTATAAAAAATTGAACGTACCGGGATTTGTATACGCGCCTCTTGGACGGTTTCGAAGAGGCTTAGACTTTCAGAAGCTTAGACTTTAGAGTGTTATAGGTATTTTCTTTCTTAAGAGTGGAATAATACTTTTAAAATGTTAAAAAATATAGTATTTTATATTGTCTCTGTCCAATAATAATCTATAATTTAAATAGGCATAAAAAATTAAAATTATAAAACAAGACATAATATATAAGTATAAAAGTATACTGTATAAAGAAATGTATTAAACGAATATACAGTAACTAGCAGCAACGAATATACAGTAACTGTCGGTTTCCAAGAGGCGCGGGTTCGAGTCCCGTTACGTTCAAATTTTTATATTATACATTTTCGAAATAAGTATTTTTCTTTCCTAAGTGTGTAATAATATATTTAAAAATGTTAAAAACTAGCATCTAGTTATAAATGTATCGTATTTTTTCTAGTACTAAAACAAAGTACAATACAGTAGTATCATCTGGTGATATGCATAATTTTACAATGTAAAATCACCGTGTCACCTTGTCAGCGTTAGATTATATGTAAATATCATTAGATCAGCTCTATGCCGATTAAGGAAATAAATAATATATTTAAAATTTGTTTCGGCCTTACTTCGATGCGGTGCTAAGCTCCATAAGTCAGTATATAATGTCTTCACTCAGGCGATTTATCACAGGTACTTTCGGCATTCCATACAAAAGTGGTTAAAGTATATAATTATAATAAAGTAAAATATGTAATGTAATTTCCAATATGATTACTTGACAACATAATTCGTTATAATATAGCGTTACAACGAACAAGTTTTAAAACAATACAATATGATAGGAATTCTTTAAAAAGAAAGAAGCTGTTTTTTATTTTATTGAAACACCTTCACTTCACGCAAAGTAAATTGATTTATATAAAAAGTAAAGCCATGAAATAAACATATATTTTCCCGAATAGGACTAAAAATTATAATAAAATAAGCCTTCTGATAAAAGCTCAAAACCGACTGAAATATAAACAAAGTATTAACTAAATTCTTTCATCTAACCAAATAATAAAAACTTCACTTCACACTGTATTCCGCATACAGCAGGGTAGGGAGGGAGGTAACCTAGTGTAAAGACACTCCGTTCCCCACTTTCCACCCATTTTTTCAAAGCATTGCATGTTGAAAGGCGGAACTCAACAACGGACTTTTGCCTTGTTGCCAAAGCGAAATATGAAAATATTAAGAAATAATAATTCATTTCCTTGAATGGGAATCGAACCCACATCCCACATGGTTGTGGGTCGCGTTACAGTCACACCCTTGTGCCCCTGCGCCGCGACGAACGCAATAATAAAAACAACTAAATTGACTCATATATATATATATATATATATATATATAAATCTATCATTAAAAAGAAAATAAATACAATTTCTCGAATAGGATTAAAAATAGGATTCGACTCAAATAGGATTAATATGACAAGGCACACTCAGACAGTGCCTAGACGGCGTCACTATGTATGTCACATTAAAAGCTTTGCAATGTTGTCATTGATGTCGGGACGTGGTTGTCCAACCTCATATAGTTAAAGAACATTATAGTGGAGTGATGTGATGAAGGTATACTATAGAAAGGTATACTATAGTAAGGAAAAATGGAAGGAAGAAATGGAAATATAAATTTAAATAAATAGTTCATCTTCTCGAGTGCGGATCGAACCCACAACCAGCCGGTTTTACAGTCCCACTTAGTGCCCCTGCGCCACGACTGGCCTCGCGCTGTTAATAAATGTATAATAAAACGTATTTGAGCTTATTTACCAAAAAAAATATTGTTTAAAGAGATTCCACAAATTGAATTTCCTAAAATTTTAAAATATTACTCAGAATATAATTTAAAAAATTACAAAATCGGGTGGATTCAGTGTCGTTACAGTTGAGGTGTTTTAGGAGCGTATAAACTTATAAATAAGTGCGCTCTCAACACTGATCTCTGACTTGAGAGCCGATTATAAATATTGGCCTTGGTAACGACATTAGTTCAGTAGGAAAATGAAGAACAAAGCCATATATTGAAAAACAAAATATAAGGGATACACCGAAAGAACCATTTTAATAAAGTTAGAAAAAAAATCGCAATTGACTTTTACTTAGATATACACAATCGACAGCTATTCTAGTTAAAGTCTTTGTATTTACCATATAATATAAATAAATGGCTAATGTAGCGGAACCAACCGTCAAATAATTTAATTGGTTAACAAGTGGTTTTACAAGGTGTAACTCTATAATTTGGATAGAAAAACGTTCATTTTTGAAAAAGCATAAAAATGTGAATCTATCTCGTCTCTATCGTATCTATCGTAGCTCTATTACTTTGCTTAATAAGAGACGAGGGTTCAAATCTCGCTACGTTTCAAATATTAATTTAGTTGCTTTTTATTAAAAAGTAGTAAATTTGAAAGGGAAAACGTGTATAATTGCGTTACACGTACCTACAGCTACTACTTTACAGGCGAGTGCTCACATTGCGGCGGAAGTGAGATGTATTCATTTGATAATAATATGAAGAATTTTATAACATATAATTACTTTGTAAAAATTGTATTTGCTCTTAGTTATTTCTTATTGTTATTCAGATGATGAAGTATGAAGAAGAAAAAGAATACAGGTTCGATTCCCACTAGGGTTAGTAAATTATAATTTTCTCGCTCTTGTAACAAGAAAAAGCGCGGCTTTGATTTACGTCATTCAATACGCAGTTTCGAAAATTGGATGGAATTTTAACAATACCCTACGCGATACACAGTAAAACCAACAAAAAAATATATATTACGTGTTAGGTAGAAAGGTTTAGGATCTTAAAAAAATCTACCCTTACCTATATAAATAATACCCGGAAAATTTTATTTATTTATTTATTTTATACTACAAAGTATGTACTGTTTCTATTTACGACAAACTTAAAAACTTTAGCTATTGCAATAAGCAATTTATTACATGTTAATACTGTTTCAATGTATTTTAAGTCGTGTGAGCGTTGTCGTGACTGGACTGCATTAAAAGATGGCAATGTTTAGCATAATATAGTTTTTTAATATATATTTTTAAATTTTATAATAGTACCGTTGTGCAGCTAGAATGTGTTTTATTCATATTATTCTTGTTGTTGATACAAATTATACTCCGTGAATGATTTCATAAAAACATATATGATATTTGATTTGGTTACAACAAGGAAAACTTTAAAAGGTAACAAAAATCGAACTGCACTTGTATTTTGAGTGATGTATGACTTCTGTTATTAAAAAAGATTCATCATTGATACTGAAGATACGTCACTGAACTAATTTGATGATGATGATCATGTTTGAGCCAGGACCTCAATAGTGGAATTACTCAATTTCTCAAAAGCACTTTTGCTTATATGTATGTATAATCTATATCGAAAATATAACAAAAATAGAAAAAAGACCCGAAGTTTCCCGAGATGAAAGCATTTATTAATTCCAGCACCCAGTCCCAGAGAGAAGAGTATATAATCACAACAGTACCCATGAACACAATCAATATTTGACCCAAATGCCGTGAGACGACGCCATGGTAATGTTCATTAATAGCCGTGACGTGAACGGTTTTTTTCCCGTCCCTTTATAGACAGACGTTGGTATAGTCCAGCAACTATGTATGTCAGGTTATATATTTATATAAATACATGCCTTTAATATCTGTATACATATATCTCCTTGTATACTCCCATATAATTTAGAAAATCTGTTGGAATTTCGTAAGTTTGCATAAAGCTTTGTCCGTACAAAGGACCCCTTATTTTTTTTAAAGAAATAAAGTTAGTCGATAAATTCTGAATACGAACATGCAATCTTCGTAAACGTAGGAATTCCTATTCCTATATTCATGAAGATTACCTACTAACCGGAGGAAAAAAATCTCAATTTTTTTCCTACAAAATGATCAATTCAAAGCTTAGTTCAATATCACTAGATGACAAATTAAGAAAACTAACAATATAACACCTATGCCAAATTTTTGAGGGTTGGTTTTTTGAAGATAATTGTTAAACGAAAAGTGTAGGTATTTAATTTAATTTGGCGTCTTATTGCAGTCATTTTAAATAAAAAAAAAATAAAATTATAAACTATATATAGTTTCATCATTAACTTTTTCCTCCAGCACTCCGCAACCTCGTAACGAAATGCTTTCCAAGAAGCTTAAAAGCTCTAACTTTAAACGAGTATGGGACATGGGTGACCTGTTTTTCTACGCAACGCATATTTTTATATAAAATAATATATAAAAATGCAAATAATGAAAAACAAGAGCTAGTCCTCATTTTGACAGGATGAAGAACGTCTTGTTAATTATTATCGTTTTATTTAGCTTCACTGTCTATAAGAACGGTATGCAGAGAGAATATAACGTCAAGAAGGAGCTTCTTGACATTATATTTTGTCCTACGCTGTCCACTTAAATTCAAGACAGTTCGCAGTGAGTGGCGGAGTTCGACACTGCACTCTATCTTATTAAATTAATTACCCCGAATGGAGATCGATCGAAAGGAGATCCACATGTGTTTCCACTTATAGCTTTTATTGCATTATTCATTTCTATTATTGTTTAAAGTTTTATGAACACTAAAGCAACTAAAGTTGTTTCTTGTAGCTTGAGGCAACCCTCAACTAAAGTTAAAATAGAAGAGAGAAAGAGAATATAGACAAAACAAAAAACCATACTGCATAAATTAAATTAGTGTCACTGAATAAGTAACACTCGCTCCATCAAAACAAATCTAACGACAAATAATTTATTAAAATCGGTGCAATGGTTTAATAGTTACAAGGGAACAGAAGAATCGACATACACAATACACACGCGCTAAGCGCTAAACATTTTTTGTACAATATAATACTCACTTTTCTTCAGGTGTTTCTTCAACCGGTGGCTGCGGAGTGTGAGTGGACAAGTCCGGCAGTTCAACTGCCATAGTGTCCATTGCCATTTTTACACTATTTTATACGATTATTCACTATGTCCAAAGAACAATCATGAAATTTAAAGTAAGTTTTTCACAATTTTTTGCTATTGAAGGAGTATAACTGTTAATAATCGGAAAGCTATTGTAATATCTTTATATATCTTAACGCGTTTTCACACATTTAGGTTACAATTAAAAAAGTGGAAAACAGAGTGTATTAACACTATATTCCTAAAAAAATATTTAACGGTTTTATTGAATTGGCGGAAACTTTTGTTTTCAACGTATGAATATTGTCCTTAGACAATAATATAATATTATTAGAACATGAATTAATTCAGATTAGTTAATAATATTTGCAGTTCAAGCGGGCGAAGGGGCGAGCGGGTCGCTAGTCAGTAATTTTGCCTTAACAATATACATATAATAATAATATAATAGGTATGAAGAACGATTGTCACCTCTAACGTACCGTGTAACATGACCTAAGCATTCAACCACATAACGAGATAGACGACCACGCATACACGAATAACGCCCTAGGTACCTACTAGGTATCATTTATACACCATTTTACTGTTACTTTATATTTTTTTACTGGGTATGTCGTGGCGCAGGAGCATAAGCGTGCGATTTTTAACGTGACAGGTCATGGGTTTGATCCCAACTCGCGGAAATATTAAATAAATTTATTTCTCTCGCACTGCTAACAATTCAAAATGCGGCGTTAAGTTCCGCCACTCAACGCGTAATACCAGAATGGGCGCGAGTATAGGGAACAGAAGAGTCTTAATAGGAATGGAATGTGTTTACACTGGTATTCCAGGTTCCCTCTGCTTACACTGCGAACTCGACGCCGCGCTTTGTCTGTCGACTAAATAAAATGTAAAAATTCTCTTCGTATGGATTGAACCCACAAACATTGCGTTTGCAGCCCATACTGCGCCACAACGACCGCAAAGCGGCACATATAAAATATATGTTTGTATATAAGACCATATACTAATTCTGAGTACGATATTGGTTGTGGCCACATGCTCGTATACCGCAATGTCTCTAAGCAGTACCTACAGAAATTAGAGCACGATGTCACTAGTTATTCTCTAACTCTGTGTTAAGAACCAAAACTACTAACTAGTTTAACCGAGATCAAATAAAAACATATATATTTTTTTTTATCTGAGAACTAGTGTTATGACACTAGATTTTCCTTGCCTATTATGCTATAAAATGCGGGATAAAATATTTAGTTAAAAAATTGTCCCAAAACAGACAATGCCAGTCGCGACTCCCAGACAAGCATGTGATTCTTAACACGACAGGTTGTGGGCTTCGTTCCCACTCGAGGTAATGAAGATTTTATATTGTTATTTTCCTCTCCTTCCGAAGTGTCTTAAGGCTAAGTTTCCAGGTTCCCTCTACCGCACTGCTATATGCGCGATACAAAGTGAAACTAAAAAAAAACAACAGCAAGTTTTTGACCTCACAAACATCGGCAGAATTTATTTCCGAATACACAAAAAACAGACATGACACTGTTTTTATTTAAAATTCAAATCAAGCACTCAAAGTGAATTCTAAATGCATTTCAAGCGCAGTTTCACAGAGCATGTTATGTCAACACCGCGATTCACACCGGATCTGACTGGGAGGACCGGAAGGTTGGCGAGACTACTAGGGATTCCATTTAAAAAGATTAAACCCACCTATAAATGTATTGTGTTGTAGGCTCGGAGGTAATTAAATTGAATTGAATAAAATAATTCAATATATTATAAACGCAGTTCGTTTCGTTTTAGTTTCGTGCAAGTGAAACGTGAACGTATATAGCAAAGTGGGCAGCGAACTTAGTGTCAATACACTCCATTTCCTAGTCCAAATGTAGTGATCTAAAATGTTGTTATCTCAGCAAAATGTAAAGTTTTATTTAAAACAACATTTCTAAAACCTAAGATTGTCATCATTCTATCTTTTAGACTTTTAGAATCTGATTCTTCAGCCTTAGACTTCTTATTTTTGTTCGTCTTGAATCGATACAAAGTACAAACAGTTCATTACACCGGATCTGACCGGGTCGGCGGGGAAACATAGTTCGATGACGACTTGTTAGGTTTCTTTGGGAGATTAGCTTTGAACGGAAAACCATGAATCTTTACATAACCTTAACTAAAATAACATATACCTAAGTATGTATTTTATGGTATAATGTATGTGCTTTTATTAAGCAACTTTAAAAAGGAGGTTATTAGTTTAATCTACATTCAATTATGAATTAATTAAGCTAGTTTTTTCTTAATTGAAACAATTTTAAATATTCCAACTCAGGGAACAGTCCAAATTTCATCAAGACCGGTTCAGTATTTATTGAACGACATATATCTACATAATAATTTACAGGTAGTCGAAGTCGGTTTTTTTTTCAAAATTGTAAATCATACTAGGGTTTATACAAAATACTTCTAGCTACAATTATTGCCTTTTAACTTATAACGAGGACTTTGTCTTTATTGCAAACTCAAGTTTCAAAATTAATTTTCATAAAAGTTTAAGATGGTACCTCAATTAAAATTTATTTCAGAGTTACTGAAAATATTTAGGCAAGTCAAGATACCTTCTTAAAATAACAGCATTCGGGTATAATATACATTCAATAAAGCCGATTTATATCAATACTAAAAAGAAAATTTGCAAAATTTCAGGCCATCGTGGCGTGATGGGCACACTTTACTGTATATGCGTTGATTTTGAGTCTCCTTGCATTGGCGGCGTTAAGTTTCGCCACGCAATTGAAGAATTTTTGGAGTTAAGAAGAGTTAAGCCAATCCGTTTCCAGCGCACTGCATAATTTTCGAGACAGTACCTACAGATTTTACAAACAGAACTCAACACCACGCGCTGTCTTTTTACCAAAGCGACGAAAAACATAATAATTCATTTCTCCAAGTAAAGAACTTAACATTATTAAAACATATTTAATTAATTTACACTGAACTCTCATTTTCGAGAAGACATCAGTGTTATCATTTGACAGTGAGTGATAAGTGATATTTGATTGACATGTTCCATGATTAAAGTGGACTAGTTTATCGATATCTATACCTACTGTACATAAAAGTAGATAAAGACAAATTAACAAATATAAATGTGTTATTAATTTAATAAGGATATATGAATTTAGTCTTAATAAGTCAAAAAGTTTATACAAACTGCAGGTTTTGTAATTAGAGGAAACAAATTTTAAATCAAAAAGTGTTATAAATTTAAAGTTAAACAATTATTATACAGCGAAATATGAAGCTTTCATTTTTTTTGTTACCTTAATGTTAAAATTAAGAGCAACAAAAAGCAAATGCCGTCGTGACGCAGTGGCGGCAGTGTCTGACTATAAATGCGCTGGTTGTAAATTCGAGTGCCACTTTAGAGAAGGAATTGTTTTATTTTCCTCAATCTAGTAAAAAATAAAGCGCAGCATTAACTCGCTACTCTACACCCAATATCTCTAGTACGGGTGAAAAATAACGAACAGAGTGCTTCAACACTACTTTTCCTCTGCGAAGAAAAAGCGTGAAACTGCGACTATTATCATTTTCCCTGCTTGCTATACAATATGCCATATAAAAAATTAGTCTAGACCGAGACATATGTTACAATCACAAATCGTTTAGCCGAGAGCGTGTCAATAACACGTCATACAAGCTACCGACATTGAACTGAATAGCATGTGCAAATTATTCGCGACTTTTCACTTAGCTTATTATTATTGAATTGATCGAAATTGAAATTGAATGAATGAAATTTACGTGAAAACACTCGGTATTTGGTTTATTTTTTAAGCTCTGCTAAACTAAACCAAATACCGAAGAAAAAGGAACCTGGGAACCTTATTTATTTAACCTTTAATGGTTGTATCTTAAAAATTTATTTAATTTTTAAGATACAACCATTCGCCACTTTCCGCCGAATTTGTTAAATTAAAGAATACAATCTTAAAATTATCATACATTTTATATACAATTTTGTTATTATTTTCTCAAAACAATTGTTCAACAGACAATAAAACAAAGTCATAATTAATTAAATTGTTTGATTTTTCCCCATTTTTATACAAACAATGGGCTTGCGTGATTTATTAGCTTTGTTTAAATTTGTTTTTTGTTTAAATGACTAATTATCATCTACGTTAAAAACATTAAGGTGCTCGATTGTAATGTGAACTAGTAGTAAAGACAGACACCCAACTAGGTCACAGCAGCGTTCATTTCAGAGAGAGAAATATAATATTATTCATATAATTTTATTGAATGATGAATGATGAAATATTTACTTAAATTTATATTTCCATTTCTTCGCTCTGGTGTCGAGGCAAAGCGCGGCGTTGAGTTCTGCCACTTAACACGCAATGCCTCCGGAATTCGGCAGAAAGTGGGGAACGGAGTGTCTTTCACTACGTTCCCTCTGCTTACCCTGCAATGTGCGGGATACAGCGTGAAGCTGATTTATATAATTTTAATTGCCTTCTTTGCTCTAAGGGACAGTGGTCTTGAATATTTAATATTAGTTTCAATTTTATACCTCCATTCTATCTCGAGATAAATTATTTTGGCAGATGCCAAGACAAGGCGATCTTAAAAAGGTTCAAGAAAAAACTAACTATTACAACTAGTAAGAAAATAAGAAAAAAATATCCCATCAACGACATGACGCCAGACGTGGCGCATCGGCATGAAGTATAACTTATGACTGTAAAATCGACTGCCTGTGGGTTCGATACACACTCGAGGTGATGAAATATTTAATAACATTAATATTTTCGTTTCTTCGCTCTGGTGTCGAGGCAAAGCGCGGCTTTGAGTTCCGCCACTCAACACGCAATGCCTCCAGAATTCGACCGAAAGTGGGGAATGAACTGTGTTACTACTAGGTTCCCTGTATTTATCCTGCTATGTGCGGGATACAGCGTTAAGCTGATTTATCAAAGACATAAATATGCAAAACTTGTAACGACTCTTCAATTCGTCAATGCCTTCCGTTAACGTTATTGAAATAGCAATTAAAACTACAGATGCCTTAAATGAGATTTGTTCTAACGACCTCAGTTGTTATGAGGAATGATAAAATTTAAAACTGTGGTAAATTCTTTGTAAGATTACTAAGAAAAAGCGGTACGAAATAACGTGAGGGTATGATAATATTTTTTTTAAACCTTATAAAAATGTCACGTTAAATGTCTAACCAATTTAAAGGTTTTTAGACATTTAAAAAGAAAAAAATTAAGCATTTTTAAAAGAGGAATATTTAAAAAACATAGTATTTTTTTCATTTCAATAACATCATTAAACAAAAATAGTGAGTATTTTATATATTTTTTTATAGTATTATAAAAAACAATATATATAATAAACAATATAAAAAAATAAAGATTTTAATGACATTAAAATGAATATACCTAATTCTAAAATAAAAATGTCAAGAGAATAAATTATATAGAAAACGAACGCAACCAACGAGACAACGTGAAGCATAAAATCGTGATAAAAATCGAGTATTTCAGAGAATATTTTTCATGATTATAGTTAATAGTCCCATTCGAGTGCTAAATGACATGTTACGAGTCGTTCCAAAACATTAACCCTTATACATTTACATATCGGTATTAAATATAGTAGAATAGTACGTTGATTACTTACTTTAAATTTTAGACGCAATAGTTATTGATATCTAAGCAAATTACAGTAACTTTCCGATTGATTACGTATTTGAAAACAAAATTCAGACTAAAAAGAAGCCACAAGGCACACGATACACTGGCACTATGTACCGAATATATATTTTTACAGTTTCTGTTTATAGACAATCAATACTGAGCGAGCGTTCGTCCTCTACGACGGTCACGAGTCGACTGAAACTTGAAAGGGCGCAGTGAAACGTGCGCCGCGACGCCCGGCGGGGGTAAAAATTCCCGAGTTATTTTATAAATGTTCTAAGATTGTATAGAAATTGGACGATACCGGAAAGAGGGTCAAACGTACGATTATCGGTTCGATTTAGAGCGCGTAAACAAAAAATATATGGAAAAATCATTTCTTTTTTGAAACAAAATAAAAGACTACGCCAAAATAAAAATATTATAGTCATAAATAAAAAACAAAAACAATACAATTCTAATATACAAAAAAAATAGGATATAATATACCTATTGAGTATATCGAAGTGATTAGCAAAGAAGGCCCGCCCGCCCACGCTGGGGCGCAATCCGAAGATCGATCTGTCAACTTGTCGCACGATTTGTCGGCATAAACATTGTGTTGTATAGCATTTTGACGTCACCGATAATTATATTTGCGTCTGGAGAATTCGCATTTGTGACCTTCAACTTGCGACGAGTACATTTACTTAGAATCGTTAAGAGCAAACCCGCAAAAACCGCATTTTTTTTATTTAAATACGTAACGCCTTTTTACGATGGCGCCTTTTATTTTATCATTTGGCCGTCACACTACATATAATAAAAACTAAACATTAATAATATGAATACTAAAATTTTGTTTGTAACTAGTTCGTAATTATGTTAATTATTTGTTATATAATAATAAAAATGACTTTGATATTGTTGGTTTTAATTAATATGAAATTAAAGTAATAAAAATAATGCAAGCAAACGACTTGTCTCTATTTGGCCTCGAGATAAATATTTTTTCATATCAAGTATAAGATTATAAGAGATTTCCTAATAAACAAGTAATTATACGTTCTTATAATAGTAAGTTCCTTGAGCCTCACGCTGTATCCCGTAGGTACATAGCAGCTTAGGCAGAGGGAACCTCTCTCATTCCCAAAGTTAGTTAAAAATACAAATTTTTTGAAAAGTTTTTCTTGCAACCCTTTGCCTTCTTGTTTTATAAAATGAGCAATGGCAAATTTCGTTGTTTTTTTTTCAAGTCTTTTCTAATCTTATCTAAAATTAGAAAGGTCATCTTTGAGGGGAGGCAAGATTGATTAAAGTGCAAACGTTGATTTTGTGACGCCTATAAAACTGGTCTTTTATCTGATAACACTATAAATAGAACCTGTAAAAAGAAGACTTTTAAATTAATTTATAATCTTTTTAAAAAAAAAATTATCTTTATATCTTTGAATATCTGTAGGTACATAGTTTTATATGTATGTGTAGAACATCAAATAGCATAAAATTATGTAAAAAAATTATCAAAGAATCGCTTTGAACAAACGGATCCTGTTGATTACGTCAACGTATTTTAGTCGTTTAATAATTAAGCCTTTATTTTTACTCATGTTTTTGTTTTCTATAAATTGATGTTGCACAAGCTATCAACCCCAAACCCACTTTATAGGGGTCGATTATCGCAAATACAGGTCTGAGTGAGCACCTACGTCCTATAAATAACTCCCACGCAAGATTTTAAAGTCCTAGCACTTATAGTTCCTGAGATTTCACGATTAGTGAGTGGGTTACTTTTCGCTTTCATAAATATGTATAGACTGTTAAAACATAATTATTTCATTACAACTCTATACTAAATATACAAATTAAATCAATTGTAATAGTTACCATTCCGAGTGTTTAAATGTTCAATTTAAAACGAACTTAGGCACTATTAGTCTAATAGAGTTCTAGCCTTAGCATTTAACAAAGTAGGACACGGAAATGCTTCGACGGCCTTCGTTCCGTTCAAAAATAGTAGAAAAACTGTCACGACACGTCATCTTTATAGGTTTTAAGTATTTTTTTTATGACTTGTGATTTTTCTAGATTTTACAGTCATTGTAAATGAGTCCAATATTAATTATTAATATAAGAATATATGTTCAATATAAGAAAATAAAATTCAATATAAGAATATTATTAATATAAGAATATATGTTCAATATAAGAAAATAAAATTCAATATAAGAATATTATTAATATAAGAATATATGTACAGTGTGACTCAAGTAAATGAATGAGTACAAACATGTAATTAAAATGATGAAGGTGCATCACAAAATATAGATTTCTTAAAATACCCTATTAGGCAGAGGGAACTTGGCAACCTAATCTTAAGACACTTCCGTTCCCAACTTTTAACCGAATTCTGGAGTCATTACCTTGCGTGGGAATCGAATCAATAGCCTATCGCGTTTACTGTAGCACACTATGTGCCACAACTAACCTCATAGCCACAGCCCTAAAGGTACTATATTTAAAAAAAAACTTAATATGAACTGAGCATACAGTAAGTACCACAGTTCATCTACAAATATTTGCTTCTATGAAACGCAGTAAGTGTGTCGTCACATTGCGGAACACTCACGTGTCACACTTGTTAAGATCATATCTCGAGATGATGAGTATTTTTAATTCGTTGCGGGCTTTCGAAACATAGCTACCTACTCTAAGTACATTTTAAAATTTAACAAGTTCCTCAAGCTATAATGTTGTTGGGCAAAATCTGTGCAAGTACTAGGTGGTTAGCAAATACAGCTTCACGCTGAATCCCATATGGCAGGCTAGCCAAGAACTTATTGTTAAGACACTCCGTTTCTCTTGCGCCATACAATTTGTGCTGGACAAATCGAAAATAATTCATTATCCACACTAGGGAGCATGGGTGTATAGATATATTTTCTGTGAGGGCCTGGACTACAGCGTTAAACAGATATGTTTGTGTAAATGTTGTTTTTTTAATTTTTAGGGCCAATATTTTTGTTACTAAAATTGCTGGGGTAGACCCTATCTATTCAAATACCTATGCTAGTAATCACACCAACAACCATCGCAATTATAGTCAGGCGCTGCGCCGCAGTCTCAATACCTAGGTAAAGGAATATCTACAAGAACAATACAAAAATCAAAACTAACTATGAAATAAATTCAAAGTCAAATTCAATAATCAAAACGAGATGTACCTCAAAGGCACCTAAGACATTAAAATTATTTTAAATTTATTTCTTTATTAATTAAAATAATTTACCATTAAATACTTCTGTGCACGTTGCAAAGAAAATGGTGTAAGTACATTTGTATTATATTTATTACTAGCGGCCCGCTCGCGGCTTCGCCCGCTTAAACCACAGAATTATTTGCTTAATACACTAAAAATATGTTCGTGTTTTAATATACCTATAATGTATGTTTGCAACGCAGTCGCATTTTCGTACCACCCATAAGAGAGATGCAACTGTCAATATATTACTTTCTTTAAACTTTTGCCTTAAGGAGTCTTTAGGACCTAAGTTATAGTTATAGATATATAGTTATAGTAATATCGCTACTTACAATAAAATCCTAACTCATCGGTGTCTGTACGTGGAAGATATTATTATTACGGACATTTAACAATGTAATAGAACTTGGTCAATTTATCTGCTTATCTGTGCGTTCAGGATAATCTCAGAAAGGGCTTAACCGATTTAAGTAACTTAACCTAACTTTGTGCCCCTGCGCCGCGATGGCCTTTAATATTACTACAGAATGGAAGCGTCAGCGCTCCTTTTACGGGGGCAATATATAGGATAAAATTTTTAAGCCCATACCTAAAGAAATTAATCAAGATACCTCAACAGTTTAGACGTAGACTTTTTTTTTCATTTCACGATCGATGTTTATCCATACCTGTATTTTGTGTGACGCAGTTACGCATAGATACCAATAACGTTAACACATACTACTACAAAAGTATTACTAAAGGTTAAGCAACTTTGAACTTTGTCGCCAATACCTACGACTTGATTTAGGAATGAGGCGTATGTGGCGGTTTCCCTTGATAGGCTTATGCCTGTGCCTGTGTAAAATAGCGTTTTATTTTAATATCAACGATAATGTATAATTTATTTTGTATGAAAAATAACTTTTTCACTTTTAGGATTTTTTTTTTGTATTAGGCTTTTATAGAGTGATTAACTATGGTTTCATTTAAAGTGGTGCTGACAAAAACACAAATTGAGCATATTTAATATTTATAGTGATTTTTTAGTGAATAGAACTAATAGTTATTACAATACTTGCGAAGAAAGCATATTTTAGACATTTTTTAAATTCTTATACCTTTTGAAAAACTACCAACATTCTTATTGTTAATAAATTATTTTTTTCAAATTAAAAAATTGTCTAAATTTTTCATCATAATGGCACGAAAATATTTAAAATGTTCAAAACTAAAAGTTCAAAAATGTTGATTAAAAATAATTATACTGCAGGAGGATACCTTTATATGTACTGTTTTATTATGATATAATGTAGAATAATATATTCTATAGAGAAATCACACATTCCTCTTCACAGTTTTTACTCTTTAACTATACGTAAATATATATTTTAGAGGTTACTGTGTACTAAGATGGCAGCTCTGTTCCCGCATTTACGTCCCACATATATAGAAATATAAATCATTTGAAAGAAAAGCAGAAACGCAAATTTTATTACATTTTTTCTTTTTTTCATACTTGAAACGTATTAATAAATTTACATACAATTCATTTGTTTCGAATATAACATTAAGATTGATTCATAAAATAAATTTGATATTCCCTAACATGATTATTTCATGTATTTTTTTACATACAAAGTTTTGATTAAGTTCTTTTGAGAAATATATCTACTATAAATTAATATAACGTACCTACATGCCAATGATTAAAACGTATTGACATCACCACGTGATCCATCTAAACCCAATATAAACTTTTATAAACTATAGCAACCAGCTCGCGGCTTCACCCGCTTAAATTTGTAAATTATTTGTTTGTTTCGGTACAGGGAATTACGTTCCTGTTTTAATAAATAATGTATGCTTGCAGCGCACTTATGATTTCTAATGTGAAAATTATTAAAACTATGGCATTTTTGATTTTCATTAAACAAATTATTATTGGAGCAATTAACAAAGTAATAGAATCAGCAACAATAATATTTATAAATTTTGTCGGTTTCTTGGTTTTTCTGTTAAACGACGCTTATCTCAGAAACGACTTAAGCGATTTAAGGAGCTAAGACGTGAGCGCGGTGCGGGAGCGGTACAATCGGCTTAATTGTTTTTATTGTAATATTCGTCATGTATGAATGGTGTAATGATTAAATAACTGACCTTTATAACTATTTATTTATATCTTCATAGAGAAATGATAGCTTTGTTGGGCACTCCTAATTTTTAAGAAAATAAATTTGATCAAAATACATTTAATTATTTTAAGATACTAATTAAAGTAACATATAAAATCTTATATATTATGTTGTAATTATTACAACGCATGCAAGGAAAAATCATTTTATAAAGTTGTTTAATTCTATTAGAATTATAAAACTTACTAAAAAATATTTAATATATTAAATATATAGATATCACATTAGTATCGATACTTTACTGGTAATAATAATTGAAAAAATATACACTACATCCATACATCCATACATCCCCACATCCACACATCCATACATCCATACATCCATACATCCACACATCCATACATCCATACATCCATACATTCATAGATCCAAACATCCATACATCCATACATCCATACATCCATACATCCATACATCCATACATCCATACATCCATACATCCATACATCCATACATCCATACATCTATACATCTATACATCCATACATCCATACATCCATACCTACCTACCTACCTACCTACTTATCTACCTACCTACTTATCTACCTACCTACCCACCTACCCACCTACCCACCTACCCACCTACCCACCTACCCACCTACCCACCTACCCACCTACCCACCTACCCACCTACCAACCTACCCACCTACCTACCTACCCACCTACCCACCTACCTACCTACCCACCTACCCACCTGCCTACCTACTCATCTACCTACCTACCTACCTACCCACCTACCTACCTACCTACCTACCTATCCACCTACCTACCTACCTACCTACCTACCACCTACCTACCTACCTACCTACCTACCTACCCACCTACCTACCACCTACCTACCTACCTACCTACCTACCTACCTACCTACCTACCTACCTACCCACCTACCTACCTACCTACCCACCTAACCCACCACCTACCCACCTACCCTACCCACTACCTACCTACCTACACCTACCTACCCACCTACCTACCTACCACCTACCTACCTACCTCACCTACCCCTACCTCACCTACCTACCTACCTACCCTACCCCCACCCACCTACCACCACCCCACCTACCCACCTACCTACCTACCTCCCCACCTACCTACCCACCTACCCCTACCCACCTACCCTACCTACCCACCTACCCACCTACCCACCTACACCTACCTACCTACCTACCTACCTACTACCTACCTACCCACCTACCTACCCACCTACCTACTCACCTACCTACCCACCTACGTACCCACCTACCTACCTACCTACACCTACCCACCTACCCACCCACCTACCCACCTACCCACCTACCACCACCTACCCACCTACCCAAACCTACCCACCTACCCACCACCCTACCAACCTACCCACCTACCTCACCTACCCCCCTACCTACCCACCTACCTACCTACCCTACCTACCCACCTACCACTCACCCACCTACCCTACCCTACCTACCTACCACCTACCTACCTACCTACCTACCTCCACCTACCTACCTACCCTACCTACCTACACCTACCTACCTACCTACCTACCACACCTACCTCACCTACCACCTACCTACCTACCCTACCACCTACCTACCTCCACCTACCTACCCTACCTACCTACCTACCTACCCTACCTACCTACCTACCCGACCTACCTACCCGATCCTACCACCTACCTACCACCTAACCACCACCTACCTACCTCCACCTACCACCTACCTACCTACCCACCTCACCTACCCACCTACCCCACTACCCACCTACCACCTACCACCACCTACCTACCACCTACCCACTCCTACCACCTACCCACCTACCTACCTACACCACCTACCACCTACCCCTACCACCTACACCACCTACCTACCACCTACTACCCACCTACCTACCCACCTAACCCTACTACCCACCTACGACCACTACCTACACCTACCCGACCTACCTACCACCTCCCTCTACCCACTACTACCACCTACCTACCGCCTACTACACTACCTAACCTACTACCACCTACCCTACCACCTATACCTACCTCTATAAATAGATCCTAGATCACACTATCACATAGCTTATATCTTTTGATAGAGTGAAGCTATTACAATGAAATAAACACTAAATGTTACTTTGATTTACTGGTAATTTTTACGTATAAAACTTGGTTAAATATATTGTGTACTTTTGACGTGATGCGTGTTCACATAAACCGGAAAACAGACAAACAGACAAACAGACAAACAGACAAACCGACAAACAGACAAACAGACAAAAATTCCAAAAATGTTGGAAATGGATTCTGTTAGTTATCCTTTAACACCCTAGCTAAATTTTTTTTAAATATTTTCAATGTACAGAAACGACTTTTCTACAGATTTATTATAAGTATAGATTATATATTGTATTTATGTTACCTAAAATAATCTTTAATTACAAATGAACCAGCAACCTCTGTGAATAAATTGACTCCTCGCCCGAGTGTTATTATTAAAGAACATCTTTACAAATAAAAAAAAATATTTTAGAGCAAGTGTAAAAATAATATTGTGAAGTATTTTCAGCCACTTGTGTAACAATTATCACATACCTTATATTAATACTTAAAGGTCGTTTGGGCCACAGTGTCGCAGAAACGCGACGGTTCTAATTCTTTTTCTGCTCGTTTTAAGACAAAGGGCGGCATTGAGTTCCCCTATTCAAAATGTCTCAAAAATTGGCCAATTTATGGAGAACGAAGTATTTTAACACTAGGTTCTTTATGGCAACCCTTGCTATAGGCGAGATACATAAAAAAGCTAAACAGCTAAAATAAAAAGTAAATATTTAAAAATGACCGGAATAATAGTGAGGTGTAATGTCTTGAAATGGGTGAAAAGAGAAGACAAGAGTCACTCTAAATAACATAAAAAAATATTTTTACCAATAACGCCGCCACGGCCAGGGCAAAGTTGATAATGGAGAAAGTAAGTCCTGTCAAAGTTGTTGGAGGCCGAACAAAATAACACTCGGTGTTAGACTGTGGCATGTTGACGATAGTTAAATAATTTTAGCTGGTCATTTTAGAAGGCAATTTTGTGTTGAAATGTTCAAGTAAACAGTTTTCTATTGTATTTGTTTAATTTATATTAAATTTAGTATTTAATTATTTATATTAAATTTATCAAGAAAAACTATGTAAAAAATATATAAACAAAAATAGGTACAATAGGTAAGTTTCACGTAAAATTCAAATGATAACTGAAACAGCGGCGTTAAATTTAACCACTTCCGATTTCGTGAATTAGGAAAGCAAGGAGCTTCTTGCCCCTAGTTTCTCTCGGTCTGCTTTTTGTCTAGAGAGCTGGCACCAATTTCTGAATAGGAATTTGAGGCAAGCTGAACACTTGCCACATACCTCTCCTATTACATCTCAACTCGGAACTGCAGAACTGGTTGGGCAGTGGTGGATCTAAATCGACCCTTGATTTTAAAACATTATATAAAACCACTAAGAGAACAAACTATTATATTACTATTTGTATTATTTATTAGTCAATACAATTATTAAAATCATGTTCATACAATTATTCAATAAATACATCAAAATATACATACACAAACATAAAAATGCAACAAAAAAAATCAATCTCGATACAAAAAAGCATCACGAATATTTCTAGATAGTATTAAGACAGTATAAAATGTTGCTTCAGAGCCGCAAAGGCCAATGAAACACGCGAGATCGCAATAAAGGAGGTAGAAAACAAGCTTACGTGATTGTATCAGCCATAGTACAACGGGCATGCTTAATGCAGGACATTCATTTGTGGGCACTCCAACTCCACTCCAATATTATATATTATGCATATTATGGTCCCCGCCTCCATTAGGTGTCTATCTATCTATGTATATATTGAATCGTGACACACAATGCTGTACCTAATATCGATATTTCAAATGCGTAAAAGTTATATAATCGAGAAATGACGAAATATATTTATAAGAAAGCAGCAGTAGTTTCTGAGATTATTGCGTTGACCCAACAAATATGTTAACTTAATAAAATTTAGCGTAAATAAAAAAGCAGCATGATTTTAGAGAGATATCAGTATGTTTGTGAATTATTAATTTATAGAAACAATATTTTTTCAATTCGTCTACAAAGCAGAACTGCCCACTTGCTTTGTATAGCTACACAATTTCATTTTACAACTTAAAATGTATGTTCAATTAATTTTATCTACAACACTATTTGAATGTAATGCAATGTAAACTATTAATATAAATAAAACAGTGTCTGTTCGTTGTAACTCGTAAGCATTTAAATGAGGAACCTTGAATTTTTCACGAGACCTTCACTAGTGTTTACTATATGAATGAATCTACTATTGAATGGGTTTAAATCTTCATTCGTTCACGTTCTATATGTGTATACTGTAGAACAGTGGTTCCCAACCAGTGGTCCGCAGAAGCCTAAATATGGTCCGCGAACGATTTTAATTTTATGTCTGAGGATAGTGAGGCGAAGTGTCTGTTTCATCATCAGAGTTAATTTTTATTATACCTACATGTACAGTGGTCCCTGCTACAAAGAATGATATAAAAGTGGTGCTTGATCAAAAAAAAGGTTTGGAACCCCTGGTGTAGAGGTGTTTTTAATATTTTTAATTTATTCCTAGTAGCAAAGCCTTAATAAAAAATAATGAGTGACATTTAGTCGTCGACCAAATATTTATCAAAAATCAAAATTTTATATCATGATTACAACAGAGTATTCTATATATTTTCATAATATATAAACAAATACCAGTACCACAATAAGAATATTTTATTTAAATAATCATTAAAATGTGATAATTTTCATTGTTTACATATCTTTTGTGTTTATGTATGGATGTCTGTGTAATTAAATTTATATGCAAACATTCTATGTACATACTATAGATAAGGAAGGATGGAAGTGACAATACATGTATTGAATTATATATCAAAGAGTTCTCTGTTCATTTTGTGTAAGATTTTTGACACCACAAAAAAGTTGTAAAAAAATCTGAGAAAGTTCTCAGGATCTAGTGATAAGTTAAATTACTTTCTTTTAATTTAGAAGAGTCACAGTGCAGCGCTACTCACAAGTATATTTTATATTATTTTTTTAGCTTCGTGTTGTATTTCATATATAGAAGGGGAGGCAGAGTTATGACATTCCGTTTACTACGCCGCCCAATTTTCGAGAAATTTTTGTTTGAGTGGCAAAATTTAACGCCTCATTGTCTCATCACTAAAGCGAGGAAATAAAAAATTAAAGAAAGACCTTGTCTCATCCATTTAAATTCCAAACCAAATCACTTCTATTAATAAAACGAATCTATTGAAGCGGGTCTGCTATCTAAATCCAACTCAGTATATTATTAGCCGTAAACTGAAAATCCAAAGATTTATTATTAATAGTAGCCAACTTTAAAGAGCTGATATAAACAGGAAATATCCGAAGAGTTTACGTGTAGGCACATCCTTATTGGTTCTCAGTTTAAATATGAATCAAAGAACCTTGCACTATATTCGGTGAGATCGCGAGAATTTCAAACAATTCGTAGTGCAATTTTTAAATTCTTGTTAAATTTATTTTAGTATTAATAAAATTATCGTCAAGTCAAGTGTTTTCCTGTTATATTACAAGTGGTTGAGGCCCGAAACTTGGTTTACGTGGAGTATAAAACGCAAAATATTTTTTTTTCAGTTCTGGTAAGAATTTCAAGAAACCCTTTTTTCATAAGAATCACATACAAAAATGCAGGTGTGCTTTGTTGTCAGTCACTCAGCAACAGAAAAGTTTAATGTATTATATAGATAAATATAAACCAGGGACTAGCTAGGGACAATAAAAACCGAATCAACATTTTATTTTTATTTTTTAGGTTATATAATAACAGTAAAACTATATTATTTAACTTCGAATTCTTTTTTATCTGTTAATTAAATAAAATATATCACTCTAGACTCAAAAAAATATAATTTTGGGAAATAAAAAAAAATACTTATTTAAAAACGTATAAAAATTTGAACGTAGAGGAGCTCGGGACTCGAACCCGCGCCTCCTGCAAACCGACCAGACGCTTGCTGCAAACTGACAACTAGGCCATACGTTCTCAAAAACCTGGTATTTAATACGATTTTTTATAGGTTTTGTAAATAAATATTTTTTTTCCTAAGTGTGGAATAACACTTTAAAAATGTTAAAAATAAATAAAAATAACCTATACCTCTTTATAATATATAGACCGAAAGTGAAATTAAATTTATATCGAGGTTAGTACGCAGTTCAGTAATAAGTTGTTTGTTTTCGTTCGATCTATTTTTGTTAGGACTTTATATTTATTTGGTAAGTGTTTAGCGCAAAGTGAATGACGCCCACTAGTGCGCGGAACACTACCTAAAATGAGTGATGGAAGCACTTAGAAATTCTTTATATATTAACAAATACTTATGCAGCGAGTCGTGGCGCAGCGGCACAAAGTGTGACTGTAAAACCGACTGGTTGTCGGTTCGATCCCCACTCGAGGAGATGAAATATTTACTTAAATTTAGATTTCCATTTCTTCGGTCTGGAGTCGGGGACAAGCGCAGCGTTGAGTTCTGGCACTCAACACGCAATGCCTCCAGAATTTGGCAGAAAGCGCGGAACGAAGTGTCTTAACACTAGACTCCCTCTGCCTACCCTGCTGTGTGCGGGATACAGTGTGAAGCTCACTTATATTTAGTTTTTGGAATCATTTTTTAAAAAATCAACAATTTAACCAATAAATTTCAATTTCTTAATAAAATTTGCTTTCTTTACAACTTTCTTATCCGTATCCTCAAATTTAATTACAAATCAATTAGTGACGTTAAAAATTTCTCATAACAACATATGAATGTAGTTAAACCAAAATATTTTCCTTTTTCTTATGAAATCTTTCACTTACGGAAGGAGTAATAAAATCGATTTATTTTCATTCAATACCCACCTACACAATATCAAAGACTCTCGATAAAATATTAAATTTATTCACAACCGTTATATACCTATAACAGAAATTGTTATTATAAGGCAAGACAACCAACTGTCCAAACAGCATTGGTTCCACGAAGTCGAATCGGTCATCAGCATTTTGCACACGGTTTTAATTCAAAAACACACAAACATAGACTAATTTCTGAACAAAACTTTAAAAAAAATATTTTTTATGATAATTAGAAATTAAAAGCGTTGACGGACGAGGAACGAACCGTTTCGATCATTTTGAGTAAATATTGATGTGCTAGTTTACTTGTTGTTTAGGAATTGTACGAAAAGTTACTCGAAATTTAGCTCAAGCTTATAAGAAACAAAACGGTTAATGTAACAAACTGATGTTTTCAAATCGAAATCTTTAAAAATTGTTACTCGTAGTATTTATCAAATATATATTTTATATTTAAGCACGTTGTTTTCACTTATGAAAAAAAATCTTTTTAGGCAAAAGTCATTGTTAGGCAACAAGACACCCAATATTGAGACCAATTTATTCAAATTTGGAAGTTATTGCCAATCTCAGTATTGTAATTTAGAAAATTCTGCTCAAGAATTAGAGTTTGTTATATTTGAATCGGTTCATCAATAAAAAAGGTTATGTCAATTAAATACTTTCATCGACAAAACTGTTACAAAACAACGGTTTTATTTAATTGGCTGTAACTTGAAATATTCGTTTATTCGTCTTCAATTTATAGATACAAACGAACCGAAAATTTATCGAATTTTTCCAATTTACTTTTCCAATCAGACGAAGTCGCTGGCATAGCTGGTACCTACATAATATGTAGATATAAATTAAGCATATAATATACAATATGTGTATCTATTCTATATTAGTAGTTTCGAAAACGCAAATATTTGCGGCCGCGTCTGTTTGCGATCTCCTTCTGACGCGACGTGCTAGTGACATAATGAGAACGACGTGATTTTCGATCAACAATGTTTCAGAAGGTTGTTTATTTATATGGAAAATATTTGAAATAGCGCTTTATTTAACATTCTTTAGACTGCAAAGTTATTCTTTTTAATCAAATACTGTAATGTAGCGATTGGGTTATAAAATAAACGTTGGTAGGTAAAGTATCGAAAGCGAAAATTCACAATGTTTTTACTGCATGCCGTCATGTCGTGTCGTGAGCAATCAGGATGATCCTTCATTATAATTTAATAGTAGTTTGCCCAGATTAACCGGGAGTCTGTCCAAGTTGACAGATTGCAAATATTACAATAGCAATAATGTTCCTATTAGCCCCTAACTGTGAAATAAAAATATTTTACAATTATTTCTGAATAGTCTGGTACCTACGGACTACGCAATAAAGGGTGAAATACTACCCCCATCGACTGTTTCAGTTTTTCTTTAATATATATCCGTATATTGAAAAGTTTAGGTTTTAGCCGAGACTGGTACCAAAGCCGGTCACTGGACTCTACACCACCGGGACACTAGTGCTGCTTTATGAATAAAAAAATATATGAATGCAAGAATTGTAAATATGTGATAGAGATACAAGGAGCCCATCAAAAGTCGCATCGGCATAACTAACGAATGGGTCCCATAAATAAATAGAAATGGACTCACTGGTCGCAGTCGTAGCGGCGCGCGCGGGGCGGCGCGGGCGCGCTGGCGGGCAGCAGCAGCTGCGTGTCGGGCGAGCAGGCGCGCGCGAACGCGGCCGCCGCCTCCGCCGCCGCCTCCGAGTCGCACGCCGACGTGTCGTCCTCCGCTGTGGGGGGCTCGTGGTTAATATTGTGCACTTCACGTAGCAGGGTACGGAGAGGGAACCTAGTGTTAACCTAGACCACTTCGTACTCCACTTTCTCAAGACATTTCGTGTTGAGTAGTGGAAGGTAACGCCGCGCTTTGCCTTTGCGTTACCTGAGCAAAAAAATAAAATGGGGAAAATACTTTATATCCTCTAGTGGGAAACGAATCCACAAATTGTCTCGTTCAGACTTACTAGCATGTGCCCCTATAGTTATTATTAGTCTTATTAACTTTTATAACAATACGGAAGTAGGGGATTTAAAATTGTAAATATTAGAGATTCGTCATTATAACCGGAAACATTGTTTTAAAAAAATCAGCTTCACGCTACATTCCGCACACAACAGGGTAGGCAGAGGAAACCTAGTGTTGAGACACCCCGTTCCCCACTTTCTTTTCGAAGGAATTCTGGAGGTATTGCTTGTTGAGTAGCAGAACTCAGTGCCGCGCTTTACCTCGAGGCCATAGCGAAGAAATGGAAATATAAATTCATGTTAATATTTCATATCCTCGAGTGGGGATCGAACGGCGACTGGCCACAAACATTGTTTAATTATAGCTTATCGCAACTTTGTGTTTGTACCTTATTGTACGTATTAACATCGAATTTGATATTAAAAATGTATAAATAAATATACATTATAAACAAATTGTATATTATATATTAACCTCAATAAAAACGACTGTGAATTAAAATTTCTTGCAAAACCGTATATAAAAAAAACATTTCAAAAACATTGGTAATTTCATAAATATTTATATAATATAATTTTATTAAAAAGGAACCCCTTTTTATTCTAAACACTAAAACGTCATATCTAACATCAGATATTCAATTTAAAAATAAACAAAATTCTGCAATGCGGCAAACGTATCTCTCAAGAGACGCCATCATTATCTTTCGTGGTTTTAATTTTATGATAACTATAAATAAACATTTTATTAATTCCTTTACAAACTGTTTTATTTACTTTGTAAATTTTGACATGTATACAAGATTTACGAATAGAAAATATATTATATAATTGTTTTATTGTATTCATTTGTAGAGATTACTTTATTATTTGAAATTAATAGTGGCAAAATATGTATATTTTTAGGTTATCTTATTTTACAAGAGAAATAGAGAAAACCTAATGTGCCGTGTGGCGTGTACTGGTGGTGTCGTAAGAGGCGACTAAAGTACGTGTGGTAGAGTCACGTCGCCAGAAATGGCAACACGCATGGACAGACTCGACCGGATCATTACCACCCCCAGCATTTAAAACCGGCGTGAAGTAGTGGCTTTATGCCACTGCGTTTCGCATCAGGTAATGCCGGGCCCCGGCGCCCAACCCATCTTAAAGGCCGGCAACGCACCTGTAACTCCTCTGGGGTTGCACGGGGTCGTGGGCGGCGGTAGTCACTTACCATCAGGTGAACCGAACGCTCGTTTGCCGTGTCTCTTCCATAAAAAAAAAAAAACCTAATCACTCGTTTCTTCACTCCGCTTATCAAAAACATATAGGATATTCTTTTCTAAAATACCTACTACGGTGTTTATTCTTTAGAAGTTTTTTAAAATTATTTTACTGACTTCAGCGAAGTCTAAGAGGAAGGTTATTGTTTTAACGTATAATGTATGTATGTTCATTTCCTTGTTCCCTTGTAACTGTTAAAACAGTGAACCGATTTTGATAAATAATACGATGTTAGATTTGTCTTGATCGCGTTCAAGTTCTACTGAATACCTACAGTAGTTGAGTTTATAATTCACTTGTTTTCTTGATAAAGAAAGCACATTTTTCGCTATTCATCCAACTATCGGGAAAATTAAAAAAATCTACGAATAAGCCTGAAACTAACTAACCAAACAACATACAACTTCCGTGATTGACGTAATTTTTTTATCTTACGTTTTTTATTTACTATAGTCATTCCTAATCTTCAAAATCTGAGCTAGAATTGTAACTAGATAATTAAGTGGGTCATAAAAGTATTAGGCTACATTTATTAAATGCGTATTAATTTATTACATTTACAACGTACATTTGCATTAACATTATATTGTTGGTATATATACATATGGTATATATACAAATGTATATATATATATATATACATATATGTATATATATATATACATACATATATGTATATATATATATATATATACATATATATTACATATATATACATACATATATATATACATAAATGTAGATATGATATATATACATAATATATATACATACATATAGATCTATACATTTATATAAATATATGTATGTGTATATAGATATATATTATAGATATATAGATATAGATAGATGATATATAGATATATAGAGATAGGTTAGAGAGATATAGGTGATATATATATAGATATGAAGTATATAGATATAGATAGATATATATATATATATATGTTTATAATATATATATATATATAATATATATATAATATATATTATATATAGAATATATATATATATATATATAGATATATATATATATATATATATACATACATACATATATGTATGAATATCAGGGATTTGAAAAGCAAGTTAGAGGTTGTGTTGCTGTCTTGCGTGATAAATATGGTGTGTCGGTGGGTCGGAGTGGTAATAAAGTCAAAGTTAAATAATTTCTTATAAGTTACATGCTTAATTTTTTTTAACGTCCAATAAGTTAATAACGGTTCACTAAAATTACTGCCTTACATCTGAAAAGAATTGATGCGCCATAAGAAACTGGACTTTACGGTACGATACTATTAAGAAATAAAATAAATAAATCATTTATATTTGGATAATTTGCAAAACAGAAAAACATTAAATATCTCTGTATAGTTGTGCAGACCATGCGAGTGGAGTAGCGGGCAAAGCACTAGTTATATTACAAGTATAAAATTTGTAATATATACGTATTTTTTTAAAAATAGTTTCGTGTACTATAACATTACTTTTATTTTAAAACGAAGGCTACTTTATATTTGGATGTTCTCAAAAAATATTCATTTGAATAGTTTTTATATTTCTATTTCAATGACAACAAGAACAAGTGCATTTACTTACGATCGTATTCAAATGCTGGATTAATCATATCCACATATAGTATACCTTGCAATACACGAACAAAACATTTTCGTATAACTAAAATAAATTATCAGTTTCACTCAAAACAATTACATTTTTACACACTTTCACTAAACTTAAGCACGCAACCAATTATAATTACTTAAAAAATACATATAAAAGCTATGAAATAACGTTTATTTCATACAAAATATGATTAAAATTTAAAGTCACTAACAATAAATGGTAAGTGGGGAAGTTATTTCGGCAATCTGTCAAGTTATGGCGCGGAGACGGCATCGCTTTATCGCGAGAGTGTTTACATTTTTTCATAATAATATCATCCTTTAGTAATATTATTTATTATATGTTTATGTTCTATACCAGATAAAAAAACTCGGGTTGCCTTGCACTTGACAACGAAATATTAATTATAAATTTAAAAAAATGAGTTTACTAAGTTAATAGAAACAGAAAGATGTACTAAAACGATGCCATAATAGTACAAAAGTAATAAAAATCAATGCAGTAAAAAATATTACAAGAATATAAAAACAAGATTGGCTATGTAAAAGAAAAAGAATGGCAAAACAATCTATAATTTTTTAAAAGTTTTAATACTTGTTTTTCCCTTCCAGTGATCGGATATTTGTTAGTGAAAATGTCTGCCTGTGAACCACAAAACGTGCTTCATATTTGACAACAAGTCCATATTGCAAGGTCTATAAAATAGGAAGAATTTAGAATAAATCATTAGGAAAAAAATATATGGTAAAAGCGAAGATTTATTATTTGTATGCGGAAATTAACATTGAATATATATTTATTTCATCATCATCATGCCATCTAATATTAAAAAATACATAAGAATATTTGGAATATTGAAGGGATATCCGGGAGGCATGCTGGAGCATATAAATAAATGCAAATTATTCTTATTATAGCTAGCTTTTTAAAATAGTAATAAAATCTTTAGTTCCAATTTCTAATAATACAAGTATTATTTTAAATAATCTAATATTAATCACATATAAGAACATACATAAATACATACATATATTTGAAAACAACAGTATATCGATATATTAATCAATGTAAAAGAAACTTTCATATTTTCTAATACAAACAAGCTTATTGCACACAAACTAAACAATTCTCTCACCTGTGGGTCGCGGCTTCATTTCCAAATGAACACCAGGTACCACATCCATTTTTAACTACTTCACTTCCAAACAAGTCTAGTCTCAAACAGTAACTAATTTTCCCACAACTGAACAAATCAAATGGATCGATATAACTAAATGCGTCAATACACGATAGCTTAGGCATTATCTCCGATAAGATTGGAACGTCCTCACAATATGTATGCCAATTAAAATTATATTATAGTACATTAACATTAAATATGAATAAATAGAGATTATATTAATATTTTTAGTGTATTTCGATGACTTCTGTTATTTAAATGGTTTATACCAGGGGTTCCCAACCTTTTTCTGATCAAGGACCACTTTTATAACATTCTTGGTAGCAGGTAACACTATCCATGTAGGTATAATAAAAAATTAACTGTGATAATCAAACAGAAACTTCGCCTCACCATCCCCAATCATAAAATTAAAATCGTTCGCGGACCATATTTAGTCTTCTGCGGACTACTGGTTGGGAACCATTCGACACACACTGCCCTAACAATGAATATCAGATGAATACAAACTATAAAAAAATCTAAAAATTATTTATCTTGTTTAGTTTATAAGTAATATATAAAGAGATTCTTCAAAAATATTGCTTTTTATTAATGTTAACTTTTAAATAAAAAATAAACATTGGGCATTGTCCACTTGGGAAGTGAATAATCAAAAGAAAGAAAAATCGTAAAACTAAATCTGCGAAGACATCTACACCCAACTTCAAGGCTACGACTCGTCAAACAAACTCTATAAGAATATAGAGTGACGAGTCACTACAAATTCAATAAATCAAAAAAAGTATTACTTACTCAGAACTCTGCCGAAATTCATTTTTTTTCGTTTATGTTTATATTATTTGACAAACTCTTTATAATATATTCTGAAAAGATACTACACTCGTCAATAACAATGATAAACTAATATATTTCTTTCAACATGATGAACCATACAAATTTTCTTAATGACTATTTAATTAATTATTAATTGTACGTAATAATTTAATTGATACTATATAACATAATAGCATATTTAATAAATTTATATTTCTTTTCAAATTTCGGGCTCAGCTAAAGAGTTCCAATACGTTCTGCCAAACTCAGAGATGTCCATTAATTAAAATGCCTATTAGGTCAATACAAATGATTTTAAAATGAATTGGTAATTGAATAATGTGCACTAGTAACATGACTAAATGATATTTAAGTCTAGCGGTTGTTTATAATTCAAATAATATTTTTTTGTTAAGTACACTTGTACATGACAAAAAGTTATTTATTTAACAAAATAAATTTAAGAATATATACTTATATTACATAATATTTAAAATTTAAGAACAGTTGTGGCTCAGGGGCACATGGGGTTGGATTCTCATACTTAAAAATGGTAACTCATATCATTCATATTAGTGGAAAATTGAGTCATTAGGTTTTCTGAGTCTAATAAATTAAAACACTGAAGACGCGTAATAATAATATAAAACACGTTGATGATATATTTAAATGTATTCTGGATATATATCCAATAAGATAACAAAAACAAACGCGAGATAAAACAAAGGAAATGGGGTGAGCTTATCGAGTGATTTCATATGAACGGTCACTCGTCATTGTGTTGATATGACGCATCATATCGCTTATTTTAGATGATGAAATCTGATTTTGAGAAAAAATATATATATTAAATTTATTTATAACAACACCGACTGACCGTCTTAGTAGATTGAAAATATGTGTTTTGAATGTGGCTTCTAGAATATATTTTAAGATGAAATTCTGATACTTATCAACAAATAAATTTTCCTGGTAAATTTTACTATTAGAGTAAAAAACGTCTTACGGGATGATCATGATACAAGTACTAAAAACTTACCAGCCCGAACACGCCACACGTTCGTTCTCTCTTCTCTGGATTGCACTTTTGCCAGTATAATTTATATTATAAGTCTTAACTAACTCACCAGCCTGAGCGCCCAGCGCCGATCGGTCGTGCGGGTTGTGTATGATGCGTATGCGGCGCTCGGGGAGGTCGGGCTCGCCGGCGGCGCCGCCCGCGTCGCGCAGGCGCCAGCGCGCCGCGTCCGCCTCCTGCGCGCTGCGCGGGAAGTACAGCGGCGCGAGCGCGGACACCGGCGCCGCCTCGGGGCTCGAGCTGCACAGCACCACGAGTGTGGGTTGCGTGTTCTGCTCCAGGTAGCGCCGGATTGTACCTGGAGTTGAAATCATTTTGGTATTTAGCAATTAATTAAATTATTCCATATATTAAATTAAGTTATTCCATGTAAATCATTCTTCATAATGAACATAGGTTACTTTTTTTTCTCATATTTGACATGCAATTTATTCTGCCATTTTAATAACAACCGTCGCTAAGCAACCGTTGCTAGGCAATAAGGAATTATGTCGTTTTAAGAAAAGGCCGCCCAAAATGAGCTTCCTGAACGCTTACAACGTGCGTGCGCTAATTCAACTTATAATAGAGACATATAAAAAATCTAAATCTTTTAAAAAATCTATTAAAACGTCCACAATGATGTATGATTTATCTCTGGAGGTGGAGCCACAGTAACCATTTTAATATATTTAATTATTTTTTTTTGGGTTATTATTAATGTATTTTCTATAATTTCGTTTTCAATCCTTATCAAAATAAATATAATAGTGACTTTTAGCATTTCACATAGATTAAAATTATATTTTACTATACATCATTCTAATAAATACTTCAGGAGATATCACTGATTCAAAATGAGCTCGCCTCCGACCCGCACGGTATGACCGACATGGGTCGGTCGTCGGTTATATCAGTTAGGTTATCTGTACCGTTGTTATACACTTAACAAATCGTAGTTTTAGTTTTTTGGGATTTTATTTGATATTGCTCGCAAAATAACCACATGCTTCACGCTTTATCCCTCGCGGGGTAGTCAGAGAGAACGGAGCGCCAAGCGCTACTGCTTTTAACTTTTAAATATTTATTTTACTTTCATAATATTGATAATTTAGCTGGTTGTGTTTAGTTTTTTTTTTAATTATATTTTACTTTGGCTACGTTTACTAATTATTTTTGTTCATTTAAATTAGTTAGATATATTCAATAAGAATTTTCTCTACTTATTATTATTTTTCTGGTTATTATGATCATTTGGGCTTATATTTTCTTACCAATCCTAAACTGAAAAAAAGATCATAAATATATTTAATAAGCATTCGTATAGTTCACTCATTTGCGTCCGGGTCGGCTAGTACGTGTATTAATTAGATAGCTTTCGCACAATTGGTTTGTAAGAGTATTAGTGAAGCAACTTTTGTTTTTGTTAAAACAATGGATAAGCAAGAATTTCGTGTGTTGATGAAGCATTGATTTTGGATAAAAAAATTCTGCTGAAGCCAAAGCTTGGCTTGAAAAACATTATTCGGACACTACACCATGGAAATCAATTCAGACCTCTAAAAGAAGTAATTACCGACAAAAACGTCAAAAAAATCCACAAAAGTTGATTGAGATAGCTGAGATTCTAAAGATATGCAAGGAATGGTCAAACAAATGGTGATTGGACATATTGTGCAAGGATTTTGGACATGCGAAAACTTTGTGCAAAGTGTGTGCTGCGTGAGCTCACAAGCGATCAAAAACAACAACGTACTGGTATTTAACCGTAATAAAGACAGTTTTTTCTAATGATATATGACAATGGATGAATCATGGCTCCATCACTATACTTCAGAGTCTAATCGACAGCCAGCCGAGTGGACTGCACGCATTGAACCGAATCTGAAGTGTGGAAAGACGCAACAATCGGCTGGCAAGGTTATGGCATCAGTATTCTGTGATACATGGTGGACCATCAATAGTGATTATTACATAGCGTTGTTGCAGTGTTTAAAGGATGTAATCATCAAAAAAGGGGCATTTTTTTTAAGAAGAAAAAATACCTGTTTCATCAAGATTATGCATGGTGTCGTAAATCAAACAAAACCATGGCAAAATTGTATCAATTAGGCTACGAATTGCTCCCCCATCCACCGTATTCCCCAGATCCGACCCTCAGTTACTACTTTTTCTGTTTGCAGGCCTCAAAAGGAAAAAAATGCACTAACGAAGCTATAATCATTATATCGACCTCGAAGGCAACTATATTGAATACGAAAATCGAATTTCATCAAAAATATGTGTTTTATTATGTTAATGCCTGTGCGCCACGACTGGCCTCAAATATACTCAATATTGTATTGTTACGTTATTATTACTTATCTTTTTAATTCTCATAAAAAAAAACATACATTCGAATTGACAACCTCGTCGTTTCAGAAGTGAGCTACAACAATACTCACGCAAGGCGACGTGCGCGGCCACGTCGGGCGGGAAGTTGCGGCGCGGCGTGCTCACCACGCACAGCGCCAGCGAGCGCGCGCCCGCCGAGCGCGCGCCGTGCAGCACGTTCCTGGAACACGTTACATACGTTGTTTACAAACGTGCCGTGACGACTGTTTGCTGTTTTAGCAAACAATGCTACCAGAACTCGGCGGCAAATGAGGAACGGAAGTGTCTCAGTGGGAATGGAGTGTCTTACAATAGGTTGCAAGGTTCTCTCTGCCTGCAACGCTATATTCGAGATGCAACGTGAAGCTAAAAAATGTCTTTTCATATGTATGTTATATTATGTCTAGTTAGTCATATACGTTATTTTTTGGAGAGAGTGGCCAATAATCTCGAGGCGCACGCCTCACGTAACATCTCCACGCCATTGACACGATTAATTAAATGAATTAATGATAAGAAATCAATATATTTTTGGTTTTTCTTAATTATAAAAAAAAAAACAGTCAGACAATCTCATTTTTGTAACAAACAAACTAATTCTACCCATATCGCCCTCTCAAACGTGTTTTTGTCATCTTCATTTTAAATGAGCACAGCTTTTGGCTGCTATATAAAAGCTTAATACAATTAAAACAATAGAGAAAATGAAAAAGTGACCTTTATCAAACGTAATAAATAATAAAATTATCGTTGTAAAATAAAACGCCATTTTTTAAAATGACGCACACAGGCACATCTATCAAAATAACAACGCAAAATCGTAACTGCGTCATACGTAATACAGTCTGAATAAAAATGGTGAAATGAAAAAAAAATTCTACGTCTAAGCTGTTGACGAATCTGGTTTTTTTTAAGATATGGGTTTGAAATACTTTACTCTATATACTGCTCCCACAAAAGAAGCGCAGACGCTTCCATCCTGTATATGTATCTTAAATATGTATTAAATTACTTATAAGTTAGCCATGTCGACGTTCTTAGTTGTCCCCACTCATTCCATTAAAAAAAAATTATTATACTATATACAAACAGACAAACGTAGAGTACTCATACACACTCACTTATAACAATTGTGCAGTGAGCTCTCCGCCGCCGTATGGTACTTGGCCACGTACTTGGGGCTCACGGTATGCACTATGTGACGGCAGCGGAGGTTGTAACCGCTAGTTATTACCACTTCGCCTGTCCTGCATTCTGCAAAAAATATTGATAAAATTCATAAATATGTCTAGATTAGAGATTAATAACGAAAAAATCATTGCAAGACGAGTATTTTTAGAGTTCCGTATCTTAAAAGAAAAACAGAAACAGGAGCCCTTATAACATCATTTTTATCCGTCCATTTGCATAACCATCCGTCAGTCAACACCACATTATTTAAAAAATCGTGTTCAGGAATAAAGCGAGTTCATAAGAAATATTCGGGTCTGCAGTCTCTTAATCCACAAAAAAATAAGATGAAGAAGTCAATGCAATCAAAAGATACAAGCATTTATGGATCGTTTTTGCCGTGTTTCGTAGGAAATTCGCCACAGTAAAAACCTGTAGGGTTCTTCTTCATTATATATATTTTCAGCTTTAGAATACCAAAAACCACCACAATTTGGCAGCGAAGAAAAATGATAAAAATTGTTTCAGATCCTTAATATTTAAAAAATCTGTAAAATTTATTCATTTTATTTATGGCTAAGTATTTTAACACACTCATTTGTGCATATAATTACAGTATAAATAAAAAAAAACATAAAGAAATCGATTAATATCACTAATATTTACAAATGACATATATGACAGCTCATTGACATTGACACCTTGTCTAATGACTTATGCATTTTTTACTCTACTCATTTCTTTGATATTATGCTGTGGCTTAAACCCGACTTTACAAAACACTACACTTTATCAAATCTCTAATAATATAGCTCTCAGATTGCCAAAACTAACAGAATTTTCAGGGCGTGAATGATGTACATACCTGAATCTATTTATTAAACCATTTTGGTCTTTTTACATTCTGTGCCCAAGAATGTATGCAACCGTTTCAGTTTCCTTTAGAAAAAAGTTAGAACGTACTATACAAACAAATGAAAAATGGAAATCTGTAGTTATTTTCATACCAAACGCGTGCATACGCCAAAGTAGAGTACAAATTAAAATAAATCACAATCCGCCATCACCGTTATGTTGGTAGGGAACCCTAGCTGGGCAAGACTAACTCGCTTTTAATCGGTTCTTTAAATACAGTAAAAATATGCAAAAAAATACTACTACAATGTGTTACTCCAATTACAATATTTATTATTAAAATCCATATTTTATTCAGTGAGAATGAATAAATCAAGATGTAAAAATGAATATTAACAATGGCGACGCGACGATTAATATGGACATAAAAATAAATAGATTGATAGTATTTTCTTTAAAATATCGTATTCTACATAGATTAATTATTGAAAATATAAAATATACCTAATGCCCTGGTAACAATTTCCTCTTTCAAATCTGGCCCTGCTCCCTGCATGATACGCTCGCTGATCACGTTGCATTCTGTTAGCGTTTCGTCTGTCGTGTTGGTTATAGCGTCCACTTCTAACGTGGTTATGTCGCCTTGCCTGGAATTTAGAAGAAAAAAAATCTTTAGAAAAAATATATATAAATAGCAATTTATTTGTTATGTTATTTTTTTAAATATTGTCAGTCAAATTTAGCTTGCAATACATAAAATAATCTAAATTGTGACGTCCTTTATGAATTTATACATTTCATTAGTGACGACGATTGTGAGTTCAAATACATATTAGGGTAACGTTTTAAATGTCATTAATATTTTTAAATAAACAGAGTACAGTTAATTTGTTTATTCCTCAAAATATATAAGATATGGATATGGAGTACAAAATTATACTTAAAATGACACGATTTCAAATATTTTATTCAATATATAATTTTTCCTTACTATATGTGAAGTTGGAATCAATACAAATATAATAATTAGGCCTGATTTATTAATAAAAACATGACTTAATTTTACAAAAGGGATAAAATAGAATGGTCCGTCTGTTAATAGAGCACTATTCTATAATCGATATAGAGTTCTTTCTGTTGGATTTTTTTTTTATCTTCAAGCTGTATCCCGCGCTGTAAGTCTAGGTATAGTGAACCTGGGAATCTAGTGCTTAAACACACTGCTCTCATTAAAGCATTTCGGTTCCCCACTTCCCTTATCTAATTTTAATAAAATCGTAACGCATCGGTGTCTTTAGGTAATAAATAGGTATTTAAGGAAAAAATATATATTAATGAATTAACCCAAATCAATGATTTTTAATTTTTTTACAAATTAAATTTCCTAAATTCTGGCAATCTTCTCTTAACATATAGGGTTTGTTTAATTATTAAGATTAGTTTATATCAATTTAAAGTAACAACTTTGCTAATTGGCAGGTCCACAAATTTGCTTATTGCTATGGTATGCCGTACACGCGTACTTACCGTCTACCTAATTAAAGTATATAATAGAAACAAATATTACACCAAGCAGGATTCGTATACGAAACTGTCGCGATCACCAGACACGTGACAATTATGATACTCGAACTTCACACTTTATTAATGAAAAACATGGAAAAACATGCATTTTTAATATAAAACATGAAATGAAATAGAAATCTATGTGTAGATACATATAATTATAATAAGTACGTATTCACCTCTCATGGAACAACACGAAGTCACGATATAGCAAATTGATTTAAGCACACATTGTACTAAACAAATTGCAGTTTTGTTTGTACGGCGTCAACAAGACACTTTAGTGCACTTTGCAAGGATAAAAATATAATGGTAACAACATAAGCAAGAGGCCGTCAAGGCTTGAAGTACAAGTGCGACTACAAACGCGGCGGTTGTGGATTCTATTCCCATTCCAAGAATAAACATTTATTACTTAATATCGCCTGATAAGATAAGAATTACATATAAACAAAGAAAAATAAAATAAAATTTGGTAATATATAAACATTTTGAATCTAGCGGGACTTAAGCCCTCTTGGAAAGCAACCTCGCGCACTAACCAACGAAGCTGTACTTTCTTTTTGACGTAGTTCGATTTAATTTTCTATGGCTTTCATTCTCCTTATTGATAAAACGTTAATTTTCTCTAATATGCATACCTATACACAAGTAATCACTTTAGTTCACATGATTACATTTACGTGAGGCTAGTCGAGGAAATGAGATATTGATTTTTTTTTCGTTCTGGTGTCGAGGCAAAGCGCGGCGTTGAGTCCCGCCACTGAACACGCAATGCCTCCAGAATTCCGCGGAAAGTAAGGAAGCGAAGTGTTTTAACAGTAGTGTCGCAGTTATAATATAAATATATTTATTCATATGGTTCTTCATAATAATAAACATGATAAAATATTTATAATACATATGACAGACGTATTAGATGTTTCTATAGCTGCTACAGTTAAGCTATCCAGTATTCAATAGAACTAGAACAATGGCGTATAATTTTACATATTGCATTTGACGTGTAATAGAAAATATGCAACTGTGAATGCGATTAATTACTTAGAGTCGACATTGAATGTACTTTTTTATTAGCTTCACGCTCTATCCTGCATATAGCACTACATGCAGAGAACGGAGTATCTTAAGACTACATACCCATGCGGGAAAAACTGTGAAGCGGTAAACAATCCATCCACACCTATATTATAAACTCGAAAGTAACTCTGTCTGTCTTTTACGCAATCAGGGTCAAACTGCTAATTCAATTGTGATATAATACTTATTTAGGGATACTTGAAGATTTAGAGATACTTGAGACTCGAATCTTGAGATCTTGGGATGAACACAGGTTACCTCATTTTTCTCATGATTGTAATTTTCTCGATATATACTAATATATTAAATTATATTTCAATTCGACAAGCATTTTATTATGCCGTATTAATAACAACCTTCGCTAAGCAAACGTTGCTGAGCAACAAGGAACTTTATTGTTTTAACAATAAGTTGCCCCAAAATGAACTCTTACGCGCGCTGACTCAACCTTAAGAGATATAATATAAAAATAATTGTTGTTATTATTAATTAAAATATTTTATAAAAATATTGTCCTTTAAAAATCAATTGAAAAAGAAAATATATTTAATTACAATTTATCGGATTATTGTTAATGTGTTTCCTTAATTTGGTATTCATCCTTATCAAAATAAATATAATAGTCACATTAAGCAGTTCATAGATCAAAATTATATTTTATTATACATCATTCTAATAAATACTTCAGGAGATATCACTGATTCAAAATGAGCTCGCCTCCGAGCCGCCCGGTATGACCGACTCGAACAGGCAGACGACGTTGGTTTTGTAAATTTTCATATATTTTGGATCTACTGTTCATTTTTATGTGGTTATTAAATGTTTATTATTAATTTATATTTTTCTTTGGTTCTTCGCTTATTGGAGTAGTAGATTGGTTAGGATATTTTGTTCATTTTAATTAGTTACGTATTTTTTTTCTACTTATTATTCGGTTTATTTTGATTATATTCTTATATTCTCTTACCAATCCTATTGAAAACTGAAAATAATTTTATAACTATTCATATAGTTCAAGCGGGCGAAGCCGCGTATAAAAATCGAATAATTATGAATTACCATATAACAAGCCGTTGGTTGATCTGTTCGTCGTAGGGGAACACGGGGTACTGGTGCACCGGCGGCGCCCTCCCCGCATAGTCGGTGAGCGGCGCGGGCGCAGTCTGCGACCAGCGGCACAGCGACGCCGCCGGCGCTCGCATCACGCTACCCTCTGGAAATTATAAATTATGTACTTAATACTTAGTGATACTTAATGTAATAGTACAGTGGACGAGGTGAAAGAGGTATGTAGAGACCGTAGCGTTTGGCTCTCCGTTCTCTAAGCTAAGGTAAGTTACGTGTGAGAGTGACTTTAAATTACAGTAAGGTCGTCGAGACGTGACTTCGTTGAAGTAAGCTGCAAATGGCTGCGCTGATTTTATTTTAGGATGTTTTATTATTTTTGTCTATTTATTTCCTAACCTAACTTCAAACTATCAATCGATTATTTATTTTCCTACGGCAAGTTTACTCTTACAGAAATAAAAGGGGAGGTGTTATTTTTAACGAGAAATCATTTCTTATAATATTTTGATTCCCGTGAACCGTGTACTGTATGAGGTCTTCATTGAAAACACATTTTTTATATTACGAATAAAATATATATATAATATAATAAACATTCAAATACACAGCGCGGCGTTGAGTTCCGCCACTCAAAACGCTATTCTGTATAATTCAAGAATATCAGTATTCTGGCTTTGAATACAATGTAAACGCTGATCTCAATTACACTGAATAACCAATAAGCACAGATACTCAACCGGGCTATTGTTACACAAGTACGTACAATGGTCATCGTTGAAGTAGGCCATGATGGACTTCCATTTTACTTTTAAATTATTGACTATTTAGTACATATCAAAATGACCTCGTAGGATAATAAAACTGATACCGATGGTTTTGGCTAAAAGTCCTGAAAAACATATACGTAAACCAACTTTTTCTAGTCTCACCAATTTACAACTTAATACTTTAAGAATGTAAAATTCTGCTTCTTAACAAAATATAGTATTAAGGAGTAAAATTCAAGATTGTATTTGTGTAGTAAGTATTTGTGTTGGCCACACATTTGGTGCAGGGTAGACAGTGAGAAATTAGTGTTCAGACACTCGGTTTACCACATTCCGCCCAATTTTTGAGACATTGCAATTTAAATGACAGAGCTCAGTTTCGCGCTTTCGCTTACAAGAGCGAATAAATTAAAATAATTTATTTCCCCGAGTAGGAAACGAATTCACTAGTAGTCGCCGGTCGTAGGTCGCCGTAGCATTACGCCACGATGACCTCATGTATGGTTGTGATAAGGTAAATTACGTCTTAATATTAGTAAACACTTCATTCGTGCATACCAACAAACTAAATTGTAACTATTTAACAAGCAAACTTCTTATCACTTACGTTATGCTACGACGTCATAATCAAATATTTAATAGCGATAGCTGATACCTAGTTATACTAGCAACACCTGAAGTGAAACGGAAATTGATTTTACGCAAATGTAACTAGGACAGGGGTCGGTGACGTTGGGAGGGCCTCTCGTTCGCACTGCACAGAGGGAGGGAGAGGGCAGAGTCATTGAGAGTGCACTTGAAAATAATGTTGTACCATAGAATGAATCGGATGCCATATAATGGAGTTGCGCAGTACCCGTAGTAACTAACTTGGTAACAAGATGCAGTTATAGCGCAAAAATCACTTTGAATCAAGTTTAAATATTGCAATATTGTTAAAAATATTACGTAACCTTATGGTTTCGAGTATAAAATTGTTGATTTAAAAACAAGAATAACTGTGGTTGAAGCCCAGCAGGTTAAAAACGTTAAACACTACAATGGTGAGTTTGATTCCCACTCGGGGCTATAACATATTTAAAATTTTTCCTGGCTGTTGTAACGAGAATTAATTAGGGATGCGATGAAAAGTGGGAAACGAAAATGTTTTAACACAAAAAAAGCCAAACCTCGGGTATTTTCCCGTAAGCTATAAAGACATACTAGTCAGGTCCTGCGTATTGTTATATTTTAAAAATATTGAGGCTACTTATCTATTTATTACTGTTCTAGTTACTACCTACTTTTACACTCATCTTTAAATAGACTACAGGAACTACTTGATCTTGACCGTTCAGTAAAGTACAATAATTTTATATTTTGCAAAAAGTACTAAATTTAGCCTTTTAAAGTCTTGTTTATATTTATACAAAGTATAACAAATTATCAAAATAATAAAAATATTAAAATAATTAATATATAATATGAATTTTCGACACTACAATGTTAAAAGTAAATAATGGTGTCATATAATATTTCATTTCAGTCTCGTTATGAATTATAATAGCGGCTTATTAAGAAAAATTCTTATTAAGAAAACGTATAAAAATTTGAACGTACGGATTTGAACCCGCGTCTCTTTGGAAACCATCCAAGCTACGTTCAAATTTTTATACGTTTTCTTAATAAGTATTTTTTTTCCGAAGTGTACAATCATACTTTTAAAATGTTTAAAAAATATTAAAGAAGCTGTTGTAGCGCTGCGGTATGGTGTCTGGGTTCAATTTCTATTCAAGGCGAATGTTTTCTTCTTATCTGATTAATCTGGTGACAAGACTAGGCATTGAGTTCCGCCACTAAGCATGCAATGGTTTAAATATTGGGGAACACAGTGTCTTAACACTAGATTCGCTCTATCTAGGCGGGGGGCAGCTCTTAAATGTTTTTGTAAATATAAGATTTTCAGATCTGGATGAGCAACGCGTTGCATTTGTTTATATCATCTGCAACATAGAACTTTAAAAAAATAGAGAAATCTAATAGTCTTTGAATTTAAAATGAAGCAAAAAATAAAATTAAAAAGAATATTAAGACGTGGACTATGTTAAAATCTCATAAAATATACATACACTTAGTAGGTATAAGGTTATCATATTATACTTTTATGCATAAGCAAATTAACACAGAATAAAGCTTGAAGGTCACTGTTAACATATTTTTTTAGACAGAGGGAAACTGGGAACCTAGTGTTAAAACACTCTGTTCCCCACTTTCTGCCGAACTCTCGGAGCAATACGCGTTGAGTGCCGGAACTCAACGCCGCGTTTTGCCTCGATAATATTAACTTTAATACATTTTTAAATATATTAAGAATGAACACATATTTAGCTTTATTTACATTTCATTAATAACATAAGTTTGAAAGCAAATATACAATACAAATGAAAAATATTATATAAAAGAATATAAATGGAACAAACAATGATATTACATAAGAAGTGTAACAATATTTTCGGAACCATTGTATCTTTTCTTTATATGTACACACGGTGACATAATACACAAAATACAATAAAATATACATATTAACATTTATTAACTTACTTTTAAATAATTGAAATGTTCATATAAAAAATATGATTAAAAATGATTATAGAACTAATTTAATAAAAAAAAACCGAAATCCACAACTAAATTAACGAAAAAAAAACAAAGCAAAATCGTACCTAAAATCGTCATTCCACTCACTAATTGCAACTTATGAAACACTAGGCACGTCTATACTCTTGCAAGGCCTGCGTACATGTGACCTAGAGGCCTTCACACCCCCAAGGGGTAAAGTGGGGGCTCGGCGGGGAGGAGGATGGGTGTGCAAGGGGATGAATGCCGTGACGTCACGCGGCCAACGAACCGCAGAAGTGGGTCATGGGATCGCTCGATCTGATCTGGTAACCGTTTTTAAACGTTTTCCTGCTTATCTACCGAGGAGCAACATCGTTGAGTGTCGCACGTACGAGGAAATTGTACTTAAGTAGTTTAAAAATAAATGTAAATGTATTTAAAATAGTTTTATTTATTTTAAATAGAATTTATAATGAGATATGTACCTATTATTTTAATTTTTATGCAGTTTCCAATTCGTTAAGCGCAAAAGGAATTAAAATATATTTTTGTTGTAACAAAAACCATCTTTAATACATTTTTTTTTATTTTTTGCAGCTATTCTAGACAAGTTACGTCGAGTGTAATAAATTTCCACGGAAAAATTCTCCGCTTGACATTGACGGAGAAAAATTGTCTCTTGCGAACTCTTCTCAGCAGAACTGCCTTCTGAGAGGGTGGTAGCTTTATCTACATTAAATGATTCCAAAGTACTTGGTAAAGTCTATTCGTATAAAGAACTTTACTTACTATCATGTCGATATAAATATGACATAAATTGTTAAATTCCTTACTTAGGGATGGGAAAATATCCTTATTCCTATTAAAAATATATTTTATTACTAAATTATTTGTGCAAAATGTTTTTATTTAAATAACAATGCAGAACTAGATTTTTTATGTTTTTTTTTTCTATATCATCTGTAGCTACGTGTAGTAAAGACTTTTTTTGAGTTCAACTTATTAATCTTGTTAACATATTTAATTAAATTCAGCTTCTGCTGGATAGCAGAATTTACGTTTTATTTTGCTTTTCTTTACTCATCACCGCTTTAACCAAAAATTTACAATTTTACAATTACTAAATTTAAAAAATTTGGAAAATAATAGTTATACAAAATAAAGGCACAATTGGATTACAAGTAAAACCGTTTCATGTAGCTATCCAGAAAACTGGAAGTTTTTTAAAACTTTTAAAAGTAAAATAAGAAGTAACACAACGCGTGTCAAGGATAAAGTACAATACTAGAGTGTTCCTAACGGAGTATAAGGCGGAAGTTAGTTTCCCTATCTAAGTTGAAAACATGTCGGAGTGCGAATAGTCTTTGGAAATGAAATTGTTGGTACATTACCGGTTCTTTTGTAGTACGTTACGTAGTTTGTACTTTAGGTACTTTTAGTCGAATAAAACGAAAATATTTCTAATAAATCTATATTCCCCTTATTATTAGTCTTCTTCTAAGTAAATTGTGGCGTTGAGTTCCACCTCTCAACATACAATGCCAACAGTTGGTGGTTGGTTGGTGTGATAGTTCGACGGTGCATACTGCTGACCCTGCTAGATGCCTATGTGATACAGCGTGCAGCTTAAAAAACCAGAGAAGCGCAAGTCGGCCTTGACCACGGAGGGTACTGTATGAAAATTGGAGGGCTCGAGCTTTTTCTGAAATTATAGCATAGCTTAGCTAGAGCCCTTTCGTTTGATACCTTACTTGAACTAGCGGCTTTAATACCAAATTTTGCCCACTTTTGTAGGATTTAACCACAAATGTATTGTTTTCAGATTTTTCCTGATCGTGAACTAGTATTATCTGTAGATGCTAGCTGCAAAATTTTAATATTCTAGGTCCGGAAGTGTCTTCATAATTTTGATTCCTTTACGATCATTTGAAATGATAATTTTGAATACTTTAAATACGCGTTATTTGCGATATAAAAGACCATATCTTTTTTTAAGTAACAACAAATAATATTTTTTCAGAAAATCATGGCACCGTAGATCTAAGTATATGGTATGAATTTCAACTCTATATCACCAAGCGTTCTTCAGATAAAGGCTCACTGCGAGAAAGACAGACAGACAACAAAGTAGTCTTATAAGGGTTCCTTTTTCCTTAATAGGTACGGTACATTAAAATCTATACCAACATTCATAACAGTTATATAATCCAAATTAATCCTTTAGCACAATCGCTTATGCGAGCTATAGATATGCGCGCGCGCAGATCATACAGAGAGAACAATAAAACGCCACACGTAAACAATATAACAATGGGACTCTAATGAACAGTGCCATTTCGCAATAAATGGAGATCTTATTTGATCAGCCTGTAAGCATATTTACATATACTGAGTTAATCTTGGGTTTATGAAATCTATGTACCAACAACATTAAGGCGCAGTGACAGTATTTAACTGTTATAGGCAATGGTTATAGGTTCGATCGTCATTAAGCATAATTTAAATTGTTTTTATTCATCCAGTTTGCTTAAAAAAATGGCGCACCGTTGGGTCTCACTAAGCATATAATTTCAAAATGGCAAAGTAGATAGTTAAATTATATTTAAAAAAACATATATTATAACTTGTGCGTTGTAGTGCAGCGGCACATGGGCCACTGCAAAAGTAACTGTAAATGCAATGGTTGGGGATTCGATTCTCACTTGGGAGAATTTATTATTTTCATTTCCTCGCCCTGGTGTTTTTTGCCCCAAATTGAATGTGTAGAATTCTGACACTCACCACGCAATGTCTCATTGGGCGAAAAGAGTGTCTTAACACAAGATTCATTCTGTCTACTCTGCTATAGCATGCGGGATATTTTTTTTTTTTTTTTATGGAACAGACACGGCAAACGAGCGTGCGGGTCACCTGATGGTAAGTGATTACCGCCGCCCACGACCCCGTGCAACCCCAGAGGAGCTACAAGTGCGTTGCCGGCCTTTAAGATGGGTTGGGCGCCGGGGCCCGGCATTACCTGCTGCGAAACGCAGTGGCATAAAGCCACTACTTCACGCCGGTTTTAAATGCCGGGGGTGGTAATGATCCGGTCGAGTCTGCCCATGCGTGTTGCCATTGCTGGCGACGTGACTCTACCACACGTACTTTAGTCGCCTCTTACGACACCACCAGTACCAGGATGATCCTATTCTAGGCCGGGATCACACGGCACAAATAATGCGTGTAGCTATTAATATTTTATAAAAATACAATATGTTTTTTGGCATTATCGAGGTAATCACGAAATATTCCGTATGAATATGATGATATAAAATAAATGAAATTTATAGGTATTACCTACCTACTTCAAATGTTTATAAGATAAGTACTATAAAGCGTTTGCGCAAAACCACGTTGGTAACTTTCAAGGAAATATATGTATATGAATACTTGTATCGCAAGAATTTATTGAACGCTCGAAGAATATTTAATAAGTCGATATTTTTAACTACTCTAGTGTAAAATGCTTTACACTTTACATTTGCACTTTCTTTTTGGATTTATTTATATTTTATATTATTTAATAACTTATTGTAATTACTGTCAACACGCAATGTTTCGAAAATTGGGAGGAGAGTAGTGAACGTAACGTTTTAACACTAGTTTGCCTCCGACAAACGTTGTTATATGAAGCGTGAAGCTAAAAAAAATTAAAATATTCTATCACTGAATGATATTGAATGATTGAAAATTTCTTACCATGAGAGTACCAAAAGAATCGCAATTCCTCCCTTTTTAACGTTCCCACATTGTACATACAAAACAATATCTACTCTTTTTAATCAGACCGGAACAAATCAGACATTTACATATAATCGAAACAAACATCAATATAATTACCATTCGAGGGCATGAATTATTTGGACTTCCTTGTTACTTGTTTCCATTTAACACTCCATGTCTTAAATTGGGCCGTGCGTAATGAAAGGAGTGTCCTAACACTAGGTTCCCCTAGGGTAAGGTTAACCAAAGAAATAATCAAGAAGAAGAGATACGTACAAACAGTTTACTAAGTTGACACCAACAGACTAATATAATAAAACATTGTAAACATCTTGAAGAAGGAGAAGGTTATCATTCTTCATGTGTAAACTTTATAAAAAATATAAAAAAAACTTAGTAATATTTAAAAAAAAATTAAAAATTGTAAATAAATATAAAATATTGTGAACAAAGCCCGTATAAGTTATGAGAAATGCTAAACGAAACAAAGCGAGACAGACCGTGAAGCAAAACACTCATTCAGGGGTTAACGACTGCGGGGCATAGAGGTAATATGAAACGTAGTCGTATGGAAATTCTTATCTTCCAAAAGATTTATATTATTGACTTAATTTGCAATTGGGATTTGTCTAAAAACGATAGGTGTGGATTCGAGTCCTGTTGTGTAACTATTCAAAATTCATATCATACATGTGGTCGCCTTGCTATTTGCAATCTAGTTTTGCTACTTCTGGTGTTAACGGCGGAGCTTGATGCTTCGCATGCTTTACCAGAGCGAATACATGAAAATAATTTAAATATAATCATAAATCCGAATGAGAATCGAATTAAATCAATGCCACTGGACCACTAGGGTCTCAATTACGATGGGTAAATAGTTGAGAAACTAGTAACTATTCCAAACTAAATAAATAAAAAAAGTAAAAGCAATTCAATATTGTATTAGTTTTCGATATACGAAGGAAATTTCTAGAATTATAAAATCGAAATTCGGCATATTGATGGGCAGGAAGTTTAGGGAGTAGAGTTCGTTAACATTACCATATATTTTAGGCTAACATAACGAAAGCTGTATAAGAGATAGCCTGAAAAGACTGAGTTCCTACATTTAATCACTTCTTTCGCCATTTTGCGAAATTCCGTATATAATAAGAATACTGACCTTTGTTTAAAATCAAACAAACGTTTATAAAATCAATAAAGTCTTGGTCCACTGACCAACAACGAGTGGCAGATTCTTTTGTCACAGGTGGTAATTATTTGTATAGCCTCGTTTATAGGACAGCTGAGTTTGTAAATAATTAAACGAGTTGGTTGTCACTCACCGCCGCACGTGTTTGTGCAACTGCACAATCAGTGTGCAAATGCACAAATATTTTTCTTTCAAACACGCATATTATATGTTCCTTAAGTATTGGGTAACAAAAAAAAAACATCTTCACGCTCCTTACCCAGTGTTAAGGTTAAGGTTCTCCGCCCCATTATCGCTGAATTCTGGAGGCAATGCAAAATATTAGAGATTTATACAACGATTACCCAAACGTTACTGTAAGCTGTAACGAGGTAAAAGCTTAGAGTTTCATGTATAAAGCACGTTCAACTATCGTTAACCTCAATTGCGGGGACGATCACTTTTCAATACCACACGGGGGGATTTGAAAAGCTTCATTTTAAAATAGATTTCAGTCAAGCCTGAATTTTATAGATCAGTTCAAATTTGTTTAGTTTGTAGAGATAGAGCATATAGAGATCACATAGTAGGAAAATGCCATGCATACATACATGAGGCCAATCGTGGCACAGTTGTTCCGCCGAGTTGGGGTTCCACATTTCGGTGGAAAAAGGGAAACGGAGTGTATTAAGTCCTAAAACTACCTCTGCCTACCCTGCTGTGTGCGAGATACAGGGATGAAGCTAAAAAAACTTTCTTTTATATCCCGCACATTCCCATTAAAATACTTCTCACTTTCAGCCGAGTTTTGGAGGCATTTCGTGTTGAATGGCAGAATGCAACGTTATGTCAATTTTAAAGACAAAAAAATTTTGAGAAGTTTTAGGTTCGATTATAGACTATTTTGATATAACTTTATAGTGACAACCATGGCTTGCTGAGTAAATACATATATATATATACTCGTACAAATACGTGGGCAAAGGATATAAACAAGAAGCATAATATGTTTATTACGTAAATATGATGCTCCAACGAAACAATTATTTAATTGCAAAATCATAAGTTCCATTGTGTAATATGCGGAGAAAAACATCGGTGTTCATATTGAAATTCGATATATATTTTTTTATCTTTACGCTGTAATCGCACACCAGCTACGTAGGTAGAGGGAACGTGTTTGAAATTAAGTGTTCACTGGCGGAACTCAACACCACGCTTTGTCCCCTCACCAAAGCGAGGAAATAAAAATATTAAATATTTCATTGCCCCGAGAGAGAATAGAACCCATCCCGTTTACAGTAGGTGCCATTGCGCTACAATCTATTAATATGTATTACTAGCATTTTATTAATAAACAATCAATGTCAATTACTAATTAGCAATTATTATTTAGAAAAAAAAAAATATTTAATTGATCCTTTACCAATACAGTCATATAAAATACCGTTTTACAAAGACTGCAAAACACGAGTAGGTACTTACTAGTTAAGTACGCGTACACGTTCAAAGTCCGCCATCATTTTCTATATTACTCTAGAACGCAGCGCTTAACTCTACAGCACTTTAAAGCGGTTCTCACATGAATAGTTGCATACTTGAATTTTTAAACGAGCTCTTTTCTCGAGCCATTCTCAACCTATTTTTATAAAAAGGTATTGTCTTTAAAATATCTTTTTAGCTGTATTACGACGGTTTTTCTTTTGTACGCTGTAGACCCGATACTTTATGAATATTTTGCAGTATCTATTGTTTAAGTTGATAGTGGAACTATAATGATTTTCGGCCACCGCGGCGCAGTAGCACAATCGTGTGACTTTAAACAGTTGTAGGTCCGATTCTCATAAGGAATTTAATTATTATTTATTGATATTTTAATTTCTACGCTCTGGTAAGAAGGCAAAGCGCGGCGTTGAACTCCGCCACTCAACACGAGATACAGCCTGAAGCTGAAAAAAAAATAATTTCAGCTTTACGCTTTATACCGACAAGTTTACGAACGGTGTGCCATTTATCGCACTCCGCCTGAACCGAGATGTTGCTAGTTGAGAACCGGAACTCAGTAATAACGGAATACGGAAGCTTCAGAACAGCCTAAAAGCTATAGATAGAAAACCTATTTAGAAAAAAAAGGAAATCACTTTTAATTTTTAATACCATTCTGCGACGCAAGTCGTAAAAATAGTTAAATAATATGTAGGTATCTATTTGGAGGATAATGTTCATAATAAATGCTGTTTCACGAGCGGATAGGTTACTGAATAACTAATAATAGGTATTAGTCGTGTTGTAATATACAATTTTCTTGAGATTTTACTGAAAGCGAGTCGCGAATGAATATATAAAGGATAAAAATAATTTACTATGTATTGTTTTATTACTATGATTATGATATATAATTCAATAAAATGTTGAACTTATTATATTATAGAATTTCATGTCACTCTATTCGTTGTATATACAACAGGACACCCAGTCCGGTGACGCTGTTAAGACCATACCAGGTCAACAGCAGTAAGTCCATCAGAAAAAAAAAAACAACAGGACATTCAAAACACAGATTCCGATCTGGCTGAATAAATAAAAGACTCTATGAAGCATTCTCTCTTGAAATCGAAGCGCATAACGCGCGAAATTACGAATTTGAGTGGAAAATAGAAAACGGAGTGCTTTAACCGACCGACCGATTTACCTAATAATAATCAAGCACACTTGCAGAACACGAACTGCCAAGTTCTGGTACTGCAATATATATTAGGTTAAAGTCAAGAAAAAGAAACGAAATAGCCTTAATCATACAATAAACGCAGGCGAAACCTTAAACTAAACACTAGTACACAAATACCATATAGCAAAAACTAAAAGGCAAAGAACTTAGTAATAATAAAAGGTAAGTTTTAATGAAAGTGAGGTAAAACTAAATCTGAAATACGATCGCGAGTTCATCGCGGTGTATTGACTCGCTCGTAGCATTCAACGTTGCGTGTCCAAATACCTTTAGGGCGACGTCTCTTGCTTACTACGGTTTGGGAGTATTGGCATTATAATTTATTTTTTATCGATGTCTATTTAAAGTTTTATGTTAAAATAATTTGTGTAATACACTTTTATTGCGACATTCGCTATTTTTTTATGGTTGATTAGATAAATATATATAAATAACAAAGATTGTGATTATGTTTTGTAAACTCGATTATGTTTTAACCGCAAGGTAGGCTAAGGGAATCTATTATAAAGACACGATTCCCCGATTCTCTCTGTTTTTTTTAACATAGCGTGTTTAAGTGGCAAAACTTAACGCTGTAAATTTTGACGTAGCTATCGAAATAAAATTTTTAAATTAAATTTCAGAAGAAATCTATAATAGCACCGTGATAACATCATTTATAATATTATTAAAAAAAAAAAGATAAACACGAGGTCAATATTCTCCTTATCTAAATATGTATATGAAACAGTTAAACAGTATGCTACATACATGTTTTATATATTAATTATTTTTTTGAGTTTCACGCTATATCCCATATATAGCAAGCTCTTTTGACCGAGTGTTAATGCAATCCACTTGTTACTGCAGCGAGGAAATGAAAATATTACAATCTCTCGACTGGAAATCGAAGCCACAGCCGTTGTTTAATGGTCAGGCGTCGGGCTAGTGCGCCACAACAGCCTCCATTAACAATTTGACCACAAGATGTCTCGATAAATAGGCGATTCTTAGAAAAAAGAACATAATATTTATAGGTTTTATTTTTAAATTCTAAGAACCTTTCCCACATTAACTACAAAATAAAGTAAAAATGGTGATTACTTAATGTTTCTTAATGCAATTGTTTTGTAATTACAGAGAGCGTGGGTTAATACAATTAACGACATCGATCTCGATATATACGACAGAACCTGTTCCACGGCGGCCGACCTTCGATTGTTTTGCACATATCATTTAACCCTGTAGTGTCTTTGCAATTTACAATGTTTAATTTAAAAACCGTTGTGGCTCAATGACTATTTTCATAATATTTTTATTAGATTTGTGTTTGTGACGGCGGAGTATTTAGGTAAGGGGAAGACCTCGGTTGACCTTCGAAAAGACAGCATCAGAGATACTGGAGGAAGGTCAAGTAAAAAGGATGAGGGCATGTATGAAGAAGTTGATGTCATTGAACGAGGCGAAAGAGGTATGTAGGCTTTTGGCGCTCTCTGACTATCCCGCCAGGGATACAGCGTGAAGTTAAAGTAAGGTAAGGCCGGCGTAATGGTTCTAAATGAGGGGAATTTTATTTTTTACCTTTATCTTTTAGCCTTCGCGCATTTTTGCTTACATTAGGATATACGAATGGTTTCTAATATTAGATCATGGAAAGAAAATTAAGGATCGATTTTTCGCCAATTTTAAAGATATGTTGAATTGTTTTCTGTATTATTAGTTACATGTAAAAATGTATAATAATTGGAATTAAATAATTTTATAAGCTTTTTTAAAAGTTAATAACTATAGAAAAAAAAAGCTAGCCTGCAGTTAAGTGGAACAGAAAATAAATCAAAATTTAAGTTAAACTTACATAGTAGGTATTCGAAAAAATTCACAGTAGGTGTAGGTTCATATGTACAACTTAATAAGTTGTAACAAGCGTATAAGAATTTCGACGTAGCCTAATGAGAACGTATGGCTTAGTGGTCAGTGTCCTGGAGGCGCGGGTTCGAGTCCCGCTACGTTCAAATTTTAATACGTTTTCTAAATTAGAATGTTTCATTCCTAAGTGTGGCACTTTAAAAATGTTTAAAAATAGTTGTTTTGACGTTAGTAAAAGCTAAACTATATTTTTTATAATAAAGTTTACTTATGCACAATATTTTGAAAACAGTTGGTTGAAAAGTCTCAAAGGCGACGTTACGTCAACTACATTTCTATAGAACAACACTATAACTATGTAAAACATATATCGATCCGATCGCTATTACATATGCATGAAATACAAAATAAATACATCATGTCGGTATGGAGTGGGACAGTCGATAAACTCTCAATAGTTTTAACTTTTAAGTGACGATAAAGTTATTTTGAGTTTAAATTATTATTATATTATTTTATTTCACATATTAACTAGAGTTAAATGTTCAACTATTCACATTTGCCGTTGGTTCAATCCTTATTATGGGAAGTATAATAGGAGTTGTGAGAGGACAAATATTATTAGCTAGCTATTGAATTTGATTAGCAAATCATAACAACAACAATATTTAAGACATTGCGTGTTGTGTGGTGAAAGACAACGCTGCGGTTTGTCTGGTATCTTTTGATATAATAGATAGATAATTAAACAGAGCGTGTGCATAATCTTATCAAAGACAGTACAATCATAAGTAACAAAAAAAATGTCAGTTATACTACATGAATAAAATTAACATACTCTTCGGCTTCGCCCGGTTAAACAACATAATTATCAATTCACTAATCTGTATTGCTTTCGTTTTTTAATAATAATATCATTTTAAAAACAATACTAAACTAATACCTAAAAAGTAAAGTTTCAGTCAATTTAATATAACAATTAGATATTTATAGCAATTTTGTTGAATAACATTTTTTAAAATAGTAAAATTTATTTTGAATTGGTTGGCACGTTTCTTAAGTTAGTTTTATAAAACGCAGACAAAAGGATAAAAAAAATCATTGTTTCTGGTTCTTTTACGTTATTAAATAACCACCAATAAAAAAAATCTTATATATTTTCTATGCACTGACACTGATCCGTTACGATATTATTATAAGAATAGATAAAAAAGATATTAATATTTATATATATAACCTACATAAGTAAATTGTAAAAAGTATATATTATTATCAATTTAAGTCCATTTATTTCATGAATATCGCACCAAACGATTAACATTGTATGTAAATGTTTTTTTATATCAATATTTTTCCCATGTTCTCTAGTAATATGAAGTATCTAAAATAATACAATATATTATATATAAATAACAAATATGAGGCCAGTCGTGGTGCACGAGCCACCAGTGTGCCACTAAAAACGCGTCAGGTCGTGGTTTCGATGGTTGGTTGTGATGGTTGTACATTCAAGAAAATTAAATATATAATATTTTCATTTCTTCGAAAACGCAATGCCTGCGTTGAATTCTGCGGACAGTGGACAACGAAAGTGTCCCAATGAGAACGTAGTATCTTAACACTAGGTTCCCTCTGCCTACTCTGCTAGGTGCGGGATACAGCGTAAAACTAAAAAAAACTAAAAATGAACATGACACATGATACATTCTAGATGCCCGAGATAAATCTCAAGTATAGTGGATTACTTTGCTACGATTAATGTGATATTAGAAATATTTTTTAAAGTAGGAAGTCAGTAGTTCATGAGATTAGAGCTTTTAACTAAACAAATTCTTCAGCTTTCTAAAAACTTATATAGAATATAATATGAATATACTATGAATGACCTATTAACAATAAAATACGAAACATCTAGAATACAATAAATAACAGCAGTTGTAAACCAGTTTTCGGAATAAAACTGATATAAAATAAACATATAAAACGTATTTTAGTATAATTTAGCCTAAAAAGTCAATGACGATAGTGATGTAACATCTTTTGTGCCGTTTTGTAACGAGTAGGTCACGTTAAAGAGATGTTCATCGATGTTTTGTTATTTTCGCTACAATTTTGTGTATAATGTTAAAGTAATATTTATCTTTTATCTTCCTGGGTGAATGAATTATTTTGATTTTTCCGGCGTGGCGTTGAGTTCTGCCACTCAGTGAGTAATGTCTCGAAAATTGGAGAAAAATGGGAAATGAAGAACGCCTATCCCGCTTTATTGTGCAGTGCTTTAGATACCGCCAAGCAAAGAATACATATATAATATAATTGATTGAGCGATGTTCACATAGTGTGTCACGAATATTACTGGACCTAGAAAGTTGAAATTTAGCCGAGCAGTAAGAGAGAATTTCCAGAAATTCATATGGGAGCAGGAAAAACCGAGTTCTTATTCCTAGGTAATATTTTTTATCTATAAGACGAAACTTGTACTAAGCACAACACTAAAGACTTGATTTCTGGTCGTCATACTATAATATTACCAAAAATACCATTACTTTATTAGACTAACAAAGTTTAAGCATAACCTTGGTTTATACATTTCACAATAACATGATGTCATCGCCCTTATCTTCAGAGTTGGACTTGGAGCTAAATTAAAGACATTAGTAGGTAATACACCTGAGTGACTATTGCAGTTTATGAGCTGCTTGCTTTAATGGTGCTAATAATAATTTACGTTTCAAATTATTCATTTATTTATGAATATTTCAGAATTCGGCAGAAAGTGGGTAACGGAGTGTCTTTACACTAGGTTCCCTCTGCCTACTCTGCTATGTGAAGCTGATTTGATTTGATTTTTATTCAAGACTACGAGACCATCATAGCGCAGTGGAACAAGGTCGTTCCTCATCATCATCAGTTTTTCGAAGCCCATTTTTCTCCTTGAATGGATCTCCACGCCAATCGGCCATATCATCCAGTGCCATTCCCGCGACCTTGACTAGATCGCCGGGCTCAGGGCCTGCCCCCAGAACATCGTCTGGTTCGCGGCCGCCACGGATCGGATTAATTCTCATACAAAAAATTATTTATATTCGTTTCTCCGCTCTGGTATATAAAGAAAATAATGAGGTTGTGAGTGAAGAACAGAGTGTTTTGCGAATAAGTTTCCTCCGCCTACTCTATAGCATATAAAGAGTAAAGCTAAGAAAAAAAAATAGGTTTTATAGTCGATTTTTAGTTTTCTACGTGAGAGCCATGGATTCAAAATGAATGGTGTTTTATGTATTTTCGAGTTTAGTAAAGAAAGTGCAATTTGTTTTTTTTTTTTGAAAATTGTATCCGCTTGTCTCAAGCTACTTAATGAATTTATTAAATTGTATAATGTCTTAAGCCCACATTTCTTATTAATAATAAATACAATTAATTTTGAAAAGTATCATAATATTAACGTCTTAACTATGTAATAAAAGAACGTGAAAAACAATTAACAATTGAAAACCCCAACACAAAACACCCTAAAAAGTAGGCAAACAAGTAGAGCTGAGAATCTTAGAGAATATATCTTATAGAATAATGGTTAGGGACACTCTCTATTAAGGTAACTACCACACAAAAAAATAATAAAAATCGGTTCATTTGTTTGGGACCTACGATACCACAGACAAGCACACACATATAAACATACATACGTCAAACTTATAAGACGCTAGTTGTAGTCGAGAGTTCAAAATTAATGTATAATGAATGAAATGGTTAACATTATAATATTTTAAAGTATACGTCCAAAGTGTCAATGGACAGTGTGTAGTTACTAACAGCATTTAAATGTTAATCCATCCCAAGGTCTCAGCTGTCATCGATTGTCTCATGTTATTATTTCAAACAATTACCTATACAAGTTTAAAGAGGAAATATTTGCTAAATAATGAAAACATATCTATACTTATGACGATTAAGTATTGAATAAATGAATACATAAAAAATCAGCTTTCAATTTTTTCTCGCAATGTATCTAATGTCTTCGCTTTCCGCTCAAATTCAAGATATAGCGTGTTGAGTGGCGTAGCTTAATGTCGCGCTTTGTCATGCTAGAGCCGGGGCAATGATAACAATTCATTCCCCCGAATCTGGATCGAACTCACAACCATCACGTTTGCAGTCAGAAGACTAAGACGTCGTCCCACAATGCCGCGATAGTTCCCAATGGTTAATTATGTTTTTCACTAATATTTAGCGTCTTTTTTGTAAATGTTCGTGCAAATTACTAATCGTTTAAAACACTTTATAATACAATTAACTTTTTGTCTCAATATTTATTTGACACAAGAAGACACTCCAATTCCCACTTTCCACGGAATTTTTCGAGACACTGCGTGGTGAGTGGCGGAACTCAACGCCGGGCCAACTTGGTGCCAGAGCGAAGAACTAAAAAAACTGAACTAACTTCACGCTTTATCCCTAGCGGGGTAGTCAGAGAGAACGGAGCGCCAAACGCTAAGGTCAAGAAGTTAAAATATTAAATAAATAAATCAGCTTCACACTGTATCCCGCACACAGCACGGTAGGCAGAGGGAACCTAGTCTTAAGACACTCCAGAACTCAACGCCGCGATTAGCGTCGACACCAGAGCGAATAAAATGGAAATATAAATTTAAGTAAATATTTTCATGTCCTCGAGTGGGGATCGAACCCACAACCAGTCGGTTTTACAGTCACACTTCATGCCACTGCGCCACGACTGGCCTAACATACTAAGAAATAATAATATAATATAGTATTGCTCATGTTTCTGTCAGAACGAGAAAAAAAAGGAGAATATTATGAATATTATTACATGAGAATACAATGACTTAGTAGGTTTGGGTCACTAAATAATTTAATAGACATATATGTAGACAACATAGGAAAGTGGAACTGTAATCTAAGGTGAACTCTAAGGTTGTAGATTTTATCTCCACTCGGGACAGGTGAATGATTTCAATTTTCCCCTCTAGTAAGTCAAAAGTTCAGTGTTAAGTTACACCAAATGTAACTTCTTGAATTCCGGCCAAAAGTGTGGTACGAAGAGTCTCAACAGTAGGATTTATATAACTATCCTACTATTTTCGCGATAAGGCGTGAAGTTTGAAAGAACAAAGAACATTTTGCAAAGATAATGTAAAAGTACCTCTCCACACACGTACCGACACAGATTTTCAAAACAAAGCATCTCCAATGAACGACACGACCTCGTTGCTCCTATACGTATCTAACTCTAAAATCAACATAACGGTAAATACGCTTATACACTGAACACTCTGATATACCTCGACACGGGTCAACTACAATTATAAACTGGACAAAACGACGCCAATTAGCGCAATTGGCCCATGTCACGTATTGCCACGCTTCTATTAAAATTTAAATAGGCTACTGCAGTAAAAAAATAAAAGTATATGGATAAAAAGAATAAATCTCCTTGTGACGAAGATGTACCCTGGATTTTCCTTCAACCTTGTGACCGTAAAAGTAGAGAATCAGTGTCTTAAACATATTTTCCCTCTGCCATTCAATACCGACCATCTGGGTCGTAATTCGACGCCATTCGACGGCCATGAATTCAGCCACTCATGGGAATCATTTCTCCGCTTCGGTAGGAAGACAAAAAGCGGCCTTGAAGTCCGAAACTGGGCTGAAGATAAGGAATGTACTGTCTTCTAGATCTTTTAATCCTTCCTGTACGTTGAAAATACAATACAATCCTAAAAATATATTTTAGAAATCAAAAAGGTTTCTTTAATACGAGAATACCAAATTTTGCCACAAATAGGTAGACCATTGATTTCAATAAATTTCACAAGTGCGTCAACAGTAAGTTAATTAATTTGATATGCGTGGCCGATACCGGGCACTTCGAGGGCTTCGCTTGTCGCTGACCGAAGCCTGGGGATTTGTGAATATCCTATTTCCAACATTTCTATTTGTTGCCTTATCGGATATCGCTCAAGGTTAAGAACATATGTAGATGCATTACACGTGAACAAATTATTATCTACCGTTTGGAGGTCGAATTGATGCGGTAGGGCTATTGTCTGGTTGTAAGTGGTCCTGGGTTCGATCATCACCACTTTTTAGGATGTTTATAATAAGAATATTTTAATTTCCTTGCTTTTGTGAAACAATTGAGTTCCATCACCTATCACACAATCTATCAAGTGATTTAACACTAGTTTGTCTATAATAAGTAATAATTTATTAGCTTGGGGCTTATCTGTTACCAGAGAGCAAGGAAATGAAAATACTTCATTCTTCTTTATCCCCGCTAGCGATAAAGCGTAAAGCTAGTTTAGTTTTTTTTTCTGAATGGAATCGAATCCACTACTGTTACGCTTAGCAGACCGTGTGCCGACATGACGGCGTCTATCTTTAGTATTTTAAACATAAAATATAAGAAAAAAAAGAGATAAGGGCAACAAGGAAATCAAATATTTACATACAATAGTACCAACAGGGGAAATAAGGTATCTATCATTTAGTTGACCGAGCGCGAGTACCGTTAGGCATAGCGCAGTGGGTCGCACTAGCACAGTAGTTTTGTGAGAGTAATATATACGATATAATAATAATAGTATGTACTGGTAAGTTTAGGTATAGTTTGTTTATTTTTATGGTTACATGGTCAGTTAGTTCAATATTCAGGTCTGGAAACCTAGTGTTAAAACACTCTGTTCCTGTTAAGACCCTAAGTTCTGTTCCTCATTTTCCGCAGAATTTTGGTGTGTGGCGGAACTCAACGCCACCTCAACTTCCATGTGAACCGAATAATAATTCTAAGCAATTATGTTTGGGTAGCGGATATTTGTAAAAATATAAATATAGATGTTAGCCTATATAGATGTTAGCACCAAAACTAAGTTGTAACAAGAGAACATATGGCTTAGTTGGTCAGAGCTCTTGCACGGTTTCCAAGAAGCGCGGGTTCAAATCCCGCTACGTTAAAATTATAATATGTTGTCTCAAAAGTATTTTTCTTTTCCTAAGTGTGAAATAACACTTTAGGAATGTTAAAAATATACTGAACTGGACTGGCCACCGGTTAAAGCCACCTTTCGCTATCTAACCGTTTATAGATAGCGAAATAATATTTATAGATAGCGTTAAATAACGCCGCATATTTAAAAACCTGTTATTGTAATTTCCTATAAGTCAAACAGGGCTCACTATTTAAATCAGTATACATAATTAAATAACCACATTTTTAAAATTTACCTATCTAAATCCGCGCAATGTTCCGGCAAGTAGTTATCAATACAAAAATACTATAAACAACAATTCTTCTTTATAATAATCTATGTCTTGTTTTGTTATTTTATACAAATGTTTCTTTTCCCATTATTTCATGTTTTATAATGCAGTGGAAATAAAGGCTAGTGAAATAGAACGGTAATCGGTTAAAAGCGTTAAGGCTTCATAATATTTATTTTATAGTTTTGATAAGGACTTGGTCTTAAATTATTTCATGATGTACTTACACGAGTTGAATTTAAAATGACTATAAAACAATGTATAACAAAAAAAAATGCTAGCTTCAAGTTATGGGCGTTATGGTGAAGTGGCAGAGCTCAACTCGCGCTTTTTCTCGACACCAGAGCGAATAAATGAAAGTTTTAAATATTTAATTTCCTCAAGTAGGAATCTAATCTACGACCTGTCGTGTTTACAGTACAAGTTTGATAAATAATAATAAATAGAATACCAACATTTAATGAAATATTTTTTACAGCCTTCACCGTTAAGCTGGGTTCCATTGAATTACATTACATATGAATGAGCGTATAGCAATTCGCCCTTACAGTGTACCCACAAACCGCTTTGTGCATTTCACACCCCACTTAGCATGCACTGTTTGTAGTTTGTACCTACATAAGTACGGAACTATGATCAAATAACCAAACCAATTTAAATAATTATAAAAGAAATATTTGCTAGTATCAGAAATTATTTCGAATACCAAAGTGTACATTATATATTTAAATTGTATATATAAAACTATATAAACGAATTAATCGCTTATAAATAAAAAAATATATTATCAAAAACATAAAATCCGACTGCAACACTAAAAATAATAGAAAAAACTAGCCTTAAAATATTATTAAATATTAATATACTAATTAGATTATTATCGACGACAACATCCAGCGTTGGATTCGTTTACTTAATGGTTCGAAATATACACAAAAAAGGAGAATGGATAAATGGTAGGTAACTTTTCTTTACCAGATTAATATAATATGCCAAAAATGTAACATTGTAGCAAAGCCTTGAAAGTTGGCTTATGAGAGGCCATGATGACATAAATAGTACATAAAGTAGACAGTTCTATATAAGTATTTAAGAGGATTGTGTCGACAACAAACATAGCCCCAGCACTCTACTTCTCAACATTTTCTTTTTATACTTTATAGATACATTTAGCGGAACCCAATTGTAGGAGACGAAAGTGATTAGCATTCTATGGGTCAACAGAGAAAATTGTCTCGTGGTTTCTGTCTCAGGGGCAGGCCTTAAACCTACAAACTACCAAAATGCGTACTAAGGCATCGTCTTGGTATTTCGAGTCTAGAATCTGAGAAATTCGAATTAGGCAATATACAAGAATATAAATTTAGAATTGTTTACATTTGATTTGAGGCCAGTCGTGGCGCAGCGGCACGAAGTATGACTGTAAAACCGACTGGTTGTGGGTTCGATCCCCACTCGAGGAAATCAAATATTTACTTAAATTTATATCTACATTTCTTCGCTCTGGTGTCGAGGCTAAGCGCGGCGTTGAGTTCTGCCACTCAATACGCAATGCCTCCAGAATGCGGCAGAAAGTGGGAGAACGGAGTGTCTTAACACTAGATTCCCTCTGCCTACCCTGCTGTGTGCGGGATACAATACAGCGTGAAGCTAATTTAATTTTTATAATTTTTTTTCATTATTATCAAGGTATGTATTTTTCTTTAGACAATGGTTGGTTTATCGTCTACATGAGTCAACTGCAATTAGCCTAATTTCCCGTACCCGTTATGGCAGACCATTAACGTTTACGAAAACTGATAGTGGGTTTAGAGACAATGTACACACAAAGTGCAGACAAAGTCTGTATAGGCGCAGTGGGACAGCGTTTGATTGTCAACTGTGTTGTATTGTTGTGGATTCAATCCCAACTAGGGAGAAAAAAAACGGTTCATTCAACTAAAACAAAAGTGCGTTTGAGGTCCACCTAAATCTATTGACACTAGTAGACTCTAAAGCGCGACGTCGAAAATTGTACAAACTCCCTTGTGTTCTCCATACGACGTGACATTGACGAAGTGATTAGTGCCTAACTGGCACGTTCCGGACGTCTTAAATAAAGAACAGAACAGAACAAAGAAGATACATAAAGAAAAATATAGTCTTCACATGCAACGTAAACTATTTTAACTTTAGGTATAATATGCAGAGACAATTGCAGTTTTTTAATTGGAAATAGACAATTTGTAAAATATCTACTTACACGTTTGCAATGGGAGGAATAAATTTAAAAAAAAAACTTTTTAATTTACAAACATTATCGTGATAAAAACCATCAAATTATCAATTGTGTTGGTGATTTATTGTAAAGTAATAAATGTTTATAGCTTATTGTTGTTGGAATTAAAAATACCGTCATGATTTGATGAAGTAATAAAATATCATCGGGCTCAGAAAAAAGGTGGTGACAATTCATACAGCACAGATAAAAAATAAATAATATTATTAGGAAGACATGTAAATATCGATAAGTTATTTAAATATCGTTTAAAGAAATGATAAAATGAGTACATACAGATATCGATTTGTGGTGGTGATTCGGGAATAGTTTCCACATTAGGCTCCCTTGGTCTGCACCGTTTTGCGGGAAAAAGTGTGAAGCTGTTTTTTTATATACGAAAGACACAACACCAACTCCAAAGCGGTTCACACGCTATAGAAGTCAAAATGAATTTACTTATCAAAATATAATACAAAAATACACCCACTTTCTTTTATTATAATTTGGTTGAATAATTGAAACTTCTTATCATTTACAGATAAGGATGTTTAAAAAAAACATTAAATTAGGTTACATTTGCAATTATGTATTTAATTAATAATAATCCTATACTTTCATATGGAGGGTGGGCCTGGTTAAAAAAGTGCATCGTTGGGTTAGGTTAGGTTAGCCATCACTAGGATGACAAGAGAAGAATGGAATTGGCTTCTTTGCAGTCCACTGCTGATCGTAGGCCTCCTTCACAGAGCCAACCAGCTGATTAACTAACATTGAGTTATTCACTCAATTTTATTTTAACATTCATATAAAAATAACTTTGACAATATATCGAGAAAATCACGTAAAAAACAAAAAGCAGGAACTGTTTTTTATTAATGAGTTGTACCACAAACCTTTTATTCTTTATTTTTATTTTATTGTGTTTTTATTGTGATAAAAAAGGAGTTAATTCGGTTAAAGCACATTTTCAGCTTTAGATATAGGTATATAGATGATATACATGAAACAAAACTTGTTCTGGTCTTGTTACCAGAGTGAGAACATTAAAACAATTCAATTCTTCCCGAATGGGAATCGAAGCCCAAACCTTCACATTTACAGTCAAACGCTGTATGTACGCCGCTGCTCAACGACGGTGTCTTATTAATAAAAAATAATATATATGTAGATATATGTAGATTTTAGATTTTATATATGACATATATAAAAATATATTTTTCTAGAACAACAGCGCTTCAAACCAGTTGGACCGGGATATGCAAACTAGCTATAAATTTATCTAAAGTTTAACAGTAATAATAATAAATAACAATCAATATTTATCTCTTAGGTTAGTAATATTGTATAATATTTATTATATTCCGTAGAGACTTGTTCGTTTCTTGATGATAGTAAATTTAATATTGTCCTTTCAATTATATACCCAGTACTTAGTACACTAGGTACATCACCACCACTACCACCACCTAGTCAGTGGTTATTGCAATATTAGAGCGACTGCAATAGTGAATGATTTTCATTTCCTTACTCTGGTAAGAAGACAAAGCGCTGCGTTGAGTTCCGCCACTCAACACGCAATAATTCAAAAACAAGGCAGACGGTAGGAAATGAAGGGTATTAACTATTAATACAAGGTTCCTTCTATCCTACCCGCTATATGCGGGAAACAGCTTGAAGCTAAAAAAATGTATGACAATTTTACAATTATTTAAAAAATATAACACTATTATTCAATTTTATTTATAAGACTATCATGTTCACATCGTTGTTTGATATGTAACTAACGTTATTAATTCTAATCTGTTTATGTTCTCATTTCTATTTATTATCACATTATACATATGAATATATTTAAAGAAGCCAGTTGTGGCCAAGAGGCCAGCGCCAGGGGACAAGTGTGTGACTGTAAACGCGACTGGTTGTCGATACCCACTCAAGGAAGTGTAATATTTATTTAAATGTATATTTTCATTTCTTCGCTCTGGTGTCAAGGGAAAGCGCGGCGTTGAGTTCCGCCATTTAACACGCAATGCCTTAAGACTTCGGCGGAAAATAGGGAACAGAATGTCTTAAAACTAGGTTTCCTCTGCTTACACTGTAGTGTGCGGGATACAGCGTGGAGTAATTTTGAATACATTTAAAGCTACGATTTATCGTCACATCTAACACATAACATCGTTTTTATTGGATGGAATGTGATAGAATCACAAAAAGTGACTTAATAGAATATGTATATTTAGAAACGAATATTATTTTTTTAACGCACCGAAACTTGAACTGGCACCTCTTGAATCCATCCAAGCGGATTAAGCAATAGTATGTCTTCGTCGAGCTACGTCGATTTTATTATACAGTTGTTACAATTTATTTATATTGTTAGCATCGGTGTAGGGAGATTTTTATATTTTAAGATAATCTATATATACATTTTGAATAGCTTTATGTAAGTTATTATAAAACTAATAAAATAAAAATTATAATAATTTTATTTTATTCCTTCGTTACGTATTTGGGAGGAGCCCTTTATTTCAAGAAACAAATATATTTTTTCTTAATATCTTTAAAAAATTAAAAATTATTAATTGCTTTTGCTTTTGACTCAGAAGACCTACTGGTAATTATATCTATCGGTTCTCATCTCTAAAATATGTAGATTCAAAAGCGTATTTACTGTAATATTTACATTTTGAGCATGTAAATTAAGAGGCCAATAGGCACAAGCGTAGGACTGACTATAAACGGGTTCGATTCCCACTCCAAAAAATTAAATATTAAATATTTTCTTTTCCTCGCTGCGGCAACAAAGCAAATTCGTCACTCCACACGCTATGCCGCCAAAATTTGTTTTTATTATTTATTAGCTTTTTTCTAGCTTGAAACAAAAAAAAGTAAATATGTAATGATGAGTCAATATGCAAGCATAAACTGTTTGGTATTCTAACAAGTGTGTATTCGATATTTGGTTAGGAGCTACCGTTACGCGACATCCGTCGTACGCTTGAAGCATGCCAAATGCAACACCTTTAGTAATTAATAGCTTAACTGGTTGTCTACAATTTCGTTACCTACTATTTTTTTTTTATCGTAGATCGTCAAGATCCGCCACTCACCATGCAATGTCTTGAAATTCGGCAGGAAGTGGGTGACAGTGTTTTAACACTACATTCAATCTACGCCTATCCTTCTATTATGGTATACGAGACAAAACGTCAATATATCCAGTTTACTAAATTATCTCTTTTATCCATGTTCCTATGGCAGAGAATAAAAAAGCAAATATTGGCTAATTTGGCTAAAATATTGTTTTATATATATTTATATATTTTTTAAACTATAGAGTTCGTTTGGTTGAAAGCACTTATTGCAGGAGCTATTGATTGAATTAAAAAAATGTTGGATGAAATGTTGCGATAGTCCATTTATTGGATAAGGCTATATCAAATTACGTTTCGATCAATGTTACCTCAGACGCTTAGTATATGTGATAAACAACTTTTAGTTATTTAATTTTAAGCAAATTTCGAATTTTCAAAATTTTAAGCGGAAAATAAACGCTTATTTAAATAAAACAGTCGCTTTTTGTATGGAAACTTACAGTTTCCATACAAGATGTTTCAATAACAATAACAAATCATCCACGAGTCGGGGACAGGTCACAGTCGTTTGAACATTATCTCAAAGACTGAAATATAGTATAAATACGATAATAATAGAAATAACGTCATAAATTTTTTTTAAAACACCATTTTAACTATCAGACCGTGTAAGGCGGAGGCGAAAAAAAATGCTTTAGTAGTTCACTTTAGTAACAGGAAATAAGATTGACTGGTTGACTTTTTGTATGAAGCCACGCTAATTGGATAAGCAATGTTATTCTATAAATGATATTCTATGATATCATGGCTGCTTTAACATTATTTATTTATTCAACCACTAAAAGGCATATTCTTGTATGGTGACGGTGTCAAGGTCATCATTTTTACGAAATTTATATTGGAAATATCAATATTATTGTATCGAGTCAATTCTTCCTAAATAGATATTATTGTAGGAGCATTTTATATTTGTAACTGTGTTATAAGTTAATATTAGAAATTTTGTTTAATCCTTTTGTGTAAGATTGAACAATAAACGCCCTAACCTACTTTTTTTAGATATACACTATTAATACAAAGAATAATAAAATACATACTAGAAACAAAAAAATGCATTTAAATATTAATCATGAACGAACAAATATTATTCCAATAACTCATGCAACAACTTTACCAAGTTCAAGATAAATAATTGACTCTAGTTACATTTAAACACAAAAGAAATTCCAGAATAAAATTACCATCAAATTGGAAATCCAGTGTGAATGCTTTACGGTCCTCAAAACAAAAACTTCCTAACACACTTAACAATTTATATTACGCAAAAGTTATAACTTGGCTCGCGAAACAACACGACCACTTCCGACCACAGTCAGACAACAACTGGTTATAATGATGATCAGTTTCTATGGTATAAACTACGAAAGTGCATTTTGTTTGAAACTCGCCTGTCCAGTTTCCCCATTGCCTATGGAGACGCCATCTCAGATATTACGTGGTAATTAGGTAGGTGTGTTTTGTAAATAAAGAATGTTTTCTTTTTAATGATACTTCTCGTATCTCGTATTTAAAAATAAAAAGATTGATTCATCATGCATTATGAACCTTTTCTTTTAAAAGATAGAAACATTAGTTCGATAGCGGCATTTGTTCACAAATCAAAGAACGGGACCTTATGTTTAAGACACTCCATTTTCTACTTTCAGCCCATTTTTAGAGATATTACGAGCTGAGTGGCGGTAATATCAAATCAAAGAACACAAAAAGAAAATTAATGTAAGCATATTCTTGCGAAATAAGAATAATTCTGTTTCTTCTTTTGCGGTGATGTACACATCAAAACACAAAGGAAATTATGTACATATCTACTATCAAGATTTGATGATGAGACAGCATGGAGTGAGTGTGGCTTGCACCCCATCAATTAAAACAAGATATTGTAAAATGTATGAGGCGAGTCGTGGTGCAGAGGCTAAAAGTGTGTCTGCAAAATCGACTGATTGTGGGTTCAATCCCCACTCGAGGTAATGAAATATTTATTTACATTTATATTTTCATTTCTTCGCTCTGGGGAACGGAGTGTCTTAACACTAGGTTCCCTCTGCCTACCCTGCTGTGTGCGGGATACAGCGTTAAGCTGATTAGTTTTTTTTTTTGTAAAATGTATTTTTTTTTATGATGGTAAGTGACTACCGCCGCCCACGACCCCGTGCAACCCCAGAGGAGCTACAGGGACGTTGCCGGCCTTTAAGATGGGTTGGGCGCCGGAGTATCTACAAAAGCACTAAACTCGTGTATTTTAGGATCAAAATTAATGAAATACTAATGACATAATGACAAATTAATGAAGAATAATGATTTGAATGTAACGTAAGAATGAAAAGCTGTCATTAATAATAAGTATTAATTAGAGAAAGTCAATTTTTACGCATAATTAATACGTCGATTTCTAAAACTTACAACAACACCGTACTAACAACAATAATATATATATACTAACAACAATAGTATATATATACAGACAGGTTATTCTTCGTGTAAAGTTTACTTTTAAGTGTATTCGAGCGTCATATGAACGTTTTAACACGAGATAATGTATACATGGCAGTTTTACGTCACCGGAACGAACGAGACGAAATAAACTGTACATTTATTTATATAGAGGTAAAAATAAATAAAAATAATAAGGTTTTTATATGAAATAATCGATAAATATGTGGTAATTATATGAGCTTCCCCTTCCTTGTTCTACGATTCCTGTTCAAGTTGAGAGACGATACGAGAACGTACTGACCGTTCTCTATTCTCCTCACATAGCATAAATTCCAATAATTGCGTAGTGAGTTTCAACTCAGAGCCACACTTTGTCTTTTTTTTGACAGCCAGAGGAGGAACCAATCTCGCAACCTGTGTGCTACTGCGGCATGATAGGTATTCGTAAATTTTATTATTTTCAGTAAATATTAGTAAAGTAGATAGAAACAGTAAAAAGAGTATAAGGAATATCGAAAAATAAGTGTACTTTAAGATTTTTTTTACCTTAAATCTGCGAATTAAACTTTTGAAAAAGTGTCAAATATTTGGGAAAGAAATTTAAGTTACATTAACATTTAATTATGTTGTAATATATATAAAGGTCAAAAGACGTTTTAAGCTTACAGTCTTATTTATATATGTACGTATGAATATTACATATATTTTGTATGGTTTTTTGGGATTAATAGTAATTCAAATTACACAATCGCTTTTTGAGACACTTCTTTTAAACTATTAAGAGCTGTGACTATGTACCTATTTAAACAAAAAATATATAAAAAAAAATGAATTTAAATAAAGCAATAAGTACTATTTAAGTATTTACAACTAAATATAAATGTAAAAGTATGGAAAAAAATATATAATACAAGAAAATAAGTGCAATAATTATTCTTATCACAAAAAAAAGGTAAAACACGCGAAAGTGTACATTTAAAATAATTTATTTAAATATTCTTTGCCACCAACAATTGATGTAATTACTACAATATGAATATTCACCTAGAACTAAAAATGGTTTTGAGCTATAAATATGTTTAGAATCGATATTATAATTTACTAGTCGTGACCCGCAACTAGGTTTACATGGAGTTGAAGTAGGAAAACGGAAAATCTTGTTTTTACACTCCCTAACCTATCACAAGCTAAGCCACCACTACTTTGCGTTGATTAACGGTGTCATTAATTAACGGTGTTTTATATATGGCAAAGCGTAGTGATTTGTCACTCAATATTCCGAAAAAGATAATTTAAGAATGAAAATAAATAATTTTCTTTGTAAATAAAACATTACCAATTATTATGTTTGGACATTTTATAAAATAGTTTCTTATATAATTAGTCAACGGTATCACCATTGTTATTTCGTATATATTTGGTTTTAAATTATTAACTCCATATAATACTCGTTAAGAGTCACCATAATAATAATTTTAAATGGAAGTACAAACGCTCTAGCACATTAACTTAGTACGCACGCCCACTCCGCTACGGTAAATTTTGTTACGGTTACAAAATTGTTAACATTCCCTTATCACACAAAACTGTTTAATTGGTGATGGATTTTGCTATAAAACAACCATACCCTATATATCTTTTTTAATAGTCCTGATACGCGGTAATCTCTGGTATTACTAGTTCTAATTCAAAAAAAAATTTGTGTTGGATAGCCCGTTTATCGATACACGATAATAGTTTCGATGAAACCCACCGTACCTAGAGCCAGAGTTACCTTCAGTACTTTGTCAGTCATACACAACGAGTATTTATTTCCATTTGACCACAGGGACAAAGCCCTCGCTAGGAGCATATATAAATTTAGATATTCTATTTATAGTAACTTGAGTGATTTTATTTATAGGGAAATATGACAAAGCTGCCTGACTATAAGGCTTCTTGGTCCACGCACATGCGCCATATCCACAATGCAATCCTGTTGAATGGAGTTGTGGATCTAAAAATAGATCGGGCAAGCGGGGTTGAATGGGGAACCCCCCTTTAAATGGGTCACTGTGTCAACTGTGACGTCATGGCGACGTCATCCCAGGTGAATCGAACTAGGTCATTAATAAACAGGAGCTTCAATAGATGCTGCAATGTATTGAATTGGTTGTATTTTTTTATTTTGAGATTTTCCCATTTTAAAAAGTTGGAATAAAAGAATAAAGAAGAGAATAATTGTATTTGCAGAACTTAAAAATAATCGTTGAAAATATGTTTTTGTTAATAAATAGATTCTTTCGATCCTGATTATCTTATTCTAAATAGATTATTTATATTTAATATATATAAAAAATGAGATGAAAAAAGAAAATACGTCTCTTAAGACGTCACGTCGCCAAACCACGTTATATGTAAATTTTTGTTTCTTTTATACATATATAAATATAATAGTAAATTGCTAATAGTCTTCATTTGAACAATCCAATTAGCCTATATAAAAGAAATTAGCCCCATTTATGATGAAGACTGTATAAGAAAGACATATCGTCGTTGTCATAAGTATTGTAAATAGAAGGTCAAACAATATTACAAATAAGACATTAGAAATACCTTAAAAAATTTCGCATTATGCGATAAAAAAAATAAGTGTACAACAATTAAAAAAGGCGTTGAGGCGTTTGACAGCGTCTGAAATCAGAATGTATGTGCGACGATTGTGGGTTTCATTCCCACTGGAGGGAATTAATTATTTAAGTTATCTCACTTTCTTTGCATGACAAACGGCGGCGTTGAGTTCAGCTACACGCAGAACTTCGTCAGCGCTCAATATCTCGAAAATTAGGCAGTGCGGAGTGTCTTCACACTAGATTCTTTAGCAAGAAGTTAACTTTAGCAAGCAGGCATATTACTAATTTTGGAAGAAATGAACTACAAATATAAGTCTACAATTATGTTTTTTTCTATGAAACACCTATAAATTGTTATTGTTCGCATTTTTTTCTTTATCCGTGATATAAGTAGACTCGTGAGACATTTAAATTCTCTTGCGAATTTCAAAATTTTCGGAATATTGTGGAATAAACGGCTGTGTCTTTTGAATGTGTTGGCTTAGAAGTTTTTTTCGCAGCTCCAAAGGACAGTAGAACTGAGTATTTGATATAAATTCCTAATATCTGCTTGACCTTCACGAGTTCCTGACAAAAAGGGTCTTAACTGAGGGACGGATAACAAAGTGAACCTATAAAGGTCCAATTTTTTCGAGAACCCTAAAAAATAAAAAATAAACATCGCATACAAGAAATACAAGCTGTCCATTATCATAATAAAGGCTAATCTATTCTAAATAACCCGAACTAGTACTAGTAGCAAAATCGTCGTGCAAATACAAGAAATTACTCAACGATATGGATACCGATATCGCAATTATTTATTGTTTAATTAAAGAAATGCAAATGGACGTTGCGTTTTATAACTGCCGCTTTGTGGATACAACGGAACAAAGAAGGTGCACAAGGGCGTTTACATAATATCGGTGGCGTTTTGCATTAAACATTTAGATCAACCGTTGAGGCCTTGGACGGAATTTTTTTTTATGAATATTGTTAATATTGTTCTCTTTTTCTTAGTTTCACGGTTTCTTTGGCATATGTTTGTGACAAATAGAGAAAATCTGGTGTCATGATATTCTGTTCTCCGCTTTACGAACTAACACGAAACTGTGTACGGTAATTGGCGGAATTCACCGCCGCGCTTTATATTTTCAGATCAGCGGATGATAAAAGAATTTATGTCCACGGATGGTCGTCCTCCGATATCTACTGCGCCACAATAGTGTCAATTTTATATGGAAATGGAAATGAATATTTTTTATAAATCTAGAAATTTTAATGGCATGTAACTTTAATCTTTGCTTTCCGCTTATTATAGAATATTGTATATTCTGAATACGGAATTATTCTTACAAATACGGAATATATTAACAATAGTCAACATATTTAGTTATTTGAACCATAAAACGTTATTTTGAAAGAAGTTAATCTTTTGGTAAAGGAGACCAAAATTATATTTTTTTATTGTCCTTATGCATTTACAAAGGAAATCTAGGTTACAAAACTCTTTTCTCTACTCTCGTTTAGAGTAAATTTTTAGATGATCATGATTTTAATCAGATTGGTGAAATTAATGTAATTTTAGTCTCATGCAACTGAATGTGTAAAATAAAAAACATAGTAATTTTACATTTTAATATAAAAAAATAATGTACCTATATGGAGAAAAGTACCTTAAAACAGGTAACCAACCAAACAAAAAATGGAAAATGTTTTATTTAATAGAATTGGTTATTTTTCTGCATCAAGTCACCTTGGTGCTCTAAGATTAACACAGATTTTAACATTTCATATTTTGATAAAAATTAAGTAAAATAATGCTAATAAAAACAATCATACGACAGATACTTTCTTAAATCAAGGTAAAACAATAAACATGTATTCTTCTTTGCCTTAAATATATTTAGAAAAAAAACTTTGTTTCCCTTAATTTTTAACTATTAATATTAGAATATCTTCGATTAACAATAATAAATTAAGATGTCAGCGGCACTATCTGACCTTAATGTGGCCATTGTGGGTGCCCTGTCTCCTTACTGTCACAAATAATTGCTTTGTGCTGTACACAATGTCTTCAGAATTAGGCAGTATGTATGGAGCCTCGGCTCCAAGTAACTGCTTTATGCTCCCTTAATGTACATTGCTATTTGTTTGATATAATGTGGGAAGCAAATTTTCATAAAAAGAGACTTTTGTCACATACTAGGACAGACTCTGACTGAAAATGTGATGTTTGTTAAATTTCTGCCACTTCCAATGAATAGAATAAGAATTTCCTTTATTACACAGAATGGATTTGAATAACTCAAAATAATAAAATAATATGTATATAAGATGTATGCAAAGGCTTTCTTATTGCTTTAAGAAATATCTTATTGACAACCTTTTGTAAATAATTGGCAACAGAAATGGGAATAATATTAGTGTATAAATAAATGAAATAAAATAATATAATTTGTATGTAATATATAACTTATTATTAATTATTTGCTCAGACATTTCGTTAAATGCACCCAAAAAGTGGAGAACAGTGTCTTGACACTAGCTCCATCCATCTTACGATTTTATTTTGATAAAGTATTTTACTTACTACACATAGGCAATGAGCAGTATAAATATCGAAATAATTAATAGGAACTACATTTCTTATTAGAATACGAATCTAGTTATGTAAATTCGTACCGGGATTCAAATAAGAAACCAAAAAGAACACACGTAAATATACGTAATCAAACCTTTAAAATTTTGTAAAAACTTATTTCTTCAATGAAATAATTGAGATTTATATTTTTTTTATTATTCCATATCCTCATAACATAAATATAGTAAGTATAAGTATGTTTTTCTTTCACACACAGTAACATCAGGTTGACATTGGCCTTCTAAGTTCCAACAATCGATACAATAAGTAAAATAAAACTAAGTTATACTTACAGAAAGTATCTAACGGGAAGAAGAAAACAAGTTCTTACACTAGCACTGAGGTAGTTTAAGTTACTTAAATATATTTATCACTATAATTGAGCGAAAATTATTAAAAATACGAACAATAGCTTTTTTAACCGACAGCGGCCGCCCATTTGGCAATCCCTTTTGTTGTCATCTGTCATAAGACTTCATTGCAAGTATAAAAATGAAATAACAATAAAAATTATAAATTAAATTCTTTTAATCCACAATATATAATATAAATTAAATTTAACTAATAATTGTATTTATTTTTTACGTAAAAAAATATCTTATTACTTGTTTTTATCTGTGTGTAAAAATAATTTATATATGTATGAACAGCGCCATCTTTGTCTTTGTATCGAAAACTTTTAGTAACAGACACTGTTGATAACGTAGTGTTCAAAGTAACTATGGGATGGTGCTACTACCAAAAATATATAAAAAAAAATTTTTTTGAATTACATTTTCAACGATATTATTACAGAATGAAACGTTTTGTAATTATAGTTCTAGATGACTTTCTAGAGAGTAGTATAAATACATAGACTTCATATAATTTTCCTTTTTAAAAATCAATAAGCAATCTTTGTAAATTTAAAAAAGAATTTACTATTTGCCTACCCACCATAGAATCTGAAAGATATATTTTGTTTTACACCTCTATAGGCTCTATGGCATTAAATGTAAAATCAATTCAGGTAAAAAAATAAAACCAAATTATACATTTAACAATGTGTTTCTAATACTATAATTACATATCACATTTCTCACGGCAACAATTTTTTAGAAAACCTATAGCTAGGTGACATACGGTGGCAGAGCACATCATACCGATCGTAGGCCATCTTCGGGCCCAAAAAAGATACAGCAAAAACACAAATGAGGCAAAGTGCACAAATCGTTGGGCAAAGTATGGCCGTGAGCTTGTGTATCTGTCGCGATCTTATCGATGCTGCTTCAGAGTCCACGTCGCTGCCTGTGTCTTTCACCATGGCTGGAAAAAATTTAAAAAAAGTATATTTTAATTTAACCTTGAAATAAATTGTTTGATTGATATTGGGTGTAGCTCGATGAGAACTTTTGCGGCCATTTTAATGGCCAGTGCGCTTGGAAGATATCCAAAAAGTGTAGGTTCACATGCCACCGTGCTTAAATTTTCATCCGTTTTCCAATAAAATAAACATGCATATAGTGTTGTTATTAGAACCATCGTGGCACAGTGAGACATTGTCTAACTATACACGTTATCGTTGTGGATTCGGTGGTGTTGTGGATTATTATTATTATTTTAAAATTCGATGAAAGGTAGACAATTTCTTTTTGACTACCCAGCTATAGGCAGATGAATGATGAAACTTTTAAAACAATATAGTATATTCAATATAATCATATCAATTCTTATTGAGATAAACCTAGGCCAGCCATATTATTATATTACATAATATAAATCGTCGCGGATTGACGCTACGTAAATATTTTTAAACACGTTACATTTTTTATGATTTGATCTTTCGACATGGTGTGATATGACAATTTAATTTTAGTTGACGACTATTTTTTTTTTATAGAAAAGACACGGCAAACGAGCGTTCGGTTCACCTGAAGGTAAGTGATTACCGCCGCCCTCGACCCCGTGCAACACCAGAGGAGCTACAGGTGCGTTGCCGGCCTTTAAGATGGGTTGGGCGCCGGGGCCCGGCATTACCTGATGCGAAACGCAATGGCATAAAGCCACTACTTCACGCCGGTTTTAAATGCCGGGGGTGGTAATGATCCGGTCGAGTCTGCCCATGCGTGTTGCCATTGCTGGCGACGTGAATCTACCACATGTACTTTAGTCGCCTCTTACGACACCACCAGTACCAGGATGATCCTATTCTAGGCCGGGATCACACGGCACAAATTGATTTTTTATGTTTTTTAATATTAAAATAAATATATTGTCTTGAAATCTTAAAATTTGATTAATAAAACCAATTTACTATTAAAGATAATATTAAATAAGCAATTCTTACTTTCTGTTTCATGTGCAAATTGTTTTGTTTTTAAAGAACAAAATATAAAGAACTCATTTTATAAATATTAAATAGTTTTATACCAAATATGAAATATTTTCACAAAGCGTAATTTTACAAACGTCAAATGCAAACATCATTTTTTTTTTAATCAATATTAATACTATTATGAAACGAGTTTTTTTATTTAATTTTAAACGAAAAATAGCATATATATAATTGTATTTTTAATCAAATAAAATGTCTAAGCAATTGTTTATTTTAAAAAAATCATTATTTGAATAACAATTTTATTAATTATAACAATGAAACAATGTTTACTTCTAGGACTTAGCATCAGCTTTATTTATAAGAAAAAAAAAAAGAAAAGTCATTAGACATCCCGAATTTGTATGGTTTCTTCAGTTATATTTTCACTAATTATAGAAGACCTTATAAGCGAAAAATGAAATTAGTTCTTTATTTTCTAATTTGTTCTTGTTTAACTTTGGCTTTGTTTTTTACTTTCATGTACTTGATGACAGTGGTCGATCCGGGTCTCTTGGAACTGTCCGATAAAGCAATAATGTTTCGTGAGAGTGAAGAAAAGATCGAACTTGTAAGTTATATTCTATTATCTTAAAAAAAAACTTTTAAAAACATTGTTAAAGTTAGTGTAGCTTTTGAATATTTTGTTACTATTTTTTATGTTATATTAAAAAGAAAAAGTTTAAAGTTAAAAGATGCCTGTACTATTGTCTAATAAAAAAAATTGTCCAGCTATCATGTTTGAGTTGAGCAACTAGTGTACATTGTCAAAATATATATATATTATACATATATATCTATTATACAATATAAAGTGGAAAACAAATAGGCTCTCTGGGCATTCTTCTAAATAACGGAAGGGACATGAGAGGGCTAGCATGGGGCAAATTTGATAATCATTAATATCCCACAACATTAAATATGAGAAAATTTATGTGTTTACATCAATTTTCTCATATTAATTAGTAATATTATTTAATTATAGCTTTACGCTGTATCCCGCACATCACAGGGTAGGCAGGCGGAACCAGGGAACCTAGTATTAAGACTTAGTATTCCCGCCGAATTTTAAGGCTTTGCGTGTTGAATGGCGGAACTCAATGCTGTGTTGTACCTCGTCGTCAACCAGAGCGACGAAATGAAAATATGAAATATTTCCTCTCCTCAAGTAGGAATCGACCCAAAGATCACTTACGTTTAACATTTAATAAATAAGATATAAAGTGCCCATAGCCTATATAATTAATTAATTCACAGCCGCCCGAGCTGTACGTCGATGTTGAAAACTTACTTTCAAACGAGTCAAGGCGTAACACGAGTAGATTTAAGTTTTAATATTTTTACTGACATTACCTACATGAGTAATATTATTATGTTTTTTTTTATTTACCGCTATTCTTGGTAATTTATGAAATACCTTGTACTAATTGTTAATTAGTAAAATTGTTTAAGGAATTCTATCGAGTTTTATTACTATATATACTTAAATGTTATCGACATGGTTTCTACATATGGGTTTTATTTTTATTGTTATAAGCCTCTTATTGTCTATTATATAAAATAATTTAATACTTATATATGGCAGATTATGAACCAAAACTAGAGGCTAGTTGTAGCGCAGGGGCACAGAGCGACTGTAACGCGACAGATTGTGAGTTTGATTACCGCACAAGAATTTCATTTCTTCGCTGGTGTTGAGGCAAAACGCGAACTTAAGAACCGCCACTCGACACGCATTGCCTCCAGAATTCAACGGAACATGGCACATGGAGAGTGTCTTAATGTTAAGTTCCCTATGCCACCATTCCGTGTGCGGGATACAGTGTGAATTGGAAAAAAATATTATTTTATACATTAAAACACTATGTGATTTAAAAATTTAGGCGTTGCAGTGTAATTTTAATAAATTTTACCATGAAAGACAAGAAATCTTTTGATCCATTTGTAATAATAATAAGATATAACACCAAAAAAATTGGCAGTTTTAAGCAGCATAGATAACAATAAAATAATGTTTTATAGAGAGAGAGGCTTCAGAGGTATCTTCACCACCACTGAACCACTCGGGTTCAGGCTCACATAATTTATATCACGTTCACGCACTTGTAGCACTTCGTGTAGAAAAGCGGTTTTTTTTATTAACTAAGTATATTGTTACTAATATTATTACGACATAAAATGACACTGCTATCTGTATTGCTGAAAAGATATAATATATTGATTTATTCTTTATTTTACACAATTAAAACAGCGGGATTAATGCTAAACAAACGCTAGTAAAATTAGCGGAATTTGAATGGCCACCCATTTCCCATAAGGTTCCAATATATTTTTTCTGTTTTTGTATATCCTATCCTGCACATAGTAAGGTTGGCAAAGGGAACCTGGGAACTCGTTCTCGTCGACCTACAAACATGGAATTGTAACGGAGCTCTCGGTGGGCGAATCGAACTGGCATCTAATTTTTAGTGATAGAAAAGCTTTTAGGCATATTTAGTCAATAATTACTTGTCGTATATTAAAAACGTATTTCGGTTTCGATAGCGTTAAGAAATATATAAAAAAATCGTTATAATAAAGAGTCCTTTTTAATTTCTGTACGAATACAGGAAAGTTGAAACTTATGTCACATTATTTTGACAAATGTTAGCCTAAAATATTTTTTTTGGAACAAAATGCTTTTATTATATATTACTTAAATAATATATATATTTATTATATATTACTTAAATACTTAATAAATAATAATGGGGAAAGGTACAATAATTGTTGCCATATATTCGCTTGTTTTACTCACTCTATTTGGTATATTTTGCTATTTAATGACCATTGTGAACCCGCCACCTTTGAAACCAGACGCTGGACGCACGAGGAAATTTGATCCAGTCAGTCATGTAAGTAACGTAGTCAGTGAGACTAGTTGTGGCGAAGAAGCAGAAGCGTGCGACTGTAAACGACAGATTGTGGGTTCGATTCCCATCCTAACAAATGAAAAATTTTATATTTCCATTTTCTCGCTCCGGTAACGGGGCAAGGAGTGGTTTTGACTCCCACGTTTGATTACAATAGTCTTACTTATTATTTATTAGATTCGTTTTACTTACATTCAGCTTCACGCTGTATCCCGCACACAGCAGGGTAGGCAGAGGGAATCTAGTGTTAGGACACTCCGTTCCCTATTAGACATCGTGGCAGTTTTAAGTGTCTATCTGTATTTGGGATGGTTGTGAATCTATTTACGTTTTGAACATTAGCAATAGACAAAAAATATTTTTCTAAATTTATGATAGGTTTTGTTCAATTGATATTTTAACGTCATTTATCCCATTTTCAGGAAGAATTGTTGTATCCAAGTGAGATTCTGCAACCACATGAGAATGTCGCGTATGGCCTAGAGAAAGTCGATTATGATGCGATTGAAGTACACGACAAGTTGTCGAATCTGTCAGCATATAGAATATCTGACGTACCTAAGATTATAAGTGTACAAAAAACTAATATGCGAAACTATAAAACCATCAGTAACTCTTCTAAAAAAGAAAATCAAAGATATAATATGACAACCGCTAAAAGAAAACTTGCAAAAGGTTTCAGAAGATCCATTACAGACAAACCAAACGTACTGAATAGTAGACTGCTATCGTTACTTCTTACGATAAAATTGTATAACGACCAACCACGTATTGAAATAAAAGTTTTGGATGATAAAAATGAAGAGAAAACAAATGAAAATCCAATTTTCGTTGAAAAATTGAAAATGATGAACATGTCAGACATTATTGATAATGACACTCGAAATGTAAGAGAATTGGTACAAGATGAAACATTACTAGTCCAGTTTGTAGGAAATTTAACAAATTTGAACGAAACTAGTGAATTAAATATTTCGAAAAATAGTGTTAGTAAAGATAATTTGGAATCAGTTTCTGAGCTGGTTCTTACAGTCGTAAACTCTAATGAAACAAGTAATGACCACGAACTCGACTTACGCAATAATAATAAAACAGGCATAAATGTTACAACTAAAAGCGATAAATTCTCTGAAGTCAAAGAAAAATATAAAAGTAATGTTACATCAGTTATGCCTTCGCAATTAAATAATTTAAAAGTTTCAAAACTGAAAACTTAAGACTATAAAAATATAACGTATGAAATGAGTTAAGTAAAACGTAAAAATTAAAAATGTTTTTTTTTATATATTAATTTGATAGAATAAAGTCTTCTCCTTGTAACTAGTCAGGAACGGAGTGTCTTAACACTAGGTCTCCTCTGCCTACCCTGCCGTGTGCGGGATACAGCGTGAAACTAAAAAAAATATAATTTGTTATTAAAATTATGTGTTTAGATATATTTATACGTGATTAGTCGTGCAGTAGTCATTACCCAAGTATATTAGCGTGTACGCAGATGATTTACGAGGCGCACCTTAACCGAGTTAGCTTACATAACGACGGTACCTAGGTAAACTAGCAAAAGTGAAAAAATGCAGTATGTTTTATTTTTATTTTGACTATTCACAAGAGTAGTTTTCGATGATATACACCAATTTAAAAAAATACCCATAAATATTTATATTTTTTGAAATTTTGAAAAAAAAAACGAATTAAAATCTTAGTAGTTTAAAACACCAATAAAGATATTTGCGATTTTTTCAGTTTCACCATTTTACCCAGGGACCATTGATTAAGTTCGCTATGCGGTTTTGAGTAACATCTTTACTTATTACATTCTCATACAGCTTACTGGGTATAATGGGTACAGGGAAGGCTACATGCTTAATATATTGGTTTCCGCCTTTCTTAGTCCTTTTCTATTTCTTTGAAATACTGTGTTTTGTAATTATGTGTTAAATTTGATTTAGGTTTATAATTTTGACCCCTTCGTAGTGTAGTTGTGATATAATAGTAGTGAGATGGAAGGAATCCTAATATGGCATATATTACCTAATATAGTATAGGTAGAGAATGTAGTGGAATGACGGCAGTGGGTTCGATTCCCACTCGGAGGAAATAAATTATTTTCATTTCAGATACAAGACAAAGGTCGGCATTGGATTCCTCCACTCAACACGCAATGCCTCAGAATTCGGTAAAAATGGAGATAGGAAGTGTTTTAACTCTTATTGGGAACAGAGTGTCTAAATTCCCTCTGCCTATCCTGCAATGTGCGGGATATCGCGTGAAGCCAAAAAATTATTATAGTTTCACCCATATGGCGATTGCAATAACTGACGACCTAATCGCCTTTTAAACGCATAATATTATTATATCTTGGTACTTGGTACTTAACGACTATGTGAAAATATTTAAGTCATTAAATTTAACGGTTATCGATACAAATACGTTTTATTTCCTAGTAAACAAGCTAAAGACATACATACGTATAGGTATTTAGTGTTATTATTATCTTATTGTAGAAGTTGAGTGAGCTGCTTTACAGTAAATTAAATTGTCTTTTAGCACTAACTCATGGACGCCTGTTTAGGTTTGCCAAGTCTTGGAATTAAAAATATATATTGTTTTTTTTAGCCTCACGATGTACTCCGCACATGGCAGGGTAGTGGGAACCTGAGAACCTAGTGTTTATCATTTTGTTTCCAATTCAAACACTTTCGTTCCCCGTTTATTAATGAAATCTTGAGGAATTGCGCGTTGTGTGGCGGCAGTCAACGCCGCGTTTTGCCTGTAGCTATACCAGAGCGAAGGTATGAAAATATTAAATATTTGATTCTCTCGAGTAGGAATCGAACACACAACCTGTCGCAGTAACAATCGCAAAAAAAAGAATTAAATAAAAAAAAGTAACATAGCGGGACTCGAACCCGTAACTATTGGAAACCATTTTATTTAAATAGTGTTTGAAAAGCTTAAGCTAATAAGACGTCGCATAATCACTCTGGCAGTGCGTGAAATCAAACGCGGCTGAGAGAACGAAAATATTTGGAAGTTGAGAGTATTTATAGATTTTATAATCCCTTTGAATTTTGTCACCTGCCATTGAAAATGTTTCTAAGTGGAAAAAAAACCGCTTATCTAAATAATTATCCAGGGACACATATACATATCCCTATATAAAATCATTGTTTAATTTTTGGTAAAAAAAATTGCTTTTATACAGTAGTTAAAACTGTGGTTTCATTGAAAGTGGTGATGACTAAAGCACTCTGTGAAAGATTTTTTAAAATCACATCCTGTCCTTATTTAATTGGGCACTTGGAGACTCTACACTCGGTACAGGTGGTTAGGTACCAGTGCCACACCTCACAACTGCATTTAATGTACGTTATAACATACATTTCATATGCCCTGAGGCCTGAGACCCTGAGCGAGCTAAAGGGCTTGTCGAACCTGTACGTAATAAATATGTAAATACGAAGCAGGTACTTATGTTTAGATCTGATTCTTAATCACCTCTCAATTTCGACAAACAACAATGTTATTTTTAAACGACTTAAAAAATATTCAAGACACATCCATAACTCATTAGGTGTCAATGAATGTTGAGATGTGAACGTTGGAAACTGTAAAAGAATATGTACAATATTTATTTTTTCCGTCTTTATATCTTTCTTTATTAGCACAATTACGATTTTTCCTTTCAAGGACGACGGTCGGACGATGCCCACGTTGTATCTGTTGACTAATAGGCAATCTTTTTTAAGAGTTTTACTTTTTTAAGTTTTCGTTGTCTTGATTTTACCATCCTATTCTTGTTAAAACTATCAGTTAAAAAAAACCCAGTGCGTCACTGTAAGTTCTAAGTCATCTTTTACAATACGCGAGGTGGTTCTAGATGCTACCTTGATCTTCCGAAATTAATCTCTTGCTTTCAGATAGAAATACCTTTTATTTTTAATTTACTGATTTGATCGCTTTTGACGTAAGAAGTGTTCCGTGGACGGCCTGGATCTTTTTCTGTCACAAACAGAGGAGGTTTCATCGTGCCTATCAATAATCCTGTACACAAACATTTGACTAATACCAAGCGTATGAAGGATTTTAAAAGTTCTATTTGGCTCCATGCCTACTTTATATAATGCAATCACAGTGATTTAATTCTCTTTATTAGTTCACTCCATTTCAATATCACAAAATATTTTACAATATATTGGGGCGAAAATAAGAAAACACAATTAATTATTTTGTTTATTTTTAATTACAACAATGTTAGCGGCCAGACTAAGTACATACAGTATTATCTGTAGCCTTCAGATGCGCTCTAATAGCTTCAAAGTATTTATTTAATTAACACGTGCAGTAAATATCATACAAATTATTTCGTCGTTTAAAACTGTAAAAAACTAACAATTATACTTACTTCTTATACTTACTTCCCCAAGGTTATGACAACTTTTATTGAGCAACGATTCTGGTCAAGAACTCGGTTTTTATACAACAAATGTATATCGGTGCAACTAAATGTTTCAGTTGCATTTAGAGACTATAATTAATTTTGTACGACCAGTCAGACTGTGGACGATTTGTGGGTTCGATGTCTCTGTAAGATACGACGAAATGTAGCATCTGGAAGATAAGAAAAACAGAATGTTTTAACACTATGTGCTCTCTGTCCACCCTGCTATATGCGAAAGCGTGTGAAGCAAGCGTATAAAATGGCACTAAATAGATAGAAAGTACAGACCGAAAGTTTTATTAGGAGGCTTTATAACAAATACATCTAATAAAAAAAAAATGTTTATATAATTGATTTAAAGCCGACTTTAGAACGACGAGACGAGGTGGAAACTGCCAGGCAAGGTAAAAATATATAGATAAGTATTCAGTACACCGAACAAAGACTATAAAATAATAGAAAAAAATACTAAATTAGTTTAAACATCACGGTAGGAGGCATATACTTATATAAGTATAAAAAAAAATCATTCATTATTTTTTCAATTTTCTTTACTTGTAAGTTTTTGTTTTACTTGCACAAAACTTTTAAGTAGATTGTTGTTTTTATTCTAAATAATTATGTTTTATGTAATATCCTCAACATCCTTCCTTCCTTTTCTCCATTCGTCGAATTCATGAATCTTTCATGAATGATTTGAAACGAACAATCTAATATTGGTAACGACATAGTTACACGGCACTGCAGCCCGCACCCGCGTTCCCACGTGCGCGGCGCGAGCGGCCTGCCTTGGACGGCCTTGCCGATTAACTTTTGCTTCGTACAAGACGTCCGTTCGATTCGTGAACAACTATTATATATTAAATATATTTTAATGCTAGTTGTGTTTGGAAATTTACTAAGTTTTTTTATTATATGTTAATAATTGTTTATTATTTTTACTACTTTTGTTTTATTAAATTTATTTTATGTTGAATGTCACATATCGTTATGTTGTTTCCGCATTTTGAGTACCTGTGTACCTAAACTCCGCGTTCGCATTTCAACCGTTTCAATAATATTTAACAGATGAAATAAACGAAACCTAATCTACTTAGGGATAAAACTGTGTTAAAAAAATATCAAATACGCAAAATATATAAATCTCGAACAAAACGCAGTTATCTATTTGTTTTGGTTATATAAATATTATTAAGATATACGAGCGCTATGAACGTAAGAGCAAATATTTGTCATAAGAATAAATTGCAAGTTATTATTGTTCAGAAAGTATAGCATCTGTTGGTCGCGAGTATAGTGTTGGAATGGATGTTGCGAGTTTGCGACCCCGTTCGCTTTATATTTCATTTTCGTACCCTAAAATAAAAAGCGGGATTTTTATAGTATCGCTTTATTGTAAGTGTATTTTTCACAAGATTATGTGGAGGTACCGAGCTAAATTTAATATCAATTATAAATCTCGAACAAAATATATAACTACACTCACTTGGAATGCACAAAAAATAAGCTTCTAAGTCAACGCGATCAAAAGATACGAACGTTGTATATGTTTCTTTTTTGCCGTATTTTGTATGAAATTGGCATCATTCAATAAAGCATGAAGTTAAAAAATAGTATTTCTAAATGTGCGTACGTATATTTGAGATTACCTATTACCTCGAGGAGATGAAATATTTACTAAATTGTATATTTCCATTTCTTCGCTCTGGTGTCGAGGCTAAGCGCGGCGTTGAATTCTGCCACTCAACACGCAATGCCTCCAGAATTCGGCAGAAAGTGGGGAACGGAGTGTCTTAACACTAGGTTCCCTCTATCTACCCTGCTGTGTGCGGAATACAGCGTGAAGCTGATTTATTTATTTATTTTTATTTATGATAATAATGACGTGTCACTAAAACATCAGCATTCTAAAGAAGTCACTTTATATCATTTAAAATGGTTCATATAGTCGAAAAATTATCAATAAATTAAATATTTTTGTGAATGCAATTAGCTAAATAGAAAATCATTGAGGTATAAGAGACAAGGTCAACGCAGTTAATAAATATTAAGACTTAATTTATTTTGACATTAAAATTTTTAAGCACTTTTAGAAATTTTAAGGCAGTCTAACTATAATCACAATGGTTGTAGGTTCAATTCTTACTCAGGGGAATGTAGTATTTTCATTTCCTCACCCTGGTAACAAGATGAGCGGCGTTGAGTTTCGCCACTAAACACGCAATGTAAATAAAAATTTAAAAAGAAAAACTAAGTAGTCGTACAATTTTGACATAATCTTACAGGTTTAATTGCAACAAGCATCGTGGACATCGAATTGACTACCCATTCATGACGTTAATTTATAATTAATATGACACACTGTTTATGTATATCTAATAAGAAAAACCACTTTATACGTAAAAACGTTGATATAAATAACCTTATATTATTCGTAGCACGACTTCTGACTAAATTTTAAAAAAGATTTTTCATGTTAAATTTTTTTTCTAAATGAAAGCTTGTTACTTAAAGCACTCGGCGACAGACGATCAGGGCTAAGATGGCAGCTATTTACTCAAAGTCTGCATTTTTTACGTTTTTGTTGTGGTGTTTTATGAATATGTAAAAAGATGAATTATGAAAATATTTCCCTTGAGAAATGAAGTGCATAAAATTTTGTTAAGTTATAAAAAAATATAGATATATGTTCTTCTTTATTAAGATATTTTTTTTGTTAAAAAATATTGGTTCTGTTTTGTTGATACTTTTTTAGTATTTCAACGTGAAATTCCTATTAACATCAACATATTCACCCAATATTTTTTGTCATCATTTTTTTTCTGAAGATAAAAGCGCTATTTCCCGCACATAGTACGGTTAGCAGAATCTGAACACTTTAAGTCACTCCATTCTCCATTGAAACTTCCGTTCCTAATTTTCCGCCTAATTCTGGATGCATTGCGTGTTAACTTTGCGCTTCGCCTTATTACCAGAACGACGAAATAAAAATATTATAAATATATCATTAACTCAGGTAGGAATTGAACCCACAACCTTAATTTTTACCTTTAAAGAAGAGTTTCGTATAACACATATTAAGCACGTTAACTCTGACTCTCTGGGGTAATAACCCAATATGATAAAATCGAAATTTTATTATTAATTAACCTGTTAAAATACAGCCTTTCTAAGCAACTGGACTAATTGAAACGAAAAGATTTTTTCAATTCAAACCACGAGTTCCCAAGACTAGCGCAAACTAACAGCCAGCTCTATAACATTAGTAGGTAACGTTAGTTAACTGCGTCTAAATTTAACATATATGTAGGTACCCTATATACCTAAATAAGGTTAGCGTTGACTTTCTAATATTTTGTGCACTGTGGTCTAGACTCTAGAGTGTGTGGTGTAGCGTCGTGTCGGCGGCCTTCAACTTTTTAGTACTGTAGAGTTGTATGACGCAATTCGATGACTATAAACGTTTTCGGTTTTGTTTTGGGTAATAATGTATGATATATATATATAATAATTATATTTTACAATGAAGTATTGAGGTAAATGGGTTCGATTTTTATTAAAAAGTAAATGTGTCAGTACAATAAAAATTATAACAATGTAAAATATGGCAAGAAACATTCAATATAAGGCACTCAAGCGCGACGTTAACACGTAATGTATCCAGAATTAGGCGGTAAATGAGGAACGGAAGTGTTAAAGGAGAACGGAGTGTCTTAAAGTGTTATAAATACATATGAGGGAGTCCGTCGTTCGTGCTTGCACATTGAATGTAAATATAGCGGTTGTGGGTTCAATTTAATTTAACAATAACATTATAATATTATAAAAGTCCAATCGTGGCGCAGCGGCACATAGTGTGACTGTAAAACTGACTGGTTGTGGGTTCGATCCCCACTCGAGGAGTTGAAATATTTACTTAAATTAATACTTCCATTTCTTCGCATGGTGTCGGGGCAAAGCGCGGCGTTGGGTTCTGCGACTCAACACGCAATGCCTCCAGAATTCCGGCAAAAAGTGGGGAACGGAGGTTATTTATAATATGGCCGTGTAAAGACGGGGAGAGTTGGAGAGTCGGTAGCTACTAATATCTAACGTAAAGAAAAAGACGAACTTTACACAAAATATAATTTAATTCACAAAATTTTACGAACTTTGAAGTAGCGTGAACATTCCAAGAATAAAGGGATTACTTTTTTATATTGCGAATATTGACAAAATTGAAGTTGTAAAAGATAAAAGGTTCTCAATAGTATCCTCCATCTGTTGTTCAATAGGTAGTTACGTTAACCGGTTTGTAGCAAGGAAGGAAAAAGCAGAGACCCAAGTGACCAGACACTATCATTTTATTATTGCTATAAACGGAATACAGCAGGAAAAAACAACTATATTAACATACCATTTTACTTTAAAAACCGATCGCTTCGACAATTTCTTCATGCATTCTAAACGGCGAGCGAATACTCTAATACATAAGTTATTTTTTATTCATGGCGGTACAACGTCGTGTGTTCAGAAGCCTCTATAGATAGGTGTCAAGTTTTATTACTTTTTACGCGAATACAAAGTTCGCGGCCGTAAGTTTTTCAATTTTCCACATAATATTTTTCTATTAATGATAAACGATAAAGTAAGATTAATGTTGTGTATAGACACAACCGATAGCGGTATCATCACGCTGTATCCCGCATGTAGGGGAGGTAGAGGGAGGCTAGTATTAAGACACTCACCTCCTCACTATCCGTCCAATTCTGGACGCATTGTGTGTTGAGTGGCATAATTTAACGCCGCACTTTGCTTCGACACCAGAGAGAATTAAAAATTTCAAATATGTCATCTCTTCGAGTGGGGATCGAACCCACAATCTGTTGCGTTTATACACGCCACGGGCGTATCTAAAAGTCTTTTTAGAGAGGCCTGGCCCCGTAGGGGCTTTTAGAAGCGATGCTCATTCTTTAGATCAAAATTAAATTACTACATAATGTACGAAGGACATTTTTTTTTCATGAACGTAATATGCTTTACAAAAGTGGGCTCAATGTGAAGATCTTTTTAAGCCGGTGCCGGTGTTTTTTAGTCACTTGGTGGTTTCGTTATTGAATATTTTTAAATTAACCTGGTATATTCCACATATAACAGGGTAGGCAAGAAACCCACTACTTAGTATTTAAAACGTTCCGTTCCCAAGTTTCTGTTTATTTCGGGTCGCTTTGTCTTATACCAGAACGAAGAAATGAAAATAACTTATTCCTTCGAGTGGGAACATTTTACCCACATTTGTAGAAGAATGATAATTTTTAACATAAATATATTTGAAAAATAATGAAAAATATTGCTGTAGACAAACATATAAAGATTTGAATGTAGCGGCGTTTCTTACAAACCGTCCAAGCTAATAACAGGTTCAATACCCGCTACTGAATGTAGTTTTAATACCTACGTGTACCTATAAAAAAATTAAGATTCTCCACATTATATATATCTAACGTTGTTAATTTAATAAGTAGCAGCTATTAATATCAAACCCTCGATGACCACGCGCGCCGTGGCGTGGTAAAGGCCAAGTTTCAGTCGTTGCACTTTCATTTTGTTATTGCATATCGCGCTAGTATTACGAGATTATTTTCTCTATATGACACTATATTAGTTATAAAGTAAGGAGTTTATTAGTTTATCAACGCCTCATGTATATATTATAATTGTTTTAAGTCAATAGGTTAGATCAAGTGGAGAGAATTAACAGAGTTACGTATGTATGAATGAGTCGTCATTCGATGACTAAATTCGATTCTAATAAAATTCGTTCTAAATTTATTCTAGATTTTTATAGGTTTTACTCTGTCAATTTATATGTTTTTAGGGTTCCGAACCTTTAAGGAAAAGAGGAACCTTATAAGAACTTTGCCCACTCGAGAAGATAAAATATTTATTTTAACTAGACTAGGTTTCCTCTGCATATTCTGTTTAACAATGTTGATTTGTATTTACAAATGTATTTTATTGAATTAAATGTCAATAAAAAGGTAATTGGTGTTTAAAGGTGAAGTTAGTACTGAGTTTTTTTAAGCTTATTAAAATTAAAATATTAAAATTACCTTAACGCTGTATCCTGCACACAGCAGCGTAGGCAGCGGGAACTTAGTTTTAAGACATTCGATTCCCCACTTTCTGTCGAATTCTGGAAGCATTGCGTGTTGAGTGGCAGAACACAACAACGCGCTTTGCCTCGAAACCAGAGCGAAGAAATGGAAATATAATTTAAGTAAGTTTCGATGTTCGATCCCCACTCGAGGAGATGAACTCACAACCAGTCGATTTTACGACGGTCACTTTGTGCCCCTGCGCCACGACTGGCCTCTAATATAAAAAAAACGTATCATTAGCCTTACCCTATCTTTAGTCTTGAAGTCAAAATGTTCAGAGTACCAATCATTTAACCAAAAACTATATTATTCTTGTAAATTATAATAAATCCCAAACAACAGTATTATGTTAAAACGTACCAGAACGATTGATATTTTGAAAGGGAACATTGAACCTGAACTGAAAAGTTATATATTTATGTATGTATCGAGCAGTGTTAAGCATACAGTCGCGACTTCGCCCAGGTCGTGACACTTGAGCCGAAATTGGGACGAAATTAGAATTTTTTAAGCAAATTTATTTATATTAAAACTTCCTCGAAGAACTGTTTTGGATTTTATTGCGTGATGTTAGAGGTTAGTCGCGGCGCAGGGACACAAGCGCATGGCTGTAAAAGCCACGGATTGTGAGTTCAATGCGCACTCGAGGAAATTAAATATTTAAATATGTTCATTTCTTCCAGAGGGAACCAGGGGACTTACTTTTAGGATACTTTCCCATTATGACAATTCCGTTCCCCACTTTTCGTCAAATTTTGGGGGCATTGCGTGTTGAGTAGCGAAACTCATCGCAGCGCTTTGCCTCGACACAAGAACGATTCGAGTAGTAATCGAACCCACAACCTGTCCCGTATATGGACACACGCTTGTGCACCTGCACCACGACCTCAAAAACACATTTAAACATCCTTTTATAATTCATTTATTTTAAACAGCATCCCTATTACGTATTAACGAATTGAATTGCTCCCTAATTATTAATTAATAATATATGTAATAAATAATAAGTTAATAATAATTAAGACATTCCACCCATCTAGTGCATGTCGGTGCATGTGGCGAAATGACCAACTGATGTGTGTGTTAATATGAAACGTGTAAAAAACACTTTTAAACGTTTTATATTCGCTTGTAGGAAAGTAGGAAAAGGGAACCTAGTGTTCAGACACTCCCTCGCTTCCTGCCCAATTTTCATTGCGTGTCAGCTGGTGAAACTCAACGCCGCGAACCACGGCGGTAAGAAAGTATTAAAAAAACACAAAGTACTTCTTTTTTATATATTTTTGAATACTAATGCTAATAATATAATATGTTTATTGTTATCTAGCTAAGCATTTATATATCGATTGCAAGACGACTGCTATCGAGACGCTCACGCAAATGTAAATTGAAAGAAAATTTTATTGAGGCCGTCGTGGTGTAGAAGCGCAGCGTTATAGACGAGGCGGTTGTGGGTTTGTTATTTTCATTCTTAACTTTAGTTACCTTGACGGACTGTCCTTCAAGACTGAAGGGTTCCTCTGGGTTAAGGGAATACACATATATAACATTGTGTTTTAATATATATTTGAGGCGCACTTATATTGATTTGTAACATTGAAAACAGCCGAAGCTCTCAAGCCATTCCTTTTTTGTAACATTTTTATTGTTACTCCGCTTCCATTGCTTATGGCGTAATGTAATATAGCCAATAGCATTAGAGGATCCAACATATCATTTTCATAATCATTATAGGAAAAATGGATATAATTTGTGATGAAATGATTGAAATTCATTAATTGTCATTTGGTATATATATATGATTCAATCAAAATCAAAATTGCTTAACCAGAGGCCAGTCGCCATGACTGGGCTTAGGGGTAGATTGTGAGTTCGAAAAGATGGGTTGGATGGTTTCGATGCAAAATCGCAGCGTTGAGTCGCGTTAATCAACACACAGTGCTTCCAGAATAAGGCGGAAGATGGAGAAGCCGAGTCACTTAACACTATGCTCCTTCTGTCTACCCTGCTGTAAGTGGGATACATCGTGAAGTAAAAAAAACTTAATTTTAAAAATATATCTAAACCCTAAAAAGAAACAACACAATTATAATAAGAACAATGAATTTTAAATTCAAATTGAAAGTTAACAAGAGCATTCACTCTCCGGCGGTGCCGGGGTAGCGGCTAACGCAATCGGTTCCATGATTGTATTTGGAGCGACCGTTACTCTGAATGTGTATATTAAACGCCTTCGCTCACGAGGAGATGACGTCAGTGCCATTTCCAGTGAGGCTTCGCAGTACATACTTAGGAGCTGATCTAAATGTCATTTTAACGTAATATATTCTCTAGTGGAACTTTACTTTCGAGTGTAAATGGGTGTTCTGTCAGACAAATTTAATAATATGTATTGTGCGGGGTAGGCGGAGAATCTAGCGTTAAGACATTCAGTTCTGTGGTTTCCACTCGAAGTTGTGGTGTGCTAAGAGGCGAAATTCATCGCCTCAATATAATGTAAAATTTGCTCTGGATTTCTTTATTTCATTTTAAGTGTCTCATTCAAAATCATTCTATGTACTCTTGTACAAAAACTATTATTGTTTGTCATATCAAGAATGTTTTGCTTACCGTATTATGTTTAAAAAATAAAGACATATGGATAGTTTTTATTGTATGAAATTATTAGTTATGTTTTTCAGCTTCACGCTGTATTCCGCATATTTTGCTCCTCATTTTCCGCTGAATTCTTGAAGCATTGAGCGTTAAGTGGCAAAACTCGACGAGACCAGAGTGAAGAAATGAAAATATTAAAAAATATTTTTCTTGTGGGAATCGAACCTACAACCTGACGCGTTTACACTACACGCTTGTGCCCCTGTTCCACGACTGGCCTCAAATTATTTGTTAATTGAGAAATTTTCTGTAGTGAAATAAGTTTTTGTTACGTTTTTTTAATTTCATTACTAAGTACTTAGTTTTTCGTGACAAAGCAGTTTTTACGTCATAAATAATGTTTATATAAATTTTCATTTACCAATGTAATTACTTACTTCGTAATAATGACTCTTAAATATTTGATAATTTGATTCCGGTCGGTCTTTTGCTAAGTTTAAGAAACTACTGTACTGATATTAATATAATTCAAAAGTGGCGCCACGCCTTTTTCAGCAGGAATATGGATCCTGATGCTAAGACACTGGATTCCCCATTTTCGGGATATTTTATATTAAATGATGGAACATAACGCCACGCTGTCTAACAGATCGGAGAAATTAAAATGATTTAAATTTAACTAAGTTAACTTGCTCCGTGAGGGTATCGAACCCACAACCATCGCTATAGCTTCTGAGTAATCAAATTAGCTACTTATTCTTATGTGATCTTTAACAATATATTTTTAAATAATTGTTTTTGAAATGTATTAAAAATACTTTCTAAGAATTTATAAAATTTGAAAATATTTTTTTGTCCATTTTTTTTTGTACATATATTACGTACTGTTTTTTTGTTTGGCACATATGTTTCTTTTGTATATTTTGTGTTTCTACTACAAAATAAATAAAAATATTTTAAATATCACATAATCTTTAGATTGAGAAGTAAACCCAAAGCAACGCACGCTAACCTATCTGCCATATGATATAATATTTGTAAAAGAACTATACTATTTATTAAATAATAGTATTATAATAATATTAATTAATATCTTATTAAATAAAGGCCAAGAAAATAAAACAAAGCAAAATTCACTGTTTATCACTTTTTTATAATTTATTTTCACAACATTTTTTTATTTTGTTTTCTGTAAAATTTACAATATCTTAAAACTCTTCACAAATATAATATAGTAATGTAACCAAACACAGCGTATCCACGACACAGGCCACTTGGAAGAGACAAAAAAATAACTATTAATAGTGTAAATATTAATAAAAATTAATTTTAATAAGCTTACAATATAAACTTAATTTTTTTATGTTATGCACTAGTCCCCTTAACTAGAGAGTCGGGATGTCGCGAAAACGCATTTAACATATGAGCGGATCGCGACATGCGTTGTCGGTACGCGTAGGTACTGTTGCCAGCGAAATTATTTTTTTAATTCAATTTTATATTTATCCATTTCATTGCTGACCGTACATCGGATTTATTATGAATCAACATTTAGCGATCTAATTATATTATCTGAAGATTTGTCTCGTGATTTTTATAATCAACGGCATTTTGATTCATAATGAATGAAACACGTACCAAAAGTAATCACAATAATTCGATATTAATGTGTGAAAGAGAAATTATAAATGGTTTTATTCTATATAAACTTTTTGTTCGATACCGAGATGTTTTACGTCATAGTTGCGTCGTGACGCAGTAACGCGTAATTAATCTTATTTAATATGGCTTAAAGCGAAAAGCTATTATTGCAAAGAAAATCAATATTTCATTTGATTTTTAACGAATAATTTTATAATTGTTCACTTTTATATATACTAAAGTTATTCAAAAATTACCGAATCTATTACCTATATAAATCGATGCCTATTCTGATGTTATACAATATTTGAATTATCACACATTAACATCGAACACTTGCATAAACACTCCAACGCTACAATTTTAGGCGCTTGTGGTTTCATTACAAGCGTGAATTTCTAAAATAAAAATGAAACATATCCTATGTTTACATTTTGCTTATTTTCACACAAATAAAGAATATGGTGGAGTCAATGCGGTATATATAAAACACAAGCGCCGTTATCCAATGTATAGAAAAAAAAAACATAATATATAACATAGTAAGGCTAGCTGAAACTGATGGTAACCTTGGGAAGTAAATCTAAAATACATGCATTTTTTTATCTCTCAGGTGTATAACCGTGAGTGTAAAATGGAAGCCAAGCACCTCCGTATATAACCGGCACTTCGCTTAATGTAAATTCAAAGTAGGCCGAAACGATTTGAGAATAGTAACCTGAGTCGAACAATATGTATATAAAAAATATATTATATTTATATAATTATAGGTCATATAGGTTTCAAGGAGAACAAGTGATAAAACACAATAGATAATACAAATATTGATCTTAAAAAATCAAAAATTAATAGTAATGCTGCAAAGTTAGGATATATTTTCGCAGTCTAGAATCTAGATAGTAAAATGCAACATTTTGAAAATCTAATTACGAATGCGATATTAAAAAAATAAGATTATTGAGCCCCATACAGAGTAAGAAAAAAAATGACAAAAGAACTAATATATTTAAATTTGACATTGTTCGACGAAAGCACTATTTGGTTGAAAAATCTAAATGACATCTTACAATAAAATAGAAACAGTAAGCTTCGCTTTTTTGTCTTAATAAGTACATGTTAACAGTAAATAGATTACATTCGTAGCTATAACGGAAGTTATCGTTCATATAGGAGGTAGTTTAGATCTAAGCCAATAATCGTTTTAGGTTATAATAATCACAGTTTTTTACAACTTAATTTTACAAAAAAAAAATAACTAATGAACATTATAAAAAGTATATTTTTAACAAAATTAGCTCAAGTTTTAGGCAAATTAAATTTTATGAATCGTTTGAGAATATGCACCGAGCTAGATGCGTTTAAGAATAATACACCTCTCTAATAAGATGTGCCACACATGTAAATTGTATTTTTTTTGTAAAATTAAGCATTTAAAAAAGACATAATAAAGATTTTTTATTTCAAAATTTCTATCGAAAACACGAATCACAACTTGAAGCCTGTCTCATCGTACATTACTATTGATAATATAATAACGTTCACACTCAAATGGAATATATTTATATTTATATTTGACACTACTTTTTTAATTATAACTAAGTACAGCTGTTGAAATAATGACTGTTTTTAATATTCACAATAAAACTGCCACACTCAGAGACCTCGATTAGCAATTAATCGACATTAAACCTCAAGAAAAGGGTATAGACCAGCTTTATGAAAATTAAACGTCAGTTGACGTCTCAAATTCAGGATTTACTTAATTTGAAAAAAAAAAATGTACTCGCAACGAGAATCTTTAAAAAAGTGTATCGTAGCGAGTACACGTCGTAAAGAGACCAAAAATACAAAAATTTGGAATGCTAATAAAAATGAGATCTCAAATTATGGTTTAATTAATAGTGAGCAACAATGAAATTCGTTTTGTTCCGAAAGACAATACAAACATTGTACTTTGATTCAAACTGAGGACGAAGAGACTGCGGCAACTGCGCGAATGGCCGGACACTTTCATTCGTAAATTACATTTAAAATACAACAATTTTATATAACTCTATTGAATGTAACTATATAATAATGTAATTTTATATGTATTTATGTATGTATGTATATATTCATCGATAACATTAGGTTTAAGACTAAAACAATTAAATCACATTTTCCATACTATATACATATAACAGATATAACTACCGCTGAGATGTTATAATAAAAAAACTTCCTAAGTACTCTGTTACTATATGACTCTAATTGTAAAATCTCTTAAAATATTCATATATGCTGTTTAACATTAACACTTTAATATTGTACACACCTTAGATTTATAATATGACATTTTTTTTTGGTTTTTTTTTAAATATATTTTTTGCGTTTATAATTATCTTATTTTGTTAATCACCCAAGCCGTATACAATACTAAAGACCGAAACAAAGTGTATACATACTTTCACATTAATAAATATGAATAGTAAAATAGAATTTGCTTTTTACACCGAGGAACCATCTTTTGCTCAAGTTCACGCGAATGCGTCGACGGAATACATCGCTCTCGGATACGCCAGAAGTGCCAGATGTAAAAATCGAGCTGCGACCTCCTCCCAACTCCCCTTACATCCTCCAGTACTCAACGTTCACGGAGGAATCTTAAAAATAACTAGTCTTTTCAAAGGCAGACATCGACTTGGGCCTATCTTAACCAGCTCCTAACGCTAAACCAATAATTCCGTACTGCTGACGTATTGAGGGTCAACACGAAAGGAGTACCCGAAATTACTGCGAACCGGCGCGCTCGGAATTGACGCGAATTGAAATGTAAGTTAATGAGCAACATCGAATTGACTGATCCGGTGTGATATATACATGGGTTATATACATTTGGCACGAGGAGGGGCGGCGGGGGCCGGTCACGCGGGGCACAGCGCGCAGTCGGGGCAGGCGGGCGCGCAGGCGGGGCAGGCGGCGCAGGCGGGGGGGCAGGCGGGCGGGCAGGCGGGGCACGCCACGCACACGTAGTAGCCGGGCGGGGGCAGCAGCGGCAGCAGCAGAGGCGCGCGCGCGCACAGCTCGCGGCACGCCAGCGCCTCGATGAGCGCCAGCGTCTGCCGCCGCTCGTGCCCCATCAGGCACACCGTGGACTCGCGCACCACGCTGTGCAGCAGCGTCAGGTACCTGGCGGGTCGCAGAGCAACACTTCAGTCAAAGAGATAAACACCTCCCTTACTAGAACAATTTCTGTTTGTTTCAAAACTAAATAAATAGTTGACTTTGTACCTTTAATTAATTTGCTTTAACTACCATGACAATACTATAATACTAATGTATTGTTTCAATGTTTTTAGCTTGTTATTTAATTTAAGAAAATCACGGGTTTATAAGCGTTAAAGTCATGTGTTGTGTGTGTGTATGTGTACCTGTGCTTTAGCGCCTCCTCTTCTCGGCCCACGAAGTGGTTCCGTAAGTATGCCTCGAGCTTGGCGCGCTGCTGGCCGAGCTCAGGGAAGTCTATGAAGAACCTCGAGCACATGTAGCGCTCGAGCGTCTTGATCTTGTCGGGGCGTGCGGGCCGGTAGCCCTTGGCGAGCAGCGCGCAGTATTTGAGCAGGCCGCCGCCGCGGATCTCCTCTGGCTGCCGCGTCGCAATTAGCTTCTCCGCCAAGTGGTGCAGCGCCTCGCCGAAGTCCCCGAAGACGGACTCGCCCACGACTGTGGGGTAGAAATTCTCGCCGATGGGCAGCTGCGCGCACTCGTGGAAGGCGAGCAGGGAGTCCAGCGCGATCTGGAACGAGTCCACGGAGAACTCGAACTGGCGGCGCATGGTATCCACGAACTTGAGCTCCACGGACTTGTGGCCGCGCGAGTTGCCGAGCGAAATGAGCGACCAGCGGTCCCCGTCGGAGTTGACACGCACCATCTTGGACACGTAGGCCTCCTTGAGGCCGGCAGGCGAGGCGCGGCGGCGCGGGGCCGGCAGCAGGCCGGCCAGGTGGCCCAGCACGGCCGCCTTCACGCGGTCGCAGTGGCGCGCCGACGGCAAGTCGGCCGCGAAGATGAGGTCGATGTCGGAGTAGGGCTGCGGGCGGTCGGCCAGCACGTGGCTGGCGGCGCCCCCGTTGAGGCGCACGGCGCGCACGGCCACGCCCGCGCCGCCCTCGCTGGGGGCCGCCTGCAGGCGCGCGCGCACGCCGGCCACCAGCTCGCGCAGGCGCACGTGCAGCGTGGGGAAGTTGCCGCGCCCGTGGATGGCCACCACCTCGTCCATCACGTCGTTGAGGCGCCGCACCTGCTCGTAGCTGAGCACGGCGTGGCGCTCTCCCCCGCCGCAGCTATCTTCTGAAGAGGTGTAGCTCGACTCGCTCTGTAACAACGAGATATAAACGTGTTATTACATGTACATAACAATTGGTTTAACGATTATATTCGTGGTGTTTACCATATACGTAATAATCATATATATAAATGTTTTTTTTAAACTTGCAATGTCGTTGGTACTAAAAGTGGAAAAACTGGTTTTTAATTCATGATATACACGAGCGACCCTTTTACAGAGTATTTCTATCCAGCTTTTGCCAGCTACTTACGAGTGTTTGACCGTTTGAACCTAAGTACATAGCAATATTTCTAATATATTTAAGTTGCTAGAATTCGTAATTGTCATATTACATTCTATAGTTGACAATGACACTTATACTTCCAGAGAGGCACAATTGAAAATAGTATAGTTTATTTGAGGAAAAGATCATTTTAATATTTAAAATGTTTTGCATATCATAATACAAATAGTATTGACTTTTTATTTAGTTCTTCTTGATTTAATAAAAAAAAATCATACGTATTAAAATAAATAGTTAATTTGCTATTCGTCTATTTCGGAGAAGTGGAAAACGGAGTCTTCACTAGGTTTCCTCAGCTTACTGATATATAAACAATAAAAAAAAGAATGAACTCGCTATATTATTTAACAAAATCATCAACCTCATACATTTTAAGGGAAGTGTTAAACAAATTATAACGCAATTTAGAAAACAGACAGCGGAGACACAAATGAAGAAAATTAAATGTCAACAAAAATTATATATACATATATACTAAGAAATGACGTAATTACATTTGGTAGCCGAATTACCGAATAAAATATTACGCGCGAATCAAGGTCGTTTATATTTAAAAAAACAAGATCGAAATCGGGCGTGTTGTTTGATCGTACACATTCCGAGATAAATGCATTGTGATATTGACCTTCATATTGAGATTGCATACTTGAGTATTTCTTTTTTAGCTTCACGTTGTATCCCGCAAGTGAGGGGGTAGACAGGTGGAATCAATTAGGCAATTAAGACATTCCGTTCCCTTAACTCTGAAATAATGATCTTTAAGCGACGGAACTTGTCCTGTTACCAGAGCGAGGATATGTGTCACCGCCTATTATATGTAGAAATAGAAACACGTAAGTAAGAATATACAAAAAAAGAAAACAATTGTTCAAAGTATAGTTTTTATCTTTTATTTTATTAATTTAATTATGATTTTGTACATTTTATTAAATAAAAAAGTGGTTATAAATTACTTTATTATGTAAATATATGTTATAACAACAACTGTTTTTTTTTATTTTAACTTTATGGATACAGCAGTAGATATCAACTCGTCAATTCATATCAGCTTAAGTCCGCTCATAGCACGATCAGCCAATTAAAGCTAAATAAGCTGCGCTTTGTCTACCAAAACGAAAAAAAACATAATGTAACATTCTCTCAAGTGGAATCGAATTTACAACCGATGCGTTTTAATTCAGACTCTATTGCGCCACGAGGGACTCTAGGAACTCATCGTTCATAATAATGAATGATAAGTTCCTAGAGAACGAGATGAAGAAAGGACGGAATGCAAGATCAGTGTAAATGATAAGATATTAGAACAGGTAAATGAAGTGGTATATTTGGGAAGTATGTTCAGTAGAGATGGAAGATACGAGATGGATGTGGAAAGGCGTATTGCTGCCGGTAACAAGGTTAACGGAGCCTTGGCTGCATTGATGAGACGGCGAAACGTCAGCACAGCTGCGCGTTTGGCCGTACACAATGCAGTTTTGGTACCGACCCTGTTATACGGCAGCGAAACGTGGGTATTACAGGAGAAGAATGAAAGAAAGATGAATGCTGTGGAGATGCGATCTCTTCGAAGGATATGCGGAGTCAGCCTAGCTGATCGAATCCGCAATGAAGAGGTACACAGAATGGCAGGTACCAGCGAGGATGTCACGGTGAGAATGAAGAAGAACGTGCTCAGCTGGTTTGGGCACGTCGAACGAATGAGCGAGGAAAGAATGGCAAAAAAGATTTATGATGGAAAAGTGAGTGGTAAGAGAGGTAGGGGGAGACCTCGGTTGACCTTCGAAAACACAGTATCAAAGATGCTGGAGGAAGGTCACGTAAAAAGCATGAGGATCCCCCGGAGGGCATGTATGAAGAGGTTGATGACAGTGGACGAGGCGAAAGAGGTATGTAGAGACCGTAGCGTTTGGCGCTCCGTTCTCTCTGACTACCCCGCTAGGGATAAAGCCTGAAGTTAAAGTAAAGTAAGTAAGTAAGTAAGTTCCTAGAGGCCGTCGTGATTAATAAATCATCATAGAATAGAAAATAATGAAAAGTGCCGTTCTTTTCTCTATTCCAAAAGAACATCCAGAGATTATTTCTTCGTTCAGTATGGGAATAGTATTAGTTTTATATGTACCTCTATGTATATATACATAGGTGGGCACAGAGGTCAAAATGTTCTAGTAGTATGAATTTATTCAGTTGTTTTCGCTTATTCAGACAATACACGCTAACGGTCCATGGTATATAAGCGTAGTGTCTAATTTATAATTTGGGATGTTATAAGTTATTTTGCCACAGCCCGAAAAAAAATTGCGCACATTTAACATCACTCCATTGTATCATCGAACCCACGACTGTCGTTTGGGCCATAATTTACTACGTAAATCAAAAGTACATTATATTTCAAGGCTTCACCTATAAAGTATATTTACAAATAAAAATTTCAATAACCGTGCGCGTGTCGCTCGAAATGTAAGTAACGTTAAACGTTTCTATTTTACATTGTGACGTAAATAAAAATTTACAATGTCATGAACAGTGCGGCCCCGATCGCTTTTACTTGTATATTTTACCTTGGTTTGCTCGCTATATTATACAATTCACGCTATATCACGCATATAGCTGACAGGCAAAAGGAACTTAGTGTCAAGACACTCTGTTTTCCACGCACCGCCAAATTTTGTGAGTGAGTGTAGAGTGGCGAAACGATGCGCTTTGTTTTGTTACTAGAGCGTGGAAACGAAAATAATTCATTCCACCCAGAAGGATGCGAAGCTACAATGGCCTTACTTTCTATCAGACGCTGTGCCGTTGCACCACGACGTCAATGTAGCTTAGTCATAGCGCAATAGAACATCATCCAATTGTAAACGCGGAGAATGTGGGTTCGATCTCCACTCAGCTAAATGAATTTAATTTCTCCTCTATGCTGAGACATATCGCGGCGTTGAGTTACCGTCTAACTGCTATGTGCGAAATACGACTTAAAGATGAAACACATTAATCATAATATATGTTTTCTTGAGTTGGAATAGAACTTACTATGATTGAATAAAGTCACTTTCCAACTACGGCATCAACTCACATATCAAATTTAAATATTTAAATTTACTTAAAAAGTACCTGCTAATTTCGCTTTCGTTTTCTTTGGCTTTGGAGAGAGTGATTAAATTATGTATAATTAAAGAATAATAGAAACTTCGAATAACATTCATTGTACTAAGGTGTTTTAATTTCTACAAATTCAAAGTAAAATCTAAACGAACCTAGATTGTTTTTTAGCTTCGCACATAGCAGTATTGAGGGAACTTCCAAACCATTAGTGTTAAGACACTGTTCTCATCAATAGATTTCCGTTCTCCATTATCCGTCGAAGTATCGAGGCACTGTGTGCCGATTGGCGGAACTGAACGCCATTTGTTACCAGAGCGAGAAAATAAATAAATAAATAAAATAAATAAATAATAAATCTTACAATTGAGGCCGGTCGTGGCGCAGCGGCACAAAGTGTGACTGTAAACCGACTGGTTGTGGGTTCGATCCCCACTCGAGGAGACGAAATATTTGCTTAAATTTATATTTCTATTTCTTCGCTCTGGTGTCGAGGCAAAGCGCTGCGTTGAGTTCTGCCACTTAACACGCAATGCCTCCGGAATTCGGCAGAAAGTGGGGAACGGAGTGTCTTTCACTACGTTCCCTCTGCCTACCCTGCTGTGTGCGGGATACAGCGAGAAAATGCAAATATTAAATATTTCATTCCCCGAGGTGGAAAAGCACACCCTTCGCCACGCCTGGCCTCAACTGCTTCATAATTAATGTTAATATTTAATGACGCGTATACCAGTCATATAATACAAGAGTAGCTACATTTTAGAATTTTGATTACGGCCATTTAAATCCGGCTGTGAATGACAGTGAAGGTTAGCCCATATCACCTATAAGTTTTTAATTAACTAAATAAAAAAAAGTTTTTCTTTGTTTCTTTTTAAATATACTAGAGGTTGTTTAAGATTAAATATACTGGAATTTACGGTATACTGGAATTTTGTAGGTACTACTGCCTTTTTTTCGGCCTAAACGCCGTTCTCCACTCAGTGGAACTTAAGACATCATACCGATATCATATACACATAGTATACGTAGGTATATATAAATAAGTTAATTTGTAATATTATTTAGACTTTGCATCGGTGATCTATGAACAAATTTGAATAATATAAAATGGTGGCATTTTTAACATTCATAAATTGTAAGAGAAAAATGAATTACCTGAAAAATAAAATGCCTTTTGAAAACCGTCGGAACTCCAAAATGAGACGTCATATATCATAAACATTTTAAATAATATTTAATAATAATTACATACTGGTTTTCGCTCCGAGCGATATAGCCGAGATACTTGTATGTAGGTTACCAAACGACCTTTAATTAAGCGTGTAATTTATGTTTTTAAAGTGGTAGAAATCCATGCAACAAGGCTATTTCGACTGAAGGTATATTATGTTGTTTAATTCTAATAACTATAAATTAAGAAGGTTTAACATTGTTCTGATGTATTTGGAAATTGTACTACAGGTGCTTCTTTAGCTGCACTCAGAGACATTGATTAATGTTTCAGTTTTTTGTAAAAAAAAAATATAAGAACGCAAAAAAAACCCCAACTACATACAAACTTAAAACTAAAATACCAAATAAATAATTTTATTTAAAACAAATAATGGTCTAACAGTGGAAAATTAAAATTTTACAGGACTTCTTATGAATATTTAATTGGTAAAAGTTTTTTTTTCTTGTCTTTAGTGACAGTACTACGAATAATGTGAATCTCTATTATGCGTCGCGCAGTCGATTAAAAAAAACCAGGCATATCAATCGATTTAATGTCATACAAATACTAATTGACTACCATGAGAGTGGATTCTGTAGCTTTTGCCTATTACTTTTTTCCGAAAAATCTAAAATAAAGACCTAAAATATACTGTATTTGATATAAATTATATTCAAGTAGTAATTAAAATGACTAAAATTACAAATCACAAAGAAAACAATGTTAGACTTACGGAAAAATTGAATACACTAAATATAGTTGTGTTGAACACGCACCGGTAATTAATTCGGTTAAGTGACTCGTCTGAGGGATACATGCATGTAAATATGCAGTTATAGAGTTTTTAATCGTATTTGGAAGGCAAGACTATATAAGACTATTTCGACTTAGAATTGGCCTTTACTCCGCGTTAAGTTCCTTTAGTCAATACCCAGAATTCGGTAGAAAGTGAGAATTTAGCTTAATAAGAAGTAATATAATCGCGCATCTCTTATAGGCCAAGAGAAGTCGTGTTATGACACTCTGTTCTCTCCTTTCCACTGTTATAAGACACTTTACCAAAGCGAGAGAAAGGGAAAGAATGTAAAAAAAAATCCCGAGAGGGGATCGAGCCCACAACCATTTTCATAATGGCAATAAACTACAGACCTCGTGGGAATATTACGGAACCGTATCTAAAACGTTATGATTAATTAACACTTTTAAAAAATCGCCGTACATTTCTGACAAGTGCCGACAATTAACGAGCGCCGCTAACGACCGTTACAAGGACTTTTTTTTAATGATCTGAACAGTTCCTAACGAGCAAAGTGCAGACCTGGCACACCTGTCAGGCCGAGGTCCTTTTGAAGAAAAATAGAATTTAGAGTTATTAATGCCGTCGAGGCACAGCGCGTCATAGATATCATATTCAATTTTTACATTCCCTACTCAACACGCAAAGCCTCAAATTTCAACAAAAGAGGATATTATCAATTCGACTACATTTTTTTGTTTGTAACCTCATAATATCTGACTGGGTGAATCGATTATGATGATTTTTTTATTATTATTAGAAAGCTGGGACTTCCAGTGTGGTCCAATTCTAATTTTTACAATGATATCCATGAAAAAATCACATAAATATTTAAAACTTATGTGATTTTGAATTTGCGTGATAAATAGACGAATAACTCAATATCACACCATCCGATTTCGATGATCCTTATTTATTCCTTCAAGGGTAGTCTAATGAAAGTTTAGTTAGGTTCTACAAACGAACCCAACACCCCATTCATAGTCGAAATAATAATAGTTGTTGAGGAACAACTAGATAAAAACTTAAAAGTTAAAATATTCTTGCATTTTTTCTCGTCTCACTGACGTAGAGCTACAAGATTAAACATATGACGCAAGAACAAGATAAGAAGACAAGAATGTGGGCGGAAGTCTTATAAGTATGGTACAACCGCAAGGAGATTTGTTATGACGACTGTCAGTGATGTAAAGAAACACGTGAGTTCATTCAGAAAGAATGGCAGCCTATTTAAATTTATTTTGTATATATGTTACAGAAATGGCAGGTGAAAGAAACATCTTATGAAAAATAAAATGAATCAAATGAGAAATATGTCATTTAGCAAGTAGTTCACAAGTGCTGAGACACTTCATTTTACACTTGCTGTCCAATTCTCGAGACAATACGTGTTGAGTGACGGAACCCAATACCGCGCTGTTTTACTCACCAGCACAAGAAAGGAATGATAATTAATTTTTACCGTCCGGAAATCGAGCCCACGTCCCGTTTAAAATGACTAGTAACTCTAAATAAAAAAAATATAGGTACATGTAGGTACACACCACTAAACATAGGTAGCAATGACACCAACCAGTACCGATCGTGAACTTCTCGCTCGTGTGAATCGTACCGTGCGTACGGAACACTGATTTATTTCCCAACAATGGAGGCTAACGCCCTACCACTATGTTGTAACTTTAATGAAAACGTTTTTTATTGTTTACAACAATGTTTTGTATTACTTAGTTTTTTTATCATGTTCATATATGCCTACATACATATGTTTTCGAGATAGTATTGTATAATACTTCGTTCTCAGAGGAACGACACTTCTCACAATTCTGGAAAATGTATGGTTTTGGTTAATTACCAGAGCGGAGAAAATGAAAATATCGAATCGATCACGTGTGACCGAACACACAAACTGTTGCTTTACTTTACAAGCATGTTCCCGCGCCGCGAGGGGTCCTCATTAAATAGGTATAATTAAAAATATAGAAATAATTATGAATAATAACTGTAATAAGTTATAAGTAATTGTTTAGTCGACTTCTTTATGTAAAAATAATAATGCCACCATTTGAAGCAACAATGACGTAATTGCGTTTTCAAATATTTCAGGAGATGGAATCAAAGTTTTTATCCAAATCTTTCCGCATATTTTTACGTCATTTAGTGCAATTAGGTCATTGTTTCACCAAATTAACAATTAGAAAAAAAAATTCAGGTGAGATACCTTAATAGTTATATATGAACACAAACAAAAGAATTTGTAATTTTACTCGAACTTCAAAAGGTAAAATACTGGTTTTTCCTCTTCATGTGTGTTTTGAGAACATAAATGAAGGAATTTATCAATTACTTGAATTATAAGAGGTAAAATTCCTGTTTTCCGTTTCCATATTATGTATATTGAGGAATCCTCTTTCAGTGCAATTTATGTAAAAGTATTTTTATATTGATTGCTCTTTAATATTGAATTAAATTATGATAATAATAAATGATTAACTGATTTCTAATAAACTTCTTTTAGACAGAGCAATGTAACTACAATTCTATTTGTTATAATTGGAAATAAAATTGGTATATAGTAAAATTTTTACTAAGTGACTATGGTAGCCAACACTACAGATTCAGAAAAGACGCTTCCCTACACAAAGCGATACAAAATGGAGCTATAAATAATATGAGCCTTAAGTCGAGTGGTTTACTGGTAACATCTAAAAAAATCCAGTTTCATCATCAGACCAGCGCAATGATAACATAGTATTCTATTGTCATTAACCCACGCATCATTGACGAGTCCATGATGAAATAATTATTACAAATGGCCCAAATGCAGTTTCGTTGATCTTATTTCGCAGTTACAAGTGAACTCATTAATATAAGTATTATAAAAAATATTATTTTAAACACTTCCTGAACATTCTTGAAAAATATATTATATCTTAAGTTTAACTTAAAATCCTACAATTGTACGAGTACATATGAGCACATAAGTAACGTTTCTTAGGCAATAACTTTGCACCCTAACACTGACGAGTTTAGCAAACTCACAAGAAACTTGCCTAATTCAGGCTTTCCTTATGTGCGCAATTTTTTTTTTTTTGTTTTAAACATTCGCATCTGTCTGTACACAAAGGTTTTGGGTTCGATTCCCTACGTGAATAAATGTAGGTCTGCTCTGTTGAGACAAAGCGAGGCTTTGAGTTCTGCTACTCGATACACAATGTCTTAAATTTCAGTGAAACGAATTTAAGATGAATAAATAAACATATTTCTAATATAAACATTTCCTCAAACGGAACTCGAACCGACGACCACAGCGACAGCTATACTATAGACATATAGGGTATATGTCTGCATAATTATCACTTTTACTTTATTACCCTCTTTCTGTTTAAGTAAAAATAAGGCGAAAGCAAAGATATCCAAAAGGTGATCGATGTAAATGACATTGCAATATCAAACATTATCTACAACACAGGGTTTCTACAAAATTAATAATAGTGTTAAATAAGTATTTACAACACAGAGTATCAGAAATTTTTCTGATACTCTAATCTACACTATAACTAAACTATTTATATATTTAGATATTATATTTAAATAAGAGACTCGGCAGATCTATAGACAATAGACAAACTGAATAAACAGTTTTGTAGCATAATCTACTTGTCATGATATTGTATTGTAATAATAAATAATAAAAAAAACAATGGCGATAATATTACATTACGTATTACCTAACATATAAAAAGTGATATTATTTTTTACATTTTCTATGTATAAACAAATTTAAGTTAAATCTCTAACCTAACCATTTTTCCGTTGTAGCATTCGTCTTATTGAATACGTAGTGTGTAAGTTCGAATCGTTTTAGGAGACATATTAATACAATACAGGACAGACTTTTAAGTTAAGATCAAATACCTCAAATATCGTCATCGTATATATTCAACTCATCTTCAGGTAAAAAATGGAGAACGGAGTGTTTTGATAATAGGTGCTCTTTGACTATCCTTCTATATGTGGGATACAAAGTGAAGTTGAAAATATACGATGACGATTTTTTTCATATTATAAAATTGGTGAATAACTCTTCAAAGTAAAAATTACCTACTGTGGGTAAATCGTGCTAATATGATTTCGATAATAGAAATTATTTTAATAGTTATATCTTGATGATATATGTTATCTATCTCTGTAAGTCGTGATAAGAGCGACTGAAAGACTTTGAGGAAAGCATAACAAGAAAGTGAGTGATAAGATATGATAATAGAGTCAAATTTCAATGCCAAATAAAATATACGCAAAATGAATGATGTTATAAAATTTTTGTAATTTAGATATTATTATTTTTTTATTAACACTCTGAGTGGAACTCACCTTGTTACCAAAGATAGAAAAAAATTAAAATATTTTTAAAAAAATAGCATTCCTGGATCGAACCCACAATCATCGTCTTTACATTCACACGCTAGTGCTGAGCCACAACGGCCTTAAACAACATATTGTATAAAAAATCTAGAAATCAAGGTATTTACGTGCAGAAGGTTAACAAACAAGTTATTACTTTTTAACATAGTTAACGTTACGACTTTACTGAGTAGTATGCTTTTAACCATACACATACAAATAAATAAAATAAAAAGTTTGCGCGGCGTTGAGTTCCGCCATTCAACACGCAATGCTTCCAGAATTCGGCGGAAAGTGGGAAACGGAAATGTTTAAATGGATACGAAGTGCCTTGCCACTAGGTTCCCAGGTCCCCTATGCCTACTCTGATATGTGCGGCATACAGTAAAACTAAAAAAAGTTTTCAATATAAAAGTGGAATAAAAATTTAACATAACCTTTTTCCAGATACTAAGAGTATATTTTTATAACTTATATAAATAAAAAAACAGTCAAGAGAGCGTTAAATACAGGAAACATTAAAGTCGTTTCAGTATTGTTATTATTATCAACATGTAAACAACTGATAGGTATTGTTCAAGTGAATAGATTAACGAACTCGTATAAAAGGAAAAAAAAAACAAATCAACTTGTTATAAATAAAGACAGAATGTCTTAGCACTTAGGTACCGTTTGTAACCCGCACACAGCAGGGTACGCAGAGGGAACCTAGTGTTAAGACACTCCGTTGCCCATTCGCCGTCGAATTTTGGAGACATTGCTTTAGTGGCGGAACTCAACGACACGCTTTTGCCTCGACATCAAAGCAAAGAAATAAAAAATATTTTTTTATTTTCTTGTGTGGGAAAGGAACCCACAATCTGTCGCGTTCACAGTCGTACGCTTAAGCCCCTACACCACGACAGGTGCCAATAAAAACAAATCGATAATAAAATATTGAAGATATTAGGTTAGACAATGTTATCATTATATAAACTAGTTATCTAATATCGGACACGTTGAGAGCAGGCAGGTAAACATCACGACATACATACATACACACACACGTTCTTACATACACACACACACACACACATAAGCGGCAATGTCAGTACGGTCACGATTTTTTGTGGTGGCTCTACAAAACGGTTTTGCGTAACATTGATGTCATTATTTTGTTATACGAACAAAGTATTTTGATTCGATTTATTTGTTCACATTGTGAATTTTCAATAGGTACATCTACATCTATACTGGTATTATGAAGTTGAAGAGTTTGTTTGGTTGAACGCGACAATCTTAGAAACTGCTGGTTTATTGTTTTTAAATAAACGTAGACTATAAATATAAAAAAAAAACGTTACGCTTTTCACTTTCAATTCCAAACTTTAATGTAGGAAATAGCATTTTGATATAACAATTATATAAAAATTATACAAAGTGAATATTACAAAAGTACCATAATAGTCAATTATTGAACATAGAATGGATTTTTTTTACATTATTTAATTATTGTTCGACTAAAATCGACACCAATGCTTGGTGCAAGATGTTGCGGGAAACCGAGCTAGAAGCTATTTGAATGTAAACATTTAAATTTTACTGCTCTAATAAGACAAGACGTGGCGTTGAGTTCCGCTATTTACATGCAATGTATCGAATTTGGGAGGAAAGTGACAAACTCAGTTTTTAAAATAAAACATGAAACTCGTAAAACGTTGCTGTTTAGGTTTTAAGCCTGAAAACAAAATATCCATAAAATAAATACATTACCCTCTTTTACATCGCGCAAACGGTTAAGCAGGCTGAAAGTGGAAAACCGGAGTGTTTTAAACTAGATTTTTTGTTCTGTAAAATATACTTCCATAAAATATTATTATAGAGCGGAAAAAAGAAACTACTAGAATAAATTCAACTTAAACGTACATTAGTAGAATACGTCAAACGATCGTCTTACGCTCAATGCTTCCGAATGTCACTGACAATATGTTCCGATATTTTTTTTCAAATAACTTTCGTTATTTGAAGGACGACCTATATTTTATTATAAATTATAATATTTAAATATATCTTTCATTTCTGTTCTGTTCTTTTATAATACAATATGTAATTAAAATAGACATTTTTTCATCAGGTTCTTTTAAATTCCATTATTTTGCTCCCCAATACACATCCTACGTATAAACTATTTACAAAAAAAAAACAGAATTATAAAAGAATCGCGTGATCATTCAGCGTTAAGTGGCCAAGATAACCCAACATTACTATCTATTATGTAACATTTATGCATCGGATATCCGGAATCGAGGTCGATACTTAGTTACTATAGTTAAAAAGATGCTTTCGATTTCGACATAGCTATTAGTATTCGCTCGTGACCGACGCCGTCTGGAATGCAGACGAGAGGAGGTCAAACCTGCCGTCTGCCATTCATAAGTTACTAAAGTGGGCTACGCTGTTACAATAGCCACTTTGACTTACAGATGTTTGTAAGAAAAATATATGTGGAATTTGTAGCCATCATGGCGTATTAGTGCAGGGTATGGCTGTAATTGCGATGGTTGTGAGTTCGGTCCAAGTCAGTGAAATAATTTATTTCTTATAATAATTTATTTATTAATTTATCTTTTATACTCTGCTTTGGTAAGGCACAGCGCTGCTTATATTCCTTCATTTACAACGTCTAGAATTGGATCACGAATTTAGAAATACCTCAAGTATTCGGCGGAGAATGCCGAACAAAGTGTGTGTCTGGAGTGTCTTAACACTAAGTTCCCAGGTTCCCTCTACCTACCCTGCCATGCCAGGGATACAGCGTGAAGCTAAATAAGAATTTTAAAACTAAACAGACATGGTTAGGAGAAATTATATATACTCACATACATACATAAATTACAAATTGCGTTTCTTTACACGCCAACCCATAACTACTTGAATGTAGTGTAGTATGTACTTTCGTTTTCGTGTACGATAATTAGCATGGGCTCGGCGTGCGCCGCGCGACGGAACGGAACTAGCGGGATTCGGTTGGTGTATGAGCGAGTCTATTTTCACTTTCTTTTTATTGATTGTCAAATATGAGTAGAGAAAATATATTTATTTATGTTATTTGTCTATTTACACTAGTATTTCCATCGATATTTCGTTACAAACGTATAAAAATGCAAATCTGTTATGCAAATTAGTAACTAAACGCAGGTATGTTTATGTTGACAATGAAACTAACATTTCAACAATAGGCATAATCTAATTCATAGAATTTTTGAGGGTACAATTAAGAAACTTAATTCCCAATAAGACATTTCTGTTTCCCACTTCCCGCCGAAGTCACGAGACATTAAGTATTCAGTGGCAAAACTCACCGTCGCGCTTGTTCACGTGCAATTATGTCTCATATAAAAATAAAACAACACTTACAAAGCCTTAACAAGGTTATGTTAATATATTATAGCAGTTTCAGTTCTCACATTAATAAAAACTAAAGCCAAAATTACCATAAATTAAAAAAAAGACACGTGTAAATGTCAATAACCTATGAACTTCGAATAATTCAGCCAGGCGCGATCAAACGACAATATATTATACTAGCGGCCCGCCCGCGGCTTCGCCCGCTTTAACCACAGAATGATTTATTTAAGACACTAAAATTATATTCATGTTTTAATATACCTATAATGTATGTTTGCAACGCACTTAAGATTTCTAATGTAAAAATTATTAAAACCTTAGGTCACATTTTCGTACCTCCCATAAGAGAGAACTGTCAATATATTAATTTTTTAAAACTTTTGACTTAAGGAGTCTTTAGGACCTAAGTTATAGTTATAGCTATAAAGTTATAGTTATATCGATACTTTCAATAAAAGCCTAATTCGTCTGTTCATGGAAGATATATTAGAAAAATTGTTATTACGGACATTTAAAAATGTAATAGAACTTGGTCAGGTTATCTTATCTGTGCGTTCACAATAATCTCAGAAAGGGCTTAACCGATTTCAGTGCAGTTTTGTAATTTGCCTAACTTCCTTTAAATATTTAGTATTAGTTTTATTTTAGTCGGTTCACACAAAATTAAAACCAGATTCACGCTGTATCCAGCGGTAGAGGGAACTTAAGTGTTAAGATACTGCGTATGATATACGACTGATGTGCGAAATGAAAATATGATTAAATTACAATTCAATCCTCCAAGTGGGAATAAAACCCATAACGTCACGTTACAGGCACAATTTTGTGCCCCTACGCCGCGGCAGCCTTTAATATTCATACAGAATGGAAGCGTCAGCGCTCCTTTTACGGGGGCAATATATAGGATAAAATATTTTAAGACCATACCTAAAGAAATTAATCAAGACACCTCAACAGTTTAGACGTAGGATTTCTTTTCATTTCACGATGTTTATTCATACCATACCAATAACGTAAACACAAACTACTACAAAATATTACTACAGGTTAAGCAATTTTGACCTTTGCCGCCAATACCTACGACTCGTATGCGGCGGTTTCCCTTTGATAGACTTATGTCTGTTTGCGTGTTTAATGACAAATAGCGTTTTATTTTAATATCAACGATAATATATAATTCATTTTGTATGAAAAATAACTTTTTCACTTTTAGGATTTTTTTATTGTATTAGGCTTTAATAGAGTGATTAACTATGGTTTCATTTAAAGTGGTGCTGACAAAAATACTATATAATTGAGCATATAAATAATATCTATAGTGATTTTTTAGTGAATACAACCAATAGTTATTACAACACTTGCAAAGAAAGCATATTTCAGACATTTTTTTAATTCTTATACCTTTTGAGAAACTACCAACATTCTTATCGTCAATAAATTATTTTTTTCAAATTAAGAAAAAATTTTTGAACATTTTGAATATTTTGTCTAAATTTTTCGTCATAATGGCGCGAAAATATTCTAAATTAAAAGTTCATAAATGTTGATTAAAAATAATTATACTGTAGGAGAATACCTTTATATGTACTGTTTAAATCTGTTTTTTTATGATATTATGTAGGATAATATAGTCTATAGAGGAATCACATATTCCTCTTCACACTTTTTACTCTTTAACTATAATACGTAAATATATTTTTTAAAGGTTACTCTGTACTAAGATGGCAGCTCTGTTCCCGCATTAACGTCCCTGATATATCGATATAAATAATAGAAATATAAACGCAATTATATTTTCTTCTTTTCATATTTGAAACGTATTAATAAATTTACATACAATTCATTTGTTTTGAATATAACATTAAGATTGATTCATAAAATATATTTGGTACTTCCTTAACATGATTATTGTATTGCTATTTTTTATGTATTTTTTTTATATACAAAGTTTTGATTAAGTTCTCTTGAGTAATATATCTACTGTAAATGAATGTAACGTATCTATGTGCCAATGATTAAAATGTATAGACATCACCACGTGATCCATCTAAACACAATATAAACTTTTATAAACTATAGAAACCAGCTCGCGGCTTAACCCTCTTAAATTTGGGAATTATTTATTTGTTTCGATACAGGGACTTGAAAGCTTGTATGATTTTTTTTTAAAACAGCACCGATTTTTATAAAATTTGAAAGTCAGACTCTTTAAAATATTTCATTGAACACGTGTTTCATGGTGTTTAGAATTCATCCCCTAAGGGTTCAAATACGGGGTTGAAAGTTTATATGGAAAAATCTTTAAATCGCCACCGATTTTTATAAAAAAATAAATTGAGACTGTTAAAAATATTATATTGAATACGCGTTTCGTGTTTTTTTTAGAATTCACCCCTAAGGGTGCTAATAAGCAGGCGAAGTTGCGCGCGACCGCTAGTTTTTATAATTCTATTAGAATTATAAAAACTGCCAACATTTTTATGGTGAATGAAATATTTTATCAAATATTGTCTATATTTAAAGCTTCACGCTGTATCCCGCACACTGCAGGGTAAGCAGAGGGAACGTAGTGAAAGACACTCCGTTCCCCACTTTCTGCCGAATTGCGGAGGCATTGCGTGTATATTTTCCACCTGAAAAACACTAAAGGGGAAAAAATATAAATATATATAAAAATATTGATACCACATTAGTATCAATACTTTATGCTGGTAATAATCATCGAAAAAGATTATATACAACCTTTGTATGCAAAGTTTAAAGCCAAAAAGTTTAAAGTGTTTTACCCGTTAATCGTGTAATTGTAAAAGAATTTTCCATATCGGGTCTATTCAATTCAAACAATTTTGCCGTGTGATCCCGGCCTAGAATAGGATCATCCTGGTACTGGTTGTGTCGTAAGAGGCGATTAAAGTACGTGTGGTAGAGTCACGTTACCAGCAATGGCAACACGCATGGGCAGACTCGACCGGATCATTACCACCCCCGGCATTTAAAACCGGCGTGAAGTAGTGGCTTTATGCCACTGCGTATCACATCCGGTAATGCCGGGCCCCGGCGCCCAATCCACCTTAAAGGCGGGCAACGCACCTGTAACGTCTCTGGTGTTGCACGGGGCCGCGGGCGGCGGTAGTCACTTACCATCAGGTGACCCAAACGCTCGTATGCCTTGTCCTTTCCATAAAAAAAAATCTAATGGATTATCTTAATACTTTAAGTGATATGGATGCACCTCCCCCTCACCCCCGCTGGGTTACTCGCCACGGTGCGCGAGGCCACACGGCACACACTCCGCATTTTTTATTATTACATGATTTTCTTTAGATTTATATTTTTAAATTCGTTATATCTTTTGAATGGGATGTCCGATCTTATTAATTTAAAAAGTATTTTACAGGTATTGAAATTATCTTTCATAAAATATCATTTAATAGGATAAGGATTGATGCAGAGGTATGAATAATATGGTTTGATTATTATCGGCACTTTTGTTAACGTATAAAATATAAAAAAATAGTTATATTGTCGTAACTACAGTAGTTGAGCATATGCTATCGCGGACTTTTTTATAGATATTGATGCGTTCTATAATACTGTAGAACATTGTTTTGTTATATCATCAATAGTTTTCGCAGCGCACGCGATGATAGAATTGCTAAGATCAATTTCTTCACACATTGGTTTACATTATTGCATTTTTATTAGGGATCTCTATTTTTTTTGAAAATGTAATATAGCCTATGCTGGTCAGTGAAGATGCAGCTTTCTAATAGTGAAAAAAATATTGAAATTGGTCCAGTAGTTTTTGTGTGAAAACTCTACAAACATACACACATACATACATACAAAAATACAAATCTTACCTCTTTATAATATTAGTATAGATAAATAAATTATAGATACCACATTAGTATCAATACACTATGCTGGTAACAATAATTAAAAAAAATTATATACTACTTACGGGATAACTTTGTATGCAAAGTTTAAAACTATTAATTATATACATACATATACATATCTAATAAATATATATATAGGCATCTAAAATATAAATATATATATTAGATATTTATGTCTTCTATAAAATTGCAGTACATCACTTTGCGCTATTGTCAATAATTTCAACAACGTACGCGATATAAGGTTTTTTGGTAATTTTTTACACGTTAATCGTGTAATTGTAAAAGAATTTTCCTTATCGGGTCTATTTAATTCAAACAATTTTGCCGTGGGATCCCGGTCTAGTAAAGAATCATCCTAGTGCTGGTGGTGTCGTAAGAGGCGACTGGGCAGATTCCACTGGATCATTACCACCCCCGGCATTAAAAACCGGCGTGAAGTAGTGGCTTTATGCCACTGCGTTTCGCATCAGGTAATGCCGGGCTCCGGAGTCCAACCCACCTTAAAGGCGGGCGACGAACCTGTAACTCCTCTGGTGTTGCACGGGGCCGCGGGCGGCGGTAGTCATTTACCATCAGGTGATCCAAACGCTCGTTTGCCTTGTCCTTTCCATAAAAAAAAACAAAAAATCTAATGGACTGTCTTAATAATTTAAGTGGTATCGATACAAATCCCCCCCACCCCCGCAGAGTTACTCGCCACGGTGCGCGAGGTCACACGGCACACACTACGCATTTTATATTATTACATGATTTTCTTTAGATTTATATTTTTAAATTCGTTATATCTTTCGAATGGGATGTCCGATCTTATTAATTTAAAAAGTATTTTACAGGTATTGAAATTATCTTTCATAAAATATCATTTCATGGTATAAGGATTGATGCAGAGGTATGAACAATATGGTTTGATTATTGTCGGCACTTTTGTTAACGTATAAAATATAAAAAAATGATTATATTGTCATAACTACAGTAGTTAGACATATGCTATCGCGGACTTTTTTATAGATATTAAAGTGCTTTATAATACTGTAGAACATTGTTTTGTTATTTCATCAATAGTTTTCGCAGCGCACGCGATGATAGAATTATTAAGATCAATTTCTTCACACCTTGGTTTACATTATTGCATTTCTATTAAGGATCTCTATTTTTTTGGAAATGTAATATAGCCTATGCTGGTCAGTAAAGATGCAGCTTTCCAATAGTGAAAAAATTATTTAAATCGACCCGGTAGTTTTTGTGTGAAAACTCTACAAACATACACACATACATACATACATACATACAAACATACAAAAATACAAATCTTACCTCTTTATAATATTAGTATAGACAGATAATAAAATTAAATGATTAAACAGATATAAAATACAACAGTTTTTTTTTTTCACTTATACATGAGCTTTAAAAAATATTTAAATAATACAAACGTTTCTTTCGGACGTTACATCATTTTATTTGCATATAAAATTTTATGTAATTTTTCGTCATTCGAATTTGAATCGTATCTACTGATTAGTATTCGACAGTAATATCGAAATTTGTATACCTACTAGCCTCTTTACTACACCGATGTTAGGGACAACATTTTTTAATGTAAAAAAAAAATTATAACAAAATAAATTTAAGGTAGTATCAAATTTAGCATAGCAAGGACAAATGAAGGATATACATTTTTAATATAGTACTGAACTTTTTGACACGTATTAAAAACCGAATGTACCAATTTGAATAAAACTTTCACTTTTAATCGCATTACTAAATATTGTTATCTATTAGCAATTATTTATTATTTATCATTATCGACACTACGTGACAATAAGTAAATATCTAAACAATTAAAAGGTAGATTAACATAAATATTTAGTTCAAGTTCATTTCGTTTAATAATGCTTGTTGCTACGAAATGCCCTTACACTATCAAATCAAGGGTTCCGTCGAGGAAAATCGCAGCGCGCGGGCCGCATACTAACAGCGTCCTAGGCGTCGCCGTGAGGCAACGGCTGGCAGACCAAGCTGTAGGTAAATCTCTTGGACGTTTCAAGTATAAATCGTGCTAGGTTATATTTTACGAAACACTTTATCTATGTGTATGATCTACAATTAAGTAGCCAGGTAGGCATAGGGAACCTGGGAATCTAATGTTATGACACTCCGTTGACATTAAGCCATTTCCCTGAATTCTGGAGGCATTGCATATTTTTTTTTTATATATTTAGATCTTTGAGTAAATGTATTTTTATCGTGGTATACATTACTAGTTGCAGACACTCCGTTCTCTCAAATTTTCGAAACATCTCGTGCTATATATAACGGACCTGAAAATAAAAATAATTCTTTCTTTAGTGTGGGAATCGAACCCACAGGCATGTTACGACGGCGTCAACACAACAAAGAATAAACTGGACCAATTATCTAGTTCTTAACATCCATCCACTACGCAGTTAGCCTAGGTATGACGAATTATTCATTTCAGATACATTTATTTTTTCATACCTTCTCGTATTCTATTTAAAATTAGTTCCCAATTTACAATAGCTTAATAGGAACGAAATCACCTTGGAATTTTTAAGACCGGAAAAATGTTACAGCCAATTAGTTACAAAGCAAGTGAATAATAACTAGATACATGTAAATAAATAATAATAAATACCATTATCTATACTATCTATACCAATATTGTAAAGCTAGAATTTGTTTAGTTTAGTGTTAGTTATTGGTGAAAAAATCTGTTTGTATTGGATAGTGTATTCATAGAGAAAAGTTACATTACTAATACAAAAAAAAAATGTCCAATCTTTTATCCATTGCACTGAGGTTTAGCGCCTTCCACTTCAGCTCAATTTCGCGACAAGCTGAGTGCGGAACCCAACGCCGCGCACAGCAGGTTGCAATTATTTTTTATTAAATACAATAGCCACTTAGGTAACGAATGCACATAAAGTAATATATTTTTATTACCTTGACCACGAGATATAATCGACCCACATTCCAAGCGCACAGTACTTAATAGAAAACGCTACATTTTTCTTTAAATAATAGCTTATCTAAACAACCTGCGTTAGAAGGTCGAATTAAGCTGCGATAACGACTATATATAGATTTTTTTTTTTAAATATTAAAATTGCAATAATTGTAAAAAGTATGAAGGTTGTATGTTATATATGCTCATAAATATTAGATAATTCGAAATTTTATTTTTTTAGCAATAAAAAGTAAAAAGGATAGGAAGAATAAATATATCTTCAATTTTTTCATTAAATTTATTTAAAATTTATGTTACCAAGTAATGATAGGTATAATAAGTATATTTTTCTATATATTGATAGGTATAATAAGTATATTTTTCTATAATAACATTATTTCGATTACATTTTGTCTCAATTTCTTCTAAAACTAATACAGTATAGCAATATAGATCCAAAACTATTTGAATATACGCCTTTAACTTTGTGTACACTGAAGCGTGTAACGTTTGAATTTTTTTTTCATGCCTGTAGTAATTTTTAAAAATGCTGCCTTATTGCGTCCCTACATAACTTAGCCTACCTAAACTCACTAACTAGTAATTCCAATTGTTTGTTATCTGTCAATCACTAAGAAGAATTTTATATTTGTAGATAACGAGATCACTTTCCGCCGAATTCGGAAGGAGCTTAACGCCGCGCTTTGCCTCGTTACCAGAGCGAGGAAATAAAAATGCTACCACAGGTATCACTCGTATTTATTAATATGTTCTAAATATAAACATAATAATAAACAATATAAAATATATTAATAATTACAAAAACAAATATCTCAATCATACGACTTGTATTACAAATGCATCCTGTATATTAGAAAACTTCACTTGCCATCAAGGATGTCTCGATCACGACGAACCGAGACTCGTAATTTCGTCTCCACCTTAAATATAGCCAAGTAAAGGTCAACTTTGTTGTTATTTTTTGCCATTCTCTGTTATTTAAATGGATTTTATGAAATTTAGTATTATTTGAAACGAATATTATATTAAATAATAAAAAAAAAAGAAATAATATACTCGTATTGTGAGCAAACTCTACACGAATTAGTTAGAAAAGAGAAAAGGGGGTAGATATTGGGTAAAAGACTACAATAGCAATGGAATTGAGTCAATCGAGGCAGTTGCTTGTAGGCAACGGCCCTTTTTGGTAGGAACGCAGCTGAAATATTGTTGTTGAGTGATAACATATCACTTCTCGCAATTACGTAGAACCTCTTTCCGAATTATTTAGAAGCATATAGACGCTTTCGATTTTTAACAGTACATTTTTATAACAAACTATTTATTATTTATACATCGATACAAATAAGTATGAATGTATAATCGATACAAAACGTTGTTTTTGAAATCATATTCAACACGTATAAATAAGTACGATCAAGAAAATAAATACATATTGACAAAAAATATTATTGCACAATAATATGCAAATGCTTGATAATATTTAATATGCAGATACTTGTAACATCGCATATAACATAATGTTTACAAAACAACATTATATTTAGATAGTGTATGCTATAAATATGAACTAATGAAAGTACGCAATTACCCTTCACCCAGATTTTCATTTTCGTTATCATGAAGCCTGAATTTGTTATCTTTGTTATTTTCTTGCAAACACTACCCAATACAAAAAAAATCCTTAATTATGACCATTAGTTCCCGAGATTAGCGCGTTTAACAAAACTAAAATCAAACTTAACCTTATATTGTATCTATGGCTCTAAACAACATTATAAATATTAATATAGAAGTAAAGATACCTCATAAGTTCACAATAGTTATAGTCAATACCAAAATAAGGCATAATCTGTATAGAAAACGTCTATGCAAGAGAATGAATAATTTAAGAATACATTAATATAAAGAATCCTTCATCCAACACGAGAATAACGCGTGCTATCATCCAAGTCTGGCGAAAACATTGCGTGAGCTACTTGAATGGTATTCACTTAAAATTCACACACCACTTGAAAATCATTGTGTTTTAGTTTAGATTTGTTATAAAATTTGCGTTATATTGATTGATCTTTAGTTATTTTTTTATTACATTTTGTGACGTAAATAAATAAAGTGAGAAATATGGTTAATGGAATGTCGATTTAAACACATAATAACTAGTTTCCCAGACAGCTAGGTATTTTATCGGTGGCCATATTAGATTATGGTGTATATCAGCCACGACAAACAATAACATTATTTGTACTTGTATCAACAAAGTTATGAAGCAAAAAGCATGTATTTAGCGTTTCTTAGAAAAAAAAAACGATATTTATTTTAAGTAAAGTGACAACCCTGATCGAAATATATAAAACAGAATGTGGAATTGACTTGACGTTAGTCAAGTAAAAGAAAAACAACATTGAAATGATTATAAATTTTGTTGGAAATATTTGTAAGCGGTTGTTAAGAAAAAAATATAGTTTTTTTTTGGTTTTGTTTTATATCTGTTGATTTAGCCTCTATCAAATACTTAGAAGCTTTTTTTTAAAAAGAAATATTTTATTTTCGTCGATTACGGAATGATACTGAGTCACGCTGTATCCCGCACACAGCAGGGTAGGCAGAGGGAACCTAGTGTTAAGACACTCCATTCCTCCACTTTCTGCCGAATTCTGGAGGCGTTGCGTGTTGAGTGGCAGAACTCAACGCCGCGCTTAGCCTCGAAACCAGAGCGAAGAAATGGAAATATAAATTTAAGTAAATATTTAATCTCCTCGAGTGGGGATCGAACCCACAAACAGTCAGTTTTACAGTCACACTTCGTGCCACTGCGCCACGACTGGCCTCAATACTGAGTCAATTTTAATTAATTACGATTTGTAGCGGTTGTGGATTCTATCACCACTCGGGGATGATTATAATTAAATTACTTTTATTTCCCTTTATGGCAGACAAAATGCGACGTTGAATTGTATTGTTAAATGACACTCAAAAAGGAATTTCTCGTAAATTAATAGAAACACCTGGGACCCACTTATAAAATCTTTGAAGCCTCAAACCAACCATACCAGAGGACAAGATACTGTTAGCTCATTCTGCAAAAATCCAGGGCAGTACGCGAGGAAATTAAGACATCGTTGGCGGTAGTTTGATATAATAATTATGTCAACTGACAGACGAATGCCACCTCGGTCTACCCGTGACCACGGACTACTGCAAAGTGTTCGAAACGTCGGGTTTCCAAAAATGTATAAAATTACAAAATATACGCGAATAATCCGGTTAAAATAGTTTCATTTAAAAAGAAGTCCATTTTGATTTGCACCGTATGCTTGAACACAAGGCTTCCTGTCCTCTGCGAGAAAATATTGAATGTAATAGAATATATTTTTTTTTAATTTTAATTAAGAACCAAAATAAATACACCAAGAACTATTATTATCAGTGCCAGATTGTATGAATTATATTTTATTTATATATCGACGTATGCATTTTTAATTTAATCGCACCTAACAAACTTCTAGAACTTGTTTATTCCGCGTCATTTACAACTACCTGCCTGGTTATTAACTTGTTTGTTTAACTAACGTGACGCGAACGTGATAACCACTTCGTATTGTTTACACTTGGACCTTTTTAAAACAGCATTAAATAAAAAAAAATAACATTAAATTGAATAATATATTTTTTAATATAAATATATTTTTTTCTATAACAAATTGATTAGACGATATCATACGAAGGCTCACACGTATTGCTTTTGCAAACAACTGATAAGGGCACCGCATCCGTCGAAATTTCACCGTTAGAAATTGTTCTACATACCTACCGATTACATTAATGTAAACGGGTTACCATTAGGTAACCCGTTTACATTAAGATACTTTATAATTAATGAAAATACTAAATAACTACTGAGAAAGTTAAATCAAATCAGAGATAGGGTAGGCAGAGGGAGGGCCTAGTTTTAAAACACTCCGTTCCCAACTTTCCGCCGAATTCCAGGGCATTGCGTGTTAAGTGGCGGAACTGAACACCGCGGTTTGTATCATTAGATCGAGGAAATGAAAATAACTCAGTCTCTGAAATGGAATCAAACCCACGTTGCGGTTACAGTCAACTCAAACGCTGTGTCGGTGTGTCACGAAGTCTCGAAGTTAAAAAACTAAGCTAGGCTTGATACCTATAAATCACTTTTACATACATTTAGGTATTATTTTTTATTTTAAATATAACAAATACAACTAAATCATAAAATTTTTGTGAAACAATCGCAATTTGACCTTCGACTGCCATTTTCGGATATCACTTCATTATTTTAATTACGTAGACATTGTTACAAAAGTATGTTATAAAAAATAATATCACACTTTTATAATTAACAGACAATAAAAAAAAATTGCGTAAATTTTTTTTTTTGTTTCAATGATGAAAAAAAATTGTTAAGCGTCTGAATTTAGTTTTCCATTAACACATAAATATCGACATGGAAATTGAATTAGTAACCACTCGTTAAAATCATAAATTAGTCCTGTTTGTTAAAGGAAATATTATTTTTTACGTATAACGCGGGCCGCATAGACAATTCTATGATAAATGGACCGAAACGAGTCACATATTGAATACATATTGAATTATGTAGGTACACCATGTAGTTTAATAGTACAACAAAATAATTTTGTATCAAAAACCCGACTTCAAACAGTAAACTAAAAAGTTGAATTATTCGTCCATTTGTCGCGCACATACTTAATGCAAATTTAAAATTTATATAATTTAACCACACAGGAAGCAGTACCAGCTTTTACATTATATAATAATAATCTAAATCAGTCTAGTCGAAATTTTGGAGGTAACAGACAAAAAAATCGATTTTTCGAAAGAAGCTTTTTATTTTTTAAATACTGCCAAGAATTGACAGTAATTTATTGTGATAGTGGCAATTAAGCTGTATATACATATAACTTGTGAAACTAAATACTTTTCTAAATTATTACGTAGCAAAATCGTATAAAGCTTATCAGTTAACAATCGTGTATTAATAGCAAGTTATCACCAACACTCACTTTTAATAGAATGAAAAAAATATACGTATAAGATTCTAATTTGATAACGCCATTTGACAAAAGATAGTCGACACGACGAAAGTAAAGGAAAAATCATAAATTTTCATACGACGCAAGTATGATAATGAAGAACGTATTTAACTAATAATATTATATTATATTTTTATTCTAGTAAATATTTTATTTTACACAGTCGTGAGTGAGTGAACTTACATAGAATATTTACAATTACAATATCCCGTGACGATTCCTCCCACATACTCCAAACTCTAATTAAAGAATATGGGTAGGTACCCAACATATTTCTCTAAAGCTGGACACCGGCCATTCTGACATCACATGATATGATTTCGACTTACCTTCATGTCGTCGAGCATATCGCAGGCCGAAATGAGGGAGGCGGTGTCCGGAGTCACTTTGATGACGCCCATCGTGGGAGTTGACACGGAGGACCGAGTGGACCGTTTACGTGACAATAACTCCAACAGTTCAAGACAATGTTACAATTATTCAGTTGTAGCGAGTGACGCGTGGTTTGTTTTTAGGACAACGCGCGACACGTACTCACGCAGTGACCGAGCCGCGCGGACTGACGCCAAATTCTGCAACTTCGCGGGCCGAGTGAAAGGGTCGTGACGTCACGCACCCCCCTCTCTCCACAACCTGTTGCTATATCTTCTGTCTCCTTCTCCCCCACGCTCCTCCGATATACCTGCCCTTGTCGTAAATGACAGTTGCGTACGTTGTGAGTACGTTAATTATTTATCGTTGTATAAATTTTAGCGCATTTTTTTTTGTAACGGCTGAAGGTCACGAAGCAAAAGTAAATGCTGTAGACTGCTTAATAACTCTAAAATTATTACTAATTGCGGTGAACGTCGATGATAGGTATGATTATAGATTTAATATAAAAGAGATATTAAAACTCATTTCAAAATAGGCCGTCGTGGCGCAGTAGCACAATAATGTGACTGTAAGCGCCACAGTTGTTAGTTCGATACCCACTCAACACGCAATGCTTTGAGATTTCGGCGGAAAGTGAAGAATGGAGTGTCTTAACATTAATTACTTTCTGCCTTCCCTGCTACATGCGGGATATAGCGTGAAGCTGTAAAAACATTTTAAACTTTCATATTCCGGAATTCGCAAATTATTATATATTTAAAATGCAATTATAATTGTAATACTAGTATATGCATATATTCCACGATAACTACTATGAGAGACAAAAATTTAAATTATTAAACAGATATATATTGTATTTTTTATATATTATAATTATTATATATTGTTATACAGCAATTGTTGCTTTATAACAATAATTACAACATAAAAATACATAAAAGAAAAAACGAGCAATAAAATATAATAAACACTTCAACAACAATATAAATATAGCTAGATATCAGCATAATACTTTATTAATAAGAACATCAAATAATTTCATTTAGTTCTTTCAATACAACAGTATTGTTACAGTTGTATTACAAAAGGTTTAAATGATGAAGAAATTTCATTATTTTTTTTAAAGACGTAAAGAATAAACAATGAGAATTGTGAACAACGTGTTTAATTTGATTTTAAAACGACGTTACTGTGTATTGTATTGAAATTAAGACAAATTCAAAGAAATATCTGCATATTTAATACTACATTATACTTTATAACTATGGATTATTGACCAGTCGTGGCGCAGGGGCACACATGTGTGACTGCAAACGCGGTAGATTGTGGGTTCATTCCCATTCGAGTAAATGAAATATTTGATATTTTCATTTTCTCGCTCTGGTGTTGAGGTAAAGTGCGGCGTGTGAGTTCCAACCACTATATATATATATATATATATATATATATTCATTTTCTCGCTCTGGTGTTGAGGTAAAGTGCGGCGTGTGAGTTCCAACCACTATATATATATATATATATATATATATATATATATATATATATATATATATATATATATATATATATATATATATATATATATATATATATATATATAAAGTGACTCACATGTCCGGAGATCAACGTATAGCCTAAACCGTTGAACTTTATAGTTTTGCTATTAGGTTTTCTAATTGAATATAACATCAGAAGAGAGACTATCAAAGGCATTGAAAAATCATCTCAAATTTGTATGAAATACTAGCCATCCAACCGCGGCGGTTATACTTTTAATACTTCTAAAATATACATAGTAAAAACAACTTTGGTTATAAATCCCAATTGACGTTCAAGTGAGACTGTTATTATGAACGTCCTTCACCTTTCATCATGTACTCTAACTTTTAGCTTACACAACACTAATCGTCACAGTCTAATTTAGTCGAGGGTCGTGGATTCGAAGCCAGTCAAATTGATAAAATAACGCAATTATACCTAAGCGTTTTGAAATATTCACTATCACTATTTTACAATTAAAACCAGAAGTTTGAACTTCAATAAAACATGTTTTACAAAACGTGTTGAGATTACACTGGTATAGGTATAAATGAACCTGACTTTTACACGTAATCGACGTTATTGTTTTAAAAGTCAATATTATTTACGTGTGGATGACATTTGAGAGTTTATTTTTGTTAAATAATTATATCAATGATTGATGGGCGCCACTTTCCGACGCCAAGAATACGGTTGTTACGTAAGTCATGTACCAGAATATTAGTGTTCATTACGTAGTATCGTATACAAATTGTACAATTCTTTAAATTCTTACCTAAACGCAGCATACATAATATGTAAGTATGAGCGAGGAACATAATCCCCGTAAATGAGGAGCCTTTGCTGTAGGTATCTATATAAAAAAAATGAAATTTAATTTTACTCTAAAAGTTCTTAAAGCAGCTTGTTTTGTTGTTTTTTATACAAAATTATATACATTAGTTACAGTGACAGTACAAAAGTACTGATGAAAGTACTGAAAAAAGTAAGATAATTATTTTTAAAAAATTGGAATAAAGAAATGGATATGTAGCGTTATTCATCTAATTTAAAAATAATAACATTATCGTCATTTTTAAAAACACATATTCAGCATATTGATCGTACTACAATGTGTAGTAACCATAAAAATCTCATAAGGAAACAATTAAAGATTTATAAGTATTAAGTATATTTGTCTTCGTTATTAATAATTATACTAAAAATGAAAATATGAACACAGTAGACTTACTTTATTGAAATAAAATTTAAAAAATTTATTCGCTACATTTTTTCATTTTATAATATGTTTTTTAGCTTCAATGAAAACATTAAAATTAAAATATTTATATTTAAAATATTTATTTAGAAAACGTATAAAAATTTGAGCATAGCTGGACTTTTATACGTTTTCTAAATAAGTATTTTCTTTCCTGTGTAAGTGTGGAATGACACTTTAAAAAATGTTAGAAAACATTAAATATTTTATTTCCACAAGTGGGAATCGAACCCGCAATCGTCGCGCTTGCGATCGCACGCCTTTGCCATGAACTATACTAAACTGTCACCTGTCAAATTCAATATTTAAAAGGAAGAGTTAAGTTAGGATGTGGCTGAATAGTATACAACCTTGGCCCGCGATAAAACGAAAGTACACTGGATTAAAAAGTAGGTCACTGTTGAGTCAAGGTGAGGTGTGTGCTGCGTGACTTATTAATGTTTTTGTTTTGATTTTGTTTATTAAATTGACTCTAATTGTAAGTCAAAGTAAACATTTTATAAATGTTACGCTTATGAAACTATATGTTTTGGCTTTTAGGGATCCTTACTCAAATCAAAAAAAAAACGGAACCCCGGAACATATAAAACTTATTAGAACCTTATAATTGCAGTTCATTTCATACACCATGAGTACATACGCCCATTTAAAAAATGAATACACTATGGTGTTAGGTAACATATAACTAAATAGAAATCGAACTGGTTACCATTTTTTTCATCTTCGCGCTTTATCCCACATATCGCAGGGTTAGAAGAGAGTGTGTAGACACTTCGATTTACTCCCGCATGTGAGTTGTTGTTTCTTGAGTGATGGAGTTCTAATCTTGATAAGACGAGAAAATGAAAATCATAGAAATAAAAAAAAAAATACTTATAGTGTAGGAATCGAATCCAAGACAACCGCGTTAGAATGTCGTATAATTTAATTGTTGTTTCTTTTCTGTATTATCTATTTGTATTTTTTTCTCGCTATATAAAACTAAGTTCGAATACTTCACTACGCTAAATCCTGTACACGTGGAACGGTTTAATGGATCACGTCTATCCCGACGTATTTCGCCTCATTTTTTATTCCTTTAGAACACCTAAATACCTTCTAATGGTTGTTAGTAGATTAATATTAATTTACCGACTATTAGTACCTTCTAATAGTTGGTAAATTAATATTAATCTACAATCTTTGATATCTGTAATCTGTATTTGTAATCTGTAATTAATATTGTAAAGCTGAAGATTTTGTTTGGCTGTGCGCGTTAATCTCAGGAACTACTAGTTCAAATTGATGATAATTATTTTTGTGTTGTATAGTGACATTATTCATGGAACGCTAGAGGCTATATTACAGCAGGCTAATCGTTTAGTGTAAACTTCTCATTGTACTGGAATGAAAGTACTTAAGTTTTGTTAAGATCAGGGCAATCTTTAAATCTTTCGGATTATTTATTTTGGGTTCATGCTGTATCACGCCTATAGCAGTCTAGGCAGAGGGAACCTAGTATTAAGATACTACGTTCCCCATTTACCGTCATGAGGCATTGCGTGTTGAGTGAAGTAATTTAATGTGGCACTTTTTCATTTTAGTCGATTCAACTAACCAAAAGGTAAATATTAAACAATAATAACTAATTTCCAAGAGAGTGAACCGAACCCGCAACCATCGCGTCACAGGCTTGTGCCATTGCGCGACGACGGCTTCAGAATAATTTGTCTATTAAATTAAATACTATGGTATTCAATTTACTATGGTATTTATTTGAAGTTCAATAATATTCTAACCTTTAAAGTGTGATGAGTGTCACAGTCGTTATATTTGTGATATATTTCGTCATGCACAAGAATTCTATATATTTCACAATTTAACGAGTAAGGATATGACATGACAATGAGCGATAGTAGCTACTTCTATCATATTACGCCGCTGTGGCGCAGTTGGTACGACCGAACATAGTAATTAATAATTTAGCTCTCTTCGCATTAAATAGAGACAAGAGAGAGAGATAGATGGAAAGAGAGAGAGAGCGATAGATAGACAGATGGACAGAGAGAGAGAGAGAGAGAGAGGAAAATATACAATACGAGAATGGCCAATTTGTACCCTGTATTCGTATTCGTGTCATGCCGATAACTACAGGAGGCTTAGTCATAAAATTAATTACTTGATTGGTTTAACATACACTTCAATTGACTACTTTAAAAAGAATTTTCAAATCACTGATTGACTAACAAAATAATTATTTTTAGAAAAATATTAAGCAAAAATGTAAATTTTTGGCTAGTGTCCATGTATCCGGTTGCAGGTTGTATAGAGTACGATTCAAGGAGAGAACACTCGTAAACTACGCGGTGCACTATATTATTTATTTTATAGCCTATTATTTATTTAATGTGCTGATGCATTACCGACGTTGACACCAGGTAGTAAGGTTCAAAATCCATCCACCATAGGGATCCATAGAAAGTTGATGTTTTATAGCGATTTGATCTTTGCTTTAATGACATAAGACATGTTATACGATAGACGTACGTACTCGTACATACAAGTCGCACAACGTCCTTGGCAGGGCCGGATTGTTATTGTAACGCCAATACGATGTGGCTTTTCAACGAAAGCTTGGACTTTTGTAAACGGATCTAATTATTGAATAATGGAAATAAAGATAGAGCAAATGTTTCCTTGATTTTTTTGTTTTTTTTTTATTTTTGGAAGAGATAAAACTAATGTCTCACTTTATTTACTGTCACGCTTTGTCCCGCTATATGGAGGGAGTAGGAGGGAACCTACCTGTTTCCAAATTTTCGTCCAGTTTCCGAGACATTGTGTGTTACTTGTGTAGTGGCACACCTCGATGTTGCGGTTCGTCTTTGTTTCTACAAGCCTACATAGTTATAGCAAAACTTACAATATCAAACTAAATTTTAGCATATTAAAGGGTATGATATTGACAGTATCGGACACTGATACGCCATTGCTGGCGTTTCAACGAAAGCTTGGACGACGTTTTGTTCAATGATCTGATTGTTGAATTTTAATGTATTTTTTACTTTTTACACTTTATGGTGGACCCTCGCCCACGAACCCTCTGTATTACTAGTATTTATTCGAATTTTTGTTTCTGGTACCAACTCTTTCCTTTCTTATCGATTTGGTTGTTTGCCTGTTAGTTTCGTGGTTAGATATCAATTGTTGGTAGATTGTGGGTTTGTCCCAAAGATATTATGAAATAAAAATATTGAATAGCACTTGGCTACGCGTCTGTAAAGTATCACTTAAACCCGAACTCCACCAAAGCGGAGAGATATTTCTATGTTAATAAATAGAATTACGTTATTCACACATTCTCGTGGTGGAGTTCGGACCTTGCTGTATATGAGAAATATACATATGGACAATTTTTTTTAATCAAAGCACTATTCATTATACTAGTTCTATTTATACATTAATACGCAAAAACCTGTACTAATCTGATATATTCGAGTGCAAAATGTATATTAATTATAAATTTAATCAGCTTATATATTTGAGTATTAGAAATAATCTCTTAATCTTTGAAATTATCATATCATACATCGTGGTGTATTACAGACTGGATAATATTGTCATGTATATTTGTAATTAATAAAAACATTCAGCTGATGCCAATCAAGGCGCAGGGGCACAAGTGTGTGTGACTGTAAACGCAACAGGTTGTGGGCTCGATCCCCACTCGAAGAAATGAAATTATTTATTTAAATGTATATTTTCATTTCTTCACTCTGGTTGTGAGGCGAAGCGCGGCATTGGTTTCTGCCACTCAACACACAATGTCTATAGAATTCGGCGGAAGATGGAGAATGTAGTGTCTTAGCACTTACTTACCTCTGCCTACCCTACCCCTGTAGGCGGGAATTGTTAAAGATTTTATTGCCTCGAGCGGAATCGAACCCATAGCCTCTCGCATTTACAGTCACACTTTGTGCAATGTATTGATTGTATACGTATTTTAACTTAATTCGAACTTAAATTGCATATTTCCGTCTCATCTCATATGGCTAAGAATGGTATTAATGATTATGACACTATCCTTCCTCATCTTAGTTAATAGGATGCTATTAAAAATATTTAATATCATTTTATCTTATAAAATTTTAAGATATTACATAAATACTATATGCATACTATGTTTGTTTGTGCGTTTATCTTCAGATTTCTGGTGAACTAGAACGGGAACTTTTTGATTTAAATCCAGTAGAACTAATCTAACTTAAAAAAATGTCCAAGGTTCGTGATAATCGGTTCAATAGTTTTCGAAATATGAAAATTCATATACAATACATTTAGGCATTTTTTTATGTTCAGTCGAGAGGCACTTGAAGTCTATTTTAATTTTTCAAGTTATCTTTGAATGTCCACATCACATTAGAATGTTAAATTAAAAGCTATAATTACTACTTTTATTTATTTATATCACAATTTATAGGTCGTTTATCCTCAAACAGGATCTAGATTCTAGGCATAAAGTAACACAATCTAGGGCAGAAATTATCTAACTGACATAATTTGCAAGCGGAATTTTCGTTCTTGGCATTGTAAACCTGATATGATAATGGACGCTGTAAACATTGTTTTATTGATAGTGGCGTTAAATAATAAATGATACTAAACTATTTATTTTTTATCTGTGCAGTACAGATATTATGATTATTTAGATATTATGATATTTATGATTGTTTATTTATCTTAGTTTGTTTTTTTTAGCTTCACGCTGCATCCGGCACATTGCTGGGTAGGCAGGGGGAACCTGGGAATTTAGTGTTAAGATATTTCATTCCCATTAAGATACTTCCGGTTCCAAGTTTCCATTGAATTCTGGAGGCATAGCGTTTTGAGTTGAAGCATGTGAAGTAAAAGAAAATATTAGATAGGTATATCCATTTCCTCGAGTAGAAATCGAACACACAACCTGTCGCGTTTACAGTTGCTTGGCCTTGTACCCATACGCCACGAGTGACCTCGAGGTCTTTTTTATCAAATATCAAACGATTGCGTTTCTGTTTGCCTAAATCACGGTTTAAAAATAGCTAAACCTTATACACCGTACAGTACAGTACGGTGTAATGGTATACAACGTGAAGGAGAGTAGACGGAGGGTATTGTTTTTCGAGCATGAGTTTGTACGTAGATATGATATATAACATGTCGGTGAATTTACCAAATAACGGTTCATATCAAAAGGCACAAAGAAACGGCAATTTAGCTAGAACAAAACAAGAAAGCCTTTATACTATAAAAAAGGTTTTTATTTGGTGCTTAGAAAAGTACATTTACGCTGTGTACACATATTTCTGAAGTATAAAAGTGATAATAATGTCGTTGGGTCAAGCTTTTATAGGTTGTAGGTTTTACTCTAAATCTTGGAGGTCCATCGTGGCGCAGGGGTTCAAGCGTATGGCTGTAAACTCGACAGCTAGTAGGTACGATTCAGACCCGGGGAAATAAAATATTTAATATTTTCATTTCTTCGTCGTTGCACTTCAGTTCCTCCACTTAACACGCAATATCTTCAGAATTCAGCGGAGAGTAATGAGCGGAGTGTCTTAACATTACTTCTGCCTACCCCGCTACATGCGGGATACAGCATGAAGCTTAAAACTATTTACTAGATCTGACTTCTTTAACTGAAATCTGTAAATTGTACTGTATATTTTTGTGTTCACGGATAGACAACAAAACAAAAGTCTTATAATAGTACGCTTACTTATAATATCCTTAAGATCGATGTAGTGTTAATATTTTAGTATTAAAATTGGACACCACTATAGGACCTTGAATGCTAGCCCAATGTATCCGGTTACAAGGTCGGTAACTAGGCCAGCTCCGAAACTCGAAACTATTGGGTTACATGAAAAATAAAACTCGCACAAGGAAAAGGTTTCGCTTGAATTTTTTGGTTTTATATATTCTTTTATTTTGTGTTATTTTTTTACTAACTTTTCGATCTGGCTCCACTCGCGTGGCGAATTGGAACCTATTGATCTTGAACCTGTGGTATGTATCAATAAATTGAAAAGACACTACGCGGAATCTTTCAAGTTCTCTTATTTTCGCTATATTTTTAATATTACTTTGTTTCTATAATTTTTTTATAAATAATCTATGTATCCAGTACAATATGATGTTTTTTTTATCCGAACCAGTAGTTCTTGAGATTATTATGTTCAACCAAACAAACACTTTGGCTTTATAATATTAGTATAGAAGTACAGATGTGATACGATTTGTTTTTATATATTAATCTAATCTGAAAATTTGTAATTTTTAAAAATGATTGATTGATTTTGACGTGTTAAGTCATGAAATCTATACTCTAAAGTGAGGCTAAGACCGACGATCTTTTTGAAATGGAACCGACGATTTGAGAAATAGGAACCCTCATTTTGAATGTACTGTCATATTATGTCTAGTAGTGGCTGTGGGGATTTTGATTACTGTTATTTGTCTTGCAAGGTTAAAGTGAATCGATTGAATAAGGATCGTCGAAATAAAAATTTAGTTGAGAAACAAACGCACATCCATATATACCTACATAGACTGAGAAACAACCCTATTTACCAGTTGCGCATTCGGTTAAAAATATAACTTATATCGACTTTTGTTTCCTTTTTCCCGACTGCTAAGAAAGTCAGGGTTTTTGTTGTTACAAATATTTTTTTTGTTAAAATAGCTTACCAATTATTTAAAGATTTTTTATAGGATAGCTTTAAATATTACTTTAACTCAATATCGAGTTAACTTTGTTATATTTGTTTATTGTTTTTCCCGACTGCTAAGGAATGGTTATGCTTTTCGCGCGTATCTTGTATGTATGTAATATTCTTTATTAGCTCATATCTCCAGAACCGCTGAACGGATTTAATATTAGGTATTGTTAGATTTGTATTAGCAGCCCAAGTGTTCTTAGAATTGTGCTCTTAGAAGTAACGTTAAAAAAACACAATCATGGCGGCTATGCCGGCCATTGGACTTAGTAAAAAAAATTTTTTAGTTTTCTGCAGTCGGGGTTTTTGGTTTTACAAATATTTTTTTGCGAGGATAGTTTGTTAGGGCACAGTATCATGAAAATTATGAACGTCGAAGCTGTTGTGGCACAGCGGTATAGGTATAATTGTAAACGCGAACGCGAGTTGTGGGTTCGAATCACTCGAGGGAAAGTTTTATTTTCTGTCTCAAAAACACAAGAAACAGCGTGAAAAGAATCATTTACAAAGTTTCTAATAGCCTCAATATAATATCTAAGTGAACCAAACTAGATAAATGTATTTATATTTTTACTATCTATTTGTTTGAGTGATAAAATAATAATCTAAAAATAAAAAATAAAACGAAAGTAATGGGATTCGAGCCCGAAGTTCTTTGCTAAAATTTATAATATAAGGACATTTTTGTATGTGAAAAAGGCTTTATGTGGAGGAATTTCTTGGAATTTCATGGATATATGTCCACGCAACAAGGAGTCAGAGTTTTTCTCGCCTAACCATAAGTATAGGAATCTACATCGTTCACGCTGTTTTTCAAATTGGAGGGTAGGAATAAGAAACCACGTGTTAAGACACTTCGTTCCCACGCTTTCTGCCCAATTTCATGGGCTTCTTCTTCTTCTTCTTCTAATAGAGAGTCTAATAGAGCATTGAAATGAAAACAAATTATATTTAATGAATCCTTCGAGTGGGAATCGAACCCAAAACCATTACGGTTACGGTCACAAGCTTCACCTACAAATTAACTCTGAACCTATTCCTCGTTATCTAGTCATTTTTATTGCAAATATAACAATTACAAATTTAAATTTATAAGGTTATCCGATTTTGTTGTGTAACGCAAAAAAGGGGAAAATAAACAAAAAAATGTTATTAGAATCGACTACGCCCACACCGTCCGGCCGTGACTTCCAAACTTGTGATATGCGCAATGATTTGATAAGAACTGATAAGCCTCGATAACTTGGTAAACAAAAGTTGTTACATTTCCAAGGCCACTGAAATATTTTACTTACACTTCATTTGCAAAATCCTTGTTTTATTTGAAACATAGTTATTTTCATATATTTCTGTTTATCTTCACGCTGTATAACTGAAATTAAAGAGTGCCTGTCTACTTTTTTATAGAAGCTAGTATTAAGGCACTTCGTTTTCTGCTCTCTGCCAAATATTAGAGATTGTGTGTTGCTTATCTTACTGAGGCCATCGTGGACATAATGTTAAGGCATAATTATCAAAATATGCTTTATTCAATGAGTAAGGCACTTTGTATTTAACAAAATTTTATTATCGAAACAAAAATTTGTTCAGTTATTGAGAAAATGAAAATGATGATTGAGGCCAGTCGTGACGCAGCGGCACGAGGTGTGACTGTAAAACCGACTGGTTGTGGGTTCGATCCCCACTCTAGGAGATGAAATATTTACTTAAATTTATTTTCTTCGCTCTGGTGCCGAAGCTAAGCGCGGCGTTGAGTTCTGCCACTCAACACGCAATGCCTCCAGAATTCGGCAGAAAGTGGGGAACGGAGTGTCTTAACACTAGGTTCTCTCTGCCTACCCTGCTGTGTGCGGGATACAGCGTGAAGCTGATTTTTTTTTTTTTGAAAATAATCCATTTTAATTGGTGAAGAATCACACCATTGCGATAACAGTCAGACACTGTGCCGATTCCAATGTTTAAATTATTATATTAATAAATTAACAAAATTAAAAAGGAAACCTAAAAAAGTGCTTATTTATTTACATTGGTAGCATTTAATTTTCCTGATGCCTCTTACGTTGCTTTCAAATTAAACACATGCATTTTATAACTAATTGTAAAATACGCTTTGTCACTATCCTTTATAACGGTCATTAGGGTTCCGTACCCATAGGGTAGAATCCATTTACTAAGAGTCCACTGTCCGCTTGTGATGATGTATTTATGTTGTGGCTGTAACAAAATATACTAAAAAACAGAATAAAATAAATATTCAAGGGGGCTCCCATACAACAGACATAATTTTACTGACGTGAATCTGAATTTTTGCGACGGTCATCTCCAGAATATAGCTCATTCGATACAACATTTATTCATTATGTCATTGTAATATTTTAAAAACAGTTTAAATATGACAATGTGCGAAAAGGTTATTTATACACATTAATTGTCTGTACTGAATTTTTCCAAAACCGCTAACGAGGTAAACCGCGGCGTTGAGTTCCGCCACACAACGTATAGTTTTCTTTACTATGTGCGAGCTCAAGTAGGTTATTGTTAGGGATAACCTAACGTCCTGTTTTTTATATACGAGTGTAATACAGTTGTACTTGCACTTCGGGATGATTAACTTTAAGTTCTGTTCTTTTTTTCTTCTTTTCAGCTTCACGCTGTATCTCGCACACAGCAGGGTACCTGGGAACCTAATGTTAAGACACTCTGTTCCTCGTTAGGACACTTTCGTTCTCCTTTTCCCGCCAATTTCTTGAGTCCAATTAGAGACTATTATGTCATAAGTTGACGTTTTTTGCTGACTTAATTTCAATTAACGTTATTAAGCATATTGCTACGTCGGATGAATTTTTTGAAAAGATTTCTAAGAGCCTATTTTAATGTAATTAAGCTTTAAGGAAAAAGCTGTCTGTTAGTTTATTACATTTTATTTCAATGAAAAAGAAATCGAGTTAATAATGAGGCGACATTTAGTACTTTAGTACTAAAGACTAGTACGACAAGCCCATACTTTAGTAAGAGATAGCCTAATGTCTCACTCCGTTTTCAATTTCCCGCCTGCGTTCGATACATTGCGTGTTGACTGGCGGAAATCAACGCCGCGTGTTGTCATAACAGACAAAATAAAAGAATATGTTATGAGTTATGAAACAACCCCATTGTTTCGGGTAGAGATAGATACAAATCACGACTTCAAAGAACGTCTACATTACATTTTAATTTATTTGTATTTAGGAACTTTTTAAGAAAATAAAACATAAAAATGTCATCCCTATTTTTCTTGCGACGTTGTGTTCTGCCACTCAATGTGTCTTGTTTACACTATTTAAAATTACAAACAACAGACATTCTTTAGTTAGACGAAATAAAGTACACCGTGAACTCCGTCAACTACAAAGCTGAGTTGAAATCGGCGAAAGGTGAAAAAATAAGCGACTCCTTTCTTTTTCTACGTCATAAAATGTCATGAATACGTGAATACAAAAGAAAATAATTTAAAAGTATGATACGACTTTTAAAAGAATACTTCCAAGTTAGTGCGCTATTTTCACAAGTTTCGTATTTTCTTTATTGCACTTACGTTGCACTGAAATATAAAAAGCTGTTGAAGACATAAATGATGTGGAGTTTTACATTTAAATGAATGAATAAAATTTTTATTTTATAACATTTTCTAAAATGTTAATTTAACCGCTCGGTCCAATTATTGTTTTAGTTTTACGCTATATTCTGTACATATCAAAGTAGGAAGAGCCAACCTGGGAACCTTATGTTAAGTGACTCCGATTCCTTTAAGATACTTCCGTTTCCCACTTTCCGTCGACTTTTTTCTTTTCTCCGACAGTAGAACGAACCATTGCGTTCACAACCGAACACTATCCCACTGCACCACGATGTCCTCAATTATGGATTGATTATATTAAACAAATCGGTATAAGTAATATAATAAAGCAATTTTACGGTAGATCGCAAACAACGTCAAACAATTATGATGTCAGTAGGTAATAATAGCGCTAATTTTGTTTAATAAAGCGAAAGGCGTCGCCAAGGTCGCAGGTTCATTTTTATGTAAATATTCATACAGAATATTCGAAGGGAAATTGTCTTGACCAACTAGCATTTATTGAATTATTATAATTAACAAGTTGAAATGTCTGACTTTCTGCTTTAGAGGTAAAAACGTGTCTATTAAATGGTAATCCATTTTAATGAGCCGAAACGGTTGGTGGTGGCTTTCTGTAGAATTGACAATACTGACATTTTCATTTTTATATTAATTGGCGATTGGAAAGAGCTTGCTTGTGCCATACCTATTTATTAAAAATCTGAGGGGGGCGAGATAAAATGATAAAATTATCTTTGTCTGTTTCCATGTGCAGCTGCATATTTGTTTGTGAATAGATTATGTTGACATAAAACATGTGATAGATTGTTAAATTAGAAATGTGAAAAGGGATTTGAACCTATGCCTCCTGAGAACCGTATAAGTGCTCGACCACTGGTAGAGATAGCCTATGCTTGAGATACTTCATTTTCCTATTTTCTGCCTTTTTTTTGGTATTGAGTGGCATCAGTCTACGCCACGCTTCGTGGTAGACGCAGATATTTTCATAATAATTATTTTATAATAAATATATTAACCTTGGAATTTTAAATATTAAATTTCTTTAAAGTGTGTCACTAACCCCCCTATGATCGAAGAAAAAGACGTATCATCTTTATATCTATCGCCAGATAACCGCGACTGACATCTTAATTCTTATCATATATATTTATAAAGACATAATATTTATATTCAAAACAAAACACAATGTTACGTAATACTAATGACACTACTGACATTTTTATGTCAGTTGGTGATTTAAAAGTGCATGTGCATACCATAGAGGGATTGTTAATGTTCCTGTACTTCTAAAGTGAGTATAGAGTACATTATAACATTTTTATATTATTTTCAAAAGGTGAGAGAATTGTCTTAAAAATAATTGACTACTACTTCAATACTCCTTTAAAATTTTAGATATAAAAATTTATGATTGATGATCGTATGAAATTATTTAATATAAAAAATATGATTTGAAGCTAAGCTAACAATAACGAAGTTGCGGGCGACTAGTGTGTATAACATTTCTTAATATTTATTTCTGTAATAAGGACTGTTTCCTAGATCCATTTGTCAACATCCTTAAATCTTGTTTTATCAGAAAATTTTACATAAATATGGAACATTTAGATACAAAATATATGTGTTTGGAAACATACCGCACAGGATCAACAATTACATTTAAACCTTCAACCAGGAAACTAAGTAATCACCGAATATGTAATTTTCTACGAAATCGATATTAAAAATCGATTTAAATATGTTTTTTTATATATTACCTATGCAAAAATATGCACACGCCTCAATTATAGCGGGTTATTTTAGGTCTAGATTTACTCATCGACCAACTGTAGGATATTTAGTAATTGGAAGTGGTATTAACAAAGTAATTATTTCACTGAAATAATTAGATACAGCCAATTGAACTTTGTATTGGGCGTCGGTCGGTCGGTCGGTGCCAAGTTGTTTGTAATTCACCTAGAGTTTGCGATGATGGAGAGAATATAAGTTCGTTTGTTATTTGTCGGAACGTTACTGCTAAAAACATGGAATTCTTTTTTTTACATAGGAGTATAGGCAGAGGGAACCTTGTGCTAAGACATTTTCGTTCCCGCTTCCGCTAAATTCTTGAAGCATTGCGTGTTGTATGGCTACTCAACGCCCTGTTTTTGCCTCGTCACCAGAGCGTGGAAATGAAAATATTAAATATTTTATTCCCCCGAGTGGGATCGAACTCACAACCGTCGCATTTACAATCACACGCCTGAGCCCCCGCGTCACGACAACCTCATACGCAACTTTCCGTGGACAGTGTAAACAATTTGTACTTTACAACTCTTAGGTCAGTACTATCTAAGTCCTGGTGATATTGTAGAAAAACATGCCTTAATTCGTTTGACGTTTCTGTTACTTTTGGTGATAATTCCTTTTATTGTAAGGTAATGTTCAGTGCACGTCACAATCACTTTAGAATTTTTTTAATGGACGATTAGCATTTTTATGATAGGATATTTAGTGAAAAGTCACTCAGTTTTTGCTTATTGCTCACTATAGTTTTACAAAGGTGGCAAGACGTCTAAATAAGTGGGTTAAGGTCTACAGCCATAGCTTGTAGTCATGTTATAGAGATGAGAACTTACTGTGGAGGTACGAGGCGGAACACAACATCACACCTTGTCTTAACATACCAGTAAAATTAAATAATCCAGAGGTGGGGTCAAACTCGCAATCATCGCGCTTACTATCAGAAATTATACTATTGCGCTACGACGGTAATTATACACATTGCTTATTTACATCACGACGCAATACTACACCGTCTTAAACGACGATTGTAACTTCGATTCCCATTCGATAAAAAAAATATGCGGCGGTGACTTTCGCCATTTCTCACAAAATATCTTGAAAATTGGCCGAATTTCTCTGTGTATCTTGCTATATGCGGAATACAGCGCGAAGCTATAAAACAAATACACATGTAAATATACAAATATACATATAATTATCTTAATAAATTAATATTTTTCGCTGCAAGGAATTTAACATACTAAAGTTCACACAACGACCTGTTAATAGTGAACGGTAGTAAGAACAAAACGACTTGACACAACCTTGGTCGAACACTCACTTGATTATTGTACACTAATAAGGACGCGGAAATAAGGAATAAACTATTTAATAACTATGTTTAATCATTTTCATAAGTATGATAAAATTACGCCATGTGAGGTTTGGCGATATTTTTGGATACAATTCGTAAAGAGGGGAATATTCTTATTAATATAAGAATATTCCCCTCTTTACGAATTGTAAATTGTAAGAAATAAATTCTAATACTACAACGATTTTCGGACAATATGTGTCAAAAATAAAGCATAGACGCGTGTAGGTATCTTTTAATGCTTTGACTATAAAATAATTTTTTATAAGTGCTTAAAGTGACTGCAAACCAAGACATAAAAGTTTGATGTTTTTTTCAGATTGATATCCACACGTGGTCATCAAAAAAATATTTTACAGGCAGACAATGCTGAGTAAAAACATTTTTTCTTTTTAAGTATATATGTAATTCTAAAAATAGTCTAAATATAATCGAGTTTTTTCTGAAATGAGGCTTAGCTTAGCCAGAGCCCTTTCATCTGATATCTCACTCGAGCTAGTGGCTTTAGTAGCTAGAGCTAGTACCAAACTTTGTCCCCCTTTTAGGGCGATTATTTTGTGATTCTTTTTGTAGTGTAGAAATACACGTTTTTAGGCTTCAAAAGCGGCCGTATTTTTTTTAAGTAAATTTATGAAAAATCCTCCTGGGATCGTAAATCTAGGTATTTGGTTTGATTTTTAACTCGATATCTCCAAGCGATCATGAAATAAGAGCTTTTGACTAATAGGCAGACAGACAGACGGACAAAATAGTCATCTTAAAAGGGTTTCTTTTTTCCTTAAAAACTACGAAAATCTAAGAATGGCCAAAGAGGGGAGAGTTTCTGAAATATAATGTGTTTTTGATCAATTGAATTTTGTAATAAGCAAATGAATCTAAATTGGTGACCAAATGAATGAGGAAATACAGAACTAGTCTTAGTTGCAATAGATTAATAAATACTTTAAATTATATCTAAGATCTACAACGTTGCATATATTTTAAGCAAAAGTAAACATTTCAAGAGTTAAATTAAAGCTTGTATTAAATTAGTTCAAACAACTTTTCACTTTCGTTAGTATTTCTATATACACATAACCGATAAATATTAATGTTCTGTAATGATATATTCTGGCATTGCGCTGTATCCCCCGCACAAAGCAGGGTAGGCAGAGAGAGGGAGAGTCTGGTCTTACCAGAGCAGAGGAACAAAAATAATTAATTCCCACGAATGGGGATCGAATCCACAATCACTGTTTCTAAAGTAAGATGTTATTCCACTGCGCCACATTGACCTCACCAATTTATATAATAAAATTTAATCAAAATAAACAGAAGTCAATGACTTCTTATCATGTAACGTATTAACTCCTCACACCTATTACGAATAAACAGATTGGTTTTTATCACATTATATGAATGCAGCTATAACATTTATAATTTTATTTTTGGATATAAACATCTGTTTATTTTTCATAATTGGTTGCGCGGTTGGTGCAGAAGTTAGAAAAATTGACTGAGAAGCAAAGTTAGGAAATTCAATTCTTATCTATCACTTCTAGCAGGGTAGGATGCTAGTATTTGCAAGCATAATAGAAAATCATAGCAACAATCATAGGTTCGATTCCACTTGGAGGAATGAATATTTTCATTTTGCCGCTTTGGTAACACGACTATATATATATATATATATATATATATATATATATATATATATATATATATATATATATATATATATATATATATATATATATATATATATATATATATATATATATATATATATATATATATATATAATATATTCTATAATTCTTTTTTTTTTTTCATATAAATATTTCTCGTACACTTATGAAATGTGTGAAATAAAGTATAAATATAATAAAGTATATATATATATATATATATATATTTAATGAATAACTTAAATCTACTCATAAAAATATTTTTTAATGTAGTTTTATGAGTATTTATAATAACAAACCTGTCTTGAAGCATAGTCTTTAGAGACCTTAATATGTACCTATGTGTACACATTTAGAACTAAATTGAACTAAATTGGTAACTTTCGTCGCTCTATCCACTTGGATAATCCAGTTATAAAATATAAATGTATGTTGAGAGAATTTAACGTTGAAAATATATATTAAAACAATGTTAATATATTTACTACAATTTAAAAATACTTAATATGTTTAAGAGAGAACTCATTCAACTTATTAACTTAATCTATTTATAAAAAAGTTAACAATATATCAAGTATTTGTTCAATCCGCCTATTTTAGGTGCATTTAGTCCCATATATCTTATTGAAAATATAATTTGATATAATATAAAAATCCATAGACAAAAAATATATTGTTTACAAAAAGTAGAACAAATAAGAAATATTATCCAGAAACGTCTCTACAAATGAGAAAATATCACCTCTAGAATTAGGAAACAACAAAACATTAATGTTTTTCACAAAAAAACACATAAGCAAATCCGAACAAAACTACCAGTACCCACAAATCACTTATGAAACCTTGAATAAGAGACTGAATTACAACGAAAGTCGACACGAAAGGTACTTTCAAAAGAACGACACAATAGGTAACTGATATCGTAGTTCTTTTTTGTCTATACGTCTTCCTCGCGTTGTCACACTGGTCCACGATCAAGGACCAAGTGTATTGTTTACAGTGGATACGAAACTATTTTTGACTTCACAGTGGTTGATTGAAATAGTATTTGTTTTATTATTGTAGAGTACGTAGAGTAAACCTAGACGTATTATTTTTTGTTTTCTGTTTACATATTGAATATACTAGACGTTGATCGCCCACAAATTTGTGCGGGTGGACTTTCAGACGTAAAATAGAAAACTTTATTTTTCCGATCCCATAGGAATTTTGACAAATCCTCTCTTAGAGAATAGTAGTGTCTTAATAGAAACGCACTGCCTTAACACTAAGGTATCTCTCAGTACCAGACCCTCTATACTTCTTAACCTGTCTACATGCCAGATATCAACTTTCTAAGTCCAATTGTTTCGCCTATGGGTAGACACCCAGTCATTCAGAAGCGAAAGAGTGTGACATATTTACAATATACATATATATAGAAAGTATATAATATATTCATTTGTTTCCAAAGATATGTACATAGAATAATTAACTGTGATATTAAATGCTGTGGTTCAGTAATTTTGGTATATAAATAAATAAAAGAAACGTAGCAACAATGTGTCGTTATCACTGAAACAGTGCGACCGGCGCCGGTACACCGTACAATCGCTAATACTTATCTGAGCTTAGCGACTGCTCAACTTTAGCTTTATTTTTATATGTAAATAAATTAACAAAAACCTAACACTATTTATTTAAACTTATTGGGCACGTCTAGAGGATAAGTAGTGAAATAAAGCATGAAAGATTTATGAAGATAGAGTGACTGATAATAAGCGCACAGTGTCCATGATAATAGAGGAAAGTGACGTAAAAAGCATGAAGATCCCCCAGAGAAAATATGACTAAGTTGATGACAGAGGTATGCCGAGACGAAGAGGCTAAGAAGAAAAAAAAATCTAGACCCTCTACATAATTAAGTAGGCAAGGAGAAGTTAGTGTTAAGACACTTCGCTCTGCATGATCTTACGTTGCAGTCTGAAGCTGTCTGATGGGAGAACGGCACCAGTTTGGTTTTAATTTAATTGTAATAATAATTATACCTAACATGTACATTACCCGTGTGTTTTGTAGCATAACCAAACATCGAAAGTACCTGTAAGGAAAAAAATATACACTTAGAAAAAATAAAAAAAAGACTTTATTTAAAAGTGAGTAAGTATTACGTTTGAAAAACGTCTAAAGAACCAAGTACTGTAGTACAGCAAATTAAAACTTTTAAAAGCTTGTCAAATTCAAACTTATAATTTTTTTCAGCTCTGACCACACAAAAGGCGGCGTTGAGTACCGCCACTCTACATGCTTGCTTGAAATTCGAACGTACTAAAACTCTTTTTATATGTACATTATATAGATTAATTTTAAACTACAGTTAACGTGTAAAATACAAATATCGATTAAAATACCTTCATAATAATAAAAAATATTCTTATACATTCTTAATGTGTTTCCGAAACGCAAAACCCGGAATGCCCCTTATAAATAAATGTTATAAATATTATAGTCTGTAATTAAAAACACGCAAGCGGGCTCTTAAAATATATTGTCTTAATATAAAACTGCGATGAACCTTGGTTAAACAATAAACTGTTAAAGTATGTAAAAATAATTAAAAAAATATACTATATTTTTAATTTCTGTGTGTACTGGACATATGTATATTGTATATTCATTCTTTAATAAAGATTCTATAATTTTATGAGATTTCATTGTGGAATAGTTCTTCTTTATCTGGTGGAATGGGAAAGTAATATATCTAAATTAATATGATTTCTAGCTTCACGCTGTATCCCGCATACACCAGGTTGAGGCTGAGGGTACCTAGTATTAGAACCCTCCATACACCACATGCCGCCCCATTACCAAGACATTACGCGTGTTGAGAGTAGTAGTAGGACTCAACGCTGCGCTTTGTCTTGTTACCAGAGCGAAGAAAGGAAGATAATAATTTTCGCCGAGACATCGTGCCGTTACACCGCGACGTCCTCATATATAAATGTGGGTATCTATAAAATATTACTGTCAGTAAGAGTGGCCAGTCGTAACGCAGGGGCACAAAGTGTGACTGTAAACGTAACTGGTTGTGGGTTCGATCCCCACTCGAGGAAATGAAATATTTGGTTAAATTTATATTTTTATTTTTTCGCTCATGAGTCGCGCGGCGTTTAGTTTCGGCGGTAAGTGAGGAACGCAGTGTTTTAACACTAGGTATTTTCTAAAATAGTTGCTTTATATCTATACTAATATTATAAAGAGGTAAGATTTGTATTTTTGTATGTATGTATGTATGTATGTATGTATGTGTGTATGTTTGTAGAGTTTTCACACAAAAACTACTGGACCGATTTCAATATTTTTTTCACTATTAGAAAGCTGCATCTTTACTGACCAGCATAGGATATATTACATTTTCAAAAAAAATAGAGATCCCTAATAAAAATGCAATAATGTAACCCAAGGTGAGAAGAAATTGATCTTAACAATTCTATCATCGCGTGCGCTGCGAAAACTATTGATGATAGAACAAAACAATGTTCCACAGTATTGTAGAGCGGATCAATATCTATAAAAAAGTCCGCGATAGCATATGTCTAACTACTGTAGTTATGACAATATAATCATTTTTTTATATTTTATAAGTTAACAAAAGTGCCGACAATAATCAACCCATATTATTTATATCTCTGCATTAATCCTTATCCTATTAAGTGATATTTTATTAAAGATAATTTCAATACCTGTAAGATACTTTTTAAATTAATAAAATCGGACATCCCATTCAAAAGATATAATGAATTAAAAAATATAAATCTAAAGAAAATCATGTAATAATAACAAATGCGGAGTGTGTGTCGTGTGGCCTCGCGCATCGTGGCGAGTAACTACAGGGGTGAGGGGGAGGTGCATCGATATCACTAAAATTATTAAGACAATCGATTACATTTTTTGTTTCTTTATTTGATTTGAATAAGCCCCGAAACTACGAGACCGATTTGGAAAATTTTTTTACAATTAGACGATTAAGGTGTAAAAAAATACCAAATAAAAACCTTATATCGCGTACCCTGAGGAAATTATTGACAATAGAGCAAAGTGATGTACTACAATTTCATAGAAGATATCAATATCTACAAAAAGTTGCCAATGCCATGTGTAACTGTTAGAGTTATGTTACAATAACTAATTTTCAAAGGAAAAAGTGTAAACTAGAACAGAGCCGCCATCGTAGTATAATGAATAGCTTTAAACTTTGCATACAAAGGTATCCCGTACGTAGTATATCATATTTTTCTTTTATTATTATCAGTACAACAGTATCGATACTAATGTGGTATCTATATTTTTATATATATTTAATATTTTTTCTCCCCTTGGTGTTTTTCAGGTGGAAAACACAGACAATATTTTATTCACCATAAAAATGTTAGTAGTGTTTATAATTCTAATATAATTAAACAACTTTCTAAAATGATCTTTCCTTGCATGCGTTGTAATAACTATCAGGAGCTATTAAACAGAACAATACATTCTCATTTTGATAAATATATTATATGTTATTACAGTATAACAATATAATATATAAGATATTATATATTATTTTAATATTTATCTTAAATCTAGCGGGCGCGCGCAACTTCGTCTGCTTATTAGCACCCTTAGAGGTGAATTCTAAAAAAACCACGAAAAGCGTGTTCAATAAAATATTTTTAACAGTCTGAATTTAATGTTTTATAAAAATCGGTAGCGATTTAAAGATTTTTTTTGTATAAACTTTCAACCCCGTCCATTGTTTTTAGAATTCATCCCTAAGAGGATAAATTCTAAAAACCATGAAACACGTGTTCATTGAAATGTTTTAAAGAGTCTGCTGACTTTCAAATTTTATGAAAATCGGTGCTGTTTTAAAAAAATCCATACAAACTTTCAACTCCTATTTCATCCGTTTAGGGTAAAAAATTTTCAAAATCCGTTATTAGTGGATGTCCAAATTATTAAAATAAACATGTGTCCAAACTTCACGTTTCTCCCATCAGCGGTTACGGCTGTGCGTGTGTCTTACCTCAGTCAGTCAGGTACATGTCCTTATATATAGATAAATAAGTGTATTTTGATCAAATTAATTTTCTTAAAAAAATTAACAGTGCCCAAAAAAGCTATCATTTCTCTATGAGGATATAAATAAATAGTTATAAAGGTCAGCTATTTAATCATTACACCATTCATACATGACGAATGTTACAATAAAAACAATTAAAGCGATTTTACCGCTCCCGCACCACGCTCACGTCTTAGCTCTTTAAATCGCTTAAATCGTTTCTGAGACAAGTGTCGACTAACAGAAAAACCAACAAACAAACAAAATTTACAAATATTATTGTTTCTGGTTCTATTATTTTGTTAATTGCTCCCAATAATATTTTTTTGTTTTAATAATTTTCACATTAGAAATCATAAGTGCGCTGCAACGATACATTATTTTTTAAAACAGGAACGTAATTTCCTGTACCGAAACAAATAAATAATACACAAATTTAAGCGGGTGAAGCCGCGAGATGGTGGCTATAGTTTATAAAAGCTGATATTGTGTTTAGATGAATTTTAATCATTGGCACATAGGTACGTTACATTCATTTACAATAGATATATTTTTCAAGAGAACTTAATCAAAACTGTGTAACTAAAAAAATACATGAAATAATCATGCTAAGGAAGTACCAAATATATTTTATGAATCCACCTTAATGTTATGTTCAAAACAAATGAATTGTATGTAAATTTATTAATACATTTCAAGTATGAAAAAAAGAAAAAATGCAATATAATTGCGGTTCTCCTTTTCTTTCCAATGATTTATATTTCTACTATTTACATCGATATATCAGGGACATAAATGCGGGAACAGAGCTGCCATCTTAGTACAGAGTAACCTCTAAAAAGTATATTTACTTATTATAGTTAAAGAATAAAAAGTGTGAAGAGGAATGTGTGATTCCTCTATAGATTATATTATTCTACATAATATCATAAAAAAACAAATTTAAACAGGATATATAAAGGTATCCTCCTACAGTATAATTATTTTCGATCAACATTTTTTAACTTTTAATTTTGAACATTTTGAACTGAACGAATAAATTAGACTATTTCGTCTAATTTTTCCGTCATAATGGCGCGAAATTATTCAAAATATTCAATTTTTTTTATTTTGAAAAAAATAATTTATTAACGATAAGAATGTTGGTAGTTTAAATTCTTTGCAATAACTATTGGTTGTAATCACTAAAAATAACTATAGATATTAAATATGCTCAATTATATAGTATTTTTATCAGCGCCACTTTAAATGAAACCATAGTTTTAACTACTCTATAAAAGCCTAATACAATAAAAAAAAATCCCAAAACTGAAAAAGTTATTTTTTATACAAAATAAATTATATATTATCGTTCATATTAAAATAAAACGCTATTTGTCATTAAAGACGCAAACAGACATAGGCCTATCAAGGGGAAACCGCCACATGCGAGTCGTAGGTATTGGCGGCATAGTTCAAAGTTGCTTAATCTTTAGTAATATTTTGTAGTAGTATGTGATTACGTTATTGGTATCTATGCGTAAATGCGTCACACGAAATATAGGTTTGGATAAACTTAAGGTATCTTGATTAATTTCTTTAGGTATGGGATTAAAATATTTTATCCTATATACTGTCCCCGTAAAAGAAGCGCTGACGCTTCCATTCTGTATAAATATTAAAGGCCGTCGTGGCGTAGGGGCACAAAATTGTGCCTGTAACGTGACGTTATGGGTTCGTTTCCCACTTAGAGGATTGAATTGTAATTTAATCATATTTTCATTTCGCATGTCAGTCATATATCATACGCAGTATCTTAACACTTAACTTCCCTCTACCTACCCTGATATAGGCTGGATACAGCGTGAATCTGGTTTTAATGTTGTGTGAACCGATTAAAATAAAACTAATACTAAATATTTAAAGGAAGTTAGAAAAATTACAAAACTGCACTTAAAGCCTTTAAGCCCTTTCTGAGATTACCGTGAACGCACAGATAAACAGACAAACTGACCAAGTTCTATTACATTGTTAAATGTCCGTAATATTTTTTTTTTATGGAAAAGACACGGCAAACGAGCGTGCGGGTCACCTGATGGTAAGTGATTACCGCCGCCCACGGCCCCGTGCAACCCCAGAGGAGCTACAGGTGCGTTGCCGGCCTTTAAGATGGGTTGGGCGCCGGAGCCCGGTATTACCTGACGCGAAACGCGGTGGCATAAAGCCACTACTTCACGCCGGTTTTAAATACCGGGAGTGGTAATGATCCGGTCGAGTCTGCCCATGCGTGTTGCCATTGCTGGCGACGTGACTCTACCACACGTACTTTAGTCGCCTCTTACGACACCACCAGTACCAGGATGATCCTATTCTAGGCCGGGATCACACAGCTCAAAACAATTTTTCTAATATATCTTCCACGTACAGACACCGATGAGTTAGGATTTTATTGTAAGTATCGATATAACTATAACTATATAGCTATAACTATAACTTAGACCCTAAAGACTCCTTAAGTCAAAAGTTGAAAGAAATTAATATATTGACAGCTGCATATCTCTTATGGGAGGTACGAAAATGCGACCTAAGGTTTTAATAATTTTCACATTAGAGATCTTAAGTGCGTTGCAAATATATATTATAGGTATATTAAAACATGAATATAACTTTAGTGTTTTAAGTAAATAATTCTGTGGTTAAAGCGGGCGAAGCCGCGAGCGGGTCGCTAGTAATATATAAACATATAAAAAAAATATTTTATATTATATAAATATAAATATAAATTAAATATATATATAATATATAATATATAATAATAATATATAATAATAATATTATAAAGAGGTAAGATTTGTATTTTTGTATGTTTGTATGTATGTATGTGTGTATGTTTGTAGTGTTTTCACACAAAAACTACCGGGCCGATTTAAATAATTTTTTCACTATTGGAAAGCTGCATCTTTACTGACCAGCATAGGCTATATTACATTTCCAAAAAAATAGAGATCCCTAATAGAAATGCAATAATGTAAACCAAGGTGTGAAGAAATTGATCTTAATAATTCTATCATCGCGTGCGCTGCGAAAACTACTGATGATAGAACAAAACAATGTTCAACAGTATTATAGAGCGCATCAATATCTATAAAAAAGTCCGCGATAGCATATGTCCAACTACTGTAGTTATGACAATATAATCATTTTTTTATATTTTATACGTTAACAAAAGTGCCGACAATAATCAAACCATATTATTCATACCTCTGCATTAATCCTTATCCCATTAAATGATATTTTATGAAAGATAATTTCAATACCTGTAAAATACTTTTTAAATTAATAAGATCGGACATCCCATTCAAAAGATATAACGAATTTAAAAATATAAATCTAAAGAAAATCATGTAATAATAAAAAATGCGTAGTGTGTGCCGTGTGGCCTTGCGCACCGTGGCGAGTAACTCTGCGGGGGTTGGGTGGGAGATGTATCGATACCACTTAAATTATTAAGACAGTCCATTAGATTTTTTGTTTTTTTTTTATGGAAAGGACAGCAAACGAGCGTTTGGATCACCTGATGGTAAGTGACTACCGCCGCCCGCGGCCCCGTGCAACACCAGAGGAGTTACAGGTTCGTTGCCCGCCTTTAAGGTAGGTTGGACTCCGGAGCCCGGCATTACCTGATGCGAAACGCAGTGGCATAAAGCCACTACTTCACGCCGGTTTTTAATGCCGGGGGTGGTAATGATCCAGTGAAGACTGCCCAGTAGGTGACTGGGCAGACTCCACTGGTCTTACGACACCACCAGCACTAGGATGATCCTATACTAGACCGGGATCCCACGGCAAAATTGTTTGAATTAAATAGACCCGATAAGGAAAATTCTTTTACAATTACACGATTAACGTGGAAAAAAATACCAAAAAAACCTTATATCGCCTACGCTGTGGAAATTATTGACAATAGAGCAAAGTGATGTACTGAAAAAGTGTGAAGAGGAATGTGTGATTATCTATAGATTATATTATTCTACATAATATCATAAAAAAACAGATTTAAACAGTACATATAAAGGTATCCTCCTGCAGTATAATTATTTTTAACCAACATTTTTGAACTTTTAATTTTGAACATTTTGAATATTTTCGCGCCATTATGACGAAAAATTTAGACAAAATATTCAAATGTTTTTTTTATTTAAAAAAAAATTATTAACGATAAGAATGTTGGTAGTTTCTCAAAAGGTATAAGAATTTAAAAAATGCCCGAAATATGCTCTCTTCGCAAGTGTTGTATTAATAATAATAATTCTGTTCACTAAAAAATCAGTATAGATATTATATAGTCAATTATATAATGTTTTTATCAGTACCACTTTAAATGAAACCATCGTTTTAACTATAAAAGCCTAATACAATTAAAAAGTACTATAAAAGCCTAATACAATTTAAAAAATGGAAGGAAAAAGTTATTTTTTCATACAAAGTAAATTAGGTATTATCGTTGATATTAAAATAAAACGCTATTTGTCATTAAAGACGCAAACATACGGGTCGTAGGTATTGGCGGCAAAGTTCAAAGTTGCTTAACCTTTAGTAATATTTTGTAGTAGTATGTGATTACGTTATTGGTATCTGCATAGATGCGTAACTGCGTCACAGGAAATACAGGTTTGGATCCTACGTCTAAACTGCTGAGGTATCTTGATTAATTTCTTTAGGTATGGGTTTAATAAACTATTATATTTTTAATTATTTTTATATATTAATAGTTTATCCTTTATACTCCCCGTAAAGGGTGCGCTGAAGCTCCATTCTGTATGAATATTAAAGACCGTCACGGCGTAGGGGCACAAAATTGTGCCAGTAACGTGACGTTATGGGTTCGATTCCCACTTGGAGGATTGAATTGAAATTTAATCATATTTTCATTTCACGTCAGTCATATATCATACCCAGTATCTTAACACTTAAGTTCCCTCTATCTTCCCTGCTATAGGCGGGATACAGCGTGAATCTGGTTTTAATTTTGTGTGAACCAATTAAAATAAAACTAATACTAAATATTTAAAGGAAGATAGCCAAATTACAAAACTGCACTTAAATCGGTTAAGCATCGCATCGATTATCGTGAACGCACAGATAAACAAACAAACTGATTAAGTTCTATTAAATTTTTAAATGTCCATAATAATATTTTTTCTAATATATCTTCCATGTACAGACACCGATGAGTTAGGATTTTATTGTAAGTATCGATATAACTATAACTATATAGCTATAGCCATAACTTGAGGAGTCCGTAAGGCAAAAGTTTAAAGAAATTAATATATTGACAGTTGCATCTCTCTTATGGGTGGTACGAAAATACCACCTAAGGTTTTAATAATTTTCACATTAGAAATCTCAAGTTCATTGCAAGCATACATTATATTGAAACATGAATATAATTTTAGTGTATTAAGTAAATCATTCTGTGGTTAAAGCGTGCGAAGCCGCGAGCGGGTCGCTAGTATTATATAAGTTCATTATTAGATATAAAAAATATTATTGTCTCGATCTGGTCTGACCAAAACAAAATATGGCGTTAAGTTTCGCATCTTAACACGAAATGGGGCTTACCTGAAGAACACAGTATCGTAAATAACGTAAAAAGCTTAAAGCAAAAAAATAATGTTGGCTTCATCCATGAAAATCACCAAAAGCTATATATAACCATCGAGATATATACATATGTATACCTAATACTCCAAATTAAATATAATACACCAAATCTATTATTATCACAACGTATTACATAAATTAGCTATATTTAGCCTAAAATCGATAGACGGCTGCGCTGCACTACGGTAGGAAGGTCACAGTGCGCACTTGCAGTGACCCTTGACCTTTGACCTTGACCCCGGCATTTCCCACCCCCAAATACCAAAGTTCGACGCCACCCCACAGTACGTGGCACCCTGACATAAATTCTATTCATTTTATAGATATAGTTGTACAGCACCTATTACATTATTTTCTAGTGTTTGTCTTGAAGTTTTTCTTGTACAGTAAAGAAGTTTACTTAGAAAATGTAAACATTAAATTGAGGTAGCACAGTGACGTTTGACTGTAATCGTGATGGTTTTGGGTTGGATACCAGCATTTTCATTTCCTCGCTCTAGTAATATGGCATAACGCAGCGTTATGCTCCGCAAGTCCACGCGCAATGTCTCGAAAATAGTACAGATAGTAAGGGAACGGAGTGTCTTATTAGTATGTTCTGTCTGTATATTCTGATATATATAAGGTAGGTATATCATGAAAAAGCCTTGTTTTATTAAGGAAGTGGGTAACGGAGAATTTCTTCACTAACTTTACTGTCTTACGTACTTGTCGTACTTGATGACATTTTTTTTTGTTTTACGATATAAGGCTGTATAGCTACAGCAGGAAAGGAGTAATTAGTACTATAACATTTCATTCTAAAATTTCTGTCCATTTTAAAATATTGCATATTAAACTGAAAATAATTGAAGTGGAACCACTACAACCAAGTGGGTCCAACCCCCTCCATTAGGGATCGAAACCACTACGATCGTATACTGTTACAGTGCCACACTGGCGTGCGATAAAATAAATAACTATCATATACTGTGTACATAAGAATAAACTGTCTAGTATAATCGATTTTCAATATTTATTACATATCCTATAATGATTAATATTATTGATATATAAGACACCTGCAACAAATGCGTGTTTTTTGCTTTTTTATACTATACTAATTGCTGACTTTGCTTTTCTTTAGAATCTCTAGTTCGATTCCCACTCGGGGGAAAGATAAAATTTTAATTACTTTCATTATCCCGCTGTGATATACAAAGCACGGCGTTTAGTTGCACATTTTAATACAAAAAATACAGTAAATTGGACGAATATATTGGAACGTTGTTCATTGTTTTAGTTTCGCGCTGTATGCCGCACATAGCAGGGTAGGTAGAGGTAACCTAGGGTTAAGACACTCCGTTTCGTTCCCCTTCTCTCAAATAATGAAAGTATTGCGAGTTGAGAGCCCTTGTTACCAAAGCGAGAAAACGAAAATATTAAATGTATCATTTTCCCGAGTGAGAATTCAACTCGCATTCTATCGCGTTTACAGTTTTGTTACCCAGCGCACCAACTGGTCTCAAATTTTAACATGTTTCTAAACATTTTCCTTTCTTTTGCGTGTTTTTTAGAACAAAGCACGAATGGATCAATACATTCAAGGTAATACACATAAGGCACTGTATATCAGTTACAATATTTTGACAGACGAACTATTATAACACATATTTATATATTTCATTCAAATTATAATAAGCGTACCACATATGTACCAGGATACGCGGTTTCCTCTCTCTGACAGTATAATACAATGTATTTATATTATATTATTATTCATTTTAATAGAAAAAAAACTACATAGAGGTATCTGATATGCATGTCAATGGGCAATTATATAAAAGAATCGATATAAAAGTCGAGTAGATAATTGCGTCTTATGAGTTTTATAATCTACAGGTGAAATAGATGATCTCATAATACTATACTTCATTTTATATATTTTTTATAACTTTGTGTATGGTTTCGATGAAAATCCTTTTTTTTTAGAGCTTCACGCTGTTTCGAGACATGATACGTGTCGGAAATTAGAACAGCTTTATATACAAAACGGAGAAATAATAATAACGTAAATTTTGTCATTCTCCCAAACGGGATTAATATTGGTGGATTTTTTAATAAAATATTTTTTTATGTATAGTGCATGTCATGCATACTATACATGTCAAGCTAACCAAGGCAACAATATCCAGCATATAGTAATAGTAGGGTAGGCAGAGGGAAACTAGTATGAAAATATCCAATAATTTATTCCCCGTATTGGAAATTGAATCCGCAACCATCGCGTTTACAGTCACACGCTTGTACTAAAACGCCACGGCGTCTAACGCCGACAATGAAGGATGAAATTAGGTCGATTTCAATTAACGGCTTAAATCCTTAACGAGTAACCCTGTTTGAAATACGGCGGCCGGCGGGCCACCAGATGGGTATATCGTTATAAGAGATTTACATAAACGTAAACATACTGCTGCGCGTTTTGACACAAAATAATTTAATTTAATTATTTTAACTGACCGGTTTAATTTTAATATTTTTTAACAAATAGATAACAGATATTGGACAACGGTAAAATTAATAGGCCTACCTATATTAAAATAAAACGTTATTAAAATTTACTAGATAAAATTTTTTACTTCCAGCATGCAGCAGGAAGCAGGAAGTTAGAATTTAGTATTGAGACAATCCATTCCCTACTATCTTCGTAATGTTATCCGAACACAGAAATGTTCTTTGTCTTGTTACCAAAACGAGAAAATAGAAATAATTTATTACCACGAATGGGAATTGAATCTCTGAAAAATATATTTATAAGAGTGACCTGACATAGATTTGACAACGGCTAGAATAGCCCCGATATAGTCAACTGGTCATATCCAGTATAAAATAACTTTTTATATCTATTTTTATCAGTATATTTATAAAATAAAAAGGTTATGACATTTTATCATCGTTGTTTAATGGCAGTGTAATCAAAAATTAAATACGCATTGAGAAGTCACAAAGTAGCAACAATGTTACCTGAGCTTACTATGTAGCGATAAGTGTAGGAACTCCAGGTTCTCGGGATCCTACCTGAGAGCCTCGTGTTAAGATACTCTGTTCCCATTAAATCACTTCTGTTCACTACTTTAAACTAAATTCTGAAAGCGTTGAGTTTTGAGTCGCGGAACTCAACGCCGCGTTTTGCCTCGGCACCAGAGGTCTGGTCACTCACTTAGAGTCACTTAGTCTAAGTACTTATAATAGGAATATTTACCCTCCACCACTCCCTCCCTCAGTGGAATTTGAATGTGCAATCATTCTTATAAATGACAATGTTTCCACAAGCTGAGCATATCCTCCTCAACTGCAAGCCCGTATGTACACACTAAAAGTTTGACCCGAGACTCGGTGCTAGGCTTCAATGTCACCCAATTTGCACATCTAAATTTCTTAACTTGTAGTTAACCCTTAATTTATTAAAAACTTTAGAAAATTTAGAAGGTTATAATTATTATAATGTTTAAATATATAGAAGCTGTAACTGTAATATGGTAAATTATATAAAATAAATAAAATTTATTATTTTAGTTACTAATCTAGAGTCAAGACAAACATATGTTTTCTTCCGTTCGTTTTCATTGATATTTATTGTGTGGGGAAGCAATCCGCAAATATTGTGTGTAGTGCAAGACACTACTCTACAGCGTTACGATTACGATTCCTTAGATTGTAGGTTAATGAGTATAAGATTCCAAAAGTATTTTTAGCTTCACACGCTATCCTGCATATAGCAGGGTAGGCAAAGGGAATTCAGTGTTAAGTAGGTCAAGTCTCTTCTTCATTTTCTGGCCAAAGACACTCTCTTCTTCATTTTCTGCTTAAAGTTCGAGACATTGTGTATTGAGTAGTATTATCATATATTGAGTGTAATAGCTTTGTTTATTAGTATTCTTTTTATATTTTTTTAAAATTTTTGCATACATATATTCATCCAAACTAGTACATAGATTGGTTTTTTTGGTGGATTGGGTTAGCAATATGAAAACATACAAAATATATACAAAATATATATACAGAATATAAAAAAAAGGCATTAATTAACCAAAACTTCCAATATTAACTATTTTTTATACAAGAAACAGATTAACCGTAGATTTACGTTTAAAACAAAATTTTAAATAAAAACAAGTAATTGAAAACTGTAAGCCTCTGAATGAGTGTGTGGGAGTGAATGAAAGCGTAGGCGTGGGTAGGTGAAGGGAGGCTCGGTGAAGGGGTAGGAACGCCCACTTAAATAGGTGGAAAGAGGGGAAGGGGCCAAAAGGGGGTACTGAATGAATGACGCAGTTGCTACGTCTACATTTTTATGTATGTAAACATTGCATTATGAATAGGCCTTTGTGTGGATTTTGGATTTTCTCACAAAGAGTAGACGGGATTTGATTTATATTCTAAGATTAATATTGGATACTTTATTAAGTTTCTTGGGTTTTGTCTCCCAATATCTCTTGTTATAGATTCAAATAAAACTTGGAAATTTGTAAAATATTTTTATTTTCACGAAATTGATAGGAACTTGAATGTTATTGTTGTTGTTTCTAAAAGGGAAATTAAGTCAATTAAGTTGGAAAGTAATTCAATAAAAAAAGCACCTTCACGCATTTTCTCGCATAGCAGTTAAGGCAGAAGAAACTTAATATTAAAACACTCCGTTTTCTACTTTCCGACAAATTTTCGGAGATTGTGCGAGCGCCTGGTCGGTTTCCAGGAGGCGCGGGTTCGAGTCCCGCTACGTTCAAATTTTTTACGTTTTCTAATTAAGTATTTATCTTTCCTAAGTGTGGATTAACACTTTAAAAATGTTTAAAAAAATACTAAAATACGTTCTGAGTGACACAATCCAGTAACTCAAGCTGCCGTGGCCCAATGTTCCATGTAGTTGTTTTGCGAACAAAAAACTTACTAATGCCTTTGATCTACTTGTTATTCATCAATTCCGTGATAACATTCATTTTCATGTTAATTTCGTTGAAAATAAACTTGACGTGTCCTATGAATTTTAATAAACGTATACTCTGTAAGCGCTACGAAAATCTTTTTATATAATAACCGTAAAAAATATTTTAAAATATTTTCACGTATTTCTAATGTCACGTTAATATGTGCCATTTTTCACTTTACATGTATTTCAGAAACATTTAGTGTTAATTAGCATCTGCTCATTTATATCTTCACGCTCTATCCCGCTTATAGCAAGATAAGCAGAAAAATATAGTGTTAAAGCATTTATTCTATCTTTGAAACACATTATGAGTGACGGAGCACAACGCCGTACTTTGTCTCACCAGAATGGAGAAATAATTCATTATCCTGAAAGTTTAGTTCAATTCAGTATCCATAGCTACCGCTTTTCAGTCAGATGGTGTTCCACTGCCCTGTGATAGTATAGAAAATTCCGTATATAAACTTCTGAGGCCGTTGTGGCCCAGCAGAGTATGACTGTGTACGCGACGGTTGTGGGTTTTGGAGCGGGAACGTTCGGGGGTAATAATAATTTAATTTAATTTAATAATTTAATTTTCTTTTGGTATCGAGGCAAAGTTTAATACGAAATGATAATAAGAATACGAATAAATAATATGTTTTTCATAGATCTAGTGAAAGTGGTTACGGATTTTAAGGTTCTTTATAGAAATGAATGAAAAAATTCTTATTCGTTAAAATTAACTAGTTCATCTTTTCGTGGAATTCTTTTATAAAAAAATTATTTACATATGAAAGACTACGGATCGTACTAAGTGGTTTCCAAGAAAAATTAAGCTCAGGCAGACTTCAGTTACATGTAAGACTTTGTTGAACGTTTTAAGGGAATATAAGTTGAAAGTAGTAGTTGTTGAATAAAACTAATTATAGAGAGCCCTAGTTTCGGAAACTTTATAGGTTTCCAGGCTTATTATATGTGTACGAAATAAGAAAGGGCCGGTCGTCCTGCAGTTTCATAGCATATGGCTCTATCTCTAACCGTGACTGTTGTAGATTCAGTTCCCACTCGAGGGAATGAATTGTTTGATATTTTTATTTTCCTCGCACTGGTAAGCGCAACGGAGCGTTAAGTTTCGTTACTCTTCTTCGTAGAGAACGAAGTATCATAACACTGGTTCTCTCTGCCTGCGCTGCTATACACGGGATAGAAACGTGACGCTGTAAAAAAAGAACTTCAATGTATTGTTATGAATTTTCTATCATATATTACCTTTTTATTAAACAGTGAAATAGTTTTTTGTATATTCTTTATGGCACTAAATTCATATATAAAAAAACGAAAAAAATAAATTTCTGAGCATATTACTCAGAAATTTCATGTACAACGGTGGACTTTTTTCTAAAAAAGATCTCTTTCAGCGAACATGGAAGTGGATAAGTAAAAATATCGGGAAAGACTAAGCTGTGTAGTGAAATTGAGAGACAAAAATATATATTGGCTATATAAATAAATATAAAAACGGGCTTATATCACATATACAGAAATAATTATAAATCTAACTATACTATATGTAGTATAGTAAATAGTAATAATAGATATAACTACAAACAAAAAAATTAAATTAAATCAAATCAGCTTCACGCTGTATCCCGCACACAGCAGGGTAGGCAGAGGGAACCTAGTGTTAAGACACTCCGTTCCCCACTTTCTGCCAAATTCTGGAGGCATTGCGTGTTGAGTGGCAGAACTCAACGCCGCGCTTAGCCTCGACACCAGAGCGAAGAAATGGAAATATAAATTTAAGTAAATATTTTATCTCCTCGAGTGGGGATCGAACCCACAACCAGTCGGTTTTACAGTCACACTTCGTGCCGCTGCGCCATGACTGGCCTCAACTATAATAAACTATATATAATTTTATAACTCTTTGCCACTATCGCGGTGTCACGTGATAGATTTACAGTGTACGCGCAATGATAGTGGAATTAAGTGTCTCCCGGCGTAATATTTTTTAATTTAATTTAAGAGATACATATATATTAAGATATTCTTAAGCATTCCACCATTTTTTATGATACAAAATCATCATTACTGTCACAGTCAATTTCGGACATTGTCATTTTTATAGTCCACGTCAACTCACTTTTTGCTTTGAATCTACCCCCAACCTAACTTAGTTACGTCGATGTTCTCATTCCGCCCGATTCCTTTGAGCTTCAACAATTATTCTATGTACGTATGCTTTTTTGAAATATATTTATGTTATTTTATCTGTGATATTTTAAGTGGGATATTTTCTGTGATATTTCACATTACGGTTGAGAAAATAACTGAGATAAGAAAGTAAGAATAAGAGTAAGAAAGTTAAATAATGATACAACCCATACTACTTTTTGTCCATTTAAATATGCCTTTTAAGTTTAAAGTAATAGTTTTTTGTTTTTGTCACCAACAAGCTGTATTCCGCATATAAAATAGTAAGCAGAAGAATATAGTGTTAAAACACTCCCTGCTCAACTTTCCTTTGCCGAATTAGAGACGGTACATGTTGAGTGGCGGGACTTAATATCGCATTTCATCGTACTTATCAAGCATTCGAAAATTAAAATAAGTGTAGAGCGGCTGTTCCACGTGTTGCGCCATGATGGGCGTAGATATACAAATTACAAACGTTTGTTTGTAATTGCTTACTTGTAATTGCTTACTTTTTTTACTTCACGGTGTATCCCGCTTGTAGCAGAGTAAGTAGAGGCCTCGTGTTAAGATACTTCGCTCTCCAATTTTCGTCAAATTCTGAAGGCATTGCATGTTGAGTGGCAGAACTCAACGCCGCGCTTAGCCTCGACACCAGAGCGAAGAAATGGAAATATAAATTTAAGTAAATATTTTATCTCCTCGAGTGGGGATCGAACCCACAACCAGTCGGTTTTACAGTCACACTTCGTGCCGCTGCGCCATGACTGGCCTCAACTATAATAAACTATATATAATTTTATAACTCTTTGCCACTATCGCGGTGTCACGTGATAGATTTACAGTGTACGCGCAATGATAGTGGAATTAAGTGTCTCCCGGCGTAATATTTTTTAATTTAATTTAAGAGATACATATATATTAAGATATTCTTAAGCATTCCACCATTTTTTATGATACAAAATCATCATTACTGTCACAGTCAATTTCGGACATTGTCATTTTTATAGTCCACGTCAGCTCACTTTTTGCTTTGAATCTACCCCCAACCTAACTTAGTTACGTCGATGTTCTCATTCCGCCCGATTCCTTTGAGCTTCAACAATTACTGTACGTATGCTTTTTTGAAATATATTTATGTTATTTTATCTGTGATATTTTAAGTGGGATATTTTCTGTGATATTTCACATTACGGTTGAGAAAATAATTGAGATAAGAAAGTATAAATAAGAGTAAGAAAGTTAAATAATGATACAACCCACACTACTTTTTGTCCATTTAAAAATGCCTTTTAAGTTTAAAGTAATAGTTTTTTGTTTTTGTCACCAACAAGCTGTATTACGCATATAAAATAGTAAGCAGAAGAATATTGTGTTAAAACACTCCGAATTAGAGACGGTACATGTTGAGTGGCGGGATTTATTACATTTCATCGTACTTATCAAGCATTCGAAAATGAAAATAACTTATTTAATCGATTGGGTATATAACCAACAACGACTCCGTGTAGAGTGGCTGTTCCACGTGTTGCGCCATGATGGGCGTAGATATACAAATTACAAACGTTTGTTTGTAATTGCTTACTTTGTAATTGCTTACTTTTTTTACTTCACGGTGTATCCCGCTTGTAGCAGAGTAAGTAGAGGCCTCGTGTTAAGATACTTCGCTCTCCAATTTTCGTCAAATTCTGAAGGCATTGCATGTTGAGTGGTGTCAGAGGGAGAAAAAGAGAATATTAAATATTTCATTTCCTCGAGTGGGAATCGAACTCACAACATGTTGCGTTTTTCAGTCACACGCTGATTTACTATTGGCTGCCATTGTAAATAAATTATTTCCCACTGTACGTAACAAGGTGAGCGAAATTTAGTTATCCGGATAAAATGATTAATGACAGAGTTACCTTTAAATATAGATAGGCATTTGGAACTATATGACATATTGCCATTTGTTGCAACAATGACGTATTTGCACGAGACGCAATCCAATCGAGTAAGACTTTACGCCGAATTGTTCAGGTATTGCGGAACTCAACTCTCCACTTTGTCGCGTCAAAATATTAGCCAGAAAATGAATTATAATAATCAATATTTCATATTTCACATTTTTAAATACAATTAAGTAAGTATTACATCACTTATGTGTGTTCTTTCACCTCGTCCACTGTCATCCACCTCTCCATAGATGCCTCCATGTTTTTAGGTGACCTTCTGCCAGTATCTTCGATACTGTGTCCTCGAAGATCAATCTCTCTCTCTGCCTCCCCTACCGTTACTTGTTACTGCTCACTCTTGCTTCATATATAAAAATTCTAATGTAATATATAACTTTAAGATAACATAAGAATGATTTGACGAGTATTTTTATATGGAAATGGAAAATAATCAAAACATTTATATTTACATTTATGCCAGATAAAATACGTCTTGACGAAAGTCTTCGCCGACCTAACCTAACCAAGCGTGAACGAATCGAAACACTTCAAAGGATAAACAATTTTAATAATATAGAAATAAAGTAAATATTTGTTTCTGCTAAAATGTTTTCGTCTTACGCACCTCCGCTGTACGCAAGTCTGTGACGTCATACGACCCGCCCTCCGCGTCATGAAAGTGCGTCATGTAAGTAAGAAAATGTGATAAAATTTCGTATATTTTTTTAAAACATAACAAAATATTATTCGTTATTTATATTTTCGATTATAGGTTATAAGACGCCCCGTTCTGTAATGTCTCTAATTTTTGAGTTATTGCGTGTTTAGTGTCTAAACTCAACGCCAACTTGTTTTTTATTTTTTTTTTTCAATTTAAGCTTCCACGTTTTGAATTTTTACATTTTTTTATTGTCATTCCACAGTTATAAAAAAATATTTGTTTAGAAAGTCTTTAAATATTGGATGATATCGTAACACGTTAATTTTTTTATATGTTTTCTATAAAAATATTTCACGCTGAATCCCGCACATGTTACGCAAAGGAAACTTGATAACCTAGCATTAAGATAATTCGTTCTGCATTGGAAGCCACTTCTTAAGGCACTGCGTGATGAGTGGCGGAATTCAACGCTGCCCTTTGCCTCATTATAAAAACGGGGAAATGAAAATATTCAATATTTTTTTAACAACCGCAAATCAAATCCACAATTTATGTTCATGTTTAATTGAAACAAGTGGTAGTGCAGGGGCAAAGTTGTGGGACTGTACAAGCGAGGGGTTATGGGTTTGATCTCCACTGAAATGAAATATTTGATTTTCAGTCAACATCCAATGCCTCTAGAAATGGGCAAAAAGTAGGGAGTGGAGTTTCTTAACTCAGTTAGGCTCCAGGGGGAGAGGGCTACCCTGCTAGGCTACATGTGGAATACGGCGAGAATCTGAAAAGAAAATATGTAAAAAAAACATGACTATTTCATTAGATTCATCCATCTAAAAATAAACCCGATGGAACCAGGTTTAGACGTAATTATTTGTTAAAAAGTCCATCCCGCGGGGTAATCAGGCTGAAAGGCATTGTCTTCGAACAAAGAAGGACAGAACGAGCTGTGGGGGTGTACGAGCATCGCGTAGCATCTGCGCCGTATTGGATCGGTGATAGCTTTGCTACGGTTGTTAGATATCTATTTTTAGATGAAAATTGATAATCAATTGTGGTGGTTTGAAGCCACTGTAAACGCCACAGGTTGTGGGTTTGATTAACAGTTGAGGAAATATATATATATTTTATTATTTTTTGATTTGCTTCGATAACGAGACGACGCAAAGCGTCGAGTTTCCCCACTCAAAATTGCTTCCAGAAATTGGCGGAAAGTGCAGAACAAAAGGGACTTAAAACGAACGGTGTGTCTTAACATTAGGTTCCTAGGTTCCACCACCATTAGGTTCCTAGGTTAACATAAAAAAATTGAATAACAAAGATTTTCCTAAAAAAATATGTTTTTGTAACACTTGTTTATCGTTTTAACAGATCACCGAATCTTCAATTTCAGCATAATCAGTTTTGACGTACGCTATTCTTCTTTTTTTCGCTATTTCTAATAAGGCTTGTTTAAACTCAGTAATCTCAAAAATTACTGAAGAACTAGTTAGTTATTTCGACTGAACTTCGCGAGCAAATTCACAAACAAAAGCTAGTATAAATAAATAAAGCAATATCTATTTAAAAGTCTGTATTGCAAACCCCGTGATGAGCTATTACAGTATAGTATACGCTTTATAGAGATCGAAGCGTGGGCGGACAGTGCTCGTCACGACACTCGTTAGCATAAATACTTTTTCACCAAATTATATCGCCCAAAACGCGAAGCGAAGCGAAGCGAAATGTGCCGTGTAATTTGAATAGCGTTACGTACAATGTACCATTATCATACTTTTGTAGTACCTTTTTTCGCGTTATTTTAGTAATGTGACGGTAATTAATTTAACGCAAGACCTACTTTAATTTTTTAGGGTACCAACTATATTCTGCACAAAGTGTTAAAACACTATGTAAATACACTTCTGTTTCCCACTTTCTAAAGATTTCTGGAGGCATTGTGTGTTGAGCGGTAGGAACTGAGCACCGCGCTTTACCTCGTTACCAGAAAACGAAAATATTAAATATTTTATTTCTTCGAGTGGGAATCGAACACGCAAGCTGAACATTTGAGTCCGTCGTGGCGCAGGGCACGACCGTGCGACTGTAAAGCCGACGGTTCGGTTCCATTCGGAAAGGGAAATTAATGTTTAATGTCCTCATTTCCTCGCCCTTATAACGAGGCGAAGACGGAGCGGCGTTTAGTTCCGCCGCTCAATAGGCAATGCCTCAAGAATTCTATGGAGTACGGGTCTTAATGGGGAACGGAGTGTCTTAACATTAGGTTCTCCTTGCCTACCCTGCAACCTTGCAATTGAACAATAGACAAACATATATACAAATAAATTCAATAACAATAAGTTAAGATAACCGACGAAATACAACTTGTATTAACCGAACACTTACAGGAGACATTCAAGTCACACAATCATTTTTGCAAATAAGGAAACCTTGCTATTTACTTGGCTACGTTTATCTTCGTTTAGTGATGGGACTTTTAACATCAATAGTAAATAAATGTTTTATGACAGCCCTTTAATTCTTGAATAAAAACGTTGATGCCATTGGTGGGAGTAGGTTCAATATTTTTCATTGAAGAGTTCGATGTTTTCTTTTGAAATTGGCTTAAAAATATCTGAATATAATCTATATATCTTTCATAAAATTACTAACAGTCAACGCATAACAGAAATTTCTCAGCGAATATGTTAAATGTTGTAATATTTTAAAATAAGTAAGTTTATTCTGGGACGTAGAAAAGAATACTTAAAATACCTACTGGAACGGGAAGGTAAACGAAGTCGCGGGCGGCAACTAGTTTAATATAAACGTGCTATAAATATGATTTAAACATCACATTGGTACGTCATTTCTTCGTAAGACAACTGTTAAATCGAAAAGTACTTTTGAATAAATAAATAAATAAATAAATCAGCTTCACTTTGCGCTGCAGCTAAAAAGTACTTTTAACCTAAAAAAAATATGATATAGATAAGAGATAAGTAACCATTTAATAACCACACATTTATTCTACTTTACTAGGCAACATTATTTTAGTTAGGAGATTATTTAATTAGTTTACAACATTAAAAGTCACCAACCACAACCACCATTTTAGAATCATTATCGATTCTAAATCGTGTCACATCCCTACGGTAAGGGGGGTGAGGTTCTATTTCCAGATCCTCGTTTAAGCTACCCAATGCCTGTTCAACCGTAAAGTCCGCTACTTTAACAAACTAAAAATGTTTAAGACGCAATTTGTTGTAGTGACTTTATTTATGCTTTGTTTTAGAAAATCAACTTCAGACGGTTTTTTAAATTAGTATATTATATTTAGTACTAGCGGCCCGCTCGCGGCTTCGCACGCTTAAACCACAGAATTATTTGCTTAATACACTATAATTATGTTCGTGTTTTAATATACCTATAATGTATGTTTGCAACGCACGCAAGTCGCATTTTCGTACCTCCCATAAGAGAGAAGCAACTGTCAATATATTAATTTCTTTAAACTTTTGCCTTAAAGAGTCTTTAGGACCTAAGTTATAGTATTAGATATATAGTTATAGTAATATCGCTACTTACAATAAAATCCTAACTCATCGGTGTCTGTACGTTCAAGATATATTAGAAAAATTATTATTACGGACATTTAACAATGTAATAGAACTTGGTCAGTTTGTGTGTTTATCTGTGCGTTCACGATAATCTCAGAAAGGGCTTAACCGATTTAAATAACTTAACCTAACTTCGTGCCCCTGCGCCGCGATGGCCTTTAATATTAATACAGAATGGAAGCGTCAGCACTCCTTTTACGGGGGCAATATATAAAATAAAATATTTTAAGCCCATACCTAAAGAAATTAATCAAGATACCTCAACAGTTTAGACGTAGACTTTTTTTTTCATTACACGATGTTTATCCATACCTGTATTTCGTGTGACGCAGTTACGCATAGATACCAATAACGTTAACACATACTACTACAAAAGTATTACTAAAGGTTAAGCAACTTTGAACTTTGTTCCCAATACCTACGACTCGATTTAGGAATGAGGCGTATGCGGCGGTTTCCCTTTGATAGGCTTATGCCTGTTGCGTGTTTAATGACAAATAGCCTTTTATATCAAATAGTTGATATTTTTAATATCGTTGATATTAAAAATATCAACGATAATATATAATTTATATTGTATGAAAAATAACTTTTTCACTTTTGGAATTTTTTTTATTGTATTAGGCTTTTATAGAGTGCAGAAAGAGAAAGAGAGGCACGAAAATATTTAAAATGGTCAAAATTAAAAGTTCAAAAATGTTGATTGAAAATAATTATACTGCAGGAGGATACCTTTGTATGTACTGTTTTATTATGATATAATGTAGAATATCCATACATCCATACATCCATCCATACATCCATCCATACATCCATCCATACATCCATACATCCATACATCCATACATCCATACATCCAACAGCCAACAGCCAGTACAGCCAGACAGCCATACAGTCCAGACATCCAACAGCCAGACAGCCAGACAGCCAGACAGCCAACACCAGACAGCCATACAGCCATACAGCCAGACAGCCAACAGCCAGACAGTCCAAACAGACAGCCATGACATCCATACAGCCAGACAGCCATGACAGCCAGACATCCAACAGCCAGACATCCATGACAGCCAGACAGCCAGACACCATACATCCAGACACCAGACAGCCATACATCAGACAGTCCAGACAGCCAACAGCCATACACCATAACAGCATCATACATCCATACATCCATACTCCATACATCCATACATCCATGACATCCATACATCCATACATCCATACATCCAGACATCCAACAGCCATACATCCATACATCCATACATCCATACATGCCAACATCCATACAGCCATACATCCATACATCCATACATCCATACATCCATACATCCATACATCCATACATCCATACATCCATACATCCATACATACTACCTACCTACCTACCTACCTACCTACCTACCTACCTACCTACCTACCTAAATACCTACCTACCTACGTTGCCTTTCGAAACTATAAAATAGATAGCGTTTCTAGTATCGAGTTCTACTATCTCAAATATAAGCTTCTTGGAAACTTAAATACTTATATCTTTTGCTAGAGTGAAGCTATTACAATGAAATAAACACTAAATGTTACCTTGATTTACTGGTAATTTTTACGTATAAAACTTGCCTTAATATATTGTGTACTTTTGATGTGATGCGTGTTCACATAAACAGGAAAACAGACAAACAGACAAACAGACAAACAGACAAAAATTCCAAAAATGTTGGAAATGGATTCTGTTAGTTATCCTTTAACACCCTGGCTATTTATTTTTAAAATATTTTCAATGTACAGAAACGACTTTTCTACAGATTTATTATAAGTATAGATTATTAATCCTCTTTCATTATTTTGTTTATGAAATAACTGTTATTGTATTTCATTGGGGAGTGTTTTGGGATTTCGTTTTAGCTTTTGGTGAAGCTCTCACGATGTGAAAAAGAAGATTTTGGGTCAAGTTCTGCGTTCCCCACTCTGTAAAATATAGGATATAGTGCGTTCAGTTTTTGGAATGATGATGCTGCGTGTTACGTTATAATTTTCTATTTATAGTTCTGTTATTATTGTCTATTTATAGTTTTTTCTACAAAGGAAAAATATATTAATATAAAAAGCTTCACTCTGTATCCCGCATATAGCATCCTAAATTTGTTGTTGATTGATATTAGTTGTGTTGTGTTGCGGAGCTCATCCCCGCGCTTCATCTTCTTATCAGAAGTGTTAAAAACATTTATTTATCTTAATAATTATATGACGATTAACATTTATACCTTTAACCTTTGTGCCGTGTGATCCCGGCCTAGAATAGGATCATCCTGGTACTGGTGGTGTCGTAAGAGGCGACTAAAATACGTGTGGTAGAGTCACGTAGCCAGCAATGGCAACACGCATGGGCAGACTCGACCGGATCATTACCACCCCCGGCATTTAAAACCAGCGTGAAGTAGTGGCTTTATGCCACTGCGTATCGCATCAGGTAATGCCGGGCCCCGGCGCCCAACCCATCTTAAAGGCCGGCAACGCACCTGTAGCTCCTCTGGTGTTGCACGGGGTCGTAGGCGGCGGTAATCACTTACCATCAGGTGACCCGCACGCTCGTTTGCCGTGTCTTTTTCCATAAAAAAAAATAAAAAAATAAAATGACCGTATATGGAAATTTGTTATAAAGTATACAGCACAGTGTATGTACCAAAGTTGTGTTGGTAAAGTGATAAACCAAACGGTAGTAGAACTAGTATGGAGTCGGCAATTACTAACGTTACTTAGCTAAGGTTATATTAGAAATTCAAATTCATAATAATTTATGATTCAAAAGGACTGCGCTGGAACTTTTTAGTGGTATTTAGTACATAGTATGCTAGTTATAACTTATAATATAAAAATGTCAGCTTTGTCAATCAGTGTGTTAAATAAAAATAATTTTATTTAATAATTAATTTGACTTTATACTTAATTAGAAAACAACATAAATAAGTTGTAACAAGCGTATAAGAATTTCCACGTAGCTTGGCGAGAACGTATAGCTCAGTGGTCAGAGCGACCAGGCGGTCGGTTTCCAGGAGGCGCGGGTTCTAGTCCCGCTACGTTCAAATTTTTATACGTTTTCTAATTAAGTATTTATCTTTCTTAAATATGGATTAACACTTTAAAAATGTTTTAAAAAAAATAATGTGACAAAACACAGCGTTAAGGTACTTAAGGTACTGCCATTCCATAAAACATGCCTTGAATTGAGCTAATAAACCTTAAATTGACCTCAACATTCCTTCTGCCTTTAATATACCGTATATTAATAATAAAGCGTAAAGCAAAAATGGAAGTTCTTTTAGATATAAAAAATAGAGTTCTATAATAGTTAAAACAGAAAAAAAATATCAAAAACAGATATTCAACTAAAAATAACCTTTTGCATAAATAAAAATGAGCAGTGTTGGTGTGAGGCGCTATTTTAGGCCGCGTGGGCCGACCGGCGCAGCTATTTAATATACGAGTACCGCCGGAATGAAAGAGAGAGAAAATACTATACTTTAACAGAAAAAAAAGTTTTCTGAGGCTGAGAGGTTATTATTGTTTTTATTTTACACTACAATTTTATTGACATAGTGTTGTGTGTGTGTGCGTATTACAAAACAAACAGGAGTGACCACGGGTGACATTAAAGAACATAGTATCAATAATACTGGAGGAGTCATGTCAAAAGCATGAGGGTTCTCGGAGGGCATGTACGAAGAGCCGTAGCGATATAGTAGGTACTATAGCGATTGGCATTACGTTCGATCGGACAACCCACGACTACGATATTGATTGACTCTTCACCAACACAATATTTATATCTTTAAAGGTCAGATATCAAGTTCTTTAATTTTCACGATTAGTACACATTTTAAACGAAACTCTATTAACCAGATTAATCACGTATACTTAAGATTATATATTTTGGAAACCCTGACGTTTCGAACACTTTGCAGTAGTCCGGGGTCGCGTTTAACTATAGGCGATTAAAAAGGTTAAAATAGTTTCATTTAAAATAGTTTCACACGGCACAAAAGCGTTTAACTATAGGCGATTAAAAAGGTTAAAATAGTTTCATTTAAAAATCATATTTTTTTAGCTTCACACTGTATCCCACATTAAGCCTTTATATACGTACATACGCAGTACGAAAGACCACAACTCTCCACACAATTTCAAAACAGTAGTAACAATTTTATTTGTTACAGAAAATTGTAAATTGAAAGTAATGAATATTCCTTTGAAAGTTTTAAATATAAAGAAGTAATACGAGAAAGTAGGTTAATCTTTGGCAATAATAGTCCCGAAAAATGCTTAGTACCAAAAAGCAGTCATCGCCTTAATATTGTTGGAACACTCGGTTGGTCAAATTGAGGAGAAATTATTAATCACGTTCTATTTAAAATGTGATGGCGTTGCGGTTTATTAAATTATCGCTGATTCCTTTGTCTTCTTTTTATTGTAACTTTCACTTTGTAATACAGAAAGAAGGGATGAATGTGGTTTCATATTTTTATATTCTTTTAGAGAATAGAGGTAATCTAGTGTTAAAACGCTTCGTTCTCCACTTTCCGTCGAATCGAAGAAAGTGGAGCTCAACGTCGTGTGATATAATGTCTCAAAAAAGTATACATCCAAAGACTATAGTTTATGTTTCTACATACGATTAATTGTCAAAAATAATATGAGTACAGTCCTGTCTGCCTGAAACTTGCAGCTAAAAAAAAGTAGTAAAAATGATTCAAGTACAAATCGAACCCACAACCACCGCATTGCGCTATATAATTAACAAATAAATTAATGCCGTTACAAGTACTTTTGGATTCAAGTTAAATGATAATGTTAGTAGTGTCAGTTTTTTAAGAAATAGTTTCCAAGATGAAGAAATAAAATGTGCTTTTTGTTCTTTATATTAATAATACAGGATAAGCACAAAAGACGACGTGCGACCATGTCGGGATGACAAATTCGTAGCAGCAAAATCTCGTAGACACTCTACGGCGATGTTTTAATAACGTAGCGTGGGCGCTACGTTCAAGCTCGATGAGCTTAGTCATTTTGTAGAGTGCTTTACTGTGTAGGTGGTCACACGTTCAAAGTGGAATTCAGCGAATATCAGGAAATAGGTTACCTATATTTATGTATGAGGCCGGCCGTGGCGCAGTGGCACGAAGTGTGACTGTAAAAACGACTGGTTGTGGGTTCGATCCCCACTCGAGGAGATGAAATATTTACTTAAATTTATATTTCCATTTCTTCGCTCTGGTGTCAAGACAAAACGCGGCGTTGAGTTCTGCCACTCAACACGCAATGCCTCCAAAATTCGGCAGAAAGTGGGGAACGGAGTGTCTTAACACTAGGTTCCCTCTGCCTACCCTGCTGTGTGCGGGATATAGCGTGAAGCTAATTTAATTTTTTATTTTAATATTTATGTATATTATGTCTATTTTCAGTCATATACATATATTATAATTTTCCGGTTCCGATTGACTGACAGACAACGCGAAGACGAAACTACGCGTAGAACACTTAAATTTGTCGCTTATGTTCCTTGGGAAGTCTAGGAGTGCACTAAAACAGGATATTCCGGCACATGTTAACAAAGTGAGAGAGAGTGTAGAGAGTAACAAACAGAGCCATAAATCATTTTACGTAATTGTCATGTTGGTGCTATATATACTTTGACACACATTACTCTATAGAGTAAACCTCATTTAAACTAAATATAAATTGCCTTACCCCTTCAATTGCATCACGTACATATGAAATCCAAATTAGGTTGCTTGTTTAGAGTAAATGCCTGCATACATAATTGAGGAAAGAACTTAGTGTTAAGACATTATTCCTCTCACTGCTTCAATTGTGTACTTAAAATAAAATAGCAGTGGGCGTCGTTTTGTGGGTTTGTTTCCCAGTTTGAGAAATATATGATTTTATTTTTATTTTTATTATCTCTGGTTGCTAAGCCAAGCGTGACGTTGGGTTTCGTCACCCAAATTTCTCGATAATTGGCCTGAAAATGGGTAACAGACACTCCGTTACCCATTTTACGTTACGTTACGTTAAGTTTAACGTTAGTTTTCCTCCGCCTATCTTCATAAACGTGGGTTATAGCGTGAATATATAAAAACCTATTATATTTATAATAATTTTGGCATCAATATGTATGTATATCAAATATTTACTTACAAAACTGACTACTTTCCCGAAAAATATCATGTACGTAGTAAAACCAATCGCCCCCCAATACAAAGTTTGAGATAAATCAAAGTCACTTTTTGGCGCTACACAACTCTATAATGGAAGCTTCCACCAAATAAAACGAGGCGAAGTGCACTTAAGGAACAAAAGCTGGTTTTTTCTCCTCCTAGAAGTGAAATGCAACGGATTTTCCGCTAAATCAACTCGGTTTGCGGATGTCGTTCCAGACATTTATTAATTTAATTTCCACACGATACTGTCTGTGATCAAATTGAACCGGAAATGTTTGAATATAGCGTTGAAATATTCATTTTTGATATTACAGTATCAGCAATGAAATAGTCCTTGATAGAAATATATATTTTTATATTAATCTTTGCATTCAAAAGTTTAATTCGTCCAACTAGTGTGAGCAAATGAGAATAATATAAATAGATATCGAACTCATAACCACCGCGTTCACAGTCCGTCACTAAATATAGTGTTAAGCTTCATTTATTCTTTTTAAAATTTCTTTTCGAATGTCAAATAAATATTAAACACCGACTGTTTTTAACCAAAATCTCTATTTACACTAAACAGATGTCAGTGATAAAAAATATTTATATACATTTTGGCCATTAGAAGTTTAGAAATATAGATTTTTTAGCTTCACGCTGTATCGCACATGTGGCAGGATTGCCAGGTGGAATCAATGTTAAGATATTCCCTTCATGAAATATTGAATTTTCAACTACATAATACGCGTTGTCCTCTCGTCAGAACAGCGAAACAAAATATAATTACTTCTTCCGAGTGAGAATCAAATCCACATCAAAACTAAGCCACCGCTTCAATTAAGTTATCAGTTATTCTTTTTATAAAACTTAAAGAACGTGGTCTAAAACAGATTCAACAGACAATTTCTATACACAAAACAGAAGCGAGTACAGACAGTAATAAAATATTAATATATATTTTTGCTACGTAAGGATCGACTACTATTAAGTATAGATTGTTGTTTTATTTAGAGAGCTGGAAATCAACAGTCGAGCTAGCGCTGAGCAATTCAATTTTACAGTAGAAATAACGTTATAGTTCAAGACAAGTCATTTCAAAACAACGTCGGGATCTTCGAGTGCACTTGACCTAAATAGGTCTACCTACTGGCCTATGGGTGTATGTATTACTTAAATCATCGCGCCGGAGGTTGTAGGTTGGATATTTTGTTTATCTATTTATAACTGGCTTCAAATAAAGAGGTTATCAGTTTGAAGTCGAAGGTTTATCAAAATCGGTAATCAGTAATCCAAGTACATCTAATATGTATTAGTAGGTAATTGATAAGTATTTAAATTATTTTAAATACGCTTTTCATTACTTTACACATTTTTCATGTTTTCAAGGGAACAAGTAGAGAGCTTTCGTATAAGATGTGGTAAAATAGCTCCGGGCTTAATCTCAACAAGACTAGAAATCCAAAATAAATAATATATATATTAGATATTCTTCAGATTGGTAAAACAGCTTAAAATTATCAAAGCAGGTAAATTCTAGTTGAGCTATAATAGCCAAAATTTAATTTTGTGTGAGTTATTATATAAGTATATTACGAAAAATTTTATATAATTTTTTTATTATATGAGGCCGTCATAGTTTTCATTTCACCAAAGAGAAAGCGCGGCATTAAGTTTCGCCACTCAACGAAACTCAACTCAACTCAAACAAACTCAAAAAAGTTTCTTAACATAGCTTCCCTCTGCCAATCATGCTACATGTGGGATACAGGGGGAACCTGAAAAAAAAATACATACGCACAACATTGAATCTACTACCTAACGTTCATCTGTGTCATTACTTCGAATATTTTAATGAAAGTTTAATAATAGTAGTATGTATTTGTGAAGGGGGTATGAGATCCATCGAAATTAACTTATGTCAGTAGCTTCATGATATAAAGTGACGAGGGTAGATGGAGTTTGATCTCATATTAACTATCTTGTCATGTTGTATAATATAAAATTTGGAATTACTATATTATGATTTATTTGTAATGAATATAGTCTATTACTATAGAGACTGGAGCATGTCGTGGTGCAGTGCACGGCGTGTGGTGACTAACGCAACTGTTGTGGGTTCAATGTGGAGTGGAGTAACTTGTTTTCATTTATACGATTGACAATGACAAACCGAGGCGTTGAATACCGCTAGTGAACACGCAATCTTAAATTTGGGCGGAAACAGAATGTCTTGATACTAGTTTAGACTCTGTTATGCGGAAGAAAGGTACTTGTATATCAGACTATTTCCCATCATTGCACTAAATCAAAAATCTTAAAATGACTAGTACCTATTGTAACTAAACGATGTATTTTGTATAGTTTGTATATTGAGTATTTTGTATATTGAGACCAAAATATATATATTTCAAATACAAATATTGAAGAAAAGAAGAAAATCCCTAATATCTACCGAAGTAATCTGTTATAAATAACAAATGCGCCAAGACAGGTGTTATACTTTGCCAATATCACATTTTTCTACAATTTCGTGAAGCCCCAACAAACATTTTTAATTAAAATTAAATGAAAAAAAAAATGGCTTAATGCGAGTCGGACTTACCCAGGAAGGGTTCCGTAGCAATTTCATATTTGTATGAAGGACAACGTAAAACTAATAAAAGCTTACAAACTTAAATTTGCAGGATTACTTTGATATGAAATGAATTATTAATATAAATTTGTAATAGTTTATATTCTGTGATATTCTTATAAGTTATCGGGGTTTTCTATTTATGTTTATATGAGTTATTACTTCTTGCCAAATGTCATCATTTAGATTAACGAGTAGAGTTCGTCTATAATTTTTTATTAACTTAAATAAAATTTTAAACATAAACCTTCGAGGTTTTGGTCAGCTTTGATTTAACATTAATGTCAGATCAATACTTCCACTCAAGATACGTTCGACCAAACTACAAACCGAAAACCTCTATAGAAAAATAGTTTTTGACTGTCAATCAAATGGGCAACAAGTGATATTATAAGGATCCCTGTTTATCTTTCATACTGAGGAACTCCAAAAGGTAAAATATTCACATGCATCTACATTATTTATTATTTTTCAAATCTCGTCCGAGCTCAAAAGCAATGTAAATATATTAAAATTACACCAAGAAAGTTGCTAAGGATTCGCTTCAAGTCACATAAATTACTTAGAAGTTAGAAACTTGGTTTATTTTTAGCCTTTTTTCATAATGAATATTTAACGTCGCGTCGTCCCAGCTACTTTTTTATCACTGTTGCTACTTGTGGGACAACATTTAATAATGATAATCTCAATTTATTTTATAGTGCTTCTTTAAATAATTTTCAATTAAAGTACAAGACAAAATGGTACATTCTTATACTTGATTTTTTAGGGTTCTGTATCTTTCAAGAAAAAAAGGAACCCTTATAAGATCACTTTGTTGCGTGTTTATCGGTCTGTCTGTCTGTCTCAGGAACGCCTGGAGATATCGAGTTGAAATTCAAACTATAAGCTCAAACCTACGGCCCCGTAATTTCTTGTAAAATATTTCTAAATGGACTTCAAAAAAAGGTATGGCTTATTATATTGCAAAAAACACGTATTTCGATACTATAAAGGGAATCAAAATTAATAGGATACTTCGGGTTAACCTAGAATTATGAAATTTGGTAACTAGCATCTACAAAAAGTACTTGTTCAGGAAAAGATCTGAAATCTATACATTTGTGGTTAACTACCGAAAAATAATAGTTAAGGCTATTAAAGCCGCTAGTTCAAGTGAGCTATCAGATGAAAGGGCTCCGGCTAAGCTAAGCCTGAATTTCAGAAGAAGTTCGAGACCTCCAATTTTTTACGATATCCTCGGTGGGCGAGCCCGACGCGCGCTCGCGCGTATAGTAGGCAAAAAAACCTGGAAACCGAGTGTTGAGCTATTCAGTTCTCATTAAACTATTTCCGGTCCACCAAACCCAGAACTATTGCATGGAAAATTAAGCACTGTACCAGCGCCACAGACATTTCCAGTATATATATTACTGAAATGAACAATAAAACGCGGAATGAGGTGTAAAAAAGCTTCCCATTCTCGGGCTTACGCAATTAACTAAAAGCCAGAGCTTATCTAAGGAAGGTAGAATTAGAAACTATGTTACGATTGTTTAATAAAAAAAGATATTATTTTAAATTAATATGTGAGAAACAGAGTTTAACAACGAGTGAGAAAATGCTGAAGATTTTGTTATGCTATTTTTTAAATGAGTGTTACAAATGAGGGTTTTAGTAAATAAGTTATTATTTTATTTCTTTTCCACTTTTGTCATAAGTTTAAAATGATCGTCCCAGGGCAGCAATGGCGTGGTTCTTAAAATTTGCCTTATATTCGTTCGTGGCTTCGTCAACATGAATTTTTACACAATTATAAAGCAAGCTATCTTTATACTTTTGAGCCTGGCGCAGTGACTTGACTTTGCGACCCTTTTAAATGTGGAACAATATTTCAGGAGGACATTACACAATGCATTACACTCGTCTTCCAGCTCTAAATTAATATAGCTTATCAAATATAACTTTATCATTTTAGATACTTAAGCTTTATGTACAATCCACGCGTCGTCGTAAACTGAGCTTTGCATTTGTATGAGTGGTCGCCTCATGTAAAGACCGAAAATAAACTTTTAACCATAATTAATTTAATTAAGTGTTACTTATCAATAAATACATAAACAAAGGACGGTGATGAGTTCCGTTTTTTTCCGAATTGACTCAACCCGCAATATCACGAAATTTCAGCGGAAAGCGAGGAATAGAGTGTCTTAGCACTCAGCTACCCTCTTTCTACCCTGCTATATACGGAAAACATCGTAAAGCAAAAAAAAACATATATTAATTTAGTAATGTCTAAATTTAATAAGAATCTGGTATCTAGTGGTTAATCCAATTATGTTTAATATCATGGTTATCTGCGTGTAATATTATAAGACGATCAATTATTATAATTTTTATATAGAGTACTCCATAAATTAGAACTATATTACCATTTTTAATTTTTCACGCAAAATATGCTTCCTTTAATAGATGATTTTAATTAAAATTCTAGAAATATACTTCTATTAAAAAAATTGTGATATCGTAAATTATAAGGAAATGTATCGAATATTAATGTCGTCAGTGCACAGCGGCACAGGATCTGACTGTTGTGTCGCGTCGTGGGTTCAGTGTTTACTCTAGTGGAATGAAATATTATATTTTTTCTCTCTGTTAATAAGAAAAGACAGAAGAGAGTAAATTGAGAAACGAATTGTCTTAACACTTATTCCTGCGTACCATGCTATAAGGGGGATATATCATGAAGCTATACAAAAATTCCCATGAAATTGCTATACAGAAAGGCTTTTACAAAAATAAGTTAGTTTTTATGGCATTTTTATGTAAATTACATATTTTCTTCGAACAATTCATTATGTATGTGAACCAGTGTCCATTGTTGCCGTTTTTTGCTTTGAACTAAATTATACTGTTATAAAGTTTTTGAAGAGACGATTATTATTATAATTATGATTATGATTACGAATGATTAACATGTCGAGATAATCGATTTGTAAATTATTTAAGGCGTTTTACTTAATTATGTTTTATTAGTGCAAGGAATTAATAACGAAGAGACCGTCGTCGCGTAATGGCGCTCTGACTGTCTGACTTTAAAACGTGGCAGTTATGGGTTCGGTGACTTCTGAGAGTAATCAGTTTTTTTTTATTTTCTCGTTTGTGTTTCGCCGCGCGACAGACAATGTCTCGGAAATTCCGTGAAGAGTGGGGAACGGATTGTCTTAATAATGCTTACTTTCTCTCTTCCTACTTTGATATATGTGGAATACAATGTAAAAAAATAATAAGCAAGAATACAAAAAAAGGAATTTTTTGGTGTACGTAGGTATATTTATATTGCAAGATTTTTATTATAAAGAAATTTTATAATTTCTATGGAATTGAAAATCGAAATAACGAACCAAATTATAATAAAAATAAGGTTGCCTAATTGGATACAAAGTCGCTCCTTTACTATTACACTTCAATAGATGCCAGTCGTGGCGCTGGAGCACAAAGTGTGACTGTAAAATCGTCTGGTTGTGGGTTCCATCCCCACTCGAGGAGATGAAATATTTATCTATATTTCTATTTCCATTTCTTCGCTATAGTGTCGGGGCAAAGCGCGGCGTTGTGTTCTGCCACTCAACAAGCAATCCCTCCAGAATTTGGCAGAAAGTGGGGAACGCAGAATCTAAACTCTAAGTTCCCGCTGCCTACCCTGTGTGCGGGACACAGCGTGAAACTGATTTATTTAATAGATGCACAACGCACAGGCGAATCTTCAGGATTTAGAAATTATGCGTTTCTGAAGATGAAACGGAGATTTTCCATTTTATAAATGTATTATAAAAGCTTATTTTGAGGAAAGGTATTTCTATATTTAATAATGTTATTGAGCGAAAAAATGTTTTCTTTGCGCGTTTTATTTGATTTTATTTAATCAACTACAGTGTTGGATAATGAAACGTAATATTGCATGCTAATAGAGTAAAGCTGCTCTATCCAGATTTTACTTATATAAGACAGTCTTACTATTTATTAATTTTAACGGCCCGCTGTATACCACAAAAAGCAGGGTAGTTAGGGATTCCTGGGAACCTAATGTTAAGATACTTGAGAGTAGCGAAACTCAACGCTGCGCTTTTGTCTAGTGTCTAGAGCAGGCTAATGAAAATATTCAACATTTCATTTCCTCGAGTGGGAACCGAACCCACAATCTGGCATCAAAAACAGTCTTCCTAAAGCAATAAAATAAGTAATGTAAGTGGCGGAACTCAACGCCAAAAAAAGCCCAGCGTTGAGTTCTACCAGACAACATTCAATATACTGAAAATAGGGCTGAAAATGGAGACCGGACTGTTTCAACATTAGATTTGCTTATCCTACCTACGCAACAAAGAAGTTATGCTAAAATAATACCTTCTACCTTGTATAATATAATAAAATAGTAAACTTAAAGAAATTATAAAGAAAAAAACGTCTTGTTTACATGAATTTATACATTAGCTACTCGTATATACACATGTCCGACTGGACGTGGACTTAAATGTCACTTGGCTTTGTTCTCAACCCGGATACGAAAACAATGCATTGTTAAACAAAATGAAACCCTACTGCAATACGAATAAAGTCCAATAGAAAAATGGTCCATATTACTCTACTAAATTACATAGTAAAAACTTTAAGATAAAATTAGAAGAAAAGTCGACTTTGTTTCCAATAAATTATGGAATATTTTCCATTGTATTTATAAATGAAGTTATTATGTTTCAAAATTAAAGGTATGCCATCAATGAATGTCAAGGCTAGAAGCCTACGCTATAGTAATTTTGTTTGTCGTTTTGGTTCGTATATGTTTACATTGTGATGATTATGGGGTTTATTGGTTTTATTTTACTTTCACGCTTTATTCCGCATAGAGAGGAGCAGATAGAGAAAACGTAGCGTTAAGACACTCCGGTCTAAAAAACGCTATTTGATTTATATTTATCACCTAAACGTGCAAGTGCTCCTATTCATGTACTAATAATGTAAATATTTAAAAAATATGTAATACGCTCATAATATAGCAGAGAAGGCAGAGGAAATGTTGTGTTAAGACACTTCGTTCTTCCTTTGCTTTGTTACTACAGTGAAGAATGAAAACATTAATAATTCATTGCCCCGAGTGGAAATCAAACACACAACCAACCATCACGATTAGTGAGGCACTTCTTCTTCTTTCATCTTTCTATATAATATTTTTGATAAAATAGTTTAAAAAAATGCATTAAAAAAATAACGTTACATCGATTAATAACTATAAATATATATAGAAACAACATCATAACTACAAAGTAATTACATCTAAAGCAATTATTTACGTTGACAAGGCGTGTGAGAATCACCTTCTGTGTCACTCACTGGTGCATTTAAAATATATACGTATGTATACACAGTTGTAACGTTCAGCTTCGTTCGTAGACCTTCTATTTTTGAAGCTGTCGTGGCATAGTGGGTTCGACTCCACTTAAGGAATTCTCTGTCTCTCTCACACGTATATAGCAGGGTACACAGTACATACAGTACATAAAAATAATTTCTTTTTATTATTTAATGAAAATTACTTTTTAGGTAACTTATAAAAAATTAACGTAGTGGGATTAGAAGCCTTACTTTACTAAGTGTAGAATAACAATTTAAAAATGATTAAGTATTAAGACACTTTGTTCCTCACCTCCCAAAGCCAAATTTTCGAAGCATTGCATGTTGAGCGGCGGAACACAACGCCGCGCTTATGCCTTCCTACCACAGCGAAGAAATGAAAATATTAATAAACAATAATTCTTTATTATATTTAAACAACGGATTCCGTCTGCTCTATGCGTACATATGATTTAAGAGAAATATGATTACGCAAAATCACATATATATATATATATATATATATATATATATATATATATATATATATATATATATATATATATATATATATATATATATATATATATATATATATATATATATATATATATATATATATATATATAGCATTCACTGTTTAATGGAGCTCAACCTTATTATATATCCACATATTATATTTTTAATATAATATATAAGCAATTTTCTAAGTCATTTAGCTAAAATATTCCCTTTTATTACATATAATGAACGTTCTAAAGACAGAAAATTGAATAGCAGTATTTATGAACTGACCGTTCTCTATAAAGTAAGTGTTTTGATCCACTTATTGGTGATAGTGTGTGGTTGTATGGAGCAATAGCTATATACATATTACATATATTATAGTTAAATTAGGTATTTTCTTATATATACTAACCGCCCGACTGCGGCTTTGCTCGCTTGAGCTATTAATTTATTTAATTTTGCCCTCAGCCCTCGGCGTTACGTAGTTTCGCCTGAGCGTCGTCTGTAAGTTAAAAACTAAAGTTTTATATAAAAAAATATACTTTTTTTAAACATTTTTAAATTGTTATTTTAAACTTACGTAAGTAATTTATAAATTTACGTAAAAGGCGCATTTTTTCGTTGCGCAGAGGCACAAGCGCGCGAATGTTAACGCGACAGGTTGTGGGTTCGATGTGATTCAAGATCAACGTGATGCTATATAACCCATAAAACAAAAATATTTTTTCTATTAGAACCAGTGGTTTCTGAGATTAAGGCGTTCAACCAAACAAATTCTTCTGCATAATATAAATATGTATTCATTTTACATATATATGTATGTATGTACCAATATACCCACAAACTCGCTGGCCTTATCAGTTGCGTTAGTATTTTATCAAACCAGTTCGAGCAAAATTGACTAGACCGTAACGATCAGATAACGAAATACGAAAATACTGAAATTATGTTATAGTATAGAAAAAAACATTTAAAAATATTATATGTCCCTCAACAATGTGAAACTTAGTAATTGATGCTGTTACTATGAAAATGAAAAGTTTAGTCGAACGTGTCAATTTCGGCAACTACTATTTTGAATTGTAAAACTATTTTCGTGTTGGATAGTCCATATTGGTGAAGGCTATACATCATATTATATAGTGTCCAGTTTTCGAAACGTAGCGTGTTAAGTGGTGGAACATAACGCCACGCTTTCTTTTATTACCAGAAAGGGAAAATGGAAATAATGTATTATACTGAGAGCAAATAGAACTTGGGGGTCCAAGATGGAAGGCTTGCTCGCAGCGACCCCTGCCAGCCCTTACGAGGGCTGCAACGTTCCATCCGCCACGTGCACCCCGAGAGAGCGCACTGATAGGGCGTCCCCCCAAGGCGACGCGCACCAGTGCGTCCCCGCTGGTGTGTCAAGTGGCGACGAATGCGGCGTTGGGGACCGCCACCCAACACGCCATGTCCGGAACGGCGGGAGGTGGAGGACGGAGCTACAAATAGCTACGTGGAATGTAAGAGGAGGGATGGAAGAAAAGATGAATGAATTATTAGATGTGATGGATGATAGAGATTTAGATGTCGTTTGTGTGACTGAGACCAAGCGAAAGGGCAATGATACAACTGATTTGCCGGGCAGTCGGGTCGCTTTCTGGGCTGGCGTATCAGAGAGCGAGCGGGGCTGTCAAGGTGTAGGTGTATTATTGTCCTCTCGATTGGTTAGTGCAGCGGTTGAATACAAGGCAATCAACCCGAGACTGTTCTGGGTTCGCTTCAAGCTGGGGTTAACAAGAGTATTCTTGTTAGTGGCGTATGCGCCAGTATCCTCAGCTCCATTAGGCGAACTCGAGGAGTTTTGGGAGAGTGTAAGGGATGTTCTAGGTAGCGTTAGAGGGAATGAAAAATTAATAATATGTGGCGATTTGAACGGATGGGTCGGAACTGCGCGAAGCGGTTACGAGGGAGTGCTGGGTCAGTATGGTGACAAGAGAATAAATGAGGCTGGAAAGCTTATATTGGAAATTTGCAAGGAAAGGAATTTCTTTGTGGCAAACACTATGTTTGACCACAAACAAATTCACATGTATACATGGGAGCGAACGGAAGGGAAAAGTATGATCGACTTATGCCTAGTGGATCAGCGTATTCGAAGCCAAGTCATGGACACACGAGTGTTTAGGGGTTCTGATCTGGGAACAGACCACTATCTAGTAGTCGCTAGAATAAGGGGTCTGTTCACGGGATGGCGCAGCTACACGAGGTGTCCAGACTTGGAGTCGAATTATCGCATAAGAAGCTGGAAGCTTCAAGATCCACCAACTAGAAAGGAATATCAAGAAAGAGTTTCCAAAAGGCTAGACAGCAGTGAATCTGGAAATGGAAATATTGAAGTATGCTGGCAGAACCTTAGGGATTGTATGAAGGAAGCAGCGATAGAAGTATGTGGTAAAGGAAAAAGGGGCTTTAGTAAAAAGCGTGATGAATGGTGGGATGATGAAGTGCAAGATGCTGTAGAAAGAAAGAAGAAGGCATGGCAGGATTATAAAGCCTCTGGTAAGGATAAAAGTATGAGAGAGATAAAAAAGAAAGAGTATAAGCTGCAAAAGCACCAGACGAAAGTACTGATAAAGATGAAGCGCGAAAAAGCAGAGAATGAAAGAGATGAGAGGTTAACGAACAACTTCAGGGAAAACACGAAGCTTTTCTGGCGAGAAGTTAGTGTTTCTCGAGGTTGCTCGCTAACTTGTAGAATGAAAGGGGTGCTTTCGAAGGACGGTGAAATTCTAACAGAAAAACCACACGTTTTGCAGCGATGGGCGGAATTTTACAAGGAGATGTATGAATGTGATGACGCCTCAGTCTCAAGTAGCAGCGAAACGCTGAGTCTTGATGTAGCTGATGGCGAAATCAGTGTGAAAGAAGTTGAGTGTGCAATACGAAGTCTGAAATGTGGTAAGTCAGCGGGAGCAGATGGAGTTACTGCCGAGATGATCAAATATGGTGGGCCACGCGTCTTGGACTTGTTCTGGTTTTTGTGCAATTTATGCTGGAAATCAGGGGAGGTCCCAGACGATTGGCGAGGTGCGGTCATCGTGCCTTTGTATAAAGGCAAAGGTTCACAGATAGACTGCGCAAACCATAGGGCTATCAGTTTGATTAGCTTAGGTAGTAAAGTTTATGCTAAAGTTTTAGCGAGAAGAATGCAAGAGAGATCTGAAAGGCTGTTGTGGGAGGCCCAAGGAGGCTTTAGACCTGGAAGAGGGTGTATGGATCAGATCTTTTCCCTCCGCATGATCACGGAAAAATTTTTGGCCGTTAACCAAAAAGTTTTCTGTGCTTTTGTGGACTTGGAAAAGGCGTTTGATAGAGTTGTCAGAGCGAAATTATGGGAGATACTACCCCGGTACAATGTGAGTGGACCCTTGTTGCAGGCTGTAAAGTCTCTTTATAGAGACCACTCAGCCTGCGTGCGAGTAGGAGCTGGCATGTCGCCCTGGTTTGACATCCGATCGGGTGTTAAACAGGGTTGCGCCATGTCAGCTTGGTTGTTCAATTTGTATTTGGATAGCTGTCTCCAAGGAGTGAAACAAAGTGATATAGGAGTGAAAGTAGGTGACCTGAATGTGAATTGCCTGCTGTACGCAGATGATGCAGTGCTTATTGCATCATCAGAGTGCGAGTTGCAGGCATTGGTCACCACTTTGAAAGAAGAGTGTGAATATAATGGTCTAAGCCTCAATGCGAATAAGACAAAGGTTCTGATTTTTGAACGAGATGAAGAAAGGACGGAATGCAAGATCAGTGTAAATGATAAGATATTAGAACAGGTGAATGAAGTGGTATATTTGGGAAGTATGTTCAGTGGAGATGGAAGATACGAGATGGATGTGGAAAGGCGTATTGCTGCCGGTAACAAGGTTAACGGAGCCTTGGCTGCATTGATGAGACGGCGAAACGTCAGCACAGCTGCGCGTTTGGCCGTACACAATGCAGTTTTGGTACCGACCCTGTTATACGGCAGCGAAACGTGGGTATTACAGAAGAAGAATGAAAGAAAGATGAATGCTGTGGAGATGCGATCTCTTCGAAGGATATGCGGAGTCAGCCTAGCTGATCGAATCCGCAATGAAGAGGTACACAGAATGGCAGGTACCAGCGAGGATGTCACGGTGAGAATGAAGAAGAACGTGCTCAGCTGGTTTGGGCACGTCGAACGAATGAGCGAGGAAAGAATGGCAAAAAAGATTTATGATGGAAAAGTGAGTGGTAAGAGAGGTAGGGAGAGACCTCGGTTGACCTTCGAAAACACAGTATCAAAGATACTGGAGGAAGGTCACGTAAAAAGCATGAGGATCCCCCGGAGGGCATGTATGAAGAGGTTGATGACAGTGGACGAGGCGAAAGAGGTATGTAGAGACCGTAGCGTTTGGCGCTCCGTTCTCTCTGACTACCCCGCTAGGGATAAAGCGTGAAGTTAAGTTAAGTTAAGCAAATAGAACCTACATCCGTCACGTTAACATCTAGAACTGTGCCGCTACGAAACAATGGCGTCGTATATACGGCATAAAACGAAAATAGTATATACCAATATACATTACGTGCGGCACGCTGCTATCCTTGGCGGAGTAATCAGAGGGAAAGAGTGTCAAACGTATATATATATATATATATATATATATATATATATATATATATATATATATATATATATATATATATATATATATATATATATATATATATATATATATATATATATATATATAACTACTGTATTACAAATTATTTAAGTTAATTCTTTATAAGTACACTTACATTATCTATTATCACAATCGATTCGTAGAGTGTTCTTAAAAGGAATTGTTAATTATATACGTATCAAAATTTTAAAACTTATCAGTGATCTATGTACTAGTGCGATAAGCGGTAAGATAAGCACAATTTGTTTTTATAATACTAAAGTATTATAAAAACAAAATGTCCTTATAAAATGTGCGTATTGTAATGTTTAGTCTCAAATTCATTCATTTATTCAAACTTAATAAAACAATAAAAAAGAAACATATTTTCCATATTATTGATAAAATGCCTACGACTTTAACACATAAATCCAAAAAAAAAAAAGAAAAAAAATCATAAAAGCAAGAAGGCCTTTAAGTCCGTTATTACTGAAAGCGTTATACGATTGACTATTTCCGAGCACTAATGACGTATTGAGATTGTGAAAGCTCAGATTTTTCCAGAAATCTTTCGATATTTGTGGGAGGCAAAGTCCCGAATAGTAAATATTACTTTTTTGATAAAAAAAAACAGCTTCACGCTTTTTCCCGAATATAGCCTTTCACTCAATTTACGGCGGTGTGATTGGCAGAATACAATACTAAGCTTAGTCTAACAGAACGCAAAAATATAAAAAATTGATCCGACTGGGGATAGAACCCTCAACCACAGCGCATATAATCCGAAGAGATGTATGACGATATTAGAATAAATTTCTAAAAATTATATAGGGTTTAAAAATAACCAACTTTTTTAAAATAAACGTTTTGGACACTTTACTCATAACACGCAATGCGTATTTTAACACTTAGGATACAGTGTGAAGCTGATTTATTTAATTTAATTTTTTTATGAGGAAGAAATAAAAATAGTTGATGGATATTTTGAACCATTTTACGATAGGTAAAAATATTTTCGGCGCGGAACCTTTCTCCTTTGAATTTGGTATTTACCATATCTTTATACACACTCTATACCTCACTTATAGCATAGTGCTCCGTGGAAACCTAGTGTTCAGAGTCTTAACTTAAGATCCGCCATATTTTCGAGTTTTAAAATTCAACGCCGCGCCATTTTTTTTATTAGAATTTTAATGGTTTTACGCTTTATTCAGCATTTTGTAGACACCTAAAATCAAAAATTTTGGTACAATTAAAGTATGTTAAAGTAAGTAAGTAGTTTAGCTAAAAGCATATTATGTATTCGAGAATACGGCCAGCCATGCAACATAGCGGCGTAGGGCGTGGCAAGGCCAGTCCCCGCTCTATGCGTTATGCAACTCCGATATCATACGATCCTGCGCTTGCGCAGGACATTTATAAATTTTAATATGTGATGTATATCATTTATCACTTTAATCTGTTGATAAAAATAATTTTTATGTTTGATGTGTCTCTTACTAGTGGCACAATGGAGTTATCTGAATGTTAATGGCTATGGGTTTGATATTGCATAGTGTTGAGGTAGGGAGTTTTAGGAGATCGCCGCCTTCCGCCCTAACGAGCAGGTTAGTAGGCAGCCAGCTTGGGGAAGCTGGCTGCCTACTAACCTGGCCCGAGTAGTCGCGCGCAGGTTGCTCCCGCGCGCTACTCCGAGCACCTCGTGGAGGGTGCCCACACACCCTTGACTCCGTGACGTGCCTTGCAGGCTCCCGCCGCTGCGTTTCGCGAACGACTAAAGTCCACGTCTCGCGGCCAGTGGCGGTCGAGAAGGAGCACCGTGAGGTTTTAGTGGGTATTCGGACAGTCTACATCTGCCAGTCCGCGAGCCCCACATAGCCCGCTCGAGTCCCCGCTCGGGCTTTTCCTCACGAAAAAAAGGGAGTTTTAGTAAAGGCAGTTACTTAACATATAATGTCTCGAAATCGGACAATGGAAATTGAAATATGGAAGGCGATCTTTCTGCTTATACTGGACATGCAGAAGTTAAAAATCACAATATATATTAACATTGCATTTGCGTAGAAACATAAGTTACATATGAATATTTACTTTTGGGAGTTCGAAACGTTTTAGAAAGATTGTACCATCAGTCAGTCCGATCCATCCAGCTTAGTAGTTGGTTAAGTTAAACATGCCGTGACGTATTAATATTATTGAGGCCAGTCGTGGTGGAGGGGCACAAAGTGTGACTGTAAAACCGACTGGTTGTTGGTTCAATCCCCTCTCGAGGATATGAAATATTTACTTAAATTTATATTTTCATTTCTTCGCTCTGGTGTCGAGGACAAGCGCGGCGTTGAGATCTGCCACTCAACACGCAATATCTGAATTCGGCAGAAAGTGGGGAACGAAGTGTCTTAGCATGAGGTTCCGTCTGTCTACTCTGCGGTGTGCGGGATACAGTGTGAAGCTGATTTTATTGATATTATTGTTGTAACTACATTTTTTTTCCATTACTTAACTGAGGATAATTGTTATAATTGTATTCAAAAACACATCACTGAATGAAACTGAAATTTTAAAATGTCATATTACTTTTTTAAATCTGGAAACAAGTCTACTATTTGGTCGAATAGTTCAATATTAGGCAAAATTATTCAGCCGATGCGTGGCTTCAAATAACTTTTGTGGTTTACTTAGAAGAGGTGATAGCAACAAAAACATAATTTTTATTCAATCGAAATATACTATTTTTAAAATATTACCTGACTATTTATAATATAAAGAAAAAAATAACATTTTAAATAAAGAATGCAGCTTAATATCTATTGGCGCCAGGAAGTGTTCATTCAGAGCGTCTTTTCTCTGACGTCGGAATGGTCTTTGAAGAAAAAAGGAACAAACTACTTTCTCGAAATGTAAAAAAAGTCTATTTCATTTCATTTCATTTCAATGATGACTTCGTAAGACACAACGACGACTACTTTTCGTCGAATTATCGTATTTTGCCTTGTGTGTACCAAGCTGAGAAATGAAAATATTAACAAATAATAATTCATTCCCCCAAGTGTCGTTTTCAGTTGCTTGCGCCCCTGCTCCACGATGGAACGTAAAAGGAAAAAAACCAATTATCTTACTTAAACAAATATTTTAATTTATTATTAAATATACGATATTCAAAAATTAGGTATTCAAATATTAGGTAATCAATCAAATCAGCTTGACGCTGTATCTCGAATTCAGCAGAGTAGGCAGAGCCACTTTTCGCAGATTTCTGGAGGCGTATTGAGTGGCGGAACTCAACGTCGCGCTTTGCCTCGACACCAGAGTGAAGAAAAGAAAATAAATATTTCATTTCCTCGAGTGGGGATCAAAACCCAAGCCAGTCGCGTTTACAGTCACACTTTGTGCTCCTGCGCCACGACTGGCCTCGTTGCAAGTCTCCTATATATGAAGAAAATACATTTGCTACTATCTTACCTATGAAGTAAATTTATTTTGAAACAATGAAGTAGCTTGGATTAAGAATCTGAAAAGGTCGCCACATTTAAGTGACATTAGTTTGACCTTTGAACCCGCCTTTAATAAATAACAAAACTGCATACAAATTAAATTCAGACAAACGGTAATTTTATGTAAAACTGACCACAAGTTGGTATCGAAATTATCATAAATTAATAAAAGTTTATAACTTGTTTGTTTTACACATACGATTATAAGATTTAAAATGTTTTGCTATATGTACGTAGATGTACATATATGCAGGTCGTCGTGGCCTTGTGGGTCCGACTGCCATTCGGAGTAATGAATTATTTTATTTCTTCGCTCTGGCAATAAGAAAGGAGTGTCTTGGCTCACTGGGCTCACGGCACACAGTGTAAAACAAAAAACAATATACTATACAATACCCATGAGACTTAATTTTTTTCATTTTATTATTATTTGCTTTTTTTGCATAATGTTTTGCTTAAAAATGTAGTAAAGCCATTATTCTTATTATATTCTTGTGAAAAGATAATTTCCTTTATAATAACTCGGTTAATAACTAGCTAACTAACTAACTACGTGCTACAATTATATTACATTTTTTTTCACAATAGTACAGCTTTATTAAAAAATACCGAAATTATATATTATTTTACATAATAAAGTAATTAGAAGAGGCAACACTTATCTATATTATTTCGAAGGGACTCTCCCTAATTATTATCACGATTGCTATCAATTAATGTACATAATTGCCATACTGTCTTCTGATAAGCGTGAAAGTAGATTTAAGGGGACTTGTAAAGTAAATGTGACATAATTTTGCTTATTAATATATCTATATAAACTTTTTTATAGAAGGGAAACCAGAAATTTAATTATCAATAAGCCGAAAGACCATGTCAAAAAACCACTTACTTTTGAATCGATCATGTAAAAAAAACTTCAAACGTAAATACCTGTAACAAAAAAATTTAATTAGTGATATATTTGTTTTCTTAATTTCCTTAATTAAATAAAGGGGAACCTGACAACCTAGTGTTAAAACATTCCGTTCGCCCATTAGGATACTTTATCGCATGTTCAGTGGCTGAACTAGACCATAAGACTCAACTCAGCTCGTTCCCAGAGCGAGGAAATGAAAATATTAAATATTTATCATAAGATTCGAACCTACACCCATCGCGGTTACAGACGCACCTTCCTATATATTATAGTCATATTTTACAAAGCATTTAACACTTTAAAATAATAACAATAACCCGTAAATTACAGCTTAGATTTCATGGTAGCATCTAATAGCTTCTTTCATTTTCTCTTACCGCAGCTAGCATCGTAAATATTGATATTTTATTTTACTTCCAACGCGGACATTATGTGGTATCGGTATAAACCGCGGTTTTGTCGGGTTTGTTTTTAACGTTATTCATAACAAGTACCTAGGTAAATATTGAGAAAATAGTGCCCTAGCACTCCTTTTTTCCTACTGAGCAAAAAAGTAAAGATACCTTTTTGCCTTCACACTGTATTCCGTACATAGCAATAAGCAGAAGTTAATTATATAAATTAATTATAATTTCTGTTCCCCCATTTTCTGCTAATATTTTCGGACATTACGTGGAGAGTGGCGGAACTGAACGCCGCAATTTGTTATTCTCAGAGCACGAAAAGAAAATTATTCACTGTCTCATCACCCGAGTGAGCATCGATCCTAAACTTTGTTTGATTCATGTTTAGATCATATAAAAGAAAAACAAAAATATCAAGATAATTCGTCAAGTTATATATTGCACAGACTCGAGCCTCTTTTGAGTCGAAAATAGATTAAAAAAAATTAGAAACTGGATATGAAATATGAGGCGAGCAATTTACGGAACCACCGACGACGTGTAATATGGGAGATTTTGCACTGGATAGATTTATGGTGACTTTTATAGGAACGAGCTGAGAGCGTTGGTGTTATATAGATATCTCTTTAAGTACTGATATATAGGTTTTTATACGCGTATTGTACGTAATACATTTTTTTGCAGTTTCACGCTGTATTCTCCATATAGCAGTGTAGGCAGAGGGAGCCTAGTGTTCGACACTCCGCTTCCCACTTGCCGAATTCAGGAGGCATCGCGTATTGAATGGCGGCACTCAGAGCTGTGCTTTGCCTTGATACAAGAGCGACGAAATGTAAATTATTATATTTAATTTCCTCACGCCGCCGTAATACGTATAGTCTACATTTAATATAAATAAAAATAAATACATAAAATATCCAATGAGGCCAAAGAGTACAGCGTTAACAAAGGCAATGTTTGTCAGTTCGATTTCCAATTGGGAAATAAGTTATTTTCGTTACCTCGTTCTTATTAGACAAGAGTACGAAGCTGAATTAATTTTCACGTACTTATCGAACTCACAATAATTATACTTATAGCTAAACACTGTTCCACTGTGCCACTACGGTTTATATAATTCATATGAGATTGAAATCTGTCCAAAATATTCAGTTGTCGAATATACGAGTATTTATGGGTAATATGAAACGTCTACCAATTTGCGGGACCTCTGGGAGGCGGCTGCAATATTACTCCGAAGAGATTTACAGTTACACTGATTGATGACAGTGCCTTACGATTTGTGCTTTCCTTTTGCTATTGACAGTAGTTGGATATTCTTTTTTCATTGGCCACCTTAAGGTAAGGTTTCTGTTCAATTTTCACCACATTGTCTGTTGATTGGCGGACCTTAACGCCGCCGTTTATCGTGTTTCCAGAGAATCGCGAAAATATTATTTTAATTTTTAACCCAACCCATAATCGTCTATATAAAAAATAAATAGACTATATATTGAATATTTGTCTATTTACTTTTTTTTCTCTACTCACATTATTCTCGACGTTACTGTTTCAACAGCTGCATTCTGTATTCGATTGTTTTAATACAATGTAGGTTTATAAGCCATACATAGAGAATTTAATTAGCGTATAATTTATTATTAAGATTCCATGCTAAAGTTTTTTTTTCTTATAAAAAAAAACTATATTATCTTTCTTAATATTATAAAATCAAGGAATGTGCTTGGTTATACAAGGTAATCTCATGAACTACTTGTTCGGATTAAAAAAGGGTTTTTGTATAAGATACTCCCAGAGGTCGTCGTAGTGCAGGGGCACAAACAAGCGACTGTAAACGTAACATTTTGTGAGTTGGATTCTCAATCGAGTTTCGACGAATGTCTTCGTTTTGGTAATCAGGGAAAGGGGGTAAGGAGTTCTTTGTACTAGATTGCGATTTCCCCTTTGCCTACCCTGCTGTATGTGAGATATAGCGTGAAGCCTAGTATAAAATAATTTAAAACAAAGTAATCAACAATCCCGCTCAACACATTTTGATAAAACTTTAGATCATTCATTACCATTAATAAATAATAAGATTTAAAACAGCGTAAGCCCCAATAAATTGATAACCAGAAATAGCTGGAACCTTCCTGTCTCAGCCTGTATGTAGTTCACCGATAAGAAGGCGCAGAGGAAACTAGTTTTATAATCCATTGAACAATATCATTATATTTGTAGTGTCAGGATGATAACCGCAGTATGGGCAACTTATATATTTACTTTTTTCTTGGCTTCACGCTATATCTCACATAAAGCAGGGTAGGTAGAGGGAGCCTAGTATTAAGACACTGCGGTCTCCGTTTTCCGCTGAATTTTGAATATTGAACGGAGAAACTCAACGCCGCACTTTGTCTTGTTAGTGATACTCCATCGCGTTTACAATCCATAAATTGTCCCGCTGCTCCACTACTCATAATCAATCGAAGCTTATATCTTTTATTACTTTTAATGTAATTTTTTTGTTCAACGATAAATAAAATAAGCCTCTACTTTTGTTATAACTAACAATTCATACATTTTTTTTTTTGATATTTCCAATTTCTCAGCTAAGTCAATAACATGTTATTGAACAATACGAATATTAATCATTTCGCTACGGTAAATATTTAATTCAGTATGCTAAAATACATATGGCGGCGAAAATAAGTCATATTCTGTTCCTGGATTCGCTATTGTTAAAATAAATTTAAATTATTTAATTTTTTTCCCTTTTCAATTTCTCTCAGTATGCTAATGCAGTGGTAGACTAGCGGGTTCGATCCACGTTTTGGGAAATTACTATTTTCATATCTCACTGTGGGGAAATGACGTTTTTCGTTGAGATTCGGCACTCAATATGCAATGTATCTAAATGTGGAGTAGAGTAGAGAACGTACTCTGTTCTCATCGATTCTTCCGATTTTATTAGTAGTTTTGGTTGCAAGGTTTCATTCCATATGGTTTGATACATAATTCTTTTTTAAAATAAAAGAAGAAGAAGAAGTTTAGTTTTACGGTGTCTTCCACATATAACAGGAAATCTAGTGTTAAGACACTCAGATAATTTATGAGAGAATGTGTTGTGATTGACGTAACTTAACACCATGCTTTGTTCCGTTACCAGTGCGAGGAAATAAAATATGTTGCTCATTTCCTCGAGTGAAATCGAGTCTACAACCGTCGCGATTACAATTAGAAGGCTCGGAAAAATAAAAAATTGGACAAGAACGAGTCGAGCTCGCCCACCGAGGGTTCCGTACAAAAATTGGAGGTCTCGAGATTATTCTGATATTCAAGCTTAGCCGGAGCCCTTTCGTCTAATACTACACTTAAACTAGCGGCTTTAATACCAAATTTTGCATCCTTTTAAGGCTATTATTTTTTTGGATTTAACCACAAATTTATAGTTTTCCTGAACTATCTGTAGATGCTAGCTGCCAAATTTAATAATTCTAGGTCAACCGGAAGCACCCTATTAATTTTGATTCCCCTTATAGTGTCAAAATATAATATGTTTTTTTGCGATATAAACGGCCATATCTTCTTAAAATATTACCAATAATCATGGTATAAATATTTAACCGGATATACTATTAACTGTTATATTAAACCTTTTGAAGTTAAACTAGCCCGCTGTCACACCACTAACGGACTTTAATTCAAGTTAATGTATCTTGTGTAAGTTAGTATTGTTCTCATCTGCGTGCTTTGCAGTAAATTACGATTGCAACTGCTCCTGCTGCGGACTGTGGATTACCTACCTACATTAATTTTGTTGTTTAATGTCAAGTTGTTCTTTAAACGTCTATTTCTATGTCTATTTATATGTTAATATTAATAAAACATATTTTCTATAGGTTATTTTTATTGCAAAGTATGATAAAACTGTCACGAAATATTTTTAACGTTATTTTTTAGCTGAAGGATTTGTCGGAATGTCTCGGGAATTCGACGGAAAAGGGGGGTGTGTAATGTCTTGACACTTTGCATGAAGCTAAAAAAAGCTATTTTGTTCGCCGAAAAAGGGATTTTTTTTCATGTAGAAAGGTGAGGGACTGTTGCGTAGCATCAAAAAAGGATTTCCTAAAATACCAACGGAAACGGAAGAAATTCGTAATTATCTTTTTTCCATTTTAAAACGAATAAATGACAGTGGACTGAAGGCGAAGGAGGTATGTAGAGACTGTAGCGTTAGGCGCTCCGTTCTCTCCGACTACCCCGCTAGGGATACTCAAAGCGAGAAGCTAAGTTAAGTTCCATTTAAAATCCGTGCAAACTAAGGTTGCGGGCGACGACTAGTATTTGAAATAACAGCAATTTGCAACTGTGAAGGCAATAAATTTAATTTTTAGGTCTCAAATACCAGTGCAGGCCGATATGGAGGTATGAATTATTCATTTATTCGCTTAATTAGTCGGTTGCTACCAGATACTCGAAATGCCTACATGGTGTTACTTGGGTGTCATTTCTTTTAATAACTTACGTCACCTTCGTTTTTTTCTTATTCTTATAGTTTATTTTTTGACTGTAGGTTTGGGTATCTTAAAAAAAAAGTTTTGTGCATAAATATATACTGACAGAAAACACGCAGGCGAATCTATTCGACCTACACACAATTTTGATATTTGATATTTGGCAGGTTAAGGGAGTATTGAGAGAGAATTTCTTGAAGTTACGGTAAAGGGTAAGTGAAATTTTAGGTTTTACTTTACAAAGTCCATGAAGGACCTAATAAGTAATAGAAATCGCTACCACTTTACCACTGACTATAAACGTGAAGGTTGTGTGTCTCGAAATTGAGCCGAAACCGAAGAGACTCTGACACTAGCCTCCCTATGCCTCTCTGCCTACTAATAGTCCTAAATGAAAGTAAATAGAAAATTTAATAAAATTAATAAAAGAACTACAGCGTACATTCGTTCCATATCAGTAATACTAATAAACGAGTGAGATGTAGTCCATATATTTGTATGTATATGCGTTGCATCACGCATCGTATGATGAATGTATTAAAAAATAACTTTGTACGCTTTCAGTTTCATATGAGCTTCGAAAAATAAGTTGTTTGTGTATTTTATGTGATATACATACTATATTGAGGGCGTCTGACTGTAGAGGCGACGGGTGTGAGTGTGATTCCCATGCGGGAGAGAGAATGAATCTCATTATCTCGCTATACGATAAAGCACGGCGTTCACTCTGCCTTACTATATTCGGGATATAGCGTAAAGCAAAAAAACAACCTATTTAAATTTCATTTAACAATCGGTACCGTCAGTTAAATAAATAGGCTAACAATAATATTTGGAACTTTGATTTGTTTATATTGAACTTGTAGCGGGATCAGAAGCGAGGAACTATGCGGGTCCGTCTCTATTGCGTATTTTCTTATTGCATACATTAATAATAATGCAACTCGCGATTTATAGACCATTTATTTTAAATGTGATACATTTTATTTATTTATTTTTTTAAGGAAAAAGAGTTAACTTTTGAAGCCAGTTGTAGCTACAGGTTGTGGGTTCGGTTCCCACTCGAGGAAATAAAATATTTAATTTTTACATTTTTAGCGAGAAGTCATCAGACGTAGACACTTATTTATTTGCATAGGACTAGCGACTCACACGTGGCTCCGTCTGCTTAATATTCTCTTCGTTTCCGTTTCTCTGTTCTGCAGTCTTTGGAACAAACATTCGTTCTTACAAACTTTCACATTTATAATATTAGCATTTATATTTTAGTTAACTGCTTTTTTTTCAATTTCACACTCTATCCTACAGGTAGCAGAGTGGGCAGAGGGAGCCTAGAGCTAAGACACTCCCTATTTTCCGCCAAATTCTGAATTGAGTGGCGGAACTCAACGCCGCACTTTGCTATACAAACCAAAAATGTACACACCTGTTAGTCGACGTCTCATTCATTATTTATTGGGCATTTATTATGATTGTCAAACGAAATAGTATATTTGCAATAATGTCGGTCGTTACTAAACGTATCATGTTTATGTTGTGTACGTACTCGTATGTGCATAACATTTACACTTCCACTTTACTTGTATAACTCGAATAACAATTCATTATTGGTACAGTTACTTATAGCTTCAAGTTAACATTTTTCATCGGCTTCACGCTGTATCCCGCACGTAGAAGGGTAGGCAGAGGGCACTTAGTGCTAAGACATTCCGTTGCCGACTTTCTGCCGAATTCATTCATTCATTTGGAGGCAGTACGTGTTGAGTGGCGGAACTTAACACCGCGGTTTGCCTCGTCACCAGAGCGAAAAAATGAAAATATAAATGTAAATAAATATTTCAATTCCTCAAATGTAAATCGAACACACAACCAATCGCGTTTACAGGCACACTTTGTGCTTTTGCGCCACGATTGGCCTCAAGTTAAATTTTAACAATATTATTTTTTGGTAAACTAACCAACAATTAGCAAAATATCTATATACTTCGAAGATGGTACTGGTGGTGGACTTCAGACATTTTAGGTGAGCGTAAATGTGCAATTTTAAGTCTTAACTTATAATGAGAAATATAGAAAAGCCCCTTTTACTAATAAGTAAGAATTGATGCTACGAAGGTTAGAGGTGGTCTCGATGTTCCTTTCAAAGGTTTATCTGCGTGCGTCGTTCTTGACAAATGGCAGTTTATTTTACAACAATAATTTTATTACTTATTTTCTTTGAAAAATCACTTCATTTCATTTTTGGAAAGATATATATTTTTTAAATTGTATTAGGCTTTTAAGGTGGTGCTGGCAAAAACATTCTGTATAATTTTAGTTACTTGGACTTTTGGCTTTTGAGATACACGTGTTCAAATGGATCATACACATACATATGTTTTATTAATGCATGTTGCGTATAAATAAAAATTGTTATTTAAATAAAATCCTTTGAGGAGTTTAAATCAAACCCACACCCATCGCGATTATAGCCAGATACTTTCCTACTCAACCGTGGTGACTTCAAACATATCGCTTCATCGATGGTCAATTTCAGATCGACCACTTCAAGATTCTTCTAGTCCTTGTCTCCAAGTCTGTGTGTTTTCCAAGTCTAGCAAATACCTAAACACGATCTGAAATCACGTACTATGAATAATGATGCCGTTTGTCTGTATTGTGATACATACAATGGGGTTTCCCTAATAACGTGTTGACTAATATGATTATCTCAGCGGATGTGACATTCATTAAGGTGATACATAATATGATAAAGGTGTAAATATTGTTATCTAATATGGAGGAATGCTGTTATTGAACATAAGCTTCATATTAAATAACAAAAAACTAGCTTTTACGTAAAAAAAATGGAAGGAAGTATAAGTTGGGAATGACACATAGTAGGTGTCCCGGGTGATTCTGGTTGTACGGTGGTGGTGAAAATACAAAATTCTCCTTGTTATTTATATGGGAAATTAAAAATCGCAATAAGACGCCTCTTAATATAAAAATTAAGCGCTGCCCTTTTAACAGACGTATTATTTTTGATTAAAAAAAAAATTTTTTTGGCCCACCTTAATGTGTATAGAAAATAAATTTTTCACTGAAACAAAAAAAATATCGATTTATCATAATATACTGTAGAATATGTATATATTTTTCATGAATATTTATAAAGATAAAAACGTGTTATTAATTCTTTGAATAATGTATAGCGACAAAATTTGTTCATAGTTACTAATACGATTAAAGTGGTGCACATAAATTTTTGGTCTTTATTAGTTCTGAAATTATTCACTTACAATTAGTGGATGTGGCCTAATCCATGCCTATATTATAAATTCGAAAGTAGCTCTGTCTGTCTGTCTTTTACGCGATCAGGGCCGAACCGCTAACTCAATTGTGATAAAATACTCATACAGAGATACTTGATGGTCTTGGGATGAACATAGGTTACTTCATTTTTCTCATGATTGTAATTTTCTCGATATATACTAATATATTAAATTATATTTCAATTTGACAAGCATTTTATTATGCCATATTAATAACAACCTTCGTTAAGCACACGTTGCTAAGCAACAGGGAACTTTATTGTTTTAACAATAAGTTGCCCCAAAATTATTTTCCTGAACTCTTACGTGCGCTGACTCAACCTTAAGAGATATAACATAAAAATAATGTTTTATAAAAAATTTGACGTATTTTCCGGATAATTCAGTATCCCGTGGAAATTCCAGGATATTATTTTTGTTATTTGAGTATAATGTAAATATGCACTTCATAAATACAGCTATTTAGAAATCACAAACAGAAATTTAAAATTTATCTATAAAAAACGGACAAAGTAACAGAAATCTTGCAATAATCAACGAGCGTTCGGTTCACCTGATGGTAAGTGATTACCGCCGCCCACGACCCCGTGCAAACCCAGAAGAGCTACAGGTGCGTTGCCGGCCTTTAAGGTGGGTTGATCTCCGGATCCCGGCATTACCTGATGCCAAACGCAGTGGCATAAAGCTACTACTTCACGCCGGTTTTAAATGTAATAATGTGTAATACTGTATATTTCCAATATACAGTATTATTCTTTATTCGATAGTATGTTAGATACATTGTGTGTGAGCTTTATACATATTGAAATTAGTTTTTAGAGCATATCACAGAAATGAATATTTTAGAAAATATCAAAGTTTTAAAATAAATGGTTATGCGCTGCGTAAATGTTAACAGTTACTAAAAATCATGTATTGTAACGAACATATTGTAATTCTTTAAAAAAATTAAATACACTGCGACAGCATATATCTTCGCATAGCATTATCTATTTTTTTTTGGTGTCTTATTATAGTAGAGATTGTAGAGTATTCAAATGTTCTATAGAACATGTGTTACTTTTAATTTAATAACTTTTAAATATTTTATCTTACGTTGATAATATTTATAATATAGCTGATTTGTTTAGTTTCTTTTATTAATATTTTACATTGATTATGATTTTGTTCATTTTAATTAGTTACGTATTTTTTTTAATAATAAGAATTTTTTTTTACTTATTATTAATTTTCGGTTTATTTTGATTATTTAGGCTTATATTTTCTTACCATTGGGGCCGTTCAAGTATTACGTAAGCAGTTTTTTTGCAATTATTGAATCCCTCCGCCCAGACAAATTGTCATCACAAAAAAAAGCAATCCTCTTAAAAATATTTCATTGAACACGTCAAAAATAAGCAAACCCAAGACCCCCCCGCCCCACTACAGTGCTTACGTAATTCTTGAACGGCCCCATTCCTATTGAAAACTGAAAATAAGATCATAAATATATTTAATAAATGTTCATATAGTTCAAGCGGGCGAAGCCGCATCCGCTAGTAATTAAACATAACATTATATTATTTTTCAAGGTTCCATTCCATCCGTTTGTCTGTCTTTCAAGACCCTTTTTCAAGAACTCTTGAAGGTAGCAAGCTGAAGTTAATATGAAATATCCTGATCTACAGCCTATCAGAGTACAGTGAAAAAAATACTAAGTAAAGGCAATCAAAACAGCGTGCATTAATGAGCGTTATGTTACTTACAGTAGAAACAAACGGAAAATTCGAAAATGGAAATTTTATAGGTATATATCTAGAAAAAAATCTTTACCAACTTATATTTGCACTTAATTTCATACACAGTGTATCCAACTGCAAATTTAAATTTTTACATGTTGTTCATTGACGTACAATCATAAAATTGTTGTGGAACCCTTGGTACGCTAGTTTAATCGCATTTGACCAGTGTTTTGAAGACCTAAAATCAAATCGAAAATCAGCTTCACGCTATATCCCGCACACAGCAGGGTAGGCAGAGGGAACCTAGTGTGAAGTAACGGAGTGCTGTTCCCCACTTTCTGCCGAGTAAGTTAGAGACCTAAATTTCTGATTATACATATTGGTAATTACTGGTTCAATTGATAGTCATATTTGTAACTAATTTCGACGTAGCTTGCTAAGAATGTGCGTTTTATGGGGTAGGACTCTTGGAAGGTTTTCGAGAGCCCCATGCCGCGGGTCGCGTCCCGTTAACTTTAGTGGTTTCTTAATAACACCAAGTTTCTTTTATATTTTGGAATAACTTATATATATTTTAGAGGCGAAAGAGGTATGTAGAGACCGTAGCGTTTGGCGCTCCGTTCTCTCTGACTACCCCGCTAGGTATAAAGCGTGCAGCTAAGCTAAGTTATATATATTATATATTGCATATACTTGTATATTTTAGGTGTTTCGTCTTCTAGATTTAATTTGAACTCACACTCATCTCACATAAAAAAATTACAACATGACTTTAACATTAAAAACTTAAGAAAAACAATCTCTGTTCCTGCATTTTCTACCGTACTATCTACGAAGACTACGAAAGAATTTTTAGTATTTCCTTGAAAAATAGAAAAGTTCGGCAATCGAATGACTCACGAAAATTAAATTACCTCTTGAAAGTATAAAGTTTCCTTAGAAACTGAAGGAATGGAAAGTTTTGAATATGTCCCAGAGGACACAATATATTTTATGAACGATTTTTTATATTCATCATCACGTTTTATTTTGCACATAGCAGGTTAGGAAGAGGGAACCTGGGAACCTGCTGCTAAGACGCATTGTTCAATCAATTATTATTTTAATTGGAAATGGACAGGTGAAATTTATTATAAAAATAATCAAAAATAAACTTTCCACAAATTTTCACCCCATATTCCAACAGGAATATATATTACATATCAAACCGACAAACAAAAAGGTAACCGACCTTTGTATTTGTGAATGTAAATCAAGGGCCCTTACGTCTCCTTTATTAAAAAAATCTTTTGATGTGAAATATCCTCACGTAGGCTTAAAATAACATGTGTATGCGACAAGTTTCATGCCACCGTCGTTGCACAATAGTTACGTGGCTGGCCATGGTGTAGGTACAAATCTTTTCCGAAAAACTATAACATCTTAACATTGAAGACAGCTAAAATTTGGTAATAATTAACTTTTGAACTTCACGTGTTTAGTTTTCATGCATTCTCGATGGAGCAACTTAGCATCGAGTTTTGTATAACTAGACATCGAGGCGATAATCAAGTGGAAATCAAACCCAAAACCTTCAAATTTACAGTCCGACGTTCTGCCGTGTTGTGACATACTACGCCACAACTAACCAGTCGTGGCGCTGTATAATCTTCTTGTTATTTTTCCATTACAGCTTAAAACATCATAAGAAATTATCGTTAGTAAGTAACTTATTATTTAAAAATTCGTCACAAATTCTAGTCACGCATATCCAAATCCTCGCAACCATTAGTCGGGAGTCGGAACTCGTGAGTCGGTGCTCGGGATGCTGTATGCAGATCACGCGAAGCAATAAACAGACATTCATCTCATTACGTGCCGTCAATGCTGCTCTTATTAGAGATACGAAGTAACTAGTTGAACTGAAATCGTTGGAAAACAATTCTGGTGTGAGATGAGATTTTTGAACTGCCTAAAGTATGTTGATGGTGGAATATTGACTGTTTCAATACAAAATGGGAAGCTTTTTAGCTTCACGCTGTATCTCGCAAATAACAGAGTAGGCAGAAGGAACCTGGCCAATTAGTATTAAGAAACTGCCGTTATTCTTTAAGATCCTTCCGTTCCTCACTTTTGCCGAATTCTAAAGACATTGCGTACTGATTTGCGGAACTTAACGCCGCGTTTTGCCTCTACTTGCTTACTAGAGCGAAGAAATGAAAATGTTAAATAATTAATTTTCGCTAGTGGGAATCGAACCCACACCTTTCGCGTTTACACTCGCATTAGTCGCACGCTGGTATCCCTGCTCAATGACTAGCTTCGCTTAAAGATTTATCTATTCTTATGTATATATTTCCATATATACTTTCGTATACATATATATATATATATATACATATATATATATATAATTAAAATCCTTTAAGTATTTAAAGTTTGGCTTCGCGCTGCGTCAAGACTGGAGTTGCATGTTGCTGGTAATCAGATGAAGCCTACGGGTTAACGTGATTAGTTTGTAAATACGTTTCACGTCAATACTGATTGTTACACTAGACTCACATAATTATTTATGTAATATATTATATTACAAAGGGAGAGCCAGTAGAAGAACAGTAGGGCCAGACCTTCGTTATTTTATAAAGCCTGAAAGTTTCTGTGCCCATACACCCAACACTGGTAATACTGGAGACTGGACTATCAGGGAATCCGGATTTTGGGTGGTGGTTACATTGGCAGCTGTTAGGTAACTAAGATACAAAAATAGAACTTAACTTTTTAAACATTGGGAATAATATTAGAAATGATGTTGTCCATTGCTAGACACTCAGCGTGGTTATACCTCCCTGCCAGACACCCTCAAATTCTATAAACAAACATATTAGCAGCAAATTTTTTTTCCACTTTCCACCGAATTCTAAGGCCGCTGCGTGTTAAGTGGCGGAATTCAACGCCGCGCTTTGCCTCGACACCAGAGCGAAGAAATGGAAATATAAATTCAAATAAATATGGAAATTTTAGATCATAATACAGTCTGTACTAACACTAGGTTCGTCTTGCCAGTTTATTCACGCATCGTTCCACACTATGCGAAAAAAGACGTAAAACTCTCATATTTCATTAATTTAAATATACATTTTGTATATACAAATTTATCCAATAACTATTTATTAAGCAACATATTGCTACCGGCTGCAGTCGGTTATTACCTTCAAGATTTACTTTAGACGCCATATCATATTTCACACTACGTACGTATTAACAACTTTCAATACTTCACATTTATCTCGTATTTAAAGGAATAATTTTCTCGCAATCTGTTTTGTAATCGAATCTGTGAGTCGCGACGCCAGCGGTACTAGTATATTGTATATTATTTACGTATATAGTATTGCTTATTATATATTACATTTTTATGAGTAAGCTGGACAGACGTTAGTGATATAACCTTTAGTCTTACTATATGTTTCGTGTTGAGTTGCAGAACTCAACGCCGCGCTTTGCCGATCGATACGTACAATTTAGTCAATTATTATTTGTTTTGATGTACACAGGATATCGCGTTGTCATTTACGCGTTATCGAATTTGAAGAGATTTATTTTTACAAACCTATTAAAATATCACAATTTACAGACAGAAATGAAAACTCCAATATCAAATATGTATAAATTCCAACGCCTTCTAACGATTAACATACCATTATAGCATTACCATATTGCGTATTATCAAGTAAGAATCAAATTAACAAATCGGCGCTTTACAAGAGAAAGGGAAACGCATATATGGCAGTGGTGGTTAAACGTAAACTATTTAACTAATGCATGCTTTAATAGATTTATTGTAAATTTGCGAATTTTGCTTTCAATTCTGATAATAATATAACAATATTATTTTTGAATGGCTGGAAACGCGACTGTCGTTGGTTCGATTCCCACTCAGAGGAATCAATTATTTTCATTTGCCTGCTCCCGAAAGAAAAGGGTGGCGTTCAGTTCCATCAGTCAACACGCATTGTATGGAATTCGAGTGGAGAGTGGAAAACGGAATGTTTTAACACTAGGTTCTCTTTACCATTCTGTTAACGCCAGATAATTGCGGCGTTATTTTTATAAAAAGTCAGTCGTGTTGCATGTATGTTGGTGGTTTTGAATCCCAATCAAAAAATAAAATATTTAATGTTTAAATTTTTCTGTGGTATTGAGGACAGAAAGCGCGGCGTAGAGTTTCGCCATTCGGCACGGAATGTGTCTAGAATTCAGCACTTTCGGTGGAAAGTAGTGAACTTAAGTGCCTTCATGGCAACAGAGTCTTTCAACGCTAGATCCCAAGCTACTCTCTGCCTACCAGCTATGTGCGCGATACAGCATTTAGCTAAAAAAAAGAACGCTTATATTTAACAGTAAGTTTTGAATTTTCATTATAAATCTCTGCTTATGATTTCCACTTAAACCAAACATATTTCCAAGTGTCACGTCGAAGCTCGATGCAAGTTATTTTCTCATAACTACATATTACAATTCTCATGTAATTTATGTTTCGTTTCCCACTACTTGCAGGAAAATGAATGTGTACATACAAATATATGTGTCTTTGCAATTAACATTATGTCACTGTGCTGTTGAGTTTAACATTTTATATGAAAATAAAAAAATATATATATATTTTTTGGTTTTTATAAATATAATTTTTCTTAATACTTTAACTTCACGTATATAACAGTGTTGACTTGTTGCTAGATTGAGAAAATTAAATAAAATATTCGTTGCCTGAGTGAAAATGGAACCCAGAACCGTAGTGCTTACAGTCAGATGATGTGTCTTTTCATTTTGGTGTCTGTTTTTAAGAAACTGACACTTACGCGTATGTGGCGGAACTATAATATCTATGTTAGCTCTGTATGTCCACCAATGACTTCCAGTTATCAAAATAATGCATTTTTTTCACCATCACACGCATAGCTGAAGGTAAACAAGGGAGTTTAGTGTCAAAGCACTCTGTTCTTCAGATATATAATCATCCAATTACTGAAGGTTCATTTCTATGGCTAAATTACTAGCAGAAAGTGGAGAAAGGAGGGGACGATGGGCGAAAACAAACCCGCAATGAGTTTATATAACTCTTGCTAAAATATCAGCTATTGTGACCAAACATTATTTAAAAACAAAAGAAGTCTAAAATAATAAATAATCTAAGTTTTTCTAGCTACTTACAGAAAAATATGTTTCACCATAAATTTCTTTATTTTTGGAATACGAATAAAAATATTAAATAAAGATGCATTCTTTGTTATTAGGAAATATAGTCTATACAATGTATCCTAAGATACTTTCAAACCGTTGTTTCAAGGCTCGTCGCTTGCGCAAGCGCAGGTATGCTCACGATACTGATATATCTCTTCATACACAATTACTGCCACGATTTGGATGCAGCTCTTACAATTGATGGACTCAATGCGAAACGATTATTGGCCTAAATCATTCTAATAAAATTGTTGAAATTTGAAAGTTACTTTACGTATATTATGTATAAAGTCCTAGAAAATATAATGTCTGATCTTCTAAATTTCTCTTGCTCTTTTTAGCAACTTGATTTAAGGAAAGAAAAACCATAATAATATTAATATATTATTGAAAAGTCAATTCCTCTACGATGTATAAATAGTTTTGAAATAGATTGAAAGAAATTTTTTTAAAATAAATAATAATAAAAACAATCTAAGAATATATAGACAGAAAAATGTGTTATTTATGCCTATTTATAAAATCTAAACAGTAAAACATAATCTTTCCTACTTCCCGTACGAGAAATCAACATCAATTACCAAATATAATCCAACTAAAAGTCAAGGTTGAGTAAACAAAAACAAAATTTTCTAATTTAGAAACGTAACATAACAAAAGAGCATGCTGTGAAACAACAAAACGAAATACCGGTTTCGACAACCCATTGTCACCGTCACGGCGAGTGTGCTGTCAACACTATATCGAATTGGTAAAATTACACCCTGTACTAGCTGAGATTGTGCCGTAGCGCAAAGGATTTTATTTATGTTTTTTAATAACACTAAATATTTTGAGTTTAAATCTCTTTTACAGTCAAACGCTGACAAACTCTTTTCCTGTATTCTACTGTTCTTAGTACTAAATCGATAAGTATTTTTTTATGCAATTACAGAATAAAATAAAATATATATTATATCTTTCAGTGTAAAACAGTCGCAGAAATGCGATCTCCTTGCAACATCACAAGGCCACACTTGCACACGCCGCGGAATTTACATCCGGTTGAGTAGTTTCGGTTTAAGATGTTAATATTACCACTTGAATTCCTAAATATCGTCTGAGCGGAACCATTTATTGTGCAATTTCATGGATTTATTAATATTTGGTTTGCTAATTTTTATTTTAAACAAAATTTTTAAAATGCTTTTCACACATTAAGAAAAGAAAAATATTCGAAATGTAAAAAAAAATAATTTAAAAAGAGGCCGTCGTAGCTCAGGGGCGACAGTTGTGGGTTCGATTTTCTTTCGGGGAAATGTTATATTTAATATTTTTATTTCCTTGCTCTGGCAACGAGAAGGTTGGTCCCACCACCCAAAATGTAATGCCGAGATTTCGACGGAAAACAAGGACCAGAAGTTAACAAGCGTATAAGGATTTACGGCTGGCTCGACCGCTAGGGCGGGCGCGGGTGGTTTCCATGCGGCTGACCATGGGGTTTGACTCCACTACGTTCAAATAAAAAGAACTAACTTTATAAATTTATAAATTAATAAGTAATTAATTAAAGACTGTTTTGGTACAAGTCCCTCTTTTTACCAAGAGACGTTTTGGGAAGTCAGAATAACGCTACACCATGTCTAGTTAGATTGAGAAAACATTCATATTTTTAACAAAAACTATATTTTTCGAAGTGAAACTTGAAGAAAGAAGAAGAGTCAGATCTTCTTACTACCATCTATTCATGATATAAAATTCACATAAAACATAGTTCCTTATCAACGTGGGCTTTCTGATTGTTGGCTCGATTCTCACTCAAAAAAAATTAAGAGCGGCGCTGAGATCCACCACTCAATACACAATGTTTTGAAAAGTGGAGAACGGAGAGTAACACTAGAAAGCGTGAAGCTACTTTGTCAGTGGATGGAGCTTACCATACAGATACATCGGCAGACACTCAGACACCGAGGAATGTTGGCATTTTGCATTCCAAGACGGCCGTAGTTGTACAGCTATATAATTATGGTAAACCTCTAAAAACAGCCTACTACGGAATAGCATCTTTAAAATGTAAATTAGTATTTTTTTTGTCTTTGCCATGATATTTCTCCCATTTTTAGGGTTCCGTACCTTTTAAGGGAAAAAGGAACCCTTATAAGATCACTTTGTTGTCCGTTTGTCTGTCTATCAAGAGGCTTTATCTCAGGAACACTTGGAATAGTTGAAATTCATATCATAAATCAAGGAAGTCTAAGTTAATAATCAAAGAATTCATAGGATACTTCTGGTTGACTGAGAATTAAGAAATTTCGCAGCTAGATGCTAGCTACAGGTAGTAAGTACTATTTCAGGAAAAGACCTGAAAATTCTACATTTGTGGTTAAGTCCTAAAAAATAATAGCCTTAAAAAGGGGGCAAGGAAGACCAACTTAAAGCTGCTATTCATGTGAGGTATCAGATGAAAGGGCTCCAGCTAAGCTAAGCTTGATTATCAGAAAAAACTCGAGACTTCCCTCCCTTGGTGGGCGAGCCCAACTCATGCTTGTCAGGTTTTTATTTCGTATTAGTGCAAATTAAAAAATAAATAAAAAAATGGATATATTAAAAAATCATTCAAATTTCCACAAATTACTTATTTTTAGAGAAAACAAAGAAAAGATAGCAGATTTAAATTTGTTGAAACCCCTTAGGGCAAAGGAAACATGTAATCAAAATACAGGTTAGAGGTACAAATGACGATGAAAAAAACTTAAATTATTAAAAGGTTTCTTGTCCTTGAATATATTGAAAAAAATAATTATGATTGAATCTTTACAATATATTATGTATTATATAGGGAGATACTAGAAAGAATCATCCGGTCCCAGAGTAAAAAACTTGAAACTTTTTTTAGTATTGGTAGAGATATCAATTTTTTACAAAGTTTATCTTAAGTTTCATCACTCAATCACATCGTGTAATGTGATTGAGTGATCTCTTCTCTCACCTCTTCAAGTATGAGCAACAACATGAATTTTGAACCATACAATTTTTCTCTTCACATCAGACATCATGGAAGATATATGAACCGAAAGTAAGATTTATAACCCATTTTCCAGGCCACATAAAGGACTGTACTGTACCGAATTATATCATAAATACATATTAGGAAAATAATCCAAATCTTGGCGACGTGAGAGGTCACGAGTGTACGCGAGCGTTAAATTGTGTAGCCAAGGGAAATCACAGCCACGTGCTCCTCGGACGTCGGGGTCACTCTTGATGATACATATCATATTTGTGGCACAGCAGCAGTGTGACTGTAAACGCGTCGGTTATGAGTTTGATTCCCAGTCGAAGGATGAATTATTGTCGTTTCTTCGTTCTGGTAGCAAGACATAGCGCTGCGTTGATTTTCGCCACACAACAAGTAATGTCTCGAAAATTTTCGTTTATGCGAGGTACAACATCAGGCTAGCATTAAGGTTTGGCATTTGGTAGGTTGTGGGTTCGATTGCCACTCGAAAAAATGAAAGCGTGACACAAAAAATATTGAATATAAATATTACTTTTATATAAGGTTTCTATTTTTTAAGTCGTCGTCGGTACGGTCGGTCCTTTGGTAGTAAATAAAGTTTAAATTGTATACATAGTAATGAGCCTCAAACTATTTGACCTCTCCAAATATCAGAGCTGGTTCGCTTACCTGGAACAAAAGAGAAACAATTTAAAATATTTTATATGCACAGTTCCATAATTATCATTTTCTTGCCTTGGAAGACAAACTGCGCTGTTAAGTTCCGCCACTTAAAACCCAATGTCCCAAAAATTGGGCGGTGAATGGGGATGGAGTGTCTTAATAAAAGTATGAATATTAACTCAATTATGAATACTGCCCTAAGCCACATTTCAAATTCTGAGAATAATTGTGAAGTAATTTAATATTTAACTACTTAGCTAATACGTATTTATTACTTTTTTATTTTCTGTATTATCAATAACAGTCACACTTGTGGCACACTTACCAAGTACACGTGGGACCGACTAACAGTGGGTATTTATGAGTTCGAATCCTACCTACGGGAAATCTTTTGTCTATTAAAGGATATTACATTACATTACCATAAATACTGCGTTTTCTGTAAAAAATTCTATATTATAATATAATTCTCTTTTTTTCGAAAAATTCAATAATCACCAATTATAATAAAAACAATAAATTCATAGTTAACACGCGTTGCTAGCTGTACGGAAAATATTTTATTATTATAGATTTTTTTAATTAATTTTTTTGCAAAGAATTCAATATAAATTATAATAAAATTATAATAAAAAAAACAATAAATTTAAATTTAACACGTGCATTAGCTGTACGAGTGTTTGTTCAGCTTAAAGCGATCTGTTCTGTGGACAGACGGTCACGTAGCCTTTGAAAACATGTTATTTCATTATTTCCATTAGTATTAATATTAGCCTTTATATTGTTTTAGCATTATTTGAAATTTTCATTTTCATGTCTGCACGTGACTGTATAATTTAACGAAAATTCAGGTTTTAGTACTTCTTTTGTCTGTCCACCTTCTGCCGAATTCTTGAGGCATTTGCGTGTTCAGTGGCGAAAGTTAACGCCGCGGTGTACGCGGAAATCAGAGCAAAGAAATGGAAATATTAAATATTTTATTTCCCCGAGTGGGAATCAATCTCACAACCACAGCGTTTACGCTTGTACCCCTGTAAAAATTGCAAATGCATGTAAAATATCAAAAGATTCTGAAAACTATGAATTTACAATAAGCAGCATCTCTATTTTATAAGGAATAGAGGAGAAACCATGATTTAAAACCGGAGGTTGCCTTACTTTTCATTGCTTGTTGAGTGGCGGAAATTAAAACTGCCTTTTGTCTTGCTACAGCAAAGACAAGAAAATAATTTAAATAATATAATTCCCCAAATTGAGAATCAAACTTACTACTCCCCCACTCTCAAACAGGAGTTGTCCCAATACACCACAACTATCTCAAAAAGAACAATAATTAAAATAAATTATTACGAACAACTTTTAACAACTTAACGTAGAATTTTTCCACTGAAACATTATAAGTTTTCCCGTCACGTCTGCCGCTGTGGCAATAAAATGGCATGCGGGTTGAAAAAACATAGGCCCGCGTCACGTTTGTATTATACGAACTAAGAAATCTATCTATATAAGGTAACCTCATACTTTTTGTGCTCAATTTACATTTTTACTGAAGGTCGAATTAATTTGATTCATATAATCTATCGTCGTAATTGTAGAGGAAGACCTACACCTTTTCTTACACCTACCACCTTAGGCAGGTCCGCTTAAATATTTGTTTTTTTTTTAGTTTTTTTAGTATTGGTTATTATAGTGGCAATAGATTTTTATTGCCTCTGTAAAAACAATTTTTAGTAATATTGTACAATTGTGTGGGAGTCCCTTTAAATATATGTTATTTTTTTTGTGTGTTTGTTGTTATAGCGTGAAAAGAATTACCAACAATTACCTAATTATAGCGGTTCATGAGATATAGATGGACAGAGACAGACAGCGAACTCTTAGTAAGTAAGCTTACCATTTTAGCCTTTGGGTATGGAATCCTAGAACATGATACTGCTTGATAAAAGGACATTTGACACTATTTCGTGTTCCCCGCTTTCCACCAACTTAATATGAGGAAAAAATTCAGATTTTCAACACTTTTACCGGAAAAAGCAATAAACCACAATAATTTAACGACTGTTAATAATTTACAGGCTGTATTTGTACAGCTTGAAGCGATCCATTTCGTGGACCGACGCACACGTAGCAGATTGCAAATATATTATTTGATTACTTAAATTCACATATAAAGAAAATGTTTGTCATTTCACGCTGTTTCCCACATACACCAAGGTAAGCAAATGGAACTTAATTTTGAAACTTCAGACACTTTGTTTCCCCATTTTCTATCGAATTTCCAAGACATAGTCAACTCAACGCCACGATTTGCCTTGTTACCAGATCGAGCAAATAGAAATATTAAATGATTCATCACCCTGAAATTGAACCCAAAACTGTCGCTTTAACAGTCAAACGTATGAGCCACTGCACCACGACGGCCTCACTATAGTATAGTGCTAATAGTTATATAATAAAACGATGTATATTTATATAAGATGGCTGAATGTGGGTGTAGTTCGTTGACCGGATATACGGGTGGTAATTTAGTCGACGTCCTGGAGTGAAATAGAGATGGGATAAAAACTATCGATATAGATTTTTTTTTAATTTTATATCTAATGGTATAGTAATATTAATTTAAAATATTTCTGATATAGATAAAAATTCAGAAAAGGGCTTTTCCACTAGATCACATTTATATAATACATGTAAAGATGAGTTTCAAAAAAATATATATTCTTAACAAAATAAGCTTAAATAAGCTTTGAAAACCAAATGTTAAGACACTCCGTTGCCCACTATTCGGCCATGGACATTGTGTTTTGAATTGCAGAACTCAACGCCACGCCTTATCTACTGGAGTGTGAAAAAATACCGTTATCGAAATTAGAACTCATTCACAAACGTCGCGTTTACATACAGACAGCCTCTAATAATAGTTCAATTAAATTGTATACACGTACAGTGTCACCTAGAACGTATCTTGAATAGCAAAATAAAGCGTTAATCTTATCGTCGTTAATCGTTACATCTGAGCATCGAGCGCATCGCTAGTTATACGCAATTGGTTGGAAAACATCCCAGTAGGTCGCCGTGGACTGTGAAGCTATAAGGAAAATGTTGATAACCTGTTCTTGTTTAACTAAAGTATGGTAATTAATATAAAAGTTATTTGTGATGGTTGTGGGTTTAAACTCGTTCGAGGATTTTCTTTGGTTTCATGTGCTACCTGTATAATATGATAGGCAGATAGAATTTAGTGTTTAGATATATTTCACTGTTTTCCACTTTTTTCCTTTCCTGGTGGCTCGTAACGAGGAAATTTGCGGCGTTGAGTTTTGGCATTCAGCACGCAATGTCTCCAGAACTCAGTGAAAAATGGGAAACGGAAATGTTTTAATCGGACCAGAATGTCTTAAGATTAGATTCTCAGGTTCTTTCTGCCTTTCAGCGTGAAGTTAAAAAAAATACCTATTTTCAAACACCTTATCAACAAATTTCTGATTCATGAATATACAAAAAAAAGCAATCTTACGAATAATAATTTCAGAAGTCACAAAGTAATTTTCCTCTATTAGACGCGTAACATTACGTCGGAGACCCGCATTCCCCTAGCGTAATCGCAAAATGGTTTTTTCAATGTGTTTTTTCAATGGAAAAATAATAGGGTAAGTACATGTAAGCTGAAGACGTGCCGGTTTCTACCATTTATGAATTATGTATATAATAAATAATTAAGATAAAATATCATTTTTTTTTCAATATAAAGAACTTACAAATTATAAATTTTATAAATTATAATTTTTAGAATTTAAAGCCATGCAATTTACTTAACCATGAAATATTTAGTTTAGAATTTTATATTCTGTCAGGTGAGAATAAATAATTAAATAAATAAATACCAACATACAGAGATAGAGTGATTGTTTTGACCCTTACAATGCCCTTGGTTTTTTTATCTTATCTCTTCACGCTTAATCACGCATTAGTAGGAAGTTCGTTTAAGATTAAAACTAGAAAAAAAAACGAAAAAAGTTCTCTGATTTCACCCAAACTGGAGAGATTATGTTGAGTAGCGGAACTCAACGCCGCGATTTCTTCGGAGTTTTAATAAGACCCACAACCGCGCCACGATGTCAAAATAGAGTTTCATTTACAAAGACGTATTGTAAGTGCAAAAACAAACTAATTATTGTTGCCATTTGAAGATCGTAAAACTTATCGCGTCCCCAATTGCTGTCACCGATACTGATAGCATGATATCTTTTAATTTTACGTCTTTTTTATTACGTACATTTGGCGTAACGCACTGGCAACACTGAAGAGATAAAATTAACTGAGAACTAATATATTTTTAGTTAAAATAAATAGATCGTGTTTTGAATCTCATACAAAAGGCAGTAAAATCTTTTGATCGCGTATACTTAGAAGCTCGATTAGATACAATAGACCTAAATATTTAACATTAATTTCAGCTTGATACGCTCCACATACTGTCTATTTAGACAGACACAAGTACATAGACATTAACAAGTGTTCCATTTACCTTTTGAGGCACGGATCCCTAAAAACTATCCCAAATCGTAAATTTTATATATAATTTTATCTTTTCCTTTCTTACAATTCAATCAAATTTTATTTCTACAGCCTTCATCCCACCGGCCACCGGTTATGAAGCGTAAATAGTAAAGCAAATTTACACAATAGGTACCTACTAAGTGACTGTCTTCACACATTCACTCTTACGAAAAGTTAGTACGATTCGAGGACGTCTGTTAATTTCATTTCATAATTTATCGACGTTAGTTTGTTTTAGTCTAGATCTAGACGGGCGTGTTGTTTTTTTTTAGTTTTAACCTGTGTCCCGTATATCGTTGTGTATGCAGATAGAACTAAATGTTAAGACATACCTTTTCCCATTTTCATATCGACGCTGAGCTTCATGTAATAGAGCAAAGAAATGAAAAAAAAAGTTAAAAAATATTCCCTCGAGTTGAAATCGAATCCACAACCGTCGCGCTTATTGTCAAACGGAACGGAGTTAACACCTAACTGAGTAGTCTAATTTAATGCCCGGTCTCACCGCGAAAGAGAGATGAGTGGGTAATGCTTGTGTGGGACGGACTCGTTTTAAATAGATTCATATTTCTACCAAAAAAAGTTTGTATTTTGTAATAATTTCGCCCCTCTCCCTAGAGCTGAGTGAGTTAATTTGAACTCTTTCTGCTCGCTCGATTCTTTCCGCGCGACTATTTATTAGTGGTAATACAAGTATACATACTCTCGCGAGTTCAGCGTAATACTTAGCTCGCGGTGGAAACCGGGCTTAAGCACTAACTAACCCTAGGAAACAACGAGAAAGTAGATAAATATTATTTGTATGATATACTAGAAAAACAACTGGCACTAAAATTCAACACACTACAAAAAATGTAAAAGATTGTAAAAAATTATACGTAATAAACATAAAATAATTAATTTAATTTAATTTTATAAACATAAAGAGTGCCCGACGTACGAGTGCTATAGAAAATTTAACAAATTTTATTTCAATTTAAAGCTTATAAAAAATGTATGTAGGCGATAGTATTATGCTTTTGAAGGGCGCCTACATAAAGTAGTTGGATTATGTACAAAGTAAATAGAAAAAAACTATAAAATATTTGAAATTTTTACACAAATTCAATTTTCACTCCGTAAAATATATGTTAGTAACTCTATTGTCTTTTTTAAGGATCTCGCTGGATCTCGAATACATAATTATTTATTTTACTAATTAGAACAAAGAAGGAGAAGGAGAAGAAAACCATCTTCGATAAGTGCGGATTCGATTTTAACACACACACAATATTTTAGCAGCATTTTATTTTCTTGAAATGGTTTGTTAAAAACTATAATGTGAAAAGCTTAATTTATTTATAGTTTCTTAATTAGAATAGCTTAGAGACCCAACACGCGGAGGTCATATCACTTCACCTAACTAGTTAGCGCTTTTTACACACTTTTATAGATAATATAGGTGGTGTAACAACAAAATATTAGACTTTATGGTGGAGTGCTATACTCGCTCTGTATAGTGTCAAGACTCGCCGGTCTCTGCTCGTCGAATTTAAAATATTACGGTAATTGGCGAAATTTAACGCCGGTGAAATTCTAATCGCAATGTTAAATTTAGAGCTGGGAAATGTGACAAATGTCTGTCTGTCTGTCTGTCGATATGTGTGGTCACATTTTTCTCTGAAAGTACTGAATCGGTTTATTTGAAAGTTTCACCAATAGCTTTGTTTTAACTCAACTTGATAATTAAGGTTTGTTTCATCTAAATAGGCTCATAAAAAAAAAGTCATCGTCATTTGAATGAACTCAAGGCATTAGTTTGCCTGCGAATGTTATATAGAAATCGTGCTGGTAAGACTCCTGGCTGAATGACATTCGAAACGTCTTGGTTATATGACTGTTGATAAAAATATATAATATATTTTTGAAGCACTATTATACAATATTTTGTACAATAAAGTAAACAAAATGAGCGTGAAACTATTACATATTAACTCTAGATACGCAATGCCCAACGATTTTATTATTTTTTTTTTTTTTTTTTATGGAAAAGGACAAGGCAAACGAGCGTTCGGGTCACCTGATGGTAAGTGATTACCGCCGCCCACGGCCCTGTGCAACACCAGAGGAGCTACAGGTGCGTTGCCGGCCTTTAAGGTGGAGATAGACGCGCTTTTTGAAGGTACCCATGTCATATCGACCTGGAAACACTGCCGCGGGTAGGCCATTCCACAGTTCTGTGGCGCGTGGAAGGAAGTTCCTACGAAACCGCACAGTAGTAGATTGCCACGTATCCAGGTGGTGTGGATGATATTTTAACTTGTGACGTACTGTGCGGTTAGAAAATTCGGCGGCAGGTAACAGGTCAAACAGTTCTTCAGAACACTCCCCATGATAAATGCGGTAGAGAACGCACAGCGAGGAGACGTCTCTACGCAAAGCCAAAGTGTCAAGCCTTTCACAGATCATTGGGTCCCCAATGATTCGAATGGATCTCCGTTGTATGCGATCAAATGGTTCAAGCTGATACTGGGGTGCACCGGCCCAGAGATGAGAACAGTACTCCATGTGAGGCCGAACCTGGGCCCTATATAGGGCCAATCGGTGTTTTGGCGTGAAGTACCGTCTCGCTCTGTTGATGACCCCCAGTTTCTTCGAGGCCAACTTGGCCTTGCTTTCCAGATGATCGCGATACTGGCAGTCACTCGAAACATTAAGGCCCAATATACTGATACTGGGCGCGGCTGTAAGGGGAGTGTTTTGAAAGACTGGTGATACGATAAATGGGATTTTTTTTGTGGTTAACGCGCAAACTTGTGTCTTCAGGGGGTTAAACTGAACTAAGTTCTTTTCACCCCATGAGGAAACATTGTCGAGGGACGCCTCAACAGAAGACACAAGTTTATTTCGGCACTGTTCAGCGTTTTCCCGGAAAAGACTTGCTCGGCCGGAGTAAACAGCGTCCACCGTGCTATCATCTGCATAGCAATGAATACTAGAATCCTCTAACATGTCATTGATATGCAGAAGAAACAGCGTAGGGGACAGCACGCAGCCTTGGGGAACACCAGCGTTCACGGGCATACGCTTGGAGCAAAAAACCGTCGACAGCGACCCTGATGCTGCGCCCAGTGAGAAAGCTGGCGATCCACTTGCATAAATTCTCGGGAAGCCCATAGGATGGAAGTTTGGCCAGGAGCGCCCTATGCCACACTCGATCAAAGGCCTTCGCCATGTCCAAACTAACTGCCAGGCCCTCTCCCTTGCTTTCAATAGCCGCAGCCCAACGGTGGGTTAGGTAAACCAGAAGATCACCGGTTGAGCGACCATGGCGGAAGCCATATTGTCGGTCGTTAATCAATCGGTGATCCTCTAGATAAACCAAGAGCTGGCTATTAATAATGCTCTCCATGACTTTTGAGAGCAGGGAGGTGATAGCAATAGGCCTGTAGTTAGATGGATCGGACCCATCGCCTTTCTTTGGGATCGGGTGGATAAGAGCGCTCTTCCATGAGTCTGGGACTACGCCGACTGAGTAGGAGTGCCGAAACAAACGCGTTAGCACCGGTGTCAGCTCAGGAGCACAAGAACGGAGCACTAAGGGAGAGATGCCATCTGGCCCGCTCGACTTGTGGATGTCCAAAGAGGACAGAGCTCGCCTAACAGCGGTTTGGTTAAACTTAACCTCAGGCATTGAGCTCTGGCACCGCGGGATGGTCGGCGGCGTTGTTCCTTGGTCATCCAAAGTCGAGTTTGAGGCAAAGAGAGCGCCCAGGAGATCGGCTTTCTCCTTTGCCGTATGGACCAAGATGTCATTTCCCGTGCGTAATGGCGGAAGCGAAGGCTGGCTAAAGTTGCCAAGTGCCGCCTTTGAGAGCGCCCAGAACTGATGAGTTCTGGACGGGTAGCTCCCAAGCTTCTCGCCAATTTTGGCGATATGCTCGGACCTTGCTCTGGCAATTTGCCGCTTAAAGAACCTAGAGGCTCGGTTGTACTTTCCTTTTGAGGTTTTCACCTCCGGATCCTTAGTAGCCAGTGCCTCAACCCAGATTTGATATGCCTCGCGTTTGCTAGAGGCAGCAAGCTTACAAGACGTATCAAACCAAGGCTGTGATTTGCCACCGATTGGCACTACAGTGCTAGGAATATAAAGTTCCATGCCCTGTAGAACCACGTCGGCAACGGCAGCGGCACAGGTACTAGGATCATCAGAAGAGAAGCAAACCGGCCCCCAGGGATAAGATGAGTAAAAAGTACGCATCCCATCCCAATCTGCTGACTTGTAGTGCCAGACGCGACGAGTTGCGGGTGATCTGCAGCTGCCGCGCTTAATGGGCACAACACTCCGTACCAGGCAGTGGTCAGAAGACCCCAAAGGGGCATCGACGACAACCTGGTACTGTTCCGGATGTGAAGTCAGCAGAAGGTCCAATAAAGAGGCATTATGATTGTCCACGTCCGGGAGTCGCGTAGGCGACTCGACCAATTGGGACAATCCGTTCGCCGTAGCAAGGTCAATTACAGCCCTCCCCGCGTGGTCGGTGGTGCGTGATCCAAGCCAACTGGCATTGTGCGCATTAAAATCGCCAAGTATCACGACCTCAGCGGAGGGGACCTGTGAAAGCATATCGTCGATAGCCGATTGAATGTGCTCCATGAGCCGATCCGTTTCTGCATTACCACTGTGGGACCTGTAAAGGCAGGCGTAGACTCTTTGACTATTTGTCTGATCAATACCCCAGATTGATGAGAAGATTGGTGCGAGTAGCTAGGACTTACCGAATTATTTTTTTAGTACATTACCTATATTATTTTTATTGTAATAAAACCGTTTAACATAAAAATACTTTTTTATTTAACTTTATATAAAGAACATATATAATTTTGTTTGTTTTATTACATTTATTCAAGATTCAATGTTCCAATTGGTTTTCAATTCCTTCTACCCCGGCGTGTATCACATGGGAAATAAGTGAATAGTTTCATAAAACCGTTTAAGTTATACTGCTATTGTCTCGATCGATGCAAGCTACGAGATGTTAAGTGATTTTATGTCGCATAGTAAAACATATGAAATTGGAAACACGGCGTTGAGTTCCGCCACTTAACAAGCAATACTGGCGGAAAAGTAGAAAACAGAGTGTGTTCAAGATTTGTAAATTTTATATTTACAGACAAATATTGTCCTAATGCGCTGCGATGGCCATATATTTTTCTTTTTTTTAGCTTCATGGTGAAACCTGCACAAAGAAGAGGAACCTGGGAATCTATATCTATATAGTTTAGACACTTCCATTCTCCACTTTTAACCGAAATATTTAGGCATAACGTGTTAAGTGACGGCACTCAGCACCGCATTGTGCCCCGTTACCAAATCAAAGAAACGAAACAATTAATTATTCAATCCAGGGGAGTGAAATATTTAATATGGGAATCAAACCCACAACCGTCACGAAGACCTCATATGTGCTATCTACATTACGACACACAATTATAAAACTATAAACCTATCTATATAAAACTTTTAACACATTTCAATGCAAATTGAAAACCCAATCCGCCATTAAACGGCAATAATGGGAGAAGTTGAAATAGTTGGTAACCACACATCGCTTCAATCACGAACTAACCTTGGTATTTGGTATTTTGTCGCGGCTCTAAGATGCCGCGCGTATCTTGACTTGTGGGGGGAACTCAAGGCTTGTACTTATCTAAAGCTATAATAAAATATTTGGAATAATATATTAACGCTTCGCTTTCTGTTTTTTTTTAGCTTCACGATGTATCCCGTCTTTAATGGAGTACGCAGCGAGAATACTGCCACACACCGCGTAATTTTGACATTTTAACTTCACTTGACAACGTGTTTGTTCGATTTATTTCTATTTAAGTATTAAGAAGGTGGAACCATATAAGATTCACGAAAGTAAATCACAAAACATATTAAAATAAGGACAGTTCATCTTATTTCGTTCGGACGAGACATTGCGTGTTGTGTGGCGAAACACAACACCGCGTTTTGTCACTGTTATCAGAGCATTAACCATATCATAAAAAAAATACCATTTCATAGTAAAATGTAAGTCTAGGTATCCTTCGCTTCTCTAGCAATAAGTCAAAAGCTTTATACAAGCTAATTATAGTTAAATATTTACATTCAAGATTATGCTGTAATTGGAGCACTCCATTATATTAGCGTCGTTAACGTACACAGATCAAAGTAAAGTAAATATAAATAAGATGTGGATTCATTTAGTAAATATGTGCTAGGGATAAAGGATAAATAAAGATTTGTGGGTAGTTAGGGAGAATTAAGACTAAGAAGTGTTGTAAAAAAGCGTGTTAAGTGGCAGAACTCAACGCTGCATCCTGAAACCACAGCGAGAAATGACAATTTAGTTTTAAATAAATATTTAATTTCCTCGAGTGGGAATCGAACCCACAACCAGTTCTCAGCTGGTATTAAAGGAAAGATAACTAAAACCTTTGCTTGTTGAAGTCAATATTTTATAAGTTAAAGCGAAGTATTTATGCAACTACTAAGCTTTTTTTAGCTTCATTCAATAAATAAAGCAAAACGTGTATAATAGCGTTCTGAACGTTCTAAGCAGACTCATAGCGAGAATGAATGACAGGCAATCGAGATTATATTGGAATTATTTTATATTTTAAATAAAAACTAATAACGATATTTCAATATAATATATCTATATAAATATATGTACTATTATATTGAATTGTAATTTACCTACATGATTTTAGGAGGATTTAGTTATAAATTTTTCCTTGTAGTTATCCTATTCGGAAGATCATTATAGAACTGTACATAGCAGGGTAAGCACAGGGAACCTAGGAACTTAATATTAAGACACTTCGGTCACTTTATGACACTTTTATTCCCCACTCTCCACGAGAGCGGGAAAGTAAAAATAATAATTTACATCGAGTTGGGATCGTATCCATAGTCAATTTATAATCCATTGCGCCTAGATGCCCACACTGTTTTCAATATTAAAACTACACAACCAAAATAACAATATGCAACTAACGAATACTGGGGCTAGTCGTGACGCAGGGGCACAAAGTGTGACTGTAAAACCGACTGGTTGTAGGTTTGATCCCTACTTGAGGAGACGTAATGTTTACTTAAATTAATATTTCCATTTCTTCGCTTTGGTGTTGACGCAAAGTGATGCGTTGAGTTTTGCCCCTCAATACGCAATGCCTATAGAATTTGGCAGAAAGTGAGGAACGGAGTGTCTTAACACTAGGTTCCCTCTGCCTACTCTACTGTTTGCGGGATACAGCATGAAGCTGAATAAGCTAACGATTAAACAGATTACCCACTGAGCCACAGCCACCAATCTAATGTACAATCCATTTGGAGAGTGGACGTAAAAACTAAGAAACTATTGATATCAATTAGTGCCGCGGAAACGACCCGCGATAATGGTTCATTAATACCTACTGTTATATCGTTTGTCGTTTCGCATTGCGGCCGTAAAGTTACTTTATTGACCTTATTGTAAGGAAATTTCATTTGAATTCTTTGAATATGTGGGACACACCTAGCTACCTACTGCTTTTGTGTTCTTGTCAGGAATTTTAAAATGTCAATGCTAGTTTATTGCTTTATTCAAAAACATTATATGTATATATTGGTTTATGTTTATATTGCGACGTTGAGTTCCGCCACTTAACACATAATGCCTTTAGAAATCAACGGAAAATAGGGAACGGGGTGTCTTAACACTAAGTTCCCGTAGTCAACACTACTAAATGCAGGATACAGCGAAAAGCTAAAAAAACACATTTATATTATAAAAACCAGTTGAGTTGAGGCTAGTCGTGGCGCAGTGGCACGAAGTGTGACTGTAAATCCGACTGGTTGTGGGTTCGATCCCCACTCGAGGAGATGAAATATTTACTTAAATTTATATTTCCATTTATTCGCTCTGGTGTCGAGGCTAAGCGCGGCGTTGAGTTCTGCCACTCAACACGCAATGCCTCCAGAAATCGGCAGAAAGTGGGGAACGGAGTGTCTTACACTAGGTTCCCTATGCCTACCCTGTTGTATTAAATATTTAAAAAAAATAAGCATTTGACAGTTTTTTATGCGTAAAATCAATATTTAATATAAAAAGCTTCATCCACATTAGTTCAGCCATTTCTACAAACAACAAAATTATGAACATAAAAACTTTCATATTAATAATATTAACAAGCTAAGGCTACACTAAAAACAATACTACCAATAATTCAATATTAAACACGAAGATCGCAAAGTTCGTACGGTGCACAGCCTTGGAAGTTGGTGTCGATCACTTCCGTTTGATCTTCCGCATGTACAGCAACGGTACAGTATAACGACTAATGAAATTGTATGAGAAACTTATATACAAATTGTTGTACTGAAGACTGTAAAAGGTGGTCCTAGATCCAAATCCAACTGAGGCTAATATTAAATTTAATTGTTGTTGAGTTTGTTTTGATGAAAGCGTTAACCTCAGAAACTACTGGTTCGAATTGAGAAATGTTAAATAGTCCATTGCAGATTTAACAGCGTGGCACAGTGGTCCAAGTATATGATTGTAAACACGGTGTTATGGGTTCACGGGAAGGAATTATTATTATTATATTTTCGTTTCTTAGCTCTGGTAACAAGGCAAAGCGAGGCGTTGAGTTTCGCTACTCAATACGCGATATGTCGAAAATTTGGCAGAGGCTGGGGAACGGAGGTTAGGTTCCCTCTGCTTCCCCCGCAATATGTGAGATACAGTAAAATGCTGAAAAAAAAAACTTAGTAGTAATCCAGTGCCTACTTTATAATAATTATCATCAGCTCAGATCTCATTAAGTTTCCTCTTTGCAAAGTGTTTTCGAAGAGGCATAAAGAAAATAATGTTATAATTAACCGCAAACTGCTGCCTGTCCTGCAAATAATACACATATTGACATACTATACCGCAATGTAACCAACGAAGTTATTAAGAGATCATCTAACTTAATTTATATAATATGTGATAATTGATCTAACCACGCCGCTACTAATAGAATCTAAATGATCGGATTATTTTATACATACATCGATACGATCTTCACGTAATTTGGTCGCAAGTCAGCAAGAATTTAGTACACGCAAGTCACTCCGCTCTACACTCTCTGTCCAAACAGAGTACAGAAAATGAATTTTTATATCTATATGAGGAACGGAGTGTCTTAACACTAGGTTCCTTCTGCTTACCATGCTGTGTGTGGTATTGGGATACGAAGTTCACTATTGTATTTTGGCAAGGATCCCTTAACAGTATTTGTTTTATTTAAAAAAAAATTATAAATAAATGTTTTATTGAATTAGCTGAAACGTTATGTATGATATTGTTATTCGAAAAAGAATGTGACGCAAATAAATAATTAATAATTATGTAGTTCAAACGGGCGAAGTCGCGAGTCGGTCGCTAGTTCTAAATATAATCATTTCATCTACTGTAAATATAATAGTTTCAGCTTGGCTCAGTATACCAGTTCAATGCAATGGCTGTGGATTAGATTGCCTCTCTAACATATAAATATATATTATTTCAGGGCTCTAGTAAATCACAACGGTATTAAATTCCACCACTTAACACGTATACGAGTCCTTTGAGTTCGAGCAGAAAGCGGAGAACGAGAATATAACCTAGAGGTTCTTTCTCCCTATTCTACTATGCGGGAAAAAAATTGCCAATTTGAACCACAACCAACATCATTGCGTTCAATCTGGCAGAGTCCACTGCGCTACTATGGTAACAACCTAAATAATATAATAATTGATTTATTAACTACTTACCTCACTTAGTAATTAACATTCCACTTTTAATGGATATAAAAAATTAACACTTAAAAACTTTAAACGTACTAATAAATTATAGTAGAATTCCATTAACTTTAAAAATCCTTCGACATCGATGTCGGCATTTTGTTAATTATAAAAATTAAAAGCGTTATTTTTTTTCTATGAAATCTGTCCTAAGTAATGATTATTTCCTGTAATTAGTTACGCGGTAGGTACGTAATTTATTCACTTATATCAATATAATAAAAAATTTAAGTTGTTTTGATATTCGTTGTTAAAAAAAACTTGTCGGCCTTAGTACGTAAAACTACAATAAAATTTTATTCATTTATTTATTGATCACTCCGTTCTCCACTTGAGCTCTCTGTCACATAGAGATTTCATTTAAAATGGCGGGTTGGATCTAGCTGAAAAGTTTATTATATTAAATGAAGAAATAATAATAGGCTTAAGTCATTTGTTAGATTTAAATATTGATATTTATGAAGAGAATAAAATAATATGCCAAAGTCTAAGAGTCATAGAGTCAAAAAAGTGCGGCGACGAATAAGTAGTATTATCTTCAATTTCACGCTATATCGTACACTAATCATGGTATACTTGTAGTGTACAGAGGGAACCTCGCGTTAGACATCTTGTTCTTCACGGAGCGACGGAATCGAAATAATTTATTCTTTAAAGTTGAAAGCGTTTATAATCAGACGATTGAACCGCCCCGCCACAACAGCTTCTGTTCGTTGTCAGCCAGTTATTTGTGAAAGGCCTATTAGCATTTTATATCCTTATTTAAATCAAACCTACGACCACCGTATGTAATTTTGTTCACCTTCGCTATTTTCACCACGTAGACGTCTATTATAATAACAATCTAGAACAAAAAGCTTCTGAAGCGAAAGCCCCCCGAACCAAGTTATTATACAACGATATCAGGCAGACGTGCGTTCATTAATTTGAATTACATACCTTGTGCCGATCACTAATTATTAGGTTAATTTTAGTTTTAAAGTTATAATATTTTAGTTATTTTTGTTCCTTGTTCTATTTTCTGACCAAGCCGTCATTCGAGGCAGTCGTGGCGCAGTGTGCCTGTAAACGCGACGGCTATACGGGTTCGATTCTCACTCGGGGCAAAAAATTGTAACATTTAATATTTTCACTTCCTATCTCTGGTAATGAGACAAAGCGCGGCGTTTGACGGCGACGACGGCGTCTGCCAATCAACAGCGCGCGCAAAAATGGGTAGTAGAGTGTCCTAAATCAAAGTTTCCCCTACCTTTTTATTTGAAGGTCTTATTTTTATTTTTTTGTGGAATCGAAGAAATATTATATGACCACAGGCATCGCAAATACAGTGATAGTTTTACCCACTTTATTACGACATCTTAAAAAGAAACCTAAAGGTTTCTTTTTCATTTAAGTTAAACCTTTACTTATAAAATAAACTTACTGAAATTAACTTTTCACACCACCCCGTTTCAGAGGTAGTATAACAAAATACTCTACTATTACCGGTTGTTACTCACATCATAAATCAACGCCCAACCAGCGATTTAGCTATGAAATATTGTAATTATGAAAATTTGGAGACGAACACGACACCAAGGCTGTTGGATCCAGGGTTGAAAGTTATTAAAATAGTTTATAGTTTATATATAAAATAGATAAATAAATCAGCTTTACGCAGTATCTCGCATTCAATAGTAGGCAGAGGGTACCTTGTGTTAAGACACTCCCTTCTCCACTTGCCGTCGAATACTGGAGGTATTGCATATTTAGTGGCGGAACTCAACGTCGCGCTTTGTCTGTTTATCATTAAAATAAATATATAAATAAAATTTCTATCACCGGTTGCCGTAACTTCCCTTATCACATACAATTTCACTGCAAAACACTAGAAAATAGTGACTTTTCCCTAGATTCTTTTAGTCTATAAAATAAAAAAAAACAAAGAAATAATATATATTTAAAAATAATCTAAAACAAATACAAGTAATTGTTATATATTAAGATGGCCTAGTTACAGCCCTAGGTGGTTTAATCGACAGGCTGTAATCAGTCGTGGCGCCGCCGAGACGCCTGTTGAGCCTCACCCCTTATTCTGGTAGGTATAGTGACATACAAGTATTTTAGTGTCACTCTTAGTATGTTATATCCATTTCGGGATGGTATAGGTTTTGAAAGTATAAACGGGACGGCCTTAGGTTCGATTCCTCTCGGGGTAAATTATTGTTATTTTTATATAATGGCTCTGATAAGACTAACACCGCCAATTCGGCGGAAAGTGGGAATGGCTATTGTTTCGAAAATACCAATTTTCTAAACAAAGGACTGTAAAGGCCGGAGTCTCTTGACACTAGCCTCTGCTTATTGGTTAGTACCTACATGCGGCGAAGTGAAGTCACAAGATATAGTTTTATATCACTAAGTGATTTTTTATGCATAAATTTCATAGTAATTTTCTTTCAACCCCCTAGATAAGAGACCTATGGGGTTGAAGGGAAAGGACTGTGAATTCTGTTAATTCAGGACATGATTCATATAAAGCTCGAGTGATTGCTGATCTCAGGTCCAGTAAGTTACATCGAAAACTAAATGATAATAATATAAGATGCTATTAAGCCTTCTTATATTAATGAACTATCCAATCAAACAAACTTTATTTTTATGAGTGTGGAAAAGAAAAAATATTTTTATTACATTATAGAGTGACCAATTAACATAAAAAAGTACTTACTTATGTATTTATTAAAACTATTATAAAAAAGACAATTTGAAGCAAAATACGTCGTAAATAATAATAAAAGACAACTAAATCACTTTAAACGTATATTCAAAATGACCTCTTCTAACTTGTGTCCTTCACGCTTTAGAAAATAGATATAAAGAGATAAACGATACGTCAAATTATTGTCCTACATCCGTTGTAATCGTATCTAAAATCAGAGTTTTCATAATTTGTACTTTTTAAATAATTTTACGCTATATTCTGTACGTAACAAGGTAGGCAGAGCGAACGAAGACATAAGGTTCGATACCGTCACCCCGATCCCAGGTGCCAACCAAGTTCATTGTGCGGTCATTGGTGGAACTCAACTCCGGGCTCTATCTCGTTAGCGCAGCGAAATAATTACGCATAGCGCCGTAAAGACCTTAGTAATAATGAAAGTGAAAACGTTGAGTCGACCGTCCGAATTAAATAAAAATTTCCTAAATTTCAACACCGAAATTGATATGGACCTAAAAGGTGCTAATAATAATTTAAAACATTAAATTAAACTATTTATTCTGCAGAACATGATAGACATAGTTAGAACTGTAGTAGGTAGTAAGAGGAATAATAACACCTATGACAAAATTTCTTCAGAAAAAAATGTATTAGTTATTCCTACAAACCCTTAGAACAAATTCGAATCTACATCTTAAAGTCTAACACGTAGACTATGACTACGTACATATGTGGACTATCAGTCAACATACACCATAAGAAGGCTACGTGACACATTCGTTTTACTTAATTCCATACAATTTTATTGTGTCGTGGGCGACTCGAGTGAAATTGATGGTTTTATCGAAATGACGTCAGCCGACCACTTACTTGACTGTGGTGACGTCGTTTGTGTACTCTTATGTACGCAGATTACGCTATACGTACGAATAAAAACCTACTTTTTCTATAGTTGTACTATCGTTGCCAGATGTCCCAATTTTGGTGGGACGTAGCAATTTTTAGTCCAAAAATTAAATATTCCGATCGGGACAGGTATACTCCTGCCTTATATGTACTGTCAAAAATCTTTTATTATTACTTTAAGATTTTAAATAGTTATTAATAATTTCATAGAAATACAAATAAGTGTAATTGTAAGTTACGTATAGTTCTGAAGACATAATTGCTTTCCATATAATAAACCAAAACAATATTATTTAAGTATAGTGTCCTTTTCTATTAAATAAAACATATATATTTTTTTGAAATCATTTATTAAATCTTTATTTAAAACGCAGTGGTATGTTTGGGAAGTATATTCAGTAGAAATAGAAGGTATCAGATGGATGCGGAACGGCGTATTGCTGCCGGTAACATAGTTAAAGGTGCCTTGGCTGCATTGATGAGACAACGAAACGTCAGCACGGCTGCACGTTAGGCCGTACACAATGCAGTGTAAATATTACAGAAGAACAGAACGTACCCACGTTCTGTTACAGAAGAAGAATGAAAAAAAGATGAATGTTATGGAGATGCGATCTTTTCGTAGTAATTGAAAGCACAATTAAGAAATAAACAGAATGGCAGGTAATAGCGACGATGACACCGTGAAAATGAAGATGTGTTCAGCTGGTTTGAACACTCGAACGAATGAGTGATGAAAGAATGGCAAAAAAGATTTACGATGGAGAAGTGAGCAGTAAGAGATATAGGAAGAGACCTCGGTTGACCTTCGAGAACACAGTATAAAAGATACTGGAGTCATGGTCATGTATGTTGATGTTGCAGTGGTCAAAACGATTTTTTTCAAGACCACGTGGAAGAGCTTAAATTAATATCAAATATCCAGACCCAGCAGTGAAGGAGGACACATTAAGATAATGATAATGACAATATATACTAACTTTTCAATTATTCTATAGTAGTAAGTATTCAAATGGAAACAACTGTTACATTGTTTCTATACAAATATATCATGAAGCAACGCCAACGTATGTACTTCAAAATGATGGCTCACTAAATCGTTTGACAAACACCAATTGATTGATATTTATGGCTTTATTACTTATGATTTATCTCACAATGTGTCGTGGGTTATAATTTTGTTTCTCAATTCAGTTTTTTTGTACCGTTGTTGTGTTGTTTTGGGACATTTAAGGTGGGCATACATTATACTGCAAGTTTCATTATGGATCTAATTGCAGATTACAGTATAGCAGAAAACTTACTTGTAACTTGTTATTGTTATAGAAACAAATAAAAATCGACAAAATAAACATCAACCCTCATACAGTAGTGTAAACAGAGAGTACCTAGTGGCAAGGCACTTCCTTTCCCACTTTCCACCCAATTTTTGAGATACTGGACGTTGAGTGACGGATTTCAACATCGCGCTGTTTTGTTGCCGAACGACGTTATAAAATATTTCATTTCTCTGAGTCGGAATGGAACCTACAACTGTCAAGTTTGCAATAAGATACGGTACCACTACAACACGACGGCCTCAAAGGAAATACTTTAACGTAATTTTGACAAAGTTATTCAAAATTTTCAAAATTAAAAAGAAACACACACAAAACGAAAAATTACGCTCCAACCAAGGCAAAAGAAGCCTATAAAATAGTAAACAATTCAAATAAACATTTCATAGTAAGAAGTAGTGTGTTTAATGACGAATCGACGACTCGAGTCCGTCTGAGTGGTTGCTCGGTTGAGTACACGATTTGTTTATTGTTCACTGATACGCGGCTAGCGATGTCGATCTTGAGATTATAGTAAATTAAAACAGCGACTTCGCATGCGTGGTCAAATGGCGACAATTTAAGTTTATTATTTGTTTGCTGACAACATAAGTATATTTTTTTGCTTCACGCTGTATCTCGCTTTATTCCGTTATCCCACAGTTCAACTCCGCCCAATTAAATTCGAAACTTATGACAGATTGCAGTGTCTTACTTTGTATTTTTACTTGTGAGAAATTAAAAATAATTCATTTCCTTAAAAATTATTCATTTCCTCATTCAGTGAGAATCGACACACAACTTTTGCGTTTACAGGCAGGCGATGTGCCACTGCCCTTCCCAATTTAATAAAACGTTTTAAATTTAATTATTTTCAAATAATTCTGAATTCCACCATCATTCTTTACGTAAATATTTTACTCTATGACGGTTCTTTTCAAGGATATTTGGACAAGAGCTCCGTCCGTCCTCGCTTGTCAAAAGATCGAGGTATAAAAGAGGGATCATTTATTTCGGATTATTATTATTTATGATTGTCCCCAGTACGTGTGCGTCCCTTTCTGTTGTTTGCTAAAGCTAGATTGTTGTTGTTCAAAATATTTACCTGTTTAAAAAATTATACTAAATGGTGCAACATTTTAATTTATATTTCTTACTTATTTCTATCTAACAACGTCGACGACGCCACAGATAAAAGCTAGTATAGTAAAATTGTAATTTGAAATGAATACACCAATTAAATATAAAACCTAACGTACAAAGATGATTTTAGAACCACAAAACATTATATAGCGTTCACAGAGGATTGAAATAAAAATGGATTCTGTATTGTATAACAATTTTTTAGCAATATCGATTGGTAAATTAATCCATCAATTGGACGACGTGATGAATTAATTTAAAAACAATATAGTTGTACATATGTTTGAACCAACTTATATTATTTATAGAAACAAAGCTGACTAAATGGATAGTTATTTTTGCTTATTTATATTAATTACTAATAACATTATGTAATATTTAGTATTTTTTTATGGGTATATATATATATATATATATATATATATATATATATATATATATATATATATATATACAGTTTAGTTCAGTAAATTATATATATATATATATATATATATATATATATATATATATATATAAACATACTAAATATTACAAAATGTTATATGTATGTATATACTTTCCGCTTCTTTACTGATCATTGAACTTCTCCTCGCTCGCCAATCTCCTTTATTTTAGCTAACCTTAAGAAAAAAAAAATTAGAATTTCAATTACTTAAGGCAAAGTAGGGTCTTAACACTAGTTTGCCTCTGCCTATCCTGCTGTAGGCGGGATACAGCGTGCAGCTGATTTTTACTTTTTTACTTTCAAAGTAGAACATTAAGTTTTTTTTTATGATAAAATTGAAAACATTTATGAATTTGATTTATTCTAATATAATAAATCACGATCGATATATGAATGTTATCAATTCTTAATCAGAATGTCAAGGCGTTGGCCATTTTCCGTATTATTCTCATTAATATTGTATAAGGCCTAATATTATTAACAAGTCTATTCTCTACAGTCTTAATTATATTATATTATAAAGCTGAAGAGTTTTTTTGGATAAGCATGTTAATCTCAGAAACTACTAGTTTGAATAACAAAATAAGTTTTGTGTTCAATAGTCAATTTACCTAAGAATGCTAAAATACATCACGTTTTGTTACTCACACCCTTAATACCTTCCATTTATCTTTTAATATAATGATGAGTTCGTCTTGCTTTTGGAAAATATCTGAATGTAAATGAGTGGTTTTAGCTTCTTATCCCACTCAGAGAAAATTTTTATCGTTTTCCTTGTATACTTATTTATATATTATAAATGCAAATGTGAAATGAAGCTTAAATCGAACATAAAAACATTATTATTTCATTGTAACATAATTACAATGAAATACGTATAAATTACGCCATATTGGTTTTTAATATTATATATTATTTCAGCATCGCGCTGTATCCCAACATACTAGGCTGTGTTGCAGGACGAAAAGAGCGGAGCTTTTGTTAAGAGACTCCGTTTAGCACCTACCGCCGAATTCTGGAGCCATTGTGTGTTGAGTGGCGGAACTGTGTTTTGCCTCGTTACCAGAGCAACAAAATAAAAACATTAAATATTTAATTCCCTCGAGTGGGAATCGAACCCACAACCTCTAAAATTCACAATCGTATCCCTGTACTACAAATGGCCTTAAATGTAATATAATAAATATTTTACAATAATAAAATCAGTGTATTCCATCGTCTTGTCTGCAAGTTCTGATACAGGGCGGGGGGCGGGCGTGAGTCGGCGCCTAACTAATCAAACCGAAATCGTGGGCTCAATAATTACATTATTAGAATTTATTGTTGATTCTTGACAGCACGGTAGTTCAATCAATGGAGTAAAATCGTATTTATCTTTACAACTATATACATATTATAATATTGTTGTTTAAATATTATATATATTTTTTTTTCGTTTTTGTAAGCTATACTATTTTTTTAACTTGTAACTATCTGGTGATATTGTCAATGCACCTTATTCTCCATAGCAAATAGTAACATACTCAATATCTTATTCGTGGTATATTTTCAATCTCTTAGTTACTCCTTAGTACTCAAATCAGGGCGGAGAGTGGAGAATAAAATGGATTGACACTCCCTGTCTGCCCTATGCGATACAAAACTAACTTTATTATGTAAAGTACGATATAAAGACATTGTGCATAAAAATACTTGTTTTCATATTTCAAAAATTTAGAAGGCAAATTAAACGTCAGAGGAACCCCTTTCAACCATTTTTCAGTACGTGAGCAGAATGAGTTGGCCGACCATCGCGAGCGGTCATAAAAACATAAATTAATTAATCAAAAATTTAAAAAACTTACTTGAATATTATTTACTCAACTAAACTAAAATATTTAACCTCGTATCTAAAAGGTAATATTAGCCTCTTAAGTTAATATATGTAGACATATTGCAAATGTCGTACGTTAAGATTAAATGATATTTAAATTCTGACAAGTAAATGAAATGTTTCTTGTTTTAGCAAAAAAAAAACAACTAATAAAGCAAAAAATAAACAGACTTAACTGCATTTAAAAACTAGCAAAAATAACACGCAAAGGGGACCTAGTGTTAAGACACTCTGATTTCTATTTATTTTAGTCAGTAGAATTCGAAAGATTGAGTATCAGAGTGGCGGGACTAAGCTCCGCGCTTTGTCTTTTCACCAGAACGAAGAAATGAAAATATTTATTTCTATTGAGTTGAAAAAGAATCAGCCTTACCAGACGTTCCCATTTTGGTGGAACGCGTCCCGTCCCGGTTTTGAACCTAGAATTAGATGTCCCGATAGACAATAACATCTTCCGTTATTCCACATACTCTTTTCTTATTACTTTATTTAATTAATCACTGGCAATTTCATAGAATTGTAAATAAGTATTTTCTTAAGTTATGTAATAACTAACCACTTTGAGGACTTAACCGCCTTACAGGGAAACCATAACGTTTAAATATATTGAAGTTTTTCCATTAATAAACATTTATATTGATATCTATCACTATTGGAAACTCAAATAATTGAATAAGTAATAAATTATAAATAAACAATTAATCAATTACATAAACAAAGAATCCTTTTAGCTTAAAACGATTAAAAATCTCGCTTTTCTCCCGAAAATCTGGCAACGGTGAACACACAATCATCGCGATCACACTTAGACTGCGACACGATGGCCTTTATACAATGTCAAAAAAAATGTTAATTATATAAGTAATTGTTTTCCCTCCTTGTAACGCCCACACCATATTGGTTACCTCGAGTAAAACAAATGATTACATTTTTTTATCTTTATAAAGGAATATTCTGCCTTCGCTGATACGGGGATTACTTTTTACTACTAACGAATAATATTCTAGTCTAATATTCGTATTTCGTATGATTTGCTGTAAAATATTAAATACCTTAATTAACTTGTATGTTAAGAAAACAGGGATTCCCCATTACCTGAAACAAAGTAAGATATAAATTAAATATGTATATGGAATTTAGTACTAAAGTGGAGCCGTAGTTTCACAACAGCATAAAGCTTTAGTTCGTCTTTAAATGTGACGGAGTTGGGTTTGATTTCCTCTCGGAGTAATTGATTGTTTTTATTTCTTCGCTCTATTAACAAGAAAACACCAAACAAAGCACGGCGTTCATTTCCACCAGTTAACACGTAAAATTGACGCTCAACACGAACAAAAAATTAATTTGGACAAAATGGAAAAAAAAATGTCTTACCATTAGATTCCTTTTTTAAAGCAAAAAATATTGCGGCGTTGAGTTCCGCCATTCAATATTCCCAGCCTCCAAAATTCGGCGGAAAAAGGGGAACGGAATGTCTTATCATTAGGTTCCCTCTGCCTACCCTCCTGTGTGCGGGATACTGCGTGAAGTTGATTTATTTTTATTCATAAAACAATTCTAGCGCGTATTCAATAACAATATAACGTAATATGTAAAAAGTCAAGAAACAAAGTACTCGGTTGTCTTTGTATTTGTATTGCCATTTCAGGTGTGGGACAACCGAAATCTTACCTAACTTTTGTGGTCACTGTTACACTACACTAACGCGGTTAACCAAAATAAAACAAAGGGAAAAGGTATTTGATTTTATTATGATTAATATTACAAATTAGTTGGTAGTTGGTGATCAATATAGTTTGGTAATAGCTTTTGGGCACAGAGTGTAGGTTCAAAATCCGACGAAAAAAGTATACAAATAATAATTAATGTATGTGAATCACATTGCAATATATTTTAGTACGTGAGTTTATCATTTTTAATAAAAAAATTGATTAAAGAATTAAAAAAAAATCTTGTAGTTTTTAGCTTCACGCTATATTTAACATATTAGCTATCAGAGTGGGCAAAGAAAATTTAAGACACTCCGATACCCATACACCGTCCAATTTTCGATGCATTCAGTGTTGAGTAGCGGAACTCAACGCAATTTGTTTTTATTACTAGAGCAAGAAAATGTAATTAATTATTTACCCTGAGTGAAAATCGAACCGACAACCGCCACATTATCAGTTAGACGATGTGCCGCTGCTCTACTAAAATTAAAAACCATATCCAACCAATAATTTTAATAAGCACATTGAATTCTACACAACGACAGGCATCTAAAACTTAAATCCCATTCTCCTCGCCAGCCGTCCTGTGAAGTGACCTAAATAATCGAGACGGCCCCTAAAGCCCAGTGATAGTGATATAACCTAAACCTGACGTTGAAGGTTTTATCGCACCAATTATTTATCCATTTTACCTGAACAAAGTGTTTATTATTGTATATTATATTTTGAATATCATTCTCTGTTGTTATATAATGGATACGCAGTAGCGACACGCTTTGAGTAGAGGCATAGATTAGTTAAAGTCTAGACACTACATTCTCCACTATCCGCCTAATTATGAGACATACGTGTTAAATGGCAGAACTCAACGTCGCGATTTTTTTTCTCAGAGCTAGGAAATAGTTCGGCGTTAAATTCCGCGATTCACACGCCTTGTTTCTAAAATTGTGCAGACTGGGGAACTGAGGCTAAATATTTAATTTCCTCGAGTGGGGATCGAACCCACAACCAATCGCGTTTACAGTCACACTTTGTGCCCCACCACGCCACCACGACTGGCCTCTACAATAAATAGTAATAATATATAAAAATACTATATTTATTCATATTATTATAGCTTTCTTTAGTATTTAATATATTCGATAAATACACACAACGCTTATTATAATAGCGCTACAACACGAAGCTACCCATTTAGCTAAGAGAACTGGAATGGCCCAACCCTTATTTAAGTATCGGTATTCTCGACCGAACACAAAAGTAAATATTCCACTTAGAAGTACATAAAATCAGACTCTACCAGCAGTGTGTAGGGCCAACGGTCTTGAAGCAAAAATCATAAAATAATAAAATAAAAATGAATTTTAAGTAAAGAATATACCGACTTAAAATAGTTAGTTGCATTAAAAAAGTAAGGCATGTTGCGTTAGATTCCGTCATTCTAACATTTTTTTTAAAATAGGCAAAAATGAAGAACTAAATGACTTATCATTTACCTCATCTAAATCGAATCTAGGACATCTGACATAGGGGCACTATCACGTTTATAATATTATGTAGCATATAATGCTGGTAGAAAACTCCCTTCTATAATTTTCTATTTTTAATATTGCATAGCAGAAAGCAGAATATTTAATAACTGTCAAAGGTAATAAGATAATACAATTAGTATCATTTTGATCAATCTCTCTAAAGGAAAGATTTTTATTACATAGCTTAGTAGTAAAGTATTTAAATAACACTGCAAAGTATGAACGATATTAGTTTTAAATTCAATATTCTGTTTCCTGTTCTGTTTCCTTAATAGTTTGTTAAAAAAATGAAGTTTTACGTCTCTTCCTACATAGCATAAAAAACCTAGTGTCAAGGCACTCCTTTCAACAATTTACGCCTAATTTAGACGAAACACAACGCTGCACTTTGTCTATTGGAGCGTAGAATTTAAAATTTAAATATTATTAAGCCTTGTCGCGCTTAAATATTTAATTTCCTCGAGTGGGTATCGACTACAACCTACCGCGTTTGCAGTCGCACGCTTGTGCCGCTACGCCACTGTTGGTTCCACGTTGATCATATAAGCCAAATAAAATAAATTTAGGTTGAATCTCACAATTTCAGCTTCACGCTGTATCCCGCAATCAGCAGGGTAGACAGAGGGAACCTTGTGTTAAGACACTCCGTTCTCCACTTTCTGCCGAAATCTGGAGGCATTGCGTGTTGAGTAGCAGAACTCAATGCCGCGCTTAGCCTCGACACCAGAGCGAAGAAATGGAAATATAAATTTAAGTAAATATTTCATCTCATCGAGTGGGGATCGAACCCACAACCAGTCGGTTTTACAGTCACACCTCGTGCCACTGCGCCATGATTGGCCTCAATCTCACAATTTCTTTATTATAAACCGGTTTATATTACTCAAAGAGGTCTTTTTATAGATTATATTTTTTTTTTGAAAGGAAAATGCTTAATACGATTACGCTACTATCATATTTTTCTAACTTACTGGTTATAATAAAATAAACTCTGAATGTGAGATGGAGCATTTTTGCTACACGATCATTTTTGACAACAACAACAGTGAACCCAGTATTAAGACACTCCATTCTTCACTCTACCACAAATTTTCGAGACATTATGTAGCCATAGCGCCATTAAGTGATGTGATCGTGAAAATGTGAAAGACAAAGCGCGCCGCCAAGTTCCACCACTCGTTTTAATAAGAACTAAAACTAGGAAATGAACTGTGTTTTTAGACATCAGGTTCGTTATGCGCCTACTTTGTTATAAGTAGGATAGAGTGAAAATGAAAAATTACGGTATTTATATTATTAAATAAAAATTAGAGTATAAAAACATAAAAAATGTAAATAAATGAACAAAATAACAAATATTCACAACAAAACTACTCGATTTAAAAAGGCAATTAATTAGGTTAGGTCATGAAATTAGGCAATTAATTAGGTTAGGTAATGTAAAGAAGCACTAGAAGAGAAGAGAGGCCGGCTCGAAATCCTAAACTCCTCGCAAACAGAGTTACGGGCGACTACTAGTGCACTATAGCTAAACTCGAAATCAACCAACGACCACGACCACCACCACCACCACCACTGAATGTAGGCTATTTGGTCTATGTCCCATTCTATTGTGGTGTCCACGCTCCCGAGCACACATAATGCAGGCGCTGGCGCCACACCGCCACACTACCCGCCTGTGTCCAGTTACATAGCTTCATGACTGACTGACTTCGATACTTGTTTTCTAAGTAACCTGTTTTTGTATTTATATTTAGTTCTTTATATATATATATAAGTTAGCACAAGAAATATATGTGGACAATGTATAAAATTACAATAAAATTAAAATTTAAAATATAACAAAAAATATCCTTGAATTTTATTGGTCACACCACCGCAAATGATCTACTTGTGTCGAAAGCTCTTTGGAATTCCGTAAATAAATACAAAAACATTGATAAAAAGTTTGAACTTGGTAGAATTCGTTATTAGTTTATATATAATTTTAGGCCGATTAAAATATGTATATCGTCAATTTTTTTTAATATTTTCTTTTAATTGCTCACGAATTTTACAAAAAAAAATTAAGTAAACTAAAAATAATCAATCGATAAATACATATTTTTTTATAATTAATGATCATATTATTATTTTCACAGCTGTATCACGGTGGACAAGGACGGAAAGTAACACCTCGCTTTGATTTTATTTGATTGATCTGTTACCAGAGCGAGGAAATAAAAATAATGTAATCCCTGAGAAGAAATCGAACCCACAGCCGTCGCGTTTACAATTAAACGCTGTGCGACGACAGCCTCGAAAGATATTAATAAAAATAATATGCACATACAGAACACTTTTGCTCGTTTGATTCGCGCTTTAAGACCACGTAAAGTTTTTATTTAAATTAAAGAACAGGTTAGCGCCACACATCATACGATTAAGATATAAAAATCGATTAATACAATGTTAATTAGAAATGAAACGTGAGTTATTTATTTGAATATATGAATTTAAAACAAAAATAGTAGATATTCTAATGCAATTAAATTGATTTCTTTATTATTACATAATGCCATTATAACGTAAAATTGTTAAATATTTATAGCTAAAATCTATGATCAAGGCCGTCTCAATCGGAAAAAATATTATATTTAAATTATTTTCATTTGTCCTTTCTGATAGGTTTTCCTAAGAGCCACGTTGAGTTCCGCCACTCAAAACACAATCCGAATGCTGGCGTAAAGTGGAGAACGGAGTTTCGAATTCCTATTTTTGCTTTCCAGTAAAGCAGAGGGAACCTAGGGTTAAGATTCTAGATTTCCTGTGCTATGTGCGAAATGACGCGGGATTCTTGAAATATCTTCATTTCAAAATACGACGCCACAACATCCAGGATTAGAATCCACAACAACGTTACGTTAAAGCAGTGTTATATAGACAATTACACATTAACTCCGCATTAGGCTTACTTGAGTACGAACTGTAATTGCAACTGGTTCACAGCCATTGTAAATAGATGCAAAACTCATTGACGTATTGTACTTGTGTATTTCTACACTATTGCTTCTAAATCACATCTAAGTATAGGACTTGAACTTTTGGAATGGTTAAATTGATAGAATTGTTAACCACTTCACTATCACTTAGGGGAATCATTGTCACTAAATCACTATAACCAACTGTGATAGTGATTAACGACATATACATATAATATGTAAAATATATGGAGACGCGTGAAATCAAAGATAAAAAAATTACTTAGGCTGTTCCAATATAGTGAATAAATTATCAAAGTAATAAATCAAAAGCTTTAATTAGACGAAATATGTAAATGTAAATCAAAATGAAAGGCCATCATGCCACAGCGGCACAAACGTTAGGTTGTGAACGCGGTGGACGTTGGTTCGATGCCTACTTGAAGTAAAGAATTATGTACATCTCTGTGCTGTTATAGCAATGCAAAGTGCAACTTTTTTATTAATTCCTCTGTTAAATTTCACGGCCACTTAATACGTAATATCTCGAAAGTTAGACAGAAATTGCAGAACGGAGTGTCTTAGCACTAGTTTCCCTCTGCCTAATCTGCTATATGCGGGATACAGCGTGAATCAAAATAAAATAATTTCAAACGTCACAAAAACATACTATATTGAGTGCCTGTACATTCAGAATCATGTAAATCATCGTCATTTCATATTTCTAATAAGCAACATTACATCGTTTGTACAAAGCGTTTCGAAACGAAATGCAACAACATAAATCAATACGAACCAGCAACTAACATAACATTACACCGACATGAAGGATGGGCCGTTGGAAAATTAACTTTGTAAATTCATTTTATGATTTAGATGATTGTTACGGATGGAGTTGGCAAATGTCTGAATTCGATGGTTGTGAAATCGATTCTTACTCTTGACATTTTTTTATTATTTTCTCCAGCTTATTTTGAATTTACTTGCAGAAACGACGAAACTACTTAGCATTCCATGGATTCCCCGGGTCACCAGACCCGTTGCAGCGTGAGGACAAAGCTTGGAACATGACAAGGTTCAAGAGGACAGTAAACACTAGTGGTTAAAAGTCCGAAAAATTTAATATCTTGTTTAAGTTAGGCAATACTAAAATTTACTAGTTACAACTTAAAATATACAGAACGTGAAAATGAAAACACAAGCATTACCTATTATAGACCTTAAGTTATTCTGTATCTTATAAAAAATTACAAATTTATCGGTAAAAATAGATAAAAGTAGGTAAATACAGGATATGTATGTTTAATTACCGCTTTGTTTAGTTTAGGACCTCGTCCTAATTGATAAGCGTTCATGACGACAGTGCATATATTCGTGCATTACATGCTTCAAATTTACGTAAGGACTTGTGGTTTTTGAATTAATTTGAATTTGAATTTGAATTTGAATTTCCTCGCTCTGATAAGAAGACAAAGCACGGCGTTGAGTTGCGCCACTTAACATCAACTGAAATGAATTTTCCGCAAAATAACCCATTAATTATTAAATAATCATCAAAATACGACCTTTGCACGGCGCGTATTAAGTGATATGAGCATGTCAAAATGTCTGTCATCGATCATTTCAACTGCTAATGGGTTTGTGATAGGTTAACAAGGCAAATTGCAATTGCCTCGTTTTGTCTTACCTGTGGCCCCAACCTGAGTGTTGCTTAATACGTAATAAAAAAATTATAGTACATGTGTAGTCATTATAATTCACTTAAGAAAACAAATAAAGTTTCTTATTAGAAATTACTATGCAATTGAAGAGCTGGTGGTGTGGAGTATTGTAATGAACGCGATGGTTGTGGGTTTATAATTTCAAATGAAAAATCGAAGGTATTTTCAGCCTGGTTGAGTGAACGCGGCGTTGAAGTACCACCACCAAGTATGAAACGTCTCTAAACGCGCAAGTTTAGAGAGAATAATTAGAGATCTCTATGGTCGACCCAAAAATGCCTAATAATTACTGACCCTATGGATCTATTTAGTAGGGCGTGGTTGGTTCTTTCGTGCCTACCCTATAATTTTCGGCAACAAAAAAATAAGTCCGAAAAATAAAAGAAAAACCTTTACACAAAAAGATTACTCCAAAACTAAAGTCAAGCCAATAGAAAATGATTTTTTCAACCAGTAGTCTCTGAGATTAGTGCATTCAACCAAACAAAACTTCGGTGTTATAATATTATTATAAATTGAAAAAACAAACTAAACATATCCATTGACTAAAACTAGTTAAGCTAATGCAGATCGAAGGATAACCCAACTCATTTGAGAGGAATGCGCTGGCGTAACACTAGCACTGTTGCAAGCATTATACTGTGCACTGTGCAGCGATCGTCTCAAGAATGTTAAATATATATACGAGTACACCTACTTTATACTCGTACCTACAATAAGCTCATCTCTCGTGTTAACATACCTATGTAAGTCATCTGAATAAATTTCAATTTAATGCTTATTTGTGGTCGTGTTATTATAAGTTTTTTTCTATTTGTGATTGTTTTGCCATTTTTCTTTACATTAAATTAAACCAGCTTCAGTTACAGCAGGCAGAGGGCTGACGCTGAATTTTTCAATGCATTTCGTGTTGAGTGGCGGAAATGAGCGACGGCCTTTTAATAATCTTTATAAAAGATTGAATCCCCAACGGTCACGTTACAGTCAAACCTTTGCGCCTCTGAGACTCGAAATCCTCAAGTTAGTTATGTTTTCTTTTTGAAAGTGGAAAAATATAATAAGTGTGTGTGTGTGTTTATTATGATCTTGTTTCAATCACTATACGGGAAAATGAACTGTTTTTGTGTTCCGCTCTGGTAAAACAAGACATCTTTCTATATATAAAACCTTAAAGTGTATTACCGGAAATTGGAAACTTCACTCCCCGGAAAGTTGAATAGAATGTTGAAGGTTTGCTTAAAATATCGAAATATCAAAATAGCAACGTGTTATTTTAAGTTTAAAGTCTTAATCTTAATAAAAAATAGTAAATTAATGACAATTATGTCATTAATGGACTATTTTTAAATTAATTGCTTTGTGAGTATTAACTCACAAAGCAATTAATTATTTTAGAGATAGTTTGCTTTTACCGCGAGAAAATTTTTCATGATGTGAACGAAATGCTAGTGCATATACATTGTTGTAAGCCTAGATTTGTAAAAATGTGCCTATTTGCTATATGTCCTATTTTTTTATATGATAGACAGAGGGAATCAAGGTAATACACTCACGTTCCCATGAAAACAATTCCGTTCCCTACATTCCACCAAATTCTTAAAGCATTTCATGTTGAGTAGCAGAACTCACCGCAGCAACGCTATATTTCTAATTTAGTACAAAAAATATATAAAGAAACATACAAAACATAATTTTACATAATCGAATAATTTAAACACACAATCGATGCATTCACTTGACTCGGCTACACCGTATTGCAATAACAAATTGTTATTTAAGCACAACGATAAGATAATCCAGATTTGCATAATGTAGAGAGTGGCGTAAGCTGTGAGTAGCATCATTGATCTTACATAATACCTTTAATACAAAGAGTTTGACTCATTAACTTATGTATGTATGTGAAAGTTAAAGAGTTTGAATTGGTTGAACGCGGTAATCGCTGGAACTGTCGATTTTAATTGAAAAATGTTTGTGTTAGATGGCTTATAGGATATTTATAAATCTCGTTAAAAAGTCTTATAGGACAGCGAACGTAGTAACAGTCATAGAAACAATTGTTAGCAATAAAACAAGTTAGGTAAATACATGGATAATTTGTAAAAATTCCCAGAATACTTGTCCTGAATATGATTTAACAAGAACACTTAAAAATATTTGGAAGTGATATATTACTAACTTCTTTCTTTATTTCACTTGAATTTTGACTTTGACTCTCTTTATTTCCCATTAAAGTACAAAATAAAATGAAAATAAAAATAAACAGTCAGGTGCATGTCATTCTCTCCCACCGAGGCTTCCGTGCCTATTAAAGGACTGGGAAGCACAACTTATAAATGTTGATAAACTTAAGGTCGTGGGCATATGCACTTATTTTGTATGAAATGAACTACAAATATAAGTTTATTATGAGTTTTTTCAATGAATATTTCGGACGATGCATAAATATTATTATGATTGCGGTGACATAAAAACTCAATTTTTTTCTGTGCTTCAACATATAAATGTCGGCTTAATACCATCAAGTATCTCAACATAAATGATTTTGACAGGCGGACAGACAGTCAACTAAGTGATCCTATACAGGTTCCTTTTGAAGTACGAAATCTTAAAAAAGTATTTTTCACATTTAATTTAAATTAATTTTTCAATATAATAGAAACTAACAATAATATTATGCATTTATCAACAGGCACCTGACCTCACATCTCTTGAACTTTGCCCACAAAGTGTTTGTATGTCCGACGAGCGTGCAAATAGTTATTGTATCCACTGACACCTGCTACTTGGTGAATACTTGTTCAGCGGCTCTCGTAGAGTAATTGGTTGTTTAGATAATTCAATATTTTAAACAGTTATATCTCTTAAGAATACCGTTAAATAATACTAGGCTAGGCTTTTTAGGCTAATTGTAGAGCTGCTTGTTTTTCAGCTTTCCGTATGTAGCACGGTAGACAGAGATAGTCTAGTGTTAAGATACTCCGTTGCTATTATAATCCGTTCGCCGCTTACCGCCGAATTCTGGAAGCATTGCATGTTGAGTGATGGAGCTTAACGCCACGGCAGCAGAGCGAAAAAATGAAATTTTAGAATATTTCATTTCCTTGATGGGAAATCGAACTCACAACCTGTCGCGTTTACAGTCACACGCTTGTGCCACAACTGGCCTTATAAGGATAAGATGGTATATCTCAAAAGGGAGTTCATCAATTAAGATTTCATTTTCACACATCTGACTGCACTGTCACCGCCGTTCCACGGTTCACTCCAGCACATTTCTTATGTCATTATTAGCTTAGAAGTTGAAATGTTATGTTAAGCTATTGACTAAAAGGGTCAACCGTTTTCCGAGCTCGCTACCTGTTTGTTTTGTATATTGAAATATATAGGTAATACGTACGCTTCAGTGGGTTTCGTATTTTGTATTTTGTATTTGCAGGATACAGCGTGAAGCTAAATTTATTTTTAAAATGATAATTCTTTTTTTCCTTCTTCAATTTTTAAAACTGTACAGAGAAAGAACAATTAATTTTCCACTTTAAGGCTTTACTAGAGCGCTGACATGAAGATTATATATATATATATATATATATATATATATATATATATATATATATATATATATATATATATATATATATATAGATATACATATAAACATACCCCCTAGTGAGAATCGAACCCACTTTCACAGTCAGAAACTCAACCACTGCATTGCGATGTTCCGTTTCCTTTCTATCACATATTACCTTATTCTAGGACAAATCGATTTATCTAATGTCTTGTGTTATATTTACATTTAACGTGGGCGTCGAGAATAAATAACATATGCACATTCAGTGTAATTTAAATTTATAGATTCTTCTATATATGGATTTATGTTGAAAATGTATGTTAAACATGATATTATGTCTTATGATTGCTTATGATTACTTAAATGTCATATTTCTAATAAATTATTTCTGGTCACGTGAAAGTGGATTTTATTCGTAAGTATTAGATGTATTTCAAGGTTGCGAATAAAATTGAGGCCGTCGTGGTGCAGTGGAATTGCATCTCACTGTTAACGATATTGATATGGGTTCGATTTTTACTCGAAGCCCTGATAAGATGCATTCGCCAACTTATTTCGTCTTAGTAAAAAAAAAGAACAGAATTTGTAGGGAACAGGTGCAGGTGGTGGTACAGTATGAACCAGAAAAAAGAGACTATACCTATAATTCGATTGCGCACTTCCTAAAATGAACCATCACATTCATAAAACACACGAAGAACGACATAACGTTAAACATATCAGATCATCTCCATTATAGTATACATATGTGCCAACAAAAAGCGACGCCGACATGTGAAAACTCTACACAATATATGCATTTAAAGTATGGGGATTAATGAGCGCGTTCTAGTGAGAAAATGTGTTGGAACATGAGATTACTGATATGCGAACTAAGTATGTGTCAAGTGGTTATTATTTTTAGGTTTAAACGTTTTTGAATAAATATTTTAAGTCCTGCAGGCGCTTTGGCCTGCTTTTAAGGAGCATGGCGTAGAGTCCGCAGCTTAATACTTAGGTTTCTCTAAAAAAGCTGACTTGTTTCCTCTTTTTTTCAGCTACACATATAGTATGGTATGTATCCCGCATATAGTATGGTAGACAAAGGAAACCTAGTGCTAAGACACTCTGTTCCTCAGTTTTCGACAAATTTTCGAATCACTGCGTGTTAAATGGTGGAGTATACCGTTGCGCTTTGCCTTGTTACCAGAGCGAAGAAATTAAAATATTAATCGGCCCACAACCGTCGCGTTTACAGTCACACGCTTGTGTCACGCCGCCACAACGGCCTCGTTGGTTCAGCCTTGTTTCCTCTTCTTCGTGTTATATAAAAATTTAAAAATATTTTTTAACATACATTCTCTTAAAAAATAGGCAATGTTAAGAATGTAGTGTCTTAATACTAGGTTCCCTTTGCATACCCTGCTATAAGCGTAATACAGCATGAACCTAAAAAAAATCTACTTTCTATTTAATATTTACCTACAAATTATTAAGACATGTATCCTAATTTTGTAGACTAAATTTATATTAATATTTAACACAATCACGACAAAAACTTCGCAGCGACCCGATTGAAAATAACTGGGAGACCCTAAATTCTGAACCTAGTTTCTAATTATTAAATTACGTATATAATTAAAATTTGGTCGCCTTTTTGTCTATACGCAACGACAGGCTTAGTTATTATTATAAAATTATATATGAAGTATATATTTTAGATGAATATTTAACGAAAATATAGTAAGTACACCCCGTTTCCTATTTTCCGCCCAAACATAAATCTCACCCAATGTCTCGAAAAAACTACATTCAAGACAATGTGTATTAACTAACAGCACTCAACGCCGTGCTTTTTACCAGCAGACGGAGAAAATGATCTGAAATCTTTTTTGATTAGTTGGAAGGTAATCCATGTTAAAACGAAAAATTATTTGTGAGTTGTTAAAATTGTAACTATATTTACGGTTAATACCAAATAATATAATTTTATTGCTCTTTGGATATTTTTATTCGGCCGTTATCATAAAACAATAAAAAAATCGATGATATTACTAAAATATTGTTTTATAATCGATATCTCATACTTAACATGGAATGGCTATAGAATTCGACGAAAAGCGTGGAATAGCAGTGTGTTAATAATAATGGAGTGTCGTGTCACTAAGATCTCAGGTTCTCTCTGCTTACCCTGCTATGTAGTGTACCTGTATTATACAGTATGAAGCTAAAAATAATGAATCCATGAACTATTCACATGAACGGAGTTTCGAGTACCCAGTTAAATATAATCTACATATAAGCCCACAACCATCACGCTACATACTCAAAATTATTGAAACTACAGAAAAATAAATAAAAGAATAAATACATTGTACTCATATAAACTAAGTAAACTAAATAAAAACATAATTTTGAACGCAACACGAACACTAATCCATCAGCGTTACACTGCGACAATAACGCAACGCGACCTTGGCCGTGCCGTGCCACTGCCCGCTGTAATGACACATGGTGCTCAGTGAAAATTACAAAAACAAATGTTTGGATTTCCCTCTTCACTTATTTATAGATTCTTTTTTTAACTACACGCTATATCCCGCATGGAGCAGGGCAGGCAGAGGGAGCCTTATGTTAAGACATTTCGCTGTCGATTTTGCTTGCCGCATTTTGTAGGGATTGCGTGTTGAGTGGTGGTACTCAACGCCGTGCATCGACAGCAGAGCGAAGAATTGAAAATATTAAACATTTTATTTTCTCGCACTTTTACACGACAGATCTCTGTTATTGTTTATATGTAATTATAATTTTTCGTTATATTTTTCGTTATATATGCTACATATTTTTGGCAAAACTGAAATTTTGAGGATTAATAGTCTAATATTTATGTAGCTAAGACTATATGCGTACTTACTAACTTAAAAGTAGGGCAATTTCAGAGGTAGCGCCAACTACGCTATCATAGGTAACGTTAAAGTAGAAACGCTCTTATTTAAATATGTTGAGCTTCACGCTGCATCCCGCACACAGCAGTGTAGGCAGAGGAAACCTAGTGTTAAGACACTCCGTTCCCCACTTTCTGCCGAATTCTGGAGGCATTGCGTGTTGAGTGGCAAAACTCAACGCCGCCTCAAATATGTTTTTGAAAATAATATACAAAATATATAGTTATTATGACCAGACAGTCGGCAACCAACGTGGGCCTTTGCTCCTGCCAGACGTCCTCAGGGTTATTTAAAATTGGGGCAAACTACGTAATACTAGCAAGCTTGAATTTTACATATATGTATTATTTACGGACAATTTCAAGACAAGGGGGGGTCTTAGGGGATAAGTACCCAGGCCAAATCTGATGGCTAAATCATCCTACTAGACAGAAATGTGTCCTTATTTGGCGCTACCTCTGAAAGGCACCACTTTTAAGTTAATGAGTACGCATACTGTCTTAAATACATATTAAACTGATAGTCCTCAAAATTTTAATTTTGCTAAAATGGCTCCCCAGACCTAAGTCGTTTTAAGGATCTTGGGCTACAATTAAGAATACACAACGACATTTTTTTTCATAGTCCCTATTAGAAGCCTTTAAGTAAACTCAATGTGGGTTTTGATTTCTACACTTTACTAATGTTGGCAAATTGTAATCAAATTAAACTCCACTGACAATGACTTCATGAGTTTCATGGCTGTTGCATGTTAGTTTGTAACTAAGCCTAGATAAATGATGCTAAATAAGAGTATGTTCTGTTTTTGTATAGACGTTCATAAACTGCCTTTATAATGTATTTTTTAAATTAAAAAAGAATGATATTATATAATGGAGGCCGTTGTGGCGCAGCGGCATAGCATCCGAATGTAAACGTGACGGTTGTGGATTCGACAAAAAGATCCTATTCCAGTTCTCCGTTTCAAGCCAAAATTCGAGACATGGTATGTTGTGGGCAAAACTCCAAATTTTGTCCATCAAAGCAGGGAAGACATTAATAATAAATTGCCACGTGTGGGAACCGAACTGACTATCACATTTTCAAACAGAGGCTCCCCACTACACCACGATATCCTCAGTTCAATTATAAAAGCAAAAATAAGAAGAACAAGTAAGAAGGCAATACAACACATAATTATGGAAACAAACATATAAAATGAATAAAAGAATAGCCAATTAGCCTCTAGCTTCACTCAACCTTTAACCTAGGCAGGAATTTCAATATCTGGTAAGTTTCGCCCACGTCAGAGCTGCACACGTGTACCTGCCTCAAGAGTTCTCTGTGTATTTCATATAATAAATTGTTATAATATTTGAAAATTCAATATGTAATATGTTGGTGATATGAAAAATCATTGCATTCCAACCCATAACGGATGTTTAAATATATTAGTGCTACTACTTCCACACTGTGACTGCCTCTACATAATATTTAATACATAAAATTAATACTCTTCCATATACAATTCCATGAACAAGGAAAAATTAGAAACCAAAAAAATAATGCTCTCGACACGAAGTACTTATGTCCTTGTCAATTGCATCTGACGTCACATCCGGTTGCAATCAACCGCTCATTGGAGTCTAAAGATGGTTGACCAATTACCAATAAGAATGTAATAAAAACGAACGAAATATAGAAGAGCTAACCCTTTGTTCGGTTTATGTAAATATCGATGTTTCGAGGTCGGAATTTAGTTTCTTTTTGAGAATATCGTGATGTAATACAGTGTCTCACTGTAATAGTTGTGAATTCGATCCTCACTATCTAAGACTAAGCGTAGCGTTCTATTCTGCCACTCAACAAGTATTGTCTCAAGTTTTAGTAAAAAGAAAAGAACGGAGTGTCTTGACTTTAGGTTGTCTTGATTAGTATAAGTCAAATAAAGTATAATGCATTTTTAACATTTTTAAAGTGTTATTCCACACTTGGGAAAGAAAAATAGTTATTTAAAAAACGTATAAAAATTTGAATGTAGCAGGACTTGAACTCGCGCCTTCTGGAAACCGACCAGTTTCGGTCGGTAGGTATAATGCAAATCAGGTTTAGTGCAAAAAGATTACTTAATGCTAAGATACCCCTACACTTTCTATTCATTTTAAGGGAAAGTATTAAAATATATATATATATTTTTAAATAAACATTACCCTAGTGAAAATGATTTATATTTTAATTACTATTACACAATTTTCCTCTGCTTTTTAATTTTAATTTAGTTCTCTTTCATAATTTTTTTTAATATCTAACCAGACGCTGTTAAGACTCACTGACATGATTATAAAGTCAAATCACACAAATAGAATTTATAATTCATCTAATTTAAAGCTTAGTTTAGGTTAGACAAAGTAGAGTGTAAGTTACGCTATGTATACGCGATAACATTTGATATTGAAGATTTGTGTGGAATGGAGAGAAATGTCTTAGGGAGAAGGGACGCTTTCTTTTTACGTGATAACAATTTATGATATATACATTTAATAATCGTTTTCTTTCCCTATCCCGATAAAACGACAAAAAAAACCATAAATACATATCGCTAGTATGGTGACTTTTTGACATATTACAGGAAAACTTACAAATAGTCTTTGCTTTGTCATTCCCATATTTAAGTTATATTTAATTTTTTTGCGTTTCTTTAGTACTTCAAGCTGTTACCAACTATATAATAACATCTAGGAATCTGAATTACAAGCCCTTATATTTGTTGTATTATGAAATTTGGAAGTTATATGTAGCTTCAGAGCTTATGAGAAAAGCATTCGAGTTTTGGGCTCATACAAATTATAGCTACGACCACATTATATAACACTTGTATGTCACTTGATGTAGAAAAGCGTGTATTTATTTATTTCTTTTTTAACTATATGTATAATTATTAAAACACATACAACTACGACATTGCGATATAAAATGAGCGATATTATAGCTTTCAGTGAATCACAAACCTAACTATGATAATGATTTACATTCCTAAACGTGATCTATTTGTCCGCTCGTACCGTCAATAGGTGGTTTATTTCGTAATTATACAATTTTTACAGTTTTCCTGAAATTCAATACAAATTTATGTACATTATTCTATTGAAATCTTGGAAATAATGAATAGTTAGTGAGAAAAGAATAAAAAAACACATGTGGTAAAAAATATCAATTCACTTTTCATTTTCCCTGTATGACGCTAGTAGTTGTTTACTTCAGTTGTTGTTATGTTGCTTATATTATAATAATATGTTAATATAAATATATTTTTTTGCATCACGGATATTAAATATTACATTTCCCCAAGTAGGAATCGAACTCAAAATCTGTAGCGTTTATACTTTGTGCCCCTGCGCCACGACTGGTCTCAAATGTAACATGTATTAGTTCTTAAGATTTTTTTTAGCTCCACATTGAATACCGCATTTAACAGGTATGCAGAGAAAGCAGTGTTAAGATACTCTGTCACCCATTTATTGATACCTCTGTTTTCTGCGTTTTGTTGCGTAATTAATGGTTTTGTTAGATTTTACAAAGTCATTAATTTTTAAAAAAACCTATTATCTCTCTCTCCCTCTCTAGCTTCACGCTGTATCCCGCACACTGCAGGCAGAGGGACCCTAGTGTTAAGACACTTTGATCCCCACTTTCCGCCGAATTTCGTCTGTATAAGTACTTGTACGAGTGGAACCTTTTATATGATTATGTAATAGCGCTTGTATAAACAATATGTCATAGAGTTAGGTTTATATTTATAAATAGTGTCTATATAAATACCTAGTGTAAATAATACCAATAATATTGTTGAGTTATTTTTTAATGAACTTTTAGACGTTAGTACAAGTGGTTGTTAAGTGAATAAAATGGATATGGGTTCTAATATAATTTTGGATTATGATGTAAGGGTTACTTAGTAAGAGACACAGATGGAGACATCGGTTGACCTTCGAGGAAGAGAAGAAAGAAAGACCTACGAGGAAGGTCACGTAAAAACCTAAAACATATTTTATAATAAATTATTAATATTCCCTTACAGTACTTACTAAGAGTTTCCTACATTTATGAGTAGACTTGCGACCATCCCGCTCGCGTCTGCTTGAACTATCTAATTATTAATTAACTTATCTACATTTCTTTCGTTATCATTACTAATAATAATATCATTTCAAAAACAATATCTATACCTATATTGAAAAATAAATTTTCGGTCAATTCAATAAAACAGGTATTAATAGCATTTTTTCAAATAACATTCTTTAAAATGATATATTTGCCGAAGCCAATTGAAATAAAACGAAGACTAAATGTTACGGGGTGCTTGCCAAAATACAATATTGCAGCTGCAATTAAATCATTTAAGCCGTTTCTAAGATCAGAGTGAACAAGCGAATAGACAAACACATAACAAATTTAAAAATCATTATTTTTGGTTCTTTCTCGTTTTTAAATTCCACCAATTGCTATTGGTTTTTAGCGTACCGTACCTATTAAGGAAAAAGGATCCCTTATTAGATCACTTTGTTGCCCTTCCGACCGTCTGTCTGTCGCTATGTCTGTCTGTCTGTCAAGAGCCTTTATCTCAGGAACTCTTAGAAATCGAGTTGAAATTCAAACCATATACACACGTCTACTGTTCCTTAATTTGCTGATTCGTATCATATTTCTAAATTTACTTTAAAAAAGATATGGCCGTTTATATTACAAACAACGCGTATTTTCACACTATAAAAGGAATCAAAATTAATAGGGGCTACTTCTGGTTGATATAGAATTATAAAATTTGGCAGCTAGCATTTACATGTAGTACTAGTTTTAGAAAAAATCTAAAGGCTATACATTTGTGGCTACATCCTAAAAATAAAAGCATTAAAAGGGGACAAGATTTGTTATTAAAGCTGTTAGTTAGTTCAAGGTAGGTATCAGATGAAAGGGCTTGACGTGCATATTCCAATACACATTTTATTCACTCGCGATTTTGCTTATGTATCGTTCGGTTTTTGCTTACATATATTCCATGCACAGACACCAACCCGTTCAGATTTTTGTTTCGCGACAGGTCCTATCTACATAAATCTATACGATTTTTGTTCTATTAATATCCAAACTTAATAGTAAAATTCAGTTAAAAAGTAACATACTCATATATATTATCTTTAACTTGAGCATACCTAACAACTAGTTGTTTAACAATAGAACATCAATTTAATTAAATCATCTTTTATACTCGTCCATTAGAAGATTGTATCAGTTACATCAATAACTCTCAAGTTGTAAGGATTGGGCATGTAAAACCTTCGAAGTCAGTAATTAAACAAGCATTTAACTATTTTAAATTATATATGCCTATAATGTAATTATGCGACACGAAAAAGTTAATTTATAATAAATAATATTCTTAATTCTATCGTGTTTATTTACTAACATTGTCCTATACAGATAACATAAAAATCTATTTGATTCGTTTTGCCAGTCGTGGCACATGGGCACAAGCTTGTAACTGTAGACGGTACATGTTGAGGGTTCGATTCCCACATCATGAAATGAAATATTTAATATACCTATTCATTTTTTCGCTCTAGTAACGTAGAATGCAGCGTTAAGTTGCACTACTCAACACGCAATGCCACCAGCATTCGGTGGAAAGTTGGGAACGGAGGTTTTTTAATAGAAACGGATTGCCTTAATACTAGGTTCCCATGTTCCAAAGATATATTGGAATTTTTCTACGTCATCCTACAGCTATATATAAATAACAGCTCGAATATAACCTACATTCCATTATACAGGTGATGAACTTTACAAGGAAAATATTAAAAGTTACATTTCGCAAGGTAGCCAAATCTTCAAAACGTAATGTCGAAATGTATTAAATGTATGTATATTTAAAATTGACGAGCTAATTGTGAGTGGGTCAAGGAAACATTTTAAATTGATATGTATTATAATTGATTTTTTTTAATATCTTTTAAATTAGATGTATTATAGCCCAATTAGTATATGATTGCAGAACACGACGGTTTAGTTAGCAATAACTTAGGCAAAAGTGTTTCTCGTCATTGTTTTTCTCTTTATAGTGTTTGTGTGGGCTAGTCGGCTGTGGAATTAGCTTCACGTTGTATCCCGCACACAGGGGGTGGGCAGAGGGAACCTAGTGTTAACCCACTTTCCGCCAAATTGGTGATAAATCGATTTCTACTTGTTTTTCCAATATACAATCAGGTACAGGTCCTGTTGACATTGGAGACCTGGCGTTATAGAAATTGTACTAATGAAATGTCAATACAATAAAAATTTGTACTATAAGCGTAATATTAAAGAGACAGGTAAATATTTTACGTTGTGCTATTTTTTTCAGCTTCACGCTGTATCCTGAATGTAGCAGGGTAGACAGAGGGAACCTAGTGTTAAGTCAGTTTCCGCCGAATTCTAGAGATTATAGATAGTATTACGCCTAATTTTGCATAATATACGGAGAGTGTAGAAGAGAGACATTTATTATGAGATTCTATATGAGGTGTTACTCATAACTAAATTGAAGTAAGGTTAAGCGGTTACAAAGTTGCATCTATCTATTGATATTATCGATTTTTAGATAATCTTTAATCAACTGCTGTTGTCAGATTCATATCGTATATTCCTTTTGTCATTGACAACAGTGACAATTAACGGTTTTAGTATATATTTAGTCTAAAAAAAAAGCAATAAATTAACATTTTTTAACAACTATAAGAATTAATTAGATTCATACTAGTATTCCGCAATATTCTGAAGCTGACGAAAACTTTTTTTTGAATCTCTGCTGACTGTTCAAATATTATTTAGCTTTTACAACCACAAAGAATTTTCCTTTACTAATAATTCCTACAAAACGACCTCTTCTGGTCATTACTTAAAAATTGTAGTTATAAAAAAAATAAAAAAATCTTCTTCATGCAGTATCCCGATCACAAGCAAGCGAGGTAGGCAGAAGGAACCTAGTGTTAAGACACTCCGTTCCTCAGTTTCCACAGAAGTCTAAGAGACATTGCGTGTTGAGTAGCGAAATTAAATGCCGCGCTTTTCCTTTACACCAACAACGAACAAATGGAAATATGATAATTAAGGAGAGAGCAAAAATAGTACTAAGCCATTAGACATGAGCATGCTGTTTATAGCGTTGTATGCGAAGAAAAAAAAAATACATTTCGTTATTGACTCTCCACCCAATTTCCCAAAACCCTACTTGCACTGCAGAGAAATAAAAATAAATTGGGCAATACATAAATCTACATAACTAGAATTAAAGTCATTTTTTTCATTTTGCCACACATTATATTTATTTAAGTCATAGAACGGTCTCGACCGACTTGTTATTTCGATCATCTTGCGGTAGGTCACGCATATCTTTGGCTACAATACAAATAGGACTTTAGCTCATTAATATAAGATATAAATTCATTTGAATTTTCATAATGAATTGTCACGGGACGACGACATCCGCCTGCCATATTGAAAAAAGATCTGGATGATGGCCAAACAATGACAGCGTTATAATAATGCTTTGATGTCTGTTGGTTTAATAATTGTATGTACATTGTAGGTATAAAGATATTCAGTTTTTTTTTCACGTTGTATCCCGCATATAGCAGGACAGGCGGAGGAAACCTAGTGTTAAAACACTTCGTTCTCCACGTGCAACGTCGAATTTTGATAATACTTCACATTCATGAATATAACCACGTCTAAATAATTGTTTAGAATTACAAAATAGTAGTTTTTTGTTATCTTCATCATATTTTTCTTTCAGCATATATCGATTTAAATAAGACAGGCTGAGTGACCTTTCCACATTATGCTTTCAAGTTGCTCATAAAAATCATAGGCTCCTAAATATTAGTAAGTATATCCAATGATTAACATGAACTTTCTAAACAAAAATACTGATATATTTAATTATTTTACAGTACTCAATTCTAAATTTTATATATTAATTGACAGTAAAATAAAATAATGAATAGCTATATTTCATAAATATCAACCAATTATTAATAGAAGTTAATAGTACGACGCTGCTTACGAAATGCCATATCTTATGCATATAGAACAAAATCGTGTACCACAAAGTGCTGCTTGCCTTGCCTTACAAAATGTCGAAACCAAATCCAAAGCCAGATCGCTCTAAGCCAATACCTTAATTACTTTTGCAAAATATTTTAATAAAACGTTAGATTTTATTGCCTAGAATGGTTAGTGGCAGTTATTCCCGTGAATGGTTCACAACTACACGTAAATTCACTGAACGCTTGAGGCTATATTTCTAATAGGCTAAAAATATACCTGAAGTAGAGATATGTTTTATATTTTACAAGCTTCTGCCAGCGGCTTTGCCCTTGTATTCAAACAGATATTGTAAAAATACATATAGGTAGTCTTCCTTGACATATATATTATTGTTACCAAACAAATTAATTATTCGGCTTTATTATTTTAAATCATATTAATGTTCTTTGAAGTGTTCCTCGAGGCACTCCTTTTTGCTTACTCAGATGTACAAAAAAAACTTTTAAAACCAAAACTTTCAATAAACTATAGGTTTTGTATGAAGTAAAATTACCACAACTTTGTAAATTTCCTTTCTAACGTTAAATCCATGAGCTAGGAAGTATTAAGTTCAAACACATAAACGATAATTAAATAGATATAACATTTATTTTTCCTAATAGTTACTTCAATAATTCTCTACTAAGTGATATCTTATTTTTCTCTGACTGAAAAAAGCGACGGTTTTAGATGAATTATTTTTATTCACTCTTTTTGGTAACAAGACAAAATGCGGCGATGAGTTTTGCTATTCGATACGCAATTATTCAAAACCTGAACGAAAAGTAGAGAATGAGTGGTTAAATTGACTCTGTATATTTACTTACTTTGAAAAAGCTTAAAAAATTGAACATAGGGGTAGGGGATGTGATTGTATTCTGTTGTCTAAATGTATTCTGAAACCCAATTTTGCAATAAAAATATTATAAAACGGAACTTTGTATTTTATTTTATAAGGAACCTAATTGCGGTTCAGGTTCCCAATCGTGCAATTGAGTTATTATTTATTACAAAAAAATATTTCTTCGCTCTTCGTGGCGTTGGATTCCGCCATTCAACATGCAATATCTCGAAAATTCTGAGGAAAGTGGAGAACAAAGTGTCTTAACACTAGGTTCCCTCTACCTGCAATATACGGGCCACAGCATGAAGCCGATTTTATTTATTTTTTTCGAAAATGTATAAAAGTAGTAAATGCGTGGTCCTGAGTTCCATCAACAATCGATCCATCGATTTAATAAATTTTAAATTATACTAAAATATACGAAAACCCGAAAAAAATAAGTACACAGTGTAAACAAATACATTACTTTTTTCTCTGTGCGTTTCACTAGTTATATATAAACGCGATACACGTGTAAAGTTTAAAAAAGTACGTTTACATAGATAACAGAAAAAAAATAAAATTTAAAATTCTTTTAACATTTTAAAAGACAGGAAAATTGTAGTAAACAATATTATGAATTGTGAAGCGCGAGCGTTCAATTAAAGTCACATTGCAGTACAAAGGCCGACGTTTTAATGGGAAAAATAGCGGAGCAATCAACCTCCAACGGCTTAACACAGTATATAATCTAAGCTGTTTAGTTGTAAACAAATATTTTTTCTAAGCGTAACTAAAAACTGTGTATAAAAAACAGATACGCGCGAGTCAGGATCGCCCACCGAGGGTTCTGAACAAAATTTGTAGATCTCGAGCTTTTTCTGTAATTCAGGCTTCGCTTAGCCAGAGCCCTTTCATCTAATACCTCACTTGAACTAGTAGGTTTTAAATATTTTTTTAGGATTTAACCACAAATGTATAATTTTCAGATTTTGTCCTAAACTAGTACTACCTATAGATGGTAGCTGACAAATTTCATAATCCTAGGTCAACCGGAAATACCCTATGAATTTTGATTCTCTTTACAGTGGCGAAAAAAGCGTTTTTTGCTATATCTTTTTTTCAAGTAAATGTGGAAATATATTTTTTTAAGAATATCACGAGGCCGTTGATTTAGGTACATACGAGCGGTTTAAACTTCAACTTAATGTCTGTAAGCGTTCCTGACAGAAAGGCTCTTGACAGACAGACAGACGGACAACAAAGTGATCTTATTAGGGTTCTTTTTTTCCATAAAAGATACGGAACCCTACAAATAACTTTATTATACAATCTTTAATAAATTATATTATACTCAAGTAGAAAGAAAGCTGCAGAAACTTAGTATCAAGACACTCCGTTATATGCAATCCGCCCGAATTTGAGACATTGCGGGGCGCAATTCAATGCCGCATTTTATCTTAATCAGTATAGAGTGATAATACCTACTAATATTTTCTATACTACGAGTAACTCTCAGCTTTTGTGTGGATTTTGGGTATACACACTCCAACTGCGCCAGAGACGTGGTAGTTATTAGTAATTTATGGAAATTGAGTTACTCTACTGTCAGTTAATCGATAGCCAGCCTTTGAAGAATTAAAAGGAATTTGTGACCTGTAATTATCATCTTATGGCCTCAATACGTGGACTGAAATGATTACAACTAATTAAAATATGTACTTTCTACACTAAATACACAGTTTTTTTATTATAAGAAGGAGAAAAATTTATTAGTTCTTGACTTAGGAAAACTGAACTCAAATTTGTGTTAGTAGTAGTTAAGTGCAAGATTTTTAAAACTGCAGTTGTATAGAATAGTATATTAAAATAAAATCATGTAAGTAAATATCACAAAAAGAAAAGCAAAAGAGCAAAAAAGGGCACAGCCGACCATGTCCGTGGTGTATTTTATTGAATAATATTAATAAAAAACCTAAAGTATAAGAATATAATTTTCTAAGGTTTTAATCGGTAATAATAATACTTGATCTTGTAATTTCCCAACAAAAGACAACATTTCGGACCGTGAAGATCAGATTTTCGTACATAAATGTAGTTACATTCACATTTCGCTTTTTAACTAAGATTTATGAAATGTGAGATTACGCAAAGAACTTAGAATTTATTCTTATTTTACTTTAAGGATATATTCCAAACATTATAAAAATCGTAATAAATCTTCGAAGGTAAAGAAACTCTTGAGTACTCTCCAAGCGCTCTGACAAATTAAACCATAGTTCTTATCTGGCCATATCAATATTTATCTTTCCTTAGTGTGGAATAACATTTAAAAAAAACTGATAAAATAAGTATATTTTACTTTCAAACAATTATATAAGAGGCAAGTGGTCATGAAACATGGTCACAAGCGTCCGAGTGTAAACACCAAACGTTAAGTTCCGCTATTCAACACGCAATGTCTCCAGACTTCGGCGAAAGATGGAGAAAGAGTTTAAATGGGAACGTAATGTCCTAACACAAGGTTCCGAAGTGTCCTCTGCCTGCGGCGTATAGCGTGAAGCTAAAAAAACAATGTCATATCATTCAAACCATTATTTAGCAGAACACTTCACCCCACATCGAGTGCCACATCACGAATTTTGATATAATGCAAAAATCGTGATCAAAATCGATATTTGCACACGCTCGGTTTATTATTTTAATAAGTTGACATTAAAATACTATCGTACCTTCGATAATGGATTTTAATTATGGGTCCTAAGTACGTTATATTCTTGACAGTGAGACTATAAAAATAGATTTTTATGTGACATGCAAAACGATCGTTTTTAGTGTAAAAAAATATATATTGTTTGTACTTGCTTTTTTGTGCGATGTAAGCTGTTATTATGTTATGTTTCTTGGTACCTAATATATCGACAGTGATATTGGTGTAAATAATTATTACTTATTCTTTTTATTGACTGTAAATGAGACGATTGTGGGTTTGATTGTCATCCAGGGAAATGAAATATTTTCACTTTCTAGTTCTGGTTACGGGACAAAATTCGTTGTTGAGCTATGTCACTATACTCTGCCACAACAACATCTTGTCAGAGATTGGAAATTGAACCCACCACCATCATGGTTGCAGTTAGTTAGCACTAAACCTTAGCGGCCCTAGTACCTAAATATATACGTACTATATATTTACGTATTAGGGCTAATAGAAATATACACTATAAGGATAATCAGGGTACTTTCCCTACCGATAAGCTTCACACTAAGTACTGACCACGTCTACTATGAAAGTCATTGAACCTGTCTCCAGCTTGTGTAAGCCAGGAACTGGTCCTAGGACAACGAAACGGGATTCTATTTGCAGGTCGTTTGCATTAGAAATGGACTATATTACACTGTTATATTTTATACTAGTGTTCCCCACACAGTTTCGCCCATAGAGACTATTTACATATATTTCGTTTCATCCCGTTATAACGACTAAATATATTTTTTCATAAAAATATCTACAATATTCTGGAGTTTACTATAAGGATATTTATTGCCAAAAATGTTATCTGCCTTGCTATGACGTCATACATTCTGTAAACAGAAAAAACTATCAATCAAATATGTATGTCACTTTTGGCCTGGTGTATCGTAACGTTTTTAGATACTTAGCATTTTGTATTACAATAAATTTTCCATTCAATTTACTAAGAAACAGATTACATATAGCAGGATAGGTAAGGAACCCAGTGTTAAGTAATTCTATTTCACCAGTTTCCCCTCATTTTTGAGATATTGCGTTTTGAGTGACGGAACTCAACGCTACGATTTATATAAAAAAAAGAAACAATATAAATCTAATCATTCCGTTAGGGGCGAACCCACTACCATTTGCAGGCGGAAACTATCTCACTGCACCCCGACGACCGTAATTAAATAAAAGGCAAATAAAAAAAAATGTTATTCAAATCTGGCTTGGTCTAAAAATAACATTACTAAACCCACTATAAAGTACTATACGTTATGCGATAACAGTAATTACTATATTTCTCATATAAGCGAGTATAAGTCGATTGTCATAACTTATTGTAAAACTTTATGATATTGTGCTTGTTTACATTATGTATATGTCAAACATTTGTTTACTATTTGTATGGCATAGACAATCTAGACTGGTGAACTTACATGGCTGACAGCGTCTTCGCCTAAAAATAATATATTTTTTTTATTTAAATTTATCTTGTAATTAAAAAATGTTTTAGTTTATAATTTAGTCTGTTTTGTTTTTTAAAAAATTGTAACATTTGTGTAATACCTATAAAAAGCCTATTTACTATAATTACTAACACTGAGTAAAATTTTAACTTGCCACCATTGCAGTGTAGTAATAGCGTTGTACATATAAATATAATCGATATTCACTATAATTGAGTAGAACAGAAATAAAAAACTAAATTATCACCTGCTATAGATTAAAACTATTATTATAAATAAATTAAAGGAAAATATTTTAATAATCAACTTCCAATAGACGCAAGCAAAACCACAAAATTAATAATAAATTAATAATATATATATATATATATATACATAGGTACAAATTGTAAAAAAAGAACTATTTACGCCTGTATTTGTATATCGCAGTAGGTAGGGAATGAAAACGGCATCTCAAGTTCGATCTTAGATTTGAGAACGATTTATAATTATGGATCTTAGATATACTACGTGTTATTGAGGCCTATTTACTATTATTACAACATATACAAATATTATGCAAAAGTGAATAATAACAACTAAACACAAATACTAGTAGATTACCGAAACCGCTAATTTGATTATTCTGCACACGTGTGACCCGAGCGGTGCTACGTCAGTGCTCGGGCTTCATTTTGTATTACTAGAAATAGTATAGAATAGAAGCAATAAAGGAATATTTTAGCAATTTTTTAAGTGTTACGAGAAAAGGAATAAAAAATTAACATAATACTCGAGTATCCCGCATGTAGCAAGTAGGTTAATATTAAGATATTCCGATTTCCACTTTTTACCAAATTCTGGAGGCATTCTTAGTTGAGTAGTGGAATTAGAAACTCGAGACGAGAGATAAGACATAAAAATATTAAATGTTTCATTTCCTCAAGTAAACATCGAACTCACAACCTGTCGCGCCTATGACCCTACACACACGACTTCCCTTAACTATACTATACACTAGCCATACGTACCCAAAGTAAGATATGAATGATTTTAAATTTTTAAATAATACACGATTAAGAGTTTTGTTTTCATTTTAATCGTTAAACAAATTGTACATAAGGAAAACCGCCATGAATTTTAAACTCAAATAAAACACCGTCATGATCGATTATAATAAAAAAAATCCCAATCTCAATGCTCTACACGTGTATCTCCTCTTATTGAAACGTCGTTTAAACATATTAAATCAGTTTCACGCTGTATCCCGCATTTAACATGGTAGACAGATGGGATACTCCGTTCCCCACGTACCGCTCAATTTCCGAGATATTGCTTGAGAAGTGGTGGATTTCCACTTTGTGTTTTGTTTCGTCTACCATAGAACGTTCTTTTATTTTGTACCTAACAAATAAAAACATAATTTTACCCTGTAGAAGGCAATACTTTTAAAAGATTTTCGTGAATCTCGATCAATGAATGCGTCACAAATTAATTTACAAATGAATAATTAATGATTTTCTCTTATCACAATAAATGAGTCAATGTGATTTGATTTAGGCCCCAGTTAATCCTAGACCCAGTCGGGTCGGTCACCAGTGAACTAAATGTTAGGTTAGTCAGATTAAACGGATTTGAAGCAGTCAGATGATGCATATTGAATTTATCCAGTATAAACTGATAAACGACAGTCTAGAATAATTTGTAATGGCTTTAGATTTGAAGAATACTAGGTCTAACTCTGTCACATTTTATTTAAATAAAATATAGATAAAGGCACGACATTTATATGGGATATGTGAACTAAATTTAAATTTTTTCTATTTGTATTTAAAATAAAAAAAAATGTAGCTAAAGCTCTTACACGGCAACAAAGAAGAGCGGGTTCAAATCCCGCTACATTCAATTTATATACGCTTTCTATATATTGCACAAACTTACTGAAATCTGGGAAAAATAACGAACACTATTTACGATTTTTTTCTACATATTATGTACCCATATTTTTAAATAATAAATTCGTAAGAGAGACCACTCACTAGAGTGCTAAGCAAACATCAGATGCCCTTGAGCGTATCCGCCTACGCAGGTATCGATTTTACAAGAATCGACTACAATACGGCTTCATGCGTGCATCGTTACACTAACGTAACAATTAAATATTTTTCACACAAAAGTAAACCTTAATTGTGTAGAATAAATAATATAATTGAATAAACAGATTCATATTTACAACTTTTTAAACGGGGAAGTACCCGTAATTACATAGAGGTATTATAGCTCAGTTCAAACCGACCTTGGTGGAGATTCATATCTTAGTGTCACTTTGATGTCATCTTAAACGGATAGTTTCTTTAAATACATAATAGTATGTATTTATTAATACTAAGAAATATATAAAACATTTAATTTTAAATATTTTTAAAATCCTTATATTAATGGTTATAGTTGTCATATCTATGCTAATATTACTAATCTGAAGAGATTGTTTGGTTTAATCCTTTTATCAAGAACTACTAGTTCGAAGGGAAAAATAATTTTCTTATAGTATAGTCCACTTATAGCATAGGCCACGGTAAGAATAACGTGATGTGACATATGTCAAATGCAACTCTCGAGTTGTTTACTTCCGACCATGCGGGCGAAATCGTAGATAAAAGAGAATTTAAAATAATGATCTTGCTAATGTAGAACGAAGTATCTTAACACTAAATTAAAATAAATATCAAAGATTAATACATAAATTAAATACGGAATTCTACATAAATTAAAGCAAAACTGTTTGACACTTACTCTAACTATACTAAAACTATTATATATCGATATCTACAACATCGATTTTGCAAATAGAAATGAGAACAAATTAGTTTTTGTATAGATTCACGTATTAAAAGGGCATTAGGTTGGTTTGTAGGTCTCTACGTTACTCTCGTAATACCGTCTTTCTAATTTGCTTGTGACATAACAGTCATTCGAGCACGTCTAAAGGTATAATTGCATAGATATCATTCGTAATACAGCTTCCTCGGTACGGTCAGAAATAATTATAATTTAGACTGGCATCTTAAAATTGTTGTGGCAAAACTAATAAGTTGTAGTATACTAAGGATTTTAAGTTACTATGAAGAGAAAAACTAATCGAAAATATTACTTTTACAATTCTGTTCGTCCTTGGAACTTTATTTGGACTTTAAGACGTTAAATGAAAAATATCGGGGGATACCCTAACCTACATATATGCCAAATTTCAACTAATTCCAATTAATTTTCAAATCACGTTTACGGAGCCAGGTTGGCCGATGCAAGGAACGTCTTGTGAAATGGGGGTACGGGGATGAATCAACCTGCGACTGTGGCGCCAACCCACAACCAATGGCACACTTACTCTCCTGCCCCAAATTTCCATTCACCTTTCATATGACGACTTGATCAGGGCAACAGATACCGCAGTCAACGTGGCTACATACTGGCAAAATATTATATGAATTTCCAAGCATTGACACGAAGAAGAAGAAGAAGACTTGCTAATTTAATTTTTCGCGTTGTCTGTTAATCACGAAGTAATGGAAGAGTTTTGGAGTGGAGTTCAATAGCGGTGTATGACCTATTCTGTGCTTCATAACGACGCAGAATAAAAGCCTTTCTATTGTAAGAAACTGAATTGAATCAACAAGACCATAGCCATTGTTTCTCAAGTGTTATTATATTCTATCTATTTCTCGTTATATAATAAAGATATATTTTTATAAAGAATTCAAAAACCATAAAAAATAGACTAAATATTATATTTAGTTTTTTTTCGAGCTGGGGCTACTTATAATATCTCACTTAGGTCATCATTGCAAATTCGACTCCTACTTGACGGAATAATTTATTTTTATTCCCACGTCAGTCAAGGCACGGGGCGGCGCTAATTTACGCGGCTTAACACGCATCGTCTCCAATTACCGAGGAGAGTTATAAACAGTGTCTTAACTCTAGATTATTTTTGCCTGAAATATATTTCTTTCTCTGTTTTCCACTTTGATAAATTTCAAATAAAATTCAATTTAAAACCATTTCTTTTACTCTTATACAACATGCATAACAAAACCACAGACTACGGCAAAATGTCCGAAATGTGGGTGGGATTTCCAAAAATGTATAATACTAAATATACACGATTAATCCAGTTTAATAGTTTTGTTTATATTTTTCTGTTTAAAATGGTTTTATTTTAAATTAAAATTTAAAATAAAAGCATTTTTTACAGAAAAATATAAACAAAACTACCAAATAAAGTAGAATAATCAGATGTACCAACACAGAGTAATGTTTATTACATTCTAAATTAGCATATTAAATTCACTTTGTTATTAGGCAACGTGTGTTCTGTTACGACGCACGGTGCGGTGCTTGTTTACGTAACGTATCTCCAAACGCGATGCATCAGTTATAGATTGTATTTTTTGATGACCTTTCCTCTTTTGCAATTTTTCATCTCAATCATATAATTTGAAATGTACTAATGTATATTTTGTAAGGTTTAATTGTTCTTATTTTTTAGCTTCACGTTGTATCTGTTACCCCTTAGCTTATTAGGACATGACACAATGGGAACCCAAGCCATAAGCCTGCCTCTCTAACATAAATATACTGGTAACACCAACCATTGGTAAATATTATAACATTACTACAATAAACTTCACACGCACATTAAATAAATTTACAAAAATATCTTAAACTCGCGTACTTCTAAATAACGTTTTATTTAACATAAAGTTAATTTGACTGATTATTTAACCATAAAGGATTCAACTGGAATCGATATTTTGGTAAAAAATATTATTTTCATATTTCGGTCTAATGAGATAAAGAACGGTGTTGTGTTCCAATGTCTCTAAGTACAGGCCTTATTCTTTTTACTATGTTAAGTAATGAAAGTACATGATTAATAAGTAATAGATATTAATTTATAGAAAAAAAATATGTCCATATATAGTAAAGTTATTTATTTATATCAATATTTATTTTTTCAATTTTGAAATGACTCAACGGGTTTCAAACCCACGACTAGTGTCACTAAAATACAATTAAACAAATCATTGATAGTAAAGACGACATGAACTATAAACACACGGTGATTAAAAAATACGAATGTTACTTCTCGCGTGAATTATACACGTTGATATGTTAGAAAGTTGTTAAAATAGAATCGCGAGAATTGAAGTACACGACTGAGTTGAAACTAATTAATTAATAATATTAGAGGCCGTTGTGGCGCAGTGGACGTTTTACTATAAGCATGACGGTTGTGGGTTTTATTCTCGGTCGGTGGGTCGTTTACAACTCAAAGTGCGGGGTTCAGTTACGCTAGTATTAGTATTAGCAATAAATTAAGCGATATTGGTATATCGAAATATTGAATCGTATTCGTGACCATTGTGGACTCAATTTTGTTTTATTTTTCACCAAATAAGTCAAAATTTTCTTTATTTTTGTGTATGACATTTTTGGTTAAAGAAAGACATTCAGTTCCAACACTAAATACTGTCTCTATAATAAGCAAAACACAGTATCAGTGGTGTATGTTTCTTTCTGTTTCTCTCACTTAATACAAGTGATAGGAAGAGGCGGTGTCAGAGTAAATGTAACATTGAAGAATTTTCATTAAACAATCTTAATTTCTTCTGCCCTTTTTTCCATCTCGCTTCACGCAACGCACGTTTTCCGTTTATAGCAATAAATGCAGCTCTTGCTGTTCTAGTTCTCTAAATTAATTTCAATTTTCGATACATTGCGTAGACATTCCTTAATGAAGGTAAAAATCTCAGACATCAATTAACGGAACGCAAATCGGGACAAAAAAATGTAAAAAGGACTTTTTGAATATAGCACGAAAAATGGAGTGATCTAACACTAAATTCTCCATCATTCTTATTCCATTTGGTTTTATATCAAAAACACTTGATAGAAATATTTCTATTAAGACATCTATCTAGTTTTAATAGATTATAGAAAGATTTTAACATTGACTGAAGCCAGTCGTGGCACATGCGCATGGCTGTTAACGCGACAGTTTGTGGATTCAATTCCCTCTCGAGAAAATGAAATATTTTATTTTTACATTGCTTCGCTCTGGTTTCGAGGCAAAGCACGGCGTTGAATTAAGCCACTTAACATGCAATGCCTCCAAAATTCAGCTGATGTGTAACTGAGGAAACGGAGTGTCTTAACACTAAGTTCCCGTTGCTTTTTTTTTTTTTTATGGAAAAGACACGGCAAACGAGCGTGCGGGTCACCTGATGGTAAGTGATTACCGCCGCCCACGACCCCGTGCAACCCCAGAGGAGCTACAGGAGCGTTGCCGGCCGTTAAGATGGGTTGGGCGCCGGGGCCCGGCATTACCTGATGCGAAACGCAGTGGCATAAAGCCACTACTTCACGCCGGTTTTAAATGCCGGGGGTGGTAATGATCCGGTTGAGTCTGCCCATGCGTGTCGCCATTGCTGGCGACGTGACTCTACCACACGTACTTTAGTCGCCTCTTACGACACCACCAGTACCAGGATGATCCTATTCTAGGCCGGGATCACACGGCAGTTGCTCGGCTAAAGCAGATATAACACTGAATATGTATACATATCATATATATATGTATATATATGTATATTGTACGTATGTATATGTTTACGTATCCACTTATAGAACATAAGCCATGCATATTGGAGGCTTCATCTTGGTTGCAAATACTAATTACGTATTATGTCGTAAACATTCTGAATAGAAAATGATAATGATTTTCTGTATTAGATAAATAATGTTTATATGAGTTTGTGGATGATTTTATAATCTATAATAGAGTAATTGGGATTTATTTATAAATATGTACCTACACTATACCATAAACGATAGCCATCGTATGGTTTAAAGTTGTAACATCTTTTTCTTTGATCAGATAACCAGCCCAACCCCTGAGACCAGTACTGGCGCAGGGGCACAAGCGTGTGACTACTACAGGTTGTGGTTTCGATTCCTACTTGAGGAAATAAAATATTATATATTTTATATAATATATTATTTAATATATCATCTCTTCGTTCCGACGTCGCGGCAAAGCGCAGCGATGGTTGAACACGCAATGCCTTCTCAATAGGCGGAAAGTGGGAGCGGAGTGTCTAAATACTAGGTTCCCATGTTCCCTCTATCCTGCCTAGTGCGTGACGCTAAAAAAAGGTGAACAAATCGTACTGTACAGGGAAGCAAAGTATTAGAAATCCTAGAAAGATGTAAATATGAGGTGTGAAGAATGGTGGCCTAGATTTGTATTTTATTTGCCTAGTTATAAAATCAGATTTTTTAGGCTTCACTCTGCAAGCAGCACATGTGTCCGGCAAGCAAAAGGTACCTAGTGTTAAGAATGTCTTTACATTCCGATCAATTTAGACATTAGAATTTTTTAGACATTACTGTTAAGTGGCAGTTTCAACGTTTTGCTTTATCAAAATAAAAATACATAAATATAAATGTTCTATATGTGACAAATTTGAACCCTTAACCCTTAGATTCCGTCAGACTTATTCCAATTATGTTCCATGATGTCATCGTATCCTTCATACAAAGTAAAAGTGTAATGAGCAAAAACGTATCTACATATCTTAAGACATTCTAATATAGGATCTGAAGAATTTCTCATTAATATTTAAATCGTATCACTTAAAATTCAACGTAGACATTCAAAAAACTAAAATCTCAGACATACATATTTGGTAAATTATTTCACAAATAAAAACAATCAACTTTCACCTACATTAAGTAAACCTACATTCTTTCGTTTTACCTACGTGAAACTTTTGTGAGAGATATGTATGTCACATCTATCTCTACCTTCCGCCTAACATAGGGACATTCCCGATGATAGAACCTAACGCCGCCCTTTGTCTTGCCTAAAAACAAAACTGTTAATATTTTTATAGAAAAAAATTAAATTCCAACTATCATCTTTAAAATTAGACATTCTTCAACAACACAAATTGCAATAAAAATTATTCTACAAAAAAAATTCACAGAAACTTAAAATCTGCTATTTGAAAGCTCACCATCATTATGTAAACTTACATCAATTCAAATGATCAGACAGTCCGTTCACCGTTCAGGTCAAATTAAGAGCAAAAATTGCAGTTCTATATTGGATTTAAACGTCGATAGAATCATGATGGCGAAGAGAAAGGCAGACCAACGTACGCTGGCTCGAATAAAGCGTTTTGTAACAAAGTTCTTGTTTACGTAACATTCGTTCTAATAACTTTCAAAGTAACCTCGTCTGTATAGAAAACTAAATCCTGGGCAGTCAACGGCTATCTTTGAACGATTCGGTTTAGTAATAGATTATTTGTAATGTAAATGTTTATTTAAATATTAAATGTATTAGTTATTTTCCCGCTGCTATAATTCTCTAGCTAATATACAGGATTAAAACTTAAAAGACTTCTTTTTTTTTGTATCACAATGTATCCTCATATCCTGCATACAACAGAAAAGACAGTGACTAACTAGCCTACCTACCTAGTGCTATACGCTTCGTTCGTCACTTTTCACCCAATTTTAGATATATTGCGTGGTGAATGTGCGGAGCTCAACGTCGCATTTTGCCTTGTTACCAGAGCGAAAAAATGAAAATAGTATATTATTTTCTGGGCGAAAAAGTGGGAATGTATTATAACACAAATATATTATACGAGTATATAAATAGTAACAATAAATTTTCATATTCACCGGCTTCTTATAACCTCATGTGCAATCTCATTATTCTTATTTTACAACGGATATTTACCTTATTTGAGGAAAGCCTTATAAGTCCATTTAAATGTTACACTAAAATCGAAGTAGCGTAAGTATTACCTACTTATCGTTACCTAACATAATGTAAGGCATTTTTCTTTACGTATATTCTATATGATTTATAACTTTGTTCTCCACCTTTTATTTTTTTAAATCATTTAAAGTTAATACATTCTTTTTTTTAAAAAAAAGTGTCTTAATGGGAATGGAGTATCTTAACACTAGGTTGCCAACTTCGGGGATGTATGTACGCGGTACATGACCAGGACGAGAATAAAAATATCATAACATGATTTTTATGTCAATCTGTACGTAACTATATGTAATCCATTTTAACACTAATCATACCAACACTTATTAGATACCTAGTTTACCACAGCGGGTCAAATGACCCGAAATTTACGTTTCCTACTTTTATGTATGAAATATGAATGTTGGAAAGGAAATAAAAATATAATGATAATAAAATATGTATTATAATTATATGAAATGGTATTTTCATCAAATGCAAAAAATAACAGTTGTTTTTATACAACACATTTTTTACACATAAGTGTTTCCGTCGCACATTTCCCGCAAACAATTTTTTTACAATTGGAGCAAATTTTATTAGTTTTATTTTCTTTGCATCCTATTTGACACCTCTTACGTTTATTACAATCTGTAGCAGGGTTAGGCAACGATCGTTTAGTATTTGCTTTTTCTTTTGGTTGTTCACGGGCAACTCGAAAATCTTCGGCAAGTTCTATTGCATGCTTGAGTAAAAAATCTTGTCTCGACATATTATCTCCTGTCGTTTGCTTGTATAAAATCCAGGCGTTTATACCAGCTAAATCAAAGATATCGAAAAAAACTTGAAGTGGCCATCTGCAAGACTTAGCCTTTGCAGTGAATTTCTTCGCCATTTGATCGGTCATGTCTACACCAAATTTGTTTTTATTGTATTATGAAACAGTTTCAGGTAAACGCTTATTTTCTATTGATACAAATTTATGTTTAGAACTAAGTAAAAGTACCTTTTTATTTGGCTTGCTTTTATAAATTGTAAGAGTACAATTATCAGAAGTAAAAATTTTCGAAGAAAATCTTACCATATCATATTTTTTTTGCTTTGCAATTAGTGGTCATTATATGACGTTTAGCATATCCTGTTGGGCCTACTTCTTGCCTGAAAATGTTATGAAGTGGTGGTCTTCCAGGTGTGCCACCTATTTGTATTTCTTCTCAAACAGATCCATCAATTGCAACATGTTGTTCATTTATTTCTGCTTCACTTTCTTCAGAACTTGAGAGTAATCTTCTTCTTTTTCGTCCACAACCGATATTCACAATATTTTCCTCTTCATTGTCAGTATCTGTAGACTCATTTTCGTTTGTAACCAATATATTTTCGTTTTCAGAAAATTCATCTTCACCGATTTCCGAAAACTCTTCTTCAATATCATTTATATCTTTTGAATTTGGACTGTCTCGTTCGTTTCGACATTTTATGGGTAAATAGTTACCTGTATCACTAATAAAGCTATCAAAATGAAATAAAAACTATGCACCAAACTTTTCTTTTTTTGCTAACTTTTTTACACAAAAATCTAGTTCCAATCTAAATTTTTTATATTTTCTTGAATTATTCTCAGTTATTTTGATTGAACTACTTTACTTAACAGTCTTTGCATACATTTGTAGTTTACTGAATACAATAAGATAAGCAATATGTATCGATAAGCTTATAAAACAAAAAAAATGTTCTTCGGGTCAAATGACCCGATGTGGTAAACAACGGTATACGACAGTTATTACTCAAGATAAAGAAAACAAAAAAATATAAAAATAGTATAAGAACAGTATACTTAATTAGTTTGAAAAAGTCAGTAAGTTAAATTTGGAAAAGTAATAAGATAATACGCGCATTATCAATGCAAAAGTTCAAAATGGGTCATTTGACCCGTTATGGTATGATTAGTGTTAAAAATCTTTATCTCCGGCTTCTTATTCCTTTATCATCATGAAAATTATACGTAGATGACTATTATCGAGTTGATTTTGATGATAGAGCCCGAAAGTGGAATGAGAAGCCCTAACATGTATATTAGTAAAATCATAAAATTTAGCCTTCTTAAGCATGCACCTGACTATGTTCTGTTGATAGCAAATGGCACTTTAAGCATTTTCTTATAATTTATTATTATATATAAGCATTACCCGGTATAAATATTACATTAACAACCATCGCGATTTACATGCATCGAAATAATCGGATTAAGTTCAATATAATTTAATGTTGTTATGATGAGTCTATTGCATTTTGACACCGCGTTTACACGTGACTGAGCGTTACAATATGTTTACATAACCGTAAAATAGATATGTTGCTTATTTTTTTAAATTAAAATCTATACCAAATAACTACTTATTCAAAATGTAAACAGATTCAGTAGCAACATTTATTTTTCCATTTTTCTCTTTTAGCCCGATACTTGGGATATGTGCCAAATGGCAGAACGTAACGTTGCAAACTTATTTTAATTTCTTATAAGAGAAGAAGAAGAAGAAGAAGTATTTACCGCACCCATTGCATTGCTGAGTCAGGAGCAGTACCTGGGACTTGTGACCATAGCTTAAGATGAGCTACCATAGTTGACTGCGATGCGTACTAACGCTCATGTCCACTGTTCCAACATTTCGATCTACTTTACTAAATTATCAATTTGCATAATTCCAATTTACAATCATTGCTATTTGTATGACCCATAACAATTCCACCACGGTGAAGTCAACTCGCTGTTAAGTTAAACATTATGAAATAATGGACCTTTCAGCAATATAGAGGCTAACCTTTTTAATGTCAGTTATGTTTCCTGTTTCACACTAATGATCATTTATGTTAAACGATAGATAGTAATTATTTATGGTACGTATATAATTATATTGCCTTGTTTGTACTACAGTGCATAAATCATTTGCACACTAGCTGATGTTAACAAATAATCACGATGGTAATCGCTAAAATTAATTATTTTGCATAAAATATTAATTGTGTAGCGTCTAACAGCGTATGTAGTAGTTCGCATTTAATTTTCGACATATAAGTTTTTTTTTCAGTTAAAAGGACTATATTACCAGTTTGATAAAATGTATTGCACACACAGTCCCAAAACAGTGTTTTGGGATACTTGATACTAAAATACTAAAAAAACAAACCTACCTGAGCAACAGCGTCCAAAGCCATCCTCTCGATGTCAACATGATAGAAGTTGAGTTGTGGCACATGCCGTCGTCTCGGGCGGATGTCATCGTAATACGCGACCACGTCGTTGATAGACACCACTGGGCAGTCGTCGACGGTGCTGCAGCCACTGCTCACCCCGTCCACTCCACTATCGGAATCTCCTTCACATAACTCCTTAGAGTCCCGCCTATCTCCAAAACTTGTCTCCGAACCCTCTTGATAACCAGATTCGTTCATATCATCAGTTATAATTTCTGGTATCTTGGATTCGAACTCGTAACCGATCTCTTCGTCGATATTCATTTCGTCAATGTCGGCCATTTTGCATATAAACACTTTTGTTATCGAACTACCACTACATGGTATATCCCCGTTCACACTAATTGAACCCTGTGGATGAAAAATTGGTATTAATTTATGTCTTGAAGTCCAATTCATATGTTTCTTTATCCACGATAGCTTGGCTCTACACTTAACAATATTACTACAATTGAAACTGCTTTATAAATAGATTAATTTACATATATTATAATATTCCACAGTTGCTTACATCACGAGCGACATCAGGAGGCATCGCTAGTTCCCAACGTATCGCATAACGTGATAAATCAAACACGATTAATGCTTGCGTGCGCAAATAATGGCAAGAGATCTTTAAGCCGATTTAGTTGGGGATATAAAAAAGGTGTTATGAAAACGCGTCATTTTTTTGTATAGAAGGCGAATGAACGACTCTCGTAGAAGTTGAGGATAGGTAACTTTCGGTCTCTACCGACACAGTGACCTCGTGGTGTCGGCCCGGGGTACAATACTGGTTTTCCACTAATAAATATGAATTCTTTAGAAATTGGAAGTATTTTATAACGACCGGTTTTAGTGGAGCAGGTGTAAGTTGCTATTAAAACGTCGGCCTGTACTTACTAAATATGGCTTCGTTGACTATGAAACATATAAATAGAAAATATACGCTGACGTTCTAATATTTTGTAAGAGTTCCATGCACTGTGGATTTTTCACAGTTATTAATGATTTCGAATCTTTCGAATTAAATTCAATAGAAAAAAAGTATTTTTGAAAGTAAATTGACATAACTGACGGCGATGCAGTTCGTAACAACCTCTCAATTTGTATTGTCGTGAACGGGCAGAAAATCTGAGACGGAGTGACTTAACACTAGATTCTCTTTAACCATGCGAGACGAGAACGAGAACGAAGAACGAGAGAAGAGAACGAGAAATTAAAAGAAAATTAAAATTAAGATAAAAAATATCAATTGTCAGGAAGCTACCTCCACTTAAAAAATCTTAGAACAAAAACACCAGAGACATATTTTTTAATAATATAATTATATTATCTTTTGATATAATTTTATTATATATATATAAAAACTAATCCACCATTAATAGAGCCGATACATCAGTTCTAATTCCTTTCTTAGTCCATTTCAATTAATTTTTCAAACAAATCATACTACGACTTTTGCTTTAGTTAAGGTTACTGACGACATTCGATTGGATATGGAAACTAAAAATATACTATTTGCGATCCTCAGATAAAGTAACTTTTATGGTATTCATTTAAACACAGATAAATCGCAGGTAAATTGGTCTTGGTAGCTAAGGTACAATACGAAATATAGATTTTGAAAGTCCACTACCGGTTGTATACGACGGCACCAGCATACCTTTCTGTAACATCGTATCGTCGCCATAAGACCACCTTTTTGTAATCGGTACTACTTGTTTTCTTTGCTTTTCTGTGTATTTTTATATAAGTGGTGTACAAATGAAGAATATTGTGCTTCCTAACTTAACTTCACGCTTTATCCCTAGCGGGGTAGTCAGAGAGTATTGTGCTTCCTAATTCTATGTATATAATATGAATTGGTAATAAACCTTGTTCCCATCATCTACTGTCATACATATGTACATGGCCATCGGGGCTCCTCATGATCTTTACGTGACCTTCCTCCAGTATCATTGATACTCAGTTATTTCGAAGTGCAACCGAGGTCACCTTTTATACTTCGCCTAAGAGTTCCAACGGACATTCTAAATACAGGTAAAAGTATTTTGAGACTTCCATTATTTAAAAGCAGGAAGAGCATTGTACTTTCTGGTGGACAGCTTATTATTATCTCGATCATATCATGTAATCGATATTGTTATCTAACAATAGATTAAGTGGAAAGGCAAATGCTCTAAAACAAATTACTTCTGGGATATAATGACGATAACATTTATGACTTTATTGATGTATGTGCGTATTGAAAATTTGTTAGAGAGAAATGAGAAAAATGTTAAAATCTCCTTACTGATTTTAGTGATTGCTAATAACATAAATAAGTTGCAACTACAAATTAATAAGTTAGATTTTCTTGTAATTTTCTTTTAATGAATTTTATTTGTCCCAAAAGAAGAAATGACTAAGTATGTTATTAATTTACCGTGCCCATCGCATTGCAGAGTAAGTAGCAGTGCCTGGGACTAGCGACTGAAATGTAGGTTTTTAAATTCTGGAAGTATTTTGAGATCTTTACATTTCTATTTTTTAGCTCTGATGTTGAAGAAAGCGCTGCCTTGAGATACGTCACTCAACACGCAATACCTCCAAATTTAGGAGGAAATTTGAGAACGGAGTGTGTTAACACTAGGTTCCCTCTGCCTACACTGCTGTGCAGGATACAGTGAAGCTGATATTTATTTTTAAATTAAGATATATCCAGAAAAGGATATTTTAATATACGTTCGATATTTTTGCCCTGTCACTCCTCAATTTGCATAATATCTAATAAACAAGTTCTTATTATTATTAGTAGGTATTTATTATAGACGTCTATACTCGTATATGATTTGCAAGGTACAATCAGTTTTCTCTGATCTCACGTTTGTGCCATCGGGTCATTTGACGTGATAGAAAATTACCTATAATAATCGATAACCATGTCTGAACTATGAAGATGGAATCTAATATGCTAAATAACGCGGAAATATCAGCCTGTCCTTTAAAATGTCCTAGTCTAAGGTTTATATAAATAAACATCATAGTAATATGTTAAGCTTTTTTTAACTTCGCGCTGTATCCTGCAGGGCTTCTCGCGGTATCCCTTGCACTTAGTATGTAGAAAGAAGTGAGCGTCGGTACACATCGCTCTCTGCTTTTTGTCTGAATTCAAAACATTGGGTGTTGAGCAGCGGAACCTGACGATGACGTTGCACTTTTCCTTTAAATTAATTAATTTCCACGAATTGTAATTGAACACAACAATCACGTTCACTTGATGTGAATCACGATCAGTGCATGGCGCATAAGATTATTTTAAAAGTATTTCTTTTAATAATTTCCCCCTTTTTATTCTTATAATACTTTTTTCCTTTTTTTTCGCTTCACACTATACGCCGCATACAGCAGACTAGTCAGAGGCAACCATTCCCAGGTTGCTTAGTGTTAAAGCACCCCCTCACTATTAAGACACTTCCGTTCCCTAATTTCTGAAGAATTTTCAAGGTATTACGCTCATTATGGCAACTATAAAATAAAAATATTAAATATTTTATTCTCCCGAGTGAGAATTGATCCCACAACCCATTGTAAACGCGAAACAATCGCATGTTTGTGCCCCTGCGCCACGACGGCCTTTCAATACTTTTACAATTGAGTTATTTCCTCATATTCCTAAGAATATAAAAATTCTCAAATTTTGTTCAAAAATTTCGTAAAACGTAGCAATTGGAAAAAGTGTCACTGAAAGATATTTCAATATTTGTTTTAAATTATTAAATAGAATTCAGAATAGCATCCAGATGAAAAAAAAATATATATGTTTCGTCATAAAATAACATATGCAAAGTGAAACCAAATAGTTTTAGCCTCTTTTCTCCCAATTTTCGTGTAGAGTCAACGCCGTGTTTTGTGTACCACAGCGAGGAAATTAGAATAATTACTATTTACACATAATCACATTTTTTTTAAAAACAAAAAAAATTCTGGTATTTTATTTATACATTTTGATATTACATAACTTTTTCTATAAATATTATCGAATAAAAGTACTATTTAGCGCAAGATTGTGTAATATATATTATTTTTTATATTCTACATACGTTTTTACTCCTCCATTAAACAATATTGGATGCGAGAACAAGGAAGCTTGTTATCCATAGGCTACGTAGGCTATAATTCTTCAAGCATCATATACTGCGCCCGTTCCTTCCCATTCTTATTCATATACACATATACAAAGATATATTAAATGTAATACACTTTTGTATTATACTCTTAGTAAAGATAAATAGTCTTAGTAAATTCAAGAAAGTATTATTAAGAAATGAAGTGCGGACAAAACACGACGTTGAGTTTCGATGATCAATCTCTTAATGAGAAAAGAATAATAATAAAGGAAATATATTCATTTAAGCTTTGTTATGCGAAATGATATACGCAAGGTGGCTTGCGACTTTTGAAATCAAACGCAGGCTGATAATGATAATCAACTCCTCGAAATTTGTAATTCAAATTCAAAATTTCTTTATTCTAATTAGACTTTTGCAAGTACTTTTGAATTGTGAATAAACATAGCCACCACCATCGAACGGCAGTACTGGTCCTGTATAAAATTATATATTTAAGCCAGTCATGTGGCAGGGGCACAAGCAACAATGTGACTAAGCGCAACACATTGTGGATTCTATTTCTTTCGAAAAAATTTAATATTTCATATTTTCATTGTATCGCTATGGTAATGAGGCAAAGCGCGGCGTTGAGTTGTCGCCACTTAACTCGAAATATCTGCAGAATTCGACATTTAGTGGGGTACGGAATTGTCTTAATGGAAATGTAATGTCTCAACACGAGGTTCCTAGTATATCTCGCCTAAAAGAAAAGTAAAGATAAAAAATAAAATAAACATCTTATTATTCAAGAATATCATTAACACAGAACCCCTGATAGTAACCCATCGAAACCATCCAGTGTATAAACTAGAACACGATGTGATATGAATGAATACGTTTACATTACAAGGTTTCATTTTCACGCATCGCTGTACACGTCGAAGCGTATCAGTGAGTGATTTTGTCTCTCCATAAACAATATATGAAAATTTCAATTTTTAGGCTTCGCGCTAAATCTCTCATATCTGTGGGTGGGCAGAGAGAATCGAAACACTCGGTTCTCCGCTTTCCGTACGATTCTATACATTGATTATATATATTCAACCATACGGTTGAAGTCACTTTAACAGTTAATTTCCGATTTCCTGTGACCGAATCGAGCCCACAACTATTGCATTAACAATTATCTCACTGTTTCACGACAGAGCGTTAAGGGTTCTTTATTCTTATTAAAATATTTTATGTTGTTTTGGAGACTACAAGGAAATTGCGTTTTAGAAACGTTGAATAGGATTTCCATTTTCATTAAGCCCGATGTGGGCTAAAGCTTGTCTAAGCGAACATTTTAAATATTGTATGCGAAATATATTTTGCGGAGCAAAACTGAGAATTTGTTTACCTAGTGTTCACGCTTCATAAATAGATGTAGCTTAGATATTTAATAAACCTTCGTGGTGCAATGGGATATCGCCTGATCAAACAAGATGGTCGTGGGTTCGGTGGCCACTCGGAGAAACTCTGCTTACCCCACTACATGCGAGATATAAGTATGAAGATAAAAAATGTATAGAATCCTTAAATTTTGTATATTGCATATATATGATTCTATAAAAATATAATAAATATAGAGTTCCTCCTCTATATTTATTATATTTTTATAGAATATTTATATTTACAATAGTAAGAACCGTCGTGGCCCAGCGAGACAGAGATTGACTGTAAACGTGACAGTTACAGGTACCATTCCCAGTGGGGAAAAAAGTGGAATTGAGTCCTTTTCATTTCCTCGCTCTATTAACAAGACAAAGCGCGCCGTTGTGTTCCGCCACACTACACCACAACCACACCACAACCTGCTGCGTTTACATTCGTAACTGGCTCCAAAAAAGCAAGACAATAAAAAATAATAGGTAGAGTTTATGTGAGACACGAGTGTTAAATAAAAGACTCCTCTCCAATACGGCAACAGGTCGTCCCGTAAAGCCAGATACTGTGTCAAGGTTGTGCAACAAGTGTTTTATTTTTATATCACTGTCCTTTCACCAAAGAAAAAAAGAGAGAAAAAATATTAATTAAACGCAATAAGGGACGGTGTTTATGACATTTCGTTTAATTTTTCCCCTAACTTTATTACAGATAGATATATATTGAGTTTTCGTGAGTTATCCTTTTGAAGTAATTCAATGGAATTTGTAACCAATTGGAGATGGTTTTGGTATTGAGTTAAATTGCGTTTTCACTTGTGTTAAAGAATTTTTTTGCTTAAGATTTTTATTTTGTATAGCTTTTACTGTAATCTCGGATTTCCGAGAGCTATGTAATTAAAGCTGGCTTTTATTCTATTTTCTTTGTAGCCTTTCCAGGATTTAAGTTGAAAAGTAATCACAACCCATTTTGGATTGTGATTATCACATATAAAGATCGTGGTGGCGCAGCGTACAGCGTCGAGTGGAAACGCCACCGTTGTGAGCTCGATTCCTACTCTGTGGAGCAAATGGTTAATTTCCTCGCTTACAGTGTTCAGTTCCGTCACTTACGCAATTTTTTGAAAATTGTCTTACTACTACTTACGTACGGTACGTAATACTTTCCCTCCTACGCTATCCTAGAAAAAGCGCACAGTTGCTTATCTACACTCAATATCCGTATTTTAATTCAAAACGTAGTGACATAACACTTCCATCTTTTAGACGGTAAATAACAGACACACAACATTAGTTTGACTCTTATATCTGCATTTTGTAGGTACGACATCTGTATAAAAAGGGACTTATCGCCTGAATCAGACACTATATCACTAAATTACGACACTAGCTCATTGTAATCTTTATGACATGATCGTAAAGAGCTTTATTTAGTTAAAATTTCTCGCGATATTTGGCATTTCGCCACGAGTGAAGACTGCGTGAGAAGATTTTGATTCTTACTCTGATATAACAAGCATGACGACAACTGGCGGTCTTTATGTAGAATAGTTAATGAAAGTTGATTCAAAATGAAGCAAAAAATTATAAAATTTAATTTAATTTATTACTGTTTCTCGTAATTCAATAGAAAAAGGAGTGCCTTAACATAATTATCCCTATGTTATATGCGGAAGACAGAGTGAAATAAAAAAAATGCCTTTACAAATCCGTATATTATTTTGTAATTAAAATGTTTTGGCATTCTACTATTTAAAATTCTAAATAAAAAGTTAATGTAGCTAGATTTAGTCTTGTATCTCTTAAATAGCAGGTATATAAAAAATACTGTTAATTTAAATTAAAGTCCTCGCAACAATTTCGGTTATGTTACAAATAAAAAGAACAGAAATTAGATTGAAATTATATATTAGTTTCAATCAAATCAAATTTATTTGACAAAGATCAATAAAGCACGCAGAAAGAACCTAGTGTCCAAACACTCCGCTCTCCGACAGCTTCCTTCCATTATATCTCCCTATAGCGCTATCCAAACAGTGGAAAACAAGACGCGGTAAGATATAACAAGCTACAGAAATGTGTTTCACATACAGACGAGATGAAGTCACTTGATATTCCTCATGAAAATACATTTTATTACTAAATTACGATCGTCGCTGCTGATTTTTAAACGGCTTATGCAACTGAAGCTGCAAAGGATTTTTACATAAATTTAACATGAGGCAAAATATTGCATTTCAAAGGTCATATTATTTAAGTGACAATGCTATGTCATGAAGACGCACAATATATTTAAGAGTGAAAGATTTGAATAAAACAAACGGTGTTCTTTGAAGTTATGCAAGATTTTATCAATTTCTTTTTTGGGTGTCCCATTGTATCTTGCATATAGATAAAAGGAAATATATAGGGGAATAAGAAAGAAATATATATTTAAACTATACGAGTAAGTATATATATACGAATAAGTTTCACAACTGGCCGATAAAGTCTCGGATAGCTGTATTTGCCCGACAAGCTATAACTTTCGGTATAACAAATCTATATCTAGTAGGTACACTTTTGACACAAGCACCTATATATATATATGCAATTTAAAAATTTAACAAATCATTTGAATTGAACCTACTATTATCGTTCACTAATGAGAAAATTATTCTTGAAAAAAATAAGAAAGTTATTTTGTATTTTCATACTCTGTCTGTGAGATAGCATTGTTTATTAGATATACTATCTGAAACATTATTTGTAACCGATGAAAATGGCTCTAAAAATATAGAAACTAAAAATATCAAATGGGAACAAATGTAAATACCTACTGTACAGTGGGTTACATCAAAACGATATATATTTTTTTCCATGGGCTATCCAAAATCAAAATTTATTTTTTAATTTAAGTCACTAAAGTCCCGAGATGAGCGCGTACAACCAAACAAGATTTATAATATTAATAGAGATATAAATACAGTGACAAGTTCAATACACTTCAACGTTACATAATAGCGAACTTGAACTGCTAGTGAACCCAACCTGTTGCATATGGCAACGCGCCAGAACCACTTGCTACATTCATTCATTCATCCCGACATTCTTGTGAGATGGAGATGGTGTTTTATTGTAAGAAAAGCGCGTATTTTCTGATATCTGAGTTGATGGTGATGTTCGTAAATTCAAATTTGGTTTATATGATTGTTTTATATTCAATATTTTTCGTTTAGCTTTACACTGTATTCCACATACAACAGGGTAGGCAGAAGAAGCCTAGTGCTAAGACACTCCGTTCCCCCCATTCCGGCCATGTTTCGCAACATTATGTGTTGAGGTCGGAATTATGAGTCTTTCAGAGGAGGGAATTGAAAATAATTTAAATATATTTTCCTCCAAGCGGCGATTGAATGCACGGGAATGCAATGAATGTAGCGGGTACAATCAGACGCTGTCCTACTGCGCCACGACGGCTTCTATATAAGACGAATATATGCAATATCAGAATGACAAAACATTTGAATCACTTTCTCCCTTTTTCCCATATAAACATAGTCACTTATTAAGAGTGACGAAACACCGTTTATTCCTCAGCTACACTACACCGAGACAACACCTCGACACAAGTCTTCCCTGATATGAAATATAAATCCACGACTATAGTATAATAACACGCACATCGTAATCGTATCGCGATTACGATGTTCTCAAGCTTAATCTTTCAAAGGGATGTTGCAGGAAAGAACTCCAAGAATTATTTAAAGCCGTCTATTAGCTAAGCTGAAAGTAATTAATATGTAAATTCTCCGAATAAGGTCGACAAACTTGACGGTTAAATATCTGGATTATTTCAGAAGGATTATTTATAAATGGATATAGGGATATCCTTAAATGTTTCAAATGATTTATAACTCAGAATATTATTATATTACATTGTTAATAATATAAATACGGAAATTGGTTAATTAATATACGCAACCATGGCTCAATGTTTAAGTATCCCAAACTCATAAGTCAAATACGGCGTTGTATTCCGCAAACTATAAAGTATATAAAAAAAACGCATAATGTATTGAAATTTAGCGAATAGCGGAAACGGCGATCTATTTTATTATATGAGGAAGATTTATAAATCGAAAAAAAATATATATTCCACTTTACTAATTTATTTTTACCAATGAGGTGTGTACCTAATAAAATAAAATTCATTACTTTATAATAAAATAAAAGCAAATAAAATTGTCGCCGTGTCGTTGAAAATATCGTCGAGGGACGAACAAGCGCTATCTCCCAGCGAATTTTCCTTAAAAATACTCTTAAGTAATTGAACTAAGATGGTACAAACAAAGAAAGATAGGCCTATATAAATATACAATATAAGTTTTGTAAGCATTTGTAAATATAATTTAGTTTTAATAGTGTTGAATTTAGTGAAAGCTATTGTGACGCAGGGATGAATAAATCAAATAACAAATAGGTGGTTGTTCCAAGTTCAAGGCTGATTGATTAAAATAATTTATGATATAAACAGATATACATATCTTACTGTAGTTAGATTGATTATAATATTTTATAATATAAACAGATATACATATCTTAGTGCCAAAGACCGTGCAAGGTGGAGTAGGTTGAGTGGAAGGCAGATCCTAGCAAATAGCCGGGATTATTTACGAAAATTGGAAATTAGAGTAGCTTATGATTTAGTAGTATTTCTTAGAAAAGAAAATAAAAAATAAGTATAAAGAAGTAAATTACATTTGGAGTTTTACATATATTTTTACCAAGTTTCACGGTTATAAAAGAAATAGACGTAATAAATAAATAAATAATTGGTTATCTAAAGGTCGTCCCTTTCGTAGCGTCTTTAAATATTTTTTTAACAAGGAAACTTTCACATAAGTTGATTGAAAATACGTAGCAAGATAGGCAAAGCGAACCTGGGAACTTCCACTTCCTTTTCCCACTTTCCGCTAAATTCATGAACCACTGCGTGTTAAATAACGGAACCTAACGCCCTAAAATATGTCAACACAAATAGGAACCCTTTAAGGTGTAACACGAAACCAAAATCAACATAATTCTCAAGATATCCTCAGTTTGTAGTTCAACCTCCTACTAGTGTAAGATAATCTGATAGAAGAGAAACAATCCGCAAATAGTATTAAGTGAATATGAAACTAGGGCTTTGTTTACATAACATATTATATGGGAACAAGTACGAATTTGTATACTTTACATACATAATTTGTAGGGAGTTTTATAGGTACTTTTTTAGTAGAGAAAGTAATAAAAACGACATATAACAAAGTAGTGCACCCAACGCCCTAAAACAGAGTCAGATACTGTCGACACTCTCCATTCGTCATTTTTTCCCAACCATGAACTTTACGTCGTGTTTTATTTCACCCGAAAAACTCAACATCAATAATTTAAATGTCATCATTTCCTGGAGTGTAGATTGGTCAATTGTTTCCCATTTTATAAGATAGGTTGGGGGAGATCTCGGTTGACCTTTGAAAACACAGTATCAAAGATACTGGAGGAAGGTCACGTAAAAAGCATGAGGTTCCCCCGGAGGGTATGCATGAAGAGATTGATGACAGTGGAAGAGGCGAAAGAGGTATGTAGAGACCTTAGCGTTTGGCGCTCCGTTCTCTCTGACTACCCCGCTAGGGATAAAGCGTGAAGCTAAGTTAAGTTATAAGATAGGTAGCAAATGGCAAAACATCGTTCCATTTGCACTTTCACTAATTTAAAGAGTGGAATGTCAGAAATTCAGAGATACATATAACTATACAAAGCGTGGTTGCGGAATATAGATCAGCATCGGTCCATTTAAGTAAAAATATAATACTTTCTCGAGTGAAATTGAATATATAATACGTTCATTGCATTCTTACTTAAAAATTTATTCATAGCGCCATAACGACAAGCGCCAGGTAAGCAATAATAGTATAACTATTTTAATAATATTAAGCAAAATCAATGTGAGCAGAACGAATATACTGATACACTGTGAAAACCATATTATTTAAAAATGATTTAAAATATTTAATATAGTTTACCATTACAATATTATATTTTTAAAGTGTTATTCCACACTTAGGAAAGAGAAATACTTTTTAGAAAACACAAAAAAAATTGAAGCGGGATTTGAACCCGCGCCTCTTTGTTGGCAACCGTCCAAGCGCTCTGACCAATTAACCTATACGTTCTGTTAAATTAGTATTAATAGTTTAAATAACTTATATTTTAAATGTTGACCTAAAAAAATAGGTCATTGTATCCTTCTACCCTTCAATTGTAACGCTAGGTTGTTTATTTTATGGAGTGCTAAGTTTCTAATTTCTTTTAATTAAATAGAACCTAATATCATAGCATCGTAACATCTGGACGAAGTAGTAGAAGTAGTTCATTTCCTTGCTCTGATATCACAAAAAAAAAATTGTTACTTAACACGCAGTACCGCGAAAATTTTGCGGAAAGTGGGAAACGGAGTGATTTAACACAAAAATCCCCCTATCCTTCTTTAGATATATATACGGCACTTTATCTTGAAGCTAAAAAAAATCCAAGGCATGAAAAAAAAATCAGAGCAACTTACACAAAAGTAAAGCTGAAGCTTTACAATACATTTTTCATACACAATTTACACGCTAGTAGAGACAATGTGGAGTTTTTCGAGATTATCGGCTCCATAATACACTGATCCGCTTTGAAAAGTTTCAAACAGCCAACAGATTATAAACAGCGACGTTTAAGATGGGAAATTTGTAATATTCGCTAATATATTGTAATTTATGATCAGGAAAATGTTTATGTTTGTTAAGCTTGAACAAAAAAAACGCTAAGCCGCCGTGTCGCAACGTCAGCGTCCGATTATGAGCGTGTAGGGTTGGCGGTGTGATTGAATTAAGCGCATTTCCTGTGTTCAAAAACAGCTGCCTTGAGTTCACCACTTAATATGCAATGTCTCAAAAATTGGGGAACCTAGTGTTAAAACACTGCGTTTCCGTTAAGACCCTTCCGTTCCCCATTGTCTGCCGAATTCTAGATGTATCGCGTGTTAAGTATCGGGACCAAACGCCGTGCTCGCCTCTAAAGCAGAAATTTTAATATAAAATGTGAAAAATTCTTAAGGAAAAGTTCATAATATTTTCTGTGTATATAACAGACAGAAATGATTTTTTTTTAATATAGAGACAATTTTTTTTTCGCTATTCAACATGTGTTATACTTATAAGTCATGCCGTATCATTCACGTGTCGATTTTACACGCATCACGGTAAAGCTAATTTCACTATATTTAATCAGCAGTCATTTTACAAACACAGTTATCATAGACAAAAGATATAACAATAAAATATATTTCTTATCCACAATTAAAATAAAAATTGGAACAATATAGTTTTTTATTCCTTTGTTTTTAATTAGGCAGCGGATTTGAACGCGGCTCTTTGTGATAGTGGAAAAATGTCGACATTTAAACTAAAAATGTGCCTCAAAATGGCCTAGAACATGATACATATTCATATATATTGTTATATAAATAAATCAAACCATACTTTCATCGTAACCTACCTGTAAAACCCACCCAGCGGTCATAAAAAATAGTTTTTATTTTTGCTAGCTTTACGCTGTATTCTGCACATGGAACCCTGCTGTTCCAAATTCTTAAGACCTTGCGTGTTGAGTGGCGAAACTCAACCTGGGCGAAAAATCTCAGGGCATTTTCTCAAGTGGGATCGAACACACAATCTGTCGTGTTTACAGTTGATATTGAACACCACGTCATTATAAACAAATAAAAATCAACTCAAATCAGCTTCACGATAATGCATGAAGCTGATTCACACACACCCCGCACACAGCAGGGTAGCGCGACAGCACACCGAAGCAATGAAAATACAAATTTAAATAAATATTTCATTTCCTTGAATGGGTATCCAACCCACAGCCAGTGCCCCAGCGCCAAGACCTCTATTAAATAATACACCTCTGGTCATTACATATAATATAGTATAATCAAAAGGAAATAGCTTAATTGCTTACAATTTAAATCTTAATATATGAAAGTCATTAAATACATACAAATAAAATGATATGCTACTTCTATACATCTTGTAATCAACTTTTAATACTTAGTTATTAGTTGCAAATATCTTTATATACCTTAATTACTTATTCTGTAGAAGTGGGAGTATTAATTTAAGTTATAATTTGTAATAATCATCTCTGGTCCATACTTTGGAGATTCAATAACAGCCCTACACAGAGTTGTCTATTAATGTTTAAATGCAGTTATGATGAATAGGCCCGGTCACTATGCGAATGTAACTGCGGCGGTCGTGGTTTCAATGTCTAATCGGGAGTTATTTTCATTTTTCTAGATCTTGTAACAAGACTAAATAGGATATTGAGTTTCACCACTCAACACGTAATGTCTCAAAAATTGGACTGTGCGAACAGAATTTCTTTACACTAGGTCCACTCTGATTGCTCTTTTTCAGCTTTAGGTAATATATATAGATGTAAATATACATATATACAAACGTTGCTATGCCCAAGTTTAATAAATATGAGAACTGAGTTATCCTCTTTACTATATGAGTGATTTGTGTAAGAACATTTTAGTTCCACTCAGTTCCCCATTTTAAGTTTAGTTTACAATAAAAGACATTAAATGTTATGTCGAACGAAGAGGAAGTTAAAATATGGTAAATATGAAATCAAAGTCCATAAAAATTAGAAATATACACAAATAATAAAATCAATGTCAGCTACAACGTAATCGCTTATATTATTACCTAAACAGCTAAAAACCGTGGCGCGACCAACGGCCACGTGTAACTAACGTAATCAAGATTTAATCAATATATTCAACTATTAAATATATATCTGACTTTCAGTCGTTTCAAATTAAATTACTTTACGAATGTACCTACTAACATTGTTTTTATTCTATGGGCTATAAACCTAAAAAAAAATGTAAGCTTCACGCTCTATCCCGAATATATCAGTGTAGCCAGAGTGATTTAAAACATTCCGTGCCATTGCGTAACGAGAGGCGGAACTTAACGCCGTTTGCTTGTGTTTTTTTAGCCCGACAAGAGCTTTATGAATTATAGAAGGAATGTGTGATCAACCATATTTTATTTTATTGCGTTTAAAGCCAGAAGCTGTACTGCTGCACCATGACATTTATATTATAATACACACTATAATATAACTATTACATACATACAGTAATACTCTTAAATACATACAAATCCTCTACAATAGCCTCTCGTCACGCTTCCATAGAAACGACAAATTTCTTTAGTCTTTATCAAACCATTGCTAATACACGGTCACATATTAATTAATCTACTAGCTAATACGATATCAATTTTTCCATGTTACAGTACAAATAGTATAAGTTGTTATGAAAAACACTTTGTTTTTTTTTTATATTTCCCGTTTCTGCAGATAGCAGGGTAGGCAGAGGAAATGAAGTGTTAAGACACTCCGTTCCTTACTTATCATCGGATTTTCGTGACATTGTGTGTTTTTGATTGGAACTTAACCGCGGTTTTCAAGAAAAAAGGCTGTAGGCTCTTTCGAATAAAAATCTTTACATTTAACGTCGAGTTGATTGTCGAGTGGTGGTTCAACGAAGCGCTTTTTCCCGTAACCAGAGCGATTAAATCAATATAATTCATTACCTCGAGTTTAAATCCAACCTACACCCGTAGTGTTGTTGACTGTGACTTAGACTGTGCCGTTGTGCTACGACAGCCTCCACTTAATTGATTTTAATGCTTAGTATATTCAAAACAAATATATCATCATTGCAATTAAGCCGACACTTTCTGGAATGGAAATGTCGGTCAGCTTCTTTGTTTGTCCTCTAAGAGCTTGTAGATTAGAAAAAGATTTTGTAAACCTTATGCTTTATAGAGCCGTCGCGGAGTAGCGCTACTGTCGACTTACATATTAAATAGTATGGAACTTAGAAGTAAATACCACAACTTAACAATGTATAGGTTTTTATTCTAGTCTTTTTTCTTTTAAATCGTGGTTAAGTTCTGCAACTGAACACGCAATGTCACGAAAATTCATAGATAAATATCTCTACTTCTACGGAGTGTTTTAACACTAGATTCGGGGAAAACCTGAAGTTGTTGTTCTTTAAATAGCAATATCTTTATTTTATTAATATTTTAGTTTTTATAGAATATTATTAATTTCCTACTTATATACCATTTAAGCCTTAACTTGAATAATTTATAGTGATAGTTTCAAGTGTAAGACCTTAAGCTTATAGGTGCCCACTATGTTCTTAAAGACTCGGTTACATATTCCTTTTAAATGTCACATAAGCTCACATACTAACTGTCTGTACCTTTAATCGAATAGAATTTCAATGAAAATATGTTTTAAATATCAACAAGTGATATTTGTATAAGAATTTGAAGTTAAAATAGAAATCAATTAGTTAATTTGTCGAGGTTTCTCATTAACATTATACCGACCCAAAAACCGTTTTAAATGAAAAGAAACACTGCCTTTTCATTGATGTTCATAAAATAAGGGTGAGATTGGATTCTCTTGTGGTATTAATGAATTGGTCCTAAAGTATATATATTATAGCATCACTTAGTATATCTACTTATAAATTAAATCTAGATAGACATCCCGTCCTCAAGTTGCCTTTTCAAGTGATCAGACATTGTATATCGAGTAGCAATACATAACGCCGCGTTTTGTATTACCATATTGAAAAAAAATAATTATTGCTCCATGCTCCATGAAAAAAAAACTATTGCTCTGATTTCCGTATTGATCCCACAAACATCGCATTTACAGTCAAGTATAGGGCCACCGCGCCAAGATCCTGATTTAATTTGAACTACCACCTACTTACATAATCAGTAAGTTGTACCTTCACATTTCTTATCTATACAATTATCAACCATTAAATATATTTACTGGTAAAATAATAATATGGAATTTTTTTTATGGTTTTTTTTTCATTCTTCACAATTCAATATATTATATTATATCGATAAAGTGACTTACCTACCTCAATATAAATACTTATGTTAAATATTTTAAAACGATGTATGTATGTATAATTTATATTATTATGATAACGATAATTCTGTTAAAAATGCCAAGGCGAAGTGCTTAGTACTTCAATTATAGCACATATGTGCATTTATATGAATATATTATTCATATACTTGTCTCTTGTATATGTAAAACTAAACATAAATTATAGCCTATAAGTATTAACAAATTTACATTTGTATATTAACAAGGATTAAATACTTGTTGGGACGTCTTGGTGCGCGCATAAACGCTCGATCGCGGTTGTGGATTCGATTCCTACTCGAGGGAGTGCAATATTTCATATTTCTATATCCTGGATTCATTTATTCCTTGGTAACTAAAAGAAATTAAATTCAACTCCTGATAACAAGAAATGCAAGCACTAAAGTGGGGAACGGAGTTTCTTAACACTAGGTTTCCGAGGTTTCCTCTACTACTTTGCTATACACGAGATACAGCGTGAAATTAAAAGAAAAACTTGTTATTTTGATAAAACAGATTCATGCTTTTTTCTACATATCGGAGTAGGCCTATGCCTAATTGACCGCTTCGTTCCTCACTTTCCGACGGTTGTGAGTTTGATTTCTTCTCGGGAAAATGAATTCAACTACCAGAGCTGTGGCCAAAGTGCGGTATTGAGGACCGCCTCTCAACTCACAATATCTGGAAAAACAAGCGGCAGATGGGAAGTGGAATGTTTTAAGACTCAATCCAGTTATATGAGGCAAAAAACGTAACGCAAAAAAACCTTTAATTTTCGCAAAATTAGTAAACATGAGGTAATTTTAATATGAAATATAAACATTTTTCCACATCTTTTAGATTAAAAGGGATCCTTGACCTTGCCTAAATCTGTCCTCCATGGAACGGCCTCGTCTTTAAAAGGTTTCTGCTAAATTATACTATAAGTAAATACTGTTATGACGCCACAGTAGCTAAGTCGTCGTGTGCTTGACTGAATGCGACAGTTAAGAATTCGATTTTTACTTAATGAAAAATTTATGTTTGTTACACGAAATATGGGTGGAAAATGGCGAAATGACTTTATACATTACTATATTCTTTAGCGTACCCAGGAAATCTGTATAAAGTTTTCGTTCATTCCGTTACAGAGTGACTCGCTGATGTAAGTGTAGGGACGAACTGAGAGAGAATTTCTCGAACTTCGTCATTTAGGCAAGCTAAGTTGCTGGCGACATCCAATGGAATAGAAATGAGCAGGCCGTGTGGGACGTGCCCACCCCAGAATAGTTTTGGGCTACCCCAGAAAATGTAGTAACAAAAATTGACCTCAAAAACAAAAACAAACGTTTACACGAGCATATCTAAAAATCTACAAAGCTAAAATTCAGGCAATCACAGAAAATATAACCATTATAAATATACCCATGGCGACAACTAGTAAAAAAAATATCCAAATATATATACGTCTACATGACTCTAATCAAACGATTTTAACTAATTACTTAAGTATAACAGATACGTACAAATTTTTAGAATTGAGCACATTTATCAACAAGTATGCCAACGTCGGCGTCATTTGAGTTATCAATCTAGGTCCGATCAAATAGATCATACGGTTCAATAAATTCCGATATAAAACACCAGCAAGGAAACCCACTTCCATATAAGGGCATACAGTTAAAAAAAGACCACTAAAACTCATATTAGAACCTAATTGGTCAATTATAAAGTCCATTTTGGACTACTGATCTGTAATGAAATGTTAAAAAAACGGCAAATTAAGATCGTACAGATTATTTTACTCGTATAGAGAATGTTTCACTATGGTTCTAATTTGCGGCAATACTTGTCAGCCTTGGAACACTCACTTCTGTAACTAAGGGCTCCCACACGAGAGCAACTTTGTTGCATATTTTAATGATAAAAAGTAACCTAAATAATTCAATGTATGTGCATTTTTTTGCAGTGGTATCGAGTTTAACAAATATTCGAATGTAGGTGATTAAAATTATTATGGTACACATGTGTTATATGTCAAAATTTGTTACTTTTTTGATTTGATTGATTGATATATGATATTTATTTGGTGGCAGCGTGGTAAAGTTGGACACAGTCTGACTAAATGAGATCGTTGTGACTCCAATTTCTGCTCGGGCAATTTATATTTATACAATGGACATTTCCAAAATCTCGTTGTCGTTATTGGTACAACCTCCAGGTAGACCTGGGGTTGATTGAAAAACTACTATAAATACTTCGACGGAACTCAGAGAGGATATGGCACTGATACTTAGAGGCTTATGTCTCTAATGAGGGTTAAGGAAAGCAAGTTTCTCCATCAGGATAAAAGAGTGTTCGGTTAGCAAATTAAAATAAAAGAGAAGAAAAATGAACAGTCCATCGTGGACGCAGAGGCAAACTGTTTGACTGTAAACACACCTGTAACAGCTTCGTTTCCCTCTCAGGGGAATGGATTTTCAAACAAAGACCGGTGTTGAGTTCCACTACTCAACAATTCATATTTGAAAATTGAATGGAAAATGGGGAACAGAATAATTTTAACACGAGGTTCCTTTAGCTGCAATATACAGGAAACAGCGGGAAACTATTTATTTATTAAAAATTACACACAAAATATCAAAATATACAAAAAAATATGTTTTCGACGAATGTGCATACACAGGAGGCCCTAACACTAACCTAACTCGGCTATGACCGCGTTACAACAAACGGTTATTTATGTAACCCATAGGCTTTATTACCATTTCATAAGAGCTAGAATTACATTCACACGTAAAGACAGATATATCTGAACGTAATTGCTGACATTTTAAATTCTATTATAATTTGTACTTAGTACAAAATAACAAGTCGCCTCTACGTGGCGTGGCGCAACGTGTCGTACAATTTTTATCGTAGTTTTGTTTTATTTATATCCTTTTCAGCTTTATGCTGTATCCCGGAGATTGTAGGATTATACGTTCTGCGCCACGGTGCAGGGGAACAAGCGTGGGACTGTGAGCCCGACAAGTATTGGATTCGATTTCCACTCGAGTGAATGAAATTTTAAATATTTTCATTTCTTCGCTCTAGTATCAAAGCAAAAGGTGAGGTTGAGTTTCGTCACTCAACACGCAATGCTTCCAGAATACGGCGGTAATTCGGGAGCAAATTTCTTCACACTAGGCTCCCTCTGCCTACCCGGCTACACGCGGGATACAGCGTGAAGCTAAAAAAAAGTTATTATATAGCTAATTTAAAGCAAAAAAAATATAACTACACATACTCCATAATTTTTTCTGACTTGCCAATGCCAAAACTATTTATTTTAATTTATCACCATGATATGTATGTAACTAAACGCTATATAAACCATGTTTATATCGTGAGGAATGGTAATAAAATGTTATTGCTGTAAATATTTAAAAATGATTCCGGGAGCGCATAAAATTATTGTGATATTTATTCGTATTTATGAATGCCATCGAGGCGATAACAGGAAATGTATGACTCTATAATATAGAATAGGTTTGGGTTTGATTCTCGCTTGATGTAATATTTTTATTATAAAGTATTTTTTTATATGTATCAAGTCATAGGTCCATTCTTTTTTTAATCAAATTATTAAATGCTATATTTATATGTATTATTGGATCGATTTCTTTTTAGTTAAAAAACTGTAAAAACATTTACCTGCTATTTCGCCCTCGTGATTATGAGTATATAACATACAAATGCCTTATGTGCTTTGACATTATATTATTAAGTGAAGATGTATGTATGAAAAACTTACCAATAAAATGATGCTATACAATGATGAGTCGTAGAAGCACTTATCTTAATAGCCTTAAATATACACTCGTATATATAACAATTTACAATTAAATTTTATTGTCCAATTAATGCTTTAATTTATCTTGAATATTTAAAATTTAGAAGATTTTAAATTTATAAAAATGTTATATTATGAACAATGAGCGTCTGCTTTTTAATATGCCGCACCCGCCATTTGTTTTTTTTTTTGTGTATCCCGACTGCAAGTGCAACTCATACAGCCAGTATTATATTTTACAAAAATAAAAAAGCCTATATTTGTTTTATTATTGCTTTAAATATTATTTAATATTTCTATTACAAAACATATTTTTATATTTTATTTATGGCATGTATAGTACAACGGATCCAAAATTTTATTTTTAAATGTTCCAAAGTAATCTACTTCACAAATCCGAATAAGAACATCACTACTGTACCGGATGTCCAATATCTAGATCACTTACATAACCGATCTACAAAGCAGATTTTACTTATCCGATATAAATGTGTTAGAAATTGTATCTATTACGTTATGAGGCGTCTTAAGATGCGTCACAAGTTCTTATAGTACGGTCGGCGAGTCGTGGCCGCTCTGAAGTATTTTTTTTTAATACATTGGTTGCTCTGGGAGAAAATAAATAAAAATAATAAAAATCTTTAAATGAAATATGCGCAACCATTTACAGCTAACATGAGGGCCATAGCTCGTCGACCGCACTATACTAGCGTCTAGCGCATACTGATCCTTTATGCTCTGCTTATTATGGAATTTAAGATACAGACCGACAAACGATTGAGAAACGTTAAAAATATTTCGATTTTAATTGATTTGTGTACCAGTTAGATTAAAAGAAATTTAAGTTGATTTTTGAAAAATGATTTATAATCAGTGAGATACATAAAGGGCAATTTGCACATTCATGTGCAATTTGCCCTTTATGTATCTCACTCGTACTTTTCCATTTTATACTGAAATGAAACTCGTATGTTATGTTATTACTATTAAATAGTAAAAAAACTTTCTCTAAAAATGTCCCTCTCTCTCTCTAACCTAATCTATTCCCATCGTGATCAACTAGTTATAAAAAAATATAAACCAAACCATTTATTTTGCTTCTAAAATTTATGAACTATTTTTATTTAGCAACTTTTCATATAGCATTTCAAGCAGAGGGAGCTCAGTGTCTCTCACACAACTGACTCGCTCAACGCTGCGCTTTGCCTCGAAACCAGAACGAGAAAATGAAAGTACCTATTAAATATTTCATTACTCCAGTGAGAATCGAATCCACAACGTTACGTCATGTTATTCTTTACTTAGAATTATAATCATAGAAAATTTTGCACTCAATAAAAATATACGGTACATTTTAATTGGTTTTTATATACATAAACACATAAAATACACGTAAATCCTTTAGAAGTATATACGATTGTTGGAACGAACAAAAACGTGAATAGCCGCCGTTGCGTCACAGCGAAAGTGAGATCTAAGCGGAGTAGCAGCATCCTTTATGACAGGTAGAATAAATGCATAGTATTATTTATATAGAATTGTATTTTATAGTATTGTGGTGCCGCTGTACTCGTATAGTGTAGAATAGAATAGAATGTAGTATAGAATTTGTGTTTGTTGTTATTTAACTGGACTGTGGTCTGCTGGACTGATGATGCTGGTGTTTTTTTTGTTATTGAAAGAAGTATTTGTAAAAGCAACTTTTATATAGTACCTTGTGAAAGGCTCAAGTGAGTCGAAACGCGATGTTCGATTCCCATTCCGAGAGTCTTAATAGAATGTTCACTTGCATTGGAAGGCGTGGAAATAGTAAGTTGTAATAGTTCTATTACATCGCTTGGTAAAATGTTTATTTTCTTTTTTAATGTGTATATTTATAATATGTTAATTTAAATAAAAAAAACATCATCATCTTTTTGCAATTATGTCATTAAGCAATTATGTAACGAACAAAATATATCATATTTTAATATATACAAATGGTATGCGAGTCCCATTCGCTCTCGGCCGGTAGTTTGTTGCTGTATAGATATAAGAATGTCAAAGTCATTGTAACTTTTTTTATATAATAAGAGATTTAGGTGTAGTAAAAAGAATATATAAATAACCCTGTTTTGTAAATTTGAATAAATAATTGAATTAGTAGCTTTTTTATAATTTAAAAATATATTTTCTTGATTTTTGCAATAAAAGATCTAGGACATAGCTTATATTTGACATATTTATTGTTAATTTCTAAATTTACTAATCTGTTTTTAATATATGCTTTTACCCTCGTCGTCTCTTGCTAAATATGTTCGTACATTCTTTTACTTAAACCTCGCCATGATAATACGTAAAATCATAGAAAAAACAACATTTTGGTTATTTGTCATATTTAGATGATATTTTTGTACATAATGTGGGGGTCGGAAGTGTCTTAACACTAGGTTCCCAGGTTTCTCTAGGATGCAGCGCGAAGTTAATAATAATAATAGGCAATACAAGAATTAAGCATAAACCTATAATAATTAAGTATATAACGTACTATATCTAATACACATTGAGCTATATTGCGTGTAAAAATATCCCAAATTTTTATCGGATTAAGCATTGATATTTAGATTACTTGATGGACTTTATAACACCAAGGGAGGTAGCGTAGGCGTAGATAACCTATCTCTAAATATACTAACCTCGTTTTTTACATGAAAAATATTATGATTGTATGAAATTCATATATTTATACATAGTACATATATTATTCTGTATGAAAACATAAAAAAAACAGGTTGTATTTTTCCAGCATAGCTCTAGGCAGAGAGAACGTTGTGTTAAAGCACTCCTTTCCGACTGATATATAAATAATATTACGAGTATATCTACTAGATATCGAACACATAGCTATCGCGTTTACAGTGGACCATGCACTACTGCGTCACACGGTTTAATAAAAAAAGATGGAGTTTTAAAAAAATCAAATATTTCCAATGCAAAACTTAATTTCAAAATCACATTCGAGCATTTCGGTTACGTTGAAAGGTCACTTCTAAAATTTCTAATAATAAAAACTATCAGATTTTACAACAATAAATTGAATATTCAATTCAGATAATCAAATTCTGCATTGCGGAGATCGAGTTTGTTCGTGTATTAAACATACATACATATATATTACGTCACACAATATATAAAATGTTATGTTTAGAAAAATGTAAATTTTAATTTTAATGGACAGTCCTCGTTAGTTATGCATATTAATAATTCTTATCGCTTTCGAGCTGAATATTGTTATTGCTTCATTAATAGCTAGTAGCTAGTATAGTTTGTTGTTGCGAGGATGTGGGTTAGGAACCATTTTTTTCAGTAAACGGTTAGTCGTGGGTTCGATACTCAATCAGGGGAACGAATTATTTTTATTTCCTCACTATGGCATATAAAATGATAATGACATCCGCCAAAAGCGGGGGACAGTATCTCATCACTAGGTTTTATCGGCCTACTCTAATAAAAGAAGATTGATTTTTACATATTTATGATAGGAAGTGACGATAAAAAAGAAAACAAAGAAATTGACCACTAACCTATATATCTATAATTCTCAATAAATTGTATACTAAAATAACGCTGCTTACATTGTATGACGAAAAAGCAAACCTATTTTGTTTAATACGATCAACAATGGATAAAAACCGATGTCCAGTAACTTAGTTAACAACGTAATCTTATATGGAGCAAATAAAACAGTAAGTAAATTGTTGCTTTATATTGGTAAACCGTAATAACGTTACTTCTATACTAATAAATTGTAAGAAGAATATAGATAAAGGAATTCAATATTATTTTATAGTATATTGTATAAAATCAATATTTATCGCAAATCTTTCAGGCGAGATTTAATATTAGATAGTTATGGATTCGATCTCCATTTAGGGAAATGAGTTATTATTTTCCATTTCAACTCTGGAACAATTAACACATATTGTCTCGAATTCGGAGAGAAATGGCCTTAACTTCATAAATACGTAAAGCTACAAAAAATATCTTGTGTTTCTTCGAAAAGGATTTGAATTCACATCAACAACTCCTAAGTCCACACGTATAAACTCTACGATGTATCTTCATAAATGGATTGGAAAATTTTACAACAGGGAATAAAATCTATATAGCCAACTACCGTGACTACTAAACCCTGTAAAGGTCATCAAAGAAAGCGAACTCCATTACCCAAGTTATAATTATATCTCCAACTAATCAAGCCTCCGTCTGTAATTGCAGTGATTTTGAAATTTTGATGATCCCATTCATTGGCTGTTCTAATTTAGTGCCTTTGAGAGTTTAGAATACGGGAGAGCGGCACAGCGTGTGATATTATAATAAAAGCGACAGTGGTGGGGTCGGTTCCAACTGGAGGGAATCAATAATTTTCATTTCCTCGCTCTAGTACAAAACAAACCACGGCGGTGTGATTCGTCACTCCATTAGTAATGTTTAAAAAATATAAGTATATTTTACTATATCGAAACGATAAAATATAAAAAAATATTTTCCCTATTGTACATAGTATCGAACCCACAATCGTCGCGCTTACAAAAGCAGATAACGCTAACCTTAATATTTCGATACAAAATTCTACATATTAGTTATAGCGTACAGCGTCGACGCCACTTAATTACAAAGGCAATTGTTATGATCTCACGAAGACCGTAATGACTACTGATAACTCCATACATACATAAATACAACTAGTATCTAATGTACTATTAATAGCGAATTAAGATGGATGATTATTTTTCCTGACCTCAACATCTACATTAATTTGTTAAGTTTATGTTATATATAAATCTAGCGACAAATAAGTGGCAAGACTCTCCACTCTCCGCCAGAATCTTTTTTTCCACTAGTGAGGGTCTAATTTACAGCTATCGTGTTTACAGTTACTATGTATTCGACGTCAAAATGGGCTCAATTATTTTATGACACTGTCTTTTATTATTAAGGAAAAGTTGTAAAGCAACTTGATGCATTTGCTACATAGCAAGGTAGCTAAGTAGGACATTCGATTTTTCGATTCAACAATTATTATTCCATGAATTTCGGGAGATTTCATTAATACGAAATCCAAGTATAGACAACATAAACCCAAGCGAATAATATAAATTTTCATCTCACTTTTTAAGGCTTCTAAAATAATTTCCTCAAAAACAGAAGACCGTCAATGAAAAGGTCAAGAACATATATTTATTAACAATATTTTTGGGGAAAAGTGAAAATGTTGTTGAAAATGTTGTTAAATTAACAAATTTAAAAGATTTACAGTATTTTTTTACAGTTAAAAGGATAGTTCACATTCGTTTAAGATTACTTCGGCATAGTGACTGGTCACTACTCAAGTTTTCTTGTGTGTTAAAAAATTCCGATGAAAATTAACTGTATTTAATTGTCGAAGTCAAGTAAAGATAAGAGAAAAGTCCTAACAACTTAAAATATGGGTAACAATTGCCTAGGTGCCTTTACAAATTTTATATATATATCAATCAATATCGGTTTAGTACTTATCAGAGTATTCTTATAAGTACTAAACCGATATTGATAAAATTTAATATGTCCCTAAATTGGAATATCAGCTTCACGCTGTATCCCGCACACAGCAGGGTAGGCAGAGGGAACCTAGTGTTAAGACACTCCGTTCCCCACTTTCTGCCGAATTCTGGAGGCATTGCGTGTTGAGTGAAAATTGGAATATAGTTTATTAAAATCAAAAAGTATCATCTCTAAACAACTTCTAGTTTTCTAAATAATTACGAACAATCATACATAATTTTATTACATTTATCACATATTTTAGAAGGCAGAAGAATATAGTTTATAATAAATAAAATAAATACACTCTTTCCCAAAGGCTTTATCTAACCAAGAACGTGTCCAATGGAGAATAAAACGCTGAAAGTTAAAAATGTACCAATGTTCAAACAGTTTCTGAACGGTCTCACCGCATTCCTTGTAATAGGATTATAGACTCAGGAATAGTAGCGGCGTAGAATACTCTGTGGATGAACAATACTGTTTGTTTGTTATATAAATAGTTGTTACGTCTTTCTTTAATGTAGGTATAGTGATTTTTTTGAGCTTCAAAATATATTCTATTTATAGCTAGGTTAGTGAACGGAGGGTCAAGGCTCTCCGTTCTCCACATACCACCAGAATACATGATATTACACATCGAGGCACGGCACTTTGTCTCGTCGGCCCTTTTCGTCGTTCTAAAACATTACTATTAAACAAATATTTTACAATAAATGTCAGCTATAGCAACTGTAATTATACAGTTTTTAAGTTTTTATAGTAGAAAGAAAGAAATGCGATTTCCTGGCAATTTCCAATGGCATTATAATCACGCCATCATATCTCATAAAATATATATGTATTTTTTGCTCTACACTGCCCTCGGATATAGCTAGGAAAGCACAGTGTTTAAAACACTCTAATCGAAACTCTTGTAAACATTACACGTAAAGTACGTTAAGTGGCGGAACTCAACGCCCCTCGTTGCCTTTTTACTTGAGCGAGGAAATGTAAATAGCTCATTCTCACGGGTGGAAATTCAATCCGCAACTGCCGCGTTTAAAGTCACTCTATGCCGCTGCGTTTAAATGAAATTGAAAATAAGAAAAATCATAATATATAATTTTCCTAACTTCATAAGTATATAAGTTGTCAATAGACATAAGTGTAGAGAGCGTAAACTAATTAAAACATTAGAAATACATAAAATATACATATTATATGTATGTATGTGTGTATGTATTAATGTGTATACGTACGTGTTAAAGATGATCGTTTCGTTCGAATGACGTTAAACGTAAAATCTTCATTGGTTTAATTATCCGTAAATAATTTACGAATGAGTGCAACAGTCTTATTTTTATATGAAATATACTTTTTTTTATTAAAAAAAAGACTTATGCTATTAGAAGATGCATTTGACTCTAATAGTGTTGTGGGTTTAAGCCCCACTCAGGAGAAAGATTGCATGAAAATTATTATTTTCCTTTCTTCTGTAATAGTCAAAACGCAGCGTTGGGTTCCGTTAAACAACACGCGATGTCTCCAAAGGAACGGAAAGCGGAGAATTTTATATTTGTATGCTATTACAAATTTATGACCGTACCGTTTGGCGCTACGTTTTTTCTGACTATCGACCGCTACGGATAAAGCGTGAAGCTAAGTTAAGTTAAGTTAAGTTCAAAAATTAATTGACGTAAACAAAAATATATGCCAGTAACTTTCTGTTTAAAAAGCAACATCAATTAGACTCGTTCCAAGCAACAATCTCTGCTCAAAAATCCAACATTGAGTAATAAAATGTTCATCTTGCACTAATCCAATATGGTGACGTAAGTTTTAAAATGCACGGCCGTTACATTATATTACATTACATCGGTTCCGCTTTCATAAGTCTGTCTTAATTTGTAAAATCGTTTATATATTTTGCTTATATACTGGGGTGCTGGTGGCACAGCGTCACAAGTGACGTGATATATTTTTTTCTCACTCTGGTAACGACGCAAGGCTGAGTTGAGTTAGGTCACTCAAGATATAGTGCGTCCAAAAATCGGCAGAAAATGGGGAACGATCAACTTCAGGACGCTAAGTGTATAGCAGAGAAGGCATAAAAATATTTTATTATTTTTTATTGATTATCCTGAATAATTTTTCTAAGGATTTTAGAGAACATAAAATATCTCATATTATTATTTTGCCTAGCCGCAGATTAAATCTACTTGTATCTAAAATGCATCTAAATATAGTAATCATTGACATAATTAAACAAATTAAAAAAACTATAAAATTTTCACAAGCCATTTATTAATAGTCTAACTTCCTTATTTCTTAAAAATTATTTGTATATAAAATATAAGTAATTAAAAATGTACTAACATTAACGACGAATATTAACAAAACGGATATTGCTCAAGCGTTCCGCATTCGAGTGGACTTTTGCATAAAATAATGTGTGTGTTCCGCAGTGTTCAAACTAAATTTATATATTTTTTTACTTAATAAATAATTAATTTATTTAATTAACTTATTTTGTTCATTAGTTTCAATTTATTGAACAAAATTGTGTTTTTTTTGTTTTGCCTAAGCCGTAAAATACAGCCTAAGTAAAGTACACGGTTGTGGGCTCGAATCCTACTCGAAAGTATGTTGATGTGTGTGCATTTTTGACAATAATAAACTCATAATCTCTCTTAATCAGAAAGTGAAAATATTTTTATATTAAGTAGCTTAATAAAAATAGGATGGCTAAACAAGTAAATGTAGCTTATACATAACACATAAGCTACAATTTTTGTAAAAAAATTATATAATTTGTATATAATATAACAATAAGTTTAAGCGGGCGACGCCGCGTGTGGCTCGCTTGTATTAAAATATTAATAATAACATTTAAATGCACAAGCGTGTACTAAACATCGTCTCTGGCTAATGTGTTGCCAAGAGCTCATTGTAACCAATATTTATATACGTGGCAGGTAATTTACGTGGAGTAAATCTGTTTGTTCGTCGTTAAATATTTATATTGTGATTTTGTATTATGATAAAATCTTAGCTTGTGTAAGACTGTTTTATAATGTACAAGATATAGTTTGAGGGACGATTAAAAAGGTAAGCTCGTTTTTTTTTTTTAGTTTTTAGCTTCACGCTGTATTTCGCACATGGCAGTAAATATTAAATATTTCATTTCCTCGACTGGGAATCGACTTAAGTAAGTTTAATTTATTTTTCTTTTTTCTGATTACTTATTAACAATAACTTGTTTAGCCACCCTATAACTTATGTTGTTAGCATAGCCTACTGAGATGCTAACAACATAAGTTGTAACAAGCGTATAAGAATTTCGACGTAGCTTGGCGAGAATGTATGGCTCAGTGGTCAGAGCGCCTGGTCGGTTTCCAGGAGGCGCGGGTTCGAGTCCCGCTACGTTCGAATTTTTATACGTTTTCTAAATAAGTATTCACTATTCAATTTACCAAACATCGCATTTTGTCATTACCAGAGCGAGGAAATTAAATAATTCATTTCCCCAAATGGGAACACAAATGCTTTCCCTCTGCTTACCTAGTTAGTTACAGCGTAAATCTATAAAAAATATATAAAAAAGATAAAATATTTCTTTTTAATAGCAGTTTCTTAAAATAAACATTAAATTAGATATTGATTGATTCATTGATTTCCATATATTTCCCGGGAGTAACCGTTCAGAACCGTTCCAAGGGTGAGCAAGGCAAGAACAATGTTATTTGCATACTTTGCGATCTTTTTCTAGGTATTTAATTTCTATTTTTGATATAATTCAAAATATTTTCAATAAACCTCTTTATTTTATGCAAATTCTTATGTTTATAGACTAAGTAAAGTTAAATGATTGCAAATTTTTGTTTCTATTAATTTAACAGCACAGCCGAATCTGATATTACGCGGCGCAGAACGCTGTTTGGCTTGGAAAGCTTGGACAGTGTAGGAGCCTACTAGATTACTACTGGTTTCTGGTACTACAAAAATAAGTGAACAACACATTCTTTAAGTAGTTTAATAAATGATTTGTCACGTTTTGTAAATACATGAAAAATAGTCTCGATATTTAGTTTGGTGTTGTCGACATTTTTGTGGGTGTTTCGCGTCACCTCTCGTTAGCCTATCAGTATTACGTCAGAGCGTGGGCTGGACTTTCATTACTGAACATTTCCATAGTCAAAATGGTTTTCCCTGAAAAACTTTGTATGAAAAAAATTAATAATATTTTTTGCTAAATTATAAAAATTTATTACTTTTTTAATCAAACCGGTGTTTTTAAATTCGTTTCTTATATCGTACATGATATCTGCGTTCCTCATATAAATATACAGTGTGCTTTTTAAATTTTCAATTAATGGAACGTCACAAGCTTTTACCATAAATCTTGGGAGATAATAAATAATGTACTTGATTCAACAAAATGGACTTCTTGAGATTCATTGCGACACTCTAACTTAGTGATTAAAGTAACTGCATTAACGTATTAGGTTGCAGCTTCGTGGCTCATTCGAAGTAAATATTTTATTAGCATTAGTCTTAATGGACTTTAAATTGTTAGAACGATTTAAAAATAAATAATGTAAAACCGTCATGGCGCAGCGGCATTGTGTCTGACTGTAAACGCAACATTTATGGGCTCAAGCCCCTTAGTCTACCAGCGGATAGATAAATCGCAGCGTTAGATTGCGCCACTCACTACGCAATAATGCTACGCTCGAAAATTTGGTGGCCTATTCTGCTATGTGTGTGATAAAGCTTTTTTTTTTTAAACTTTTGTGCAATGGTTGGTAGTCAGACGACACTAGTGTCAAGACATTCTGTTCTCCATTTTCCGCTTTTTTCTTAATATTTCGCATTGCGTCCGTCTGTGTTATCGACATTGAACCCACAACCATCACGTAAAAGTTAAGTGATGAGTCACTACGTTACGAGAACGTCAAAGAATTATAATAATTAAAAAAAATATTCCTATATTTAATCCGTACATCCATCAACTTCGACTGGTTATATTATTTATATATTGCACAGATTATCCTAATTTATAACCTTTGTTGCTTTATCAAAAACTTGGCTCGACTCGGTTCGTATTGCCTTTTTTGGTTAAATTTAAAGCAGGTTTGTGTTTTCATTGTTTTGTAACATCCTGTAACTGTGTTACACTGTCATAATACTGCGGATATACGTATAGAATCTTCTCTATAAATAAACTTCTTATTTTTTATTACGCGGCGTTTAGTTCCATTACTCAAAAGCCAATGTCTCAAAAAATAAATGTAAAATAAGAAACCGATTATATTAATGGAGTGGTAACCTGAAATGTAGAAAACTGTTTTTTTAATTAATTTTATTTCCGAACTACAAGTACTTTGTTAAAAGAGGCGACGTGTTTACGTTTCCCGTGCCTGCTCTGCGGGAAAGTGAGGCTGTAACAGCGTGACCCTAATCCCCAGGGTCACTCAGATGGACATCCATTAAACTAGTATGAAATAATTATTAATTGGGTTAATCCTTACTATTTAAGTTACTAGGCAGATAGATCGAAGACGGCCTCATTGATCTCAACGCGTCTATATAAACATACTAACTATCTACATATATTATTTAAACAAAGATCACCTGAATAGATTTGCTTTATAAATATCCTAACGTTTAATGTTACATAATAAGTGAAATAAAACTTTGTTACATAGAAATGAATTTTAAAAAATATCTTTTTTGTTTTGGCTTCGCGCTGTATTGCTCACACATTAGGGTAGGCAGAGGGAACCTAGGAACTTGTGTTTTAAAATTTAATTTCTATTAAAACACTTCCCCCCGACTTTCCGCCGGATTCTGGAGGCATTGTGTTAATTAATTGGCGGAACTCAACGCTGCGCTTTGCCTAGTTACCAGAGCGAGGAAATAAAAATAATAAATATTTGATATCCTCGAGTGGGAATCGAACCCACCTGTCGCGTGTATAGTCGTACGATTTTGCTTCTGCGTTACGACTAACCTCAATAGGCAAATGCAAATAATATTAAACTTCAATTTACATATTACAAAATATATAATAGCTATACTTATTGGTACAGGAAGTAAAACACATAAACAAGAGGTTTACGGACTGCAGTGGAAATTAAATATTTTTAGATATACTATTTATTCCCATTCATAATTTTTTCTAGGTAACAAAAGAAAATACATGGGAAGTGTACCGCACTTTACTCTTAAGTGTATCAAATTAGGCAAAGGGAACCTAGTGTTTGATGACTCCACATTCAATAAATAATACCTGATAAGTAATCAAACGTACAACTACTATCCGATACTCCTACTGCGCCTCGATAGCGTCAAATATTGCCAAAACAGAAATTAACCGACAACCATCTCTATCCAACTTAAATTTTCTTACTTCTGTTACTTAAGGCAAATTGTTGAAACATCAAATTAGCATATTACAACATATATAATACACTTATTGGTACAGCAAGGAGGTTGGAATTGAACGTCAATACATTCACTCATAAACAACGAGGCTTACGGATTATAGTGTGAAGGGGAACAAAGGTTACCTACGGCTTGGACGAGAAATTATATGTCAAAGGTCGGTTTTACAATAAAAAAATACTTATATTTGACATTTTCTATACTAATTTATGCAAAAACTTGTGTTTTGTATAACTTGTATAGCATTATATGCACACATAAGTGTAAAATAAGGTTTCCATTTTATTAATAATGGGTGAAATATTTTTAATTTATAATATAACTATTTTTTGTTTAAAATATAATATAATATATTTTCTAAGTACTGGAAGAACGGGGAGAACGGGATGCCTTAACACTAAGTAAGATAAGACCTCGTGGAGCACGGGCACAAGTGTGAGTGAAAATGCGAGTAGTCGTGGATTCGATCCAGGAAATGATATGTTTAATATTTTCATTTCTTCGCTCTGGTATCGAAGCATAACGCGGACGTGAGTTCCGCTACTAAACACGCAATGCCTCCATAATTTGGAGGAAAATTTGGACCGGAGTGTCTTAACACTAGGTTCCCTCTCCTATCCTGCTTTGTGCAATTTACAACGTGAAACTGATTTATGTAAAATAAAAAGTGTGATATATGAATGAACTACTCTTTGAATATTGCCATTGCGCTTAACCGATTTAAATTACTGTGTCATACGTTCACATCTTGCTATTGCGAAACCTTCTAATTTATAATTTTAATTTATTCTTCAAAATTGCTTTAAGATTTTTTTTCTTTTCACCACTCAAAGAACTTGACAAGAAAGGACGCTATTTACTTTTCACCCACTCATAATATATTTATTATTTGAAATTTGACATCTATTTAAATAATATCAATTATAATTTGTGTTAAATTACGCAAAGATAAAAAATAAAAGTGTTCTTGTAATATTGATCAAACAACATAAAAAAAAGAGATTATCCTTCATTTATGGTCATTACATGAATACATCGAAAAAGAATCGAGCCTTCCTATAATTTTATAGCTTCACACTGTATGCCGGAACCTAGTATTGATACACTCTGTTCTTCAGGACACTTCCATTTTCCGCCAATCGCTAAAGGCATTGCGTATTGAGTGGTGAAAGCTCACTCAAAGCTGCGCTTTGCCTTGTTTTCAGAACGACAAAATGAAAACATAAAATATTTAATTCCCCGAGAAGGAATCGAATTTACAACCGTCGCGTTTACACTTGCTCCTTTGCACCCAAACGCACAGACGGCCTCTAAGGGCAAAGAAGGGCTCAAAGAAGTAAAAGCCTTACATTTTCACTTCTTATCACTTATAGGCTTAGGTATAGCTGAGTGAGGGAGGGAGAACCAAGACATTTTCCTTCTCTCGCTTCTACCGCTTGAATCGCCGAAACATTGCGTATTGTGTACTCTAAAAAATTGGGGAAAATGAAAATAATGCATTCCTCCAGCTAGACATCGAACCCACAATCAGTCAACTAACCAAAAACACACAAAATTAAAACAACATTCTACCTAAAAGCTATATTAATCCTTTCTTTAAAATTAATATAGACAAAATCCAAAACAAAATATCAAAAATAAATTCTCTACTAGTTCATAATTAGCTACAATCAAGTACTAAGTACTTCTATCCAAAGAGTAGAGACGCTTTGACCAATCTTGCCTGACGAGCCATGTCCGTTCCAACTGTATTGACTCATATCAAAATCTTTAAGAGGTAACGAGAGTGTGATTAAAATTTTATTAGCCAAGTTTATTTGTGTCATAAATTGCTTTGAAAAATGATTTTATTAATGTATTTAACTGCGTTTAAGTAATTAAATATTTTATTCAAAATTTAAGGCCGTTATAGCACAGTTAAAATTCCTTTAAATGGTACAAAGTTGTGAGTTTAAGCCCCATTAAATCACAATTTTCGGAAAATTTTGTGTCGAGACACGAAATGCAACGCCGCGGTTTGTCTGTTGAAACGGATAAAAAAACTTTAATCATTCCTCCGAGTAGAGATCGAATCCAAAACAACTCGCGTTGACAGTTAAACGCTGTACCACTATGCCACATTAAACTCAATACCAATGTCTTTAAAGTAAGCGGAAAGTAGAGAACGAAGCAATGTAACACGATTCTTTAATTCCCTAAAAATATATAGTATATACCTACTATATAACCACAAAAAATCTTATAAAGCAATATTTTCAATATAAAAAAAATGATGTAATCTACATCAAGTGTCATAAAGTTAAGATGAGAGCTCATTTCGCTGAGATCAGCGAAGCCTCTGGTGCGAATGCAATTAAACTTTATTTAATCACAATAATTAAAATTTCTGAAGATGTTTGTATATAACTCATGATAAGTATCGGCTTATCGACAAGCTACTGATTAAATATACATTGTAATAACTGCCACGTTCCTTTTGCGTACTAAGATGGTAGAATCGCAAACATATGTTTCGGGGCTTCCCGTGATTCTGATAATGAAACGATCTAAAAGAAACTGTTGAATCTCCTAGTTTTAATAGTCACGTCCACAATAAGATAACTTTAAATTTTAAATTAGGAAAATATTTTTTTTTAAATCAATCATTATACCTGTAATTTTTATTGATTTAAAAAAACTCTTTTTTAATAATAATATTGTTTGGTCAATAATTGACGTTTTAATAAGCGTTGTGCTGTAGCTGAAAAATAAACGAAAATAAAATTTTAATTTATTGTAAATTAATAATAAATTATCATTTTCGCCACCCAAAAAGCAGGGATTTGTCATAAATATAGTTTCAATAATAATCAGAAATAGTAAATGTACTCACAGTTCAATTTCTCCTTTTCAATTAATTACATTAGAGTGAATTTTTCGTCTCTAAAAATGTTAAAGCGAGAAAATGTCCCGCACCTACAATTTATATTTACTCTGTATTATATATATAAAAAATATTGGAAAAGGTCCACTTTTCCGTAATAAATTTAAATTTTCCTTCATTATAGCCCAGAAATTGATTGAAACTGACATTTATTGTGTTCATTTAGCTTGTTTACGTTTTTTGTACTGTACACCATATTGATTTTTATAATAAAATCTGTTTTTGAAATCGCATCACCATATTTACTAAATAGAATTAGTGAAAAAGAAAAATCCGAGTCGGTTTCCTTTTTAAAACTTGAACAAGTATGCGCGAAAGAATAAGGAGAGAGCGTGGTTCAAGGAAATACAACGCTTAGTGAAGTATCTATGCGTTGGAAAACGAATTTGAATTTTATTTATTAATAATACATTTCTTAAGTACTTTTTCTTTTCTTAAGCACTTTACTACTACTATGGAATAAATAAATATATAACAGCGAATTAAATAATCGTTGAAATAGTTCGTGCCAGAGCATTAAATACGAGAAAAATTACGTTCTAACACCACAGCGTTTTCCATCAATCATCCATTCCAAATCAAACAAGCGACCATTCCACACGAAATGTTTATATAGAAAAAAAAAACCAAAAAAATAATAATATTAAAAAAAAAAACAAAACCTAACCCAACCAAAAGTAATCTAACAAAGCAACTAGTGGAATTTTAAGATTATTACTAGTAGAGCCAAACCGTCGTGAAAACGGGGCCGGACATGTGAGACACGGCCGTGACCACGTTACAATCACTTTTCAATTAACCACCTGCATGCAACTGTCACACGAAGATATACTTGTGTGGTACACAAAATTACACAAAATGTGAGTACCGGCGCACGTACGGTCCGCTGGGCGGTCGACGCGAAACTACCGCGGCGGACGTACGGTGTGGCGGTGTACACACTCTCGCTTCGTGTTGTGTATAGTTGAGTATGGAATTATATGTAGATAGATGGTGGTTGTTCGTAACTCGTTACTGCTAACGCAACTTAACTCCACAGTGTCTTTTGTTATGTTACTTTTATATATATATATATATATATATATATATATATATATATATTTTGTTTTTATTAAGTGGTTATTGGAGAATAAATTTTAAATAGAGCTGTCTCTTGAATTGTGTAAGTGTTATGTCACAAAATAATTGTTTACTTTTTTTGTGATATAAATACATATTAATCATTTCTATATATAAATAAAAAAAAAGAAATGATGGAAAATAACTATAGAAATTACGCACAAATTACACAATCTATGTTTTTTTAATATAAAAAATATATTATGTTAAAAACCTAATTGAACTTATAACCATCGCTGTCAAAGTCTCCAAGCTGTTAAGATAATGAATTAAGGTTGCAACATATGAGTTCTCATGTAGACTGGAGCTCTAAACGTGAACTGGTGTACTAGAAAGGCATATTTGGTAAAGTTTCTCCATATATGTCGTTATATATGATTTTTTCTTTTAGATTTTAAAGAAATAAACTGTTTATTTTTAGAATTATAACAGAATAAGTGAGCTATAAATTTTTATAACACAATCTAAGGCTACTTATATTTTATTTTTTAGCTTCACGCGCATCTTGCATATAGCAGGATAGACAAGGGGAACCTAATATTAAGACGCTCCGTTCTCCACTTTCGGTCCAATTTCCGAGATATACGCAATATCTTGTGGAGTGACGGAACTCAACGCCGCTCTTTGTCTATACCAAAGCGAGGAAATAAAAATCTTACTTACAATCAGACGTGGGGAGCGGAAGTGTCTTAATGGGAACGGAGTGTAACACTAACACTGGGTTGGATCTGCTTACCCTACTTTATGTGGGATACAACGTGAAGCTAAAAAATAATTGGACACCACAGTCCTTTTTCGGTATTATTTTTAATCAAAATAGGTTTTTATTATGTTATGGAATAGATGTAGGTTATCTACACCCACTATGTATACTTGCAATATATTATATATTGATTAAATGATTATGTATACAAAAACCAACGTATGTATATTTTGTTGTATGTTTATCTAGTATTAAGTTGTAAATTTTGTGAGCGACAGGTTGTTGGTTCGATACTCACTCGAGGAAATGTATATAAAATATTTTTATTTCCCCGAGAATGGAGAGTCTTAACACTAGATTCCCAGGTTCCCTCTCCAAACCTATGAAAAGAAACGGTGTGAAAGCTAATATATAAATATGAAGCTTAATCTCTACATCCATATTTTTTACTATTTTAATATTTTACTTAATTAACAAATACTATTTATTATATTGGTTTCCACAGAAGAACGCGACATTTGTGGGTTCGATTCCAACGACTTAGTTAAGTTTTTACTTTTCAAATTAAACTTAACCACTAAGCTATAGGCATGGTTCAGAAAACATTAGTTACCTAAATAGAGCAAAGATATTAGGAGTACTCACTATTATGTAGGGCGATGAGCGTCGCACGACGTCGCGCTATGAATATTCAAGTTCAATGTAATTAAAAGATGTTCCATATTTCTCCTGTCGCACCGAATCATTTCTTAGTCCTTCAAAAATGGATATGTTCATTTACTATTGACTTTTATTATATTTAACAGTGTATCCTGCAAGAGCGAGCCAAGTGTTAATTAGGACACTCCGTTCCCCACCCACTGCCCATTTGGGACATTGCATGTTGGGCTGCGGAACTCAACGCCGCGATTTGTCATACCACCGAATATTTACAATATGGGGTGCTGATAGCAGTGCAATTATAATATTTTTATTTCAGCTTAACGCTGTTTCCCGCGCACAGCAGGATAGGCAGGGGAACCCGCCGAAAGCATACGTTGAGTGGCGGAACTCTATGCTTTGCTTCTACATCAGAGCGAATTAAAATAAAAATTTAAATATTTATTTCATTTCTGCGAGTGAAGATCGAACCCACAACCGTCGCACACAACAGTCAAACGACGACTATAAGTGATATATATTAATTATTTTATAATTAATATAAAAATATACATCGTGGCGCAGTGGTGTTTGCTCACTAATTGGGAAATAAATTTAGTTCTTTTTGGCCACACTAACAAACTTAGTACGTCACACATCCACGACAGGATCCTCTCGTATAGAATACCTCGTATTCGGACAGTAAGTGGAGAATAGAGTCTCTTGACACTGGATAAAACAAATAAACATAATCTATATTTATAAAAGGACTTGTTCTGACTGACTCAGGTAAGACGCACGCACAGCCGTAACCGCTGATGGTAGAAAAGTGAAATTTGGACAGATGTTTATTTTCATAATCTGGACGTCCACTAAGAAGGGATTTGAAAAATTTTAACCCTAAAGGGATGAAATAGGGGTTCAACCCCTAGTATATAAAAAAACAAAACCAAATTGGAACTGACCACCAGCTAACATATAAACGCTGATATTACATCATTAAAAAAATTAATGTATCTTTTAACTTTTTCTGACAATTGAAACTGACAAGTAGTTAAACTTGCCTTTCAAGATGTTTTTTTTATAATCAAGAAAAAGAAGATGATCTTTAAGATAACTCATACATACATAACTATATATGTTTGGCTGAAATATTTCCTGTTGTATGAACGGGGCCATAAAATGTTATAACATTATGACGCCAAAATTGAGTAAATTTTTATAGAAGTGTCATCTATCTCTCTATTAAAATAAAGTTACATTTGTATTTATTTAAAAGATCATTATTATGAAGTTACTTTTAGGGTCGTCGTTAGGCAATACGAGTTGCGAGTTTGATTACCAAACGAGAGAATTAATTTTTACTAACTGGCTCTTCTAAGAAGATGAGCTGTATACCGGTGGTTCTACCACTTAACACTCAATGTCTCATACAGTAATTGGTCAGTGAGAAGAGAATAGAGAGCACTAACACTAGGGTATGACCCTTTATTCTCTCTCCCCCTCTGCATATCCTCCTTGAGTGGAATACTACGTGAAGTTATAGTTAAACAATTTTTATACTTCAATATCTAATTAAGCACCTGCTTGTTGACCCCACAGACATGCCACATCTTTTCGTAAAGAATTATTTAAATTTACCACTTCTAGAAAACGTTCTAGGGGACAATATCGAGGCTTTGTTTATATGATAATGGCTCGACGCAACAGTTTTGGCAGTACGACCAAATTGAGATGACTTTAAGTTAACCTTCGTTTCCGTTTTTACTTATTTGTCGGTTGATATTTTTTTTTTGGCTTCACGTTGTATCCTGCTTATAGAAAAGTAGACAAAAGGAAACTAATGTTAATACACTCTGACCCCTAAATTCCCCAATTTTCGAGATTTTGGTGTGTTGAGTGGTGGAAATCAACGCCGCACTTTGTCTTGTTACCGGACGAGGGAAAAAAAATACTCTTCCGCGTTGGAATCAAACTCAAAATCATTGAATTTTCAAACTTATTATTTTATTTATCTTAAAAATATGTTATGTAAGGGAATAGAAAAATAAGCCTATATTTTTCTAGGATGTAGCGATGCGTTCATTTTGCATAAAATACTGAGCACATATTATTTTTTATAATTCAAACATTATTTACGTTGTTTAACAAATATGATAAATGGGGAAATATTGAAATACCTGGGAAAAAACGTAAAATAGCCGTAACTCGCATTGCTGGATTGACAAAAAGAACTCGAAACATTCCGTGTAAGGAGAGCGAGCGGAACTTAGCGCCGTGCATTGACTTACTAGTAATAAATATAATCATTTCTACGAGTAGGTATATAAACTTAATGCTGTATTAAGTTGCCTTATTCTTTAACTTGCGTGGGCTAAAAGATTATAATAAATAATAAACAAAAGATTTAAAATACCTCACGGCCATCAGTATTTACTTCTATATATACATACATAATATAAACATAGCTATATGTTTAAACCTAAGAAACCTTATCAATAAGAGATGCATGTATTTACTTCCAAACTACCCGCTTATGTAAGGTAAGCCTTGTTACGTTTTCATATTACGCAGCGCTGGCTGCTAGTAAGTCAAAGGTGATAGTTAAGCTCAAACTCAATTAATATTTTGTTTATACGTATGTATGTACTGGCAACCCACGCGCGGCTTCGCCCGCTTCAACTTTTTTTTATATTATATCTAAATTATATTTTTTTAAAATTAATAATAGCCTACGTGTAATTCTGATGTATAAGTTTTATTTACTGTAAAGCTTCATCTAAATCCGTTCAGTAGTTTTTGCATAAAAGTCGAAGTCGTCTTCACATACTTACATATTTATAAAGTAAAGCTGAAGAATTTTTTCGTTAATCGGTCTAATCTCAGAAACTCTTGCTTTGAATCTTTATTTTTTTATATTGTATTATATTTTTTTATAGTAATCTATTTATAGAGGAAGTCTTTAGTTAGGTTATATTATTACATCAGATTAATAATTTCGTTGTAACTCGGGCTCTTAGAATTCGTCATACTTTTTTATGTTTTCAGTTATTACCACTAGACCACGCTGGCGAAGCCGCAAGTTGCTAATTAAAGCAAGTTAAAACGAAGTTGGCTTTGACCCGAAAGCAACATGTACCTATATTAAGTTACATACATTCAAATCTAACATGAAATATTTTGTGTGTACAAATTGAAATGTAGACACCAGCTATTCAAACGACACTGTAGTACAAATTATGTTATTTTGGAGTGCCAATAAACATATCTATAAGGAATACGAGCTAGAGTTGAGTGAATTTTAAAGTAAAGCCTGTTATTAATAATATTCTGTCGAGAAAGATTATTATTTTGACAATTTATGTGTAATAGATACGAATATTTTATTGTGTGTCAACTTCACACAATCAGTTAATATTTTTTGCGTATGTATTTAATTTTGTATATATTTTTTGTATTCACGCTATGTCATAGTGGTTGTGGGTTTGATTCCTATTTAAGAGGATGAAGTATTTTCATATCGTTAAGCCCTTGTAACAAAACGAAGCGCAGTGTTGAGTTTCACTCAATGTCTGGAGAATTGGACGGGAGGGTGCAGATGTATCAATACTTGATCCGCTCTGCCTGTGATATACGGGATATAGCGTGAATAATTCGCCCGAGTTGGAATCGACCACATAATCGTCGGGCTTATAGTTAAACATTGTGACGCTGCACCATTACGGCCTTAATCATAAAATATTTTATAAAATCTTAATTAAAATTTTACACAAAAAACAAGGAAGGGACACCTATACGCAATAGATTAATCTTATGATACATCACTTTGTTTTCCAATTTTTTATACCGGCAACGAAATATTTGCCTATCGGTACATAATATTCTAAAACTGTAAATTATATAATTGAATTGAATGTAATTATATTAGAAACAACTAGTCCAAATAGATAAATTCTTTTTGTTTTTAATAGACTATTTTTTGAGGATTGGGAAATATTATTTAGTGAAGAATTAAAGTGCTTTCGTAGGTCATAACTATAGGTCCCCAGGTTCCCTCTGATTGCACTGCTATATAAGGGAACAGCGTGAATGTATACAAAAAATGTATATGTTACTGGTAAGCTGTATAATTGCTTTCTGCTGTACAATAAAGAGTATTTTATTTTACTTTTACTTTACTCCCACGTAGCTGAGATCGGAGTCTATTTTCATCCCGTATCCTAGTTTTCGTGGCCTAACAGCGTCGCGACGGGTGTCAATTTGCATATGGGCTTACCATGTAGCCCTCTACGACATGGTTTTCCAATAAAACACCATGGCATCCGACGTTCTGTGGGTGTCGGACTGTCTGTTGCTATGATCCACGATGTATTGACAAGTAGATATTTACGTAAGGAAGTTGTATTATAATAGTTCAGCTTCACGCTGTATCCCGCACACTGCAGGGTAGGCAGAGGGAACGTAGTGAAAGACACTCCGTTCCCCACTTTCTGCCGATTTTCGGAGGCATTGCGTGTTAAGTGGCAGAACTCAACGCCGCGCTTTGCCTCAACACCAGAGCGAAGAAATGGAAATATAAATTTAAGTAAATATTTCATCTCCTCGAGTGGGGATCGAACCCACAACCAGTCGGCTTACAGTCACACCTTGTGCCGCTGCGCCACGACCGGCCTCTACAGTTAATAATTTTATATTCTATAGTTAATAATTTTATTTTATGATGGCTTAAAAACAATTACTAAAACAAAACAAATTACTTTTTTTAGCTTCACACTCTATCCCGCACGTAGCAGGGGGTAGGCAGAGGCACAAGGCACGATTGTTTTTTTTATCGACAGCAATACGCCTTTCCACTTACATACGTTATCTGTCGCCTCTACTAAGCATACTCCATTCTATTCACTTTTTATTATATCTTTCTGTTTACGCTAGTCTTACACAATTGTTCTTCTTTCATCTCTTTCAAAGAAACAAAACTCCATCCACCACGAGCACCATACTGGCTCATGACGCTGAGGTGTCCCAGACGACGCGCACCAGTGCGTCCCCACTGGTGTGTTAAGTGGCGACGAGTGGCGTCGGACCGCCCCCCAGCACGGCATGTCCGGAACGGCAGGAAGTGAAAGACGGAACTAAAAATTAAAATTAAATTCATTTTTCAAATTTTTATTTCATGAATTCATATAAGACCGTTTTAAATTATTTTTTTACGCTTTTTTCATATTCTTTTTCGTATTATTTTGTTAAGCTCTTAATTTCACTCTTATAAGACATCTCATTTTATTATTTATGTAATATTGCTTTATATAATATATTATTTATATAATTAAATTAAAAATATTTCGACTGTGAAAACCGAGAAATCTCTTTAATTTAAACTTTTCTACCAAACCAAGCGGAATTGGTGGTTTCTTTGTAATTTTCAAAGTTCATTATTCAGAGTAATTTAATTTTAATATATATTAAACCAATTTTAAATGTTTTTCAACTGAAGGGCTTAATAAAATTACTGGTATTCTTTACTTCAAGAGACTGTCATATTTGCGGATTAGACAGAAAGAAGCTAGTTAGCACAATCATTTTAAATATTATTACCTTTTAAGTGATTGTAAAGGTTTACTTGTATTAAAAATAATTATTTGTACAGCTTTTGTATCCCACGGCAGGGTAGGCAGAAGGAACCTAGTGTTAGAACACTCCATTTCCATTAAGACACTTCCGTTTCCCACGTTTCGCCGAATTCTGGCATTGCGAGTTGAGTGGCGGAACTCGATCGTGTATTGCCTCGTTACTATAGCGAGGTAATGAAAATAAGAAATATATCATTTCGTCGAGTGGGAATCGAGCCCACAATCTATCAAACTTAGAGTCGCCCTCTTGTGCCCTTGCTCCACGACTGTCCTCAAAAATAAATCTTACTCTTAGGTTAATAAAAAGACTTGCTTAAAACATATAGCTTAGAAGGTCATTTAAATAAGTAATAGAGCACTAAAAACTAAACTAAATATATTTGATTTTCCATCAATTAAAAACTAAATCTTAAGCCTATTATCTTATGACTATTATCGAAACTAACTTCCTACATAAATTTAAGTTGAAAAAAAATTCGCGAGCCATTAATATTGATTCTGACATAATTATAAAGCCTATTTGCACAGTTGTTTAAATATTGAAGCAGTGAATACACTGTTGACCCGCTGAACTTATTTAGTATAAACGAAAATTTATGGCCCGATGGTAGATGAACGAACTATAAATAGATATTTTTTTATCCCGCATAGGCAAAGGAGAACCTAGAAACTTAGTGTCCTTTTCCACCAACATCTGAAGGCATTGCGTATTGAATCGCGGAACCCAACTCCGTGATTTGATTCGTTATCAGAGCAAGGAAAATGAATATATTAAATATTGAATTTCCCCAAGTAGGGACTGAAGTCACAACCGTCGCGTTTTTAGTCATACGTTAAGCCACTGGGCCACGAGGACCTTAATAATTACATATATTATTTTTAAATTGTAATTGTTGGTAACTGAAATAGTTATGTCTGTTACAACGCAGTGGGCGGAGACCAGATTATAAATGTGGTGAATGTGGGTTTGATCTCCTCTTGGGGGAATAATTAACTAATTATATAATTTTCATTTCCCTATTCAAATGATGATTGTGTTTATTTCTTCCTCTGGCTCTGGCTAACATAACGCGGCGTTTAGCTTAACGTTTAGTAACTCAACACGCAAACACACCCACGATAGTTGGACGGAAAGTATAAAATGAAGGTTTAATACTAGGTTCTGGGTATTCTGCTACATGGACAAAAATTTCGATGACCGGGTGGGATTCGAAAATCTAAGAATGGTCGCAAAAAAATATACTATAATATAAATAAATTCAATTTATTTTTGCTAAAGAAAAGTTAACTTAAATTCCAATACCACATCTTATACCTAACAAAAAATACCCATAGGTAGATACCTAATAACCGTATATTCATGATTACAGTACGTCATACAAGATTGCTCACACGATTAATGACGATTATTAAGTTAAATCGGTAATAAATCATATTTTATTATTGACTCTGAGTATCGATCATATTGACCTCGTCATAAAAGTTAAGTCTGTTGAGTGCGAAATTGTAACTGATATATTCTGGAAGTTATTTATGATGCTTAAATTGAGGAGCATTTAATGTTTATCCTTAAGGTGTCGTAAAAACTCCATTTTCATATTATATAAGTAATGTTTTACGTATTTTACTGTTATCTTGTTTTTTAGGGTTCCATACATTTTAAGCATAAAAGAAACCCTTATAAGATCACTTCGTTGTCCGTCTGTCTTTATCTCAGGAATAGGAAGAGTCTTTATCTCAGAAACGCTTAGAGATATCGAGTTAATACAAACCATATACTCAGATCAATGACTTCCTGAAAAATATATATTCCTCCGAACCCTCCGTGGGCAAGCCCGATTCGCTCTAGTCCGGTTTTTTTCGCATCGTGATCGTTGTGGCGTAACGAGACGGTGTCTAACTGTAAACATGAATGGTATGGGTTCGATTCTCTCTCGTGGTAATGAGTTATTCTTCATTTCCTCGCTCTGGTTACAGATTACGTGGCGTTGAATTCCAACACTCATCACATCAATGTTTCAAAAATTGGCGGTGCGTGGGGACATGTTCTTTGAATAGGAATAAAAAAACTATAGAATAGAATAAATAATATATATTTACAAAAAGTTATAACGAACCAAGTATTTTTTTTTAAAGAAAGAAGTCTTTGATGTTCCTACATTCTGCAATTTTTGAGAATTTATAAATATTAATAAATTTTTGTTTTCAATTTAAAGCTTCCTTTACAAGTTACAACCTAACTATATAAGAAAATAAGGTAAGATCGCAGAAAAAATTTAATGGTCATAGTACAATGAAGATTATAATATATACGAGTATTTTTAATTTCCAATAATTATCGTCTAAACGACGCCATCGTGGCGCGTTTAACATATTTTTTACAGAACATGAAAGATTTAGAGTGATATCTAGGTAATAAAATGGACTGATTTAAAAAAGGTCCATTAAGAGGCAAGCTCTGACAGCAAGAGCGAGGCAGCGTCTCGGGTTCCATATCCACTTGGAGAATCCTTACCTTTAAGTTATTTTATCTGGTTCTGGTAAGATAAGCCACGGCGTTGACTTCCGCCATGCAACACACAATGTCCAACTGTTCTAAAATCGCTAGCTGTGTGTATAATGATAATGATCATAATCATGGTTTGCCAATTGGCCACAATATGGTATATGTGTAATATAAACGAAATTCAATATTTTTATATTATATTCTAATATATATTCTATTATATATTCTAATCCCGCCACCCTTTTTCTCTGTCTGTAGAAGCGTTTAACAACAAAGTGTCCCAACACTATTCTCTTTCCCTCTCCGCAATTAAATAATTAGTGTCAATAATTATAAAGCACACAGAAACCGGGTCGAACTGTTTCGTTTCGAATATGTAATATAATGCATGTTTGTCTGATCGCTACTCGCTAGACCGACTTTTACTTTCAGTCACGACTCACGACGAACGGCCGATGACTTTGGTTAGTGCTGGCGCAGACGCTACTACTACTGCTGTGTTTTTGTGTAATATTATGTTATGTTACGTGACAGTCGATTTTGTTTTAATTTAATAAAAAGATATCGTGATTTTCTGGTTTTCCTTTTGTTTAATGTAGATTAAGTAAATGTTTCTTATATATAATTTTTTAAGCTCGATGGTTATTGATTCGATAGCTCGTTGAAATGATTTTCATTTTCTTGTTCTGACAGATAAGGCGCGGCGGGGAGTTCCGCCACTGCATAACACGCCAAGTCTCGAAAATTAAGCAGAAAGGGACGAAGGCTGGGGGTCTTGACTTTAATTTTGAACTGATCTTTTCGTGTAAAGGATTTGTTTTTATTTTTTCCGGGTTAATTTGTTGATAGTAAAAGCTGTATCCCGCACACGGCAGATTAGGCAAAATGGACCTGGGAACCAAATATTTCATTTATTCGAGTGGGAATCTAGCACACAACCTGTCGCGTTTAAAACTATTCTAAATACATTTATTTAAACTGTTTTTATAGAATACACTTTTTGTATTTACTTCTGTAAGTATTAGATATTCTCACGCAACTTACCTTTCTAGTATGTATTTATTATTAATAAAAAAAAAAACTAGAGTGACCATTTTGTAATTATAAACAAATTATTAAATCGTTTTGACATTAAATAATTATAAATTCATGTAAGATAAAAGTAATAAAATTTAAATGTTATTTAAAAGTGATGCGAAATCATTTATAAAGAACCTGTTATAAAATTATAGCTATAAAAATTTATTATTAAACAATTTACAGTCGAAAGTCAGGATGTAGTGAGTATAATAATCATTTAGTTGACATTTTTTAATCTTTATTGAACGGCATAGGTACTAACATTTATTTTTAACATTTTCTTAAAGGGTTACTCCACACTCCCTTGATCAATTAGAAATAACTTAGAGTAATATAAATGACACCTGACACATTCTATTTGCCCGAGACGACTTTGACCACATATAAGTGGATGATTTTGATGTACAAAAATATGAATATATATATTCGAACCAGTAGCTATCTATTTCACTTTTATAAAGTTAACAATAAAATATTTAATTTCAACTTAATATTTTTCAGCTTAGTATTATGTCGTATGAACACGAAACTATTGTCCTTAGTTGGACAAGTTGCTGTTGTTGCAAATGTAGGTACCTAGGACCTACTATTTTTTATACACACAAAAATATTTATACGATGCTAATAAAAAGTACCTAAGATATTAGTGCGTTCATCTAAACAAACTCTTCACTTTTTACCTAATATTATATATTTACGGGTAGACTTAAAAAAAATATATTCTGTTCATTACCTCATCTTACTTCAATTAATCATTTTAAAAAACGGAGCTTACTAAGTTGCAACTCAATTTTTATAATAGAACTCAACCTCAGCGAGTGAAAGAAACTTACATCTATATGTTAGTCAATTTACAATATAATTGGTAATTGATAACTAACTGGTTTAAATGTGGTTGCGAGATGTGACCCATACATTCTAAGTAGCAAGTTAAATTAAATACGACCTTGGAAAAATTACTTTCATCTGATGCAAAGAATATAACTGTTATAATTAGTCTTTTTCGTGAAATTATAGAAATATTTACATTTTTTACGATTGTCGCAACTAGTATGTCTCTATTAAATGAAACTAATTTAACCGGATTAATCGCGTATATTTAAGATTTTACATTTTGGAAACCCGACGTTTCGAACACTTTACAGTAGTCCGTGGTCACGGGTAGACTGAGGTGGCATTCGTCTGTCAGTTGATATCAACTGACAGACGAATGCCACCTCAGTCTACCCGTGACCACGGACTACTGTAAAGTGTTCGAAACGTCGGGTTTCCAAAATGTAAAATCTTAAATATACGCGATTAATCCGGTTAAATTAGTTTCATTTAATATGTGTAATAATCGCGAAAATCAAAGAACTTATTAGTATGTCTCTCTCAGACTATGACGAAAAGTTCAAACTATGACGAAAACTTTTTTAAATAAAAATTTAAACTTGTATTTCATGGCACATTTGCGTAACGTCTGAACGTAAATGCGATGGCTGGGATTTGATTCCAACTCTGGAAAGAACTAATCATATTCATTTCCTCTCTCTGGTACAGAGACAAAGCGTTACGTTGAGTTCCGCCAATCGACACGAAATGTCTCGTATATTCAACGAAAACTATGGAACGGAGTGTCTTAACGCTTCCTCTGTTTACTGGATGCAGAAATACATCCTTGCAATAAATTTATAAAAATCTAACAATTATTGGTTATATTTCATGACAAAGATAAATTGTAATTTTTTCATCTTTGTTATATAAGGTGATTAAACAAATTAATGGCTGTATAATTAATTTTCCTAGAGCTAGCCCGCTGTTAATAAATAATCTGCATGCAACGCTGGTCGTTGTAAAAACCATATAGTAATAGTAGTGTTAATTTAATATTACAAAAATATTCGTAATAGGGTATAAGATTAAATTCTATATTTCTGTCTCTGTATAAAAAGTCAATTATGTATATGAAAGATATAAAAAAAATAAAAATTAAGTCGGTTAACATTTCGATTATGGAAGCTAAAAACCACTCAGCAGAATTCTTTTCTGTCTGTCTGTCTGGTTGTTCTCTAATATCCCAAAAACTACCGGGCAGAAATGGATGAATTTTAGTATGGTAATATAGCCTAGTGTTTGGAGGTACCTTTTTCTTTTGAGTTTTATCTCGGTTTTCATTCTACTTTCTTTAAATAAATTAAAAACCGAAAAATACAAATTACTTAAAAATTTTAATTTTGGCATGTTCCAAAGTCTTGCTTCCAAATGCAACTTATAGTTGTGCCCCTGCACCACGACTTCCCTCATAGTTATGAATTCTTTATATGTTTAAGGAATTTTCATGGTTATTTACATATTAGGAAATTAAAGCAGTAATTTAATTTTAAATTACTAAAATCAAGTCTCTCTCTCAACTATTGAAATATACTATGATATAATATTTAATTCGGCGCATCTCAAATTACTTATGTTCTTATCGCGTTTCTGAAATTTTAAAATAACTAATTTAAATTTTATGTTTTCTTAAATATCTTAATATTTTAATTTTTCAAATTTTTTTTTTATACAGATTATATAAGAACACAATTTATGTATTGTAACATTGACGTTTATGTTTAGTCTGTGGTCAATATATGTACGAACTAGCTTATAAAGTAAAAACTTGTTTACAAATTTTAAATGACCTCCAATTTAAATTTTCGAGACGATAATTTATTCATGACATAGAAAATATATATATGAAATATATATTAAAAAGAAATACCAAATTTTTTTATTTTTTTGCCGATTAAATCTTAACCAACAAATGCAATCTAAAACAAATTCTTTCATCATGCATTATCAGTGTTTATCAAACTCACTAATTAACATTGTAGATAACAAGTATTGTTATTTAAATTATTCTTTACAACAACACTACTCTGCATTGATATCGGATATTACATAGCACAATGACTACTTTTATAACCAAAAAAGTTTTAAATCTCACAAAAATAGTTAATAATGTTAATAAATCATCAAAAAGATTGTCTTCACATTTTATTTATCATCCTGATAATGATAAACCAGTGGAAGGTATGTATTAATATTTAAAAAAAGAAATATAGCCAAAATTGTAATAATGGACTCCATTACATAAATTAAAAATAAAGAAACAAGTAATAACTGTTTATTATATTTTAGTTTTATAACTGATTGTGTTTTTTAGTATTAAATATAGTACTTTATTTTGTATATTTAAGGTGAAAGTACGAAAATGAACATGATGCAAGCTATTAATAATGCCATGGATATAACATTAAAGAATGACCCTACAGCTGTTCTTTTTGGTGAAGATGTAGGTTTTGGGGGAGTATTTAGATGTGCTCTAGGTTTACAGGTACTTTTGGTTTAGTATTTTTTTATAAGCTCAATTTATTTTTGAGGAAGTTACTTTCTTATAAAATTAACATTCTTCACACAGTACCCTACATACAACAGGCACATCTAGTATCAAGTTCTTGTTTTCTTTTCATTCTAAACATTGTGTGATGGTTGTCAAAACTCATAACTGGCCTTTATTTTGTCAAACCCATAATCATTGCCTTTATAGTCAGACCATTACTGCAGTCTGCATATAGTGGCAAAAAGAACTAAGCTAAAAAAATATATAGTAATCATTCCCTACACTATATTTCAGGAGAAATATGGTAAAGACAGGGTATTCAACACTCCATTATGTGAACAAGGCATTGCGGGGTTTGGAATCGGTATGGCCACTGCGGGTGCTACTGCCATTGCCGAAATACAGTTTGCTGATTATATTTTCCCAGCTTTTGATCAGGTAAATGTAATACTAAAATTCTATATAAAAATTAAAAAAGGTCATCATAGCACAGCAAACACAATTATTTTGTAACTTCGAAATAGGGTTTGAATTATTTTAATTTTAACTATTATTTTAGGTTAACTATTATTGCTATGTATATGATTTAAGCATTTGTTTAACTTTTTGTATAAGTCATAAATGGAATGTATAATTCAATACTACATTATTTGGGACACTTTATGTCCTCCTGAAAAAGCTAATTAAATTAATATACATAAGAATATCTGTATAATGTATATGAGACAAACATGTTACATGAAATATCAAGTTTATATGTGAATATTATTTATAACTGCTTGCATACTCATAGAAGTAACAAAATATATATAAAAATATATGTATAATATGTAATCGTTTTTCAATTAATTTAAGTTTCTTACATTTAATTACAGTTTGATACTTAATAAGTTAAAAATGTTGTTATTTGTATTTTCTTGTGTGCAATAAAGTATGAGTATATTATACCCTATTCATTTATGACTATCTACAATTTGTTTATGGCTCTTAATGACTTCAACAATGAAACTTACCGAAGGAATATTTCTTAGTTAGGAAATAAACCAAAAAAAGTGTAGTGTATCAGGGTGTCAGTGCTCATGCCACTTGCAGTTTCTTGAAGACTTAACTTTTATTGTGACTTTTAAATGAGTTTTATGACATTATTAATAATACTCAACAATGATTTTGTTAGTGAAAACAGCTAAACCACACCTTTTTTTTTTCGTGAGGAAATCCCTTTACGTATACCAGCCCGAGTGGGGACTCGAGCGGGTTATGTGGGGCTCGCGGACTGGTAGATAGCCAAACCACACCCAGCCCAAGTGTGGTACAAATCAAGTGTTTAGTACTTTTCGAGCACATTCATAAACACTACTTTATTTATGACTTATTGACTTTTTGTTACTTTAATAATGACTGTTTAATCTCAATAACAGAAACTGAAGAGCTTATAAAGCTAAAAACTAAAGTGCAGTATGGGGTGGTAAATTCTCCTGAGCGCATTAGTAGATGCATTAAAAATCTATAACTGTACTATTTGTTTGTTAATACTACACTACCTACCTTTTGGTTTTTTGTGATTTTAATGATGAAACTTGATGATTTTTTATCAGTTCATTTTTATTTTTGATTATTACTGATTTTTTATTGACTATTGTTAATGGCTAACAAGGAAACTCAATAACTAAATACTTTTTAGTTAGTAAATGAAGCAGCCAAGGTGCGGTACAGGTCTGGTGGTCAGTTCTCTTGTGGTGCTCTGACAGTGCGGACGCCGTGCGGTGCGGTAGGTCATGGTGGGTTGTATCACTCTCAAAGTCCGGAGGCTTTCTTTGCTCATGCGCCGGGAATTAAGGTGCTTTTTTTAATTTCATTAAATTAGTTCACTCTTAGTTAGTAAATTGTAAATTGAGGCCAGTCGTAGTGCAGGGGCACAGTGTGTCTGTAAAATCCACTGATTGTGGGTTCGATCCCCTCTCGATGATGAAATATTTATTTATATTTTCATTTCTTCGCTCTGGCGTCGAGGCAAAGCGCGGCGTTGAGTTCCGCCACTCAACATGCAATGCCTTCAAAACTCGGCGGAAAGTGGGGAGCGGAGTGTCTTAACACCAGATTCCTTCTGCCTACTTTGCTTTGTGCGGGATACAGCGTGAAGCTATTTTAATATGATTATTTTTTTTTAGTTAGTCAATAAATAATTGCTACCTTACACAATCTCACTACATAAAGATATTAAAAGAAAATAAATAACCGACTTCAAAACCAAACCTACATATGTATGTACTTAAACAAAAACTAAAAAGCAAGAAAATTATATTTTAAGTAATTCAAAGGAAAGAAATTTTGATTGAAAAAAATTTATATTTTTAAATATCCGTCGTGTTGTTAATGATATAATTAATATATTAATATTGTCGTTACATGGACTGACTGTAAACGCGACGGTTGCGTAAATTTTCACTTGGATTTATTGTTTTTATTTCCTCGCTGTTAAGTTCCGCATCTCAACATGATTTCTCGAAAATGGAGGAGATTGTGGCCAACAGAGAATCTTAACACCAACTTCCCTTTGCCTACCCTGCTATATGCGGGATACAGTGTGAAGCTATAAAAAAGTGATTTTTGATAAAAAAAAAAGAAACATTAATTATGGGATTACCTGCTTTGTTCTTCACTTTCACACGCAAAAAATTTATAAATATATGTATTTTTCACAGATAGTAGTACCAAGAGGTCCGATTACAGCCAAAGGTTTACTCCTGTCGTGCATAGAAGACAAAGATCCTTGTTTATTCTTAGAACCTAAAATATTATATCGCTCTGCTGCGGAAGAAGTGCCAGTCGACAGTTATACTATACCTATTGGTAAAGCGCAGGTTTTGAGAGAAGGTGAGTGTAGTGACCGGATAATTTGTGATACATTTTCACTTGACCAATATGTTAACATTTTGTTTTCAAATCAGGCAGGTGGAATTTAGTGTTAAGACAATCCTCACGTTTTGAAGACATGGAGTGTTGAGTGGCGGAACACAACGTTGCGCTTTGTCTTGTTACCAGAGCAAGAAGATGAAAATAATTCGTTCTCCTAAATGGGAACCAACAACTGTCACATTATTACAGTCCGATGCTGTACCACTCATATTAAATTATATTTTTTTAAGGAAAAAGCAAGTTATTAAATACAGTAAAAAACTTGTTTTTTTTTTAAATACCCAGTATAAGTTGGAGAAACTGGTTTAAAGATTTGAACCCACTATCTTCCGTTCAGGTGACGCGGCAACTTTAGTAGCATGGGGGACTCAAATCCACGTGCTATTAGAAGTTGCAGAAATGGCCAAAGAAAAATTAGGAGTGCAATGTGAAGTGATTGACCTGATGTCCATCGCGCCGTGGGACGCCGATACTGTTTGTAATGTTGGTATATGTTTTTATTTTATTTTTTTGTTGTATACCGTTTATTTGTTGTATAGTAACTTGGTGTTAAGACCCCATGGTCTGCAAAATTGTGTGTGCATTTTGTGTTGAATGGCGGAGCTCAGCGTCGCGTTTTGCCTTTGTGACCAAAGCGAGAAGCATGAAAATATTAAATATTTTTTTGCCCCGATTGGAACTCTCAACCGCCATCATGATCCCGCAGTTTACTTATACTCTGATATTGATATACTGATAAAAAAAATAAAAGCACTAACCCATTGACATCTACTTACTAACTAGTACATACTGACCTACAAATAAAGTAGAATGTCACTCAAGAGTCGATCCGAAAAATAAGATATAAAATATATTTTTGTGCCTTAAAGCAGCAGCTTCTTTAAAATAATGTATTTTTAAATTTTATGAAGTCATTTTATACTATTATTGGATTATTATTGTGTTCAGATCAGTGGAATACATATTTTAATATTTATATTTTCAGTCAGTAAAGAAAACAGGTAGACTACTGATATCTCACGAGGCACCACTGACATCAGGATTTGGAGCTGAAATAGCAGCTACTGTACAGGTTATCATTAAACATAAAATTAGGTTAATTTTAAATAATAATAAAAACTTTATTAAGATTTCACAGTAGCTTTTAGGTACAGTTTTATAAAGAATACAAATATATAGAAAATATATAGAAAACAAATTACAAGATGATCTCTGTATCCAAACTAGCAGCTTGTGTTCTAATACAGCACCAATTTATCCAATAAAATTAAAGATCATTTTCGAAAAAAGATGCAAATTAAAAAAAATAAAAACATTAATAAATTCGTTCTTAATTATTCCTTATTTTTTTTATTTTCAGTAATTTTTTGTTATAATTATTTTTCTTATATTTCAATTATTGAATTGTAAGGCAAAGGGCGGCGTTATGTTGCGTACTAAATTAACATTTTCTGATTCTTTATTACTTTACCTGTCTTGATTATACCTTATTAGATTTTTTCATATAGATAGTAAATTACCTACTGCAAAATTTATATTAATGATGTTTTGCTTGTAATTTTAATTTCACTTAGAGTAAAATACTTCATTGGAACAAAGAATAATAAGAAACAATAAGATAAATATTTTTAAACATTTTTAAAGTGTTATTCCACACTTAGGCAAGAAAAATACTTAATTAGCAAACGTATAAAAAATTGAACGAAGCGGGACTCGAACCCGCGCCTCCTGGAAACCGTTTTTGATTATTTTAAGAACTATAAGTAACATTTTCTCTTATATAATACACTATTTCAATACTTATTTAAGTTTTTTTTATGTGATAATAGGATGAGTGTTTCCTGCACCTCGAGGCGCCGGTGTCGCGCGTGACGGGCTGGGACTCCCCCTTCCCGCACGTGTTCGAGCCCTTCTACTTGCCCGACAAGTGGCGCTGTCTTGAAGCACTCGCCCAGCTCATCAAATATTGACCTAATTTTGATCGAATTTATAAATAAATAAATATATATTCTTAAATTGTGTATTTATTGTTCTTTTTTCTTACATGTAGTCTTATATATTTATATCAGTATATGTACTAAAGACATGTCTGACGTTATTAGAGGCCGGTCGTGGCGCAGCGGCACAAAGTGTGACTGTAAACCGACTGGTTGTGGGTTCGATCCCCACTCGAGATGAAATATTTTCTTAAATTTATATTTCCATTTCTTCGCTCTGGTATCGCGGCAAAGCGCGGCGTTGAGTTCTGCCACTTAACACGCAATGCCTCCGAAATTCGGCAGAAAGTGGGGAACGGAGTGTCTTTCACTACGTTCCCTCTGCCTACCCTGCAGTGTGCGGTATACAGCATGAAGCTGATTTATTTATTTATGATTTATTTATTACATGTCTGACGTGCCACCATCTGATTAAACGAGAAGCTTGAGTTCGATTGACACTTACACTCAAGAAATGATTATATATTCGAAGCATTGTTGGGCATTGCTCACCCGGCCTCTCCTGTTACTATTCCCTTGGTTAACTTTTTGTCATCAAACAAAAGAAAAAATAATACAACAATAATTTTCCTAAATTATTTATTAAAAGTGAAAATCAATCCATAAAAAATAACACTAGAAGATAAATGTAGTTAGTAAAGTACTTAAATTAAAATATTAATGTCAAAAATCAAAGAAATCAAATCATCAACACACTAATAAACAGTGCCGTTGCGACAGAAGTGGGAGCTCGGAGACCTACATACATACTTATGACCTAAACATTTTATTTATTTTAAATATTTTGTTCTAAAACCAGTAAATTCAAGTAACAAATGCAAATTATGTATCTAGCAACTTATGAAATATGATAAAAATTACATTTTTCTTGTGATGTCCAATATTTACAATGTCAAAACTATTTTTTTAATAATTAATTACAAGACCAGAGTGCAATTTGGTTGAGGTGGATGATGAATTCATTTTTTTTATTTGATACTAATTTATGTATCTTTTTTATTTGAAATTACTCCATTCAGTGAACAAAATTTGAAAATTCTCACAATGAATTCTAGATCATAAACCTCAGCTTGCTATAACAGTTGACTTCAAACACTATTATGCAAACCATTTATTAATCAAAGGACTGCTTCTAACTTGAGGCCATTATGAAAAATTTGTAACAATTATAAAGTAGTCTAACTCTTTAAGCCGTTCTAATTAGAACCAATCCTTTGGGGAACACAAATTATAAGTCAAAAATTTTGTACGCAATAAATATAGCTTTGTTAGTTTATTCATCCCAGGATCGTTTCGAGCGAGACGACTTAAGATATGCTCCTGAAGAAGGTGAATTGGGGAATCTTTGCATATATCTTTCAAGGCGTAAGTATTTTACTGTGATAAGACGGCCTTCGTACCACCAGCCGTGTAGGCTCTTGTATACGACTCCTGCGTCGGCCGGCGTCGCGCATTTTACATACACACAACACGACGTCCTCTCTATATCTATATGCAGAATGTTGCAGCGATCGCATTTTTCCAGAATAACGTCTTGGATAACTGTCCTTAAGTTGGGGTTTGTATCATTCTTTTCAAACATATGACGGATTTTTAAACATGGCGTCGGTGATACTGTTAGATTGTTTACTGAACCCTCCTGAGTTTCGAAAGCTTGGCCCTGCCATGATGTGCTTCTTTTGGGGCTGCTATGCGATGCCACCCACCTCCATACTCTACAGTCTTCACCATCAACTGATTGAACTTCCATTCTTACTCTGCTTTCGTTTTTCTGAATGAATTTTACGGCAGAATCCCAAGTGGAACTCATTTTTTCCCTATTCTGGGGAGATATCAATGCATCCCTCACATGGTCGATGGATATGTATGGCAAACCGCTGTCTTCAGTCTCTTGAGAAATCACATCTATTATCTGCTCTACCATTGAGTAAATCTCATCGCTTTTTCTCTTTTGGTAGCTTACATAGTACTTGTAAAATCTTTGCAACCCTAATATTAGTATTGATAAAATTCCTACAACAATAAAAGTCGAACCAGCGGAATATAAAGTGTTTACAAACAGACAAGATATAGGTGTAGAGGGATCAGATAATGCTAAAGCAACTGTGCCTTTATTCCTTTGTTGAACAACCACATCAGTCGTAGAAAGTGGGACATACTCAGCATCTTTCGTATACAAATTCTTAAGTTGAACCACATTCAAACCCCATCTTGGATTGTGAACGAGTAACACTTGTAAGTTATTTAAATCTGTTCTACATTGACTGAGATCTGCCGTATCAGCTCGGGCACTTGCTAACTCAATTATTTCTCTTTCAGTAAGATAGGGTAAAGCACCAGGCTTTCCACACTTGTATGCTGCTGACCGGGCAGTTAGTTCAGGATGTATAACTTTAAGTAAATCTTTAGCGTAACTGACATGCTCTTTTGGGACACAATTTATCCCTGGTCTGTTCCCAGGTATGTTTAATTGACATATTGGTATTAAGCTATTCTGATCATCAACAACGGACGTGATGTCGTTTTTTTTAACTATATACATAAAAAATAGGCAAAAAAAAAAAAGTGCAACTAGAGCAACTAGAGCAAGCGAAACAAGATTGTTTTTAAGAAATTTCTTATCATTGGCGGCTTTATAGTCAATTATGTCAGATCTAGCTACTCCTGTCACATACGACCTTCTTGAGAGCAATGTGCTACCGTTGGTTGTATCTCTGTCTAAGTAACTTGGTTTCTGAACTTCTGGTTTAAGTGCCGATAGCCGTCTTGTGAAATTGCTCAAGTACGGAGATTCTACTTCGTCAATAGTAGATGTTGAGGGCTGGTATGTACTAGTTGTGTAGCTTGGTGTGTAACTACTAAGAGATGGCCTGTCAGCCAAAGATGAAGTTAGGCCGAGTCTAGATCTTATAGAATTCAATTGATCTGAAGACGATAGAGATGAATAGTTTGACTGAGATAAAGATGGGCGGGAAAAAATTGAAGTTTTGGGTGGACTTGTTGACGCGTCATTAGTAGGTAGAGTGCTCGAAATGTAATCACTAGACCTAGAGCTACTTCTAAATGGACTGGACGTTTTCTTATCATTGTCAACATCACTATCAGAACCAGTTTCATAGTCATCTTGGTCATTAGTTGCATAGGTGTGTGTTATTCTTCTTGTTGTAACAGTTTCAACTTCTTCATGAGTGCGGACTGGTGATTTTTCATCCTCGGACTCAGAGCCTTTATCAGCATCACGTTTGATAGGTGAATCTTTTTTTATTGGGGTTCGTCTAGCTTTGTTGGTTACAGGAGGTAGCATAGCCCCGCCAGTTGTAACTCGCCGACCTCGCCTTTCTTTCGCATTATTAGATTCTAAATCAGATTCTTCACCACTGGAATACCTGGCTAAAGAACGTCTACTCTCGACTTTGGCGTCCACACTGTTCCTGGGTTTGGTTTTGTTGTCCAATACCATTTTTAACTTTTTCACTAACAACTTTCTTGTAGACGCTGTAATTGGCATAACAGGGAACCCATGCTCGGCCAGTTTAGTGCGGAGCTCCGCGTCTGACATTGAATCTACTTGATCGGCCATTGTGAAATCTGCAACAGAATTGTACATTTTTAATACATATTCACCTAATATTTCATTAGAAACAACATTTATATTGTAAATAATAAAAGAAATCACCTTATAAATATAGCGTACACAGTAAAATGACGTCAATTTCTAAAATACAAAATTCACCGGCGCGTCATCTCGCACGCGCTGCGAACGTTACATTTAGAACTTTGTATTGCCATTATTTTAAAATAAATATTATATTTAAAAATATAGTATTTAAGTAAATACTATTATTTAATTTAATGCTAACATTCAAGAAATATGCATTTTTTTATTATTATGGCATGTTCCTAAACTGCGGAATTTGAATAATTAAACTGTGAAATAAGTAAACGCGAAATATCAGTTTTAATAGATCAAATTTATTAGGTGACAATATATATTTTATATTTATCAGTTTTAATTAATCAAAATTCGGTGATAATTTTATTTTAATGATAATTATTATAATCCTAATTAGTTCTGAGAATTTTTCATCAACCAATTTTTCAAAAATGGAAAGTCAATTTTTAAAATATTTGATTCTTCTGAGAAAAATAACTAATTCACCATTCTGGTTAACAAAAGGCGGCGTTGAGTTCCATTCATCAATAGGCATAATCTTGAAAATAGTGAGGAATATGTGGGAGGATAAGTGTAAAGCTGTTTGTTGATTTTTTGGGGGTAAAATTATTTTAATAAAAAGAATCTGTTTTATTACATAATTTTCTAAATGATTATTGGACTCTTTACTGCATATAAATATATAGTATTATTTACATAAAGAAAAATGTTTGTAAAATCCATTTGTAAGGAAATAATTAATTACTCCGCGCGTAGTTTTTTATTTATTCATTCTAATCAACGGGGTTTTTTTAAATTATAGTTCTACTAGTGAAAATATTATTATTTTTAACATTCTTTATTTTTAATTCCATACCAATGATGCACAAATATTTAAAAAAAACATTTTTTTTTTTTGAACGATCTCTAAGAAGTGGTGTAAATTCCCGAGATGTTAAAAAAAACATTTGAAACATAAAAAACATTCGACAGTAGACCGATCCAGCATTCAAAATCGATTATTACATGCAAAATGGAACGAATAACGATTAATCAAATACATTTTAGTTCTGCCGCCAATTTCAAAATTATGATGAATTTTTCAATTGGTTTAAGTTTATAGAATTCAATATTAAAGAAAGTGAATAAGAAAAATTATGTCTAATGTTAAAGTTTGTGACTTATGTTTATTGTATTTGAGTGTACAGTGTACACAATTTATTAAAAAATTCTGTTATTTTACACTTCTGTCGCGTTAAACTTAGTGGTATAACGGTAAGTACTAATGAAGTTTTATTAGTCACAGGTATTTAAATATGGATTTTTCTTCCAACTTAATGTTGTACCCACACATAGCTGCGTAAGCAGAGGGAAGCCTATTGTTATCTTGACACTCCCAATTTCCTTTCTTTCGCCGCTCCGAATTGTGGAGGCATTGCGCGGTGAGGCAAGTGGAACTCAATTCCCCGCTTTGCCTTAACACCAAAACGAAGAAATGAAACGACTAAATCTTTAATTTCCTCGAGTGGCAAATCGAATCCACAACCTATCGCGTTTACACACGCTTGTGCCCATTAGCCACGACTAGCCTAGCCTTTACCAAATATTGATATTTATTAGAAATATTCATAATTAAAACAAATATTTTTTATTAATGGAGAATTTGACGCATATTGAGAAGTTAATAAACTAAATATCAAATTGTGTAAATTTAGATTTTTAGTTTTCTATTTGTATATTCAATTACTTTCTACAATCATGATTTTGTGTAAGTGTACAAAGGAAAATGCTGTGATAAGAAAAGAAATAAAAAAATCAAAATCGAAATTAAAAGATCTTTATTCACAAGTAAATTTCAGTTTAAAGAACATGTATTACAAATATGTTTCAAAACAATTAGTATATATTTCACAGCACATTCAGATTGAAGAGTCAAAAATATTATATTCCATTATAAAAAGTCTTAAACAATAACAATTAACAATAACACTAAGAAGAATATGTACAGTTATTTATTTATTTATTTACATCATTTAATTTTAAACTATATGAAATTAAAAAAAACAATACACAATGGGAGGTTTCTAATCATCAATTTCAAGGAAAAAGAATGAGTAGTGTTCATATATATATATATATATATATATATATATATATATATATATATATATATATATATATATATATATATATATATATATATATATATATATATATATATATTCCAGTGGAGATGCATTGCGAGGGCATCACCACTTGAGAGGGTATTATTTTATTCTCCTTCTAACTCTGGTAAGAAGACAGAGTGTGGCATTATGTTTTAGCAACCACTGACTTGAAAATGGTTTCCAATGGAGGTTGCATGCAGTATATGGAATCACAAGGTTCCCTCTGCCTACCTTACTATAGTTATGTGGGATACAGAATGAACTTAAAAAAAGTAATAATACACACATATTATATATCAATAACACAACTATTAAAACACACTTATCAAATAATTATGCCATTTAAATTAGGAATTGCTTATATTGTGTTTATATATAGTTTATATGTTATACTTAAGTACTGTTTTTAAAAACTTTTTTTAATGATTTTTGGTTCTTAATGTTACATTTAAACAGTAGACATATGTTGTAACCACCAATTGTATTTGCTTATTATAGTTCTAATTCACATTACAAAGTAGGCTAGTCCTACTAATATTATATATGTCAAAGTCTGTGAAGATAGATGTTTGTTCCATTTTCGCACGAAAACTATTGACAGGATTTATGATTAGGAAATTTTATAATAATATATCTTATACATAAGAATAAAAATAGACTTCAATTTATGGTAGGATTTTGTATAAGTTAATAATATAAAATTAACTTGAGGCGGGTGAAGCCGTGTTTAGGTCACAAGTTTAAAATATTCGTTTATAACCCGTTAAAAAAAAGGCATTATATGTATTTAATTAGTTAAAATAATTTTCTTGAATTTTTGCTAGTTTTCAAGTATAATGGGCTAACAAAGCAAAAGTGCTCAAATTGCAACAAATACAAGTATTTGTGTGTCCAGAATTTTTTTTAAAATCCAAAGCCCTCAGAATTCGGCGAAAAGTGGGGAATGGAGTGCCTTAACACTCGGTTCCTTCTGTCTACCCTGTCTGTGTGTAAAACGGATTTTAAGATCATATTCAATATTAAGTTAAAAAAAAATCAAATCAGGCAAATTTCAACTAAGTTATAGTCCAAGTTTGATCTAAATTTTTTAACTAGTTTTTCTATATTAGATATCAATATATTTTTAAAGTGTATCATATGGGTAGCTACATAGTTGATGATTATATGAAGATGCTTTTGCTTCTTAAAATACTTTATTTTTTAGTCTCAAGTATTTTTTGTTCCAAAATAAAAGTATTTTAATTTAAAGGTAAAGTATATTTAACACATTTAATTAATAAATAAGAATGTCTATTGGAGTTTTAAAAACTCAGTATGTATATTGTATTTAATAATTTTATTTAGTTCCTATTATAGAAATATAGAAGACTAGCTCCTTTTACCTGCATTTTCACCAGCATGATCAAATGAAAGTAACTAAAAGTTTATACAACTAATGTTGTTTTAGTAGGTACAGGTTCAATTTATGTTTCATTCATTAGTTTATTTTATTAAAAATCCTTACTGAAAGTATAAGGTTCCCCTCTCTTTTACTAAGACTCAGCTCTATCTCAAGAACCATGATAGTTAGACAGTTATATTTTTTTGCAGATGATGTATTTCTATTGCTGCTATAACAACAAATACTAAAAAACAGAATAAAATAAATATTTAAGGGAGTTCTTACAATAAACATTTTCGTTTTTGTTTGACATGGTTAACAACAATAGATAGGCAATATTTGTTTTAAAAATAAATATTAAAATAAAAATAAAACAAATATTTTAAAGGGGCTCCCATACAACAGACATGGTATTTTTCGGCAGTTTTTATAGATAATGATACCGAACTGCGCCGAGTACAACTTGCACTTGGTATTTAGTATATTTATATTTTGTTATTATAACTAATAGGTAACTTAATATAAATATTAGATATAAGTACTCTAACATTCAAATATCAATATATTTAGGTATTAGGTACATATAAAAAGGATAGACAAGTTGATTCACACCGGCTGCCAGCCCCCGAAGTGCGTCTCCAGCTCGCGCGCCACCGCCAGACACAGGCGGTCCTGGTGCGGCGCCGCCACCACCTGCACGGCCAGCGGCAGGCCGCCGCGCGCGCGCCCGGCCGGCACGGCGGCGGCGGGCAGGCCCAGCACGTTGTAGAGCATGGCGTAGGCCACGCCCGAGGCGCGCGCGAACACGGCGCCGTGCGCGTGCGCGGGGCTGGCGTGCGCGGGCGCCAGCAGCACGCCGCGCGCGCCCAGCGCGGCCGCCAGGCGCGCGCGCAGGGCGGCGGCGGCGGCGCGGTAGTGCGCGCGCGCGTCCGCGCCCAGGCACAGCGGGCGGCGCGCCAGCAGCGCGAAGCCCAGCGCCTGCAGCGAGCGCGAGCCGCCGCCGCACGCCAGCTTGGCCGCCTCCAGCACCAGGCTGCGCTCGTGCTGCCAGGACAGCATAGAGCTTGTTTTAATATATTTTAACAACTAATAACTACACAGACCACAAAAATTATTTAAGTATATATAAGTAGGTACATATTTTTTTGTTAATTCCGAGTTATAATGAAGACAATAGATTGGGTTAGGTAGCTATAAGAACACATAAAATATATATTTCACGCGTTTACCAATATAGAGATGACAATTAGAATTAGTATAGTATCGTTCACATATGTATTTGTAAAATGAAATTACCTTAGGGTTAGCTGGATCTTGCAACATATTTGGAATATCTTTCATTGAGAAAAACACCGAAACTGACATCTCCACTGAGTCTTCTAATTCTTCAAATTTGTCCTAAAATTTTAAAATTTAATATTTTTAATTTTTTAATACCTTAAGATTCTCAATTTTACAGGTTACCTTGTTCGCATGATGAAATTTTTTATCAGTAAAATGTATATTTCCTTTAGATTATTTGTTTTTGTTTAATTACTATGTTTTTTCTGAAAAAAATGCTAGCTTTAAGTTATTATGCAAACGACTAAACACATTATCTGACAGCCACACACCATATACAATTTTTATTATAAAAGCCTCCCGAGTTTACGTTGTACTTAAATTTCAGAAACTAAATTTAGCTTTAAACTGTATCCCTTGCGGTGTAGTCAGATAGTACAGAGCGCCAAACGCTACGGTCACTAAATACCTCTCTCTCTCACAACCTCTTTCGTTTCGTTCACTGTGATTAACCTTTTCCTACATGCTCTCTCCCCAAAAGCATGCTTGAGTGCTTATCTTTAACTGACCTTCCTAGAGTATCTTTGATCCTGTGTTTTCGAAGGTCAACCGAGGTCTCTCACTACCTCTCATACCGCTCACTTTACCTACATAAATATTTCTTACAATTCTTTCATCACTTATTCGTTAGAGGTGGGCAAAAATGACTAAGTTACAAGTGTTTTTAATTATTAACACACATGGTTAGTTTATCCGTACTTTTTTGTTCTTTACTTTTTGTGATATATTGTCTCGTCTTATCAATTGAGAGAGTCATTAGCTCGACTGATACGAAGTTCGGGCCGAAATTTAGAATCAACTACTTACTGCTTGCAGTTCAGCTCCCTGTCGTTCGAGGTGCTTCGCTGCGGCGAGTACTGCCGCCTGTACTCCCGCATGAACTCGTAGTAACGCCGGTGATGAGGACGCCTCGGTTAGGTAGAAAACCTGTTAAGAATGTCTTATTTTACTCGATACTTAGTCTGGCCATTAATACTTTTAAAATTAAATATAAACAAAATATTACTTTTGAATTTGGAATCTGTCATTTTATACAATGGTTCATTGTGTTGTACTATTTTCGCGGCAGTATATAATAGTAAAATATTTTGTGATATTAAAATGGAGTGGAGTGATAAAGGTCAGTGAATGCGTTTGCATAAAGTAGGTAACGAGCCAAATACAACTTTTAAAATCGTCCATGCGCTTATTATTAGTCAAACGTTTGTGTATCGGATTATTGATAGTTACAGTGAAATCTCCACTGTTTGTGACAGAAAATAAGAGATCTTTCTTTTTCATAATTAAGGATTATAGTTTTAAGGAGACAAAGGTTCTGATATTTGAAAGAAATGAAGAAAGGACGGAATGCAAGATCAGTGTAAATGGCAAGTTATTAGAACAAGTGAAGAAGTGGCATATTTGGGAAGTATGTTCAATAGAGATGGAAGATACGAGATGGATGTGGAAAGGCGTATTGGTGCCGGTAACAGGGTTAATGGAGCCTTAGCTGCATTGATGAGACGGTGAAAACCTCAGCATAGCTGCGCGTTTGGCCGTACACAATGCAGTTTTGTTATACTGTTATACAGCAGCAAAACGTGGGCACTACAGAAAAAGAATGAAAAGAATGAAAAAGATGAATGCTGTGGAGATGCAATCTCTTCGTAGGATATGCGGAGTTAGTTAGTTAGCTTAGTTCATCGAATTCGCAATTAAGAAGTACACAGAGTGGAAGGTATTAGCGAGAGTGTCACGGTGAGAATGAAGAAGAACGTGCTCAGCTGGTTTGGGTACATCGTACGAATGAGTGACGAAAGAATGGCAAAAAAGATTTATGGTGGAAAAGTGAGTGGTAAGAGAGGTAGGGGAAGACCTCGGTTGACCTTCGAAAACACAGTATCAAAGATACTGGATGAAAGTCACGTAAAAAGCTTGAGGATCCCCGGAGGGCATGTATGAAGAGGTTGTTGACAGTTGACGAGGCGAATGAGGTATGTAGAGTCCGTTCTCTCTGCCTACCCCGCTAGGAACAAAGCGTGAGGCTAGTTTAGTTCAGTTTTTTTAGTAATTTTTCAAGCTTCGTATTTTTAGTGTTAAGTTAGGAGGGTATTTTTAGGGAGGTAGTAAATTAAATGATATTTACTAAATAAAATAATTTTTAATTATAATATAAATTTTATATTTATTAAATATATTATTAAAAAAGTGTAATAATTTGCTACAAAAAATATCTTATAGGTATATTATTTAACATATTTAAAACAAAAAAAAGTCGGGCAAGAACAGCGTGCAACAACGATGTGCAACAAAGACGCACAACAACGACGTGCAATGAGAAAATACGGTATTCGTGCATTCGTTGGTCGGGCCGGTTAAACTCAATTAATGTAAAATTCCGGATTTTGAAGAAAACTCATCGCTTACTTTTGCCGATGTATGTTATGTACCATTGTATAACTTAAAGAAGCCTGGATTTAATAGCAGACATGTTTTAATTCGAATAACTAACATTTTAACTTTGTTAAAACCAAAAATATCGAAAATCCCGGTTTTTTATAAAATTAAAACCGGGTTTTTAAGACCTGTATTTGGTCTGATATTTAATAATCTCGGGAACCCGGATTGCGACCCCTAGTTGATATACAAGTACATCATTCGACTGGTTTTCTTTTGACCAATAATATTTTGAGCTCCTGAGTGTGCACTCAGGAGCTTTACGTCACGGAAACGAATATGCTGACTCGTCAGTTAGTGACGTAGCAGATAAGCTCCAAAAGCGCCGCCTTTGGCCGCCCGGTTAGGCCACGTTACGCTCGGCCTAAGAACTATGTCGGGTGCCTTGCTATATAAATCTCCGGAGTGAGACTTCCCAGACGGCCAAGGAAACGCTGGTTGGATGTCGTGATACAGGATATGGGAGCCAATGGTCTAACCACCGAAGATGGTAAAGACCGTGCAAAGTGGAGTAAGTTGAGTAGATAGGCAGACCCTGGCTAAAACTGGGATTAATGTCTGGAAGAAAAAGAAGATTAACTCTGATGAATATAAGCTATGTTTAATAGGAGAAAAAAGTCTAGGCCAAAAAAGTTGAGGCGAAAGGTGTGCAAAGGTACATTAAGTACTGTTCAAAAATAACGCCAGACCACGCCACGATACGTAAATGTGCACACTCACCGTCATCAATCAATACACGCCTCGACACGTAAGTGTTTCCGCCTTAAAGGAAATTGAAAGTGGACAGACTACAAGTCACCTTGAGCTGCGACACGTCGACGGGCTCGTCGAGGCGCAGCTGCGGCGCGGCGGGGCCCGCCATGGCGCGCAGCAGCGGCGCCAGGTCGGCGGCGTGGCGCGCCATGGGGCCCACCGTCAGCAGGCGCGGGTAGTTCTCGTCCGCCAGCGTGGGGATGTGGCCCGAGATCGGGATTATACCTGCCGGAAATATCGCTCTCAAATCGGAGATCGATCTTGAGATGCCGTTTTGAAAATGGCATATCAAGATTGATCTCAAAATTGAGATTATTGTATAGACTAGCGGCCCACTCGCGGCTTCACATGCATACCACCTTTTATTATCCTGCATTTGCCAACAAATCGATACATTCATTCATGAACGCTACGTGGCTGTATGATAGGATGTCATAGGCGGGTAGGGCGCCCCCCGCGGGACTCTAGCCTAGGCTTGCGGCCGTAAAGAAAGCGATGAGTTATTTTAATTTTCTCAAAAAGTATACGTCCAAATTACATGCTATAAAACTGAACATTATCTTCATAAAATTTCCTTGATGAAAAAATAACTTTTACTCGTAAATTTTCAATATACATGTAGAAGAAAAATCCATAAATATAACGATTTTCAATTGTTTTTTATCACAAAATGCCTTATTGTCACTTATTTATAACTGATATCTGGTACTTTTTTTAAATCAATAAAATTGAAAATCTTTTTCATACAATATACTTACGTATTTGTTTGATATTTAATTATGCGTGCAGCGCACGCGCCTAAAGATATTTTAAAACAATTCGATGGCGTTTCTTATTATTGTTATTTGTTTTTTTATGGCTAAGTACGACTTACACTGTAATATTATATAGCCTATAGCACTTCTGAAGAGTGTAGCTTTCATATAAAACAAAAATAAAGTAAATCAGTCGAATAAATCGGGACAACTCTTCCGCTTTATTATATTAGTATAAATTACGATACTGTACAGTATTTCAGCAATCTTTTTCTATATGTACTACCTGCTTACTCTTTCCAGCTATCACAACAATGTGCCAAGAAAAATTGTTACATTTATTATTTATTGTCATAACCCTCACATACCCTTTAATATTATTCATGCTGGCGAAGAGATCAAATTATATATAATTTTCAGTTTAAGCAGTCATAAACCTAATTTAATGAAAGTCACTACAATACTTGATGTAATTGTAAAATAACATTGGAACCTATAGCCATCATATTACGCAACGATACATACCCGGTGTGGGTTTGTGTCCGTAGACGCCGCAGAAGGCAGCGGGGATGCGGATAGAGCCCGCGATGTCCGACGCCACGGAAAATGGCGACGCGCCGCACGCTAGTAGTGCTGCCTGGAGAGGAAAGTCATTACTTTGTTTAATTGTCTACTTTTGACATCTCACGGGAGGGAAAGTTAAGTTACCATAATGTCATAAGATGCATACCAATAAAAAATACCAACGCTAATCATTTTTGTACTTTACAACGTGAGTTCTATATACAGAAAATACAGAAATCGATATAAATAGAGTACTTAAGGATTCTAGCCATATTCGTACCCAAAAATAACATTAAGATTATTTATATACATGAATCACTTCCTAACCTTGATTCGAACGATGATTATTAATTTTTATTGTCCTCGCCGCAATGGACATAGCTACATATACAGTTACGGATAATGTAGTGTATTATTTTAATTATTTTAAACGCAGAAAATATAGAAGCGAAATGAGCACAGTTGCTTCCAGCCTGTATATAAATTTCTTAAATTGCTCTGCTCGAGCAGTGTAAGAAATCTAATCTAAAGGCTAGTGTTAATGTGCTTCATCAACAAATGGCGTTTTATTTTACAACGATATTTTAATGTTTATTTTGTTTCAAAAAAATCACTTATTCATTTTTGACAAAATCTCTTCCGTTTTAATTGTATTAGGCTTTTATAGAGTAATGAAAACTGTGCTTTCATTTTAAGTGCTGTATATGACATTAAGCCATAACTTCACGCTGCATCCCGCATATAGCAGTGTAGGCATAGGGAGAGAAAGAGAAAGGAGTCTTAAAACTAGGTTCCCTAACTTAGTGATAAAATTCTCCGTTCCCAAAAAGAAACTTCCGTTCCCCACTTCAATACTTACATTTAGTATGTAGACGGTTATTCTTATTATTATTTTAATCTGGTAAGTCTACAGACATATGGTCCGTACCCTTTTTTCCATACCATAATTTCCAAATATTAACTTAACTTAACTTAAGTACCAAATATTTACTTTAACCCTAAACGATGTCTAAACGATTTTTTTAGTTTGTAGACATTAAAATATATTAACAACATCGCATCTACATATATACATTAACTATTAATTTCTGTAAAAATATTATATACCTACGGTAGGTATTTACACATTAAAGATTATAAGATTGAAATTGCGTATAAAAATAGTGGTTAAGTCCGCTAAGTCATGAAAAATATTAACGCGATTTAATATAGCGTATAAAATGGATTATCCAACACCGAAAGGATTTCTAAATTCAGGCGAGATCTCTAGGTTAATGCGTTCAACCAAAGAAACTCTCCAGCTTTATCTTATACCTAGACGTATATGCACATACCTCGCCACCCGATGACCCACCAGGTGTCTTCGTAAGACAATATGGGTTATTCGTAGTGCCCCTCAACAAGTTGGTAGTTTCCCATCCAAGGCATAACTCTGGTGTATTCGACACTAGCAGTGGAATAGCTCCTGCTTGTTTTATTAGTTTGACTGCCTCACCATCCTCTGTGGCCCTACGTCCCGCGTACTCTAGACATCCTACAGCGTTTGATAGCCCTGGTTGAAAAAAGTAAAAAAAAATATTTTCTTAACTATAAGAATATTTATTAACTTAGTAGAGAATATATTGAAATTAAAATGAGACCACACGGGAAGCACCAGCTTTTAAATTTAAAAAAAAGAATTATCATAATTGGTCCACCGAGACGAAAGTTCTGAGTAAATAAACATAATGAATACAGTCACACCTCTTTTTTCACCCACTTCTGTAAAAAAAGGAGGTTATTACAATTCGACTGTATTTTTTTTTATGTTTGTTACCTCATAACTATTGACTGGTTGAACCGATATTGACGTGTCTAAGTAATTTTTTGACATGTAAACATTATTGAAAAGTTGTTTAAATGACTACACATAGTAATATTATAATATATAAAATAAAATCACCAGCCAACGAACAGCTCTCTTTCACAGTAAATGGTATTCCCAACAACGGTTTCTCACTAAACAACTTTTCTATTTCCCCATTGATCCTCGCTTCAGAGATCATTCTGTCAACCTCCCTCGCATCATCTAAGGCCGCACGATAGCGCTCGTCAACCACTGCATTTATATAGGGATTCACTTCTTGTATCCGTGATATGTAGCGTGATACTACGTCTTCGCTTGTTATCTAAAAAAATATTATAATTTCATAAAATAGTAATAAACAAAAAGAATGAAACGTTGAATGTATTTCCTGCTATACCTACAAGTTTTATAATAAAGATAAAAAAAGACAAAGACATTGACTTGTAGTTATTATTAGCTACGAAAAGCTCCTAAACGAGATATCGAAACACTTGAGACGACAAATCCTTACTCACTATTTATATCTCAATCAACAATTTATTGTATTTTGTACAATAATATTTTATCTAAATCTATAATACTCAGGACAAAGTGAAGATAACGGTGAATCCAAACAATTAAAATCATTTATTCGTGTGCAGCAATATGCTAATGTCAGTTGCGGCGCAATGTGCGACGGCTGCCAATATCTTGTTCTGTAAGCCTGTAGCGTACTATTGGTAAAGCTTAGAATACAGATATACTTTATTGATAAGAATAAAGCTTAAAGCACGCGATGGTGTCATTAATGAATTATATTATTTTACTTGAGCCCTAGATACTTCAAGTGTGTTCACCGATGAAAAAATTTAGGGAAAGACGATTCATACAATATGATGTGTTCCCCATTTCTTACCGTTTATACCTCTGCATGTCGAGAGGCAGTAATAAAATCTTTTGTTTTACCCAGACAAGAGAAACAAAAAAATAATTTTCTTTTATTAATAACAAATAACCGTAAAAGTAGTTCTTTTCGGGAACAAAATAAGGTAGCTATGTTTATAAATAGTAGTCTTCTATAAATAGTAAACATCTTGTGACATAATAAGAGCTATCTCCTGCATTAAAGCAGAAACTGCATACATAAATTATTTACAGGATAAGGCGTCTAATTAAGATGCGGTAATCACATATTTTTCTTGCATAATGTCTTAGTTGATTAGAACCACGCCAGCGAGTTCCAAGTAAACTTATCATTTCTAATAATATAATTTGTAGCATATGAGCTTGGATGTGATATGATATAAGTATATGTGTATACTATCCCTTCGCTCTAATAACTCGATCAGGCGATAATTCGATGAAACTAAATACTTTAGACGTTCAGGTCTTGGCGCTACATAACATCGAAATTTTCAGCATTTTGAACTATTAATATAATAACTATATTTTTATAATAAAGAATACTTTGACTTTAGAATTAAACGAGTCAGTTTTTTGTTCTTTTACTAAATGTCGTATCTATATATCCTACATTTTTGTATGAAATTTATTCGTTGTTTTTAAGTAAACGGAATTATAGAATTTACCAAAAAAAAATAATGGGCATGAATAAGGGTTTAGAAAGAAATTTAACGAAATCATATTGGAAATTATTTATTTAATCCAAAAGTACTTACTTGGCCATCTTTTATACATTTGATGATGTCTGTAGCGCTTTGCAGTAGAAACTTGTCCGTTAGCGGCGGTACTTTCTGATTGTTTTGTAACGAGCGCAGCCAGAAGATCGGTGTTAATATGAAATTCAGTATCCGAAGGCAAATGCCTATTATCCACACTCCTACCTCCATTCTAAAAGCAGAAAATGTATTTTTTAAATTCTATTATAATGTTTTGCGTTATATATAAACAATCTATTGAACCACTGGGCGCCACGTTTATGATTTTTAATTTCAATTGAGGGATGTTTATATTCATATAATAATTTTATTTAGTAGCCAATACAATTTTATACATAAAATTGAATTGAAATTGAAATTGAAAACAGAAAATGGAGACCGAAGTGTCTTAACTCATGACCATTTCAACTTTTTTCTTGTTAGAAAATAATGCTCGGCAGATGAGCGAATTTATGACAAAATATTCGTGAGATCAGTATGTTCTATATAACCTAAAAAGATGCAATATAAAATATGTACCAAGTACTAGGTATGTTACATAATAAAAATGACGTCAGAAACAACTGAGCTAATGGACCGCAGAGCAAACCTCAATCAAGTTTATTGTTTACCTGAACAAAGTCAGTAACAAATAAGATTGAACGACAAATAAGAAATGAACGACAAAGACAATTTTTATAATTTTGGTGAACTTCATATTTATTTAAATACTATAACAATACAGCCATATCGGTTTTCAAATTATAATAATTATTGTCATTTAGATTGTTATATTATTTGAACTATTTAATATCAATTAAAGGTTAATTAGAGGCCGATGTGACGCAATGACACCGTGTGCCTGTAATCGCGAGAGCTGTAGGTTCAATATATAAAATTTGTCATTTTCTCGCAATGGTTATAAGACAAAGCGCAGCTGAGTTGCGAGTTCCGCCACTCAACACACAATCTCTAAAGACTTCTCCTCGACAACCCTGCTGATATAGCGTGAAGTATAACAAAATACTTATTAGAGTGCATCTTTAACAATAATAACAAACCAAGTAGTACGTACTTACGAGCTTACATTTAATTGTGAAATTAAAATTCTGTTAAGTGACGGTGTAACTCAGAGCGAAGGCTACACGAGGTACTGAGTACGTGTGGAGAGGTATTAATACTGAAATTACCCTAAAGAGTGACTCCATGCAACGTATGAATTTACATAAGCTTTTAACTTCACTTTATTAATGTAAGAAATTGGGCAAGATGGTTTTCTCTAACAGTTTTATTTGTTATTTTTTGGAATATATATAGGAGAATTTATTTATTTATTTAAAATATATATATATATATATATATATATATATATATATATTTTGTACCATGTCATGCATGTACCATGTCTAAGAAGGGTTTCCTTTTATACGCAATGATTAGATGTTCATAATTGTGACCAAGTCCAACAAAATCAGGGAAATAAAAATATTTTTAAATTAAAAATAGTCAGATTAGAATTTGTAATCATCGCATACAGAAGATACCTGCAACAGGATTGCCCCCGCGCGTTGATACCAGTTTGTTATATTCGGCCGAAAGCATATTTTTAAATAATTTAAAAACTTATTTTTTATAATTTCACGCTTTACCCCTCACATAGCAGGGTAGGCAGAGAGAACCTAACAAGATAGTGTTGAGCCACTCCCTTTCCATAAATTCTTCTCTCTTCATTAATCCGAATTTTTGACACATTGCGTATAATTAATTTAATAACTTGTATTTTGCTTTTATAAAAGTGTGAAATCATTATCAAAAGCATCGATGTTTTGCACTTGTTCTCCTTAGATCAAAAATTATAGCAACTACGTAAAAGATATTGATTTAATATTAATCCTAGGAAACAACAGTTCAAACACCTTAATAATGTTCAATTTATTAAAAGAGTTATGGGCTCTTCGGCACTTCCTGTTATCGGCTGTTATAGCATCGTAAATTGCCTCGGAAATTGGTCGAATATTGATTTCTTACTATCTTTACATGTGATATTCGGATATTTATGCATTATTACAAATATTTCTATTCCTAAATGATTTCTTTTAGAGGATGTCGTGTCTCGGGAACGTGTAGTTAAAACCGATTACATACAATGCTTCTATAATACCTACGAAAAATGTTAAAAATATAAGCATATAAGTACCTATAGTGGATAACAAAAATTTCGACTTTAAAAAGTACCAATCTATTTAAATAATAAATGTATTTTAAATAGCTATATAGAATTAAATAGTTATTACAATTAAACAAGTTTAACGTTGATATTTTGTTATTAAACTATAAGTTGGAAACTAAGTCACGAGCTGACTAAACTTTTGTGTCTAACTTAGTTTACAGTTGTTATTTGATTTATCTTAGATCAAAGTATAATCTAATAAACAATCTCAGATTCAAATTTAATAGAATATTTGAAATGAATTATATTTTTACACTAGCGTCCCAAACGCGGTATCGTTCATTTATATGTATTGTTATATTATAGGGAAATTGTATAAAATGACACTAAAAACACCATAAATGCTAGTTGCATTTAAAAGGAAAAATAATATAGTTACTAAAGTTAAAGCTGATCATTCTCAACTCAGATCAATGAAGCCCTAAACAAATAAAGGTACTCAGCAGGTTATTTGTACTTCATTCAAATCTGACTATAAGTTGATAGAACATGCAATGTTTGTATATTGTGCAATGTCTATGGAAAGTTGCACGACAGAGTTGCAATTTATAGAAGCAACCGTATTTTCCTAACTTCCTAACAATCCCAAAGTAAGAGTTCTGTTTTACAACTGTTAAAGTCAGCATAAATGCAATATAAATCGTTTCTTCATCTCTAACATTTTTGTGGTCTCTAAAATAAAAAATATAAAGGTTTCCCGAAAAATGACCAGTATGGAATTTGAGCACTTCCTTACAACTCTACGCATTAAAAACTATACCACATAGATTATAGACTAATAAAATGAACATCTAAAAATATTTAAAAAATATGAATTAGAAAGGTAAATTAATGTAAATATTTGCTCTGGTCTAAGGAAGCGTAACTTAATAATAGTTAATCGCTTCATCTAATAGAACGGATTAATTAAACCTAACACTGCACTAGCTGGGAGCTTATGAAATTGACGAATAGCATTTTTTTAATATATTTATATTATTGAAATACATATATTATTCTGTTAATATATATATATATATATATATATATATATATATATATATATATATATATATATATATATATTAATGTTATTAATTTAAATAAAGGAATACCACGTAATTGCAATAGGTGATATGTATCATCTACTAACAATACTTCACACTAGTTTCCTTCCAATGGGGACCGTCACTTACACGCAACTATCCCCCGATTGACACAATTTATAATTATTTTCATCCTCACATATTTTTACATTTATTATATTAGTAAGATAAGATAACGATACGATACGGTAATAATATATAACGATAGTACATAAACGCAATTTTAATTCCAGTCTTTAAGAGATCGGTATTCAAGTGTTACTTACTCTTCAAATGTTCATTCATTTCATGAGTAATGTCAATTTATTTGTACAGATGTTTATTTTCATAATCTGGACATCCACTAAGAATGGATTTTGAAAAATTTTAACCCTAAAGGGATGAAATAGGGGTTGAAAGTTTGTATGGATTTAATTTGAAATCGGCACCAACTTAATATAAAATTTTAAATTCAGATTCTTAAAAATAAATCATTGAACACGTGTTCCGTGATTTTTCTAGAATTCACCTCTAAGGGTGCAAATAAGCAGGCGAAGCTGCGCGTCTGCTAGTATTGTATAAAATTAAATATATTTGTTATTAACGCTCAATGGTTGGATGTTTCAATATTTATACTGTAATACCTGTATCGGACCAGCGTCCTGATTTTAAGGGCGGCGGTTGTGAGTGTGAGTCAGAATAAATTACTTTACGTTTCCTCGCTTTGGTAACAAGAAGCGTTGCGTTGAGTTGCACCATAAACGCAATGTCCCCAAAATTGGATGAAGTGTCTTAAGCACTAGGTACCTATCTACCCAGCTGTATTCAGAATACAACGTGAAGCTAATTAAATTATTGTAACTTTTAGGCAACATTTCAGTACAGTAGGGATGTGCGCCCTGGTTATGTATTCGTAATAGATAAGGTGCATCTGGGTTTAGCTACAAATGGACAAACGATGAAGAACGGAATCACTTTCTACTAATCACATAATTTCGTTATATCAGAGAAACAAGTAACTAGGTTCTTTATGCTTATAGCGGAAAAGAGGGGTGAGATTACAAATTTTAAAATATACGTAATATTGTTAAATGAAGGTTTCAGACAAACCTCATAGTAGATTGTGATGTTACCACTGTAAATAAAATTATAAAAGGTTTAATTTTGAATGTAGTAGGGCCATTAAAATAAGTTACGATCACGGTATAGGTTATATTGCTCATTATACAAATTATGGATATTTCGGGAAGAGTAAATTAACCACCAAATATTTTGTTTTATATACCAAAAGTACGCTTTAAGTGCGCTTTTAAAGTAGGCTTTACATCAAAGGCAGTTTTCTCTACAGTACACTTGCTCTCGCTACGTTTATTGGGAGATGATTGCATATTGTACTGCTGCCATATTGCAATGTTACATGTATGTATATATACGTAACTATATATTGTATTCGAAAGTCTATGAAGTATTTTATTTATTTTAGTAGCATACTTCTTGTTTCAGCTTCACGCTTTATCCCGTTTATATCAGGGTAGGTAGTGACACTATAGTGGTGAGACACTCTATTCTTCGCATTTACACACCAATAATTCCCGAGTGAGGATCGAACTCGCCACTATTGTTTTTACCGTGACATGTCCCCTAAATAAAAAAAACGAACATCTGAAATTAAATTGTCCACACAAAAGAAGTTGCCAGTTACAAATTACTTTTTAATTAATAGAAGGAAAAAAATCAAGGGGATCAAGTTTTATTGTTAATCGAGCATTAAACAGTTATAATATTTTAGATTTATAAATTTTTGGGTTTTAATTTCGACTAAAGTCATCATGTTTTTAAATAAAAAACAATATTTTTATTGCGAAGTTGAGTTCCGGCACTCAACATACCACACCTAAAGAATTCGGCGAAGAAGAAAGTGAGGAACTGCACTCAGTTCCTCACTTTCCGCCGAATATTTTTCACCCATGTGGCATGTGATTGTAGAAATAAAGAATAGATTGATTTATCACACGTTCTCTTTCAGTAAATAAAAAACAAACTGAATTCTTATTAGTGCTACAAATATCGTGTCGCGATATACATATTAGGGTATAGCCATCCATCAAAATTTTCCAGCCAATTATCCAAATACATTCAACTTTTTAATCAATAAGAATGAATAAATTATTTATATTATTTATATTATTTACAAATATTATATATTACTTAAAACAACAAACATCTACAGTAAACAGTGTATGTAACGCGTGCAGACTGTAGGTACTCGTACCTACACTTTGGGGGACGTCGACGAGAGCATTAACATTTAGTACCTATCCTGCTTTTAATTAACAAGACTGTATATGAGCTGGCCTATAATAATAATAAATCAACCCGTAGGTTGGAAGGGTGGTGGCAAATATGAAGAATTTTTCCTCCGTTAAATTCGGGGTAGGTAGAGAATTCAGTTGTAACTTGCTTGACAAGTCCTTCCGATGACTACTCAGTCTCTTTTCACAAATGACGCATGATACTTTGTGGAACCTAACACTGGTTTTTGTATAGAAATAGAAAAGAAAAACATATTTTTCTTATCATATTGTTACAAAAACATTGTGTTAAGTTATGTAGAATCTTACTTCTCCATTATGATAATGTATATCTGTAAAATATATATTTTTTAGCATTGTGCTAAACTTCTAATACAAAATAACTTATGTTCGACAAATATTTCTCATTACTGAAGCCATCGTGGCTAAGTTCGGAAGTAACTCATTTTATGCAAGGATGACGAATTCAATTACTTACTTCTAGCTATCCTACTCAGAAAGGGATGTACGTGAAAACGCACTTATGCATTTTCATTTTTATTTATATAGTCGATGACTATAGAATTCTAATATAATAGTATAACCTGAAGGCTTAGTTTACTTTATATGTTTACATATAATCAGCTGGAAGCCTTACCTACGATCACAGCCTTGAACAATATCATCCTCCTATAGGTACAATATTGCAATATATGAAACTGTTGAATTAAAGAATACATATTCAACATTACATTGCATATAGTTTTAATATTGTTGATCTTCTACAGTAATGAGGTCAATTGACATTTATAGAAAAAAATTGAAACATAAAAATATACTATATTTTTATAAAGTAATAACATCGCCTTTATTAGATTTTTTATTTCGTACATTGATAGAACTAGATAAGTACATCTTGAATCATTAAATTGGATCTTGAATCATATATCAAGCTGATGGAGTCTATAAAGAGTTATATATATATATATATATATATATATATATATATATATATATATATATATATATATATATATATGGTACGGAACGATTCGTGTTACCGCACGACTCGCACTTGGCCGATTTAATCTATATTACTATATAATCATATTTTTAAACTTACTTCAAAGCTTCGTAAAAATCTGGCTTAAAGCTAAAAATATTCTCAACACTGTATAAATACAGGTGTTATATTTGTTTTCCGTATTCGATTAAACGCGCGCAAAAGATGACAGATCGCGGCGGTTACGAGCTGTCCTGTCGATGTCGCGGCAAAGACTAACCTCCGAGCAGCCTATCGGAGTACCTTAAATTTTAATTTCTTTGTAATAGTGAATGTATCTTACCGGCTACAAATAATGTTAATTGTTTTAGTATGAAAGTTATTATAACACAACTATATAAGCGTTTTAAGTTTTTCTTTAAAGTATATATACCCAAGTAAGCAAATATATGTATACTTGAAACGTATGGTTTAACCCTTGAATAAATATAGTTTGTTATCATTTGCGAATGGTATTAGTAGACTTTTCTTTAAAAAACGTAGTAGAACGAACGAAAGTAAGTACGTAGGTAGTTTAGTTCAATTATGCAGCTTGTAATCTTTACGTAAGACACAAAATTGAGTTAGCAATACTTGAAGGTAGGTACGTGTATAGATAAAAAAAATTGTTTGTTTATTTTTCTTTCTTTCAAGGCAGGCAGAAGGAACCTGGGAACTTAGTGTTAAGATACTTCCCATTACGATACTGCTTTTCCGAACTGTCCGTCGAATTTCGGAGGTATTATGTTGAGTTGAGGTATTATGATTACCCACAACCGTCGTGTTTTTGTCACCATGACTTCAGTATGTTTCGTAGTATAAAGAAATTACTTGGTGAGCATAAACATGTTCTTTTAATAGGGCTTAAAATACTTATTTTGTACTCAAAGATAAATCATTGACAAATATTCTAGACACTTGGGTACTCTAAAATGAGCTTCGCAATTATTTGAATGTATTTGAAACTTTCGGAATTTCACTTCAAGCTTATAAAATTGTTCGACTGCTTGGTAACTTTATGAACCGTTCCAAACACCCAAGAATGTTCTTTAGAGCAGTCTTGAGATGCCATTTTCACTCATAGATTATTAAACGGGCATCTCAGAATCAATCGGGCCTCAGTAAAAACAACAACTACACATACACATTTCTTTGTAACTCATTAAATAAAATTTAATGAGTTACAATAAAATAGAAGTGAAATGTGTAGATAAACCATATTTGCCTGATTGGTATATTAAAGACCTATTTCGTTGACACGACCGAAAAAACATTTTGATATTTATAAATGTATTTATTTTTATGATTACTGCACAATTAAAATTATGAGAATTTTAATTGATATTGACTATAAGTTAACATTTTTTAATAACTAAAATGGGTAAAAATATAACAAATATATTTTATATTATCTTTGCAAATAAAGTGAATATAATAAATAATATTAAATATTATTTTTCCTATGAATGTTAAATAAAGTAGGACTAAACTATAAAAAGGTATGCAAAATTTTAGTAACTTAAAAAAGTATGAATTAAATCCGTTATTATATAACTAAAAATATACCTATAGGTAGATATATGTACAATATATAACCAATGAAAAATATTAAAATCGTGAGGCTGTCGTGGATGGACTGTTCTATTGTGAAGCCATCGTGGCGTAGGGGCATAAGCGTGCGACTGTAAGTACGATTGCTGGAGGTTCGATTCCCACTCGGGGTAATGAAATTTTTAATATTTTCACTCTATCGCTCTGGCAGTACAGCTTGACGTTGAGTTACGCCACCCAACACGCAATGTCAAATTGAACTTGCTAAATTTGACACAAAGTAATACGGCAGCTTAATAAAAAGATTAGTAAAAATATTACGATAAGAACAAGAATTCTTAAAGATAAGCTTGTAACACCAAATTACCTTCTCCAAGAAGTAATGAGAGAGTAGTAGGTATTCACAACATATCTCTACAACGTATGTTTTGAATCTGCGACTCGGCGTCAGTCTGAACGCGATGGTAATAGATTTGACTTCCAACTGAAATGAATAATTTTTATTTTCTCCCTCAGATAAGAAGACAAAGCACGGCGTTGATTTGTCAACGCGCACTGTCTCGAAAATCGGGTGGAATGGGCCGGGAACGGGAACTTGTTCAGAGAACGCCAACATTTATTTATCTAGGTTTACGTCAATAGCGGTGTTTGATTATTTAGACCAGTGGTAGATTTACCAGGAGGCTTAGTTGGCCTTTGGGCGGGATATTTGAAGATCGCGCTGTAATCCTATTTGGCAGCCTATAAATGTTTTGAGGCCAGTAGTGGTGCAAGGGCACAAGCGTGTGACTGTAAACGCGACAGGTTGTGGGTTCGGTTACCGATTTTATTTTCCTTATTTTGGTAATGAAAAAGGCATTGTTGAGTTCCGCTACTCAACAATGCCTCCAGCATTTGGCAGAAAGTGGCGTGTCTCAATGGAAACGAAGTGTTTTAACACTAAGTTCCCAGCTTCCCTCTGCCTAACCCGCTATGTGCGGGATACAGCGTAAATGAAAAATAAAAAATAAAAAAGTTCAATTACCTTAACTTAACTTAACGTGTAATCAATAAATGCACAACTGAGTTGGTTTAATATTCGAAAATAACGAACCAATTTAATAATTGCGGAAAATCTCGTATTGAAACATTTATGCATAGCGAAAAAATATAAATATGCTGGAAGAACATCGAAAAGAAGGAAGTGGATCATAAAATAATACCTACTTTAATTTTTGTAATAAAAATTAAAATGTTAAGTCATTTTCTTTATATGATTATTAAAATATTTTTCATAGAGGAAAATAAACCTAACTTATAACTTGATTTGATGACATTTGTAGTTAATAAAATCTATAAATATAATAAAATTGTAACTGATCGCTGACTTTACATGGAAGACATATAAGAAAAAATATTATTGGTGGCAATTAATAACGTAACAGGGCCATAAGTAGTAATTTTTAAAATTGTCTGTTTGTCTGTGTTCGTGTGCCATTTGTTCACGCTAATCTGCGAAATTGCTAAACCGATTTAAGTGAAAGTGTATTGATTTTGGCTAAAAACAATTAACAATATATGTAGTTAAAAAAAAATTGTTTTTAAAATATATTATTATTAGAAAATAAATGTAATGCAGATTGGTAAAATAATAATAATGTAGTTTAAGCGGGCGAGTAGGCGCTAGTATGTAATAAGTTAGTAATAATAAAAAACGACTTAAAGCTCTGTAACTAGTAGTATACATAATAACTTTATTACTGAATTCAAAAAATTCAATGGCACAATGTGGAGGACTGAGTTTATGTGCCATGAAAAACTTGCATCTCAGGATCTACTAGTACGAATTTAGTTTTTTTTTTGTATCGGATAGCGCATTTATCAAGACATATACCATCACTCTAATCGTTCCGTTATAACGCACGATCCTGGCGGTCCGAGTTAACTCCAGCATCTATCGTACACAATTCTTAATTATTTCCGTTGGACCGGATTAAGCAGTCACGGATAAAAGGTAGTGTTCTATAATTTCAATAGAGCCTCAATATAAAGACAATTTTATTAAACAAAGGACTCCAAAGCGAGGTCATTCAAGGCGCAGTCGCAAAAGCGTGTAAACGTGACAGTTTGCGAGTTCGATTCCCACTCGAGGAAATATTTATTATTTTTCATTTTCCTCGCTCTGGTATCGTGGCATAGCGCAGTGTTGAGTTCCGCCACTTAACACGCAATGTGTCCAGAATTCGGCGGAAGATGGGGAACCCTATGTGCGGCATGAAGCGTAAATCTAGAAACTAGAATACAAAGCATCATAAGCACTTACTAATGTGAAATATTGTTAGAATTTAATATAAAAAAAAATACTTACGAATATCTGTTGATCCATGGCACAGCAATCCATCCTGTCTGTATAATGAGAATATAAATCATATAAACAAAAAAAAATATAAGCGAAACTATAATCCTATAATTTTGTTAGAGTATATTAAAAATAATATATATTAAACTAATTCTATTTTAGTATTACTATGAAAATGGAAACAAACCGATTTTAATGGATTAGCATGAATTATGTAGTCAAAACAACATGAAGTCTAATAAAAATAAACAAAGAAACTTACTTACGTTTCATAGAGTAGGTTTCAATATCTGAAAAGTTATTATAAGAGCGAAGGAATCTAATTTCTAAATAAATATTATCTGTTAGTAAACATATTAAATTTTTGTGCTTAATTAAAAGAACACAACTACTTTACCTCCGAAGGTGTTTCTGTTACTACAAAATAAAATCTATCGATAAACGCTATTATGACACAATAAAGAATAACTGTTGAGTATTTTACAGAAAAACTATATATTTAAGTAAAATTTACAGGTGAAATTAATTTTCAAAACAATTCAGCGGTCGGTGTTCACAATATCGGAAAAGTGAATTGCAAAATATCAAAGGGTCATCGAACCTGAAGGTAAATCGATTATCTCCGGTGTCGCTGGACGCTGCGCAATGATGCACTAATGCACAAAATACACAATACACTTGTAATTTATAAAAATGCAATTTTATTTCAATCAATCATATTTGCGGTTGTCTTTACTGAAAATCAAAACAAATAAGACTGTTCGCAAAATATCTTGAACTTGAACAGTGACATTGGCGTTTGACACTGAAACTGAACTGCGATACAGATTAAAAATATAATAATTAATATTGAATTGACATCCGAATAAAATACGTAAAAAATATTTTTATTTATGTGCAATTTTTATGTATTAAGTTACTTCTTGGAAAGGCAAATTTTAGAACTTTGAAAATATAAAGTAAACAGTAGAGAAAATATGAAGTAAACAGGAGAGAACTACTACTGCGACTAATGTTATTGTTGATATTATAGATATGAAAAAAACAGTATTTACCTTTAACGTAACGTAAATAACAACACAATCGATACAACAAGTTGAATGTTATCTATTTTATAGACTTTAGTCAACAACTAGTATGCAATTCATAAAAATTAAACGGTAGTATTTTTTTTTATTGTTTTAAAAAATGTAGATGATTCTTTTTAAAGAAATTAGATTTTCTTAATTCAAGAATTTATTTAAACAGGAATCAGCTGAAGAAAATAAAAGCCATGTCTTGTCAGAAACATTTTATTTGCAGTTGTAAAAACTGTACAAATCTTAACAAACTTATAAATTATCATCTATTATGGACCTTCCATGGCACTGCTGATGAAAAAAGCCACAACACACGAGACTACATATTCAATTCCTACATTTTAACATCAGTCATTTCATTTATTTTTTATTAACTTGACCAAGTAGTCCAAGAAACATGGTATTATGGCTTTTTACTTCATATTGCATTAAGAACTTTCACACTTCTATTAAAACTGTTACAATTGCGAAACCTATTACAATGTTTAATTAAAAAAATACATATAAATTAACAAAAAAAAATTGGGAAATTCTGATTATATTCAGTTAATAATAATATTAACCAACTTTTCTTAGGACTAAATGTGGTATATTATGTGAACATGATTATGTATATACAGATACACATCAAAAAAGCACCATTTTTGACACTCGTTTAAATAATTTCGCATACATCATTATTACAATATAATAATAAATATGTCAATATATAAATTTCATATAATTTAAAATTTGTTAAACACATTATGTTTTATTGTCTAATATTGTAAATATACTATAAACTATAATAGATAGAGAAACCAAACAATCGTTTTTTTGTTAAATAAGCATATTAAATAAATATTAGTATTCAGTTCGCTATATAGATTAAAACGGAAATGAAATAAATATATCTAAATAACGAAGCCAGTTTAAACATAAAATATAATTTGTATTATTAAATTACACGCTATGTTAAAATAATGTTTAACAATAAAAGGGTCAACAATAAAAATTGGTTTATTTACATTAAAACTAAATTATTGGTAAACAAACATATAAATGGGATTTAAAATCAAACACCATTGAAACATTTTGTTCGAATTGACATATTATCTACATAATTATATAAATATATGCATAGTGTATGTAAAAATAATATATATTATAATAAAATAGTTCAAAATGCAACCCGACATATTCAATCAAGTAAATAAAATGCACAATTGTATGTAAATAATATATTAAATCAATATACATATATATATATTTTACATAATCTCATTTTTATAATATAAATATCAAATATATGTTCTACAAATTGTTCATTTGTTTCATTCTTAGTACATATTATTAAATATTTAAAAAGTTAAACTTTTGGAAGAATTAATTTTCTTTTTGATATATCAATCGATACATTTTAAGGTCACTTTCGTCTAAAATCTACAATATTTAAACACGAATGAGCAATTTGAATTATTTAATTACGATATTATTAAAAAATAATCTCGAAAAATTTAAATAAAATCCACATTTCCACGATATGTGTTTGATCAATTTGAAACAGATTATTAAAAGTTAAGTCAAAATAATGTTGCCATATAAAAATAATGTCAAACCAAGGGGAATTTTCGTTGTAGTACAAAACAGATAATAAATAATATATATCTAATAACGCTCAACAACTAAACTAAAAATCATGAACAATACGCAATAATTGTTATATTGAGTCGAGATGTTACACTTTGGGGGAGGTACATGACGATTTTTAAACCCAAATGTTTATAATATTATAAGTATAGACAGACATAGTTATAGCATAATATGATATAATTTTAATTTTAACCTGTATTAGAAAGAGACAACGATTAAGAGTTTAATATCAAAATTTTCATACATTAAAAGTTAATTACATAAATGTATATAATAATATTAATAATAATAAATATGAATATATCTTTGGGTGTAACATTAACTAGCATTTATAAACCGTCATGTATCTATTCGAGACGTGCGCTATATCGCGTATAGCGCGCCTCATATCGGCCGCGTGAAGTTGGCGGGGAACATGCCTTTCTCGTTCGTCGTTTCCTTTATACCCATTAGCCAGCCTTCCTCCTGAATAATTACAAAAATATATATATAGAGTACGCTATTATTTAAAATTATCGTTAAGGATGAATGATGAGACCAGTCGTGGCTTAGGGGCACAACGTGTGACTGTAAAACCGACTGGTTGGGGGTTCGATCCACACTCGAGAAGATAAAACATTTACTTAAATTTATATTTGGTGTCGAGGCAAAGCGCGGCTTTGATTTGTTCCACTCAACACGCAATACTTCCAGAATTTGGAAGAAGTGAGGAACGGAGTGTCTTAACACTAGCTTTCCTCTGCCTACCCTGGTGTGTGCGGGATACAGCGTGAAACTGATTTTTATATCTTTAAAGATTTTAAGTTTTGTGTGCGCATAGGTATAGCGCACTTGTGTATATTATTATATAAAGTATTTAGTAATTAATCATGTCTATTTCTATGAAAGTGTGTAGTTGAAAAATATAGCAAAGCACATTAGATTTAAAGGACGTTTAATTTGCTCCGTTTGTGATCAGTGATCCACCTGAGTTATAACTAGTGTAACATTTATTATGTTGCGTTGTAAATGTTCAAAAGTGTCTATGAAAAATAAATATTGTAAGAACTACATTGAAGTCGACGAGTCGTGGCCGCTCTGAGTTTCGATTTTCTGGACTTTACCGCATTGTTTACTGGGAAGACGGTAAACTGTAAAAACAGACTAGGCCTTGGGCGGCCGCGCGCCCCGCTCACCTGCTCGTCGGGGTCGTCGTACTCCACCACGCGGATGACGTCGCCGACGTCGAAGGACAGCTCGTCGCTGTCCTCGCGCGTGTAGCGGTACGTGGCGCGCACGCGGTACAGCGTGCCCGCGGGCAGCCCGGCCAGGGTCGCCCCTGGGAATATTTATATCATAATAACTATCACTTTTCATCATTTCTGCGCATTATCGGGTGACCACCTCTGAGTTATAATCTGTGGTTACTCAGAGATAGATCCCGGCTAATGCGTTACAGTAAAACAATCTTATATTCTCTATCGGACCACTACGTGTTGGAACTGTGTCCTCACGCAAGCCTTCCAATGAAATGAGATGTTTTGAGCCCAAGAATTGTGAAATAGAAATATAAAATATTTATTTATTTGAAACTATAATACTGTACAATTGTTTTATTTGTATATAAGTAAGGCAAGTGTATGGACTTAACACAAATATTTATTGATGAAAATTGGCGGATGGAATACTATTAAAATAAAATTTTTGAATTATTCATATGAATGTTGAAAATTGAACTGGCTCAATATATAGCTGCATTGAGATTATATTTAAATAACAAGTTTTTGTCTAACTCCTTGGCATAAAGATCCTGTAGTACTTTAATTAAATAAGCTTCGCCATATATAGGTGTAATAATATAAAGACCATAATTCAATTGAGTTTGTATAGTGATGATAGTGCGTAACAAATGTTAATATTTATGTAAGTTTTTTACCAATATGTCGTCGTTTTATCAATTGATCATAGCACATCAGTAATATAATATGTAAAGTTTACAATGGCACATTACTACTTTTAACATTAGTTGATATATGGATTTCTTTATAGCCTTTTGTTTTTAATATACTGTTATTGTAAATATATTAATTATAAAATAATTGTACAAAATAATTTACACCCCACAAATGTACATATTCAATATAAAATAGAAAATTTATGATAATTAATTTCTGGGAGTTTTTTTTTCATTTATTACCATTTAATAAATAATAAAAGGACAACAATTTATTACCATTTAATAAATAATAAAAGGACATCAACAATAACATCTGAAAAACCAAAAAGGTTTGTAATGATGTTGAATATAATCTGTCATCACCATACATATATTATTTGTATAACGTTAATAAACAATAAATCTTCGCATTAAAAACTGTAAATTAGAAAAGTTAGTATCAAATATAAATACACTAAAGCAAAGCTAAGTGCGTCAAGCCATTCAAAATATTTACACAAAAAGATACCGGCGCCTGCAAACAGATTAACAATAGTATAATGTAGTATGATATATAATACATAGATAAATAATGAAATAATAAAATATCAAAAACATGAGTATAATACCTACATTTCAATTAAGGACCTTTTGATGTGTACATATACTTAAATAAATATTAAACTAGGGGGTGACGTGACGCAGTGACATAGTGTCCGACTAAGTGTAAGCACGACGGTTGTGAGTTTGTCTCTGACATTAAATGAAAATAATTTATTTAATACATTATTTTCATTTCATCGCTCTGATAAGAAGACAAAGTGCAGCGTTGAGTTCTGCTAGCCACCCACGCAACGTCAACGATCGGAGTGTATAAACAATTGGTTCCCATTGGAAAACAGAAAAAACCTAAAAGACTTAAAATATTTTTACATTTCTTTATTACTTTGTTATCTCTCTGTATACCATTAAACTTTAATTTAATTTATTTAATATTATTAATGCGTGAAAAAATGTGCTGTTGGGTTAATGTGAACAATGTACTATATACAAGAATAATAAACAAATAATTTATGATCGATTTTAATTTTAGATTTTAATTCTCAGTGATTTTCCAACTGATTTATATAAGCGTTTCATAAATTGTTATCCAAAATATTTTATAATTTTTAATTAAATTTATTTAGTAACATAACCCTTCACCATTAAATTATCAACAAAAATAAATATATAATAAGTATATATAAATAATTAAGAACAATAATAATAATAATAAATATACTTACAAACCTATCTATGTATGTACCTCTATACAAATAACTCACCAACAGGTATATCGTATACTTCTTCATTTTTCAATTGGTTGTCCATCTCTTTCTTCTCCACGTGGTTCTCTATTTCCTTCTCTTTCTCACTTTCCTTTTCTTTCTCGGGCTCTTCTTTTTTCTCTTCCACATTATTGTTGAGCTTTTCCGCTGTTTCCGGTGACCCTGCAGGATTGTCTAATGCCTACTTACTACGAACTAGCTATTTTGTATTTACACTATTTTTTATCGTGTAATTAAAACAAATATTTTTTTATATTAAACTAGCTCATTAAAGATTTTTGAATATTTAATGAATATAAAAACGTTGTATGACTGGAAGGGTTCAGTTTGGATGAAAAAGTGTATGATGTAAGTCATATGGATTTAATACTTTAAGAGGTATTTCATATTTTATATATAATTGTTTACGAAATTAGAGTGAGGGGCAATATGCAGATGCATTTTAATCTACATTGTCGTGCCATGTAAAGTAATTTTTTTCATATCTCTTAAAATCTCTGATATTCTAACCTAACAAAAAAAAAATTAAAAACTACACAACTTACTCGATGACGCCATTACTTTAATTAAGGATAATATCGGATAGCAGCAATATACACGTAAGGTAAAAAATAAAAAAGATAACATTACCAATCATCATAGTCACACCAAAAAAACTAACTACAATACTATAACTAAACGACTATATTTGTAACCTGCTGTACTCACCAACTGGTATATCATACAGCTCCTCCACCTTCTTCTCGGCAACGTCACTATCTCCGTCTCTCTCCCTCTCAGGGGGCGAGTCTATCTCCCTCTCTTTTTCTCGCAAGGGTGCTTCTATTTCCGTCTCTTTTTCTCTTAGTGGCGTATCTAAGTCTCTCTCTTTCTCTCTCAGGGGCGTGTCGGGAGGCGGGGAGTCCCCGTTGAGAGCGGGCGAGCGCGGGGGAGGGGCTATATGCGTACACACACATTCATACATAACACACACATGTACATACATATATGCATGCGTTTGTGAACATTTTGTATTTGTTATTCACTTTATGACTGTATTATCCAATTTTATTGTTTTTATTGCGGTGTTGACATATTTAGAATATATTTATTAATGTTATTTATTATACGGGATGATTAGTAGATTGATTGTATAATTCCAACAACTTTATACCATAAAACATGGCCCGAAATTTTAACCGTTTCCTGCTTGTACTGGGAGAAAGTAAAGTGCTCAATAAAATGCTCGCAAAAAAATATTTTGCGTAGTTTTTCACCGGTTATTGGTATTCCATCGATTTATTAGTTATCGCCCGCCAATAATTGCGACATGTTTTATAATATGAATGAATTCAACTAAGAATACTGCAAGAATTAAAATAAAATAACAAATAGGTATGTAATGTTTTATAAATTTAAATATATAAATATTTTTAACCTTTTTTGTACATGTCAAAATCGCAACCGGTGATAAAATGAATAACAATTTCAATAATTAGTACTACTTTTATGAAATTATTAAGATGCATATCAAATTAAAAATATATAAAATTGAATTTAATATCGCTAAATTATTAAGGAAGATGATCCTTATTATGTTCCAATTTCTATTTAATTCCAACATTCATTTTAATATGTATATTACTTGAATACTGTAAGCAACCATATACGAAAAAACGCTAGCAATGACGCACGAGCAGAAGAGACTGTATATGCAACTGGTTGTGGGTTCGAGTCCCACTCGAGGCAATGAATTTCAGGGCAATTTTCATTTATCCGTTTGGGCAACGAGGCCAATCGCGGCGTTGAGTTCCGTCCCAGAATTAGCCGGGAAGTAGAGAACAGAAGTATTTTAATGAGAAATGGGGGTACTTAACACCAGGTTCCACGGACTACATAAAAATTGTATGGACTTTTTTTTTTATTTATGTAATTTCGTATATGTTAAAAAAAACAAGAGTATACACTCACACATGCAGACGTAAACAAACACACGCAGATACACACAACCACATACAATCAAATTAAAAAACCATATATGAATTTTGGTTGCATTAAATTTAAAATCCATATTTATATTAGAAAACACATCGAGTTCGAACAAATAATAAAGTAGGAAGTCTATTATTACTTATTAGTAATTATGCAACAATGGGAAATCAATTTATATGAAAATATATTTATTTCTTCTTTTTTTAGCTTATTTAGCATATATCAGTGCAGGCGGAGAAAATATAGTGTTCTAATATTGTAGATTACAAAAAGCATTCTATTCTATTCAATGCAACCAAAATCAAATCTACATTAGTCATGGCAGTTGTCGAAGACACACTAAAACCCGTCAAAATCTATCAAAACCCTTACTTTGTAGCGTAGCGGGTTGTACGGGCGAGGCGGGGGAGGGCGTCGCGTTGCCGTTGTGCGTCTTCGAGGCGGGCTTTTTGTATGAACCACGTTGACTTTCCATAGCTAGTTTGTCTGTTATCGCTTCTAATTCCGCGAATACCTGTTTTATAGGGGGAACGATTTTTTTTTAGGATTTTCTCTTAATTAATTTAAGTTAAAATAATGTTATTGAATTTTTTTGCAAAAATTTGTGATGATATTTTTATTTGAGGCCGGCCGTGGCGCAGTGGCACGAAGTGTGACTGTAAAACCGACTGGTTGTGGGTTCGATCCCCACTCGAGGAGATGAAATATTTACTTAAATTTATATTTCCATTTCTTCGCTCTGGTGTCAAGGCAAAGCGCGGCGTTGAGTTCTGCCACTCAACACGCAATGCCTCCAAAATTCGGCAGAAAGTGGGGAACGGAGTGTCTTAACACTAGGTTCCCTCTGCCTACCCTGCTGTGTGCGGGATATAGCGTGAAGCTAATTTAATTTTTTTTTTATATTTTTATGGGGCTATCAATCTATATTACCACAAAAAATCATGGTATTTTAACATTTTCATGCTGTATCATTTACTAGGATATGAAGAATTTAGTGTCAAAACACTAATTTTAAGAATGAACGCATTCTTGAATTCGGAGAAGGTAAACGAAAATAATTACTAATAGGTACATATATTTTTTTTAAATTATAGAATTCTAATAATAATAATATTATGAACCAGATAACAATCCAATAGTGTTAAGCCTATAAACAAATAGGAATAAAAATAATACGAAAAGAAGGAAGATTAGAAACAAAATTTAATCATAAATAAATAGAAATGTAATGTTTTTTCGAATTAAAAGAAAAATGAAGTATCTATTAAAAAAAATTGAAAAAAATTCCTACCTTAGAGCTCTCCGAGTGGAACAGTTGTTCAGATGAGAACAGTGTCTGCAGGTTGTTGACGTAGAACAGCACGCGCGAGTCGTACAGCGCGGGCAGCTCGTCGTGCAACTCCGAGTTCAGCACCTCGTACGTACGCTTCGCCTCCTCCAGCTGCTCGCGGCCTTTGGTTATCTGGAAATTGTGGTTATAATTATGAGAATTGAATTGAAATAATAAAAGGTTGTTTCGTTTATGTGTATAATTAAGATTTGTCCGCCTTTTATATTGGTATTTACAAATGTCAAACAATAAAGGTAGATAGAGAAGATCTAGTGCAATTTTAATTTCTATATAACTAAGTTAAAATTTGATATAATTTTAAAAGTATTATAAGGCGTAATTTCATTTCAATTTAAATGTGTTTAGCTTTAACTTTTTTATTTATATTTATAACCGTAAGCTACACTTTACTTGTCATATTTGGTTATTAACTATTCTTCCTTAAGCAGTAAAGCCAATGAACGAAGGAAAAACGACAGTTATTTCTTCTATAAATATAATAAAAGAGGATCTAGAACAATCTGATACTAGTGCGCACAGAGAGACAATATTTAAAATTATTGTCTCTGTACGCACTAATATCAGAAATGGCTTAACCGAATAAGCGTAGTTTTCACTATTGTCTTTTGATAGATTTTCCGTAACATTTTTTTTATGTTATTCATTTAATAAATAAAAAAAATATTAATAATTAACTTTCCAACTTAGACGTCGAAACGACGTAAACGTCATATAACTTATAGCTAACCTTAACGTCATCCCTTCTCTTGGCAGCGTTGGCTTGCAGATTTTGGAAGCTATGCCTTTGACTGTCGTAGTCGACTAATTTTCTGCCACGTTTTTCAACCTTTTTCTGAAATCAACGAAATAAAATAATAAGTCGTTTTGTGGTAAATTATAAAAGTTGTAATAAATAAAATAAATTATTTGAACTTATAAAATTTTCAATAGTTTTGTAATATTAGATGAATAGAAATACAAAGCCGGACATGGATCGGGTCTTGCATTCCTATCAGGTTACCGCAGGCGGAGTAAATCTAGTGTAAATCAAAATTATCAAAGTTATCAAAATCCTAATTTGGGTGACAGGACATGAATGATAAGGAAAATATATTCCCTAAAGTGAGATTCCCATCTAGAACCATCTTGGATACTCAGACACTGTACTATTGTAACATTCAGCTTAACGCTTTATCCAACATACCCTCTTCCGTTCTGTTCCCCACTTTCTGTACAATTTTAGAAAGAATTCGCGTGTAATGTGCGGCGGCAGAACTGGACGATGCTCTTTGTCTTGTTTTCAGAACGAAAAATTAATTCACCCAAATAGGAATTAATCGATTATCTATATTTTCATCCCGAGCGATAAATGTGCAAAAGCTCAGAGAACCTAATCTTAGGGACGCCATGACTTGTCGACCGTATTATACTAAAACTCACCCTAACTTCCGGAAACTGATTAGTATACGTATTGATAGGTATAAGCACTTGGTCGCCGAGTTTGTGGGAGAAGTCCTGCCACAGCATCTCCATGTTTTGCGCTTGTACGTACAACAGATCGTGGCCCGACCAACTGCTCTCGTACACTTCTGTGATCGCCTCCATTAGGGATTTTGATGCTGTTTGTACGGCTGAAATGTAACAAAATGCAATGTTATGTATTTTTTTGTGAAAATATATATGTGTATAGCGTTATATATTTTTTTAATATCGTCCTTCAACGCCCTTTTGCAATTATTAATATAAAATAATAAAAAATATGAAATATAACGCAAACCACAACATAATATTCAATACTAAAACACGAAAAAATAAATAAATAAATATTCAGTAATTGTATTACTGAATCAAAATGTGTTAATTATAATTAACCTTGTTACTTTGGCAGCTTGTTGACAATTCGTTTAAATTAGCTTAAACGATTCATGTCATTAATTATAATTTTGGACGATTCTGAGAATTTTTCGAAGAGGTTGATGCTACTTTAGCACATTCACAGTCGATGTGAAATGAAAATAAGACAAAATATATGTAGTGATAAGTTTCTCCGTTCTTACTTTTTTGCCTAGAATTTAATAATTTTTTTTTAAGATTAAATTTAAAAGATTAAATGTAAAAGTACGGGAAAACGCTAATTTTTTAAAATGTTATTCACACACTAAGGAAAGTTTTGGGGAAAACAGGTTTCCTAGAAAAAGATTTGAACTCCATAGTCAGAACCTACGTGTTCAATAAGGTACATAGGAACAGCACCCAAAGCTGTAACTTTAACTTTACAAAAAACGTAAAGAAATACTTAATGAAAAGCCAGTTACGACTGTTACTGCTTTACGTCCAGTAAAAAAACATAATTATAAGACTGAGGTATGAGACTAATGAAAAATGCGCCAGAAATGCAAAAACCAAAAATAGAAAACATGTTTTTTTTTTTCAAAATAATAATAACATAAAACCAACAATATCCAGGCAGTTCTAGAATAAATTGCAATGAATTAAAAAATCTAAAAAAGTGTAAAATTTAGAATATAAATGTTTCTTCTTAATTTAATATGTCCAAAAGAAGTTAACACTACCTACCTCGTATGCATCGTATATAATTATTGAATTCCTTCTGCAACCGTGTGGCCTGCTGGTGCTGTCGGTTGAAATTCTGGAGGTGGTCTTCGAATATGTCGTCTAACGTCCGATCTACTTTGCCTAAGTTTTGGAGCAACTGAAACAGAAAATAAGACACTATGAACATATGTGTATGATTTTGTCGCGTTTTTTATAGAAAAGACCTAGAGAACTTAGTGGTAAGTTACTCTGAACTAGGACGGTGTTAAAGAGGCGCGGGTTCAAGTTCCGCTACGTACAAACTTTATAGGTTACCTAAATTTTTTTTGTTGTTTATATGTGAATAAATTAAAAAAAATTAAATACTTTGTACCCAGAGTTTTGCTTATTTATTAATTGGGAACCTTTGTATCAAAATTGTTATTATTTGACGCGGTATCGTCATGGAAAACTTATCAGATTCATCAATACAATACTACTATAATCTACTGTTTGTACAGCAATTTTCAAGGAAACGTAGAATTGTAGTATTATATATGCACATCAAGATCTAAAGCAAACAACTCCTTTAAAGAACATGTCGCTTTCATACGTCGGCTACGTGTGTGTATGCATGTATGTATGTAAAGTATATGAATTAATTACACCCACGCGTGTTGAGTAAAGTGAGTAGTGGCTTAATTAGCAGATTATTTGTTTTATTAAGGTTGTCGGAAACTAAAATTGTTATATATTTTGTATATAATTTGAGATGTGGAGAATGAAGAAGAACGTACGTGTTCTTTGACAGCGAGAAGCTAAATAAGGATAATGTAATATATACATTATTCTAGCTAAATAAAGATAATGTAATATAAAAAAGTAACCAGACAGTACAATTTGAATAAAATATTATAGAGAACCAAAATTCTATAACCATTAAGTACCTATGTATATCTATAATTACTTTTATCTTTGGCCAAATTTTTAGAGTTGGCAACCCTAATCCTTAGTGAACACCTGAAATTATATGATTATATCATTATAACACTATCACACACATACATACACATACACTATCACATATATATGGTTCATCTGTATGTGTGTTACGAAATGTGAGACACTTGCTGAAACTGGAGACACTTGTCACACCCACTTGACATAATGGTATTTGACGCAATTACATACATTTCATTTGCATAAGAGAACTCGTTTAAATTGACATTGATGATAGATTTCTTATTGTATAAAAAAATTAAGTAGGTTATATAGCGGGACATTGTTAATAATAATAGTTGCATTGTTTATTAAATATGTATATATTATATATAAACTACATTGAAATTGTGTTTAATATCCTATTTAGCATGTATACACAAAAAATATCACAAATTTATGGTGAAACTTCACTTTAATCGTGTTTAATGTGAAATGGAAATAGCGCACATTAACGTAATTATTAGACATTTTTATCTTCATGCTTAAAAAGTGAAATTGAAAAATATCCAAATCAATTTCGCTAGAAACTGGATAAAATTATTATATTCTAACTTTCCAAAATTCAGTGTGCGTGTATGTTTACACTCTATATAATTATGTATATTATTTGTTTTTTACAAAATATATTCAAGGTGTGGCGTTTTGTTCCAAATACAAGAATTTCAAAGGAAATATTATCGTACTTGATAAGAGCGTATGGCTTAGTGTTCACAGCGCTTGGACGGTTTCCAAGAGGCGCTAGTACAAATTCCGCTACGTATTTTATTTCCATTTTCTTAATAAGTGTTCACCTAATAGTGAAATAACACTTTAAAAATGTTAAAAAACTCTGTTTGAACGTAGTGATCTTTCATTAGTTTTTCCCTGCCAACCCCACAGGAGAAGATGACAGTCGACGACAACACGAATATTATAAGACGCAACGGATATTTAAATAGGAATGTTTATAATAATAATGCTGTCATTATAATAATCTATATTAGCATTCGGATCACACCACGTTCATAGTATAAATGTGTCTTGAACGAAACCAAGAAAGGGTGAATGACATGGCGTATTATTATGTTTTTAATTTTCATACAGATGGGCAGATAGAATCTACTGTAAAAATTCTTCTTCTTTACTTTCGACCCAAGTCGTGTGCTATTGTGTTTTGAGTAGCAGAACTCAACGCCGCACTTAGTCAAAACAAAACTTTACCAGAGAAGGTAATTCATATATGTATAGAAGTACTAAGTAAATATTAATGTCAACATTAGAGGCCAGTAATATCTTAACTTAAGAAATAGAAATGTCTCAACGGGAACGGAGTGCTTAACACTAAGTTCTCAGGTTCCCTCTGTTTACGTGTTATGTGCGGGATACTGCGTAAAGCTAAACAAAATATATAATAACGCTTCTCCGAGAATAAAAAAACCATAAATCTTACACAATCATACTCTCCCATCATATCTACAATGGTAATTAATATTCTGATATTCTCGTGATATCCAAAGCGGTGTTCAAACAACGTGACTGCAAGGTCGTTGAGATGATAGATCACATTCTAGCGGAGGTCAGGACTGGTTATTCGCTACTTGTACCTACTGCATAGAAATGTATGCAATCTTTGTAGGCCTAAACTATGCGGAATTAACATTTTTATTTTATATATACATAATTATTGTGGGCGGAAGGGACGTATATGTCTATCTGTCGTAAATGAGTGAATAACTTTCACTATCCTAGTGTGACGGAATGTCTTAATTCCTTTAGGGAACCCTAAAGGAAATGTAGTATTAGTGCAGCGTACGTATTCATTTTGCAAAGGGGAAATGAGAGATGTGGACTGAACCTACAAACTGATGCTACCCCATTGTACCAAGGCAAAGATTTTATTTCAGATAATATCTTAACAGAAATTATGATGTAGCATTGAGTAAAATTTGGTTCGTCAATCAATCATTTATTATATTACATTCCCAAATGAAAATGGTGAAAGGGTCAAGCTTCTCATAATAATATATATTTTTTAATATACATTTCGCAAATAGATACCATTATCTACTTAATCACGTGAGGAATGTCGCTATTTCTTTGTGAAGTAAGACCGAAGTCCAATTTTTATTGCCCACATCCTTTTCTACATCTTCAGTTATGATCGTGACCTTCAAAAGGAATTTTGTATAATTACGTTCCTATTATTAGATAGTTATGAGTTAGAGGTTGTCGTGGGACATGCGGCGCTGTAAGCTTCTTGCTCTGGTAAGATGATAAAGCGCAGCGTTAAGTTTCACCCAACACGCAATATCTTGTATAGTGTGATAGAAGTGGGGAAGGGAGTGTCTTAATATTATATCTTCCTTTATGCCTCCGCTTCTGTATATAGTGAAGCTAAAAAAATGACGTAGGTATAGTAGGTATAGATTTTAATGTAGGTATGATTTTACGATAAAAGCGAAAAGGCAAGTACTATGGTTTAAGTTATTTATAAAAACAAAAGTCTTATTTTAATATCTACACAAAGTATCAACAATTCCCAAGTCATTAAAACTAAATAATATTAAATTTCTTTGCGACACACAATCTTATTACAATGAAAGAATTATCTGTGACACTAATTTAAAAAAAGACACCATCGCCAGCGAACTCCATAATGTAGTAGTATGTAATCCGATGTAGGTATTATGCTAACACAATATTGTGTCATCGACCGTTGGCCATTCCTACGGACCGTGAACTCAGTCACTAGCTAGCCTATAATTCTCGATATATTTTTTTACAGTACGATCTTCACACTAGAGGTACCCCCTTCAGGTGAGGTCTTCTGAACTTTCAGGAGAAAATAATCAATAAAATAAATAATAATAAAATAAAATAAAGTAAGCAAATTCTTAAAATGAAATCTGCCCAACTTTCTAGGTACTTCAGTTTCGTCGGCCGTGCTGTACATTTATATAGTTTGTAAGGCTGTAGCTTTTTTACAGCAATCGTTTGGTTTTCCCTTGTACTCAGCTCAGCAGCTTGGGGGATGATTATATCAAAAATATTTTTTTAATATAATCATCCCCGAAGTGGGAATCGAACCCCTATCCATTGCGTTCGCAGTCCGACGCTAACGTAATGGCCTGGCAATGTCTAATATAATAAATCGGTTGTGGTTTCATTTTCCATTCCAAAACAGGCTAAGTTAGTTCTGCCTTTATTAGACAGACCTATAAATAAGAAGTACCTAAAAATATTTATTACAATAAAGCCAGTCATGGGGCACAAGCGGGTGACTGTAAGCGCGACAGGTTGTGGGTTCGATTCCCACTAGGGGAATGAAATGTTTAATATATTCATTTCGTCGCTCTGATGACAAGGAAAAGAGCGGCGTTGACTTCACGCAACACGCAATGTCTTCGAAAATCGGCGGAAAAGTGATAAACCTAAGTATCACAATGAGAAAAAATATCTTACCACTAGGCTCCCTCTACATGTGGGATACAGAGTGAAGCTAAAAAAATCATTATAATCGGATTTAATACTATAATCATCACAAGCGATTAAAATATTTAGTAAAGTTTATTAAATATTGATATTTCAATATAGAGAATTTAAAAAAAACGTTTGTTTATTATTTTTTTATTTATCATATCAATTAGTTATCATATTCAGTACAGATAAACTATTTCTATTTTGAAAACAATGAAAATACCTAATATTTAGGTACATTTCGATAAGATCACAGATAAAATAAGTAAAGCCCAGATCAATGATCGACAGACTCATCCGAAGCTATTAATAATATTATTTTAAAAACAATTTTAAATCGAAATAAACGAATACAAACCTACGATAATAATATACATAAAGTATGATAATTATATGATGATACAGTATTTACATGTTTTAGATGAAGTGACTTGACACTGCAGTTTGTCAATACAAAGCGAAGTGACTATATTGTTTTAAATAATACATATACCTAAATGAATGAATGAAACTGAATGTAAATTCAGTAAAGAGTAAGATATTAAGGAAATACACATGACAAAAACATTAATTAAAATTAAATAAAAAAAAGATTTTTTATTGTTGCAACATTACAAACATTATGAATGTTAGGATATTGAACATTATTTTAATAATAAAACACATCCTCTAACACTGTTTTTCTAATTATGCCGGAAAGTTGTGAAAATAATCAGGATACACTGTACAGTATCGTTAAAAATATGATATTAAAACACTTGATTAACTGAACCAATGATATATATAGAAACATGTATGTATATTATAGACTAGCGGCCCGCTCGCGGCTTCGCCCGCTTAAACCACAGAATTATTTGCTTAATACACCAAAATTATGTTCGTGTTTTAATATACCTATAATGTATGTTTGCAACGCAGTCGCATTTTCGTACCACCCATAAGAGAGATGCAACTGTCAATATATTAATTTCTTTAAACTTTTGTCTTAAGGAGTCTTTAGGACCTAAGTTATAGTTATAGATATATAGTTATAGTAATATCGCTACTTACAATAAAATCCTAACTCATCGGTGTCTGTACGTGGAAGATATATTAGAAAAATTATTATTACGGACATTTAACAATGTAATAGAACTTGGTCAATTTGTCTGTTTATCTGTGCGTTCAGGATAATCTCAGAAAGGGCTTAACCGATTTAAATAACTTAACCTAACTTTGTGCCCCTGCGCCGCGATGGCCTTTAATATTAATACAGAATGGAAGCGTCAGCGCTCCTTTTACGGGGGCAATATATAGGATAAAATATTTTAAGCCCATACCTAAAGAAATTATTCAAGATACCTCAACAGTTTAGACGTAGACTTTTTTTTCATTTCACGATCGATGTTTATCCATACCTGTATTTCGTGTGACGCAGTTACGCATAGATACCAATAACGTTAACACATACTACTACAAAAGTATTACTAAAGGTTAAGCAACTTTGAACTTTGTCGCCAATATCTACGACTCGATTTAGGAATGAGGCGTATGCGGCGGTTTCCCTTTGATAGGCTTATGCCTGTTTGCGTGTTTAATGACAAATAGCGTTTTATTTTTATATCAACGATAATATATAATTTATTTTGTATGAAAAATAACTTTTTCACTTTTAGGATTTTTTTATTGTATTAGGCTTTTATAGAGTGATTAACTATGGTTTCATTTAAAGTGGTGCTGACAAAAACACTAATTGAGCATATTTAATATTTATAGTGATTTTTTAGTGAATAGAACTAATAGTTATTACAATACTTGCGAAGAAAGCATATTTTAGACATTTTTTAAATCCTTATACCTTTTGAAAAACTACCAACATTCTTATCGTTAATAAATTATTTTTTCCAAATTAAAAAATTGTCTAAGTTTTTCATCATAATGGCACGAAAATATTTAAAATGTTCAAAATACTGCATATATACTGCAGGAGGATACCTTTAGATGTACTGTTTTTTTATGATATAATGTAGAATAATATATTCTATAGAGGAATCACACATTCCTCTTCACACTTTTTATTCTTTAACTATACGTAAATAATACGTAAATATATTTTAGAGGTTACTCTGTACTAAGACACCAGCTCTGTTCCCGCATTTACGTCCCACATATATAGAAATATAAATCATTGGAAAGAAAAGCAGAAACGCAATTTTATTGCATTTTTTATTTTTTTCATACTTGAAATGTATTAATAAATTTACATACAATTCATTTGTTTCGAATATAACATTAAGATTGATTCATAAAATAAATTTGATATTTCCCTAACATGATTATTTCATGTATTTTTTTATATAAAAAGTTTTGATTAAGTTCTCTTGAGAAATATATCTACTATAAATTAATATAACATACCTACATGCCAATGATTAAAACGTATTGACATCACCACGTGATCCATCTACTATAAACACAACATAAAATTTTATAAAATATAGCAACCAGCTCGCGGCTGCACCCGCTTAAATTTGAGAATTGTTTGTTTGTTTCGGTACAGGGAATTACATTCCTGTTTTAATATATATATATATATATATATATATATATATATATATATATATATATATATATTAGATGCCCCTCTGTACTACGATGGCGGTTTTTTTTACAGTTACGCATGGTATCGTCAAATTTTTGTAGATGTAGATGTTTTCTATAAAATTGTAGTACATCACTTTGCTCTATTGTTAATAATTTCTACAGCGTACGCGATATAAGGTTTTTTTTGGTTTTTTTTTACACGTCAATCGTCTAATAGTAAAAGAATTTTCCAAATTGGTCCCGTACTTTTGGGACCTATTCAATTCAAATAAAGAAAAAAAAATCTAATCGATTGTCTTCATAATTTTAGTGATATCGATGCACCTCCCCCTCACCCCTGCAGAGTAACTCGCCACGATGCGCGAGGCCACACGGCACACACTCCGGATTTTTTTAAAAATATTGAAATCGATCCGATACTTTTTGTGTGAAAACTACATACATCCATACATCCATACATCCATACATCCATACATCCATACATTCATACATCCATACATCCATACATCCATACATTCATACATCCATACATCCATACATCCATACATCCATACCTACCTATCCACCTACCCACCTACCTACCTACCTACTTAAAATATAAAATAAATAACGTTTCTAGTATCGAGTTCTACTATCTCAAATATAAGCTTCTTGGAAACTTAAATACTTATATCTTTTGATAGAGTGAAGCTATTACAATGAAATAAACACTAAATGTTACTTTGATTTACTGGTAATTTTTACGTATAAAACTTGCTTAAATATATTGTGTACTTTTGACGTGATGCGTGTTCACATAAACAGGAAAACAGACAAACAGACAAACAGACAAACAGACAAACAGACAAAAATTCCAAAAATGTTGGAAATGGATTCTGTTAGTTATCCTTTAACACCCTAGCTAATTTTTTTTTAAATATTTTCAATGTACAGAAACGACTTTTCTACAGATTTATTATAAGTATAGATATTGATCTAATACAAAATTTTTTAGCATCACTTGTACGTAGTGTTGAGACATTCCGTTCTCAATTTTCCGTTTAATTTTTTTAATTTAATTTCCTCGATTTTGAGTCGAGGAATCAAATCCGCAAACAGTTGCGTATACTGTACATTTTGTGCCCTTGCACTACGACAGGCGTCACAAAACTACTAAATTAATGAAAATATAAATAGATGATGAAACTATTTACATGATGTAATATAGTATTATAGTAGTAGCGTTCTTTGAAAGATAGACTATAAAAACAAAAATAATTGCCGAATATGAATCAGTAGGTTCTGATATTAGCGCGTTTAACCAAACAAACTCTTCGACTTGTAATATATTCGAGACTGTATAGATATACTTAATCAGCTCTTTTACTTTTGAAGACCACCAAGTACCGCCATACATACTTTATCGTTTTTATTTAAATTATATTGTTTTTAATTATCGCCATTAAAGGGCGCCACTCGACACGCAATATCTCCTGAATTCGACGGAAAGTAGGAAGTGTCTTAAGATTGGCCTCCCTTTGCCTATCTACATGCAGCAGATATGCGGGATACAGCGTGAAGCTGAGAAGAAACTATTGTCATTTAATTAGCTATTATCATATTTTTGAAACGCCCAAATACTATTGCGTCGACATTATAAGCACTTAACTGTGGACTGGGTCTACCAACATGTAAACAAAGTGAAATGTCGCTAAGTTCTCTTTGCCTAGGATTTACAAACTAATAAACAAAATATATATTTGAGAAACGTGTTTAATTAAACTATTTTTAGATTACTTCATAACTATCTAGACTTGATTAATAAAACTTGCCCCTCATATTCTAGAAATCGAACCCAAAACCTTCCATTTATATAGTGACTTACGAGGTACTAAACCAATAGGCGAAACAAATTCAAATTCACTTTTATTACCGGCACCATTACTTAACTGTTTCGTGTAACAAATCACCCTTTATGGTCAATTACCCGCGGGTAATTCACGATTATAAATCTTTTGACTATAACAATTTATTTATAGCAGTCATATTAATGACAGTAACATTTTATCATAGTTCTGGATGCATTTCTTAAAAAAAGTAGAAAGAAAAAAAGGTGAATATTTAGTATTAGACATTATCTAAGATAAATGGCACTACTAAGTGTTCAGCGACATAATTATTTTCATTGATTTTAATTAATGGTAAAAAGACGAAGTAGAACATTAAAAACAACGAAGATCCTACTTAATTTAAGAACATAAGATATCCTCATCCCGATTCCAATAAACTAATACAAAAGGTTCTTAAAGGGAAAGCTTACGTAGAAGATCATAAAAACGAGTATATATTTCTAAACTGGTTAGATGTTCCCAATGTATGACGAGAAAGTGTTTCCATTACTTATCATAAAGATCAAATATTACACATAACTTTAGCGGCAACGCCTCTGCACCTCGGCTGATAAGTACCTAAATGACTGTGACTAGTCAATCGACTATTCGAGGCCATCGTGGTGCATTGATACAGTGGTGGTGGCTGTGGGTTCGATACCTACTTGGTGGCAATCACTGAATTTCGCTACTCAATACGTAATGCCACAATGAAATCAGTCAATGGCTGCACTTGTCTTAATATAAGGAGAAATGAGAAGAACAGCATTATTTTTTTAATCTATTTTGTAAAACAAATATAACCGATCCTATAGTAAACATTAATAAAAAATATCAACTAACATAATAAATAAAATACTTTTTTCTAAAAAGGCATTGGCGGTGAACGGATACGAAGCGGCGTCCGAATGACAGATACATGACAGCGGACTTGTTACACGCGAATGTGCGCCGAGACCCGACACTTAAGACCTACTTGGCTAATTAAATAATTGTCTTTTTGCAATTACTTTTTTATTTTCACATCTCTGTCAATTTGAGCGGTCCTCCCATTTATGTAAGTATATTTCAGTTTCCCACTCTCCCACAAATTTTCAGATATACCGTTTGTTTGAGGCTATTGTGCCATAGTCCGGATAGTGTTTTTTTAGCCTCACTGTTTACCCTTAGCGGGTTAGCCACAGAGAATAGAGCTTTAAACTCTACGGTCGGGATAACGAGTAGATTTATATTAAATTCTCTCTCCAAGGGGTTCCTCTAGCGAAGCAAGACACAACACGGTTTTCTTCCCTGTAATTTTATAACGCATGTCTCTAAGGAAAGATCTCTTTTTCCTAAAAAAATCTGCAGTTGTGGTTTCGCCACTCAAAACACAGTACCGTTTAAACGGCCCGAAACTAGAATTTGGACACTAGGTTCTCTCTGCCTACCTCGATAAATGCGAGAGGTGCGTTAAAAAATAAAGAATATAACTACGTAATTCATATATTTACTACTACACTATTTATTTCAAAACATCACCACGTTCCTTGAAGCGAGTAAAATAATCTATTATTTATTTATTACGTTTTACTGCCGACGAACGATTCATAACAAATTGTTGCAAAAGTAATAAACCCGACATATAAATTGGTTAACTTCAATTGCTACATGGACGTGAAACGATGCAATTACACAAATGCGTATATGATTATAATATCTACAATACAATATCACATTACAAAATTACAAAACCGTCGTGGTACAGTTGGGAACTTTACAGGCAATTGTTGTGGGTTCGATCCCGGTTTTGCACTAGAGGAGACTTACATGACTTTTTTTTATTTCTGATGAGTGCTACATGGCATTGAGATCAACCAAATAACATGTAAAATTGGCTGTGTAAAAGTGAAAAATTTTTTAATGTAATACACATCGATGTTTATGTGAATCGAACCTATAAACATCACGTATACGTTCATAGGATTTCCCACTGAGCTTAATTGGCCACATTTAACAAGCAATGGATCTTAAAATTGGTAGATAGTAGAGGATTACTGACGATACAGTATAGCGTGTTACTAAAACTAAGCGCTATAGCTTGTAGGTTCGATTCCCACTCGAGAAAAGGAAATATTTAATATTCTTATTTCTTCGCTCTGGCCTTGAGAAAAAGCGCGGCGTTGAATTTCGCAACTCAACACGCAATACCTCTACAAATCGGAGGAAAGTAGAGAGCGGAGTGTTTTAACAGTAGGCTCTCTCTCTGCCTACCCTGCAATGCCTGCCTGCCTACCATGCGGGAAACAGCGTGAAGCTGAAAGAAAAGTGACGTGAACTAAAGAATAACCTTTTCTCTATACATTTAAAACATTTCATCTTGCTATATTGATGAAATGAAAGATCACTTTATTTCAAGACTAGCTGTATAAATAGCATGATTGACAAATGATGATGGAGCCAACGTCATCTATCTAAATGCGAGTGTCGAGTCATATCTATTATTAATTAGCATCAATAGGTATAGATTTCGTATTTAACGATTTTAAAAATAATAGTATCTTATCTTATAGAATAATTAGAACAAGAAAATGTGTGCAATTAAGATTATTGGACTTTTAGGCAGAATGGAAGCGTCCATTTTATTGTTGTAAAAAAATAAAATTGTATCTTTTATATTAAAAAGAGTAGATACTTGCTACAATTTTAACAATTCGGTGCCAGTGGTAGCTTTGTGTTCATTAAACCGGTGCTTGCTACAATCTATCCAAATAAAGAATACCTATTTACTTTGAATATGGAGCGGAAAGTACTGAACAGTGTCTTCATCTTAACATTATCATTAACTTCCCTTCCAGCACACAGCATGCTGGGTACATCGTGAAGCTTAGCAAATTAATAATAATAATATCGTTATATTAATATTATCTAGTAAAATAAGCAGTAACTATTACGAGATATAGATTAACTGCATGCAACGTAACGGTCTAAAGATCACGGTAATTCTCGTTTAGAATCTGCCTGTCAACAGTGAACATGAAATGTTACGTAACGCTATACATATGTTGAATTTATTCAATGTAGATCTCTACTATATATATATATATATATATATATATATATATATATATATATATATATATATATATATATATATATATACTATATAGGTAGTAGGTACCTACTTTATTACCAGGAGATTGTGGGTACAAACCTCGTTTCAGTGCGTATTATAGGAGACAAAATGTACTCTGTTTAAAGTTAATCATTGGAAGACAAAACCTTTAAATGCTGACTTTTTAAAATTGAAATTATATACTAAAATAACCATTGATTTTAATTTGAATCCACGACATGAATGTGTTATTCTAAATTTCAATAATCATTTTATAAATAGCTCTTTCGTTACTAAATTTAAAAATACGCTATTTTGAATAGGACACATTAATAAGACGAATGCAATGAGCACAAACTCAATGTTTACTAATAGGCAGTCCAAGGGCTTCTCAGCCATCTTCCAATTCCATCATCACATCAGCTTAAACATACTATAATACGTACCATACCATAGTACTATCATCTAATCTACATGAAAAATTATGAATTTTTATGGTACAAAAATTAGAAGTGCTGGTAATTCAGATTCTTAGATTTTATTATATAGTTAAACTTAGTACAGCTCGACCTAATAAGAGCTTGTTAAAATAGTGACCTGTCACTACATCTTCCTTGCCTACTTTATCTCAAAAGAAGTAGTAGTACCCTTACTATGTTTATATAATACTTACCTATAATAACTGACGCATAGAACAAAATCCCCGTAGACTACGAGTGGGGGACGCGTGTAATTGATATAGTCTGTTACACCTAGACTTGTCGAGTTGCAAGGGGCTGATATTTGTATTACAATGTGAGGGTGGAGTGTCTTCTATATATACCTACCGACATACATGTATAAAGTATAGATTTTTATATTGCTTCAAGTACTCAATTCGTATATTTTTTTCACTTCGTGCTGTATTATCACGCATATACGCAGTGTACAGTATGTGCGGAGGGAACCTAGTGATATGACACTCCGTTCCACACACCGCAAATTTTTCAATCAAAATCAATTTGTAAAATTCCCGCACACAGCAGACAGAAGGACCTAGTGTCAAGACACTACGTACCCCACTTTCCGACAATTTTGTAGACATTGCGAGTTGAATGGCGTGATGTTTTTTTTATGTGTCCACTCTCTTTGCATTGAATGTACTAAAAAAGCATATAATATAAAATAGATTACTTAACTAAACAACCAACAAACTCCCAATACTACCGTTCTCATTAATTACATTATAACCAACTTGTATTCACAAATGTATTCGAACCTGTTGCATTACATTAACTTGTACAAATAATAGAATGAACAGTGAACGTGACCAGTGCGGCGCGGCGGTTGTGTTTCACAACAAAAGGCTATTTCTAGTTCAGGACGTATGACCGCAAGTTATTATGAGAATCGTATGTCATATATCAAAAATCATATTGAATAATTATTATCTATTACAAAAGAACTAAACTGAGGACAGTAGTGGAGTAGAAATATAAAGTGTAAACGCGACAGGTTGTGGTTGGATTCCAACTCGAGGAATTGAAATATTTTCATATCGTCGCTCTGGTGTCTAAGCGTGGGGTTTCCCACTAAGCCCGCAATGCCACAGAGTTCTCCGGAAAATGGAGAACGGAGTGTATCCACAAAAGTTTACAATGCCTACTACGATGTGTGGAGGATACAGCGCCGAAGTGAAAAACATTACGCTCCAATAGCTTCTTAAAAAAAATAGAAAACAGATCTCAGGTAGCCTACGGAACAGAAAGTAGCACCTGACAAGTATTTAAAGAGTAGAATCATGTTGAACGTGTAGGATGTAAAAGTACCTACCGTATACAGGTCCACTAAATACATATTCGATTTCACAAACGACTACGGACACCTCGGCTATTGTTAAGATGACAATACATTCATCTATCAAGAATCAAGATCGTCATTGCGTCGCATAATTTTATTATATACTTACATATTATATAGGCAATCTGAGGATATTGTGCCATAGTTATCGTGTTTTTAATTAAATATTGTTGTTTTAGGTTCAAATACAATTATTTTCATTCATTTACTGTTTGTATTTCTGTGTAAATAAAAAAAAATACTCATCGTATAAAGAAATGTTTACATGCTAATGCATGGTGACTTGTTAAGACAGCGCAATGATTGTGGGTTCGATCCTTATTCGGTCTGTTTCCATTTCTTTACGTGGCAAGATAAAGCGCGGCGTCGATTTCCGCCACTTAACACGAAATGTCTCGAATTCAGGTAAAAGAACGTGATCTTCCGGTTCTCGCTATCAACAATATTATAATATATATTTTAATGTTTCTTTTTTGTTTAAAATAAGTTGTAACAAGCGTATAAGAATTTCGACGTAGCTTCATGAGAACATATGACTTAGTAGTCAGTGCGCGTGTTCAAATCACGCTACGTTTAAATTTTTATACTTTTCCTGAACAAGTAACAATCATATTTTTATTAATATTAAATATATTATTTCTTTAAAAGCCAACGTGCGTAAATATGAAATCTTACGCCAGGTTACGAAACAAACAAACTCTACAAGCATATATAGGATTCACGGCAAAATTTAAGTCAAGAGGCGAATTAGGTCATTGGCATATGAGCTAATATGTTTCCGTGGTACCGTTACAAAACATTGAATATTATGTAGTTTTAACAAAAACAAATTGCTACACTAATAGTTAGTAGTAATGTTCGACAAATTGTTTCTTATTATTTTTACAATAACGTAAGAAAATACGTTGATTTATTTTCTCTTTATCTACATATATATGTAATTAATAATATTAATAATTTGAGGCCAGTCGTGGCGCAGCGGCACAAAGTGTGACTGTAAACCGACTGGTTGTGGGTTCGATTCCCACTCGAGGAGATGAAATATTTACTTAAATTTATATTTCCATTTTTTCGCTCTGGTGTCGAGGCAAAGCGCGGCGTTGAGTTCTGCCACTTAACACGCAATGCCTCCGGAATTCGGCAGAAAGTGGGGAATGGAGTGCCTTTCACTACGTTCCCTCTGCCTACCCTGCAGTATGCGGGATACAGCGTGAAGCTGATTTTTTATTTGATTAATAATATATATCCCAATAAAATACATTATATACGCGGCTAGCAAAAAAAAGTGTACCTAATATATTTTTTTAACATTATACGTAAGTATATACTATATTTTAAATTACTATATTAAAATTTTTATCATAACATCTAAAGCATTTAAAACTTTAATACCTAAACTAAATCAAAGACGAATATGTTTAAATAATACAGAGAACGATAAACTTTTGTAGAGTAGGTACTAGAGAAGAGTTATTTCAAAGAGAAAATCGAGACTTGGCATGTTTCCGAGTCGCACACATCTCGATGGCGTTCTTCGGCGAATGTCAAGAGATATTTCGACGAATTCGAATAATTCAGGACTTGAAAGCAATTAGGGTTAAGAATTGAAATTTCAGCCAGACGTTCATTATACGCAAAATCGATTATAAGTCGATGTTATGGAATGTTATGTTTAACTTTCGATGAACATAGAAAAGTAAAGTACAGTATTAAGTAGCGCTTTCAATTAAGCAGAATACACAAAATGAAATATATGAATCACTATTTACATCAAATATTATCAAAAATATAAAAGATAAATGTGCTTTGAAGTTGTAATCAGGCTCATTTTGATATTGGTCCTATAAATTAGTACTATCATTCAATCTCTCAAATTAATAAGTTTACTTTTAAATTGGCTCAGAAATTAAATAATTTATTAAAAAATGTGGTAATAAATATTTAAATTTTCTATACCTCCTTTGTCCGGTGGCCGCAGGCCGCCGGTAAGCCGCAGTTAGTAGTTCGTATACTGTTACGGTAACAATATACCTGCATCGCTATTCGCCAAAATCTGGAGGCATTGTGCGTTGAGTGGCGGAACTCAACGCTGCGCTTTGCCTCGACACCATAGCGTAGAAATGAACATGTAACTTTAAATAAATATTTCATTTTTTCGAATGGGGATCGAACCTACAACCAGTCGATTTTGCAGTCACACTTTCTGCCTCTGCGCCAAGACTAGCCTCCCGAAATTGATACATTGGCTAATAATGCTTTAATGAGAAAAAAGAGTCAGTCTATCAAATTACTAATATACATATAGGCGTTGCATTTTCCTGCATCCTGATGCATGAAAATAATAATAATCGGTCGCATTCTCCGTACAAGTGTTCAGATACTGACGTCAATAATGTTGCATGCTGCACTCTAAACAACCCGCGCGTACACTGTGTTTAAACGTTCATACGTGAAATTAGTAATCCACGATTGCTGATACGTACGTACTTACTTTTTTTTTGTTTGCAATAGATAATGAAGCTAGTTAAATATTGCGGTATTTGTGCTGGACTTACCTTGAGTGGTTATTACTTTGAACAGAAATGTCAGAACTGTTAGTATGTTAATTAGTCTAGTATTTTTTTTACATAATCTTAATATATGCTTAGGCGTGGTTGTATCATGTAAAACAGCCTACCGATGTCATGGTAAAAGGTTTGAACTCCATTCTTTTGGTTGTGAACACGAACAGACACAAACAATATTATCGGAACATCACTACGGAAACATTTACACATCACTAGCCTCGCTGACTACAACTCGGTAACGGAGACATGGCAACATCTCAAAGAGGCAAAAAATAATCTAATCCAGTTAACTTGCTCTATAAAGCACGTGAAACGTAGTACTTTACCGACGACCTTGTAGTAGGTAAGTACTGTGGAAGTGTTAATTATGCGTGACTCGCGTAAACACAACACCCAGTTCACTTCAAACAGATACGACGGAGACACGCAAACATTGTGATTATACAATCATATTATGTAAGAACCCATTTAAATTACAAGTAAATATGTTATATTGTTTCTTACGAAAATTTCAAACGAGTACACAAAATATTTATAATATGAGAAAATATTATGAACAGAGCAAGTATTTAGAAGCAAAATTTACATGTAAAAGCTTATTATGCAATTTATATTTTAAATAACAATTGTTTTATTTTTAGTAATATTTATATTGTTTTACCATGCAATGCCTCCAGAATTCGGCAGAAAGTGGGGAACGGAGTGTCTTACAATACGTTCCCTCTGCTTACCCTGCTATGTGCGGGATACAGCGTGAAGCTGATTTATTTTTATTTAGTTATATTGTTTTATATTCGTATACAGCCGGTACGAATAAATTGATCATAGGCTCAAGTTGGTAGTAAGTAATTTAATAAAGTGCAAGGTTAAGACTTTAATTTTAGATAAATAATTATTTAATTATAATAAAATTTTAATATTTAGTATAAAAAACATTACTATGATTTAATTTTATCATAGCGCCAATGAAACTGAAATTATTACTGAAATTCTACATAAAAAAAATATTCCATAAATCATACACAACTTCCTACACAACGAATGAATAAACAACAACTCGCGAATTAAAATTAAATGAATAAATAATGCTGAAAGTAATAAAATAGTTTCAGCATTCGGAACATTTGGGTCACTTCGTAAAATCAAATAAACGTCAAAATTAAACTGCTTTGGACCGCCCATGACCCATTTAATTTTAGACAGATAGGTATTTGTTGCTGTGGAATTTTCTTATTTGTATAATAATGAGATTAGATTTTATCATTTTGTACATTTTGAGGTTAATCGTGGCGTAGGTGTCCAAGCAGTTGGCTGTAAACGCGACAGGTTTTGGGTTCGATGTCGACTCGAGGAAATTAAATATTTAATATTTTTTCGGCAGAATTCGGCGGTAAGTGGGAAACGGAAGCGTCTTAATGAAAACGGAGTGACTAACATTAGGTTCCCTCTGCTGACCCTGCTATGCTGGAAGCTAAATAAACCGCATTTGTATTAAGGTAGATAGTCAGTTACTATAACTAAGTTTCAATTTAGTAGTTCCATTGCAGTTAACGCATTTCTACGGATGCTCTAGCCTTACCCCAACGTAAACACGAGGGTGATTATCGGGTAGTTTATTAGTTATACACCTTATATCGAATATTTGGAGTTAGAAAATTTGATTTTTTAGCGAAGAAATGAAAATAATAAATAATAATAAGAATTACACACATGGGCCCCTGCACCACGACGGCCTTAAACAAATATATTTTCTAATTTTTATTGTATTTAAGGTACATCATAGGCGAATTCATATTCTCCACCCCTATACTCGTATATTAAATATGTTTGATTGGCTCTTAATGATATATTTTTTTATAATTTTCCTACCTTTTAAACCTTTTATAATTGATAATGAAATAACGAGAAGAGTATCTATAAACTGTACATTAGTTTGTTTGGTTATCTACCTATTGTTGACCACTAAGAGCTGGACAATGGATATCTATTATGATTTCATTCGCACTTATTACTTACGAGATAAAGATTAAAATGCTTTACTTTAAATTTGATGCTCATTTCAAGGCTTGAATGTTAACTAACAATAATGTCACGTAAATGATTCAACAGAGCAAATGTATTGACAAACTAACTTGTATGTAGTGTAATGTAAAATGTATGGAATATTACCCAAAATGCAAGAAATAAAAACATTTTTTTTATTAATTTGGATATTTTTTATTTTCAACCAGTTGAGTGCGAGGATACTGTGCCAATTTCAAAATTATAACTCAAAAGGGATCGACGGACACAGACGGACAAAGATCTTATAAGGGTTTAAACTCTAAAAACAAAAATATATATGAGGAAATAAGATTTTAAATTTATAAATTTCGTGATTGATATCAACTTCGCCTTCATAATATTAGGATGGTGTTTAGGGGTTACGGTCAAACGAAAAAAAAAAAATGACAATGACATTTCCAATCACTCGACTTGGTCACGTGATCTTATTATGTCAATCAGTTCAGCACCTCAGGGCTGAGCTCCAAGTTGCAAGTGCAAATTGCAGAAAATAAAACCCAAGTGACATGGCCCTAGGTCATTAATATAAAGTCTAAATATGCTTAGGCAAAATTAAGAATAAATATGGAATTTAAAAGTCTTATACAGAAGTTTCATATTATTCTTGTTAATATACATCACTAACTTCTCGTACAAAAAAGAGCTATTGCGAAATAATAGTACAATTTATGTATTCAAATTTTAACCTAGTAACGCTTGTTGCTTGTTGCTCTTCTTAAAAAAAGGCAGTGAGGTGTTGACATCAAAAGAAATCTTAGAAACTAGAGTTGTAACTTATAGTTGTTACTTATAGTTATAGTTGTTACTATTATTATAAACTTCATGACGCTGCGCCATGAAGGCCTTAAAGTTTAATACAAATAAATTTAAAGTCAGTCGTGGCGCAGGGGCACAAGCTATTGTAAACGCGACAGATTGTAGCGAGGAAATGAAAAAAAAATATTATCATTTTCTCATTCTGGTATAGAGGCAAAAGAGCGGCGTTACCGCCACTTAGCAATGCTTTCAGAATTCAGCGTAAAGTGAGGAAAGAAAGTGAAAGAAGGATTAGAATAAATGGCCCTATGGCCTACCCTGCTCTGTACGCGATATAGCTGACCAAAAAAGAAATAAATTCTAACAATAAATCATAACGTTAACCACATTCATTCAAAACTATAAAAATTCACTTTCAATTAAAGCTATATATAAAGTTTCATAATATTACATTAAACGTATTTCCTAATAAAATCGTAACGGTCTCACGCGATATGTGCGAATTGTTATTATATTCATATGTTCAAAATTTAATATTACATTTAAATAAAAGTTAGCGGCGTGCCGTATCGGGGGAATAAATTGCTATCATTTTCTCGTTCTGGCAATCAGACAAAACGCGGCGTTGTGTTTCGCCATTCAACACACAACGCAACTCTTAATTATTTTATTTGACCACGTAGGCGAAGTCACAAGAAAAAAATTCGTGCCAAATTTCATAAATTTAGAGTACTTCCAGTGGCCTTTTCCTTTTTGATATGCGGCGAATTTCATGCAAAATGCAGCAAAATCCGTGCATTAATGGATGTATCTTTTCATTGCCTTGACTTAGAAGTTTTTTTTTCTGTGCTTCAAGTAACTAGAGACTTTAAAATTTGATGTTAATTTTAAATTGATACCTAAAAACAAAGAGACCCTATAGGGTTCCGTCGTTATTCTGTGAGGTACGAAACTCTTAAGGAAAACTATTAATAAACGATTTTTAGCCAAACAGATAGACAATATATATTTCCCTGTATCATTAAGTGAGACTATAATTTAGTTGTTTTAAGTGTTTTTACCCTAATTATTATTAATTATTATAGTGTTTCTAATCGCCTTTGTTATGTTGATATTTTATTCATATTTTTGTATTTTTTTTTTCTTTACAATGAGGAGAGAATTAAGCAACTCTGACCTTTATATTACTATTATAAATGGTATCAATTTTTTATCAGCTTCACGCTGTATCCTGCATAAAACAGGCTAGGCAGAGGGAACCTAGTGTTAAGACATTTTGTTCCCCATTTTCCGCCGATATTTTTGAGGCATTGCGTGTTGAGTGGCGGAACTCACTACCCGCCAGGGCGAAAAATTAATACATAATAATAAGTCATTCCACCGAGTGAGAATGGAACCCACAATCTATCGCATTTGTTATATGCAGAATGTTTATATATTATATAGTACGATGTAATAGCGTAGAAATATTCCTATCAGCTAGCAGTATCTAATGCAGGAATGCGGCAAGTGAACTCGAGACGGAGGCGTCCGCAAATGTCAGTACGACAAAAGCGTGAACCAGCCTATGATGAAATTATATACAATACAAACCGCTCTTTCAAGCATTGTTTAAATTAGGTACGGTAGTTTATAATTTTCTATTTATTTAATATAATTTTTATATTGATAAATCTATGCGGAATTGCCAAAGAGCTTAAATTCAAATATAGATAATCTTCATTCACAATTTTGCTAATTTCCTCGTTGCCTCAACGAGGAAATCAAAGTATTAAATATTTCGTTTACAGTTGCAACCCTGTACCACGGAAGCCTCAAAAAATTGTAAAAATGATCGTTTTTCAGCTTCATGCTGTAGGCAAACGGAGGCTAGTGTTCCTCTCCGTTCCCCACTTTCCACCCAATATCCGAGACGTTGTGTCCTGAGTTGCGGGACTGAACATTACGCTTTATCTTGTTTCCAAGACAAGGAAATAAAAAAAGCCATTCCCCAAGTGACTGTCGAACCCACAACCTTCGTATTTACATTCAGACGACGTACCTTCCGTTTACATAGTACACAATCAACAACAAGTTGACCAACATAGTAAAGTAAAAACATCAATATCAGGTTCCTCAATGAGGCCATACGTCTCTCTAGTTTCTTGGAAAACGAGAAGTTCCACGTTAGACACATGCCTATCCCTTTTCTTAATTCACTTCGTTATGAGTCCAGGGTTTACTTGTAATTAAAAAATTAAATTGTCTAGCTTAGTATAGTATAATTAAGATTTTTTTTGTATTATTTACTATTCTTTAACTATGTTTTAATTAATTGAATGTATTTATTTACACAAAATGATATATACGACGATGCGCGACGACGGCCTCAACAATCGTCGCGCAGCAGAACGGCGGTTGTGAGTTCAATTCCCAATCGGGCAACGTTTCGAAACTTACCACTAACCCCCCTCCACCAATATCGCTATTTATACCTTAATAGAGCGGCGAAGCTAAAAAACCAGATTTTCTATTAAAAACGTACAGACATCAAGAGGCGTCGATAATATACATATTCGGTTCGGTTCCGGCTATCGTTGTCCTCTCTCGCTTTCCCCCCAGACCCACCTGCGTGTGACACACATCCATAGATGGATGCTTTCTATTTGCAATCTTTGTAGTTTCACACGATCATTATTTTAATTTTGTTTAATATATATTTTTTTGATTGTACGGCCATTTTGCAACGCCTAATTTTTAATTGTTCATACTTTTCTTTTAAACTATTGTTTGTTTTGAAGGTAAAAATGACTTTAGTTTTTTTAATGCTTGGATTAATGATAATTATGTAGATTAGTAAAGTTGAACGCGATGGTATCGTACACGTGTATTTATGGGCCCAATAGTTGTAGATTCTAATCCTTTCTGTGAAGTTATGTCAATTATATACATAGGTTAGTGATTTCTCGGATTAGTTAAGCGAAGTGCGGCGTTAGTTTCCGCAATATTATATAAGCAATTTATTTACAGAATTTAGTTTATTCAAGTTTACACATTCACACTTTAAAAAATATGTAAACTATATAAATATAAATTTTTAAAGTAATTAATTGAAAGGTTTTTTCATTAAAAATGTATCTAATGTATATTTGGGTCAATTTAAATCATAATTGTCAATTTAATCATAACTTTCAGTATCTTAATGAGCCAATGACAAGTTTGCTGTTTGGTCCAGTTCTTTTTTTTCATAAAATTAACGATTTCTAAGTTAACCTAGTCGTGACCTATAAATTGATGTCGTTAATTAACTAATTTTAATTGGATACTATGAATGCGTATCGTGTCAAGTTTACGGTCGTGCGTTGTACTTGAATTTTTGATTATCACATATATTTACATAAAAACAGATACCATTAAGACTTTGGTCTTACTGCCTATTATGCTTTTACTGGCTTTTTTTCGTATAGTCGGTATTAGCACTCCAGAAATAAATTTACTATGCGTATTGGTTATCTTGACCTCATTTCTTTTTAAAATCCAAAGTAGTTTGTCAGATTCATAAATATAACAATATTGAGCTTTTTATGATTTTTATAGCTCCCATTTTATTTTCACAGAAAATTCTCAAATAATAGATCCTTGTGTACATTTTTAGATTTACGAATTGATTTGTAATATACTTATTGCTTTCTCCATCCATTTGAGAAATGCAATATTTTGCAGGCTTGGCTAAGATATTTAATTTCGTTTGTTATTTTCTTTCTATCATTTCTTTTTATACAGCGGAACTCAACGGTGCAACTAAGATTGAGAAGTATTACTCTTACATCACACATATCTTTTGCACCACAACTTAATGTATGTCGTTATGTATTCTACAAATTTCAAAAAACTAACAAAAGAAACACTTACAAAATATAAAGACAAAAATAAATATGGTAAAGAACAATGGGACTATATTACTACAGCGTAAATTAAATTATTAATTAATTAACCGTCACAGTCAGCTAAGTTATTGTGTAATAAAGAAAGAACCTGACTTTAAACTAACAATACGGCTATTAGAGACCTGACCGACTTTTGAGACGAATTTTGTGCGAGATTATTTGAGGCCACTGTCGCGCAGCGGCACGACGTCAGACTACACATTGACACAGAGACAGTTATGAGATCGATTACTTACTCGGGAGAGTGAATGAATGAATTTTATTGGCCTTACTCTGTTAAACTGATAAAGCGCGGTATTTAATCCTGTCGCTTATCATGCAATGTAAAAAATTGGATATGGAGTGTCTAAACACGAGATTCCCTCTGCATACTCTGCTGAGTGAAAAAAAGATTGAAGTATTAAAAAAGCCACCGTTGTGAAGTGGGGCAATGTAATCACTGTAATCGTGGTGGTTGTGGGTTCAACACCTACTCGAAATAAGAATTAAATGACTTCTATTTCCCCAATGTGGTAAGTAAAAGCAGGGCATTATCTTTCAGCATTCACCACCTAATATTTTACAATCGAAGAAAGTGGAGAACTGTATATGCCAGTCTGACTAGCCACGGTTGAGAGTTCGATTCCCTATTCATGGAAATGAATAAACAAAATTTCACTCAAATAACAAGACAAAGCATGGCGTTAACTACCGTGGCTCAACACGCAACATCTCGAAGACACCTTCCCATAGTTGGTTACCGCGTTAAGCTTTTTTTTTCTAAAGATCAGAACAATCGCTGTACCGATAACCCAAATATTCAAGTCGGCATCGACCTTGTTTTCGTTTTCGTTCAGCCGTCGTCGTCGTCGAGCGTCGCGGACCGTTTCACAGCCGCGTGGAGGACGACCGATAAGTGACATAATACGATTTAAAAATAATGCCTGTCTCTCGGATATGAGTTAGTGAGTCATGCATTAATTGTGTTTTTTCACAACTATTTATAATATTATCATATAATTAACTTTTATTTTTTACAGTCGTTAATTATTTGTCACGAGGAATTGAGAGAAAGATCCTAGTGGCAAGACTTGAGAGCTATAGTAGAGTCCGACTCTACCAAATAAAAAATTAGAAAATTGATATGTACTATCTTCTCGTTATATCGTTGAAGATTTATATCTTCACGTTTTACACTCTGTTTTTCCGGTTTTCGCCCATAACAAGATACTCTTGAATTGCGAAATATTTACATATTTTTATAATTAAATTCTATAAAATAAATTCAAATAAATTATCTAATTTTATGTAAATCTTAAAAAAAAATATATAATAATTACAATATTATGAAAGCAAATTGCTCGAAAGAATTGCAGCGCATTACTAAACTCATCTAGTTTCAACACCAATGGGCGGAGAATAGTGCTTATTAAATTAAATAGCCGTCTGCAAAATCGTTTTAATTCTTTGTTATAAATATTATTAGCTTTGTTCATTCAACAACAAATGAAAGTTACCATTTTTATTTTTATACTTCGTTATCCATTAAGACACTTCCGTACCCCACTTACCGTCTAATTCTGGAGACTTTTCGTGTTGAGTTGCGGAACTCAACTCAACTCATCGCGCTTTAACTTTATGACAAAAATAATTTATACCTGCGGCTTCTCTCTGATTGCAGATAGAGTCAGTGAGTGATTAACGTAACGTAATCTATTTGAATAAATGGAATATCCAACACAAAAATATTTTTTCAATCCGAACCTTTATAATATTAAGTATAAATTTGGCTAAATTATTAAAATTTCAATTATTATACACTCGATACGATCGTGTTAAACTAATAAATAGTAACAAACAATATATCATCAACTGTAAAAGAATTAACTAACACAGTAGACCTAAAAGACAAATTCAAAAAAAAAAGGGAAACACTAAATTGAAGTGAAATGTGCCGGATTCCTCAAAGGCAATCAGGTAGAATGCTGTATACGCAAGTGCCTCCATACATTTATACGTAGGTAGGTATAAAATAACTGACAAAACCCGTTTGGTTAGATCAAGTTACCGTTGTATTGACTTTGGTCAAGCGAAGAACTAGACGACCGTAATATTTTTTGGAGATTTTGACGTGTTGTTACTATATACAATTTAAGGATAAATAAATTTTAGTAAAATTGTGGATAATTGCAGTTTTTTTCTATTGAAACCACTTTAAAAGCTTTTACTACATGAATACATGTCGTTCTATTGGTGCATCAATGACGTAACTCCAATTTAAAAATAAATAAATAAAAAAGAAGTTAAATATGTCAATTTATGCGGACATTTAGGCTATTCACTAACTTTGGTTGCATCGTCTGCAATAATTTATAAAGTCCAAATATGCCGTTGTTGCACCAAATTAGCAACATAGATAACATATAAATATTTACATACTTATCCAGGGAAATTTTAATAGCATTATATAAAAGTGTCAGACTAAACGGTGGTGGTGTTGTGTTCATGTTTTTATAACGGATATATTTATAAAGTATTTAATAGATTCAAATCACGATCGTAATCGATATGTATAACGTATTACATCACCGTCGCTATCAATCTTGGTAAAGAACAATAAATGTTAGTGCCAAAATTAAAACATAATTAAAATCCAAATAAAGTGTGGTCGAACTAAAGACGCCATGCCAAATTTAATAGTAGTTATGACGCACATGTTTTTTAATAACAACGTTAGTTTAATAACTTACACGCTGTATGCCGTAATCCCCTGTACCCCTGTATAGGCAGGGAACGTAGTAATAAGACACTCAGTTACCCAGGTTCTGTCTAATTTCGAGACATTGCTTGTTGCGTGGCAGAAATCAACGCCGCATGGCTTCCTATCAGAGTGACGAAATGAAAATAATTCATTACCTTCGATTTCCATTGAACCCACAACAGTCTTTACAGTCAGACGGCACGTCATAGCCGTTGCGCTAAAACGGCATTAAGCAATAAGTTTTTTGATTTCAAATGCAATAATACCGTATCTCTGGTTTAGCGACTGGTTGCTGCTGAAATGAGCCGGCAACAAACTCAACAGTTGCTCTTTTGAATGTAAAGAACGAATGACATTAAATAAAACAAATCGATTTCAAAAATATATACTAAAAATATCAAATTATACACAATATTAATGTATGTATGTATGATTTAGAGCATAACTACGTGCATGTATCATTTAGACTATATTTGCATATATTTCTTAGATGTTCTATAGTGAGTTATCGACTTTCTCGGATTGAGACAGGTGGGCTATAACAATTTTGTGATATTAGGACATGAGTTCATCATCAGCACATTTTTACAATATAAAACAAATCAAACAGTACGACCGACCGTAAAAGTTTTTCGACATCGGATACAGTGCGCGACGGGAATAGTCACATCCCTGGCCTGGCCGCCGTCCATACTGGTGGTGCCATAGCAAAATGGCACATATACGTGCAATCCTCCTACGAATATCGGTCTTACACTGTCGTATTTAGGCCGATTTTCGTTTATATGTTATAGGTTTGAATTTACGTAATTTAAGATGTGATCACGAAACATCACTTCTGTTCATATGAAAACACTTCCGGATGAGGGATTGGTTTCGCGAATTTTATTGTAGTGCTAAGGGGTACAAGGTTAGTTCAACCCCGGGGTGTGAACTACAGGAAAGTTCATTTTGCGAAGAAAATAGCTGTAAATGGTAACTGTAAAACGGGGTGTCATACATGTCATGAATAAACAAATTAAGTCACTTTGTTTAGTGGCAAAACAATTTTAGAACTGACGTTTGGCCTATCTAATTATCTGATCGTTTAAAAAGTAGCCTATAAGTAATAAAATCTAAAGCGATTAGATATTAGTCGCGTGCAGGTGTATTGCATTTACATATCTCACGTGAATCGTTATGATAATAATTTTAATACGTTTAAAGATAATAAATATGTAACTAGAAAATGAAAAAAAAAAATTCTCTTATTTCATCAATACAGTAATCATAAAAAGTTTTAACATGCTACCATTAACCTTTAAAGCTAAAGAGTTTGTTTGGTCAAACGCACTAATCTAAGGAACTATTAGTTTGAATTAAATTCTAGATCTGTTGAATAGTCCATTATCGTGGAAGATTGCAGGATATATTACAACAAAATAACCGTTGTACCAAACCATACACCTGTTATCATATCAAAAGAAAATATACTCACTATTTAAATATAAAATATTATTAACTTTAGTAATACACTAAAATTAACTGAAAGCTTTATATATATTTAAACAAAACTGTAAATTTCAACAGGATATGAGAACGATAAATGTGGCTAAAGATAACTGTCATCATCGTTTGATTTCGGATGGAAGAATTGGTTAGGTGTTTTGCTTTTTAAATAAATAATTCATAAAAATCAAGTATTATATCAAAAAATAACAATATCTATATTTATTATTTATAGCCGCTTTGAAGCCACATATGGCTGGGTAGACAGAGAGAACAAAGTGTTAACACTCTACGGTCCTCACTGTGTCCAGTTTTTGAAGCATTGCGTGTTGAGTAGTGGAACTCAACGCCGCGCTCCGTCTCGTTACCAATAAGCAGGGACAATAAAAAAAGTAGGAATCGGGAGCCCATAAACGTTACGTTTATAGACAGACTGCGCCGCTGCCTCTTTATGTATTTTTGCATTATGTTTAACAGTTATTTTACAATAGGGGCAATAGAGCGTCTGTAGTACATGTAAGAAATATAAGAGTGTGGGTTCAAATTCCAAGAATTCTATCAAATCATCAATAAATCTATCACAATCTGGAAGACATAAATAACGTTAAGCAATTTTTATCACAATTTTCATACAACACCGACTTACATAATCTCTATCACGCGATAAAAAAAAACTTTTACTTCATACGTTTCGCAATAATGAACGAAAACTACTGTAAGAGATTACAGATGACATTAGCGTGTCGATGACCATTTTGGTTTCGTATTTTCGTGCTAACTCCATTAGGAAGTCACTTTGCACTCGGTTTCATTTGTCACTATGACATGTCGAAATTATCATATGATATTTATTATGTGGATATGTTGGCAGTATTGATTTTGTACATCGAGAAAATAGGTAAGCATTTAGAAAAATAAATAAATATTATCTGTGTATTATTTTTCATCTGTTCCTTATATGGGATAAAACAAATGTCATCCTACGGAATCTATTCTTTTGTCACAAATGCTTAAAATTACAGTAAATTATTTTAAAACAATTTTAATAAGTAATTTTATATTCTAATTATGGCAAATGTTTCTTTTCCCTTCCAATCATGTTTTCTGTCATCCATATATAGTTGTTACATTGAATTAATATTTTACGTGGGTTTGGCCGTTCACCCTCAGGCCTGACTAATGCAGGCTTTTGGACCTATTCCAAGTTTAGAAGACTTTATTATACAGGTTTCAACTATTATTTTTTTAGTTTTAAATTGTAGTTTATTTTTTCATTTAATAGTATACGAATATAAATTAACTATATCATTTGAATTTGAAAAACAAAAAAAAAATCTGACGTTGGATATCTCACTCATCGAGCCAGTACTGTAACAGCCATCGGGCTTAACTCGGGTTATTAGAATCTATGTCATGACTCTTGGTCCATATAATTTTCTTATGATCAGCAAGAAACAACAGGTAAACGCTAGTAATAGGTACCTACGGGAGCTCGTATTAACAGAAACACACCATCGTTACATAACCGATGTGGCATTCGATACACAGTAATATGAAACGTTATCAAACACATGTATCAACAATCCGTTGTTAGATAAGGCGTGAAAAATTAAAACAAAGGCACTGAAACAGATCAATACCGGACAGATAGCGCTATCGGTGTTATTCCACGAATGCTTTAATGAGGGAATTAATTGTGTGTTACGTTTCATGCATGAAAGCACATGTTGCTTTAGATAATTATATTGTTTGGATTAATGGATTTCTTACTTGAGCTTACGAAATGGTGATATGTTACAATGTTAGTGAGTTAGGTGATTTGTCTTGATTTTATCTAAAAATTTTTTTTTTAGTGGAGTAAGCTCGTGATCGACATAGCTAGATTAATTAAATCGAACTTATAACCGTGGCTTTTAAAGTCAGACGCTGTACCGCTGCCACGATGGCTTCATCTTTTTTATTTTAATAATAACAATAGTATTTTTTTTATTTATATTTTATAAAATCAGCTTCACGCTGTATCCCGCACACTGCAGGGTAGGAATTCCGAATTTCGGAGGCATTGCGTGTTAACTGGCAGAACTCAACGCCGCGCTTTGCCTCGACACCAGAGCGAAGAAATGGAAATATAAATTTAAGTAAATATTTCATCTCTTCGAGTGGGGATTGAACCCACAACCAGTCGGTTTACAGTCACACCTTGTGCCGCTGCGCCACGACCGGCCTCAACATTTATATTTTATATCGAATTGAATTATTATTCCAGTTAAAGGAAAGGAAATTCATTTATACAAAGGAAATTAAAATACATTACGTACAAATTATTACACGACACGAGATAAATTACGATAGTAGCATGAGTTATTCTTTACAGTAAGTAATTGTCTTCTTGCATCGTAATATCGTAAGCATTTGATTCTTGTCTTCACCATTTTCGATTTTGTTTTTTAGGTGCTCGCTGTATTCTGCATAACTTAGAGATAAAACACTCCTTTCTCCATCCAATTTGCAATACAATACATTGCGTATTGAGAGTGACGGAAGTTAATACTGCCTCTTTACTCTTTATTTTTTCCTTTTTACTGGGATAAAGAAATAAAAATAATTCATTCCTCGAATGGGAATCGCATCTACAACCGTCACAAATCAGACGGTGACCCGTTGCGCCACGACGGCCTCAAGAAATCACACAATATATTAGAAAAATATATATTTTGCTTACATGGTTATTCGAGTTCGAATGTAAAAGTACAGTTTGAAACCACCATTGAAGAACGAAGGTCTATGATTTGTATCTGTAACATACTTCACATGTCTCAATCTAAGATTTGGTCTTGTCTCTATTGAGGATAACTCACTGGGTTAACTGTATAACATAATTTTAACGTATTGTTAGTATATTTATTTTATTTCTCTTTCCTGGTCTTGGGAAACAGGCTGACCCATATAAATATTACATAAGCGCGGAAACTGTTTACTGTAAAAATAGTTCGTAGATTTTTATCTTTTTTCTCGGTTAACTGATATCTTTTGCTGGCGTAATCGTTTCATGAAATATAATAAAGTTATATACGACTATTGGTATAGAAAATAATTTAATTACATATTTAAAAAAAGGTCCGTAGTGACGTACAACGTGTGACTGTAAACAGGACAGTGGGAGACTGTAAAGTACCGGAGATTCATCATTGAGATGTCACGACGACGTTATCTGATAAAGGCACAAGGTTAAGTTGTACATACGTTCAATATAAGATATGAGAAGTTGTAGAGACAAAATAAAGTAAAATTGAAAATCAAATTGTTCAATGTGATTACTATTTCGGCAGCGCGGCGTTAAGTTTCGCCATTTAACATATAATGTCTCGCAAAATTATGCTGTATAGGAATATTTTCATTTAAGCTTTCAATCAAAATCTTTAGCGTCATGGTGATTGGACCTACTTAATAAATGTTATATAATTTAAGAAATTAAAGTGGAGAACGGTGTGTCCTAACACTGGGTTCCTTCTGTCTACCTTGCTGTGTGCGGGATACAGCGTTAAGCTAGATTTTTTAACTTTAATATATCAAAACTATAAATAAAAAGCGTTACATAATAATTACTGAACAGCTCAGTTATATATAGGCCTAAATATATTATACTAAATATAAAAATAATAATAATTTCAATAAAAAAACACCGACTCCAACCGGATCCCATCATAACCTAAACAAACTCTCATCAAACTACCCTTGAGGTATCGTTTCCAAAAAAAAATCAAAATCTAATAGTATGGTATTGAGTTATTCGTGCATTTGTCGCGCACATTCCTAATGCAAATTTAAGAATTATGTGATTTTTTTAATGATAATATTGCCAGTAATGAACCAAAAAAAAAATGCGACCACACGTGAAGCACCAGCTTTTCAATTAAAAAAGAATTATCAAAATCGGTTCACACAGTCAAAAGTTCTGATATATAGAATTGATAACCTCCTCTTTTTACAAAAGTATGAAAATGACATTTCTTTTCTAAATAGTACTCCTGTAATTAACAATATTTAAAATCTAATATCATTAATTAATTCACTATTAAATATACTAGTACTTATACACGGGTCTATACTATATATCGTATATACAACTACTATATATATGCTATTTAACTTACTCTAATGAGACCGCTTTATAAAGATAACAAGGAACACCAAATACCTGAAAATAGAAAATGATTATTAAATTAACTATGATATCAGTCCAACCTTATATATATAAATATATATATATATATATATATATATATATATATATATATATATATATATATATATATATATATATATATATATATATATATATATATTTATTTATTCTACTTCCGTTTCTCACTTTCCACCGAAATCTTGAGGCATTGCGAGTTGAACGGCGGAGTGCGAACCAAACCCACAATCACAAGCCCTCAACATAATTATATTTTAAATACATTAAGTATTTCTATCGTGTTCTTTTAGTGAAAAATGAAAAAGGGAGTGTCTTAACACTCGAATCTCTATCTTGCTAAATACCTAAGACCAAAAAAAGAAAACAAAATAAGATTTCATATCGTCCAAAGCGGAAACAAAATAAAACATGGTCAAGGCAACTCAACAAGTGGTTAAGTTGAAGGCCAGTTGAGAAAGTAACAAGAGAAGAAAGTGCGTGAGCAAAAACAAGCCTCCATCGGAATGCTACCCAGTGACAAATATAAAAACATAATTACGATTTAAGTCTATAATACTAGCTTTATACATTTTTAAATAATATTCTGTTTGTCTGTGTGTTTGTTCAGGCTAATCTTAGAAACGGCTTAATCGATTAAAATGCAGTATTAACTATACTATTTTGGCAAATTTCCATTAATATTTTGTATTTGTTTTATTTTAATCTGTTTATAAAAAAAATGTGCATTTAGCTATCATTGAATGGATATTATCTGTACAATAATAATTTTGTTAGAACCCAAAAGTAATATGAAACACAAAAGTAATAAGATGAGAATGTAAATAATTGTGTAGTACAAGCGAGCGAAGCCACGCAGGGTCCACTAGTGCATGATATATGAGTTCTTAATTAGATACTTAATTATATCCTAAGTGTGGATTAACACTTTAAAAATGTTTAAAAATATATAAGTTTCTTATCGATTTAATATTAGGTATAGAGGTGAAAACACAAAGACACCAATTGCTTCAACCAAAATTGGGTCATTATATTTCATAGGTTTATATTATGACTGTTTACATACGAGGAAGCTCTATCAACGTATAACCTATAGCCGGCATTTAGCTTATATTTATAAATCAGCTTCACGCTGTATCCCGCACACAGCAGGATACAGCGTGAAGCTGAGGGTAAGCAGAGGGAACCTAGTGTTAAGACTCTCCGTTCCCCACTTTCTGCTAAGTTCTGGACGCATTGCCTGTTGAGTGGCAGAACTTAACGCCGCGCTTAGCCTCGACACCAGAATGAAGAAATGGATATATAAATTTAAGTAAATATTTCATCTCCTCGAGTGGGGATCGAACCCACAACTAGTCGGTTTTACAGTCACATTTGGCGTTAATATTCGATAAATCATTATCTAAAATAAAAAAACAAAAACTAGAAACAGTAGTTCCTGAGATAAGCGTGTACAGCTAAACAAAATTCTTCAATTTTATTAATAAACAGAATCAAACTAGTTCTTGGCATAATCGAAAATATATACCTTTTGAGCTATTGCTGCATATCTATTTTTAGTTGCATTTGTTGACTACAAAGTACTTCACGTTTACACGTGCTGTTATTAGGACTGATATAAAATTTAACACGAGATTTCAAAATAAATTAGTGTAAAATATATGAAGTGGAGGTTGACATGGCCCAGCGGCACGTGCGTTCGACCGTAAACGTTGACGTGGGTTCGGTTCCCATTAGGGTATAATGTTTATTTTCTCCCTAGTCACAAACGCTTCTTAGTTCAGCCACTAAATACGCAATGACTTGAAAATTGCGCGGAAAATAGAGAACAAAGTGTCTTAACGTTAGGTTTCCTACCCTGCTACATCCGGGATCAAACTAATAAATCAACAAAAAATTGCGAAATAAAATCGTAACACTAACAGAAAAACGGCAAAATTTATGAGAAGTATTACCTAGAAGTATATTGAGAGATGAAAATACAATAAATTTAATTTGAAATTGTAAACAAATGAGTAACAAAAATTTACATATCATAAAAAATATATAAAATACAATAACTATTTAGGTGGTTTAGAATTCATGTAAACATTAAATACTTGTTGTGGCGCATCGGTCAGTGTCTTACTGTAATCGCGACGGTTGTGAGTTCGATTTCCAATCGGGGGAATTAATCATTTTTATTTTCACGCTCTGGTAACAAGGCAAATCGTAAGTTCTGACTCTCTATACGTCTCAAATGTTAGGTGGGTAACGAAAGGTTTAAGAAAAGGGGCTCTGTGGCTCTGCCTACGCTTCTAAGCGGAATAAAATTTAGACCTGCCTTTTTTCTAAAAAGAACTTAAAAAAAACCGAAAGCAATAAAATTCTATTTTTTAATTATTATTAACCCTAAATATTCTAAAGATACTTTTATAAAGTGTGTCACACATTTTTGCATTCTTTTTCTATCTACGTTTGAGACAGTTCATTCTACATCATGTAACACCTCGATACAAAACGTTTGTATCACTTGGCAAGCGCCACAGGAAGTGGGCGAATGGTTACGATACATTTTTTTATATTTGGTATTTTTATCTATTTAGTAGGTATAAATAGGGAGGATTAACATTAATATCCAATTTAAATTTCAATATATATTTTGTAATAAACTCGATAGATTTCAAAAAAACAGCATTAGTTTGATTGAGTTTTTGGATTACTAATATGAGCGGTAGTAAGCAGCATCTGACAGATAAAACTTAGTGTCACGACATTCCGTTCTCCACTTTCGGCCCGAATTCATTTATGATTATAAAAAAAAAATCAGCTTCACGCTGTATCCCGCACACAGCAGGGTAGGGGGAGGGAACCCAGTGTTAAGACACTACGTTCCCCGATTTCTGCCGTCTTTCTGGAGGCATTACATGTTGAGTGGCAGCACTCAACGCCGAGCTTAGCCTCGACACCAGAGCGCAGAAATGGAAATATAAATTTAAGTAAATATTTCATCTTCTCAAGTGGGTATCGAACCCACAACCAGTCGGTTTTACAGTCACACTTCGTGCCACTGCGCCACGACTGGCCTCTATGAATTAGGATTACATTTAAATTATTTTACTTCTCACAAGTTTTCCTTCTTGCCTGCAAAAAAAAACTTTCCTGCTATGCAAAAAAAAATGATGAAAGAAAGAAAATTCTGCATCTTCATTATGCACACAGTAAAATCGCATTAAAAGTTACGTATTGGTCTCAATGCCTTCTGAGGTATGCAAAGACTTAAGTTAAACCACTTATACTAGAAATGCATACAATAAATGCAATCGTCAATAGATTTTGTGGCTTATCTGCACTCTACATAAACATTTTTAAAACATAGGTTTATAGGCTTGTTAGCGTTAGGTTATTGTATTGTTAACAAAAATTGAACAACTAAGATAATGCTTGAGGCCAGCCGTGGCGCAGGAGCAAAAGTGTGTGGTTATAACGTAAATTTGTGGGTTCGATTCCTACTCAAGGAAAAGTAATATTTAATATTTTCATTTCTTTGCTGTTGTGTCAAGCCAAGGCGCGGTGATTTCCAGAATTGAGAAAGTGCAAAAAAAGACTTTATTTCAATAGAAATGAAAAGAATATAATAAGAATAATAATTCTCTTAGTATTATGCTTCAACATTTAGATATTAATTTACTTTTTCCACCTCTTCTCATTTCATTAATTCTCTCTTCTACCCAAAGGCCTCTTCGACCGATAAGGCCGCTTTTTTGTACTGATTTATATGTTTCTTTCAATATGATCTTATATATTTATTTTCGGTGTACAATAAACAGCATTTTACTCTACTTTACTCTCTTCTATCAGGAAATCGAATCAAATTCATACTCAGCTTTCACTTAAAGTGGAATATAAAAAGAAAAACATTCTCAACAACTTTTAAATAGGCATAATAAAGTAAAACGAATAGTTTTCTCTACACAAATCTACGCATTAAGCAATATATCCGACGAAAGTGTTGAGAGTGGGTGAGGCGTGGGATAGTAGTGCCGTGGGCGCGCAAGGACAATGCCTACACAGTGGAAGTGGAACCTTAGCTGTCACATTTTTTTTATTTTTATCATATTTATTTTAAAGTTCAATCTAATTATAATAAATAGAAAATATAATTCTTTAATTAATATTTACTGGCGGTAGGAATAAAATATAAAAAAATATCTCACTCTCTACCTTTTTGGTAATTTGGTAAGGAATTATTTTAGTGTTAGCGTACTCGTGTAAAAGAGGGTAGATTTAGGTGAAAATAATTATAAAAGCAGTAGAATTGTGTCAATCGGGGGACAGTTGCGTGTAAGTGACGGAAGGAAGTGAAGGAAGGAAGGAAACTAGTGTGAAGTATTGTTAGTAGGTGATATATATCACTATTGCAATTACGATGTATACGATGTATTTATCGTGTATTTAAAAATTATAATTGCTCCTGATTTCTAACAATGGGAATATTTTTTTTTGTATTAATGCATCTTCGTGGCGTCTGTAAACGATTGTGGCTCCGAATCTCATTAACGGGAATAATTTATATAATTTATCTCCTAGCTCTGGTAACAAGGTAATGGGCGGCGTTGAGTTCCGCCAGTAAACTACCTAAAATTGTCATATACTTCTACTATAACTCTACATACTTAATATATAAATTTATCTAAAGGTGGGGAACGGAATATATTGACACTCGGATCCCTCAGCCTACCCTGCTACATGCGGGTTACAGCGTGAACCTAATAAGTATAATACTAAGCTACATTTTACAGTTACATAGCTTTAAAAACTTTAATGCTGTATTTTGTCATCACAGTAAAGAAAAAAAATCTATATAAAATATATCTTTAAAATGAAATCAATTGTAACAATTCTATAGAACTACATTTAAAATGTTTCAATAAAATGTTAAAGACTAACCGTCGGTCTCTGATAGTGATATCATCGGTCAAAGACCCTGCATCCTGCAGCCTAGACGACTTTACCTTCTTTGTGCGTTATGGGTAAACATTGTATTTATATGTAGATGCAGATATACACATTGTTTTCATGACCACCGTAGTGGTCAAATATAGGAAGAAAAACAGAAGTTACACCTACTGTTAAAAATATACAGAAAGAGTATATGTATATACGTAAAAATATTCAATTTCAATTCGTATATTATTTATATTACACTAGTGGCAATGAAAATATTTCTTTTCCTTGAGTGGGAATCGAACCCAAAATTTGTTGCATAAAAAATAAGAAATAAGTTAGTGTGTAAGAATTTCGACGTAACTTGGTAAAAAGTTAAGAACGTAAAGCTTAGTTAACTACTCGGAGCGCTTGGACCGTTTCCAAGAGGTGCAGGATCGAGTTCCGCTATGTTCAATTTTTTGTACGTACACAACAACGTTAAATGGAAAGTGTTACAGTGTACGACGGAGTCTGTGTGTGTTTTCTTCTAACGTTGAAACTTCATATTTTTTAAAAAGTTATTACATTATTAAAGCGCGTCCTTCAGTTCAGCCACCCCACACGTAATGCCTCCGGAATTCGGCGGAAATGGGAAACGGAGTGGTTCCTGCTATACCTAACCTGCTGTGCTATTACACGTTAGTGCTGTGTAAGTGTCAATTCACTGTCTTACCCTATTAAGACACTTTCGCTTTTTCAGCAAATTCTTGGGAAATTGCGAGTTGCGGGAGAACTCAACTCAGTTATATGTTTGTGACTCTATGTCACGACGGACTCTAAATCTTAAATGTTTCTAAAGATATATTTTAAACCGAAATCAATATTCAATGGAAATCACAAGTACATTTAAGTTGGGTGATAATGAGTCAGTGTTAATGTGTGATATACTCATTTATAACACAAATAGAAGGCAACATTATTGTGCTGATATTATTTGTTTTGTTTTATATAGGTTCTTATAAAACTATTAAACAGAGAAAGATTAGATTTACAAAGCGTCATTTTATATGCTAACGGGCAGCTTCACACTTTCTTTCGCATAGGAGAATAGGTAAAGTGTTAAGACACTCCGTTCCTCACTTTCCTCCCTTCCAGCCTGCGTTTGCATCAACAACTACCGATTTTCGACTTTCGCCAACTTTCTGACGAATTCCTGAGGCATTGCGTGTTGATTGGCAGATCTCAAAAAATATTGAATACTGCGCCAGCACACTATTCGGTATATAAGAAAATAGAGAACGGAGTATCTAAACACTACATTCCTACTACTGCATGTGGGGAAAAGGCAAGAGGATATTTATAATAAATAGAACAAGCGCGTCGATTGTCACAAATTGGGTCAGGCCAACAACACTGGTCCCACGGCTATAATCGTTTACCGAACACCTGTCTTATATAATTAGCACTCGCACTCGTAATACTGCGTAACTGTGATACGTAGTCTATTAATTAGGATAATCGTTTTATCTCGTCTTAAATTTTAAATATATGTTGTTTTTGTTTTTTTTTTTAATGTAATGTTTGAAAAGCTGGACAACCTCCAGGATTGAAGGGGCATCCAAAGAGGAAGAAGAATTGTGATATTTCTTTTTAGTATATATAAAATGCGCATTGTATCTTTCAGTTCACTGATATAGAAAGATATGCAATTTAATTTAGCTAAACAGTAAATCTACAAGTAGATAGATATAGGTATATAAAATTCAGGAAGGGCAAAAGCGTGCATGTGAGTTTGATTCACATTCGGTGGAATGAAAAGTTTCATGTTTTAATTTCCTTGTTCTCTTGTTTAATTTCGTTGTGGTAACGAGGAAAAGCGCGGCGTTAAGTTCCAAGACACACATATGAAATGCCTCGAGAATTTTGTCTGAAAGTGGTAAACGGAAATATTTTATTTAAATATTATTCGTTAATTTATTTAAGACAAAAAGATTAAAAAAATATCTATAAATAAAACATAAATAACTAAATGCGTATTATATAAATAAGATAATTAGTATGTAAAAAGCACATCTAGATAATAGGAAAGAACAAATAATCGACAAAAGTTTTTTTTAATATAAAATTAAATTAATATATGCGATGTGAGAAATGAAAATTCAAAATGGAGTGTCTCAACACTAGGTTCTTTCCGCATACTCTTCTATATGGGGAATATAGGTCTCGTAGAACACAATATGTTAGAACAAATTGTAAATCTATACTCGTCTCGAAGGGGGCCATAGAAAGTGTTATCTTCCTTAACAAAGCTAAAAATGACCATACTGGGTGAAGATTTGCATTATAACAATGCGAGGTCGCTTTCAAATCTTACTGGACAGGACGACGGAGCTCCTAAGTTTAGTAAATTTAAAGTTTTTTAAAATTGTGAAGACGTATGGATTGAGGCCAGTGATGGACCATCGAGGCAGACTGTAAACGTGACAGGTTGTGGGTTCGAGTTGTTAGCGTGAAGCTAACAAAAATTGTGACCCTCATGAACTAAATTATTAAATATTTACAAATCTGAATTTCTTTAGGCCGTTTCTGAGATTAGCGTGCACGGACGCTCATATAAATAATTAAAAAAATCAAAAATCAATGTTTAGGGTCCTATTACATTTATAAATGCCCCCAATATTAGCAATATTATTTAATATAGCTTTTCTCATAAATATTCTCTATACAGACAGCGATCACTTATTATTATTTTTTTTAATTACGCATACAGCACGAAGGAATGACGTTATCTACTAATACGACATAATATGCATATTATACTATAGTAAGGGGAGATCTCGGTGAACCTTCGAAACACATTATCAATAATACTGGGGGAAGGTCACGTAAAAATATTAAAACACTTCGTTAGGTTATGAAGAGGTTGATGAAGAGGTTAAGGTGAATGAGATAGGTAGGTAAATTTTTGCCTTTAACAAAATGTAGAGGCCGCTATAGAACAGAATGCCTTAACACTAGGTTCCCCGTCTACTCCGTTACTCCGTACTCCGAAGCGACAAAAAAAAAAACAAACAGATGATAAATAAAGCATACTTGTAATTACTTATTAAGTTATTCTGATATAATTAAATATCATTAACGAGAGTTAACTATCGAAGTTAAAAATAAAAAGTATGGGAGTTCCCATGACATCAACAGTTAATTCAACTGTAATCATCTTTGTATATCACTTATATTGTAGTACGGAGATTAAGCAGTTTCACGCTTTTTCCCGCAGGGTAGGTTGAGGGAGCACTCCGTGTTAAAGCTCAACGCCATGGTGTGTCTGCAAGACCAGGGAAGTCTAAATAATTATAGCTATATAATAGAGATAGTTTTTTTGAATTTTCGAGTGTGTGTGTTTATGAAAAAAAATAAAATAAAATAAGTCTCATATATTCGATCTTACGGTTAATTATTACTAAATCATTAACATTCTGTAATATAAACAATTGAGTTTATTCTACAAAAGATATGTTAAATACATTAGAAATAAGAAATAGCCTTAATAAAAGAAATAACTATAATATTAACTGCGGAGCGTGATTCGCAATAATGACTTTAAATGATAATAAGCGGGAATTCTCGATTCAGTCTTCGTGTTTTTGCAAGAAACGGATATAATATCGAGATTCTTAATACCGTTCAAGCAACCTCATTTTATTTAAAATACATATATTATTACAAGTCGCTATGATGAGAGGTCTATAAGATTGTTTTTTTTCTTGCTTCACGTTTTGTTCCGTATACAAAGCGTGTAGGTGAAACAAATAGCAAAGGAGTGTTAAGAACTGTATTCTCAGCTTTTCTTTACCCAATTTGAGACGTTGCGTATTGAGTGGCGGAACTCAACGCCGAACTTGGTCTTGTTAGAGGGGGGAAACGGCGAAAATAATGGATTCAGTTTACAATCGCATGTCCTCTTATCTATCCTCCCGCTCACTCTTCCACCATAAATCTTTTTTGTCATTCTTTCATCATTCATTCGTTCGACGTCCCCAAATCAGCTGAGCACGTTCTTGTTCATTCTTACCGTGATATCCTCGCTAGTACTCGCCATTCTGTGTATCTCTTCATTGCGAATTCGATTAGCTTAGCTGACTCCACATATCCTACGAAGAGTCGCTTCTCGACAGCATTAATCTTTCTTTCATTATTCTTCTGTAATGCCCACGTTTCGTTGCCATATAACAGCGTCGGTACCAACAATGCATTGTGTACAGCCAAACGTGCAGCTGTGGCGACGTTTTGTCGTCTCATCAATGCAGTTAAGGCTCTGTTAACCCTGTTATCGGCGGCAATACGCCTTTCCCATCCATCTCATATCTTCCATCTCTAGTGAAAATACTTCCCAAATATACTTCTTAATTCACATGTTCTTATTACATTGATTGCATTAAGTTGCATTAAGTTCTTTCTTCATTTCAATTACCGGAACCTTGTGTAATTCGCATTCAGGCTTAGACTATTATTTTCACACCCTTCTTTAAGAGTAATGTCTGCTAATATGGGGTATATCAGGATATGTTACAAGTACTATCGATTTCAAAACACCATTTAATAAATCAGGGTCGTCAGTATCACAAACACCAGTGCGCTGTTAACGTCGTCGACTACCAACCTCGACAATGACACGGAGGAAAGGAGTAGTACTATCAAGCACAGGAAACGACCTGACGTAGTCAATTTACTAAAAGGGACGATTCACTTCACTTTCTGACATACAAACTAATAATTTAATTAAGAAAAACACAGCAAAAAAAAGTGCGGACGATCGAAGTTATCGGCGGCGGTAATAGATCGGCGTACAAAAAAAAAGGAATCAAGAAGGAGGTAAGGCATAAACTATAACAAATATGCAATAGAGTACATTAGTGATTAGATGCGATTCACGTTTGATTTTCTCTGCCCACTGTGTGCACATATAAAAAATCCAAAACGAAAAGTAAACAGATATTTGGCAAAATATAATGATTAGTACCTCAGTCTCTCATTGAGAACAAAATATTTTATTAGTACATTATATCATGCTAAAATAGCTAAAACCATATTACAATGTACAAATATTTCATGAGTATTTCAATGTATTAATTACATTGTTTTTTGTTTTTAATGATAAAGTAATTGTAAAGATGTAGTAACAATTTGTTAAGGATTTTATTTTAGAAAAAAGAACAATTATGTAAATATTTTAAAAGATTAGTTAAAAAAATAGTTGTAGTGATAAAAATAAATGACATATAACAAACAATGACACAGCCGTCGTGGCATCGGAGCACAATCGTGTGACTGTAATTGTGATGGTTTTAGGTTCATTTACACTTCGTCAGATTGCAATATTTAATATTTTTAATTGAAATATTTAATATTTTTAATGAAAATATTAAATATTTCAAACTCTCAAAAAAATAATCGGTTAAATATGGAGAATGATAGTAAGTATTAATGGGAATAGAGTGTCTTAACACCAGGTTTCGATGTTTGGGATACAGTGTAAAAATAAAAAAAATAAATTTAACCTCAAATTAATACAATATAAAGTGCATGGTTCAAGATTATTTATACATAAAAACAATCACAAAATGAAGTCATCACTACATAATGCATATTGTATTGCTTATTGTTAACATGCAATATTTTATTTATGTTATGCATAAATTATTACTTAGTTTTGACTTTTGAGGATAAATCTTGATAGAATATCTTTCAATAACCAGTTTCTATGAAAATTAATGTATGAATGTATTTATTAAAGTATAATAAATTACTATATACAGTTATAAAAATGTTGCTTTATATTTATTGTCTCCTGTTTCAATTTAATATATGTAGGAGTACTAAAAATTAAAGTAGGTTTGACGAAAAGTAAAAGTTGTTCAAGAAAATAATGAGTTTAGACACAATTTATAATTGAAAATCTCATTTTAAATATAAAATAAATGTTGAAGAGGATATAACTGCTTAATAATATTTTAAGGAACACACTCCTTTTTCTTATATTATATAGTTTATACAATTGTTTCATACAATACTATGAATGTTTCTATAAATTAATTATTAATAATGAATTGATTCTCACTTAATGGAATAATTTTTGACATTGACAAAGTGCAGTGTTGAGCTTAGTCACTTAATGTACAGTTGAGCAAAATCAGACAGCAAGAGTGATAATGGAGTATATTAATATTAGGTTCCCTCTGCTTAATATATGCAGGAAAAAAAATGTAAAATTCAGAAACAAAAATTCTTAAACTATTGATCTTTAACCTATTTTTGTTATTACATACTTATATTATGGAAAACCGGCCCGCTTGCCAATTCAGGTCATTATCCTATAGAATATATAATACCATGCAAATTTGTCATAAATTATAAAGAATTAATTTCAATTTAAAATTTATATTTAAAATATAAATATATATGCATTAAGAACAGATTTTGTACTAGTTACAAAATAAAAAAAAATGTGACCTACATTAAAAATTCTAATAATGAATGGATTAAATATATATGACTAATGTATCCGTGCACAAAAATAGAAACAGAAATAATGATTCCACAGACAGCGACTGTCTCCGATCGTCTTGGCGGTTGCCACCTACAGTGTTATTTATAAAACTGAATTGGGCACACTTCTCCCAGATATGCTCATTGCCTAACTAAACTAATAATTAACATTTAATAACTTTTTCCGTGTAATAAGTGCATTCTTTACATTTTGATAGGCTTGTTTTTCTTTTGTCATGCCCAATTTAACTCATCTATTAGGCTATTAATAGGCATAGAGATTACCCTGGAAACGATAAGGTTAGTAGCGGACGATCGCGTAAACTAGTCACGAGTCAGCTGAGTCGGTAAACAAGAATTACGGAAATATTATAAAGTATATTCTACAGGTTAAAATCAACAGGTGAAAACTGGAGTATTCGGCGACCATACTTGAGCCCTACATTAAGTTACGGAGCCGGCCCGGCCCTCACATTTACTTTCACGGCACTTGCATAGAATTTGAGCACAAACTGAGAGACTTTCAAATATGTTAATAAAACTATAAATACCTTCTCCTTGGCGCGTCCGGCATGTTTTTGCACTGATTTCGCGATTAACGCACCTTTACTTTCTGCCATTATCACTGTTTCATTACCGAGTGTCTTATATTTTAGGAACAGAAACGAACTGCTGTGTTTTAATTGTGGTTGTCACACGTCAAAATCCAAATGCCGTGGGATTGTACTGCGCGAGACGACACGATCTCGATGTTAACGCTCAAGCGGCTGATGGCGAATTGACTAAATGTCATTTGTCAAATCATTATAATTAGTTTCTTATAACGTATAATAGATGGCGCTAACGCTAATTGCACAAACAAATTGTGTTTTTTATTAAACAAGATACATAATTTAATATTAAATTTGTTGTATTTGATAGTTAATTATTAATTAAATAATATGGGATCTTTTTTTTAACTATATTGATTTCTGAACGTTATTGACCAAATTCGTTGACTTCCTTTGACAGCGCTTTATTCTTATTCTGTTTACGAAATTCAAAAATTTTGTTCGTATTATTTTTGTTTACGTACGAATACTGCGTGTAACTTAATTTTTGAGAAAAAAAGAATTTTATGACATCGATATATTTATAAATTATACTATATTTACATAAATATTTAACATGGTACTTCAATTCTTCTCTCCTTTGCTTATAATAGACTTTAATTTATGAGGTATAATTACTTAACTATATTTTTAAGGAACCAAAAACCGAGCTTCAGAAGAATGCTATTGCTGAAGCACGCCGCAAGGAGTTAGAAACATACCAAAGAGCGTTGGATATACAATGGCTAAACAGTCGAATGGAAGATGGAAGGATGGGCAGATCTTTAGCTCTTATACAAAAGGAGGCTGAAATGGAAAAAGATTTCCAAGAAGTAATGTCATCACTATCTTTTTTATTATTGAGCTTCACCCTGCATCCCGCATTAAGCTAGGTTAGCAGAAGGAATATTAAGACACTGTTTATATTCAATTTTCGAGATATTGCGTGTTGAGTCTACAGCTATTGTTTATAGTCACACTGTGTCCCTGTGCCTATCTAAATGAAAAAATATGCATTTTAGTTTAATCAAGTAAAATGTATTTGAAATTGGGTGTTTCAGAGAACTGATCATGCAGCAATAGTCAATGAAAGGGCTAGAAAAGAAACAGATTTAGGTATTGAAATAGCAAAAGTAAAAAATGAGGAAGCTACTAAACTTCTTAGAAGACATTATTTGAGGGAACGAGATCCAAGTTTGAGGGAATTAATGAAGAAATTGCAAGCTGGATATGTCTGTAGAGATCTTCAACAACAAATTTTACATAATCAATATAAAAAATTGCAGGATAAGGTATTTAAATATTATCTTTAATCCTTTTTATAAAGTCACTTATTTACTTAGAGTCACCCTGTATTCCTAGCTCTGTAGTCAGAGAATGGTGCTAAACCCTCTTATGTAGCTATTTATAGCTCTGTCCTCTACCCCACCTCCCACTGTTCACTTAGAAAGTTGAAATTTTATTTACTTTTATTTTTTTTTATTCTTATGGAATTTTATATACATGGTAGCTCTTGATACCTTTTGTCTGTTGCAATATTTTTACATAAATCTGAATGGTGCAAGAGAAATGGAGTTAACACTATATAGGTATGTAGGTTCCCTCTGACTCAGCTAAATGAAATAATGTGGCTTTGTTCACATCTCTTTTTTTCGATGTGATTCCTCCATGTGAGGCGACGGTCAAGATGGAGACCTAAGTACCTGACGCCGTTGTGATGTGAAAGTGTGGTATTTTCCAATTTCACTGGTGGACAGTTTCCTTTTTTTAGGGTGAAAGTGACCTGAACTGATTTGCTTACACTTGCTTTTATCTTCCAGCTATCCAGCCATGTTGTTATTTTGTCCAGACTTCCCTGTAGAATCTCAGATGCAATAACTGGGTCTTCGTGACTTACAAGTACGGCAGTATCGTCAGCAAATGTTGCCGTTGTGACTCCTTCAGCTTGCGGTAGGTCTGAGGTATACAGTATGTACAGTAGCGGTCCCAAAACTGACCCCTGGGGTACGCCAGCTTTTATTTTAAAAAATGATGATTTTGCATCAGCTTCTTTCACCTGGAACATCCTGTCTTCAAGGTAAGATTTTAGTAGAATATAGTACTGATGGGGCAAGTTACTCTTTAGTTTAAACAGAAGACCCCTATGCCAAACCTTATCAAAAGCCTGATGGATATCGAGGAACACGGAGGAGCAGTATTGTTGAGGCGAGGCTTTTTCGGATTTTATCACAAACTCTGTGCACTTGTTCAGTGGTGGAGTGCTCTAGCCTGAAGCCAAATTGATGGTCGGGTATCACCTTTTCATTGCTAAGGATGGGCAGTATTCTATGCATCAGCAACTTTTCCAGAACTTTTGAGAGAATGGGGAGCAGACTTATGGGCCGATAAGATGATACCTCGTAGGGATCTTTACCAGTCTTATAAATCATAATGATTTGTGAGAACTTCCAGGCCAATGGAAAATACTGGACCCGCAGCACAGCATTAAATAGAGATGTCAGAAATACAACAGCTTTTCGAGGTAACTGTTTCAGTATTTCCTTTGTGATAAAGTCATATCCAGGAGCTTTCTTGTCTTTAAGTTTGGTAATTACTCTCCATACCTCAGGCACTGTAAAGGAACGAGGTGGTAGCGCCAGTTGGAAAACTTGCAGAAGCACTTCGTCTATATATGGTTCATGTTCAGCGCTTCCCCCTAGATTTGGGGAAAATACTTGATCCAGGTGTTTAGCATAAGCATCCACTTTTTCCTGGGAGGTACGTACCCATCCCGACTCAGTTTTTAGCGGGAATTTGGTACTTTGCGCCTTGCTATAGTTTTTCGTGAATCTCCATAAGGAGTATTTGTTTGACGCAGTGGATGATAATGACTCCAGCTGAAGTTCTAGCGTATCATCGTGCCACCTCTGCAACATCTCCTTTAAGTCTAAAGCCGCTGTGGTGAACAAGGTCTTGTCTGCCTCCACTCCACTCTGATGCCAAATCCTCCTTAACCTACGTTTATTTAGTAACGCATGTTTAATGGCCAGCGGGTAGTTTAAATGCCTTTTGTCCGGTATAGGTTCAGGAGTATTGATCCAACAAGCTGTTTGGATAAGTTCTGTTATATACCTAGTTGCATCTTCTATGTTATCTGGAGTTTTTAAGGGCATGTTTAGCTGGATGTTGTCCTCTATATAATCCCTGAAAGATTCCCAGTCAGTTCTTCCGCTGGTTAACTTTTCTTTTTCTTCAAGTTCTATAAGGAATGAACTCATTGTTAGAAGAACAGGAGTGTGGTCAGATGAACTATCATAGCATGACTCCGGTTTCAGGTAGTGTTTGGACAGACCTTTTGCAATGAAGAAGTCAAGGAGGTCTGGTTTTCTTTTGGGGTCGGTTGGCCAGTATGTGGGCTCACCAGCAGATAATACTAGTAAGTTATTATTGTCTGTACTTAATTTAAGTTGTCGTCCTTTAATCGTAGTAAGTCTGGAGCCCCAGTGTATATGTTTTGTGTTCCAGTCCCCACCTGCCACAAAACGATTTCCAAGACGTTTGAAGTAGTCTGTCCACATGTCCTCTTTTATGTTGTGTCTCGGAGGACAATATGCTGCTGAGAAGTTAATGTGACCTTTGCCATCTTCCACTGAGATAGGTGCGGCTTGTATATGGGCTGTCTTGTATTCTGGGAACAAATGATGTTTTACATTCTTTTTTACAATGACTGCTGCTCCACCATGCGCTAGATTATCTGCATCAGGATGATTAGCCATATAGCATTCGCAGTCTTTAACTTTTAAGTTTGTATTGCTTTTGGCATGTGTTTCGGATACTAGAAGTATATCAAATTTTATGTTCCGCCATTAGTAATTCAACTTCTAGTTTGTGAGCTGTTAGTCCATTAACGTAATATGTAAAAAAAAATATTGCAAAATTCCAGGTTGAAGAGGACCAAGCAAATAGAGTCCTACTTAACTCAATGTACAGTGACAAAGAAGCCAGAATAAACGAGGAAAAAACTAAAATAGATAAAAATAGGAAATATTGTATGGAATTACAACAACAGTTAGTAAATAAACAGGTGCAAAGGCAATGTGAGTATGAAGACACATTGATTGAGAAAAAGATGCTGGATGAAGTCATGCGGACTATAGCTGATGAGGATCAGAGGTAAAAAAAACTATATATATTGTTCACTTCTATAGTAGTGAAAATATTTTAGCATTTTAAAAGTGTTTTTTACACACTAAATAACAAAAATATTTAAAAAAATATAAAATATATAATTAATGGGAAGGAATGGGGAAAATTAAAAAATATCCATATAAGAAATATTCTTTTAGGTATAAGAATTACTAAATCATAAATTTATACATATTTATTTACCTTTTATAAAGAAAACTACATTTTATTTTTCAGAGAGCTAAACCAAAAACATGAACAAACAAACAAATTGCGCAAGGAAATGGTCACATTTAAGAAGGCCCAAGAAGCATGGAAGATAAAGCAAAAAGAAATGCTTGTATTTGAAGAGAGGAAGATAGAGGAACAACTGAAGGCTGCTTCAGATAGAAGTTCTTCTATGTATATATATTTTTATTTATTTTTTTGAGCTTCACATTGTAGCTCGCATATAGCAGGGTAGGCAGAGGGAACATAGTGATGAAACACTCCATTGTCCCTTTTCCGCGCAATTTTCGAGGCAGTGCGTGTTGAGTGGCGGATCTCAACGGTTTTTTTGTTGGTATAAAGCGAAAAAATAAAAATATAAATAATATCTATTCCCCTGAGTGGGGATTGAACCCACCACAATTGCGTCACAGTTACACGGTATTGCATTCCCAACATATTCTTAATATAATGTTTAAAATATTCAGTATTGCAGAAAGGGAAAGAAAAATAAAGGAAAAGGAAGAAATAAATCAAAAAATAGCCGCCAAGATTTTAGCTGATGAGGTATTTTGTTTTAACATAACATTATTATATATTAGATTATTTTTATAGAATAAAAATTGTTTGCTAGTATTTTAAGATACTTTGTCCCCAATAAAACTTTCGTGGACGTGTGGATGAGTGGACGGAACACTGACTGGACTGGACTGGACTGTCGCGCTTACAGTCGCATGCTTGTGGCCCTGCGCCACGACTAGCTTCAAATACAATGTTTTCATATATTATGTATTAGCCTATTATTTCATGTACTAGTTCACATTTTGAATGTTGGACATATTATCACAGTGTTTTAGTTCCAGCACTTAACTAAACGATATGTTTTCCAGGCAGCTCGTGAAGAACGTCAACACCTAATAAAGCTTCTCCAAGAGCAAGAGTATTTAGAGAAGAACTTTCTGGATGACGTCAAAGAAAAGGACAAGTTTGAACGTGTCAAAGCTGATACTAAGACGTCGCTGATGGGACAAATGGAGAACAAGAAGAAAGTGGAGGAGGAAATGAGACACAGAGAGGCGGAGTTTAGGAAGAGTGTTAGTTGATTTCATTTTTTTTAGCTTCACGCTGTATTCCGCATATAGCAGTATAAACAGAGAGAACAGAGAGAACCTGCGAACAGAGAGTAAAGGTGTTGAGATACTCTGTTCCCCATTTTCCGGCGATTTCCAGAGGTATTGTATGCTGAGCGGCAGAAGTTAACCTCGCGCTTTGCATCCTTGCCAGAGTGGGGAAATGAAAATATTAAGTATTTAATTCCTGACTGGGAATGGCGTTGCGTTTAGAGCTCCACCCTTGTGCCCTTGCTATTGTTTTGCTGTATTATAAATATTTTATTATATAATAAAGGGACTAGCGACCCGATCGCCATTCCCCTGCTGAAGTATACAATTATTTGTTTACTAATCTGATCACAGATTAATAAACTGAAATACAGATTATTAAACACTATTAACGTTTGTGTTGTATACATTATCCTATAACCAGCCAGAATTTCGACGTAGCTTGACATATGGCTGAGTGAGCGCTCGGACGATTTTCAAAGAGGCGCAGGTTCAAATCCCACTACGTTCAGACTTTTATGTTTTCTTAATGAGTAAGTACTTTCTTAAGTACGAAGTAACAGTTCAAAAATGTTAAAAACACATTGTTTTGGGTTTTATTACATTTATCCCCAATAACATATTTTCCCTTATATCTACAGACTGTGTAATGTACTTATGTACAGATACCAACCAATAAGTTACAATTCTATTATAGTAGTATAGATCAAATAAATTATGCACATAAAAATTTCTATAGTAAACAGAACTTCGATAAAAATAATTTGATAAAAACAAATAAATGTTATATGATTTCAAACTTTGACTGAACTTCTTACCAATATAATAAATATTTGAAAATATAAATCTTCATTTTGGTAAATGATTAATAATTACAATTATAGGTCGAAGCAAAAATGGCGGTGGAAGAGCAAAAAGAAATAGAGAAGGAACGAAAAAATAAAGAAAAGAGACAACAATATTCAATAGAATTGCGAAAACAAATACAAGATAACGCTGAAAGAAGGAATAGGGAACAGAATATGGAGGAAGGTCGAGTTAAATATGTCAACGATTGTTATAATGATTGGTATGAATTGTTTGTATTTTTTTAGTTTCACACTGTTTTCCGCATGGAGTAGGCACAGAAAATACAGTGTTAAGACACAGTTTACTGAAGAATGTTCAGTTGTCGCGATATTTGTGCGGCGGGACGGAACTCAACGCTGCGCTTAATCTGTCAAAGGGAAAGTGAAAGTAGTTTAATTTTTTTTCTCTTTGAGTGGCAATCGAACCCGACATATCAAATATATAGTTAGGCGTAAAAAAATAGGCCTTGTTGTTACCTAATAATAATATAATGTTTTAAGTTATGTTACAAAATTAATTCCTCTGAGTGGGGATCGAATAAACACCGTTAAACCACCGTTGAACTCGCTAAAATATATGTGAATAAAAAAAATCCATATTTATAAGAAAGTATCACAATATGTTTTTAATACAGGCAAAAAGAAGTATCACAAGAACGAGCGCGCATCATAAAGGAGCACGCGCCTAACGTGCTCGGCCACGTGCAAGCGGGGACCCTCCGGCGCGCCGCCGCGCCCGCGCCCGCGCCCGCCGCCCCGCGCCGCGCCAAGTGCAACGCGCAGTGCGCCGTGCTGCGGCTCTATTAGAGACGGTGTTGTTGTTTATGTGCGTCTGGTGAGACCTTGCAAGTTGGTTGTTGTTATTCATTTCAAAATTAGAATATTCGTGTGGTGAAGCCTTTAGCTGATATTGTCAATTGGCATGTGCGTCTGGTGAAGCCATTATACTTTATTTTTTTATCATGTTTAGATGTAAATATTATGTATGAAATTTGTACAAGTTAGTAGAGCACTAGTGTGGTGAATTTTTTAAATTTAGAATGACTGTCTGTTATTACCTTTATTACATCGTTAGATGTGTAAATGTTCGTCTGGAAAGATCTTTATAAATTATTTTTTTATTTTTAACGTCTGCTTGTTGCGGCTTTTATATAAGTATTTTGTAGACTAATATGGTGATCTGATGAGGCCTTTATATGTTTTTAATTTTTGGCGTATGTTCGTGGGATGGCAACAATCGGAACGATTAATCAATGAAGATCTTTATAAATATTTTTCTTGTGAAACTCTTATATTATTGTTTTTAAATGTTTGTGGCTCAATAAGTTCGTCTACTGAACCATTTTGATTTAAATTATTTAAATCCAGAGTTTAATTAGATCATTAATAATAAATTTTTGTTTGTTCTCTCTATATCACAACATTGTCAATTTATGACTATATAACATATTTGAAATAAGAAATTGTGATTTTTTTAATTCTTTTTTTTTTAGCCCGTCGAAAACTAATTCGCCAATGTTACGTTATATGGAGAACAACAAATGAGATTGTCTGGATTTTTGCTTACTATTTAATTATTAAAACTTTTTTTTCACACTATAGTAAAAATATTTAAAATAAAGAGAGTCTTAAGTGATATAGACATGCAATATACATATTACATATGAATACAATTTTGTATGGGCAATTTTTTTTATTTAAATAAAAAAATAACTTATATCATATTTCTTTGATTCCGAAATAACATTTGAAGTCAAATGTTATTTGAATTTCCTCTTCTGGTTTCATTAAACCGCACTCCGCTTGTTATTTGAACTCGAATTAATTTCAAATATGCCACGTAATATTAAAAGGGTATGTGAGGTAGGGTGACCATCATTTAAGCGGATATATCGCACCTTTAGAAATATAGTGATCCTAATCAAAAAAACCATGATTTTGAGATTTTGTCAGAAATTAATCGAAAAAGACGACCTAAAACGCTGTATACAGCAGGGTACTCAAAGATAACTTAGAATTAAGACACTTGGTTCCCCGCTTTCCGCCGACCTTTGGAGACGAAAAGTGGGGGAACAAGGTCAATTTCTAACAAAACCTGAAAATCATGGATTTTTTTATTAGGTCACTATAATTCTACAGGTGCGATGTGGAATTATAAGGAGTCTGACTGCAAGAAGAGATGGTTGTGGGTTCGATACCCATTCGGGGAAATAAAATAATTAATATTTCCATTTCCTCGTTACCAGTAAGTAAAGCACGGAGAGTTTTCCCCACGCAACACGCTAGTTGGCACCATTAGGTGGAAAGTGGGGAGTATCCTAATGGAAACGGAGTGTCTTTCAGGTTCCCTGTCTACCCTGCCATGTGCGGGATACAGCGTGAAGCTAAAAAAAGTAATTCAAATTTTCTAAACAAATGTTTTAATTAAAAATCATTGTCACCCAAAAACCCTACACTCATATACATTTTTATAATAAAGTATTAAACGAGCTACATCAGCGTTACAGTCCCTCCACATATACCTTCTAACAGTATTTGTATTGTCTATCCGCAGCCTATTGTGGTAATATTATTTAACCCTTTTTTTTTTTATATGTGATTTTATTTATTTATTTACTTTTTTTAATTAAAGTTCGGGTTTCGTGGGTCGAATTTAAAGCATAATACTAATGACGTAGCGCAATTAAGTATGTGGTAAAATAAATATTTTGGTCGTTGGTTCATTTCCATTTGGAAATGTGCTTCAACTTTTTTTACATTTTTATATATTTGGGCTCTTTCGGTCTACCCCTAAAGATGTCGGAATACGTGATAAAAAAATTTTAAAAAAAGTCTGACTTAGATAGTTGTTATTTTGATCTATAAAATTTTAAATGATGCGTTTTATTAATATGATATAAATTTATTTAAAAAATCTCCTGGAACCATTAGGGTACTGTACCACAAAATGAAATAAAAACTGATTGATTAAAATACAAAAAATATATATATTATTTTTTCTTTTTATTCTTCTTCCTTTTCTCTTCCCATTTCTGAACAAGCATCTTGAATTCCATTTTTTCACTTAGCCTTTTTAATTCTAATTTACCCCAATGCGTGTTGTCTGTATACCATTTGATATATCTATTATAATCCTGAAAAACAAAAAAAATGTTTTTAGCTTTAGCTGTATCCCGCGTTCAGCAAGGTAGACAGAGTTAAGGCGCGCACCCGTAAATTTTTCTTGGTTCTTCTTTTTATTTTTTTCTTTTTCTTCTTCTTTTCAAATTTGGGTAGCGACTATCAACTCCATCTTGTTACGAGTACGAGGGACAACAACTTACGAAACTTACTTTGCTGTGATAAGGCAAAGTGCGGCGGTGAGTTCTGCTACAAAATATCTTGATTTCAAGCGAAAAACGTAGAATAGAGTGTCTTATTGCTTTGTCTCTCTGATTACCCTCTTATATGCGGGACTTACCGCCACATTAAGAAAAAATAAATAGGAAAATGTATTTTTAATTACTTACGATTTTACTTTCATTATCATCTTCCAGTATAAAATTATAAATATCTTGTGGTTGCAGTCCGAAAGCCGCTATTCTATTGCAACAAATCAATATTAAGTTTTTTATAAAATACTAAATAATAATTGAGATATAATTAATTATTTTTATAGATAAAATGTGGAGAAACGAGTGATATAATATTGTAAAAATCAGCTTCACGCTGTATCCCGTACACAGCAGGGTAGGCAGAGGGAACCTAGTGTTAAGACATTCCGTTCCCCGCTTTCTGCCGAAATCTCGAGGCATTGCGTGTTGAGTGGCAGAACTCAACGCCGCGCTTAGCCTTGACACCAGAGCGAAGAAATGGAAATATAAATTTAAGTAAATATGTCATCTCCTCGAGTGGGGATCGAACCCACAACCAGTCGGTTTTACAGTCACACTTCGTGCCACTGCGCCACGACTGGCCTACTACTATTGTAATTTTTTATTTTTTCTGTTCACTACACAGTGCTTAAGTCAGGTAAAAACTTACCTAACAATTCGATCAGCTGTTAGAAACTTTTCCAACGAACGCTTGAGATAGCCAAAAGAATATCCTTGAAGTAAGTACGCCAAAGAATTTATATTTAAATCGTTTGGTACAATACGATTGCTGGAAATAAAAAAAGAACATTATTATATTTTAAAATTTTATTTTATTATTGCTTTTTCGAGGAAGGATTCTAATAAGTTGGGCGACTTACTGCTTACGCTGATTCTCGCACACAGCAGGATAGGTAGAGTTAACTTGGGAACCTAGTGTTATCACAATTCGTTCCCACTAAGATACTTTCGTTCCTCACTTTCCGTCGAATTCTAGAGGCATAGCGTGTTGATTTGCGTAATTGAAATTCGCGGTTTGCCTCCATTTCTAGCCAGAACAAGGACAGGAAAATATGTAATTAAACAGTTTTTTAATTAAAAATTCATCACAAACGGCTTAAGAGTTTGTTAGATTGATCGCATTAGTTTTAGGAACTACTGGTTGGAATTGAAAAAAATATTTTTCTGTAAAAATGCATTGCAAGATATATGTGTCATACACAACTCTACTATTTAGATTTGATTACGCCGCCGAAACCCCAGGTAAGAGCTGGTAATAGTATATTTTTATTGGTTTACTTTTATAAGTCACCTTAACATCCATTTTCTTAAAATAAGGTATACAGTAGAATAATTTGTTTCCGGTAGAAGTAGAACATGAGGGAATTTTTTTAACAATTGCTTGCCTTTAATTTTCCAGGGCTCTATACAGCTGCCTGAAACCGGTAATAAAATTTAAAAAAAATGATCATCTGTTGTATTTTATACGCTTGTTTTTTATACAACACATTTTTATGCAGCTAGATTCCCTGTAGAAGATTTTCGATATAGAATGATGAGAACGTATGGCTTAGAGGCGCTGGTTGGTTGGTTGGCTTTGTCCATTCTATATGCGGGATAGAGCGTGAAGGTAAAACAAAAGTTCAAATATTCTATAAGAAAGTTATAGGCGATAAAACCATTCCGTACACGTTATCTCTAAACTAATTGACAACTGGAGTAAGGGTTGTATCACTATGCCTAGCCATTAAATGTGACAGATCTGTAAAATTAAAAGACCTTAAGATTTAGAACAAAAGTATAATTATTATACATCACTGTTCTTACCAATAATAATAATTTTGTCGTGTTTATTGAACTTTTTGAACAATTTTCTGGTCAAAAAACGTTTAATTAGATCGAATTTCGTAAAAACTTCATCCGGAGGCACCTGAAAAATAAATCTTATCATATTAACGAAATATATATTTATCTAATAGCTATATAATCTAAATAAATAAACACATGCTGTATATATAGGATTGTATGTATGTATGATTATACATATCTTTTAAATTATCAAAACCTTGAAAGATTTCTACAAGGCAATATATAAATTTAAGAATTTTTTCCTTAAATGTTTATAAAAAAAATCGCAATATCGCAAATTAAAATGAAAACAAAATAATAACTCTTAAATTTTATACAAGTGATTTTAACATGCTTAATTATTAGATTGATTTGTACCTATTTATTGTGTAACTAACAACTAAAAAATAAAACCTAAGAAACTGAATTTGACCCGCTTATAGAGATTGTATCATCATGAAACTTGTTAGCTTTACGTAGCTAGGACAATAATATGGTATCATTGTGCTGGTAAGATGATGCAGCCCGAAGGTGGGAGACGTAATTCTGGGATGCCTTTCAGTAGCATCATCGAATTTGGCTTCTTCATTTCTTCTGCTACTTAGGACCTGATGATAGAACCGGAAGATGGCTGATGGAACCCTTGGCGTGTTTTTTTTATATTTTAAAAAATAATTTATTATGAATCTGTTTAAAAAATAACCTTAGTATAATATAGTCTATGGACATGTTTAATGTAAATTATCGACGGCTTTGTAATTTTCGCACAATCTGCTATAGTGTTGACTAGTTGTTGTAAATATTCCGTATTTGGATTTTCTATCTCTATTTGATACGGATTTATTTCGTACAATGTGGCATCTGACAAACAAAAAAATAATAATAGAATATTAAATGATAATTGTTCTCCTCTTTTTATATGGGAAACTAGCTTAGATGACAGAATTCTAATGAAATAGGATAAAAGTAATGACAAAAACAAAGGACGGCGTTTGCCACTCTAAGCAAAATGTCTCATTCGGGTGGACAGTGGGAGCTGGAGGGTCTGAATACGAGGTACACTCTGTACAAAAAACAATCTAACGATTTTTCTGAATATATCAGGGCCGGGCAGGCAGGGCAAAGGAGGTAGTATTAAAGCACTCTGTTCCCCATGTTCCGCCCAATTTTGGAGATATTGCGTATTGAGTGGCGAAACTCCACGCCGCGTCCTGTCTTCTTTCAGCCCCGTGCCCTGTGTTCTACACATTTCTTACCAGAAAGACGAAAGAATAAAAAATTTACAACTAATGATTTCTCTTCGAATGAAAATCGAACCCATAACAGTCATATGTATATAGTCTGAGTGTGCCACTGCGCCTCAACGTCAAATAACCAAAACAGTTTTGGTGACTTTTTTGAAGATAGGTAGATAAATTATGAATAATAAATTTATAGTTACAAAGGTTCTCCACACACACACCATTCACTGTAGCCATTATATGGACTAGTATTGTTTTCCCACTCTGCTCGGGTCCCACTAACAATATTCGTCTAAAGCCGTGAAGCGCATCTCTACACATTTCCCACCAAAGAGCTCTGAATCCTCCGCCGAAATAAAAAGCTTGTCTGAAAATCACAGAATTGAAGCTAATGTACTTTAAAACTTAAAAAGTGATATGTTTCAAATCAGTCTTCAGATTCACTCATAAAAAAAATATTGTGTTATTACATACTGTCCTTCATTTTGTATTATTGGTATTACAGAGTCTTGAGTATTTTTTTTTAACTTCACGCCACATTCCGGAATGGAGTGTCTTAACACTAGGTTTCCTCTGCTCACCCCGCTTTATGTGGTATACACAGCTGCTAACAAATGTAAATGAGTATTACTGTAAATCACATCTGAGGTCAGGACCAGCGTAGTTCATATCTCCAAGAAAATCATCTAATTCCGTTTGTGGATAATCCTTCAAGTGACCTCTTATCGCGAGTTCCTTAAAGAAATAACTAAAAGATATTATTTTACTTTTTATGAAAATTTATTTATATTTTGACAATAATTTATCGTTTAATACAATAAAGAAGTTTCGGTTATCATGAACTTTTGAATATTTAGGTGTTATTATATACCAAGGGAACAAAAACGTTTAAATTACAACGTCTGGTTTAATTGAATAGAGCACTCGGGCGATATCCAATCCCGCTGCGTTCAAATATTTATACTTTACGTTATATTTAGTTCAAATATTTATTGTTATTTTTAAAAAAGTTAAAATATTTAACTGGGCAGGATTTGGACTTGCGCTTCTTGAGGGGTTTTCAAAATAGTACTATTATCCCAAGTGTGGTAAGTAATACTTTAAAAATAAAATCTTTTACAATTAGTTTTTTACAGGTATCTTCAGTTGCCAATTTAACGTGAAATTTCCCTCGTTTTTTCGCCCTACGTTTCTTTCCTTTCATTTCTTCTGGCATTTGTTCTTCGTTATTCTTATAATCTTCTTTCAGGGCTCTTTTTAATGTTTTCAACTCAATTCTAAATAATGTATTGCATAAATAAATATGTGAGGGTAAAAAGGGTTGATGACTGGATGGATGGACTGAAGGGATGATGATAAAACTGAGTTGATGATGAAATATGTTTTATTTTTGATTTTTTTTAGCTTCACGCTGTGTCAAATATATAGCAGGGAAACCTAATGTTAAGCTGTATCTTAAATATCTTTATATTTTATTCATGAGACGCGTAAGTGCGAAAACAAAAAAAATATATAAATATTTAATTACCTCATATCATTATTAATGGATTCACAAATTTCTTTCTTAGCTTCCATACATAGTCTTTCCTGGTCTACAACATTATTGTATTTTTCTTTTATATTTAGATTCTCTTCTTTATCTAATTCTTTCCAATTTTTGGCATACAAGGCTATAGCCTGTTAGAATACATATAAAAAATATGATTTCTTGTTTTCTTTAATATGAGAGGACCTAGTGGTTAAGTCACAGTCAGTCTGTTTTCTACTTTCAGCCCTGTGACCTGTGCTCTATACGTAACGCTGAGCTATGTCTTGTTACCAGATCGAGGAAAACGAAAATAAGTCGCCTCCTTTTTGGGAATAGAACCCACTATCGTCGGAATTATAGTAATAGTGATAATATTCTTAGATAAAATAATTAATAATGTTTAATACTGTTTTATTGTTATTTAAAAAAAAAACAACATTGAAATGTATATAAGACCACCTCGTTAATGTGATGAGTTTTCTTCGATATTGGATAATTATATCCCGGGTGTAACATTGGGTTCTTCATGATTTTTTTAAGTAATTCTGCCTCTAATTTCTTTTGTTTTAACATTTCTTTCTTTATGGCATTTTCTTCTTCTTTTGCTGCAAGTCTTTCTATTTTTAGCTGAAATTTGTCAGTGCTAGTCAGTTCTCTATGGGATCGAAAATTCCCTACGGGATCGAACATGTTTACAGTCAGACGCTGTCCAATTTCGCCACTGCGCGACAGGTTCACAGTAAAGTTTTTTAAGATACTTAACGAAAGGATCGATATATTTATTTAAGCTACATGCAGAACCCCACATATAACAGAGTAGACAGACAGAGATAACCTAGTGTTAAGACTAATATTTATATAATTGATTCTTATATTTAAAATAAATAAATATATATAATCTAAAAGGCAGCCGTAGTAATGAGGTACTGAAAACCCAAAAGATTCAGCCACTGTGATAACACTTTGTATTGCAATGAACTTTCATTAAATTATATGAAAACTTTCGTACTTAAACTTATCAAATAAATTACTACTTATTGCTTGAAAAGTTTTGCAAGAATAGTGAAATATTACCAAGGAGCTTAATAACTGAAAAAGGATATATGTTTTTTAATTTATTTTTTGCATAACAGGCAGAGTTAGTTGCCCAGAGTTCAGACACTCTGTTTACCATTTTCCGTCCAACTTTCAAGACACTATGTGATTGGTGGAAACCAACGCAGCATTTGTCTTCATACCAGAACGAAGAAAAAATATTTTTTCATACCTCCGAGTGGGAATCGAAACCACGACCATCGCGTTAACAGCTCGGCCTTTGTTGAGTGAAAGGATATTTATAAAAAAATATATAGTATACTTGGTAAGCTGTTTTATTCTTGTTAGCCTTCTTCATTTCTATATACGCTTCGTATTTCTCCAGCCATTCTGATGGTGTCGGTACTTCCTCTTTTATAATTAGAGATATCCCACCCTCGTTGTCTTTAGGTATATTATAGAAGTAGTTAACTTCTTTGTGCCTGGGAAAGATGTATAGTACATACAGCTAAGTTAAATATATACATATAACAATATAAATATGAGCCCGTCGTGGCGCAGTGAGACAGCGCTGTCAGTGCGACGGTTGTGGGTTTGATTCACACTCCATAGAATGAATAATTTTTATATTTCGCTCTGCATGCAGTCTTAAAATTAAGTTAATTCCTTACCATATTTGGAACCAATGTCTTATATAATCTCTATAATCTTCTGCAATGTCGTCTTGATTTCTTTGTAAGTACTTATGTTTATACTTTTTACAGTCATCATTCCACTGAATTTTATATTCTTTATATAATTCAGTATACTTTTCTTTGCTCTATACATCATAAATGTTATTAATAATTATACTTTTAAGCCATCCGGGAAGTGTTTAATATATATAAAAAACCAGACAAGCGTGAGTTGGGCTCGCCCACCGAGAGCTCCGTCCAAAAATTGGAGGTCTCAAGCTCTTAACCAAAACCCTTTCACCTGATACCTCATTTGAGATAGCGGCTTTAATACCAATTTTTTCCCATAAATGTATAGTTATCAGATTTTTTCCTGAACTAGTACTTACCTTACTAGTAGCCAAATTTCATAATTCTAGGTCATAAGTACCCCATTAAATTGTGATTCCCATTATAGTGTCGAAATACGCGTTTTTTGCGACATAAACGATCATATCTTTTTTAAAGTAAATGTAGAATTATATATTTTTCACGAAATCATAGGATCCTAGATCTGAGTATATGGTTTGAATTTTAACTTGATATCTCCAAGCGTTCCTGAGATAAAAGCTCTGTCTGTGGCAGTCTCTTCTCTCAACTTCCCACTTGGTCTTTCGTCATTTTTTTTCGTAACTTTTTTATTTGTCCGAGATGAAAGTAAATTGTTCAGAAGAATAGTAAATTATTTGCTTACTTTACAAGAAGGGGAATAAAAAATAATAAAAATATACGCTCATTCTTTTTGTTTTTTTTATGATGGGCATACATAAATAAGTTGTAACAAGCAGTATTAATTGTATTGAATTATTGTTGAAAAAAGCGTATGGTTTAATGGTCAGAACGCTTGGGCGATTTTCAAGAAACAGGTTTGAACCCCACTACGTTAAAAATTTTACTAAATATAAGAAACTTGGACTTAATAGATTTTTTGGAGTTTATTTTTTTATTCAAAATTCTATAAAAATATATTAATAGGTTGTATACCTCCAAGTCCTGTTTCACATTTGTGAAATCTATATATTCGGGGTTATTGCATAAATTTATATTTAGTTTTTCATCCAACTTGCAATTTCTTATGAATTTACGTTTCATTTCAAAATAATATCTAAAAAGACAATATTCACGTACATTGACGTTTTGTTACTAGAGGCGCAGGAGCACAAGGATGTGACTGTAACGCGACGATTGTGGATTTGATCCCCACTCGAGGTAATGAATTATTTTTTCTTAATATTTTCATTTTTCGCTCTGGCACCGAAACAAAAGCCCGGAGTTGAATTCCGCTACTCAACACGCAATGCCTCCAGATTGAAAATAGGAAAGGGAACATTAGGCTCTCCCCTACCTTGAAATTTGGAATGCAGGTCAGTTATACTAATAGGTAATTTTTTACAACCAATACTATTATATATTTTTCATGGTTAGATAAAAGGCTGGTAAAACCTTTTTTACGTTAAATTCAAACGAAGTTACATATTTAGTGAAGTCAAACGTCATACTATGACAAAAAAATATATGTTTATAGGTATTATATGAAAACCGCTGGACACCTCATAGCAGGAGCGGTATCAACTCCCGATTATTTAAATTTTTTATACATTTCCTAAACAAATATATGTGGAATACTGAACAACACCTAAAAAAATGACAAATACCTATTTTTATGTAATTACTAGCGGCCCGCTCGCGGCTTCGCCCGCTTAAACCACAGAATTATTTGCTTAATACACTAAAATTATGTTCGTGTTTTAATATACCTATAATGTATGTTTGCAACGCAGTCGCATTTTCGTACCACCCATAAGAGAGATGCAACTGTCAATATATTAATTTCTTTAAACTTTTGCCTTAAGGAGTCTTTAGGACCTAAGTTATAGTTATAGATATAGTAATATCGCTACTTACAATAAAATACTAACTCATCGGTGTCTGTACGTGGAAGATATATTAGAAAAATTTTTATTACGGACATTTAACAATGTAATAGAACTTGGTCAGTTTGTCTGTTTATCTGTGCGTTCAGGATAATCTCAGAAAGGGCTTAACCGATTTAAGTAACTTAACCTAACTTTGTGCCTTTGCGCCGCGATGGCCTTTAATATTAATACAGAATGGAAGCGTCAGCGCTCCTTTTACGGGGGCAATATATAGGATAAAATATTTTAAGCCCATACCTAAAGAAATTAATCAAGATACCTCAACAGTTTAGACGTAGACTTTTTTTTTCATTTCACGATCGATGTTTATCCATACCTGTATTTCGTGTGACGCAGTTCCGCATAGATACCAATAACGTTAACACATACTACTACAAAAGTATTACTAAAGGTTAAGCAACTTTGAACTTTGTCGCCAATACCTACGACTCGATTTAGGAATGAGGCGTATGCGGCGGTTTCCCTTTGATAGGCTTATGCCTGTTTGCGTGTTTAATGACAAATAGCGTTTTATTTTAATATCAACGATAATATATAATTTATTTTGTATGAAAAATAACTTTTTCACTTTTGGGATTTTTTTTATTGTATTAGGCTTTAATAGAGTAATTAACTATGGTTTCATTTAAAGTGGTGCTGACAAAAACACTAATTGAGCATATTTAATATTTATAGTGTTTTTTTAGTGAATAGAACTAATAGTTATTACAATACTTGCGAAGAAAGCATATTTTAGACATTTTTTAAATTCTTATACCTTTTGAAAAACTACCAATATTTTTATCGTAAAAAAATATTTTTTTTCAAATTAAAAAATTGTCTAAGTTTTTCATCATAATGGCACGAAAATATTTAAAATGTTGATTGAAAATAATTATACTGCAGGAGGATACCTTTATATGTACTATTTTTTTATATTATGTAGAATAATATGTTCTATATAGGAATCACACATTCCTCATCACACTTTTTATTCTTTAACTATACGTAAATATATATTTTAGAGGTTACTCTGTACTAAGATGGCAGCTCTGTTCCCGCATTTACGTCCCACATATATAGAAATATAAATCATTGGAAAGAAAAGCAGAAACGCAATTTTATTGCATTTTTTCTTTTTTTCATACTTGAAACGTATTAATAAATTTACATACAATTCATTTGTTTCGAATATAACATTAAGATTGGTTCATAAAATAAATTTGATATTTCCCTAACATGATTATTTCATGTATTTTTTACATACAAAGTTTTGATTAAGTTCTCTTGAGAAATATATCTACTATAAATTAATATAACGTACCTACATGCCAATGATTAAAACGTATTGACATCACCACGTGATCCATCTATTATAATCACAACATAAAATTTTATAAAATACAGCAACCAGCTCGCGGCTTCACCCGCTTAAATTTGTGAATTATTTGTTTGTCTCGGTACAGGGAATTAATTACGTTCCTGTTGTAATAAATAATGTATGCTTGCAGTGCACTTATGATTTCTAATGTGAAAATGATTAAAACCATGACATTTTCAATTTTCATTAAATAAATTATTATTGGAGCAATTAACAAAGTAATAGAATAAGCAACAATAATATTTATAAATTTTGTCGGTTTCTTGGTTTTTCTGTTAGTCGACGCTTATCTCAGAAACGACTTAAGCGATTTAAAGAGCTAAGACGTGAGCGCGGTGCGGGAGCGGTACAATCGGCTTAATTGTTTTTATTGTAACATTCGTCATGTATGTAATGTAATGGTGTAATGATTAAATAACTGACCTTTATAACTATTTATTTATATCTTCATAGAGAAATGATAGCTTTGTTGGGCACTCCTAATTTTTAAGAAAATAAATTTGATCAAAATACATTTAATTATTTTAAGATAATAATTAAAGTAACATATAAAATCTTATATATTATGTTGTAATTATTACAGCGCATGCAAGGAAAAATCATTTTATAAAGTTGTTTAATTCTATTAGAATTATAAAACTTACTAAAAAACATTTAATATATATAAATATATAGATATCACATTAGTATCGATACTTTACTGGTAATAATAATTGAAAAAAATATACACTACATCCATACATCCATACATCCATACATCCATACATCCATATATCCATACATCGATACATCGATACATCCATAAATCCATACATCCATACATCGATACATCGATACATCGATACATCCATAAATCCATACATCCATACATCCATACATCCATACATCCATACATCCATACATCCATACATCCATACATCCATACATCCATACATCCATACATCCATACATCCATACATCCATACATCCATACATCCATACATCCATACATCCATACATCCATAAATCCATACATCCATACATCGATACATCGATACATCCATAAATCCATACATCCATACATCCATACATCCATACATCCATACATCCATACATCCATACATAGATACATCCATACATCCATACATCCATACATCCATACATCCATACATCCATACATCCATACATCCATACATCCATACATCCATACATCCATACATCCATACATCCTTACATCCATACATCCATACATCCATACATACTTACATCCATACATCCATACATCTATACATCCATACATCCATACATCCATACATCCATACATCCATACATCCATACATCCATACATCCATACATCCATACCTACCTACCTACCTACCTACCTGCCTACCTACCTACCTACCTACCTACCTACCTACCTATCTACCTACCTACCCACCTACCTACCTATCTACCTACCTACCTACATACGTACCTACCCACCTACCCACCTACCCACCTACCCACCTACCCACCTACCTACCTACCCACCTACCTACCTACCTACCTACCCACCTACCCACCTACCCACCTACCTACCTACCCACCTACCTACCTACCTACCTACCTACCTACCTACCTACCTACCTACCTACCTACCTACCCACCTACCCAACTACCCACTCACCTACCTACCCACCTACCTACCTATCTACCTACCTACCCACCTATCCACCTACCCACCTACCCACTTACCCACCTACCTACCTACCTACCTACCTACTTACCTACCTACCTACCTGCCTACCCACCTATCTACCTACCTACCCACCTACCTACCTGCCTACCCACCTACCTACCTACTTACCCACCTACCTACCTACCTACCCACCTACCCACCTACCTACCCACCGACCTACCTACCTACCTACCCACCTACCCAACTACCCACTCACCTACCTACCCACCTACCTACCTATCTACCTACCTACCCACCTACCCACCTACCCACCTACCCACTTACCCACCTACCTACCTACCTACCTACCTACTTACCTACCTACCTACCTGCCTACCCACCTATCTACCTACCTACCCACCTACCTATCTGCCTACCCACCTACCTACCTACCTACCCACCTACCTACCTACCTACCCACCTACCCACCTACCTACCCACCTACCTACCTACCTACCCACCTACCTGCCCACCTACCTACCCACCTCCCTACCCACCTACCTACCTACCTACCTACCCACCTACCTACCACCTACCTACCCACCTACCTACCTACCTACCCACCTACCTACCCACCTACCTACCCACCTACCTACCTACTTAAAATAGAAAATAGATAGCGTTTCTAGTATCGAGTTCTACTATCTCAAATATAAGCTTCTTGGAAACTTAAATACTTATATCTTTTGATAGAGTGAAGCTATTACAATGAAATAAACACTAAATGTTACTTTGATTTACTGGTAATTTTTACGTATAAAACTTGCTTAAATATATTGTGTACTTTTGACGTGATGCGTGTTCACATAAACAGGAAAACAGACAAACAGACAAACAGACAAACAGACAAACAGACAAACAGACAAAAATTCCAAAAATGTTGGAAATGGATTCTGTTAGTTATCCTTTAACACCCTAGCTAATTTTTTTTTAAATATTTTCAATGTACAGAAACGACTTTTCTACAGATTTATTATAAGTATAGATTATATTTTTTAATACCTTAAAACTCGTTGGACCAGTCGTGCACTTCTTTCTCTTAGAGCTATCGGTGCGGGTGGTTTTAAGGTTCCTCTTAATTCCTTCTCCCACATTTCTCTCTTTTGTTTTTGTTGAATGTTGCTTTTTATGATTTGCCTGTTCGTTATAGAAAATGTTGGAAATATTTTATCATCAAAATTGCTTGATAAACACAATATTTCCAACATTGAATGAATATACTTGTATATATTATATAATAAACATATATATGTTAAGCTAAGTTAAGACACTCCGTTCCCGTTATATGTTTATGTTCAAATTTCTCAAAAACTAAAAGTCACAGAGTCTGGATAATATTTTTTCATTTAAATTTTGTATTTTATCCAACTTAGGGAGTAATTCAATTTTAGCAAAATCGGTTCAGCACGTTAAAAATAATTGACCTAATTGACTGACAGGTATTTGGAGTTGGTTTAATTAGTTTTAATTTCACTTACTATAACTTTATAGGTTAATATTTGTAAATGTACATTTTTATATAAAATATAAATATTAAATAATTCAAGCTATAATATTTAAGTTATAATTTGTTATTTTCTTCTAGTAAAATATATTTACCTAGTTCTTTCGTGTGCCTGTATTAGCGATATTAGATTATTCCTCTCTAATATCTCTAGTGAAATTACTTCTTTGACCTCATAAATCGCTGTCATGTTTATACCATGCGGTCCTTCTGTTTTTTCTTCATTGTTGTCATCCCACCATTTGATATTTTGTAGGAAATCTTCATTTAGTTCATTAGTTTCTATGAATTATTAAGAATAAGTGCATTTACATACTTATTTGCATATATTTACATATAGTTGAGAATGCAGTTGAACGCGCATAAGGTACGTTCGTCGTTCGGGCCAGAAAAAGTGAAATGTTATGTATTATGTTACTTTTTTGCTCTCGAGACTAAGCACGGCGTTAAGTTCTGCCACTCAACATGCAATGCCTCCAGAATTGGGCAGAAAGTGGGGAACGGAATTATCTTGATGCTAAGTTCCCTGATTCTCTCTACCTACCCTGTTATATGCGGAATACAGCGTGAACTTAAAAAAATATATAAACTCGAGAGAAGGCACAATGCTAACTAAGCCTTACCTTGCAAAATTGTTTCTGAATTTTGAATACTTTCTTCGTTTACTTCTTTAGCTTTCTCGAAAGCTTCTTTTATCATTATCTTTATATTCTCCGATCTTTCACATTTCGAAGACACATTAGAGAATTCTACGTTATAAGGTGTGAGCTTTTGTTCTATTAACCCATTGCTCAGGAGTTGGTAGTAGGCGCCTTCTAGTTTCCTTAGCTGTTCCTTAATTTCTATAATCCTAACAGAGGTTTTACGTACATACGTTAAGCAAGGAGTATAAAAGAAGAAAGTAAGGAAACCTTCATTCCTTCAAATATATAATTTACTTCTTTTTGAAATCAGCTTCACGCTGTATCCCGCACACAGCAGGGTAGGCAGAGGGAACGTGTTAAGACACTCCGATCCCCACTTTCTGCCGAATTCTGGAGGCATTGCGTGTTGAGTGGCAGAACTCAACGCCGCGCTTAGCCTCGGCTACAGAGCGAAGAAAATGGAAATATAAATTTAAGTAAATATTTCATCTCTTCGAGTGGGGATCGAACCCACAACCAGTCGATTTTGCAGTCACACCTCGTGCCGCTGCGCCACGACTAGCCTCAATCTTCTTTTTGAAATTTTGTTAAAATCCTTTTTTTGTAATCAAAAGATATTAACTTTCCGCAGTATAACATATATTCGTCGCACTTACAATCAGACAAGATAGTAGTATAATATACAAATAATATATTGAATTTCTTGTTGTCAAAGCTAATCAACTGATCTCTACGGCCCGTATTTATAAACTTGACTCAACTCTGAGATCGCTTTCGCTCGCTCTCAAAATCAATCTCAGAGTACAACTATAGCTTAAGGAAAATTATGAAACATATTTACCTAGCTTCAACTGCTTTTACGACGTCATAAATGTATTCAGTTTTCTGAATTTGTAAGTTGTGCTGTAGACAGTCCAGGGCGTCGTTATATATAACTATATAATTTACAAGAATACTGTTTAAGCGGTGAGCAGCTTCGCATAATTGCTGGTCGTGAGCATTTGTAGTCTGTAACAATATATTTTTATTTCACGCTGTATCCCGCATATAGCAATAGGCAAAAAAAGCTTAGTATTAAGACACTTTTTTCCCTATTTTCTTCTAGGAATCGTTTCGTCTCTGGTATTGTGTGGTGGTGTGAAAAATAGTTAATTGCTCCGAGCGGGGTTAAACCACAACCGTGGTATTTACAGCCAGATGTTTAAGTTGATGTAAAGGTTATTCAACAAAATTTTAACTTTAAGTATACCTGATATTCAGAATCAAGTTCAATTAGATTTTTTAATTTTTCAAGTGTCTTTTTCCATTTCTTGAAATAGTAATCACTTGTCATTTTTTAATTTAATTTTAACTACAAATTTTTGAGTTAACTGGATTAAATTTTATGAAATTTATATATACTAATACATTTTATTACATTGAATATGTTTTATAATCAAGTAGGCTGAACGTAACGTTACTCTTTGTAAGTGATCGAAATTGGAAAAGGTTGTTATATGATTGTATTATATATTTTTTTATCTGTCGATGATTTCAAATTGTTATACAAGTCGTTGCAAAATCAAAGAAACTTTTTAACTTTGCAACGACTTTTTTAACTTAACTTTGACTTTTTTCAACTTAAAAAAAAAAACAAATATATTATGTAAAGTTAATTTTTTTGTCACTTAATGTATTATTTAGGAGCAAAATTGTAAGTTTCTTAAATTATTTTATTCTCAAAACTTTTTGCGAAATATAAAGGATTTTTTTGCGAAACATAACAAGTCGATTTTACAGTCACAATTTGTGCCCCTGCGCCACGACTGGCCTCAATTGGCACTCCAATTAATAAAAAAAAAATTTAATAATATCCATAATAATGTTAAAAAAATCCTCATGAGCCATAAACATTGTATTCAATAATATCACTCCACGAGAGTAATCGACACTCTAATGGAGTTTTTACTTTCGCATAAGAGACTATAAAAACATGATATGCCCTCGGGGTGCTAAACCGACGCCGATACGATTTTTTTCTGAAACGTAAATATACTGTGTTTTATGTTATGTAGCATTATTATGTTGTACATATCGATTTATTAGAAAGATATTGATTTTTTAACATTAAATAAAAGTTGCGAAAATATGTGAGTTTGATTCCTGTTCGGGAGATTTATCTCTTCGGTACTAAGACAAGGCGTGGCGTTGAGTTAAGCCACTCAATGCACATTATATCAAAAATTGAGTGGAACGGAGTGTCTTAACATTAGGTTCCCATTACTTACTCTATCGTCTACTCGTTATTCATAAAAAAGCGTGAAATAGTTTTTTATTTTTTTATTTTTGGTATATAGTAGGTAGAACTTCTCATATTCCACGTCCAATTCAATTTATATTATCGTATATAAAAGAATGAATTTACTTAGTGTACCGTTGCAGCCGTCGGGACTATTATTGTGATGCCGAAAATAAAGCGGGGCCTTGACGCGCCCTCCGAGACTACTGACGATGGCGAGTGTCGTGTTTTATAAAAAATATGATGTTTTTTAGATAAGTAAGTAAATATGTTACAATAGTATCCAGAGATTATCATTTGATAGTAGAGATTTGTATTTCATATAAAGGACTATTTATTAGTAGTCATTTACTCTATTATTTCGATGTTTTCTATAAAGAATCGTGTATAACAAGTATTAAGCAAAATACTATTTAAATGTGAGTCGGACTTGCCCACTGACGTTTTAATATCAATTTTATGATTTTAGGTGAACGTGAAGTTCAAAAGATTTGTGGGTATATATGCCCTCAGTTTGTCTTAATTCAATTACATATTTTAATTTGCAGTGATTTTTTTTTAAATATACGATACCTATACTTGTTAAGAAAACATATAAAAATTTGGACGTAGCAGGATTTGAACACGCGCCTCTTTTTAGAAACCGTCCAAGCGCTCTGACCACCTAAGCCATTTCTTATCGAGCTACGTTGAAATTCTTATACACGTGTTACAACTTATTTATGTTGTTATACAAAAAGATAATTACTTAGGATCATTGGCAAGTGAGAATACTACTTTTTAAATATTTTCTTAAACATTTTTAATGGATTATTCTACACTAAGGAAAGAAAAATACATGAACAACACCTAATGATACAACTCCTATGATTAAGTACACAGTGGCGGAACTCAACGCCGCGATTTGCTCCGTTGCCAGAGCAAGAAAATAAAAATTACACTGTTGCGCTCCTGAGCCACGTTTATCTTCTATTTTATGTGAATGCATTAAAACAAAATTTGTCCAACACAAAAATGGAACTCGTAATCTATGATGAAGGTTTCCTTAACCGCTGTGCCAAAGGGTCGGTCAATAAACAAAGCGAGGACACACCGTTTCAAATTAACTCGCCTCGTAAATTGGCCGCGCAAACAACTTTCAAATTGGCCCGCAGAGGCGTCGCTTTCGCTAAATACCTATAAAAATGTCTGCCCTCAGTGAAATATTGTGACTAATAATGCAGCTTGAGTTATAGGCGTTAGCGTTTTATCTAGGTTTTTCGTAATAAGTTTTCTATAGAATAATGGCGATGGGGTAGTGAGAACCAATTCCACTTTAGATGGAAGGGGAAACGTCGTATTAAGACATTTCGTTACCAATTCCCGCTTGATTTTCGCGACATTTCATGTTAAATGGCGGAACTTAACGCCGCGCTTGTTACTAGAGCGAAACCAAGTCACAGTTGTCGCGTTTATAGTCAGATGCTTTTTTGCTGCGCCACGATGGTCCAAAGAGGTTAAATTGACTTTACTATTTACCTCTTGTCTCTCTCTGCCCTGTTCCCAAATTTTGATATCACTCATTTAGTGCAAAAATGACGTAATTTCCAAAAAAACAAGCTAAATATTTCAAAATACGATCGACGAGTCGTGGCCGTATTAAAGTTAGATGTATATATTTAACTTGTTTTTTTTTCTCTAATTACAGCTGCACAGATACGATTTTAGATATTTTTTTACTTTCAATTATTTTTTTCCCAAGTGTACAATGAATAAAAATTAAGAAATCCTAAATAATTAATGCAAATTTTAAGGTATTAATGCAATATATCCCAAAAAGTGCCAATAGGTCCATGTTGCACCAAATGAACGAAGATACAATAAAACCACAGCCTCTCAAAGATTCTCTCACGCAACACTCCAAACACCAAAGTCTATAATAAATTGTGGCACTTACCGCGTCGAAACGGCACATTTTGGCTGATACCGTCGCAACGAGATGTACTGGCGGCTTTGAAATATCGCCGTTCGCTATCTACTAAGAGTCTAAGAAGTTTGAGGAGTGCTCTTTCGATGGAGATCGATACTTTTATTGCTTTAAGTGAAGAGAACATGCAGCTTGGATGTCGTGTGGGCCTTCTGTTTCATGTAATTTGTTTGTAAATGTGTTGTGTGTTGTGGCTTATGTTGTTCACTGTTCTGAACTATCTATGAATTCTAGAGTCTTTTCGCCTAAAATAAAGCTCAATATCATCACGTACGTTCAAGAATTTTTCTTTTAGCTTCCTGCTGTATCCTGCAGATAGTAATGTAGACAGGCCAGCTAGGAACCTATTGTCAAGACACTCCATTCTCCATTTTCCGCCAAATTCTGGAAGTATTGCGTGCAGAGCTGCAACTCTTTTTTTCTTCTCGTATTAGTAGCCTATCTGTTTTCTTCATATATTTTTGATACTCGTAATTATAACCTGCGACTTTGCCCCCGTGGTCAAATAGAAATGAACAAGACTTTGAATATCCAAGGTGACTCTGGCCATAAGTACAGTGGGTTAGATCGAAACGATTTACATGATTTAACCGACACCTTTTTCAATAGTTGGATATTCGAAACCAATAAAAAACATTTAAGAGATTGATTTAAGATAAGTACTTCCTGAGATTAGGACGGCAAATCAAATAAATTTTTCATCTTCATAACATTAATATAGCTAACAAAAACATTCATTAGACTTTACTTAACAATATATCAAGACATAATTATTTACACAGCCAAGCAAGCTCATACAACCAACACAAAGGCCTGAGGCCACCCATCATCAGAACGACTGCATTAGCGCGTCGGTAAATCGCGCTCTCTTAATCGCCCTGCAATCCTATATTTCTTGATTAAGAGCTCGTAAAAATGTCCTCTCGCTCTGATATATGGTCGCTGAGCGGGAGAGGAGATTAGCCCGCGGTTTGTTCCCGTGATGAATGGTGATGGATACGGTTTAATATCTTGAACAAGCGTTTTCAAGATTGTGATCTTAATGGTTGCGTAATTTTTATTATGGAGTTTCCTGGTTTCTAGGGGTTTTATCGTGGAATGGAGTGCTGAGTAACTTCGCTTTTTATTTTTCGTTTAGATAGAGACATTGTACAATTTATAAAAAAAAATACTAACTCAACCATTTGGAATGAAGTAATAAATAACAATAATTTTTTTTCAGTTATATTCCTTTTCTAAATTAAATCAAAGACTCGTGGTGTATCTCGCACATAGCATCGTAGGCAGTGAGATTCTAGTGTTAAGACACTTCGTTTCCCTCTTTCCGCCGAATTCTGGAGGCATTGCGTGATAAGAGGCGAAACTCAACGTCGTGCTTTGCGTCGACACCAGAGCGAAGAAATGTAAATATAAATTTAATTAAAAATTTCATTCTCTCGAGTGGAGATCGAACCAACAACCAGTCGCGTTTACAGTCACACTTTGTGCCCTGCGCCATGTCTGGACTCTTCCTTCCTTGACCAAGTTTCCGATTTTTTACTTTATTTGTATTGTAACTTCTTAGTTTTACCAAATTTCTCAATTTCTAGGTCATCGGGAAGCATCCTATAGATTCGCATAACGCGGCGAAATATAGCAAACGAAGCAAAAACGCTCGTGCATTGATTGCGTTGAGTTAGAAGCTCAATTTTTTTAAGGGATTGTTGTGGACTTAAATATTTAATACTAATTTCAGCTCGATACCTCCTCACAAAATCGAGATAATAATCTTCACAAGCGAACATACTTACGATCCATTTTTAAGGGTGAAGGACTCGTAATAATATTTGTAAACAAATCAATTTCGATATTTCAAACGAATCATTATTTATATATTAAATATTATATTTATCTTGTTATAAAAAAATTGGTCGTCCAATATGAAATCGGGCAACTTATAAAATAAAATACGAAGTAGTGTATACGTAGCGTGCAACCGACAACTGCAATTTAAAGTTGAAAAGAATTGGTGTAATAAATTTAGGGTCGCACATTGTCTGAGGTCGGGAAGGTAATATGCGGGGGCATAACTCACTTGGGTACCCAAGTACACTGACACTTTTAAAAGTAAAAGCGACTTTTGAAGCTTACAAATATATGAAATAATATTTTCCATTTCCTCGTTTAGGGCAGCGGGGCAAAACGCGGCGTTGAGTCCTGTCATTCAATACGCAATGCCTCCAGAATGTGGCGGAAAGTAGGGACTAGGGAGCGAAGTGTTTTTATATGGGGGTCCCAGGTTCCTTTTGCTTACCTTATTATTTAAGGAATACAGTGTGAAGCTAAAAAAATTAAGAGTATATTCTAGTTATACATTTTTTGTATTATATAAGAAGTAGATCTGCACTCGGAAGAATTAATTTCTTTTCTTCGCGCTCTACGTCGTCACGGACATTGTGCGGCGTTGTGTTTCGCCACTCAACACATAATGTCACGAAAATTTCGGAATGTGAGGAAGGAGTGGGTATCGAAATCACAACCTGCCACTGCGCTACGACTAGCCTCACCTGCCTTTTTTATTAGTAAATAAAATAAATAAAAAAATCTCTAATTTACACATGAGCAAATTTAATCCTACCTAAAACTATATAACATTATCCATCTCATCAATCTTCACTGACAAGTCAACAGTCACTAAATCGAATATCCTTTGGGGACCAATGTTCAAGTGTTGTCTCCTTGAGGGACGCCGTTTCGACCTTCTGCCTATCTCCTAGATTTACGACTTTCCGGACAAAAAAAAAGAGTAAACTCCGTTGAGATTTCCAAAAAGCAACATATTTTACTTGAAGGAAATGACGCGGAGTTTAGATTTATGTTTGTGGATGTAACTAACTGTAACTATTTGTTTTATTTCAGGGTCTTTGTAGCATAATAGCCATCTTGGTACAGCGTCAGATTGTGGTACGGCGTGATGGCTGCGAGTTCGATTCCCACTTGAAGTAATAATTTTATTTATTCGCTCTGGTAACAGGCAAAGCGCAATGTTGAGTTCCTTGTTTTAACAGGAAAGTAGGAGATGAGTGTCATAACACTAGATTCCCTCTAACTTCTCTTCTATGTAAAAAACATTAAGCAAAATTTTCTCTGATTAATTACGAAAAGGTTTTACCACGTAATATTAATTTTCCTGAAATGGCAGATCAGAGAACGAAGTGTCCAAACACTACCTCCCTACTCTTTCTAAATTATATTTCCAGTAACATTCCGTTGGGTCGGTTAGTAATAAGAATGATATAAGGCATTGCACGGTGGGACGGAGTCGCGGCTGTGTTTTATGAAGGAAGTTGTACATCACACGATAAATCTTTCGGACGCTACCTATGACACGGTACAGTGTTTGTGGCGACGGGAATATTTTTCTTTTTGCTTTCTTTCTTGTATACATCGTTTTGTTATATTATATGTTTCTATAGAGAATGGCGGGACTCAACGCCGCGTCTCGATACAAGAGCGAGAAATGAAAATATAAATTTAAATAAATATTTCATGCCCTCGAGCCCCATCGAACCTAGAAACAGTCATGTTTACAGTCACACACTCGTGCCCCTGCGCCATGACTGGCATCATATATTATATTGAGCGAGCTGTATTGATTTGTAAATTTTTAAGTATATAAATACTACGTTCTACGTTGAGTTTCGCAGTGCTTCCAGAATCCAGCGAAAATAGGAAACGGAAGTGGCCTAATGGGAACGGAGTCTTGATAAAACATGAAGTCGAAAAAGAATCAAAATAACCTTTAACCTAACCATAACAGAATATTTAAGGGAGGAGACACAGAACCTACTCCATATTTTATAAATTTAATAAAATAACATTAAATGAACACTAAAGCCTGTTCCGTCCAGCACTACCAGGCTGGGTGATGTATAGCGGGGCGCGCCACAAAGAATCACCGGCTGACAAATTCATTCCCTTACTTGACACCTCGCTCTCGGTCTCGTTGTCGTTGTCGCTTCTACCGCTATATACCTATTATTGGGTTCATATAGTTTTTAATAGGAACTCTAAGTTCCCGGTCGTGGATTTGGCTATTGTTTTTGATTTACAAAGGAGATGATTAGTAAGAATTTTAAAAAAATCAATAAACACTTAATTTTTTACTAAGACTTTTTTTAGAATCACGCTGTATCCCTAGCAGGGTCGGTAGAGGGAACTTAGTGTTAAGACACTCCGTTTCCCACTAAGAACTTGAATTTCAATTTTAAGAATTTTGTACAATCTAATCTAATTTACAAAAATCCTGTCCTAGTCCTTGCTCACTATGTTTAACAAAGAAGTTACGTTTTACTGCAAATTTTGCAGTCTGTATGAGATGAAAGATTTTACAAAGTAAAAATTAAATATAATGATCCTTAGAGTGGGATTCGAACACACAACCATCACTTGTACTTGTACCGAACGACAATTTACTCCTGTGCTACAATATTATAACACTCCAATGAAAGACATACATCGATACACTCTCTCACACGGACCGAAACATTAAAAAAAAGGCACTCAAACCACCGCTCACACTTACATCCCATCTGCCAAATCTACCCACAGACCTACATAGCACCAAGCTATAAAATGGCGACGAAACATTCTATGAAACAACTTTCTTTATCGTCGAGTTTACGAGCGCATAAATTTCTGTTTATCTTTATGAATATTCAACACTGTTAAATGCAGTCAGCCGGTGCTTTGTCGCCTTTTTTATTTTATTTTCGAGTAAATTTCGTTTTATTTGTCGTGTTTACGTCGTGATGCTTGCTGGTGTTGTTCTTGATTGTTTGGTTTTAATGTTTATGGTGTCAGATTGACTTATTATTTCTTTTTTTAGGTTAGCGCATCTAGATTGTGATGTGGGTCGATCTGTAATATTTTCATATTTTATATAATTGTTATATTGTGGTTGCTACATAAATATAGAGATATTTGTATTCAAGATAAATTAGAATTCATTAGAAATGATTGTTTGTCAGGATAGAGTCCAATAGATTGTTTATATTGATAGGACTTATTGGTAATAAGCTAATGACGTTGTTTTGACCATTTGTTTACTTTTCCCAAACTGTAGCATTCTAATTACTAATGTATTAATTATGTTTGTATAATGATTAAGTTATTATAAATAGTCCTCGACCTCCTTTGTAACATCAGTTCAGTTCAGTTCAGTTCAGTTCAGTTCTAGTTCTAGTTTCAAGCTTCCTCGCTGAAGTGTTCTTAAGTAATAAATATTATAAATTTATCGTGACGCTGCGCAGTTGTTATTTTCAAGGCCCCTTCTGACCTCCGAACATTACATTTTTGGTGTCAGAAGTGGGATGAGCAGGCACTGTTGAAATATTATAGTTCCTGTTCTCCTGACAACATTTCGGTCTTCGGTCAAAATCTTCAGTTCATCGACGTATTATTTACGTATTGAAGGATCACCGCTAATTCAGTTATAGACGTATCTACATACGTACTGAAAGGCATTTCGTGAAGGGAACCTAAAATCAACCAGACGAGGCATTCAATCCTCGATCACAGCAGTCTACGAAGATCACAGCGAGTCTCATCCGTCAACGAGGTACGAGTACAAGGAGCTGGGCGACCGTGGTTCTTTGCTGGCTTATACTTGCCAGTACCGCTAGTAGCAACAGGTCAGTTCTTCGGTGGCGTTCGCGCTATCACCACGACGAGACGACGGAACACGAGCAGGACTCCGCAATATTAATACGGAAATCGTTCCAAGTGAGTCGAACCGTTATATTGTGTAATTTTTTGTATTAGAGAAAAAGTAATAGGTAGAAATTTATGAATTGAGTTATATATAAAATTGATTTAAGTTTAAAAGGAAATTGAAAGAAGGATAAGACTATTTAGTTGAATAGAAATTTATTAAAAAGTAAGATGTACAATTCGGAAGATAAAGTCTCAGTTGGATTTATAGATATTGGTTTAGCAGAGCGTATGATTAATAAGTATGATGGGGATAAATCAAATCTACATGTTTTTATTGATAATTGTAATAACGCGTTTACACTATTAAACCCAGTATATAAAATTGCATTTGTGTCAGTTGTATTAGCCAAAATCGAAGGAAATATTCGTTCCACTTTATTAAATCGATCGTTTGCATCATGGGAAAGTTTAAAAGAGCATTTATTAGAAAATTACTCAGAGAAACGGACTTTTGCACAATGGCAATTAGAGTTAAATTCATGCAGGCAAGGGAATACAGAGACTATATCAAGATATTCCAGTAGAGTCGAAAATTGTTATATAAAATTAATTAAATCGTTAGACCCAAAGCTAACTAAAGAAGCTCGTGAAGCTAACGTAGAGTTACTAAAAAAAACAAGCATTAAATATTTTTATAAGTGGTCTTCAACCACAATTACACATTTTATTAAAATCGCAAAAACCTTTAACGTTCGAAGACGCAGTTTCTATAGCAATTTCGGAAGAACAAGAAATTAAGTCACGACAAGAAATGTATTCAAAACAAAATTATAGTCCATCTTTAAAAAAATGTTTAAACTGTAATAAATTAGGCCATTTAGCTTTCCAATGTAGGAATCAACCCTTAATTAGACACGTGCAAACAAATATAAATAATACAAACGTACCTACTTGTTATAATTGTCAAAAAAAGGGACATCTTGCCCGCGATTGCTGGAGCAAACGCAATACAAATACAAGCTATAATCGTAATAATGGAAATCAGAATAATAAATTTAATATCTCGAATAATAGAATGAACTGGAATAATAAAAATAGGCAACCAACAAATGATAATTCTTTAAACTCCAACGGTCCAAGGCCCGCGGCCAACCCGAGGACCTAAAATTTGAATCAGGCCGATTACGATTCATTGATACGCGAATATCATCTTATATAAGGTTAGAATCGACGAGTATATTAGAAAATAAGAACAAGTTTTTACTTGATACGGGCGCTGAGATTACGTTATTAAAAGTTTCGTGTTTAGAAAATGATACCTCGATAAACAAAAATACAAAGATTAAACTCAAAGGAATAGACGAGAACGTTAGCCCAACTGAAACACTCGGTTGTATCCATTTAACATTCACGATAGGAGGAAGACGACTTAATCATACAATTCATGTTGTACCCGATAAGTTTTCTATCGAATGCGATGGTGTAATAGGCAGCGATTTTCTGTCAAAAACTAATGCAATAATTAGTTACAAAGAGAATAAAATAAGGATATATGGCATGGAAATAGATATTGAACATGAGAATAAAGGGTTTAAAAATGAAGATTCTAAGGAAAATATATTAGGAAATAAAATGTTTGATGAGGAGAATGAAAATAATATGTATTATGAAAATTATGACAGTTATGAAATTGAGGAAAATTGTGAAGTTAATCCACAAATTGAGAATAACGAAACAAGTAAAGAAAACAGAGAAATTGAGAGAGATTATGAAAATAATATTTTTATTGTTGAACCAAGATGTGAAAAAATTATTTCGATACGAGTAGAGAACTCTAATATGAAAGAAGGTATAATACCAGAATCAATTATATTATCAGAAGGTGTTTATTTATGTCCAAGCATAGTTAAAGTTCAAGAGAACAAAGCAATAACAGTATGTTTGAATACGACAGATAAGGAAGTAAAAATAAATAAATTAATTGTAAAGTTAGAGCCAGTAAGTAATAAACTACAAGAAGCAAATGAGATAATTAACGTAAACAAAATTAAGAGTGAAGTAATTTGTAAAGGAAATCGGTTAGATAAATTAAATGAAACTTTACGAATCGATCATTTGAATAAAGAAGAAAAAGAATCATTATTAGAATTGTGTAGAGAATATAATCATATATTTCATTTAGAAGGTGATTCATTAACGTCAACAAATACGGTGATGCATGAGATACCTATAAATAATAACATACCTATTAATACAAAGTCATATAGATATCCAGAAGCTCTAAAGGAGGAGGTTAATGATCAAATTAGTAAATTGTTAAAAGATAAGATTATACAACCATCTAGTAGTCCATGGAATTCACCAGTATGGGTAGTCCCTAAGAAAATGGATGCATCAGGCAAAAAGAAATGGCGACTCGTGATAGATTATAGAAAATTAAACGAAATAAGTGTTGGTGATGTTTATCCACTACCACAAATAAATGATATATTAGATCAATTAGGTCATAGTAAATATTTTACAACCTTAGACTTAGCGTCAGGTTTTCACCAAATTCAAATGAATCCCAAAGATCAAGCTAAAACAGCATTTAGTGTTCCGTTAGGTCACTATGAATATACCAGAATGCCATTCGGATTAAAAAATGCACCGGCGACTTTTCAGAGATTGATGAACAATGTTTTAGTTGGTTTACAAGGATTAAAATGTTTTGTCTATCTTGATGATATTGTCATCTATGGAAATTCATTACAAGATCATAATATTAAGTTAAAGGAGGTTTTTGAACGATTAACGAAACACAATTTAAAACTTGAACCGAATAAATGCGAATTTTTAAAAACTGAAGTTATGTATTTAGGTCATTTGATTACGCAGGACGGTGTGAAACCGGATCCCAAGAAAATAGAATCAGTAAAGAACTATCCAGTTCCAAAGAGTCCAAAAGACATTAAAAGCTTTTTAGGATTAGCTGGTTATTATAGGAGATTTATAGAAAACTTTAGTAAACTTAGTCAACCTTTGACTAAACTTTTAAAGAAAGAAGAACCTTTTATTTGGACAAGCTTACAGCAACATTCTTTTGAAACTTTAAAAGCAAAGTTATGTGAAGAACCAATTTTACAGTACCCAGATTTTTCGTCTACATTTAATTTAACTACGGACGCAAGTAATTTTGCCATAGGAAGTGTTTTGTCACAAAGGTTAGGACATGATGATCTTCCAATAGCATATGCAAGTAGAATACTCAATAAAAGCGAAACGAATTATTCTACAACTGAGAAAGAGTTATTAGCAATCGTATGGTCAGTAAAACATTTTAGACCATATCTATACGGTCGTAAATTTAAGATTATAACTGATCATAAACCGTTAACTTGGTTAATGAATGTTAAAGATCCTGGATCTAGATTAGTTAGGTGGAGACTTTTATTAGAAGAATATGATTACGAGATAGTTTACAAGCAAGGAAAATTGAATCAAAACGCAGACGCACTAAGTAGAATAAAACCTGATACTAATCAGAGTATGACTGTGTTAAAAGTAAATAATGTAACAAGAAATGGAGAAAGCTATTCATCATTTTTAAAAGAAATGGAAAGGAAACCAATTTTATATAATAAATTAGAAGAATACAACGACAAGCTTCCAGATAACGTTAATAAAGTAATATTTACATCAGTTGATTTAGATGAAGATAACGATAAGATTTTATTACAATATAAACCTTATGTTAAAGACTTAAAGTCCCAGAAACCCAACCAAAGCGATGTTCTAAGCATATCAGATAACACTAACAAAATATATTTTACATTTCCAAAAATTAACTATTGGGATAGCGTAACGTATGAAGATATATTCAAATGTTTTAAGAATTTAAAATATACTTTACAAAAAGAAGATATTAAACAAATTAATTTCACTAGTTTTTGCAACTTCCGACTTAAGTGGCATAAAGTTAGAACTATGATAAGATATATATTTAGAGATACAGATATGGTAGTTAAAGTTTTTCACGGGAAAGTTCAAACGCCAAAGAGGGAGGATATTCCATCAATCTTAGAAGAAAATCACTCCAATGTAATATCAGGTCATATAGGTTTTCATAAGACTTATAAGAAAATTAAAGCTAATTACAAATGGGAGTCTATGAAAAAGGATATTAAAGAATTTATAAAGAAATGTGAATCATGTCAAAGGAATAAATTAAATAGAAAGAAAAATAAAAAACCAATGGAAATTACTTCAACTTCTACAGAAGCTTTTCAGAAAATTGCTTTAAATGTTGTTGGTCCACTACCTTTAACAGAAAATGGAAATAAGTATATATTAACATTACAGGATGACTTAACAAAATATTCTCAAGCTTATCCGTTACTCAAACATGATGCTGAAACTATAGCAGATTGTTTTGTTCGTAATTTTATTTGTAAATTTGGTACTCCTGAAATTGTGTTAACGGATCAAGGAGCCGATTTTACTTCGAATTTAATAAAGGAAATTTCAAAATTATTTAAGTTTAAGAAGATAAATACAAGTGCTTATCATCCACAGTCTAATGGAGCGTTAGAAAGAAGTCACTCGACATTAGCAGATTATCTTAAACATTATGTTAACGAAGATCAAACTAATTGGGATAAATGGATAGATTTTGCTATGTTTTCATATAATACAAGTGTTCATACGTCAACACAATTCACTCCATTTGAATTAATATTTGGTTTTAAAGCAAATTTGCCTAGCTCTATAATTAAAGAACCAGAATTTAAATACTCTTATGATACATATTTGGACGAACTTGTTTTAAAATTAAGAAAATCCCGAGATATAGCTAGAAATAAATTAATCGATTCAAAAGAATATAACAAACAAATATATGATAAGAAATGTAAAAATATAGACTTCAAAGTAGGAGATACAGTATATTTAAGCAACAATGCAATTAAAATAGGTAAATCACGGAAGTTATCACCTTATTGGTTAGGACCCTATAAAATAATTAAGGTTAATTCATCGACCAATGTCACGATCAAAATAAAAAATAAGAAATTAAAAGTTCATTCTAATAGACTGAAGCATGCATTTGTTTCAGAATGAACCTGGTTCGTGTCTTGATATTCCTGACATGGATAAAGTATGTAATAAGTAATGATAGTTATTATAGTATAAGTGTAATTGATAAAGGCGGAATTTATTTTGAAAACATAGGAAAGGTTAATCATTTTGATAGCGAATGGAAATTAGTAACTTTTTTGAATTTAGCAGATATTCATAGGAAAATAACTTTAATTCATAATACCTACGTTACAACCAAAGATCTTTGTTATCATGAAAATTTTAGTAAGTATTCCTTATGTCAAACTTCGCTCATTGTTTTAGAACAAATAATTCCCGAAATGACGATGCAAGAGAATGTGTTAAAAGAATTAACTGGTTTTCATAACCACAGAGTAAAACGATCATATATAGACGGAGTTGGGAGTTTATTTAAGGTTTTATTCGGAACTTTAGACGTAGAAGATGCTAAAAGGTATAATAAAGCAATCGACAATTTAGATAAAAATGAACATGAAGTTTTAGAACTACTAAAATCACAATCAAATGTAGTCAAATCGACCATTTCTAACTTTAATAGTACTATCACAGATTTATATGTAAATGAAAAAATATTTAACGAAAACTTAAATTTATTAACCAATTATACAAAAGATATAGGAAACAAAATATTTGATATTAAAATGAAACAAGACATTGATGAACATATGTCATTACTAACTTTGATTACAACTGAAATAAACAACGAAATCTCCACTGTTATTAATGCAATATTATTTACTAAAAACAATGTAATTCACCCTGTTATTATAACGCCAGAACAATACGGAATTGAATTGAGGAAAACAGTATCATATTTACCACCTCAGACTAAATATCCTTTAGAAATTAATGAAAATAATATACCAGAGTTGCTATCTTTAGTAAACCTAGCTTCATATGTTTCCAACGAGAAACTAGTCTTTATAATTGAGACTCCTTTGATCACTCAAGCTAGTTACGATTTATATAATGTTTTACCTGTACCAATTAAAAGTAGAGATGATACGTTTATATTTGTTTTACCTAATTTTAAGTATTTTTTGATATCAAATAATAAAATTCATTATACAAATTTAGAAAATTTAGATAATTGTAATAGGCTTCAAGATAATATTAGATATATTTGTAAATTAGAAACACCTTTGTATTCAGTTCACACTAGTAAAACATGTGAAACAGAACTTATGTATAGTTATACTAAATTACCTAATGAATGTGATACTAGAGTAGGATATATAGCTTCAGAACAATGGTATAAATTACATAGTGATAATCATTGGATGTTTGTAACACCCAAGAAAGTAATTGCTACAATAAACTGCAAGAATAAAGAACCTATCCTATAAGAATAAAGAATCTAACCTATAGTTATATTGCAAACGCAATCACTCGGTTTAAAAAGTAACTTTAATTCAATTTTACCACCAATAGATATCATATCAGATGATTGTTGTAAGAAAATAAAGAATAAAAACATAACAAATATTAATTTTGTACCAATAAAAATTCATGAGAAATTAGATTTGGAAAGTTTAGATTTGGCGAGTCATAAAATTGACAAAATAAATGATATGATTGATAAGATGGAAAATCAATCTATATTTGATAAAGTTATTCATAATACTTATTTTGCATATATATTAATATCAATTTTGAAGATGATCTTTATTTATATAATTTATAAATTTGCTAAATACTTATGGAAAAGACTTTTCTTTTGTAAGAGAAAAGATAGAATATTAGCATTAGAAGATATGAAATCATGTTGTGCACGAATAACAAATTGTATCACACTGAAAGTAAATAGTTCAGATGATAGAGAAATAGAATTGGAAGAAATACCTTCCACATCAGACAATTCAAATGTACCATTGAGACGCAGTGGCAGAATTGCTCAATTAAAAATAAATTAAGAAAAAATTGTATGTTACTAAGTTATGACTAATGTATACCTTAGATTTAAGAACTATACTAATGATGAATGAAATGAGAAATGTATTGTATTGTTATTATTAGTTGTATCTTTATAATGAAATTTATGAGTATTGTTTATGGATGTTTTAAAATAATCCCTGATTATTTTCTTAAAGGGGGAGGATTGTAATATTTTCATATTTTATATAATTGTTATATTGTGGTTGCTACATAAATATAGAGATATTTGTATTCAAGATAAATTAGAATTCATTAGAAATGATTGTTTGTCAGGATAGAGTCCAATAGATTGTTTATATTGATAGGACTTATTGGTAATAAGCTAATGACGTTGTTTTGACCATTTGTTTACTTTTCCCAAACTGTAGCATTCTAATTACTAATGTATTAATTATGTTTGTATAATGATTAAGTTATTATAAATAGTCCTCGACCTCCTTTGTAACATCAGTTCAGTTCAGTTCAGTTCAGTTCAGTTCTAGTTCTAGTTTCAAGCTTCCTCGCTGAAGTGTTCTTAAGTAATAAATATTATAAATTTATCGTGACGCTGCGCAGTTGTTATTTTCAAGGCCCCTTCTGACCTCCGAACATTACAGATCTCGTAGTTTTGAGTGACTCTGTACTCTCCAATTTCGAGATATAAAAAATGTTGTAATTTCTTTCGTATGTTCATACAACGGGACATTGTCGAGCTATGCTCAACTGACACCCAATGATACAGCATTCCCTTTTTGCTAATATTTTTCTATTACAAAAACAATACCATCTACTAATTGTATTAAATTTATTTTCAATACAAAGTCGGAAATGTAGTGTCTTAACACTAGCACTATATTCGGGAAAAATTAAAATACCTATGGCGCAATTAGATTCGAATCATATTTTTTCTAATAAATCACACATTTAAAAAAACCAAATTAAAATAATATTAGTCAAAACCAAAAAAAAGGAAGGAAACTCAAAAATTTTTCGTACGCAAAAAGCATAAAAGTTACATTAACAAGCCGAAGTCGTTGTCAGTGTAATCCTAGGGGGTGATAAATGTCCGACCTGCCCGCCTTCACCCGACCTCGCCCTAACCCCATAAGTCACCCCGTGTTTTATAACCTGATGAAAATATCCTTTTGGAGCAATGAGAATTGCAAATCTGATGCGTTTTTAATAATATCTTATCTTTACCACGAGGGTGTGAACTTGAGTTATTTATGGGTTGAATCAATTATAGCTCTTTGGGTTGTATGTGTAGATGTTTTCTTTGTAGCTTTATCGATAGAAGGAGTTTAGTGTTAAGACTCTCCGTGCTGTCCTTTCTTTATTTACCCTCTCGCTTTGTTCTTATCCAGATACGAGCTTTGCGTACCTCTTTCGCCACGTCCACTATCATCAAACATTTCATACATGCTCTCCATAAGATCTTTATGTATTTTACGTGATATTCCTTTAAAGCTATCGAGACTACAAAAATAAAAATTATATAATGCTTCGTATTATAACGCCGCGTTATTTACACTTTTCATAAAAATCATAATTAATATAAAATATGAGAAATGTCCTTAGCTATCTTTATTGATATTAAAACACAAAAATTTATAAACATATTTTAATTTTAACTTACATGTTTTAACTTGTTAGAAAAACTCCTGTAAATTACTGCCGAGCTAAAACCGTTTAACATATTATTGCTATTTTCTAATAACAGGCGTAGCTAGTATTTTAAATTAGACACATATTACAAAAGTAATTAAGTAAGATTGTACTGAATAATTTAGTATCTATTTCCTAATAAATGTCAGGGACAGTCACTTTAGTTAGTTACCTTAGTGTCGAGAAGTAGATAAGTGATTTAGTATTCATTAAATTTAGATATACATATATATACTAATGTGATGAAAATGAGGTCAATGTTTTAGTTCTTTTTCCTAGATATTTTAGTGTAGGTACAGATAGATAAGTTAATGTTCTCTAATTTCGAAACTATTATGTGGTGGTACTCAACGCCGCGCTATATTTTACTTTATCCAGGTGGAGAGAATAATTGTATTTTCCAGAGTAATGAAGTCACTGTGACGTTAATTTATATCTAAATTAGGAGTGACAGTGTCTAAACAGGAAAAGTCATCCCTCATTATGTGTAATAACCGTTAGAGAAAAGATCAGGGGCTTTTGTTTTGACTTTGTAAAAGCTCACGAACTTTTCTGAAATTTGCAAGGATATTATCTTACATTTACTTAATTTTTTTAGTTTCTTACTGTATCCCGCATAGCAGGCTAAGGCGGAGGGTACCTGAGAGCCTGGTGTTTAGATATTTTATTAATTATAAATGAAATTCCTAGCTTTATAATATCAATATTCTCCATAGCCAAGCTGATTGGGTGTTACAAATATTTAAAAAAAAATATATTATTATATATTAAGTGTTCGAATGTGTTAGTAAAATATAGGTATAAAGTTTTTTTATACAAAATGGTAAGCAGAGAGAGCATATTGCCAAGACACTCCCTACTCTGTTTTTCACCCAAAACTACACGCAGTTGAGTTAGATGGTTTGTGGAGAAAAATGTGTCATAACTTTAGATTCCCATCAACTCAGCATTGCAAAAAAACAACGCGAAACACTTTTTTAAAAAAAAGATATCGAACACAAAACAAAATGACATCAGAATGACACATTCCCTATAATGTCATTAGAATAAAACAAGTAAGCAATCAATACAGTGTAATGACAGAGCGGAGCGCCTGTCGGCCGGCCGTAGCTTATAATTTAAATAGAAATGGTAAATTAGACGGTACCTGTAATGTAGAGTATGTTATTATTGCAATAATATAATGACATCTCAATACTGACGTGGCCTTTATAGAGTGGCCCTTGTTGGGTACTATTTTATTGTATCGATTTGCTTTTATTTTTATTGTTTTGTGATATCGAAATAGTTTGTCATATGATGATGTGTTATAGGCGTGGTGGAGTGGAACAGAGTTTGACAGAGACTGTATTTTTGAGAAAAATAAAATGTATTATTTTCTTTTTGTTTGCGGCGTTGAGCTCCGCCATTCGCAAATCTTGAAAATTGCACAGCGCCTAGGGTGTTTCTAGCTGCCGAGCCAGAGAGAACGGAGCGCTAAACACTACGGTCTCTGTATACCTCTTTCACGTGGACTTCAAGCAAACTAAAAAGTATAACATAAATTTACTTAACATAAAGCAATAATAAGATAACATAATTAGAGGTCAATGTTGACGTGGACGTCAGTGAGTGGACTCAAAGGCCACGTAGCTCTAAGTTTCTAATTAATATAAAGATGATATATAGGTAGACCTAATTTTTGTTTTTGTTGTGATTTTTTTACTTAAGTTGTTTGTAGCGTTAAGCATCTTAATGTAAATGACATGTTTTTTTTATAAGATAAGAGAGCAAAGCCCCGGTATATATTACTTTTAAAAAAATCAGCTTCACGCTGTACTCCGCACACAACAGGGTAGGCAGAGGGGAATCTAGTGTTAAGACACTCCGCTCCCCATTTTCCGCCGAAATCTGGAGGCATTGCGTGTTGTGTATCAGAACTAACCGCGCTTTGCTCCGACACCACAACGAAGAAATGAAAATATACATTCAAATAAATATTAATTTCCTCGAGCGGGAATCGAACCCACAACCAGTCAATTTTACAGTCTCACTTGGTGCCCCTGCGCAACGACTATGGCCTCAATATTTCTATACTAATAAGTAAAGCTTATTATACTGTTCAGTAATATTTATAGGATTATAGTATAAGTAATTAATATCGATTGAATGTCGTGTAGGATAGCTGCTAGTTTTTGTTATAATTAAATTATACAATTGACACTGAAAAGAGCAAATGTTGAGTTTCTTGTCGGTTCTTGTCTGCAGAACTGCCTTCAGAATCTATGGTAGATTTTTTTTGATTGTTCATTCGATGATTCAAAAATGTTTACACTAGTCTATTTGAATATATTATATTTTTAATTTGAATTTAAATTTGAGCTAGGCAGAGGAAACCTAGTATGTACGATACTCGACCTTTCGAAAAACGACATGCGCCATTTTCTTTAATCTATAACCTGTAATTGAGTTATAATGACAGTTTGTTTTATTAGTAGCGTTATTAGTTTGTAGATAATTAGTACCTTGGTTGAGTCATAATAAATTTGTTTTATATTTTCTTTTAGAAATTATGTGTCAACTTGATGCAGCAGCTAGAAGCTATATTATTTTATTATATTATATATACGTCTTAAAATTAATTGTAGTCTTACGCTGTATTCTGTATAAAGTATGATAGGCAAATTGGAACTTGGAAACCTAGTGATTAGACACTTTGTTCTCATTTAAATTTTTCCGTTTCTCACTTTCTGCTGAATTTGTTCGCTTTACTTCGTTACCAGAGCGAGGAACTGAAATTATTCACTATTTATTTCCTCGGGTGGTAATCGAACCCACAGCTGACTTTTATATAGTAATTTTCTTAAGCGAGAATAAAACTCACAGCCATCACAAGTACGATCCATTACTTTACCATATTATTGTGAAAGGGAGCCAGAACGATACGAACGATTTAAATGAAAACACTTTAATACTACTGCTTGTAATTGACATCGATTCATATAAAATATGAAAATTGTATAACGATATAATCACCACGTTTTAATTGCCCCATGAAATATTCATGGTTCGGACTAAAACCGATTACTGTTATTATAAGTAACTAAATTACCACTTTGCATTTAAAAAAATTAGTGTAAACGTGACGTGAAAATATTAGTTAGAAATCAATTTTATTCTAGTGACATAATATTGTAAGACGACGACTGTAAAGATGACGATTGTGGATTTGACTCCCGATTTTGGGGAATCAATTATTTTTATTTCTTCGCTCTAATAAGATATGGTGCTGTGTTCCGACTTCAATACGGCCACGATGGCCTTCCTGGACGGCCGAATAAATTATTTGACGCCGTCGTGGCTCAGGGGCATAAAGGACTGTAAACTCGGGGAGTATAACTCTAGAAATCAATTATTATTTATTAATATTTTTATTTCTTCGCTGTAGTACCAAGACGAAGCACAGCGTTGAGTTCCGCCACTCAACAAGCAATGCCTCAACGATTCGACGGAAGCTGGGGGACTGAGTGTCTTACACTAGGCTTCCTCTGCCTACCCTGCCACATGCGGGATAGGCGTAAAGCTGAAAAAAAACTGAATTATCAAAATGAGCGCGACAGGAATCTAACCAATGGAACATCAAAATAAAATGGAACATCATTTTATAAGATAACTAACTATATAATCTGGGCTGAAATATAAATTCTTTCTGTTATTTTTGTCGCCATATAATACAATAGCCTCATGTTACAACCCTTGGTTTACGTACAATGGGTTTTCTTTAACTCGGTCAAAGGCGATCGTTTCAGATTAAGCTTGTGTTAACAGGGACCTTACTAAAGCTCGGGTGTGCTATTATAAAAAATACCTTTCGGTATAATATTATAGGCTTTGGTTGTACAATGTGTGAAAATAAACACAGTGATTCTGGGTTTGATTTGAACTTATTTTAACTTATTTTCGTTTCGTTTATATACCCCTACTTTATTAGGGTTCCTTACCTTTTAAGTAGAGAAGGAACCTTTATTTATAGACAACTTACTTGTCCGTCTATTATATGAAAACAAGATATGGCCGTTTAAATAGCAAAATTAATAACATACATTATGTTAACCTAGAATTATGAAATTTGGCAGCTAGCACCTACAGGTAAGAAAAAATCTGAAAACTACTTTTAAAACTAAATCTTAAAAAAATATGGGCCTAAAAGGGGGGAAAAATTTGATATTAAAGTCGCTATTCAAGTGAGGTATCAAATGAAAGGAAAATTTTTGTGCGGAACCGTTGATGGACGAGCCTAACTCGCACTTGTCCGGTTTTCTATTATACCATATAGGTATATTACTACTACTACTAATAGGTACTGCTATTTATTTTATATTTTATTTATTTATTTTGTTCAGGGACAAATATAAATCTCTTTTTTTTTGAAACTACATCTATTAACTAAACAATGTACCAACAATCGGTGTATATTTATATAGGCAACTCAATAAAAGCCGGATTAAGGGTGCCTATTCTCAACACGCTCTATTGTCAAAGAAATCGCATTGTCGCGCGTCGAGCGCTAATTACGCGCCCGAATGGATGCCTTTTGACGGCTCCGGACGGATTTGTGATTATGACACACAAAATTACATTTACAGTTGAAAGAAAACAATTTAGACTTTATTTTAATTAGGTTAAAGTACAATTTTCATTGTTTTTTCAATACAAAAGGACAATTATTGTTGGTAATAAAATAAATAGGCTTGTTTCCTTATCGATTCCGATCTCACGACGGCTGATGTTAATCATATATTTCATAAGACTGATTTACTTTTTTTACCAGCTAGTTTAAAAGAAATATGGCGAGTTCGCATGTCAAGCTCATTGTGTGTTGATTAAAAATTATGAAAATATGTCGTTATTGTAATTTGTGGTTATTTTTCAGTGAAAATTAAATGTTCTGGTGTTTTCTAATGGGTTTAACTTGTATGTACCGACTTGTGTTTCATAATAAAAAACATTGTAAGAATTTCAATTTCAAATCAACACTTTATGTATTAAGTAAATTTTGTTTGACAATATCTGATTGAGTAGAGCAACAGTAAATGTACTATTAATCTTTTGTTTTTTTTTAAATAGTTAGACACGAAGTTAAGCTTAGTTTAAGGGATATAATTTTGTTCGTTGCTTTTTGCTTAGAATTTTAAAGCATACATTTTTTAAAAGTATCTTTTTATATAAAACAGAATAAAAAATCGTAGTGTAGTAGCTTATTCACGTTTTCGATGTACGTTGCAGGTGGAACCTATTGTTAAAATACTTTCCACTTAATTATCGAGATAATGCATGTTGAGTGCAGGTGGAACTAAAAGAATTAAAAATAATTTATTTCCCTATGTTAAATCGAACCCGCAATCATCACGTTTAAAATCTTATTTTATGCCACTGTGCCACGATGGAGGTCCATAACAAGCTGACAAATTACATATTATAAAAACCAGCTCTACACTTAACACATTTCAAAAATTTATCCTTATTTCATTCGGTTGGGGGCTTACGCAACAAATCTCATCTCCACCCCACAAATAATCGAATGACCGTCAGTTCCGATTACCGTTATCGTATTTCCAATTTCATTGAAGCTTACACAAAGAAGTATTAAGGCTTAAATACAGTATAACAATGTTTAGTACTTGCCATATCAACTGAAGGAGTCGAATGACATGACATAATGCGTGCTTTGAAAATAGGGTACCTCGTGACGTTCGGTGATGGATGAACCTAATAATATGATGCTACTACTTTTTGTGTAAAGCTTGTTTTCCAGTGAAAATTTAATTTATTGCGTTATAAGTAGAGGGAATAAAAAATAAGTAGAGAGTCCTCATCGATGCATCGCTTTGCACTTTACTTTCCGCGCACTTTAAAGATTGGTTGGAAACCTTATGTAATTTAACGCTGCACTTTGTCTATGCAGATAAATATATACATTTTAAATTGACATTTTGATGTTAAATACTACAAAAAAATTGAATTGGGTGAAAAGATAATGAATTTATAACATTGTTTACAGCGGCTTATAGGCTTATTATAGAAAATCTACATAAATAAGCATTAAAAATATCATTTTTTTTACATAATCTATATTTACAGCAAAGTAACAGTGTTAGAATAGTTCCTTTACATTTTTCCCACAACATCTGTTATTGTAATAATACATACTTGTATTGTGTAATTTGGCGGTTTTACTTCATACACGCAATTTGAGACGACAGTTTGTAAATATCCTTTGTTCGGCGAGTGCTTCTGCTCGGGGCGCTCTGCACAGAAATTTTAAAATTTTAGTTATTGTGATATTTGAAGCCTGAAGTTTTCGATCATTATTATATTTGAGCTTAAATCGTTTTGAATAACTTTTAAAACGTTTTTTTAGGTTGTTTACATCTACGTATAAAAAATGTAAAATATATATATTTTTTAGATTGAACCTACTTTGAAATTTGAATTATAGAAAATATTATTTTAATTAATTCTAAATAAACAAGGTGGAAAAATAATAAGTGTTGTTAATGATTCTTATATACCAATATACAATTTCAAATGCGTTATCCGTTATCTTATCTGTAAATATGTAAAAAAAAATCATCTCTTATTTATATTATATATATATTTCTTGACTAGTTAATGCTAATGTATTCTCTGAAGAGTTCCTCTATTTAGATGACGGCTCCTTTATCAGACCAGCTCAATGATACAGTTTACAGTATAATCATATCACCTAAGCACCGTATGACTGCCAAGGTTAATAAATATGAAGGGAATACTTGCTTACTTGTGGTTTCTTTTTTTTTTAATTTTCTCATAAATTCAATGAACTAATAAACAAACATAAATTTATGTACATATGAAGAAATAAGAGCCGTTTTACTTTGGATCAATAATAATTTATCCTTTGCCGCATGATTCTAGGTATATATACAATTTAAATGCCATAATAAAATGACTAGAAACCAACTAAAAATCGATTAACTTTTAACTAGAAGTAACTCAAAATACATCGGCGGCTCTACCCATAAATTAATCCTAACAGATTGTTATTGAACCCACTCTATGGTAGTTATTACGTTATTCGACCCGCTCTAATAATACTTAATGTACACGTAGTGGCTTTATGATGGTAAGATTATATAGTAGAGTCGTATAGTGTAAAGCCTATAATATACGTTATACAGACGCCATGAATGTACGATCGCTTCTGAATATAACGGATTCGACTCCTTGACTCGGAACATATATATTTTGTTTTGCATTCCGTATTGCAGAATAAGCAGAAGGAATTTGTTATTAAGAATGTTCCATCCCCAATTTCCGCATAATTTTGGTGGAACCCTTTGTCTACCAGAACAGTAACTTATTAATTAACCTTAACTTAACCTTTTTAAATCTTTCCTCTAAGTACAGATAGAAATCACATCTTTATTATATATGTATTCTTACCAAGGAAATATAAATCATGAATCATGTATCATCACACACTATGTCATCATTATCATCATCATATGATCCTTTTGAAGTCCACTATTGGACATAGAATTCCCCAAAGGATCTCCACGTCGATCAGTCCTTTGCTGCGTGCATCCATCGGCTTCCCGCGATCTTCTTGACCTGGTGAAGGGTCTGCCCGCCGAGTCTCGCGAGAGGTTCGCGGCCGCCATTCGAGCAACCTTTCGTCAATGGCTTTCAACCAGTCCCGTCCAGTGTCACCATCCAGCCAATAAAGTCGATAGCTTTTGGCCTCCTACGAATATTATGTAGGTATGTATATGTAATCACCTGAACAGTTAAAAAAAAGAAGACAATTCACTAAAATAAGTAAAGACCAGTATCAGCTTCGCGATTTATCCCGCAGATAGCAGGGAAGGAGGAAGACACTAATGGAAAATGAAAAGAGTAATTTTTTATTCCCCGAGTGGTCATCGAATCCATAACCTGTCGTGCTTACAGTCACACGCTTGTACCCCTGCGGCTCGACAGGCTTCACTGACTGACGACTGACTTCACAAATGTCAAAATATTTACTACTATATTTTTTGTACCAAACAAAATAACAAGCTATTGAGAACAACAAAATATAATTGATTTCCATTTTGGCATACCTATTCCTCCGACGTGAAGTACTTAAGGGGGATTGGCCATCGAAACTAATTGCGAGCGATAAGCCGGGGGCAGGCCGCGGGCCAATTTTTTGCAAGTCAAATAGGTGAATTCGAGTGATTTTATGCTAATACCTCCGCTCTTTATTATGCAAAGCTCAGGAGATATAGGGATGTGGTTTAGTATCGTTACATGGAGGTTATTTAATATATTGGAATTCTAATGAAGCCAGTTATGGCGCAGGGCCACAAGAATGCGGCTGTAAACGTGACAGGTTGTGGATTTGATTACCACTGGAGGAAATGAAATATTTAATTTTCCTCGCTCTGATAATAAGGCAAAGTGTGTAGTTTAGTTCCACCTGCTCATCCTGCTATGTAGTATCAACGTGTGATCCCGGCCTAGAATAGGATCATCCTGGTACTGATGGTATCGTAAGAGGCGACTAAAGTACGTGTAGTAGACTCACGTCGCCAGTAATGGCAACACGCATGGGCAGACTCGACCGGATTATTACAACCCCCGGCATTTAAAACCGGCGTGAAGTAGTGGCTTTATGCCACTGCGTTTCGCATCAGGTAATGCCGGGCCCCGGCGCCCAACCCGTCGTAAAGGCCGGCAACGTACCTGTAGCTCCTCTGGGGTTGCACGGGGTCGTGGGCGGCGGTAATCACTTACCATCAGGTGACACGAACGCTCGTTTGCCGCGTCTTTTCCATAAAAAAAAAATAGCGCGGTGCTAAAAAAATCTAATGTTCTATAATAATATAACATTAAAAAAAATCTAAGCGCTTAAAAATAAAGGGCAATCGCTAAGATATCTATGAATAATAACTAAAATAAAATAAATCAGCTTCACGCTGTATCCCGCACACAGTAGGGTAGGCAAAGGGAGCTTAGTGTTAAGACATTCCGTTCCTCCACGTTTTGCCTCGATAACAGAGCTAAGAAATGAAAATAAATATTTCACTTCCTCGAGTGGGGATCGAACCCACAAGTATTCGATTTTACAGTCACACTTTGTGCCCTTGTTCCACGACTGGCCTCAGGTTAAATATACAATAGAATAGATAGGTAAATATTATTTTCTAAAACCAATCGAATAACAACATTCTAGCTTCATCGACATGAGTACATCACTATATCCTCCTTTCGCCGAGGGTTGCGGTCACCAATTTGCGTTTTAATTAACTATACGTACAACGGTTTGTTTTTGTTGCTAATTGTTAAACTGTTTCCACTGATTTTAGGGCGATTTTCTGTTAAAATACTTTCATATAATATATGCCTTGTTAATTACAGCTGACTGTCTTATACAATTATAATTTGAAAGTCAAAGTTGAAGGGTTAAAATACTAATTAATTTAGTAAATCAGTTTTTTATTTTTAGTAAAACACGTTTTTTGTCCTTATAACGAGTAGGTAGAACGAACCTAACGAATTCCTTTCCTCACGTGACGTTGAGTACCGCCATTCAACCCAAAACCGTCGCGTTTTCAGTCAGTCGCTATACTTCTACTCCACAACCGGCTCAATAAGAATATGAAATAAATATAAATAACACAGAGTATAATAAAACCATAACAATCACTCACATCATTTAACAAACAAAAACATTTACTTCAGATTCACCTTTCATTATCACAAGTCCGTCATTAAGTTCCATCGTAATTTGTAACAAACAAACGGATAGAAAATTCACAAAACTGTTTCAAAGTAATTTGGTTAAAATCCAGGTCAGTGGAAAGCTCTTCTACAATACTTACAGTATAATATAATATAATATAAGATGTTCGCAATTTTTCATATTTATAATAGAAAATATTTTAGAGTGTTGACATTTTGTAACAGCTATCTGTATTTTGCGCGCATTATGTCGCGTTGTCCACAGAACAGAACAGAATAGAACAGAACAGAACAATTGTGGATCTAACAAAGAGCGGAAATATGAATAGGACAGACTTAAAAGCTCTTTACAATTTCAACTTTTATAATTTCAAACAGAATATAGTGGAATATTTACATTTGGCATGAGTTGATGGGGTGTTTGTGAGTTGTAGTATCGAATGACTAGAATTTTCTTTTAGTTTTCAACTCTAACTACAGATTAAATGTTATGTCTCATATTACGAAAAAATAAATAATTTTCAACAGTCGTTGGATCAATTCCCCTTCTCTTAATTCTATATCAAATTTATTAACAATTTTCGGAATAATCGCATAAAAAATATATGTATAAATACAGTTAACTTATGATTTTTAACTAACTTAAGGATTTTTAACATTTTTAAAGTGTTAATCCGTACTTAGGAAATAAGTAAGTATTAAAAAAGTCTCTTAGTTAAAATTTAAGTATATATATTATACTTTTAAGTTAATTATATTCATATATTTATGCAATCAAGATTAAAAAAATATATAAATAACATTTACTTCACATTTTTTAATACCCCGACAAATGGCTGTCACAGAGCTCGTCGCGGACATCGCGAGTATAAAGTCAGGTGGCAGGACTGGCAGTTCCTTACACTATTTTATTCATCGAGTCACGTTCACGCCGCGTTCTGTTGTCAGACATAGACTGTTGTCTGCCCTCGCTCAACACCGAATTGCTTACATTAGTCTAGGGTCCCACGAGCGGCTTCGTCAGCCTAAACTCATTGTTATATTGTTATATTACAGCCTATGTACAAACAAATTATATAAAATGTTTTCATAAAATAAAGCGTAAGTTTCATTCTGATGTATAAGCCACATTATTGTAAAGTTTCATTTAAATTTAATTTGAGGCCGGTCGTGGCGTAGCGGCACAAAGTGTGACTGTAAACCGACTGGTTGTGGGTTCGATCCCCACTCGAGGAGATGAAATATTTACTTAAATTTATATTTCCATTTCTTCGCTCTGGTGTCGAGGCATAGCGCGGCGTTGAGTTCTGCCACTTAACACGCAATGCCTCCGGAATTCGGCAGAAAGTGGGGAGCGGAGTGTCTTTCACTACGTTCCCTCTGCCTACCCTGCAGTGTGCGGGATACAGCGTGTAGCTGATGTTCATCTAAATCCGTTCAATAGTTTTGGCGTGAAGGTTGAACAAATATCCATCTTTAGACACCTTCACTTTATAATATTTGTATGACAAGATAAGAAGTAAAATATATCTATTCTAATATTATAAAGTTAAAGCTATTGTTTGATTAACTTAACTTATTTGGGATTTACTGATTCTCTATGAAAAAAACCGGTGAATTCGTATTCGCTCAGATTCCGTGCCAAATTAAAAAAAAACATGACTAACTTAAGTTTACAGGCTACGCACTAATTTAGTATGAAATAATCCATATTTGTAGTTTGTTATGATTTTTTACATAAATTTTCACAGTGTAGTGGTCCTGAAGCACCCGGTCAAAACCCATTGGGAGTTTTGATTACGCGGCGAATTTCATACAAAATACAGCAAAAACGATGCATGAATGTTCGTATCTTTTTGATTTGATTTTTTGACTTAGAAGCTTAATTTTTCTGCGCTCCAAGAGACCATAGACCAGAATATTTGATATTAATTTTAGCTTGACAACCACACGATCTTGAGATAAATAGTCTTGACAGACGAACAGACAGAGAGATGGACAAAAAAGTAATCATATAACGATTCCGTTTTTTTACAAATCCTAAAAATATAAACAAATAGTTAATTTAAAGCATAGCCCATTGTACCTGTAGTCACCACCACCACCAGAGGAACGTCGGACACTTAAATTGTGTCATGTGTCATACACAACTCGGAGTTATTTTCACTCGAACACGGGGGCGACACCATAGCCAGTTAAAAGCTAGTTAAATATAAAAATGCAACACCCTTATCATAAGTTAATAGAAACAGGCAATAACGTGCACACAAAGGGGCGTAACTAACCCTTTATTCGATACAAAATGTGACATAAATTATATTTTTCTCGGCAAAATGCAGGCTACCTTATATTTTAGTAGGAACTCCATACGTTAAGAAAATAAAAGATTTAAATAAATAATTAAAAAGCTGCTTTTAAGGTCGTCGTACCGTAATGGCACAGTGGGTTCAATTTCGATTCAAGGTAATGAATTATTTTATTTTCTTGTTTTGATATTAAGATGCGTGGTATTAAATTCCGCTATTGTTAAATGGTGATGTTTCGAAAGAAAGAACGGAGTGTCTTAATATTGTGCCTACCATGTTTCATGCGGGATAAATATCTGTAACTCTTCGCCTTTCTTTGCAAAAATTAATTTGATAAATCCTCATAAAATGAGTCTCTCATTATCGTTGTAATAATGTAAGAGTATGCACTAATTTTAGCTTCACGCTGCACCCTGTACATAACAAAATAGGCAGAGAGAACCTAGTGTTAAAACACTCCATCTTCCACTTTCTGCCAAATTTCCAAAACTACTGCCTGTTCACGTTGGATTCCGCACACAGCATACAGTATTAAGGGCACTCCGGTCCCCGCTTTCCACCTAATTGAAGTGATGCATTGCTTGTTGAATAGTGAAACTCAACGCCAACTCAATTTTAATAGTATTATTAAAAATCCTGTCCTCACCAAAACTCATAGTAAGCCGAGATCACAGGCGATAAGTTACAAATTTAACGACAAAAAGCTAGGCCATTTAACGTAAAATACTGTGGCGGGAGACAGTTTTCATAAAAGTTAGTTTGAAACATGGCGGGCCGTGTAAGTACATGATTTGTTTTAGTATAACACCTTATTTATTTTCGTGCCTTGTAAAATTTTTCAGTTTTTGTGCATGTATTTTTTTTTATTCAAAGTTGTGGGTTCAAATTCCAATTTGTTTTATTCACGCTATATGTGTGATACGCTAGCTTCACGCTGTATCCCACATATAGCAGGTTATAAAGTTGGAGCCTGGGAAACAAATGCAAAGACACTCCGTTCTCATTAAGATATTTCCATTCCCCAATTTTCGTCGAATTCTGTAGGCATTGCGTGTTGAGTAGCGGAACTCAACACCATGATTTGCCTCGACACTAGAGCGAATAAATAAAAATATTAAACATTTGATTTCCATTAGAAAATGTTTGTAGCGATTGTAGTCAGACGCTCGTGGCCCTGCGCCACGACTGGCCACCAAATTCCAATTGATAGCTAGCTATAAACAAGCAATATTTTAAATTAAATTGGAAAGTGGCTTAACACTCAGTTCCCTCTACCTACTTCGCTTATGTGAGATTGTTATAACAACATTTTTACAGCGTGAAGGTAAACAATATTAAAATTGAGTAAAAAACCATCTTATCACACAGCCAAAGATCTGTTTGGCTATTTACTGTTTCCTATATTTTATTTTTGAGAAGCGACCTGTCAAGTCAATATATGAAACTTATCGTTCAACTTACTGTCTAGACTGGATTTAAAGGCGGTTTACACTTTTTTACTTTTCAATCTGCCTTTGAATTTCTTCTTCGTACTATAATCGTGTTGTTATCTTGTATTTTATTTTCTGAATATTTTTTTTCTTCGCGTTACGCTTTGTCGCACACCCTGCAGGTTAGGTAGGGAGAGCTTTCTATTAAGAGGTTCTACGTAGTTCAACGCCGCGCCTTGCCTTGTTACCGGGGTGAGAAAATCTAAGCAATTCATTTTCTCAAGTGGGAATTGAATCCCACAGCGGTCGTGCTTATAGTCCGATGCTATGCCACCGCACCACGTCTGCCCAAAATGTATTAAAAAGATTTTGTATAACTGTATACTTATTATACACTGAAATTCTCCAACGCTGGCCCCATCGAACCTATGACCCTTCCTACACCACAGGGACAAACACTCTATAAACACAGATAAAGTCCCATAGCGGTTTGTTCATTCAAAATATACACGCGAAACGCCCCCATACGCCTTTTTACTCTACGCCGACCATTAGTCAAGTTAAATGGAGCGTTCCCGGCGATATTCCTAATTTATAGCCACATTACAGATACTGCGAAGTTATCTTCCATCTCGAACTCTCATACTTTCAACGGCCTGTCATATTTTAGTGAATTTTTGGATGAATTGTGAATTTAGATTATTAGTATTATTTATATAATAGGCCACTTGGTTTGTATTTAATTTTGAAAGTCAAATTTTTTGGTCGTCCGTTCGTTTCTTTGGTGTAAGTTTTTGGTAAGAAATGGATTAACACGGAAAGTAAAACTTTTTCTGGTTTTGGTAACATGACAATGCGCGGCGATAAGGATACGCCTCACAATCCACAATTCCTTGAAAATTAGGGGCGAAAAGTGGGGCACGAGTGTCTCAACTGGACGTTCCCTATCTTTCTATATGAGGGATACAGCGTGAAGCTTTTTTTAACCCTACCTTTTTTCTTAAGAATTTAAATAAATTCAATATAAGTCACAAGTTACTTAATGCCTTATTAACTAACAACATACAGCTGATAGCACATAGTCTAGAAACTTAAATTTTGGCATATTTCTTAAGAAGAGTAGGGGAGCGGGATTTAACGTTTTCTACTTCACGGAAACGATATTACAATCTATAATTTCGTCTTAATAATCACTGTTTAATATGGTTTACAAGCTAAGCTATATGCGGGATAAAGCGTGTAACTTAAACAAATATTATATGATAAGACTACACTGTAGCCTTACTTCACTTCCGATACCACAAAACTGATGTCCATACAATAAAACACAAATAAATTTCCAATAATGATCACAAACAAGCAACAAACGGTATTTCACGCGCTATCACTGCACATGTCCGCCTGTCTAAATTACATGTTATTATCAACATTTATTTATTAGTGCGTTCACTCATTATTTGATTTGTGGACGTTAATCATTTTGTAATCGATATCGAATCGAATGGCGTTTAGTTGTATTGTTAAATTGGATTTTGCATGCGATTTTGTCGTATTATATTTGTTTTGGTTGTATTATAACAATTAACTGATATATTATAAACACACAAAATGTTTTTTCATATGAACCATTAGTTTTTGAGATATACTATAGTATTATTATTATATTTAATTGTTATTAAGGAATGTATAAAAATATATGATATTTAATTCTATTCAAATTGTACTATTATGAAGAAAATACTTTATTAAATTAATTACTATTATTATTAAAGGTTATTAAATAATAAGAAATACATATATATATATTTCCATAAACTATATTTTATAAATATAAATCATTTAACTAAGAGCCATGTTGGCTGTTGACATTTTTTTATGATATAAAGCTAAGTACCAAATCGTTACTTTTTAAGTATTAGGTTATTGTATTTTCCTATTTTCTAGTCAAATAAATGTTGTTTTAATTAATGTTATTAAATTATATTATTAATACTCCTGTTATATAGACATCTATACAAATTTGTTATGTAGGTAAATAAATAATAAAATGTTTGATATCATAAAATTCTTTTCTTATAATTTTGTGTTGTATTATCCTCTTTACTGATAAATATAATAAATATATAAATTTTATTACTATTTCAGCTTTAGCTCTATCATATTAGAATTGAAGTACTGTATTGTATCTAGAGAAAAAAGTGATGTTTGTCTAATCGAAAGGAATAAGATTTTTTATATATATTACGACTTCACCCACCCTTTGTACGAAAGGAGTATCGTATTCAGAGGGAACCTAGTGCCAATACTCTTTGTCACTCAAGCACCGGCATTATAAAATTGACTAACGAAAGTGATCCCTAGATATATTTCGACGATATAAACATCATCATCAGCCTGTAATGGTCCACTGGACACAGGTCTCTCTCATGGCATGCTGCTGAGCTCGATCCTCAGCTCTTCTTTTTATTCGATATAAAAATATCGTAATAGAATCTTTAAAATCTATATATATATATATATATATATATATATATATATATATATATATATATATATATATATATATATATATATATATATATATATATATATATATATTATATAATAGGCCACCTAGGTCCTTTTACATATATATATATATGTAAAAGGACACGTACCTGACTGACTGAGGTAAGACGCACACCCTAAAGGGATGAAATAGGGGTTGGAAGTTTGTATGGATTTTTTTTTTAAAACAGCACCGATTTTTATAAAATTCGAAATTCAGACTTTTAAAATATTTCATTGAACATGTTTCATGGTTTTTTAGAATTCACACCCTAAGCGTTCAAATAAGGGGTTGAAAATTTATATGGAAAAATCTTTGAATCGCCACCGATTTTTATAAAAAAATAAATTCAGACTATTAAAAATATTTTATTGAACACGTGTTTTGTGGTTTTTTTAGAATTCACCCCTAAGGGTGCAAATAAGCGGGCGAAGCCGCGCGCGCCCACTAGTTCAAAATAATTCTCCAAATATATCTCCTTCCATAATCTTTTGATATAAAAGTGACGGGACGGGCATTAAACAAAACATTAATAAATAAGATTGTTTCCAGTAAAATGAAAGCTCTAACGTGTTAAAGCTCGTATAAAAGCTCTCTCTTTCTCTCCCTTTTTTTTTTTGTAAATTAATGTCAGCTATTAATCAGTGTTTGTTAGCGCTGAGGGCCGCTTGTTAATTCGTTAGCAGATGAAAAGTTAAGCTATTAAGGCAAATATTTCTTGTCGGTTTTTTAAAAAATATTGTTAGGTTGATGTTTCAGTTAAACGCTATGCAGAGAGATTTATTTTATTTTACAACATTTTTGTACTTATTAAAAGACTGTTATGGTGCAGTGCCACTGCATATGAGACGCAGCGGTTCTTTGGTGTATTTTTTCTTTTATTTATTGTTATTACATTATTTTATTTATCTTCATTCTCCTGCTCTGGTGGACAAAGCGGAACATTGAATGCCGTCTTTTGTTGTGCACCTAGGTTCCTTTCGTCTACTCTGATATACTCAAACTGCACCTGCTTCGATTTATAAATACTTAAAATTATTTTTATTGTTAGCGGCATTTAATATTTATTATTACATTGAAGACATATTTACATTATATTATATTACATTATATTAAGATATACTCCAACCTATTACTATACAATGCTATAAAACTATTGAAAAGCGAGGCTAAAACAACATTTCTCGGATCTTCCGCGAGTTCTCTTAATCTTGTAACCGGAAGACAAATTGTTGGCTCTTAGGAATTAATTTGAAAGAATACGCCCCTACAGTTCGTTACTCTTTTGTCATAATGTGTTTTTTGAAGATATCGTGGCGTAGTAGAGGATTGTATAACTGTATAGGCGTTGGTTGTGGGTTTGATTTTCACTTCAAGAATGTTTTTTTTCGATGTCATAGAAAAAAAAGTACTCTTAAAACTAATTTGTAAGTACATATTAAGAAAACGAAAAAAATTGTTACGTAACGGAAAATTGAACGGAAGAGTCAAAACACAGAAAAAAATCGGTACATAGGTAGAGACCTACCATGCTACAATTATTTAATATTTATTAGATAATTTTTTGTCTGTCCTTCTAAACAAAGTTAATAATTACCATTTGATGCTTAAAAATAATAATTTTTATATATCGTTCCAGTAAGACAAGACGTTGTGTTCCACTATTCAACACATAATGTTTCAAAATTGGACCAAAAGCAAAGGAGACAGTCTGGTGTTGGTAACACGAGAGTGTCTCTACCTACCTACTTTTTACAAACTTTTATTTAACATATCCTGCTAATGTGTTTAAGTAAATGAACTCTTGCAAGCCTTAAATATTTAAACCCACTACCCATGTCCATATCTGATTGAGTTGAAATTTGGATTACATTTTCAGTTCTGATGACAATAAAATTACATATAATCAATATTGTTTTTAATCAAAATGGCCGTCGCAACAAAATGGCGGATTACAACATTTTGAACAATTTAACTTATCAAATGACAAGGTTATCAAATGACAAGGAATGATTTGTTAAATACTATACACCATAAAAAATCTAATATATAAAGCGTGTTTTAAAATATATTTAATTAAATTAATATAATATTACTTTTTTATCCCATTTTCTAAACGAAGTAGTAATTAGCGTTTGATGTTTAAAAGCAACTGCGTCTGTCAGTTATAAATCTTTGATTTTTTATTTGTGAAGCCCATTAGATTTTGTCAGTTTGTTTAGATAGATGTTAATTTGTTGAAATTGTTAAGTGAATGTAATGTAATGTATACATATGTACCTATGGTTAGGTGGCGTGGTAAGAACCACCGACCACCGACCGGCCCCTCGGTCGGGAGTTCAAGTTTATACATACAAAAATATTTTTGATATAAATTTGACTTCGTTTTCTTATATAATGTTTTATAATAATAATATCTCTATCTGGGGAATAAATAGAGAAAGGAGTGTCTTAATACTAATTTCTCCTACCCACCCTATTATATGCGGAATAGAATAAGAAGCGGAATAGAAAAAAAGTTATATAAACGACCTACAGTTTATCATTCCCTCACGTTTTATTTCGCCGCTAAGTGGGTCAATTGCTATTCTTTCCAAGCCATTACGTCTATTAATATATAAAATGTATCCAACGATATGTTTGTATGCCAAATAATCGTTTTAGAGTCGTTAAATCGATTTAGCTCTTAATATTATACTATTTGTTTAATATTGTTCGAATTGATAATTCGTTTTTGTTTATATCTTTTTTTTATTTATTATATTGTGTCTGTGTTTTGAGATCAGTCGCGGCGCAGGGGCACAAAACTGTAAAAGTGACAGATTGTGGGTTCGATTGCCACTCGAGGAAATGAAATGTTTAATATTTTAACTTCTTTCGTTTTGGTGTCAAGGCAAAACAAGACATTTCGTTTCAACTTTTCGTCCAATTTTTGAAATATTATAAAAACTATTATATAAAATAAAATACAAATATTTCAAAATGAAGATAATTTAAGAAGCAACTAACCAAATTGTTGATAGTTATATGTCTTTGGTATTTCTATTAGTATTTTGTATTTACAAATGATTAGATTAAAAAATTTAAGTTATTTTTATATTCAAGTACATCATTTGAGGCCGGCCGTGGCGCAGTGGCACAAAGTGTGACTGTAAAACCGACTGGTTGTGGGTTCGATCGCCACTCGAGGAGATGAAATATTTACCTAAATTTATATTTCCATTTCTTCGCTCTGGTGTCAAGGCAAAGCGCGGCGTTGAGTTCTGCCACTCAACACGCAATGCCTCCAAAAATTCGGCAGAAAGTGGGGAACGAGTGTCTTAACACTAGGTTCCCTCTGCCTACCCTGCTGTGTGCGGGACATAGCGTGAAGCTAATTTAATTTAATTTTTTAAAGTACATTCAAAACCATAGTCACATGCCGTTCAATAAGTAAATCTATATAATATATGTATCATTTATTTTGAGTGAAGGCTTATCACTTAATTTACAACCTTACAGACACCTTGTCCTTCTATTTAATAGTTATAACGTTGTAAATTCAACTGTTATTGTTCTTGCCGTTAAAATTAACGGTTATTGAACAGAAGACATGCTACTACTGATAAGTGATGATAAAAACTTGGAACGGCGAAGCGCGGTTACGTTATTTTGTAATGGATAAGTTTATGTTATTGTTATTTTGTTGTGAAAACTAATTGTGCTAGTGTTGAGACACTCCGTCCCTCAAGCACTGCCCAATTTTCGAGACATAACGTGGTGAGTGGCGGAACTCAGCGCCTGCATTTCGTTTTGTTACCGGATCGAGGACATGAAAATAATTTATTTCCTCCGAGTGGGAATCGAACTCACAGTTAGACGCTGTGTCGATCATATGTAAGTGAGACTGATAAAATAATATACAAAAATAGTGTGAATTATATATAATATATTTTAAATATTACTATTTACCATATCCAAAAGTTCTACTTACAATATCATTAAGATTTATGAAATGCTTATGTAGGAAGATTTCAAAGAAAACGACTCCCGATAGCGAAGAGTTATGTGACGATGCCCCGATATCGTGCCCCTTTCAGCGAGCTCGATAATAGTACTACATACTGGTATGCTGGTACATTTTATATATAACTTGTTTCCATACTCAGAGATGTCAATTTGCAATTAACGGGAGTTTAATATTGTTTAAGTTTTTTATTAGTTTTTAGCTAGCCGAGGAAATAAAAGTAATTGATTCTCTAAGTGAGAATGGAATCTACAAACTTGGTGTTTACAGTCAGATACAGCGTGAAGCTCAAAATACAGAAAAAATTGAACTAACTACCGTATGCGACTAATATACCGGCTTACACTTATCATTTCCACTACGACGTTTCTTTTATTTAAAAAAAAATACAACTACAAATGGGTGTCCGACAGAACAGCTCTAATAGCAACCGTTCAACGAACAAATATTCTCATTAAACCACACTTTGACTGATTGCCGTACATTAAAACCAAAGGTAATGTATTTTCTGTAAGCTAAAACCCTTTGTTCTTAAGCGTGAGCGATTAAGAAAATAATAATAACATTCAAACAAAATCGACCCCTTCATTTGTGAGACAAAGAATGATGGCCGTGGTTAGGTAAGATAAAAGTGAGTTAAGTACGTGCGTCTTGTACTGTTAGCTGTTCTAATTGTGGATATTTTGAAATTCATTTTTTTTTAGTTTAATCCTTTATTGGAATTAGTTTTTATCTGTGGTTTTTCTCGTGGTCATCCATTTTTGTTTGACTTGTGTATGACACATGTATATAAGATATTTTTAAACATTTTTAAAGGGTTAATTCACACTTAGGAAAGATAAATACTTAATTAGAAAACGTATAAAAATTTAAACGTAGCGGGACTCGGACCCGCGCCTCCTGGGCGGTTTCCAGGAGGCGCGGGTTCGAGTCCCGCTACGTTCAAATTTTTATACGTTTTCTAATTAAGTATTTATATAAGATATATTTTAAGTTCCCTGAGTATCTGTCACCGCAGGCATAGTGATATTAACATAATGACTTTTCTCGATGAATTGAATATTCGAAACAATTTTTTTTTAATTCCGACCATTACTTCCTGAGAATAGCACGTTCAACCAAAACCAACTATTCACCTTTATAATATTAGTATAGACTATAGATATAGCAGGGAAGGTAGAGAGAATCTAGTTTCTTTTAAAAACAATCTATTACTAACACTCAGTTTTCCACCTTTTTCCTTATTTTAAGGACACTGCGTCCTAAGTTGCAGCTTACACACACAACCATATTTACATTATTTAATGTAAATATGGTTAGGGTTCGACTTCCACTTAAAGAAATAATTATACTTTAATTGCTTAGATATCCCCGGTCGGATAGACAATTCACGGTGTTGTGTTAATACACAAAAATATTAGTAAAAATGTGCATTTTGTGTTTACAGATTGCGGTGTTGAGTTCCGTCACTCGCAACATTTGGGACGAAGCGTCATAACTCTAGGCTCTATCTGCCTCCCATGCTACGTACGGGATACAGCGTGAAGCTGAAAAAAAAAGAAAAACACATTTGTACACACACGTACATACAAATACATATATTATACGTCAGAGTATTTACGACATGGCGGCCATTTATAAAACTCAATTACCGTCCGCGCCGTCGCGATGCTCCCTAATAATGATAATTGATGACGGAATTTGCAGCTTCGCGGAGAGATCCTTTCCGCTCATATTTCTTGTTGACGCGTTTCCGTTGTCGTCCGGCACGAGTTTTAGGTTGCGTGTTTTGTTTTTTGATATTATGTACATTGTATAGTCATGAATGTATTTTAATATTTAAACTTATCGAATAGTTCAAGTTTAATCAAAATCGGTTAAGTAGTATTATGGGTTTCCTTGCATTATTGCATTTCTGGAGCCGACATGTATAATATAGGCAGGTATGTAAGTTCTACTAGGTATTTGAATCCGGGTAATTGTTTTAAAATAGTGTTAATTAATATTTTTCTCCTGTATATTTTTAGTTATCTAATATTTTAATTTAGTCTGGGAACAACAACAAAGCGCGGCGTTCAGTATAGTCATTCAACATGCAATGACTTGGAATTGGGCGGAAAATAAGAAACGAAGCGTCTTAACACTAGGTTCCGACTGCCTCTCTAGCTTTATATAGGATACAGTGTGATGCTAAGCTAAAAAAAATTAAAAATAATTCCAACAACAATTGGAAACACACCGAACACTCACAATTTCTTCATAACAGGAGCCCCTGTTTAATTTATAAATCGTTTCACAACTGATTAAAAACTCCTTTGAAAAATTAACGACAGGCGCGGACTTGAAGACGTCAGTCGCATTCGGCTTGAGTTATTTCGGCGGCAAATTAAAATATAAATTTTAAAATGGCATCGATTGGTTTTGCCTTGAGATTAATGTATTGTTAGTATAAGAAGGACCCTTTTTAATATAATTCATTAGAATCATTCCCTTTTCTGGTGGAATCGAATCCTATTGGGTTTATAAACTATTTTCATTTTCTCGTTTTGATAATAAGGCAATGTCTATCTTTAAGTACCACTCAACACGCGCACGTAGGTGGAAAAACATTTTATTTTAAGGTAGTCAAGAAAATTAAAATGCTCACATGTTAAGCTACCATAAAAAAATAATTAATATATCCTTAAAGTGATCTTTAAGTCGCCCATCAAAATTTATGTAATATCTAAAATTATGTAAGACTTAAACACATGTTTTTACGCCAGCAAAAATGTATTTTTAAAAATAAACTATAATAAATTTTGAATAAATTTACATGTTGCTTAAAGAAAAGAAATATTATAAATCTATAAAGAAATAAAAATAAAAAATACATTTACAAAAAAGAGAGTGTGAAATGTGGAAACTATAGTTGCTAACTATATGCGATGCTAAGAAATAAAATAAGGCTTTACGTTGACTTATACAATGGCATGAAGAAGCAAACATACATACGTAGATCAATAGACATAATTATCTGTTTTGCGCCTCGCAGTTAGGCTGTTTGTGTTTTAGATTCGATTTCGCATACGGGGGAATAAAATATAATCATTTCCTCGCTCTGGTAATAAGACAAAGCGTGACGTTGAGTTCCTTAACGTGAAAATTTAATAGTGCGTGGCAACGAAGTGTCTTCACACTAGCTTCTCCCTGCCTACCTTGATTGATTATACAGCTTGAGCCACACACAAAATTGCCAAATTTTGGCAGCAATATTTCAAAAATTGTTGTAAATATTTCAGAACCCGGTACCTAACTATATTTACTAAATTCATAGTACAGGAGAATCTGATAGTACCTCAATCTTCCCCGACAAATTACGACAAGAGAGACGGCTGGAATCATCGTAATGACCAGTTGAAGGTGACCTTAGGGGACTATAAATCCTTAGATAAGTGCAGCAGAGGCGTAATTCTGGTTATTAACTCCCAAGCTCGAGGAAACCATGTTCCGTGCCTTGTTACTTTTGTTTTCAGAATGTTAAGTGTTTCGATTGCCCTTTTTTGGGTGCCAATATTTTGTTTCTTTTGTGTTTTTTTTAAATGGGTAGATTTTTCTTTGAATTTTTAGATTTTTTTTGGTGGCTTTTGTAGATTTATAGTATAGAGAAATAATTTTAGTATCTGAGATTCGTCAGCAAATTATGGATATAAATTTCGATCAGGTGAATCATAGGATCGTTTGTTTCCGATTTTTAATTGAATACACAGAAAGTGAAGAATATATCTCTAAGTGATGTATGTATGTCTATAGTTAGGCTGTTTTAAAAGAAAATAATAATGAGGATTTTTAAAAAAAAATCACACAATAACGCAAATAAATCAATTTCCAAATAGAATAAAAAAAACGTATTAAATATTTCTACTGTATTATTTTCTACTTATATTAGTATCTTCTGCACACCCACATATGTAACTACATACATAAGTAAACGCAATTTAAACATCGTGTAAAAAGTCCAAGATGAATTCGAAGTCACATTAACTTAAAATAAAAACTATACCGGCGTTTACTTGATTGAGAGGGTTAAAAGTGCTGTAAATTATAGGTTGTAAGCCACTGACATGTGATTATATGTTGCTTGCCGTGCTCGACGTAACGAGCTTGGCCGTCGCGTCGGATTGACTTTAGACGCATGGAATCGTGTTTAGTATATGCGATACGATATTTATATAAATAGACGAATGTAAGAGGCCGTCGTTGCTGTAAAAGCGACGGTTTTGGATTCGATTTCCACTCGTGGGAATGAATTATTTTCATATCGCTGATCTGGTAAAAGACAAAGCGTTGACAGAAAACAGAAGTTGTTAACACTAGGTTCCCTTTGTGTACTTAATTATTTGCTAGCGTGAGGCTAAAAAACTCATATTATCTTATTAAGTATATTTAATATACAAATGTACATTTCTAGAACTATAACTTTCTAGTGTCAAATATCAGTATCATCATTTATATTTTAATACCAACATAATTACTAAACTAAAAAAAATACAATTAAAATATAAAAATAGTAATTAATTTTTTTACTTATACAACCTTGTTCTTGAAGACAGCCAACCTTGAACTGATTTTTATCTCCCCACTTACATTTATCTGCTATAATATCGAGATTAATGTTTGTGAAATATTGATAGTTAGTAACAAGCGTATCAGATATTTAATAGGCTACATCATCCATTTGGGCATCCTGAGGCCTGTGTTAGGTTTCACCGCTTAGCAAGAAATATATAAAGTCTTAAATAATAAAAATATATAAAGTCTTAAATTAAAATAAATTAAAATAAATAAGGTCAGACTTTTTCTAGGGCCAACAGGACCACGTACTTCGAAAAAATTACCATTCCCAAAAAAGATTTTAGAGATAAAAAAAAAGAACCTAATAGTATTAAGATCATACGATACGACATAACGCATCGTATAAAGGCTCCCAGAGAAAATTATTGAGTGGTTCAAAATGAGACGAAATTACAAATTACTATAGCATTAAAGTCGAAAACGAGTGAGTGGTGGGAATGGGCTATCATTAATAAAGTACATGACGGGCGGCTGTTGTCTGTATATCATTATGGTCGGAGTCGTAAATCTATTTATACACCGCTTGTATCAGTAATGTGTTTTGAAAAAAAAATTAAGGGAAATTTTATATAATGAAATTTCTTGTATTGTTTTAAATTGATTAATAATTTAAACTTGTGTATTTTAAAAGATCGGGACTATTTAGTAGTAGTAGTTTGTGCCGTGTGATCCCGGCGTAGAATAGTATCATCCTGGTACTGGTGGTGTCGTAAGAGGCGACTAAAGTACGTGTGGTAGAGTCACGTCGCCAGCAATGGCAACACATATGGGTGCACTCAACCGAATCATTACCACCCCCGGCATTTAAAACCAGTGTGAAGTAGTGGCTTCAAGCCACTTCGTTTCACATTAGGTAATGCCGGGCTCCGGCGCCCTACCCACCATGAAGACCGGCAATGCACCTGCAGCTCCTCTGGTGTTGCACGGGGTCGAGGGCGGCGGTAGCTACTTACCATCAGGTGACCCGAACGCTCGTTTGCCGTGCAGTGCCGTCTTTTCCATAAAAAAAAATAGTAAGAAAAGTTTAAAACACATGATTGATATCTGAATTACGTCTTCACGTTTTACATTTTTTTGTAGCTTCACGATGTATCCCGCATACCTTATAACAGGGTAAACCAAGTGTGATACTTCCTTCTCTACAATACGCCACGTGGCCAGTACTAGACCGAGGATAGGAAAATAACGTTTTACTCGTGGGGACGTCAAAGATAATAACACTAAATATATTTATTTTTACATGAAATATTATCGTAGCTATAGGGCTAGTTAAGTCTTGTTTTTGTTTAAACATTCAATATTCATATTTCAAATAAAAATACTAATTCAAAGTCACTCACCATGCATAATAAGAGTACTTTTACCATCATTGTTCTTCATGTTCCAAGGCTTTATAATAAATGAGCAATACAGTGAATAAACATTCAGTCTTATCGCTTAACAATAAACGTGAGATTCGCTGAAACTTGAAGTAGCATTATATGAAAGTGTGATACGAGTTTCTTTAACTGAATACAACGACACAGCCGTATTTAGTTGTAAGCGTTCACAAATGACGCATCGCACAAAGAAAATTTATATAAATTGAAATATATTTTAATTTCCAACAAAAATGAAATTAAAATTAAAACAGTTAAATATTATATCCAAAGATCGGATAAATAATGAGGAGAATGCTAATTGTGAAAATGATTATATAGAAGAGACTATAGGAGCAGTAGGTTTGTGGCAAGTGATCGTGTGCTCCGCAGCATGCCTGACGAGGTTCCTAGCGATGGGCAACATGACATCAGTTGTTTTTTTAACGCCCATCACAAAATTTTCTTGTTCAGAATTTCAAGGAAATACCAGTATTGTAGCGGAAAATATGACTTGTTACAAAAATTGTTCTAAATATGTGTTTCATTCGGATGTTATGGAGACGACGCTTATATCGGATTTTGGACTGATTTGCGAGAGATCATGGCTTGCGAGTATGACGCAAACTATTTTGATGCTTGGTTTAGTGATTGGTGTCTCTATATTTGGATGGATGTCGGACAGGTATTTTATTATTTTTGTAATAAGTACGTCATCATCATCACCGTCACAGTTGTTATATATACATCATCAAGGCCGTCATCATTATCATTAACACTTTCTCGCTCACAAATTCTCTTTGCATCCGATTGTAATAAGCCGTATAAATAATGTATCTCTATCTTATGTTCCTCAGTAGGTTAACCAAATTTAGTTACAAAATATTCCATGCTCCAACTTTATTATTTTGAAGACATTCTAGGTAAATTGATTGGTGGATCCATTAGCTAGGCTTTGCTTATTAAGATCTAATAGAAGAAAAAATTCATGGAATTTCCCAAATCACAAAGCAAGTTATGCCGTTATATTTTCTGCCGTATTTTTGAGGTAGTGAGTTGAGGTGGCTGAACTCATAACCGCGATTTCTATTGTTGCAAAAGCAAGGAAATTGAACGCACTAATCACTTTACCAGTGCTACGTTGTAATAAAATATCTAAAACAAATCATTAAATGACGTATATATGTCAACTTTTGCCTTATCTGTTCTTACAGTATCATTTTTGAAGATAATATATTTGTTTCTAAGTCTTGCCAAATAGAAGATTCCATTTTTATATTACATTTTAAATTTATATTTAAAGAATTGAAATCAATGCGATTATCTGTTTTTTTTTTGTATGTTTGTGCATTGATTAACCCGCAAAATTTGAATGGATTTTGTTTTTTTTTTATATGGTGCTATATATTTCAGATCTGGTCGTTCTGGTTCAGTTCTTAATATTAATCGGATTTTAATAGGTATATGAGTATGAATAATTTCGTAATAATTGTACTTTAATTATCTTCAATTTGGAGTCATTACAATATAATTTTCTACTTTATAATTTCTGTGCATATAAAATATTTGTAAAATAAAAAATATAAAACAAGAGTATTAAGGATAACTTAATACTATTGTGAAGTATGAGGTTGTGTTTTATTTTAAGGGCTTTTCCTACTAATATCTTAACTAAACACTTACCAGTGGTTGATAAAAGCGTTAATTGAGTTTTTAAAGTGTAAACTATTTTTATAGCATGTTTTTCGGAAAAAAAATTGAAGAAACTAATAAGATAATAAGATTTTTGATTTCCACGATTATTTCACACTTTAAATAAAACTATTAAATTGATTAATCACGTCATTGATTAATACGTCACGTCTTTTTCAACACCTTAGAATAGTCCGTAGTCCGTGGTCACGCGTGGTGGTAGATTAAGGTGGCATCTGTCAGTTAACATAATCATTATATGAAATTACGGTCAACGATTTCTAAATTCGCATACTGCTCTGATGATCTCTTGCAGAATGAACTGACTGTATCTTAACCTTCTCTTGTGGAGGGTGTTGAAAGTCTGAACTTCAATGTTTTTATCACTGGGTCCTAGGTGGTAGAAAGTTTGCAATTGTCTTTTCTATTGAAATTATAGAGGATATGTTTATATTTCAATAGCTACGCGAGTAATTCTAGGAATATATCTGTTTCCCTTCCCAGCGAGGATGTGAGGTTTATTAAGTTAATGTAATGGTTGGGTTTATCAGTTATATGCTAATATTCGATACATGCCCATTCTTGACATCGAAGATGTGTTCCCTCACCCAAACACCATCGGTGTTGGGGTGAAGAAACTTCTAGTCAACACGTACTTCGTGTTCGGCCGATGTATGATAAGCCACAGTCACAATCTAGGTTGTATACGCACGTACATTGCAAAGGAATATTATTTTTCACTGGTCTTAAGAATTATCATACTTTCTTTTAGGCTTAAATATAGTTTTTATGAAAGCTCTTCTTAAGATGTTGCCAATCCTGTCTTTACTTAACAGTCCATTCACAGAGATTACACTTTTGTAGTAACTATTTACTATCTCTGCCTACTTTTAATAACGGGATTAGGTTTTTAGGAACTGCGTTTCTCATTAAGGAACTTCCTACCCCTTTCACCGCCACATTCTTGTTATTTTGCAAAATGTGGGGTTGTTGAATTCCGCAAATTCATTCCATGTATCGAAAATTTAAAAGAAAATTTACTGTTATGGATATTCATACTAGCAAATTTACTTCAATAATAATGTATACGTATAATATGAATTATGTTCATTATACGTATGCAAAATAATCATAATCATAAACGTAATAATTGTTCAGTGTTAATCCACAATTGTGCACTTTATGATAAAGTAATGTGCGATTCATATGATAAGATTAATTAAAAATTCTAATAATTTAACGCTTATGTTTATAAACATAGCAAAATTTTTGTAGTATTTTAATTTACTTCGTTTTGCAACCTGTATTATTTGATTTGATTAGTCAGTCGTCAGGGTGAAAATGGGAACGGAGTAGATACTCCGTTCTCATTTCCGAAACAATATCATTTCCAAACACTAGGTCTTCAGGTCATTATTATCTAATACTTATACTAAAAGCCTTCCAGCCTCATTTATTCTCTGGTCACCATATGACCTAGCACTTCCTCGTAACCGCTTTGCGCAGTAGTGACCTATCCGTTCAAATCACTATATACTATTAATTTTTCATTGTCTCTAACCTAAAACGTCTCTGACACTCTTCCCATACTCCTGAAGTTCCCCTAATGAAAGAAAGATGAATGCCCTGGAGATGCGATATCTTCGTATAATATGTGGAGTCAGCTTAGCTGATCGAAATTATTGTATAAAATATTAAATATTCGTGCTTCAAAAAAATATATTTTTATCAACAGTCATATAACCCAGACGTTTCGAATGTCATTCTGTAGCTAGGAATCTTACCAGCGCGATTGCTGTATAACATTCGCAGGCAAACTGATGCCTTGGGTTCATTCAAATGACGATAACTTTTTTTTAAAATCGGTGAATTGGTGATTGTGATTTTCAAGTAAATCGGTTCAGTACTTTCAAAGAAAAATGTGGACATACATATCGACAGACAGATAGACAGACAGACAAGAAATTAAAAAAAAATCGTTTGCTTTCTATTATTCTTTTTAAGTGTACCTCTATCCATTTCAGTCAAAATTATTAGGTGTACAAATAAGTTTCCGCGGTTTGTCAAAAGATGGCCCCACCAGATGGTTTTGGAGAAATTGTCAGATGTAAAACGTAATATCCCAAGTTTCGTCATCCGGCAACACCATAACCTTAAAGTACTAGTGATTCCGTATCAGCATCACGTAATTTTTTTCGTGCAAAAATGTCAAGTTTTGTGCCCAATAAGCATCATTTGCGGGAACTTTTGATTTACTTCTTTAATTTGAAAAAATCTGCAGCTGAGGCGCATCGATTGCTTCTAGAAGCATATGGTGAAGCTGCTTTAAGTGAGAGAAGTTGTCAGGAATGGTTTCAAAAGTTTAAGAAAGGTGAGTTTTACGTGAAGGACAAAGAACGCAGTGGAAGGCCGAAAGTGTACGAAGACATAGAATTAGAAGTACTATTGGAGGAAGATTCGTCCCAAACGCAAAAAGAACTTGCACTTACATTACAAGTGACTCAACAAGCAATTTCACATCGTTTAAAATCGTTAGGAATGATTCAAAAACAAGGAAATTGGGTTCCATATGAACTAAAGCCGAGAGACGTTGAACGCCGATTATGCATGAGTGAAATGCTGCTTGCCAGGAATAAAAAAAAGAGTTTTTTGCATCGTATAGTCACTGGTGACGAAAAATGGATTCACTACGATAATCCAAAGAAGAGAAAGTCATGGGTTAAGCCCGGCGAACCATCAACATCGACAGCTAAGCAGAATATTCATGGAAAAAAACTTATGCTGTGTATTTGGTGGGATCAGCTTGGTGTCGTGTATTATGAATTGCTGAAACCAAGCGAAACTATTACTGGAGCTCTCTACCGAACACAATTGATGAGATTGAGTCGGGCACTTAAGGAAAAACGCGCCCATTACTACTCCAGACACGACAAATTTATTCTTTAACACGATAATGCTCGTCCACATGTTGCGGCGCCGGTAAAAACATACTTGGAAACACTCAACTGGGAAGTTTTACACCACCCGCCGTATTCACCAGACTTAGCCCCTTCCAATTATCACCTGTTCCGGTTGATGGCACATGGTCTGTCTGAGCAGCGCTTCACATCATATGAAGACACCAAAAATTGGGTAGATTTGTGGATAGCGTCAAAAGATGAAGAGTTTTTTCGACGGGGTATCCGAATGTTGCCAGAAAGATGGGGAAAAGTAGTGGCAAATGATGGAAAATACTTTAAATAAAACGTAATGTACTGTTCCTTCACAATAAATTCCTAATTTTTTATAAAAAACCGCGGAAACTTATTTGTACACCAATACTAAATGTACAGACAAAATATTTTTACTGTCTTATTATATATAGAGATTAAAACGTAATCTTCTCTTAGACAACTTCAGTCAGATAAATAAGTACACATTATATACATATATAACTATAAGTTTGTAATGAAAATTAAACATCCTCCTATAAATCTTTTTATTTACTTAAAGATTAAAAATGTATGTAAATTTTTTTTAGGTCTACAATCTTGTACAATAAAAAAGATAAATAATTTTTTGAGGCCTCTTTCTAGGGAATTATTTTTATGTTCTCGCTCTTCTGTATCAATAAAAAAATATAGTGTTTCTGTAGTATTTTACCACTTACATATAAGTAGTCATTAGGTTATCATATCAGAAATGCTCCACTTTGAATCCATTTTTATAGCGTTCGTGTAGCTACAAAATTGTCTCATGAATGATTTGTTCCCTGCGTTGTCCCTGTGAGCTCGTTTCTGTGGTCAAATAGTAACTTAGAGTTGTATAAAACGGAAAGTGAACTTTCCAATTCGTACCAAAATTACCTGAGATTAACGCGTTCAAACAAACAAATACTCCAGATTTATAATAATGTAAGCTTAACTTAACTTAACTTAGCTTCACGCTTTATCCCTAGCGGTGTATTCAGAGAGAACAGAGCGCCAAACGCTACGGTCGCTACATACCTCTTTCGCCGCGTCCACTGTCATCAACCTCTTCATACATGCCCTCCGGGGGATCCTGCCCTCCAGTATCTTTGATAGTGTGTTTTTGAAGGTCAACCGAGGTCTCCCCCTACCTCTCTTATAATGTAACTTAGACAATATACATTATTGAAATATTTCATTAAATTAAAACAAATCAAGGTTTTTTAATAAATGAGGAGTTACGTACGTATAAAATATAATTAATAATACTTAATTAATAACGATGATTAGTGTATGAGTTTTTTTACTGGCACCAATAAATACGCGTGTAACGACATCAAACACTTATATTTCTTCCAGAGTAAAATACTATTAAGCTTGTACAATGTCTATCTTAAATTCTAATATAAAGTGATATTCTAGAGGACCTCTGTCTTTTTCCGCTCCAAATCTAAAAATGTATCTTGAATTTTCCGATCACATAAATATATTTGTAATAGTGTCCTCTGGTGATAATTCTATTAACTTATTTCAAAAACATATTTTTATTAAACAAAGAGGTTGTTTTACAATTTTATAATAAATTATTGCTAATAGTATTAAGATACAGTGGATCTTTTTACACAACACGCAATCTTTAAAATATTTTAAACAATAGTTGCTACCCGTTTTTTTGTTGCATGGCATCTACAAATGGATGAACAGACCAACAAACCGGGAGATTTTCTGTTTCTTTCGTGATGCATCCTACATATAGCAGGATAGTCGAAGAGAACCTAGTGTTAAGATCCTCCGTTCCTTCCTTTCTGCCGAGTTTTCGAGACATTGTATGTATTTTGCATGTAACACCAGAAAACTTGTTGTCTGTAAAAACTTTCCTTTTTCCTTTTGAAAAAAACTGGTAATTTATGGGATATGTCTGTTAAATTTCTTGGTACTGTTATATGTAATATTGATCCTCTTCTCGCCTTTATTTGGAATAGGTATACAGAAACTAATATTTTTCCAGACTTAATGAAATGTAGTAAAATAATACCACTTAACAAAAGTGGCGATAGAATTGACGCTAGAAATCGTATAGCACTATATCTTTGTACTAGCATCATTAATAAAATATAAAAAAAAAATATTTTGGTCAGATTACACTTTCCTTATATAGTAATAATTCTCTCTATAGTGATTAATATGGTTTTACCAAAGGCAAGTCAACTGCGGATGCGGGTGCTGCACTTCTAAAGCAAATTAATGACGCATCAGAGATCATAGAATCTGATTGGCGTGTTTTGTGATTTATCCAAAGCCTTTGATTGTGTAGATCATAAAACTTTATTATTAAACCTATATTACTATGATATACAAGATGCGGCTATTGATCTAGTTGCCTCGTATTTCACTAAAAGAATCTCGAAGAAGAAGGTTTTATAATATAAAATGTTCTGGTTATCCTCTAAGGATAAGCGCTCCACAAGGATTTATTCTGGGCTCACTTTTATATCTGCGTTATATTAACGATCAATATAAAATAATAAATGATAAACTCAGCACGTAACAAAGTCAGACGAATTACGGACATTAATACTGCTAAATATACTGGTCCTTCAACATATTCAATATTATACAAAAAACAGTGATTCTCATACCATGGGTATGAGAAAAAAAAACAAAATTGTAATGCATAGTTATCGCCTCCAAAAAGTAAACAAATCATTTATATAAGTCTTCGTCTTAATAATAGTTTTTCGCAATGTGTTTTAAATTTGTCTCTGCAGAAATATAAATTAACGGTGAAAATAACGTTAATTAGGAACGTTTATTATACTGTCCAAGAAATATTCTTGGAAAGGATAAAATTGTTTTTAATTAAGGTAATTTGAATTTCATGCCGAATTGCTACCATTGTACTATTGTTTTTAAAAATTGTTATTTCAATTTTGAAAAGAACAACTCTTTAGTTTGTTGCCGGCTCTTCTTAGCAGAACTGCCTTCCGAGCCGATGGTAGTGTTCATTAGACGAATCGAAAATGCTTGTAAAAATCTATTTGAATAAGAATATTTTGAATTTGAATTTGAATTGATGGAACGCCGTACTTTGCCTTCTTAAAGAGCAAATAAGAGAATATAATTCATTCCTTCCAAGTTAGAATCGAACTCACAACTTTTTTTTCAGAACTCGCTCCTAACTGACTTCTATTTGAGAATGAGCGTAAGAGAGTGCATAATTGTTTTCAACATTTTCTAACATCTACATAATAATATGCCTCGCCCTTATATGTTAAAACGTGAGGACGTGATCGTTAGAAAGTGGTATAATAAAACAATAATTATATTGTTTATTTTGTAACACTGTTTGAATAAACAATAGTAACTAATCTACAAGCTTAGTTTTAAAGATAGCGTTGTACTAAGTGGTAAATACCTAATAAGAATAACACTGATGTGATAATTGTCTATTTGTATTTGTATGTGTTAGGATCCGACTGGTAAGATGAAATGAGATGTTGAGTTTCGTCACGCAACAAGAAATATTTAGAAATTTAGAATTTGGATGGATCCGGAGGACGGCTAGTTCATTCCTCGGATGATCCGTGAGGCTATTGAAATACAAAAACATCCTAATTTCAATAGAGAGGATAGCTGGAAACTTTCTACCACCTGGGACCCACTCATAAAATCATTGAAGTCTCAAACCCACCATACCAGAGGGCAAGATACTATCAGCTCATTCTGCAGGAATCCAGGGCAGTACGCAAGGCAATTAAGAAATCGCTGGCGGTAGTTTGATATGATAATTATGTCAGCTGACAGACGAATGCCACCTCAGTCTACCCGTGACCACGGACTACTGTAAGGTGTTCGAAACGTCGGGTTTCCAAAACGTAAAAATCTTAAATATACGCGATTAATCCGGTTAAATTAGTTTCATTTAATATGACGGCTAGTCTTAATACTAGGTTGTCTCTGACTACTCTTTAGGGACAAAGTAAAGTGTATTTTCCTACCCTCACCGGTGTCGCTGTAAAGGGCATTAACAGCTTTGACCTCAAGTTCGAAAAAAATGCCAACGCTGCTATATGCGTAATACAGCACCGATCAAATACGAGTTGGCCTTGCCTACCAATAGGTCAATGGGAACATGATTTATAAAATGCATTCTCTCGCAAACTTAAGCTGACAAACTTAAGTTTGCGATTGTTGGTATTTAGGTTTACGTAAACACTCATTCTATATGAATGAACTACAAATATAATAAGTTATAATGTTTTTTAGCGGGTTCAAATGTCAATACGTTGAAATTTTTATACATTATTTTAAAAAGGTTTCATTTTTACCTTCACGCTGCACGCCCATAGCAGGGTTGGCAGAGGGCATCTTGGTACCTAGAGTTAAGATAATTTCATTCCTCACTTTCCGCTGAAATTTGGAAGGATTTTCTGGGATCTGAAGAAATGAAAATATTAAATAATTATTTTCTTCGAGTGGTAATCACACCCACAATCTGTAGCTTTTACATACTTGTTACATTCGCCACGACTGGGCTAAAAAAAAAGGTTATATATATAATAAGAATGCTATTCAATTTCAGATACGGCCGTCGCATCGCTCTCTTAGTATCCACCGTCCTGAACATAATATCTATGATACCCACGTCCTTCGTAACCGAATTCTGGATGTTCAACACATTAAGATTCATAAGTGGTGTTGCATCTGGAGGTTCTCTGATAATATGCGTACCAGTGGTCATGGAGATAATAGGCAAGAGGTACAGAGAAGTGGCCGGAGCCTTATGTATTCTACCTGATGGGATAGCAGAGTCTTCGTTAGCCCTCTTTGCTTACTTTCTACCCACATGGAACAGCTATTTACTTGGATTTAGTTTATCGTGTGTCTTTATTTTGGTTTTGATCTGCTTTGTACCAGAATCACCAAGGTGGTTGATATCTGTTGGTAGAATTGATGATGCCGTCCGGATATTGGAAAGAGCAGCAAAACTGTAAGATTTTTTTTTAGCTTCACGTTACTTCAGAGTAGGCAGAGGGAACCTAGTGTTAAGACACTCCGTTCCCCACTTTCGGCTGAATTCTTGAGACATTGCGTGTTTAGTGGTAACAATGTAAAACGCAGCGTTGAGCTCCACCAGTCAACACGCAATGCCTACAATATCGGCAAAAAGTGGGAAACGGAAGGTCTTAACACTAAGTCCATTCTGCATGTAGCAATATATTCAGAATATATATAGCCTGAAAAAATATTTTACCTAATTTTTTTTCTTTTAAATATATTTATTTATATCAAAAAAATTGTTACAGAAATAATTTAACCACAACAAATATTAAAGAAATAGTCACTAAGAAAGTTGAAGCAATGAATATAAGGGAAAATGACAAAATATGTCCTAGCTACTTCGACTTTTTCAGGACAAAAGAGATAAGAAACATTACCATGTCGACACTCTGTGTTTGGACGGTTGTTGGTACCACCTACTATGGGATATACCAGTATGTGACTTTGCTGAGCGACAATATATTTATAACTGTTGCTATTTTGGGATTAATGCAGGTGAGTTTTTTCATTGGTTGGTGTAATTTTTTTTTACATTTTGTTAGAGATAGAGAGTATTAAGACAATGATTGCGCTTGTTTGTTCTATTTTAAGAACATTATGTTGAGTTGCGGAATCTAAGATCTTGGCAACGGGACGAAACGGGGAACGGAACGAATTGAATCCAACTTCATCAATTATTTTACAGTTACTCTCCAACACCACAAGCGTGTTATTTTTTTCTTCTTATTGTATTCCGCACGTTGCAAAGTAGACAGAAAACCTAGCGCTGAGACACCGGCGTTGAGTTCCGCGTCTCAACACACAATGCTTCAAAAACTCGGTGGAAAACGGGGAACGAACAATATCTTAACACTAGGTTCCCTATAACTCACACAGCAAGTTGCAGCTTGAAGCTAAAAAAAAGAAGTAGATATTATGTAACATTAACCTATATGAACCCAATCCTTGACATTTTGAGTACATATTAAAATATCAGACCGATTATTATTTTATAGCTGCCGCTACTGTTTTCTGTAAGCCGTTGTACAAAGTTTATTGCGTCTTGTCACTTAAGTATGAAATATCGTAAGAGTGGTGTTAGCATGGCGTTTTCGTTTTCCAAGTGGTATAAAAGGCTTATTTATAGACCCGTATTGCTTTAAGTATTTATTTTATATGTGTGCTATTGAATTTATAATTTTATAATGTTATTGTAATCGAAAATTTTAGTTTTTAATGTGATCTTTTTTATGAAATAGATATTTTATTAAGTATTAAGTAGTAGTAGTAGTAGCAGTAGGTTATTTACTTCCTTCTCGCACTCTAATTTAAATATATATTTTTCTTTCCAGCTCCCGCTATGCCCAACAGAAATCGTAATAACCAAGGTGTACAGCAGGAAAACATCCCTGATGGCCACATTAGTATTAACCGGACTCACTATGATTCTTCTAATCTTTACCCCAAAAGGGCACTGGTCGACTAGTGCCTTAGGAATTATAGGCTTCGCTGCAGTTTCAGTTTCATTTGCAGTAATCTACGTTTACGAAGCGGAATTGTATCCAACAACTCTAAGGAATATGGCTTTTGGGTTTGCGTCAGCAGCAGCTAAGATAGGGGCGATGGTGGCACCTTTTATAGCAAATATATCGCCTACATGGATACCCTCCGCGATTTTTGGAGGTATTTCATTGATAGCTGCTCTATCGTGCATCATATTACCGGAAACGAAGGGCAAAAATTTGAAAGATACCGTCAATTCGTGAAATGTGTTTAAATATATATTTTTAAGGGATGTTCATAGGTTTTATTGTACTTCAATTTAGTTGAGATGTGATCTATTTTGCAATTTGATAGACTAGGAACTCAACCGCGCATTGTTTAGTAAATACAAAAAGGAAATGAAAATAATTCTTTCTCCAGAGTTAGAATCGAACCCATATTGGTAGGCTCAGATTTTAATTTAAAATGATCGAAAAAAGGATACGTTATAATAAAGAGGTGGAGTGGAGGTGGATAGTGGATATTTTAATACTTTGTTTCTAGAATAAATATTATAAATAATTACGCATAATTTAAGACTGTTATTCAATGTTACGATTTTTGCAAAAGATTTTTTTTGTATGAGTGTTTTAGTGTGAGTGTATTGAGTTAGTTTTAGTGTTTAGTCCTTTTGTGTGTAGTTTTTTTTTCAGACTTTTCATACATGTGTATGTAACATTTCTTAATTCAAATAACTAATAGATAATTATAATAACAATTGGTAATTAAATTTAGAATGATTGTAAAATAATATTGATAGGTAAATTTAAATAAAATTTAAATTTAAGTTTAACCAAAAAATGTGATATTTTAATAATTTATAATAATAATAATACATAGATAAAAAATATCATTTTAGCTTCAAAAATGCGTTTTATTTGTTCATGGTCCATTAATATTATCTAAGCAATAAGGAAGATGTTTTAATTTAACAAGATATTATGTATACGTAAATATAGAGTTGTGTTTTCAAAGCTATATTTTCTTTTTTTAATATAGTATAATTAATTAAGTATAATTATTTTTTTAAGATAGTGTCTGAACACTCTATTCCGATTTATGGTTGAATTCGAAACATTGGGTACTAAGTGACGAAACTCAACGCCACATTATATCTTGCCAGCGAAACCATAGCATTTACAATCGGAAGCATTGCGCGATGGCTTCAAATTTTTATGACATAATTAAGAACAGGCTTTAAAATAAATATCAGATAAAATATAAGAATATTTCTTAAACAAACAACAACTAAAGATAAAACAAAATGTAAAATTTGATCGTTCAACAAACACTTTATAATAAAACACAATTTCCACACATAAAGTGTAATTGATTGCTCAAAGATGCGATAGGGGGAAAAAATATAAGCTAACTAATAGGGGTTATGACACCTCTCTTATCACTCGCTGCCCTCTTATCAGCCACGTCGGTTATTAATAAAGAATTATTGGCCACGATAAAGGCTAGAGTGTTCTTTTGACAAATTTACGAGGAAATTATTAATAATTACTTATTTTCGTGTATTTCGGTAGATAATACGAACATTTAGAATTTTTAACTTGATATATTTTACCTGGATTTGATAAACAATTTAGTGTAAGGACAGTTAATTCGACGTTTTTAATTCTCAGCACTATTTATTAAAATTATTTGTTGCAACGTAACTTAACGCCATATTTTGTCTGGACAGATCGGGGATATCATTTAAATATCAATCAAATAAATTATATATTATATAATTGTATGTATATTATATTATACATACAATTATATATTGAGGCCAGTCTTAGCGTAGGAGCACAAATTGTAAATGCGACTGTTTGTGCGTGCGATTTCCACTCGTAGTAACAAAATATTTGATATTTTCGTTTTCTTGATCTGAGAATGAGGCAAACTGCGGTGTTGAGTTTCGTTACTCAATACGCAATGTAAAATTAAGCGAATAACGGGGAACGGAATTATCTTAATGGAAACGGAGAATCTTAATAGTGGTTCCACACATTCCCTCTGCCTACTCCGCCTTGTGCGGGCTATAGCTTAAAGCTAAAACCATAAAATAAAAAGAACATAAGATTGAGGCGATTCCCATTCGTCAGAATAGAACCCACAACATCCTGTACCTATACAGCTACACTGTGCCACTGCACTACGCTTACATACAAGATAAATATATTGTTATATTACCGATAAATTGACATAATGCCCATGTTAATTTGTATAATAATATTCTTGGCATTAAATTATTGATGCTATTTATACTTTATAGGAGTAAACAAATAAATTACTGAAGATAAGTGCTTGCGTTGTGAAAGTGAAGTGTTGTAAAGTAAGTACGGGTTTGGTTTATAGCCTAGTTTATAGCAATATCTAGTTAGCTATTTAGAAATGTGGGTTCGATTCTCGTTCTGGTGATAAGACAAAATAGAATGGAGGCCGTCACGTCGGGTTACCTTGGCATAGCGTCTGCCGCAACGCTTGTGGATTCGACTCCCAGTCGAAGAAATGAATTATTTCTATTTCTTCGCCAAGTTAACAGGTCAAAGGGCGGCGTTGAGTACCGCCACTTTGCATGCAATGTCTTCTAAATTGGGCGGTGCATGGAGAACTTTCCCTGCTAACCCTCTGTTATATGCGGGATACAGCGTGAAGGTAAATAATAATAATAAAATATGTATTTAGAAAACATTTCATGTATCAGAACAAAATAAACATGTAGTAAATTAACATCGTTAAAGATTTTAATTACCTTCATAAAAAATATTTTTAACGTAACTGAACATGTATGGCAGTTGGATATAAAGCGATAAGTTGAAATACATTGAAAGGTCACAAGTTCAAAGCCTTTATGTACAAAATACGTATTTATTTTAATTGTTTTTTGTTTAATTATTTTATTAATAAAAAATATAAATATTTAAAAAAATTAGAGTCTGATTATAGTATTATAATATTAATTTTTTTTGTTTTTCTTATATCGCACACAGCAGAGTAAGTAAAAAGAAGACACTACGTACGACACTTCGTTCCCCACTTTCGATCCAAATTTTGAGACATTTCGTGCGCCGCGCTTTGTTCTCTTACTAGAGCCGAACTAGAGCAAATGAACGTAATTCAATCCGCCAATGGCTGTCTGTGCTGCTGAACTGAGCTTCTAAATATTCGACATTTATCGTATATAGCCGGTTGTGACGTAGAGGTAGGACATAGGTGCAACTGTAAACGCGGCTGGTTGTGAGTTCCTCAGTAAATGAATTAAATCAACAATCAGCTTCACGCTGTATTTCGTACACAGCAGGGTAAGCAGATCGAACCTACTGTTAAAACACTCTGTTCCCCACTTAGAAAACAAAACAATTAATATTAACATTTCCACTTTCAGGTAACGAGGTAAAGCGCGGCGTTGATTTCCGCTACTCAACACGCAATGCAAGAATTTGGTGGAAAGTGGGGAGCGAAAGTGGCTTAATGAGACGGAATGTCTTAACACTGAGATCCCAGGTTACCTCAGCTAACCTTGCTATATGCGGGATACAGCGTGAAAGTAAAAACAAAATCTAAATCAATAAACAATGTATATAACATCGATTATCTTATTCAGCGCACTTTAGCTATTTACAGCGGATTTATCTTGTTGAGATGCGATTTGCACGTCAAATAAATTGAGGGGGCGCGGCGTGTTTGATGTTGTGATACGAGTACGGGCAAGTGGTCATTTTGTATAGATTATGTTGTTTTGTTCTTTGTTTTTTTTATGATATGATTACATTATTGTCCCTCAACACGTAATGCCTCCACAATTCGGCGGAAAGTGAGAAACGGAATGTCTTAACACTAGATTCCCTCTGTCTATCTGCCGTTGGGAGTCTGCTGTTGGGAGATACAACGTGAAGCTATATAATATATACTTTTATTATTGAAGAGAATTAAATTTTACATTTTTTAGAATATAAAAACACATTTAAATATATATAAAAGATATTCGCCCGACGGTGAGGCAAAGGTCCGGGACATTGGTGGCTAGGCTCCAGAGAGAGGTACCTCACAATACGTGCCGTCTCAAGTAATACTGATTTCTGCATTCGGTTCTTGAAACAAAAGCTAAGCGATAACCTCTTAAGATGTTGGTCGAGGCTTATCGCTAATAAACCGTTAACTGAAACCATCTCAATATCAACACATCCCACAAGACTAAGAAGATATTACAATATTTTTACTTTTTAAATGATTTTTTTTCTTTTTCTGCCTTAAGTTTAAACCATTTGATCGCATACAACGTAGAGTCTTCTCGCTGTGCGTTCTCTGCTGCATTTATCATGGAGGATGTTCTGGGGAACTGTTTGACCTCATACGTGATGCCGAGTTTTATAAACACACAGTACGACGAGAGACAAACTCAAGTTCCATGCACACGACCTAGACATGAACGTGTCTCACTCCAATTCTGTGCGGTTTTGTAGGAACTTCCTTACACGCGTCCTCCAGCTCCAGTTCCAGCTCCTCTGGTTTTACATGGGGTCGTGGGCGGCGGTGATCATTTACCGTCAGGTGACCCGTACGCTGATTTGTCTTGTTTTTTTTTTTCATAAAAAAGCAATATCAACAATCACTCAGCTATATTCAAGAGCAGACGTGGGATTACAGTAGTTTTATAAAGAAGATTTATTTTAACTAAACAGTTGTAACAAATAACTGACATTGCCTGTTAAGTGAGCGCCGCTGAATTTATCTACTAGAGCATGGAAAATGAGAATAGTTCTTAAACATATTCATTTTCTTATTATTACGTTATTGAACCTACAACCGTCGCTCCTACAGGCAGACGCAGTATAGATTTATGATAAAAAATGTAATCATTTCCCGGGCAGGAATCGAACAATTGCTAAATTGATAAATGAAATATTCTTTACTTTTCAATATATTTAAACTTAATTAAGTATTTGCTTAGCACGAGAACATAACCCAGATAAAACAGTTCACTATCATTACTAAATCTAAACTAATATTATGAAGCTGTTGCTGGTTGAACGAGCAAACGAACGATCTTGGGAATTATTGGTTTGGATCAAAAGAATATTTGTGTGTCTGTGTTAAATAGTCTATTTATCGGAACGGCTATGCAGACTATATTCAATCGCATTAATAAGGGTTACGTTAAAAAAAATTCTCCACGCGGTCAGTGTCACCTTGGGCACTCGGAATGTGTCATGTTTCATATACAATCATAAGATGACATATTATGACACACAAAGACGCAAGATAACGGTGGCGAAGCCGCAGGTTAAATCTTGTGCATTATAATAGCCGAACCTAAATCAGATCTATCCCAGTAATTTGTATCCCATAAAATTATTACTGGCTTTCAATGGACTTCCACCATAATTTAAGAGGGTATCATTAAAAATCATAAAGTCTTGCTCGTGATCGTCGACGGTCCGGAGCGGCAATCTACTGTAACCTGTTATTTGGCAAAACGATCTTGTAATCTGATGGAGAGAGAACCTTCGGTCTTCGCTTATGTAAATATGTCTTTATTTTACTGCGGTATTTCTGTATTGTTACTAAACACAGAAGAAAATAAATGAGTGCATTTTAGTTAGTGTCTTCCGTTTTGTTGTTTTGTTCCTATTTTGGGAAATGAATTATTATCGTTTCGTTTGTTCCTTTAGTCGGCAAGTGGAAAAGGGGGATGAAAGGAGGGACTGGACTTTGAACAAATATGTTCTTGTAGATGAGTAGATGTTGACGTTTTAATTTTTCGAGGCAAATTTTGCTGTAAATAAAATACTGGGGTGGACACGGCGCACCAGCCTTCCCCCCTTCCTACGCCCATGTTCTCCCTACCTACTCTGCTGTATGTGTGATACATAATGAAACTAATAAAAAAAGAACTAAAAGGTACAAAACTTTAATTTTTTCTTATATATCGGTACATCTAAGTAAATGTAAGTACCATTTCACAATACATCAAATCGTCACGTCCATCCATATTATCCATTAGCAGCACGTAATAACAATGTCCTCCCTGGAGGCGGCGACGGCGCTACCCCGATATATATCAGTTCCGGCGACACGTGTGGTCTGTCCGTGTGTTAGTTAATGAATGAAGTGTGACTTTGCTATTTGAAAATCAAAGGAGAAATAGTCAATTTTAGTAGCGTTAGTAAAAATAATAGATAAATAGAAAAAAGATCATCGAAAATCATCACTTTAATCATACACTATATAGAGGCCGCCGTGGCCCAGGGGCACAAGGGTGTGGCTGTAACGTGACGATTGTGGGTTCGATCCCCATTCGAGGAAATGAAATATTTATTTAAATTTATATTTCCATTTCTTCGTTCTGGTGTCGAGGCAAAGAGCGGCGCTGAGTTCTGCTACGCAACACCCAATACCTCCCAAATTTGACGGAAAGTGGGAAACGGAGTATCTTAACACTGGGTTTCCCTCTGCCTACCCTGGAACCGTACCTACCGTGAAGCTGATTTAGCTAATTTAGTCATACTTGTTATCCAAATAATGTGTTAAAACAACAGTTTTGCAAATTGGTTTCCAAATTGGTTTAATCAATCAACCTTTAAGTTTGTATATATTAATATAGTTTTTTTTAAACATATCTGTACAGATTTAGATGGAATTTGGCATATACATAGCTCTAGATAAACCTAGATTATCATTTACTTAGAATTACCGTTGCGGGGAATGTCGTGACGCATTAGCACAGCGTCTGACTGTAAACATGGCGGTTCTGGATTCGATTCCCATTGCCCTCAATGAGAAATTAAATTATTTATCAATACCTTAACTGCTCAAATAATAAAACAGAACGCGGCATCAATTTCCGTCACTCAACACGTAATTTCTTAAAAATTTTACAAAGATTTAGTGAAGATAAAATTTTAGTTAAGATTTTTCGCATGCCTTATGACCCATTCCTTTACGCACTTTCCGCCCAATTCTAGAGGCATTGCATGTTCAGTGACGAAACTCAATCCCGACCTATGCCTCGTTAAAAGGGCGAGGAATGGACAATGAAAGGAGTAAATTAAAGTATGAAGTACTTTATTTTCTCGAGTGGGAATCGAACCCACAGCATGTCGCATTTACAGTAGCCCGCCAGAGCCGTAAATATAAACATGCATATATACATTATAGTCCACTTTATATGGCGCGTCTGCATGTCACGCAAAAAATAATTATATTTAAAATTCTGGATGGCACACACTGTCGGTGGTCTTACGATTGGTATTCTGTACGTAGCGAGGCTGTTGCTCGACGATTTATAAGGACGTGGGTGATTAAACAAATACAGATTGTTAATGATTTAGTAGTTTTGTGAGAGATGCATTCAACTGTGTGACCGAGATATGATTTAGTTTTTATATTAATATTTTCAGTTAGTTAATTTAAGTTCGTAATATGTAGTAGATCAAATAAACTTAGATAGGCTTTGTTTTCGACTTTATGCCCATATTGGAGGAGACAAACAGTCAAATCTATAGGTCCAATGACCAAGTCCAATGAAATGTAAGAGAGGATTTCTGGAAATTCCTACGGGAAAGGAAAGCAACGGAATTTTCTATTTAACGTTCAGGCAAACAGAATTACCTACGGACGACGAGTTGTTGAAAAATAAATAACCAAAAAATATTACGTTAGATATTCGTTATAATTATATAAGTTTGTACATAAAAAAATACTTTTATTTTAGTGTCCCGCCATTTATATACAATAGTATCCGTAGAGTTTTATTTTTCTCATAACCCTTCAAAGTAAGTTCAAACAATCTAATCAGCATATAACTTACATTTCGATGTAATTAAACACTTTTTATTCTTTCCTGTCGACATCGAAAGCCAAAATCGTGACTGAAGTTTATGTCTTTTGAATTTATACGACTTATTGCTGAAATAAAGCATGTTTCGTATATTTATAGTTGTATTATGAGGTCTGGTATATACTCGTATAGGAGTAGTGGTCAGTGGCATTGGTTCGTCAAATCCTTTTTAATTTAATTCTTTTTCACTTCAAATATTTGTCTATCAGCTTCACACTGTATTCCGCACACAGCAGAGTGGGCAGAGGGAACCTACCGAAGACACTCCATTCCCCACTTTCTGCTGAATTTTGGAGGCTTTGCGTGTTGAGTTCAAGTTTAAGAAACAAAGCCGCGCTTTGCCTCGACACTAGAGCGAATAAATGCAAATATAACCCACAATCAGTCGGTTTTACAGTCACATTGTGTGCCTCTACGCAACGACTGGCCTGGAGTTTTATTTATATTAAATTAAAAAGAAAATTGTGTATTATACCCACCTAATGTACAGATTCCTGTTAAAACATTAAAATTTTAATAACCGTATTTTGTTCTAATCAGTCGTAAAGAATCAAAAACTATAGAAATACTTACTATTTAAACGACAGTTTGTATTCATAGAGGCGGCAGTGAAAGCCATTATTTGAATTTAATCACGAAGACCGCATCGTTGTGTAGTAAAAGTTTCTAATAAACACGTGTGATTCGGTCTTTTGACATCCGCTTAAACTTTATGCCTTACAAAGCGGAGTGGGCAGCGGGAACCTTGTATTAGAGTACTCTGTACTTTCGAGAAGTTTCGAGATATTGCATGTACAGTGGCGGACGCCAACACTGCGCTGTCTTCTTAGTGTTACCAGAGCGGAAGAAATAAAAACAATTAATTTCACTGTATGGAGGTTAAACCCACAACGTTAAACTGAAATGTCATATTATACACATTAGATATATACGTATATGATTATGCCAACCAATAAAAGAGATAGCCAAGCTTATATATAATTTTTAATACCTATATATATAGTAAAAGCAATGATTTTTCCAACAATTTGTAAGTTCTCTGTGGATTTTCTGGAGTCATTGCTAGTTGAGCAGCGAAACTCAATGCATGCAGCATTGAGTTTCGCTTGTCTCCTTACCTGAGTAAGAAAATAAAAATATAATGTATGTATTTCATTTCTTGAGAGTAAACCCACAACTTGTCGAGTTTACAGCCGCTTATGCTCTTGTACCACGAATGGTCACTACATATTATTAATGTAATAAATAAATAATAATATAAAGCAATTTCCAAACTTGAGGGTAATTTTCAACATGATATTAATACACATTTAAATATACTGTCTAATTTACACAAATTTAGGAAATTTCAAGTAGGCACTTATATACTTACATATGCTTGTGTCGCTCGAATATAAAGAAATTACAGCCGTTTTACTACCGTTTTATGAATACTCGGTTCATTTATTTAAGGCGAATGGGTAATATCGTTTATAATTTATACCAGCGACCTGCTCGCTGCTTCGCCTTCGCTAGAACTACGAAATAAATATTTATATACTAATCTAAACTATTTCGTATTGTAAAAACCATTCACTTTAAAGGCAATATCTACCAGACCAAAAATTCAAGATACAGCCAATTTAATAAATATTTTATAACAATTGTGTTGCAACAAATACTTTATATTGAAACTTCTTCTAATGAACGGTATAAACGAAACAAACACAATTTAAATGTTAAAAAAAGCTATAATAGTTAAAATTGCACTGAATTCGATTAAGCCGATTTTGAGAACAGCGTGAACAACACACAGCCGAAAAAAATCTATTAATTCTATAACTCTCTTAATAATAATTTTTCCCATATACTTTCCATATTCTGCAGACAGAGATCAGAGAGTCTGTCTGTGTTTTGTTTACGTTAATTTCAATCTAGTCATCACAGTGAGTAAATGAAAATAATTCTTTCGTCCGAGTCGAACCAACAACCATCACATTTACAACCAGACTCGTCCGCCGCTGAGCACCGACGGCCTCATTAATAATAATAATTTGGCACGAATCATTTATATCTTTTACCCTCGATCTCGTTTGATTTTGTTAGTCATTGCGCTACACATATAGTGAAACGACTGTCGATGAAAGTAACAGATTTCAGTTCCACAAACTCGATTTTTTACGAGATAATTATCACCGACATCTTACAGTAACGTAGCTTATTTATTTCATCACTATTCACTATATAAAATAAAATTTATGAGTAGAATGTCTATTTATTTCTTGGATTTGCTCGTGTTTGAATGAATGTGAAATTTGTCCATCGTAAAATGAGATTAGCGTTTAATGTGTCTGTATTAATTTTAGTTTAGATATATATATACATATATATATATATATATATATATATATATATATATATATATATATATATATATATATATATATATATATATGATTTTTTTTATTTTTCGTATTTTAGGTGGCAGAGAGTACACCAGAGATGGTTGATCAGTTAGTCGTGGTAGATCGGATCAGTATTCGTGTATCTAAAAAATAATATCTTTGAAAACGTCTTTATTAAGTTTTAGGAAAAAGCACAAGCTGAAAATCCCCACTTAAGGAAATGAAATATTTACTTAAATTTATATTATGGTTTCTTTGCTGTGGTGTCGAAGCAAAACGCGGCCTATTGTTCCGCCACTCAACATACAATGCTACCAAATTTCGGCGGTAAGTGGGGGACAGAGTGTCTTAACACTAGGTTCCCTCTGCCTTCCCGGCTTTGTGTGGGATATAACGTGAAGCTGATCATTTTTTTTAATTTTATTAATTTTTAAAAAAATGACCTGTCCAAGCCTGTAAACTAAATTACGATTCATCAAGGGTAAATTGAGCTCAAAAGTATTTAATGAGTAGATTCAACGAAGAAATTGGATTAAAAAATACTAAAATATCATATAGAATGTTTAACGGAGTATGTATTTTGTGTTTTTTTTGTTTTCTTATATGTGTATGTTTTCTAGGAGATAGGTACGTATGGTGGCCTGGTCGGCGTAAGTATCAGCTTTGTCAGACGTCACTGTTTTAGCGAGACATCCCGAATTGTATCCCAAAATTAAATGTCCCGAAATAAGCAATAATAAAGCCGAATAAACATGGTCCTGCTTTTCCTGTGAATTATTGCATGTACTTTGAAAAATCTTTTTAATTCCCGCGATTAAGAAATGAACCCACAACCTGTCGCTTTCACAGTCACAGTGTCCCTAGGCCACAACTGGTCTCTATATAAACAATTTCCCCATTAAAATTTAAACGTACACCTTCGATTGCTAGAAATTTAACTAAAAAATCAATCAGCTAAAACAGAAAACAACCATCTAGTGTTTCGAAATCATCAACGACATCGGTATTCATGTAAAATAGAACTAATGATACATTTTGTGTCACGATATCGCCTACAAAAGGCAGTGCAGCGTAATCGTGGTTCTGCATAATTCTCCCATTCAATCAAACGTGGGGCCTCCTGTTACGATGTGAATGTACTAGGTGAGTACTTTTTGTAGGCTTTACTACGTGGATGATTTTTTTATCTAATTTATATTGCGTTTTGGTTATTGCATAATGTCATGGTTGTGGGGTCGAGTATATTTTTTTTGTTTCTTGCCAAGGGCTTTTATGAGTTACTTCAATCTACACATTTAATATCTTTTATATGGCCGAAGAGAATTGAGTTTCTTGACACTAGGCTCTGCCTTCTGATAAGCAGGATCAGTATGCTGCATATCAGTAGAGAGAACCTTTATGTGATAATACAACCGTTCAAGAACGAGTCGAACCCGCCCACGGAGGATTCTGTCCTAATTTCAGGATTAAAGGTCAACGAGAAATACAACTTAAAAACTTGAGGAACTTAGTGTTGGCTTCTATATTTAATGATGTGAAGAAAACTGCAGTTCGTGTAATCTATTAAAAAATATACTAATACTGTTAAGCATGGAGTAAAATTTGCTCCATTAGCTTGATATGCTTCAAATAACAATGGTATACCACTAAATTCTTATCAAACGTACAAATTCACGCAAAACATACACAAAAAGGCTATGATGGTGATATAACGTACATATCACTATCATAGTCTTTTTCTTTTTATACCTTAACTCTGTATCCCGCACTTAGAAGGATATAAATATAGAACCTGGAACGAAGACACTCCGCTCCCGCTAAAACACTCCCATTCCTCCCTTTCTCTTGAACTCCAATCGAACCCAGAACCTGTCAGGTTTACACCCCTGCGCCACGGCTGACTTCAAAAAACTTAAATTAACACTAAACCAAACATATATATTCAACATATTACACAAAATCGATGAAATAAATCTATTTAGAAGGATATACTATAAATACTTGTATAAGTAGGGCATTAAGTTGCGCGTACGCACAACGGTAAGAACATTTATTCGTTATTTATTCGCGGCCAATAAGACCAACATTCAAATAGTTCATTAGGCAAAGCGTAGACATATCGAGCCCTTTATATGCGGAGTTCGTTTGTGTACTTTATTTAACTGCTTCTTGTTGAAATAGCTGTGGACATACGGCCGTCTAAAATTTTGCATGGTATTAATTTTATGTTGTTTTGATTTTTTTTTAGCTTCACGTTCCTGTCCTCCTTAAGTCGTTATGCTTTTTATGTGACCTGAAATCTTTTTGTTTTTAGCACACTGTATTCTGTACGTTTGGTTGGGAGACGAAACTTAAAACCTAATGTTAAGACGGTCCGTTCTCATTAAGACTTCCTTTCTCCACTTTTCTAAGCGTTGAGTTCTGCCATTTAATACGCATTGTCTCGAAAATACTTCAAAAATGTGAGAACGGAGTGTCTTATAGTATATTTTGAAAAGTTTTACCCACCAAAGCAGTGTGTACAACATGTCAGCGCACAAATCATTGCGTGACGTGGTTATATACGAGCATCTCGCATTGGGAACGGAAAGTATTATAGCGAGTACGTCTTACAGTGTACAGGTACCTGCCTGTGTCACAATGTTGAATCGTAATTAGGGATTTATCGATCGAATACGAATTCGAGGATGTCATGTGTTATATCAATGCAATAATCATAAATTATGAATGGTTATGGGTTCAGATCCAAGTGGGTTATATGTTGGTGTTGGTTGGAATACATATAAGTATACTTGAGTAGGTATCTAAGGCTTTTATTTATAATTCGCTGCAATTCTGAAATCGATCTTGAGATGTCGTAGATCTATCGTATCGTATCTGTCGTAGATGATATGTAAACAATCAACGGCATCTCAAGATTGCATCTCAGATTTGAGAGTGGAATATAAAACGAGTCTTAGATAGTGTAACAAGTAGTTAAGTTAGAATATAAGTCTATGAATTTTGACATAGAAAGTCTAAAGCAACATATAGCTTATTTTTAATCACAGTGTCCGAAGCAGTTTTTGTAGAAAGATAAAAAATAGATCAAATTTTAAATTTTTGAGGCTTTCTGAGTTCCACTACTGAACACGCTTTAGATCCAGAATTCGGCGGATGTCGGGGTGGAATTGTCTTAATGGAAACCGAGTGTCGTACCATCAGATTCCCAGATTCCCTGCCTGTCCTGTTATTTGCGAGATACACTGCGTAACAAAATACAGAACAAAATAACATATGCTAAAAAAAAACCAAATCGATTGACAACGCATAAAGCCTTGCAAATTGTACCTTATAGGCTACCTACATACATAATACAGGCTGTGATCGATCTTTAATTGAGATAAGTAAACTATTAAGTGATTGCAATGCGAAGCGAGCCGTGTAACGACGACATGCTTCAGTTATTCCCTTGCGTTTATTTTGTAATAATTTAAAGTGTTCGAACACGTAGGATGAAAAAAGTACTCAAGTAGATTTTGAAATCTTGAAAAACGATTATAGGTATTTAATTTCATTTTTCACCTCTGATAGACATAAGGCAGTGTTGAGTTCCGCCTTTCATTACGAAATGCCTCCAAATTTTGGCGTAAAGTGAAAGAGGGAAGTATCTTAACGGCAACGGATTGTCTTAATTCCAGGTTTTCTCTGCCCACCCTGTTATACGCGGGATACAGCGTAAGGTTAAAAAAGTACATTTATTTTCCTTTCATTTTCTTGGTCTTGTTAACTTATACTGTTATTACACGTACATACGTGAAATTCTAAATATTGTATGTATGTACTGTTTACTGCTATACCACTTTTTTATTTAAGTTGGATATTGATTCTTTTTATATTCTAGTATTTATTTTATGACTTGTTAATTATGTATATTAATATAACCATTAACTGTTTTCTAATAAATAGATTTGCATATTTTAAGAGGCCGTCATCGACCGACCGTCGATGTACATTCGATTCCAACTTGAGGGAATAAATAATGTATTAATGTATTCTACGTTATTTATAATTAAACAGAACGTAGAGTTCCGTAAAGCAAACAGTATTTATAAAACGAGTGGAAAATGAAAGTCCTTTTTCCATCCAATTTTCTTCATCTGCCCCGAAACCAATATGTATTCCCAAAGTATCAATAAGTAAATAAAAAGTTTAGTAACTACAATAATAAATATTGGCAAAAACACTGCTGAAACAATAAATATCACGCAATCTGTGCCTCGCTCGTCACTAGCCGACTAGTGATGGGGCGATCGCGTTAAAAATAATCTCGATAAATCGAGTCAGAGATCAAAGCGTGAACAAATCGGGCGGGCGCGGTAGTGATGTACGAAGTTTGTGCCGTAGATATGGCAAAATATGTTTTGTTTATATTATTTTTTTGTGTTACTTTTTCTTTTGTATATAATACTTCTCAATTGAAAAAAAAAATTCGACATTGAAGGGTTCAATTCCAGGTATATTGAAATTTTACTTAATCCTTTATGCTCATTATGGGAAAACATTTATTTTTCCCACATTTCTATTAAACCGAAAGGGGTAATAGTTTCAAAAAATCTAATAAATATTCATAAAGTAAACGTCATCTGATAATAATTTAGCGTTTTATAATTAGAATATATTATGTTACTCACAACGAACATGTGTAGAAAACCATAAAAATTAATGGTACGCTTGTGAAATTAGTTAAAAATTATGTCTCCATTCGAGTAAGTTTGGATACGCATACTAAAATAAACATAATTTGAATAATTAAACAGAATGAATGCCTCTCTAAAGGTGTTCCATAAATAATTAAATAATCATAACGTATAATAAATAAGAATTAATCTTCACATAAACTATACTGACTTCCGGTTGTAATTTGAAATTTAACTAATTAATACATTAAGATAAACTTATAATATTAATGTTGATTCTATTTTAATTAATTGTTTTTGTTTATGTTTAATCTGTACTGATCTTTTTCATCACGAATTTTAAAAAATCTTGAGATAAATTACATATTTTTCTGTTTATAAAATAATTTTTGCATGTGGTTTCGTTCGCGTGGAGTACATGGCTGAAGAAACCTTAGGTACGTTGACAGATATTAATTATTTAGGGGAAAATAGGGAATTTTAATCGTTTTAAGTAAAAATTATTATGCCCCAAGCAGGACGTAGAAAAATATAAATAATATCTATTACTTCTTCATATATTTGAGGTTTAAATAAAGTTTCTAATGGTAATAGATAGCAATATAAAATGTAATAATAGAAAAACTGACAATATACTTAAAATAATATAAAATAATAACTATTTGGTTTACCCAATAAAGCAGTTTAATCTTCCTAGTGGATACATATTAAGTAAGTACTTACACATATTTAAGTTTTTTCTAAATTCTTTGTAACTAAATAAGGAAGATTTCGTATAAATATTAAAAAGTGACATGCAATTGGGAGAAAAAATAAAAAGTCGGTACATCCTGCCAAAATTGGGACGTCACACATACCACAATAGTGTAAATTATATTCAATTTGTTTATATTTTAGGTAATTATTCTTACGACCGGATATCCTTAGTAATAAAACGTATAAAAATGAGTCGCCGACATGACGTTGATTGGTTTTACGACTTATTTTAAATATTGAATTGAAATAAATTAAAAAAAAATAACAATATTAAAATCGAGTTCATTAAAAACAGAAACATATTGACGGAAACATTAAAAGATTTATTTATATTATTAATCATTGTTTCTACATATTTTTGCATATTTCAATGCCTTTATCTTAGAAAACTATGGATGATATGCGAAAATTGTAAGCTCGATACCGAATTTTATTTTCTTGATCTGTTAAGGTATAGGTATAATACCTAAAACAGCACTTCGCATGGCTTACTCTTTTTTAACGTCACGTTGTTTTCAGGCATGAGTTGTTGGCAGGAAAGACAGACGGAACCTGGTATATATAAGAAATCGCGTTTTGAGGCGCGTTTGTCTTGTTATCAGAGCGAGAAAATAAAAAAATAAAAAATTCCCGAAGTTGTACAGAACTCAGAACTAACACTGCGTCATGACAGCTTACGTGACTGCAGCGCTAATTAATATGTATTTTATTCTAAAATGCCAAAAGAATGAAGAGCGGAATTAAGACTTAATACTAGATTCTTTCCATTTATATTTAATTTTTTTTATAACAAATTAATTTAGTACGAAAGTTTTAAGAATAATATTCCATATCCATATTTCCCAATCAACGTTCCTCGTGATTTACTCTCTCGCGTTACAGAGGGGAGAGCGGGGAGGGAGAGCACTCGACTAATAAAAAACACCCCGACGCCCTCCTGACTGATGCGACAATTAATTTAATCCTATTTCTCCACGTCTTACAAGCTGTCAGGGCTACCTATTTGTTTAGAAAAATATTTTTTTAATATGTATTTGAACTAGTGACCATCGTTCTTGACTCAAATGGCCTACCCATTTATTCAAATAAATATAGGATTACAACAGAGTGTTTGTTCTTTAGCCAGATCCGGCAACATTACACGCAATGTCTACATGCGAATAGATAGAAAGTATAGATTATAGTGACTATTCACTACGTTACCATTATTTGTCTCAAATTTTCTATGTACCAATTTTTGATATAGTACAATTTGTCACTAATAATAATACTAAGTACCTATACTTTGACTAATTGTGGTATTACAACATGTCAGTATTAATTACCGTCCAATTAATAGTAATACGAGATTGAATTTCTATTAATTTTATATTGTAAAAAATTATAATTTATTATCACAACGAATTATAATTAATTGAAATTAAGAATAAATTATATCATAGTTGATCTGACACTTGTTATACCATAAGATAAAGGATTAGAACTCATTTGACGTGACATATTTAATATAATATAAAAATAATAATATATTTATTTATATTATATAATAATAAAATAAGCCAAATCGATATTAATTGGCTTCAATTTAGCCAAATATGTAACATAAATTGTTAAAAAAAATGTTCAGTGTACTTTAAGTTACAAAATTTAAAAACATATTTTACGATCACCATTATAGAAAACAAATGACCAATTGCAATAAGAATTTAACGATTTTAAAGTAAAATATCAATATTTTTTTAAAGTGCCATCCCTCGCACCGAGACGCAGACATCAACGCGGCAGGCAGCTATTAAACAAGACTAATTGAGCGATAAATTTCAGACGGGGGCGGTGTAAAAACGAGAAAAATCGTAGATGAAGGAATATTGAAAGCGGGCCGCGGGAATTGATTACTGTCAATTAGGACTACCACTCTACGTCCTGGCCAGATGGTTGTTAGGTTACCTTCGTACTGTGACTTTACGTGTGTTTGTTTTATAGGTTTTGGATTTTTAGATGTTAATTGCAATTTTAATTAAATAAATATATATTTTCTCGTGTTTTTTTGATTTTGTGCAGTCGTTAATATTGAATGTTATATAGCAGACTTCTAATATTTATATACTAACTAATTAAAGCGAAAAATAAATGTCTATTTTAAATATAAAATCGGTTCATCCTTAAATTATCAAGACTTTAATCTTATCTAATGTGACTAATTAATATTTGTCTCGTAGTGTCATTGTATAATTATTTACTTTTATATACGTATTATTTTAATTGCTGTCATTATTTAATGTGGCATATTTGACCTTCTTCCCCTTTTAGATACAAACGTTGAAGTAGTAAGCATAATTAAAGAAGATTTATTTATATTTTTGATGTATGTTTTTAAGTATTTATATTTTTTCTATCTTCATACAAACTCCACGCCATACAAAATAAGATAGTTGTCATATGTTACTCCGTTTTACAGTTTAAATTGATTTTATTTATTGTGCCGTGGCGGAACTCAACCACGCATGACCGGGTTAACAGGGGTATATCAGGTAGACCAGGAAAACATTTCTTCAAGTGGAAATCGAACTCACAATTATCGCGAGTACAGACTGATGTATTCCGAGTCCAGCAACAGCATTAACACTACGAGTATAGCCTAATTATATTTACACAAACTATTAACTTATTTTACATTGCGTGACTAATGTTTCAAACTAAAATATAATTTAATTTATATTATTGTGATTTATTGCTTAACACATCAAAGTGTACGCAACGTTCTACTTTATTTATATTATATGGAACTCGTAAATAATACTAAAATTAGATTCAAGTATCTACTATCTAATGGATAACTTGGGGAATAGCTTTTATGTGTTTTTTTTTAAGTGATCGTTGTCAATAAAATTTGTAGGCCCATCTCTGAAGTATTTTAGTGAATTAAAATTTTTATATGAGTATGTTTTTTTGTTGTGAACGAAAAGTTAAGAACTGGGTACCATTAGGATCTGGTTTCAGCTCATTTCACATAGAAGAAGTTGCCGTGGTACAGCAGCACTGTTTGACTAAAAACGATACGGTTGTGGGTTCAGCTCAACTGACTCAGAGAAATGAATCCTTTTATTTTTTCGATCTGGGTCGATTTCGTTCGATCAGATGAAGCGCAATATCGCAAAAATTAGACGGAAAGTGGGACTCAGAATATCTTTACCCTATCCTGCTATGTGGTAATACAACATGACGCTAAAAAAATCATATAGTTAAAAGCATCCTTTTTACGGTCATTATTTTAAATTTTAACATAATAGGATCTAAACTTGTGTTATTTTAAGGTTAAATAAGAAACGGGACTTCTCAATTCAAAAACAGTGATAACGACACTGGGTATCGAAAAAGCATGGCCCTCTCCAGCTCTCCAGCTGTACCTATAATTATTTATTTACGTTTTGAACTCTTTCACGCTCTTTTAGTTCTCTTGCTTAATAAAAAGATCTAAACAAGTCTTTAGCAAGACCAAACACAAATAATAATAAAAAATATATACAAAAAAGCAATGTATAATAAACATAGAATAATTTTCATTGTATAATAAATACTTTAGCTATCAGCGCGTCCGGGAGTCGTGTCGATTAATAGCGTTTACAAGATGAAAGCCGTTGAGATGCTAGTCGCTATGTGTTCTAGAAATAAAAAGCAACTTTATTCCACAACTCTGCTGGGGAAGCTGGGGTGACAATGATATAGTTGTTAAATGGGATAATTATAGAGTAGAGCCCGTAACGCCATGGCCGTCATGGCGCAAGGGCACAAGTGGTGGTAACGTTGCTGGTTTGAATCTCATTTGGGGGAATATATTATTTATTTTTTTCTGGACGAGGCATAGCGCGGCGTTGAATCCCGCTTTTCGACAGGCAATGCTTCATTTATTGGAACGGGAGTGTGTTAATAGGGACGCAGTACCTTAGCACTGGATTCCCACCTTACCTTTGCCTCTATCTTGCTGTGTACAGAATGCTATGAAGCTAAAAAAACAATAATAAACTAGATAATTCTCCAAAAGCCAACAATCATGGTTACATTATCAACCACATGATATATACAACGCAGCTAATAGGTGGGACGGCGTTAAGGAGGGCATAAATTAGTGATGTTGTGACGCCGGTGCCGACCATCTGTTTGACGATATGTCACGTCACTATGCTGTATAGTGTTGTTGTAATTGTATAGAGATGTTTTTTTGTTTGTTTTATAATTTTTTTGCAATATAAGTACATGGGGGCTTAAATTTTGTTGTTGATTGTAGATATATTTGTATTTATAATATGCATGTATATATGTAGTATTATTTAATGGATTAAATAAATAAAAAATATTTTGAGAGGCCAATCGTTGCACAGGGACACAGTGTGACTGTAAGATCGACTGATTGTGGGTTCGATCTCCACTCAAGGAGGTAAAATATTTAATGACATTTATATTTTTATTTCTTCGCTCTGGAGAAGAGGCGAAGCGCGGCGTTGAGTTCTGCCACTTAACATGCAATGCCTCCAGCACCCGGTGGAAAGCGGGGAACGGTGTCTTAACACTTTCCCTCTGCCTACCCTGCTGTGTGCGGGATATAGCGTGAAGCTGATTTATTTTGACGGGTGGTAGAAAGAGAAACATGTATCAATGTATTTCTTAACACGCAGTATCAAGGACGAAATGGAGTCTTAGTACTGGGTTCTCATTGCCTACCTGTTATATTGGAAATACATCGTTATGCAAAAGGATGTAAGTTAATGTTTTGCGATCGAATAACAATTAAATAAACTTAAATCCTTTACCAAATTATATAGGTTTTACTTTATTCGATGGACAAAGAAGAACTAGAAAAATATAATTTCGAAAAATAATGACAGATGTGCAATCAAAACAACATAAAATTTAATACAAAAATGTAACATGAATGAAACTAGCTAATTCTACGAAATAATTTAAATAAAATTGCTATAACAATAAATAGTAATTAAACTTTCAAATTTTAGCTCTTTTACTATTTATGAGATTTCTTATCATCTGTAATTTGATTCTTTTTATATCATAAATATGTTAAAATTGCAAAATTTTATAACAACACAATTTATTATTATTAGCGTGGAATAATTTAAGCACACTACGGAAAAAAATAGTCCGTCGTAGCGCAGTGGCACTAAGACTGTAAATGCGACTGTTGTGGCTTGAATTCCTATTGGGACGAATGGATTATTTTCCTTTTTTCCACTCTTTCGAAAAAATAAAGTGCATCACTGAGCTTCGCCACACAATATTTCGAACAATAGGTGGAATATAGCAGGTAACTATTTTGTTTTAACTTTTCGGTTTTTGCACTCGCTACAGTATTTGTTTATGATATTCTTCAGTTTTATCTACTTCGAGGAATTGATGTTGATTTTATAAAAATATGTCCGGAAATGCCTTTGTAATAGATATTTTGTTTTAGGTTAATGTGTAAATATAATATTTTATGTTGTATTTCATACATCAAATTATAAACAATTTGTACAATAAGCAGTTAACGTGAGTTTTTAAATATCAGTATAATATCTTTTTTAAGCTTCACGCTGTAAACAGAAAACACTTAGTAAGTAAACAGAAGGAACCTAGTATAAAGACTTCTCCACTTACCGCTCAATTTTTAAGACGTTGAGCATTGGAAACTCAACGCTGTGCTTTGTCTAATTGCCAGAGACAGGAAATGACAACAATCCATTTCCCCTTCGGGGATCGGACTTACAACCATCGCGCTTATAGTCTAATGCTGCCTCACCACGTCAAGATAGCACCAATATATCGTAATAAATTAAATTTTTAATAATATAAAAGTAATAGATTAACAACTCAGTCTAAATATATTGAAGATATTAAAAAATAATGTTATTTTTGAACTCCAGCTCTCATACGTTGATAGTTCGCGACATTTGTACGGTTGTCGTTAGTTTTTTTCAGTCGCTTAATTGCCTCTCATATATCTTAATTTCAGCGGTTAGACGGTTATGTTGGGAAGAATTGTATGAAAAACTTTTGAAATGTTTTAGTAATAGGCATTTTTGAGCTTGAAATATTACTGACAGCTATAAAAATATATATGATAATAATAAAAATGCATATAGCTGGATAGGTAGTCCGTTCCCAACGCAGCGCCGAATTTACTAAACAATATGTGTTAATTGGCGAAAATTTTAGATTCCGCCCCGTGGGAATCGAACTCACAAACATCGCCCTACAGTCTGACTCTGTGCCTCTGCGCCCCCTATAAAAAATGTTAGTACTAAGCTGGCTTATATTTTTTCTTAGTTTAATCAAAATATTAAACATTTCATTTGCTCGAGTGCAAATCGAACGCACAACCCGTCCTTTTTACAGTCGCTCGTCTTTCCCACGACTGGCTTCAAGTCAGTTTTATACAATTCTGTTTTGAATATACAGTCGAAAAGATAGAATATAGAATGAATTTCGGTAAATGATCGTAAATAAAGATTCCTCTACTACTTTAATCGCGTTTAAATTCGTATAGACAATACGTTATTGTCACATAATTTAAGATATGCGGGATTAATTTGACTTACCACTTTGTATCCCGCGACAGTTTATTTTTGAGAAGTATTCTCGTTTATTATATGGCTGGCAGCATTTTTCATGTCTTCGACGACCTTCGTGTTCTGTCATGGTTTATTCTTATACGTTTTTTTTTAATTTTATATCCACATATTATGTGTTACCCGTGTAATGTGGAGAGAATTAAGTGACAGATTTCTATGTTCTCCACTTTGTAAATAAGAAACTGTACGTGTTGATTTGCGACAAAAATCAATAGTTGTGGATTCTATCTCTACTCGAGGAAAATAAGTACGTTTGTTTGCTTGCTATGGCAAAGGCGCGGCGGTGAGCTCCGTCACTTCATACGATTACGTGTTGAGAAGTCTGGAATTCGTGCAGGAGGCAGAGTGTTTAAATATTCGGTTCTTTTTACAATATGCGAGAGATACAGCGTGAAATTAAAAAAAAAACATAATTCTTCACGTTGTACCTAGATTAAGTAGAAAAATTTACTGACGTAGTAATCAAACTGACAACCATCGCGTATATGAGATTATACTATTACGTCAAACGTAATCCAAATGTAAATTATATCAATTTGAAAACATGATTCATTTGCTTGAATCTTTTACGAGAGACTTCACTTCATAAAATTATATTATTATAGAGCCGAAATGCTCCTCGCTTTCAATTTGTGTCGTTAATATAACTCCGTTTGATCTTAGCGTGTGCCATAAATTTTTATAATTTATGTTAATAATATAAATTATATATACATTTTTAAAAGTTACTTTATTTTTTTAAATATATTTATATAAAATATTAAATGTGTCATTGTTTTAGGGTTCCGTTTCCTCAAAAGAAGAAAAACGGAACTCTTATAAAAACACATTTTCTTTCTTAAGCTTTCTTAAGAAAGAAAATGTGTTGAATGTAAAGTATAAAAGTTTAACATGTACTTATAATTATGTAATTAAATATATATTGTAATATGTAAAATTGTTAAATATATATATATAAATATAAACACTCGCTTAACCTTAGATCTAAGTAAAATTTTGTAAAATAATGTAAAGATAAAAATATAATTTGCTTATTATAGATATTGATTGTATGTAAACGACAATGTAATTAATATATATGATAAGGATATTAGATATAATAATAAATTTAAAAAGTGTACGGACCAAGTGTCTGTAGTGTTAAGAAATAAAATAAAATAAAAAAATTAAAAAAAAGTATAAAGCTAGATACTATATATAAAGAAATAAAGATACTATATATAAGACTAGCGTTAATGTATCTTATCTACCATTTATGTATAATTCTCGTTATGGAAATAAAAAAAAAATATAGGTCCACCACTACTATTTATATTTATAGCTTATTTTATACAAAATTAGTGCGTACGCCTGCTAGCTTATGTTAGTCAACTTTCATTAGCTGTGCTTTCCGTTTTTGTAGAATCATGTAATTGGTGCGGAACCCTCGATAGGCAAGTTCGTCTTGCACACCGTAGAGATAAAGTTTGTAGAAGTAGTTCATTAAATTAACTTTCTTTAGGATTACACATAGTTTATTACTCTTTGTATTTATATATTAGATTAATTAAGGCCTGTCGTGGTTGTCTGCGACTGTAAACGCGACTGGTTGTGGATTCGAATCCCACTCGAGGAAATGAAATATTTAAAAGTTTCATTGTCTTCGCTCTTCACGTAATGGCTCCAGAATCCCAGTTGCTAGGTTCAAAAATTATATACACTTTAATAATATTAGCATTCAAACTCCCTGCAATACCTTAACTACCTTCAACTACCAAATTTTAATTTCTAAATTCAATAGTAGAAAACGTATATGCGTTGTCTGTCAGCCATTTAGTAATGAAATAATTTCGCCACTCAACACGCTTGATTCTGCGGTGCGTGAGAAACGGAGTGCCTTAACATTAGGTTCCCTCTGTCTTCCCTGCTATATACGGATACAGCGAATATACGGAAACTTATAAGAACAATACATTTCGAATAAAGACACTCGACCGTCAAACGCTTTAATCTAGCACAGTTTAAAGCACAACACTTTTATAATTAGAATCCTAACAAATCACCGCTCCATTAGTGATGTACTGACAAGATTAACGACTGGTCGGGATAAGGCAACAATTATCCCGGGATTTGGGATTCACGGGATTCAGTCTCACGGGACGATAGACTGATGGTCTAACGATCGATGGTAGTTTGAAATGAAAAATTTACTTGTATTTCTTTGGCGTGCGTTTGTATTCATTATATTTTGGTGATAATATAATTCGAACCCACAACTATTGTATATACTAAACAACACTACTTCACTTCACCATTTTCTTATCAGCAATCGCTTCAAGATCGTAAAATTTTAATGTATATTACTTAGAATAATTAAGCAATATAATTGCAAAATAACGATGTCCACATCCAACCGTTCGTGATTGAGTCGATTAATAAAACAATTTGTGTTAATAACTTTATTTCTGCGAGTTTCAATGTTTCCTGTCGGTGCTTGGAACACGAAAATATGTCAAGCGGCGCGTTGTGTACTGTATGGCGGTGTAACGCTTACCTCACATTGGGTGTTTTTTACGTACTTTTTTATGGAAGTGGCTGGGAAATGCTGCTCAATTTTAAAAATAAATTGATATATTCAAAACTTTTCTTTTAGCTTAATGCTGTTTTCTATATAAAGTAGGATAGGCAAAAGGTATACTGTAGCTCCTCTGGTGTTACACGGGGTCGTGGACGGCGGTGATCACTATCATCAGGTGACCCGTACGCTCATTTGCCTTGTCTTTTTCCATAAAAAAAAAACACTGCGATCCCTATTAACAGCTCGATTTTCAAGACATTTCATGTTGAGTGGCGGAACCTAATGTAGTGCTTTCATTACTAGATTGTGGAAATGAAAATAAACAACACGTTTACAGTTAGATTGTATAAATTAATTACATTACTAAGAAATATTTTATTTCATTTTATTGGGAAAAACAATATCCACAGGCACACTGGTGCCCGTGCTTGTTTTACGTTTTACGTACCTTCTAATAAATATTTATACGCCATAATTCGTATTATATATTTATTATTGTGAGTCCAAAGTTACTATTGAACATGGATTAATACAACTCTAATGAAATGTTACTGGCGTGGCTTGGCGTGGCGTTATTAATTTAAAAAACATATCTTCTTTAAATGTGTATTTTTAACTCGACTCGCAATGTCTCGAAAATTATATGGTGTGTGGGGACGTGGAGTGAATTAACACTAGGTCCCAAGTCTAACACTCTGCCTACCCTACTAAATACGGGATACAGCGGGAAGCTTTTTTTATTTTTAATTAATACATACTTTCCGAATAGTCAACAGTGTGCGGTGACCACAATTCACTCATTAGTAACGTCAAAACTGTAATGGCTTTACGACATATTCAGTAGTTATTTGAATAAATTACACATTTTTATATTTTTCATAAAAATGTGAACATGGAAAATATTAAAGCGAAGCAATTGAAAATGTTGTTTAAGTATGCCTGATAATGTATAAATGCGTTGCTTTTTAAATTTCCTGGCAATTTACGAAAAATTAATCGTCACCCGTAACTTTGTTGATTTTAAGACATAAAATCAAAATATCGTTTTTTCCATAGCGTTCCTCTATTCTCTTTAAAAACCTTTAAACCAAATTTAATTTTTTTAAGTGCAGTAGTTTCATCTGTGCCTTCTTTATCAGTGAGTTAGTAAAAGAAGAGTATAAGATGGGGAAAATTACCCTACTACATAATTATAAATAACGCTAAATGGAATACACAACTATCGTTTTGACGGCTTGATTTTGTGTTTTTTTTTTCAAAATTGCCTATTATGTACCTATACATGTGTCTTAATAACTTTTAATTTTATTTACTTTACTGTTTTTAGTTCTACGTCTTAGATTTTTATTAGTTTATCTTGTTTTAAATAACATTTTTAATTATATGTATAAATACTGTTCGTTTTACAAAACATAAACATGGTATTTTTAAACTATAAAATATTTATTTTGATGATACAAATACAATGGATTATTTGACATTATACTTACTTCATATTTTTTTAGCTTCAAATTGTATTCCACACGAAGGCAATAGGCAATAGGAGCCTAGTATTAAGACATTCTGTTCCTCACAACGTCCAATCGTACTCATCGAAGTGATTCATCTTGTCACCAGAGCAGAGAAATGTCTCCCCGAGTCCTCCGTCATCGGTCATTTAACCTACCACTATCGCGTTTATAGTCCGACGCTGTGCCGCTGATACGCTACAACTATCTCACGTTTAATCTTTACAAACATTAAAAAATTGTTAATCAATGTTTCGAAATTGTTTACAAAATGAAAAACGAAGTGTCTTAATTTAAACTATATAATCTCTGATTAGATAGCCTACTTTATGTGGGAGACCTATAAGCAAAAAAAAACTACTTAAAATATAATATTTTAAATGAACTAAAAATAACTAAATAAGAACTACAAATGTACTACATTCATCACTATAATTGTGGTCGTGACAAAACTGACACGTTCGTGGCCCGTGGGGGTGTCATGTGTCATGACGTAAGTAACAGTAACAGATAACGCGGTGGCGAACGGCACGTCGTTTGGGAATTAACAAAAAATAATTAATTGCCCAACTAATGAATACGCCGACTTTACAGAGCTCCGTTGTGTTGTAGCGTTAGCATGAAAAATTTGGTTTTATTTAGTTTCACGCTTTATTCCACTATAACAGAGACGACAGAGCGAATTTGGTGTAACAATTTTGACTGACTTTGAGACGATTATGTTTTGCAGGTAGGTCTTGATTTAATTTAAATGCAAATAAATCGACAATTTACCAAATATGTACTTTTAATTTTGATTATGCTATTTTGTCGTCTTTTGTAGTCGAAAAGTAAAGTAAAAGTACAGTAAAATACTCTTTATTGTACACCGAATAATTGATTACAAAATAGTCGAAAGATATACATAAATATGACTTTAATTAAAATAATCTAATTCTGGAACAATTCAACCCATAGGAGACAAAAGCAAAACATAGGAGAAAACACCATATATCGTATACTTAAAGCAGCGCCCAGTATCAGCATATTGGGCATCACCATTTTGAGTAACTGTAAGTAGTGAGATCACCTGAGAAGTAAATCCAAAAAACTGAACCGGTTCGTCGGCAGAGCGAGGTAGTACTTTATGTCAAAATATCTATTGGCTCACATGGAGCACTATTCTCATTTGATCGTATACAATATGGAGCCGTCCGAATTGTTGAGGAACCAATGAGACCACCTGTGAAAATGTAGATATATTAGATTTAGTGTATTCTTTGCCGCATTTATAATGGGTAGTATTCTGTGTAACTGATAATCCTATTACCTGTCACTGAATTCCTAACCGCATAGTACCCCGCATACTGAAATACCATCTACACCTCCTGGATACGTGGCAACTTCCTTCCACAGGCCACGCTATTGTAGCAATGACCTATTGCGAACTGTGACAGGGTTTACAGGTTGATACTACATGAGTACTTCCAAAATTCTTTCTGCCTTGTCCATAAAAACTAGTTATATATGGAACACAAAAAGATGCTTTTATTTTTCCGTCTTCACTATGTAGTGAATCTGTATATGCTGTATGTAAGCGACGGTTGGAGGTTCGATTTATTATTTTCATTTCCCTGCTCTGGTAACAAGATAAAATACATCGATGTGTCACTTTTTCATATTCACTCAAATACACATGCAGCATACAGAGCTAAGCAAAAAAATATGTATTATTTTTTTTATATAAAAAAAACACTAATGAATAAAGATGTACAGATTGTCTTAAGTCTATACCATAACATCTTGGAAAGCGAAGGGCATAAAATATATCACGGACTTTTATAAAATTACAATCTACTCTATATAATATCATATTTTTTGTATATAAAAATCAAAAATATTTACCTAAAATGTTTCTGCACACCATACATCATTCCCCGAGGGTGGGGTTAGCTCTGATTTATTCGGATCATTTCCGCCACTCTTGCGGCTGTTTAGACGACTCGCTGCTAAATTAACCGACGATTCAACACATATATATAATTTTATATAGGTACTAAAGTAATAAACATGCTTTTTAATACAAAAAAATGCAAAGTTCAAGCTCGTTACTATAATCCTTATTAGTATTAAAAATAAAATTTATAACATTTACACATTTCTGGTGTTTTTTCTTAACACAGCAGGTAACGAAGACGAGAACCTGCGCGATATATATTTTTTAAATAAATTATAAGTGTTTTATAAAAGTTGCCTCACGCTTTTTACCGCGTTGCAGAGAGAAAATCTAGTGCTAAGGCACTCCGTTTCCCCACTTGGCCCAATGTTCGAAACATCGTATTTTGAGTAGCGGGACTCAACGCTACGCTTTGTATACTAGAGTGGACAAATGATAATGATTAATTTCTCCAACCCCACAGTCAGATACAGTGACACTGCACCACGGCGACCTTAAAATCGAATCTTGAGATGCCGTTTTCATTTATAGATTGCAGAATGAATACGGCATCTCAAGATCGCTTTCAAGATCGATCTCAAAATTGATATCGATTAATAAATTAGGGCCTAAGTAACCTTTACTGTTAATTATCAGGTTTATATTAAAAAAAGTAAGTAATTTATAATGTAAATAGTAACAGGTGAGTATTATGGAAGCTCGTTATGAAAATGAGTAGAATTTATACTTTTTTAGATCATAATCATATGTATCGTCGTCGTACATTACTAATTGTGAGTCTTACCTTGACTTATATGACCAGTACATTTACTCTTTTCTTTTAACAATTTTAAAATATCATTCCACTAACGATGAACATAATATATTGAAGAAAATGTGTAAAGGCCGAAGTAATAGACCATCATGACTCGGTGGCAGTACGGTAAGACTGTAAGCGTGCTGGCTTACGACTGCGAGGTTAATTCCCACTGGGAGAGAAGAAATATTTATTATCTTAATTTTCTCGCTCGGGTCACAAAGCAAAATGCATCTTTGAGATCTACTTAACGGGATATGCTTGAGAATTTGGCGGAAGGTGGGGAATGGAAGTGTCTTCCCAGGTTCCCAGGTTCTTTGCCTTCTTTGCTTTATGAGTAATGTAGCGGGATGTTAAAAAAATTACGTAGCGGGAGCGAGAACTTAAATCCGCGCCTATTGGATGCCTTTCAAGCGCTTTGAATTTTTTTGGCATTACAAACTGACCATCGATTTTTACAACAACAACAGCACACTCAACTTCTACTTCTACTTTTACAAATATATGTTTTGTTGCCAAAGCTCAGAATTGATGTCATAGATGAATCTTGAAATTTACAGGTAAATATTACTCAGTATTATATTTTTTTATCTTAACATATCTCTGACACATAAAATCATAAAGCACCTAGTGTTAAAAATCTCCATAGAAAAAGCGCGGTGTTAATTTCCGTGACTTAATACGAAATATCTTTTGTTCCTCTACTTATCTTGTTGCACAAGCGCTGGATACAGCGTAAAGCTAAAAAAATAAAAATAGAAAAATATTTTTCCTGCACGAAACGAACCCACAACTATCGTATATTTTAACAATTCCCAACCACACCACAATGGTTCTCGGGCATAAAGACGTAATTTGTGTAGCAGTTAGCGGTGGCTTAAAAGCCTATGCTCGTGTTTACACAAGCTGTTTACAGTCTTGTTAGTTGAGGATTGGCTAAGGCTATTTATTTGGGATCTCCGTGATATATGTTGGGATTAACTCGTAGGATATATCCGTTTGATTTCTAATTCTTTGTGTATTTTGAGAATTGGTGATTTTTTTTTGGATGTCGGTTTGTATTGTGTAAAAAGAAAATAAGGTTGTCAGTTCAAAGCGCGGCGTTGATTTCCGCCCTTAACATTCAATGTCTCGAATATTGAGTGGTGCTTGGGAAATGGAGGATATATGCTAGATATAGCGACTAGTTAAAAAAAATCTGAAGAAAGTTAGTGTTTATTATTTACTATTTTATTTTCTCGTTTTTTAATTGAATCTATATTTTTGTCTCTTTTAACATAGGTACACCAACACTTGGCGGATTTTTTTTTCATTTGCTCAGTTTGGTAATCGGTAAAGCGCGGCATTGCTTTTTGCTATTCAGCACGCAATGTTTCGGAAGGTGGGGAACGGAACGTCTTAAAACTAGGTTTCCTCAGCATACCCCGGTACAGCATGGCTGTATCCCGCATATACCAGAGTAGGACTAAAAAAAGAACTACGAAGTGTTCCCGTTTTTTATATATTATAATAAAAATGATTAAAATTAATTGCATTGATTTTAAACGTTACGTTTTAAAGTAACGATACAAACGGAGTGACGTTTCCGCCTGTTATGTGCTGTCTGTCTGTCACCGTACAAAGTTGTCAATTACCGATCTGAATGGCGGCTGTTTTTATTGCTTTTTAATTAAATACTCCTTTTTTTGGTTTTTATCCGACTGTGGCGGATAGAGGGTCATGTTTTCGGGCGTAAGTATATTTGGAAAGTTTCTTTGCCATGCTCTTCAGCTCATACGGCTCGACAACTTTAAATATTAGTTTCATTACACTCGGAGTTACATTCCGCAAATTACCTATTGAACGTACATGAATTTATTAAGCAGTGACATGTAGATAAGAGACTAGTGTCACTGCATAATGTAAAAAAAAATATCAAATTAAATAAGCTTCACGCTGTATTCCACACGGTTATTGCACACGTCATGGTAGGTAGAGAAGACCTAGCGTTAAGACACTCCGTTCTCAACTTTTGCGAAATTCAACACCGCCATTCTTTTGCCTTGACACCAGAGCAAAACAATGAAAATTAATAAATTTAAGTAAATATTTCATTTCCTCAGGTGGGGTTCGATCCCACAACCAGTCGTATTGACAGTCACACACTTGCACCTCTGCGCCACGACTGGCTCCTGCATAATATTCGTGAATATAAATAAAAAAATAAAATAATAGTTAACATAAATTATTAATATAATATTAATATCACGTAGTTTTGAAATTAAAATTATTAGATAGTCTTGGCGCAGCAGCACATCTTGTAAACTGTAAACGCGACGATTACAGGTTCAATTCTCACTCGGTCGAATAAACTATTTTCATTTCGTATGCCAATTTCGTATTTACGTAGAATGGCTTCGGCCATTCAACATACAAGGTACCGACAATTGGGTCGCAAAAGGAGAAAATTCTGTGTTTTAACATAAGGTTCCCTCTGCCCACCCCGTCAAATGCGGAGTACAGAAAAAAACCATAAAAAGTCTTACATATGTGTATAGGTACGTATAAATTAATTGTAAATTCTACAGATAACTCCACAGATGTTGTATATTGACGTAAATGTCCTTCACCTGTCATCCTGGCACTGACATCTCTGTCAATTAGCGTTGTGTTGAATACGCTTTTTACGAAGAGCCAATTCGTAAGCGCTTTTTGATCTTTTTTTTGTTTTTAATGCAAATGTGTTGTTGGAATGTAACTGCTAATTTTAATGTGAAAAATAAAAATAATAAACAAATCAGGATTACGCTATATTCCGTATATACCAGGGTAGGTTCCCCACTTTCCGCTGAATATAAAATATTATATAAAATTATAAATATATTTTATTTAGCTTAATGGTATATTTCGTATATAGGTAGGGTAGACAGGGAATCCAGTGTTAAGACACTCCGTTTCCATTGAGACACTTCTGTTACCCGCCTTTCCGCAAAACTTTGGAGGCATTGCGTGATAAATGGTGGAACTGAACGACGTGCTTTGCCTCGTCATCAGAACAAGGAAAAGAAAATTTTAAATATTTTATTTCCTCGATGAATCGATCCTACAACCTGTCGCGATTACACTCGCACTCTTAAGCCCTTGCGCCACAGCTGGCATCAATATATGAAAACATATAAAAAAAAATAAAAATACCTATTCTATAGCGACGTTCAGTCACTTCAAGTACACTTAAGTTACTAGTTGTAAAATTTTTACGACTGTAACTACAGTTGTAAAGTAACCGAGCAGTTCTCACTATCTAACAAAACTCACTTCAGGCGCCGGCACTTAAATGTTTTGAGCATATGCGTCAAATAAACAAAAAGACTTTAAATTACTCTCAACGACTTCCGTAGATTTGGATGGAACTTAAGACTCAGAAGACATTGAAATAACAAACTTGAATTTTGCAAAAATCATCCAATTTATGGAAATATGGCCTTAATTGTGGGGCGTTAAGGGTTAAAATTGTATATGATGATTGTTTCAGGTTACTTTGAGGATTGATTGTGAAGCTAAGTGCCGATATCCTGACCATCCTGTCAGGAAGCGATAAATAACGGATTACAAGTGGTGAATTATTTTGGTTCACTCTTTAGATTTAATGTGCGAGAACTGTGGCGAACTTTAGATGTTTCTTTTTTGTTTTTTTGTATTACTCTGTATCTTGCAAATAGCGGGGTAGCAGATAACCTAATGTACTATAGAATAGGATCATCCTGGTACTGGTGGTGTCGTAGGAGGCGACTAAAGTTGTGCCGTGTGATCCCGGCCTAGAATAGGATCATCCTGGTACTGGTGGTGTCGTAGGAGGCGACTAAAGTACGTGTGGTAGAGTCACGTCGCCAGCAATGGCAACACGCATGGGCAGACTCGACCGGATCATTACCACCCCCGGCATTTAAAACCGGCGTGAAGTAGTGGCTTTATGCCACTGCGTTTCGCATCAGGTAATGCCGGGCCCCGGCGCCCAACCCACCTTAAAGGCCGGCAACGCACCTGTAGCTCCTCTGGGGTTGCACGGGGCCGTGGGCGGCGGTAATCACTTACCATCAGGTGACCCGCACGCTCGTTTGCCGTGTCTTTTCCATAAAAAAAAAAAAAAAAATGTTAAAAAACTCTGTCCTCCATGCGCTGTTCAATTCATGAGTGACCAAGACACGATGAGTGAGAAAACTCAACGCCGCGCATTGTTTTTGTACTAAAGCGAAAAAGTAAAATAATCCATTCATTCTCCGAATGAGAATCGAACCCCAACCGTTGCGTGTTACTACACATTGTGCCATCGCATCGCCACAACGGCTTCATGTTACATTTAAAATTAAAAAGCCGTTTCAACTTTTTAATTTGTCTACAACGCATTGACAGTCGAGTGACAGATGTATCGCTTCGTTAGCAGCACTTTTAATTTAGTAATAAATGAATAATGTAAACAATTGAAATGAATGAATTGAAAATATATTAGATTCGAATGCGACATTTTAATGTTTATCAATTAACTGGAAATTAATTGATTTATTTGTATTTAAAACAATGAATTATAATGGTAAATAATTAAAGGTCAGGTGTGGCTCAGGAGTACAAGCGAGTGTTCCAACTCGAGGAAATATTCATTCCTTCGCTCTGGTGGAGGCAAAGCGCGGCGTTAAGTTCTGCCATTCAACACGCAATGCCTCCAGAATTAGGCGGAAAATAGAGAACTGAGTGTGTCTTAACACCAAAGTTCCATCTAGTTACCCTGCAACGTGCGGGATACAAATTATTAAAGTATATTAAAAATCGGATTTAAAGCTTCATATATAAACTTAAACAATAATCAAAACTAGAATATGATTATCTGCTATGATTATTGCATGAATTTAAGTAAAAATAATTGAAGAATCTTATACAGTTGTTTACTATTAAAAAAATATTCTTATTCTTTCTGTATTTATAATATAATTAGTTCTTTTTTGGATTTCTATTAAGATTATATTTTGTTTTACTACAAAATATAATCTTTGATTTGATTTTCTAGTTTAGTTTTTTTATAACAAACCCATCTCAAAAACGTAACGTTTCTTCTGTCTTGCCACCATGGAGTAATTAAAATATTCATCTCATATAAGAAAAAATTAAAACTCATTCATAATTACAGAAGTAATTGAGAAACAAAGAAACAAACATAATTTAAACAATAAAAATTGATTACTTCGAATTTCTAAAAGTCCATAAAAAAAGGACACGCTTCAACCCAAAGAGAAAAATAATAACCGTATTAAGTAATTCAACGTTTTTAGGTCGTCTATTGTATTTTGTGACATAAAGGCCACTGTATTCTCTTCTTTCTGATGGCGACAAGACTGTTAATGTACGTATCATTTTTCATTCTTTTTGTGTAGGTATAACGCTCTGTCAGGGCTTATGAGGTTGGGATAATAAATAATTGTACCCCTATTTTGTAATGGTCGTTTTGTTTATAGGCCATCGGGGTGGAAAAGCAAATAATAATATGGAACGTGTCTGACTGTAAGCAGCAGGTTCGATCCAAACTTGGTGGAACGATTATGTTTTAAATATTGACGTTCTAGAAATAGTTTTAAAGGAATCAAGGCTGGAATCGGAGCTTTTTTATCGCAGTTGGAATCGGAGTCAGAATATGTCGTCAGCCATTGTTTTTCTGTAGTTTATGAATTTGCAAAATTGACAACTTTTGGCTCATAAAGACGCTAATAGCTGTTCTCTTTACAAGAATTCCAATCTCTCATTGTAACCTCCTAAGAAAACAACAAGTTGTGGTCGAAGAAATGAAATATTTTTTCTACACTCTTCCAACATATCAAAGAACGGCGTTGAGTTCCGCCACTAAATACACATACGGAAACGAAAAGTCTTGACAATAGGTTTCCAAGTTCTCTCTGCTTATCCTGTTATGTGCAGGGTACAAAGTTAAGATATTATGTTATGTGATTGTTCTCGTGTGAGTTGAACCTACGGGCATTCTGTACAGTATATTATTGGTTAGACACGTCCCAAGTGCACTATGAAAGTTACTAGCTACGATTTATGCTTATGCTATTTTGTATTTATATAAAATAGATATATTATAATTTTTTCGATTATTAAGATTTTCTATACAAAGTCTTGTTACCTATCCTGTAAAATAAATTGATGATTATCATTGAAGTAAATTAAAACCTATCTTTACCTAAGTGTTATAACACGAATATTTTTTTGAAGTTGCTTTATGCTGTATCCCGTATTTAGGAGGCCTGTTTTAAGACAGTCTGATCAATATTTTCGCCCCATTTTTCATACATTACGTATTGTGTAGTCGAATCTCAACGCTGCACTTTGGTTTGTTATTTGGGCAAACAAATTAATAATAAAACATTCCCCCAAGTTGAAATCGAACCTAAAATTATAGCGTCTACAATCAGACATTCCGCCACGACGGTCCTACAATATAATATAAAATGTGAATAATTAATCTGAAACAGGCGTTCCCGTCAGTTGAGAGCGATGTCCGTATAAATTAACCCTACTGAGGTACGCCGCATTGATTAATATACTTAGTGCGAATTCTCTACGGAGGTGTAAAATTAAATTTATTAAGCTTTTAAATATATTTTCGCTTTATGGTGGTCCGCATATTGATATGTATAAAAAAACTATTGTTAAGACACTCCATGCTCGGACATGGATTAACATGTATAATTTTTTTTTTCATTTTTTTTGCTTGTGTTAAGTGCTAAGACACTCTGTTCTCCACTAACTGCCCCGTTTTGAAATATGACCTGTGGAGTGGCTCTCAATGCCGCGCTTTGATTTGTAGCAAGTAAATTAAAAGAATTCATTAGTCCGAGTGCGAATCGAACCCACAACCGTTGCTTTAAAAGTGAAATACGATCCCACGACGGCTCCTTTTTATTTTATTATCATATTTAATAACTATTACTAAATCATTCTATAATTCATTAACATATATAAATTATCTTTGCAGTACTTAGTTTAGCTTTCTCTTTTGTAAACCAGAAGGTACAATAAGTAATACTTACTTTGCAAACAACAAGAAATTAAATAATAATAGACTCTAGAACATTTAACTAGTTGTAGTCCGCAGCTTTGAGACTTAAAAAGGAAATTCTCTTTTTACCGTTATGTACTGTATTTTGAGAATTCCTCTCTTAGTGCTCCCCTATACTCCCTAATCTATCTATGTGCCAAATCTCAACTTTTTAACTCCAATAGTTTCGTCTGTATAGAATAAAATTTTCTGTAAGTTACTTAGTAATAGAAAATTTCTATTTACTATTATATCTAATTGAAATATATTATCTAATTAAATTCAATAGACTCAGAAAAATGTTTAAAGGAGGTTTCATTCCCGTTACGTCCATATTTTATAAGTTTTTTAAATTATTTTTCCTTGTGTAGTAGAAACTTTAACTTCAACAAATATATAGCTTCATGACGAGTAAAGGAAATTAGTGCTTAGGTACTCCATTTCCTATTCCTAGTCCAATCTTCAAGATATTATGTGTTGATTGACAGAAATCAACGCCTCGTTTTATCTTATTTCCAGAGCGATCAATAGAACTTTTAACTTTGAAAATTAAAATTGCAGTTCTCTTCTAGAGACTAGTTAATCCCTGGATTCCTTATATTGAGCAGCGAAACCTAACGCCGCATTGTATACCAAACTATTTATCTAAGCTATATTTTTAAAAGAAAACTAAGCCTCGACATTCAATCCCATATTTCTACATCAATCAACGGCACTGACAATAGAGTCGTTGATCATTGACAAGTGGCCGATTGCGAACTATATGAAACAACAATTTATATCGGCCATTAATATTTATATACGAATAGAAGTAAATTAGTTGCGACAACCGTCGACTGACACAACTGACACACAGTCACAGCGCTGATTGATTAATGCGCAATTTACAATGGGTACCTCCACAGTCTATATAGATTATAGATGCCTATTGGTAATGTATTTATTTATGTGTATGGTAAATGTATGGTTTTCTTTTTCGTAGGACAATGGAGTGATTTGTCATTAGTTTTTTTATGAGGGAAAATTTCAAGCCCTTGGTAACAGGATGAAACTCAACACAAAATCGAAAATTGTCTCAAGGATTGAGCGAATAATGGAGAACGGAGTGTCTTAATATTAAGTACCTTCTCCTTTACCTGATAATGCTATGCAGAGTACCTCGAAAGCATTTATATTTTATGATATTTTCAAAATAATATGAATGTAATTAAGAAAAGTACAGCTTATGGTTTATCAAATATTTAAATATTCATTATTTAAACAAATAAATAAATTCACTAGAGAATAACTATACTATAATTTTGAAAGGCCAAATATAGAGAATAAGTTGTTTGCAATCTTTACTAACATTACAACATAATCTACTTACTTTATTAAAAGTTACGATCTAAAACTTAGGTGATTACGACCCGAATGGGACTTGGCGATAAAAAAAAAATGCAAAACGTATAAAATTTACGACCCGGGGGACATTTGAAATCCTAACAGGGTCTCATTTCCGTAGAATCCACTCTGGACATAACAGTTTCCCTTTTAGAGAATAAAAATTTAGCATCGCGCAGTGGGTCGTGTAGCTGAGTTATTAGAAAAAGTGCTTTGCATTGAATTTTGAAAAGTGCCTAGGTGTCAGAAATAATATCAAAAATGAAATTAATATATATACTTATAAATTTGTTTTTTTTCTTAATTCTCAAGGCATTGTTATATTTGTTCAAAACTCTACGCCGCGCTTTATCTTAACCAGAGTGAGGAAATATTTTTTCTCCCGAATGGGAATTCAGTCCACAACCGTCGTGCTTAAAATTAAAAGCTTTACCGCTTCACCCCAACAATCTCAAATCTGTAATTATAATATGTTTTCAAGTTATTTTATTATATTTTAAACATATATCATGTTTTTTTCTATAACTGCAGAGTTCTTATTTACAAGTAGCTGAGAGATGGATTCGAACCAAGAACCATTGCAATTATTTCGCAATATGTCACAGCTGTCAGCTATATATAATTATAATTTTCATATTTAACTTAACCTATTTGCTGCCGAACTAACACAGGGAGGAAATAAAATAAAATTAAATATATTCATCAGAGTGGGGATGAAACCCACTACCGTTGCGTTTATAATCAGATTATGTCTCATTCCACTAAGATGGCCTCAATGTAACGTAAATTAAAACTATAATTTTTGCTTCACGAACGTAGACGTGGCTGATGATTGTGCACAAGGCGAACGAGGTATGCAGAGACCGTAGCGTTTAGCGCTCTGTTCTCTCCGGTTCTCCTCTAGTGATATAGCGTGAAACTTAAATAAAATCTCTAAACAAATTTGAACTTACTTATCAAACACAAAATGTAACACAAAAGCACTTCAACACTTAGGTACATACTTACCAAAATGGTGTTAGCTAAATCAAAAGCTTACCTCATACACTTTTATTACTGGACCCATAATCGTGGATTAAATTTAACCAGAGTTAAGGCCGTATAGTCGATACAGCTAAACAATTACTGTAGTCAACTTCGGCAGTAACATAACATAAAGTCGTAAGTGGGATATTAATATGGGGTGGGTCGGTTTTGTAAAGGTGTTTCAACACTGTCCGAAAACGCTTTAAAATTATTATATTTGAGGCCCTTGTGGCGCTACAGCGGTCGTGGTTTTATTTTTAGTCGGCAGACTGAATTATTTTTAATTCACTGCTGCAGTAACAAGACGAAACGCGGCATTGGGATCCCCCCACTGCCTGTTGAGTCATGTCTCGACAGAAGTTAAAATTTTAAATTGCTTTTTGTCATTTTATATGTATATTATGAATAGTTATGTTATCTAACTAAATGAGATAAAATAATTAATATGTGTTGTCAGTATAAAAAATACGTATATTTAGAAGAGATTGTTTATAAAATTACGTATGTTTAGAATAACATGTAAATATGAAAAAAGGCCAGTAGTGGTGCAGTGGTACAAGCGTATGACTGTACACAGAACAGACTGTGGGTTCGATTGCCACTCGAGAAAATAAAATTCCCTCGAAACTAGAGTGAAAAAATGAAAATATTTAATGTTTTCATGTCTTTACACTAGACAGTGTTGAGGAAAAATGCAGCGTTGAGTTCCAGCGAGAAGAGGTGTGTTTTAACACTAGGCTTCCTCTGTCTACTCTTCTACATGCGTGATAGAGATGAGACGAAAACAAAAGAGAAACGAAACAGTATCATAAAGTACTAAGTTTTTATATTAAAAAAGGAAAGAAAACGCCGCGTTTCGGCAACATGTGTGGCATACACTTAATCTACCGTCACATTAACGGTGTATCAGGCGTATTAATAGCATTCATCGAGATAGTCCGCCGGCGCCCGCAGCGCTCGTTCTCCTTTATGGATGCCCTGTTTAGGAGTGAAGTAGCCGATAAATTTTATATGCATTCAACTTATCTTACTTTATAGCATGTTATAAGTGAAATATAAAAAAAACAGGTTAAAATTTGTGATTTTGTTCATTTTTTTATGGATTTTTTATATATGAATGTAATTTTATATATTGCGATTGTCCCATTCTAAGATTATTCAGATACATACACATATTATACAGATAAATTCGAATTGTTTGTGACGAAAATTCACAGAATAAGCATAACCAACGGCAATATACGAAAAATAAAAATAAAAACGAAAAACTGTAAATTAATATGGTTCAAAAGATGCGCCATATTATTTTACATTTTACAAAATATATACTATATATATACTCTGCAACGCAAATTGGACAGATGGTAGCTGTCATCCAGTGTCGGCTGTCATTGCCCTGTCACACTGACACCCGCCGAGCGATTTACATAAAACTGTCAAGTGACAATTAAAACTGCTCGTTTTGTGCCATGTAGCGTGATTAAGTGACGTTAGGGATGGACATAGCTGATATTTTTGTGCGTACTATGATTTTTATTTTTTTTTTGTCTGTGGCCTTTTTTGTTTTTAGGGCTGGATAGAGTGTAGTAATTAGTTAGTCTGTTTTCGACTTATTCGTTTATTTGGACTTGTTTTACTGTACTGGGGAAAAGTAATTATTGAATATAAGTAATTATGTATATATTTTTTAATGCAGTATGCCGCATATTGTAGGATACGCAGGAGGCATTTACTTTTAAAACACTCCATTCTCTATTTTCCACTTAATTTTAGAAACATTGTATGTTGAGTAACAAAAAGGAGGATGAAAATAATTTATTTTCCCCAGTGAAAATTGAACCTACGACTGGTTGGATTTATATTCAATGTAGGCACAGCGTTTTATTCAATTTGATTACTTGACTTGAGAAATTTGAAACCTAGTAACAAGAAACTTCGTTCTTCGTTTTTCGAACGAATAGGAAACACCAAGACAGGAAAATGAAAATAATTAACTCCCCATGCACTCAAAATCGAATCCTACGACCACGGCGTTCATAGTTAGATGTCATTCCCCTGTCTCTTACAACTATAATATAAAGAAATCAATCCATTCCCATAATACCAAACAAAATATAAACCGACTACCCCCAAAACGGTAACATGAAAAGGCCAAATTCAATACTCCCGCGCCTGAGTGGTCATAACATTTTATACGCGCCATTACCCCGCGTAAGTGCGACGTAAATTCTTATAACTCTACTAAGTATTCAAAGTATGAGAGACGGCGGTCGTTAGGATGCGGGACGGGGCCTTGTGTATACCTAAATGTGTTTTAGTGTCAGTTTCGTCTATTCATCTTAGACGTTTTTAACGAGTGAATTGAAAAAATACTTAGTTTTTAGGTTCACGCTGCATCCCTAATGAAGCAAGGTAGGTTGAGAGAATTATGTCCAAACACTCACTTTTTCACGCACACTATTAGTGGATCAAGGTGTATTTAACTATTTATTTAAATATTGATATACAAATGTCTCAGACACATAGGTATGGAACAACGCGGCGTTGAGTTCCGCAATCCAACAACAGAAAGTCTTACCATAAATCTGTGTGCTTACTCCGATAACTAAAAATTTGAAAAGTTAGTGTAAATATAAAAAAAATAAAACAACGCAACTCTACATTTTTTATTTTTGTATAGCTTTCACACTGTAGGCAGAGGAACCTAGTGCTACATACTCTGTTCCCATTAATACACTTTAGTTCCCCACTTTCCGCCGAATTCTGAAAGCATTTCGTGTTGAGGTACGGAACTCAACGCCACGATTACTGTCGTTACTAGAACAAGGAATCACACATATGAAATATTTCATTACATCGTGTGGGAATCGAATCCGCAACCTGTCGGCGTTTACAGTCAAAACAGTAGTACATTGAAGCTTGAGCCCCTGCGCCACGACTGACTACACAACTCTATATAATTATCAAAATATTTTCTAGACTCAAAAAGAAGCTTCTATTATGCACATTTCATAGCGAAATAAGCAAAAAAGCTGCTCTTTCTCAAATTGCCGAGCGTCGACTGCGAGACGTCAGTACGCACTGTCAGGACTGTCAACATGTCAGCCGTCAACCGCCATGCCATGATTTACATAAAACTGTTTAGTTGTTGGGTGATAATTAAAATTTTTTAATATTATGTCATATCTAGTTTGTTATGGGCTTTAAGAATTGTATTTTTTACCTTTTAGGGTTCCGTATTTCAAAAAGAAAAAAAGAACCCTTATAGGTCAAAACCACCATCTTCGATTAACGAATTAATTATTAATTATCATGCTAAATTTAATTAAAAAATACTATAGTAAAAATTATATTATATATCTAGGTCTACAGTCCCTATGAATTATAAAGAAAAACTACAATAGGGATAATGAGAAGATTAAATATTTAATTACCTAGAATAGGAATCGAACCTACAACCGGTCACGTTTACAGTAGCACGCTTGTGTCTCTGTGCCACGACTGGTCTAATGTATTTTTTTTTGTAAAACAAGATGCTTACCATCAGAGACTATTTCAATTTTACAGGGTTCCTCAGGAAAAATTAATTGGTTAAATAATGGGTCTCGATGCTAATCCTTCTATTGCGGAGATTTGCGTTGCACAATTGGGTAAAGAGAAAGTAAGTACATTTCTACATTTTCGTTTTTACATAAATATGAACTTCATTGTTTTATTCATTGCAATATAATAAACTGATTGAAGCTGCCGTGACTCAAGTAAGCTCGACCGTTGCTTATCCCACTCGGGGCAATGAATTATTTTTCTCAGCAGCAGCTCAGGTAACGAGACAGACCGTGGCGTTGAGTTTCGCCATACAACACGCAATTTATTAAAAAATGAGCAGAAAATGGGCAACGTCTCCTTATATTACGTTCGCTCTGTCTACCGTACAGTATATAAAATACAGCGTGACTAGAAAAAAGAATCACCACTGAGCTATATCAGTCGACACCCTATTCAATTCAGTTGTCAATGTCATTTCATTAACTAACAATAATAGCAGTCTATTATCTATAAAGTTTGTTATACACTCACTTAAAACTTGCACAATGTTATCCGTAAAATTACCAAAATTTTTTTTCACAAAACCAATTACATGTTTTTTTTTATTATAAAAAAATCTAATCTTTAGATTTTCTTACTTATTTTAAATTATATAGTTAGAAGCAACAAGAAAAATAAGGATATCATGGCCGTCGTGATACAGTGATCTGATTGTAAATGGTTGCAGTTTGAATTTTCCAAAACACGACGTTAAGTTCCTTCACTTAACACAGAATGTCTCGCAGAATGTTTGAAACCTGTTAATGGGAATTTGTAAACAATAGATTCCTTCTGCCTACCCTGATATATCGAAATACAGCTTCAAGATAAAGCAAATGAAGAATTAGGTACGATCTATTCGTGTCTAGACGCAATCTTGGCGCAGGTGGGATACTGATTATACACAATATTCTCAGCTTTACTAAGTAAAAAAATATATCAAATATTTTTGTTTGATTGGATGGTACATTTTAGAAACATTTAGGCAAAATACTACTTCTTTATTAATGACAGCGTTAAAATGAAACCTTGACTGTATTTGGCGTACGTATACATAATATTCTCAATATTTATTATTTACATAATATTAAGCTAGGAATCCAGTATTAAGACATTTTGTTCTTATTATCTTTACTACCGTTCTACACTTTCAAGAATTAAAAAAAATCGTATTACCGAGACGCTAATGATAGAAGCTGTAGCATAAGAATTTGGTTCAACGCGTGGCTTGATAAGAACGTGTAGCTTAATTAGTAATACTTGAATTACATATTATTATTATTTTATATGAATTTCCAAATTTATTCCATTATGTGTATTACAACCTTAAAACAAACAAGCACACTACAACGATTGAGCAATAAATTTCAATGAGTTTAATGTTCCCGCGCAACATGTGATAACTGTCAAACAGGCCGCCATGTTGGACGACATGATTTATGACGTTTCACTGTGAACTGTCAATACGCGGAGCAACGGAACGCTCGAAATATTTATAGTCTGTGCTCTGCACTTTGATTATGACCGGTACAATTATTTATTGGGTTGTGTTAGTTTGTAAATAGGGAGTTTGTATTGTGTGTATAGGTTTTAGTAGCAGATAAAAATAAAAAATATACATATATTTGTAAGTAATCATTTTGAAAAAGCAAACAAAAAATGTCTGTAAAAGTATTTGAGTCCATAAAAGTATTTTTTTTCACTTAGAAGTAGGTTTTAGTATTTTAAACATTTTTTTAGTTTCTTAAGATTAAAAGTGATAGTATATAATAATAAACTAAGTGATATAAATGCTATAGTAAGTACTCGGAGATCGGAGCTGTATCACCTATATATAGGTATTTATAGGGTTAAGGCTATAGCCTTAACTTGAAGGTTTCACTAGTAACTTCTGAAAAGTCCCAATAGTTTTATGAGATTAGATTTCATTACATAGTGATTTCAAATTAGATTTTAGTACATAGTTACTGCTAAGTAACGAAGGCTAAGGTCATAAGGTATTATATTTCTGTACATCACGTATTGTACAGAAAACCACATGAATAATGTAAATAGTATTAATTAAAGGTTATTACTTGTGACAGCAAAATTTTAGACATAGATTTTTGTAGCTCAACACCGAACTTACTCACTAGATCTTACGAACTTATTAAAGTGATGTAAAAATCATTCCCACGAGTGCTGATCGAAGCAACAACCATCACGTTTATAGTTAGATGCTCTCACACTAAGCCAAGACGGTCTAAATATAATGTTATAAAGTTAAAAATCCTACATAATCTTTGTTGGACTATTATAACAGCTATCTAACAGATATCGAGTCAACATAAAAGGTTTGAACGGAAGCATCCTAAGGTCATAACACTAAACACGTCTTGAACAGAAAGCCGCGGTATCAATTGAAAGTTACGACGTACGACAGCATTACCGTCGACGCTCCCGATAGTGTTGGGTTATGAAAGCGTTTTATTTTTTGTTTTTTCGTTATTATTGGTAGTTCGTTCGTTATTATTCGTTTATAACATTTTTTTATTTCTTTTTCTAAATAACAGTGCGGAAGGGTGTTTATTTCGTACGATAAGTATTTATTTACGGTCGTCGTGGCACATCAACACAACAGCTGACTATAAAAGCGACGGCCGTTGGTTCAATCCTAAGTCAGGTTCTAAATCATTTTACTTTTTCGCTCTTGTATACAAAACGCGATGTTGAATTTCGCTGTTCGACATGCTCCTATGCGGGAAAAAGCTATTTTTTATGGTACTGTACCTTAAAATGTAAAAGGGTTCTTAAGGTAAAAGTGATCCGTACTTTGATGTCCGTCAGTCAAGACAATTTATTTCGGGAAGCGCAATTTATCTATGCGTGGAAGTATCGAGCTGTAATTAATATCAAATATTTAGATCAATAGTCCATTGAAGTGCAGAACAAAATCAAGATACGAGCATTTATGTATAGATTTTGTAAAAAATTCGCTGTAAAATTCATAACCTATAGGATATTTAATTTTGACAAGAAATAAGAACTCCAAAGAAAAAAATTTTTTTTTGACTTGCACTTATCTGGTTTTTTTATGATATCAGAAGTCCGACTGCACCAGGACGGCCTCTCACATACCAATATTTAATACGAACTAATGTCGACTCTACTATCTCTATATAGAATTAGTTGAGCAACCATTGAATAGTTTCCAAGTAATTAATTCAATAGTGTTGTACCATAATCGAATATCGATTAAAATACATCCAATTTGAATATTCTATACATTTTCCCTTATCACTTAACTAGTCAACATTTCAGATACTTGTTATACCTACGTACGTAAATTCTGATATTATAAAGTTGAAATGTTTATGTTTAAACACGCCAATCTAAGAGATAATCAAATATATCTTTTTGTGCTGAATAATCCATTTTTTGAGGTCAGCTATGGCCTATATATATATATATATATATATATATATATATATATATATATATGAGCAAAGTCACGTATGGTACTTATAGTGTGTCATGTGTCAAACAAAACTTTCAGTTATTTCTATTAAAACATGCGGACAAATCTATAGAGGCTTGTTCCTTATAAATTTACAATATAAATACAATAAAATGTATAATATTGTAAAATAGTTATATATTTCTTAGATTCCGTTGTCAAATACGCAAAAATAGTACATATATACAAAATAAAAAATGATAAAATTTTCTAAGGCTAAATAATAGAAATAAAAATTTCAGCTTTCTAAGACATTTAATGGATATCTAGAACTTGGTAAACTCCGGTTTTAAATAATGGCAAACCAACAAAAAACGAACGTAAAATAAAAAAAAGAATTATAGCCAAATAAAATAAATAAATAAAAACATCACAGGCAAATGTCACTTAATTAATTTATAAAAACATTTGATTTTTTCACAAATAATTAAAATGTTGACGGATTAATAAAGGACTAATTTTGATGGATGGAGTTCTGACGGAGGTAATAAATTTAACATTTCTTTTTTTATTTGCTTCACGCTATATCCCGCATATAGTAGAGTAGGTAGAGGGAATCTACAACAATTAAAACCCTCCGTTCCTCGCTTTACCCAACATTTTTCGTGTTGAGACATTACGTGTTTTTGAGTGGCGCAACTCAACACCGCGAAAATAATTCCCCATTTACCTCGAGTGAAAATCGAAATCACAATCGCGTTTAACTTTAAAGTCTTTTCATTTAATTTATGAATACACTAATAGACTGAAATCCCAGGGCGACCAGACTTACGTCATTTTAGCAAAGCTGAAATTTCAAGTACGCAAAATGTCTTAACTACATATTAGACTAGTAGTCCTCAAAATTTCAGCTTTGCTAAAATTAAGTAGGTCTGGGGGCCATGGGATCTTGGGCTATAAGATTTTTCTCAAATAATTAACATATTGATGGATTAATTAACATTTCAATCTGAAGGGTGACAGTCAGATAGTGGTAATAAATTATACATTTCAATCATAAATTTGTCGTTGTAAAGGTTACTCTTATCGCGAATAAAAATGTGATTGTGGACTCTCGTTTGTATGTTATTTTTAATTGGATATAATAAAAAGTAATAATTCATTTAGACGTAATTACTCGTTATATATAATAAACGTTTATATAGGTTAGGCCAGTCGTGGCGCAGTGGCATAAGCGTTCGAGTGTAAACGCGATAGGTTGTGGGCTCGATTCCCACTCTAGGAAATAAAAAGCATATTTCATCTTCTAGCTTTGAAGCTTCTAGCGAGGCTTTGAGTTCCGCTACTCAACATGTAATGTGTGAAACGGAAGTGTCTTTACAATAAGTATCCTCTGCGTAATCTGCTATTTGCGCAATACAGCGTGAAACTACAAAACTTTAATAAATCTTGTATCACATTTATTTATGCTTATTAAATTCCAACTTTTTAAGTAGAAAAAATCTAGTAAATTAGCCTGTACACTGTCAGTCCATGTGAGTGTGAAGGTTGTAGGTTCGATTGAACCCAGTTAGGGACTAAATAATTTTCTTTACCTCGTTTGGTAACAAAGTAAAGTGCGGCGGTGAGTTTCGCCATGGAAAATTGCGCGGTCCGTGATCAACGGGGTGGCATAAGGGAACCTAGTTTAAAACTGGTTTAAAAAAAAAAAACTAAATCTGTTCTAAACTTAATATCTGGTGAAAAGCAAGTTTATTGTTGCAACGTTGATTTATAATTGATTTTCGAACTCGCATAAAATTATAACAGCCCGTTTGATTGATTGACGACTTCACGAATAAACTTTATTGCTTCCAACAAAATAAAAATCGATCGTCAATTCTGAAAATAAATGCAGATGTGTGTTTACTTTGAAGACAAGTGAAAAAGGTATATTTTTCTATAGTAACGTTAAATTGGATCAAAACATAACGTCCCGGATTCGAGCAAAAAGTGGAGAACGGAGTGTCTTAACACTAAGTTTATTAAACTCTGCCTATTATACCAGGATATAACGTGAAGCTGAAAATATATTATAAATAAACAATAAACATAAAAATATCCGAACACAGCGTAAGCACCGAGCTTAAAAAGCTCAAAATTTTCGGTCCACTCATTAAGCGGACGTTATTGTACGCAAAATGATCAATATTAAATTTAAAATCTGTCACTAGCTGCCATCGCGTCGCGTCGACACCGTCCAACTTTTTCTATTAAGTTTCTCATTGTAATTTGACAGCGTATTCATAACGAGGACTTTGATGAATGGGAGTGGGGAGGATCCGGTTGGAATTTTATTAAATCATTAATATATCACCATTTGGGCGCAGTCGGACAGCGTTTGACTGTAAATGATAGCTGTGGGCTCGATTCTCACTCGGGGGATATTATTTTATTTAATTTATTTTCGTTTTTCCTTGATAAGTGTGGCGTTGAGTTCCGCCACACAATGTTTGGAAATTTGGGCGGAAGCTCTTTATACTCCTCTACCAACCCGACAAGGATGGAAAAATCGGGAACCATCATAGTTCTGTTAGGAAATACATATATGCAACAGTAGTCGTTGTAATATAGTAGAGTTTCTGTAGTTTTTATTAATATACAATATTCGCATATATTCTATACCAAGAATAAAAATAGTCAAAAGCAAACAAATTCATATGTTTATTTTTAACATTATTTTCTCTTTGTTTACTCCAAAGTATGCAATAGAAGCGTGAACATTAAAAGCAAAATTGTCAAGAAAATTGTAAATAACCCTATTATACGTTTTAAACGACTGAACCCGTTTAGCTTTATAACATTTGAACAGACGAACAGATTATTTAAATTTATGGATGAATAAAACCGCTAGGTGTATCGTAAAAATTTTAATTACCCTCTGTTCCATCGCTATCGGGTTACGAATGTATATACAATTTCCCCCATTCTCCTCTTCCTTACATATTTTTAAAGAATATTCACCTTTATTTGTATTTATGTATAGACCAAATTACTCTACCAATATATCACGTTGAAAGTAATTTTATGTATCACTGTACGAATAAACACTTTTTATTACAGTTTCATTAACTACGTACATAATCTTTATTGTAGTTCAGGGTCGTATAAAACATGCTGGTGCTATTTTTTTTATCCTCAATTAGCTAAAGCAATCAACATTTATATACATACTAGATAAATTATAATCGTAAATTAAATACGAAAATGTGTTTTTGAGGTAAAAAAAATGTATCTATTTTGGGGTGTTGGGTAAGTGTCTTTAGAGTTGAATTATTATAAAATTACCAGCTTCACGTTTCCTCATAGCATGGGAGACACAAGAAACCCTGTTTTAAGATACTCTATTACTACCACTTTCTACTCAAATTTTCAAGACTTGCTACTTGACTTTATATAATATCAATTTGAGCAGCTACAGATGTTTATTTTAATTATTTTTTTCAATATTTGATCTGTATACAGATATGTAATGAAACTCTTCCGTTACTAAGTGACTGATAGACAACGCGCGGATTAAATTACTGAATATAGAAAGTTAAAATTTGGCGAGGCTTGTTAGAGAGCGAAATTTCTACGGCAATAAGCAAAGACGAGATAGTAAATTTTACGTTTTAAAATCCAGGCAAACAAAGTTACGAATAATGATTAGCATAAATTTTTTTTACTGGCTAGATAGACTGGTTTAAGAACATAAATCAATTTCAGGAATATTAAGATCAGATCAGTCATTGAATAAAATCTTAATTCAATTTTAATACCAGTCGTGGCTGACATTGAGTTCCATCACTTAGCACGCAATGTCTCCATAATTCAGCGAAAAATGGGAACGGAATACAAGGTTCCCAGGTTACCTTTGCCTACTTCGCTAAGTGTTGAATAAAGAGTGAAGCAAAAAATTAAGAAAAAAAATCAACTCATTTTAACTAAATGTATATTTAAGCTACAAATATTAAAACACATTTTTTCTTGTAATTAGGTCAAAAATTTACTTATAAAATTATGGGTCACTCCATTTAACTCAATCTCACCCTAACGTGACCAAAAGCCCTTGTCAATTTAGTTTATTCCATTAGCAGCGTCGTGGTGATTGAGGATGATGAGTTCGAATTTTATTATGGGGTATAGTGACAACAGTTGCAGAATCGATGTTCACTAGGCAGAATTAAATATTTTCATTTCTCAGTTATGGGAAAAAATAACAATATTATGAAGTCCCACATGATATAAACGAATGATCGAAGTATTTTCTTAATTTTAAGATTTCTTAATTTTCTCTTTCTTTTCAAGGTTTCTTAATTTCAAGGCGTCTCTACCCACCCTGCGAAGTGCGGGATAATGCGTGAAACTAAAAAACAACATAACATAAATAATAAGGCCGTTCGTTTTTCCATTTCACATCTCACCTATCAGTGTTAAGCAAACATAATACAATTTACGACGGCGATGTCTAATAAATGATCGTGTAAATTCATTCCGCGAACAATAAAGTCGCATTTAATACAATTACTTAAGGATATATCGGTGTTTGTTTTGCGAGGCGCGAGTGTTTGACCCCGTATCGCTTTGGTTCGAGCTATGGACTTTTGAGGTATAAGAAATCGATTGAAAAGTTTTAATTATCTATACTGATGGTAGGAAATTCATTTTTTATCTTCATTTTTCTTCCAATATTTGAGATTGTTATGTTATATTCAAATGGGGAATATTATGGAAAAAGATAATAAAATTTTACCTGATTGAATTAGATGGTATTGGATTCAATTTTCATTTTCAAAATGTATTTCATTTATAATAATAATAATGAATTTATCAATCTAATGAGACATTGTGTGGTGTTATGTTCCGTTTAATGAGCCCGGTAGTAACTAAGTGGTAAAATCAAAGTGGTCATATTGTTACATCACGTTATAGCAAAAAAGTATAATAGCTGTACTAAATTATTGCTCAACTAATTAATAGATATTTTTAAATATATACATATAAAAAATTCACGGTAAAAAGTAAGAAGACTGTGGTGACGCAGTCGACTGTAAACTTGATGGTTGTGGATTCGATTTCCACTTGGAGAAATTAATTACCTTCATTTCCTCACTCTAGTAATAATAGAAAAAGCGATGTTTACTTTCGCTACCCCATATAAAATGTCTTTGAAAATTGGGTAAAACATTGTGAACGGAGTCTCTTAGCACTAAATTCCCTCTGCTTATAAGCGGGATAGAGCGTGAAGCAAAAAAAAACTAAAACAACCGTCACTAATAATCAAACGAATAACCCGTAGCCTCTCAAATCCCATAAACCCATCTCAACTGCCACTCCGCATATAAATATCTTGTTTTTCCACAGTAGGGCAACCGCTATAAACTTAAGGCAAACACCAAAACGTCGCTATTAACGTACATCAATGTTATTTGTGGGAGTCATTCGGTAAGCGAGAGACGACTACTAAGAAACTAAACTAGCGGGATGAGCTAGCTACTCGTTTTTGTGCGCTTATGTTGAATTATTAATGGATATGTTGCTTTTTGTGAGGATTAATGGGATTTTTATGTTGGATATTGATAGGAAAATTGTATTTTTTTATTGTTTGTTAGGTATGTAGAAATTGAAATGGATCTTTTTAAGTCTAAATATTTTTTTTTGCATTTAACTATCGAGATTTGTCTAAATTGGTGGCACTGGGATTAAGTTTTATTTGTGGTATAATCATACATAATATATTATCAAACTATCCCTTATTTTATTTAGAGAAATAATCTTTATAAAATATATATATATATATATATATATATATATATATATATATATATATATATATATATATATATATAATAAATATATATATATAATAAATATATATATATATATATATATATATATATTTATTTTAAAAAACAATTAAATAGGTGTCTTATTTTTGTGATAATAAAACTACGGATATCTTTTGTTTAGCTTTAGCTTTAATATATCCGTATCTCTTAACACTAGAAAAAAGCCATTTTCCTGTTAACAAGGAGCATAATATTAACACTCTATTTCCCTCTTTCCCCTTAATTTTCAAGATTGAATTGATTGAAGAAGAGGAAAAAATATAGGTAATGAACTTTCTAAAAATATAGTTAATGAAGTTTCGATTCCCAAACACGGGAATGCCCGTGATTGGGAATCGAAACCACAACCGTCGTTACATTCAGTGAAATAACTTTTTAGTTAGTTCTATAAGATTTAACGTCAAGAAACTAAAATAATTATAATATATGTGTGTGTAAATATAATATATATTATAATATATATGTAAGACAACTTTTATGGGACCACCACGAAAAATTGCTTCTAGGAAAACAAACGTAAATAGTGGATATATGTTAACACAAATATAAATCTTTTATAGTCAACTTTTCTGTTTGAATGTACATGGGACTGTGAGTTCGATTACAACTTGAAGCAACATAAGTAGAGTATTTTTTTGGCTTCACGGCGTATACCGCACTCTGCATAGGAAACTTAGTGTCAGGACACTCCATTAAGATACTTCCGTTCTTTACTTTCCGCTGGATTTTCGAAACGTTTTGCCTTGTCCTAGAATAGTCTACGAAGTTTTTTTTTTAAAGGAATGTTTTTTTTCCAGACTCAACTGCCAAAGGATATAAATCCTTTTCATTCATATTTTCGCTACTATTGGTTGTCGTGCCAAAAGTTGTAACCTGAGCGAGGAAATGAATATAACCTTTTCCCACAAGCGGGAATCGAATCACATTCGTCGCGTTTACAGTTGTTCGATTCCTGCTGTTTACGACGGCCATAATTATAGAAGTGATTGAGATACATTCTATCTTCTCTATTTTTTATTATCTCCACAGAACTCCCACAAAGCACCAAACCGAGGGTACCCTAAGCATAATTAATTAATAACACCATCCAAAAATAAACCTTAACACATCGACTTCAATATATAAAGCGAAACACAGTCCACACAGTCCATACAGTCCATTCCATTTGTACCAGCATCTGTCGCGGATCCATCCAGAATGTGCACAGACGCGACAACTTTACGATTGCGACGATGAAAATATAGGTTTGTGATCGCACTGAGACTCACTTGCTAACTCTTTCCAAATAATTTATTGGCGTGTAGAGTGAGAGCGACAAGTGAAACGGTTTGAGGGACTGTTTATTGATTGTGCTTGGGAAATGTACGAGTATTTATATAAATGTAGGTCCTAGTTGAGACCAGCGGCACAGGGTGGGCGGTTGTGAGTTCGATTCCCACTCGAGGAATTGAAATACTTAACATTTTCAAAGATATTCCGTGTTAATTCTTTTATGTAAGGTGAGCAGAGAAATTAAAATTCATTCATCGGAATGGAGATCGGAATGGAGCAGTGTAACCTGCTTTTACAGTAGGTCTCCCACGTTGAACTCTATTAAAACGATTAATAAGTTTATTGTTTCAGCGTCATACTGTATTCCGCACATAATATGCTGAGAGAATCCGGTGTTCTAGTATTAAAATACTCCGTTCCCAATAATACACTCCCGTTTCCCACTTTCATACTAACTCTGATTAATTGCGAGTTGAATGGCAGAACTCAACGCCGCACTTTCACGACATTACTAAAGCAACTAAAAGAAAATATTAAATAGTTCAACGTTTCGAGTAGAAATTGAACTCACAACTGCCACTGCGTTTCGACTGGCTAAAATGTTTTCTTGTTTATTAACACAAAACCATTTATGACTGAAAAACACGATTTTTTACCTAATAGTCAAGAAATTGGAGGTAAGAAGTAAAATAATCTCACATTTTATTCGCCACCAGCAGACGGTGTCGTCCCTTATATTGGCATTGTCATCTGTACGTACGCTGTCGGCGACACGCGTCAGTTGTTACTGCGTTAACAAGCTCCCGATATGTTTGGGGTAAGCTCATTGTGGAGAAAGATTTTTTATAGGGATTTAAAGTATTTTTTGTTACAATCCGTTTCATTTTTTTGAAAATAGCGGGATTCGAACCTGCGCCATTTGAACACGGTCTATTGTTCTGACTATGGTTTAATTGTTAGAGCGCTTGAACGATTTATAACAAGCGTTTAAATTCCGTTATATTTTTTTTACGTTTTCTAAAGATATTCAGTAAGTAGCCTTTAATTTTTATATACATATAAACTTTAGAAGTTGCTGTAATGGGATTGTGTGTTCAACTCCCACTCGGAGGATATGTTTTGTTTTATTTTCCTCGCTTTGGTAACAAAACGTGAACGTGAACGTGAAGCGGAGCAGAGAGCTCCGCTTTTAGATATGCTATAAATACAAAAAAAATACAATCACAAAAGTTTATTTCCATACATTGATCCCACCAAGACGCTTGTTACGGTACGGAGTTTGCATTCAATCCGTATCCGCAGTCAGCGCCCACATCTGGACAATGATGGCACAATAGCACGCTGTTTGTAAAGAAACGAGCGTGACAGGACAAATTGAACCTGTCACCTCGATTATTATGATAAATAATGAGCTTGGTAAATTATTTATAGTTAATAGAACTGATGTAGAATGTAGAGGCCAGTCGTGGCGCAGCGGCACGAAGTGTGACTGTAAAACCGATTGGTTGTGCGTTGGATTCCCACTCGAAGAGATGAAATATTTACTTAAATTTATATTTCTGTTTCTTAGCTCTGGTGTCGAGACAAAGCGCGGCGTTGAGTTCTGCCGTACAATACGCAATTTCTCCAGAATTCGGCGGAAAGTGGGAAACGGAGTGTCTTAACACTAGGTTCCCTCTGCCTGCTGTGTTTGGGCAACATCCATTTACACAAACATTTACATTGATATCATTAGTAGAATTTATAATTGTTTTTTGTATTTGTGACATATTTTTGACGGTGAAAAGATAAAACGGAAAGATGTTCCCTGTTTTTCATAGTATGTTACAGTAAGAAAATATAAATGTAAATAAATGTCTTCAAGTGGGGACCGAACCCACAACCAGTCGATTTTACAGTCACACTTGACACAGCGCCGCTGGGCGACGACTGGCCTCTAATAATATACAATTTGACTATAATATAACAATAACTTTAAGCGGGCGAAGCCGCGTAAGCATCGCTAGTTTACTGGTAATTGGTCTAAATCCAAACACACGTGCTGTGAACAGCAGAGGTGGAAGCGGATTTCGTAGTACGTTGAAATTGTAAACATTGTTAGTTGGCGTTAGCCGTACAGTTGTAGGTTTTGCGAGTTAAGCTCGATCGCCGGGAATTTGTCTTTGACAGGTGCTTTTTGCTATTTTATTTATTTCCAGTTTTTCACGTCACTGTCACTGTCACTATTCTGTTAGGTGGAATGTATTTTGAGATATATTTATTTTATCGTGTCACCTTTTTTAAAATGTGAAACGTTTCAATTAGTATTGTGGTTTGATCGTAGTACGTATTCAGAAGACATTCAATTTATGATGTAGAAAAAGACACTACATATATATTGAAGGTTAAATATCTGAAGATAATAGTTGATATCTAGATATAGTGTGGGTTCAATTTCCACTCAGGCGTTAAGTTGCGCCACAGCCTTAGCCTTGTTACCAGAGCAAGAAAAAATATACTTACACTCACAGAGACCCTAAAAAAATATACTTCAAATACAAAGTATAAATTAAAGATAAATAATTAAATATACACGCATAATTTTAATTATAAATTATTTTATTTATAAAGTCTTGTACATAGTAAGCTTTAGTATATTCCAAGTAATTTAATATATACAGTAATTTAAAAGTTATGAATCGGTAAATTGTCAGTTTATGGTGTTGTCAGTTGCTACTATTATAAAAGCTATTAGTATTAATGTAAGAGATCGTCGTGGCGCAGTGGCAGCCTTCTGTCTGTAACGCGACGGTTGTAAGCTCGATTCCTAATCGAGGGAATTAAGTATTATTTCTTAATTGATATTTTTATTACTTCGCTCTGGCACCAAGGCAAAAAACCCGGCGTTGAGTTTCGCAACTTGACACGCAACGCCTAGAAAAAATCAGCGGAAAATAAGGAACAGAGTGCCTTAACACTGCCCACTGCCTACCCCACACACAGCGGGGTAGGCATTTTGAACCTAATTTACAGCGTGAAGCTGATTTAGTTTTTTATTTCTTTATTTTGGTCCTAATTGAGAAATAATATAATCTTGTAATGTAAAACATTTTGTATGATATATTCCTAGTACCGGAAGTAACTCAGACACTACTCCCTAGCTTTAATTAAACAGGAGGTGACTTTGACATGATTAACGTGATATATATATTAGGAAGTCTTGATAGGCTATATTACATAGCCTATATAGACTCCCTAATTGAATTATACAACAAAAATACATTTTTTCCAATTCTTACCAATAGTTTCGGGGATTACCGCGTATAACCAATAATTTTTTTTCAGGTTTAAAATGTTATTATCAGTGTATATATTTATACAGCACGCAATGTCTGTAAAATACGATGAAAAGTGGAAAATGGAGTGTCTTAGCACTAAGTTCTCATAACCTACCCTGCTATATGCGGCATACAGTGTAAACTAAAAAATCTATAAATATCTTTTGCAATTTTAATTAATAAAAACAATCTAGTTATATGCTGCTTTCCATTGTAATCACAAGTCATTTATGGGCATAAAGTGACAGTTTTACCTACATAAATTATAAAAAAATAATTCACATTTCCTATGAAATCACTAACAAAAAGCTCAATACGTTTCATATTTTATATTTATATTGGACGAAATAGGCAAAGACCTTATAAGTTCTGCCTTATGTTTATTGGTTACAGATAAAAAAATGTGTTTACTCATAAACGTATTAATTTATTTTAACCCATAACTTGTGTAACTAATTGCGAACCTCCTTTTTTAGAAGTCGGCTCGGAAATAAATCTTTAACAGTCCGAGTAAAGTTGAGTATTTTACGATTATTTGTTGTTTTACAAAGATAAATTATAAATATGTATGTGGTTTAGATCATTTTTTGTAGAGTATGTATTTAAAAGTAAGAAATAGTGGGCCAGTCGTGGTGTAGGCTCACAAGTGTACCTGTAAACGCGAGACGTTATGAGTTTGATTCCCACTCAAGAAAATTAAACATTTAATATTTTTATTTTCACGCCCTGATAACGTGGCATAGGTCGTTGAGTTCCATAACTCAACAAGCAATCCCTCCAAAATTCAGCGAAAACGAGGAACAGAATTGTCTTAATGTGAACGGAGTGTCTAAACATTGGGTTCCCAGGGACACCATATCTTTTCCACCTAAAACACCAAATGCAGACCAAAATATTATATTATTTTATGACCGTAATATGTATTTATGTCGTGTAAACAGAAGTACGCGAAATAATTCGTAAAAATGACCTCGTTTACACATACTTTTTAAAAATCTTTAAAAAGGTAGCGAGAGAGAATAGAGTATCTCTGCATATTTCCCTTGCCTCGTCCACTGTTTTGTTAAACGTCATTGCAAATTTGTCCCGAACAAACATATAAGCTTAGGTTGTCATACGAGTAAATGCCCTGCGGAGGGTTCTAATCCTGTTTTCGTGGCCTTATTCCACTATCATCGATACCGTATTTCCAAAAATTGACAGAGGTCTCCCCTTATCTCTTTCACAACCTTCTCTTACTACCTAAATCTGTTTTTATCATTCTTGCCTTACTCATTTTCTCAACGAAGCAAAGAACCAAGTAAAAATCATATTTTTTTTTAATAACGCTGCACTCATTCCAACAGCCCCAAAACGTCAGAGATTATCATTTAATCCTTAACTAATAATATAACACATACAAAATAACCAATACAAAATACGCAATAAAAGTACATTTGACGCATCTATGTAGGTTAATCTATGGCTGAGTAAGACCGTTCCATTTCGTTAGATTTATAACTCAGTCGACGTTTTAACGATAATACGCGTTTACGAGTATTTATACGTATTTACGTATATTTACGGGCGGCGGGAAAGGTCGGTTTAATTGCGGTATAAAATTCAATTTACAATCACTGATTTATGTTTGAGCGATACGTTACGTTTGTTATGATTTATAGTGGAATGGAATGGAATGGAATGGGTTGGGAGGTTTTGTGAGTGGTTGTTTGGTGTTGAGCGTGTTTTGTGGTTTTACTTGTCATGTAGAATAACTACGGTATGGGGATCGCTGTGTCTTACTTGATTAGAACAGAGTGTCTTAGCACTAGGTCCCTGTATTGTCTCTGTCTAGCCTGTTATGTGCAGGATGCAGAGTGGAGCTAAAATTAATATACTGACCATAATGACAATAAGTGAGAGGGAATGGAGTTGTGGCAAATCACTATGCCATTAGTATAGGTAGACGTGAGGTTTTGACCCAGATAAATCTGTTATCTATATAAAGTGATAAATAGTCATTGAAATTGTCTCGCGTGCCATACACAACAGCTAGTTATTGGAATACGGAAGAAAAACCGCATACAAAAGCTAGTTCATTATATTTTGCTCGAAAGATGTAGTAAAATAATTTAAATATATATAATGCACGAACTATAATCGTAAATCTTACAAATCTACTTTAAAATAGAATGGTATTAATGGAAATACTAGCAGTTTGAAATTTGCGCCTAACACTTAATCATGCGCTGGCGCAATTAAATCGTATGTGGGTTTATTTGAAATTAATGGCTGCCGATTTCGCTTATATTGTTTTGTTTATTTGCTATTACTTAGGTAGGTACGCGAGGAACAGAGCTAGGCCAATTTTAAATGCCATCAACAATTAAATATTAACAGGTGGTCGTTCGTTTTTGCTGAAGTCAGAATTAGTATAATTGTTAATTGAAATTCGTAATTGACCATTTAATTTAATTAAATTATATTTCATTAATTATTATTTAAATATAATTTAATTAAATTAAATGTCTTTGTGCCGCTAGATCGTAGGTTATGGGTTCAATACCCACTCGAGGAAATGAAATACTTATTTAATTTTATATTTCCATTGGTGTCGAGGCAAAGTGCGGCGTTGAGTTCCGACGTTCAATATGCAATGCTTTTAGAATTCGGTGGATACTGGAGAGTGTCTTAACACAAGGTACCATATACTTACCCAGCTGTGTGCGAAATACAGCGTAAAGGTGATATATTTTTTTAATTTATAAAAATTGAGCAAAAAGTGGAGCACGAATATATCTTAATGGGAAACGAAGTATCTTAATACTATTCCCAGCTGTAAGTTTCCAGGTTCTCTCACCCTACCCTGCGTATGTGCAAGTTACAGCGTAAAGCTAAAAAAATACTTTTTATCCATATAAAGGTATTACGAATATGGCCACTCTTTTTATTACAAGCTTTTATTTAACTTGACATATTTATATGTAAAGAAACTTTTTTTTTTCAAATATTAATACAAACCATTTTTCACCCATTTTCTGATGAAATTTTGTTTACACATGGAAGTCAGATTATATTGCAACATTCTGGTGGCAGTAAGCTGATCTGACGATGGAGCCGATGATGGCACAACGTAATCTTATCGAGGTTGGGCTTGTTTGACCAGCACTCTGAGCATACATTGAAACCAGGGTCTGAAGACAGAGTCAAAGGGTGATTAATCACTGGAATTCCATGGAGACACAAGAGAATGAAATTTTTAATAAAGCAAAAAAAAAAGTTCTGAAAAATATTTTTTTACGTTTACGTTTAGTAAAAGCTAAAAAATTGTAAAGTAGCGGACAAATTTTTTCAGTAAGTACTTATAATGTCTCCAATTATAGAAAAATAATCAAGGAAAATCTTGACTTTTCAACACTAGTCACTTAAATTCCCTAGCAAAAGAAACTTCTATACGTTTTAAACATTATCGAACAAGTCCCCGCGCGTCTTGCAAACTGTCCATTAAGCCACACATTCTTTTCTTACTTTACGACAAAAGTAAGAAAAGTGGGGTTTCAGCCCCACCATAGAGAAACGTTTTTATATTTATCACCAAAAACATATGTAATTTGAACCTATAACCATTACGAAGCAGTTAGCAAATTGCAAATGTACCTATCCGTTTTTAACGAAGTCCAATCCATTAATACAACAATGTATTACAATTTTTTACTCTTCCTATTATCTTATGCCAGTCACGTCATTATCATATAAAGGGCTTTACGCGCCATTACGTTCTCGAAGGCATTACAGAATATTTATAAATGCTAAACGCAGCTCAAATGGGTAATGGTGGCCATATATTGTCGATTTGTTGTGTGTATGACGGATTGTGGGGAAATGGATGTGGTATTAGTAAAATAATATAATTATGTTGAAGAAACACGGTTGAGATCAGTGGTTGCGCAGGCGCACAAGGATGTGATTGTAAAGGCGATAGGTTGTGGCACTCGAAGAAATAAAATATTTAATATTTTCCGCGGCGATAGCGGGGTGGAGCCCTTAAAACAGCCAGATCAATGCCTCCAGAATTCGATGGAAAATAGGTAGCGGAGTGTCTCAACACTAGGTAGCTTTTGCCTAATCTGCCGTGTGCGGGATATAATATGAAGCTAAAAATGACTAATAAATACTTTTAATAATCTATGAGATGGAAAGTAATTATTATCAGTCAATGGTAACAGATGATGGCTGATGGAATTGATGCTTTTTGATTAAATATATAAAGACGGTAAATATAGATTATTTCAGCTTAATAATACTTTTAAAGTATTTTCAATATTGTTTTATTATAAAAACACCACCTCCACCGTTCCACACATCGGCGAGTACCGGTACTATCAAGTTCCTGGCATTACTGCGTGCGACGGTCTTCAGCTATTTTAATTGATATGTCTGTCGTTTCACAGACTTTCAATTAGGGCTAGTTGGACGTCTTATATAGAAACTAAATACTATAAAAGTTTAGCTCTCTATTCTTTTTCTTTCTTTTTTCTATGGTGTATTTTGCGAAGTAGGAAGCGGTGGTTGTAGGTTCAATTCCACGACTGGCGTGGAAATGAATTTTAAATTTTATGCTTTGGCGAGAAATAATACGGCGTTGAATTCTTCTAGTCAACATGTAGTATCTCAAATTCAGGTAATTCAGGAAATCTGAGAGTTGATTACAGAATAGTACAGTACTGTATTTTCCCTTCACTTTCATAAGCAATTTGTTTTCAAAATTCACTAACTATCAAGCTTATATGTCACTTAGATATCTGCCTATAATTATATTATTTTCTACGTCTATTTCTCCGTTTTGGTAGATAAAACATTACGTTAAATTTTGCTATTAAGTATGTAATGTCTTGTGGCCAAAATGTGTTTTCGATTTTGTTCTCTCGATGTGTGTGTGTGTGTATGTGTTCTCGATTTAAAATTTTCGATTTTACGTATCTATACTAATATTATAAAGAGGTAAATTAAAAAAATTAAATTAGCTTCACGCTATATCCCGCACACAGCAGGGTAGGCAGAGGGAACCTAGTGTTAAGACACTCCGTTCCCCACTTTCTGCCGATTTTGAAGGCCTTGCGTGTTGAGTGGCAGAATTCAACGCCGCGCTTTGCCTTGACACCAGAGCGAAGAAATGGAAATATAAATTTAAGTAAATATTTCATCTCCTCGAGTGGGGATCGAACCCACAACCAGTCGGTTTTACAGTCACACTTCGTGCCACTGCGCCACGGCCGGCCTCTATTATAAAGAGGTAAGATTTGTATTTTTGTATGTATGTATGTGTGTATGTTTGTAGAGTTTTCACACAAAAACTACCGGACCAATTTCAATATTTTTTTCACTATTAGAAAGCTGCATCTTCACTGACCAGCATAGGCTATATTACATTTTCAAAAAAAATAGAGATCCCTAATAAAAATGCAATAATGTAACCCAAGGTGAGAAGAAATTGATCTTAACAATTCTATCATCGCATGCGCTGCGAAAACTATTGATGATAGAACAAAACAATGTTCTACAGTATTATAGAGCACATCAATATCTATAAAAAAGTCCGCGATAGCATATGTCCAACTACTGTAGTTATGACAATATAAACATTTTTTTATATCTTATAAGTTAACAAAAGTGTCGACAATAATCAAACCATATTATTCATACCTCTGCATTAATCCTTATCCTATTAATTGATATTTTATGAAAGATAATTTCAATATCTGTAAGATACTTTTTAAATTAATAAAATCGGATATCCCATTCAAAAGATATAACGAATTTAAAAATATCAATCTAAAGAAAATCATATAATAATAAAAAATGCGGAGTGTGTGTCGTGTGGCCTCGCGCACCGTGGCGAGTAACTCTGCGGGGGTGAGGGGGAGGTGCATCGATATCACTAAAATTATTAAGACTATCGATTAGATTTTTTGTTTCCTTATTTGATTTGAATATGCCCCGAGACTACGAGACCAATTTGGAAAATTCTTTTACAATTAGACGATTAAGGTGTAAAACAATACCAAAGAAAAACCTCATATCGCGTACGCTATGGAAATTATTGACAATAGAGCAAAGTGATGTTCTATAATTTCATAGAAGATATCAATCAATATCTACAAAAAGTTGACGATGCCATGTGTAACTGTTAGAGTTATGTTACAATAACTAATTTTCAAAGGAAAAAGTGCAAACTAGAACAGAGCCGCCATCGTAGTACAGAGGGACATCTAAAATATATATATTTTATATTCTGTCATAATGAATAGCTTTAAACTTTGCATACAAACGTATCCTGTACGTAGTATATCATTTTTTTTCATTTATTATTACCAGTACAACAGTATCGATACTAATGTGGTATCTGTATTTTTATAAATATTTAATATTTTTTCTCCCCTTGGAGTTTTTCAGGTGAAAAACACAGAATATTTTATTCACCATAAAAATGTTAGTAGTTTTTATAATTCTAATATAATTAAACAACTTTCTAAAATGATCTTTTCTTGCATGTGTTGTAATAACTATCAGGAGCTATTAAACAAAACAATACATTCTCATTTTGATAAATATATTATATGTTATTACAGTGTAACAATATAATATATAAGATATTATATATTATTTTAATTTTTATCTTAAAACTAGCGGGCGCGCGCAACTTCGCCTGCTTATTAGCACCCTTAGGGGTGAATTCTAAAAAAAACCACAAAAAGCGTGTTCAATAAAATATTTTTAACAGTCTGAATTTAATGTTTTATAAAAATCGGTGGCGATTTAAAGATTTTTTTCATATAAACTTTCAACCCCGTCCATTGTTTTTAGAATTCATCCCTAAGAGGATGTATTCTAAAAACCATGAAACACGTGTTCAATGAAATATTTTAAAGAATCTGGTGACTTTCAAATTTTATGAAAATCGGTGCTGTTTTAAATTTCAACCCCTATTTCATCCGTTTAAGGTAAAAAATTTTCAAAATCCCTTATTAGTTGATGTCCAAATTATTAAAATAAACATCTGTCCACGTTTCTCACTTCACGTTTCTCCCATCCGCGGGTACGGCTCTGCGTGTGTCTTACCTCAGTCAGTCAGGTACATGTCCTTTTATATATATAGATAAATAGACAAATAAGTGTATTTTGATCAAATTTATTTTCTTAAAAAATTAACAGTGCCCAAAAAGCTATCATTTCTCTATGAGGATATAAATAAAGGTCAGTTTTTTAATCATTACACATTCATACATGACGAATGTTACAATAAAAACAATTAAACCGATTGTACCGCTCCCGCACCGCGCTCACGTCTTAGCTCTTTAAATCGCTTAAGTCGTTTCTGAGATAAGCGTCGACTAACAGAAAAACCAACAAACAAACAAAATTTATAAATATCATTGTTTCTGGTTCTATTACTTTGTTAATTGCCCCCAATAATAATTTTTCTAATGAAAATATAAAATGCCACCATAGTTTTAATAATTTTCACATTAGAAATCATAAGTGCGTTGCAAGCATACATTATTTATTAAAACAGGAACGTAATTCCCTGTACCGAAACAAACAAATAATTTACAAATTTAAGAGGGTGAAGCCGCGAGCTGGTTGCTATAGTTTATAAAAGTTTATATTGGGTTTAGATGGATCACGTGGAGATATCAATACATTTTAATCATTGGCACGTAGGTACGTTACATTCATTTACAGTACATATATTTCTCAAGAGAACTTAATCAAAACTTTGTATATAAAAAAATACATGAAATAATCATGTTAAGGAAGTACCAAATATATTTTATGAATCAACCTTAATGTTATATTAAAAACAAATGAATTGTATGTAAATTTGTTATTTTTTTTTTTATGGAAAAGACACGGCAAACGAGCGTGCGGGTCACCTGATGGTAAGTGATTACCACCGCCCACGACCCCGTGCAACCCCAGAGGAGTTACAGGTGCGTTTCCGGCCTTTAAGATGGGTTGGGCGCCGGGGCCCGGCATTACATGATGGGAAACGCAGTGGCATAAAGCCACTACTTCACGCCGGTTTTAAATGCCGGGGGTGGTAATGATCCGGTCGCGTCTGCCCATGCGTGTTGCCATTGCTGGCGACGTGACTCTACCACACGTACTTTAGTCGTCTCTTACGACACCACCAGTACCAGGATGATCCTATTCTAGGCCGGGATCACACGGCAAAAAGTTGCTTAACCTTTAGTAATATTTTGTAGAAGTATGTGTTAACGTTATTGGTATCTATGCGTAACTGCGGCACACGAAATACAGGTGTGAATAAACATCAAAAAAATCCAATGTCTAAACTGTTGAGGTATCTTGATTAATTTTTTTAGGTATGGATTAAAAATATTTTATCCTATATACTGTCCCCGTAAAAGAAGCGCTGACGCATCCTTTCTGTATAAATATTGAAGGCCGTCGTGGCGTAGAGGCACAAAATTGTGCCGGTAACGTGACGTAATGGGTTCGATTCCCACTTGGAGGATTGAATTGTAGTTTAATCATATTTTCTTTTCGCACACCCGTCATATATCATAAGCAGTATCTTAACACTTAAGTTCCCTCTACCTACCCTGCTATAGGCGGGATACACCGTGAATCTGGCTTTAATTTTGTGTGAACCAATTAAAAAAAAACTAATACTAAATATTTAAAGGAAGTTAGCCAAATTACAAAACTGCACTTAAATCGGTTAAGGCCTTTCTGAGATTATCGTGAACGCACAGATAAAAAGACAAACTGACCAAGTTCTATTATATTGTTAAATGTCCGTAATAACAATGTTTCTAATATATCTTCCATGTACAGACACCGATGAGTTAGGATTTTATTGTAAGTATCGATATAACTATATAACTATAACTATAACTTAGACCCTAAAGACTCCTTACGACTCGATGACGAAGCTTAAAGAAATTAATATATTGACAACTGCATCTCTCTTATGGGAGTTGGGAAAATGCGACCTAAGGTTTTTATAAATTTTCACATTAGAAATCTTAATTGCGTTGCAAACATATATTATAGGTATATTAAAACATGAATATAATTTTAGTGTTTTAAGTAAATAATTCTGTGGTTAAAGCGGGCGAAGCCGCGAGCGGGTCGCTAGTATATATATATATATATATATATATATATACGTAAAATCGAAAATTCCATTTTTTCCGCCTCTGTAGGAATTACGGAAAAGTCTCTTTTTTAAATTTCAGTAGTATCGCTTGTGTGCTTATATGTTTTCAGCAATGGATGGATTTTTAGATATTTATAGATTATTATAAAATTTAAGCTAAATTTTTTATTTTTTATTTTTACCTTATTTTTTTTACCACGCCCACTTAACAAGCAATTAAAAACGAAAAAAAAAACAAAACAAACGTTCAACATTAAACCTACAAAATTCCATTCAAAATATGATGCTATCGATACCAAATAACGCACCAACAAACATAAAATTCGAAACAAAATGTCCACACAGAAGACCTTAGATACCAACATTAATACATTTGACACATTACAGTGACAATAAAATGATAAGATCGGATCATTTAGTCGGCAGCTCGTAAACAGCGATGTCTCACAAAATAAATAACTGGCCCGAGATTGTATCTTGTACTTCGGCAAGTATTTGATGACATGGTTTAAAACCAGTAGCGTTAGTGGCTTAGAGATTTTGAAATTGTTTAAAAATATATTTACTGCTTATTATTTTTGATAAATTTTGGAGACGCCGTGTTGCAGCGTTTGACTGAAAATGCGGTGTGTTCTATTCCTGCTTGGAGGAATTAATTGTTTTCTTTTATTCACTTTAGTAAGAGAATAAAATCCGGCGTTGCGCTCCATACTTTACACGTGGGTTCTCGAAAAGTTGAAAAGATATAAGTAAGTAATATCCCAAATTTTGGTAAGCTTTATTTACTATCAACTTTTTGTAGAACCTTTTCTTTTTTTACGTATTAAATTTAAGTATCACATTAATATACCTCCGCTGCACTATTTAATTTAATTATCATAATTTAATTTATAAAAGGTCTAAAAAGTTTGGTTATAAATTAACCAACATTTTATTTATTTATTTATGCATGTAGTTTAAATATTTCTTCGTATCTCTTTTTGTCTTCTCTACAATAAAATTCAATAACACCCAACACTCCATAAAAAAACTCTAAAAAGGTCCATTAATTCTTAAAATACAATCGAACACAACTAAAGCATATCTTATAATAAATTTCAAAAAGCTCCACCTATAAACATAAATATAAACATATAAACAGAAACAGAAAGAGCAACCGTTTGGACTGCACGTTATAATTATCATTTAAATTATACCAGCCGCGTTACAACTTGACAGTTGACAAATGTAATGACGATAGAGGGGACGGTGACAGCGCTTTGAGAATTTTTATGTCCTCATATCCAATGTTTTATATGACCGTGTCAAGTCCTCCTTAGTTGGTTAGCTTTGGTGGATGATTTTTAGAAAGTAACCTCTAAGTCATTAGGATAGAGCTCAAAGTGCTACTTTTTGGGATAAAAAGTATCTTGTATATTTTTACACTGTCATACGTAAAAACAAAGATAGTAATGCTTACTTTTACATTATATGTATAACTTATTTCATCGATATTAAAGTCTAAATTTCAACAACATATAGTTTTAAAGATTTTGGTTTTGCATCAACGTTGTCAATGCCTTAGTCGTAAAAGCGAGTCGATACCTAATTGCGCGTATAGATACCGCTCTATTTAATTTCCACTTGATTGGTATATTGTATGTAGAGTATTCATTACTATGAATTGTTTTACAGTTAACAGTTTTTGCTGTAATATTCATTGTTTTTTAAAAGTCTTTGTAATTTTTATTAATTACTTACATTATATATACTACGCTTGAAGAACTGAGGAATTTTAAAAAACAACATTTTCATCTGTTCGTCTGCACATTAATGTTGAAATTATGTTTATTTTTGTATTTATTGCAGATTATTGTAAAATTCATTTGAAATGTTAGGAAATTCTTTTTATTTGTTTCACATTGTTTTTAGTATGATATTTGTATGTGGCAGAAATTGAATATGCATCCTTCATGTGATATATATATTTTTATATTTAATCAATTTCCAATATATTTTTTTGTGCCTCACGCGGTATCCCACATAGTAGGCAGAGAGAATCTAGGGACCGAGGGATAAGACACTCAGTTGCTCTCACAAAGATCTCCCTTCTCAACTTAACAGCCAAAAGCTACATATGATAACATTTAAGTGAGATCAGTTTTAGTTTTATGTGGTAGTTATAAATAATGAAGCTTTATATGAAATATACAATTAATGTGACGCTTAATTAATTATAAAAAAATACCGAAAATGGATCTCAGATTGCACTAATAGTGTTGGGAATTTAAAATATCTATTAAATAGTTAAATATTTGATTCTATCGCGTCAATTTTATAACAGTCAAAAGTTAAGCAATTATGAACTTTGTCATGTAATCTGACACATCACTACCTCCTAACTAGGTCGAGGGTGCACTGGGAACTGTGAAAGTTGAAATGTTCTTAGTTTTAAGCTGTCAAGGAATTCTGCGTTTGCTTTTTCGAATATTTGTCAAATTATTAATTAAATATTTTATGTCAAATTATTAATTAAATATTGAATTAATGTAATTAAATAAGTAACCACCGTGGCGCAGTGGATGAGCATCGGACCATTAACGTATTGATTTTTATATAATGCCCACTCAGGAAATGTCTTTGTCCGTTCTGGTAAAAAAATCGTAACATTGAGATTCTCTCACTAAACGTATCACAAAATCAGGCGGAAAATGAATAACAAACAAAAGACTAGACTGCTAGGTTTTGTCTAATCGTGGTAGCCGATTTTCGAGTTTATCTGAGGTACTCTTATTATTTAAATATGTTTTGTTTTAGTAAAAATGCAGTCTAGAGTTTAGCTTCACGCTGTTTCACGCACCTGCTATATGCAGTAAGCATAGGGAATTAAGTTTTAATATATGCTAATAATAAAAAAATCGATGGTGTGACGAATTAGATGCAGTTGGCCTAACGATGCTGTATCTGTGCTTAATATTATAAAGCTGAAGTGTTTGTATAGTTGATCGTGCTAATGTCAGGAACTATAAACATGAATTGAAAAATGTAGTTTTATATTTGAAAGACACGTATCGAGGAAGGCTGAAAATTTTATGTGTCATACACAATTCTTAATTATTTCCACGTGACGATGAGCGCGAAGCCGCATTTAAAATCTACATGTTAAGACATTTCGTCCCAATTAAAACACCTCCACTTTCTTCACTTGCCATCGTCCCAGAACGATAAAATGAATATATTAAATATTTCATTTTCTCGAGTGGAAATCGAACCCGCAAATAAGACTGGCCTCAGTAACTCTTATTACCTCTTAAATAACACTAAGTGTAAACCAATCACAACGGACGAAACAAACCGCTCCCGATAATGATCGTGAGGGGCAAACGCGTAAATATCGTAACGTCGATCGCAGATAACTACCGCGTGTTTTACGTTCGACCGGTCGAGCTGTGATCGCGATATGACGATTTATCGTAAACGCTACAAGCGATCGCGGCTACTTGAGATGTTTGAGGCAAAGATGAAGGAAATATATATAAAATATTAATTTATTAAAATTTGAAGATATATTATACAGGGTGGAAGCGTCTGCGCTCCTTTTACGGGAACAGCATATATAATATATTTCTAAGCCATACCTAAAATAATCAAGATTCGTCAAAAGTTTCACGATTTTAATCGATACTGGGTATATGTAACGCAGTTACGAATACTTATAATGTAATATTTCGCTTTCTTAGACCAAGGCAAAAGCACGACGTTGAGTTCTGCCACACAACGGGCATTCGCTTAATAAATCCAGGGGACAGTAGGGAACGGAGTGTTTTAAAACACTAGCTTCCCACTATCTATCCTGCTGTGTGTGGAATACAGCGTAGAGTAATTTATATAAATAATTAAGTAAAAGTAGAATGAACTGTCTTGAAACCTAATAGGTTTTCTTTGTAAAATATCCAGTATGATGCTGAAAAAAAGGAATGGGCAACCGGGATATATAGAAAAACAATTGACATAGAGGAAAATAAATTTGGTATATATTTTTTATCAATCCCGCATATATACCTATACAGTAGTGTAGGCAGAGATAACCTGGAAGCTTAGTGTTAACGAATTCTCGAGGTACTGCGTATTCAGTGGTGAATCTCAACGCCGCTTAGACCGAGGAAATAAAATTATGAAATATATCATTCCTTCGAGTGGACATGGGACCCTACAACGTCGGACGCTTGTGCCCCTGCGCCATGGCTGCCTTTAATATGAATCAATCCATATACTCTTAAATCATATTTCATCATTTCGAAAGAAAAGTTTCTGAGATTAGCGATAACATATCAATATGTATAAGCACACTGTTGCATCTACAGCTGCATAAACAAATAGTCTTTGTTAAGTTCACTTTGTGTTCAAAAATTTGTCTGTTGAGATCTTCGAATGGAAATAGACGTGTGATATACGACTGCGAGCGTTCGTAAACAGTTTAAACCGAGATTTATGAATAACCGAGATAGTGAGTATCTCAATGAAAACAATGTTATAAACTTGGACGCAGTAAAAAATGATTTTTATGTATACATTTGATATTAAGCTATATATATTGTGTATTGTATATGTTGTTATTTTGTAATGTTATGTTTATAATATAACGTGTTTTATGATAACTGTTCTAATTTATGTGGTTTTGTTTTGTGTCTTTCAGTTGTTTTATTAGTGATATATCATATGTTAAAACAAAATGTTGGATAGTTACTATATTTGTTTTTAATTGAATGTACCTAACTCGGTTTTATATACTATGTTTACCTTTCCGAAACATTTGAAAATTTTGAATAAGAAAGCATGTATTGGCTGTCTGGAGTTATTCATGAGGTGTAGGAAAGTACACTGAACCTTGCTAAAGATACATTTTATTGACTTAAAATAGCCCTTCAAAAGTGCATGGATACCCTCAAATCTCAAAAATTACAAAACTGGTTTTGATGAAATTTGAACTTTTTTCAAACTTGGAGTATATCTGATTTAAATAAAAAATGATCACCTATCTATGACATCTAGTATCTAAGAAATTTGTAGACAAACATATATACGTTCATCAAAATTAACTACAAAACTTAAATATTAAATATCAAATACGACAACAACACGTACGTGTCAAACTGATGACCTCCTTTTTTGAAATCGGTAAAAATAGAATTAAAAAAAATATATAAGCAAAAGCCTCTGCCACAAAATTATTCTACGACCAAAATTTAAAATACAGAACCTAAACTATATTGACGAAATATGTTCTCTTTTAAACATAATAGTTACCATGTGATGCGCTGACGGCTTTGTAGTTCCTGATATACGGTTATACCGACTTACTTTTAAAATATTTTGATATTCTAAGTGACGGGCCAATCTGTGGGATATATGAAGAACACGTGTCAAGAATGAAGAGAATAATGACTGTTTAGAGTTGCCCCTTCGAGTTATAGCTAATTAGTTAGATGTTTATCATTTCGTACTCAACGTATACGGTGATTTGTAAAATAAATATTGATGTGGTTATTTCTGGAAGTATTCTACAGTGTTTGGTGTAAATTTTAGTTTTTTTTTGGGTGATTTTTGGTTTAACATTTGCGGTAGTGTGTTGTTGTAGGCGCGTCGCGTCGTGGGCTCTTTCCTTTTTGGAGTAATAAACTTTATTTAAATTATTTCCTTTTCTTTGTTCTAGACGCAATGCGGCGTTGAGATCCGCCAGTCAACATGCGGCGTTTGTAAAAATGAGGTGCGGGTGAATCGAATATCTTAACACAAATTGCTCTCTGACTATCTTAATATATGCGGGATAAAGCGTAGAAATATTATTTTCTATACTGATTTTAAAATAATTTTATTGAGAAAGATCAAGATTCTGAACGCAGACGCCTAACATTAGTTAGACGCTAACTGTAATTTAAATCTCTCAGCTCAGTGCTTACAAACATTCAATTTTATTTCATCAACAAATAATTTTGTATTGAAAAGTATAAAACACTGTTTCTTTAATGGACAGCTTGTATAAACTTTATATTTTATCTATGAAATAAGGCCATCTTGGCCCAGTGCTATCTTTGGTACAAGATTGTAGGTTCGATTACAACTCAAAAAAATATTTGTATGCCTTGAGTTCCTCCACTCAACACGTGATGTCTTGAATTCGGGCGAAAAGTTAATACCAAATAGTTTTGACATAATGGTATCTTTCTACTCTTTTTTATACTGTGGGCAGCATATAGCAGGGAACCTGGGAGTCTAAAGTAAGACACTCCGTTATCATAAAAAAATTAAAAAAATTTATTTTGTTGTGTGTTCTAGTGCTTGCAATAAAAGACACGTCTGTAGCTAGAATGATTAATTACAGTTAAACATTGTGTTTTTTTTTGGACGGTCAACAAGTCATGGCACACTCTAAAGTTACTCTGGACGACTGCGCTGGTTTTTCCTACTTTTGAGCATTTTCTTCCCTAGTCAACATTATGCAAAAGCTCAGGAAACCTAACTTCAGAGCGGCCACGACTTGATGACCGTACTGTAATTTAAGTATTTTTTTTTACGTAATTTCAAACGTACAATCTCAAACATAAAACATATGGATAAACTTTATATTTATATAAAACCTTTAAATACCTAATCTAAAGATACAATATTATGAGAGGCTTATTCTAGATAAGAAGCATTTAGCATAATTTGTTCGTTGACAGTATTTGCTACTTTGCGTTCGTTTAGAGGATGTCATTAATATTGATAGAAATCTAGTTAGATTTTCTAAGTGTATAATTAGTATACCTCGTTATTGAATTTTTTTCAATTGCACGTTTTTTCCCACAAAGCAGAGTAGTTACAGGAACCTAGTGTTAAGATACTCTGATACTTACCAATATTCGAGAGTCCAACTCAACGCCGCGCTTTGTCTTGTTAGCAGAGCGAACGAATGAAAATAGGTACATTACCCCGAATGGGAATCGAACTCACAGCCATGTTTTGTTTTACCATAGCGTCGAAATGATTTTTTTTTATATACAATCATTATCCTGAGTAAGAATTGAATCCGTATCTACCTTTTTTACATTCAGATACAGTCCCACTGCACTTCTGTGGATATTTACGTAAGTATTTAAATATAGCGTACGGTAATCCTGTAAAATATTTTGACATTCATCCCCTCAGAATAGGGTAAACCGCCTTTTGTGTTGTATGACTAGTATTTGTTAAAAAGTATTTAGTACGATGCCTAATATTTATTGTTTATTTTACTTTAAAATAATAATAAGGGGAACTCTATTTTATATTTTTATATAAAGGTTATATGTCATACATTCTTTAACTATATCTGTTCTAACATTATAATAAAAAAATGTTTAGTTGGACGCCCTGATCTCAGGAACTGTTGGTTCGAATGAAGAAAATCTTATTGTGTTATATGGATAGTCTGCTTATTGTAATATACCTATGTGGGAATATGACATAATAAACATAGCTGGAATAATTTATGTGTACTCTTCCTGATGGGGTCAAACCCACAAATATTGTGTTAAGTCATTCTTATGGTGCCCACTGCGCCTCGACGGCTTGAGGGAACCTGAACCTCTTTTTTTCTGTATTTTTCATCACAAATCTTCGATATTGAAGGCTGAATATTAAGTTCAATGGCCATAGGCCACACTGAATGAGAATATGCTTCGTTCTCCGCTTTCCAAATACGCACTTGGCCTAGTTAGACTGGTGAGATTAAAATAATTTTAAGCATATATAGTCCTACGAGTGGGAATCGAACCCACAAACATCACGTGCCACATACCTTGATCACACTGTCCTTTGATCGAAGCATTGATCTATAGCATATAATTACAATGATATTAGCTTTTTACAATGTTGCATTATAATTACACAGCTGTCTTGTCTCGTTTGTTTATAGCAAGAATATCAATGAATTTTACTTTATATCAAATCTACGACGTCGAGCTCATTAAATGTAAAATTTATACGTATTAGAATATTTATATAATTTTGATTAATTAAATGATTAATCAAAAGTTCGAATTCATAACAATCCATAAAAAAAAATTGTATTATGCGTTTGTATTAATTTAAAAACTAATAAAACTACGAGACATCCTATCGTTGATTCCAATTTTTTTTGGTTTATAAAACTTTAAAGTTCTATATATTTACTCTAAAACCAAAGCTAAACGATTGTTATTCTTGCACTGAGCCCCCCATTTCTTTAGATACTGTCAAGAACGTAAAAAACTATACACTACTTAAAATCTAAAGTAAAAAACAACCAACAAAGTCCAAGCACTTAGCATTTCAGTTATTTTTCAAACAGCCCTTTCATAGGGACCCTTTCACCCTTACAGACTTAACTCGCTATCATCCTGTATAAAAAGGACGACGTTATCAGCAGAACTCGTAAAGAGCTTTATGTTCTTCCGACTTCCTTGCCACCTGTATAGTATTCTTTGAACGTGTTTGTCTTTTTTTACCTTCTTTATTTGCTGTGATAAGACGTTGTTTAAGTGTTTTCTTTGCATTTAAAAATTATATTTTTAAGCAGAAATTGTTATTTTCCGAACTTTTCACTATGAGCGTGACTGTTGTGAGGTCGATTCCGAGTAGAGGGACTAAATATTTTTATTTTATCGCTTTGGTAATGAAACAAAACGTGGCGTTGAGTACCGCCACACAAAACGTGCAATGTCTTTAAAATTGGACGGATAGTGGGGAGTGGATGTCAACACTGGCTTCCATCTATTTGTGCGTGAAACTGAAGAATTAAAGTCACGAGCGGTATATGTCAAAATGAATAAACGTTATTTTGCATTATACCGTCATAACGTATAAAGAGCGACGCGTGTTTGTCAGTCTGTCTGTCCGCTATAAAGCCCTGTCTTCATCTAATGGATTCGGTTGAAATGTTTACACAATATATGAAGTTTCTTTGAATCAAAATGAAGGACTTTTAATTTACATTATTTTTTCTTTCTTTCATTCTGTGTGCTATCGTTTTTGTAATGGTCTTTGTGTTGGAATTTTAATGTATTTATTTGTTGCATTCTTTTGGTAATGGGTTGATAGATTTTTTTATCTGGTAGATGTATATGGAAAATAAAAGTATTATGTATTGTTTGCGGCCCTGGTGGCGTAGTGGCCCAACACGTGACTGTAAATGTAAGGTTGTGGCTTTGATTACCACTCGTGGAAATGAAAATTCAATATTTTCATTTCTTCGCCCTGGTAATAAGAGAAAGCGCGGAATTGAATTCCACCACTCAACAGTGCAACCAGAAAGATACAGTGAAGTGAATACGTAAAGCCAAAAATAAAAAAAAATAAGCAAAGTCACAGCATAAACCAATATAAAGACGTGAACAAAGTAAAAACTGACATCGGCTAATGCGCGCCGACGTGCCACGGCGCCTTCAAAGCCGCTAATCACTCTTCCACTCGACTGTACTATCTGTTGTACATCACGTTATATTGACATTGACGGCCCCTCGTATATTATTACATCTTAACGTTTTGCTTGTTTTCTAATTTTGTTTTGTATTTTGTTGTGTTTGTTTTTTCTTTCTTAGCTTCACGCATATGTTACGGTAGGCAGAGGGAACTTAAGTAAGGTAGTGGTAAGACAGTCCGCTGTCCCATACCGCCGAATTTTCGAGACATTTCGTCTTAAATGGCTTAACTCAATGCTAGGCAGCATTTTGAATTGGTATCAGAGCGAAAATAATGAATTCATTCCTCCAAGTGACGAAGAATCGAACCCACAATCATTGCGTTTACATAAGTCAGAATATGAGTGTCTGAGGATTTTTATTTCTATAATTTTTATTTAGTTACTTATTCATTCACCTACTCGCTCCTAACTATACTCAAAGATAAAAAAATAAGGGCTGCATAGACTGACAGATAATGACTAGTCTTGCTTTTTTCAATTACTTCTCAACCCACAATGCTTTCAAAATTCGGTAGAAAGAGGGTAACGGAAGTATCTTAATATGAACCGAGTGTCATAACACAAGGGTATCAGGTTCCACTCCCTACCCCGCTATGTGCGAGATACAGCTTGAAGCTAAAAAAAAAAAAACAATTTCTTAAGCTGAATCGAATACAGAAATGTTATTAAAGAGAATTTATAGTCCTTATATGGTATACAATAAATTATTATTAACTAACTGCATATTGCCTTACACCTGTAGAACATATCGCTTTTTAAATATCAATATAATATTACAATAATTCATATAATATCTTTATAATGTTGTTATGGTAAAATGGCACAGTGGCGTCTGGTTGTAAACGCGACGGTTATGGGTTTATTCCACTCGGTGGAATGAACTGTTTTTTTTTTCTCCCATGGACCATATGTGGTTGAAAAATATGAAATAGATTAACTTTTAGAATGCTTTTGCCAATCCTGCTATATGTAGGATATAATATGGAGCTTAAAAAAATACATTAAAGTTCTGTAGATTATTTTGTTTATAAATAAATAAATTATAGTGTTGTGTTCTTATAGATTGGCCACCAAAAGTATAACTATAGTGCCTATTACAATTCTTGACATAACTGACCTTTTGAAACATCCACACAAGGATACAAATATGCTTTTATATAGATATCCTTGTATAAATAGCATACTGAATTAACTATGGATAAACTCATATATAAAAACTTAAATAAGTAGAAAAATTATATTTCTTTTAGCTTTAAGCTGTATCTCGCACATAGCAGTGTATGCTGGCTGGCAGAGGGAATCTAGTGTCAAGGTACTCCGCTTTACTTTTTGTGCTTATTTCTAGAGGTCGGAACTTAACGCCGCACATTGCTTTAACACGAGAGCGAAGAAATGAAAATATTAAATATTTCGATTCCTCAAGCGGGAATCGAACCCACAACCTCGCTTACACTCACACGCGTCACAGCATGCCTCATACATTTTTATAAAATAACTAATTACAAGTAATTCTACAGTTCAATGATTTAAGGCAGTCGTGGCGCATCGGCACAATATCTAACTGTAAACTAGGTGACTGTGGGTTGGATTCCACATAGAGGAATGAAATATTTTTATTTCCTGGCTCTGATAAAATACGCGGCGTCGACTTTTGCTCTCAACGTACAATGTCCCAAAAATTGGACGGAAAGTGAGCAGTAGATACTTGGTTCCCTCTACCTTTATTATCTTTGACTTCGATCCACAGATAGACTTACTGTAACTAAACCACAACATATAATAACAAAAAAAATATTATTAATAATAAATAAAATAATGATAACACTTTTTTCCATCCACAGTACAAGCGGCGCGTCAAAGAGGCGGCTTCCTTTGACCGGCTCCGACGGTAGTCAGATGTGACATTGGAACTTATAATGTATTTTACGGATAACTTTTGTAGAGTCATCGTTTAGGCTCCGAACGATAAGGTTTCAGTTAGAAGAAATAGTTGGAAAATTGTTTTTTTTTATTTATTTTTAGTATTTTCTAAGTATTGTTAAGTGTAAGATATGTTTATATATTTCATTCATTATGTGAGGTAAGTAAAGAAAACCAAGAACAAGGCTCAATTCTTGAGGGAACTTAGTGTTTAAGCATTCTTTTATAGGCATTCTTACTTAAGAGCGTTTAAGCGGTTAAATCAGCCTGATTTACTTATTTTATTCGACTGGGAAATCGAACTCACAACCTGTCGCGTTTACAGTCGCACGCTTATGACTTTGCCCAAACCTGCCCAATTAAGTAATTCTTTTTAAAATGAAAGTGTTAATTAATAATTTTCTTTTGAATTATATCACAAGGACCATTTAATTTGACGTTTCTAAATTTTATTACTCATTTGAAACACCTATGTATGATCTGCGTTTAGCTCTTATGTGAATATTTTAGTGTTAAATTTACTCTCTCTTTTAAATATTTGAATAGGTATATAACATAATAAAATAAAATATTTTTTTAATATATTAAAATGAATTGAGTTGTAGACTTGATTCGCACTTGGGGAATGAAAAATTAAATATAAAATATACTTCTAGTACCTGAAACATATTTACAAACTATATCTACTTAATAAATTATACATTCAATTTATAAATTTGCAAGAAAAATTACTTTAAAACGGCAATAAATAGTAATAAATTATGATAATTTCATATACGTGAACACATAGTTACTTTGGTAATTTAGCATATCATTATCAATAATGCTCAACGGAAACCATTAATTTTAGATTGTATTTATTAAACTTTACTGTAATGGCATTGAACTCTGTGCGAGTTTTAAATATTGTTAAAATATTCGATTTGTGTGCAACATAATATCTCTCTTTATCTCTATTTTAGCATTACTGTTTTTCTCTTTTTTTCATTTAGAAATACATTTTAAAAGTTCTTTATTTTAAAAATAATAATTCCTTGTTTAATATGAAATAAGGTTTAATTATTGTAAGTCCCACAACTAAATATATATTTCACTGTGTGATATAGATAATTCACAAAGCAAAGTGAATTTGAAATTATGATACCTGAACCTAAACTAGTGCTGCTGTAGATGTTAGAAGCCAAATTTCATAATTCTAGTGGAACCGGAAGTACTCTATGAATTTTGATACCCTTTATAATGTCAGAATAGGGGTTTTTTGCTATATAAACGGCCATATCTTTACTTAATTAGTTAGTCTCCTTATATTACTTTACACTTAGGGGAAGTGTGGATTAACACTTTAAAAATGTTTAAAAAAAGGCCATATCTTTTTTTAAGTATATAAAAATATGATTTTTTAAGGAAATCAAGAGTACAACGTAGATCTGTATGTGGTTTAAATTTCAACTTGATATCTCCAAGTGTTCCTGAGATAAAAGCTCTTGATAGAATGACAGACAGACATACGGACGAACAACACAGTGATCTCATAAGTATCCCTTTTTCTTAAAAGGTACGAAACCCCAAAAATCATAATAATTGTAATACACAGTAACTGTTAATTTGCATATAAATTATCAATATTTTATTAATATAGAAACTTTGAAAGCTTTATGAAATAATTGTCTTTTCTATTTTTTTACAATTTCAAAATCTTTTCTTAATATTAGTTAAACGTGACCTTTAGTTATAAGCAAATAGCAAAAAAATCACAATTAAGACACTCTGTAATCCTCTTTTCGCCAAATTTTCGAGACTGCGTGTTGAATGGTGGAACTCAACGCCGTCGTAGCTGTCGTGTTTCTTGTGAGAACGCTGCACCACGACTTCTTCTTCATTGATTTAAAGACAAGATGTACCATAAAATATATAACAAAACTATTTCTATTACACAATAACTAAATTAATATTAAATAATGAAATATTATGAAAACAAAACACAAAGTAATAATCTAAAGTCCACAAGAAGTGATATAAAAGTCAACGTATTGCTAACATTCATAATATTTCAACGCCGGCCAAAGCTCATGATGTATGGTGACAGACGGACAGATAAATTGCGCATAATTTATTATATAGAAGCTGGTTCGGTCCTAATTATGGGTGTTGCAAACTTGACTCACGGGAGAAAGATTTGTGATTATAGCACGTTTATTATGAAGCTTGCGGCTGTGAAATAATAGTTTATATTTATGCATATATTATGATATGACTGTAGTGGCGCAGCAGCTCACTGTAGACGCGACGGTTGCAGGTTCAATTTTTTAAGCGAGGGAATTCATTATTTTTTAGTTCCTCTCTGGTAACAAGACTAAGCTTGGCGTTGAACTGCGCCAGTTTATAAATAATATTAATATGTACTTTTCGTTTAGTACATTTAAGCAGATTGTTGTTTGTCTGCATGTGTCTGCTGGGTATTATATATATGTTTATGCTATATTTTCAAATTTTGGTCCAATTTCCACTAGCAGGAATGGTTATCTATTTAAATAAAATTCAGCATTTAGATCCGCCATATACATGTTTATATGTATGTCTCTGATATAGATAGTTTATATTGATGTATCAGAAATAAAAAAAAATATTGTAAATAAACTTAACTACATATTATTTAAAAGGAAAAAAAGAGAAAACAAAACAAAATAATCAAATTAAATATTTACGTATATTTTCCATTTTTATGTACTTTTTAACAACAAATTGTAAACAGATATTGCAGCTATTACAATGATATATTTCTAGTACGCACAATTCACTTCCGTGATAAAGAATGTATTGGGCATATATAATATATTATAAACATTAATTTTTAAACGGTGCTTGACAAAGCTTTTAGTTCGAAAGCTTTTTGTTCTGGATATTTAAAATTTTGTGACAAGAAAATTGGTGCAACAGAACGGGCTATAAATCGTTAAGGTTAACATTTAAGAGGTTTTAGCAACATCAAACAAAATAAGTGTTAAACTCGACAAAAATAATATTCAAAAATATTATAAGAAATACAAAAACACATTTTAACAATCACTAATTGTAACAACTTAAACTATTTAAATTACGTCACTATATAGATTTGGTACATAAAAATTGAGTTATTCTAACTAGAAAATACCGCACCGAAGCGATAGCGGGCTCAGTGTGTGCACTACGAATATTACAAGTTAGAGATCACAGCTGTCGCGCCCCTCGGGGCATCGTTCGATGATATGAGCCGACTAGAAACTAAAGAACTTTAAGATATATTTACACTGTCCTCCGTTTCGAATGTCCTTTTGGCATGGGCGTTACTGATCGGCGCCCCCCTTCTTGTTCTCGTGGAGCGCCGACGGTCCTCAAGGATGAAGCGGCCGCGGCCCGAATAAAGGATACGACGGGAAATACGCTGCGAGTGAAGGATGTGGAGGCAGGGGGAACGGTAGCGGTGGTGACGACATCAAGTGAGACGGCTTGCTATATGGATGGAACCTAGGCGTCAATGGCGAAAGTGGTGGCGTTGGGTATGTCCTCTGCAAGAGAGGATGTGTCGCGCTCAACATAGACAAACTTGGACTTGATTCTCCACTCGCGGTGTGTGATCTCAGATGTTGTAGAAGCTCTTCAGATGTAGCGAACCTCTTGCCACAGTATGCAGAATCGCCAGCCATCCAGCTGCATACAAATGGAAGTTGAGATGCGGCAGCTAAAGCAGCCAGTTGTGCGTGCGCGTATGCAGCAGCAGCTGGATGACCACTCGGTAAAGAAAACGGTGTTTTGGCATGATCACACTGTGCACAGCCGGCTGGACAAACTGCCGACTTAAGTAAATGAGAACTAAGTGAACATCCCGTACAATATGGATCTCTACAAATACCTAAATCACTGCCTGGTGCCTTCATTCTGGCATATGCTAAATATGGATTTAAGCCATTTTTTAAAGCGTGATGTTGTGCTGCCATCAGACTGCTTGTCATCAGATCCATGGGCAGAGGGAATCCAGTTGGGGGTAGTCCGCCAAGAAAAGCTGACGAAGAGACAGGTACACTTGATTTGAAGCTGGATGTTTCTTTGGTATCAGCGGACGGTAATGCACTTGGGTATGGTAACTTCGACGACGGATTACTTGAGTCAGAATTCGATTTGGCTTGAGCAGGTGAGTGTAGAGGACTATTTCTTTCATCAGATTTCTCTGAAGGTGTTTTACGGTGCGCCGATGGTGACGTCCTTTGGGAGGATGAGCTTTGGTTGCTGTTGCATCGTGCTTGGACCGGTGTAGTCGAGGCGCTTCCCTTCGATGACGGAGTTTTAGAGTGAGCGTTCACCGAAGACGCCCTATCCTCCGGCGTCCTAGTCTTTTCTCTCGTTAGGCACGATTCATAAGGCTTAAAACTGGGTTTATTATCCACATGCATTGGTTTATCGTCGTATTTCTTACTAGCTTTTTCCGCAGCGGAGATGAGCTTGGGGTTCGGCGTGTCAGCACCAATCGCGCTGCAGGTTTGCGCCAGTAACGCCAGCGGGCTCTTTTTCGCGTCAAGCTGCAACAAAGAGGTTTATGAAATGAAACGTCGGTGCGAGTGACGGCACAAAGGCGAGGGAGGCAGGGGGGTCCAATCACGCGGCCTATGCGCCATTACACGCGCGCCTGGCAGCCGTCGGCCCCGCTTGACATCTCACTCGGCTCCCGCATCATGTAATCTCGCAGTGAAAAGGCCAATTTGTGCCGCTGAATTTGCGGCGCGCCTGTACTTGCCGCGCTGTCACGTCTATTATCACGACGCGTTAGTTTGAGTATTTGGGGGCGGATTTTGTTTTATGTTTGGCATGTGTTACTCGCACGGAAGAATTCAATTTCCATTTAGTCTCTGACACGATTCCAACAAGACTTGAATAAATATATTTATGTAACGCATATTTTGTGATTTGAACGTTTTTATAACTATTAAGTATATCATTATATAAAATATATATTTACGATAAATTTTATTATTAAGATAGCGTCGGGCCATTAACTTTTATATAACTTACCAAGTACAAAGTAATTATGATAAATTAACTATAATTAATATTTTTTAATGTTCAAAGCCAAACCAATTAATCGAGTAATTTCTGATAATTACTATAATCAACTAAATAATGACAGTGTCATTTTTATTATATAATTTCAGTCAATAATTTAATCAAATCGCATAAAAAACGATTAATAAACTTTAAAACTAGTCGACTAATATTAGTATCGAAATAATTTATAACGAAAATAACGTTTCGCTTCGTAATACAATCAATCATTTTAAATTGAATGTCTCAGTCCGAGTGTTGCGTGTTTTATAGCCTTGTTTATCGTCTTGAAAAATTATTTTCTTGGATAATTTTTTGGGCCAACACTTTAATTAATTGTTTAAATGTATTTACACAAAATGTTTTATGTTTAACTAAAAATGCGCTTATAATCGATTTGATGTATTGTTTTTTTCTTTTGTTTAATATTGAGATAAAAATATATTAAAACTTTTAATAATGCTTATTTCGTGAAGTTTCTGTGTATTTTTAAAGAATAAATATGTTGAGCTCTTGCGATTTTTTTTATTTATTACTATCTAATATACATTACAAATATGATGTTACAGTAATTAGGGACTACAAAAAATTACGGAGGTTTATCTCGAGTACCGTTTTCGTCTTAATTTATTCGAAAATTATTATTGTGAATTGTTGAAATATTATTTTGTTATTCTAATTTTATATTTTTTATTATATGAAATAAAATAATTTTGACATTAATTGTTTTGAAATCTTTTATTAAATCAAAATAGTATTCGTATTGTGTAATTTTCTAGCGCCGCGATGGCGCTATGTCTGACGGTTATGAGTTCGGTTCCAACTTAGGTAACTCATTCGGGGGAATGAAATATTTTTGTTTTCTCGGGTAGGTAACACGACATAGCGCGGCGAAGAGTTTCTCCACTCTACATGCTATGTCTTGAAAATTGGAAATGGGAAACGGAATCTCTGGAGGTCTTTATCTTTCTCGGAGTCCTTTGCCATCTCTGCTATATGTAGAATAATGCATAACATGATATTTTAAGAATAATCTTCAGATACATCCTAAGCTTTTTTATTTTAGTAAGAAAGTATATTTTTTTGTATACTGGTTATATTTTATGTTTATAAAAATATTTCTTTTTGTATTTTTTGTTTTAATTAAAGTATATATTAAATAAATATTTTTTTTTATTTTAAAAGGTTTAAATATTTGTGGTTTTCATAGTTATTTACAATTCTTTAAAAAATATCGTTATTGAATTATTATATTACGGGTTTAAAATTATATGTTACAATTAACTCGCTAATAATTTGTTTTAGAATTTTTTAAAGAATATAATCATCTCGTTGTTTGATGTAATTATTAAAAAAAAACTTACAAAAGTTCAAAAAAATACATATTTGAAAATATTATTCTTTGGAGCGTTATACCACAAAATGGATTCAAATGGAATTAACAACATTGAATTGTGTAAGATTTTAAAAAAAATATCTTATTAGGTAATTAATTATTGATATTTCAATTTACTTGTTTATTTATTTACAAAAATCACAAAACATATAAAATCCAACTAATCTACACATTTCAACACAAAAAAAATCAAAAACCTACCGTAGTTGGCAACGGCGATAAATAATCCGGTCTTAAATACTGATTGCTTGACGTGAGCATTGTGCTCCACAATATATTATCCTTCTCCAGTTTTTTTAAAATCTTATATATCACTATCACGATCACGCTATATCACATCACTCCACACACGTCTTTACTGTACGACGGTCGGCGTTGAACTGAGGTCTCGCCGTCCCCCCCACCACTGACACGTTGTCACTTCTGTCGCCATTTTTGCATTTTGTATACTTTGCGGGAGCTTACCGCCTTGTGCCCCACTACTTGACACCCTGTTAAATGTCTCAGTCACTGTCTCACTCTAGCGGTCTGATGAAAGGATTTTTGTATGAAATATGTATGTTTGTATGGGTGTATGGGTGGGTTTGGTTGTATGGAACGGAAGTTGATTTTTGGTAATGAGCTTTGTTGAGCTTTTCTGTTTGATTTTGGTTTTTGGTTTGTTTTTTTTTAAATGTTGTGGTTTTAAATTAAAATAAACTTTATATGTATGTATGAAATATCTTGTGTATTGTTATTTTATTTAAAAATTTTTCAATCTTCTATTGTACATTTCTTTTTTCATTTAATTTATTCTTTAGTTAAAGAAAAAAAGATGTATTTATTACTAAAACTTTCTAAATTAATGTGATTTTATGCTTTACGTTCAGTTATTTGTTTTTTTTATAATAAATACTCAGTCAATTTTCGGTATTAATTAAGGTTTCAAAAAGCTTTCATAGATGTCGTTAGTAGTATACATAGACGATTCCTTGCCTCAAGCTCATTGAAAATATTAAAGATTGTGAATACTTATTTATCATACATTTATATCGATATCTCAAGTATAGAAAAGTAAATTTATGTACAATTTCATGGGTCACAGGTTAATAAAAAATAAATATATTTTACCTTTTGAACTCAGGCAAGGAGAACCGATGAATTCATTCAACATTTGGATACTGAATTTAAGAAAATAGTTTGTTTTTTAAATTATGCATAGGATATTAAGTACAACTATTTTACGAACGCGAATTTAATCTGTAGCGATTACGTAAAATTGCATAGAATGTGTCAAGATTAAAAGAAGAGTCTTTTTAATTGTATTGATAATCTTCAATTACTTACTCTAGTTATAGTCACACAGTTATTTTTGGTTTCTACGTTTTTTATATTACAGCAGAGAGAACCTAGTGTTAAGACACTCCGTTATCTGATTTCCTCTTGCGCTTAGAGGTAGACCTCAATACTTTGACTACCAGAGCGGTGAACAATGTAACAATTCATCCCCTTGAGTGAGATTCCAACCCACAGCCATTATAATTACAGTCAGAACCTATCCTACTGTGTCACGATGGACTCAAATCTTTCCTATATAACTACTAAGCATCACAACATAAAAAAATCATGAAAACAAAATATTCACATACTGTGAACACATTTATGAATTCCCAATTCACGTTAATGTATATTTAGGTTTTTTTATGAAAAAGAAAAAAATCCATAAAATATGAGTTTTTAATATTCTTATTGCGTAATTGCCTCAGGTAGTGCTGGGATTTTGTATTATTATCGACCACCCGAGCTGCAGAATAATGCTATGTCATTGTTTAGCTTACGAAGGGACCCTCGTTTTAATAACCACTTGTAGGGATTAGTGTGATCGTGACTGTAGACTTTCATTTTTCTATAGAATTCTATAGGAATGTTAATATTTAAATATGTTTTTTTATATTTCAAATGAAGGTGGTTTTGTAAGTTGCTTATTTGCTTTGTGCGTTTGATTCTTATATATTCTATAGATATATTTCTATAATACTTGTAAAACCAACAATAGTTGAAAATTCTTTTATTCTTCATACGTATTTTATAATGATACTAATTACTAGGTATGACAGTTATTATATTTTTCTAAAAGTAAAAAAAATCATACCATTATTTTTACATTCGTCACACGTTCACAATACAGTAATTTATTTCTGCAAAACATAAGCACATTGATTTTCATTCTTTTTAAATTTATTTTTAATAAAGGTAATTCAACATTTCAATTAAATTATGGTTCAATAATAAAATATTTAAAAAACCAATTAAATTTTCACAGATTAAAGTCATTAACAGAATATTTTCAACGTACTCGTATGTACATATATATTTAGTGTTACAAAAACAATTTTTACTTAGCAGATATAACCATCATTTATACTTTAGTAAGACAATATTATTATTTTTTTATCTTCACATTGTATCCCGCATATGGTATTCTGTTATGAGAGACCAAAGAAGAAATGAAAATTACTAATCATTTATTTCAGTAGAAAAATGAAATTTATTTATTCCTCTGAGAAAAGGTTGAACCTATAGTCATGAACGTGGCGCTTGCAGTCAGGAGAGTCAGCTCGTCAGCCTATTTTCCGCTTGAAATTCGAATTAGAGACATTGCTTACCCGCATTGAGCGCTATAATTGAAAAACAGAACTGACATTGCTGCTTAGAGTACGGGAACTTAACGCCGCGCTTCATCTTAGCACGGCTTAACTAAATGAAAATAAATCATACCCCCACTTGATATCGAACTCACGACCTTCACATTTAGCGGTGATATCGCCGCAATATATCTTTGTAATTAAAAACCTGTAAAGCATTAAGATAACATATTATTTTTAATTAATATAATATATTCTTGTGATAAGTCCTAGATAGTTTATCACGGGGATACTCATTAAATAATCTTAAAGAGTTTGATGGAGATAACGTTCGTTTATATCTTAATTATAAGTAATGAAACTGTAAACGATCTTTATATTATGATTATGGCTTTATATTATTATCAGCAGATGTAGTCGGTTCAACGCCCGGTTGATGTAAATTTATATATTTGATTACTATGACTTTTCTGATAACGAAATATTATTTTTTTTTTCATTATTTTGTTTAGTGTTATCTTGTTAATTTTTGAACAAATTTTAAATGTGCTTCGTTGATCTTACTGTTGTTTTTAGAGATTGGACTTTAATAGTTTAGGGGTGTCTACACATATGTACACTCCAATTTCTCTAATTGATATTAGGAAATATAATAGAAGTAGAATGTTTCGAAGAATATAAGCTGACCGTAGAGGTCAGGTTTAAAGGTCGCAGTGTAGGCACAATGAACTTAATAAGCAAAGACACTATATTTTCCATCTATCGTACTCAAAGTAGCTTCTAAGTTTAAGAATTTAATAATCCACCGAGTGGGATTGAACCACCATCACAACCATCACGTCTGTATTCAGACCGCGTCTACAATTATACCCTGTTCCACTCTACAAAGGCCTAGAAGCCCACTTACACCTATTTAATAAATATCCATAATTGCCCATACTTTAAGCACCTTTAAACACATTAAATAATATCTATATAATAACTAGGTTGCTATTTTTTCCAATTATAATGATCTTTTGAGATAATTACAGGTGTTTACATCGCAAGTGGTATTAATCAGAGGGATAGCTGTCGGCCGCGAGTGGGTGACGGCGCCGCGGTCGGCTTCACGCTGCCCGTAATCGCTGACATTTTACACGCTGACTTTTAGGGATGGCAGCTTTAGTTTATTATTGTACTAGCGACTTAAACGCGGCTTCGTCCGCTTTATTGCCAAATTAAACACAATCTTTATTTAGATTGTAGATTATGTGTTATTCTCATGTATTTAAGCTATTTTATCGTAGTTTCATTTAAATTCGTTCAGTAGTGTTTGTGTGAACATGATACAAACATCCATCCTTACAAAATTATTAATATTAGTGGGATTAGTGATTAGTGGTTATGTTATCGAGGAGTATTGAAAAGCTCTCGTAGCGTTGTAGAATAAAGTCTTAGAGCCGATATTCGTGAGTTTTATTACAATTAAGGGAACCTGATAAAAGATAATATTTTATAATGGATGGTACGTGATATCATTTTATACAATCTAGCTGAAGAAATTAGTAGATATTATAGCGTATACCTAATTTCATTTCATCGCTATATTAAGAAGACAAACCGCAAATTTGAAATTAATCGCTCAGTGCACCACGCAATGTCTCTATCTTAACGCCGTTCCTTGTCTTGTTACCAAAGCGACTCCAAATATGTAAATATTTCTATTTCTCCTAGAGAGAATAGAATTCACAACCATCCCGTTCAGTTCGTTTTCAGTAATCCACTGTGCCGATATACCACGACCATCACGGCTATTTCTCTCTCACATTATATATATATATAAATATATATATATATATATATATATATATATATATATATACTCGTCATCATCGTACATCGTTAATAATCCACCGAGTGGGATTGAACTCACAACCATCACGTCTGTATTCAGACCGCGTCTACAATTATACCCTGTTCCACTCCACAAAGAGTGCCTAGAAGCCCACTTACACCTATTTAATAAATATCTATAATTGCCCATACTTTAAGCACCTTTAAGCACATTAAATAATATCTATATAATAACTAGGTTGCCATTTTTTCCAATTATAATGATCTTTTGAGATAATTACAGGTGTTTACATCGCAAGTGGTATTAATCAGAGGGATAGCTGTCGGCCGCGAGTGGGTGACGGCGCCGCGGTCGGCTTCACGCTGCCCGTAATCGCTGACATTTTACACGCTGACTTTTAGGGATGGCAGCTTCGTTTTATAATTGTACTAGCGACTTAAACGTGGCTTCGTCCGCTTTATTGCCAAATTAAACACAATCTTTATATAGATTGTAGATTAGGTGTTATTCTGATGTATTTAAGCTATATTGTCGTAAGTTTCATTAAAATTCGTTCAGTAGTGTTTGTGTGAACATGAAACAAACATTCTTCCTTACAAACTTATTAATATTAGTGGGATTAGTGGTTATGTTATCGAGGAGTATTGAAATGCTCTCGTAGCGTTGTAGAATAAAGTCTTAGAGGCGATATTCGTGAGTTTTATTACAATTAAGGGAACCTGATAAAAGACAATATTTTATAATGGATGGTACGTGATATCATTTTATACAATCTAGCTAAAGAAATTACTAGATATTATAGCGTATACCCTTATTTCATTCCATCACTATATCAAGAAGACAAACCGCAAATTTGAAATTCATCGCTCAATGCACCACGCAATGTGTCTATCTTACGCCGTTCCTTGTTTTGTTACCAAAGCGATTCCAAATATCTAAATATTTCTATTTCTCCGTTTCTATTTCAGTAATCCATTGTGCCGATATACCACGACCATCACGGCTACTTTCTCTCTCACATAATCTATACTAATATTATAAAGAGGTAAGATTTGTATTTTTGTATGTTTGTATGTATGTATGTATGTATGTGTGTATGTTTGTAGAGTTTTCACACAAAAACTACCGGGCCGATTTAAATAATTTTTTCACTATTGGAAAGCTGCATCTTTACTGACCAGTATAGGCTATATTACATTTCCAAAAAAATAGAGATCCCTAATAGAAATGCAATAATGTAAACCAAGGTGTGAAGAAATTGATCTTAATAATTCTATCATCGCGTGCGCTGCGAAAACTATTGATGATAGAACAAAACAATGTTCTACAGTATTATAGAGCGCATCAATATCTATAAAAAAGTCCGCGATAGCATATGTCTAACTACTGTAGTTATGACAATATAATCATTTTTTTATATTTTATACGTTAACAAAAGTGCCGACAATAATCAAACCATATTATTCATACCTCTAAATCAATCCTTATCCCATTAAATGATATTTTATGAAAGATAATTTCAATATCTGTAAAATACTTTTTAAATTAATAAGATCGGACATCCCATTCAAAAGATATAACGAATTTAAAAATATAAATCTAAAGAAAATCATGTAATAATAAAAAATGCGTAGTGTGTGCCGTGTGGCCTTGCGCACCGTGGCGAGTAACTCTGCGGGGGTTGGGTGGGAGATGTATCGATACCACTTAAATTATTAAGACAGTCCATTAGATTTTTTGTTTTTTTTTTTTTATGGAAAGGACAAGGCAAACGAGCGTTTGGATCACCTGATGGTAAGTGACTACCGTCGCCCGCGGCCCCGTGCAACACCAGAGGAGTTACAGGTTCGTTGCCCGCCTTTAAGGTGGGTTGGAGTCTGCCCAGTCGCCTCTTACGACACCACCAGCACTAGGATGATCCTATACTAGACTGAGATCCCACGGCAAAATTGTTTGAATTAAATAGACCCGATAAGGAAAATTCTTTTACAATTACACGATTGACGTGTAAAAAATACCAAAAAAAAAACCTTATATCGCGTACGCTGTAGAAATTCTTGACAATAGAGCAAAGTGATGTACTGCAATTTTATAGAAGACATCAATATCTACAAAAAAGTATACGATACCATGTGTAACTGTTAGTTATGCCACAATAACTCATTTTCAAAGGAAAATGTGCAAGCTAGAAAAGAGCCACCATCGTAGTACAGAGGGGCATCTAAAATATATATATATATATTAGATGCCTATATGTATATGTATGTATATAATTAATAGTTTTAAACTTTGCATACAAAGTTATCCCGTAGGTAGTATATAATTGTTTTCAATTATTGTTACCAGCAAAATGTATTGATACTAATGTGGTATCTATATTTTTATATATATATATTTATATTTTTTCTCCCCTTAGTGTTTTTCAGGTGGAAAACATAGACATTTTTTTATTTGATTAAATATTTTATTCACCATAAAAATGTTGGTAGTTTTTATAATTCTAATATAATTAAACAACTTTCTAAAATGATCTTTCCTTGCATGCGTTGTAATAACTATCAGGAGCTATTAAACAAAACAATACATTCTCATTTTTATAAATATAGTATATGTTATTACATTAAAACTAGCGGTCGCGGAGCAACTTCGCCTGCTTATTAGCACTCTTAGGGGTGAATTCTAAAAAAAACCACGAAACGTGTTCATTACAATATTTTTAACAGTCTGAATTTAAGTTTTTATAAAAATCGGTGGTGATTTAAAGATTTTTCCATATAAACTATCAACCCAGTATTTGAACTCTTAGGGGATGAATTCTAAAAACCATGAAACACGTGTTCAATGAAATATTTTAAAGAGTCTGACTTTCAAATTTTATAAAAATCGGTGCTGTTTTAAAAAAAAATAATACAAACTTTCAAGTAATTCCCTGTATCGAAACAAACAAATAATTCACAAATGTGGTGAAGCCGCGAGTTGGTTGCTATAGTTTATAAAAGTTTCTATTGGGTTTAGATGGATCACGTGGTGATGTCAATACATTTTAATCATTGGCACGTAGGTACGTTACATTCATTTACAGTACATAAATTTCTCAAGAGAATTTAATCAATACTTTGTAAATAAAAAAAATAGATGAAATAATCAAGTTAAGGAAATGCCAAATATATTTTATGAATCAATCTTAATGTTATATTCAAAACAAATGAATACTTGAAACGTATTAATAAATTTAATTAAATTTATTAATACGTTTAATATAACGTTATAACGTTAAATATATTTACTTATTATAGTTAAAGAATAAAAAGTGTGAAGAGGAATGTGTGATTATCTATAGATTATATTATTCTACATACTATCATAAAAAAACAGATTTAAACAGTACATATAAAGGCATCCACCCTCCTGCAGTATAATTATTTTTAACCAACATTTTTGAACATTTTGAATAATTTCGCGCCATTATGACGAAAAATTTAGACAAAATATTCAAATGTTTTTTTTATTTAAAAAAAAAATTATTAACGATAAGAATGTTGGTAGTTTCTCAAAAGGTATAAGAATTTAAAAAATGCCCGAAATATGCTCTCTTCGCAAGTGTTGTAATAATAATAATAATTCTATTCACTAAAAAATCACTATAGATATTATATAGTCAATTATATAATGTTTTTATCAGTACCACTTTAAATGAAACCATAGTTTTAACTATAAAAGCCTAATACAATTAAAAAGTACTATAAAAGCCTAATACAATTAAAAAAATGGAAGGAAAAAGTTATTTTTTCATACAAAGTAAATTAGGTATTATCGTTGATATTAAAATAAAACGCTATTTGTCATTAAAGACGCAAACATACGAGTCGTAGGTAATGGCGGCAATGTTCAAAGTTGCTTAACCTTTAGTAATATTTTGTAGTAGTATGTGATTACGTTATTGGTATCTGCATAGATGCGTAACTGCGTCACAGGAAATACAGGTTTGGATCCTACGTCTAAACTGCTGAGGTATCTTGATTAATTTTTTTAGGTATGGGTTTAATAAACTATTATATTTTTAATTATTTTTATATATTTATAGTTTATCCTATATACTCCCCGTAAAAGGTGCGCTGAAGCTTCCATTCTGTATGAATATTAAAGACCGTCGCGGCGTAGGGGCACAAATTGTGCCAGTAACGTGACGTTATGGGTTCGATTCCCACTTGGAGGATTGAATTGAAATTTAATCATATTTTCATTTCACGTCAGTCATATATCATACCCAGTATCTTAACACTTAAGTTCCCTCTATCTTCCCTGCTATAGGCTGGATACAGCGTGAAACTGGTTTTAATTTTGTGTGAACCAATTAAAATAAAACTAATACTAAATATTTAAAGGAAGTTAGCCAAATTACAAAACTGCACTTAAATCGGTTAAGCATCGCATCGATTATCGTGAACGCACAGATAAACAAACAAACTGATCAAGTTCTATTAAATTTTTAAATGTCCATAATAATATTTTTTCTAATATATCTTCCACGCACAGACACCGATGAGTTAGGATTTTATTGTAAGTATCGATATAACTAAAACTATATAGTTATAACTACAATTTAGGTCCTAAAGACTCCATAAGGCAAAAGTTTAAAGAAATTAATATATTGACAGTTGCATCTCTCTTATGGGAGGTACGAAAATGCCACCTAAGGTTTTAATAATTTTCACATTAGAAATCTCAAGTTCATTGCAAGCATACATTATAGGTATATTGAAACATGAATATAATTTTAGTGTATTAAGTAAATCATTCTGTGGTTAAAGCGTGCGAAGCCGCGAGCGGGTCGCTAGTATATATATATAATAATTAAAAAAAAACTACTAGTTAAAAATAGACAGTGGTAGCCCTGCAACATAAAACAGCCGCCGACGTCGGCTGTCACGCTCGCCGGCTACCGTGTCTTCAAAGGCGGCCGACGCCGACGTCTTTAACGTAATTTGCTGTGTCATTCCCACATTGCTTGTTAAGTTTTCTATAAATTAGGGTGGGAATAATGAGCTTTTGGACGTTTAGATATTGTTTTAAGCTGTAATTTTACTTTTTTGAGAATTTAAAAAAAAAAAAATGCTTAGGGATTTCAACTTGTAACTCCTGGAAGCTGTAAAAGCGCTTTCGATACTGAACCACACGTTAAACTACATCACTAATTCCTATATGCTTGTTACAATTTATTTACCTATTTTTCTATATAAATTAATGAAGCTAGATCCTTTAGTACCAGAAATACCAAAGTATTACCATTTCCGGTACAGCATCACATTGGTATTTAATTTTATGCTTATTTACTCAATTAATATAAGATAAATTTAAACTTCTTAGATAAAATTAAACTGACTAGTGAGATCACCACGATAGTGTCAAAATATGTGCAGTAATACAGCACGCTAGACCGAGGAAACCTAGAAACTGAGACACTCCGTCCCCATTAAGGTACTTCCATCCCTCACATTCCACTGAATTCGGGCGGCATTGCGTGTTGAGTGGCTGAACTCAACGCCGCAAACGCTGCTTACACGATCTTTATCTTTTATTGCCTTTATATTCAACATATAGTAATCTTTTCCTTTAAACTTAGCTTGTTCAAAGATCACAAGTATAGATAGCGTAGCGCTGATGCTATCATGTTGTGAAGTACAGCAATGTACCTACTTACTGAAGAGAAAATAGCTTTGTTGATAAGAATTTGGATGCAGTACAAAAGAATATTATATGAAACAAGTTTTATACAGTTTTATAAGGTTAGGTCGTAACTTCGATTCCAATTCGAGTGAATAAAATGTTTTCATCTCCCCTTTTTAGTAAGAAGACAAAGCAGTTCAGATACGTCATTCTACACAAAATATGTAGAAAATCGAGAATACTGAAAAACGGAGTGTCTTGACCTTAGGTTGACCCTATGTTTCCTCTGTCTATCTTGCTATGTGTGTGATACAGTGAAATCATATACATACTGACAAAATTTCAACAGTCAATTTCCTTATTTTAAAACCGTATGTATGTATGTATATATAAAAATGTACATTCAGTGCTAACAGTAGTCTTGGCACCATTACAGCCGATACGTATTATCGTATTTAGCTAATGCCAGCACGAGATAAGCTTAACATATGCTAGCTGTTCAACTTAAACCTTTTGTAAGCTTAAGATATTTCTTTGTTTTCTATGAAAATGTTGTTGTTTGAATATTGAGTTATTTCTATTAAATAAAAAATATTGTGTCTAGGTCGTTAGGTGTTACCCTATTGATGAGAGATGAGAATATACTTTTGTTATCTTTTAATGGCAGCCAAACATATAAGTATCGTATACGTAAAGATATCTTAATTTAAGATAATTCTAAGTACACATAAAATTTGTGTGACATTATAAATTTTCATTACACACAATATTTTTTTTAGCTTCACACTCTATCCCGCACACAGCAGGGGAGGCAGTGGGAAACTCGTATAAAGACTCCATTCCCAATTTTCCGCCAAATTTTGGAATGCATTGCGCGTTAAGTAGTGGAAATGAAAAATTAAAATATTACATATTTCATTTCCTCAAGTAGGAATCGAACTGGCCTCAATACACAATATCACAAAAACCCTGTCATTGCACAAATTTATCATGCAATCTCAACATAGCACGACATTATGCATAATACAGGGTATAGGTTTCAGTTCAGCCAAGTAGATGGGTGTTCGTGTCAAGCGAGAGCTATCTACGGAAGTCACACGGTGACTTGCTTTCAGCGATCTCTTAGACCACAGAGTTGCATGTTTATAGACATGTTTGAATATTTGAAATAATCAGGGATGCTATGGAGTTCCGTAACGGTAGCTATTAGTTATCAGAAATAAACCAAACAATCAAATCAATCAATAAATAAAATAAAATAACCGTAATCTGAATCCGATAAAAGAATTTCGCATATGGGCCGAGTCTAAATAAGAGTTGTTAAATTTTACTTATTTTTGCGCTTTGCTATTAATGTACAAAAGAAATGAAGTACTATTAATATACAAAATAAATAAATGAAAAACTTTCCAAAAAATTGAAAAAGATGCCTAAAAAGTAACCAAAATTAAACAGTAAGCCGTTGGAGTACCTGGTGGGGCTAAAGGACCCAGCTCTTTAAATAATTATGTATTTCGAACTTTAAAACGGTATCTTTTGACTGATAACAAGGATTCTCAAGTCAAAATACACTTGAGCCGCTTGCATATATTTAATTGGAATATGTAAATTTACATGCAAAAAAATTCTAGCCAATGCTGATAGCTAAAGAAGCAATGATTATTTTTTATTAAATTACTAATTTATTATTCTATACGTTAACATATCACATAATTTTATCATATTCTTTTTTATTGAAGATAGTTTTATTGTTTGTCATATCTAAATATTCCAATTCCCTGCTGTTATAGGAACGCGAGGAGCACAATAAAGCCACTAAGTGGTTGTCGGCCGTCGCCAGCTTGAATCGCTTCTGCGATGTATTTGTTGGGGACAGTGGAACTTAAACTTGTACTGTTCAGTGTGAGTGTTTTATTCAATTTCATTTTGATTAAATAAGTTGAGTACTTAATTATATGTAATTTATTGAAAGGTTTCATTCAGTTGTATAACAAATTGTTATATCATAATAAATAAAAAGACATACAGAGGAGACAGGGTGTAATATATAAAATATACTCAACTCAGCCCATTATAAGATATTTGAATTTATTATATATTTATTTTAAGTGGCAAAGCACAATATAATTCTGTGCTCTGTATAAACAGAGCGAGGAATTAAAAATAATTCATCCCCATTACTTCTTCTCCCGCCGCCCAACCCGCAATATCTCGAAAATTGTACAGAAAGCAAGGAAGTATCTTAACACCAGGAACCGTCCTACCTTGCTGTATGCGGGATACAGCGTGAAACTAAAAAAAAGAAGAGGTTAGATTCATATACAATTTCAGTTTGTCCTTATGTGTATTCCTATTTCTTTATATTCAAAGATACTATTTGACCTAAATTTTTGATATTTGAGAAGCACAGTCCTACCGGAACGTCTAGATAGCATGTCGGCAACTGTTTGCTTCGCTCTACATAGAATAATTGTACTATAGCATAGTCGATTCAGCTTCTTACTATCTGTGTCACTATTTAGCACTTAGTACTCAACCATTAGATAAATTGCTTGTTAAGTTTATGATATGAAAGGTTAATATTTAAACTTATTAATTCAGATTTTGGATGTATTACAAAATTGATTATATATCTTTACACGTGGATCTGGCAAGATGATTTAATGGAACATCTCGTCTGACGTAAGTGAGTAAGTAGTTTTAAGCAGAGACACCATATTTTTATTTTTTATAATTTATCTGCTGGATAACTGTTGCTTATGTGTTTTTTATATTTAGATTTAAAACAATCGAGACGGTTTCATTTTTTTTCGATCGTCGATACGCCTATTCAATATTTAGTTTTTATATGCATATTCACCTGATTAGTTTAATTAAAATACTAAGAATTGGTGCCACGCTCTTAGTGATTGAAATAATTATGACAATTAACCTCGTGTACTGTTAAGGTCGATAGCCTTCCACGATAAATTACTATCCATAAAATATTTAAACCCGAAACAATCGTTTCCGAGATTAGGATATGCAAACAAACACTTTATTCAGATTCATACATATAACAATAAGAACAAAAAATGTTACAAGAATAATAAACAGTAACAACTAAATTATGACAAAGTTACTTAACTCGTTCTTTTATAATATTATACTTCAACTGTTATTCTTGAGCGACATTTCAATATAAAAAAGCAAAAGAAAAAATAAAGAAAAAGACGTTGATCAATCAAACAACTTCTATACGTTTAACAAAGCATTAAATCGCTTCACGCATCGTGAACCATCGTGAATACTGTTATTTTTAGGCAAATTAATCTTAAATACTTATAACTAAAGGAAAATTAACTCTATTAAGTACAATTTAGAGTTGAATATTGTTATATTGAGTAAGTCTGTCTGTTTGTAAACTAAAAACCGGTTTGAGTGGAGCCATCCATCTCTGACACGTCATTATGCCAGTTGCGAATGATTAAAAGAAATTGATTGTAATTCATAGATAATTTGCATTTCCTCTCGTTCGTGTTGAGATCAAAGGAGTTATGATTTTGCTTAAATATTCGTTAGAATTGTTATGGGGTTTTTAGGTAATGGGCCGGAGGAAGCGGGTTCATTTATTTTGTCTTATGTCTGAATCTAAACGTCATATTTGAATCTAAACGCAATGCGTGAGTTGATACAAAAATTTGGAAATTAAATGTCTTAGCACTCGGGTCCTTCTATTTACCTTGCAATGCGGCAAAAAGTACATAGCTTTCTTATATTATATTATAGCTATCTTCTGTAATTCAATATTATCGAGTTTGATTTTTCAAACTTGAATTTTTATGTTCTGAGTTTGGTTTCTAAAGATATCAAAGGATTTGTAAATTTATCACAAGTATCCATTTATACCACTACGTACTCTATACAATACAAAAAAATGACAATAGTAAAGCAGCCCGTTTGACAAACAAACGTTCACGCAATTAGAATATGAAGTAAACGGACCATAATATAAGATGTTCTTACAAAACCAAGTCATTGTAAGTTTGAGTGGTGAAGGGTTACACGGTGTACTGACGCGACGTTGAACGCTAATTTGAGCGTTTACCTTTCAAAATATTGTGGGGATACCATGATTTTGTATTATTGGGAATTTGTATGTATATTTTATTGTTTTTTATTTTATGTTTTTTTTTATTAAGTATCGAACAATCGTATCGAAATATGACGTTGTGTTCTAGTTAGTTTTTATTTGCTCACTTTGTTAGCAAGGCAAGGCGCGAGTCACTGAACACTCACGTCAATAGGGCGCAAAATGGTGAACGGAGAGTCTTAACACTAAGTGCCTCATAACTACACTGCTATAAGCGAGGTACACATTGTAAAGCTGAATGAAAAAAACAAATCATCCTAAAATTAACAAAAATTATATTAAATCTACTTTCTAGTTGACTTCCAAATAATACAACCCCTTTTTGAGAGTTATACCATTAAATAAATGCTATATAGCGTTTGTAATTGCTTATTATTTGTTGACAGGTATTCATTTTGTATGAAGACGGGAGTTTGTAAACTGGTTAACGTATCGTGTGATCGAAACATACGGTACTTAGGCGTAGTTTGAGTTTAAAATGATGATATACTTACGTTCTGTATGGATTTTTAAACGTCAAAAGAAAGCTTCCGTCTCTTCCTGTTCCCGTTGCAATGTTGAGAAATACGCTTTTGTTGCTTCTCTACACACCTACACGCAATGCCACCAGAATCCGGCGGAAAATAGGAAAAGGAATGTCTTAATGAATAGAGTACATACTGTCTTACACTATACATACACATACTTACTGAAGATAGTTAAATTTCAAAATACGTGTTGTTTACTTAATGTATGTAATAAGTAAGTAAGGGCCTCAGCCGCGTTAATTCACTATGATTGATTATCTTTCGCCTAATGAGCTCTGGAGCCGTCTTATTGACACTGTACAAGTTATAAGACTACAGCTAAAGTATGGAAAAATGTGTTTTTTCTTTTATTTTTCTTCACGTATTATCCTCAATGTGGGTTAGCTAAAGAGAAACGGAGAAAAAGGAATGGAATATAGTATTTTTTTTTGTAATATAATTTTAGAAAAGCTTCATAAGATTTTATAAGCCGTTATTTGAAATTATGGTTACGATTCTTAAAACAGATGTAATGGGGTTCAGAGTTCAATATATTAGGAGCTAATGTATAACAACATACTCTAAAATACTTATATCTTAAGTCATACTTCCAGCTTATAAGTATACGTTAATTTCAAGTCAAATTTTTATTAAGAATCCAACAAGTCTTAGTCAACTCAAAATCGCTAACATCCAAATCTTGTGACCATGACGTTATGAATTATGATCGCTTTTCCTTCACAATAAATGCATAAATAGGAGTGGCTGATGCTTCAATAAATCACTGGCGGCCATCTATCTTCCAGTCAGCGTGGCATGGACTGTAAGGCAAAATGTTATTGTGGATTGAAAACGTGCCACTGTAGTTTGCTATTTAAAGCTAGGTATTAAGGCTGTCATTGTGGAGCGGCATAGTGTTGGACTGTAACGGTGAAGGTTGTGAGTTTGATTCTTACACGGGGATAATTTTAATTTACTCCTTTTGGTAATATGACAATATTCCGAAAATCGGGCGGCGTGTGGAAAACGAAGTGTCTTCACAGAGTAAAACATGCATGGCCTTCTTCCATATTAGAGTTAATAATAATGTATGGTGAAAGCAATTTATGCAAAAATTGTGTATTAACGGTACTTATCGCCACGCGGTGTATTTTCAGTAGAGAAAGGAAATAAAAATAAATCATTTTCCCGAATGGGAATTGAACTTGCAACCGTCGCGTTTACAGTCTGTCAGTGTATACATATACTGGAATCTTAATAGTTTACTAAGCTAAAATAAAGCAATTTATGATCTGTCAATCGTTCCTTACTGTTTTCCTTTTTTTATTAAAGTTTCTAAACTGTCGAGTGTAGAAAATAAATATAATTACATATGTTTCTTCTCTTCATTTGATAAAAATGCCGCTGTTCCCACGAACAGGTATGTACGTACAACAAGTTTTTTTTAACAGAACGTTAGTTTCTAATAAATGAATTAAGCCTTGAACGTGTTGATTTATTTTCTTTTTTTGTTGATTCAATTTTTATTTCTATTTGTTTGGTACGTAGAGACTGGCTAGTATTCAAACAATAATAATAACTTATTACGGTTTATTTGATGAGATTGAAAAAATGAAACGAAGGATAAAGAAAGAAAATAAATATACCTATTTCTTAAATTATAAATTTATTTTACACATGGGAAAGAAGAGTAATATTTTGGAAAATTTTTTGGGAAGTAGTATGTCACTTTTTAAGGATGGACGTCTGTTCTACTATCACGCAAAAATGACTGAACGGATCGAAATCAATCTTTACAGTAATAAAGCATAAATAACTGAACATAAAAATAACACGAATGCTATACTTGTCAAATTATACATAATCTTTAGGTATATGAATACTTAAAGATTATGTATAATTAGCCAAGTTTAAGCGGACAAGCAGTTTCCTCGGGTCGACCCACTTTTTATTTAGTTTTAATATGTTATATGTTTTAAAAAAATAAAATGTACCTAACATTTTATTCTTTAAACGTTCCTTCAATTGAAAATCGAACCCACAACAACCAACAAACATTTTCCATCAACACAACTATCGTGTCATAATTAAAAAAAATCAACCACAAAACTCTAAGACCACCTTGTCAGCGTTTAAATTAACATGAAAACGTCATACAATGGTAACCCTTCGCCGCCGCATAATAAACTGTTGTAAACGGTCACCCGCTGAGCGCCTTCGGGCCGCCCATTGAAATGACCTGACTTCACCATAAATATTATGGATATTTATACGGATTACGGTCACAAACAATTCAATTCACGCACAACCAACTAATTGGACATAAATCGTGATAAAAATATTTAATAAACCTCCCGTTCGAATAAAGCTTTCATTTGAATTCGTGTTAAACGATGCATCAATAATGAACCGATACGTCGATTCAACGGACGAAATATGTTTTGTTCTATACCAATTATTTTATTCACAGTCGTTTTTATTTATATGCTGATTTGCTGATTAATTTTTAAGTTATTTCGTCGAGCGTGTACATATTATTATTTGTTTCGTCGAATTCGTATTCTTTTATAAAGAACACGCTGTATTAAGTCGTCTTGTAAATACGTATAAACAAATAAACCCATATAAATTGTAATGGAGCGTGAAATAAAATATTTATTCAGAAGCAAACAGGCCAGACGGTTTTCCTAGCGTCGGCTACAAGTAAAAAGTCGACTAAAGCACTTTATAATAGAAATGCTAAAGTAACAAAACAGTCGCCATGAATTATTGCCTACATTTTACTTTAAATTGTATGTAAATTTGAGGCCGCAACGACACGTCCACAATAACATAATAATAGTAGATTTGTAAGTCACGTTAGGTTGTTAGTATGTATTTAACCCTTTATCGCGACACGCACGGTGTACGTGAGATCATTACTGGGGTCACGTCGGTTCTCTTTGAATCCTTAGATTTGGAGTTATAATTTTATACCGTGACGTGTATTTATTTATTTTTTCTTATTAAATACTGGTTTTTCGTGTGAGAATAGCTTGATGTTGAATTTTAGGGATTTTTAGTTGACGATGCAATTTATTAGATACTGGTTTGGGATTAACATAAAAATGGGTTATTTTAATTTGTTATCATAATAAGGTGATTAATTGAAGATAAGTATGACTTTAATTTAAATAATAAGAAGCTTTTATTAGAATATTTTTCTATTAGGTTTTATAACTGGCGTAGTGATAAATCACTCTGTTCTCAATTTTAAGTTCCCCTTAACGGCTCACTTTGTCTTCTATATTACTAGCGATCCAATGTGGCTTCGCCCTCTCAATTTAATATTTTGAGCTATAGCCAAATTTTAGAAAATCTTTACATAAGTTGTAGTCTATGTGTTTTTCTAATATAAGTTGTATAACCGTAAAATTTCTTTTAAATCTATTAAATAGTTTTTGTGTAAAAGTATTACAAACCTACATCCTCACAAACTTTTACATTTATAATATTAGCAGGAATAAGAATGACAAACATAAGAGGCACATTTTTTTTAAAACTAAATTTAAACTGATATATCATAAATGTAACGACATAAAGAAGAATATTATTATCGAGAGAATAAGTGCGTTGAGTTCCGCCCTTCAACAACACTCATCAATGCGAAATTTGGGCGAAATTTGATGGGGAACGGAATGTCAAGATGTCACTAGGCTCTCAAGATAGTATCTTCACAGCGTTAAGCTATATAAAGAAAATAATTAAATATCCTCATATATCTACAGGACATAGTCAAATTTACTCCTAAATTGGAATTTAAAGTCAAACCATATTACGTCCACCAAAGGCTCCACGCCTACTCATAACGGCGTCGGGAACAATCGCCCGAGGCACGGAAATTGCTTCTCTGTTCACTACAAATACTAAAAATTATACACTCTGTATAGACCTCCCCCTGGCCTAAGGCGTTTTGTGTAGCCGCCAGCGCACGAGTAATTCAATTTTTAAACTGTTATGAAAATCGTGAGTTAGTTTCTATATGAACAGGAGGGTGTTTCAGAAAAATTGCTTGATGAAAATATTTTTTGATCCTTCCTGGCGCAGTAGAATGTTTGGTACATGATGCAAAACGCGGCGTTGAGTTTCGCCACCCAAACTACAATTTCTCGAAAATTTTGCGGAAAATTTAAAACTGGAGTATCTTAACACAAGGTTCACTTGCCAATATAATATCATTTACTCACGACTTTTTTTTTCTCTTGTTTTCGTCATTAAGGAATCAGGCATTCCTTATGTAAGGTAGAAAATATTAAGTAGATAATTTTACTTTAATAATATGATATTGGTGAATGTATTGTCGAGACTTGTCATATATTGTCCCTGAGAACTAGCTTATAAATTTCGATATTTATAGCTTACCAAAAATTATAGTGCAATTAGCCTTCTATGAATGTGGCCATCATAAGCAAATTCAATTTTTTTTAATTAACTCAGTAGTTCGAGAGATTAGCGCGTGCAAACAAGCAGTTTATTATATCAGCAGGTTAAAGGTATAATATTTACAAAATTATTTTCATTATTCTAACCAGGTGAGACAAATAATGACAGACAGTAAATTCTGATTTTGAATATGAAATATAATTTTTGGTCCAAAAATTAAATTAAAAAGCCATATATCACCCTTTACAAACATTTTACTCGCATTGATTTAAATTTAGACTAAAATAGCGTGAAAAGACAATATACCAATGATTAACACGTTCCGTGAGTTTTTCGTGATCCCGCGGATTAGTTTATCTTAGGGGGTGTGGAAGAAACTGCTTTGCCGTTAAAGTTCACTTTCTTTATCTTACCGTATACTTAGAGTGTTTGTAATAACTTTATTAAGCTATAAGCTGTGAAGGTGCCTGAAAATGAGAAAATTATAAACTACTATATTCGACGCTATTAAAGCGTAGATTGAACGTGTCTTACTGACAAAGATGGATCTAAGTACGAATTTCATTTAGGAAAACATTTATCATTAAAATGTTCAATACCTATTTTAAAACTAATAATTCAACAACGACAAGATCAAAATAAAAACTTCGTGTCGCGCAGTCTAGAGTGATTTTTTTATTATAATTTTTTCTTCCTGTCTTACAATATTTAGAATATACAAAAATGTTTTTTTAAGCTTTACACTGTACCCTACACATAGCACGATGAGAGGACATCCAGGATCAAGATCCTCTATTTGTCAGATCTTCTCTGTTCTCCCTAATTTGATACGTTAACTGTTGAGGGACTAAGCCAACGATGCTCTTCGCCTTAACCTAAAGAGGAAATAAAAATAATTCATTTCCTCGAGTCAGACTGAGACATGAGACTTTGCAAAGAACCACAATAAGCTATGTTTATACATTAAATATAAAAACAGTTTGTAATTATAAAGATTAACAGATAACTAAGGTTTTGAGTTTAAATTTTAGTAAAAAAAACAATCTAAGAAACATTAAAGCAAAATAAACCTAAAATGATGTACAAAATCATGAATATTACAAAGACATTGCCCCTTCCAGCCGGTTTAACATTTCATAATGGTTTATTATCGTTAATTAATTAGAGGTATCTTACGGCTCGTCAGTTTTCATTGCCGCTTTGTGGAGCTCGAAATGTGATCAAAGTAAGCAAGTAAGTACTAAAACTTAATTATAAACTATAAGTGTATTAGAGAAATATTATTAAAATGGATTGATGAATCCTCACTGGATTCTATTTGATTATAGTAATTTTATTTGAAATGTTGTAGTTCTTATATATTATACTTTAGTTCCACTTTCATTCTCAGATAGGAGGACAGGCGGAGGGATCCTGGGTACCGATTTCTATTAAAACACGTCCATTTCCCACTTTCCGGCGAATTCTGGTGGCGTTGTATGGTGGTGTCAAGGCAAAATACAGCGTTGTAGAGCAAAGAAAATGAATATATAAAAAAATTCATCACCGCACCACGAATGGCATCATGACAAAGTTACTTAGTAATTTTGGGAAATCCTCTTTTTTATTGTATTAAGCTTTTATAGAGTTGTTAAAATTGTGCTTTCATTTAAAGTGATCAACATAAAAACACATAAATGTATTCACTTTCAATTAAATTTTATATATAATATCAATATCTATACTAATATAACAATTTGTTTGGTTGAATGCGGTAATGTCAGGAACTTGTGGTTCCATTTAAATATTATTTTTGTGTATGATAACCTATTTATCGAGCAAGGTTACATTATATCACGTGAAACGTTTCAATGTAACCAACTGTACTGAACTTAGAACGTATTAGCTATATCCATTTGACTATGGGGACCAATAAAAGCTAGTATCTATACGAATATTTTCCCCATACTTCAATTTCAACCTACTAATGTCGCGTTCAACCACAACCACTTCTCCATATAATTTTTCATAAGTTATTATGAAGTTATTAAATTTACTTAAATTAAATTTAAAAATATATAATATACATTTTTCTTTATGATACTGTTGAAATGAAAATTTTATTTATAGCACCGTACTGAGTAATTGGTGTAAATATGTCATCGTTCTTTGATTGGGTGCGGGCGAGAGTTATGAAATATGAAAATAGATGAAGAAACTTAGGGATGCTCATTTTGAAAGTAAATTAAATAAATTTATCCATATCCATACATATTAGAGATTAAATCCCTGATTACTGAGATTCCTTCCAGTGACAATCAGTTCTTATTTGATTACATTATATGAAAAGAAGAATATTAGAAGTGAGATCCGCTCTACATGAATCCCTTTGTTTTTGACTTTTTAAAGTTTAGATTGTTAAAGAAAGCTAGGAATTATTTTTTGCATATTTGAAAATTAAACACTTTCGTGATGAAGAAAAGAAGTAAAAAAAATTGGACATATAAAGTCATGCCTTTTTTAGCCTCACTATAAACTATGAAATTAAAATAATTCATTCACTGAATACCAAATTCCAGAATCGAACCCACAATCTCCACATTTACAGTGAGACACTATGCGCCAAGACGTCCTCCTCAACATGTATGCTAAAATTATAATAATATTCATCGTGCACCCCACCGTCCCATCCCTAACCACGCCACCTGTCCCTCATAAACCATCCCGGAATAAATATAATACGACAAAAATAACAATCTCCTTAATCTCCACTAACTCGCTCTAACGGTCGAATTTAATTGACAAATAAAGATTTCGATCTAATATATCATTAGATATATCTCTTGGCTTCATGATGAATTATGTAGTGTGTTGAAATGGTTGTAATGTTTGAAATATCGGTTAAAATGTCAAAGACCGTGGGTTCAAAGATTGCCTCTGACAAATATTAATATGACGCATTTAAAAAAAATACATGAAAATGATATGATATGATTGCCTTTTTTTGTTTAATAGGGTATGATAAAAAATATTTCAGTTTCGATCTAAACAAAATACCAGGCTCCAAGTATACCTATTTCAGCATTGTAGGTCAATTTAAAATTTCTTTTTTATATTTATGCGTATGTGTTTTGTTGGTTTTGTTGAAGCATACGTATTAATTTTCTATGAAATAAACTATATTAATATTATTACTATTTCCTTTATTTGTATTGCAAGTTCTCCTTTTATGCCAAATTTAATAACTCTGAAATCACGGAAAGTATCCTATAGATTTTTTCTGTAGGTGTTTTTGAGTTACGAAACTCTAAGTAGTAAAAAATGAAATTAAATCAGCATCACGCTCTGCCGTGCATACAGGAGGGTAGGTAATGTGTCTTAACATTACGTTCCTAATTCTCCAAAAAATTTTCCATAAAGATACACTAAATTTAATATGCAGCTACAATTTTCAACACACCCTGTATTTTATGTACTTTCAGATAACACAAACAATTTTTCATGGTAATTATGAATTTTGGGGAACAACTCAATTTTGATACAGGGGGAGATTATAAATATAAAATGTGTTTTAATGTTATGTTAAATAGTTTAAAATGTGATATTTTATAGTTTTATATTAATATCGTAAATTTAGTTGTGTAAGTGCGATGGTTATGGGTTCGATTTCTACCAGGGAATTGTGTCATTTTATTTATTAGAATGCAAAAGAATATGCAAAAGAACGGAGCTTACTTATATGTTTAATACAAATTGATAATATATAATACAATAAATAATATGTAGTTATGTATATTAGAACTCTTCAATAACATAGTCTTTTCGAATAAGGTATGTATATCTAATTTATGAATTATCGTTGCGAATGGGCGATTGACATGCGAAGAGAACATTGAAAACTTTGCATAAATAGAATTGTATCGGACTATCTATTAGAGTAGATTGATGTATGACAGACTAACACGCGAAGGCCTTATAGATTATTTCATGTTTTAAAGAAATTTCATTTAAATTTTAAGACAGCTAGCAGGACATCAAATTTTAAACTAATTTGCACCAGTCATCTAATAAGCACAAATAAAACATCAATTTTAATTTCCTTGTTCTGGTAACAAAATAAAGCGCGGTGTTCAACAAAGAAAAACTTGAAGGTTGCAAGTGGAGAACGGAGTGTCTGCCAACCCTTTTATATACAATATACAATAGCTAGCTATATATAACCTACGGTGGTAGTAGGTAGAGACGAACGCTATACCAACATAAACACATATTATATATATATATATATATATATATATATATATATATACATATATATAAATAAACAAAGTAATCCTGTCAACACAATGATCCCTGTACGCTAAGTACAATAGTACACAAAAGCCGGAGAGGATAAAATCACCGACTCTCGTAAAACGCGCGCCTTACGACCAATTACTGTGGGAGATAAAGCCTTTCAAAGGCAGCTGCTTAGTTACAATGAATGTAAAGTGAAATAGCTGGAGCTAAGTCTTATAAAGTTGTAAGGAAAAAAATACATTTACATTTATACATTTTTTTGGAGGACTATTTCATTATTTTTTTTGAAAAATGAAATAGAATTTTTATCGACTGTTTTAGTTTTATATTGTTGCAATTATTTATTTAATTCGTTAAAAAAATCATCTTTATTTTTTACACAAAACTAGGCCAGTTATTAAACAATTAAATAAAACCACAAGATAAACATTTACCCCAAAACTAAATCGAAACAGAAGTCAATAAAGGAAGAACGTCACGCAGCAACATCCTGTCACCATATAAACCCATAAATCAAGTAAACATAGAAAGGAAACCCAAAAAACTGTATCAGTGTGCTATCGAGTGCACTCTACTGTCTCACGGGTCGTAACGTTACAATTTTACGACCACTTTTATTACCAGACGCTTTCGTGCCCGATTACCCTCGAGAGTGAATTTCGCTGTTAGACACCCCCTAACACGATATTATATTCTTCCACTAAACCCATATCTTCGTTTTACCACCTATCCATTGCTTTCTATACTAGATAGAAAATATTCTGATATTCGGAAAACCAGAATTGGACATGCCGAAAAATGGCCACCACAAACAAAATACGAGGGTTGTCAGCAATTACACTTTAATGTGTGTTTTATTATCACTCTCTAATGTTCTAGGGGGTATTAATTTATCACCCCTGTTTACGTAGGGTTTGACAATTGAAATGAATGTATGGAGAATTCAAAGAGCGAGCGCCCACGATGTCTTGAGCTTCCGTTTCGTTTCTCTACAGGGGTTTCCAGATGGTTGTTAATAGGATAGGGGGTCTGGCTAGATTGGCTCCTACACAATCGTCGGACAGACAAGCGATGGACGTATCAAAGGCCTTGTGAAATGCAGTTGCAGTTTCGATTGTATCGAGACGTTTGCGGCGTGTGTCTGATGTTCGGGTTGATTGGAACATGTCGACGTTGATACGTTGTTTTGGAATGGTACGCTTCTTCGATAGTTGGATTTATCCAATATTTCCTTTGTAGCTTGTTGCTGGTGGTGAGTTGGTTTGGTTGTGATTGTGGAATTGATTTAATTAATTATTGCTTTGTTACCTTTATGTTTGTGTTTAATGTGTTATGTTTATAATATTATGTTATACACGTAGTAAGTAGTTAATGGTTTATCTTAAAGAGTGAAACACGGTAATATTTTATTTAAGTGTATTGTGTATTTTCTAGTTTTTAGGATTCCGTACCTAAAGAGTAGAATGGGATATTATTAGTAACTCACTCCGCTGTCCGTTTGTCCATCTGTGACAATTGTGTGATATTTTTTTAACAGATTTTTTTTAAAGACCAAAAATATAAAAAAGCAGAATAAAACTACGAATTTAGGGAGTTTCCGTACAAGAAACCATTTTTTTATTCAATATTGATAAAGGCAACAAGCGGTTCAAGCGGTAGATGCTTGAAATATTAATAAATATTTATTTATATATTCACTTTAATTAAAACAAAACAAATATTTAAGAGGGGCGCCTATCCAAAAACAGATATTATAGATTTTATGGCCGCTTTTTACATTCATTTTAAGATATACTCAAAAACATATACCTTTAATGTCTCAATATAAAAATAAGACGTTGCAGTCGCTCAAAGCATAAAAGCTTAAAAAAACCTGCACACGCGAGCTGTAAGTGGAGAGTTGAGTGACTTGTCACTACATTCTCCACTTATCCTACAAAATCGATAAATTGCGTGACGAACAAATGACATACTGTCACCAAATTGTCCCCAACATTCCTATATTACATGTCAAACAAAGTATTGTTCATAGTAATTGTAACGTCAACAACGAATATATCATTATCGTGGGCGGTAAGCCGTCGGTAGCGTAATGGTTGTATGAAATGGGAAGCACGCGATTCATTTGATTTATAAATAATAATGAGTCTGACTGAATAATTTAGTAGAACGCGACAATTGCGGGTTTAAATCCTACTTGGGTATGTGTAATATTTGCTTATTTAATATTTTTTTAACTGACTGTAAGCACGGTGGATGTGGGTTCAATTTTTTTGTTGTTTGGTTAAACGTGTAAAGCCAAATGCGCGGCGTTGACGTCCGCTGTCCGCCGTCAATTATGCAAAACGTTGCAAATGGAGTGTCTCAAGACTAGATTCTTTGTGCTGGCTATATGCGGCATATTTTTTTTATAGATGTAAATATTTCTTCAGTCAAACATTCTTTATTGCGGGATGATAGTATCAATTATTATATCATACAAATATATTTATAAGATAGAGAGAACCTATTTTTAGGATACTCCCTTCGCTATTCCCCTCTGATTTCTGGAAGTATTACGTGTTAGGTGGCAGAATTCGACGCCGTGCTTTGCCTCGGCACCAGAAAATGAAAATATGAAATATTTCATTTCCTCAAATGGGAATCAAACCCACAACTTGTTTGTAAACATATTACAGGATTGTGTCTAGTACTCTAGTAGTACCTATATATATTTTTTATTTCAAGAGCTTTACTCGTACTTATTATAAAGCGACTTGCATCTCCATATTAAAGTTGAAATATCTTTTGTAAAGTACTTGTTGGAAGTTCTCTTTGTTATTCAAAACTTTAAGCTCCGGAGAAAGCTTAAAGCCACTTCTTCTGTTTCTTTATCAAGCGAGCTTTTTTCCAGCAGTCTATTTGATGTTTCATACTAATGGAACATTTTGCGTATTTTACCTTTGTATTTTAAATAATGAGAATAATTATTGAGGCTATGATGGACAGGTGGCACAAGGATGTGACTATAATTATGCGTGGCGGTTGTGGGTTCGTTTCTCACTCAGAGGATGAAATATTAATATTTTCATAATCTCTTCTCTTCTGCCACTCAATACGCAATGCCTCAGAATTTGACGTAAAGTGTATTACGGAAGTGTCATAATGACAACGGATACTTCGCTTAACGCTTCGCGAGCCTAGTATAGGTTTCCAGGTTCCCTACCCTGTTATGTACATCGTGAAGTTAAAAGCCCAGTGAAAAAAGAGCAAATTGTCAATAAATAAGTATTTTTTATTGTGAAACATGTCATAAAAACTCAAGCTATTTTATTTCATACATACTTGACTTGACACTTTGGTCATCGCGTAAAGAGATTTGCTGTTCGCAGTTCTTTCAAACGGCGGCGCCTTTGAGTATAGACTGGCGGGAGTAATGGTGTGTAAAAGATTGATAGACGCGACCTTGGGGCTAAGTTGAATACGTATATTTATTTAGTAAGTAGTGACATGAACGCGGCTTCGCCCGCTTATATGCTTGCGATTTACTTTTTTAAGCTTCATGCTGTAGCATTACGCCCGCATATAGCAGGGTAGATAGGGGGAACCTAATGTGAAGCCACTCGGTTATCCATTATTCGCTATTGCGTATTAAGTGGAGGAACTCAATGTCGCGGTTCATCTTTTTACTAGAGCGAGGAAATGAAAATATTATAAAATCATTAATTTTCTCGAGTGGAAATCGAACCACAACCGTCCACACATTCCACCTCTATACCTAGTTAGATATATAGCGAAAATCAACCGTTGCCAAACTGGTAACGTCGTACCGAATGTATTAATTTTATTGTCACATAAATTGCGTCGACGTTTGCCGTTAACAAATTATTTTGTAAGTCATTTGTGTCACTACTGAGATGTTTACAGCATCGAGACGGAGGGAGCGGAGAGTTATTGGAGACGTTAGATGTGTAATATTTCATGTTTTATGTATGGCAGTCGTTTTTAATATGATATAATGATCTAGATGGATCAGTTGCGTTATTTAGCTAGTTGTTAATCTAATAAGAATGTTGTTGAGGCCGTCGTGGCCCGTGGCACAAGAATGTGACTGTATATACGATAGTTGGGGGTTCCATACCATTGGATGAAATATAATTGGCAGGAAGTAGACAATTTTTTTTTTTTTTTTTTTTTTTTTTTAATCTGAAATTTACATGGGAGTTTTAGCCATAACATTGACTATGTCACCCCCGTATAATCTACATTCATATTAATTCATGAACTTAGCCAGAGCAAGAGCCTTACTCGTCAATGGCTCCGCAAGGATACTGTTGCAAATACCAATATTGTAAGATTTTAGCCAAAACGGCCGCTGGGCTTCATTACGTACACATTCCAACAAAACATGATAAACATCTTCTATCCTATTACAATTTGGACATTTTTCCGTATTAGACAGACCCAACAAGAACTTAAACTTATTTGAAGGAATATGACCGGATCGGAGTCTTAACAATGACACTATGAATTTTCTTTTTATTTTACACTGATTGAACCACGGATAACGAGGAAGTTCATTTACTATTGTTTTATACCATATACCTTTGTGTAGCGACCGTTCATCAAAATATTCCTGCCAATTACTTTTACATATTTCTTTTAGTTTAATTATAATATCTGTATATAAAGGCTCACAATTATGTGGAACACCATCATTAATACTTTGCTTAGCAGCTTTATCAGCTTCCTCGTTACCCACAATTCCAATATGTGAGGGTATCCATTGAATGTATACAGTTTTATTTTGGGTTTCTATTTCATAAATACACTTCAAAATACTATAGGCTATCGGATATCCTCGATTATTCGAGGTTAGCCGAGCCAAATGTAAGAGGGCACTTTTTGAGTCCGACAGAATAACAAATTTCTTATTGGAACAAGATAAGATCACCGATAATGCCTCAAGAATAGCAATCATTTCAATATGCATAATCGAAATATTTATATCAATTCTAAATTTCAAGGTACTCTTAGCTTGGGGGTCAAAAACCGCCGCTCCTGCTCCATATTCATTTTTAGAGCCATCTGTATATAATTGATAAAATGAAGTATATTTATCATTGAAAAAACTTTGACAATTATTTAAAATTTCAAAATTGTTGCATTTGCTTGTTGTCACACCCTCAACGTCCAATGAAATATTTTTGGAAACATCAAAAGCACTGATCCATGTAGACAAGGAATATAAAGGTAATTTGTCTTCAGAAGAAATATGATATTGACTTAAAGTTCGATAAAGAATAATAAGTAAAGGTAACTTTTTACGTCTCCAATATTGGTAGTTGGTAATACTATTAAGTTCTTCGAGTACATTTGTAGTTACATTTCCACTAAATGACAAGGACTTCAATAAAAAATTCCCAGCCAAGTATTTCCTACGAAATTGTAAAGGAGGAAGGCAAAGTTCGCTCTGCATCACATGGATTGGTGTAGTTCTAATAAAGCTACCGATGACTCGCATACATTGATTTTGAACGGTTTCCAATTTATTTAAACGGCTATTTATGCTACTGTCGTAAAAAAAACTTCCATAATCCAATCTACTCCGTATTAATGCTATATATATTCGTTTTAAATGCTTCGGGTGAACTCCCCATTTACTGCCAGCTAAAATTTTAAGGACATTTATAAATTTAAGAGTTTTATGTGTAACTTCATCAATATGTTTATCCCATTTTAAATTACTATCTAACCACATACCCAAATATTTAACATTATTAACTTGTTGTATAGGGCTATTACTAGTAATATAAGTGTTATTCCTTCGATTTCGTTTATAAAATATACATATTTTACTTTTACTGTAAGATAAACTTAATCCAAGCTCTTCTATTAATTTAATGAATAATTTTAAGGCTTGTAGAATATTATTATACGCCAAATCTACATTTAGATTGGTACTATATAGAACAAAATCATCTGCATACTGTGATACAAAAACATTCTTAATATATTTACTAATTTGTCCGGTAGCCATATTAAACAACAAAGGGGACAAAGGGTCTCCCTGAGCCAATTCCATTCTTGTAACACGTGATATGACTTCACGATCATTGATTTGAATAGATAATTCCCTACACATAAGGAATTTAAACAGATACTGACACAAGGTTGATCCAATACCGGCATCATCCAAAACTTTCAGGAGACTAGATATATTAACATTATTATAAGCATTATCAATATCGATGAAGCAACCTACTGTTGGAGATCCTCTTGTAAAACCTATTTGTATGCGAGTAATCAACCTAGTTAAATTATCAAAACAGGATCTGGCCCTTCTAAAACCTATAGTTTCACTTGAAAAATAATTACTTTGTTCAAAAAACCATTCTAATCTACGAGTGATTATGGAGTGCAATAACTTACAAATACATGACAATAAAGCTATGGGTCTATATCCGCCTGATGAAGTAAGATCCCTTCCACGTTTGGGTATAGGAACAATTTTAATATTCCTCCACTGGCAAGGAACGAATGCATCTGTTACAAACCTATTATACAGAGAAATTAGTAGGTTCTTTCCCGGCTCTGGTAGATTATGAATCATAGAATATGTAATTTGATCTATTCCTGGAGCAGTATCTGACTTTTTTAAACAGTTATTTAATTCTTGTATCGAAATGGGCATTTGCAGTTTTATGTTTTTAGATTTAAATGTTGGTAAATTCAAGGTAACTGAGTCTGGAGCGAGGTCACACAACAAAATTTCGGCTATCTTCCGATCTATAATAGGTCTGTTTGCTTTCTGTCCTTTAATCCACTTCAAGCTAGCCCACATCTCCTCATAAGAAATACAATTATCTATACCATCACAATATTTTTCCCATGTCTCGTATCTACTACGTCTAATATCCTGCTGTGATAATTTCACTGACTCCTGTAACTTAGTAAGATTGTTAGGAGTGGGATTTTTCCTAAATGTTGCCAGACTCAAACGCCTTTTAGCTACTGAATGTGAAATATATGGCGACCAATAAGGCTTGGGTATGAATTTTGAGTTATGTAATGGACGTATACAGATATTAATAAAGGGAATAGCATCATCAGCAGCTGAGGTAATTATATTCATTAAACAGTTATATGCATCTTGATGATCTAATGAAATGTAGTGTCTAGTGGATTCAAGTTGCTTCAAAATATTCGCTTTATATAGAGTCCAATTAGCTTTTTTGAAATTTCTTTTTTTAATTTTAGTGCAAAGTCCGACATCAAATTCCACCTTCATTTTAATCATCAAATGGTCACTACCCAAATTTTCATTTATTACATTCCAATTAAATTTAATTGCAATATCGTCAGTTGCAAACGATATATCAGGAGAAGATTTTTGGACTAGACCGTTAACAATTTTAAGCCTTGTATTAGTACCATCGTTTAGAGATACGTAACTAGAATCTATTAAAGCATCAAAAATTTGTGTACCTCGAGCGTCACTTTTAGAAGACCAGGTATAATGGTGTCCGTTAAAATCTCCCGCGAGAAGAGTCTTCTGCTTAAATTTGGAAAATACGGTAACCCAATCCTCAAATACAGTATTTACGTTTGGGGGACAATACACAGAAATAATATTTTCAATCTCACTACAATTGTGAACTCTGACATGTAAATACTCTATTCCGAAATTTCCTATACTGCTAGACAATTGTTGAGCTCTCATGGACCAATGAACAATAATTGCTACTCCTCCATACCCATCCCTACGGTCAGATCTGAAAGTTTTATAACCACTGATACGGAGATGACTAATTGGATCAAGCCATGTTTCACTTATTATAGCTATGTGTATTTTTTCTCTATTAAGTAGTAATTCAAAATCTGATAATTTAGGTCGAAGACTTTGAGCATTCCATTGTAAGATATTTATTTGGTTTGTAATCAGTTCATCCATTTTGCGTATTTAATTTAAAACATGACCAATTCATAATAAATTTCATTATAAATGTAATAGCAAATTGATATAATATTTTAATGCAATCATTAACTTTCTCTTCCCATGTTAAGCTAGTATCCAAAATTCTTAGTTTTAACTTTTCAAATAATATTTTCCATTTCTCGCTATTTTGATTGTCATTATTTTCATCTTCCTGTTCAAATTCATACACTATCTTTTCTTTCTCATTGCTTCCGGACTCTGATAATAATTCAACATTTTCTATATTCTTGTGTTGTTTCATTGTTTTTTTATTTTGTTTACCTGTGTTATTTAAATTATTCTTGTTATTTACTGAATTTGCCTTTGTTTTCTTATTTTTTGCTGTCGTAACTTCTGCATAAGATTTTGACAATATATGTACTTTGTCAACCGCGTCGACTTCCAATGGGGTATTCGAAGATAAACATTGGTTATTATTCAGGTTTGGAAAATATTTTTCTGTCATAATAGGCACCGGAGGAGGACTTGGAGGAACATAAATAGTTAAAGCTTTTTTATATGTACAACAAAATTCTGCCATTATCTCTCGGATACGTTTTTCTTTTATGTAGATAGGACAAATCTTCGCCATTGCCATATGATTTCCCCTACAATTATTGCAATAAAAGGACGTTCTCTCACAATTTTCATGATTTTCTCCGCATTTTGGGCAAATGGTTTTATAGGATGGACAAAACTTGTTTATATGACCAAATCTCCAACAGCGTGAACACTGTGTGACAGGGTAGATATATGGTGTCACTTTAACTGATGTATCAAACATTTTAATGTGAGTTGGCAAAGAGGAGCCTTCAAAACAAATTCTCATTGCTTCACTTGTTTCCCATCTTCCGTCGTAACTATTTTTACGTTTGAGCCTTTTTATACCTAAAATTTTTATATTGCTGTATAAACTTTCTAAAATTTCGTCATCTGTACGATCTAAATCAATATCCTTAATAACACCATATATGTGATTCATTTCCATGGTTTTATAACAATTGTAGCCCATTTCATTGAAATACTTGCATTTCATTAATTCTTCTGCACTCTCTTCTTTATCAAACTGAATCAACACTTTATACGAGTTAAGATATTTGACACGAACAACATTTAAGATTTTTAAACTCCTTAATAATTTCGCTAATTTAAATTGTTTGGGAAGTGGCTCCTTGCATACAATACAAACTTCAATTCTTTGAACTTCTGATTCCCTCTGATACCTTGCACTAGATTTCCCCGTTAAAGCAAAACGTTTATCTTTTCTTTGTACCGTTGTCCAGACTTCTTCTGCATCTACTTCCCTGTTTCTCTTACTTGCCTTACTGACGTTATTATCCATTTCAATATAAACCCTTCCTTCATCTTGAAAAAACTCATTTTCCCTCAATAACTCCTCTTGCTCACAAAATTCCAATTCCCCTGCTTCATCTGACTCAATCGAATTCATTTTTCTTTTTACTTTCAAACGCAATCCGCATAGTAAAATATATTATTACGCGTAAGCCGATAAAGTGACTCGCAAAAACCGGTTCAGGAAGAACAACAACAACGCCGTAGACAATTTTAAATATTCAATTTTCCCGAGTGAGAATCGAACCAACAACTCGTGTTAACGGCCAGACGCTTGAACCTCAAAAAATTCAAAATACTAACAATTTGCTACTAAAAAGCTCTAACATGCTTAAAATTAAAAGTTAGCTGGTTGTATAATATTTTGAATAACAAGCATATCTTTCCAGGCTTTAGCAATCTTGTTCCAAACTTTAAAAAAATATTTCCCTGGAACTCAACCCGTAAAAAACTAATTGTATTCCACCACTGGACAGAGTGCTAAGTTATGAGTGACATTGTCATTCCTGTCGCGTCGGGCGCTCTGACGCGGCGTAATTACTGAGCCTCATTAAAATGTCCGCCTTTTTTTTATTTATCTTGCATCTTTCGCGTGTTTTGGAGTGAATATTTTTTTAGGTGCACGCTGTATCCCGCATATAGCATGGAGAGTGAGGGAAGCTAGTGTTAAGACACTCAGTTCTCCATTTTCTGTTATTGTGTTTTAGGGCATTGCGTGTTGAGTGGAACGCAGAGCCAAGCAATGCAAATATCAAACAATTCAATCTTCCGACTGAAAACCAATTCGTAGCATTTACAGTCACACGCTATGTCGTTGATACGAGACGGTAAATATGCCGGGGAAATTAGTGTTACGTCACTCTGTTTTTAACTTTTAGATAGTTCAAAATAAATTCGCCGATTGCCATAGCAAAGAGTTTGTTTTTGCAGGCAGAGCTCCTGACTGTAAATGTGACCAGACGATAATGGATTCAATTAACGCTCGGGAGAATGAATTGTTTTCTTATCCTCACTATAGTAACAAAACAAACCGCACCACGCATCATATAATGTCTAAAAATAAAGCAGCCGTTAGGGAAAGGAGTGACATTAGGTTCCTTCTCTCTACTTTGCCATATGCGGGATACAGCGTGAAACTATTATGAAAAAAAATCGTACCATTCATGTCAGATCACAAACCCAACAGTCGTGAATAAAACCTCGTGTAATAATTAGCCATTTTTGGGTACAATCATCAATTTAAATACCAGCACTCAATAAAATTTAATACCCATTAATTACAGAGACGCCTTAAAAAGCAAGTTTACGCGTTTATCATTTTTTTTTACTTCAGATGCCATTCTTCGAAGGCTCAAAAGAGAAAGGTAAATGCGGTTAATTATGCCTTTTTTTGTATTATATGAGGTATTTCGTTAAATATTTGCATAAACATAAATTATGCGTGACCGACAGATAAAATTGTGCTATAATGTTCTTAATTTTTAAATTTGGTGTGATATAATATTTTATTTTCGTTTTCTTGTAACAAGAGAAAACGCGGCGTTGTGTTCTGTCACTCAATACGCAATGTCTCGACATTTGGTTGGTATATGGTTGAAGTGAGGTGGTATGAGTGTTTTACACTAGCTTACTCCTGCTTCCCTTGCTGTGTGCCGAAGCAAGCGAAACTCAAACCCGCGCTTTTGTCTCGTTGACAGATCGGCAAAATAAAATTAATTTATACCCCTAAGTGGAAATTGAACTCACAACCGTCGCTTTTATAGCCAGATCGGCTAGATCCCTGTATTCTATAATCATGATTACAATAAAAAACTTAATGGATGTTACAAAAATTTGAAAGTGGAGCAAATTGTTTTCGCTTCATAAATCTCCATTCATAAGTATTTATTTTTAATTTTATTTTGATATTTTTTTAGCACCGTGGCGTAGTGAGAATACATACGACACGATAATATACACAGTACACGAATGATCGTAGGTTCGATCCTTACTTGGAAAAAATGTTATTTTTATGATTCCCTTTCACCGTGTGGAGTTAGGTTACGCTATTCAATATGTAATGTCTCTGAAATGGATGGAACTTATTAATATTTTCGTTACCTTCATTTCGATGGGCTAAAACATAGTCTTGGGTCTCGCAAACTAACACGAATTGCTTCTAAATTTACCAAATAAGTGGAATATCTTGACTAGATTTCCTATATCTACCGATGACAGGACCGATTCGTTAAAATAATCTAAAATAAATAACTTAAGCTGTTTAGAACTGTCGACTGACATACTACGACTTAATGTATCTAGTGGGCGTTTATTAATATAAACTTTGTTATATATTTGTAAGTTTTATGTAAGAGTGTAATGTAACGTAAGTTTCTCGGTTGAAGAGGTAAAGCGCGAAGTTGAGTTCCACCACTCAACACGCAATACCTTTAGAATTCAGCGGAAAGTGGGAAACGGAAAGGTGGGAACGGGGTATTTTAACGCCAGGTCCTCCTCCGCCTATCCTGTGGCATGTGCAAGATACTGCCTGAAGCTAAAAAAAAATAGGTTTATGTTTTTGCACGCAGGGTAAGCAGAGTTCGTGTCGGAGCTGACCACCACGCCGCGTTTCTAGAAATAGAAAAGAATATGCTACTATGTTTATAATTAAGTTATTTATTTGAATTTAACAGGAAACACAAAAAAATTGTCTATTTCCAAATTTTACCGAGGGCATGTTTTCAATTAAAACATCTAAACATTTGCACAGGATTTGAATCCGCAATTGCACACCAAGATAACCAATCCCCAAATAGTAATATTATTATAGAACATCTCAATAATACATATTATATATATTTGGAGTATTCAAACAGAATAGTATATGATAAATTATGAAAACCCATCCGCCGGCATTAGTCGCTCAACAGCTGCACATTTGCATAAGCGCGGGCCAATTAATACTGACATAATTGTTTTATAGAACTCTGGATTGGAGATTTATTGCTAAAATATGGATTTAGTTCGTCGAGACCTGAATTGATGGGTTGTGGGTTGTGTTTAGTTTGGACGGTGTTGTGGTGGAGTTGCGAAGTGTTTTGTTACGGGCTGGTCGTGGATACGTATTCGGCTTGAAATAATAATGTATTTCGTAAATAAATATCAAATAAAGGAAATTTCTTAATCATTATTTCTTTACTTATATTTTATTCAAATTTATTAATAAACGCTGAATCTCACACGTGCGTACGGGTCATCTGATTGTGAGTGATCACTGCTGTTCACGACTCCGTGAAACACCAGAGAAACTAGCAACAGGTGCTTTGACGGCCTTAAAGATGGAGATAGATGCGCTTTTAGAAGGTTTGGCTTCCTAAGCTAAGCTCTAGGTTGTATTCGATCAAATGGGTCAAGCTGATACTAGGGTACACCAGCCCAGTAATCAGAACAGTACCTATTCCATATGAAGCCGGATCTGGGCCCTATATAGGGCCCATCAGTGTTTTGGGGTGAAGTACTATCTCACACTGTTGATGACGCCTATTTTCTTTTATTTTGTTTTTTTACTACTTTTATTTTTAGGCCAACTTGGCCTTATTTTTCAGATGATCGCGATACTGGCGGATACAAGGAGGAATTCGGAGCAAAAATAAGAAGTACAACAAGAACATTGAGGAAGCTCGCAATCCACTTGCATAAATTCTCGGGAAGCCCGCAGGATGTTAGTTTTACAAGGAGCGCGTCATGCCACACTTGATCGAAGGCATTATTATAATGGTATAATTGAATAAACACAACACGCATCCAACACGAACACAAATATAGAGAAAATATTGAGTTGGCACCAGTTTTCAAAGTTTTGATAAAGCTTCAAACTAAAGAAAAAATCAATTAAGTAAAATCGATGTATGGATGCTATTCCTTTCAAGAACTCACGTGTTACTAATTAGTTTTCAATATAACATTAATTAAGGTCAGCACAATAAACTACTAGTAATTAATAATTGCATATAAGTATATACTTAATTAATAGGTTTTATATTTGACTTGCCTTATTGGTTAGTATGATACCTTTTTATTTAAAAATAAAAGAAAAAAAAAACAAAGTGTCACTTATTTTGTAATTGCGATTATTTTTAGCTTCAGGCTGTATTGCACAAGTAGAGTAGGCAGAGGGAACATGGAAACATAGTGTTAAAGCACTCCGTAATACACTTTCTCCGTTTTGCCTCGTTGTCAGACCGAGGAAATCGACGGAAATTGAAAGAAATCAAAATTTTATTTGTACTTACATCAGGATTTGGATTATCAATATGTATAATTCTTATTGCAGTCGTCTGACTTTAAGTGTAATGGTTGTGGTTTTGATTCCCCTTCAGGGGCATATATTATTTTCATTATCAATCTCTGTTTAGAAGACGAAGTTTAGCGTTGAGTTTACGGAACTTCTACTTCAACTCTCAATGTCTGGAGAATTTGGCGTAAATTTGGGAACGGAGTTTTTAACACTAGGTTCCCTCTACCTACCCTGTTAAGAGGAATAAAAAAATAAATCAAATCTGTAACTGCAAAACATAAGAAAAATAAATACAGTCATAATAAGCATTTAAAGTTTTCCGTTAAAACTTTCACATTTTCATTTGGCTATACAACTAACAAATGAGACGTACTTAACCGTGCCTGTAAATATTGTCGGTCAGATTTGTCGATTCTGTGACGAGCTTGTGTTGATTGTGAATAGAATGGAGTCGTGCTATATTTTTTTATTTTGTATAATAAAAGTAATTTTATATTTTTCGATAAATTTTAAGGAAAATTCTATTATTTTGCAAAATTATTTTTATGTATCTTTTGAGACATTGCTTGTGAGGAAATCATAATACTTCATTCCACCATTGGGAATCGAATCCATAGTCCTGTTTACAATAAGTCTGTGTCGATGTGATAAGACACGATGTAGTTTCCTTACTAGAAGTAGGAAACATCGTGTCTATATTAGAGAAGATACCTATACAGCGAAGGATCCGTGCAACGTTGCATTATACCGAATTAGACTGAAAAAAACTAATAAAACGAATAGGTTCATCATATATTTTTTTAGAAAACGTATAAAAAAGTTACGAAGCTGGATTTGAACCAACTTCTCTTGGAAATAGTACGGAGACCATAGAGGTGCAGGTTCAAATCCTTCTTCGCCCGAATCATTATAATGACACTTTAAAAAATTAAAAACATATGGTATACCTACTATATTTAAACCAACTATATTTGAATCCAAAACTGTCAAATATAGTCATATATTATCTTACTGCATCAGAATAGAGTAAATATATTTTTATATAGCTTTTCTAATACAATAATGCGTTTATTTACGCCTAGTTTACGCCCTCGGCCGTCTCTAATGGTTTTGAAGTATTAACATTGATGTTACCAATGTAGGGGACATAATATTTTTGCAGCTGTCTTGTATGTGGGTATATATATAGAAAGATAATGTTACAATATAAGTATATATTGCGTGGGACTTTAGTGATACGTTAGTGTTGTTCCACTATGTTCATTTATTTCAGTTTCAGCTAAGCTAAGAGCTAAGGCACTTCTTACACTAAGCATTGCTCAGTTTTCAAAACGAGAGTCGCCTCACGGACTAACTACAACACAAGCAAAACAGAAAAAATCATAAAAATATTAATATTTTCACCGAATGGCAATCAAACCCACAATACGCTAACAAATGTTATACCTCTGCACCACGGCGGTCCATCAAAAATTTCATACATCATAACTAATATTATTAGTCCATTCTTGTCAACGTCATAGAAATTATCAACACTCCCCTAATTCACAATGCAGTAAACGTCGTCCAACGCCGTACAGGCTACGGAGAGGCGTCACGCGTAATCGTACAAATATATCAACCATTATCTCGCACTCGAGAGCAACAGAACAGAACAAAACGGCGACGGCTACAAATGACCGCTATTTTTCTCTCCTACAGCATCCGAAACCGAGGACTCTGTCAATACAAGCGTTTTCGTGTGTTATTAGTAATAGGCGGTAGCGATTTATAAACATATTTTTTTAAAATATGATTATTGAAAGGTATATAGAAAGTATTGGTTTATAAGCAAAATACTTTGGTCGTATCGAAATTTGAATGAACACTTTATGTAAAAAATAATAATTTAATATTTTTATAGGAAGGTAAGCTCAATTAAATTGATTAGGAAACCGGTGATGTGGCCGGATTTTAATATATAACTTGTCATGAATACTGGCAAATGTATTAGTAAATTTACTAAGTATTACTCACATAACACATATTTTAAAAGTACACATATACTTCATAAATTCTAAAATGCAATTCTGATAAAGAAACAAAGTATGACATAGAGTTCCGCTACTTATCACGGGAAGGGGAACGAAGTATCTTAGAACAAGGTTCCCTCTATCTACCCTGCGATTAGCGGGAAAAAAAGTAAAGCTTATACCTTGCGCCTTCCCCATCCCCAGCCTCAACTGCCACCCCTAACCACTGTTATATTTTATTTGCCCCATAAATTACCTTTTATTACACATATTTTGCTGCGTTATAATAACTAATGTAGCGACTCTCAAATAGCATGTAACGCTACGTTATGCGTTTTTCCCTTTATTTATTAGTTTTTTATTGCTGAAACACCCTATATATGAATTACTTGGTGACATTAACAATCGTACGGCAAACAATTGGAATATATGTTTTGTGTGTTTGTTTTATTATTTTTGTTTTTCTCCAAGATTCTTTTATGCTTTGGAGGGTACATAGCTGTGCTATTTTGTTGTAAATGAAAATCTTTACTAGAATACTAATCCTAGAATAAACTGCAAGATTATTGAAATACAAAAACATTCTTATTGCAATAGACAAGACGGCAAGACTTTCTACTGCCTGTGATCTTAAAACTTAAAACTCTTAAACTATCCACAACAGAGCAAGATAGGTAGACGGAACCTGGAAACCTAATTTTAAGACATTCCGTTCTCATTAAGATATTACCATTCCCCACCTTACGACAAATTCTCCAGAAATTTCGTATCGTGTGGCAGAATTCAGCGCTACGGTTAGCCTCGTTATCAGAGTGAACAAATTAATATATTAAATATTTAATTTCCTCGAGTAGGAATCAAATTCACAACCTGACGTGTTTATAATTTTACTTATATTTATCCTATGTTGCACAACACAAGTTACAAAATTATTGATCAGTTCTAAATTCCCTTCAGTAGAATCTAACTTACATGCTCTCTACATGGAACACGATAGCTCCTTTGAGAGTGCATCGCTTTGTGTGAACTCAGGAAATGACATGCCTCGTGTCGATGGTATTGGAAATATTTGCCAATGGTGATAAATACGATGTTCCAGTCAAGATATGTGGATATTTAGTTTAGTAGTAATTGTTGGTTTTAGATTTGATGTCGGTGTGAGGCAATTTTTTAAATTTTATAACTTGTTAGAAATGTAATGAAAAAAACAGTTTTACGCTTCTACCTGCATGGCATTCCGTGTTGTGTGGGAAAACTCAACGCCGTGTTTTGTCAGTCAGAGCGAAGAGTTGAAAATAATTCAAATGTAATCATTTCCCACGTGACGATTGAACCCACTTCCGTCACGCTTACATTCGGACTACCCGGTAATGCAATTAGCATTAATTTAAAGCATATAAATTAATTATTTATTAAATTATATTTTTATATTTTATTAAAAAAAAATCTTAAATATTGGAATAAGCACGTAACAAATACCTATAGTATTACACTATTAAAACAGACAATACATTACAAAAAAAAAAAGGAAACAACGAGCAAACTTGTCGATATAACACATCCGTTTACTTTCGCAATGCAAAAGGGGGGTAGTTTGAAAAATTACACCGCCCCTTTAGCGAGATGTATGGACGCCGTTACGCTGGCACGCCACACAAATCATTGTAAACGGTCGATGGTGCATCATTTAAATTTATTCTAGACACCTACCTCCTACCCTGGGGTAGGTTTTGATAGATGGCCTTTGGATAACGATGAAATTGGGTTTCTTATTTCATTTTGAGTCGAATAGATGATATATATGTATGTATGGCTTTGCTAACATTATAAATCTGATAAGTTGGTTTGGTTGTTTGCGTTCCACGCACTTATTCCTATTGAAAAATATTTTGTGTAAAACGGTCTATTTATCACGCTAATCGTTTCTATGTAGCCAACTTAATGTGTCATGACATATGAATAACTCCCAGATATTTTATTTTACCACGCTGAAGAAGCCAAAGGTGAAGGCTAGTATATTATATAGTTAAGTGAAAATTTTGAAATATTAAATTGTATGTGCAATTAATGATGATTGCAGAAATGTCTTCAATATTTGTTTTTTGTGTACTTTGCAGATTTTTCTTATTATTTTGACGTTAAATATCAATGCGTCTTTTTAATTAGGCCGTATATTAGTATTAATATAACGTTTCTTTAAGCTACCAACTATCATAATAATCCACATCTGTATAATAGTAACTGTAATATCATGTAGTAAAATTCATGCGAAACCTTTCACTTAACAGCTTTTAATTATATATTAAAATACTATCCATATATCACTGCTCTGAAACAAATGCATACATAAAGAATAAACACCCTCTATAACGTTAAAAGTGCTATAAATCAAACTTATAATAACGTTAGAATTATAAAAGCTGACGCATAAAGTACGCATAAACATAAATTTGCTAGATTTGTGTGACGTAAATAATGACTGAATGAATGGGTAGATATAAAAACAGCAACAACAGCCGTTTGAGAACGTGCCGAATCGTGCCTTTGTGTGGAGTGGCTAGTTGTATGAAATTGTGAATGTGGATATGATTAAAAATATACTTATAGATATAATCTATATTTTATTCGATATGCAAAATTTTAATAATGTTATTTTGTCATGATAACGTCTTATAAATCGATGAACACCGGCTGAATGCACGAAAAATTATGACGTATTGTCACGTTCCAACTGAGTCGAGCGTGCAAGCGAGAGCGCGGAACGTCCTATCCATTTATTAATAGTTACTTGTTATTAATCTTAGTAAAAATGTTTTAATTATTAATGTAAATTTATCGTTTAAATTATAATTTTCCATGAACTTCTTTTTCGTACTATACAAAATAATGATAATAATAGTTCAATTCAATAAATAAAAGAGCTAGGGAATCGTTGAAGTCGTGGCGCAGCGGCACGAAGTGTGACTGAAAAACCGATTGGTTGTGGGTTCGATTCCCATTCGAGGAGATGAAATATTTACTTAAATTTATATTTCCCTTTCTTCGCTCTGGTGAAGCGCGGCGTTGAGTTCTTCCACTCAACACGCAATGCCTCCAGAATTCGGCAGACAGTAGGGTACGGGGTATCTTAACACTTGGTTCGCTCTGCCTTCCCTGCTGTGTGCGGTACAGCGATACAGCGTGAAGATGATTTAAAAATGTTTTAATTTTTCCGCATACCCACCTACGCCATAAGCAAGGAAATCTAGTATTAAGACGCACCGTCCCCTAATTTTCATTTCATTTTTCAAATTATTGCGTAATGAGTGCCGGAGCTCGCGTTAAGATAAAGCGCGGTGTTGAGTGTTACTAAGATTAAAATTAAATTAAATCAGCTTCAAACTGTATCCGACACCAGCACACAGAAGGGTAGGCAAAGGATACTTAGTGTTAAGACACTCCGTTCCCCACTTTCCGCCAAATTTCGTGTTACCTAAAATATAAATTAAAATAAATATTAGAGTAAATCTATACTAATATTATAAAGAGGTAAGATTTGTATTTTTGTATGTTTGTATGTATGTATGTATGTATGTGTGTATGTTTGTAGAGTTTTCACACAAAAACTACCGGGCCGATTTAAATATTTTTTTCACTATTGGAAAGCTGCATCTTTACTGACCAGTATAGGCTATATAACATTTCCAAAAAAATAGAGATCCCTAATAGAAATGCAATAATGTAAACCAAGGTGTGAAGAAATTGATCTTAATAATTCTATCATCGCGTGCGCTGCGAAAACTATTGATGATAGAACAAAACAATGTTCTACAGTATTATAGAGCGCATCAATATCTATAAAAAAGTCCGCGATAGCATATGTCTAACTACTGTAGTTATGACAATATAATCATTTTTTTATATTTTATACGTTAACAAAAGTGCCGACAGTAATCAAACCATATTATTCATACCTCTGCATTAATCCTTATCCCATTAAATGATATTTTATGAAAGATAATTTCAATACCTGTAAAATACTTTTTAAATTAATAAGATCGGACATCCCATTCAAAAGATATAACGAATTTAAAAATATAAATCTAAAGAAAATCATGTAATAATAAAAAATGCGTAGTGTGTGTCGTGTGGCCTTGCGCACCGTGGCGAGTAACTCTGCGGGGGTTGGGTGGGAGATGTATCGATACCACTTAAATTATTAAGACGGTCCATTAGATTTTTTGTTTTTTTTTATGGAAAGGACAAGGCAAACGAGCGTTTGGATCACCTGATGGTAAGTGACTACCGCCGCCCGCGGCCCCGTGCAACACCAGAGGAGTTACAGGTTTGTTGCCCGCCTTTAAGGTGGGTTGGACTCCGGAGCCCGGCATTACCTGATGCGAAACGCAGTGGCATAAAGCTACTTCACGCCGGTTTTTAATGCCGGGGGTGGTAATGATCCAGTGGAGTCTGCCCAGTCGCCTCTTACGACACCACCAGCACTAGGATGATCCTATACTAGACCGGGATCCCACGGCAAAATTGTTTGAATTAAATAGACCCGATAAGGAAAATTCTTTTACAATTACACGATTAACGTGTAAAACAATACCAAAATAACCTTATATCGCGTACGCTGTGGAAATTATTGACAATAGAGCAAAGTGATGTACTGCAATTTTATAGAAGACATCAATATCTACAAAAAAGTATACTGTTAGTTATGCCACAATAACTCATTTTCAAAGGAAAATGTGCAAACTAGAAAAGAGCCACCATCGTAGTACAGAGGGCATCTAAAATATATATATATATATATATATATTTTAGATGCCTATATGTATATGTATGTATATAATTAATAGTTTTAAACTTTTACAAAGTTATCCCGTAGGTAGTATATAATTTTTTTCAATTATTGTTACCAGCAAAATGTATTGATACTAATGTGGTATCTATATTTTTATATATATATATATTTATATTTTTTCTCCCCTTAGTGTTTTTCAGGTGGAAAACATAGACATTTTTTTTATTTGATAAAATATTTTATTCACCATAAAAATGTTGGTAGTTTTTATAATTCTAATATAATTAAACAACTTTCTAAAATGATCTTTCCTTGCATGCGTTGTAATAACTATCAGGAGCTATTAAACAAAACAATACATTCTCATTTTTATAAATATATTATATGTTATTACATTAAAACTAGCGGTCGCGGAGCAACTTCGCCTGCTTATTAGCACTCTTAGGGGTGAATTCTAAAAAAAAACCACGAAACGTGTTCATTACAATATTTTTAACAGTCTGAATTTAAATTTTTATAAAAATCGGTGGCGATTTAAAGATTTTTCCATATAAACTTTCAACCCAGTATTTGAACTCTTAGGGGATGAATTCTAAAAACCATAAAACACGTGTTCAATGAAATATTTTAAAGAGTCTGACTTTCAAATTTTATAAAAATCGGTGCTGTTTTAAAAAAAATAATACAAACTTTCAAGTAATTCCCTGTATCGAAACAAACAAATAATTCACAAATGTGGTGAAGCCGCGAGTTGGTTGCTATAGTTTATAAAAGTTTATATTGGGTTTAGATGGATCACGTGGTGATGTCAATACATTTTGATCATTGGCACGTAGGTACGTTACATTCATTTACAGTACATATATTTCTCAAGAGAATTTAATCAAAACTTTGTAAATAAAAAAAATAGATGAAATAATCAAGGTAAGGAAGTGCCAAATATATTTTATGAATCAACCTTAATTTTATATTCAAAACAAATGAATTATATGTAAATTTGTTAATACATTTCAAGTATGAAAAAAAGAATAAATGCAATATAAATGCGTTTCTCCTTTTCTTTCCAATGATTTATATTTCTATTATTTATATTGATATATCAGGGACGTAAATGCGGGAACAGAGCTGCCATGTTAGTACAGAGTAACCTCTAAAAATATATACTTACGTATTATAGTTAAATAATAAAAAGTGTGAAGAGGAATGTGTGATTTCTCTATAGAATATATTATTCTACATAATATCATAAAAAAACAAGCTTAAACAGCACATACAAAGGTATCCTACTGCAGTATAATTATTTTCGATCAACATTTTTGAACTTTTAATTTTGAACATTTTGAATTGAACGAAAAAATTAGACTATTTTGTCAAATTTTTTCGTCATAATGGCGCGAAATTATTCAAAATATTCAAAAAAAATTTCTTTTGAAAATAATTCTTAACGATAAGAATGTTGGTAGTTTCTCAAAAGGTATAAGAATTTAAAAAATGCCTGAAATATGCTTTCTTAGCAAGTGTTGTAATAACTATTGGTTGTATTCACTAAAAAATCACTATAGATATTAAATATGCTCAATTATATAGTATTTTTATCAGCACCACTTTAAATGAAACCATAGTTTTAACTACTCTATAAAAGCCTAATATAATTTAAAAAATCCCAAATTGAAAAAGTTATTTTTTATACAAAATAAATTATATATTATCGTTCATATTCAAATAAAAGGCTATTTGTCATTAAATACGCAAACAGACATAAGCCTATCAAGGGGAAACCGCCGCATACGAGTCGTAGGTATTGGCGGCAAAGTTCAAAGTTGTTTAACCTTTAGTAATATTTTGTAGTAGTACGTGATTACGTTATTGGTATTACGTTATGCGTAACTGCGTCACACGAAATATAGGTTTGGATAAACATCAAAAAAATCCAACGTCTAAACTGTTGAGGTATCTTGATTAATTTCTTTAGGTATGGGTTTAAAATATTTTATCCTATATACTGTCGCCGTAAAAGAAGCGCTGACGCTTCCATTCTGTATAAATATTAAAGGCCGTCGCGGCGTAGGGGCACAAAATTGTACCTGTAACGTGACGTTATGGGATCGCCTCCCACTTGGAGGATTGAATTGTAATTTAATCTTATTTTCATTTCGCACGTCAGTCATATATCATACGCAGTATCATAACACTTAAGTTCCCTCTGCCTACCCTGCTATAGGCTGGATACAGCGTGAATCTGGTTTTAATTTTGTGTGAACCGATTAAAATAAAAGTAATACTAAATATTTAAAGGAAGTTAGCCAAATTATAAAACTGCACTTAAATCGGTTAAGCCCTTTCTGAGATTATCCTGAACGCACAGATAAACTGACCAAGTTCTATTACATTGTTAAATGTCCGTGATAACAGTTTTTCTAATATATCTTCCATGTACAGAGACCGATGAGTTAGGATTTTATTGTAAGTATCGATATAACTATATAGCTATAACTATAACAGGCCCTAAAGACTCCTTAAGGCAAAAGTTTAAAGAAATTAATATATTGACAGCTGCATCTCTCTTATGGGCGGTGGGAAAATGCGACCTAAGGTTTTAATAATTTTTACATGAGAAATCTAAAGTGCGTTGCAAATGTACATTACAGGTATATTAAAACATGAATATAATTTTAGTGTTTTATGTAAATAATTCCGTGGTTAAAGCGGGCGAAGCCGCGAGCGGGTCGCTAGTATAAATATAAGACAACTATTCTGAAAAACACTTTAAACTTCAATATCATTAAGCACATCCAACTAATTATTATTAAGGTAAAATCCGTCAGCGTTAATTCGAATATAGTGGCACTGTTGTGAAATGTAGCAGTTCTTGTATGGTGCGTAACATAAAATATGAAATGGCGGGGTGACGTGATGGATGGAGCGAGTATAATTGGTCGACCCAAGCAATAAAGATTTGGACATAATGAAAAATTATTTCGTGTGTGACGATGTGTGTATATTCTTGTAGGAGATAAAAATTTTTTTAGCGCATTTGTCGTTTGGACTATTGAAAATAGCTAAGGTAATATTGCATATGAACAATATTCGTCGTCGTCGCCAGTCGTGCCGTAGGGGCTCAAGCCTGTGACTATATGCGCAATAAAACGCGGCGTTGAGTTCAGCCGCTCAACATGCAATGCCTTTAGAATTCAGCGAAAAGTAAGGATCGTAGTACCGAGTTTATTCTATCAATAAGTAGACTGTCCAAGACAAAAATGAATAATAATTAGAACCAGTAGTTCTTTAGCTTTAAATTATTGTAGTATAAATTTTAAAAAATAATTTGTGTCATTTTTTTTGGAATTATTTTAGATTTTTGTATATCAATTATTTAATTAAGTTATACAAAAGTAGTTTTAATTTGTTGTCATCTGTACTTTTCACTTTAATTTTCGCCTACGTCTTTAGTGGCAGAGAAAGCCGTGTCACTCCTTTCTATACTTTTAATAAAAAAAATATAGTAATTCATATAAAGTATACAATGGTAGGGTGATATGATGGATGAAGCGGGCATAATTGGTCGACCCCAGTAATGAATGGATTATAATGAAAACTTATTTCGCTACTGACAAGTGGTGTATACTCTGTTAAGGGGCTTGGTGTGATGGGAATGTACTGCCATTAGTAACATATACAGAGTGTTTTTATAATATCACTTTTTTTTATAATATTGTAATATCTGTGCTAATATTGCAAATTGAAGAATTAGTTTGGCTGACTGTGCAATCTCAAATAGTTATGGTTTGATTTGAAAAAAATATTTATGTGTTGGATATGCCATTTATCGAGGAAGACTATGGATATCCTAGATATAGGCTATATTATGTAACACACTCTATTTGTAATCTCGGGTGTTTAGAATGTACCTATTTGGCGCTCTACGGGGGCGAAGTCCCCGGGTAGCAGCTAGCTCTACTAATGCAATAGTAACCTTAATATTGTTGTCATCAATCGTATTCCTATTTGCTTTATTTTGTTTCTGTTTTAATTGTCTCCTACCAATATGATATCAATCTGATTGAGTATATTCACTAATAACTTCATCTTTTACTGCCCATGGAAAAAATCACGAAAAAACGTTACACAACATCTTATTTTATCAAATATTGATCAAAATAGTTTTAAATTGCCACCCCCACACCTAGAAAATAGATAACCATGCAGAATTGACCATTGCGTATATAAAACTGCTGTCCGATGACAAACTGCTGCTCATAACGACTCGCCCCATCGTATTTTTACGTTTAAATGTACTACACCCTTCCACAGTTATACTCATATCTATGGTAATATAGTAAAATATGGCCGTTTTTAGAATCCATTTGAACGATATAGATGGTTTTATTGAAATGCCGTGTAATGTTATGGAAGTTGGTGAATTTCTAGTTTGTTGGTTTTTCCATTTTATTTTGAATATTATAGTTCTTTAACTCTCTTTTTTTGAAAGTAAAGTTTTTTGAATTTAATATTAGTACAGACATGATTAGTATTTTTTTAATAAAAGGACGTCATGGCGCCGAGGGGCAGCATATGTATGTGAGTGTAAGCGCGAGGATAGTATGTTCGATCTCCATTCAAAGGAGTAAATATGGTTATTTATGTAATAAAAAATCATTTCCCACTCTGAGAGACAATGTGCGGCGTAAGGTTCCGCCACTTCATACGCAATGTCTCAAATTAAGAAATTCTTAAAGAAGTGTGTTAATACGATCTTTCCTTTGTCGATCCTGCCATACGGGCTAATATATTAATAACGTTAAAGCTTTGCTTTCACAAGGCCGCCACAACAAATTGGTAGATTACAAATTTTGCAGAACCCAGCTATAAGTATCGAATGAAAGGGATTTATTTGTAAACTAAACACAACATGAAAAAAAAATCTAGAAAAAATTTTATTTAACATTTTATTTATATATTTTCTTAATAAAATATTTACTTAATATGAAAATGGACAATGTCTTATCTCATTAAAAGAAATACGTACACTATATCATAAATTGTAACAATGCAATATAATTTATTTAACCATTTGTTACGACAATAAATTTGTACGCTCGATTAATTTCAATGGATGTTTTCACCAGCGCATGATATAGGGCTGCCCATCTGTGTTTTGTTGCGAATGTTAGATAATTATACAGGCTGATTGAATTGTTAGCCGATGCCGCTGAGAGAGGTATTGTGTTTCAAAGTTTGTTTAACGAAATATTCTTCTATAGCGACAAATAAAATTATTACATTTATATGTAGAAATCTGAAATTATGCGTGTTGGTACCTTATGTGTATAATTGGAATAGAAAACAAAAAAAAATGGGATACCGAAAACGGGAAAACGAAATTTACCTCATGGAGTGGACAAATGTAAAAGAAACGAAATTGCTATCTACAATTCGTTACTAATATGACGGTCATATTATCATAAAAAAAAATCTTTCAATATTCTTTGACAAAGTTGCTGAGACGGAATGGTAATAAAAAATACAAAATAGGAAAATTTTTGTTGTGTCTCTGTTGTGAGAGGTAACCTAGTGTTGGAAATATAAATTTAAGTAATATTTATATACATTTCTATTTTTATTTCTTCACTCAGGTGTCGAGGCGAAGTGCGGCATTCGGTTCTGTCACTCAACACGCAATGCCTCCAGAACGCGGAGGAAAGTGGGAAACAATGGTGTGTCTTAACACTAAGTTCCCTCTGCCTACCCTGCTGTGTACAGGATACAGCGTGAAGCTGATTTAATTACATTCATACAAGCCGTCTTAGATTCTTGTAAAGGCCAAAGTGAGTAATTTTGCCCTTTATGAGAACCCTAAATATAATTATATTATGTATGAATATTTGAGCAGAATCGTCACACTAACTAATTCTGAAGTTAACATAGTAAAATGTAGAAGGAAAATCTGATTACTTTAAAATCTAGCTTAAACATATATATCTATATCACTCACACCTACGTGATTTTGACGACTTTTAGAGCAGTACAACGCGATTATAATATTTGACAGGGTAATTTGGGTACAGAGGCCGCGTCACACCAATCTTATTAGGGATGTAAATGAATATGGAATGAATCCATTATTTCGCAAACAAGCCCCTCGACTGGGGTGATAATATTGTAGGGAATAGGCGCTTTAAATTATAAATATGTTGTATGGAGATGTTATTTTATTTTTAATTTAATTTTTAAGTTTAAGATACAGAATAAACCTAGTGTGTGTGAATGGGAACGGAGTGACTTACACTCCGTTCCCATTAGCTCACTTCTGTTCCCCAAATTCCGCCGAATTCTGGAGGCATTGCGTGTTCTGGTATGAATTTCTAACTATTTGCTGTCACTTACGTTACATTATTCATCATCACGCTGTACCCCGCACACAGCAAGGTAGGCAGAGATAACCTAGTGTAAAAATAGTCCATTTCTCATTTTTCACCGAAGTTTTCGAGGCATTGCGTGTTGAGTGGCGAAACTCAACGCCGGACTTATGCCTTCGTGCCAGAGCGAATAAATGAAAAAATAAAAACAATAATTCATACCCTCGAGTGGGGATCGAACCCAAAACCGTCGCGTTACAGTCACACCCTTGTGCCTCTGCGCCATGACGTCTACGTTCTTCGTTGAACATATTTAAAATAAAACATGGTACTAACAACTTCATATAATTCCCCACATCAAGTCAAAATGTATTTATAATGCGTTGCCATATTTACGCGTATATTACGCAGGTAATTTATTAGCTTCAAATTGTAGGTGCCATACAAAATGTATGAAAGATATAATTAGGTAGCGACTTCGAATCCTGATTGAGTATTCCACTTAAGTGACAGGTGAAATTATTCATTCCTTGACTGTGGCAGACGTGTTATTACGTGATAATGCAAAAATAATGCGTGAGAACAGTTTCAGTAATCACATAACGCTTTTTAAAATTTTAGTAAGATCGACATTTTGGAACATAACTTAGTTTATAATTTTGACGTATACATATTTTTAATTTTTTTTTAACATTTTATGTGACACTGTTCTCTATAGTAATAAAGTAAATAAAATCTATCATGGCGCAGCGGTGTCATCTCACTGTAAATACGATGGTTGTCGATTTAATTATCAGAGTAACAAGACAAATTAAGGCGAAGTGTCAAAATCAGGAGGAAAGAGATCTCGACTCTAGGTTCTCTCATATAGAAGGTCGGTCGTGCTATATGTTACAACGTGAATGAAACCTAGTGTTGTGATACTCTGTTCCCCTCTTTAATACTAATTTTCAAGACATTACATAAATAATAGAAAATATGAAATAATTTAAATATAATAATTCTCCCGAGTAGGGATCGAACTCATAGCTATGCGCTTAAAGTCGTACACTGATCCACTGATCCACTGCGCAAGTCTACAGCAAGAAATGCGCAAGTTAATTTACGGTTGTATTACCAATGTCTACTTAGAACGCCTCGAGCGATGACGCCCGGGTGACGGCAAGTGATTAATTTATTTTGAGGGGAAATGTCTATTAAAATATAAATAATATTGTCAAAAGTGACACCCTCGTTGTATAGTTGACACTTGAGACGATAGGTTTCACTTCGAATTTCGCCTGAGGCCATGTTTGTATTTAAAATATATATTTTATTATCATTTTAGATACTTAACAAAGGATACTGTAATCTTTGATTATATAGAGTGCAGTAACCCCCCATATTTTATTCAGTTATTTTTTTTCGCATCTTCATGCATATTTTCGCAGCACCCTGCTGCGAAGTGAGTCTAGTGTTAAGACACTCTCATCCTCATTTTCGTCTAAATTCTGATACGGTGTGTGTTGGAATCTAACGTTGCGTTTGTCTTGTGATCAGAACCATAGCGGGTAAATAAAAATTATTCACTTACCCAACTGAGCATCGAACCCACAACCGTCGCGTTTACAGTCAGACGATGTCTCTCTGTCAAAAATTAAACATAATTCAGAACACATTACTAAAATTCATAATTATTATTTTACTATTTGCATTCGTATCTGGGACTTTCTCAATATTCTACTGACCAACTGTTAAGTTCAATCATCATAGACATTTGTATTTGTAAATAAGATATTTCATCGAACAATTTTTTTTCTAAGACCCAAGTGTCGTGAACAGATTGCTTTATAAATATTTACTATGGAGATAAAAGGCTTTTCAACGCTCGTCTTTTCCTTTGATGTAAGTCTAATTTACTGCTAAGTAAGGTAATTGATTTGTTAAAATACAAATTGGTTTTTACGTGCTTTCGTAATTTTCGTATTTACGTTTCAGTTATTTTTATTGGACAAACAATATGATTTTTAATATAAGTATAACGTATGGTAGATATTAAATAAATATATAAATAAATATTAAGTCTAGCCTAAAAGGCGAAAGTTGTGACTTTATTCTCACTCTGATAAAAAGACAATGCGAATGGGGATGAGTTCCGCATATCAACCCCCAATATCTTGAAAATTTGGCATTAAGTGGGGAAGTGGATATCATAACAGAAATTTCCCTTTGATTACTTTAGTATGTACGGGATACAGTATGTAGTATGTATAAAATAAAAAACACAACAAATAAAAATAGAGTGAGAATTTGATTTGAAAATATAATTTTTAGGTTATGAATGCTTATTTACCTTTTATTTTTTCATTTCTCAATAATTTACAATAAAATATGCACAGTTGTGCCTTCCAATAATTTAAATACAAATTTAGTACATCTATTCGTAGTCTCTTTACTTTACCTACATAAGCAAAAAAAACCTACAAAATAACCATAGCACAAGTACATAAGCGTACGACGTAGGTTCCCAGGTTATTTTTGCTTACCCTATTATGTGTAAAATAGAGCGTGAAACTAATAAAAAATATTGTACACATGAAAATAAGGAAAGATATCAGAAATTACATACTACAGATGTCAGGAATCTGAACAATGTCCGACGCGTTAACTAGCTCGGGTCACCGCAACCAGCAGATTACTTGGGGGAGAAAATTGTCAAAGAACAAAATGTTTCTTTAGAATAAGTATCGATGTCCTACCGATAAGCATCTTTGATTTTCATATATTTGAAATCAAATTCTGTATAAATATGTATTTTTCGTATAATTTCTATTATACAGGTATGAAAACTAGACGTTTCGTACACATAGTAATAGTCCTTGGTGTCTACCAGGTAATTTTTTTTTAGTTTCTTTCCTTTATCTGTAGATATAGTCAACTTAAGTTTAACGCTGTATTCCGCACATAGTAGGGTAGGCAGAGGATATATGGGAACCAACATCGTACACTTGTGTTAGTGCTTAGACTCTCCGTCCTTATTTCCGTTTCCCACTTTCCACCAAATGAGATTTAATTACATAAATGAGTCACAATCTAGATCTCCTCTATTTTATTCTCTCATTTTCAGGATACAGTATAAACATATTGTATATTTAAAATTAGATAGATCAAATCTAGCAATTTGCCATTTTAAGCAGAAGTATTTAAATCAACTCAAAAGTCTCAGATAATAGGTGTTTAATTATCTAACATTTACTGTACAATATGGTACTCTCTTCTAGTAAATTTAATTTCTATGCCAAGACTGAGGTTAGGGAGGGAATTGTTAATTGATTCGGAGGGAGGTTTAATGGCCGGTGTCGCGGTCCTCCTTAATAGCAGCTGTCTTGAATACTCTCTTGTAGGATACAGGCGTCACTTGATTGAAAATTAAATTAAATTAATAATAAATACTTTTTTTTAGTTTCACGTTTAATCACGCATATAGCAGAGTATGGAATTTAGTGTAAAGATACTCCGTCTCCCACGTGTCGCTCAATTTTCGAAACATTGTATGTTGAGTAGCGCTTTGCTAAAACCAGGATATCAAATTTAAAATTAAATTAAATTAAAATTAAATTAGCTTCACGCTATATTAAATCAAATTTAAATAACTATTAATTTCGTTTATTCATATAAATTTTATGATTAGAAATCAAACTCACAACCATCGAGTTTACAATCAATCGTTGTGCCGCTGCGCCACTACGCCCCTTCTATTTTCCACATAGAAAAATAAAGGCCAGAACCGCTCATCCTAATGGACTTACAGAAGATTTACTGTTTTAATAGTTGGCAATATGGCAATGGTCAGAGATTTATCAGACAACTAAATTAAAGGATTTGCGTGTAATAGAAGCGGTCACAGTGGGGATTGACTTCATTGTACCTAACCAAATTTACCAAAGGCTTCTTTGTTGAGAGATAGTTTTCATTTTGTAGGCTATTTTCATATTATTATTAAATGCGATGCTTGTTCATTGGTTCTCCACTTCTGGGGAAAAAGTTGTCAATTCTGTTTTTTTTTTACTTTAATAAGACAAAAGTTAGCATTGATTTATATGGCAAGTTATGTCTAGGAATTGGTTCCAGAGCAGCAGTTACAAAATGAACGATGACGTTCAGCAGGCAAGCTAAGGGGGCTTGACGTTCTGATCAAGGTTGGTAACAGCTGGATATGGAAAATGTAGGATCGATCATCTTAGATATTCTCGGGGGTCTCCTATGTACAGTGGTCGTAAAAAAGAGTGAGATGATGATGACTGACTGAAAATGAAAATTAATTATTTTTTCGAATGGGCATCGAATCTATAACGCATTTACAGTTAGACGTTGTCCAACAGCGTCATTATGATCGCTTTGATTTTATCATATATATTTAATAGGTTAGGCAGAGTGAACCTAATATTAAGAATCTCTGTTTCCCACTTTTCGCGAAACTCTGGAGACATAGCGTATTGTGTGGCTAAAGACCTCAACCCCCTGTTCACTAGTGCCTGCCAGAGCGAGAAAATGAAAACATTAATTATTTAATTTCCTCGATTGGGAAACGACGACCTGTCGCACTGTGCCACGATTGGCATCAACTTTATTATTATAAATAAAATATTATTATCCCAATTAAAAGTCTTAATTAAATTTACTATAAATAAATGTTACTATTCCAATAATAAGTGAAAATTTTATATAAAACAGCTGACTGCCCAAATCCTCGAGCACCGATAACAATCGAGTAAAGGTAAAAGTTTCAAACGGCCAAGTTCTCGATCCCGACAAGATCTATCTAATGCCGTCCCTTGTTATTTAGTCCTGTGATTTTGTGAGAATGTAACGTAAATTGCGGGGCTATAATGTCGTGGGTCAGTTTTATATTACTTGAATCAGCTTCACGCTGTATTCCGCACACAGCAGGGTACACAGAGGGAACCTAGTGTAAAGACACTCTGTTCTTCAATTATATAATACTTTTATATTATAATCTATTAATTTTGAAATAAAAATATTTTATTTAGTTTTTTATACGTACATTGAGGTCGTGGTGCAATGGCACAAACGTACGACTGTGAACGCGACCAATCCCACTTGGGGAATGCAATATTTAATGGTTTCATTTCGTCGTTCTAGTAAGGAGGCAAAGATGAGTTCTGCCACCCAACACGCAATACTCAAGAATTTGGCTGGAAGTGGGGGACGAAAGTATTTTAAAAGTAAATGATTGTCTTAATAGTTCCTAGGTCTCCTCTGCATACCCTACTATGTGCGGGAATCAGCGTGAAGCCAAAAAACGGACTATCAAACACAATAAAAAATCTGTTTGACATTTCCGAGTTTTATAATATTTACTTTCCCATTAGGGATTAGGAAAAGACGAAAGATAGGAAAAGAGAAAGGAGAGATTTTTCATTTAATATATTAAAGTCCACACAAAATTACGGGCGGTGACTACTTTTATATATTTGCTATTTCATAAGACCTTTCCACCTTCTCGAGACTAGGTAAGAACGAGGTTAGTAAAAATGTCCGCGCGAATTGTCGTTTCTATGTTAATTTTATAGAGCATCCCTTTAATCCCGCTGTTTCCAACGAGCGTGTTAAGCTTGTCGTTTTAGGGCTGTCAGAGTGGGATTTATAATAGAATTGTTTGTTTCTTTTATACAGCTTAAGAGAAGCTAGTGTTAAAACAATCTGTTCTTTATTTTCTTCACAATTTTCGAGATATTGCGTGTCGAGTGATAGAATAACAACATCGCTATTTGTTTACCAGAATGGAGAAATAAAAATAGTTTAAAATATAATTATTTCCGCCGTGGGGATTGAACCCACAACTATTGTGTTTACAGTAGACAGAAACTATCCTGCTGCACTAAGACGGCCTATTTTTTTTTATTGTTATTTTTCAAAATCGCTTCTATTGCTATTTTTGAAGCGAGTAAAGACCGGAATTGTATTAAATGGAGAACGGAGTCTTAACATTCGATTCTCAGGTTCTCCTCTTCCTACACTGCTATGAGCAGGGTACAGCGTGAAACTAAAAAAAATACTGCTATGCTTGCACCCCTATAAAGAAAACACCTCTAAAGATTCGCTGATAGTTTGGCAAATGCAAGCAAGCGTGTGCAGAAGTTAGCAACAAGATAAAAAAGGCTTACGTGGACTCTACAAAGATGTTACAACTATTATGTGTTTGTTACACATTTTCTCTAAAATATAGTTTTATTTAATGTTTTCAGCTTCACGCTGTATCCCGCTTGTTGCTGGGTAGGCAGAGGGAACTTAGAGGCATCGAACCCACAACCTGTCACGTTTACATGCCACAGCTGGCTTATTTAAATTATTTAATTTCAAATATTTTTAGGTGAACAGAAGGAAATCAGTGAACTTAAGATAATTATTTTTTATTTCATGCATTTAACAAGGCAAAGTGTGGCATTAAGTTTCGTCTGCAAATATAAATCTATCCTAAAAGAGAAACGAACCCATAACTACCGTTATATTTTAAAACGTTATAGTTATATAAGCACATATGAAATATAACAATACAAAAGGGCTCCTATTTAAAAATCCAAGTAAGGAATATCTAGAGATCAATAGTTTATTCAATTTTATCACTATCAATATTGCCTTCTGAATGGCTATGGCAACACTGAATACTAAGAAACTCACCAGGTATTGCCACAAAGTTCTAATTTGCAATACTTGTTATACTTGTTACGACTTTGTTGTATTTCCATTGCTGCATCTTTCATGATATTAAATTTGGACCTTATTTCTCTGAGATAAGGTTTAAATTCATATGTTTTCTGCTAGTTGGTAAGCTAACACAACCACGTTAAAGATAAGGATAAGATGTTATAGGCAGTGTTGGAAAGATTGTATTGAGTTGTTATAATCGCTTCGTTATATCTTCTATAAGAGGATATAAGGAATGATTTTCTTGATTCACAATACTGAAACAAAACATGGTGTTTTCATATTTAATAGTTAATGTAATAATCGTATCTGTAGTTGGTTGAGGGCACAAAGTGTGACTGTAAGCGCGGCAAGTAGTAGGTTCGATCCTCATTCCAGGAAATGAAATATTTAATATTATCATTTTCTTCGCTCTGGTGTCGAGACAAGGGAAGCATAACATGTAGAGTGGCGTTGAGATCCGCCACTCAACACGCTATACATCAAGAATTCAGCGTGAAATGGGGAACGTGGTGTCTTAGCTCTAGATTCCTTCTGCCTACCCTGTTGCTGTGTGCGGGATACAACGTGACGCTAAAAAAACTGTAGTTGGAAATACAGGTGATGGCTATGAATTTATTTTCCAATTAGAAATATTAAGGAAATTTCTCTTTTTTCAGCTTGACGTTGCCCTCATATATAAAACCCGTTTTAAATAATATTGCAATACCTTTTTTAAGATTTTTGTCTTTCAATTTCAATCAATTTAAAAAACACTGCGTGGTAGTGCAAATAATTTTCTTCACTAGAATCGAATCCACAACAACTGATTTTCAAATGCGACTATGCCACAATAAATCAATCCAATACAATACCTATCTAATAATATACAAAATATAATTTAATACATTTTGTAACAAAGCCATTACGTTACGTAAAAGGTAAACTCTGTCCAATGATTTACTTAGCGAGTAGTAAAGTTGCTTCAGACAGTACGCCAAGAAATAGGTAGTACGCTAGTCAAATAACGTGGAGCGTAAATTGTAGACAACCTAGTTAGGGACTGACAGCTTCTATGTAAATATACAAGTTGCTGGCGGAGAGCGGTGAAATTGTGTTTTTTTTTTATAGAATTAGAGATTTTTTACCCGTGACATCGAGGATTTATGGATCAATATATATAAAATGGAAATAAGTAGTACATTTTTTTGTTTTACGCTATATCCCGCTCATAGCATAGTAGGCAGAGGGAACCTAGTTACCTAGTGTTAAGACGAGGTGTATTTTCAATTAAGACAGTTCCATCCCTCTCTTAGCGCCGAATTTTTGAGGCATACCACCAAAGTGTTGAGTGGTGGGACTCAACGCCGCGCTTAGCCTCGTTATAAAAATGAGAAATTAAATATGTGAGCAGCATGTGATTTATGAAAGATTATACTATGAAACACGTGTGACTGAAATTGCGAATGTTGAGGATTCGATTCCCACTGAGAGAAATTAGATATTTAATATTTTCACGTACAAAGGCGAAGGTGATATTGAGTTCTGCTATTCAACCAGTATATTGCCAGTTTTCCTTTGCCTACTCTATGTAAAGGATACACTGTGAAGCAAAACAAAAGCAACAAATCCTATCACTTAAACCACACAAAGCAAGTATCACGCGAAACGTAAGCGTACGTGTATGTAAGTAAGCGCTAACTAACGCGAAGAAGACGACTAGAAATATTTGCGCGAGCGGCACTTAGCGCTTATCACGTCAATAAATCGCTCGGAACGTTCATTTGTTGAAACAGGCATTGATAAAGCTGTGCCGTGATTATTCGATGTTTCGAGCTTAAGCGAATTTGTTGTATGTTTTTAAGCGATATTTTTTGTTGTATTGAATTTATTATTTAGCAAATACATATATACTTTTAGTCTTGTAATATAAAATTCTTTTGTTACTTAATGATTGACTGGCAAAGCACAGCCGTAACTAGAATGTGGCGTATAACGCTGAAATTAGTCATGTAGGATTTTTTGGGAAGTAGAGGTAGAAAAAACTAGAAGAAGATTTCCCGAAATACAGCCCATGCAAACTAAGTCGTGGACTAGAATCAGTTCTTGATAATTCTTACCTAAAACAAAGGGTATTTGCTTAAATTTTAAAACACATATTGCTTTCTTATGAAAATGATTATAAAATAGAATTTATCACAATATAAAATCCAATGATAAAAGAAGAATTTGGACTAGAGGACTTAACTCTCCACTAAAAATATAATACACATTTTGAAATGTAGTAGTATCAAAAAAAGAAATGAGTAGGAGATTTATGTAAGTAGATATAAAACATAAAACAAAAACTTCAACAAACATTATCATTTAACTAAGTAAACCTTTGAGCCAAACTACCTCGACAAAACCAATATATTTTATACGCTGTAACTCTAAATTTAGTAATAAACAGACCGACAAAATTACCCAGTTTTGTATACTTAATGATTGTAAATATTAATTGCTTATTCGTGATCATTTATCAAGTTCTCTGCAGCGAGTCCGTGTACAAATAAATCCCATTTATATGGCCAACTAGTTTGTTTATAGTCATGATATAAAAATATGTATATAATTTAGTTTGTTACAATAACGTTAAAATTAATATTTATTTAGAAAACGGGCCTCAGGACCCATTAGAACATATGGCTTAGTGGTCAGAGCGTCTGATCGGTTTCCCGGAGGCGTGGGTTCGAGTCCAGCTACGTTAAAATTTTTATAAGTTTTCTAAATAACTATTTTGAATTTAGAATAATACTTTAAAAATCTTTAAATAAAGTTAAAATTGAATAGATTTAGTTAGATTTAATATTTTAAGTGTCATATGATTAGCTTCTTATTTATTCAAATCATTATAGTGTAAAGGGAGCGGCGGACTGCGAAATTATTCGGATAGCTCATTTATTTTTATAAGGTTAATTTACTTAGATAAAGCTGTGTCGTAGTGCAGGGGCACAAGCGTGGCACGCTATGGTTGTGGATTCAATTTTCATTCGAAGAGTGAGTTTCACTCTTAAACGAAGCAAAGCGTTCCTTTGAATTTTTGGAGAAGCTCAACGCCACCCTTAATCTTATTGCCCGAGCAAAAAAAATAAAACATTCCCATACATAAAAACAAAAAAACTACAACTACATAGATATATTGAAACAGCATACCCGGTCATTAGCCAGCTAAAGTCACGTCGCACTAAGTATTAATAAGTTAAAACAACACAAAGCATAGCCGGTGCCACTCAGTGTTGTTTACGGGCACCTGGCCACGGCAATTATAGCCACTAATGTTTCTAACACGAAATATTGCTGGAGCCAGGAACTGTTGAAATGTTGCTAGTGTATATATTCTTTTATGATGGTCGTTTAATGATTATTTATTTGTTATGTTATTCTTTTATTCTATTATTTTACCTTGGATATAAGAATTGGGGTAATTTGTGTAATGGTAGGTATTTGGGGTAGGATCTGATTGTAAAAGCGTATGTTGGTTTCCATCTGTGGTCTGGAGAATCATTATATTTAAGTTATTTCCATTTTATTTAGATCTTGTAGAAAAATAAAACGTGAGTGAGAAATTTTATATTTTTACTTTGCAGAAGGGAGAGTTGGTAACGGTGTGTCTTGACACTAGGTTCCCAGGTTCCCTCTGCGTATAAAAATAATGTATAAATTTATACGACCACTGAAATTTTAATATCTTAAAAATTAGGATCGGAGTGTCTTTAAATTAGAATTTTCTTGTTTACCTAATATGCTGCAAAAATCTTTTTTTTACAACATTATTTATACTTTTGATTTTGGTATAAGATGCATGCAATACGAATATTTTAAGCTTAAGTATTTTTTCCAAGTTTTTCTTAGTCTAGTTATAGACACTAATTATTTTTTTAAAAAAGAGCATAATATCATAAAAATATAATATCATAAAATATAGATGATTCATTGTGATATGTGCTGATATTATATTATAATAAACAACAACCACAGTGATCGAATATATAAATAAACCACAAACAATTACAAACTAACTTTAAACATACATATCAACAAACAGTTCGAGAGAACTCACAAAAATAATAACGCAATACAAAAACCTACACAAAAACCAACGCAAAAACGTAGTGGCTACACATGAATAACCATCGACGATAAAACCAAACCAAATAAAAAATGGCAATCATAAACAATATTTTATTGGGACAATCAATTATATTTTATAGGTGCATTCAATACCGTCTACAGCCGGGAGTTACTCAAGCGAATAAAGCTATAATTACAAAGAGAGGGCATAAAGAAGATTTACACGAAAACTGTGAGCCCGAAAGTCCCGAGCAGCAATAAAATTTGGTACACACGTTTATCTCCTCGTACAGTATAAACAGACTGCGGAAGAGAGGATAAGGCCCAAAGACCAGTATATATCTCGGTGAGCAATAAAATAAATCCGCTTCTGTTCCATAATAACATTCAGAGATGTGAATTATTTTCTAATCCGGCAGTCAGAAAGCTAATAGTGCGCACGTGCTGGCCTCCACGTTGAGTTACAGCGAGAACATCCCTAGAAAAACATGAATTTCCTCTAGAAGGGGTGGTATAATGCTCCCTTAATGCGACACCTTAATAATTGTCAAATAAATTTCTGGAAAAAGTGGTGTAGCTTAGCGCCGGGAATGTAATGACGTCATAAACTTTCAACGCAGTTGATCCGGCGGTTGAGGTGTGAAAAAGCGGGGCTTAGCTGTGAGCGGTGTAAGGAATGCTTGCAAGTTAAATTGCTTGGGTGTAAATAGTAGAGTATATTGCGTTTTAATTATAAACTTTGAAATTAAGTTGTTATATGTCGTAGTTGTAAGTTATATTTAACTTAAGGAAGAGATTTATTCTAATCGATGGACTTTCTCCTTCTTCGGACTATATAGATCCTTCTGATAAGCATACTATTACCTTACACATATTACCTTATACATATACCTAAAACCAAATTGTGTATAAAATTTAGTTTTTTTTCACGCTGTATCCCTCGTTTAGCAGGGTATGCAGAAGAAAGACACTCCGTTCCCTACTTTTCGGCTTTCGACTTTTAAGTGGTGAAACTCAACGCAGCACTTTATCTTGTTACTAGACCAAAAAAAAATATAAATCATTCTCTAAAAAAATATAATAAGCACAGAAAAAAATAACTATTTAACTATATATATACTATATATAATTAAATTATATATTTTCAATCGTTAACATTACAAGCAGGACAACAGCACATCCTAGCTCCAATCGTTCCGCACCGAACACTGAAACCAAGTCAAGTCGTGTACCAAAATAAATAACTTCGCGAACAATTCATTCAACTCAACCAGGTTAAGTAAAGGGGATTGCTCAAATTCTCATCTCAGCTGTGACGTGCGACATAAATAACGTGTAATATTTTCACGCCATTTCAACTCTGCCCCCCACAAAGGAATGCATGTCTGTTTAGATTAATGTACCGCCATATATTTATACCCTACTCCTGTTTTTGTATGAACTTGGCCGTCGTAACTGCTTTTGCTGATAATTTATATTAAACTTTATTAAGCTGGTCACAGAGCTGAAATTCCAATAGTATTTTTCGAGTGTTAAGTCGTATATAGTTATGTTCGAGATGAATTTTCCACAATGTTCTTCTCGTGTCTATCTGAGCACTTTGTAAGATAAAAATGTGGACCCGAAGGAGAATAGATCAAGTCTGTCTGCGGAGAGGTGGCGGTAGCAGACAACCGACAAAAAGTTGCTGCTGTAGGGCGACTATGATGCAGTTTAGTAGGGAAATTGTTTTTTTCTTGAATTTTTTTATTGAACTATTGAGGAAATAATGAAAGTATTAATTAATACTAAGGTATTAGGTATACTTAGCTGTTAAAATTAAAATTCAAGTTTTTGTTTATAAATTTTACATACCTATATGTAACCATCCATCCATCCAACCATCTACGAATCTGAAAGACAATTAATATTTAAGGGTAATTTTTTTTAATAATAATTTCTGTTTATATATATTATGCTTTATATAATTATGTATTTTATCATATATATATATATATATATATATATATATATATATATATATATATATATATATATATATATATATATATATATATATATATATATATATTATATATATATATATATAATATATATATATATATAATATATATATATATAATATATATATATATAATATATATATATATATATATATATATATATATATATATATATATATATATATATATATATATATATATATATATATATATATATAATATATATATATATAATATATATATATATAATATATATATATATATATATATATAATATATATATATATATATATATATATATAATATATATATATATATATATATATATATATATATATATATATAATATATATATATATATATATATATAATATATATATATATATATATATATAATATATATATATATATATATAATATATATATATATATATATATAATATATATATATATATATATATAATATATATATATATATATATATATATATATATATATATATATATATATATATATATAATATATATATATATATATATATAATATATATATATATTCCTCGTTCTCGCAAGATAAGATTGAGATTCGCCACTCAATACAATTCTTACAAATTGGGCGGAAAGTAAAGACATACATACATGTATCGTAACACTAGACTTCCTCTACCTACCCACCAATATGCGAGATATGCAGGATAATATTGCTTGATATAAAATTTCCTAAAGCTAAGTATAGTAACTAACTGAAGTGCGGAGAAAATTAAAACCATGGCCACCGTAAGATAGACTTTTGACAGTTGCTACATTAGCTTTCTGGGATGCTTTGTACTTGTTGAAGCCTTAATTCACAAGACGCTGTAATATATCGCTCATAACTTGTGCAATATTTTATGCATTTCAAGTATATTTTAAATATTTTTAAGATGCAATATTTTATACGTCATAGTTGTCGCCCCAAACGTCACTAGTTGTCGCCCCCAACTTTGTTTGTGTGAACTTCGAAATCATACACTCGATTTCATAACCTCTACTTATATTCAGAAATTTAAGCAAAAGATAAATGAAAGAAAATAATATTTTAGTTAATTCAAAGTAAAAAAAAATAAAAATCATGTGTGCAATTAATAATACCAATTTGTTATTTTTTGGACCACTATGAGTATTTTAAAAAAATGTTCATTTGAAGGATATTTATATTAAACAGGATGTAATTTATCCTTCAAATGAAACATTAACCCTTGAACATGTAATAGATATCTATTAGACGAAATGTAAAAAAATAAATATATAAATATTCATTTTAATTAATTTCACATAATCAATATTTTTAGGGCTCCGTACCTTTAAAGGGAATCAAAATTAATGGGGTACTTCTATAGGATAGAACTAGTTCAGGAAAAAATATGAAAACTATACATCTGTGGTTAAATTATTTAAAATAACATAATAGCCTTACAATGGGAGCAAAATTTGGTATTAAAGCCGCTAGTTCAAATGAGATATCAGATGAAAGGACGCTGGTTGAGCTAATACTGAATTTCAGAAAAAGCACGAGACCTGATATTTTTGTACAGGACCCTCGGTGTGTGCCCGACTCGCACTAGTCCGTTTTTTTTAAAAGACATCGCCATGCGATTGTAAGCATGAGGCTTATCGATTCGATTCCCACTTGGGGATATAAAATATTAAATATATTCATTTCCTCGCTCTAGTAACAGGTAGGTTTTGCCCGAAGGCGGGATACAGCGTGAAGCCAAAAAAAATAAAAAAAATAAGTATGAACAAAAGAATAACTTTTACTTTCGAGCACTGACTAAGAAATAAAAACGTGGCAGTCAGCGGAAAGTACCATTATTTATGTTGAAGACGCTACATTCGTCTCTGTAGGATCCAAAAGTGACTGAGAGTGACTGATATATTTTTCTACGTATAAGTATAAGAACTTTGTTTTTTATGCCAAGTAGCTATTTTTTGTAAGCTTTTTTCTTAAAGAACGATTCATTTTGCTAGGTGTTTTCGAATATCCAGCAAACCTAGTGTTAAGACACTCCATTCTCCGAGGAAATGTATAATTCCTCCGAATGAAAAACAAACTTTCTGGGTTTGATTTTTCCGTCGCATTCAGTGAGAGCGAGTGCTTAGGGCCAGTAGTGGCGCAGGGTCATAAGCATATGACTGTCTACACAACAGGTTCTATCTAGAGAAAGGGAAATATTTAATATTTTCATTTCCTCGCTCTGTTAACGAAGCAAAGTGCAGCCTTGAGTTGTTTCCAGAATTTGGCGGAAAGTGAGAAACGGAAGTGTGTTAATGGGAACGGAATATCTCAACTATGTTCCCTACTATAAACGAGATAACGGGAAAAAAAAAATACATTTAATATTTTTAAAGTATTATTATTCCACATATAAGTAAGAAAAATACTTTTTAAGAAGTGGAATCGAGAGGCGCGGGTTCAAATCCCGCTATGCCATTCAATTTTTTAAACGTTTCTATAAAAGAAATAAGAATATACTCTATAAATATACTTTATTGCAATAAAGTGCGCTGAGCCCAACGTCACAAGCGTCGTACTTTGATGGAATTTTAAATTGAATAAGAAATAAATCTTGTTGCTTTTTAAGGTTGTATTGACGGCGGCTGTCTCCGCCACAGTCTGGTTTATGTCGTGACATTGACGTATTCCAGCACTGTTTTATGTTAGTTTCGTATGAAAAGGTTAAATGTGGCTTCACGCATTTTTCCTCATAGCAGGATAGGCAGAGGGAAACTATTATTAAGACATAGATTTCACCATTTTGTTTTGAGTGGTGTAACTCAACGCCGAGCTTTATCTTGTTGCTAAAGCGAGTATATGACCATAGTTTATTCTCCCAAGATAAAATCGAAATATCAACCGTCGCGTTTATAGACAGCTTCAATCTTAGCTGTATTCCACACAGAGAGAAACGGGGAACCTAGTATTAAGACACTACGTTCGTATTAAAACATTTTGCTCCGCAGAATTCTGCAGGATTTGCGTGATAAGTTTCGGAATTTAACGCTGCGAAGAAGAAAAGCGCTCAATTCCAATCTTATTACATTTCTTACTACTCTGTATCTGCTATTAGTAAAATTATAATAACACAAACTGACAGTGTAGATATTGTATTACTCAAAGGATTTGACGAATGCAAAGAGACTCCTGCGCATCGGATCAAAGGCGTGATTTATATATGGGTTTATCATAAAATATAGTGCGCTAACGAATGTTATTTATAAATGTTTGAAAATATTCTATAGAAGATGATCTCTTCGGTATTTTCAAACAGCATCCTCAGCTTTTCTAAGTAACAAGAAACAAATAAATATTTTTACATTTTTGTTATATAGTAAATCCTAGGATACGACAGCGTCTGTATGTACACAAAAGCAACTTTGAGTTTCAACATTCAGCGTATATTGTCTAGAAAAAAGGCCGATATCTGAGAATGAAGGGAGTGTTCTGGTGCTACCACTAAATACTACTATTTAATTTAATGAGCTGGTGGCTTATCACCAGTTACTTATAACTTCGTACCTTTGCTCAAATGCGTTAAGAATCAGGTTAAAGATTTCAAAATTAGATGTCTTACCTTTACTTTGTAAAGCAAACGCAATTAATAAACTCAATGTTTTAGTCTTGTAATTAATATATACTTTCTGAATAAATAATTTAATTTGGTATCCCATTATATTTTAGGTAGCTACATTTTTGTTAATGTATTACGGTTTAAGTTAAAAAATTGTCGGTTTTTTTCTGTAACTTGACTAACTCCCAGTATTTCTTTAACTCTTGAATTATTTTTCAGATATGTATAAAAAGCAAACTGCCTCAAGAATATTAAGCCCCTGGGCTTTAAGTACTAATATAAGAACGAAACAATTCTAAGAACGTCCACAAAACCAATTAAGAATGATAAATTAGTCCAGATGACGATAAAATTTCGGTAGCTATACGATGTCATAAGTCGAATCGATTGTCAGTTCGTGTATTGATAAAAATGTGACCGTTAGATATGTGCAGATAGAAGGCGGTCATTTATTAAGTTCATTATGATTACTGCCGGCGATTCGTTACGATTTAACCGGTAGCTGACGGTATCGGTCATGTAAGGATAACAAAAAAATATTCCTTACTTTGAATTGTGTAACAAATATCAATGAATATTAAAGTATTTTAAATTAAGGACACTATCTATTTCTTTCTTCGATGCCGTAGCGTACCGTACCGTAGCGTTTGGCACTCTGTTCTCTCTAGCTATGCCACTAGGGATAAAGCGTGAAGCTAAGTTAAGTTCATAGATGTCTCTTCAATTCTAAATATTGGCCGCTACCTTCGCAAACTCTCGTCTAATGGTACATGGAATATTTGTTGTTATGAGTTTTATCGAGTTATGTCTATTTTTACTAGAAGAATTGCATTATTTTCATTACTTTATTCTAGTAACAGTACAAAGTGCAGCGTTTGGTTTCGCTACGAAACTGAAGAATGGAGATTTTGAATACTTAAAAATTACTTAATTAATCACAGTATATACATTATTTGAATTGTACAAAAATATACTTATGTAAAAAATAATTTCCTATAAAAAATACACACTTTCACGCAAAAACTATTGAACGTATCGATGCCGATGGAAGTATAAGCTATATTACTGCAGTTTTATACTTTGCAGTAATATAGTTTATACTTCGGAATAGCAAAATAGCTACATTTTATGTAAAGATTTTACATAATTTGGCTTTAATATAATAATAACTTTAAGCGGACGAAGCCACGTTTGGGTTACAAGTAAACTCATAACTGTTTTTTTTTCTTGGTTAAAATTTCATTAAAGTATACCGCTGAAAGTTTTCTAAAATGGCGAAACGTAAAATGTCAGTGTAATGATAAAAAGACAACACTATTTTTTTGCTTACTCTACATGTATATCAGATGGTCAGTCACAACGATATGCTTTTGACAGCCGATGGTCAGATAGTGTGACAGCGACGGATACCAGTACGTTAATGTAGATCGATATAGTGCTCATTGTATATTCGGTGGCTATTATTTTACAGTTCCGTATCGTAAGATTATTGGGAAACTTAATAGATGAGAAATTAAAAATCCAATCAATTACATTACGTAACGATAGTTGTGCAAAGATAGGTAGTTCTCTTTATTACTTCATTTTCACTATGAAAATATTCCGCATTTAGCATTTCGTTTCGCGTGCACCACTTAATTTTCGGGACTCTATATCTAATTAAATAACAGTATTATTCTAGCTATAGTTTGTAAAATGATAAATATTTTAAAAAATCATTTCTACAACCATGGTTCAAAATATTACATGTAAATTAATAACAATAAAAAAACACAAAATGTAGAGTCATCAAACTCCATACTTAGCCTCATTGTTCCACTTCTCCAGTAGCCGCTTACCACAAAGAAAATTATCGATAGAACGTCAATCAATCACCCCACGACATTCCTGTTACATATGACAAACATAAAATACATTTAAGTTTCATATTAACTGAAAATTATGAACTCTACACGTCTACATTTAAAAGCTAAAATGAAATACAAGTAATTTTCTATGGATAAATGAAAAGCTGCGCGTGAGTCGATTGGATCACAATCAACGTTTGATTGACAGATAAAAGAAATCAATGTTTCTTTGTCCCGAGATCGATTATTCGGTACGTAATTGGATATCGGTGTGCGTTGAAATAAAAATAATAATATTATAGTGTTATCGCGTTTGGGATCACTTAGTAGTAATTAGTTTTTACATTCATTTATATAATAATACAAGATTTCATGGAGATTATTGACCGTACAAATTTTTTTTTTGCTCGCATGTTGTAGGGTAGGCAGAGGGGAGACCGTACGACACCGTATGTTAAGATGCTCCATATCGATTTTGTGAGTTAAGATTCGGAACTCAACACTGAATTCTGTCTATTAGAGTAGGAAAATAAAAAAAATGATAGAGTTACTTTGATTTGCAAATATTTTAGTGCGGTAATGTCGAAAATTAATGCATTATAATCCTTTTGGTACAGGTTTAAATGCGGTAATCATCATCATCATCAATTGTTCAAAAGGTTCAAAATTATATAATATTTTACTCCAGAGATACGTTGGAAGATAGAGCATATTAACAATAGCCTAGGAAGTATTCTAGTACTAGAGTACTAATACTAAATACTCTGATCCAAAACTTAAACCACGCTGTATTGAATACACTAGGCAAAATCATACTGCCACCGGTTACTGAAATGTCAGTAGCATAAAACCACTTTCATACATAGAAGCGCGTATACAAATAATAAAGTACAATTATTTCTTCAACATATTCAAGATATTTGTTCAGCCTGTCAAAATAGCCACCTACTGATGCAGTGGAAGTAATAAAATAAACACTACAGACGTGAGGTCGAATTCACGATGTCTTACTTTGAGTGTTTGTTTTAAAAATAATAATTTGCTTGGTTTAGATGGACCTGACTTTGCTTAAATAAAAATGACATGTATAAGATGAGACTAAGTTAGCTTTTACTTTCTTTTTATATTCTGTTTCTTAATTATTTCATATATTTTTTATAGGATAGCTAGCCATAGGACACTCTCTTCAGCGCTTTCCGCATGCATTCGAGACGTTGCGTGTTGAGTGGCTGCACGTAATGCTGAGGTTAGTCTTACAGAGCAAGAAAAAAAATCGTCGGAAATCGTATCCACAACCGTCGCGTTTACAGACAGAAACTGCGTATATATATATATATATATATATATATATATATATATATATATATATATATATATATATATATATATATATATATATATATATATATATATGTTTACAGAAACATTCTTATAAAGAAGAATAAACAATTAGACAAATTGCCACGTTGGATTTAATTTAGTTTCTGGGCTCCTTAAAGAGACTTATTACTATTTCATTACTTTAATATATTGTAATTTTTTCTAGCTCATCTAGTCATCTATAGACGTTAAAAGAAAAACAAAATATATAATATTTTTTGTATGAACAATGATTGAATAAGCTTAAGCTATATACTAATCGTATTTACACACTTCACACTCGTAAAGTTGGGTGGCGTGCTACTGTTTACCTTTCGTCTAGAATTTCAAAAATTTATCCCATTATTAAGCAAAAATCTATCTTATGACAACTAGTGCAAGGTTCGATTCCAATTGCATTTTGAGGTAGAAACTTTCATTATGACATATGAGTCTGTGTTTAGAGAAACAACATTTCTACAACGGCGTTTTTTAAGCCTCCGTAATATTATTTTGTTTGACTACCGAATGACGGTTGTCAAATCAATATTTGTTATCACATCTACTTGGCTATTACTGGCTGACATCACTAGAAATTGTGACTTTGTTTTATTTTTTTTAGCTTCACGTTGTATCCCATAGCATATTTTGAACATAACAAAATAAGGAGAGGGAACCTAGACACTAAACTCCGTTAGCCACTTTCCCAAAAATTCTTGGAAAATTGCGTGTTAAGCGGCGCAACTCAACGCCACGCTATTTCTCATTACCAGAGCGAAGAAATGACAGTATTAAACATCTAGATCCCTACTTGTTGTCTGCATAAGCGGGATACAATACAAGGTTATGTATCCATATATTTAAACAAATTAATTAATTATCATAACGCTTAGCCCTGTATCTCAGAATAGCTATCTATAGTTTTTAAAGTGGAGGAACATGAAGAACGCTGTTACTTAACAAGAAATTATATTTGTATATCATACAATATGAAGTGAGAAAAGATATAAAAAATTAAAAATTTATTTGTACACAATATACGACGTTAGTATACAATACATCGAATTCTTTCACGTGTACTTTTTGTTAAGGATTAAACTGATATGAATATAATATATAATAGTATATTATAACCTATATCAAAATATTATCTACCAAAACCAATAAGAATTCTTTGAAAAAAATCAATAAAATTAACACGAAGCAACACATAAAAATAATTATTACTGACATAAAAACATAAAGTGACGAGTGAGAGGGAACCAATGGTTACTTTTAAGTTTGTTCCTTAAAATCTAAGTCGTTTACTCGTTGAATATCGCAGTTAAACTCTGCATTTGCGATAACTACTTAAAGCAAATAAATAACCATACATCAATTATCCTAGTTGGAGTCGAATCCTACAACCATTGCTTAGACTCCCTCAACTGAGCCACGATGCCGTCGTCATATCTCTACGGTAAAATTTTATCGATCACTCGACACGTCGGCAGCTTTGATTAAGCAAAGGTTAAAAGGAAAGATAACGCTGCCGGTTTTCAAAATGGGGAATTTGTGACACTGCCCCTTAATTGAGTGAACACTCGCCTTCACCTTTTTTTTTTGATTACGTACGGTTATCTTCAACGGTCTTCACGTGTTCAGTGTTCTGAACGAATTGGTTCCCAAATGAATTTAAGAGTTTTGATAAGATTTTAGATAATATATATTTTTTGGTTTGGATGTTTTGTTTTTCGGACAAAGTAGGGCTTAATTGGTCACACTTGAAAGGATGATTGATATTTCAGCAGGTGTAGCTGTATGAAACAAGTTGACAGAAGTTTAGATTTTTTTGGATAAAGTAAGGAAAAGATAGCTTTTTATATAATATGTCCAAAGGACTGCAGATCAAGATATGTTAAGTGAAAGGAAACAATCACATTGCGTAAGACCTTAAAAATTATTACTCAAACAGAGATTTTTTTATTAAGAAGTAATTAATTTGTAATTTAAATTTAAAACTAATCTATATACATCTTCATTTTTATTAAAAATCATGAGAATTAATATGATATTGGAAAAAATTATAAACAATCACTATTTAGCCAAGTCACCTACAATATTGGCCACATCGGTCTATCTGAGGGTAGTTCATAAAATCTTTTAAAATCCAGTAATAAACCCTCTCACTTTGCACCCACCTTTACGCCTCAGTGTCGTTCATCATCGTCACAGATGATTGATAATACTTTTTCAAACGCTAGCTCTTCAATGCTTGCCTTGACTACAATTGTCAAAGGAAAATCTACCTAATTCCCTTACGCTTTAACGTCTATATTGTCCCAACCTCTTAATAGATAGCTTTTAGTAACCTTCAAAGGAATCAGAACTCTTTAGCTTGGTGTTATAGTTTAATTTAGATTAATTGGTAAGTTTAAGTCGTTTATAGCATACTTTGCACACAATGTACGGTTTGGCCAAAGGTTTTTTCAGTGGATATAGAGCTGATGCTAATACTGCGGTCGTGATGAAGATAAATGTTTCAATGGTCGTCTTTTAATTGGAAAAGCTATGAATTTATAATTTCTTTCTTTCCTATATATTTATGTATATTTTCGTTCATGGTTTCGCTTGATGATAAAATTAGGTAAATTTTAAATTATTTTGCATGTAAGCATGTTACTTGTATCGATAATAATATTAGATAATAAGCTGTTACATAAGGTCCTCGTGTCGCAGAGATATAGCGTCTGCCTGTAAATGCGACATCGTCGGTTTGATTCCTAATCGGGAAATATAGGGTACATCTCTACTTGACATCCTATATAGATGTCACTCTCTCTATGGATGGGACTCTTTTATTAAAAGTAATTGAAAAAGAACAGAAGAACCATCCGGACTTAGTATTGACTATAATAATAGATATTAATTAGACCTAGGCGCCGTGGGCGGTCTCAATATCTACTAATTGAAGTGCAGCTCGCCTCTATGAAATGTACATGCAAATCCAATCGTATTTGCATCATAATATACAGAATTCTATCGGTTGTCGGTTTCCCTTTGATATCTGCTTAGTATGCTGTAACTGTATTTTAGTATTATAATTTAGATATAATATCTGTCAGAGCCTGATATGATTATAGGTTCATATTTATTTAAGATGTTTATTAAATTTGAGGCCAGTTGTGGCGCAGTGGCGCATGTATGCGTAATTATATGATATACCTATAGCCTTATTCCATGTAAATAAAATGTAATTTAACTTTTAATAAACCATCAGTTCCCGATACCAGAGCGTTTAACAAAATAAATTCAATTTATAAAATACGTTCTGTACTTTCAATGTGAAAGTAAAATTGGAAAATTTGTTTTTTTTTCATTAAAAAAAGTTAATTATATATCATCATAGTAAATCTTTGTTACCAGAGCGAAGAAATATTCTTCTAAGTGGTAATCGAATCCAAGACCGCCGTATTTACAACCGGACACTGTGCCCCGGTAGCTTTTACCTTTAGTTTTTTTTTTATAAATAAAATCCCATAAAACGTTGATCCACTTTGACATAATGGAAGCCATGAATATGTTATTCTAGACAAAGGCTCAAAAGAAAGTCTCAAGTCAGACATTTATATAATTAGCATAACTAAAAGACCGACGCTCGTAAATTCAGCAATCTGGCGGTAAATGATCAGACAAAAGACGAAACCACTAGAAAAGCAGAATGCAAGACAGGACCTCAACAGAATTCTGATGAATTGAATTGAATATAGGGCAAAACATGGAACGCCGTGGAATGTCGCTCCCGGTCGCATCAAACTTCACGGGTGGGTGTGGGCAAAAAGTTTTGGATTGTGAAGTTTTGGTTATTGCTGATGCGAATTTGTTTGTAGAGACAGTGTGGTAAGAAGATTTTTATTTAACAGCATTGCAGGGTGGGATCCTACCTAGTGTTAAGACACTCCGTTTCCGATTTTGCGTTGAATACTGGAGTTTGTAATTTTTTATATATACGAGTATATTATTATGTGGTATTGTAGTATTGTATATATATCTGATTGGATGAAGGGGGAGAAATTTGAGAGCAATTAGTATTTCCGTAGAAATTTTTCCGGATTTTGTTAGTTTTTCGATGTATCCCGCTTATATCATGAACCTAGTGATAAGACACTCCACTCTTTCCATGCATAGCCCACCTTTACAAACATTTTATGAAAAGTGGTGGATTTTAATGCTGCGCTTTGCCTTATTACTAGACCGAGAAATAATAATAACTTATGTGTGTGGAAATCGAATCCACAACCGCCGCGTTCACAGTCAGACGCTGTCCCATTGTGCCACGACGGCCACAAATTGAAATTGAAATAAAAGAACCTAGATAACTTATGTATATCTATATAAAAATCTGAAAATGACGTCTGTACACGATCGAGATAAAGTGAAGAACACTTACAGATATTGAGTTTAATTAAATTCGATTGTTCCCTTACAGTGTATTGTACCTACTGTGTTTGAAGAAGGCATTGTCGTTAAATTTTCTTATTCTATATCAAATATGGCTAAGTGATTTCATTAATATTTTAGAGCACTTGTGGTTCGGTCTGTCTGTTTAATAATTGATATTTTTTTGTCTGTCAAATTGCGTAACTAAACGCCGCGTGTTGACAACTAGAACGTGGAAATTAAAATAATAAAATTGTACTTTTAATAAAACCCAAAGTCATCGCATTTATATACTCTAAATAAAAAAAAAACTATTTTATATTCTTTCATAGTGATAATTAATAATTATTATTCATTCGATGAATAGAATTTGGTTTACTCACATAAATAAAAAAAACATGAACTTTTTGTCTTACGTGAAAAAAATTCTAAGTTTATTTTACTCTTACTTTTAAAATTGTTAAATAAGAGAATATAAAATTTCGTTTCTTTTATTTCTTAGGTGTCATAATGTATTGTATATAGATTATACACACAACAATAATTATCTATTAGAATAGGTTACTTCAGGATAACAAAAACTCAAAGTACGTCATTCTTTTTTTTTCTTTTGTTTTTTACTTTTTGTATGAAAAGGTTTATCCAGGTTAAAGAAACCGTAGAATTATCCTTTTTTTTAAACCTCGTACTTCCTTATCTTATTCACACCTATTGTTGTTGATAAGGAAAGCTAAAGATCATTCATAATAGCCAAATAGACAGTTAAAAAACCTTGTATTGTTTCCTTGTGGTTTAATTTTTTTGTACTATTGAAGAACGTATGACACAGGTCGGACAGTTTCCAAGAAGCGTGAATTCGAGTCTCGGTACGTTCAATTTTATACATTGTATTATGTAAAATAATTTTGTTTCATAAAAAAAAATATTTTCACGCTGTATCCCGCCTATAGCAGATACCCACACAGACAGATCCCTTTTCACCGATTTTTTCGTGGCATTACGTGCTGACTTCACATCAAGATTTTGCCATTGTGTCACAGCGAAGAAATAAAAATATTAATAAATAACATTTCATTACCCCGAGTGGGGATCGAAACCACAACCATCGTGTTGCAGTCACACCTTTGTGCCCCTGTGCCACTATGGTAAAAAAAGGCACAGAAATTAATATTAAGGACGTACACTACCATTAGCTTCATTTAAACACCCACTAACTCATCCATATTTTAAAACACAAAAGATATGAAAATTAACAAGTTTTTTTATCATATAGATATTTTTACTAATATCTCAAGGAACAAGAAAAGGAACTTCCATTCATAACACGATGCCCACCCAGGAAGTATAAACAATGGACAGGTAGGGAAGTCAATTTGTTGGGCGCCAGAAAAAAAACGGCGGCGCCTAAAAATATGGCGTGCTTATAAAATTTAAAGTCTTTAATAAACTAATGATTGAAGACAAACGTCAAGTCAGTTGATAAAATGAAGGTTTGCCTGTAATTTTTAGTTGCCGATTCATTTTAGGTTGGTGTAGAATGTAATAATATGTAAGATATATGTATCTTTAAATATTTTTGTAATCAGTCGTGGTGCAGGTGCACTAGCGTATGGTTGTCAACGCAACAGGTTGTGAATTCGATTACCACTCGTGGAATTGAAATTTTTATTTCTTTGCTCTAGTGTCGAAGCAAAATAGTAGCGTCTCAATACTAGGCTTCCTAGTACTACTCGGTACTAGGATACAGTGTCAATCTGAAAAAAAATGCTAGTAGCTTTTAATATTATGTGGAAACGGCCGTTATGCAGTAGCATAGCGATTGACTTAAAAGAAAAGTTTGGGTTTGATTCTCACTAAAGGGAATTAAATATTTTCATTTCATCTTTCTGATAATAAGACAGTGTGTCATTGAGTTCTGTCCCTTTGGCTGTGTCCAAATGAAATCTTGCTAAATATGTGAAATCAAAAAAAATGTGCTCGTATATCATAATTTTTCAAACTTTTAGAGTATCGATGTTTCTGAACATCAGAACTGCGTGCCCTACTCTATGTTGGGACAAAGTTAATCTAAAAATATATATAATATAATAATTCTACAAAAAAACCTTTAAATTTGCTATTTCTAGCTAAAGTTACCTTCCATTACGACCGCAGACGTTAACTCGAGTCAGTTTGTAAATGTCAGCGTGATTGTCTGTCGGTTATTTCGGCAAATTATATGTTATTTGGTTTGAGCCGAACTGTATAGGCGCCGTTGCTACGTTATTGAAGGGTAGAGCACCGTGACGGGACAGGGACGAATTGCAGCTGTGAAGTTGTTGTATTTTGTTTTATTATTTTTTCTAAAAAAACGTTTGTTTATGTAGATATATAAAAAGTATATATATAATATAATATAATAATATTGTTAATAACATTCCATTATTATGGTTCTCCATTGATAGAAATAATAATTGTGGCTCGATAGACTTAAAGCATGAAATATTTATTTATTATTTAGCAAAAATCTTTATTATTAATACAAAAGTAGTTGTTATATTTAAACAAAGTTACAATTAAATTAAGTGCAATGGAGTCTTGACGCCTGAACTTGAAGGATTCAGACAATTTTAAGGTCGAAAAGTCATAAAGAATCATTAAAATTTTAAAAATATTACGATTAATATTAGATTAACTACGTACATATATGACACACACACTTTCTATAACGTCACATACAAATATTGTGTATATTTGTATGTGAAGTTATAGAAAGTTGAGTAAACATATCTTACCAATTATTTCTAATATAGAAAAAATGGATAAATATTTTTGGCATACGCATATATTCAAAAAATATTTACAGAAACATTTTCATGTCACTAGCCTCTTTTATTTAATTAAAAAAAATAACATAAAATAATATATTTCACTCGCAAATAAATACCAAATACGTCCCCTTACTCTACCATACTATAATAACTGGCATTACGCGATTAGAGCGCGTGTATTTTTACTAAGAGCTCGACCCGAAGTTAATGATCGTCACTTAGAACTGATTTGTGGTGAATTATAACTCGGATAAATATAGAGTCCACATGTCTATTTTAAACCGTATAAGTTATTTGATTTTGCGGCTAGTTATGGTCAGACAGATTGTGGGTTCAATTCCCACTCGAAGATATGAATTATTTAATATTTTCATTTTCTCGCGGCGTTGAGTTCCGCTAGACAACATGCAATGCCTCTAGAATTCGGGCGGAAATATTGTAACACTAGTTGGTTATTTCTACCGACCTTATAAGAGTTACTTATTAATTACAATGCTATGTGAGTTAAATTTATTCGTATAATAGTATTTTTCAAGGATAAGACTGCTGTATATTTATTAAGATTATTAGATATTTTATGATAAGTATATTTGTTTATTTTTAACACGCATAAATTATATAGATTGAACTGACTGAAATGGATTGAACTTGACCCATTTGTAATAATAATTATCATAATGAAAATTAGTAGTTACGCGTCGTTTATATAACATTATTCCATTATATCCAGCTGGTCTGATAATGGAGCCAGGACCTGAATTGTAGAAAGCCCTTCAGAAGCTACTAGTATAGTAGTACTCTAGTAGCCTAAGAAAGCATAATTTGGGCAATCGATCGATAACCAATTCTCAATCAGCTTTTTAAGATTTGATAGTATAGCATAGGTACATAAATACGTACGACACTTTAAACCATGTTCAAACAAAGAAGAAAAACAAATAAATATAAAAGTCTCAAATCTGTATTATTTGAATAGTGATTACTGTCATTTTCGATAGTCGACCTCAGTTGTCATTATATATGCTTTCATAATTCTGAGAATGGTCTAATCACAAGGCCGTAGTAGTATTTGCAAATAGGTTATTCAGTTAAATTTGTAGGTTATAATATAAAGGTCGTTCTTTATAAAGGTCTTTCTTTATAATATGGGGAATTAGCCAATTCAGAGAATAAATCAAATCATATATTTTTTTAACAGGCCTAGATCGAAGCGTAATTAACATTACGCTCTTCTAGCTTACCTTGGTAAAAAAAGAAAAGATAACAAACGATAAGCAAAAATAGTATGTCAAAAGCAAGTGCAAGTGCGACAGGTGGTAGGTTCGATTCCCTTGAGAAAATGAAATATTTAATATTTAAATATACTTAATTATTATGATATTTTAAGCTTTATCGATCTATACTTGTAGCAATTTTGATAAGAAAATTTCTACAAACAAGTTTTGAAGAATAAATTACTTCATCCATTGCTTTTTATATCAAATATTTAAAAAAATAAAAATTGAATATAGTCAATGTTTTTGAATTGAAACTAGAATCTTTAACAAACAAAAAGCTAGAAGACAAGGCCAGACGTGGCGCAGTGGCACAAAGTGTGACTGTATACCGGACTGGTTGTGGGTTCGATCCCCACTCGAGGAGATGAAATATTTACTTAAATTTATACTTCCATTTCTTCGCTCTGGCGTCGAGGCAAAGCGCAGCGTTGAGTTCTGCCACTCAGCAAGCAATGCCTCCAAAAATTCGGCAGAAAGTGGGGAACTTAGTGTCTTAACACTAGGTTCCCTGTGCCTACCCTGCTGTGCGCGGGATACAGCGTGAAGCTAATTTAATATTTTTTTGATGAAAATAATTTAAATTTTGTGCCGTGTGATCCCGGCCTAGAATAGGATCATCCTGGTAATGGTGGTGTCGTAAGAGGCGACTAAAGTACGTGTGGCAGAGTCACGTCGCCAGCAATGGCAACACGCATGGACAGACTCGACCGGAACATTACCACCCCCGGCATTTAAAACCGGCGTGAAGTAGTGGCTTTATGCCACTGCGTTTCGCATCAGGTAATGCCGGGCCCCGGTGCGCAACCCATCTTAAAGGCCGGCAACGCACCTGTAGCTCCTCTGGGGTTGCACGGGGTCATGGGCGGCGGTAATCACTTACCATCAGGTGACCAGCACGCTCGTTTGCCGAGTCTTTTCCATAAAAAAAAATACAATTATCTCCCAAGTGGGCATCGAACCTACAACCATTGCTTACAGTCTGACCCTGTTCCATTTCACCACGATGGCTATTTAGTAGAGGTAGGGGGTAGGAGGTAGTAGAGATATTTTAACATTTGATATTAAAATAAGATAAAATCGAAATTACAAAAAATCTTTTTATATAATTACAACAAGATTGAATCATAAAATAAAACTATAAAATGAAATTAAATTAAAATTTATACTAATCTGATAATACTGTAATAGATAAATTTAATATATTAATATATTTAACACAATTTAAAATGTTAATTTGTGTGTAATTAATTTATTTAGAATTGCAATGCAGGCGGCCATGTTGTAGGCGTGGCGTTAAGTCCCGCCTCTAACGAGCACGTTCTCATTCTATTTAGCGCTAAATGATAATAAAATGTCGTATTTTATATTTATTTTGAAATTTAGAATATTTTATTGATTGATAATATAAAAATATATTATTATTTTGGTATAATATTTGGCTTATTTTATTGAAGTATAGATATGATTTAAGGCCAAAAATGAATAATCATTAACGACAAAATTTTTGTTTTGTATTTAATATTTGCAAACTATAGTATTATTTATTAATTGGTATATTATTATATTAAATAAAAGTGATTGTGTATCAACACATATTTATTTACTCTTCTATCATTCTTTATACAACATCGCTGATATTATTTATATCTTAATCTTTTAAATGAATAAATGACGCATTAAAATATGTATTTTAACAAATAATTGATTATTAATAATTATTAGTTAAAAATAATATTTATTAATAATAATTATTATTATAAATAAACAAACAATGCAACAGCCTGCAGTCGGCCATGTTGGAGGCGTGGCCCTAACTCCGCCTTAACACGTGTTCAAAGTATCTTTATAGATTACTATCAAATTATAATAAATTATTATAAGTGGGCAACTATCTGATTGTAAACCGTTATAGGTTCAATACCCATTTAGGGGAGTAATTAGATATTTTTTTATTTCATTTCTCCGCAGTATGGTCTGTTCATTTGTGCTTGAGACAAAATGTAAATAAAGCTCCTCTCAGATTGAGATAACTCGCTTTTTTATTTTTACTTAATGTTTATAGCGAAAGACTTTCCATATATGTTTCTGTTGACTGTAATGTTTTTATGTTGTCTTTTCTGAAAGCCTCGCTCCATGATGAATAGTATAAGAAGTACATAATAAAAAAATCTAAGTAGTTTAATGTTTAATAAAAAAAACTATTTATTTCATAGGGAGTGGAAAAGTGGAAAAGCAATAAGAGAGGTAGACCTCGGCTGACCTTCGAAATCACAGTATGTAAGATACTGGAGGAAGGTCACGTAAAAAGCATGAGGACCCCTTCGAGGGCATGGACAGTGGACGAGGCGAAAGAGATTTGTAGAGACGGTAGAGTTTGGAGCTCCGTTCTCTCTGATAGCGAGCGAGACCAGTCATGGCGCGGGGCACATAGTGTGACTGTAAACGCGATCGAATGTGGGATCAATCCCCACTCGGGCAAATGAAATATTTGTTTAAATTTATATTTTCATTTCATTTCTTTTTCATCTCATATTATTTTCATTTCTGAGCTCTGGTGTCGGATGGACGGCGTTGAGTTCTATCACTCACCACTCAATGCCTTCAGAAAAAGACAAAACTTGCCGTTAATTAGGCTATTTTTGTTATATGCAGGTTACAGTGTGGCGCTAAAAAAATAATTAAATACTGTTTCTTATTTTTTTAATCACTATTTTCATAAAAAATAAGCGTTTTGATTTCAAAAATACTTGTTTTAATCGTTAATTGAGTCCGATTTATTGCTGGCGTCGTTTATTGAACGCGAAAATAATAAATGTTCTTGACAACTTTCATAAAATATCACGTAATTCAAGGGAATGGCTGTGATAGGACCTGAACAATTAAGATATTTATGAATATAAATATGTTGTACAATTTACTGTGATAAAAATAACAGGTTCAATTTTGAGGAACAAATATTATCAATAAAAAATAAGTTAATTTATATAAGTAGGGGAGAGCGGGGTATGTTTTAACGGAGGTAAACATAGCGAGTTTATTTCTGCGAAATGTGAATTGCTATAAATATAATTTGATTTAGAAATATTATGCTCAGCCGAACATGTCCAGACTGGATCATAGTCCTCACGTTTAATAATTGAGCACAATAAGCATTCATATGTAAATAAAAAAAACACCGGTTAAGTGCGAGTTGGAGTCACCCACCAAGGCTTCCGTACCAATTTCAGGATAGTAGGTCTACGAAAAGCGTACGGCAGACCTTATAAAAACTCAGTTTACGCAATTTTTTTGTTCTATTAGACGTTGCTTCTTAGCAAATTTCAAGATTCTGAATTCACGGCAAGTAGGGTTTTAATTCTCTTAAAAGTTTCCAAACTTTGCGACATAAATGGCTGTATCTGTTGATTGCGTTGGCTAAGAAGTTTATTTTTTTTATAGATCCAAGAGACACTAGACCTGACTACTTGATATAAAAATAATACCAACCCCGTATCTGGGGCTTGTATTAGCAACTCTGTTAGTACTAATCTCATATACGTCAAGTAAATAAGCATTAACAATAGATTTTATTCTTTTTCTATTTTCGACAGAACAAACATACATAACTAATATATTTTTTAACTTTATATTATTGTTATACAAAAAAAAAATATTACTGGAAATAATAAACCATAACAACCCCGCTTTACCCTACCGGGGAGTTAATATTAATTATATAACCTGTAATCGTGAAGTAGTGCATTCGATTCTGACTTAGGGTAATAAAATAATATTTTTATATTCATATTAATATAGACGGAATGCGGCGTAAAATTTTTCCACTCAACCATCATGCAGTCCTAAATAATATTCAAGTCTTAAGCAAGAAGCGGTATGTTGAAAAGTATAAAATTAATTTTAATCGTGGTAATAAAATTTGAATATCTACATATATATTATGTAGATATATATTTTAATCTTTATATTTATCTAATTTAAGTTTCTCGTAAAAGATCATAAAATATATTAAAATGTATATTTTGTTTATTGCTAATACTAGTTTATGCTCGCGATTTTATATGAGGCCAGTCGTGGCGCAGCGGCACGATGTGTGACTGGAAAATCGACTGGTAGTGGGTTCGATCCCCACTCGAGGAGATGAAATATTTACTACTACTTACATTTATATTTCCATTTTCTTCGCTCTGGTGTCGAGGCTAAGCGCGGCGTTGAGTTCTGCCATTGAGCACGCAATGCCCCCAGAATTCGTCAGAAAGTGGGGAACGGAGTGTCTTAAAACTAGGTTCCCCCTGCCTACCCTACTGTGTGCGGGATACAGCGTGAAGCTGATTTATAAGGGGAATGAAGTGCCTTCGCACTAGGTTCCCACTGCCCACCTAAGAAAATTCATAGTTAAAAAACAGTGAAACCAAGCTTGTTTACTTATACTGACATATATATGATAAGCATCTGACTTTGCCTGGTGCATGCGATGGATATGGGTAGATATTAATTATCATATTGTAATTGTACAGGCTGGTACCTTCTCACTGTATTGACATTTACCATATTTATGTTTAAAATATAAATATGGTAAATGTCATAAAGTAATGTTACTTACTAGATCAGATATGTCGATAGATTGTGTTGATTAATGTATTTCTTTACAAAGTAAAAATATTAATATATATTTTTTATACTTATTTATTTTTATATTTAATCTATATTTTTTATACTTAACTTAAAAAAACTTAACTTAGGTTTACGCTGTATCCCTAGCGGGGTAGCAAGGGAGAACGGAGCGCCAAACGTTACAGTCTCTGTATACCTCTCACTATTTTGATGGTTGATGACCCTGGACGAGGCAAAAGAGGTATACATAGAGGTATTTTTTAACTTTATTTTTATTTTTAAGTCGTTGTGGGAGCGTGTCTGAACACGTACTAGTTTCGGATTCGATTCCCAACCAGGAAAAATCCAAGTATGGTTGACAAAGCGCGTGGTTGAGAGCCACTCAACACGCAATATTACCAAAAATGAGAGTATCTTAAAATTAAGTTTGCTTTGAGGGAAAGAGTGAAACTGTTATTTTTGTTTCGATATTACCTCGACAAAGAATACTTACTTCCCACTTAACCTAATTTTTTACTACAATGTGTAAAGTAGTAAAAAATTGATCAAAAATTGGTAATGCAGAAGAAACAGACTTTTAACACTAAGTTCTTTACCTATCATTCTAGTGCTACATGCAAAATACAGCGTAAAGGCAAAACAACACATACTTAAAATCGAACTCACAACCACTTCCAACGGCCCAAACAAACAAAAATCATCATCATAAGCCTCAAAACAAAAAGTCAAACAAAAAACCGTTCAGCTTTTTAAAATCGACCCGCTCTCGGCATCTTTGATGTGGCGGTGTTTACACTAAGCTAACTGAGAAACAAGTCATTTCACCGGCAAATGCCTTTGATGTCCCGCTTTTTGCCCGACCACTTGAATTATTGCCGTCTCGAGTGACGTGACGAGGCCCGGCCGCCGTGTTACGCCGAATTTCTATGGTTATTTCGAGTAAATAACTTATTATAATCATAATTTTAAATTTTCTGTGTGTTTCTTGTTTTTTCCATGCGTTAGTTTAGCTCGTGGTATTGAGTAAAATATGTTTAAAATTATCGGAAAAAAATACATCCTGATCCATTGACACAATTCATTCCTTCAAATGGTAATCGAACCGACAACGATCCCGTTATCCGTCAGATGCTGTGCCGTAGCGCCGACGACGCGGCGCCTTAAGATTATTTTTTTCGAGCTTCACGTTGTATCCCGCACATAGCAAAGTATGTAGAGGGAACCTGTAAAGCTCGTGTTAATACATTCTATTCTCATTACGACACTTCCGTTTCTCTGAATTCTTGAAGAATTGCGTTTTGAGTGGCGGAATTCAACACCACTCTTTGCCTCGTTAACAGAGCGTGAAAATATGAAATATATTATTTCCTCGAGTGGGAATCGAACCCACAGCCTACCCCATCTACAGTCGCCTGTGCGCCATGACTGGCCTCACCATTAATGAGTGTACGAAAGCTATCAATTAAACGGCGCCCACTTCAAAGTGAAGATGAGTGATGACGGATGCTGTTTCATCTCGCATGATTTAAGATGCCGAAAACCAATAGTTATTTTAGTCGAAAATTTTTCGGTTAAACTAAAGAAATAATTGGCAAGAAATTACTTTAAAATTAATGGGTTGCATGATTTTTTTTTGTTATTTAACAGTCGGTTTTTTGGCTAATTTGATTTAAAATTATTTTTTGGGGTTGTGTATAATTATTTTTAAATTGCGTTAAGTTTTGGGGTTCGTAGGTTTTTTTCTATTAATAATTAATAGTTCAAAAAATTTTATGCGGCCATCGTGGCGCAGGGGCACAATCGGATTGTAAGTGCAACGGTTGTGGGTTTGCTTCCGACTTTGGGGTGTGAAATATTTTCATTTCTTCACTACGGTTTCAAAATAAAACCCAGTGTCAACACTCCACCTGCAATATTCCACCAATTAACATGCAATGTCTTGAAAATTGGGCCAAAATCACTTTTCGTCACTGATTATCACTGATCAGAGTGTTTTACGTTCTTGTTCGCTAAATGTTCTTTCCTCCTAGTCTGCTATATGCAGGATATAGCGTGAAGCCAAATCATATATTCAAGGCCGTGACTTAACACAACAGTTATTGGTTCAATTCTCACTCTGTGGAGAGAAATGCGTAATTCCACAAGAATTTGAGGAAAATGGGGATGCAAAATGTCGTAATACTACTTTATGCGGTATACAGCGTGAAACTTAAAAAAATATGTACATATAAATTTAAATGTGTAAGAGCAACTTGTAAATAAAATAATCAACTTCGTTCCGTAATCACGTATTTATTAATCATTTGTGATAAGCATACATTATTACAACTCTCGACTTTGCCAAAAATGATATCAATGTAATTAATTTAAATCACACTATAATTTAAAAAATTTATGAGATTATATTTTATATATTTCATTTTTAATATTATATATTTAATTGTTTTTAGGGTTCCGTACCTTTTAAGGAAAAAAGGACCTTTTATAGATGACATTGTTATCCGCCGATCTGTCTGTTTGTCTGTCTATTAATTTATCGCAAAAACGCATATTTCGACACTAGCAAGGGAATCAAAATTCAAAGGGTAAAGTGGAGAACGAAAGTGTCTTACCAAGCTTTACATTTTTTTTATAAGGCACTCATTTGACGTGATATAAAACCTGTGTAATAAATATACGAGTATCATGTACAATCTTATACATACTTAAATATAAATAACATATATATATGACATTGCAGACGCCACAATTCAACGAGTCATTCAGATTCATCTTATCCGTGACACAAGTTAATGGGCATCGGTAAGGATGTCGTTCCATAGACTAGAGAAGCTAAGATATAAATTAAACATATTTTTTTAATACATACAGAAAAAAAATGTTACACGTAGAGTGGTGGTAACCAAATTTTACGCTTTAAACAATTAGTCTTAGACATTCTACTCACTTACATTAGTAATCATTAATATCTTATTATCATAATTTTTATTAGTAGTCGTTATTTCTTTAGCTGTTCATGGTCTGTGGATGGGTCACACCCATAATATCTTATATTATGTTGAATGGCGAAACTCAACGCAGCGCCTTCATCGACTTGTAACTACTTTTTTTAATCCTTTTCGATAAATGGACGATCTACATAAAAACTCATTTCCGATTCGATTCAGTAATTCCTGAGAGTAGTACGTTCGACTAAATATACTCTTTAGTTTTGTAATATTATTATAACTAACATAAAAAAAATGATCAAATATGGAATATATCAAAATGGCGGATTGTGGAGGATAGAGTCAAAGGCAGAGTCAAAAAGACGTACTTATAGAAATCAATAGGTATCTACTGTCTACATATATCTAGGTAGAGATATCTCATCGTGTCTCTGTTTCACGTCACGCGACGGCGTAAACACGCGTCGATGGAGATCAAAGCGAATGCAATTAGGCAACGCGATCTGCCTTCAAAGCCGCGACTAATTTCTTTTGGGAGCGACGTATCGCGTCAAACCCTTTTAGAGGCGATCTGTTTGAGATGGCCGGCCTGCCACCCGCGGAGCAGGGTTGCCTCTGGTAGATTAGTTGAATTATATTTAGTATTTGATACTAAACACGTATTTTAATTTCATCGCTCTATCAACGGGACAACGGACGGCGTTAAGTTCCGTAACGCGTTCCACCTAACACGCAATGTCTCAAACATTCGGCGAAGATTGGCAAACAGAGTGCTTTCTCGTTCGGATTTAGAGAAATTCTCTTTTATCGGTCACCAACACTCTCTAATCTACCTACATGCCATATTACAACTTTCTAACCCCACTTTCGTCTGTGCGTTACTGTCAGTCACTTAGTAAAACAAGAGTGATATTTCATTAATATATATAATAAATTTAATATTAATTGATTATTTCATACACAGTCGCAGCCCTGCGAGGTGTCAGACGTAAGATAGCTAATTGCAAAGCGACCGCCGACAATGCCGCGCCGCCACTGGGAATTTAATCACCCGTCCTAACTGATGGCAATAGAAAAAAACGTCAATCAAAATACTTATACTGTTTTGTATAAAGCATATTTTCAACAGAATTGAGATGGAAAGCCCGGGGTGGAATGGAGAATGGAGTGTTTTGATATTTCTCTTTGACTACTCTGGTGTGGGAACAACGATACATTGCTTTTACATGTTATGTTTAATTTATATGAACATGTTTCTTTGTAGCTTCAAGTTGTAGCCCACATAAAACCACAGGGTAGGCAGTGAGATTCAGGGAAAGAATGTTCCACCGAATTATTAAGTTGGGTGTTGCGTGTTGACTGGCGGTTGTGGATTCGATTCCCACTTGATAAAATAAAATATTTAATATTTTAATTTCGTCGCTATAGTAATATGACAAATGGCGCTCAATACCCTGAAAGAGCAAAGGTTCCCTCTGTCTACTCTGCTATGTTCGGGATACAGCGTTTAGCTAAAAACATACATATTTTTAAATCAGTAATAATATATAAAAAAATACAATAATTAAATAAAAATACAATAACTAAAAAAATTGAACTTTTAAATTCAGCCGAGCGTAAAACTTAAGCTATTGTCAAAACGTTATGCAGTTCATTTGTAATTTTTACTTCCATACGCTTAGTAGCAATTAAATAGTCCAGTCATGGGACAATTTGAGTCAATTTACTACACGCTTGGGATTTTAAAAATATTTATTAATTTCAGCTTCACTAAGTATTTTGTTCACTATGTATGTAGAGACCGTAGCGTTTGGCGCTCCGTTCTCTCTGACTACCCCGCTAGGGATAAAGCGTGAAGTTAAGTTAAGTTAAGTTCAGCTTCACTACTACTACCGCCGCGCCTTGTTTTGTTACTGGTGACACTCTGGAGATAGGAAATGTAAATTCTTACCACTGATCGGAAAACGAACCTACAATCGCCGCGTGTACAATAAGACGTTGTGCGTGCCTCAAGTATATTGTATAACAAAAAAAAAGCGAAAACTCAACTATGTTTGAATTACCTTTTATATCAACTTCCATTAGGGAATATACCTTAAGAAATTACTAGTTGAACGCTCCAATAAACACGATACTTATTACAATGTAAAGAAGTAAAAAAATCATACATACAACCAACTAATTTGTATGAAGCCTTATTTGGTGTAACAATGTTTCAACGTTCATACTTCAATATTCATATATCCGTAAAAGGCATATTGACATCTAACTAATTCGTTTGTAGAGCTTATTACAAAAACATGAATAACTGCAACTTTTTAATTTATTATAGCAATTTATAGTAAGATTATTTTTTGTTGGTTGAAATTAAACACGCAATATGAAGCTTCACGCTGTATCCCGCACACAGCAAGGTAGGCAGAGGGAACCTAAGAATATTATTAATACCTGTTAAGATTTCTGACGAATTTTGGAAGTATTGCGTGTTGAGTGGCAGAACTCAACGCCGCGCTTAGCCTCAACACCAAAGCCAAGAAAGACAAACAACAACTTATGTAATTTTATCATTTTAAATAAATTGAAAATTCAAATTCACGTTCATTAGTAAACTATTTATCACATTCTCTTTTATATAAAAGGCATGAAACACACCTAACGAGTAAACAAGTGTAGAGTAAATGTCAATGCGTTTGACACTTGAAAAGCAGCTGAAATATACACTAGGTGCATTATGTCATAGAACATTAAATTAAATGTTTATTTTTTTGATTTAATAATATAGATAGATAACTATTACTTTGTTTGTATATTTTTTGAAAACAGAAATGATTTTATTTTTAATTTTAATATTTACTAAATACCAAAATTTATTTTCAAATATTTTCACTTATGACAGTATATACACCGCCTTACTCTTCCATCATCTTTCTTTCTACCCAATTTTTTGGACGTTACTTGCTGTGACAAAATGTCTCGAATACATTATCTTGTCAACAGAGGGTTACAAAAATAATTTATTCCACTGGATCAGAACCATTCCCGCGACCGTTTTGCTCAGTCAGGTTAATTATATATATATATATATATATATATATATATATATATATATATATATATATATATATATATATATATATATATATATATATATATATATATATATATATATTTACAAAATAAAATTAATTTTACTTCTGTTCACTTTAAATAAATAAGTCTAGATATTTAAGTGCTTTTAGCCTTTAAAAGTATCTTCCGAATTAATTCTTCAGATATCTATAGTATTTTAAGGTTAAGTTTTTTAAATTGTAACACGGAGATTTTTATTCTAATAAATTTGAATTTCGAACATGTTTCCACTGGATTTTTTTGTAATTTTTTTCACTATCTGCTCATATAAAGTGTAATTATTAATTAGTGCATTATTAAAAGAACTCATAATTTATTTATTTAATTTTTTTTACATCAAAAATTATTATATATTTAGTAATAAGAAAGAATATTAAATGTATAAAAATATAAAATAAATTTTAGTGAATCTAAAGGCGGCTTTATCACCACAGGTGATGTCTTCCGGGCAACCCTTACTGAGCAAATTTAATAAGTTAATATTTTTTTCTGTAATTAGCATTTGGATAAGAAAGATAATTTATCATTGTATTAATTCAAGTATTTGTAAAATCACACATTCATCAACATTCTTCACAATAATTAAATGAAATAAAGTATTTTTTAATTATCACAAGAGATCGTAATTAAAAAGGTATTAACAAAAGCGATAAAAAACCGGCCAAGTGCGAGTCTACTCGAAGGGTTCCACCTGGGACCTCTCTTTAATATTTATTTTATTCTGCTTTTAGTACTTGTTATTATAGCGGCAACTGAAATATATCATATGTGAAAATTTCTACTGTCTAACTACCACAGTTCATGAGTTACTACTACCTGGTGACAGACAGACAGCGAAGTTTTTGTATTGAGGTTTTACCCTTTACATAGGGTACCCTAATTAACGCATATTATATCGTCAAGGTCACATTTGTAGGCACATCGTCAATTAGTGTCGATATAAACAAATTAAATAATTAATGACAATTATAAAATATCTTACATGTTTTAGCTTCAGGTTTCAAAGAAAAACTACTTACATACAAATACGTAAAAAATATTCAAAATGTTCAAAAATTTGTTAAACAATATTGTATGTTAATAATATTTAGATGTTATTAACATACAATATTGTTAACAAATTATTGTTTAACAAAGAGTAACAAGCATACATCCATTCATACATGCGCCCTCACAAACTTATTGATTGATTACTGCTGCCTCCCTCCTCCTGCCTCCTGCTGGCTGAGAGACCTCACTGTCATGGCTTTCTGTTTTTCGATTTTTCTGAATCCTGGACATTGCGTAATGAGTGGAGAATTCCAATAATTTCCTCCAATTTTAACATAATATCACAGGGAAGATAATTCATTACCCCGAGTGTGGATTGAACCCGAGACCATCTTCTATGTGAAAATATTCAACATTTTAACGGATTGAGTAGTATACCAGTAATAAATTCATATGCCAGAACAGTTTAGATCGTATATCAAACGATATTTCCGTCGTAAACTAACTTAATAAATCATAATTATTTCCTTTTCGCAACATTTAATGAAAGATAATGTTTTATTTATAGTGAAATCCGATTATTTAGTAGGTAGCTGTAGGTTCGAATTTATGGTATTTACCGCCGTCTCACAGCGTTTGACTGTATTGCAGACAGTTGTGAGTCTGATTATCGTTTGGGGAATAAAATTATAATATAAAACGCGGTGTTCAATTCCGCAGCATAGCAAACAGTGTCTTGAAAATTATGTAGTGAGCGGCTAACAAACTGTTGCACTGTGTAATTGTTTACTTAAAAACAATATATGAAATTACATTTTTGTATAAATACGTCTAGATAGAGTTGAAAAATCATTAAAGCAATAAATAAGCGCTTAGGTGTATTGTTGACTATGGGTGACGTAATATGTAACAGATTCCTAATGGAAAATTATGGAAAAGAGGCCTAGCTGAGAATAGTGTAACGCAACGATATAAATTGCTTAAGAGAAAAAAAACATCCAGAAAACAAACTCACAAAACAAATTCTTTTTTGTCAGTTTCACGTTGTATCTCGCACACATAGCAGAGTAGGCAGAGGGAACCTGGAAACATAACAATAAGATATTCCATTCTCTATTGAGATTTCCGTTCCCTACTTTCATCTGAATTCAGGAGGCATTGCGTGTTGAGTGGCAGAACTCTATGCCGCTCTTTGCCTCGTCACTAGAACCATAAAACTGAAAATATTTTATTACTCCAAGTCGGAACGAACTCACAACCGTCGCGTTTAAAGTCGCACTCGTGTGCCCCTGTACCACGACGGCCTACAATTCATATGTAGATAATACTGAGGTTCTAATTTATGTTCGCGTAAAGTCGACAGTGTGCAGACACATTTAACTTACATTGTCGGTACTATCATAAATTCAAGAGTTGACGACATAAATCTACTGAGAATTGTGCAAAAACTGCCTTCCTATACACATTCACATGGTGTTTGATACGTACTTACTGATTTTGGCATTTTTTTTTTCAATTTTACGCTTTACAAAGTGGATAGAGGGAACCTAGTGTAATGACATTGAGTTAACCAGGCACCGCCATTTTTTGAGATAATGTATGTTGATTGAAAGAACTCAATGTCGTGATATATCTTTTTAGAGCAAAAAAAAAAAAGAAAATATGGGTATCGATCCCACCACTATTGCGTCTATAGTCTGATGCTTTAACACTGCGCTATAATGGCATATTTTTTTTAAATGTTAGTGTGTGTGTCTGCCGTGTTACAGCAACTAACTTATGTAAATCATAAATGCAATGATTGTTTGATTTTAGCCACTCAACACAAAGTGCCTTGAAAATTCGGAAGAAAATTTAACACTAGGTTCCCTGTTCCTACCCTCCGACACGGGAAAAATCGTGAAAAAGAAATCAATCATGCTCGCAAGCTCATCGAACCGTATGTCACGATTACACAAGAATCACAAACACCTACATAGCACCTACAGCTGCCACCAAAGCCTTTCTATCTTCGATTTATACGTGAAAAGATAAAATTATAATCCTTATTTATCACTCTACAAACGTGTGCCTGCATTATTCATGCTATACTGCGGGATGTCCCGATCGTTTACTTTATATAATATATTGATTTTAATAGTAGTGTAATGCAAGTATGTCGAAATGATCATGATTTTAAATAAATAGAAGAATTTATTATTTGTTTATTTCACTTTTTTTTGCCTTGATGAGGCCGTGATGTAGAAACGTAATTGTAAACGCGACGGTAGTGGGTTTAATTTGAGGGAATGATATTTTTCCTCGCTCTGGTAATTAAACAAAAAGCGGTGTTGAATTTCAACACTCACCCCGCTATGTCTCAAAATTTAGGCGGCACATGGGAGATTGAATGTCTCAATCACAATTTTAGGTGACCTCTGCCTATCCTACTGTTACCGGGACAAAGCGTGAAAAAATTTACATGAGCAGAAATTATAAGAAACTACCATTATGAAAACGCCTTAGCATTTCACAGCAACACCTATAGGTAATTATTGCTGTACAAATACTCAACCGTTTCCTCTTTAACCTTTTACAATGTTTATCAACGCCGCTCGTTCTTGCAATTTATATTTACTAATTATCTTTACAGTTTACCAAGTTAATAATTGTATGGCAAATACATTAATGGCGCTATTGTAGATTATGTGAACACGCTGTGGGGGTTCAACTTTTTTTTTTAGCTTCACGTTGTATCCCGCACATAGCAGGATAGGCAGAGGGAACCAGGTAACATTATCGAGACATTCCGTTCCCATTTAGGCACTTCTGTTGCCATTTTTTGCTTAATTCTAATGGCATTGCTTGTTGAGCGATGAACTGAACGACGCGCTTTGCCTCGTTACCAGAACGAGGAAATAAAAATTTAAAATATTTCATTTCTTCGAGTGCAAATCGAACTCATAATCTTTAACGTCGGTACAGTCGCACGTTTGTTCCCCTGCGCCATACCTGCCCTCAATTGTTAATTGGAGTAACATTTTTTATTTATTAGAATTCAAAATATTTTTCTCTTTTGTATCACATTTTTTACTTTTCTATGATTGAATGATTAAACATAAAACGAGCATCGACTCCATCACTTTTAATTAAATTTTCTAGCATAGTTCAGTAACATTTGACTTTCATTTACATTTATATACGTATATTTTAAGCGCGGTGTAGAGTTACGGTCACTACTGTTAACAGTAACTACAAACGGCAGATTCTCTCTGTCTATCCTACGATAGTTATCGATACGAAGCTAAAAAATATAGAATTCAGTAATTTCATAGGATTTCATGTAAGTAAAACACTAAAACATTGCTTGACAACATAATTGCAGTACTGCGGCGATGTCTTGACTTGACTTCCGGCGAAAGGAAATTTATAGCAGCCTTATTATATTTCTTACTAGTCGTGGCCTACAACTTTATTTACGTAGACTTTGAAATATAAAATGGATAATCACGTTTTTTTCCAAGCCCGCAGGAATTTCTTTTCTTAGGTACTTATAAATTGGTCTCAACTCTGAGATCGATTTTATGATGTCGTTTTCATTCATAGGTTATTAAGACTGCTTCTCCAATGTTGCTCGTTTAGAATGGCTTATAAAGATAGTTCTCCCCTAAATTTTTACACTTACTTATGTAGTTTCGTCTGTAAGTCGTCGTTAATTTCTTCACTTACGTGAAGTGCGCAATTCCACTACTCAACACACAATGTTCGAAAATTAAGCGTTGAATAGGGAACGGAATGTTATAACATTAGGTTCCTCTGCCTTCCCTGTAATAAGTGGGATAGTAATTGTAGCTAAAAGAAATAATATAATGTACTTATAATTATTTGAGTGTATTATCACGTTAAAAATACGGTAAAATTTATTAACATTATATTACGCTCTATACAGCGGCATTATAAACTAAGCTTTATAATTTTATTTTTCTTCTTTACAGAATATATCATAATCATAAAAATATAGGAAAGGTCACGCAACAAAGTTGTAGGCGACAACTAGTAATGCTTATAAAAAAATCTTACGATAAAAAATAATGTAATTCCAATATAATAAACGCATATAAATAAGTATAAATAATTGTTTTTATGTCACAGGAAAACGATAGTAAGATATAGTTATTTATTTATGTTTTTATGTTATGCTTATAACTATTTATTATTGTAGTTGTTTATGATTTATATCATGGCTTAGGAAAAAGTGACGTAACGACAAAATAAACATATGTTAATATTTGTCGTTGATCTATAGTATTTAAAAAACACAAAATTTTTCCATTTTATATTTAAGAGGCAATATATTGACACAATATATACTCGTAGCTATATATTATGTCAATATATTGCCTTTTAAATATAAAACGGAAAGTTTCCAGCTGTATTTCACGTAGGTATAGCAGGGCGGGCACAACAGGCTGCAAAATTTTTAAGACCGACCTATTAAGATAAGAGCGAGCTATACGATGAGCTAGGAAAGAAAAATATTAAATTATTAACCGAACGAACCCACTACCATCGCTTACACACTCTGCTACAGTGCCAAGACGGCCTTAATGGCTTATTTTAACTTTTACCAATTCCTATACACCAAACCATCGAACCACCAATTCACTGAAGTCAAGGTCAAATATACCTACGTATACATTATTAACAAGTGACCTGGACAGTCAAATGTAAAAATTATGCCAGAATCGAACTGCAAACAACTCCAACTGCATATAATGTCTATCATTTATCAAGACTGGGAAGCATCAATTTTGTAGCTCATGAATGATGTATCGATTGAACGGCGTATAATGTTAGCATTAATAACTTGGGCAATAGTGTTGGGATGTCGGTTATTAATGGAAATCGATTATTGCTATTTTTTTATTATTATATTTTGTGTTTGGCTTAGATTTTTATTGGGATAAAAATATGTGGCGTACTGGAGCAGCGTCTGATTGTTAACGTCATGTGGCGGAGCATAACGCAGTTTGTGTTGTGGACATGGGGATATGAAAATAATATACTCTTCCGAGTGGGGTTCGAATACAGAACTATCGTATTCACAGTCAAAATAATAAATGTATTGCAAACTTATATTCAAGTATTACATAAAGTACTGTGTTTTCATTTAATCATTTTATAGCTAAAATAAATGAGTTTTAATATTTTTATAGTGTTTGCTAAGTTAGTGATTATATATTTAAATCGTGAAAATATTTTTTTAATATAAATTTAAGCGGTATTGAAACGCCATTTGACTTTAAATATTAAAAGAACGTAATATTAAAAAAATAAAATTCTATGTAGAAACTAATAGTAGAAGATACTTTTAGTAACTTATACTTTATTTTCATAAAGTACCATGAATATAATGACTTTTTTAAGAAAATAAAAACTTTTATTTAAACAAAGACTGTATCTAACTCAATCAATTGTTAATAAAATTCTATGTCGTAAAGAAGAAAGAAACGGTGTTATAAAATCTTTATGTGCTGCCTTGACTTCATTATGCGATAGAGAAATGATAAAATTTTGATTTGTCATCTATAGCTATGAGTTTGAATCTCGAGGTTTATGTAGGAGGTGGGTAACCGAACGTTTTAATATTGGTCCTCTGTCTAAGTAGGGTACTACTAGCTTCCCGAATATAATCGGCTAAACATAGATACTCTTAAGTCAATATTCAAATAATATTAGTAATTACTAACATCTAATATTTAATCAATTAGTATTGGATATCAAATAATAAGCATTTCATTATTATATTCATATATTCAACGTAATTCGAGCGATCGCTATTAACTATTACACCAAATAGGGCTATTTTAGAATGAATGACATTACAGCCATATTAAAGTACTACTAGTGTTTTCTATTCAACTATAAAGTGTATTTAATATGGCATAAAATCTTATCAAGATCTTTAACAGGAGTCGTGAAGTTAACTAGAATATCATGTAGTAGTATAGAAGTAATATTTTGCAGTAAATTAATATTGCTGTAACTGAATACAAGAGGCGAGAACTTACCGACTTGAAATGTTACGATAATCTTCTTTAATGCATATATTTAGATAGGTATGGTGTAAAAGTGGCATCAAACTGACTTGAATTTAAATTTTTGGTTGTACACGATTGTGACTTCGATTCCTACTTAGTGAAATGAAATAGTTTCATTTCCTGTTCTAGTTACAAGACAAAACGCGGCGTTGAGTTCAGCCATTCAACACGTAATGACACAAGGATTGAGCGGTCGCGTAACACAATGAACATATTAAATATACTACATTATTCCAAAAAGAGTTTTATATATTTTTATTCCTTCTTACTCTAAGTAATGTAGAGAATGATTGTCGATATATATTTTTTATCGATATTTCATCTGCAACCATCACTATCAAATGCAACTGAATAAATGTTGTTTTATTACCATAAATCTGTATTTCGGCTAGTTTTTACCGCAACAAAAATTTACACTTTATTATGATGAATTTTTTATCGTTTTATAAGCGTGTCTGGAGTTTTTTTCTATATTGAAATCAATTGCATTATGTATACATACTACTAGACTTCGCCCGCAAACTTTATTTGCGTCGGGTTAAAACGGAAAATCCCATTTTTTTCCGTGCCTTCCCCTATACCCCCTAATTTGTAGGTAGGCTACATGCCAAATTTCTAAGTCCATAGTAATTTCGTCTGTCGTTGTATATTAGTCACACAAATAACGAATTTAATAAAAATGTCATCAATTTCAATAAAATGTACTATCATTTTATTTAAATGTTTGAAATAACAATAATGAGAAACAAAAAATTATGTTATTTTTAGATGAAAAAAAAAAGATATTTCGCCTTGTAAGGAATGATTTTATTTAATTTCAAGAATCGATTCATATCATTTCTATTTTATTATCTGTACAAACCTTAAACTGGCATTATAATCAACTAAGGTACCAATCCTCTACAGTCGTAATATTCTTATTTACTACGTTAAAGGGACTCGAATTAAACCAATTCATGTAATTTACACTAAATTTTCCATTGTGATTGTCATTCAATAAATGTTTATTTCAAAGAGAATGTTTATTGGATCTAGTGATTATATTCCCTAATTTACGAATAAATAAAAAATTGCAAATAAAAATATAAAATTTTACGTTGGGTATAATACATATTTATATTTCATATCATAGCAACAATCGAACCCACAACCATCGTGAATTTGAAGGAATTCCAATTATCGTAATTATTGAATAAATATATGATAAAATAGTAAATATTACTTTTATAAAAATAAATTATATATTTTATTATAATGTGCCATAAAATAATATAAGATGTTTTACATTTTTGTTAATATCAGTGTTTATAGTTTTAAGCTTTAATATTAAAAGAAACTCAACATTTGAAAATATGTACTGAACTAGTCGTTGCCCGCAACTTTGCCAGCGTGGACTTTAAGATTAAAATTTGAGCATTTTTTTTTAAGTCCTTTAGGAATTTTGAAAAATCCTCAGTACTTCACTACACTCCCTAACCTACCTTAATGTCTAACTTCAAGTTGTCAGAGCGAGAAAATAAAAAAATAATAATACAAAATTTTCTCGAGTGGAAATCGAACCCACAACTTATCGCGTTTGCAATCGCACACTGGCGCCTCTGGGCCACGACAGGCCGGGCTAACTATATAAAGTTAATATTTCGTAATTAATAGAGTCGTGAGCCGCGGGGCGTTTATAAACTATAAATTATCACATATGCAAATGTTGTAATGGTGTTTTAATGGTGGGGCAGTTGTGCTGTTAAATATTGATTGAGTTGAATATAGGTAACTATAAAATGGAGATGTAGATATGGATTTTACGATTTGATCGTTTTTAATATAAAAAATAATTGAAAGATGTATTAAAAGACATGCTTAAAAGTATTCCTAGGTATATTGGTGGATTCAAATCCCTCTACGTTTAGTATTTTTGTGTTGTTAAGAAGTACTTTTCTTTTATAAATTTGGAATAACTCTTTAAATATTTAAAATTTTTAGCAATAATAGAATGACACCTTTTTTACATCGAAATATCGATAGATTGAAAAATAGTTAAATTCTTCATAACTAAATTAATACAAAGAAAGCCGAAAAAGACATGCGATTGTTGTGCGTTCGATTTTCTCTCAAAAAAAAAATTTTTTTAGGTGTAGCGTCTCGCTGCATACCGCACATAGCAGGGTAGTCAAAGAGAACCTGGGAAATTTTAATTCAAACACTTCGTTCCGTTTGTGAAAAAAATTGTTTATTTTTTGTGATCATCATCTTGACTTGGAAGTTCAACTTGTTCTGCGCTCCGAAAGACTGTAGATCTATGTCCTTAACATTTCAATTGTTGTCTGCATGACCTTGTAAAAAATCTTGTCTGACAATGAGACACACGGACACGCAGATAGATTGACATTGTACCGATTACCAACCAGCAAAGTGATCCTAGTCACTTTATAGGTACACTAGCGACCCGTTCGCGGCTTCGCCCGCTTTAACCACAGAATTATTTACTTAAAAAAACACTAAAATTATATTAATGTTTTAATATACCTATAATGTATGTTTGCAACGCACTCAAGATTTCTGAAAATGTGAAAATTATTAAAACCTTAGGTCGCATTTTCGTACCATATACTCATAAGAGAGATGCAGCTGTCAATATATTAATTTCTTTAAGCTTTTGCCTTAAGGAGTCTTTAGGGCCTAAGTTATGGTTATAGCTATATAGTTATAGTTATATCAATACTTACAATAAAATCCTAACTCATCGGTGTCTGGACATGGAAGATATATTAGAAAAATTGTTATTTAAACATTTAAAAACATTTAAAAATGTAATAGAACTTGGTCAGTTTGTCTGTTTGTCTGTGCGTTCACGATAATCTCAGAAAGGGCTTAACCGATTTAAGTGTAGTTTTGTAATTTGCCTAACTTCCTTTAAATATTTAGTATTAGTTTTATTTTAATTGGTTCACACAAAATTAAAACCAGATTCACGCTGTATCCAGCCTATAGCAGGGTAGGTAGAGGGAACTTAAGTGTTAAGATACTGCGTATGATATATGACTGACGTGCGAAATGAAAATATGATTAAATTACAATTTAATTCTCCAAGTGGGAATCGAACCCATAACGTCACATTACAGGCAAAATTTTGTGCCCCTACGCCACGATGGCCTCCAATATTTATACAGAATGGAAGCGTCAGCGCTTCTTTTACGGGGACAGTATATAGGATAAAATATTTTAAACCCATACCTAAAGAAATTAATCAAGATACCTCAACAGTTTAGACGTAGGATCTTTTTTATGTTTATCCATACCTGTATTTTGTGTACCGCAGTTACGCATATATACCAATAACGTTAACACATACTACTACAAAATATTACTAAAGGCTAAGCAACTTTGAACTTTGTTTCCCTTCGATAGGCCTATGTCTGTTTGCGTCTTTAATGACAAATAGCGTTTTATTTTAATATCAACGATAATATATAATTTATTTTGTATAAAAAAGTAACTTTTTCATTTTTGGGATTTTTTAAATTGTATTAGACTTTTATAGAGTGATTAAAACTATGGTTTCATTTAAAGTGGTGCTGACAAAAATACTACATAATTGAGCATATTTAATATCTATAGTGATTTTTTAGTGAATACAACCAATACTTATTTACAACACTTGCAAAGAAAGCATATTTCAGGCATTTTTTAAATTCTTATACCTTTTGAGAAACTACCAACATTCTTATCTTTAATAAATTATTTTTTTCAAAATAAAAAGCTTTTGAATATTTTGAATATTTTCGCGCCATTATGACGGAAAAATTAGACAAAATAGTCTAATTTATTCGTTCAATTCAAAATGTTCAAAATTAAAAGTTAAAAAATGTTGATTGCAAATAATTATACTGCAAGAGGATACCTTTATATATCCTGTTTAAACTTGTTTTTTCATGATATTATGTAGAATAATATATTCTATAGAGGAATCACACATTCCTCTTCACACTTTTTATTCTTTAACTATACTACGTAAATATGTTTTTTAGAGGTTACTACGTCCCTGAGATATCGATATAAATAATAGATATATAAATTACTGGAAAGAAAAACAGAAACGCAATTATATTGCATTTTTTCTTTTTTTCCTACTACTACTGTATTAATAAATTTACATACAATTCATTTGTTTTGAATATAACATAAAGGTTGATTCATAAAATATATTTTTACTTCCTTAACATGACTATTTCATGTATTTTTTTTATGTACAAAGTTTTGATTAAGTTCTCTTGAGAAATATATGTACTGTAAATGAATGTAACGTACCTACGTGCCAATGATTAAAATGTATTGATATCCCCACGTGATCCATCTAAACACGATATAAACTTTTAAAAACTATAGCAACCAGCTCGCGGCTTCACCCGCTTAAATTTGTGAATTATTTGTTTGTTTCGGTACAGGGAATTACGTTCCTTTTTTAATAAATAATGTATGCTTGCAGCGCACTTAAGATTTCTAACGTGAAAATTATTAAAACCATTGGGGCATTTTAGATTTTCATTAGAAAAATTATTATTGGGGGCAATTAACAAAGTAATAGAACCAGATACAATAATATTTGTAAATTTTGTTTGTTGGTTGGTTTTTCTGTTAGTCGACGCTTATCTCAGAAACGATTTAGGCTATTTAAAGAGCTAAGACGTGAGTGCGGTGCGGGAGCGGTAAAATCGGTTTAATTGTTTTTATTGTAACATTCGTCATGTATGAATGGTGTAATGATTAAAAAGCTGACCTTTATAACTATTTATTTATATCCTCATAGAGAAATGATAGCTTTTTTGGGCACTGTTAATTTTTAAAAAAAATAAATTTGATCAAAATACACTTATTTATCTATTCATCTATATATATAAAAGGACATGTACCTGACCGACTGAGGTAAGACGCACGCACAGCCGTAACCGCTGTGCGTAGAAATGTCAAATTTGGACAGATGTTTATTTTATAATCTGAACATCCACTAAGTTTTGGGATTTTGAAAAATTTTTACCCTAAACGGATGAAATAGGGGTTGAAAGTTTGTATGGATTTTTTTAAAACAGCACCAATTTTTATAAAATTTGGAAGTCAGACTCTTTAAAATATTTTATTGAACACGCGTTTCGTGGTTTTTTTAGAATTCACCCCTAAGGGTGCTAATAAGCAGGCGAAGTTGCGCGCGCCCGCTAGTTTTAAGATAAAAATTAAAATAATATATAATATCTTATATATTATATTGTTATACTGTAATAACATATAATATATTTATCAAAATAAGAATGTTTTGTTTTCTTTAATAGCTCCTGATAGTTATTACAACACATGCAAGGAAAGATCATTTTAGAAAGGTGTTTAATTGTATTAGAATTATAAAAACTACTAACATTTTTATGGTGAATAAAATATTGTCTGTGTTATCCACCTGAAAAACACTAAGGGGAGAAAAAATATTAAATATATATAAAAATATAGATACCACATTAGTATCGATACTGTTGTACGGGTAATAATAAATGAAAAAAATGATATACTACGTACGGGATACCTTTGTATGCAAAGTTTAAAGCTATTCATTATGACAGAATATAAAATATATTTATTTTAGATGTCCCTCTGTACTACGATGGCGGCTCTGTTCTAGTTTGCACTTTTTCCTTTGAAAATTAGTTATTGTAACATACCTCTAACAGTTACACATGGCATCGTCAACTTTTTGTAGATATTGATGTAGAAATTATAGTACATCACTTTGCTCTATTGTCAATAATTTCCACAGCATACGCGATATAAGGTTTTTTTTTTGTATTTTTTTACACCTTAATCGTGTAATTGTAAAAGAAGTTTCCAAATTGGTTCCGTAGTTTCGGGGCCTATTCAAATCAAATAAAGAAACAGAAAATCTAATCGATTGTCTTAGTAATCTTAGTGATATCGATGCACCTCCCCCTCACCCCCGCAGAGTTAGTCGCCACGATGCGCGAGGCCACACGACGCATCTTTTATTATTACATGATTTTCTTTAGATTAATATTTTTAAATTCGTTATATCTTTTGAATGGGATGTCCGATTTTATTAATTTAAAAAGTATTTTACAGGTATCGAAATTATCTTTAATAAAATATCATTTAATAGGATAAGGATTAATGCAGAGGTATGAATAATATGGTTTGATTATTGTCGGCACTTTTGTTCACTTATCTAATATAAAAAAATGGTTATATTGTTATAACTACAGTAGTTGGACATATGCTATCGCGGACTTTTTTATAGATACTGATGCGCTCTATAATACTGTAGAACATTGTTTTGTTATATCATCAATAGTTTTCGCAGCGCATGCGATGATAGAATTGTTAAGATCAATTTCTTCTCACCTTGGGTTACATTATTGCATTTTTATTAGGGATCTCTATTTTTTTGAAAATGTAATATATCCTATGCTGGTCAGTAAAGATGCAGCTTTCTAATAGTGAAAAAAATATTGAAATCGGTCCAGTAGTTTTTGTGTGAAAACTCTACAAACATACACACATACATACATACATACATACATACATACAAAAATACAAATCTTACCTCTTTATAATATTAGTATAGATTGAAGGTATCGTTTTCTTCTTTTTGGGTTTGGAGTACTAAAAATGACGAAAAGTGGAGAACGGAGTGACTTTAACATATATATATTATATTTTAAAGCCACTCTGACCTTTACTTTTTATGCTCAATAAAGACCAAAGATACATTCTTTTATCTGTCAAAACTACGGACAATTCACACTCTAGTGCCAGTCACCGACCGGCCCGATCTTACAAATAAAGTAAATTAGCTTCACGCTATATCCCGCACACGGCAGGGCAGGCAGAGGGAACGTAGTGTTAAGACACTCCGTTCCCCACTTTCTGCTGAATTGGAGCCGTAGCGTGTTGAGTGGCAGAGCTCAACGCCGCGCTTTGCCTCGACATCAGAGCGAAGAAATGGAAATATTTCATCTCCTCGTGTGGGGATCGAACCCAAAACCAGTCGTTTTTACAGTCACACTTTGTGCCACTGCGCCACGACTGGCCTCCCGTCTAATCTTAACCTGCTAAAAATATTCTAATATAAGAAATAATGAGAGTATTCATACTGAAATTCTGAAAAAACTCTGGTCCCATCATGCATATAAGAATATTTATCATACAAGAATATAAGATCGAATCGAGAACGACATCTGCGCTATAGTGTGTATTGTGCCTTAATGTGCTTACTACACACAGCCCGAAGGCGGACGGACGGACAAACATGGTATTATTATACAATTAATGATTTATAATAAACATAGTAATTTATGGTTAATAAAATTTTGTTGAAACAAAACCGTGAAGATTTATAATTTGATGTATTTTGATATATGATGTATATGTCGAGGTTACTTTATATATATAGTTTGCCGATTTTGAACGTTGTTTTTTTTTATCAGCAGTATATTTTTTAGCTTTACTTTACCTCTCATTTCCCGTTTATAATTTGAACGAATCTAAGTCTAAGTCTCGTTATTTTTACCCGAATGCGCAAAAGGATAGTAATGTACCTGTTAGTCTTTGTATGTAGGTATGTATGGTGTGTTGTTAATATCAAACGAGTTGACCGATTTTGATGATTCTTACGTTAATCGCTTCATTTTAACCTTACGAGTGACATTAAATAACTGGCTCTAATCAAAATGTACGACAGAGACAACGAGGTGCCATACTGTCAAAAATAAGTCAAGAAACAAAAATAATTGTGAACAAATAGGTATGTGTGTATTGGCGTTACAGTGTACGTCAATGGAAAACATGGCTTATCTCGTATAACACGGTAAGCAGAAGGAACATATTGGTGCATACACATTGAGTGACGGAGTCAACGCCACATTTGGCACTTCTATCAGAGCGAGAAAGTTTAAATATTTAATTACTGTGACTGAGAATCAAACCCCCAATCGTCGCGTTTACAGCCTGACACTGTCCCACTGCGCTATAATATTTTATATTTTAATATATCTTGACATTCAAATACAGTACATTATAAGACACGTCTATTTGCATTAATTGCGCTATAAAGGTGTAGGTTTGTTATAGAAGTGATTGTTAAATTGATACTTTATTGACACTATGCTAATTTGATGTCAATACATTACTTGGAGCCGCTGTGGCGCAGTAGGACAGCGTGTGACTGTAAACGAGAGGGTTTTGGGTTTGATTACCAATCGACGGAATCAATTACTGTCAATTCCTTGCTATGTTAATAAAACAGAGAGTTGTGTTGGGTTCCGCCACTCAACACTCTATGTCTCTATAACTGTGTAGAAAATGGGGAACAGTGTATGTTGCACTGCACTGTTTAAACTCTATTATGCTTTCAGCTTCATCTTTCATATCTATAATTTAGTGTCAAGATATTTCTATTCGAGGCTTACTTACCTACTTACGATTGAATTTCAAACTTCGAGTGGTGGAACTCAACGCTGCCAACTCTCTCGGTCTCTTTTGCCTTATGGACTATTTTGCATGAAGTTATAATAAAAAAGAAGTAATACGTAACAAAAACACATACAAACATACACATGTATTTGCATTTAATATATTAAAACATGCAGAAACATAATGATCGCGTCGGGTGCTGTAATGTATTCAGCCTCGATAGCGATACGTTAATTATTGTAATGGTAAGCGCGAGTCGGCCAATGTGATAGGGTTCTGTATTAATATTATTAAATAATTTATATAATTATGCCCAGAGTAAGCAATGGTTGGAGAGGGCAGATACTAGCGAGGAAGAATGAAGAAGAACTTAGCTGGTTTGGGCACGTCGAACGAATGACTGATGAAGGAATGGCAAGAACGATTTATGATGGAAAAATGAGTGGCCCAACGCCGCACTCCATGTTTAAGCTCACATTCACTTATTTTTAATTTTCTATGACACAACATAAAATAACGGAACGCCGTACAACACCTTATTTTATTTTTCATATAAAGAGAAATGTATATATTTAGAATTCAGATACTTTCTGTAATTTACACTACTGGTGTCCACATTTTTTTTTCTATTAATTCAAAACAAGTCCATATCAAACATCAAATATTCCACGCTTATTAACAACATATTATAATAATTTATTATAGTGATACTTGATTTTATTGGTCATTAAATTATTTAGATGATTTTTATCTAGAGTAAATAGCAATTTATATGTAGTATGTTATCTTTTAGTCAATTTTGATTTTATCATTCGTTGATGAAGTAATAAACTAAAAGGATCTGGTTTTTTTATTACTCATTAGTTACCCAATTAGTGATGGCCCCCGCTTGTATAATATTGAGATATTGGTATCGTTCGTTTGATATTTACGTTTCTACGTTTCGTACCGTTATTATGTGTTTAATTAAATATCTATCGAAACATACAGAATATTTATGTTATCATCTAAATAATATTATAATCATAAAAGTCTGTAAGGTTGAATGTTTGTTTCACTTTCACGTAAAAAATACTAAACGGATTTAGATGAAACAGTGATACAGTTTTTAGATCAAATAGGCATATAAGCTACAATTTTTTATTATTTGTTCATAATATAACGATAAATTTAAGTAGTTGAATATGCGCTTGAGTCGCTAGATAGTAGTTTAGTTTAGGTTCGATTTCTGTTAGAGGAAACGAACTATTTTTATTTTCTCGCTCTGCCAATAAAACAAAGGTATCGGTAACGGTCTCCATAAAGTCATATAGCTTTATTTCTATTCGTCAATGAGGATCTGAGTATCTTTCTTCGAAATGAGTTCTTTGTCATCTTCTCTCCAAAAAAATGCAAGATTTGCGTAACGACAACGAAAGCCACTCAAGCCACACCATTAAGTAACAAGTAAACAGTATTATAAAGCTGAAGAGTTTGTTTGATAGGATGGGCCAATTTTAAGAACTACTGGTTCGAATCGAAAAAGTATTTTTATGTTGGATAATCCATTTATCGATATTCTAGGTATATGTATAATACTACCAACTTATACTTCAGGCTGGTTACCTCGAACGCTTAGATTGCTTGTGTCATATAGGACTTTTAATTATTTCCATTCAACATCGCGAGTGAAACCACAGGTAAAGCTTAGTATTAAAAAGAGAACAAAATCCAATATAAAGTAATAAATAAAGCAATATTGTCCGATTTCCAATACAGATGACTACAATATATTCCTTTCGTCGTACAAACGATCAAACTTGGATGGCTCCAATAGTTTTCCAACCGCCCAACGAGGCCTAAGGGTCCCATAATAAAGGAACATACAACCCCCGAAACGATTAAACTTGTCCTACACATTTATTTTTTGTAAGACGTAAAGAATGTCTAGCTTCTTTATTGCTCTTTTAAGTGCTAGGGCGTGGTGATGGTAGTGAGAGGCTATTTACTTTCGAACCAATTCGATAACTTCTTAGCCTGAAATGTCGTATTGATATCTATATATATATATATATATATTTAGAAAACATATAAAATTATGCATATATAACATATAAAAAATATAGCTTAAAGTAACGGGAAAATTCTTAATAAATTTTCATATTTTCTAAAAAGTATTTGTCATTCCTAAGTGTGGAATAACACTTTTAAAGTGTAAAACTATCTATATCTATACTAATATTTAAAATTTCGAAGTTTGTTTTTTGACTTAAATAATGTAGGAGGTCATTCGGGGCGCGCACAAACGTGTATCTGTAAACGTGACAGGTTGTGGGTTCAATTCCCATTCGGAGACATTAAATACTTCATTTTTTTATTTTTTCGCTCTGGTTCCTTGACTCAACACCCGAAGCCTTCCAATCCCAATATTCCCATGTTGTTCAGCCTGGCTATCTTCAACGCCACGATTGGCCTCAAGAAGGAAAAAACAAAAAAAAAAAACAAAAGTCTACCTCCATTAAAAATATATTTAAAGCGTAACAATACAAATAAAAAAATAATATAGTTAACTTTGGTTCATCCAACAAGAAAATAAAACGGTAGGTTGTTTTTAATAAAGGCCAATCAGTCGACCGCCGGAAGCGATGCCGTTGCTCCGGAAATAAAGCACGTCTGTGCCCTCCGGAACGAGACCCTGTGGGTGAAAGTACCAATAAACATTGGATATTGCTGACATTTGGTAAATAATAATATTTGGTAAGTCATTTCGTTAGAACGAAAACTAGGTATATATTTTTCAAACAAATTAGTATCTATCTGTTTGAAAAATATATAAATTGTCCCAAAACGAGTGATTTCATATCAATTATTTTAATTAGATTGAGACCGTCGCAAAGTAAACGCTACGATTGTGGATTCGATTTTCTCTGCTGGAAACAATTTTTAAAAATGATTTCCTTCAGCTTTGTTAAATAATCAAAGTACAGAGTTGAATTCCGCAACTCACCACATATTTTTTTTTTAAATTAAGCGTTGCATGGGAAACGCAGTGTCTTAACTCTAAACTACTTGCAGAAAGAATACATTCTAAAGAATGAAGTAAATAATTTCAATGAAAATATATTTAAAACTGTTCTACTCAAATGAGTATTTCCCATACAAAAGAATAACAAGCAACGAACATAGCCGCAGGTGCAGTATTTTAATATGGGCGAATCACTTCAGTCACCGGATGTATGTATCTATATGCTTTGTTCCGCAGTCTCGTGTTTATCGACTGGAGTTGAAAGGCCGCAATAAGCGCTACTGAAAATGTTTACACAAATATGTTTTTTCGTGAAATTGTTTTTATTAACCTAATATTTGGTATTGCAAAAGACTGAGATGATTTTCTTACAAGAAACTTCGATCTCGATGACAAAAAACAAAAAAAATTGCAATATTTTGTTAAGTGTACGCTACGTACGCTATAACCCGATTGTAAAGTTGTGAAACGCAGTGCCTGAACACTGGGTTCCCTCTGCCTACTGATAAGGGACGAAGATAAAATCACAATCCAAGATATGAAGTTACTCTAAAAGCTACAGCTTACAATCGGTAAACCCAAAAACCATTCAACTAACAACTTTAAGGAACCAAACACCATGTTAAGTCATATTAATAAATTATCGACGCACCTATTTGTACACACATTTTAGTCAGCTTGCGTTAATAAGTAAGAAGCTTGGCGCTAAGTTCTACACAAACAGAGAGTCAGCGTGTATGGTTAGATGATGCGTGAAGTAAATATACTCGGTGGTTGTACGAGATTCCTTGGTATGGTAGGTAGGTACGTGACATGGCAATTATGTTTACTAAATAAAGAGAAAACGCCTCAAGAATTCGGCGGAAAGTGGAGAATGGAAGTGTTTTAACACTAGATGGCCTTTCTCTCTCTGCCTAACCTCTTTCTCCTTTATTTTTTTTAAACTACAACGACCACATTTCTTTGAAATTTATATTATTTTAAAGATATTTGGGTAAATAAAAGTATTTCAAATCGAAAGAATGAGACATTGAAGATATTCAAAGATTGATTTTATATTCATATTCTGGAATAGAGCCAAGATAAAATAAAAATGATATATTCGATGATTGTATGTTATTTGTAATTGTAGGCAGGAATCATTCCTGATATCCCACATATAACAAGGTAGGCAGAGAGAACCTAGTGTTAACACATTCCGTTCTCTACAAACCACCCAGTTTTCCAGACATTGTGGTTTGAGTTTCGTACTCTAACGTTGCTTTGTGTTCTTGCCGGAGCGACTCCGTAATAAATACATTAGATAATATAAAATTTTGGTCGGTCTGTCAGTCACGTACAGTAAATATACTTCTAACCCACAAAACCACGCATATTTTAGCAACTACCCACAAAAATACACATTTAGGGCGGTTTCTTTGTCATCCCTTAAATATTATCGAGTAAATAACGATTCGTATTCGTGACGCTATATAATTTAACTCACAAATAAACTTGTACCAACATCGATATTTACTATCGAACCTTCTTGGAACATGTAAGTACCGCCGTTTTAACATATTTATGCTAAACTGGAGACGGTGACGCTTGGCAAAGGAAAGTAAACTAACTCTAACTGACGAAAACGAATGGTCTAATTATTTTTTGTGTTTCTTTGAATATCGCTACTTGTTTATACTTTTCAATATTTGGTTCTACGTATCTACGCATACTCTATATATTTTATTTATTACTTAAAGATTTGTTTGTTTATTTCATATTTGTATTGGTACTATGAAAATATTGTTTTCGTGAATTTCGTATATTATTTTTACTCTCATGAATCTTACGCATATAGTGTGACATGTGTCTATAAACGTGACGGTTGTGGGTTCGATTGTTACTCGGAGAAATCGATTTATTTAATTTCCTCGGTCTGGTAAGGTGACAAAACGCAACATTGATTTCTATCACTGAATCATACGAAAATTTCACGGTGCGTAGGAAACAGAGTGTGTTAACGCTAGGTTTCCTTTGCCTACTAAAATATATCTTAAATATCATGTCTATAAAGACTTGCTCGAATGGTGTTTGAATTCACACCTATATTGTTATTAATTCTATATTTACCAACGGCCACGATACCTTTGTATTAGACCTAAAAAACATTACGTTATAACGGAGAACTAAGTGTCTTGACACTAGAAAATAAACAGAACAAAACCTTTACATAACGAAAAAGAAACATGAAACTACAAAGTTAGAGCAATTTAAAAATAAATTATACAATCATACAAGAAATATAAATAAATAACCACATTTAATGAAAAACATCTTAAAATATAAAGGAAAACGTTCAATTCTGTGATATCCATTTAAAAGCCAACCCGATGATAAGCTCAATAGTTACAAGATCGCCGCAGCCATAAAATTAAACACGCCGCAACCTGACCCGACCCGTCGTCGGGTAAATTGGTGTTTGTCGTCTGTTGTTTTAGATGAGACGAGACGGATAAGATACGATTGTTGTATAATATTTTGTGTGGGAACAATATTTTTGCAAATAGTAGAGTAGGCAGAGAAAAACTGGTACTACAGTGCTAAGACACTCTGTTCCCATTAAGATTCCGTAAGTTCCGTTCCCCACCTTTCGCCGAATTCTCGATGTTATCACAATGCATCAGTCTAGCTCGGTAAAACAAGACACGGCGTTAAATTTCGCCAATCAACACAAGCAGTATCTATAAATGTTAGCTTAAAATTTTAGCTCAGTATTTAAATGATAACGAGTACTATGGAATTACTTATTGCATTAATACATACAAATTCAATTAATTGAATATCTAAAGCATTCTAATAATTTATGGTTTATAAAAACGTATCGTGGTAAAGAATGTAAAAACTATGCACATAATCATATTACCACACTACATTATAGACATGTATAATTATGTATGATAATACAATTATGGGTATATGCGCATATCTTGAATATTTTGAACGTTATATTAAGTCAATATGTTTACATTTATTCTAAGAACTTTTTTATTTGAATAGTCTACGGTTCATAAAACATTGTAAAAATATAGCGTGCTTATTACACACGTGGAACATGTGGTAAATAAGAATTAATTAAATTATTGTTCCTTGAATCTATATGAGCGTGTGACTGATAACGCGATGGTTGTGAGATCGATTCTCACTCCCCTGGAGTGGGAATATTAAAAATTAATAATTTCATTAGGACATCGTTTGAGTGTAAGCACGGTAGTTGCGGGTTCGAGCCCCGAGCCATGAATTATTATCCATAATTTATTAATTCCCCCACTCTACAAGACGAAACTAGCCGGGAAAAAACGTGAAGCTGCATATTTTACTCGTGTTTAATCAATATGCTACTAATGGAATTGATTTGACCATATGATTTTACCTGAGCTTTATAATATTAATCATTTATGTATTTATCAATTTAAGAATATACCTGGTTACTATCTTTGAATTACGACCCACATACACACGTACCTACTCACGCACGTACATAAGCCCTCAAATAAATCTTTTGCCCGTACTCCTATTGTTGGTTAATAGTTAAGATTAAGTTCATTACGTTTAAACTTATATATGCATGCATAAACTTAAACCTGCAAAGATTTTATATTAAATTGCTATAGTTTTAGTTATTATTGTAGTGATATTTATTTCAGCAAATGTATGAAGTTTTATGGAAGAGCGGGGCCTCCTTACACAAGTACTAGTGTTTTACTAGTAACTTACTATGTAGGTCATATAGCTTCACATATAGCTTAAGAAAAATTGAAACTGAAATAAATATATATATATTTTTTTATGAAGTATAACAAAAATCGTATCGTAGTCGTCTCTTATACTGTATTTGTACTTTGCACTAAAGTCGATATCTGAGGCGTACAGGGTGTTAAACCAAATCAGATTACATCTTACTATTGTGATGATATCGAGACCGTATCGCTTACGTTTGGGCTTCTATAGATGATATTTTTATAATGTTTTATTTAAATATATTGAAATTAAAATTACTTTTTGTGGCATCTATTGTTGCGCGGCGGCACACCCACTGACTGTAAACGCGATTGTTGTAAGTTCGACTCGAGGGTCTCGACGCAGGATACAACGTGCAGCTGAAGAAAATAAATTAGTTATAATAATATCCCAATTTATTATACGATACACAACCTATAGTCAGCGTTTTTTTTATTAATTTAAAGAAAAAATATTTATAAATAAAAAATAATTAAATAAATCTGACTGATTACTGACTGAGCGACCGATATCAAGAACGATTACTTATTTACATAAAAATAAGTTAATATATTTTATAACATTTATAAAGTGTTGTTCCACACATAGGAAAAAATTAAGACAATTTTGTAAGAGTATTTTTAAATTGTTTATACAGTTTTTGACACGCCAACGTAAAAATGAAAAAATAGATTACAAAATATTCGATTTCAAATACACCTATTTGATTAACACCATTTATAAATAAATCATTCAATTGTTGCGTATCGTGATTATACAATTTGTTAACACTAACAAAGTGTACGTAGAATGTTCTAGAAATGTCAAGAAAAATTTGAGACATAAGACAAGCAGTGGCCATTACTCTTTATTTCATATGAAATACAGCACCAACGCTTGGAGTGTGTTGTAGGTACGATTCTCCCTTGGGGGTACTAAACATTTAATATTTTGATTTTTTCGCACCCGTGACGAGGCAAAACCACTCAATACACAATGTCCGAAGAGTTCGACGGAAAACGGGTAATGGAGTGTCGTAACACTAAGTTAACAGGTTCCTTTGGTCTACTCTTGATATGTGCGGGATACAGCGTGAAAATAAATAAAAATTGATATATTAATGTCATTTCTATACTATATATAATACTATACAAGTATCAACAAGAATACATATAAAATTTGCCAAACCAATTATCTATATTAACCTCCCAGAAATATACTTGAATATTGATTCAACAGTAAGTTCAATTTGGACACATTAACACTACATTGTAATGTTTATTTTAAACCTACAAATAAATATAACGATGTTAGGATTTTGAAATTTGAGTTTCACTTGAATGCGTAATGAAGTGTCAATTATATTGATAGGTATGCTTGTGTGTTTACTGTTTTATGGCGTCATAGAGTATTGAGAGTCTGAGTGTAACAGAGGCCGTTTTGGTGCAGTGAGCCAGCGTTTGACTGTTAACGCGACAGTTGTGGGTTCGATTTTCATTTGGGGGAATGAATTATTTTCATTTTTTCCTGGTACTATGCAAGAGTCCGCCGTTTCACTCGTAATGTTTCGAAAATTAGAAGGTGCTTGGAGAATGGGATCTTAACACAATGGTTCCTCTACCTACCCTGATATATTTTGCCTATTTTTTGTCCGTTCTAATAAGGTACAACACGGTGTTAGGTACTGCCAGTCACCTATTTACGCTTGTGACCCTACGGTCTAGACTTAAATTATTAACTTTATAATTCATTATATTTATATATTTGTATTTAAATTGATTCGTAAGAAACCCTGGCAAATATAAACGTCGTTATTAATGGCTAATTGCGGGATAAATTGCGGGATATAGCGTGAAGCTAATTTAATTTAATTTAATTTTTTTTATTAATGGCAGGTACAATAAGAAAGAACATTTACTTGAACTTTGATCTCAGAACCATCGCTTTCACTAAAACACGTCTAAACTATGGCAAGACGGTGTAAAAACATATCTCTTCTGATTTATTCAACACATTATATAAATCACTATAAAATACCGATAAAGACTTAATAATATTAATATATAGGCGACACTGTGTGACCGCGTTAACATCGCCGCCAGCGTTGCTTGTAATTTACCCGGTCTTAGAATCTCAATGAATAGAACAGTAAATGTCATGGAGTTGTTATTATTAAAATATATTTTTTGTTTTATATATAATCACATATATGTTTAGATCGTTGTGGCGCAGCGGCAGTGTCTGCCTGTAAATGCGACAATTGTGAGTTCCGAGGAATGAATTGTTTTTTTTTTTTCATTTTTTTCATTTTCAAATTTTTTTTATTAAAATTGTAATGGATAAAAAAGATGTGAATGTGGAAAAGTGTAAAGTTATTAAAATACTTCTCAGCAGAACTGCCTTCCAAGCCGGCGGTAGCTTCCTAAAGATCTATCATTATGAACATTTGTGTGCTACTTGTCGATTTAAGAGTGCTTGTAAAAGCCTTATTAAATAAATAACATTTTGATTTTGTGTAACAATGTTGGCACTGTAAGTACATTAGATAAATTATTTTGGTTAACCGTTTCTGAGAATAGCTTGAACAAACGCACAAACAAACAGACAACATTTTTAAAAATTATTGTTTTCTATTACGCTATCAAAACAAACGAGAAACATTTTATCTTATATATCTTTCAATTACTGACCGTATCGTTTAAATTTTATTATTAAAAATGTATATTGTAATAATATTAGCTCCATAGTTCCCTTACTTCCCGCCTTAAGATTTATACAGCATTTAACTCGACGTTGGTTTAGATTAGCAGTTCAAAGGGCCTAAGCTGACCCCCGTCTTTGTACAGAGAACCTATTTATAGAACAAACTGTTTACAAACATGTCTGCGTTTGACTAATTATTGTAATATATTATTTTTATTTTATGATTAATGTCTTTCTTATGTAAATTACACTATTGTATATTGTCTGTTGTAGCATAGTGGGATGGTACCTTATTGTAAATGTAGTTCTCAAGTTCCCTCTGCCTACGTTATATACTACGTGCTGGATAGAGCGTGAAACTAAAAAAATCTTGTCAATTATTTATTTCCTTGAGCTGTACTATAAATTTAAAAAATAAATAAAACATTAGAGATATTTACTTATCTATAGATCATTAACTTAACCCATGAATTAAGGCTAAAGAACTTTAAAAGTTTCACTAAAAGCTGTCGAATGAATTAAAATATCAAGTTACGAGTCAACCCGTGATTATAACTTAAGATAAACTTTTTTTTTTTTTTTTTTTTTTTTTTTTTTTTTTTTTTTTTTTAATATAAACTGCCATCAGTTGATAACAACTATAATCAGTTTAGCTGAATTCTTACTGACTATTTGGTTTTGGAGGCCATCGCCTCGACCAAACCAATGGTATTTAGCCTCACACAATGTGCTTTCGCTTTAGGCGTATCACGGCTGGGGTGTTGAGCAACTTGGTAGCCAAGGGATTTGGATGGCTTGCTAGGCGTTGAACATAGCGTCTAGTGTGCTTTTTAAGTTCTTCCTTTATAGTGGGCATGTTGAGGTAGTCATGGACTTCATCGTTGCGTGTGAACCAGGGTGCATTGGCAATTGAGCGCAAGATATGGTTTTGTGCTCTTTGGAGGCACATTATGTTGCTGTCGCTGGCCATTCCCCACAATTGGATACCATAGGTCCAGATTGGCTTAATTATCGCGTTGTACAAAAGTAATTTGTTATCCAGGGAGAGTATTGAGTTACGTCCCATAAGCCAATATAGGTTTTTGTGTTTGAGGTTTATTTCATCACGTTTGTGTTTTATATGTGTCTTCCAGGTGAGGCGCCGATCCAAGTAAAAACCAAGGTATTTGATACAATCGCAATGTGGCAAGACAGCATTGCCCAGTTGGACTGCGGGGCAGATTCCTCTTCTCAGACTGAAAGTGACATGGTTAGATTTTTGGGCGCTGGCCTTGATCCGCCATTTAGTTAGCCACTTTTGGGCATCATTCAGCACTTCCTGGAGTTTTTCGCTAGCCGTTACAGCTGACTCATGACAAGAAAGATAGGCAATGTCGTCAGCGTAAGTAGCAACGGTCACATTGTCTGAGGTAGGCAGATCATAAGTGAATATGTTATAGAGAATTGGACCAATGACTGAGCCCTGCGGCACACCCGCATGGATATTATAAAAGCTTGATCTAGCCTCACCATATCGTACCTGGAAGATTCTGTTAGACAGGTACGACGCCAGGATACTATATGATGAGTGAGGTAACCTTTGTTTTATCTTGCAGAGCAAGCCCTTGTGCCAAACGCGGTCAAACGCTTGCTGTACATCCAAGAAGGCCGCTGAGCAATACTGTTTACGTTCGAAACACTCACGTATTGCATCATGTACTCGATGCACCTGTTCAATTGTTGAGTGTGACTTTCTAAATCCAAATTGGTGCGAAGGTATAATGTTGCTTTCATCCAGTTGGGACTTTAGCCGGACCAGGTATATTCTTTCCCAGAGTTTAGACAAAATAGGAGTCAAGCTGATAGGACGATATGACGCAGCCTCATGTGCAGGCTTTCCAGGCTTATGGATCATTATGATTTGTGAGATTTTCCATAAGTCTGGAAAATTGTGTACTCTAAAGATGGCGTTAAATAGACAAGCCAGAAATGTGATAGACTTATTTGGCAGTTCCTTGAGTATCTTTGATGTTATTAGATCAAAGCCCGGGGCCTTCCCGGAATCCAAGGACCGAATCATGCGTGCTATTTCTCTGGGTGATGTTGGTCGAATAGGCAGGCACAGTTGGTTGTCCTGGTTCAGAATTGTGTCCAATTCACTCTCATCAGATTGTGCGTTGTAATCTAATTGGAATACGCGAGATAGATGCGATGCAAAAGCTTCGGCCTTTTCATTGTCTGTTCTTGCCCAGGAAGACTCGGATTTTATAGGAGGACAATGCATCTGCGAGTTGTCAATATTTCTGGATGCCTTCCAGAGAGAGTACTCGTTTCGGCCAGTGGGTGACATCCGCTCTAGCGTGCCCTTTATATGTTCGTTTGAAGATTCCTTTAGTAGCGTTTTTAGTTCCCTAATTGCGCGGTTAAACTTTGTTTTATCCGCCGGGTGATGTGACTGATGCCATTGTCTTCTCAAGCAGCGTTTTTCCTCAAGTTTAATTCTAATTTCCAGGGGAGTTGCGAAAGTCCTGTCAGAATTTGGTACGCTGGGTGTGTTTATCCAAGCAGCTGTTTGTATTAGATTGGTAATATACACACCAGCCTCATCTACATCACTGCAAGACTTGAGTGGAATACGTAGGTTAATTTTATCATTAAGGTAGGTACGGAAACCATCCCAATCAGTTTTATGATTGTATAGAGCCTCCGGTTTCTCTCGCTTGGTAGCACTGGCTTCTAGATTAAGAATGACAGGTGTATGATCGGATGATCCGTCGAGGCAAGATTCAACACTTGAGTACAGTTGGCTCATGCCTTTGACGATAAAGAAGTCTAGAAGATCGGGCACCCTTTTGGGATCAGAAGGCCAGTAGGTGGGACTGCCCGACGACCATGTTTGCAGCTTCATTTTATCGATGCAATTCTTAAGCACACGCCCCCTGGTTACTGTACAACGTGAGCCCCAATATTTATGTTTAGCGTTCCAGTCGCCACCAGAGATAAAGCGTGGACCAAGTGTCTGGAAGTAATGAAGGTACATTTCTTCAGAGATCCGGTGTTTCGGTGGACAATAGACCGCAGATAGGACAATAGGGCCCGCGCGGTCTTCTAGTCTAATCGAGGTGGCTTGTAGAAAATCGGTGGAATAGGCGTTCAAGGTTGAATGCTTCAGATTCGACTTTATAACGAGAGCTGATCCCGCGTGGGCGCCGCCATCAGGATGAGGTGTACTGTACACATGGTATCCTCTGATAAAGGACGAATTGCGTATGGTTGCGTGGGACTCTGATATCAGGATTGCATCAAGTTTGTTACTGGAGAGTATAGTTTCGAGTTCTTGGATATTTGGAGATAGCCCATTGATATTCCAAGTTGCCAGCCTTAGACCAATCATTTTGGGACCAGTTTGGCGATAACTGTAGTCAATAGTCCCATAAGGGAGCCTATTTGTTGAAGGAGTATGTCAATTTTCTCACTTTGCTTTAACAGGAGTATTTCTACTTTAGTGAGTTGTTGATGGTTTATGTCAGTCTTATCAGTATTCTCGGCATCTTTTATTTTAGGTAGATCGCGATTCCGTCTAGCCACCGCATCTGAGTAAAGACCTGTTAATTTACTCGTAGCAGATTGAGTTGAGAGTACTTCAGTATTATTGACTTCAGCAAAGGCACTAGCATGTTTTTGCCTTATATTGGGTATTGAAACTGTCCGTGGTCTTAGGCGAGTTTTATTTGATTTCCTATCCAAGATCTCTTTGTACACCTGACATCCTTTGTAGTTAGCGGGGTGATCTTGGAAACATAAAGCGCATTTTGCAGGTGTGCTTCTGTCTTTTTTGGGACAATCAGCAGTTTTATGCCCTTCAGCACATTTTACACATCGGAAAGGCCGCATGCAGTGGTTCTTTGAATGTCCATATTGTTGACAACGTTGACATTGAACTATGGTGGTAGTTTTGCGCGGGTCTTCAATTTTAATACGTTGATGGTATATATATTCGATAGATTTCACAGCCTTGTTATTGATACCGGGTTCAATGTTAACAAAAAATGTGGAAGTTGGTTCTTTATTGGGGCCGTAGCGCACGTTTATGATTTCGCCTCTTACTTTATTCCCAGTACTCTCGATCGCTTCCACGATAGCCTCATGAGGAGTCGTATGGTGCAGATTTTTGATGACAACGCGATAGCACTTTGTGTCTTTTCTTGAGAAGGTATGGCCAATCAATCCCTTTGATCTTACAAGGTCGATTACTTTTTTGTAATTTTCAGTCGAGTCAACCATTATACGGAGTAGATTTTTATTTACTATTTTATATTTAAAGTCCTGAGCTTGGATTATAGAATGCAATAGTTTTGTTAGTTCATTTAGGTCTTCTATTCCATATAGAATAATAGGTGGTGGTTTACTTAGCGCTTTTGGTTTAGGTGGAGCGTCATCGACATGGTCGATGGGAAGGCCAGAGAAACTGTTTTTGCAAGAGATACCTTCAGGAGAGGGTGGTTCATCACATATTTTTCGTTTCTTTGTAGTAGGAATCCGCTGCCAGGATGGTGGTTGTTCTTGGCCTAGCATTGAAGAGTCTTTTTGCGAATCAGTTTCTTCAAGCTGTGATTGTGAGTCATTTGTACTTTCTGGAGTTGGAAGTGCCGATAGTGATGATGATCTAGGTCTATTTACAAAGAAGCTTCTGTGAAAGACTTGCTGGGTGTAAGCCTTTCGGCTGGTTTCTGAATGTGGTGGTTTCTTTCCAGTAACATTCACTGATGTAGATGCCTGGTTACTCACATCTACATAGTCTTCGGTAGTACATTTCACACCATGAGGCCCGGGTACCTCATAGCGCCGGGGGTTAGCCGGATCGCAAGACAAATCATTCATATCATTTTCCATAATTCATAAAAAGGGGGGGTTGAGCAAGGTAGTCACAGTGCTTGCTCAGGGCACTGCACACAGTCTTTTGGAGGGGATTTAATCCCTCCCGGCTTCTGTTAGCCGACATATGAAGTCAGGTTAGTTACCGCCGCCTGAGACTCGGCGAGTTACTCGTTTCGCACCACCCAGGGGACACGTGTAGGGTGGGTCTAAGACAGATGGTAAGTCCTACGGACGCGAGTAACACCGTCCCCCGACTTAAGATAAACTATTATTTTATATATAAACATTTATTCACGTATGTGTTGATTTATTTCCTGCAGCACCCAGTGTCTAAATATTCCGAACTTCGTTTTTCACTTATTTAAAAGGCATTGGATATTGTATGGTGGAATACACTGGCCTATACCGGGGTACGAAGAGAAAAAATAGTGCTAAGGCACTCCTCCTCTGTCCTTGACTTTCCATTTCATTGCGTGCTGAATGATGGAACTCAACGCTACTCTTCGCCTTATCACCAGAGCGATTAAGTGAAAACCATTCACGTCCCTAAAAGGGATTCAAACCCAAAACTACCGCAGTCAAATTGTATCGTACTCCGCCACAATGGGTTCAATATTAATCATTATACAAAAAGAAGTTTCAACTTTATTTCGGTAGACATTTTTAAGTAATACCGCGTCCGATTAATCTCCCTTATCTCCGATCGACCACTTGAATAATCGTATACGAAATGAATTTAACATAAATTAAGTTTTCTACGACACCTGTAAGCTTGTATCAAATGTTTAAACGATTTTGAACGTTGTACCACCTCAGTAGGAGCGAAGACGGTAGATTTTACAATATAGTTTGTTAGTAATAATGAGGTGTATTCCAAAGAAAGGTTAAGTGTTAACATTTGTTAGTTAATGGTGTTTTTTTTTAAATGATAATTTGTGTGTAGTGATCGATGGCCTCGTATTTTGTTGGATATAAAAATGCAATCAGTTAATGTAGTGTTAGCTATAATTGATTGTAAGTAATTTTTTGTGTTGATTTGTTTTTATTAATTGTGTGTAATTAATAATTTATAATGTATTTACGTATGTATGTAGAGGCCGTAGGGGTGCAGTGGGTTAGTCGGACTGTAAGCGCGACGGTTGTGGATTCTATTATTTTATGTATCGTTTTTATATATTTCTTTCACTTGAACATGAAATTTCTCGAGTTTCTTAAAATGAATTTCCATCTGATTCTCTGCTATGTGTGGGATACATAGTGAAGGTAAAAAAATTAGGACAATTTTTATGTTATATTTGTACCTGTATATTATAGATATATAAATATACTATTTTAACACGATAAATTGAACATACAAAATTAACAAATACAATCAAAATTCATATCACATTTCACAAACACACAAAAGGCAAATGAAAAATCGAATTCGCAATTACCTCAACAAAAAATATATATATATACACATCCACCGTCCACGAGTACCAATTAAAATGATTTATACATCGATAAATCGTATGAATACAAGTAAGCTTAAACACTTCGCCCATAGTATACGTTACGTGGGTGTTTTATCGAGGATTACTGCCTTTTAATTTATTGCTAATATGTTTTTTTTTGTTTTGGTATTTCCATGCTTAAATTGTATAGAGGCCTTTGTGCTTAAGTTGTTTTTTTTAGTTTTACGCTGTTTCGAACAGAACGTTGAGTGGTGGAACTCAACGCTGTGCTTTGAGTCGTTACTGATGTGGGGAAATGAAAATATTAAATATTGCTTTCCACCGAGTGGAAGTCGAACCCACAACCAGAGCGTTTACATTCGTACGCTTGTGACCATACGCCACGACGGTCTTGTCTCGTCTTATATTGTCTTAAAACTTAAATTTCTTTATATTGCAGAGAAGATAAAGAAAATTTTGTGTTAAAATTCAATACGCATAATCAAAATAATAATTTACGAAAAATAAGAAACGGTAGTGTCTTCACATTAGGAGAGTCTTAACACTAGGTTCCCAAGTTCCTTTTGACTACCCCGCTATACATAAAATACAGCGTAAAAATAATGCAACTTGCTATAACAAAAATGTTATAAGTATATAAAAAAACCGCACCCAAGCATATGAAGTTTCTCATACAAATGTCAAGCGTGATTGATTGCGCATTGTACGTACTTTATTGATACACCACTTAACACAAATCACATATTAATTATATGCTGTTGCGTGTTAATCACTATTAATCGACCGATAGACATGTTTACATGAGTTTTCAATATACAATAACGTTTTTTACTGCGGTTTTACTCGTTTTTTTTATTATTTTTCACATATACACTCAGTTCTCCTCTTTTCTTTTATTTTATACTTTATGAATGTATGTCTTGTTTATAGTGGAGTATCTAAATAAATACATTTACTTATGTTTCGCATCTTTAGGGTGTAGAGGAAAAGAACTTGTTCCTATTTCATTGGATCACTGGGTCTCCAAGTCACTAAGTCACCAGGCTGTAGTGTGTTTCATATTGTTTAACTAAGTCGAGATATATTTGTACATATATTTATGATGGCTGTTCTAAATTTTTCCCTAAATGGCATTTGAAGGTACAATCAGCGCTAGTTAGAAGCAACATGTTACTTTACCATAATCTATTCAAAAATATGTTTTCAAATGAATAATGGACGACATTTTTAAAACACCAAAATTTTTATGATGAATGGACCCAGTAGTTCCTAAGATAAGTACGTTCAATCAAACACACTCTTCATTTTTATCATATTAATACAAGATTTCAATATAAATTGATTTTTTGTGTTAAAATTTATCAATGGCGTGTTTCCACGACATTACAGCTGACAGCTTCTAATTAATGAGTTAAATTCTTTATAATTATATCGGTTTGCATGTCCATTGTAATGTAATTATTTATGTTGTTACAACATTTTTATGATCGACTTACGTAATTTATTTCTTTGAATAATTCTATTGGTAATTTTATCGAGATTTTATATGTAAATTGAGTTTTTTTATGGAACAGGAGAATGGAGATATGAAATAAGAACGGAGTGTCTTAACATTAATCCTTCTGCCTGTCTTGCTATATGTGGTATACCAATGTAAAGCTAAAAAATTGTCGAAGTTATGTATCCATAACTTCGACAATTTTTTAGCTTTACATGTATGTATCCATAATAATTTTGAAGTTCAACCTTTGGAAAAATATATTATTTTCACGATGTATCCCGCACTCAGTAGGGTAGGCAGAGGAAACTTAATGTTAAGACACTCCGTTTCCGCTGAATTTTTCGAGATATTGCGTGTTCAGTGGTGGAACTCAACGCTGGGCTTTTGCCTTGGTGCCAGAACGAATAAATTAAAATATTAATAAATTCTTCCTTGCGCCCCTGCCCACTACGGCCTTAACTTTTAGGGTGCCATATAAAATTTTAGAAATCTTTAGTATTTACAAAATTTTCATCTACACTGCAATCTTCGTCTTTTACAGCTCAGAACATAATTGAAGTATGATCATTCTTCCCGAAATCGAACCCACAATCATTGCATTCTTATTCACACTGCGCTACGATGGTGTCAATGCTTTTATAGAAAATGTATTTATTGCAACAGTCTGTGTTTGATTTAGCACTAATTTGTGTACAATTAAGTAAAATGTTAATATAAACATTTAAATCTGCATTTTAATTACATTTCAATATCCATTGATGACAGAATTTATTGATCGCTAATATATAATACTTTGTCGTTTACAAGGACGTTCCTTGTGGCGGGTATTTAATTAACGCCAATAAATGTAGGTTTAAGTCTTGTAGAGTTTTTAGACATATATATTTTTTAATCGGTACATAGGTAAGCTGACAGTGCCTTGGGTTAAGACACTCTGTTCTCGGCTTTGGATTCACAGCGTTTTAAGTGGAGGCAGTGGCAATTGAACTCATAACCATTTCATTTCATTACTACTGTATTAAAAACTTACTTTTTACGAATCAAAAAATAAAAATAAATGAATAAACATAAAATTTAAATAAATTATAGCTTAAAAATAGAGATATAAATTCCGGGTACAATCTATTAGAATATTTAAACAAAATTATATTATGCATTATGGCAATTACATGTTTTGCTAAAAAGACAACAGAGTGTTACACATTAAATTCCCTCTGCCCATCCTCCAATTTGCGTGATACAGCGAGAAGCGAAAAATCACACAATTACCAAAATATACAGACAAAAAAACGAAACTATAAATTAATATAGTTAATTTATATAAATAAATCATCTTCACCTTAAATCCCGCATCAGCACGGTAGGCAGCGGGAACCTAGTGTTAAGATACTCAACATTTTCCGCTGAATTCTGGAGTCAGTGCGTGTTCTACGGCGGAAGTCAACGCCGCGCACATATAATTGTGTCGACACCAGAGCGAAGAAATTAAAATATAAATTTAAATAAATATTTCATTTCCTCGATTGGGGATCGAACCAACGACCAATCGCGTTCACAGTTAATTTATTTAAAAGTATATATTTATATTTTATTATGAAGTTATTAATGACTAATAAATATTTATAACATGATATTTCAATGCACAATATTCGGTGGCTAACAAATCATAGTGTCAATATTACCATAATAGCCGTATATTTGTAAATTTATCCGTAGCGGTGCTGTAGCACAAGGTCTGACTGTTAGCGCGACGGTCGTGGGTTTGATTTCCACTTGGGTTGGGTGGGTTTGAATTCCACCACTATATATCTTCATTTCCTGGATCTGGAATCAAAACAAAACGCGACTTTGAGTTCCGCCTCTGAACGTAACTCAAAGATTGGACAGTAAGTGGGTTCCGATTGTCTTAACACTGGGTTCCCTCTGCCTACCTGCTGGGTGCGAGATATAGCGTTTTGATTCGATTTAATTTAATTTAATACTTGCTACTCTATAGCATGCCTACCTTTGGCCGCCCCATTGTCAGTATGTAAAAGAATCGCTCGATCAAAGATCAGCGTATTTGATAAAGTAATTCAGGATATCGTGACACCTCATACTATATCATATACGTATGTATATACATGTAATTGTTTCAATTGTTTTATTTGTTTGTCATAGAAATATACTCTCATACCCTGGCTTTGTTTGAATTTTAAATTGATTTTTTTACATTTCTTTTTTAATTCAAAGCGTTGATTGGAAATCATAAAGTTTTATGTTTTACTCTCATATTTCAGATAATTTAAAAAGTTTTCTGATAATGTGGCAGAATCTAATGTCTATCCTTGTCTACTTCTCAGGATATAGGCATGTCGAATATCACGCAACTGACTTTGACAAGGACGTCCTCCACTAAAATCGCCGAGACACGTTCTCTACTCCAGCATGCGTTTAGCCTATCAGTTTTGCCACAAATACGGACAGTTCAGTTTTTTTGGTTTCTCTGTCTATTACTATACCATTGTTAGTACAAATACACATTCCTTCATAGGTCAACTACGTCCCACACTCAACAATTCATATCGCCAAGTAAGACGCTTATTAAATTGTCTTTAAAATAACGTAACGTAGTACATACGTTACTTCCTACCAAATGATTATTCTTAGCAATAATCTTTAAATAATTATATCTCCGAAATTTGTAAAAATATGTCCATAGAGATGACAATTTTTCAGCATAAAAAAATGGACATAGCTTGGCCGGAACGTATGGCTTAGATTATGAAAAGAGCGCTTGAACCGTTTCTTTCCTTGTTTTCCGGTTAATATAGCGCTCCATTCTCTTTTGTACATTGTCCTAAAAAAAAATTATATTCTTAATATATAATAACATTTTGAAAATATTAAAAATAAACATATTTTTAGTTATGCCCTCTTTGCTCTCACACCTTTGTAACCATACATGTTCACCTATAGTCATTTGTATGAAGAGACAGTAAATAAACCCGTTCATTGTATGCAAATAGTATTGATAATATTATGATCAATCGTTCGTCTAAAAGTCAAGATTGTCAAGATTGGAATATTCTACTGTTGTGTACGTGGCTGGTGAGCTGATTTAAAGAAACCACCTGTTTAATATTTTAAGATCATTTTTTTTTATTAGACACAGCCGTCGTAGCGCAGCACTGCGTACTAACTTTTACCACAACGGATGTGTGTTCGATTCAAACTCGGAGAATTAATTATTAAATATCTTCTTTTCAAGAGGCTAGTCGTGGCGCAGGGGCACAAAGTAAAATCGACTGGTTATGGATTCGATAACCACTCGATCAAGTGTAATATTTATTTACATTTATATATTCATTATTTCGCTCTAGTGTCGAGGCAAAGCGCGGCGTTGAGTTTCGCCACGGATGTTTGTTTTTTTTTCATATTTTCTAAATAATTTTTATCTTAGTGTAGATTAACATTTTAAAAATCATAAGAAATTACATTTACAGTCACATCAACGTGCACAAATAAAAACGAACTAAGCAACTTAAAGTAATAAAAGAAAAGTTAAAATAGTATTATTTTATTAAATAAAAAGAAATGCTGATATTTTTTTCATTATTTATAAAAAAGTGATCATTAATTCACAATAATTTGAAAAGAATTCGCATAACCTATATCAAATCACCCAATATAACACCAATTTTGAACAAGCTACCACTTCAACGACAAAAAAAATCCCACACCTCCCAAATAAGTAAAACTAGCAATTTATATATATCCAATTTATTACTAAAAACAAGCTACATTAAACGGAAATACTTATTAACAACGGATTGAGTCGTGATCCATAAACATGTCAAAATAAATCTATTACAGTGTAGCAATTGACATTCGCGATACGTTTCGACATTGAATTAATAAATAAATTAATATATAACTGGCCAAGGTGTTTGAGAAATTATTGTTTTCGATGTAAAATGGCTATTAGATTTAGTAACAGGTGTTTTTGTTTTGTTAGATTTATGTGATTTTTAACAATATTTTAGCCAATAATACTATTTTCTGAGGCCAGTCGCGGCGCAGGCGCACAAGCGTTTGTAAATAATAAATATATAAGGAATATTTTTATTTCTTCGCCCTGATGTCGAGGCAAAACGCGAAGTTGAGTTCCGTCACTCTAAAATTCGGCTGAAAGTAGTTAGAGTGTCTAATACTAGGCTCCCTCTGCCTACCGTTCTGCATGCGGTATATAGCGTGAAGTTGAGAAAAATAATATTATATTAGTAGATATGAGGTCATCGTGGCGGATTGATTTAATTGCCGGAATCTTTTTTAAGTTCCTCGCTGTAGTAAGAATGTGAAGAATTTGGTAACAATGTAAAAAGTGCAGCGCTAAGTTCCTCTACTCAGCACACAGAAGGCAACATCTCAACTATAGATTTTTCGCCTACCCTGCAATATACGAGATTAAATGCTTATCTTAAAAAGCTGTGTATGCAACGATGGCGTAATCAAGTTCCAAAAACTCGCGAAAATAAAAAAAAATAACCTAAAATATCATAAATTCTCCAATAACTTAATAGAGTTTTGCTTATATTAATCTTAATTTTATCTTAATAGCTTCAAGAATTAAACATGCAAATTGTTCAGAGTATTCTTATCTTTTTGATATGTCTTGTCGATAAAGTAGAGTCGTGTTGCGGTGGTGTAAAAATGCAAATGTGAGTGGAGCCAGGAAAGTTGATTGTTGTATATAGTTTATTTATTAATAAAGATTCAATGTTGTTAATTTACCATCTTTTATATATATTTATGTACATTCATGCCCATTTAAAATTTTATATAAAAAGATCAGTTCAAAATCGAGACAAGACTGTTGATAATTTTAATAGTAGATAATAACATAAGCTATTTACTCCTTATATCATATTTTACAGAACATGTTTATATGGAATCATATATATGTAGTAAGTCATATGTTTGTCTATGAAATATTTTGTCTCAGACATAGACCTCCTATAAAACATTGTAGTCCTCTATCTGAGTTCCTCTCTCCAACATAGCTATATTCTATGGAATTTCAATTATTATCTAAATAAAACTTCAATATACATATAATTTAAAACTAAAAAAGGTCATCGTGACGCGGTGGCACTTGTCACGTAAATGTGACGATAGTAAGATCCATTTCCATTTCGAGGGAGGAAATATTTAAAATAAATAAATAAATCAGCTTCACGCTGTATCCCGCGCACTGCAGGGTAGGCAGAGGGAACGTAGTGAACGAACACTCCATTCCCTACTTTCTGCCGAATTTCGGAGGCATTGCGTGTGACGTGGCAGAACTCAACGCCGCGCTTTGCCTCGACACCAGAGCGAAGAGATGGGAATATTTAATATTTCTATTTGCTCTGGCAATATGAACGTAGAGTTTAACACCAGATTCCCGTGTTCTCTCTGCCAACTCTGCTATAAGCGGGTAGATAATGTGAAACTACAATAATAATAATAATAAATAACACCTATATATGTAATAAAGATAAAATTTAATTCAACTACTTTTAAAAAAATAAAGGTTTAGGTTAACAAAATTGTAATATACATACATATTTAATTATTTAAGTCTATTTAACTTATTATAATGGCAGCTTAAATGTCAAATATTGTGACAGTTTTACGACACAAGGTGTAAAAAACCATATGAAAACAAAATGACTTGTCGTTTTAGTTACGGTTTAAAAGTACTAGTGCTAATATACATCTAAATAAAATAAATAAAAAATAAAACGATGTCGTTTTACAAAAAAACTCTAAATCGTTTTTAGTATTAATTTAAAAATTAAATATATAAAACTCTTTTTGTAGCTTCACAGTGTATCCCACAGATAGCAGGGTAGGTACGGGGAACATGAAAACCTAATGTTAAGACACTTAATTCCCATTATGACACTTCCACTCACTCGCGCGTCACTAGAACGAACAAATGAAATACATATTTTTCTGACAAAATATATTTATTACATTGGTTACAGCCACACGTTTGTGCCCCACGCCTGACCTCTTCCTTTTTCTCATTTTTTAGTTTGTTAAAACTATAGAGTTATGATCTTAATGGTTTTTCTATTTGGTTTTATTTAGATTCCAGTATTTAAGATATACCAGTATAAAAAGATTTTCCTAGCTGGTATTAAGACATCTCATACTCTACTCTACCTTAAATCAATTTAACGCCGTTTAATTTATACAAAAAATAAATAGCAAGTACTGAGAGGTTTTTTTTTTTTTTTTTTATGGAAGAGACACGGCAAACGAGCGTGCGGGTTACCTGATGGTAAGTGATTACCGCCGCCCACGGCCCCGTGCAACCCCAGAGGAGCTACAGGTGCGTTGCCGGCCTTTAAGATGGGTTGGGCGCCGGGGCCCGGCATTACCTGATGCGAAACGCAGTGGCATAAAGCCACTACTTCACGCCGGTTTTAAATGCCGGGGGTGGTAATGATCCGGTCGAGTCTGCCCATGCGTGTTGCCATTGCTGACGACGTGACTCTACCACACGTACTTTAGTCGCCTCTTACGACACCACCAGTACCAGGATGATCCTATTCTAGGCCGGGATCACACGGCACAAGAGGTCTTCGTAGCATGGTATCACGAAGGTAAGAGCAACAGTTATGGATTCTATTCCCATAGAAAGGAAATTTTACCTAATATTCTCAATTTTTCGTTCTGGTGACGAAGCAAAGCTCCGCATCGAGTTCCGCCACAAGAAAAAATAAGAAGGAAGTATATTAGTAGAAAAAGTGTGTATTAACACTAGGTTTTCAGGTTTTCTCTGCCTGCCCCATTATATACGGGATACAGTGGCAGCTAAAAAAACAAGTACTGATCGTAATAATTTTTCAATTTTGACTTATATAACTATGTAGAAAACGTAAAGCATACATAAATTCTTATACATTTTTCCTTTTTTTTTAATTTCAGGCTTTATATTTTCTAATACTACCTAGTCACGTTCTGCGTCATACTCACAAAGATCCACGCTAGTGTCTCGTTATTGCGGAGTCAGTCACCTAATATTTAAATCCACAAATCCTAATAAATCAAATTTAAATTTCTGTCTCTCGCTCTCTCCTCTCTCTTACACCAGCCCACAAAGCTGTAACATCGTAATGGCGACGGTAAATATTCATAATTCATTCGCAATTAAACGCGGATCGCCATAAAATATTATTTGCAACCGAAATATGTGCAAATTGGGTTGCCCAACACTACCACTTTAGTTAAATATGTTAATGTTATACAACCTTTACTTTGTATAGACATATTATGTTACATAAAATAAAATTGAATTTATTAGTAGGAACAAGAACCCTGCCATGGTACTTTCGACTAGGATTGAATAAATTTGCGTTTTGAGGCGGAACTCAACGCCACATTGTATCTTTGTTGTTAGACCCATGACTGAGGCAGTCAATCAGTTTTAAACAGTTAATCTGAATTAACAGTTTCATCTTTTTACTCGCGTATCAGGGTAGACAGTGGGAGCCTAGTGTTAAGACACTCCGCTTCCTACGTCCCGACCAATTTTCACGACATTGCTTGATAATTGGGAGATGATTGGTTTGTTATGCCAGAAAATATAATAAATTTCTCCGAGTGAAAATCGAATCCACAACTATCACATTCTCAATCAGATACCGTTCACTGCAATCGCTTCATTTACATAATATATCTTATTTTATTACTTATTTAATTTAGCGTTTAGTGCCGATTTAATATATTAGTTACTATAATGATTTCTAGGCTTTATAATATGAATATTTTATTTTGAATTAATAGTGTTATTAGCGCGTATTATATAATACAGGATATAGTTTAAACATTTTAGCATATCTAAGGCATTCGCTTTCTAATGCTATAATTTATTAAAATATTTCATCTTTTCTAGAACTATCGTCAGGTCATATTTAGAACGTACGAGTATGTCAAAGATGGCATTCAGATTATTTAATTTAGGTTAAATAGAGATTAGACAGAGTTTGTCTAAGCATAAAATTGTAGAAGCAACGGTTGTGGATTGGAAAGCCACTTGGGGAATGAAATGCTTAACATTTTTATTTCTACGATCGGATAACAAGGAAAAGTGCGGCGCTGAGTTCCGCCACTCAACACGCAATGTCTCAAGCGACGGAACAGTCTCTGAACAATTGGTAATAAGCTAGCACACCGCCTCAAAAGGCGTTTCTGCTGAAAAGAGCTGGCAACAAACTCAACAGTTGCTCTTTCCAATATAAAATTCACAATCGATGACATGTAGAAAGCAACAAGACGCGAAATGTCTAGACTTAAGTTTCTGTAGCCAGAAGACTTTATTACTGTATCCTTATCTAAGATCAAAGAAATAATTTTATAATTGCAAATTGCAAATTTAGGCTTTATATTATAAGAATTATTAAGATGATAATCGCATGTCATAATTAAAATTTAAGATCGAAACTCTAAAGGGCAGCTGTCGGATGTATAGGATATAAAAATCCATATTAGATACTAAAGTCATTCCAAAGTTAACGGTATGCCATAATTGCGGCAAAAACGGTATTAGCAAACGAATTAAACTGGGCAATAGAATGTAGAAACAAGCTATAAAGTGTCCTTCTCGTGAAATGATAATGTGGTAGTTGACATTTTTGTGATGCTTTTTTTATTTTTTAATGTTTGTTAATTTTTTTTTTCATAATCTAGGTTTTAGATTTTTTTAATGTAATACGACATCCAAACGACATCCACACTGCACTAATACAGGTAATTATACACTACACTACACTAGGTATTATACACTGGCTTTTCAATACACTTAAGTTTAGTATTATAATTCTTCATATGTATATGTTTACTGATGTAGAATAAAATGCAATACCTTTTAAGCAGGTAGTGTGTAAAAAACCAATATGGGATCAATATGGGATCCCCATTCTAAGTTAATTCTTATCAAAGTCAATTAAATAAATAAATTAATTAATTAAAAAAAACCGGACAAGCGCTAGTCGAGCTCGCTAACCAAGGGTTTCATACAAAAATAAGAGGTGGGCTTTTTATGAAATTCGGCTTAGCCTAGCCAGAGCCCTTTTATCAGACACCTCACTTAAACTAGCAACTTTAATACAAATTTTTGCCCCCCTTTTGAAGCAATTATTGTTTTAGATTTAACCACAAATATACTGTAGTCAGACTTTTTCCTAAACAAGTACTATCTGTATCTGTAGATACTAGCTGATAAATTTCATAATTCTAGGTTTATCAAAAGTATTCTATTAATTTTAATTCCCTTTGTAATATCGAAATACACGTTTTTTTACTACTTAAGGCTATTATTTTTTAGGATTTAAAGTACACAAATGTATAGTTTGGGATTTCTTCATTAACTAGTACTACCTGGAGATGCTAGCTGCCAAAATTTCATAATTCTGGGTTAACCAGAAGTATTCTATTTATTATGATTCCTTTATAGTGTCGAAATACGTGTTTTTTGCTATGTAAATGGCCGTATCTTTTTTATGTAAATGCTTAAGAAATTTGTTTTTCTATAGAAAATCATGGGATTGTAGATCTAAGTGTATGATTTGAATATGAATTTCAACTCGATATCTCTAAGCATTCCTGAGATAAAGTCTCTTGACAGACACACAGATGGACAGGGATGGGTTCCTTTTTTCCTTAAAAGGCACAGGAGGTCTATATCACTATATAGAGATTTTTGTCTATGTATCCCGTACACATAGACACTTATTAAATAAATAAGACTTACGTGATTTTCTCATGGATAAAATTATCAGCAATGGACCAAATTAGAAAGAATCATCAAATTCAATTTACCCAGTCAAAACTTGTGAGGTAACAAGCTTTACAAAAGCGGATAAATTGATAACATTCTCCTTTTACGCCGTCGAAGTCCGTTTAAAAGAGTTATTCTATTAAAGATAAATAATTTTTTGTTACATATTTTATGCATTACATTTTGAAGTATATCCAGCAACAATGCTTGTTTCTTGAAAATAATTATTTCCTTTTATGGGTCATTGGTATGGTCACGTTAATCGTTTCCATATAACCCACAGTAACTGTGGTCATAGTTTTCTCAGGCACTTAAAATTTATCTTGTATCATACAAAACTCTAAATTATTTCTATTTGGCCACAGGGTCGAAGCCTCTTGCAAAGGCATGTCCTAAAATAAAAATAAAAAATACAAAATAAAAAATACAAAATAAGCGCAATTACAGAGTTGTAGTTAGCACCACTTAACTTAAAAGGCAGGCGTTATAGGCACGTCGTGAAATCGCTCGCATACCGCACTCACAGCAATGCTGTCAGGATACTTTACTCTATTTACGTCCGTTTATTGAATTACTTAAGTTTCTTTTAATTTATATAGCAATTTAGAAATGCTAGAAAAACATTTGGTTTCGAAGAAATATCTCAGATATGTATGTATGTACATAAGTTAAGTAGTTTTACCGTTTCCTTTATTTTCAGAAGGAATTTGTATTCATTGAGGATGTCGTATTAAAGGTATTTCTAATTAATTATGCTACGTTTCATTGATTTGGAAATACATTTTGTACGTTATAAACAATTTAATGTTTTTGGCACAGATAAGTCATATTTAAAAAATATATATAAAATAAAAGAATAAAAAATATATAATTCGCTTCACGCTAAATCCCGCACACAACAGGGTAGGCAGAGGGAACCTAATGTTAAGACATCCCGTTCCCCATTTTCCGCTAAATTCTGGAGGCATTGCGTGCAGAATAGTGGAACTAAACGTTGCGCTTTGCCTCGACCCTAGAGCAAAGAAAAATGGAAATTAAAATTTAGGCAAATTTTACTTCGTCGGGTGGGTATCTGATCCACATCTAGTCGCGTTTACAGTTATATTTTGTACCCCTGCGCCACAACTGACCTCAAAAAATTGGTGTGCCTAAATAACAAAAGATTTTATTTTTGTCATTTTTATATATTGTTATCGCATGAAAATATCTAAATTGATCTGTCTTAAAAAAATAATATAAATATATAGTAATAATATAAACACATAGTGTCTATCGCGCTATTGTTGTGGTATTCACTCTATCTTATTTGCTTACATATTATATTCTATTATATTAAGAAAATGTTGCCAAATAACCTTTTTATATTTTTTCTTTCCTCGAACAAAAGATGATGAGTTATTGATACTGATAAAAATCATTATTTATCTTTATTTATTATACTGAAAATATAGAATCTACGTATGTTGGTAACAGGAGAAAAATGAACTCACTACTACAATCACTTCCATAACTATACTTCCTTAATTATACTACTAATCCTGATACGAACAGCACACAAAACATCAAAGCATAACAATTTTATACGATCAAAATGATAAAACGTCACTCGTAAAAGCCTTTGACCATCGACTGTAAATGGCTATAAATGGCCATAAATACCCAGATCTAAAGGAAACGGTAGGTGTATCACATGTGTGGTAGCAATAAAAGTGAAATTATCATATTATTCATCGCTCATTTAGATTTTATATCATCGATATGCGTTATTAATTTTAATAAACGCCAGTTACCAGGTTTTACGATGGTGCCGAGACCGAGCCTTTTTACGATCGACTGTTTTGATGTTATGTTAAATATTGTTTGTTGTATAATTTGTTAGATAGTATCTGGATGTAATATAACTCTATACTTTTCTTGGCTACTGGTTTTATTTATTACTTAGGTTGATGTGTCAAGATATGAAATTGTTATTAAAAAATATTTTATATTCTGCCAAAATGTTTATCTTTTATGATTGACTAGCGGCTCGCCAGCGGTTTCGCCTAAACACATGATAACTGATTTAGTAAGAAAAATTTATTGACAACTAAAATGACTTCTAATATGATTTATAATTACTATAATCTGTAATATTCTAACATAATTTTTTACGACATCATCGTAATTTCTATAAGGATTTTTGTTTATCGGACTAAAAATACGACCAATTGATTGATATTTGATTTATAAAATATACATAAATTATTATTATACGTATGACGATAACTTTTTCTTTAATGAACCGATTTTGATGAACCAAACTTTAGTAGTTAGGTTGAATTAAAACAAAGTAATTGGTGAAATTTTCACAACTTTAGCTTTCTGTTAATCTTTTTAAGTATACTATCCATTTCAGTCAAAATTACTAAATGTACAGACAAAATATTTTTACTGTCTTAATATATATATAGATTACGTTTGGTAAAAAATAGAAAATCCTTAAGTTTGTTAACTGTCACATGTTCTTCGTTTATTATTATTTTTTGCTTTAATTAATTTAACAACCGGACGTAGCTCACCCACTGAAAGTTCCATACAAATATTGCGTCATAAAAAAATATTAAATATATAATAATATGTAATATGCACAATGCAACACAAAGGGGATGGCCCTTTCATCTGATATTTGACCCCTAATTTTTTTTTAGGAAATCATGGACGCTAGAAGCAAATATTTCGACTTTGTCAGTCATAAAAGTTTTTTTCTATATAAACTAGAGGCCGCCCGCGACTTCGTCCGCGTAGAAACCCTATGATATCAATCAATCCATCAATCCGACCGACCAACCGACCGACCGACCGAACGATGGATGATTGATTGATTGATTGATTGATTGTTTGTTTTGATTGATTGATTGATTGATTGATTGATTGATTGATTGATTGATTGATTGATTGATTGATTGATTGATTGATTGATTGATTGAATTAATCAATCCATCAATCAATCAATCCATCAATCCGACCGACATCAGACCGACCGACTGACCGACCGACCGGCCGAACGACCGACCGACCGACTGACCGACCGACGGACGGAAGGACGGATGGATGAATAAGTGATTGATTGATTGATGTATTGATGGATTGATGGATTGATAAATGGATTGATTGATTGATTGGACGGTCGGTCGGTCGGACGGACGGACGGATGGACCGACGAACGGATGGATGGATTGATGGATGGATCAAGAGAAGTCTTTTATTTTTGATCTAGAGAATGCTCTGTTAAGTCTCTCTCAATCATCAATTAATTAATCAATCAATCAATCAATCCATCAATCAATCAATCTGTCAATCAATCAATCCGTCAATCAATCAATCAATCAATCCATCAATCAATCTATCAATCCATCAATCCATTAATCAATCAATCCATCAATCAATCAATCCATCAATTAATCAATTCATCAATACATCAATCCATCCATCAATCAATCCATCAATAACCGACCAACCAACCGACCGACCACCCGACCGACCGACCGACCGACCGACCAACCGATCGACCGATCGACCGACCGACCGACGGACGGATGGATGATTGATTAATTGATTGATTGATGGATTGATTGATTGATGGATTGATGGATTGATTGATGGATTGATTGAATCAATCACAATCCGTTAGTTAGGGATCTCTATTTTTTTTGAAAATGTAATATAGCCTGATCATGCAGCTTTCTAATAGTGAAAAAAATATTGAAATCGGTCCAGTAGTTTTTGTGCGAAACCTCTACAAACATACATACATACAAAAATACAAATCTTCCCTCTTTATAATATTAGTATAGATAATAGGCAAAAAACAATGCTAATTAGCCAATTTGAAAACAAAACCACGCTTCCGTGAGTCTATTAATTCAAAAATTAAGTATCATTCAAAGAACAATCTGCCAATAACCTAACCTTGGACCGGGACCTGGATATTACATCAATGCGTTTATAACAACTGAAAATTCGCAAAACGGACACAATGGATAAATGTATCTATTTTCAATTAGGAATCAATCCCGCGGGAACTCCGGGATAAAAAGTAGCCTATATGTTATTCTGGATCTTCATCTACCTATATACCATCATCGTAATCGGTTCAGTAGTATTTGCGTGAAAGAGTAACAAACATCCATACATACTCACAAACTTTCGCATTTATAATAGGATAGCTTTTTTTGGGCAACGCTGATACTTATACATTTATGTATAATAAGTATGTATCACAGCATCGTTGCCAGAGGGAACCTAGTGTTAAGACACTCCGTTCTCCACTTTCTGGCGAATTTTAGAGGCATTGCGTGTTGAGTGGCAGAGCTCAACGCCGCGTTTTACCTCGACACTAGAGAGAAAAAATGGAAATATAAATTCAAGTAAATATTTCATCTCCTTTGGTGGGGATCGAGCCCACAACCTGTCGGTTTACCAGTCGCACTTTGTGCCTCTAGGCCACGATGGGCCTCAATACTAGATATATAAATATTTATAAATACTATAAATATTTATAAATACATAAATTACACTAAAAGGAAGTAATAAGCGATTGGTCGTGACGTAGTACCGGTATCAATCAATCAATATGTACAAATACATATTGATCAACATATGGTTACACGCCTTCATTTTACATCGGGTTCAGTTGGATATAATATTTTTTACATTTTTTAAATTTGCTTAAGGCTAAAAAATATTTGTGATGTAAAAAAACTCGAAAATCAAATCTGTGCTTCTTAGAAACGGTAATATCATTTTTTTTACGATTTTCTAAAGATAACAAATTAAGATTTTATCAAAATTATCTTCAGCATACAGCAGTATAAGCAAAAATAACCTAGGTGTAGTGTTAACGCACTCCGTTCTCTGCTTTTTTCGCAATAGTATATGAGATATTGCGTGTTGAATTGGGGAACTTAACACCGTGTTTTTTTATCAACCCTGGAAAATTATAGTGTATTTAAATCCAAAATTATGCTTACAAAAATTAAGTTTACATTCAAACATTATTTATCCACTTTCCGATGAAACTTCAACTTAATGCGTGTTAAGTGGCAGAACTTAATACTGCTCTTTCATTCAATAACGAACTTAAAAAAAAAGATACCTAAACACAGATAAATAATTATTCGAGGAAACCGATTAAATTATGACTGTTATCACACTACTTCACCTACGCAACAAAATATATATATAATATAATTAATTTCACCATTAAATGTCATTATAAATTATAATTTACACAATTTACGCAAGTTTTTTATGTACAATCTGTTTTTAATTTTTGTTTTATATTTTATGGTTTTTCAATATTTAAAAAGAACCTAGTGCCAAGAAAATCTGTTGTCCATGTTTCACCTGAATTTATGACATTACGTGTGGTACTCAAATCTTCGTCTAAAAAAATGTCTAATAAAAATAAGTTAATACCCCGAGTGATGATTGAACTCACAACCAAGATATTTTCAATGTTTCATGTCTTAAATGAGACTGTCGTGGCGGTGCAGCACAGTGAGTGACTGTAAACGCGACGGTTGTGTTCGATTCTCACTCGGAGGAATGAAATATTTCATATTTTTATTTCTTCCCTCTGACATAGATCATAAGACAAACCGCGGCGTTCAGTTCCGGCACTCAACACGTAATATCTCGAAAATTGAGCGGAAAGTGGGGATGGCAGGGTCTTATCACAAAATTTCAAAGAGTGAAATTAAAAAGATGAATATTAAACCATTACGTAATATAATTAAAAAAAATTGCATCACATCAAATCGAACCCACTGTCAATGTATTGCATAATCAACCTCAATACCGTGCTATAACTAACTAACTATTATCTCCATAAATTAAATAGCGTTCAAGTTTTTAATTTATAACTCATAATTGCTCTTTATCGCTCGATCGGACGTTTAATATAATATATTAAATATATGTAAATATTACTTATTAAATCATTATTGTAATGTTACTGTTTATCTTGAAAAAGCATTAATATTCTCGCTTACATTAGCATAATATGGCAATTTGAATTGAAGAACGCAACAAGATATTACGTATGAAGAAGTTTTTACAACGGGTACTCATAGATTTTTAGCAGCGGAACTTAACGTCGTGCTTTATCATTTTAATAAAGAAAGAAAATAATAATAATTCATTGTTCTGAGTGAAAATAGAACCAGTAACCTAACAAGATTTTGTAATACAATAAAAAAACCAGTAATTACGCTGTCCTTCAAGGAACGTGCAGTCTTATTACAATTTAGTATCCATTTCCTGTGTTGATAAATTTTATAGGTTTTTTTTCTATAAATATATGTAAATAATATTTAAATGATCACGGCTGTAGTTTATTTACTAACGATATGCAAAAATAGTCAAAATAAAAAAACGCATATTGATATTTATGTGTTTTAAATGCAAATATATGAAACTAAACATTTTACTTAAAAAATATTAATTTCATTTTCATAATACCTACTTATTTTTTTTTATAAGAGATTTATAAGAGATATTGATGAAACATTAATAAAAATTATTAATTATAAATACTGTTTTCTCCGTGAAGATATGTAAAAAAATATTAAGCACGACGGACATGGGTCTGATTCCCACTCGGGATGACCTAGTCGAGAGAAAAAATAATTCTAATTTCTTAGCTCTGGTAACAAGGCAAAGTACAAAGCTAAGTTCCGCCAGTTAGCACGCAATGTGTCGGAAAGTTAGGAGTACGTAGATAACGGAGTGCCTTAACACTAGGTTTCCTCCGCTTGTTTATATTAGGGCGCTTATTTATATAGCGTGAAACTACTTAAAAGATAACAATTTTCATATAAATTGAAAACACATTCTACTTAAATAATGGCTCATAAACATGATAAATGAATAAAAAACAGTCGTAAAATTTAATAAATGAACGGCTCTGTCCCAAATACAACTTTTGTAATCTATAAAATTGTCTTGGAGATTTATTTAATTTTGACTATAAATTTTGCGATGTATAAGCCTTTTATAAAAAACTTTATATTATATATAAAAATAATATCAGCATCTGTTACTTAACTGAATACGCCATGATTGTGGATTCGATTCTCGCTCGGAAAATTATTTATTTTTATAGTATCTTGCTTTCTTAAAGCGAGGTTTCTTAAAGAGACAATACACGGTGTTGAGTTGTATCGACCTAACATTAGGTTCTCTGCCTAATCCACACAATATTAGAAATACGAAAGAAAAACATAGTACTGCCTATAATAGTTTCCACTTCCTTATAATAATTCTAGAAACAAAAATGTTTTTTAAACTAAACCGAATTATCAAAAATAAATTATATTGGTACCACTTTTTTAAAAACGTACAAAATTTGAACCTCGTTCCCATTGAGAATGTATGGCTTATTAGTCAAAACGTTTGGATGGATTCCACTATGCGTGGGTGTTAATCCCGCTACATACGTCTTTCGCCTCTTCCACTGTCTTAGATCTTTATGTTTGCTTTGTAAAGAAGTTTTTTTCTTTTAACACTTTAAAAAGTGAATAATAATTTGCATATTATTTTTGTCCCCTTGTATCCCGCGGGATAAACTGAGAAAACCCAATGGCAGGGCCCTCAATTTTCAGATATCTATTCAAAACAAGGATATTGTGTGTCGAGTGGCGTAACTTAACGCCTCTTTTTTCCTAGAGCGGAGAAATTACAAAAATAATTTGAGAATTAATGTTCACAACTATTGCTTTTAGTAAATCAAGTCTATACTATAGAAGTACGTAATTACAAATAGATTCACGTGTCAAATAAACTATTAAAAACCTGTTAAATTTCTAACGATTTGTTTACCATTTGTTCGTGACCATGGCTATCAATATCATGTGGCAACCCATAAATATAATTGGATAGAAAATAAGAAATTAATTTATCAGATTTGGTTGGAACTTTATGGTAGATTTCTTTTATTTTACGTGGTCATCTAAAGTTTTTTTTATATGCAGACAATAATTCGATTGTCACTTCGAATCATTTTTATTTCCTTCTTCAGATAAAACTTATGTTATAAGTTCTATAGAATATGAAACTCCAATAGTTTTCTAGTATTCTCCGAAGAGTTCCAATATACAGATCCTGGCTTCATCATCACATCAGCTCGCTTGCACCACAATATTAAATTATCACCTAATCTTCGTGTAAGTGCCAAGTCTTATAACGACTTAGTCTTATTACATAGCTCAGCTGGACCTAATAAAAGCGTGTTAAAAATAAAATTGCAGCGTTGAGTTCCATCATTGAACACACATACATCCCTACCCTGCCATATACGGGAAACAGCGTGAAACTAAACATGTACAACATTGTAAAAGCGTATAAAAAATAAAACTATCAATATATTGATTAAAAACGTATAATTGCCGAAGAAATAAACGTTGGATGTGTAATTATTCTAGTCAATATTCATTATTACCTCTAATTTATACACATATGTACGTACATACATTATTAATAATACATATCTATATTTTAAATGCTGTGGCAAAATAAACTTTATTGCTTTGTATTAAGGTTCAGGGTTATATTAAATAATGATAATTTAGTAATTCATCAGTCATGCAATAGAACATTAATAATTAATAGGCGTTTTCCGTTTTGTAACGTTTTAATAGATTGTATATTTTAATTATTATTTTTTTATTAAAGCAAGTACAATAGGCCAGCCCAGTAAGGTCGCAAGAGTACAAGTGTGCACGATAAACATGATAGATTGTGGTTTCGATTACCACTCTAGGCAAAATGTGGCGTTGAGTTCCGCCACTCAAAACGCAATTCTTCCAGAAATGCTTCCAGAATGCTTGCAGAAATTGGGGAGCGAAGTGGCTTAACACTAGGCTCTCTTTGCCTACCCAGCTACATGTGGGTTACAGTTAAAAAAAGTAAAATTTAATCACTTAGCTTCACGTTTTATCCCTAGCGGGGTAATCAGAGAGAACGAAGCGACAAACTAGACACACTCGGTACGTACCCTTTTGTTCTTATTATATTTAATTTTCTTATTATCATTGACATACACGTAAAATTATTTAAATTTTTAAATTGTTATTCCAAACTCAGAAAAAAAAATTAGAAAGGTCGGCCCCATGAGGCGCGGGTTCGAGTCCCGCTACGTTAAAATTTTTATATGTTTTCTAAATAAGTATTTTTCTTTAATAGTTTCAATAGGAACGAATCTTTTCCACAAGTATAGTCCATCATTTACACTACAAGCAACAAGGCCGCGTCATAAACACTATTTTACAGCTTCGCCCTATTTGCCCTAAAACATAAATAAATAGGCAAAGGTTGAAAGCCGCTACGTTACAGTAGGTTATGCTATAATTTATTATTATTACTTGTCAATATAATTATAAACTATATTGTACTCTAATTAGAAAGGTCTAAGATTCAAATTCGATTGTGTGAAAATGATTTATGCATGACATTACAGCGTAGTGTATTTTATTAACTATATTTAAGTGGGTGTTAATAATTATACGGAGTTGTTTTAATTTTTTCTTTATTTTTTTTTTATTTTGACAGTAATAAAAATGATTTTTTTTTGTTTCGCTCATGATAACATTGTATTATTTTTTCATTTGGTTTTTAGAATCGTTGTACAAAAATACGAAATATGAATATTTTTCGATGTTTTTTTTAATTAATTCGTCTTCCTCAATTTGGGATTTAAGCAGAGATAATTATTCACTTTATTCCGCTCTCAATTGGATTCCTTTAAAAATAAGAAAATAAAATATTTAATTTTATTTAAGAAGACTATTTATATAAATCTAGTTTTTATGTAATGAGTTCCAGCATGAGTTACGACCTCAACATACCGCTGTAAACGAGACATGTCGTGGTTTCGATTTCAACTCGAGAATTAAAAAAATAATAGTTTTATTTTCTCATTCTAGTAACGAGGTAATGTGTAGCAAAAGAACGTAAGAAATTGGGTAACGGAAGTATCTTAATGGGAAAGGAGTGTGTCTTAACACTAGACACCAGAGTTCCCTCTGTCCTCCATGGTACATACGGAATATCGCGTGAAGCTAAAAAACAAATATATATTTTAATGCCTTAGTAAAAAAATAATAAATCTTTGGTCATGTATTATGCAATAATTCACAATTAACATAATATGCAGTACTACAAAAAGTTTTTCTATTTAATAATAAATATTATTTATTTTTCTACAATAAAGAACCCACGACCTTATCGTTATAAAAACTACATGCTTAACATATTTAAACAATATATTTGTAAAAAGCGTTAACATATGCACAGTAGTTCATTTAAATATTTAATTTACATTTTAAAATATGTAATTCTAGCAACACATTCACATTTATTTATTCTATTTAGAATTGTTAGTTACATTTCATTTACGATTTCCAAGAATGACTTATCACACAGTAAGTAAATGTATTAATTGTAATTAACGTTTAAAGTTAAACAATTTTTATGATTAAGAAAAAGTTTTGTGTGTAAATTATATATTTATGAATTGCCTCGGGCACACGGTTTTACTCGCGTTTTTTTTTAATTAAAAAGTAAACTTCAGTTGCGCCAATGAAAATACTTATAATACTTGTATTTATAGCTTTCAAACATCTTATTTTCTCTCTCTTATGGTTCGTTTCAACTAAACTAATAAAGAAAAAAAGAAAGTTTCTTGTAGAAATGCAAAATTCTAAGTTTGCAGGTAATTTTATCTTTCAATTATACTCCATTATTATGAGCCTAGTTTTTATAAGAAATATATTTTTTCCCATCATCATTTATCTATTTTTTTGACAGAAAAGACAGAAAGAATTTAATATTGAGACGCTCTGTTAACCACTTACAATATTATCAATATTCCTCAAATGAATTCGAAAACACACCTGTCATGGTCAATCAATTTCACGCCAACTGAGCAACGATGTCGTATTTTATATATTTGTGTATACACAAATACCATTATTATTCTAATAAATAAATAATTAACAACAATAAATAATACCTGAATGCAATAAATAATTAAAAATTAAAATCGCTTCGCCTAATACCAGACGTTTCAATTAATCCGCAATGCAAGATGGCGGCAATATTTTATCAAAGACTAAAAGTGGCAGATGCGCTACATTTTATATATATTTTTTTTTCTATATTTAAGTGAATTTGATGGTTACATTAAAAACAAGTGTAGTAATGAGGTATAGAGCTACGAGCATAAGGTAAAAGGTAAAATTTTAAGAAATACTATTACTACTTCTTTTGTTTCCGTGTCTGCACTTACCAAGGCGGTTAAAAACCTATTATTATTTTAGCGTGCTACGCCTACGTAATTTTTTTTTTCTTGTGTCTTTTTTTCGAGTCTCGCTGTATCACAGGGTATTCAAAGGAAACCTAGAGTAAATACACTGCGTTCCCAGTATTATATTTACGTTCTTTATTGACAGAGAATGACAGAGACAGTGAGTGCTGAGTGGTGGAACTGAACGCCGTGCTTTGCGTCGGTACCAGAGCGCAGAAATGAAAATATAACATTTTAAACATCATTTCCTCGAGTGTGAATCGAACCCACATACACACGATAAAGTCACACACTTGTGCGCCACGACTGGCCCGTTGGGAATTTGTTGTATCTGTAGCTAAAATATAAAAGCTAACCTCTTTGCGTCAATATATCACGAGGTGTGTAGTGGCGCAACACCTGCACGCGAGCGGCTCTGATTTATATGGCCGTTTGTACCACTGTCACTGCCTCCCGAGTCCCGAGTCTCGTACTTGATGGTTTTACTTGCGGATGATTGGTGGGCCTTTTGTTCGCTGGTAGATGTATTGTAAAATGCTTAGTATTTTTAACAATTTTAAAGTGTTAATCCACTTTTAGAAATATAAAAGAAAAATACTTCAAAGTATATTTTTTTATTTTATTGTTGTTTTTTTTTTTGTATTACTTGTTGTAAATTAATAACGGAAAAAGTTTTTTTTTAATATCTGATTAGAGTGTAGAAAACGTTTTTCTCGGCGCAGACAACTTGTCCTTTGTAGCCCTAAATTAAAAATACGACATTGAATGGTAGTATTCGAGCTTGTCTTTTGATTTACCAGAACAAGAAAACATAATATCTATTCCTACATAGCACTACTTGTAGAAATAAATCGGTGAACTGGTTAAACATAAATTTCATAGTAATATTATAACGTTATACAAAAAGGGATTTTATCACATTTTCTTTATGAATACACCAATCCACGGGTGGTTCCATGTAGAAGTAGTACTAAAGAAATTTGACAGTCCATGAAAATTTGCACATATGTATAGAATAAAAAAATATTTGTAAAAACAAACATACTGACTGCATAAAACTAAAAAAAAAATAAACAAGCCCAATAGTTTATAAGGATTAACATTCGGGACCTCTTTAAATTATGCAGAGTTCCTGGTAAAGATTTTATTGATTGAAAAATTACTTATAGATCCCGACTGTTAATCCTAATAAACGATTGGGTTTGTTTATTTTCTTTTTAGTTTTATGAAGTCAGGATTTTTGTACTTACAAACAGTTTTTTATTTTTCACTTTTTTGTTAGGATTCATTATAGTATTGATAATCATGATATAACTGTTTGAAATCCTTGTATTGAGCTCTTGAATTTGATACCCATATTGTGTTATTCGAAACGAAATTCTTTTTTTCACTAAGTCCAATGGCGTCCCAAAGCTACTATGATTGTTTTTTTAACGTCTCCTATCTAAGAACACTTGGGCTGCTAATACCAATCTAACGATACCTCAATTAGGTAAATCCGTTCAGAGGTTCTGGAGATATGAGGTAATAAAGAATATTACCTACATACATACAAACAAGATTCGCGCGAAAAACTCTTCTTTTGCAATCGGGAAAAAGACGTAAAACGAATGAAAGCAGTCAAAACCATATTTGTTGTGAAAAACTATGAAATATAATATAAGTTCGATACAAGATATATGAATAATATATCTTGTATCGAACAAATGTTGTATAAGGAAAATAATAATAGATAAATTATGTTATCAATAAAAAGAAGAAATATATGTTACATAATAGATTAATTTTTATTTTACATATTTTTGCAATGATTAATTATTTATTTTACTCTGTGGTCTCATAGACTATTATTATGTGACTGTTATTATTTTTTAAATAGTTGAAGGCTAAAGTTGATCACTGATAATTAAAGCTAATAAATAATCAGCACAAAAATAACCATCAAACTGGTACAAAAAAACCTCAGTAATTTCTATTGAATCTTAGTAAAAACAACCCACTCAGTTAACATTTGTAGTTAAACAAAGTATTTTTCAATCAATCATTATTTACGATCCTTTACAAGGTAGTAATTAATAAACATCCAATATATCGTGATAAGCCGCCATTCATCGCGGCATTAGCATACGTGAATTATTTCATTGTACCATAAATAATTTAAAAATAATAGCCAACATCACGCAACTCCGAGTTATGGCTCTCGAGAGATGTGTTCGTGTATGGGATTCGTGTAAATATACAACGTTGTGGTGTGAGTGTCTTCAGGTGGTTTAAACAATAATTTTAGGTGTTATTTTGAACAGTTGTGGTGAACATTTTAATTGGAAACTGTTTTTTGAAGTGTTTTTTTATGAAGAAAATTAGTTAGCGTATTGGCACAGCGTCTGACGGTAAGACGGTTGTGGCTCTATATCAATTCGAAAGAATAATTATGTTAAAAATATTTATTATATTTTTAGTTTTTTTGCTGAAGTGACAAGTTAAAAGGCGGCGTTGATTGCCGCTACGCAATACGCACTAAGTTGGGAAAATTGTCGGTAAACGTGGAACATCATGTCTTAACACAAGGTTCCCTTTATCTACTCTGATAGATGCGGGAGTAAAGCTGCAATCAAGAAAGAAGAAGAAATAAGATTAAAACGTACAAATACGTCATTACATTTGTAATTGGCGTAATGATGGTACAGTTCGAATATATTTATATTCGATATAATTAAGCATAGTATTTTTTTATATATTTTTTTATACTGTATTATTATCTCCATTTTCTGCTGAACAAATTTAAATGATTGTGAACAATATAAGCAGACTGCGGTCTGGTCAAATTAAACACGTAATTAGGTTTCATCAAATAGCCCTTCTAACATTGTATCGTTAAAAAAATTATATCGTGGCTCAATAAGCAGACAGTAAATTTTTAACTTGTGTTTCTAAATTTTGTTCTTTTCCTTAGACACTCTAGTTTCTTTCTGCTTATTTTTAGTAATAAATGTTCTGTGAAAGTGAAAATGTTAAAAAATATACATATTTTTTACATTTTTCGCGCAATATGTAAATTTCTTTATTAGTTTCATGCTGTATTCCGCACATGGCAGGGTAGGCAGAGGGAACTTGGGACCTATCGTTAAGAAAATATAAAAGATTTTTTTGGATTTATTTTGATTTAAAATTTAATTTTGATATATGCATATATTGAGTATATGTATATTTTATGTATGGTAATTACTTTAAGTATAAAGCTGAAGATGGTTTGCTTATATCTTTAAATTGAATGTTGTTACAAAGGAATCAAACAGAAATGTATGTACATAGATAGTAAAAAAAACCATAGACCTGATGTAGTACTAGTATAGACCGAGTGTCGCCGTGCAGGGATTGTTGACGTTACTATCCCACATGTTGACAATCTTGTGAACACCGAAAAAGAAAAATTTTCTAAATATTCGGACTTAGCCCATGAGATTGCCGCCATGTGGGATATCAATGCAGCTATCATTTTGTCGATAGTGGTTTCAGTTAACGGTTTAATAGCGAAAAGCGTCGACCAACATCTTAAAACATTATCGCTTAGCTGTTGGATCAAGAATCGGATGCAGAAAACAGTTTTAATTGAGACAGCGCGTATTGTGAGGAAGTTCCTCTCTCTAGATCCCTAATCGATGGTTTGGACCCTTATCCCTGTAATGTATTTTTTATATCAATTTATATTTTAAAATGTAAAATTCTTTCTCTTACAATAAAAGTATATATAGTTACGTGACTTTAATTTTAATGTTAGTTTGTTAGGTAACTAAATACATAATTGAAAAAGTTATCCTAAAACCACAGTATAAAATCACCATCTTGATTGAGCAACTTGTGAAAAAATAATAATATATTTCATAATAATATAATTTATCATGATAATTTACGATGCGTGAAGATCGTAATTTATTACCGGAAACCGTTTAATATTTTATTTATATTTTTAACTACTATAACTAACTAAGTAACGTTCCATTATGCAATACAAAGGCAATATATTAAATTATATGTTATTCTAGAATTATACACGATATCCATATTAATTGTAGTAAAAAGTAGATTTTTGTTAATTATTTTGTTTTTATTCTATTAAAAATTAGAATAAATGATGATTTAAATACATTAAATCGAACTTGTGGTGCAGTGGGACAGTATCTGGCTGTAAAGGCGACGGTCATTGATTCGATCTCGCTCACTGGAATGACTACATTGAAATGTTTTTCATTTTCTTGTTCAAGTATACATAGCGTAGCGATGTGTTGCACCACTAAAAATGAAATGTTTCTGTATCGTACCCAAAAGTGCAACGCGGAGTGTTAACACAAGGCTTCCTCTATATTCTAACGTCTTTCCTGCTATGCGTATCATCCTTTCATAGAATTCAAATTTGTAGATATGTAAATGTAAATTAATTATTTGAGGCCAGTAGTGAGGACAAGCAAGCGATTGTACAGGGTTTTAAATTCGATTCCCATTCGAGGAAATGATATGTTTAATATTTTTATTTCCGTGCTCTGGTAACGAGGCAAAACGGATTGAGTTCCACCACCCAATATCACTGCCTCCAGGATTCAGGAAAAAATGGGAACTCGTCTTGTAAGGTGGTTTAACATAGGTTCCCAAGTTTCCTCTGCCTACCATGCTATGTGCGGCATACAGTATGGAGCTAAAAATAAAATAACAAGACTTTTTACAGTGAGTGACTGATAATCCACAGATGAAACTAAGGACTTTAAAAAAAACAAATTTGGCATACAAGAAGGTTAGGGAGTGTAGGGAAGCACTGAGAGATTCCTCGAAATTACTACGCAAAAGAGAAATAAAGTCACGGGCCACGAATAGTATAATGTATCGTGTGTATATATGTTGTTGCAAAAACAACGCCTCGTTGATTTTGACCCTCACTTATAAACATTTACTGTACAAACCTATAATTAGAGATTATTTCTTTGTTTTGTTGAATTTTTATGTGTAACACGGTTGCTATAAATACAATTAGATCTTATAGTATGTTTGTACTAACGTAAACGTTAATGTAAACGTGATGGTTGTGAGTTCGATTTCCACGTGTGGGAATGATTGCTGATATTTAAATTGTTTTTATTTCTAACCACTCAACACGCAATCTTAAATATTCGGCGGTTACTGGTGCCTATGAGGGAAAAGGTGGCTTTGACTTCCGCCACTCAAAACACAAAGCCCTAAGCATTTGGTGGAAAGGGGGGAAGTGTCTTAGTAGGAATGGAGTGTCTCAATGTGCGGGATACAGCCGGAACCTAACAAAAAAAAACACAGATAAAAACCAAGCAAACCCACCAACAAACAATAGTCATACCAGATCCAAATCAATCCTTTTTCTCCATTTACCCACCACAACCGCACAGTTTTATAACTAAGAACATTAAAATGCAGGCTGTTATTTAATAAAGTACAATTATGAATCGTAAAACCGTTCCCGTTGTTGCCTTTATGAGTGGTGGCTTGTTATCGCCTACATCTTGATTTATGTGACAGGTACATTGGTTGGTAAGGACGGTGGTGTGGATGCGGCATGTGCTTCGTGGCTGGTGATTGATATATGGTGCTGTATAATTTTGGTTTTGGGGCTAGTGGAGTGATTTTTGTTTCGTCGCTCTGGTAATATAGTACGGCGTTGAGTTTCGCCATTGAATGTGCAATATCTCGGATATTGAGTGGAGAGTGGGAAAAGAAAAATTTTTTTGTACACTAAATTCCTTTAGCCTCTACTTCGTAATGAATATAGCGAACGAAAGCTGAAAAAAATTGGAGCTATTTATAGCAGATTATGTCAACAAGTAATCCAATCATGAGTAACTGCAAGAGAGTTCAATTGAAAGTAAGATAATATATTGATTAAGTTGTTATGTTTACTGTTTTGATAAGATAAAGTGAAAGTTTAGTTTTGACACTGGTATTTGCTAGCACGCTGTAATCCTAAATAGGTTAAAAAGGGTGAAGGTAGTGACTTAGCTCGTCCCATAGAAGAAGCAATGTAGAAGGAATAAAATATAATGAAAAAAAAAAATACAATACAAAAATGCAGTACTTCTTATATCATAAACACATGCCATATCCATCTCACACACTTAACCTTTATATCATCATCGTCGCTCGAAACCGCGATAAATGGCTGCCAACTTTTCAACGTGACTTGTATCAGAGTTCTGTAGTAATTTATGCTTACATTTCATATATTGATTTCATATTCAACTGTCGGAGCATTCAGTTTTTAAATATTTATTTTAATTTAATATTAAGAAAGACTTGTAAAGTGTTTTTCTCATAATAAATTGATTGGAAAGTGATAAATTTCATATAAATGGTAAATAAATTTACTTGTAAAACTTATTTAGTTTAGGTAAATATAGTGGGTTCAACCTTAATTCTTATAAAAAAACAGACAAGAATGTTTATTTTATTTAAATAACTGAACAAGGTAAAGTTCAAGAGAAACTTACGTCTTCTTTTCTTGATTTTAGTTTTTTTTCGTCCTCGATTCCTTTAATTAATATAGAAAACTTTTAATTAATATAGAAAAAAATTCTTAACCATAGAAAAAAATGTAGTCATTAAGACTAATAAATAGGCATGTTCTATGTAAACCTAAACTTACGATGTAACTTAATCTTTATTTTGTAGGTATGTTCATTGGCAATACTTTAGTGTATGTTAAGGGAATGTAAATTCTTCAATTCAATCAATTTATGACTGTATGGCTTTTAATGAATGGAAAATAAACAACGGAGGTCCTACCACAACCCCTTTACCTCCCAATTCTTCTTTCTTTCTCTCATATTTAACAATAAATACAATATAATTTAATACCGCATCCAATGTATGACACTGTCACACTCCTATATTACGGTGAAATGTCGTCATCGCGTCGTGATGGCGCGATAACCAGCTACTGTCTGTTCCACTGCATATTGTATACTGTATAGCTTATACAGTATACAGTAAGTATAGAGGTACAGTCTACAGTCTACAGACGAGAGCTAAATTAGTGCTCCGTGCTGACATTAATTCTGATTGAACACTCTGTGATTTAAATTACTGGGCGTTATTTGTATAGAATTTACTAAGATGTATTATTTTAATTTCTTTGGATTCATAAATTAATCATTTAGAGCCACTTGTGGCGTAGAGACAAGCGTGCGACTGTGATCGAGAAGGGTCCTGGGTTCGATTTCCACTCGAAGAAATAAAATATTTAAGAAAGTATTTGCATTTGACTGTGAACTCAGGAGCATTATTTTATTTAAATTTAACTTAAGGGCACTCAAGTTTCAAAATACAACCACTATTTTCGAATTTGTATTTTGATTTGACGAAGTCGTATCAAGTTCTTTCTTTAACTGTGTGTTCTAAAATGGCCACAAATAATAATTTTTCTATGAATAGAGTGGAGAGTGGAATTCGCTACACACTTTATAAATAAAAGAAGAATTTTATATTAGTATATTGTATATAAAATGTATTATAAAATAATTTAAGACCACAGTGGTGCAGTGGCTCAGTCTGATTGTAAAAGCGTCGATGTTGCATTCGATTCTCAGTCAGGTGAAAAAATTATGTACATATTTTGCTCTGGTAATGGCGTTGAGTTCCGCCTCGAAAATTGGGCAGTGTGTAGGGAACGAAGTGTCTTAACATTAGGTTCCCATGTAACGCTACAGCGTGGAACTAAAAAAATAAATACGATAAAAATCCATTACAACATCCGTCCATCCGTCCTATCTATTAACCTTGACAGAGCCAATTGAACTTTACCATTCAATTGTGTTGTGTCAAAAACAATAGATACATTTGTTATAGTTATTGCTTCATTATTTTCTATGGAAAGATAACATATGTTTTATATGTAATGCCATATAAATTTGTGAATCATTATTAAAAATTCAGAATTTTAATAATTTACATTGCTATACACACAAATATATATAAATATAACGTCTCTATTGAGGCCATCGACCTAGCGATTAGAACATGGACATCTGACTAAATAATTGTATTTTGTGGATAAAATGCGGGGTTGGGTTCCGTCACTCAACACGACTGCTTATTGCGAGATATTTATGATTGTTACAGAATACATATAAATAAAGAATTATTAATATTTAAGCGAGATATTCATGATAACACATAATATTAGTGTATTCTGTAGTAACGTTCTGTGTTTTCATGAATATCTCTCATTAAGCAGTCGTAATTCCTCATAAACAACCTGGAAATCTCTCATCCCATTACGACACATCCGTCTCCCACTTTCAGCTGAATTCTCCGGCCATTATTTGCTGAGTCGCGGAACTTGTCGCTCTTTGATTCGTTACCTAACCAAGGAAATGAAAATATTAAATATTTAATTCCTCGAATGGGAATCGTACCCACAACCTTAGCGTTTACATTCGCATGCTTGTGCCTCTGAGCCGCGATGCGACCGTGTAAATTGGCTTTATTTTATAACTATAAATGATAAATAAATGTGGCGCAGTTCAGTTTGGGTGTATCTACTTACTTAGTCGTTCATGGTAATTGTAGATTCGATTTAGATTTTGAAGATTATAGATATTAAAATTTTGATTGAGTGGTGCAAAATGCGGCGTATAACACCGACGACGTAGTGATGCGCCATTTTTCTTTGAACGCTACAACTAACCACAAAAATATAAGATAAATATATAAATCACACTCTTTAAGAATAAACAATATAAATAATATATATTAATATATTTTAAGGTACTCATTATAATGTATTATTTATTTTTTAAGCTGCTTGCGGAACTGTCAACGTTTCGTACATAATTTGCATTATTGTGCTGAAGCGGAACTTGAATTTATTTTTGGATATTTTTAATTGACCAATTGTGAAATTGAGTGATATGACAGTTATTTGAGAGGCCATGATGTCATTTTATATTATTTTATGGAAATATAAACAAATGTAATTATTGAGGCCAGTCGTAGCCCAGGGCATAAACATGGGAATGAATAAACGCAACATTCGTGGGTTCGATTCTCACTCAAATAAAAATATTCAATATTTTAATTTCTTTGTTTTGTCGCACATTTATGCCTTGCGTACCAGCCTCCTCTGATTTTTTGAGCTGGCCTAACTTTTTTTAAGCAAAAAACAATAAAATTAAAATAAGTAAACAATGCGAAAATCTTGATATTTTTGCAGCACTCTAGATTGTTCTGATTTCTTTACAAAATAAGATAAAAAGATTAAGACCAGTGGCGCCATATATATATATATATATATATATATATATACGAAAAATGATGAGAGTCTTAATGTGAACGGAGTGTCTTAACACTAGATACCTAGCCTTGTTATGTACAAGATACAGCGTGAAGCTAAATAAAATAAGTAAAAATTTATACTCATTTTCAAGTAAATTTATAAGAAAAAGTTTAATTTACAAGATGAATCAAGCTATCGCGTGAGTACAAAACATCTTTCGCCTGTCAGTCACGTATCTTGAACAGATTTGGCACGTTCACCTACCTAGAGGTATACTTTGAACATAATAATTATCGTCTATAAAAGTAATATACTGTATACAATTAAGTTGTAAATTGTTTTATGAGTGATGTAATCTGAGATGATTGTATCTATAATGGGTAGTAGGTTCAAATTGCTTTGTCTGATATACAAATAAATGTCTTTTTTAGCTATAGCCAGATAGATTGAGAAGCTCTATGTAAATGTCAATACAATCTGTTCTGTACGCCAATGTAGCAACTCAACGGCGTTGTGTTTCGCCACTCAACACGCTGTCTGTACTGGACGGTGTATGAGGAATAAAGTGCCTCAACACCATTTCTCTTCTCTCTACCTGTTCTTTTAAATGCGGGATACGATGTGAAACCAAAAAACATTATATCATGAAATGAAACAAACATGATAAATGGTACGTAACTTTTAGAGGGACATCATCTGACTGTAAGCGCAATGGTCGTGGGTTCGATTTACATTTACGGGAGTATTTATAATGAACACACAAAATAGTCTGGAATTTCTGAGGAAAGTGGAAAAAATTGTGTTTCGACACAAAGTCATATTTGTGGGAAATTAATTATACCATGAAAAAAATGTTATGCATATTGTATATTAATTTTCTCTAAACTTTTGTTTTTGTAGTTTTTTAAATTAAATATATTATTTATATAGATTGAATTATCAGCAAGACGTGCTAGGCGTTAAAAATACCTACTTCATTTCATACGCTTCGCCGAAATTTTCTAGACATTGCTTATTGAGTAACAGAACTGAACGTCGCTGTTTGTATTTTTGTTAGAGCGAATAAATGAAAATAATTATTATTTCCCGAGCATGGGAATCGAACCCACAATCCTCGTGTTTACACACGCAAACACACATTCTGTCGCACTGGCCACGAACTAGAGAGGAACTTCGTTTCTTAATACTGCTTACTCTGCTTAACCTGCCACATGATGGATACAGGATTAACCTATGATATTAATATATTTTTTTCATAACTTTATATAATATTACTGTGATGTTTGTAAGCAAAACGTAGCTGAACCCATTACACTTTAAACACTTACCAACGACTTTACTTAGCTAACAGGTACCTTTCCTACCTCTTATTTCAAAACTTAATTTCTAAAATCAAAATTAAAATAAGCTTCAAGCTATATCCCGCACACATCAGGGTACGTAGAGGGAACCTAGTGTTAAGACAATGCGGAACTCAACGCCGCGCTTTGCCTCGACACCAGAGCGAAGAAATGAATATATAAATGTAAATAAATGTAACCAGTCGATTTTGCAATCACACTTTGTGCGCCTGCGCCACGTCTCCGGTCTCAAATACTTATTTCTAATACAATATTAATTAATTTTTTAACAAAAGTTAACACAATAGACACCGTAGCTTGTAATTTTAGACATTTTAATTCTCAAAACATAATTTGAAAGGTGTTTTTAATGAGTCAAAGCGACCGACCTAATACGTTATCTACATCTTGACAGGGAACTGTTGGCATTGTTTTATAGACGCTATTATGACCACGTTAATGTATTACGGTGTCAAAATAGAAGGGGATGTAAGTCGTAGATTGTTTTTTTTGTGTTTATTTAGAAATATTAGTTTTATTTTTGTTTTTGGTTGGGGATTCGATTTTCACTTTCCAAATTTTCAACTCCCTGGTAGCAAAGTAAAGCGTAGCGTTGAGTTTCGGCACACAACACGCAACGCCTCCAGAATTTGATTGAAAGTGGGGAACTTAATATGTGAACGGTGTGTTTTAATATTAGGTACCCAGCTGCCCTGCCTACCCTTCTATATGCGGGAAACAGCGTGAAGCTAATAAATATATATATTAAAAAAAATACAGCTTATACCACTTTACCACAACGATCCTAAACGTCTGTATGTCCATACATTTCCATACAAGGGCAAGTAACGAGTGGATTTAACACGCTTTCTGTAGTAATTAAAATTTTAAACGATTAATTAACGGTATAGAAATATGAATAACGATCACCTACATAGATTATATGTGACGTGTAATTTACATTAAATTATATTAATTAAGTTTGAATAACTACCTTTCAAATGGATTTAGATTATTACTATTATTTTTTAAAACGCCATCGTGGTTGTGAAAAAGTGTGTTGTACGCAATGCAAATTTTCAAACGGAATGATTATTATGTATAAAGTATTTTTTTGTATTTCTTCATCCCGTAAGAACTGACTGTATTGGGTATATTGTTATGTTTCGCTACTAAGCGAAAAAGAACGAAGTATCTTCGAACGAAGTAGTTCTGAGTTCTCTCTCCTTACCGCAGAATTAAGAGCTTAAAAAAATTATTTGATTGAGCGTGCTAATATCTGGAACTAATGGTTGCAATTATTTTGTTTGGTTTATAGATAGTCTATTTATTATTCGTATATGTTATTATTCGTGTAAGTTTAGGATTATAGGCTATACATTACGTCACATTAATCACACGATATAAAAGACCGTATGTAAAGGCTAGCACAACATAAATCAAAGAGTTTTACCCTATGTAATTAGTAGAATGTAAAATATTTTTTATGACATCTTTACTTATACCATTTGCAATGGCCAGCCGTCAAGTTATTCTTTTTATGTGTGCAGATTAACTACAATACAATACTGATTAAACGCTCATACGATGAATGCATATTTATTTTATCGGATGTTGACAAGTGGTGTAGGGTTAAATACACAAAAAAATGTATTAACATTTTGAATTGTGTTTTATTCGTTCACGCTGTATTCCTAACGAGGTAACCAAAGAGAACGGTTTCTGCATACCTCTTTCGCCTCGTCTTCTATCATCAACTTCTTCACACATACCCTTTTGAAGTTCTTATACTTATTACGTGACCTTGTGACGTATTTTCGAACGCCAGCCTAGATCTCCCTCTAACTCTATTACCGATCACTTTTCTTTCATAACTCTTTCAATTGAGCACGCTCATTTTCACTGTCACTCTGACATTCTAACTAGTACCTAGATCGCAAGACATCGCATCTTCACAGCATTCATCTTTCTTTCATTCTTCTTCTGTAATACCCACGTTTTGCTGCCGTATAACAGCGTCGGTACCAACACTGCATTGTGTACACGTGCAGCTTTACTGACATTACGCCATCTCATCAATGCAGCTAAGGCTCCAAGGCCCAGATATATGCCCACTTTATTCACTTTCTATAATATCTTATCATTTACGTTGAAATTGCATTGCGTCCTTTCTTTATTTATCTCATATACTTAGATCATTATTTTCACACCCTTTGTTTCATTTATCTAAATAAAAGTTATGTGACAATAAGATTAGGCAGTAAAAGTATCACTATCTGGTATTTATTTTAATTAGTTTCACGCAGCATATCACAGGGTAAGCAGGCATTCTCAAGGCATTGAGTTGCAGAGCTTAACGCTACGATTTGGCTGAAATTCCTCGCTCCCGAATGGAAATCAAACCCACAACTGTCACATTTTATCTTATTTCCATTTAAAAAGAAATATAATTAACGCTATCTAACCCCAACATTATGATATCGTAACTTGCTGCCATCACTTAATAAGGCAGCCGTCGTGTTTTTCAACTTCACATGCACAGACGGACCCCCCGCCCATTCGATATATACGTGACGACGCATAAATCAAAGTACAATAGTGGTAGAAAAAGTTGGTTAGTTTTAATCGTTTTACAAATAGTGGTTCTGTAGAATTTTTTTATTTGTGTTATTTTGTGATATTGTATTTGTGTGGTGAATTTTGCCACCCAAGTGGGTTGGACAGAGTAAATTCACTACCACTATAATGTTTAATATTTTTATGTCTTGCTCAGTTCGCCAGTCATCACACAATGACGCGAGAATTTGGCGAAAACAGTGTATCTCAACATTGTGTTCCTAGGTTCCCTCTCCTACCCTGCTTTGTAAAGAATATAGCGTGAAACTAAAAGAAAATTTGGTAATATTTTTGATTCAATATATTCAAGTATTTTTTTTATTGTAAAAATCGAAGTTGTATAAGTTATACAAAAGTAATTATTGAATGCACATTAAAATATTAATAAATATATTTTATTTACAATATACAATATATTGTTGTATAAATTATAATTTCAAATCCTTTGCTAACGAATTGCTGTTAAGTTTCTGCCAAAATTACTATTTTGGCAGAAACTTAACAGCAATTCGTATTAAGTATTCGTCAAATGCATATACTTATGCAGAGGGAAATAAGGATGCACAAAAAAAGGCAGCTTCACTCTTTTTCACGTACCTATGGGTAGAGGCGAGCTTACTAAGTTAGGCAGAAGGAACCTAGTGATATGACATGCCCAATTTTCGAGAATTTGCGTATTGAGTTTTTCTTTCTTTTGATGCCCAAATGAGGAAATGAAAATATACAATAAACAAAAAGTATCGCATATTATTTTTTAAATTTCACGTTTTTTACATCAAATAGCAATATTTGCCAAACATCAAACAGAGGAATACTAAAAACTTGTAAAAAAATAATGGAATCATCGCGCCATTGCATCCCGTTTGCTTTACTGCATATGGACTTGACGCTCGAGCGGTCGCGCATTTCAATTTTATTGACCGCTCAAAAGAATACAGATGTGCCGCTATTCGTAAATTTACTTTGCTTTTTACATTCAAATTGCTTTGCTTAGAAGTGTTTTAATATTCGTTTTTGTGTTTTTGGTTGAAAGTTATTTATTACCTTAAATGGCGATGATCAGAAATCTTGGTGAAGAAATTGAATTCGAAACATCTTTTGTTGGCGTTTATACGCCAACAAAAGATGAAGACAACAGAAAAATTAAATTTCTTTCCTTATGGAAAGAAATTTAATTTTTCTCATACGTATTTGGCTTATACAGGTGCAATGTGTGTGTTTTTTTGTTAATTTATTTAATAAAAAAAAATAATGCGTAGAAATAGGTATTAATATGTTATATTCCATTCAGTTTTTTTGTTTATGGTTATTCTATTTTTGGTTACAACATAGGAGAATGCATGTTTAAAAGAATTCTACTTAAAATTCCGGTTTCACATACAAAGTAAATACAACTAAATGTACATATATATATTTCAATAACTAATCTATAGATTTTTAGTTTTAATGTTCAATAATTTGGTGAACAAATATACGAACAAAGTTGCTCTTCCATAATTTAGTAGACGTGCATGGAAGCTAATGATTTAATTTTGGTGGTGTTAAAATAAGAATTAAATATAGATTATTTAAAAAATATATATTATTATTTACTTTTAAACCAACGACCTTCGAACACCTTAAAAATAACAATGAATATTGTTAATAATATAATATAACTAAAATTGAAAAAAAAAACTGCTTCACGCTGTATCCCGCACACAGCAGGGTAGGTAGAGGGAACCTAGTATTAAGACATTCCGTTCCCCACTTTCTGCCGAATTCTGGAGGCATTGCATGTTGAGTGGCAGAACTCAACGCCGTGCTTAGCCTCGACACCAGAGCGAAAAAATGGAAATATACATTTAAGTAAATATTTCATCTCCTCGAGTGGGGATCGAGCCCACAACCAGTCGGTTTTAAAGTCATACATCGTGCTTCTGCGCCACGACTGGCCTCAAAAAAAAATACATTAATAAAAATGACTAATGTATATCTAACATACTGCCCAAACTAACTACTAATCCACTTCGCCTAATTAATGCGTGTGACACATCAAAGTCAGCTGTCATCGCGTTTATTAACCGTCTCTTTTTGTGGACGCCCGCCTTGTCAAACATGAGTCGGTGTGAGTGATGAGGGAATATGGAGCATTGTCGATGGGTTTTTATTATAGTGGGTATTTTTATTAATGTAAGTCCTAAATTACACTGGGTCGGTAGAAATATTTATTATATTTCCTTAAATAAAAGTATGTGATGTTTTTTTTTAAATAATATTATAGAAATATTAGTTAATACTTTATTTTTTTTTAGTTTCACGCTGTATTCCAAACACAGCAGGATAGGCACGGCACACAGCAGAGAGACCCTACTAGCCTAAATCCGTTCTCCATTTTCAGCTAAGTTCTGAAGGCATTGCGTTTTGAGTGGCTATTTAAAGATATTAAATCATAAAAAATCTATCGATATAATATCAAAACAACACTAAATATAAACATAAATTACTTCAAAAGTGATTTATTCGCAGCACAAAACGCTGTACTCGTTGCCCCGTCTTCGTCTCTTGACACTGACAGGTGTGAATGATGACTGACAATCACGACTCTTTGATGCTAATCATCGTGTTTTTGTTGCGCACATTATGATTATGACAAAAATAGAATAGAAGATAGTATTTTTTTGGTTTTGTATTAGTCTATTTATTTATTTTTGTAGCTTTACGTATTATCCCGCATATATCGGGATAGGCAGAGTCATATTTTGAATTCAATATCGTGTTAAATTGAATATTTAATATTATATTAAATTTAATATTAATATAATTTAATATTTATTTAAGTATCTTGAGGAGGTAAAGTGAATTGTTCAATATTATTATTAGATAAAATTTATTCTCCAATTTCAGTTTACTCCACAATCTGTCAAAGATTGCAGTGTCCTTTAATTTAAACGTTTGGTATATAATAAAATAAAACGATTGGTTTAATTGGTTCATACTTTATCATATTTGACAAATTATACCTACTATCTATAAAATTAAATAAAATATCGTTAGAACTACTATACAAAAACATCACGACGCCAACATTACAAAATTGGATTGCCTGACAAAAATTTTCAAATTGCGTAAAAATTCTCATCTAAATCATATGCGGCGGCGTCTTTTTACGTCTACCGACTGCCCGTCACGTACACGCCTCGCAAAATAAAACACGCTAAGAGTCAGCCACAAATCACATTTTTTAATCGAGCTCACGTTTTGATCACCTGCAAATTTTTAAAATCAGCATTTGTTTCCTTATTTCCTAATAAATAGGATTGTATTTCTCTTGGCAAGTTTTCAAACTAAGTTGTACCATTACACTGTACAGTCACGTCGTGCCGTGCGGAATGTTATCGACATCCGTCTAGACTATCGACACTAGCACAACACTAATTGCTCCTTTTGCGATTGTTTTGTGATTTACGTAATAATTAATTATAGATAATCTGTTATTGGGTATACTAAGGTTTATATTATTGTCTTAATAAATGCTAACTAGACTAACTAAAAAAAAGGATTGGATGAATGTGATAGCTGTGTGGAAATTGGATCAGATCTTAGCGAAGAGGGGTGAACCTCTTGGGGGTTTTTGGTGATTATAATCCAATTTTAAGAAAATGCTATATATGTATATTGTATACACATTATATTATATTAATTTATTATATTATATTAACTTTTATTGCCATTTAAAATTTAATAAAAGTAACAACAATACATATAACATCTAAATAACCAGTTTGTAATGATGTTAAAAAAGTGATCTTAAATTACACAATTCTAATTTGCAATAAAGTTAAATAATAAAAATTCCCAGTAAATTATAATGATATATTATGCAGCTACCACATGTATTATTTAAGACTACTCTGTCGTATATATGTGGGGGTCATCAGGTCAAAAGAGTTTGATCTGACCGCAAACGTGATTATTGTGGATTCTATCCCTATTTTAAGAAATGAAATATATTTATTGTCAATCTTCACATTAAAAATGTATTGCTGAACATATTAATCAGATATCGACAAGAAAACAAAAACCTTATTAGCATTACATAAAAAAAATCTTTCGTTACTGGATGACTGACAGGCAGCGCAGAGATTTTTTAGTTTTAAATTTGGCACGTCGGTAGGTCGGAGGGATTGTAGGAAAGAAATGAAAGAAGATTTCTCGAAATTACTCTCGGAATGAGGAAAAACGGGATCTTTCATTTTACATTTTAAAGTCAACCTAAACAAACTTGCAGGTGATGCTTGTAAAATACAAAATATAAGATAAAGCTATTTCAAAATTGTTAAATAACTAAATATTCTCGAAATAATATAACTAAATATATTCACTCTACTAGGTAAAGTAGGTCGTAAAAAATTATAGTATCTATAAAATAAACATTTTCGTGTATGTATAAGGTTTTTCTGTTGCAATATTTAAAATTAAAGTGTGTAATAAAATTTTATTAAGTTAATAAAATTGAAAATTAAATATACATTATATTTATATGTTCTTTTAGCTTCACATTGCATGGTACGAATATGTAAGTAGAGGGGATGTAGTTATAAGATACCCTGTTCCTCGCTTTCCTCCCAACTTAGAAAATTTTCAAGGGGGACTTTGACCTTGAACAAATCTGTTCGTGTAAAGATTTTTTTATTTATTATTCAAGGAGATTTTCTTGGCAAGTAACATTTGTGAGGTGGGCACAAGACTATTTTGGGGTAGGCAAAGGCCCCCTATTCCTACACCTCATTCTAACTCAACAACGCGCTCTGTCTTGTAACAGAGGAAATTTGTATTTATATTAGAATCGAACCTAGAACAGTTGCCTTTACAATCCCGTGCCGTTGCTCAACGATGGCCTGAATTTTTATGCATAAAATAACATACGTCTATAAAATAAACAGTATTTTTTTCATTGGTTCACTTTTGCCTTATAAAGTCGTTATAATGTAGAGACGCAGTGGATTGCTCGATATCCACTCGAAGGAAGAATTTCTAAAATGTATATTAAAAATATAATATCGTAGCTATTATCCAAATAATAATTTATACACTACCAAGTAAGCTAAACCAAGACTGTATTATCATTTTTAAAATAAAAAAAAAACTTGTTTTTCAAAATTCAACGTGTTATTTCTTATCTAATTTAATATGTTACACACAGATGCACATTACTTGTTAAATTTTAAATATATCTTGCATAATTTTTGTGATAAATAAATGTATTAAAATATAGTGAGGCCAGTCGTGGCGCAGGAGCACAATGTTGATGTTGATAAGTTGTGTGCTAGATTCCCACTCGAAAAATTGAAATATTTAATATTTTCATTTTATCGCTCTGATAACAAGCAAAGTTTCCAGAATTCGGCGGAAAATGGGAAACTTGTTTTAATGGGAACGGAGTGTCTTACTAAACCAGGTTCCCAGGTTCCCTCTGCACACTCTGCTATGGGCTGGATAAAAATAATACATTGCAAAGAATAAAGAAAACAAAACACTGCTGGTATATTTGTGAAGTATACCAGCAGTGTATTACAGCCGGGAAAATGGTGCCTTAGCTGCATTAATGAGACGGCAAAACGTCGGCAAAAGAATGGCAAAAAAGATTTATGATGGAAAAGTGAGCGGTGAGAGAGGTAGGGGGAGACCTCGATTGACTTTCGGAAACACTATATCAAAGATACTGGAGGAACCCCCGGGCATGTATGAAGAGGTCCATGACAGTGAAGGAGGCGAAAAAGTTATGCAGAGTAGCATTTGGTGCTCTGTTCTCTCGGACTACCACGCTAGGGATAGAGCGTGGATAGCTCCAGCTTAAATTTAATTAATAACACCCATCCAGTATCTGTTTTTAATCGTAATGGTAGTAGATTTGTCGTTCGCTCCGCTTTGAAGAATTTTCTTCGCCGCGGCTGACAAAACGATGCGTTAAGTTCTGCCATCAGCACGGTATTTATCGATCAATAAGTGGGACATAAAGTTTCCTTATCATTATGTTTCCTCTGCCTGCACTGCTTTGGAAAAAAAACGCATGAAACTGCATGGAAAAAGTATAACAATAAATAACGCTCTCGTGGCACATAGCATGTGTGTGATGACACAATGGTTTTAGGTTAAAATCTAACTTGGAAATAAATTATTTAATAATTTGAATATCGAACAAAACGTAATGCTATAAATTCTTATTAAAAAGTCATATTATTATTACTCCAGTAATGTAAGACAGGTTGCTTGCATTCAAAATTACATTATATACAAATAAAATAATATTAACTATTTATTCCACACACCAAACAGATACATATTTAACACAACTCGATCATTTAATAATCATATATTAACTCTAAATTATAACTTTAAGTCTTTATCGTCCAATTTAATATTGAACAGTTTATAAATTATCATAAATTTTGAATGTCAGAACAATAAAATATGTATCGCATCGGTTTAATTATAATGTTGGCATATTTTGTTAGCACTTGCGCATAAATGTCGAGTTTTATCGTCTCCGTTCCATAGAAACGACTGCGAAAGCCTTTAAGTTCATTGAATTATCAGGATGCTTTTATATTTGTATGTATATTATTGGTGAAGGGGTATCGATTTAATATATTATTTATAAATTATCTATTGATAAACTTTGAAAGCCCCAGCTTCTAACTGTAAACGTGACAGTTGTGGGTTCGATTCCCAGTTGAGGGGTATGAATTGTTTTTGTTTCCTCTATTTAGTAACGAGGCAAAGCGTTGAGTTCCTTCACTTAGCACGCAACTTCCCGAAATTTCGCGGAAAGAGGGAAATGGATGTAACTTAATGAGACTGGAGTGAAAACTAGGGTCACTGTGCCTACCGTGCTGTGTGCCCGCACATATTCAGTGTGAGGCTAATAAAAAAACATAACATATATAAACTAATTTGAGGTCAGTATCTCGATTGTGGGTTAGGTAACCATATAATAAAGCAGAGTGTCGAGTTCGCGTTGCAATTGGATATTATACATTGGATATTAATGCAGGGAAAGCTTACATACTACATAACCCAATTTGGATTAGAACTTACAGTTAATGATATTCATTAGCAATATTCATTATAAATTTTACTAGTTAAATTAATAATCAATAAAAGCGAAAAATAAGAAACAATAAAGTGACACAAACTTCTTACAATATTTCAATCCACTTATCACTAAATAGCTTCCAACCATAAAATAAAACACTAAATTCGAATCCACTATCTACGAAAAGGCAATAAATAAAGTACACCCATTATTACTGAGTGAGTTCAGGTAGCTATATACAGATGTCCGTCTGTACCAACACATTTGTCAAATAAAGACTAAGATAAAGGCACGAAGGGCTCAATTAAAAATTTATTTCACGATAACGCTAGAGTATGTATAATTAATATATCTCTAAGTCGTAGATTATAGGGAAGAACTAAAAATGAACAACCTGTATATACATTTTGTAGAGACAATATTGTTCTTTTTATTCTGAAGATAGAGTCGATTTTTCTTTGAAGTTTTTTTTAGTAACTTATAACGTATTTTGTGCTGTAAAACTAAAGAGTGTGGACCTGTGGCAGGTTAAACCGATTTCATATATAATTAGTGTCTTATTGCGATAAAATGTTTATACGTTTAAAGTGTATCGCTGAAATAAGACTTTTTGTATGATCAAGTAGTATTATGTAATGAATTTTTTTCACGCTGTATCCCTCATGTAGCCAAGTAGGCAGAGGGAGAGTTCAGACACTCCGCTCTCCATTTCCGCTTCCGCTGAATTCTAGAAGCATTGCGTATTGAATGTTAGAACTCAACGCCGCGCTTTGCCTCGACACCTGGGCGAAGAAATGAAAATACTGAATACTTCCTCGAGTCGGAATCGAGCTCACAACTATTTGCCTTCTTATATACTTTTAATTTCTGTACCAACTAAGAATACGTAATGATTTGAACAACTTTTTTTTGTTTTTTTTTATTCTATTTTTTTTTATTCTATGAATCGCATATCATATTGATATTTACTATTTAGAAAGCAATGTCGAAAGGAGTATAAAATAGAGCATATTATAAACAATCTTAGTCATTTATGATTTAACTATTAATTATTATTAAGTATAGTATATATGATTAATTATTATTAGTCATCGATAATTATATCACAAGAACTTATTGATTATTATGACTGTAAAATCGACTGGTTGTGGTTGTGGGTTCGATCCCCACTCGAGGAAATGAAATATTTATTTACATTTATAATTTTCATTTCTTTGTTCTGGTGCCGAGGCAAAGCACGGTGTTGATTTCCGCCGCTCAACACGTGGCGCCTCCAGAACTCGGCGAAAGTGGTAAAGGGAGAGAGTCTTAAAACTAGGGTTCCCTCTGCCTACTCTGCTGACCTATTTATTAAAAAAAATCTCTCATTAAAATCTTAATAAAATAAAAAGAAGAACCTATTAAGCAAAATTTCGAAGATTACAATTAAAAATGGTGATCGTAACATACTTCATAATCTAAATAAATATACATAAATAATAATCAAACATTATGTCTTTGTTTCTAAACAACACGATGATTTAAAACGCACGCCATAGTAATTTTAATACAATGTAAGAGTCACGTACTCGTATCGTAGATAAAAGACGTTGTATGACCATTAAGTTCTTTATTAGATTGTAAAATTGTTTTTTTTTTATTAGTGCATGTTACTTATATTGTTATATAGAGTAAGTTTGCCTGTGTTTGATTTTAAACGGCTTTATTAAGCTTCTGGCCAGTAGTGGCGCAGGGGCACAAAGTGTGACTGTAAGATCAACTGGTTGTGGGATCGATCCCCACTCGAGGTAGTGAAATATTTATTTACTTTTATAATTTTCATTTCTTTGTTGTGGTGCCGAGGCAAAGTACGGTGTTGAGTTCCGCCACTCAACACGCAACGCCTCCAGAACTCGGTAGATAGTGGAGAACGGAGTGTCTTAACATTAGGTTCCCTCTGCCTACCCTGCCATGTGCGGGATATACATGAAGCTGATTTATTTAGTTTAATTTCCTTGTGAGTACATTTTAACAATTGAAATTCTGCCTCCATACACCACTGTAATATATGGTCAATATTATATGAATTTTATTTTATTATGGTGCTCGGTTCTCTCTGACTATCCCGCTAGGGATAAAGCGTGAAGTTAAGTTTTAAGTTATTTTAATATATAAATGTAAAATTTACTTAAATAAATAACTTGCCATTGATATAGAGTGTTGAGTGACTCAGCCGTGCTTTGTATTGTTAACAAAGCGAAGAATTAACGCATTCTCTTATGGGGAATTCGTATTGAAATCTGTCCTCCGTCCTGTATGTGAAATTTTTGTAAAAGATTTTGATTACGATTAACAGTGGTTCTCCTATCAGTGCTAATAAAAACTACAAAGGAAATGGAAACTATTAATTTCTATAGTACTTATAATAATATTAAAATTATTATTGTTATTACTTCGTGTTGGGTGGTGGAACCTCACACCGTGTCGTCTTGTAATATTCGCACCCGCCACGACGCTGAGTGCATGCTAATCACACGCAATCCATGAATTGTTTTATTTCTATGGAACTCGGTAAAGAATTGAGTAAGTTTAGTTACATTTTTTCCAGTTTAGGGTTCCGTACCTTTTAAGAAATAAATGAACCATTATAAGATCACTTTGTTTTCCGTCTGTCTGTCAAGAGCCTTTACCTCAGAAACACTTGAAGATATTGAGTTGATATGGCTTGAAGCCATATCAGCTCACTCACTCAGATCTAAGATCCCATGATTTTCTGAAAAACAAAATATTTCTACATTTACTCAAAAATAGATATGGCCGTTTATATAGCAAAAAAAAACGCGTCTTTCGACACTACCAAAGAAATCATAATTGATACTTACTTATTTCCGGTTGACCTAGAACTATGCAATCTTAAAACTGTACATTTATGATTAAGAGCCTTAAAAAGGGGGCAAAATTTGGTATCGCTAGTTCAAGTGAGGTATCATATGAAAGGGCTTTGGCTTCGCTAAGCCAGAATCTAAGAATAACTCAACAAGACCTTCATTTTTTTACGAAATCCTCGGTGGGCGAGCCCGAGTCGCGTTTATCTATCTTTAGTTAAAACTTAGTATATTAAAAATTAATATGAGATACATATTATGTACTATTGAAAAAAATATATCCTTTTTTCTTCAGCTTCATTCTGTACCCCGTATAGAGCAGTTTAGTCGAAGGGAAAGTAGTGCTAACCCACTTCGTTATTTATTTTACACTTAAGGACACGAGCTTTCTAGATACTGAGTTGAGTTACGGAACAGCTTTGTCGAATATTCCAATAAAAATCAAATCTTTAATTTACTAAATCATCGATAGCTTTTAACTGATGCTTGAACTTATCAACAAAAAGCGCTATTACGAAGTTGGATTAATAAAATTTAAGAAATATAAATTATATATTAATATGAATTATAACTTAATGCGGTGTCAAATTTTGAAAATTAAAATGCACTTTGCCTGGAATTCAGACAAAAAGTTGAGAACGAAGTGGTCTTATCATTTGACTAACTTACACACAAAACACAAAGAAAAATAAAGTAAAAAACCAGCTTAAGCTGAAAACATAAAGTTTAATGCAACAATAACAATATACTTAACGGCTCTACAAGTCTACAATATATGGAGTTACTTGGAAATTAAAGTCAATTATTTTTATTATATCTATACATGCTAACTGTAGTCGTTACAAAAATAAAAAAAGTTGTTTTAATATGTATTAAATTTGTTCTTGAACATTATTCTATTAGAATAGATTATGATGCTTTTTATTCCATTACTAGTATTTCTATTGAAGAATGTGTAATAGACTTAATAAAACATCTGCCGGTCAATAGGTATAGTATATACTTTTTCGTGTCCCTGTGGCAGAGGGAAAATGGGAATTTAATATTAAGACACTCTTACCGAGAGTGGGAGTCAAACACACCACCGTCGTGTATGCAATTGTACTCTTGTTACCCTTGCCACGGACTTAAGTAAATTATTTATATTAAAATAATTCTAAATGAATACTCCTTTTTATCAAATTGCGTGGAAAGCGAAAAAGAGAGTTAGTTCCTGCCTAACTCAATAAAAGATTATGATGATGATCTTTGTAAAATAAAACAAAAATAATATAAAATTAAAGATAAATTGCGAAATAAACTTGTATATGGCGGCCATTTTGAGATAATTTGATGTCTGTAATGTACAAGACGTATGTCGTAAGCGAATAAACGAGGGCTATGCTGCCATATAAATCAACGAGGTGCGGCTACAATTATAGCGTTTTAATATTTATTTATTAGTCAGTTATTTTTGGCTTTCTTAGCAAAAATAATGATATAACGCAAAGTTACACTGAATGAACGGCCTCTTCTTGCCGGCCAGTCTTAACCACGGCCAAGTTGTGTTACGCGGTCCACTCCTGATGGTGGATGGAGTGGTGATCGGGAAGAGGCAGCGAGAAGAGCAAGTTGTTTCCAACTTCATCAGCATGCACCATAAAAGACCAAATACCCAGAGGGAGACCCGCTTAAACCTAAGTTAACGAAAGAATGGTCAGATTGGGGAAACTTAATGAAACGACCCAAAAAGATGTGTGCAGGTTGCCCCAGCGTGCTATTTCAATCAGACCATCTAGGGCTACCCACCACCGTCTTGTGCGAGCTCCCGCCGCAGAGTTTAGTGGATATTTGGACGACCCGAATATGTGTCAGTTTGAAATCGTTCAAATTCCAAGACAGGATTTCTTTACGTAAAAAATGATTTCTAAAAAAAAAACAACTCACTTACACTTACACAGTACACTGTAAAGGAAACGTATCTTATGTATTTAACGACAGCGATTAACGTTTAATTCGTGTTGGTAATATTTTAATGCTACACAGCAAGCAATTAGCGCTCACATTATGACATTATCGACGTTTCCGCCTTGAAATTATCTGATTGACGTCGTCAAGGTTGACAGTTGGATTTTAATTATAATATTTATATTGGGTATTGGTCGAGTCTATGTTATTGTAATTATTGGTTCAAAACTAGGCATTTCTTAGTTTTATTCAGATAGACGTTCATTCCGATAGAAAGAAAGGTTATATTTATATATCTCCTTTTAAAAACTATGAGGCCAGTCGTAATGCAGGGGTACAAACGACTGCAAACGCGAAATGAAATATTTAATTAAATTTATATTTCTATTTATATTTCGGTCTGGTATCGAAGCAAAGTGTGGCGTGGAGTTCTGCCACTCAGCACTTAATAATCCCAGGATTCGGCGGAGAGGATGGAAAGGAGTGTCTTAACACTAGGTTCCCTCTGCCTACCCCGCTGTGTGCGGCATACTGTGAAGTTGAGATTAAAAAAATATTCATTTAGCTTCATGCTTTATCCCTAGCGGGATAGTCAGAGAGAACGGAGCTCGTCCACTATCATCAACCCTCCATACATGCCCTCCGGGAGGTCCTCATGCTTTTTACGTGACCTTTCTTTCTCCAGTATCTTTGATACTGAGTTTTCGGAGGTCAACCGATGCCTCCCCCTACCACTCTTACCACTCACTTTTCCATCATAAATATTTTTTGCCATTACCGGCCATTCTGTGTATCTCTTCATTGCGAATTCTATCAGCTAATCTGATTCTGCATATCCTACGAAGAGATCGCATATCCACGGCATTCATCTTTCTTTCATTCTTCTTCTGTTACACATACTCACGTTTCGCTGCCGTATAACAAAGTCGGTACAAAAATAAATCAAATCAAATTTGAAATAATTAGACAGCCTTAAGTCAATATAACTAGTGTTAAACATTTATTTTTGTAAAATCATCATTCCACTTTCTCAAGCATCTGTCTACTGGCGGAAATCGAACTCACAACTTCCATTTACACACTCAGACACTGTCATACCAATTATAAAATATTTACAACTTTTTATTTTTATCCAATACTTATTAAATCGAATTGCAAACTTTCAAGTATGAGGAATGATACATGCGTGTAATTACCAACCTTCGGACACGAAGCGAGGCGATAAATCCAAGTAATGGCCCTGTTTATACTTAATAATAAAGGTCTCAATAAAACAGATACAGATAAACCGTGAACAGAATGTTATTTTATATTCTACTAGGCTTTTTTATGCGGCTTCACCCGCTTCGTCAAATGGAAATAGTTAATACTCGTATTTATAAACCGCTCTCAAATCTGAGATCGATCTTGAGATAAGGTTCGTTCAAAAATTATATACAAATATGAATGAAAATAGCATCTCAAGATCGATCTCAGACCTGAGTGCGGCTTATAAATACGCAAAGATATTTTTCATTTCATGATATAGGCACGTTCAATCAAAAAACCTTTCAGTTTTATTCATATTAAAGTATATATAGAAAGGTTACTATCATATGGTATGGTACATATGATAGAATTCAAACCAACGGCTGGTTTGAATTCTATGGAATATCTCGGAACGAAATGTTTCGAATTCGTATGTAAAACGCAAAATAGAGAGTTTTGAGACTACCCCGTGCAAAAATGTGAAACAAAAAATACATAAAAAACAAAATATAATAAAAAAAACAAAAATAAAATAAAAAAAATGCAAAAGTACATAAAATTCTACAAACATACACTTACTCTATATACGTATCTAATAGATTTAATCGTTTCAATGCAGAACGGTGTTGAATAGATTACAAGTGAGTTATGGCGCTCGGTGACACTCGGATATATTATAATGTAATACAATCGTGTTCATAATTTAACTTTAAGGTACCATTAACACACTGTGTAACAGTATGTACCTTGGGTATAAGTTGGAAATAAATAAATAAATGGAATGACATATGTGTGGCAATGTGCAAAAAATAACATAGATAAGAATGGGAAATAAATTTTTCACAAACTATATATTATGTTCTTAATGCCATATTAAAGGAAACTAATTCGTGTATAGTCGTCCCGAGTGTCGCGACCGTCGTTCTGTCTATACAGGTGGTGGTGATGCTCGGAAGGCAGCGGTCGAGTCATACTTTGAAGTACTACGGTACTAATATATATGATGCACATAAAGACTCGTACCAAATGTATAATGAATATAATATGATAATGCGAAATCTATGATGGCACGATCTTTTAGGATCGAATTTCTTATAAAGGCAATATATGTGTAGGGGCGGGGCGGTGCCCGTACTCTTTCTTCCTTTTATTATAACTAGTTCGCAGTTATAGTGAAGAGGAAGATAGGACGCGCTCTTGGCTTTTCTTCGGACGAGCTTCGAGTTATGACAATGTCATATTGTCGAGTTTCAGTTATCTAGATAACTGACACAAGAACAACTTCTGATGGCAAATATATTATTAAAGCGATACCTTCTAATGGCATAAATATAATTCTTAACACTGTTACCTCTGAATCTCTAAAAGATCTTGGATTACTTACGTTCACAAGTATAAACGGTTCTAACCACTAGACACATTACTAGCCCAGGCATTATTTATTAAATAATATTTTAAAAGGAGTTTGGGATGTCAGTTACAACTGGTGTGACTGTAAGCTCGACAGTCGTAGGTTCGATTCCACTCGGCTAAATGAAATATTTGATATTTTTATTTTCTCACTCTTGTAACAGCTGCAATGCGAGTTCAAAAAATTTTCAAGTCTAGAACATAAGTAGAATATAAACAGAGTATCTTAACACTAGGTGCCAGGTTTCGTTTGCTTGCCGAGCATGTAAATATGTGTGGGATACAGCGTGAAGCAAAACTTAACTAATCTATTGACATGTTGTATAATACAATGTAGGTAAGTACATAAAATGCCATGCTTATTTGATATGTGACCTCATATTGAATAAAGCGTTTTTTTTTGTAGCAAGCCCAGTTCGTCCATTTCCTGCTTTTTAAAGAGATTATAATTAGCTGTATCTCAATGCCGTTCTGTAAAATCTATACTATACCTATGGACCTTTATAGGCCCATAGGAAGAAAACGTATTCCATTTCACATTGTAGCATTTACATAGCAGGATAGTTACAGGGAACAATCATCAATAATACTGTTAAGAAACTTCGTTCGAGACATTGTGAATTGAAGCTAACGGCTCAGTTCAACGTACTTTGTCTTCCATTTTAGCGAGAAAATAAAAACAAACTGTTCCACTAAGTCAGAAGCGAATCCACAACCGTCGTTCTTACAGTCAGCTGTGCTGCTGCACCACGACTGGTCAACAGTCACAAAGCGGACAATTTGAATGTGGCAATCAGAAACAATTTCACTGTACCAAATATCAAATATTTGACGAATTCTAAAAAAAATAATAATTTCATTTACATTTTAAAGAAAGTACAAAAATCACGAAAATCTCTTATTCATAAAAAATAAAAACAAATAAATCCAAAGATATTATAAACAAATTATTACAAGGTTTCCTTAAGAATTGTAGTTTGAAATGACTTTTTGATGAAAGTGCTTCGCGAACAAATAACATTGCTTGCGACCCCTAATTACGTACGTACGGCGAATCGACGGCAAATTATGCTTAATGATAGGTTTTATATGACTGATTTACATAAAAAAATACATAATATTGTTTATACTATGTATAGTTGGTAAATGTGGATTTGTTTGTATTCGTGATATTTTTTTCAGCTTCAAGCTGCATCCTGTATGGAGAAGGTAGGCAGAGGGAACCTAGTAGTAAATAATTCCGTTACCCACGCTCCGCCTAATTTTCGAGATATTGCATAGTGAAAGGCAGAACTCAACGCCACGCTCTGTCTTTTTACCACAGCAAGAAACAGAAAATAATTCCTTTTCTGTCTGGGAATCGCACATATACTTCGGATTTACACAACGAGGCCTGAATATTATTAGCTAAACAGTAAATTACCTTTATTGGGACTTCAACGCAATATTTTTTCTTTTTGGTGTAATGATTGTTGAATTGTAGCTTTTGAGGTCGTTTTCCTTTGGAAACGACCTTAAAATTGAACGCCATAATTATATTTACAACTTATTACGGCGCTCAAACATCCTCCCCTTTGAGGCGCCGCTCGAAAAATGAGTTACACCGTTGATTTACGATCATTTCACAAACATTACGTTTCTTTGATGTAATTTTTCCGGAACATAAAATTTCTTGCTATGAGTTATTAGGCGATGCCATCAATTTGTGACATACGCATGTTTTTGGGGACAGAGTGAATGTAGCTGAACTTTTTAATAGATAGAAAGTAACCTACTTCTGACGGTGAAAAGTATTCTATAAAAACCAAACAAAAGAGTATATCATAAGAACCAAAAAAATTGCAACATTCCAAACGTTGCAATTTTTTTTAATTCATAAAGGATCGGACATGTTATTTGCCATGGACATGCAACATTTAATACCAGCAAAAAACAGAGTAGGTATTCACTATCTAGCTTCACTCTTTATTCTGTATCTCGCAGGATACACAGAGATAAACCAGCGTCAAGACACCTTTTTCCCCGCTTTGCGCCCAAATTTGTGACAATGCGTTTTGGCAGAATCGAATTCCACGTCTTATATTGCCTGCACGTAGAAATGAATAAGAGCAGTAATTCCTTTAATTTATTTTTTACAGTCTATTCAACGTCTTTTCCAAATCCATTAAGGTACAAATATTTTCTGGTTTCTATACGCAGTTTATGCAACATCACTAAAAGATTCAAATAAACAAAATGCCACACAAAAATCTGAAATTCAAAAAACAACATCTCTATTTCTCTTTAATCTGCACCTTTGAGACTTCACACATAGCTCGTTTCAAATAAATTCTCCTTTACAACTGCATAAATTTGTCGATGAAGTAATTTCCGTATCCGGCTCCTTTACGTCCCGCATCCTGCTACGTTCTAGGAATTGTTGGGATGATAAATATATTAATGTTGTTATAAAATCATTAGCTAAGTCTGGAATGGTCTAAAATATAATAAATCAATTTGTAGTTTGGTCTTGTGGTCGTCCTAGTGGAGACAGCTTTGCAGCTGCGTTGCGTTTTCATTTTTGAGTTCAATTTTCAATCGTTGAAGTGAATTATTTTCATTAACTACTGATTAGTACCTACCAACCTAACCTAAAAACCACAAAATAACAAAGTAACCCACAATACATCAATACCTTCTTGTATAATCGAACGTCAAATTGAATTTAAATCTTCATCATTCTTATAAGAAAATTTCATTGTCATGTACAGAAGGCCCCGAGGGCATTAGGGGGCATAATCCTATTAGAAACTGACATTGATCGACCATTTGTCATAACGCGTGCGCGTATCAAGTCTTAGTTGGTTATTGTTTGTTTATATTCAAAGGTTATATTGCTATAGGCGCCTGTTTATCTATGAAAGTAGAACAGAGAGTTCTATTAGTCTAGTATTCTTGAGTACTATTAATACAGCTGAAAGGAGACCGAAAATATCTTAATGAGAACGGAGTGTCTTAACACTAGGGCACAATATCTACCCTGCTACGTGCGGGATACAGAGTGAAAGCTAAATAGCCACGTGTCCAGTGAAAGCTAATGGCCAGAGTATTTTTCATATTAAATACATACATTTTTAAGAAATACAGTGTTTTTAATCAAAATACATCTTATTGATAGCTCTTTAGTTTGCTTATTCGTTCCAACCTCGACACGATAGATGTTTTTTGATTAACGATCTCAGGTCAGGTCTCTATTGTGCCCCTTTGAAATTCCGACACCCATTTATCAAGCTTACTGTGCCGCTCTGGAAATTAAGCGTGTGGTACAAGAGAGAGAGCTTTCGTTTATTTTGCTCTAAAAATATTATTTAACAGGGATTTTGTCTTAGTATGATTGTATTATATTATTTCGAGAAATCCACTTTTAATAATCTCTACTCTCGCTTGCATTCCCTAACCTACATTAGGAGTAACCCACTCGTACTGTTCTCTTTCCTAAAAGACTTACCGTTTCTTGTTTTTCATGTTCACGCATTACCTCGCATTAAACAGGGTAGGTAAAGAGAACCTAGCGTTAAGAGTGACGAAACTTCCAACCGCGTCTTTAGCCTTGATACCAGAGCAAAGTAATGGTAATATTATTAATTAATAATTCATTCTCCCATCCGTCGCATTACAGCTACATGCTTGTGCCTCTGTACCACGATGGCCTATAACACAACAGTTATAAAGGAAGTACTCCATACCAAACAATGTAATTGTAGTGGATGAACGCTAACTACAGAATACTTTAGGTTTCTAAAATTTAGGTTCCTAACATTATTAAAAATATATTTTTACATCAAAAAGCCTGTACTTTTTAGTTTCGCGAAAAGTTTTTCACTTAAATCCTTAATATTCTAAAGTAAAATTTTCACAAACACTGATTTTGTCGTTACATTGTGGCCCTGAAAAATGATTTCGTACCTCCCTATTTCTCATTCCTGTGTTAAAGATGTTTGAAAGCTCGCTATAATAAACTGACAAAGCTCAAGTTAATGACTACAAAAGGTATTGTATTATAATGAAAAATCTTTAAGTTTTTTTTGTTAAGTTTCTCGCTGTATATCGTAAATAGCAAGAATGAACGAAGTGCCTTAATACTATGCTTTTGGGCTAAGATTCCATAGTCCAACTTTCGAACAATACAAGACATTACGTGTTGAGTGGCAGAATTTAACGCCGTATATTAAAATATACCTAATTTTATTTATGATCCATGTTATTACGTTAAGCACCAATAAAATATGACCCATCCAGATTCGTGGAAAAGTTGCAAAGTAAAACAATTTATCACTTTATTTGTCTAGCAAACAGACACAGACAGTCTTCCTAAATAATTTATGATGCATCCGCAATTTGCGGGGAAGATAGAGGGAAGTCATACATCACTCTCTTCTTGCCTAAAATTTACAGATCGTAACATCGTACGTAGCGTTCTATGGGGTCTATAATTATTTTATTTTGATTGTCAATAGAAACAGCAGTATTTTTATTTATATTTTCTTAAACTTTACGTTGTATTCTGCACATAGTAAGGTAGACAGATGAAACCTATTTCTTTTTTTTTTCAGCCTTACGCTGTATCCCGCACACAGCTGGGTAGGCAGAGGGAACCTAGTGTTAAGACACTCCGTTCCCCACTTTCTGCCGAATTCTGGAGGCATTACGTGTTGAGTGACAGAACTCAACGCCGCGCTTAGCCTCGACACCAGAGCGAAGAAATGAAAATATAAATTTAAGTAAATATTTCATCTCCCCGAGTGGGGATCGAACCCACAGCCAGTCGGTTTTACAGTCACACTTCGTGCCACTGCGCCACGACTGGACTCTTCTTTTTTTTTCTGGAGGAAATTTCTTTACGGATACCAGTGGAACATGTACAGATGAAACCTAACTCAACTAATACACTTCCGTTCCCCACTTTCCGCAGAATTTTATTGAGTGGCGGAACTCAACGCCGCTCTTTGCTTCGTCACCAAAAAGAGGAAAATGTTAAATATTTCATCAATCGAGTGCGAATCCAACGTTCAACCGTCGCATTTTCAATCACACTCTTATGGACGGACTCAATCATATTTTTAAATTTAAAAATTAAATAATGACAACGCTAATACTCCTCTACCGACTAACGCAACTCATTTCCTAAATTAGTCCCTTCAAAATGGACATACAACTGACATCTACAACGTAGTCTATTGTCGTTTGTCAGGCCGAATTATTCTTACTACTTGATCTTTAAAACTAAGTACAATAAAGCATAAAATTGAATATCTCAATTTGCCAGTTAACTTTGTAAAGTAAGTTGGTAAACATGGACTGTCGTGTGTGACTTATATGACAGAAGACGAGACGAGATTTATATTCAAAGTCTTTGCATCCTTGTACCTAAAGTATGAAACATGACTTTTAGTTTCTGTCGAGGAACTTGCACAGTTTGTAATTTAAAATGTAGTCGAGTTTGGATATATTATGCAATTGTTATTCCTATCTTTGGATTTGAAGAATTCTTATTTGTGATTAAATATTAATATTTTCGCTTCATATATTTTTTTTCTTTTTAGCTCCACACTGTATTCCGCATACAGCAGGGTAGGCAGAGAGAACCTAGTGTCAAGACACTCCAGTTCGCACTTTCCGCATAATTTTGGAAGCATTGCGTTACACCAAAGAAATTGACCCATAAATTTAAATAAATATTTAACTTCCTCGAGTGGATCGAACCCACAATCACACCACGTTACAATCACATTGTCGTGCCTGTATACTTCAAATATCAGGATAGACAGAGGAAACCAAGTGTTAGGCCTCTCCGGTCTTAGCTTTCCGCGCAATTTTTGAGACCTTGCGGGTTCAGTGTCAGAACTCAACGCCGCGCTTTGCTTACCATAGCGAGAGAAATTTAAAAGATCCAATGTAATCATAAAGCATATTTTGTTTTAAAAATATAATTAAACACAACCACAAAACCAACAATCCACCGATGACATTCAAAATTACCCCCAACTATTTATATTACAAGTTCAAAATTAACTAAACAGTATTAATCATGGCACCAAGTCACAGCTCCCCAAAGCGCTGAGAACACGATAATGATATATGATATATTTGATGATAAACAATCGGGGTCATTTATTATCTGTCCGTTATTTGACAGGCGGTAGGCAGATGTCGTTAGTCATTTTCCGTGGGTCCCTTCGTTACGCCGCCTACATGCGCCTCCGTCGGTGGTTAGATATCCACCGACAAAGCAACCCACTAAGTATACAAATTTTTACTTTATTTATATTTGCGATAAAGTCCAAAATTGAACGGCAGAAATATCAATCTTGATTGTTTTCAGCATGAACGATTATGATAGATGAAAGAGTTAGCACTCCCGCAGTTAACTGTTAGATGTTCAAAAATCAACTCAAATATGTAATATTTAGAGTTCAAATTAGCATTTTTAAGTCATTTCTGTCGAGTCTTGTAAAGCAAAAGTTGTTATTGGATATGAAACAGTAATGGATGTGGATGGAGAATGCGTGAATGGGTGATTGTTATCAGGCTGTTCATCAGAATCTGACCGATGGTGGCTTTAAATAATTACATTTTCAAGTATACCGATGCTACCGGTAATATATTCATTATGACTGACATCTTACAAAGCGTCGAGGGTATAAATAAATAAAAATACATAAGTTATCGCCTCAACGAGCGCGATACGATCCTTCCAAACTTTATTGCCTCGCGTATTTGGGAATTTCGTTTCGATCGTTAAATGACTCATTTTGCATTTCCAATTTGCTTGTGAATTTGTGAATTACCTTGTTTTAAATAAAACAGCTTCATGCTTTTGCTCGCACAGCAGAGTAGTTCAGTGTTAAGATAGGTACTCCGTAAAAATGGAGACCGTTTCCGCTAAAGATATTGACTGTTGAGTAATGGAATTCAACGCCACATTTTCTTTTGTCAGTAGAGCGTTGAAATAAATACAATTATAATTCATTCACTCGAGTAGGAATCGAACCCACAATCGGGCTTATTATCAAACGTAGTGCCACTGTGCCACGACGGCTTTTTTGACAATTTCTTTTGTCGTACTTTATTTTATACTACAAAATACCTTCGCTATTAAAATGTTATTGAATTTTAATATAGTAACGGAACCGCCGATTCACAATTATTTGATCGTAAAAATAACCGAAAAGTTGTTTTCAATACGAAATCGACGAATTTGACGTTTTTTATTTGTTTTTAAATTATAATTGCTTGTGTTTAACCTTCAAGAATATATTTTTTATGTAAATTCTGAGTTTTATAGCGGTATATATATGTAAAGAGGTATATACCGCTTTCATTTAAGTAACCAGAGTGAACTAACTACTTGTTTATTTTGCAAACAAACTTTATATAATTATATTCGGGATAAATTTATTTTATATAGGTAAATACTTTATTTCAGCTTCACATTGTATGCTTCGTGTAGCAGGGTCACTTGAGGGAACTTAGAGTTGGATATTCCGTTACTTATTTTCCTATCAAATTACGAGACAATGGCGTAACTCAACGCTGCGCTTTAACCAAACATAACTCTAAATAAAAAAAACGGATCAAGTGCGAGTTGGGCTCGCCAACTAAGGGTCTCGTACTTTCACCTAAAGTACAAATTATGCAAACAAAAAAAAATACTAAGGCTGACTATGTTAAGTTTGCAGGCGCTCATTTTCTATCAAATTAACTACAAATACCTATATGGAAAAAAAAATCTGTGATATATGTATAAACTTCTTTTTCTTTTCCTTTAATTGTACTGCCAGTTGTTACTTCTTGTCAAATTCATAAGTGAGGTAGATAAACCTATGTATATATACATATAATATAATAGATTTGATTAAGTATTTTTGATAGCGTTAACTAAGGAGTGTTTTTTTCTTCATAGGTTTGTAGATCAGCATATTGTATATTAATTGAAGTTTGATTCTTCTTAAGAAAATTAATCTTGACAGACTGACTTGAACGGACAGACAGATAGACAGACCGACAGATAATAAAGATATACGGTACTCTAAATAAAACAAAAATATTAAAAGAACTTACATTTTATTGTATCTTTAAGTATATTTTATGGAGCTCTTATATTTTCTTAATTTGATCGAGTCATATTTGCGCATCGAGTTTCGTTTTACAATTTGACGTGTAAATGCACTTTGTCGACTATAACGTTTAACACCGATATTGAAAATGCTATATTAAATTTTGATATAATAAAAAAGGATACAACTTTAAATATTTTTATAAAAAGTAAAATTACCGGCACTTTTATGGTGTGGATTCAAATTCATTGTAGTAAATAAATTAAAAAAATCAGCTTCACGCTGTATCCCGCACACAGCAGGGTAGGCAGAGCGAACCTAGTGTTAAGACACTCCGTTCGCCTCTTCTGTCTTCTGGAGGAATTCTGGAGGCATTGCGTGTTGAGTGGCAGAACTCAACGCCGCGCTTAGCCTCGACACCAGAGCGAAGAAATGGAAATATAAATTTAAGCAAATATTTCACCTCCTCGAGTGGGGATCGAACCCACAACCAGTCGGTTTTACAGTCATACTTCGTGCCGCTGCGCCACGACTGTTTGTAGTAAAACATTAATAATACAATATTACTACTAAAATTAGACTATTTAAAGCACTTTTAAATTGACGAATTACATAGATACATTATTATTAACATTATTGACAGTTCTACAGGAAGCTGTGACCGGCTTGGAGAGGCAGCTCTGCTGGGAAGAACCGGCGACAGGTGAAAATTTTAACTTTCAAATGATAATTCTTGAGTAACAATTACCATTTAAAAGTTACAATTTTAATATAATAAGTGGTACATTAAAGGTGTGTATACATTAAAATAATTAAGAAATACATCTATGTCAAGCAACAAGCTTTCTAAGTGCAGTGCGTTACTCCCACGGGATCGCCTACGGATACGTATAGAAAATCAACTGCTAAGTTTTGTAAGAGAAACTATATATAAATTGTTCTTTAAAATATTGTTGTAACTGTTTGTGCTTAGGAAGTATACTTAGATGGTTGTTATAGGTTCGATTTTAACCAAGGGCGCTCGTGTTTTTTCAGCTTAACACTCTATCCCATATACGATAGGGAAAGAGAATTTAGTGTTAAGTCACACAGTTCTTCCCTCCCTGCCTTAATTTGACGCATTGTGTATTGAATGGTTTCCACCAACGCCGCGTTCTGTTATGCCCAGGCGTTAAAATGAAGTGATAATCGAATTGGAACGTTCAAAGTCAAACGCTGTACCACTGCGCAACAATGGCCTCAATTCTACCAAAATTATTTAATAGTAATTATTTTCTCATTATACTGTAGCTGACATGTAGACGTTAATGAAATGTCAATTTATACTCGAACGGCTTTTATTCGACGTAATTGGTTAAAAAAAATCTTATACATTTTTTTTATTTTAATTGAAGTTGCTTGTATTATAATTAAGAAATTGTTGCTTTTATTGAACATTGTAATATTGTATTATATAATATAAAACCACTGTGGCGTAGTTGATTATTATTTTTATAGTAGGTACATTTTTACTTTTACGGCATTGAATCGTTCTCCACTAAACGCAAATTGCTTCAAAAATTTGGCAGAAAGTGGCAAAGAGAAGTGCCTTTAAGGGAACGGTGTGTTTTAATCTAGGTTCTCATTTCCCTCTGCCTTCCCTGGTATACGCGGGTAACTAAAAAAAATATTTTTGGAATGAATGGGAAATAGAGAATGGAGTGATTAGAAGAAGAAGAAGAACTATATTCTATGATATAATATTTATATACATATATATATATATATATATATATATATATATATATATATATATATATATATATACATCGCATTTACAAGTAGGTAACTAAAAAAGTAGATGACTATTTACTATATCCTAAGTATTGTTTTAGGTTTATCCCGCATAAACAAGAATAGGCAAGGAGAACCTAGTTTCATTTTCGAGACGCAATGTGTTAAAGTGTATATAACAAAAGAACTTACATAAATTTAAATTCGTATGGAAATTTGAACCCACAACCAACTAAATGCTGTGTCGCTGCGCTATAACGGCTTAATTGAAATATGTATAGATGATTATAAAATAGGCCAGTCGTGGCGCAGCGGCACGATGTGTGACTATAAAACCGACTGGTTGTGGGTTCGATCCCCAGTCGAGGAGATGAAATATTTACTTAAATTTATATTTTCATTTCTTCGCTCTGGTGTCGAGGCTAAGCGCGGCGTTGAGTACTGCCACTCAACACGCAATGCCTCCTGATTTCGGCAGAAAGTGGGGAACGGAGTATCTTAACACTAGGTTCCCTCTGCCTACCCTGCTGTGTGCGGAATACAGCGTGAAGCTGATTATAAAATATGCAGATGATGTATTGAGGGCGGTCGTGGCATAAAGTGTGACTGTAATCGTAACTAGTTGTGGGTTCAACCTCCACGCGAGGGAATAATGTATTTTATATTTTCATTGCCTCGCTCTGGTAACAAGCAAAAAAATACGACATTGAGTTCCGCCACTCAACACACATTGCTTTCATAATTCGGAAAGTGGAGAACATAAGTGTCGTAATGGGAACGGAACAATTTTCAATATATCCATAAAATTTTAATCCATATATTCTTTATTCAATTAGGCCATTATAAGCACTTAGGAATCGTCAAAGAAATCCCAGTAGTGTCACGGAAACGGCTGCCACCGTTTCGGAAGGCAGTTCTACTGAGAAGAGCCGGCAAGAAGCTCGACAGTCGCTCTTTTCAAAATTAAAACGACAAAAACACTTAAATCTCCCCAAAAAAAAATTCACATTTCCAGTCGAATCCCCCCCAAAAAAAATATAAATTAGTAAACAAACATGTAATTACCGCCATCAAAACGACTAACAAAGGCGATAAATTTAAAAATTCGAATGAAAAACACTGTGCGTAATTAATTAATACTGTCGCTTACAAATTTTGTCTCTAACCGACAGTTGAAAAACAGGTATAATTTATGGGGCCTACGTCGGCAGCTTGAAAGAGTCAAGCCGGGTGATTGATGACCCACCCAAGTATAAACAATTGGGTAGAAACGTCGAACTATTATGTTTTCTTTTTAGTTTTCGTAGCAAAAACTAGTTTGGTGTGGCTCTCCGTTCTCCGCTTTGGCATTTTAGTAGAATGAAGTTTTTAATATGGAAAATAAATATTGCTAGGTTTTCAGTACAAGTGATTTATTTCATCATATTAAGAAAATATTCATTATAACTCGTATTAAAACGCTGAAAGGTGTTGGTTTAAACGCGAAAATCTCGCCTAAAGCTACTGGCTCAAATTGAAAATTTATGTAAGGGTTGAACAGCAGAGTAGTGTTAAGTCACTGCTTTCCCCAATTTTGCCGGAGTTTCGAGACATGCATGTTGAGTGGCAGAATTTAATACCGAGCTTTGTCTTCTTACCATAGCGAAGTGAATTTTAAATAAATTCATTCCCCGTATAGGCACGGAACCCACAACCGTCGCCTTTCCAGTCACACTCTGGCCCACGTCGCCACCACTTTTATCTTAGCAAATAAATATTTAATGCAAACGACCCACGCCTTTATTGTTACCACTCACCTAACTTTTTTATGAAACTTAAAATACAAAGGGTGTTTTTTATGTGATCTCGATAACGTTCGCGAGTATTGTTTTTGTGTTGTTAAATTTTAATTCACGACGCCTTGGGTCTTGGGACGGATTCACAATGGTTTGCCTTTTATATACATACTAGCGACCCGCTCGCGGCTTCGCCCGCTTTAACCACAGAATTATTTACACACTAAAATTATATTCATGTTTCAATATATCTATAATGTATATTTGCAACGCACATAAGATTTCTAATGTAAAAAATTTTAAAACCTTAGGTCGCATTTTCGTACCTCCCCATATAAGAGAGATGCAATTGTCAATATATTAATTTCTTTAAACTTTTGCCTTAAGGAGTCCTTAGGGCCTGAGTTATTGTTATAGCTATATAGTTATATCAATACTTACAATAAAATCCTAACTCATCGGTGTCTGGACATGGAAGATATATTAGAAAAATTGTTATTACGGATATTTATAAACGTAATCTGTGCGTTCACGATAATCACAGAAAGGGCTTAACCGATTTAAGTGCAGTTTTGTAATTTGCTTAACTTCCTTTAAATATTAGTTTTATTTTAATTGGTTCACACAAAATTAAAACCAGATTCACGCTGTATCCAGCCTATAGCAGGGTAGGTAGAGGGAACTTAAGTGTTATACTGCGTATGATATATAACTGACGTGTGAAATGAAAATATGATTAAATTACAATTCAATCCTCCTAGTGGGAATGGAACCCATAACGTCACGTTACAGGCACAATTTTGTGCCCCTACGCCACGACGGCTTTGAATATTTATACAGAATGGAAGCGTCAGCGCTTCTTTTACGGGGATAGTACCTATATAGGATAAAATATTTTACTACGACTCGTATGCGGCGGTTTCCCTTTGATAGGCCTATGTCTGTTTGCGTCTTTAATGACAAATAGCGTTTTATTTTAATATCAACGATAATATATAATTTATTTTGTATAAAAAAATAACTTTTTCATTTTTGGGATTTTTTGAATTGTATTAGACTTTTATAGAGTAGTTAAAACTATGGTTTCATTTAAAGTGGAGCTGACAAAAATACTATATAATTGAGCATATTTAATATCTATAGTGATTTTTTAGTGAATACAATCAATAGTTATTACAACACTGGCAAAGAAAGCATATTTCAGGCTTTTTTTAAATTCTTATACCTTTTGAGAAACTACCAACATTCTTATCGTTAATAAATTATTTTTTTCAAAATAATTTTTTTTTTAATATTTTGAATATTTTCACGCCATTATGACGAAAAAATTAGACAAAATAGTCTAAATTTTTCGTTCAATTCAAAATGTTCAAAATTGAAAGTTAAAAAATGTTGATCGAAAATAATTATACTGTAGGAGAATACTTTTATATGTCCTGATGAAACTTGTTTTTTTATGATATTATGTAGAATAATATATTCTATAGAGGAATCACACATTCCTCTTCACACTTTTTACTCTTTAACTATAATACGTAAATATATTTTTTAGAGGTTACTCTGTACTAAGATGGCAGCTCTGTTCCCGCATTTACGTCCCTGATATATCGATATAAATAGTAGAAATATAAATCATAGGAAAGAAAAGGAGAAACGCAATTATATTGCATTTTTTCTTTTTTTCATACTTGAAATGTATTAACAAATTTACTACAATTCATTTGTTTTGAATATAACATTAAGGTTGATTCATAAAATATATTTAATACTTCCTTAACATGATTATTTCATGTATTTTTTTTATATACAAAGGTTTGATTAAGGTCTCTTGAGAAATATATGTACTGTAAATGAATGTAACGTACCTATGTGCCAATGATAAAAATGTATTGATATCCCCACGTGATTCATCTAAACCCAATATAAACTTTTGTAAACTATAGCAACCAGCTCGCGGCTTCACCCGCTTAAATTTGTAAATTATTTGTTTGTTTCGGTACAGGGAATTACGTTCCTGTTTTAATAAATAATGTATGCTTGCAGCGCACTTATGATTTCTAATGTGAAAATTATTAAAACCATGGTGGCATTTTAGATTTTCATTACAAAAAATATTATTGGGGGCAGTTAACAAAGTAATAGAACCAGAAACAATAATATTTGTAAATTTTGTTTGTTTGTTGGTTTTTCTGTTAGTCGAGACTTATCTCAGAAACGATTTAAGCGATTTAAAGAGCTAAGATGTGAGCGCGGTGCGGGAGCGGTAAAATCGGTTTAATTGTTTTTACTGTTACATTCGTCATGTATGAATGGTGTAATGATTAAAAAACTGACCTTTATAACTATTTATTTATATCCTCATAGAGAAATGATAGCTTTTTTGGGCACTGTTAATTTTTTAAGAAAATAAATTTGATCAAAATACACTTATTTATCTATTTATCTATATATATAAAAGGACATGTACCTGACTGACTGAGGTAAGACACACGCACAGCCGTAACCGCTGATGGGAGAAACGTGAAGTTTGGACAGATGTTTATTTTAATAATTTGGACATCCACTAATAAGGGATTTTGAAAATTTTTTACCCTAAACGGATGAAATAGGGGTATGGATAGTTGTATATATATAAAGTTTGTATGGATTTTTTTGAAAACAGCACCGATTTTCATAAAATTTGAAAGTCAGCAGACTCTTTAAAATATTTCATTGAACACGTGTTTCATGGTTTTTAGAATTCATCCTCTTAGGGCTGAATTCTAAAAACAATGGACGGGGTTGAAAGTTTATATGAAAAAATCTTTAAATCGCCACCGATTTTTATAAAACATTAAATTCAGACTGTTAAAAATATTTTATTGAACACGCTTTTCGTGGTTTTTGTAGAATTCACCACTAAGGGTGCTAATAAGCAGGCAAAGTCGCGCGCGCCCGCTAGTTTTAAGATAAAAATTAAAATAATATATAATATCTTATATATTATATTGTTATACTGTAATAACATATAATATATTTATCAAAATGAGAATGTATTGTTTTGTTTGCTCCTGATAGTTATTACAACACAAGGAAAGATCATTTTAGAAAGTTGTTTAATTATATTAGAATTATAAAAACTACTAACATTTTTATGGGGAATAAAATATTGTTTGTGTTTTCCACCTGAAAAACACTAAGGGGAGAAAAAATAATAAATATATATAAAAATATAGATACCACATTAGTATCGATACTGTTGTACTGATAATAATAAATGAAAAAAATGATAGACTACGTACAGGATACCTTTGTATGCAAAGTTTAAAGCTATTCATTATGACAGGATATAAAATATATATATTTTAGATGTCCCTCTATACTACGATGGCGGCTCTGTTCTAGTTTGCACTTTTTCCTTTGAAAATTAGTTATTGTAACATAACTCTAACAGTGACACATGGTATCGTGTACTTTTTGTAGATATTGATGTCTTCTATGAAATTGTAGTACATCACTTTGCTCTATTGTCAATAATTTCTACAGCCTACGCGATAAAAGGTTTTTTTTTGGTATTGTTTTACACCTTAATCGTCTAATTGTAAAAAAAATTTTCCAAATTGGTCTCGTAGTTTCGGGGCCTATTCAAATCAAATAAGGAAACAAAAAATCTAATCGATTGTCTTAATAATTTTTGTGATATCGATGATCACCTCCCCCTCACCCCCGCAGAGTTATTCGCCACGGTGCGCGAGGCCACACGACACGCACTCCGCATTTTTTATTATGACATGATTTTCTTTAGATTGATATTTTTAAATTCCTTATATCTTTTGAATGGGATATCCGATTTTATTAATTTAAAAAGTATTTTACAGGTATTGAAATTATCTTTAATAAAATGTCATTTAATAGGATAAGGATTAATGCAGAGGTATGAATAATATGGTTTGATTATTGTCGGCACTTTTGAAAACTTATAAAATATAAAAAAATGGTTATATTGTCATAACTACAGTAGTTGGACATATGCTATCGTGGACTTTTATATAGATATTGATGCGCTCTATAATACTGTAGAACATTGTTTTGTTCTATCATCAATAGTTTTCGCAGCGCACGCGATGATAGAATTGTTAAGATCAATTTCTTCTCACCTTGGGTTACATTATTGCATTTTTATTAGGGACCTCTATATTTTTTGAAAATGTAATATATCCTATGCTGGTCAGTGAAGATGCAGCTTTCTAATAGTGAAAAAAATATTGAAATCGGTCCAGTAGTTTTTGCGTGAAAACTCTACAAACATACACACATACATACATACATACATACAAAAATACAAATCTTACTTCTTTATAATATTAGTATAGATTAGTATAGATAAAGTAGTAAAGTAAGTATGTATGTATAATTTAATTATTTTTTCCTTGGGTTATTTATTTAAAATGATTTTGTAACTGTTGCGTATTAAAAACGTTAAACCACACATAACTTTTCCGTTCCAAATTTTCCGCCAAATACTGAAGGCATTGCGCATTGTGTGGCGGAATTCAACGCCGCGCTTTACCTCGCTACCAGATCGATAAAACGAGAATATAAAATATTTAATTTCCTCGAGTAGGAATCAAATTTATAACCGTCGCGTTTACAGTCGCACCCTAGTGCCCCTGCGTTACGACGGCCTCAATCTACGCTTATTTTGTAGAACGATATAAAAAAATCAATCTATCTACAAACTAAATAATACATTTTAAAATTAATTTAAACAACGACTCCAGTATGCAGAATATAAAGGAGTTAAGAAAGAGATAACAAGTTTGAAATCGTCGTTGCCAACGTCTCAATACAATATGTTCTAGATTTTTACTGCCCCTATATCCGTTTCGCTTCGTAAATACGTTTAATGATCAACATTTTGTGATGTTTTATTGTTTAGAGCGTTATTTGTTTATACAGCTTATGCGTAGCTTTAGCTTTATTGGGGGTAATTTAGTCTTAAATTTAACTGCTTGGATTTGTTTTGCCGATTTACAAAAAGGGGGTTGTCAGTTTAATATTTTTGCCAGCAAATTTTTCGAACACTAAAGAAATATTCAGATTATCCTTTTTGATTTAAATATTGTATATTCTATCTTATTCAACTTAGGGAACAGTCCATCTTTAAATAACATATTTTGATTGTGACAGTAATTTTTTTCATATAACTTAATTTTTAAAGTGTTATTCCACAGATAGGTAAGATTGATAGGTATATTTTGATTTAACTTGAGCATAATTAGCGTCCATGAAACGCGGATGTAAATCCCGCTTGGTTCACTTTCTTTGATCAGTGGCGGATCTCAACTCCGCGCTTTTGGTACCAGAGCTAAAAAATAAAAATAATTAATTCCACCAACTTGAAATCGAATACACAACAGTCACATTTCCTTTCAGATACTTTCTCACTGAGCCAAGTCAATAATTTTGTAGCACTCTATTAAATGAATCTTCACTATAAAAACACAGTAGTCGCTGAGTGGCACTCATTTTGATACATTATCATATTTAAACAATTCTGATGATAATAGACACGTCGGACTGAACCCTTTGGTAATATTAATGGTACTATTATTATTTATTTATGGGTTTCCTTCCTTGCTCCCAGCGCAGCATATTTCATTGGAAGAAATAAAAAACTGGTTAAGCGTGAATAGTGAATGTGATTTATGGGTTCTGTAGTTAAATACCGTTTTTTGAGTTCGTTCTGTTGCGTAGTTAAATAATGTTGTTTGATAGAAATAAGGTCTGTTTTCTGCCAATGTATCAACCTGAACAGGAGAACCTTATTAAAATAAATCTCTCAAGTTATTATATATTTTAGAGTCGTTCAGTCATACAATTCAAATAAGCCATGGTAGACTTTTTTGTAATTGTTTATATTTCATAATTTTAATATTTTATAAATTACTTTATTTTCAATAATTTCTAAATATAATAACTATTTAATGAGTATTTGTAACAAATTTTGAAGGTTCCTTGTGAAAGACGCCCGCACAAATGAAATGTTCCAGGGGTTCCAACACCAGCTATATAGTACAGTACAGTACCCAAAAATCTTGAAGTCGTGAGTTTATGCCGGGTGAAATCCGGTTTATATACCTGTAGTCGCAATAATAAAGATTTATGGTACATTCGGCGGTAGCGTGTTTTGTTGGAACATGCCGATTCGTTCTTCGAGATCAATAGCGATTATTCGAGTAAGTTATGAGCTATAACGATTGCTCTTAACTTCTACTTCAATGTCTATTGTGTTGGCTTTATTTGATTTCTTATGCGTATGCGCATCTGGAGGAAGGTTAGATCCAACAAACAAATATTTCAGTAATTTTTCTTTTATATCTCATATAATAAGTATAATACAGAACAGAGTGTCTTAACATTAGGTTAGGCATTCTGCTACCTACATTGTTTCCAAACAACGATTACCCCCAATCTAAAGTCAAATTAGCTATCAGTATTTTATTTATGTATGCACTACAAAATAAACTACCAACAATACATTTTTCAGCTGCACTCTGTATCCCGCACAAACGAGGACAGGGCAAAGGGAATCGAACCCACAACTTGTCGCGTTTACAGCCACACGCTCGTGTCCCTGAGCCACGACTGACATCAATTTTATTACACTAAAGCTGTAAACACATGTAGTTACGAAATCAATTTATTTCCGAGTAGGTATAAGGTCGTTATCATCAACAACATAAAATCTTTATGGCCCATAACTAACAGTTAATACGCGTCATGTCGATTGTTCGACTTGATCTACAATTTTCTTATTAGCTCTCTTCTTTATAGAATCTCACGGTTCTATTGATTCTATTGACGTTGGATTTTTGCTCCTCATTCGCCCCATTTGGTTCCTTCAAGTTGTTTATGTGTTACAATCGTTCGTTTTGAAATGTGTTGTATGTTGGAATATTTATGTTATTTTTTAATACTATTTTTATTTAAAATATATAGTTATATTTCATAGTTTACTTTTGTTATGGAGTAGTTTATTTTGGTTTTCTTGTACTTATTAGATAATTTAAGTTTCAATAAAAAAAATAAAACAATTCTCATTTTTTTTATGACATACATTTTTTTATTTAAAAATGCAAAATAAAAAAAAATAGGTTAAAATAGATTACTACTTGTATACTAAAAAAATTTTTTTAATTTATCTTTGTATATGTACTCTATGTCATTGTTGTCGTTATTGTGTTTTGAATATGGCGGTCCGAAAGCACTAAATCCTATGTTATTTTACGCCGATAGAAAACTTAGCAAAAAAAGTTTTATTTGAATCCATCAAGCGCTTCCGTAGATATATGCAAGTGTACAAACAAACATTCAATTTTCAATGTTTTATTATATTACAGATTCAAACCATTCAACTACACCGTTTGCGTGTATCTTTTTCATATATGTATGTAATCTTATTACTTGCACGGCGATTAACTTCTTGATGTATGGCACATACAATTTACATCGATGTCTACTTTTTGTATGGCAATGATTATCGTCCGTATCGCGTCGGCCTTAATGATAGTTATTTTATAACTCGACGGTTCAGAGGATGTCTCATTAAATATCTTCACATATTACGTTAAGTGGTTGCTACAGATATATAAATAATATAAATCAGCTTCACGCTGTATCCCGCACATAGCAGGGTAGGCAGAGGGAACCTAGTGTTAAGACACTTCATTCCCCACTTTCCGACGAATTCTGGAGGCATTCCGTGTTGAGTGGCGGAACTCAGCACCGCGCTTTGTCTCGACAACACAGCGAAAAAATGGAAATATAAATTTAAATAAATATTTCATCTCTTCGAGTGGCGATCGAACACACAACCAGTCGATTTTGCAGTCACACTTTGTGCCGCTGCGCCACGACTGGCCTCAGCTATATCTTATTGTATTTTGAGATTAGCTTATTCAATTGTTTTTAGTTCGAGATTTGTTAAATTGTTTTTATTATTTATTGCAATATTATATATATATATATATATATATATATATATAATACAGCGTAAAGTTAAAAAAAGTATTGTGATTGGCAGTTGTATGTCTTTTGATTGTAAACGCGACGGTTGTGGGTACGTTTTCTACTTGTGACAGCTACTTGTTTTCATTTTCTCGCTCTGGTAACAAGAAAAATCGCGATGTTGAGTTCCGCAACTCAATGTTTTAACACGCAATGTCTCATACAGCGTTAAGCTCAAACTACTTACTATTAGAAAGATATTCAATACATACTTTATTAAAAGAAATATTTTTTATAATATTATTATTTATTATAAATATTTTACAATAACAAAGCTCTATTGTAATCATATTACATTAGACACGGTGACATTTTTAAACATGTGTAGGTAGGTTTTTGTTTGCGTGCCAACAGATATTATCTACGAATGTACGGAAATTGTAAAAGAGTTATGTCTGTGTATTTTAAAAAAATGTATTTAGATATTTTCTTTTAAATATAAAAATGTAGCTTCACTCGTTTTCCGCAGGGTTGGCAGAGAGAATTAGTGTTAGGACATTCATTGCCTCGAGAATTCGTCGAAAAATGGGGGTCTTAATGGGAATGAAGTTTCTTTATTTACATTAGGTCCCCAGGTTCCCTCTATCTATCCTGCTAAGTTCAGGATACAGTATGAAGCTCAGAAATATAATAATAACAGTAATATTTTATTTTACCTATCTCAACACTTTTATCAACCTCAACACCCCAGACAAGCAAATCCACATAAAATAACTAGTTAAGCATAAAACTAAGCGGAACGCCACGACATTTATGATTCGGCCGGGGCCTGCCTTCCTCACATTATTTATACTTTAGGGTTGCTAATATATTCTCTTTTATTGTTTGTCTACGAACATCATAATTTTGTTTCTTTATGCCTTACAGTAGATATTAATGCCCCTATATTTTATTATGTTTCTACTGACGCCGTTATGGCACAGTGGTATAAGCGTGTGACTGTAAACGCAGCGGTTGTGGGCTCGATTTCGAAATAATTATTCAATATGTTCATTTCTTCGCACTGGTAAAAAGGAAAGGGTAACGTTGAGTACCGCCGCTCTACATGTAATATCTTGAAAATTTGGCGGAAAGTGAGAAACGGAGATTCTTGACACTATGTATTAGGTAAAAAATCCTCTGTTTCGTGCGATTCACTTGATCACCATTCAAATTATTTGTTTGTATCTAATAGGATAATTAAAAAGACACAATCTGTAAATAAGTGAAACTAAAAAAAATACTTTTCATAAATACTGTTTTTTTTATTTGGAATTTTAAAATTAGAACCTACATTTTTTTTTTTAATAATAAACAAACTAATATTTTTAATATTTTTGTACCAGCCACTAATTTAGATATCCTTATCTGCATAAAAAGATAATTTATCATAAAGATTTATACAATTTTTATTAGAATCGTGATTTACAGAAATCATAAGCTTAGGTTATGACCAAATATCGATTAAAAAGAAACGGGGGCGGGCGGTGATCCATCAAATGTATAGAAAATTAATGATCTACGCCAAACTTCGAATCAATCATAGCTTCTAAGATTATGTTTTATGTGTAATACTATTGTAATGATTAATCATTGAGGTGAACCCCAATGATTTGTTTGATTAATTTTGTTTATTTTTATTGTTCTTATACTCTGTGAAATAGAAAAAAATAGAATGTGTGGATGTTAATATCTCAAAAACTACTTAACAAATTTTGAACGCAGATATAATTAAGCTTAAAACTTGGGCTAACGGAAATGTTTCAATTACACAATACCTATTTCATTAAAAAATGAACATGTTCAAACCAACAATTTTCATTAATTAAATATTAAAATTCGTGTAGACAGAAGATTTATCATTCCTCGACAATGATGGATGGCCGCGCCTCTTAATTACTTGTCTAAATGTGCACATTAATAATAATATGTACTAATACCTACATATATGACGCGCAACATCTGACAGCGTGCGACGGTTGGGGGTTTGATTCCCATTTGGGGGCATGAAATATTTCTGGTATACACCAGCACAACACTCAACACGCAATACCTCGAAAATTTGGCTTAAATTGGAGAACGAAGTGTATTAACACTACAAGATACAGTGATATCCTATTGTCAGGACACTTTGATTTCCGCTTTGTTCAAATCCGAAACATTGAAACTGTAAGTTGCATTTTGTTTTACTGGAGCGACTTATCGGAACTTAACGTCGTGCCCTATGTCATTACCAGAGCAAAGTGATAAAAATATGAAATATTACCTACTTTCCCCGGAATTGGAATCGAATCCACAACAGGACGGCATCAAATATTAATTTATTCATAAAAATAATATTTAAATGTAAATAAAGACTAATCGTTGTTTGAAGTCAGCCCTGCATTATATTACTATGAAATATGACCCCACTAAATAGAATATAAAGTAAAATTTACAATACATAAAACAGTATGATATACGCTGTAGTGTATCGTTTTTCAGACATTTACGATTTAACGTGGCCAATTGACATGCTTATAGGTTATTATTTTAGTACAAAATACAATTTTGAGTTATGGCGTAGGGCACAAATGTGCGACTGTAAACGCGATGGTTGTGGCTGTTGTGGTTCGATTCCCAATCGGGGGAATGAAATATTTAAAATTTTCATTTCTTCGCTCTGGTAATGAGACAAAGCGCAAAGTGGAGAGAGAGTTAATAGGAAGAGAGTACCTTAACATTAAGTTCCCAGGTTCCTTCTAAAAACACAACATCTTACTTTTGGTTCTTTTAGCAGAATTGTCAGTGAAAGTTCTCTGCGTTTAGGCTCAACTTGATACATTGTGTACTGACTGATGGAGCTTAATCTCGCGGTTTGCAGTACCAAAGCGAATAAATGAAAATCATATGATTTTAATAAAACAATAAGAATATAATATATCCCTGTATCTCATAAGTTACAATATAAATATATATGTGAAAAAGTAGCTATAAAAACAGCTCTTAGAATACAGATTCTTTTAGAAGTTTTTTACAATTATCGCCGTGAATTTAGTATATTTCGATGTTTTATTATTAGACTTAGAGAGAGAGAAATTGCAACACAAGTTGGTATGGGACAATTCACCTGACCTAATTGATATCAGTTCGATATGCATTTCATTGAAATTATGTACAGACAAAATAAAAACTTATATTTCGCTGACAAAAATATAATCTATTTTTTTCATATTCTTCTTTATAAACATATTATTATTAAATACTCTGATAAACCTCTAAACTCATTTTTATATTTCAGCCAAATTATATAAAATCCTTACATAAATTATAGGCTATGTATTATTATGATATATAACCTATATTATTGTTAATTTTCATCTTAATCCGTTCAGTAGCTTTCGCGTGAAAGAGTAACATACACCATCCTCACGAACATTCACACTTATATGAGTAGGATAGGATATTTATGTGATAGTAGGATATAATTAATATTTTAATAATTTCAATACAAATAGTACATAATAAGAATAATGCCTGCTAACCGTACCCAGGTGGAGAGAGGGGGGTGGGGGGTTAGGAAGTAATAAATCAGGTGCTAACGTCGACGCGGCACGCTATCACTCATACGCTGACAACGAGTCGCGTCATGCAACGGCGTGCCGTAGAATAGCTTGTACTAGAGACTTCTACTTACTAGTGTTTTATTAAGTCTCTCTCTGTGCTACATATAGCAGGTTAGATAAAGGGAATCTAATATTACAACACTCCGTTCTCCACGCACCGTCTGATTTTCGGCACGTTGCATATTGAGTGATGGAATGCAACGCCACGCTTTATATTGTTACTAGAGCGAAGAAATGAAAATGTTTTTTTTCCCTTGGGTTAGGGTTTACACAACTCTAGGTTGAAGCACTAGGTTCCGAGGTTCCCTCCACTTACCATGCTATATGAAAAAAACTACACAACTTTTTAAAATTGAATATACCGAATACAAAATTAACAATATTTTTATGATTATTTTCGAATATGGCTCAACTGTTTCACCACCTAATACAAAAAAAAACCTTAAATAGGAATAGAGTAATTTACCAATAAGTTCCCTCCACCTATATTCAATAAGCAAAAAATTAAAACTTCACTATATAAAAAAAAAAAACAGCAACACGTATTTATTCATTAATCTACGCATACTTTAATGACTCATGAACATACAAATATATGTGCGGTGTGTAATGTTAAGTAACATATTACTTAAGTTGTCGCAAAACAAAGAAATGTTATTACTTTGTAAAGTTGAGTCGAACTTGGCAAGTTGTGGAGTTTTTAATGTAGAGTTGAGACTCTTGTTATTTCAAACTAAATATATGGAAAACTAGAAAAACCATATAATATATTTTTTTAGTTTGGCTATAAATTGAGTAAATGGTATGGATTATGTTTTATTATTACTGAGGACATAAAGTATGACTGTAAAGGCGACAGGTTGTAGGTTCGATTAAAAGGAAAAGAACATTTCTTCGCTCGGGTGCTGACTCAAAGCGCGGAATTGAGTTCCGCCAATCAAAACGCAATGTCTTCACAATTTCAGAATTTCGGAAAATATGAAACGGAATGTCTTTACACTACGTGCCCCCGCCTATCCTGCTGTGTGCAGGAAATAGCGTGACGCTACAAATTCAACACGCAGTGTTCGGTCAACTTTTGTTCGGAAAAATAATTAATTATAAAAATAATAAGTACATATTTATAATCATAATAAACTATTCATTAATTATACCAACGAGAAATGATTATTAATAGTTTTAATAATTTTGCTAGAGGCAAAAAATTACACATAAATATGCAGCTTAATTAATTATATAAGAACATTTCGAAATTGTTGTCTGAAGATATGGACATTAATTAAAATAATTGAAACTTTTTTTTGTTAGTGCAATTTTTTTTACTTTAGATCTTGGTGATAAAATACTTTGGTTTTAGCTTTTACCTACTCGTTTGAGTGATGTTTATGTAAAACAATGAAACAGATAGGTACTCAGGCTATTATAAGGAGAATAGTTCCACAAATTCATAAATAGAATCTATAACCACCTTGGATGCACCCTGATACTTCCCAAATATCTCAAAATTGACGTTGATATCGATAAAAAAAAAAATACATATCCACATTCATTTTCTGTCTACTTTGCTAAATGTATTTTATGGATAAAGCGTGAAATTGGAAATAAAAGCCTGGTAAATGGTTTTTTTTTAAATTTAAAACTGACGATCATTATCTCCATAGTTTAAAGTTTAGTTTATACTAAGCTTGCAATCTATACTTAAATAATATAAAATTGAAACTAGTCGTAGCGCAAGAGTACAAAGTGTGATTGTAAATGCGACTGGTTTGAAGGCAAACCGCGGCGTTGAGTTCCTTCACTCAACATGCAATGGCTTCAGAATTCGGCGGAACATAGGGAACGGAGTGTCTTATCACTAAGTTACCTCTGCCTACCTTGCTGTATGTGGAATATAGCGTGAAGCTAAAAAAACTGAAGATTTCATTTGGTCCAAGTCCTAATCTCGGGAACTACTGCTTCGAATTGAAAAATTCTGGTTGAGTTATATAGTTTCGAGGAATATATAAAACGTCCTAAATTAAATTACCTTAGTCTTTTCGATATAATCTCTTGTATTTGCCATCAAAGTTACACCCATTATCCGTTAGCAAACGCGGGCAAAGTCACATGAAAAGTTAGTAGGTATATTGGTACATAATAAAATGATTAAAAAGCTGAAAAAATGTACCCATTGTGCTTGAAAACAAATAAATTTTATACAATTCTAAAGAAACACATTCATCCTTGCCTCGTTAAACAATATATAAGAATTTTAAAGTATAGACTATCAATATTTATAAAGATATCGGAAATACCCAGTGTATTTATTACTCGACTTTATACGATATGATCACATTATGATAATATATACCAATACATAAAAATAGTTTATTATTAGGCCGTCATGGTAAAGTGGTATAGTATCTGACTATAATCGCGATGGATATAGATTCAATTTCCATTCCAGGGAATGATTATGTCAAAATTATGACCACAGCGGCTAAAATATAGTTTAACACTAAAATTTAAATCGTCTTACCCTATAAGGATAGCAAAAATAAAATGTATTTGGTGTTTTTTATTTATTTATCCCATTTACATAAAACTATGGACAATTTACAATAACACCGATTTAACAATTTGTATTAAAAAAAGATTATTGTTTAAATTAGTGAGGAAACAAAAATACTTCCTTCTTTCAAATGGGTATCGAAGCCACAATATTCCCCTTCATAGCTGTTGCACCGCACCAAGACACTATGGGTTCAGATCCCGCAGTGAAAGGGTAGGCAGAGGAAATTTAGAACCTATAGTTAAATTACTCCGTTCCCAATTATGACATTTCCATTCCCCACTTCCTGCCTAATTCTCAATGCGTTGCGTGTTGAGTGGCGGAACTCAACGCCACGTTTGCCTCGTTGCTAGAACGAAGAACTCAAAATTTTTAATATCAACCCAGTGGAACCGGGAAACGAACCTATAATAGTCGCGCTCATAGTCCCACGACGACCTCGCGTTTTATAATTGCTTTCCAACGATTAATTCAAAATATGTCTTAATGATAAGTACTTAGAATTGCATGTGTTTTTCTTGATTTATTAATTAACAAAATTATTGACTTATAGCGCAGCTGTTACATGCTCATTTGTATTCGATGGTCATGGGTTTATTTTTTAAGTACATATTATTATCATAATACATTTACATTTTCTTATTTACTGTTAATAAACAATATAAATAATAAAACGGCGTTATGTTTCGCCGGTGCAATGTAAATACAAAATTTCTATTATTTTTAAAGTAGAGAAAATCTATAAATTTTAGTCATTTAAGATTATTTTACTGTCAAATAGAGACTGTCGTGGTGCAGCAATATAGCATCTGATTTAAAAAGTGACGTATGTGCATTTTTAGCTTCACCGGGTACTCTACACATAACAGGGTAAGGAGAGGGAACCAAGTGACCTAGCACTAAGACAGTCCGTTCCCACTAAGACAATTAACTTTCCTCTAATTCTTGAGGCTTAACTCAACGCGAAAAAATTAAAAAATATAAAATATTTCATACCCCCGAGTGGGAATCAAACCAACAGCCATCACAATTGCAGTCGCACGTTTGTACCACTAAAGCCTCTATAGTATATTTAATAATAATAATAATAATAATAATAATTTATTCATATCAAAATTACAAACAAAATAATAATTTATAACGATAATAACCGCATTAGTTATAAACTGTGTAGCAGTTATTAACGCCCGCCTCACGAACGTCGTTTCATAAAGGTGTATGAGTAAACTGAATATATTACAAAGATTGTTTAAAGTAGAATAAATTAAAAAATAATAATAATAATAATAAAAAACATGCAATTATACTATAACAAACAATTACTAAAAAAAAAAATATAGTATGCAATTAAGACATTATTTGAGTAATTGATGTGTGTGATGGTTATGTGAGATGTGTAAGTGTGGGTGTGTGTGTGTTTTGTATGTGTATATGCGTGTGTGCGTACGTATGATGAATACCTCGATGTCAAGCTATATGACCAATAGGTTCTCTGTCTGATCATAATCTAAATTTAATACAAAGTCGGTTAATTTAACTTTACATTGATGCAATGTTAGGGGATATATATTTAAATCTTTATTTATATTATTATATAATATGGGGCTTAGGTAATAGGATTGGCGATTTGAAGAGACTTTGTGCCGTAACTCTATTGAGCAAATCTTATCAGCTCTGCGTTTTCTGCAAATAGTCTGCGGATCAAAAGGAGTGAATCTATGTCTCCGTAAAATAGAGCGAAGAACAAATAATTGGCGGACAGTTAAAACTTTACAGATGGCGTATACTTCGGTAGTTGGAAACCTAGTAGGTTTAGATGTCATAACCTTAAGTATGCATCTTTGTGCTTTTTCCAATGGAAGTAGGATCGATTTAGGTGCACCACCCCAAGCAGGTATGCAGTAAGTAAGGATCGATTGGACAAGTGCGAAATAAACCATCTTGGCGATTTCAATACTAGCGCCGGATCTTAGTTGCTTGAATATGTAGACTACTTTTCGAACGCGGGCACTTAAAGCTAGTATATGATTCTTCCATGTGATATTCTCATCTATAATAACTCCAAGGTATTTTATAGTGGAGCTTCTAGTAATATTATTACAGTGGCAGGTAAGACGTAATTCTGGGTGGCATCTATGAGCAATTATACTGAAAGAATTGGGTGGCAACGAGCGTTTCGGGCCTAAAGTTAGAAATTGGGTTTTATCCACATTTAGGGTTAGCCTGTGACATGACAACCAGTTCATTACGGTTGCTAAAGCTTTCTCACTATGCTCGCGTGTCTCGGCCCAACTGGTACCGTGAACAAGTAAAGCGGTATCATCTGCATACGAAATAAATTTGGTGTTTGGCACAGTGAGGTTGCAAAGTTGATTCATGTATATCAAGAATAGAGTTGGTCCCAATACGCTACCCTGAGGCACTCCAAACGGGACGCTTGCTTCATTGCTGATATTATTATTAATGTTAACTGTTTGCGTTCTGTCAGATAAATAGCTTTTGAAAAGGTCTAAGACAATTCCTCTAATACCAATATGTTCTAATTTGCTGTAAAGGATTGGTCGTGAGATCGTGTCAAATGCCTTTGAAATATCCAAAAATATGCCAAGAGTCTTTTTTCTCTTATCAATATTTTGGACAACATCATCGACCAAATTCATAACCGCATCCTCGGTTGAGTTACCACTTCTAAAGCCATATTGGTTGGGAGAAAGCAAGTTGTACTTACCCAGGTAGGAGACAAGTCTATTATTAATAAGCTTTTCCAAGATCTTAGATAGTGCACTTAGAACTGATATGGGTCTGTAGTTATTAAAGTTGGCCTTACAACCGTTTTTATAAATTGGATGAACGACAGCTTTTTTAAAAATCTTAGGAAATACTCCCTGAGATAAGCAGAGGTTGCAAATCCAACAAGTAGGAGGAGTGAGTACATTTACCGAGGCTTTAAGAACAGAGGACGGTATACCGTCCCACCCTATCGCGCAATGGTTTTTAAGATTGAGAATTATGGATCTAATTTCTGAGTTATCAGTTTCATTAAGAACCATTGAATTGGGTGTTACCTGGGAGGCGATATACGGTAGATCCGTCTGAGGAACACTATTGAAATGATCGGCAGAAGCAAGTTTTTTCCCTATATTAGCAAAGTAATCGTTAACATTATTGACTGCTGAGATTGGATCGTTAGCGTTCAAGAGATTGTTAGAGGCCTTAGTGTTTACATTGTTGGTATTAGTAATTTTTTTAATAACGTTCCATGTCCTTTTTGTATTTTTGCTAGCTTTCCAGAATTCGATTTTTTCATAATTAGATTTGATTTTTTTTAACAAGTTGTTACAGAAATTTTTATAACGAACGTAACAGATTTTAGATATTGGATCATCGGGATTCTTTTTAGTTTTTTTATATAGTTTATCGCGATTTCTTATACATCGGAGCAATCCAGGAGTGATCCACGGTTTTATAATTCTTTTCCTGCAAGAACAAGTTCTGGTGTACTTTTGTATAACAGAGCTTATTTTTAATACTAATTTTTCTGCTGCATCTTCTGGATCTCTGTTGCTTAATATATCAGTAAAATCAGATGTTTCTAGTACACGAGCAACCGATGATTCGTCCACATACTTGGTAGTTTGCGATGTTAATATAGTTCTATTTTTACGTTCACAGCAAACCAATATAGGACAGTGATCAGTAAGAGGTGCGTCCAGCACATATGTAGAAGATCCCCTGTTACTTCGAAGAAGTATGTGGTCTATACAGTTCTCATTTCGTGTAGGGTATAAATGCGTTGGTATCAGACCATAAGTTGCGCATAGATTTAAATATTCCTCCGCATGCGAATCACCTGTCGTTAAATATACTAATAAATTATAATTAAAATGTTATAGTTATAATATTAATCATTTTAAGAATTTTAAAATAAGGAACTTTATTGTATAGGTATATATCTTAAGATCATTTATTCTTAATAAAGAGCCATTAAAATTATTGACCTGTTCATTTTATGAACAATTATCAGGTACTACAGAGAACTCGAGTTACATGTATATTGTATTACTCACCATTTCTAGTAAAAAAATTGACTGATTTATATTTTTTTCTATAATACGGAATGTTTTTTATTAAGTTTGTCATATGTCTATTTGGTACATTTAATTCAAAAAAATAATAAGAATACAGTGTCGCCAGGCGTGGCGCAGAGGCAAAAGGATGTCAGTTCGATTCTTACTCTAGTAAATTAAATATTCAATACTTATATTTTCTTATCCTAGTAAGGAATCAAGGTTGAGATGTTGGATTCCATCACTTAACACGTAATGCATCGAACATTTGGTGGAAAGGGAAGAATGAAAGTGTCTTAATGTGAACACAATGTCTTAACATAAGCCTCCTCTACCTACGCTGCATTAACATAATAATTATACCACATAAGTCTTTTTAAAGGCGTACATTATATAGTAAAAAGGAAAAAAAGACTAATTGTTTATATAAAGCATAATACAATTTTATTACAGTTGTAAAGTAACAAAGTGTCGATGTGACCTCCACTGTAATTACTGTTCCAAGGCCTTTCCTTTTTATTTGCTGAAATAATTAATGCTTTATAAAATATTATTACTTTAACGTGGCCATGTTTATTACACTTAAATGCTATTCACGCATCTTCCGTGAGGGCAGTAGCCTAATATTAGCTAGTGTTAAGACTCTCCGTTCTCCGTTTCTCCGTTACCGTTTAAGAAATATCGCTGTCAATCGCTTATTGGATTCGTTCAAAAATTCAAAATTCTGCATCTCTCTTCTGCATCCTCCCTAGCAGGGGACACGGAAGAAAAATAATGAAGACAGATCCTCTCCCTCCTTCCTCTACAACTTTTGAGATATTGTATGTTACGGTGGCTACAATTTGATTCACATAAGTCTCGACTTAACTCGTCAAATATAAAATTAATGTCAGTTAAACGCTAACTACCGCCCCTGTGTCAATAAGCCTCATACGAACGTACAGTGTGTAATTAGCGTGTACAAGTTAATAGCCGTAGGTAAAAAATTTTTGTTCGTACAAAAAAGTTAAAGTTAATTACAGCCCAGTGTACATTTCACACATGCTTATTAAAATTTCAAATTACTTAAACGATCTCGTGATATTTATAATCGACAGGATATGTGTACATATACTGTGAATTATTCATTAAAGTATATAAATAATAGAGTGCGCTTGTTCGGAAAAATAAATTTACACGATTATATTTAATTTCTTGCATAATTTATGATATTGTGGCGTAAACAAAGATAAATAACTAATAAGTTACAAAAACAATTAAGTATTCTACTTTAATGTCAAGTCTTGTTAAGTCGGATGATATTCATAACAAAATATGTTTTTTTTTTCATTCTCTATCCGACACATACAAAGGTGGGCAGAGATAACTTAATCTTAAAACACTCCGTTCTCTACACACCTCTCAAAAAATCTCCCATACAAAAAAATATAGAAATTTATCACTTCATTCTTCTTTTTATTACACCCGTTACTTGTTTAACCACATCACCATTATTTAAGTCAATAAACATTATAATTGGCAAAACATGCAACAGTTAATTAAAAAATAAAATATATACTAACAATTCCTTATACATTTTTGTCACAGTCGTGATGGATTAATCTTTTATTATCTGTTGCGTGTCGATGTAATGTGACATAATCCATGGCCGCAATACGTCAAGTGGGCTGTCACGCGAGCTGTCAACTGTCAGTGTCAACCGTTAGTCGAACTAGCAACTGTTGATCCTAATAAGAAAATAAGGTTTTACGAATTAACTTATTACTTAGTATTAAGGACATGTTTTAATTATTTAATTGCGTTGTTATTTTTTATATAACCAAATTAATATTTTTTATATATTGTAAAGCAGCAAGTAGGTCTCTTGTAATATTATAATTATGGATACTCTTGATTAAAATATATTTGATTGATGTGTTTATTACATTATCTGTAAATGACATTAAAAAAAAATTATGATCTATAAATCTGAATTGTAAATGTAATTCCTAATTGCGCCATGAAGAAATAATGCCGAATTAGAAGGGTTGGAATATTACAATAATCTATTAGAAAAAAAAAACAAAACATTTATAAGGTTCTTTTGGCTTAAATAATCTAATAATAGAATCCAGCGGACATATTTTAAGTAATTTTTTTTTTTTACTTAGACAAAGAAAAGCATTACTAATACTTTCTAACACACTGTATCCCGCATGTTGCTGGGTAAAATCAAATTAAAAATATGTTTTATTTAATTAGGCCATTACAAGCACTTTTGAATCGTCGAGTTACAATAAATGTCATTAATGTCAGTCCTACAGGAAGCTAAAGTTTAACATATCATTATCGTTCTGTAAAAATCGATCCCACAACCACAGTCGAAAAAAATTGCTATATGTAGCTTAAAAATTCAAACAATGTCAACTCGAAATTAAATTACAAAAGAATATTAAAAACGAGCAGTATATTCGTTGGAAACATTACTTTCGGTTAGCATCGTGACAGCCCGACGTATCGCGGCCGCGGATTATGTCACATTATACACACGTAACACGTAACAGATAATAAAAAATTAATCAATCAACGATATTTGTAAAAAAATGTAATTAACTTTTGTAATTAAGTTAATTAAGTGTGACATATATTTTTATTTAATATTTTGACACAATAATGGCATGGTTTGAGTGTCTGTGTTTACGTTGTATGTACGAGTTCATTCTCAGGCATTTTTTTCAGATTCACATTGTATCCTGCATGTTGCAGGTTAAATACAGGTAGCCTAGTGACCCTGGCCCTCCTCCACTTTCCGCCAAATTCTGGAGGATTTGCGTGTTAAGTGAAGAAATAAAAATATTAAAAAATATATAATCTCTTCTATCGGGAATGGGACAAATTGTCGCATTTACAGTCATATGCTTATATCACCGCCAGAAGACTCAGACAGTCTCAAAAACTGGTCTAGATAAATATCTATATAAAACATTTTTTTATTTCTTCTCTAATAATTAACGTCTAAAATCCGCCTCACACTCCTCAAACTTGTAAGAATTGCGTGGAGTAAGACTTAAAAGAAATATATATTTTGCTAAATGAAATAAATGTGCCTTTAAACTTAATTACAATCCCTAATCATTTATATATTTATTATAGAAAATATATTATAGAAAATTACGACCACTTGACGTAATTAAACTGCTTTCATGTAAGTTTCTACATAAATAGAAAAAAAAATGTTGACTTATCAATAAGATGAAAAAAAAATAACACCTATTGGATTCAAACTTATGGTATAATAATATAACCTCATTTCAAACGATAAGTTAAGCAGAAAGCCAACCGTTCACTCACAAACACAATCATGAAATTACAAAAATAAAAAAAAAACAAAACACCGCATGGCGGGCGTTCATGCGTCATAATTTTGACAGCCCGCTTGACAAGTGGCCTGACAGCGCCGACGGGCGGGTTGTGTCGTGATAGATTAATTTGTATCAGATCAGATGGTTTTAGTCTTTTGATATGGACTTGGACGTGCGTTTAGGTTTTTGTTTTTTGGCAAATTATATTTCGTTAGGCCATCGTGGTGTAATGGGTTAGACAAAAATTAATTAATGCTTATGTAAAAGTGGCGTAAACAAAATGCACAACCATTGTGTTTCGCTACCGACTCGTTGGAAGAAACGATTTTTATTTTCTCGTTCTGGCAACAGAAGAAGTGACATTGGGTTCCGCAGATAAACGCAAAATGTCTAAAAACAGAGTAATTTGAAATTGTGATTTGTTTCATTTTATTTGGTTAAATATTGTTCTTAGTTTTTGTATAAGAATATCGTTAAAAATAAGGCAGACAGTGTAGAACAGACTACGTTTGCAAAATAATTAGGTACAATATACAGTATATTGTCCCCGAAAAAAATTAATCTTTAATTTTTTTCCTCTTTATTCCATGCTGCTCTGTTTGGTTTACATTCAAATTAATATTGCTTACAGTCATTTTTTTTTACTATGAAGTAAATATAAAACAATAAAAAGTAAATAAATGGATTACAAATAAAATATTAAATTAAAAATATAGAACATGTAATTATTATAGTTGAAACAAAAACAAATATCCTGAAAAGTTTAATTGAAGCTATGAAAAACCGTTTTCACTAAGTAAATGGAACAAACGCGATATAAAATCGCCTTTATAAGGCACACTCGATTACACCAAGCGATTGAAGCAAATTGAGCGCGACATTTTGGTTTTTCTATAGAGCGAAACTAAAATACTTTAACCATTTAAATGTAAAGGATTTTGTATTAGAAGATTGTCTTTTTGTTCTTTTTTTTATTAGCTTGCTAGAAGCTTAATAAGTTCTTTGATTTTCACGATTGTTACACATTTTAAATGAATCTATTTTAACCGGAATAATCGCGTATATTTTATATTTTTATACATTTTTGGAAACCCGACGTTTCGAACACTTTGCAGTAGTCCGTGGTCACGGGTAGACTGAGGTGTCATTCGTCTGTCAGTTGACATCGTTGGCGGTAGTTTGATAAAGTAAATATACGCGATTAATCCGGTTAAAATAGTTTCATTTAAAATGCTACAAGCTTAATCTTTTAGCGAAGTAGCCAGAGAGAATGGAGGGAAAAAAGCAACGGTCTCTGCATGCCTATTTCGCCTCGTCCACTGTCAACATAACCAGCCTCTCCGTTTCCGTTTCCATTCCGTCCGTGTGGTCCTCTGAAATCCTAGTATTGAAATACTCCGTTATTACAGATACGATAGGTCGTGGGTTTGATTCCCACTCTTTTCTTCTTCTTGTAACGAAGCAAAGCGAGGCATTGTGTTCCGCCACTTTACTCGCAATGGAAGACTCGAATGGAAGTGCCGTTCGAGTCATTGCGATCCTAACACTAGGTTCCCTCATTAGGTTAACTGAATACTACACCGTGTAACTTAAATAAATGAAAAGGCTAATTAAAATTATTAATTATTATAACATTCCTATTCAAATCATCATTCTTAAAAAAAAAATACAAGATCAAATCAAAAACGTCGAATTACTATCATAATACATAATAAATAAACAAAATGCCAATTTATAACCTCCATACGTAATACACCACGTCAGAAAAAGTTGTACCATCAACAATCCACCAAAGCACGTATAAGTGCAAATGAATTCTGCTTGAAAGATAAGAAGATATAAGAAAGCGAAAAACTGAATAATGTATTTGGAATACGTGAAGTGCTATTAAATTTTTATGTTTTTTTAGCTTCACGCTTTATCCCGCTTATAGCAGCGTAGGTTGAGGGAAAGTCACTCCAATCACTGCTTTCCTCTGAATTTTCCATTGTATGTTGGTGGTGCTTATAGCGGTGATGGCGCTGTAAACTCGACGTTTGTGTGTTCCTCTCTCCTCTCGGGGGACAAAACTATTATATTTATTTTATCACTCTGGCAAAAAGACAAACGGTGACGACGGTGTTGAGTTCCGCCACACACAGTTCCTCACACTGTGTCTGAGGAACTGAGTCTCTTAACACTATGTTCCATCTGCCTAATGCTATATGCGGGAGTACGGCGTGAAACTTCAAAATATCAAATCACGACAAAAATATCACTATTATAAACAACTAATAAAATATAAATTATTTAGTGAAACTATTCGGTCTACCTATAATAAAATATCGATACAGCATTAAATAAGGCATGATGAAATACAAAAACATCGTTTATAGCCGACCATTCGTGTTGATGGGCCACATAAACGTGAGATATGTACGAATTAAAGATAATCGCGTGAAATGACATGATAAAAATAATAAAATTTTTCTCTTGAACCTTCGCAAGGCTTCGCCGGTGAGGCTATAACTTTGAGCATGTCTAATTCAGATAAACTACTTTTGATTTAATATTAAGTTTTTTTAGGTTACGCTGTATTCTCCATATAAAAGGGAAGGCAGAAAGAATCTAGTGTTAAAATATTTCGTTTCTCACAGCGGCGTAACTCAACACAGCGTCTCATCAAATTCAAATAAATTAAACATTAAACAGTCTCTATACATTCTACCTTAAATCTGAATTAGAAATAAAATCATATTTTTTACTCTACTAAGAGAAAATTTTTAAAGATTTTGGTCCACCTTTGAGAATGCAGTGTCGATGATAAGCATAGTCACGTGTAGGGCTATATATAAAAAAGCAAGAAGCAAAAGCAAAGAAAAAAATATTTAGATTCAAAAGTGCACCATGCCACATTTTAAAATAGATAAAGTACCAAACTATACTATTACAATCGACCTCTTGACATTTGCGTAAAAAATGCAAATCAATATATCAATAACATTTTCTTAATTGGACTAAATCTATCAATTTCACAGGAAAAATAATACGATTCATAAATTAAACATAATTTATTACAACGACCGTGTAAATAACGATTTAACATATGTATGTATATAGTATTGTCGTCAGATTTAAATAAAAAATGTTAATATATCTTTTTTTATTTAGAGATTCTTAAGAATTATATTATGGACATTATAGATAAATAATAATCATAAAGTATTCTTTGAATAATAGTAAATTGACATTTTTATGGCTGTTAATAAGTTACCGCCTACACTCGGTCGTGCGTTCAATACCAATTCAGGTTGTAGAATGTGTGTCATACAGTTATGTTACTTGAGTTTGCTAAAAAAAATTTAGATTTGACATTTGATAATCAATGCTATGAGATAATTTTACATATTTGAAATATCGTTTTCGTCGTGGAGCAGTGGAATAGTATATGACTGTAAACAATATGGTTATGGGTTTGAGCCCCATTCGCTGAGTTTCGCCATTCAACAAAATGTCTCTAAAATGCATGGCACTCTTCAAGCAATAAGTTATCTAGCTCTTAAACTAGGCAAATTTAAAATAACTTTCTCTAAACCACTTCTACTAACTACTACACTTTATAGAATAAAATGATTAGGTACTTTGTACTGAAAAGCACAGAATTAAAAAACAACGTTAAACAGCGCTGTCAGCTGTCAAACTAATTGACAGTTCATAGATGACATGCGTCGGCAGTTTTAAATGTACTGACGAATTAATTATACAATCAATCTATATGATAGTTTGTATGTCAGGGTCAGATAAGTGTTGGTTTTGACATGACGGTGTATTAATAAAGATTTTTTTTTTATTTTAGTTTGTTCACAGCGCTGCCGTCGACATTGTGGATTCAACGCACATAGGAGAGTGTGTAGTGTTAGATAGCTGAGAGGACGAGATTGAGTGGCATGAACCCAACCCACATCCGATGCGTATACAGTCACGCTTTACTGCTGCGCCACTAAGGACTCTTAGTAGTCTTCTTTATTAAAGCAACTAATGTTTTATGTGTAGACTATACTGCGATGTTTTACCTATACAACATAACATTACATATTTTTGATAATTTTGGCCATTTAAATAAACTCTACTCTGATATACACTATTGTACATTGAAAATTCTCGAAATCGATGAAAAGTGATTTTGCTCTATACTATTAAGTATTTTCGTTACAAACAAACATACACGACCTAAAACTTATAATTATTTTATAATAATACTATAGATAAATAAATCTTATATTTATAACGCACATTAATTATTATGAACGCTTTAAATATAGCGACCTCGATCTTTACATAAGTAATTATGCAGATCAAGAATTGATTGATATTTTTGTTTACATTTGTAAATTAATTATTAATCAAGTATAAAATATAAGTGAAGAATTACAATAATAAATACTTTTTTATTAATACTATATAATATATAACTATTTTGTATTAATATAACAAAGTGCGGAGTTGAGTTCCGCCATTCAACGTGTAATGAATGTGTTTAAGTCTATACGTAAATTAGATAACGAAATACAACATTAACCGTAATCTAAACTATATAATAAAACTAGCGGACACGCGCAGCTTCGTCCGCTTATTTGCACCCCTAGGGATAAATTCTAATAAGCCACGAAACACGTGTTCCATGAAATATTTTTAAGACTTCGAATTTCAATTTTAATTTAAATCGGTGCGGATTTAAAGATTTTTCCATATAAATTTTCAATTCCTATATCACCCCTTCAGGGTTAAAATTTATCAAAATGCCTTCATGTTTTTCACATTATGAAAATAAACAACTGTCCAAATTTTACGATTCTTCCATCGGCGGCTACGACTGTGCGTGCGTGTATACCTCTGTCAGTGGCAACATCTTCTTTTGTATATATATTTTAACTGATCGCTTTCTGTACTTGGAAGATATATGAGAAAAAAATATTTAGGACATTTATTCATGTAAACCAAACCAAATCAAACACAAGAAAAAAACTAGCCAGTTCCTGAGATTAGCTTGTTCAACGAAACAACCTATTCAGCTTTATAACATTAAGTCGGGAGACATTAAATATATAATAAAGAACCCTAAAATTGACCACCGTGTGCAAACACTGTACAAACATAAAATATTACTTCCCAAGTAAATTAAGCTTGGTGTTTTCTGTTTAATAAATCAGTATGAACGTACAGTAAAGCTGCTATTCATTATCATCAATCAAATTTGAACGATCGATGAGGGCCACAGAACATGAGGCGTGCAAGTAAATGAAGTTATTATCGTTGTTTTTAGGGTTCCGCATTTCAAAAGATAAAAACGGAACCCTTATAGGATTACTTTGTGGTCCACCTGTGCTTCTGTCAAGGGCGCGTGGAGGTATCAAGCTGAAATTGATATCAAATATGGAGTTATTCGGTTATACAAATAAAAGAAAACATCTGAAAAGAGAAAATTTATATATATAAATAAATATTTAATATTTTTTTTCTCGCTCTGGCAACGAGGCAAGGCACGGCATTGAGTTTCGCCACTTAGCAGTGTCCTCAGAATTCAGTGGAATGTATTGAACAGAAGATGAAACGGAGTGTCTTAATACAAAGGTTCCCAAGTTCCCACTGCCTACTCCGCTGAGTGCAGATAAAAGTGTGAAGGTAAAAAAAATATATGTGTCACCTGTCTTTGAGGCCATCGTAACACAGCGGCGCTATAATTGTCAATCTCGCAAAAATTTTGCGCTGCGTGTAGAGCGAGATAAAGCGTGAAACTAAACTATTAAAACTATTTTAAACATTATAGCAAGTGCGACTCAGAATAACATTTTTCATACAATGGGTCATTGTGTAATAATCTTAACAATATTCGACGCCATTTCCATCATAAGCTCAGTTCTATGACAACGGCTTTCGATTATGTAAAAGATAAAAGAGAAGCTGTTCAATTTTGAATGCAATTTACAGAACACCTTTATACGGGTGGTTGTGGTTTTGACAGCGTTATCGACCGTCGACTGGTTGGTGGTTTGGTCTTTTTTTTAATCTTACTTTTGCCACTTGGGTTTTGACGATATTGTTTGCCTGTTTTAAAAATATTTAAAAATGAATTCATATTATTTTATTAATAATTCTTATTTGATCCTCGCCTTGTACTTATTTTTACATCGATAAATGTAGTGTAGAGTAAAAAAACACATTATGTGTATTAAAACACCGATATTATTTTTAAGCATGGAGCTTGAAATCCGATTGTTGAGTGCCGGAACTCAACGCCGTACTTCGTCTACCAGAGCAAGGAAAGGAAACATTTTATACCACAGAATGGAAATCGAACCCACACCGTCGCGATTAAGTGACACGCTGGGCCAATCCGCCACGAAGCGACGGATAAATAATTTCTTTAATAATTTCTTACATTCAAAGCCTTGAGGCGGTTGAGCAATCCCCTTTGTTTATCCATCTGTGTAGATGATTTATATGACATTTCTCATAAAATATTCACAGATTAGACGTAATGATACAATAGAGTATTACAAACGTTTATCTCACGTTACTGGATAAGTTTTCTGTTGTATTTTTTAAGGATCCATAATTCAAAAGCTAAAAACGGAACTCTTATAAGGGTTTTGGACAATTATTAGTTTGTAATAATGTTTATCTGTAAAATAAATGTATCTGTAGAGTAAAAGTTTTATTTTTTTGTGTTTTGTTTTATTGGTACTACAAAAACTGACCTCTTGTCTACGGGAAATATCCTATGAGGCTAGTTAAGTTGGAATTTAAATTTGAGTTTGTATTCATTTAGTATCTAATGAAATACAAATATAAGTGTATAAATGCTCGTATACATTTATTAAGTGACATAGGATCACTTTATTGTTTACTCGAGATCTTGGAGGTATCATATATACCATCTGGATACGGGGAACTCTACTATAATACAATTTAGGAGGAACTTTCCACGCAACTGTGAAACGGTCTACCTGTGGCAGTACCAAGTCGACACGACAACCGTCACCGGTTGTCGTGTCTCCACTCTCTTGTCATATCTCTATCCGCCACTCTACCATCCAGTTTTTGAGGCGTTATATTTCGTGTGGTTGACCGTCACGCTTCGTTGTTTTTCTTGTTACCAGATTGATATTAAAACAATTAATTGGCCTTAGTTAAAGATTACCTTAATTAAACAAAAAACTACCACATTTTAATTTAACACAAACCGATGATTGAAAAGCGTAAAGCTATTAAATGTCATTAACGCGAAGATATTAGATATTATAATCTGTATAGACACCTGACGTGGCTAGGGACGTGGTCCGTGGATTCAAATTCCCGATTACGATTAAACCTTAATGAATGAGGATGATACTCGATTTCTAGTCGTGTCGACCGGCGCCGCACTAAATGCCGACAGAAATGGCTATTTAGTTAAATAATAGGCAATTTTTAACTGTAATGCAAGGTTGTAAGGTTGTTTCAACTGAAAATATAAATTTGTTAGACTGTAAACGGAGCCGACACCCGTCAATCACGAGTTAAAACCGGTAGCTGGTTATGTTAAGAATAAGAAAGTAATGGAGATTCTTATTACGTAGAATAAATTATTATTATTATAAAATTTAAAATAATATATTTTGAGTTTGAGTGTAAATTGGGTTAAAATTATTAATTATTTTAAATTATTGGTTATTATTTTTATTGCTACACAATTTTCACTTTTAGTGACAAGCGTGCCTTTTCATATTTAATATTTTTTTTATATATATATAGATACAAAGACAACAAAGAAATCATTATATTTTTTCAATATTTTCATCAATCGAATTCAAAAGCAGAAGCAGCGTCATGTGTTTCCTGCTGCTATATGTGGGTACCTAGTGTTAAGACTCAGCGTTCCCTTTTTAGCTACCAGTTTAAAAGATATTGCCTGTTTGGTGACGGAACTCAACGCCACGTTTTATCGTACAAAATCTGTAACGTTACTAATTAAACATATGACATTAAAAAAAATTGATAAGTAATCAAGTATGACATTAGTTGACTAGGCTTATTACCAATAATATAGGAACCTATTAAAACATTAACATAAATAGCGTAAACTGACACTAATACCATATAAAGCTGTGTCCGCGATAGCTGCATTTATCAATCACCGATTAAAGTTACTACGGGAAGTATAAATCACTCAAATTAATGTTTCTACTTGTCAGTCTTGTCAGTAGTGCACAGAGTATGCTTGGCTATATAAGAATTTATAAGTGAGGTGTAACATATGAAGAAAGTTGATTTGATTAATTATGGGTATATCTTGCTGGGTGTTTTATCTTGTCTTATAGAGAATTTATAGTTATTTACAATTTATTCCACCATCCAGTCCTTCATTTGTTAATTTTATTTCAAAATGGTATATATTACTGTTGTTTAGCTAACCTTATAAAATAATATTCGTTAAAATAGTTAATAGCGATTATATCTCAAAAAATAGAGAAAGACAGAAAAACAATAAAACAACTACAAAACCTTAAAATTTGAGTACATTACAATAATCATTACAAATTTAAATGATCACAATAAAAAAACAATCACAAAAATCAAATAAAAAATCATCAATACCAACAATTACAACAAAACAATCAATCAAATTAAAACATCATTATCCCCATGTTTTCGGAAGGCGTATGTAGGTACATACGCCTATAGAATTTTACTCTCCACAGTCGAAGTGAATGAGGCGTAGCGTAAAGCAAAACAACGTACCAAATATATTACAATGAAAGGAAAGCAAACAAAAAATATGCCACACTTCCCCCTGTAGAATAACAATAACTGGATTTCTTTTCTAACATGATGACGAAAATATAGTATCAAAGGTACCGCTGTAAATGAAATTCGACCGCTTAGAAGGTCCACAAAGAAGGTGTTTTTTTTTTTGTTTCCTTTTTTTTGTATGATCGTATTAGGATGGGGATTAGGTGTGGTGGAGTTGAATAGTGTGGTGAACACGCGATGGTTGTGGATTTGAATAATTTGAGAATAATCTGTTTGAAATTTGTCATATTCAAAAACTGGATAGTTCAACTTAAGATAAAAGAAACAATTACCTGTTTTTATTTCTTTTTTTTGCTTTAAGTCTCGTTGTGAATCAATATTTGTAAAGAATATTTATTGAAAATTTTAATATCCTAACTGTAACAATTTTTTTTTGCTTGCTTTCGGTTTAAAATCTTATATTTATATTAAAATATATTTATATGTATTTTCTATGTTAATATAATAGAGATGTAATTTGATATCTACTCATTCAGAAGTAATCTTTAAAAAAATCTTTCGAAACACTATGAATAGACCATTTTGAAGCCCACATTTGAATAATAATCGACATCAGCGAGGCCATCGTAACGCAGGGGCACAAGCGTGCTCCTATAAAGGTGACACTTGTGGGCTCGATTCTCATTTGGGGGGTTTTAATAACGCACATAGCAGGGTAGGCAGAGGGAACCTGGAAACCTAGTGTCAAAACGGAGTGTCTTCTCCTATTAAGATACTTCCGTTTCAGCCGAATTCTCGAGGTATTGCGTGTTGAGTGGTTTTTTTTTATGGAAATGACACGGCAAACGAGCGTGCGAGTCACCTGATGGTAAGTGATTACCGCCGCCCACGACTCCGTGCAACCCCAGAGGAGCTACAGGTGCGTTGCCGGCCTTTAAGATGGGTTGGGCGCCGGGGCCCGGCATTACCTCATGCGAAACGCAGTGGCCATAAAGCCACTACTTCACGCCGGTTTTAAATGCCGGGGGTGGTAATGATCCGGTCGAGTCTGCCCATGCCTGTTGCCATTGCTGGTGACGTGACTCTACCACACGTACTTTAGTCGCCTCTTACGACACCACCAGTACCAGGATGATCCTATTCTAGGCTGGGATCACACGGCAAAAAGTAGCAAAAGTAGTCAGTGGTGAAACTTAATGCAGCGCTTTACCCTTATTACCAGAGCAAAAAATTGAAAATACCAAAAAATTTATTCTCCCGGGTGGGAGTTAAATCCATAACAAATTTACAGGGCACACCTACGGCCTCTAATAATAAATAATATTTAATCCTTTAATTGACTGACATAAGAACAAACAAACACCTTTGAACATAAAAAGCTTCACATGAGATGCTTAGAGTTGTAGCTCTAATGTACCATATCCAATTTATCAACACCGGTTTGACATCATTGAATCACCTATTATTGTGACATACAATAGAACTTTTATATAACATACATAAATATTACAATTCTGTTCATTTCACGCTATATCTCGTATGGCGGGATAAGCAGAGGGAGCTTAGAGTTAAGTTATTAGGTTCTCTGTTTTTCGTATTATTTATGAGACAGTGTCGTGTTTTGTCTTATTTCAGTGCTTCACCACGACATTCTCTATGTCACAATAACCATCTACGAGTATGATACATTGTTAGATAAAGCATTGACACTGAAAACCATGTACCTATGTTTAGTCAAGTTAAGTCAAGCCTGAAGGTTCCAATATTTAAAACGTTATATGTTACCTCAACGGAGAGTGGAGAGCAGAGTGACTGCTTTTTCTACTTATAGTTTTCGATAGTTTTCTAAGACATTGCATGTTAAATGGTTGAACTGAACGCCGCACTGTATGTTGCTATCAGAGCATAGATATAAAAGTAACTTATTCCCCAGAGTAGGAATCGAACCCACAACCGTCGTGTTTACATTCAGAAGCTCTGCTATTGCGTTACGGTGGCCCTTGTTTATCATAAATTATATAATACTTACTTTTTAATACAGAAAAAGTACTAGCCAATAGCCATAAGTGTCATAACAGTGTTCGATCAATAAAATTGATTGTGAAACACAAAATTACCTCCAATATTATTTGCAAAGGCGATTTGTCTTGATTTCTATTTAACACCTTGTCCACCTGACAAGTTGTTACACGATTTGATAAAATCTGAGTCTGTACCTAGAATAGGCCATTTTAATTGTTGTTGCCAAATACTTATTAATTTATATTGTAATAAATTTTACCTATAAACCTTTAGTTACTAATTAGCTTCACGTCACGTTCACGTTCACAACCTCCCGCACACAGCAGGGTAGGCTGAGGGAACCTAGTGTTAAGACAATCCGTACCCTACTTTCTACCAAATTTTAAAGACATCGCGTGTTAAGTGGCAGAACTCAACGCCGCGCTTTGCCTGGACACAAAAGCGAAGAAATAGAAATATAAATTTAAGTAAATATTTCATCGCCTCCAGTGGGGATCGAATCAACAACCAGTCGGTTTTATAGTCACACTTTGTGCCCCCTCGCCACGATTGGCCTGAACATTTAGTTTAAAACTTTAGTTTTGAATGTATTATTATATTTAAGAACCTCTTTAAGAACCAAAAGAAACTTTGTTACAGGTACACTGGAATATATCAGAACTGATAATGTGATATAATACATCATTCCTTCCTAATCAATTGGCTATAGAACAGAAAAAGGATTTTCAATTTAAATTAGCAGTTCTTAAGCTTAGCGCGTTCAACCAAACAAATCAATTCAGATTTATAATATTAGTATACATTTACTATTCATAAGTAACAACAGTAAAGCAGGTAATTTTTTGAATTAGTGATAGAAATGATTACGTATAAAATACTAATTTATAATGATATATTTAAATATACATTTAAGGTTATTTCAGAAAATGTTTAATAGTTCAAGTTAACTTTAACCAGACAAAATTAACTTTTTGGTAATGACCAAAATACACAGCACGTTTATTTAGCATACGAACAATTCTTTTTTTCTTTTTCTCTTCTTTTAAAGCAATATTGACTAAAAATACTTTGGGATCTTTACCAATAATGTACATATATTTAAATTTATTCCAAACCTGACAAGATAACTTCCAAGATCAGTGTATAACCAAAGATCGTGACATTAGACCATGCCTGCATTATGTATAATCAATCCTCTTTGAAACTGCATTTAAAACTGAGATAAATCTGACATTTATATTGGCATAAATATTACTACCTGGCACTTACAAGTTCGGTAAAGGTCACAGGTTAGATTTACATGTGTCAAGTGAGACTTTTAGGTTAAAAAGACAGAATAGTTTATGAATGACAACATATATTTTCGTAAATTGTTTATATTTCTTACAGCATTATATATTATTTTTTTTTAAATATTAAAAGTAATAATATTAATTATTAGTTTGTATATGTGTATATATAAGCGATTTACATACATACATACATAGTAAAATAGTTATTAAGAAAATGTTTGAAAAATGTGAACGTATAAAAAATTGAAAATGACTTTACTAAGGGTGGAATAAACCTTAAAAAATGTAAAAAAAATACGTATATAATAATTAGGTCATGGGTTCGATAGCCACTAGAAAAAATCAAATATTTAATACTTTTATTTTCTAGCAAGGCAAAAGCGTGGAGTTGTGCTCCGCCACTCATCACGCAACGCCTCCAAAATTCGGGGGAAGTGGAAAACAGATATCTTATTAAAACAAAGAGTTTTAACTCTAGATTTCCAGGTTCCCGCTGCTTATGTACGGGATACCTACATAGTGATGTCAAAAAATTACAAGACCTCAACACTCCCCTTGCCTCCAGCTGTCACCGCAGGAATAATGGATTACTTCGAAATAGTTAGCATGATATTAATGAAACTCTTAAACCGGATTGATCGCAGTATATTTATTACTTTTATAAATTTTAGGAAATGCATTTTGCATACTATGCAGTAGTCCGTGGTCACTTGCGATGGTAGAATGAGGTGGCATCTTTCTATCAGTTGACATATGTAATTATTATATCATATATGATATTACCCTGCTTCATAAATATATATTTGAGTATTTCTATTCGAATCAGTAGTTTCAGATCACGTTTCACCGAACAAATTCTGTAGTCATTTAGCTATTTTGTAATGATTGTTAGTCGAACTTAGTTCATAATATAGTTATAATGTTTTGTCATTAAAGTTATTTAATTTAAATATTATATTTAGTGTTTTTAATATTTTAGGATATGTAAATGTCTTATCTTCTTCTAACATTTTTATTTTAGTAAAATAAAGACTAAATCATACCAAAATCTAGTTTAAAACTCATAAAAAAACCCTCTCAAAAACGTAACTTAATTAAGTCCAAGACAGATAATAAATTACGATTTCAATTAAGAAAGACGAATGGAATAGATTTATCATAACAAAAGTAAAGTGGCTACAAAGTTAATTGAACCGGAATCAAATTTGTTACAGTCGGTTGTTTCAAACGAGATAACAGTATGAGATAGTGGACCGATCGAGTATTGTTAATGTAAGCCTCTTTGATCATTAATTTATCCATGAATCTTGGTAGATTAATGCTCTTTCAGTGATAAAACATTCAACTCTCCGCCCTCCGCCCCATTTTCCAAGACATTGGAGAAGAGTTGAAGTGGAGAAACTCTACAACGCGTTTAGTAAATTTTTGTATCATGCATATAATAAGATAAGCAGAGGGAACCTGGAAACTTAGTGTTAAGACTCTCCGTTCTCAGTAAGATACTTGCGTTCCCCCTATTCCGCCGCATTCTAAGGCATTGTTCGTTGAGTGGCGAAACTAAATGCCACGCTTTGTTTCATAATCATAATATTTAATATATAATTTTCTCAATAGGGATTCGAATCCACAACCTATATCATTTACAGTCATAATCTTGGTCCACGACGGCCCCTCGACAGTTAACTTATTTAAATATTTATAAACATACTTCAGCCAATAAAAATACTACAAAATCCAATATTTTAACCAACCCCAAAACCCTAGTTCTCACATAAAATCAATATAAACATTTATTTACTCCAGACCAATTAACATTGCATCGTATTCCTTGAACATTCAATACGAATGTGAATTTCAAATAGTCTGCATACGAACCTCGTTTGATAAAACACAGTAGATTTATTATATGGTAAGCAGTATCATTACCATGTCTGCGAGCGAGCTGTCCGTCAATGTCGGTCGTGACAAGTCCTGTGGTCACACGGCGTGATTTTGAATCAACAAGTGTTTTAATGGAATATTCGTTGGGGATTTTGGGTGAAATGCGCTTGCAGTTTTTGAGTTCAGTTCGTGTATTGAATTGTGGGGAGTAAATGTTGTGGTACAATAGATTCTATTTGATTAAGGGACATTGATTTCTGGTCTTTTTTTATCTGATCTGTGTAGACGAAGTGTTTCTTTATATATCGTCGTAGTTAACAAAGATTTCCTAAATAGATTTGCAGTTTTATCTCACAAAGCAGAGTAAACAGAAAGAACCTACTGAAATAATTAAATATAATCATTCTCCTGTATGCTGATTGAACCCACATAAATCGCGCTTATAGTAAGACGCTGTGCTACTGCGCCACGATGACCTCTGTTACAAACAATACACCTCTCCAACACAATATTATATTTTTTATCAAAATATATTTGAAAGAAATAATACTCAATAACTCTCTCATGTGTCACGACACATTCCCCGACATTTGACGAGATGTGATGTTTATCCTGAATCGAACCTTTTTCTGCCCTTAAACGGCACTCAATAGCCTTTGTTGAAAGACAATAACTTGAGTCGAAGCTTGAAAAGGCATTAATTATCATAAACCAGCTTCTTCATTATTTTATATGGGATTTTGTTATGACGTTGATCTTAATATACTTAGTTGAATAGACAGCATTATTCTGATATATTAAGAAAATTTTGTTTTATATTTATATATATTTTTTGGATATTCATAATATATCGTAGTTCTATGCCTTATATATAACTAGTTTTCGGTAATACCTTCGCCCGTGTGAACTTATGCATGAAAGTGCCCGATATAACAGCTGGTACGTTCAACTATTACAAAAAAAAAACAGAAAGTGATAATCACCAACTTCTTTCTAACCCATAACACAAAATACGTGATATGCGCCAAGATAAAAAACCATCAAGTCATCATTCGTTAAAATATCATCCAATCTCATCGCATACAATGCATTCGTAAGTCCGTTTAGTGGCTCGAAAACGTGGCATCAGACGGCACGTACTTGCCACCAGGTTTTTGCCTGCATTCGTCGCCTCCATACATTGTGAACGTCACAAGGTTCCATTGGTATGCATGCTGCTGCATCGCGAATTTATATTCTATAGCGTATCTCGGGTTCGGCGGAAAAAAGAGGAAAGCTTTCACAGAAATTTTGAACTGTTAACGATTTTTATGGTGCCTTCGACAGAGCTGACATAAAATTTGTAAAGAAAAAACGTTTGATTGATTCTAATGGGGTCGTTTCGACTGAACCACTTGTTTTGCGTCGGACTTTTAAAAACAACGTGAACAGAATAAATAGATGCAGGTTAAGCATTCTTGACAATTATGAACAAATTCTTAATAGTAACTCTGTTAATTGTGAAATAATTTATAGAATATTTATGTATATAAGTTCTAGAAGAATTCTAAACGAGTTTTGCTTATTATTATCCATGAAGGTAAAAAAATATATATGGAGCTACGGAATCTTGTTACAATGTCCATATTTATGCTTGGCGTGTATTCTTTGAAGTGTTAGTTGAAGGCTCGTACCACGTTCCGTCGGCTTGGGTGGCCGGTTCTGCTACATTGATTTTATTGTATATACTGCTAACATAATTCAAGCGAAACGTCAACTTGTGAATGGCTAATCTATCCCCCGTTTACATGGTCAGCATTTACAATGATAAAATGTGTTGATATCTAATACTTAAGTCATTTTTTTTAGTTTACGCTGTATCCCTACATAGCATGTAGGCAGAGGGAACTAGGGAACCTAGTGTTAAGACTCTCTGTTTCCCATTCTATTCTTGCCGCATTCTTGACGTATTGTGTGTTAACACTACGCCACGCCTTGCATTCTCAATTATTCGTAAACAGCTGTAACAATAATGTATTGGCAGATATATTAATCAGTTCTTTGTATCGATAATATTGCACCTGGCTGTTTTGGTTCTTCTTTTTTGTTGTACTTGTTAACCAGAAATTGATATATTAGTTCTTAAACTTTTTTATACGATTTATAAGACGTCTTAGATCTACAGCAAAGGATTTAAAAGTTTTGTACTATATAAAAAATATATATTTTGTAATTACTTCAAGACCATGTCGCTATGGTAACTTATTTGTTGTTGTTGTAATGAATATGTTTATATAGTTTTGGTTTATGAACTTATACAATTTACCAATAGAGATAAAGAAACAAATAAATACATATGAGTAGAATAATTTACAAATAAAGATAAATAGATAACTTTTTGCACTATGCTTATAAGATGATGCCTATAAGATATCACTTGTTAAAATTACAATTATGTTAAAATATATTTGTGTGCAATAATGAGTTATTATTATTATTAATTAAAGTTTATTATAAATTGCAAAGTAGTTAAAAAATATCTTTTATCAGTGTTCAACAAAGCTCTTAAGACTCGTTCAATCACCATACACCGTGTATGGTTTAGTTATTTAGACACATCCTAATTCTTAGTAAGGACAAGTTGACAACTGAGTACTCAACTGCTTTACAATAATCTCAGTTAAGCATCCAAAGGATTTCATAAGGATTTGGGATTAGGGTTAACGAGAACCGCATTGTCGAACCCCCGTTCAATGTCAAATTCAAGTTTTGGAACTATATACCCGTGGAATAATGTACTAACCGATCCGCTAATATAACAAACGACACAAAGAACTCAATTTATATTTAATACCATTGTCACGGCCAACAAAGATCTTGTCAATTATAATCTGCAAGGAATCTTTCATCGCCGTCCCTGCTGCTGTTAAACGGTAGCATAGTGAACCAACTGTCACGGCGCGGCGGGACAAAAACTTTTAAATAAATTATTTGCGAAACCTGTTCCAAACCCTCTTCAAAGGGCGGCGGGAAGCGAAACCGATTGGTCGTGACGTGACGGCTTTTGTGTCCATCGAGTATTATGTTGTCAAAATAAACGGGCATTTTGTTATTATTTTTGTGTTTGCGAGAACACTTAGCACCCTTTTGTGCCTTCTCGGAAGAGGGGATGTGCGGATCATAAGCTACAACTAACTCCTATTCTGTGAATAGATCATGTGAAAAGAATAGCAATTAGGCTAAGGTTGTTAGAAAGAAACAATGGATAATCCCCTGATTCTGATCTTTTTTTAGCGTCATCCTGTAGTCCGTTTATAGCAGGGACTGAAGAAACCTGACTCTAGTTTATATTTTCTGCCCAAACTATAACGCATTGCATATTGATACGCGTTTTCTTACAATATACAATAAATATATATAATTTCTTTAAGAGGGAATCGAACACACAACCGTCGCGCTTAAAGTCATACGCTATGCCTCAGCGCAACGTCACCATCAAGCTTTATCTTAAGCTCGACTTATATTTGAATAATCTCCGCCGAGGAATAATTTTATAAAAGGAAAAAAAGAAACGTCACACGTCACGTCTCACACGACGCGACGTGTCCTTAAAAACTTAATAACATTTTTGCGTATGTGAAACCGTCGTCTCGCATTACGGCATCTTCGCCAAATGTTCCCGGCAAATTACACCATCACAACGCATAAACACGCGTCGCTGAACCCGCTTTTGTCACGTCACCCGTACGGGACTCTTGATATTTATTCAAATTATTATTCTACGTCTACCCTCTTGTTTTGTTTCAAATGAATTTTTCATGCACACGGCTCCAAAGCTTGGATAATTTCACTTTGACTTTGTCTTATTTAAACGAAAATGGTGTTTTATTTTTGTTCTCTTTGCATTTTTTTTGGAACAAAATAGTTAAAATGAATATATTTTTTACCAAAAATAAAAACACTCAAATACTGATGTTTTAATGACGATATTATAAAACTTATCAGATAATTGTGACTGCCAAATACTTTAGGCTAACTAAATACACGGCAACTTAAAAAACGAATACTGTCAGTTTTTATTAGTATTTGTCAGGCCTTGGTGATATGTTGATCCGTCATATATCTCTTTTTCAAAACATCAACACTAAACCACTTGAGCCGCTATGGTTGTTTCACCTTATTTATTTCCCTTATCATGTGAGATTTATGAATTTGAATTTTTGTTTTAATTTTGTGTAGTTTGATGTATATCATTCGTTACGATATTAACACTATTAAATAAAACAGTCAATGGAAAGCATATATCAAATGATACGCCCCAAGTAATATTTAGTTTCAACGCCATCCTTGTCTCCACTAATGGATTCACAGGGCTATAAATTTCCACCTGTTGTCAAGAAACATACAATATTTGTATGTTATTCATGAACAAACTATATTGTCACTGTACAAATTTAATCTTTACTTATTTAGGTAAGAATATTTAATTGCTTTGATATGATTAACGTATTTGTTCAGGTTCAGTGGTATTTGGTTGTTTGTACAGTGTTAACTGTGCCTACGTCTGCTCGGTGAGATAAGAATGTTTTTACGAGACGCAAACAGCATTGGGTTGTATGCAGTATTTTAATATGATTACTTTCTTCCGCATTTATTTTAACATTGATGTAGAATCTTAGTTTATTATATTTATCTTCATGGTCGTATAATATAAAATAGGGAAAAACTTGTGATATGTTCTTCACTTTTTGGTACATTGTGTATCAGTTAACTAGAAGAACAGATAGGTACATTCCCATCAAACAAAAATATTTAAGCTAGAAGGATTTGTACGCAATACCACTTATATACTATTAAACATACAATTCTATATTATTTTAAGGCTCGGCTAAATAATCATGTAACAATAAACATAATTCATACATTTTTATCTCTGCCTTATCAATATATCACAGATAATCTCAAGTTCTTAAATGGCTGATATGCGAATACCCATTAATTACGATTAGTCATAACGTCTGTCAGGTGACACTGCATAAACCGACCCTAATGTAAATATCGCCCTATTATCTGACTTTAACAATTTCGTAAACTCACAGCAACCCATCAGTTGAATATAAATTACATAAAAACCAACTTATGTTAGTATTCCACAAAATTCTCAAACACGCAATTATATGCTTTGTTACGACGCAATAAAGCTTGATGATGATAAGTTTCATATTGAATATAATCTTATTTATTTTCGTGGACGTGTCAGAAAACACCCTCTAAAATTACCCCCGACCAATAAAAAAGGGGAAGATGCAAGAGTGAATTTTGTTTATCGTTATCTTTATTGTGGCCCACCGTCTATTTATACCGAATACGTAATAAAATATGGTGGAATAAAGCTTTTGTTGAATACAAGTCTGTTTTCCGCTACGGTAGCCATATAATTGTGGAGCTTACAGAAAGCTGTGATATCGGATCATTTGGATATAACAATTGAATGAAATGTACTCAATCGTGTAATTATAAATTGTATAGAATCTAGTTTTGTTACTTTTATAGTTAGTAGTTTGCTATATGTGATATTTTTAGTTGAATTACCCGTATATATTGGATTTGGAGAAATTAAAATCTTTATTTGTAAACTAGCTTTTGTATATCTGTTTGTGTTGTGGCTGTGCAGCAGTTAACTTTATATGGTTTTGAAGCTATGGATTACTCAGCTTTTTATTATAATAGTTTGAATTCAATAATATCCTTTAGACTATAAATGTATTTTTTTGATTTGAATTTATAATAGATTATTTGTATTAATATTATAAAGTTGAAGAGTTTGTTAAGTGGAAAGCGCTAATCTCAAAAAAAAATCTAGAAAGGCCATAGGCTTAATAATTCGATGCACGCATGACCAGCGTAAAGTCGGGCACTGAGGGTGTGTAATACGTCATACAAACTCTATTATTTCCATGAGACCACACGGACGAAGCCGCAGATGAAAGTTATTTTTTTTAATCTTTTACAGCTTTATTCTGTATCGTGCATATAGCATAGGTATATTAAGACCTGGTAACCTAGTGTTAAAATACTCTGATCGCACTATGACACTTGCGTTCCCTATTATTTGACAAATTCGCCAGGCATTGCATGTTGAGGGTGAAATCACCATGCTGCTATAAGAAAATCTAGTTATAGAATATTATAGTATCTAATGATAGCATTAACATTACATTATTAAAGATTTCTATGATTGATATTTGTATAATTTAAGCGGTATCAGTATACGAACCATAGATGTTCATTTTGAATACCTAGCAGACTTGAGTAAACAACTTCCACATTTCTTTGTAATATGATATTTTAAAAATAAAATAACATGTTCCTGACATACTCGTAGGTGGAACTGCACGTGATAGTTCCATGCTAGTTTTTGTGGAATATATACATTGTAAATATTTTCGTTTTAGAGGCAGCTTCTCAATTATTGTAATTAAAAGTTACAATAATTCAAATACGGGTGTTTATGTACATAAATTCGAAATTCACCACGTAATCTTAATCTAATGCTATAAGGTACTCTCCGTGGACACACAGCTACAGAATTTTTTTTGCACCAAACAATAAAATGTAAAAAAAAGATATTTTTAGAAAAGAAATATGGCCAATTTTTTTTTACTTCACGCTAGCATGTGGAGACATAGCATAAAGATATAGCTTATAAAATAGGAGTAACCGGTAAGGGTGGACCATAAAACGTTAAGACGTCTGCATGCTTATTTTATCAATCTTTCCTAACGCATGAAAAAATATGAAAAATAAAAAAAAATTAAAAATAAATACTTTTTTTTTCATTTTAACTTTATATTTAGCTGTCAAGAAAATTTCAGATCGGAAAATCCAAAAAGCCGGCGGCGAACTTCAAAGTGTTACCCACAATACATAAAATAAATAAGTTGAACTAAACGATATTTCAAACAATACTCATTCACGAAGCGCCACTTTATAGAATAGATGGCACAATTGTCTTATTATAGACGTCATTAAGTATTGTTTCCTGTACTTTTGTATGGCACCGACATCCTATGGGGCCAGTAAGTAGGGACGGACGGATTGACAAAGTGGTGTATCTAGAAAACTCTTATTTTATTTGTATGTTGGGAATTTTAAATTGGTTTTATTTTGAGAGAACTATGGATCATAAATTTACTTGTAAAAACCGATTTGTTTTAATAGTTTTTTATTGCTTATGTTTTAATTTTAAATAGTGATGCATTTCATATCATACCCCGCACATAGCAGTGTAGACAGATGGATCTTTCGTACTTTCGTTCCTCACTTCACAGCCACACCACACAGCCGAAATCTGGAGGCATTGCGTGTTGACTGGCGGAACTCAACGCCGCGCCGTGCGTCATTACTAGATGGAGGAAAATAAAAACATTAGATATTTCACTTTCTCCAATGGGAATTGAACCCACAACCTGTCACGCTTACTGTCGTACGTTTGTGCTATTAATATTTGATTGGACATAATAATAACTTGAAACTTTTATTTTTGTTACACCACGAAAATTTATATGACAAAAAACGTTATGAAAAAAAAATATTTGAAACAATTTTGAAACCTACAAATATAGATAACGTTAAACCTATCTTGTTATCTTTTCCCACTTGCAACACAGACAAAACCACTTTACAAAACTAGTCCGATCCCCTTTAAAATATAGCCCGAGCGCTGGCCACACCAGCAAGTGTTACAAGGCTCATGGCACAGTAAAATTATTTACAGCGGCGGCGGCGTTTCACAAAGCGCGTTTATTGCGACCATAAATACTGATACTACCTGGGGAATATTTATTTCGTCTCACCTCATATTTATGAGAGGTACCCCCACTTTTGCGCGATAGAATTTTTCTGCTGTCAAAATGGAAATTAAATTTTGACGACATATATTATTTGTTGGATTATTTGTAAATGATTCGGGAGTTTTAAGGGTTATTGTTAGTTTTAGGTGTTTTAAAGGTGAATTGATTGGGGTATGTAAGGTTACAAAAAAAAATATTTCATTATAAGTAAAAACAAGTCTTCGTTATTTATTTTTATGCATTACTGAGTCACTGAGAGATAACGCACAAATTGACTATTGAACTCAGAAAGTCAAAATTTGGCGTGTAGGTAGGTTCGGGAGTGTAGGACAGCACATTCTGTTTTACGCTTAAAAGTGCTTTCTGTCCTTCTCGTCCTTGAAAAAAATCGGGGGGAGGTGGATCCCTAACGTCATTTTTTTATACTCTTTATTGCACTTTATAAATTTGTACATATTATAAACTTATAGTTAGCAAATTTCTTACTAATTTTTTCTATTTAACATTGTGCCATACAAAAGTACAGGAAACAATACTTAATGACGTCTATAATAAGACAATTGTGCCATCTATTCTATAAAGCTGGGCGTGAGGTGCAGTATTTTACTGCACCTCAATGGATATTTTTTTATATATACTGCCAAAAATAGGATAATTAAAAACTATAACATTTGGCATACCGTCATTTTTCATTTGGTATACGTAAATATACCTGTAATAAACAAAACAAGTAATAAATATATACTGTTGATTTATTATATTATTTTTTATTATACTGCCAAAAATAGGATAATTAAAAACTATAACATTTGGCATACCGTCATTTTTCATTTGGTATACGTAAATATACCTGTAATGAACAAAACAAGTAATAAATATATACTGTTGATTTATTATATTATTTTTTATTATACTGCCAAAAATAGGATAATTAAAAACTATAACATTTGGCATACCGTCATTTTTCATTTGGTATACGTAAATATACCTGTAATAAACAAAACAAGTAATAAATATATACTGTTGTTTTATTATATTATTTTTTATTATACTGCCAAAAATAGGATAATTAAAAACTATAACATTTGGCATACCGTCATTTTTCATTTGGTATACGTAAATATACCTGTAATAAACAAAACAAGTAATAAATATATACTGTTGATTTATTATATTATTTTACAATATTGTTCACAAATTTCGAAATCATTGTTCAAACTAACCTTCCGTTAACTTAAATAACGCTGTCCTCACAGTAAGCTTTGCAATATTGAATAACAACAATAGATGACGCACAATAAATTATTATTGCAATCGTAAGACACGTCTAAAGCTTTTATTTGATTTATTTGAGCTCGGAGAAGATTTACAAAGTAGTAAATATTGCAATTAGAGAATGTTAGATTTTATGGCAGCTGAAATTTCGCCTATAACTTGAGTTTAGCTTGTATGTATGTAATTTAGCCTTCCACGTAATGGGACAATAACATATCTCAGGTATAATTTACATTTGTGATGATGTTTTAATTTTTTTTGTGGTACAGTATTTGACTGTAGATGAGATGGTTGTATGGTCGTCGTCTTTGCTGTGATAGAGAAGGCGCGGCGTTGAGTTCCGTCACCCAATATCTTAAACGATGTGTCTAGGTAACTATGCTAAGCGGCGTGAAGCTGTAAGTTGGAATAGTTTAGAGTTATGTTTTGTCATTTGACACGCACATTCGAAGTATCGAATTTAGGCGGGACGTAGAGAATATAATATTTCTGATTATCTCAGGGGAGGCTTCACAGTTTGAAGAAACTTACGTTTTTCAGAGGGAACAGAGCGCCAAACTCTCTGTATCCCTGTATTGCCTTGTCCACTGTCATCTTTCTACTTCTTTTTACGTGACCTTCCAATATCATCGATACTGTTATCTCAAACGTCAACTTACGAGGTCTCCTTGCTTTTCTCGCAACTTATTTTTACAATTATCGTAGTCTCAACGATAATTCTGTCACTATTAATAAATTCATGATATATTGGGAGAGGCCTGACCTATCACGGAGGAGTTAAGCGCGACAGGTTGCAGATTGGATTCCCACTCGAGGAATTAAATATTTAATATTTTTATATGTTCGCTCTGGTAACAACACAAACGCGTAGATTTCTTCCACTCAACACGCAATACCTCTGAAATTATACGGGAAGTGGGAAACTGAAGTATCTTCTGTGGGGATGGAGTATATATTAGGTTCCCAGGTTCCCTCAACCTACCCTGCCATTTACTGGTTACAGCGTGAAACTAAAAAAAAAGAAAGATATATTGAAGCTAACTCTAACACATTTAAAAGAGAACAAAGCCCAGTTGTGTCGCTGTCAAGTAAACGTAAACAGTAATTTGGTGGCCCCTTTGATCTCGCCGCATCCGCTCTTAATGTATAGAGTGTAATCATAAACGGTACGCAGTGTTTTTGTTGTGTCACATAATCTGTGTATGAATTTTGTTTAGCATTTTATATTATTTTTGCGTTATAATACTTTTAACTTGCAGCAATTGTAAACGCGACGGGTTGTGCGTTCGATTCCCACTTGAGGAAATGTAACATTTTATATTTTGATTTCCTCGCTCCGGTAACGAGGCAAGTTAAAAAAACCATGTTTTTTATATTAGTGATTACACGTCGCCCGCAACTTTTCTCATTTGGTATTCCGAACCGTAAAATAGGAAATCTGGTAGTTTGTCGTCGACTAGTCTCCTTAGCGCTCCTCTACGCATCCTTCATTCCTGTATGTCAAATTTAAACTTTCTAAGACTTCTTCCTCTATACGTTGTCTATTTGTCACTTTGTAACAGAATATACGAGTACTTATGTACATAGGTTAGTATAAATTATTACGTAGCGTATATTTAAAAAGTAATAGACAGAGTGATTTATCCCTGCAAGAACTGAACGAAGGGATAAAAAAGACATACATATGATATTCATATATATTGATTGATATATAAATAAAATTACAGTTTACAAAGTTTATTTATCTACCTGCTCGCGGCTTCACCCGCTTAAATTTGTGAATTATTTGTTTGTTTCGGTACAGGGAATTACGTTCCTGTTTTAATAAATAATGTATGCTTGCAGCGCACTTAAGATTTCTAATGTGAAAATTATTAAAACCATGGTATTTTCGATTTTCATTTAACAAATTATTATTGGAGCAATTAACAAAGTAATAGAACCAGCAACAATAATATTAATAAATTTTGTCTGTTTCTTTGTTTTTCTGTTAGTCGACGTTTATCTCAGAAACGACTTAAGCGATTTAAGGAGCTAAGACGTGAGCGCGGTGCAGGAGCGGTAAAATCGGTTTAATTGTTTTATTGTAATATTCGTCATGTATGAATGGTGTAATGATTAAATAGCTGACCTTTATAACTATTTATTTATATCTTCGTAGAGAAATGATAGCTTTATTGGGCACTCTGGAAAAATAAATTTGATCAAAATACATTTATTTATTTTAAGATAAAAATTAAAATAACATATAAAATCTTATATATTATATTGTAATAACATGTAAGATATTTATAAAAATGAGAATATAATTTTTTTGTTTAATAGCTCCCAATAGTTATTACAACATGCAAGGAAAAATCATTTTAGAAAGTTGTTTAATTATATTAGAATTATAAAAATTACTAAAAAATATTTAATATATATAAATATACAGATATCACATTAATATCGATACTTTACTGGTAATAATAATTGAAAAAAAATATATACTACGTACGGGATTACACGGGGTACATATTTTCCTTTTTTTTACAGTTTGCTCTGTTGTCAATAATTTCTGCAGCGTACGCGATATAAGGTTTTTTTTTGGTATTTTTTTACACGTCAATCGTCGTTTTTGGGACAAAAAATCTAATCGATTATCTTCATAATTTTAGTGATATCGATGCACCTCCCCCTCACCCCTGCAGAGTTACTCGCCACGATGCGCGACGGCACACACTTCGCATTCTTTATTATTACATGATTTTCTTAAATTTGATATTTTTAAATTCGTTATATCTTTTGAATGGGATGTCCGATTTTATTAATTAATGTGATTTAATGGGATAAAGATTGATGCAGAGGTATGAATAATATGGTTTGACTATTGTGGCCACTTTTGTTATCTTATAAAATATAAAAAAATGGTTATATTGTCATCTAGAGATACCTTCTACATTTCTGCTCGAAAAATTAATTATTGTAGGGCATACAATAACTGTTTTAGCGATATAGATATATTTCATAACAATTTTAAACAATTTTCAAGCAGAATTATTGACAAAATTCACCTGAAATGAAAATCTTAACCTTTTCTTTTGTACAATTTAAAAAAATATATATTCAGTCCAGTAAGTTAAACTTAATTGTAATAAGCAGCTTGTTTATCTTCTTTATATATGCATGTGTATTTGTGTATATATGTATATATATATATATATATATATATATATATATATATATATATATATATATATATATATATATATATATATATATATATTGTTAGAAATCGGAAGCGGTTATAGTTTTTAAAATACACGATAAATACACACATCGTCTATATGTTTTTAAACTATTTGGAAAGGGATACCACGTAATTGCAATAGATGATGTGTCTGACAATACTTTACGCTAGTTTCTTTCCAATAGGGATCGTCAATTACATGTATGTATATGTATGTGTGTGTGTGTGTGTGTGTGTGTGTGTGTGTGTGTATGTGTGTGTATGTTGTGTGTGTGTGTATGTGTATGTGTATGTGCTGTATATACATGTATTTATTGTAATTTTCTTTTACGTATGTATTTTGTTCTTTTTCTTTCTTTTTTTGTATTCACTCCATGTCTGATGTATAAGTGGAAACTTTATTGTCTCGTAATTTAGATATGTATTAGCTTTAAGTTGTATCGAGTTCTACTATCTCCAATATAAGCTTTTTGGAAACTTAAATACTTATATCTTTTGATAGACTGAAGCTATTACAATGAGCTATTACTATTGGGGTGTAAGGGGGGCTATCAACCATCTCAGGCCCCTAACTGTCAACCTCACCTGCACGTGGTACACCCTGCTAGACTACGAACGAGGCTCTGGCGACCGAAACTATGGCGGTATAACAATACAAATGCTAAAATCTAAAATTCCAATCCTGATGTCGGGCAGCAGCGCCATTAGCGAAAAGATTTTAGCCACTGCGGTCACCAACCCGCATGCCAAGCGTGGTGACTAAGGCAATTTTCCCCTTAATGAGCGACGATCACAAAACGAGGCCCCCAGTTCCCGGTATTTGCACTATTCCTGGCCACGGTACCGGCCATGGTAACGGTGCAAAGGGGGGTGCTAAGAATCCCCGGGTTACGTCAGGGTACCACAAACGACGACTATATCTAGCAACTTTTAACGGACGCTCCTTACGGCTGAACGAACACCTGGCAGAACTTGAAGTAGAACTAAGTCATATCAACTGGCAGATAGTGGGTATATCGGAAATCCGAAGACAGGGGGAGGAGACGATAACACTTGACAGCGGTCACTTACTCTACTTCAGAGAAGGACACCAACCATCCCAAGGTGGCGTCGGATTTATGATCCACAAATCACTCACTAGCAACATCGTAGAGGTTGGTAGTGTTTCGGCAAGGGTGGCGTACCTTATCATAAGAATAACCGATAGGTATAGACTAAAGGTTATACAAGTGTATGCCCCTACGTCCACACATCCTGACGGCGAAGTCGATGCCATGTACGAAGACATAGCGAAAGCTATGTCTCGTACCAACACCTACTACACAGTTGTTATGGGTGATTTCAATGCCAAAGTGGGAATACAAGAATATGGCGAATCGAAGGTAGGAGCTTTCGGCTATGGGTGTAGGAACCATAGGGGGCAAATGCTGGTAAACTTCCTGGAGTCTCAAGGGCTATTTCTGATGAATTCTTTCTTCCAGAAGAAGCCCCAAAGAAAGTGGACCTGGCAGAGCCCCGATGGCGTTACTAAAAATGAGATTGACTTCATTATATCAAACAAGCGCCAAATCTTCAGGGATGTTTCTGTGATCAACAGGGTTAACACCGGAGCAGATCACCGTCTCGTAAGAGGCACCCTGAACATAAAAGTCAAAATAGAAAGGACGAGGCTGATGAAGTCGACTGTTAGACCATCTCTGCCCCAAGTTGAGGCGGGCTGTGATGCTTTCCAGCTTGAACTACAGAACCGATTCGCCACATTGGAAACCACACAGGATATAGACGACGCCACTAGCAGTCTGTTGCGTGTCATCCGCGAAGTGGGCCAAAAATATTTTCGACCAACGAGCAATCGACGAAAGTCAAAGCTAACAAGTGAGACTCTGGAAGAGATGAGGAAACGACGCGAGCTCACAAGCATTACACCAACGGAGCGTCAGATACTTAACAGGAAGGTGAAAAAACTAATAAGGCGTGACTTAAGACGTTCGAATACCCGGGAAGTTGAGGTTGCTATTGCACGCAACAGGGGCTCCAAAGTCTTAGCGAAGCCTCATACCACCTGTTGTCATCTGACAAAACTCAAAACCGCAGAAGGAACTACCGTCACCTCTAAGTTAGCAGTTCTCGCCGAGGTCGAACATTTTTATGCGGATTTGTACTCCTCAAAATTACCACCCTTAGAGTACCGTAGCGAGGATGACCCGCGAGCCAGACTTAGCCGTCACCTATCAGACGAGCTTCCCGAGATCGACATGAGTGAGATTAGGATAGCCCTCAGTCATCTTAAAAACAACAAAGCTCCTGGAGAGGACGGAATAACTGCAGAGCTTCTTAAAGCAGGAGGCCAGCCTGTTTTGATAAGCTTAGCCAGTCTTTTCAATTCCGTCCTTCATAATGGCATTACACCGGAGGCATGGAGCAGTTGCATGGTAAAATTATTTTTCAAAAAGGGCGATAAAGCCTTGTTAAAGAACTACCGCCCCATATCACTCTTGAGCCATGTATATAAGTTGTTTTCGAGGGTTATCACGAACCGTCTCGCTCAGAAATTCGATGACTTCCAACCAGTTGAGCAGGCCGGGTTTCGGAAAGGCTTTAGTACAGTAGATCACATACACACCCTTAGGCAAATTATTCAAAAGACCGAGGAATACAATCAGCCTCTATGCCTAGCGTATGTGGACTACGAGAAGGCCTTCGATACAATCGAGACCTGGGCTGTTCTGGAATCTATGCAGAGATGCCTTATTGACTGTCGGTACGTCGATGTGATAAAGTGTCTGTATAAAACCGCAACCATTAACGTCCAAGTACAAAACCACAGCACAAGACCAATCCAATTGCATCGCGGAGTAAGACAGGGAGATATCATTTCTCCGAAACTGTTTACAGCTGCCTTGGAGGACATCTTTAAGACGCTAGATTGGAACGGACGGGGCATAAATATAAATGGTCAGTACCTATCACATTTACGATTTGCCGACGACATAGTCATCATGGCGGAAACTCTGCATGATTTGGAGGAAATGCTTAAAGGTCTGGGCGAATCTTCTAGACGTGTGGGTCTCGGGATGAATTTAGACAAAACGAAAGTTATGTTTAATAGTCATGTGCTCCCGAGACCCGTGGTCGTAAATGGCGCTACACTTGAGGTTGTGCAAGAATATGTATACCTTGGCCAAACCATCCAACTTGGCCGGCAAAACTTCAAGAAGGAAGTGCAAAGAGGAATACGCCTTGGCTGGGCAGCATTTGGGAAGCTTCGTCATATTTTTGAATCGTCTGTCCCACAGTGCCTAAAGACAAAAGTCTTCAATCAGTGCGTCCTACCTGTCATGACCTACGGAGCTGAAACGTGGACACTCACCGTAGGGCTGGTCCACCAGTTCAAGGTCGCTCAGCGTGCGATGGAACGCGCAATGCTCAAAGTTTCTCTGGCTGATAGAATCCGTAATGAAGTGATTCGCCAGAGAACCAAAGTCACTGACGTTGCACGGAGAATCAGCACGTTGAAGTGGAACTGGGCCGGCCATGTGTCCAGACGTACCGACAGTCGATGGAGTCGATACGTGCTGGACTGGAGACCGCGCTTAGGCAAGCGTAGCGTAGGACGCCCTGCAGCACGATGGGCAGACGACTTAAAGAAGGTGGCTGGCAGCGGATGGATGCGAGAAGCCCAAGACCGAGATGGTTGGCGCTCGATGAGGGAGGCCTACGTTCAGCAGTGGACGGCGATAGGCTGATTAATATTACAATGAAATAAACACTAAAAGTTACTTTGATTTACTGGTAATTTTTACGTATAAAAGTTGCTTAAATATATTGTGTACTTTTTACGTGATGCGTGTTCACATAAACAGGAAAACAGACAAACAGACAAAAATCTCTAAAATGTTGGAAATGGATTCTGTTAGTTATCCTTTAACACCCTGGCTAATTTTTTTAAAAATATTTTCAATGTACAGAAATGACTTTTCTACAGATTTATTATAAGTATAGGTTTTACATATAATTTTAATAAATCCTTATAAATAAAAAAAGAAGTAGTTTTATTTTCTCAATATAAAAAAATCTTTATATAACTTAAAATATTCTTACAAATTTTGTATTGACAATTAAACGACCAAAGAATATGTAATGGATGAGCGGCTGTCACTTTAGCCATCGACTTAATGAGGCCGACGACATGTAACTTACCAAGCTTTGTGAGTCAAACGACACTATAGTCGTTAGCGAATGCGTTTTTGCCATAAAAAATGATATTTGATTATAAATTTTTTTGTTCTTGAATTTTTTATCCTATAGTACAAAATTGTTGTTTGTATTTTATTTTCAGAGTATTATATTTATTTTATTTTGACTAAGGTTATAAATTTTGTAGGTTCTTTCCCAGATTATAGAGTATACTTAGTTTCAAAATATACATATATTTATTTTTTTTTAATTTTTTATTAAAATCTGAACTACAGCCTACAACGGCCAGAATAATAATTTTAAATTACTTAATTCAATAATCATACTTACACGATAATACTCAGAAGAATAAAAAAACACAATACCTTACCAATGAATAGCCAATACATTAGTCACGACAGTAATCTATACAATAGAAGTAACAAGCCCATAGTAGTTACACCAAACGCTTTGATCATGCCGCATCCGCTCGTCATAATGGCTACATCTATTCATACGGTGAGTGACGACACGAGTTATCAACGCAGCTTCCTTTGAATTTATCTTCATTCATCTCCCGCATTGCAGTTTAAAGAAAATTAAGTTTTAAGACTCTCCGTTTTTTTTAGTCTCACACTGTATCCCTCTGTATCACGGGTAGCAGCAGTTAAGACAATCCGTTCTTCATTTTCCGTCCAATTTTTGAGACAGTGCGTGTTGTGAAATCACTGTGAAATCAAAAGCATCATGTATGTTAAGATATTTTGTAAAATATAAAAAAAATATACTTCATTGTAATATATTTTTTAATAATTATTATAAAGAGCGAAGCGAACAGTGAGTAAAGTCATATAATTGAAAATCAAAAATATAATACAGAAAAAAAAACAACTTCGTTACATTTTGGCAGGTATTAACGGCATTTTGCTGTATGGCGGAAACCAACGCTGCACTAATTGAAAAAAAAAATCATACAAAAGACTCCAAAACCACTGTAACAAACATCCAAGCCGAGGTTTCGCTTGACTAAACGTAAACGTAACCGGTTTACACAAGCAATTATTAGCTGTCGGTAATTTATTCACGTGTAAACAGGCGTCATTATGAATTAACGAGGGAAAAAAAAGTGAAAAAAAAATGCCGAAATGCCCCTAAATCTTACTTTGGGTGAGTTATAAATGATTAATAGTTATTCTTTTTTTATGCTGTATTATGTTAATCATTTTAGGACGTTTCGGTGTAGCTAGATGTTTATTAGTTTTAAAGACGAGTTAATTAAAATTTATATGGCGAGTTCCGTTTTAGAATACCTATAAGTATTCTTCAAATCTTATATAGTGTTCCCATTGAGATCTTTTCCTTATTTCCACGAAGTTTGGAAGCCACCTGGGCGCCACTCAATAAAGTGACGGAATTCAACGCCGCACTTTGCCTCGACACCAGTGTGAAGAAATGAAAATATTAAATATTTCATTTCCTGTAGTGGGACTTGAACTCACAGCCTGTTTACAGTCACACTTTGTGAACCTACGCCACGACCTCATTTTGGACTCATTTGGACATAAAAAAATATTGAAATTTGTAATATTTTGTACAGCAACTGTGAATAATATCGGGCCTCTATTATTTTATTTAATAGCTCTGTATTTTTATATTATCTGCGAAAGAATTTGCAATATTGAATTTTAGTAATAACATTGAATATAAATATACATCTGTTGTAATAAATAGGCGTTAAGGCTATTGTCTGACTTAAAAAAAGACGATTCTGGGTTTAATATCCATTGGGAGAATGAATTGTTTTCATTTTCTTACTCTGATAAAACAACAAATCGCGGCGTTGAGTCCTACTTTTGAACGTTTCATGTCTCGAAAATGTGTGAGGGAACCTACTGTTAAAGCAGCGTGTTTTGACACTAGGTTTCCACTACCCGCCTCGAAACTGTAAGTGAAATATGAGTACAAAATTTTGCAAATATAAACTATTTACACGAAATTCAGCAAAAATCTAGTTATTTAGATATAATAAAATTAAATACTACTTACACTTAAACCACGGTGTATCTAATCGCGATCCAACAATCCCATAAATCCATTTAGATAAGCTATCTTTGGAGATAAAAACCCATTAGTTCGGGTCATTGGTGCGCCATGGCTGTTCGATGGTCTTTTTTTATCTCATCATAAATAAATTGTGACTTAATACTTAATCTGTTTATGTAGACGTTTTGTGTTTTCGTACGCGGACAATTACTTTGCTAATAGAAGAAAAAAATATTTTTGGCTGTATTATTGTTTGCCTATAATATTATTTTCTTTGCTAGAAATAGAAAGAAAGAGAGAGAGAGACATATTTTGAAGTTTTTCTTGCATAGAAGCTTATATTGTGTTACTTTGCTTAAATAAATTTGGAAAACTAATTACATTAGGTATTCCAAGGATATCATGATCTTCACATTCTATCACGCACATATCAGGGTAGGTAGAGGGTACCTGGAAAATTAATGTTAAGACACTCCGTTACCATTAAGTACCTACCGTTCTCCACTTTACACCGAATTTTGAACTATGAAAATGGCGGATTGCAATACCGAGCTTTGGCTTGTTACTTGTTATACATTAAAATATTAAATATATAATTCTACCAAGTAGGAATCCAACTCCCAATCGTCGCGCTTACAGTCATACTCTTGTGTCCCTGTGGCACAACGGGGTCAATATTTTAATCTAGAGAATAAAATATGTAAAAAAATAATAAATAACATTAGGTACATGTGTATATACATATAATTAATACTAAAACAATTATAATAAAACAAACCGTGATATTAAATCAAATAAAATTGAATGCGACGTATAACTAAACATTGTTGGCAAAACATTTCAATTTAGCGGCCAACGCGTGATAACGTCACACGTAACTGCAATTGAGACCTAACTAACTAAACGGTACTAAAGTATTTTTTGTTGCAAGCAAGGTAGTTGAGTGTTTAATCACTCTGTTTTCCATTTTTCGGCGAATTATTAAAGCATTGCGTACTTACTTTAGCGGAGCTCGATACCGCTAAATAAAATACAAAATTTTTCCGTTTGAGGATCGATCCTATAACCGTAGCGTCTACAGTCACACGCCGCCACTACACTATTTCAGAACGACGGCCTACATATAGTTACTTCTTTAATGTAAAGAAACTCTTTTATGGATAACAAAAGGGAACAGGTTATGTGGGACCCCCAGAGTGGCAAGTGTAGACCGTCTGAATACTTCCTGAACTTCATAGTGTTCCTCGTCGACTGACCACGGGCCATGAACCCACTACTATTCTTAATACTTCAGATATACACTAAATAACGTATCCTAAACTAACCTAAACAAATACTAACACTAAAACGGTCAAATATATTATTTATAGAACGACTATTGCCTCCGAGACCCCTATATCGCAATAAACATGTTTTTTGTTTCGCATGTCCGCGCTCTGTCAAATATATTACAACCCGCCGGGTTATTTACGGCCGCTGTCGTCCGCCCATACGTTATACTTAGTATCTTTGTTTGGACACAATAAGCAATATTTCTAAAAGGCCCGACGTCGCCCGCAGCTGTTGATATGGGTACCCAAATTGACATATTTAATTTGATCGCAACGGAACGGGGCCGTGTTTGACAGGTATTAGTGTCAGATTAACATTAGTTTTATGGTGCTAGTCAATGGCCACCTCTATAAAGTGAAATATCGTATGATACGTCAATGTATATCTGTATGTATACGTATAATTATATAGAAACGGAACGCTCGTAAAAAGTCAACATGAAACGGTTACGTGGAAACGGATCAATTTTCCCTTTGAACCGAGCTTTGAACAAAGGCGACTGTAAAAGAGTAAGTAGTTTCGAATGTGTCAGCAGCAAAGCGCCGGCGAGAGCGTTGTCGAAAGCGTAATAAAAGTGGCGCGGAACAAAAAAGGCTGAGAGTGTAGAGAGCAGGTAGAGCGGCGGCTCAAAGCCGTCATGGGTGGTTCGCCACCAACGCCAGGCACGTCTCAATCCGCGCCGCGCCGCCCGCCCCGCGCGGGTCCGCACCCGCCCGCCCCGCGCCTCGTCGGGCCCGCGCCCGCCATGCCGCCTTTCCTTTTTCCCCTACCGCAATGCAGCTATGTGTCGTTTCCGCTTTATTTTTTATGACTGTGTGTTGCAGCGGAGATATCAGTCTACACTCCTCTAACAAAGACTTGAGATATTGCCGTCTCACTCTCGCGGAGGGGGGCACGGCACGTCCGCGCTGGAGGGGCCTCGTCTCTCATAGTCACTTCGCTCGTCAACCAGTACGCACGTTCGCTTCACATCCCGCGTTCCACAGACTAGTTGTGAACAGAACTGACAGTGGCTAAAGTGTAGTGATCGTGAAAGTTGAATTCCAAATGGTGGTGCTTGAAGACGGAGTAATGATGGCAACTAATCCCAATCAGTATCTACAGCCTGACTATTTAACACCGCTTCCTTCATCTGTAAGTATTAATATTTTTTATTTTTTTTTTTATTATAAATCGTATTTTTTATCATTTTATTTTTTTTCAAAAAAAAAAATTATAATCAATAATTAATTTTTATTTTTATTTGTTACAGTTGGATTCCAAAAAAAGCCCACTTGCGCTTTTAGCGCAAACTTGCAGCCAAATCGGTGCAGATACGTTACCGACAAAGCCTTTGCTGCCTCCTATTGATAAGAAGAAAACAGTGAATAGTGTTAACAGTGATTCTATTAGCCGTTCTTCACCTAGTGCTAGTAAATCTGATAAACCGCGTTCAACTCCTGAAACCAAACATTTAGCTTTTAAGCCATATGAAACCAATGTAGTGACAAAGAAGCCTGAGGAACCTAGACCTCCATCTAAGGCTAGTTCTGATAGTTCAGATGACAAGAAATCTGGAAAGAGTACGCCAGGCAGAAAATCTACTCCACCGACGGCAGAAAATGGGAAGAGCAGTCCATCTAATGATCATAAGTCGTCTTCAGCTGGATCATCCGGTACAAGTCCTATTATTCGCTCCGGATTAGAAGTTTTAGGACACGGAAAAGATCATCTTGGTGCTTTTAAAAACTTACCTGGATTACCTGGATTTAATCCTCTTGCTGGCTTATGTTGTCCACCTGGAATGGAACAACATGCAAATCCCTGCATTTCGTCCTCCATACGCAGGAGCTCCACTGAGTGCTCATCACGCAGCAATATTAGCGGCCGCCGCTGGCTTCCCGGGAGCATCGCCAAACCCTTATTTAGGATATGCGAGAGTTAAAACTCCGGCGGGTGGTGAAACTTTAGTGCCTGTTTGCAAGGACCCGTATTGTACTGGATGCCAATTTTCGGTTAATAACCATCACCTTCTAATGAGCAACGGAGCGTGTCCCGCCGGATGCACGCAATGTGAACATCAAAAATACAACTTGGCTATGGCAATGGCGCTTTCCCAACAAGGCGCAGGAAGCCTCCCCTATTCGCAAATGAGCCGCCCGTACGTTTGTAATTGGATTGTTGGTGAATCGTATTGCGGAAAACGTTTTGGCAATTCAGAGGAACTTCTCCAACACCTGAGGAGTCATACAACGGATGGTACTACACCGACCTCCTCAACTTCGCAGCCCTCGCTTCTAAACCCATTAAATCCTTTGTTCACAACCGCCGGGTTTGCGTAGTGCTTATCCGACGGCACCTCTCAGCCCGCTCTCCGCGAGTAGATATCACCCCTACTCCAAAGCTCTGCCTGCAAGTCTAGGCACATCTCCTTATGGAGCTTTCAACCCAGCTTTAGGACCTTTTTACTCGCCATATGCGATGTACGGCCAGAGGATCGGAGCCGCCGCTGTGCACCAGTAACTTAGTTTAGTGAGGATTATGACCAACATATTTAATGTTTGTGCTGTCCAAGTTTCTTCTGTGATATCATGATAGACTATTGACATTCTAAGGTGTAACCCGATATGACAAATTTTAGTGAATAGTGCAATCTTAAATAGTAAATAATATATACTTGTAAGTAAAAGTTTTGCCGACGGACTTTGTATCTGCGGGTGGAGTAGGATAAAGACTATGTACAGCCAAATGATTTATGTAAATAATAATCTATGTTTAATATTAAATGAAAAATTTCAAATACAATATGTCTATGAAAATTATAGTTTTTGATTTTTTTACCAACACAGAAAATACACTTATTATAATGATATTTAACATACACGATTTCAATGAAAATGTAAATATTTTAATCTCTACTATACTGAGAGTAATGAATTTTTAAAATTAACATCAACACATAAACAACCATTAGAGAAAACGAGAAAGTGCCATAAGTGTTCACATAAAGTAAATTATACATTAAATCATTTTAAACTGGCACGAAGCAATAAAGCGATTCGAGAGATTGATTTATACACTTCTAACGTACACATTAGTGCCATCAATCAACACCGACGTGATAAAATAAATGAGCAACTACAATCACGCAGACGGCAAACACGCTACGCTACCGCCCACGCTAATATATAATGAATAAAGCAATTTTAAATATAATTTTGTTTATGTATTTTTAAATAATTATTTTGGAATAGATAAAGAACTTTTTGTACAAATTAGGACACTTTATTTCTATCAATTTTTAAAGAAATTGTGGGTTACGTAATGTAACTTAACGCTGCATTTTATCTATCTAAATAAGACATCATTACTTTCAAAAATAAAAATTATCAAATAAAAATTAAAGCCAGAACCATAATTTCAAACATTTGTTAAACGATGTCGTCATCTTAAATATATGAACACAAAAACTAAAAAGTAGGCACGATCATTAATAATAAAACCGTGAGCTGTCATCTTTTGTTAATGTTGTTTTTTTAATAAACGCTATTTTGATTAGGCCCATGTCATGTCGGAAATTTAACTGTCAAAAGGATAATTGGTCACACGAAAAGAGAATGAATGGACAGGTGGCAGAGTAGCTACGAACAGAGTAATTTATTATAATGAGTACTTCTAAATGTCATATTCTTGTTTCTTTTCATAGTCTGTTTTAATTTCTTCTTTTATTTTTTAGAATTGATTTATTTTTTTTCGAATGCCATATTAAAATATTTACTAAAATAGTGATTTCATTTACTTCAGTCACAAAAAATATTTTGATTAACAGTGCATTAACAGCTTTAAAATGAGTAAAGCAAGATTTTTTAATCGACTTAGCGCAGTGCTTGGGGGTTCGATTTCAAGTCCGAAAATAATGAAATATTTTTATTATAGACTATATATTGACTAAAAATTAAAAATTAAATTCGTAATATGTTCAAATATTTATTTTACATATAGACAAGTAAATTTTAATCGTTGAATGCACAAAAAATTCAACGTTAAAAAAAATAGTTATTAAAAAAGCAGTGTGTTTTTTTTCACAGTATCATGTTTTTTTTTCAGCATAGCAGACTAAGTGATTTTTTTTTTACCAGAATTCGAGGCGTTGTGAGTGGAGTGGTGGAAAATAATACCGTGCTAAAGCTCAAGCTGTCAGATGATAAAATGAAAATAATTATTTTATCCGAATATCAGAGAGACATGTACACTATCCCGATACGATGGCCTTAAAAACTTAATTAATTCTAAACTTTATGTAAATAAAGTATAAAGCTATAAACGTCATTTCATTTATTCATTCAGAACGACCTTTTAATTTTATATACGAACTACCAATATACTTGAATGGCCAACGATAGAAACATAAATCACTTAGACTTTGTAATAATGTATGTAATTTATTGCTAACTAGATTATTTTGTAATCAATCACGTATAATATAAAATTAACGGTTAAGATATAAGAGAAGATAGCTTGCAGCGACTTTGACATACATTCAGTATTAACAAAAGTGTTGAAAACTGATACTGTTAGCGCCATCTAGTTTTGATGCGGTAAACCAAAATTGTAATTTAGATATGTTGTATTTTGTCTTTTTTTTGTTGATTAAAAATAAAAAAAAATATTTGTTACAATGTTTGTTACAATATTTATTAAATAATATGGTATGACATATTAATTAAAAATATTATTTTTATAATATTCTATATAAATATCTGATACCGCACTCGTAATCTCTTCTCGGCACAACTATTATGAGCAGCACAAATGACTTAAATAAAATTGTGAAAAAAAAGTGCTTGTATGAGATATGGCTTTACTGCTAGTCTCATTACTTTATTTACACGAAAAAAATCAACTAAACTAACTCTATCTTTTTTTAATAATATATACTAACATTTGTTTCATTAGTTGCTCAACATTATTTAACTAATTATAAACTAATAAATTTCCACCACATACAATAAAAGCTGTTTCATTTTGTTTAATGCGTAAATTAACATTTCATTACATTCGTCATTGAACGTTTCAATAAGGGGTTAATATTCTAATCGTATTGCATAATAACTGCATAATAATAAGATAATTTTAAATTTAAATTACATTGAAATGATTTATTTTGAAATTGTATCACATAATATATTTACATATAAATTTTTATTTGTACTTCAAAACAAAATTATGAGAAACTCTATATCGACTGTTTTTTTTCTTCTTTTACAATATCACCTTCATAAATAGTAAAAAGTGACCTATCTCAATTTTTCTGTAATTTCTATTTTTGTTTTGTCTTTATCATATTTTTGCAATTTGAAGTTTGATGCTAGAGTGCATGGTAATGGCAATTATATTTGACAATTAGATATAAAACACATAATTTATCCTGAATAAGGTTGAATACACTTTTTTATATAGCTTCATGCTGAATCCCGCATATATCAGCGTAGGCAGAGAGAACTTGGGAACTTTAAGACACTTTTGTTCCCTAATTTCCGTCTAATTCTCGAGGAATTTAGAGCCGCGTTTTACCTCGTTACCAGTGATGAAATTATTAAATATATCTTTCCGTGGGAATCGAATTCACACAATCTCACCTTGTAAAATATTTTCACGTCGAAAATATTTCACTATCACACTGTAAATATAAACATGAAAATACAAATGACGCTGCTAGTTAATTCATAACATTACACAAACAATGCTTAACATACAAAGGTAAATAATAAGTAGATGTATTACATATACGTGAAGCTATAAAAATGTTTAACAGATTGATCTGTGCCCTTTATACTTAATTACAATGAACAAAGTCATTTTTTTATAATATTATGTTAAGAGGTTAAAATATACTTTGAATCTAACTGTTTCTGCCCGCTGAAGAAACCCCAACATATCATAAAGACCCGCCCATATTAAAAATATTTCGCATGAAAATTGAATTCAGAACCGTCACCGGCTTAAAACCAATACGTCTCAATGCCCCAACACGACGATAGCTTTTTTACATGCAACCCAATTAATCACCGCATTAAACATAATGAATAGGCTGAATAAATTTACAGATTGTTAATAGAGATACATTTCAATAATACGACAACTTGGAGGTTTTACTCTCACGGCAAGATTATAAACGACAGATGAGCAAGAGATTGATGTGAGACGTCAACATCATTACAATCTCTGTAACGAAATAACCAATTACTATTACCATAAACATAAGCTCAAGTGAATTAACATATCAAAACATAAATTATGCATACGGTATAATGCATACCCACACACAGAATTATAGGGTTAGACCCTCTATAGGTGTATTGTCGAATTATTTTATATGCAAATTGATTTTTACCTGATTTTTCTGTGTAACAAATGATAATAGATCTATTTTATATTAAATACATGTTCTTTATAACCGTATTAGGGTCACTTTAAAATTATTTGAGTTTATTGTAACCGTCAAATGAAGTGTGCGGTCTTTTGTACCGAAAGCATGACAAGATAGTTGACAGAGCGTAATCGAGCCAGTAAAGTGATTTTGATAAATAGGTTTTTGGATATCAGTTTGTATTGTTAGATCCTTCTTGTTGCTATACAATGGTTTTGGGAATAACACATTATAAAGCAGGGCTTCGACGATTTAAATTATAATATGATATTTGATTTGTTAAGTGAAGCAGATCGTGTGAAATTGAATCTCGGATTAAAGTTGGATTACATTTTATTGTGTAGCATGAAAATAATGAGCTTGTTGTTATTTTTTATCTTTTTTCTTTCATCTTCCATCTGCTGCAGATAACGATATAGAATTTAGAAATAGAATATATGTGTATCTAGTATAATTCCATAATATTCACAAGGCATTTATATGTGCAGATGTGTGCTGAATATTCCACAACAACGCTAATTAAAAGAATTTAAATGTTTATATAATAATAACTATTATTTTAACGCCACAGCAATTCATCAAACGGCGTGCCTGACTAAGCGTGATGATCTCACTAGGCTCTTTTTATTCAGATATGCACTCGTATGTATCTTTTTTACATTTTTAAAGTATTATTTTACACTTTGGAAGAAGACTGAAGGTTTCCAAGAGAAACGGGTTCTAATCTTAATTCTTATATTTTTTTAAAAGTATGTATACTCTGCGCTGTATATTTAAATACTAGCGACCCGCTCGCGGCTTCGCCCGCTTAAACCACAGAATTATTTACTTAAAACACTGAAATTTTATATTCACGTTTTATTATACCTATAATGTATATTTGCAACGCACTTAAGATTTCTAATGTGAAAATTATTAAAATCTTAGGTCGCATTTTCGTACCTCCCATAAGAGAGATGCAACTGTCAATATGTTATTTCTTTAAACGTTTGCCTTAAGGAGTCCTTAGGGCCTAAGTTATGGTTATAGCTATATAGTTATATCAATACTTACAATAAAATCCTAACTCATCGGTGTCTGGACATGGAAGATATATTAGAAAAATTGTTATTAGGGACATTTAAAAATGTAATAGAACTTGGTCAGTTTGTCTGTTTATCTGTGCGTTCAGGATAATCTCAAAAAGGGCTTAACCGATTTAAGTGCAGTTTTGTAATTTGCCTAACTTCCTTTAAATATTTAGTATTAGATTTATTGGTTCACAAAAAATTAAAACCAGATTTACGCTGTATCCAGCCTATAGCAGGGTAGGTAGAGGGAACTTAAGTGTTAAGATACTGCGTATGATATATGACTGACGTGCGAAATGAAAATATGATTAAATTACAATTCAATCCTCCAAGTGGGAATCAAACCCATAACGTCACGTTACAGGCACAATTTTGTGCCCCTACGCCTTCAATATTTATACAGAATGGAAGCGTCAGCGCTTCTTTTACGGGGGCAGTATATAGGATAAAATATTTTAAACCCATACCTAAAGAAATTAATCAAGATACCTCAACAGTTTAGACGTAGGATTTTTACGCATAGATACCAATAACGTTAACACATACTACTGCAAAATATTACTAAAGGCTAAGCAACTTTGAACTCTGCCGCCAATACCTACGACTCGTATGCGGCGGTTTCTCTTATGTTTGATAATATATAATTTATTTTGTATAAAAAAATAACTTTTTCGTTTTAGGGATTTTTTAAATTGTATTAGGCTTTTATAGAGTAGTTAAAACTATGGTTTCATTTAAAGCGACGCTGACAAAAATACTATATAATTGAGCATATTTAATATCTATAGCAATTTTTTTGTGATTGGTTGTAACCAATAGTTATTACAACACTTGTGAAGCATATTTTAGGCATTTTTTAAATTCTTATACCTTTTGAGAAACTACCAACATTCTTATCGTTCATAAATGATGTTTTTCAAAATAAAATTTTTTTAAATATTTTGAAAATTTTTGCGCCATTATGACAAAAAAAATAGGCAAAATAATCTAAATTTTTCGTTCAATTCAAAATGTTCAAAATTAAAAGTTAAAAACTATTGATCGAAAATAATTAAACTGTAGGAGTATTATATATCCTGTTTAAGCTTGTTTTTTATGATATTATGTAGAATAATATATTCTATAGAGGAATCACACATTCCTCTTCACACTTTTTATTCTTTAACTATAATAGGTAAATATATTTTTTAGAGGTTACTCTGTACTAAGATGGCAGCTCTGTTCCCGCATTTACGTCCCTGATATATCGATGTAAATAGTAGAAATATAAATCATTGGAAAGAAAAGGAGAAACGCAATTATATTGCATTTTTTCTTTTTTTCATACTTGAAATGTATTAACAAATTTACATACAATTCATTTGTTTTGAATAACATTAAGGTTGATTCATAAAATATATTTGGTACTTCCTTAACATGATTATTTCATGTATTTTTTTTATATAAAAAGTTTTGATTAAGTTCTCCTGAGAAATATATGTACTGTAACCCGCTTAAATTTGTAAATTATTTGTTTGTTTCGGTACAAGGAATTACGTTCCTGTTTTAATAAATAATGTATGCTTGCAGCGCACTTATGATTTCTAATGTGAAAATTATTAAAACCATGGTGGCATTTTAGATTTTCATTAGAAAAATTATTATTTGGGGCAACTAACAATGTAATAGAACCAGAAACAATAATATTTGTAAATTTTGTTTGTTTGTTGGTTTTTCTGTTAGTCGACGCTTATCTCAGAAACGATTTAAGCGATTTAAAGAGCTAAGACGTGAGCGCGGTGCGAGAGCGGTAAAATCGGTTTAATTGTTTTTATTGTAACATTCGTCATTTATGAATCGTGTAATGATTAAAAAACTGACCTTTATAACTATTTATTTATATCCTCATAGAGAAATGATAGCTTTTTTGGGCACTGTTCATTTTTTAAGAAAATAAATTTGATCAAAATACACTTATTTATCTATTTATCTATATATATAAAAGGACATGTACCTGACTGACTGAGGTAAGACACACGCAGAGCCGCTCTGGTAACCGCTGATGGGAGAAACGTGAAGTTTGGACAGCTGTTTATTTTAATAATTTGGACATCCACTAATAAGGGATTTTGAAAATTTTTAACGCTAAACGGATGAAATAGGGGTTGAAAGTTTGTATGGATTTTTTTTAAAACAGCACCGATTTTCATAAAATTTGAAAGTCAGCAAATTCTTTAAAATATTTCATTGAAGACGTGTTTCATGGTTTTTAGAATTCATCCTCTTAGGGATGAATTCTAAAAACAATGGACGGGATTGAAAGTTTATATGAAAAAATCTTTAAATCGCCACCGATTTTTATGAAACATTAAATTCAGACTGTTAAAAATATTTTATTGAACACGCTTTTCGTGTTTTTTTTAGAATTCACCTCTAAGGGTGCTAATAAGCAGACGAAGTTGCGCGCGCCCGCTAGTTTTAAGATAAAAATTAAAATAATATATAATATCTTGAATATTATATTGTTATACTGTAATAACATATAATATATTTATCAAAATGAGAATGTATTGTTTTGTTTAATAGCTCCTGATAGTTATTACAACACCTGCAAGGAAAGATCATTTTAGAAAGTTGTTTAATTATATTAGAATTATAAAAACTACTAACATTTTTATGATGAATAAAATATTTTATCAAATAAATAAATTTTTTCTGTGTTTTCCACCTGAAAAATACTAAGGGGATAAAAAATATTAAATATACATAAAAATACAGATACCACATTGGTATCGATACTGTTGTACTGGTAATAATAAATGAAAAAAATTATATACTACGTACGGGATATCTTTGTATGCAAAGTTTAAAGCTATTCATTATGACAGAATATAAAATATATTTATTTTAGATGTCCCTCTGTACTACGATGGCGGCTCTGTTCTAGTTTGCACATTTTCCTTTTAAAAATTAGTTATTGTAACATAACTCTAACAGTTACACATGGCATCGTCAACTTTTTGTAGATATTGATGTCTTCTATGAAATTATAGTACATCACTTTGCTCTATTGTCAATAATTTCCACAGCGTACGCGATATAAGGTTTTTTTTTGTATTGTTTTACACCTTAATCGTCTAATTGTAAAAGAATTTTCCAAATTAGTCTCGTAGTTTCGGGGCCTATTCAAATCAAATAAGGAAACAAAAGATCTAATCGATTGTCTTAATAATTTTAGTGATATCGATGCTCCTCCCCCTCACCCCGCAGAGTTACTCGCCACGATGCGCGAGGCCACACGACACACATTTCGCATTTTTTATTATTACATGATTTTCTTTAGATTGATATTTTTAAATTCGTAATATCTTTTGAATGGGATATCCGATTTTATTCATTTAAAAAGTATTTTACAGGTATTGAAATTATCTTTAATAAAATATCATTTAATAGGATAAGGATTAATGCAGAGGTATGAATAATATGGTTTGATTATTGTCGGCACTTTTGTTAACTTATAAAATATAAAAAAAAGGTTATATTGTCATAACTACAGTAGTTAAACATATGCTATCGCGGACTTTTATATAGATATTGATGCGCTCTACAATACTGTAGAACATTGTTTTGTTCTATCATCAATAGTTTTCACAGCGCACGCGATGATAGAATTGTTAAGATCATTTTATTCTCACCTTGAGTTACATTATTGCATTTTTGTTAGGGATCCCTATTTTTTTTGAAAATGTAATATAGCCTATGCTGGTCAGTGAAGATGCAGCTTTCTAATAGTGAAAAAAATATTGAAATCGGTCCAGTAGTTTTTGTGTGAAAACTCTACAAACATACACACATACATACATACGTACATACATACATACAAAAATACAAATCTTACTTCTTTATAATATTAGTATAGACTAGTATAGATAGTATAGATTATTCTCATAAGAGATATATTATCTATCTATCCAGGTTCTAATTTTTTATGTCATATTGTAAATAGGATAGCAAAATAAAACATAATTATTTCATTAAATAAAAATCACAAAAATTATAATAAATATATTTTTCAATTCAGTCGTGGCGCAGTGGCACGAAGTGTAACTTGAAACGCTCCACGATTCTCCAACGACTGGGTTCGATTCCCTCTCGAGGAAATGAGACATTTATTTACATTTATATTTTCATTTCTTCACTCCGGTGACGAGGCCTTAACACTAGGTTCCTTCTGCCTATCCTGCTGTGTGATTCGATTCCTATTCGTGGGAATGAAGAATTTAATATTTTAATTTGCTCGTTTTTGCAATTGCAAATTTAAATTTTGGCGGAAAGTGGGAAACAGAGAATCTTAACACTAAAGAGTCCTGTCTACCTTGCTACATGCGGGATACAGCGTGAATTAGAAAAAAAAGCTTATATATTCCTATAACTTAAGTCGAATGACATAAACAGTAAAAAATTAATAACCTTATATGTGAAGGTACATACATTCATATGTATATATATCTTAAGGCAAATGTAATTATAGAGCGTATAATACAATTCACGCTGGTATTCTAATTGCTTTGATAATACCAATCAATTTACATGTATGTACATTTTTTATATCATTGACATACATAGTTATCTATTTTTACGCAATTGCGACTTTAATTGCGGAAAGCGGATAATATAGTAGAGAGAGTGGATCAAAATCGATGTTGAGACAGTACAGATAAACTAAACTGTTCCTTGAGAAATTATTGATAATTTATTATCGACGTTCGATGTTCGACAATCCATGTCCGACGATCAATAGCCGACGACTCACGACTGACGACAATCGATAGTCCGTAATCTGTGTAATCCTTAGCCCGAACTCCGTAACCCTTATTCCCTAATCCGTAACTCATGATACTTAATTCGCAATCTGTAACCCGCAACTCATAATTCTTAATTCTTAATCCCTAATTCTTAATAAATCTGGTTCACACTGTATCCCGCGCACAGCAGGGTATTCAGAGGGAACCTAGTGTTAAGACACTCCGTTCCCCACTTTCCGCCGAATTCTTAATGTTTAATCGTTAGTCATTAGTCCTTTTTCTTTAGTCCTTAGTTCGTAATACGTAATCTGTGGTCCATAACAGGTAAACCATACATAATAATCTTTAATCCGTAATCCGTAGTCTATCCGTTGATTGCTGACTACTGACTCATGTTGCTTTATTTTACATTTTTATAGTTCAAAATTTAAGCTAAAAGATTTATCATAAAGCATAGTTGTGGGTTAGATTTCCACTGAAGTCAAGTGAGGTGAAGTTGTTAAAATAAATTTAAAGAATGTACAAAGATTAGAGTACCAAGAACAATATTTTCGCAAAAAATACTGGTGTTAATAGTAACTAATAAAATATAAACTGTACCAACATATTGTAAATTTTTAATACAATAAAAAACTAAATTATATACGACAAAGGAATTGTCTCATAAAATGTTATATAATAAACAATAATTAAGCGTTTACAATTTGCAAACAAAAGCTATTATTTCGCTACAATTTTCTCACACTGTAGAAATATATGTACGTAATGTGTATATTATACTAGAATGTATAATCAATGTTAAAATTAATTTAATCTATAATCAAATATTAAAATAATTTAACGTCGTGGCACGGTGAGAGAGCAACTGAAATCGCGACGGTTGCGGGTTTTATTGCTGCTCGTGAAAATAAATTATTTTATTTTTCCCGGAAAAGACAAAGCACGGTCTTAAATTTATTAATATTTAAATTTATTATTATTTACATTTTCTGCCAGGCAGGACAACACAACAACACTACACCATCGGGCACACCGGTGAATATGAAATTTAATAAGTTCTTCCTAAAAGCTTGGAACCCAGTATCTAGCCTATTCATAAAATTTACAGCTAAACTTAAACTATTTCGATTTCAATATTTTATTCTATGAAATGTCATTGTTATTAGCGCGACATTTGCTATCGACCAATTAAAATTTTAATACTACATTGTTTCTTTCTCCATACAATGTCTTGAAAATAATACACTCATATAACGTTATTTAATTACACCACAAATATTCAGTTTTATTATATAATTGCCATTTGAACTGTCGTTGTATAATTTATTTAATTATTTAATTACTCTTTAAGTAAATTTCTTTATAATACGAACTCTACCAAGTAATTGAGACTTATTTTATCAATTTTATGTATTATTCTGCACTTCTTTGAGATCATTATGACGCTGCGGCACAATGTTTGACCTTAAACGATGAGCGATGAATGTGGGTTCGATTCACACTCTACGGAATGAATTATTTTCTGGTACTGACACAAAACAAAGTGCCTCGTTAAGATTAATTTCTATAGGCATTTCTATAGGTGTGAGAAAGTAGATAATTTGAACACATTGTGGTTTCATACTAAAACAGTCGGTTCAAAATTTTTAAAATATTTTGGAATTTTGAACCGACGCTAGTAAGCAGCCCGCCTAAGTGATAAAATTTCCACCCATGACGCTTATTTGCAATAAATTTCTTATTGACGAAATTTAATTAACACAAAACATGAAATAATCAGGCTTAAAAAATCCCATGCGCTAGTCGTGGCGCAGTGGTACAAAGTGTGACTGTAAAACCGACTGGTTGGGTTCGATCCCCACTCGAGGAGATGAAATATTTACTTAAAAATTTATATTTCCATTTCTTCGCTCTGGTGTCCAGGCTAAGCGCCACTGCCACAAGTTCTGCCACTCAACACGCAATGCCTCCAAAAATTCTGCAGAAAGTGGGGAACAGAGTATCTTAACACTAGGTTCCCTCAGCGTGCTGTGTGCGGGATACAGCGTGAAGCTAATTTTATTTCTATTTTTTAAAGAATCTCTTTTAAAGAAGGTCTTGACATGTATGATCAATAATAATACAATATTTGACACAGTTAATAAAAATATTTTAAAATTGCAAAATAAAAATGAGATTTATCACCAAATTTCCTAAAGTTCACGAAACTTATAACTTTCTGTTATAAATTTAGTACATTCGAGTAAAGATTTTGATTTATAAAAATATAAAAAAAAAATTACAAATCTACAAAACCAATCGAAAGCAACAAACAACACAAAAATGGTTAACACAACACCCAAAACGTCGAATTCTGCAATTTCACATCACACAACTAAGATTAATACTGCAATAGAAGCACAATTTCAACTGCTCCCTTACAGGATACAATATTTTATGTTGACAGACATTATAGCGCTTATACGAGCATTTTATTCTTTGTGCCATATTTTATTCGCTTTATGACGGTCTGAAACCAAATTATATAGTCTCTACATTCGACTCTACCATACGAATTTCAACCTTTTTCAACAAAAAATAAGGTGTCAACGTGTTTTTTGAATTGAAATAATATTTTTGCGTAGATATAATAGTCGTGGATGCCGCTTGAATGTTTGTTAGTATTTTATTTGTGAACGTTCTCGCGTCATAAAATAATGGTGTAATGTAGTCGTAAATCAATTTTCCTTTGAACGTTGACTGTTGTAATGAAGGCTGGTGGGATTAGTCAGGTTTTGTACTACTGTGTTGATTTTGATGTGTATTATTCTCGCACTTGTGATTTATTTCTGTATTGTATAAAAGAGTTGTTAGTGAAATACAAGTTGTTTTTTCTTTTAAATAATAATTATGATTATTTATATGACTTGTATCATATTAAAATATATATATTTTTTATATTAATATTGATAATTAAATGTTATTTATGAACAAATATTAACATTTTATATACATTTGTTTAGTAAGCACATTGTTAAACATATTTTTTTTAATTTTGTAAGTATTATATTCTAATAGTTTTAATACAAATAACTATATAAATGGCACTAATATGTAAATCATAAAAGTAAGTTATTTAATTATTATTATGCATTTGTTACGACCATAGCCCGTGAACTACAACCACGTGACTTGCCACTTACTGACTTTTGGTCTGCGTTGAATTCCATACAACACGCAGGGATTCGAATTTTACAGGCGGAAAGTAGGGAACGAACTATCTTGACACCACACCACTTATGGTTTATACAAGATAGAAAAGTGAAAGAAAAATATAATTGAAGCGTTCGTGTCGCTTTACGTACAGTGTGTAGCCGTAATCACAACGGTTGTGGGTTCGATTACTACAAGGGGGTTTTCTTTTTAAATATTTACCAGATATATACTAGTACGAAAAATAACTTCTTCGCAACCAGGCAAAGCGTGCCATTGCATTCCGCCTTTCAGCATGCAATACCTCACGAATTCGGCAAAAATCGAGGAATGGAAATGTTTTAATAAAGAACCGAATATTTTACCATTAAGTTTCCATATTGACTCTGCCTATCTCTAGTATGAAACTAAACAAAATATATTTTGATTATATAGAACATACTGATTATGTTTGTATAATATCAATATATTTGTCACTCAACGTATAATATCTCTTAATTGTATTGAAAATAGGGAAAAATTATTCGTCTATCACTAAATTATATTATTATAAATAAACTACATAATGCACTACAGATGCATACGAGTAAAAAAACCGTTTAAAATTCTAGTCCAATATAAACCACAGATTCAAATGTTGACATAAAAGATCCACACTGGGCCTTTATTGCGGTTGCCTTGAGCTCTGAGCTTTGAGCCGGTTTTCAATTCCTGAGGCGTTAATACGTAATGAGACACCGACAACCCCGTACTAGGGATTGCTTTACACAAGCCTGTCTCGATTTTACATATATCTTCTTTTATGGTGTTATAAAGGAGGGTCTCGTGTTTAACATTTGTGCTTCAAAGGAATTGAATATAGTTTAGTTTGTATAGGCTGTAGAGATGAGTGAAAAATCTTTTTGATCTTTTATCTTATGGTGAGTATGAAGCTATTTGTAGATTCTGTCATATTGTATTGTAATGGTTTTCTCCTTGTTCAAAAAATTATAATAAATAAAATATAAAATATATAATATCTTAATGTTGCAGAACGATCTATATAGAAAGATAAAAACTAGCTTTTGCTAGCTTCAAACTATGTCTCTCACTTGGCAGGGTAGACAGAGGAACCTGGACACCAACATGGAAACCAACGTCACACCTTTTACCTCACCTTGCTTGCTAGAGCAAGGAAACGAAAATATTAAATATTTAATTTCCTAAATCAAATCCACTACCTAACGCGTTTACACTTATACGGTTTTGCTCACTGACCTCATTTAAAATTTATATTTCATTTCAAATCATATTAAGGACTTGTTAAGTTTTAATAGAAACTTATTAAATTAATCCTTTTCATTAACCATTTCTATTTCTTATCAAATTAAATCCACCACACTCATTAAAACAACGTAATTTATCAACGTGAAATAGAAATATACAAATGATCCAAATTATTAAGTTTAACCCATCTTTCACTTACAAATATTTCTTATTTTCCCTATAGGTTTAATAAAAACTATTGTTATTAATAATTTCGTTCCGTGCCTCTAATAATATATTTTTCAAAGTATGTGATCTACACTCAACAGTATTAAAATAGCAAATATTAAGTTCTATATATTTTTCAAATTTGCTCTTCTTACAGGTTCACATACTTGCTTATTATAACAGTATATAATCACAAAAAACTGTTTAACAATATACAACGTAGGGTCCAATAGACCCTTACTCTGTGTTAATGGTTACACACAACATATGGCTGAGTATCTACATACATAGTACAGGTTTGTTCATAAATCTTCATTGCGTTCCGATGACACGCCGCGACACGTCTCGCTACCGCGCTCAGAACCTACTAACTTCATTAAAGTCATATCTAATTATGAAATTTTATAAATTTCATGCTCTATACCTCAGAGATAGAGTCGAGTATACAGAATATACACCAAACAGCTGCCCTGTCGCACTCCATGATTCCTATAATTCTTCAAAGAGAACCTGTTTCATTGCAATTTGAATTAACACTATTTATAATAAGGTTGTATTTAGATTGAAACGCAATAACTGGGACTTTGTTCTTTTCGTTAGATTTATAGCACAGAAATTCCAAAAGGCCTTTTGTACCTCGAACATGAAAAAGGCAATATGAACTCTACACGAACATTTTAGGGTCAGATTCAGTTCATCCAACAAAACATAGTGTGGCAACAACATTATCCCCATGACAAGTAACGTCGGGCTGTCGATCAATATAATGTATGTGCCGCACTGTCAGCTGTCTTAACGCATGAATGATTCACTCCGTGATAAATTTTAGCTTATGATTACCTTTCAGAATTGTCAATATGTCCGCTTACGTAATTACAGCCTTTATGTTTAAGCCTTTCAGATTTTATGGTGAAATGTTAAACGGAAGCGGGATCGGTCATTATTTTGACATGTACACGTCGACCGAGCGGTATGATTTATGGCGGCAACGCAACGCGAGATATAAATTGGAGTTATGTTCATAAATGTGATGTGATCGTTAAACAATGTTTGTGTATTAATATGGTATTATTTTTGTGTGTTGTGTGTTGATTTGTCTATATTGTGTCATTGTGTTGGGATGATGTCATTATTAGTCTTATTTATCAATGGTTCTTCATAATTTTACGTTTTTGTACAATTTTTAGCATAGAAGGTGACGACTAAGACCAATTTTTACCATCTGGTGTGTGATATGGAAATTGAGATGATATTTTTTTGAAATTCCCAGAATGAGCAGCAGGAATATAGTGATACTACTTTTTCTACTCTTTACACTCATTTTAATATGATATGTATTAGATGGCCATCCATTATTTTGTCATTTTTTATCTAACTAAGTAACAAAAGAAATATAGTAACAATCATCGCGGAGACTATCATTTGTTACCTATACTACCATGGCAACTAATACAACAATATAAGAAATAAAGCAACTCAGCTAAACCCTTTTTCCTACTTAGCAAGGAAAACAGAAAAAATCTATTGTTAAGACACTAAATTTATTCAGACATTCAATTCTTTACTTTTCTACCGAATTCGAGATATTGTTGAATGGCGGAATTCAATGCCGTATTTTGTTTACCAGAGTGAGAAAATTATACAACTTGAAAATAATTTCGCCCCTGAGTTGATATTATCTTTATATCTTAACAATTTTACGGTTCTATTTAAAAATTTCGTCGCGTGTAGTCTCATCATAATCTCTTTCTTAATAAGCCGTCTCGTATCTTTGATGGGACAAATGAAGCGTGGATTTTTAATATAGATAGCAGAAGATCATCCGTGTATCACTTTTAATTACCGAAGCTCGTTGGAAGTGGTAGAGGTGGACTGTATTAAATATCGATATGTAGAGTTAGTGTTTTTTTATGGCTTTGATGGATTTTATACGATGATTACATTACTATATTACTATAGTAACGAGGGGGTTGACACGGTACTAAATTCAGTTTGCAAATAGAGTGTTTTGACATTCAGTTTTCTCTTTATTTGTGGGATACAGCATGAAGCTAAAAAATATATTTTCTTTCATTTGATATAAAAATAAAATACTACAGCTATTTTAATTATTTCTGAATTATAACCTGTAATCGTAGAATACACTACTCGCATGAAACAGAATTAATTTACAACGACGTGACGGATCACGCGCATTGCTTGGACCAATGGTTTCAGGATGTCATACAATTATTATGTATTGTAAACATATATATCATATAAAAATACGAATACATATTTGAAATGTATTAGTGCTATAAGGGTTGTTTTAAGATTTGGCGAGTAGATTGACGAATTTGAAGCGAAAAATTACTAATTTCATATGTGAAAGATTGAATTTGAAGTGGAAAAACTTATATTTTGTCTTTTGTATTTGTAAATCGCCGACAACCTGTTTAAGTTTCGAACAAATCTGCACATTATACATTCTATATGCCCGAGATAACTCTAAACTCAGGTACAGTTCATAGTTTCAATTGGTTCCCAATATCCACCCACGCTGGGATGTAACATAAGCCCATATTCGAACCAGTTCCTGAGGTTAGCGCGTTCAACCAAATAAACTGTTTATATTATTCTATTCTTTATAATATATTACAAATTGAAATCAATTGAAGACCATAAGAATATAAATGATCCGCCAATCATTATACGAGGCGGTTGTTGATATTTTAAATATTAATATCAGTATAATAAGCGTCCACTCGTCCATCACTGTCTTTATCGGATCATCTTGGTTTAAACATAAAATGCTACTACCATTTTAAGATACCAAACTAGTTTGATTCTGAATACTGACGCACCGACAGACGGTAGACGGCCCTTTCTTAAGGTGGTTTTATATACCAATATTTTTTAAAAGTATTTAAAAATAATTTTAATTAAATAAATAAAAAAAAATATTTAAAGAAAGAGCTATTTAGTGAATACTTTCTAATAACGCAAATAATACACCATTGTATCAAAAGAATAATTAGTTAAAGAAACTGTAGATTGTAACTATACTCTTACTTTTTATATGAGGGGCTATAGTCCACAGACATCAAAGTTATATACTTGGCGCGTAAAATTAAAAAAAAAAAATGTATTTATGACTATTCTTTCAAAATCTATTAAATATTTAACTTTCCAGTGGCTTAACTTATTAAGAGGACCTTAGTAGAGTTTAAAATATGATTAATCAATTTAAAAAAATATTTAAGCGAATTAAAAGATACTTATTTTAAAAATATATTATACTAATTTGAACAAAAATGTGTCCGTTCCTTTAGAACGATGACTGCATACGCCTGTCAGGGGAACGGCATGCATCAAAGTCAATCTTATCTCCGCCGGCTCCTTTAGAAGGACATGGTGGCTTTGATTCTGTAAACAAATACGTATCGATAGCACATTCGGTGATTTTTATCTGGATTCAATTAAAAAATCCAATAATGCTAATAAAATTTTAATGGTCACTGATATAATATCTTGTTTATGCATTTTCAAATGTGAGGATTTTAATGTGCGTATAAAAGTGTCTTTGGGTAGACGCGTAAAAAGGTAGATTATTTTGTGTCAATTTTAATTGTTTTTATTTTATTTAATCATTTTAATTTATTTCAAAAAAATTTTTTTTTTATTAATTGCATGAAATATCTGCTAGGTAGAAGAAAGCTAGTATTAAGAGACTCTGTTACTAAATTTAAGTGCAACATTCGAGATATTACCTAACATGTGACGGAGTTCAGCACCGCTTTTCGTCTATTAGAGCGCGGAAATAAAACTAAATAATCGCCCCGGTTAGGGATCGATTTCATAACCACTCCATATAAAGCAGAGGGAAATGTTTTAGCCTACTGTTGAGATACTCTGTTCTTATTAAGAGACTTCCGTTTCCTGACTTCTGCTGATTTCTCGAGGCATTATGTTAAGTGACGGAACTCAACGCAACGCAACTCAACGCAACGCAACTCAACGCAACGCAACTCAACGTAACGCAACTCAACGCAACGCAACTCAACGCAACGCAACTCAATGCAACGCAACTCAACGCAACGCGTGTATTTATCAGAGCGAGAAAATATAAAATGTTAATTTCTCCCAAGTAGGAATCGTATCGTTAACAGTCATACCCTTAAGCCACTGGGCCACGACGGCCTCGGCCTTGTAGTTTACTTAAGAAAATACAAAACTTCCATACGTATCGACCATCACTCACCAACAAATTACGACATAAATTTGAAATATACTTTAAAAACATAATAAACATGTTTTCTCATATTTCAATCGAAATGACAATTATTCCAAAACCATTATAAAAAAACCATAAACACTAAACTAAATAGCTAATAAGTTAGAATAATTTATAACTTAACTGGTTTAAACAGATTATAAATAACAGTTATTTAATAACACCTAATAACTTTTAACTGTTACATAATCGTGGTGGTCCAAGTTACTCCAGAACCAGTTCTGACACCTCGGTATCAGGACAAAATCAAATGAGGGCTGAGGTAGATTTAAAACCGTCGCCTCGTTAATCTTGGAAGACGGATACACAAACGCTAAGGTTAAGACATAACACAAATCAACGCTGTAACAAATGCAGCGATTTTGCAACAAATGATAGCAATATAAAATATTGACGCCGTGGCAACGTGGTTGGAAAAGGACTGTCTAACATTAATAGTATTGGGTTCAATACTGACTGTGAAGTTTTTTGGACGTATTTCAAGAAATATATATTGGCGTTGTGGTATAAAGCGCGGGGCTTAGTCCTGCAGTCTACCATCTAATTACCCTAAAGTTAGAAAGTGGAGAGATGACATGTCTATCAAACATGTCAAGTGCTTTCGACTTATCCAATGTGTGTTTTTCTCTTTAAACATTAACCTCCTCAAAAATTTCCTCTGGAGGATCCTGGCTTTCCTCCAGTATCAATGACACTAAGTCCTCTAAGACCAAAAAGTTCTACCCTATCAGCCTAACCTCTCACTATCTTATTACAAATCTATTTTACCATTCCAAATGCGTGAATAAAACGAAAAAAAGAAAACGAAAATACCATCCCAATTATTTAGGACAATTCATTAGCTCTTACGTTTCAGATAGCTGCTATTCGTCACACGCCAGATGGGGGACGGGTATCCATCGACGTAGTGCCAAGAAGAAATGGTAGCTGTAAATCAACCGATGGCCGACAATCCCGCGCAGTCGGCGTCTATACATCAAGTAATGCTTCGGATACCGCTGCCGGATAATCGAATGAGCACTCGTTATGTTGGATAAGAAGCTGGCGTCTATAATGTCTTATGTATTGTCAGTTTAAATACTATTATCGCTTATGATATTTTAAATTTTTTATGTCACTCAATGTAATGTTTCGAAAATTGGGCAGAAAGTGGTAAAGTCTGCCTACTTTTCTAAACCATTATTTTTTTTTGTAGCTTAGTATATTAGATGAGTGTGAGTTCGATTTTCTATACGAGAATATCATATATTAAACTTATTTATATTTCTTTTAATACACAATGTAATTTGTAATCTAGTGTCAAGACACTCCGTTCCCTATGTACCATCCAACTTTAGCCATCACATATGCTCGTATATGCTGCAGTTCAACGCCGCGCTTTGTCTTATGACTAGAACGAGGAAATATAAATATATAAATAATTGCCTCGATTGAAAATTGAAACATCAACCGTCGCATATACAGTCAAAGTCAGTCAAACGCAATACCGCTGTACTATGATGGTCTCATATCCAATACATAAAAATAGTCTCTAGACTCTAAATAATCAGTTAGAACTACTGAGGCACATCATTAACAGCTCTTAAAGGCCACAATTGCTTGACCGTTAGATCTGTTGTCGCCGGCGACTGAACGCTGATAGATCTGAAAACTTTGCCGCGGACAGGAATACATCGAGCCTCTGTGCAGCTTTATTTATATATAGGTACCAACTGTTTGAAGTTGTATCTACCGGCGCGGCGTGGACGGGTACCCATTACCGGAGATTTATTCCGCGTCTTAATTGTGAATCGATGGGTTAATGAAGATAAAACCCACGGCTGTGTTGTAAATTAGCTCGCGTGTCGACTCCGAGCTCCGATAAAGGCATTCTTTATTGCTCTGTTTGTTTTCTTGGACCGTACTTCAAAGGAAACAGAGATAAACTTTACTTTTATGCGAATATATTTATTGCGTTTCAAAATGTAACTTCGGGCGAGGACTTAAACGTGATTCATAATACACGGTTTAAGCGCACAGAGACATTGGGTTGCATCAAAGGAAATGAATGGTCTGTTCTCCTTTGTAATTAGCCGGGCTGCTTATAAATCAGCTGTAACCTCGATCGGCTGTAACAATAGCCGCAAAGTAAGATAAATCGACAGGACAACTCCTCTCATACTGCTCGATATTGACAAGAGCAATGGTCCCTCGATGTACGTACGTCATGAGAGACTCACTAGAAGTTCACGTCACAGCCTATATTTTTGCTTTACTGAATATGGATCAGCTGTTACTTTTTCATGTCTCCATATGCGTTCCTGATACTCTGTGACCCGTTTCGGGTATAGAATGGCTAAGTATGGACAAGGAGCGACCCCACGCGGTCACACACTCGCATCTAATGGCTGTGATTCGACAAGTACAAATGGCGTTCGTGACAAATGGGCTACGGACGACCTCACGTCACACCACCCGACGTAAGTTCACACATTACTCAAGCTAATATCGATCTTATTGTATTCACTCTTCAATATTCCTATCCTCGCTAACTGTTTACGATTGAACACAAAAAGCCCTTTCATTGAAATGTAAATGGATATGTTAATGCTTATAATTGATGATGTATTCTGAATATCTATGAATGGAAACAAACAATTCAGAACTGTTTATGTGAATATGGTGAATTAAAATCTAGCAAGGTCCATTTTTGCTTGACGTTAGGCTTGATCGAAAAATGATAAGTAATTGTACGTTATACTTCGTTTTCTCAATATACGATAGCTATCAAAAGTCTCAACGAATCCGGATAGTATTCAGGGATACAGCGGAAATAAGGTGTGTTTTCCGATTGAGGACTTCCTTTTACTAAGTCCGGTGCTTTTGGCTTATTTGGCGTGTGATTTACGATCTCTCACCGTCAATTTTGTACCGGAGTAACGCAATATAACTCGTCACTTGATAAACGATCTGACAACTTATGGTTTGGAGTATAATAATAAATTATTTAGTTATGTTTGTCGATTTCAGGTGAATGCTTCTTGGGTGGCGTCTTAGATTTGTCTTCGGTAAGATTCCATAGTAAATATTATTAACTTGTACATTAGTATATTGTATTATCTAGTCTATAAGTTTTCCACTTTCCATTGAATTCTAGAGACATAGCGTTTTGAGTGAAGGAAGTTAACGCTACGCTTTTGATTTGTAACCGGAGCGAGGAAATAAAAATAGTGAACATTTAATTATCTGTAATGGGAATTGGACCTACCGGCAGTCGCACACTTCGTGCTCCTGGCCCACCATTGGACTCTAATTATTCTTGCCTTATTTTAATGGAAACGAGGTTTCCAGGTTTCCTCTGTCTTCCCTTTAGACCTAGCAGAATATTAACAGCCAAACACTTGAAATATGACCACAATTTTTTGAGAACAATGGAACTATCGGAAGACCATTAAGACTCAAGATATAAATCTCGCGTAGATGCTGGCGATCTGTCTTCTAATGAAGAAAAGTGCGCCCCCAGGATGTTTTATCGTCGATCTGTGTAATTAAAACGTTACCCGAAGGAAATGTGCTGTAATAACAATAAATCTAGTTGGTCGTAACTCGACCGTGGCCGTGTCGAGACACGACGTTAATAATTGCCTGGGGTGGATGCGGTCTTCCTGAATATTTGATGATGGCTAATGAATCAAAGGTCCCTTGTTGGCACGCTCGGGCTACTAGTGAAATTTTAAATGTGACGGAAAGGATTAAACGCAACCTGATGGTGCCCGACCGCAGGCTTGATTCTTGGATGTAATTTATTATTACGGTGTTTTAATGTGGTTTAATTGTTTTGAAAGTGGAGTGGAAGGAACGGAAGTTGGAAGTCAGACGGACGTTGGACGGGTGTTTTAATGGGAACAGAGACTTAACACTAGGTTCCCAGATTATCTTTGGCTATCCTATTATAGAACATATATCAGCTTCCCGCTGTCTCCCACACACAGTAGGGTAGGTAGAGAGAACCTGATGTTAAGACACTTCGTTCTTGACTTTCTGCCGAACTGTGTGTTGGTGCAAGCCGCTCTGATGTCAAGACAAAGCGGGAACATAGGGAACGGAGTGCCTTAATACTAAGGTTTTTTTTTAATATATAATTTTAACTAAACACTACAGACACGTGGTTCATACTTTTTTTTAACTTTTTCATTATTATCAGCTAATCAACAGTATATTTATCTGCCACTTAAACTAGGCTTATAACTAGAGATAATTATCTAGATATTTAATTCCTAGGGTCCCCTTTGCTGTATTCGGGATACAGCGTAAAGGCATATATTTCAGTAAAAATACAAATGAAAAGAATGCATATAACGTATAACAATTTCAACGTAGCTTGATGACAATTTATATCTTAGTATCTACTATATATTATAATTCAAATCTTGCTACATTCAAAACTTTAATACGTAGCTTTTCCAAATAAAAATCTGTAGTTCAAAATAACACTTTAAAAATCTTTCAAAACTTTAAACATCTTGTCTTACCTAACACTTCGAAACATACTTTCAATTCCAACGAATCATTAACTCGTATATAGAAGCAGCCACAGGCATTTGTTCGATAGCATCGGGCTAATGAGCCGTCGTCGCCTCGCCTTACAATCTGTAGTTGCTTTATAACCACGACTTTCCATTTTATAACTACACTAGCGCTTACCTGCGACTTCGCCCGCGAGCTTATATCACATGATAAAAAATAAAGTTGTAACCGACAAGTAACCCTAATTGTAGGTACAGTGAGTTACATCGGTAAGATTAGTGTGATGTAATGTAGTCGAAATTGTTGCTCTTAAAATTAGAGCTAGCAAACAAACTCTTCAATTATATACACTAAAATAAATAAATACATAAATAAAAATACCTACACGCTGTATCCAGCACACAGCAGGGTAGGCAAAGTGTGTAGTATTAAGACATTGTTCCCCAATTTCTGCCGAATTCTGGAGGCATTGCGTGTTGAGCCGCAGAAATCAACGCCGCGCTCGCTCAGTCGGTTTTACAGTAACACTTTGTGCCCCTGCGCCACGACTGGCCTCTAATAATACACTATAATAAGTTTATATAAATATATATCAATGTACTAACAAAAATTTTATGTCTGCAAAATATGGACAGAGTATGTTAAATTTGTTTCGTGTTTGAACCAGTAACTACAGTATAAATTTCATGGAAGACGTTTGTAAAAACAAAATTTATGAAAATCTTATTACTTTAAAGAAATAAAGTAAATTATTGCTTGTTGTATTACCTCTTACTTATTTTAATGTAATTATACGACATTCTACTTCTTCTCTTTAGATATATAAAAAGGTCATGTAGTGACGTACCCATTACATAATGAAACATCACATGAATAGTGTTACAGCAATCAATCTTGCGTTAGTCCAAAACAAAGATGTCAGTCACCTCACTACCGCCATTTGTTCGCGAAAGTGCTTCGTAAACTAGGCACATAAATTATTTTGTCTGCCCTCCAAGTGGAGAACTTCTCAGGAATTTATTGCAGATTGAATGTTTAAGTTAGAGAATGTAGCGAGAAGCTAATACCAGTATTTATTATTCAAGTTTTGCTCAAGTTCAAGCATATTTTTTTTTCACATCATGCGTAATTCGGTATATAACAGATTAAGTTTTTTTTAGCTTCACGCTGTACCCCGCACAAAGCATAGACAGTAAACTGGAAACCCAGTGATAAGACACTCTTCTCCCATAAATACGTTTCCATTCCCCACTTTCCGTCGAATTCTGCAGGCACAATCAATTATAGTACAATTTGTCCTTACAAAGTAATAAAAGGGTAAAAATTTTAATTATGAATTGTAAACAGCGACAAAAAAAATACAACATATTTCTACATTATGCTCTTAATTTTACTAAGTTTGCCCGAAAATGACAACTTTTGCAGGATATTAGAGACTGGAGAATCAGAGCCCGATATATGTCTGCCCTATCTTGCTGTACGGTAAAAAGCCTGAAGCTACCACAAAAAGTTTTCGACTTAGACCATCCATTTTAGAAACGACTGCCGACAGCCATTCCGTTACAGCGAGGAGGGGAACTTTAAAATATTACAGCACCGGCGCACAAAACGTATTTTTTCCGCGGACCCAGAGTTTATTTAACAACGATGACACTTCTAATTTTTCCTAGCCTCGTCTTGTAACGCTCATCTGTCACTGTCCTGAGCATTTTTCACGTAAATTGTATTCTACCTTTTTGTTCTATGAACATGTTCTTTTTGTTGTTTTTTTTAGCTTCACGTTGAAACTGTTTGTATAGCCTAGTGTTAAGGTTTCAAGATTTTATTTTATATGTGATAACATATTATTTAGTATTAATTTGTATAATACGTTAAAAGCTACTACTACTATGTAAGTCAGAAGTAATTTCATATCCATAATGTAAATTGTGCTTAAACAGATAATTAAAATTGTAAAAGGTGCACTTTAAAAATTTTATATAATAGGCAGAAATAACTTAATGATATTATTCTATTTTCATTAAGCCTGCCTTTTTCTAACGTATACGATTAGTTTCTTTTTTAACTTCTCAGTATATTCCTCACAAAGCAGGGTAGACAGGGGGAACTGTACGTATCGTACGGAACGTAGTGTTAAAAAACTCCGTTCTCCATTTTTCGCCAAAACCTGGCTTCCCAATTAGAATTTGCCTCGTTACCAGAGCGAGGAAATAAACAAAATAAATATTTTATTCCCCCGCGTCAATATCGAACCTGCATCCTGTCATGCTTAAAGTCTCATGCTTTTTTCCGTGGGCCATATATGCGCAATGTACAAAATTTGCACATAAAAACTATATATGTATATATATATATATATTCGATCTTAGCATATATTACATAAATATAAAAAAATTGAGTATCTTTAAATCACGATCCATTTACATTGACAGCTTTATGTTAAATCCTATAAATCCAAAGTACTTACATCGAACATATGCAAAACGTTGAAGACAAGATAGCTATCAGCCCACCGCACCGGTTTGAATCCACATAATTTACTTCAAAGACACATTTTAGTGGATTCAATCGAGTGTGTCGCATAAATCAACCGTGCTGTTTAAATCTTCGTGATTTAAATCACTTAATAAAGTTAAATGATGTGTAGACACTACTGTCATTAGACTTGATTTTGTATTGAATATAATTATAATGTTTTATGGATAATTAATAACATTATGATAAAGGCAATACAGAATTTACAATTTTTTATTGCTAGGCATTTTTTTTAGTTAAACAAATATACTCAATCAGGTACTGATTACAAATATGATTGTTTTTGGTTAGAAAAAGTGTAGTGTAGAGTTATTTATACGACTACCACTACTTATACCATAACATTGCATTGTTAACTTAATTATGAGTGCAAATTATTTTTAATTGATGACTTTAAATATATATTAATACTCATTTTCACTGTCTTGCTCTTCTCTATATCTCTTTACTTAATTCAAAATGATTTTACTAGTGCTGCTTTCAAAGTACGTTCCAGAAATGTGTTAACTAAATTATAGTTCTGGACAAGCACGTCTGGAGTAAACTATACATAAATTTCTCTATTTTATCCCCCTTTCTTACTACTATCACGTACAAATTAACTCAATGTAATTATTATTATATACATTTTGTAGTATCCTACATTATATTATCATACAAGAAAATGAAATATGTAGAGCCTCAACAAATTGAACAAAACTTCGTTTTAAGTTATTGAGGCAACGTATATCTGTGAATCACTCTCCCACATGATCTATAGAGCAATATTCCTGAATATTACACACATATTTCAGCTCTACATGCGAGATACACGAACATTCTTCTTATTTTTTAATCTCGTTAAAACCATCAAAATTGGCATTATTTTTTTATTTGTGTCCATGATAGTTGTATAACATTGAACGGTTTTAGTTTGTTTTAGTTTATGAAAGCAATTTTTTTCCTAATTTATTCTATATCCGACGTAGGAACATAGAACCAAATATTAATACGTTTTGATTGTATTTCGTATTTTTCGAACATCAACATATTGCATTGATGTGAAATTTTCTCGAATAAGGATAAAAACCCTTAACCGTCACGTTTGCATACAGAAGATGTTCCACTGTGACACAAAGATTGTAGTAGCTTACTTTAGTTTTAATAATCTCCTTTATGGAAAAGTATTAGGTAACAGAGTAGCATTCAAATAGATTTGGCGTGATATATTGCTCCACGTGATATAAACGACGATGTCAGTGAGTAATATATATACCATATTTCAGTTCTATAGCCTACGAGGTATAACACAGATAAATGCTAAACTTTTTATATTCTGTGACGAAAACTTTCAGATTAGTAAAGTGATGAGTTGCATGACACTCTTGCAAAAGTTGATTGAATTGGGACAAAAAGTTTTTAGTTTCACGCTTTGCTTAGATGGAGATGGATAAAAAATTGAGATAATTACACTCCGTCTCCCACTTTCTGTCCGTTGGTTTCAATACATTAGTTGAGGTGGTGGCAACTAAAGCTCCACTTTGTCTTACCATAGCTTGAAAATAAAAACAATTAATTTTGTCTTAGTGGACATTCAACTCACAACCATTGAACCTACATTCAGACGACATTCCATTGCACCACAGTAGCCCCAAAAAATATATTTAAGTGTGCTCGATATGATAATATCAAAGCATTTTTTGTTAGGAAATAAAATTGTATAAAAAACATATATAAAAAAAGAACAAAATTTATGGCTATAGCTTAAAAGCAAATAAGTACCAGCATCAGATATTAAATAAAGCAATTATAGCTGAAAACTCAATAATTTTCAATGTCACGGTTGTATTATAAAAAAGTAACAAAAGAGCCATTCAACCTAAACATAAATATCGATTAGTCATACAAAAAATCTCAACAGATTTCGCGCTGATCAAAATTAAATACGACAAACCTTAACAATAAAAATTATAAATTAACACACACACGCTTGCAAAAAAATCGTCATCTGTTCAAAAATCGTCTCTACAAAAAAAATCCTATGCCTGCACAATTTATCACGCGGAACCGCTTTTGAGATATAATATATTGGAACATTAGAGTATAATAGACGGTCTGTCTGGTCGTTCATCATGTTTTTGCGTCTCTACATAACTTTGCTGCCTACAAAGTAGCTATTTACAGGTAGATAGAGTCGATATTTTGGTCTCCATGGGTAATTTTTAGTAGGAAACTTTCACACAGAGCGCGGATCTTCGGTGTGTCCATAAATTCTCGTAAATCGGTTTCAAGTTATTGTTTGCGTAGATTTTGAAGGCATTCGCCAAGTCACTTCTCTATTGTGTCAGATCGGGGAATGGAGATGATAAATCATTAGCGTGATTTTTATATTTAAGTATTTTGAGCTTATATTCTATGTCAGTGAGACCGTGGTGACAGAGCATTATGACATCTGGTTGGAATGCGGTGGTTTTCTGTTCGATTCCTATTCGAGAAAAATGAGTTATTTTCATTTTTATCATCTGACAGGTTGTATGGTACTAAATACAATGCTTTTAAAAAATACTTTTATCTTTACTCTTGAAGAATAACATTTAATCGTTATTCTTTAAGAGTAAAGATAAAAGTATTTTTAAAAGATTTATATAGTTAAATTAATATTAAAATATTATGAAGAAAACTATAATATATATATATATATTTTTAGTTTATCTCTATATCCCGCTAATAGCAGAGCCGGCAGAGGAAACCTAGTATCCCCACACTGCATTCCTAACTTTTCAATTTTTAAGGTATTCCCGCCACCCAACACACGGGTGGCGGGACTCAACTCCGCGTATCGTCTATCAAAACTGGGAAATACAATACATACAGTCATCCCCCAAAGCCCCTCTTTGGGGGATGACTGATCAAACCGACAACTATCACTCTAACATACAGAAGCTTTTCTATTTATTTAGCCAAAAAAATACACAAACACAACCTTATTTACGTATAAACTCCATAACAAAGGTACTTCCACGGTGTAACAGGCAGTTACACTTTATGCCACCGTGTTTTTCACGTTACGTACCTACATTACTCGTTTCGGAGAGCTCTTAAACTCCTAAAAGGCACCATAAGTTTGAGTTACACACGACTATAATGAATATGGCTCTGTATATTTCAATTTGGTGAAACATACTACACCTGTATAAAGTAATTTCTTCTTTATGTCACGGGTGATGGTTTTAATGGTTTTACGTGAGTTAATTGACTCAACATTATGTATTATATTCAATATATTTTAATATTTTTGATGTTATTGTCACACATTTGGACAACGTAGGCAAAACATTTTTATTTCTTCGTTTATAGCAATACAAAGTACGGTGTTAAGTACCGCCAATTACTTGACAAAGTTTCGAATTCACACAGAAAATGGAGAATACTGTCTTCAATGCAAATTATAAATACCTAATAATTATCTTTATACTCTTTAAAAATTTAAAATAATAAATTATAAACACAAAATAAGTAACTGCAAAATTTTTAAGTTACAGAAAATCGATAAAATAAATTTCTTTGACATCAATATCATTTAAGCACCAAATTAATAATATCTCCAAGTGCAGGTGTAAGATAAACTTACTTAATATGAAATAATGTATTTTTTTAGCTTGACACTTTATCCTTAGTTACAGAAGGGCTAGCGAATCCAGAAAGAACGGAGCGTCAATAGCTACTTCTTCTTTGCATATCTTTTTCGTCGTCATAAGTATTTAACAATTATTATTAAGCTTAACAGATAAAAAAAATAATAAAACTTTTACGATTGGATAAGGCGGTAAATAAAAAAAATTGCAAAACGACTTCTATTTAGCGTCAAGGCTGGAAATTATGATATACAGTTTGTTTCATTACTCTCGCCGTCGTGCCGCGCGATAATTCAAAATTATAGCCCCCTTTTACGACCTGCGGTGTTGCTTGTTCATATTTTTAGAATACTAATATTTGAAACGAAAGGAAGAAATTTTACAATAACATGGCCAAAATCCTACAAATTATTCTATAGTTATAGAGTCATAGAGATACACCATCATTACCCAAAGAATGTTAAGCTTAGATAATACTTGTAAATATAAACTTCATTAAATATAATATACTAAATTATATTACTAACACAAAATTAATCTTTAAATCGTTTGAAATAAAAAAGAAATATATCACATTGAAATTTCAAAAAATTAAGTAGAAAACAATCGTAAACGACAATACAATTTAATTTCCCAAACACGAACTAACTACATCACGCGAAACCATTATATATTAATATCAAATCGACATTTACCCACGAACTACCGCATCGAATATAATGTCACTACGACACAGCTTATTTATTTATGACTTCAATTCATCCCCTACAATATTATGCGATCGATATCTCTCATTTCGCTCTACACCGAGAATACAAAGAAGTTTGTCAAAAAAACCGGTCCAAGTGTCAGATACCCTTGACAGATGACAGCTGTGGGGAGTCTTACAATACGAGCGATTCATCAAGTTCACTGCGATGATTCTCTGTAGGGTGCACACCCCTGTATAACGACATAGAGTAGAAACAAACCACGCAGCTTAGTTTGCTTTCTGGTTTTTTTCCATTATAAAAATACATATTTAGATACTCTGTAGCGAGATAATCGGTGTCGTGAATAGACAGCCGTGGTAAATTAACAATGGTTGTGATTTAAAAGGGAAATAAATGGGATAAAAGCCGTGAAGACTCTAATGACAAACACACATTTCACGGTTTCGAGTCGGACGGGTGATATTGCGAATTTGTTATGGGTTACGAAATTGAATGGCCATTGAAGTGATTGTGTTGGATTTGATGGAACGATAATGTGTTGTTTCTATTGAATTTAGATAGTTTTTTGTGTATGCTTTCTTCTACATGCAATTTACGGGAAATAGTGTAAAAGTTTTTTTATCGACATGATTTTCAATAATTTTAAGTTTTAAATAATTTAAATAATATTTTATTAAGTATTAAAGTTATTTACTTATAATGCATAAAACACGTGCAAAGCGTGACGCTAAGTTCCTTCTTTCAAGACACAATGTCGTTAAAACAGGATGAAAAGCGAGAATGGACTTTTTTACACTAGGTTCCCTATATCTACTCTGCGAGGCAAGAAGTAAAAGCTGTATTTTAACTTACTTAGATAATGTATTTACTAGAGTCAATGAGACCATTTCTTGGGTCTACAGTTTTATCAATCATTTATTTATTTACTTTTATATTCATAATATGTAAATCAATAAAACATTACAATATTATAAACGTTTTCAATCGTTACAATGATATTACGCCACCTTATCTAATAAATCAAAACACCTGGGAGGTCTACACAGTATTCCAAAAATGACCCCTTATACTTTAAAGAAGACTTTTGTGCATTTTACACCTTCAAAGGTAAAGTGACCACCCGCACTCTCCAGCAATCGGCCAATCCATTACTTGAATACTACAAAATGTTTGAAGAACTCTACATATAGGAGTTGATGCAAATATGAACTCTATTTATCCAAAAAATAGAGTTAAAATTGGTTTGATTCAACCAAAGTGTAGCACGAAAACCTTTTATCTATTCAACAAGCAATTAGGAACTTTATTTATAAGCATGAAAGGTTCAAAATAAGATTCTTTTCTCATGCAATTGACGTTACAAGAGTAATGTTTACACAATTCCGCTCTTTGAAAGCTCAGGAAGCGCTCATGTCTGTTTGTCTGTCACGATTGAAGGCGACAACACGTCGCTTTGTTGGTGCATTATAAAGCAGCTTTTCTATGATATATTGTTCTCTACTCGTTTATTTATGAATTTTGTGCACAGTCATATATCAATTTTATGATACAGTAAAGCACAATGTGTTAGTGAATTAGTTGATTATGCAAATCTATAGCTACAATTATTTTAATATTAAGTTATAATCCATGACTTGCTGTGTCTGAAGACTGTTATTATGAGTTAAAATATTATTCATTTTATATTCCAGGTTATCATTCAGAGGCACTGCATTTTACTGTAGCGTTGTACACGGAACCATGGTTGTGGGTTCGATTATTTTCATGATCTTGTTGTAATTGCTGACAATTTGTAAGAATCTGTTAAGTCATCGTAACTTAGGATTAGTGGAGATAACTTATTATATTATAAACATGTTTTATGTAATTTTAAACCTTAAACATTGATTTTTATATATTTTTTTAATATTTTTTCAATCTCTCATATGGCAGGATGGGCAAAGGAATACTAATGATAAGCCATTTCGTTCGCCACTTTCTGCCGCTTGAAATATTCCGTGTTGAGTGTTTGAAACCAACGCCGCGTCTTTTTAACAGAGTGAGAGAATGAAAAAAATAAATATTAATATTTTCTCACTTTATTAAAAAGGCGCTGGCACTCTGTTCGAATGAGAATCGAACCCACAACTGCCGCGTCTACAGTCAAATATAAGCAACTGTGCCACTCTAATTTATTAAATAATAAAATCGAGTACTAATACATGCAAATGTAAATTGTATTATTTTAATTTACGTGATAAATTTTTCTCGTATGTTATATCATATAAACATAATTTTATATTTTAAAAACTTTCTTTATCATATGTAGAACAAGGATATAAAACTGTCAAACAAACTGCATTGGATAGCTTAAAGTTATTTTATCTAGTAATTAAAATGATTTATTGAGCGTAAGCTGAAGACTTTACACTGAATCATGAGAGGATAAGAAAAACTTAATAACTATGTAAGATTTATATTCTAATTATCTTCAGACGTATCCTTATAATAATGCTGACTGATCTTAACTTGATTGAAACGTCGTTGAGTTTCGCCACTCAACACGCAATGCACCAAAAATTCGGCGATAAGTGTCAAATGAAGTGACTTTACACTAGGTTCCATTGCCTACCCTGCTATATACGGGATACAGCGTGAAAGTCAACGTAGGCCGAAAAAAAGTTGTAAAATTAACTAGAGGCAGAGTGAACCTGGAAAGTTTGTGTTAAACCACTCCGTTCAGACACTTCTGTTCCCCACTTTTCGCCGAATTCTTTGAAAATTCTTGAGGAATTATTGGAAAATCTCATACTTTTTGAAGTAGAGGTTAGGTCAGGAGAAAGGTTACTTATAAATTTGGAATGTAACCCCACTAAACTACAGATTTGCAAAGTATTTTGTTATTAGGTATCATGATATTATTAATTTATGATTATTTAATGTATATTTTATGAAACTACAACATTTATCAAGCTCTACTGACTATAAATTATACACAATAGTGTATTTTGTTATTAAGATTTTTTTAGACTTTTTTAAAGATTTTTAGATTTTTTTAAAGAATTACAATATTTAATAATTTGAATAATTTAACTTTTTTATTTTTATATTTTTTATTTTTATATTTGTTTTACAATAAAGAAAATAATTTTGATTTGAATGTACGTTTGTTGTTGTTCACAAATACTTTTTTCTAGCTACACTATACCATGATATATCTTTGCATATATTTTCCACGGTAGGCTTTATTTTAAACGCTAAAGCCAAAGCGTGAAAACAAAAATAATTATTACCATGAATCGGGTTAGAACTCGAGGTCATGTTTACAGTCAGTCGCTGTTTCTCTGCGCCACAATCTATTATTTTTTCTTAATTTAGTCAATATATGAAGATGCTAGTACTCTTAGAGCTTTTAACCTCATGCTATATGCGCTCATAAGGTAGGTTGAGGGATCCTAGCGTTAAGAAAGCTCCGTTTCTCACTTTCTGCTCAATTATTATCAAAGTTGCCGTTAAAAGCGTGCCGTTACGCTTTGTCGTATGACCAGACCAAGGAAACAAAAATAGTTAATTTCAGATTTGATATATAAAATTCAGATTTGATATATAAAAACTACTATTACTTTCAACGTAAGATTTATATTCAATAGCTATTAGGTATTATAACATGTGACCTTAAAACATGCTATCTAGATACGACTCTTTGACCTCATCTTTCTTGTATATGATCAGACAACAAATTTTGCTAAATCGAAAATCTTTTTGTTTTCACACTGATTTATTTGAAAATCTATTTAGTTTTGTTAATGCTGGCTTTTATTAACTGTATAATAAAATTAAAATTAAATGTAAGTAAGGTATCTTTTCAGGGCCATTTTATTCTTTTATCATATGATGATCATTAAAATGTTAAGGTATGTGAAATTATATTATATGTATATGTAACAAATAGTTAAAAACTTCGCAGATATTGCGTATTGGGTGACGGAAATTAATGCGGCACTTTGTCTACTAGAGCGAAGAAATAAAATGAAATTTAATCATTTTCCCGATTGAGGATTGAACCCCAATTATAGCGTTTAAATTCGGACGCTAACCCACTATGCTAAAACCTAAAAATTAATCAAGTCCATTTTTCAAGGTGTTGCAGGCGTACAAGCGTGCTCTCGGTAAAATGAATTTCCTCACTCTGGTAACGAGGCAAAACGCGGCGTTGGGTTTCGCCACTCAACAAGTCATGTCTTAAGAAAGTTAAATAGAAAACTAGAAAACCAAGTTCCTAGATTCTCGCTGCCTTTTCTGCTCTATGCGGGATATAACAAGAAACTGAATTTTATTATTTTTTATTATTTAATATTCTTAAAAAACAATATAAAGTTATGCTAGATTTATTTCCAGTAGCGCAATTCAATTATCGATCAATACATCTAAATTCTGACATCAACATCAATAAATTATAGTTAAAGTAAAACACAAATAATAAAATCAAACGAGTAAACGTCCCTTTACAATTGTACAAACAGACGCGATGGTTATTAGGGCCAAGTTATAACTTCTGAAATTGAGTTTTAAAGAAAATTATACTCTAACTCTATAAAAGTAGAGGCGTAAATAACATTGATACTATTAAAAGCTATCCATCATTATTAAGTACAATAGAAAATAGACCTTACGTATAAATTCTAAGGTATATTTTTCATTGATTGATATTTAAGTTAAGATATTCCAATTTTGAACATGTAAGGAAGCAACTCTATCAATCATCGGTAAGTGATGGATGGGGTCTGCCCAAATATTTGAATTATTTGATATTTGAGCGACTATGCACACTTGCCACTGTAGGGGGAACTGTATAAGGTATTAATTTCTGTTGAAGTGCAAAATAATATGGGTAACTAGATAGTGACTAGCACTTGACATCGGCTTTACTTTTGATTTTTTCTTTTTTTTTTGAAATAATAATAAGTTAACTTATTAACTAATTTATTATCATTTTGTCAAGGTTTTGTATTCAATATTAATATATTTTAGTTTTCAAATTTCCATAGTAAAATAAATATTAATAAGAAAATCGTAGGTACCCTATACACTTAAAAAGTTTATATATTTAATATTTTTAATTTTTTACTCAACAGAAAAAAGGAGGCTAATTTTAATATGTATGTGAAATAAAAAAAAACATTAACTACATTGTAGTTAAAGGATATATAAAAACACTAAGTGTAGGCGATCACAACATAAAATAAATTAAAATATTAGTCAAAAGAAGCCAAAGTAGCACAGGCGTGGCGCAGTAGCACAGGTTCAATTCCCACGTGTATGTTTAATATTTTTTTGTAACAGGCTAAGGTGTAGCCAGTGTCACACTCAATTGTACTACTAGTACTCAATTGTACTACTAGTAATTGTACTACCAGTCTATGCAGAATGTCTCGAAAATTGGCAGAAAGCGGGAAACGATGTGTCTCATTACTAATTTCACTCTGCCTATCTTGATATATGTGGCATACAGCGTGAAGCTAAAAAATAAAAAAAAAATACATATATATTAGTCAAATAGCTAATCAGTCGATAGCTGCTCAAATATCGCCGCACCAATATTTACTCCGGTTATCAACTAAATGATGTTCGACTAATATTGACTTGAGTAATGATTTATGACTTTATACATTGATAACATCAATTGCTACTTAGAATTTTTTTTTGATGTAACATGACCCTGGTGGCCTATTTCAAAACATGTACAGAACAGATTCTCTATAAATAATAGTATGCGTAGTTTTCACAATTTATATGTAAGTTTTCATTATAACTTCTCTACACAACTCTATCATATTTTTTTTATTAATTTCACGCTGTATCCCGCATATAGCGGGGTAGACAGAGTGAAACTACTACTAAAACACTTTGCTTTGTTTTTGGTCTTGATACCAGATAAAATACGGCGTTGATTTCTTTTTCGGGCAGCTTAAATAGTTATTTTTTTAAATTAAATTTATACATTTTTGGAAACCCGACGTTTCGTACACTTTGCAGTAGTCCGTGGTCACACCCGACGGTAGACTGAGGTGGCATTACTCATATGATCTCAAGCAGCAGTGTGTCCTATTGTAAATTGTTAAATATATATTATTATAAATATAAATCAGCTTCACGCTGTATCCCGCACACAGCAGGGTTGGCAGAGGGAACCTAGTGTTAAGACACTCCGTTCCCCACTTTCTGCCAAGTTCTGGAGCTGCGGGAGAGTTCATTGCGTGTTGAGTGGCAGAACTCAACGCTGCGCTTAACCTCGACATCAGAGCGAAGAAATGGAAATATAAATTTAAATAAAAATTTCATCTCCTCGAGTGGGGATCGAACTCACAACCAGTCGGTTTTACAGTCACACCTCGTGCCGCTGCGCCACAACTAGCCTCAATTATTATATACCTATATTTAACATCGCATTATCAATATTTTACTCTGCAAAGAATATAAATCGTTCTAGGAAATCTCTTAAGGAGAGTTCTGGCTCATAAAATTGCAATCAAGTGGCGTGGTGTATAATTTACATTATTTTTAAAGTAGGTACAATGGAATAAAAAATATATATTTATTTATTAATTAATATTTTTTGGACGTTAAAGAGATATATAATAAGTCTTAATTTTGATTATACTATACATATTTACTTTGAAAGTTAATTAAGTTATTGATCATTTTAATGAAAATAATGATTTATTGAAACTATTTTAACAGGATTAATTGCGTATATTTAAAATTATACATTTTTGGAAACCCGACGTTTCGAATACTTTCCAGTAGGCCATGGTCACGAGTAGACTGAATTGAGTGGCATTCCTATGTCAGTTGACATGAACTGATAGAGGAATGCCACCTCAGTCTACCGTCGGGTGTGACCACGGACTACTGCAAAGTGTTTGAAACGTCGGGTTTCCAAAAATGTATAATGCGAAATATACATGAATGTGTCATAATCTTTAAAATTAAAGAAATCTTTATAATAATTTATACTAGTCCACGTCTCATGTTACTCACAAACACAGAATTATTTGAAAACTCTAATTAAAATCCAAATTCTTATCTTTGATAAATTCTAAATCTTGATAAATTATAATTTTAACTTTAAAGATGCATTGAGTTCTTTTTAAATAATATACGTTTGTAAAGCAAATTAAATAAGGATTATGACTTAGATCGATTATTGCAGCATGTTTCTTTTTAGTTCTTTTTTTTATAATAATTATAGATTAGTAACATCAAGAATAAAAATATTTCAAAATGCGAATTTTTTGAAATGCCATTAACTAGGTTCCCTCTAACTACCCGGTTATATACGGGATACAGAGTATATATTAAAATAATATATTTCTTTATTCTATCATGATTATGTTAAAATTGAAAGCTCTGTCAGACTGGCGGCGTCACCTGAGAGCAATTTGTTATATTAACACAAGAATTAAAATGAGCTATTTCAGCGAACACAATTCACTTCGCGCGGCCTTTCCCTCGTATTCTCACCCTTGACATAGCGTACAAAATACAGTGGTAGAGATATATTTAAGAAATTTTGCGATTGTTTACAAATCAAGATCATTTTGCGACTTTTTTTAAATAAAATAAATAGTTACTTAGTCATTGGACTAAGATTTTGTATAGTTATTCATTGATGCTTAAATTAATTCGACTTCTTAGTTAACGCTTATAGTAAACGCTTTGCTAATAGAATTTCAACCATGGCGTTATTTCAGAACGTTACAATATTTGTTTATTGATCTGATTATATAAAACCCGGCGTTGAGTTCGCCAACTAAATAACCTTAAACGAGAGACTAACTCTTAAACGAGCAAGGCGTAAAATGGAGTGCTTTCACAATAAGCTAACGATAATTTCTTCAATACAATTTAGAACTAACCCATGGCCTACTTCAACACGTACTCTGTAGTAGAACCCTAATAACCCTGACGATGAATGATGACCCCACCGCAGTGATTAACGACTGCACCATTCATCATCTCTGACGGGACGACGCCGACGCGATACGTCAACGACTACGACACGAGAAATTAATTTGATTGACGGTTTTAATATTGGCTAAAATATTATATAATGCTAAGAAATTAGTTTTTAAAGGTTTGTATCTATTACTAGTTGTGGCTTAGTGTGTTTTGTGTAACAATAGACTATGGTTGTTTTTGCTATTTTTTAGGTGTTGGCTAAATAAGGCTTATTATTGTGGAACATCGTCTGTTTCGTAATATTATATTTCTAATTTTGGATGAAGGTAGAGAAAGGAGTGTTTGAAAGTATGCTGTATATCCTGTAGCATGGAGGATGCGATATAGGGTGTGGCTGAATAGAAATTGAATAAACGTAATATTATTTTAAAACTAATTCATTCTCATGAGTGGAAACCGAATATACAACCGTCGCGTTAACAGTCAGCTCAACCGTTAAATATATATGGTATACATACACAAATATCATATATCTACTATTCTATTTGAAAAAGTACTCACCATCATATTTGCTCAAGTCAATTAATAATTTGAGGAAACACTCAATCTCTCACGACTGATGGGCACTATGATTAATGACTTGCGCCCACATTTATCATTTTAGTGCCGTATGCTATATGGCTTTTGCTTTCTTTTGCCCCTGACTTTGTATGAAATAGATGATTTATTTTCATAATACACTTATTTAACTTGTTTGTAATGGACTGGTTCTGTTATATCATATTTTAGTGAAAAAAGAATAATTGTGCTTATTTAAAAGAAAAAGATGAAAAAATAATGAATAGCAAAAGAGCAGTGTAAATGGTAAGATATTAGAAAAGTGAATGAAGTAGTACATTTGGGAAATATGTTCGGTAGAGTTGGAAGATACGAGATGGATGTGGAAAGACGTATTGCTGCCGATAACAGGTTAACAGTGCCTTAGCTGCATTGATGAGACGGCGAAAAATAATCACAGCCGCACGTTGGGCCGTATACAATGCAGGTGTTGGTACCGTGCTGTTATAAGAAAAGTGGATCCGGTAGCGAAACGTAGATGTTAAAAGTAACTAAAAATCACTAAAATTAGGCATTTAACTAATGAAACCCTATCAATAGATTATAAAACAATTTTTAGGAACAGGTATGGATCAATTTTTTTTAACTGTTATAGTTAATAATTATTTAAAAAAATAAAACTACAAAATACGGCAAGCCTCCGTGTTAATTATTTTGAACGCCAACCAGAGTGATTTACGTCACGCCCTAGTAAACATACGAATTGACATTTTGTATTGTACACAATGGTTTTGGCAGGTTACTCAGACTTGACGTCACAATCGAAGCCATGACATTTCGAGGTCCTTTAGTGCTATTTTTTTAATTATGAAATAAAATGTATATTTAATATTAAATCTTTATTTTTTGCAGACGTTTTTTTGAATATAATATTTTTCAACATAAAAGCTTCTCAAGATCTGCCATCATTCCTATTAGGGATATTGCTTTTTGTCTTACCAGAGCCAACTATTGAAAATATTTTTTTTTTTTAGCGTAGCCACGTTAACAGTGACATATTGTCCCACTGCGCCACAAAGCCTTTAAATAAATTTTAAAATTTACATTAAAAAAAAATTGTCGCATCATGTATCCTAATATATTACAACTTAACTAAATAACACTATGGCTTCTGCTATAATAATAACATATTCGCTATATTCCGCACATAGCAGGGTAGGCAGAGGAAACCAATTTTTAAGATTTTCTGTTTCCAGTTAGACACTTCCGTTCCATACCTGTTCCTAATTCTAGAAGCATTATGTGTTGAGTGTTAACGCTGCGCTTTGCCTCGTTACCAGAACGAGGGAATGAAAATAAGAAAAAATTTCATTCCCCGAATGGGAACCGTACCCGCCACTTATCAAAATCGTTTTATTATAATTATTTACTAAGACACGTAAGACGAATTAGATATCTAGTTATCAATTCAATCAAAGATTTTAATTATAAACATAATAAATACAACACGCAATGTCTCCAAAATTCGGCAGAAAGTGGAGAACGGAGTGTCTTAACACTCGGCTCCCTCTGGCTACTCTGCTGTGTGGGGGATAAAGCGTTTTTAATTTGACAATTTTTGATAGTTCTTTTTATATTTTTAAGGATTTTATGTAGGCGAAAACCTAGTCATTCCATTCTTATCTTCCGTTTATTCAAAGAGGGTAGCGGGATTAAATGCCGCACTGTTTGTAAATAATCATATGTTTATAATATATAAACATATTTAGTAATAGTAAAATATTGTCAGAGGTCATTGTGATACAGAGGGACAATGTCTTGCTGTAAAGGTGATAACCGTTCGATCCCTACTCGATTAATTCTATTTCTCTACTGGTATCTAAAACGCAGCATTAAGTTTCTCTATTCAACGTCAAATTAGGACGGAAAGTCCCTCCTTAACATTAATATTAAAATAATAATAAATAAAATAATAATCGAATTGATATAAAAAAACAATATAATCATGATTATTATCTGTACGGGGCGATGAACTATTTTCATTTGCTCGCATTGTTAAAAAAATACGGCGTTGAGCCCCGCCCGCCATTCAATACGCAATGCCTCCTTTGCCTACCCTGTTAAGCAGAATAAGGTCCACAAAAAAATTTTAATTATCATTTGTCCTTGTAAATTTTCAATCACGAGCCCTTTTCATGATATCGTTGATATAAATCTTAGATTTAGTTCACATACTTTAATTAAACTGACATGATAAATTATCATTTCAGCGAATGATATTTATCTTTCTATTGAAAATGATAAAATCTTTTAAGCGCTACTGAATTTGGTTATTCAAGACTGATTATGTTTATTTACTTTTAGCTGATTATTTTTTATATTATTTTAGCTTGACGCTATAGGTATCCTGCACTTAGCTAGTACTGGGAAACTAGTGTCAAAATATTCAGTTCCCATTAAAATATTTCCGTTCCCCATTGAATTCTAGAGGCACCCACAAGCTACCGCGTTTACAGTCGTTATCAAGTTGGTAATATGCTAATTTCTTAGTTATCTCTAACAGCTCTTCAAATATATAAAAAAATATAAATAACTTGAATAAATCAAACATGTATAATGCAATAAGTTATATTGAGCCCGCCAAAAAAAAAGTAAAATTGTAAAGGCGAGAATTATAGGTTTAGTCCTACCCGAAGGAATGAATCTTATTATTTTCTTGCTTTGGTAAGGAAAATAATCTCTCGAAAACTGATCCGAATCATCGTGTCCTAGCACTAGGTATTAATCCATCTGCTATCTACCATGTTATGTGTAGGATATAACTACCACCTTAAATAAATAAATATAAATGTAAATTTTATTACAATTGATATATCACATGTTGCTATATGAATTCTACAAATGTCTATAAAATGAAACATATTAAATACATATATATATATACATATATATATAAAAATTATGTTAAAACACAATTAATTTACTCGCAAGAAACGCCTGACAGTAAGTTAAAGCATAATCACAGTCGTCCTGACAGCCGCCGCTTCCGTCTCGGCTTCCGCTGTCACCCGGTGATGACTAGTGATGGGAGTGTTAGATGAAATATCGATAAAATATTAAATGAAACAGTATTTATTATTACCATTATTACAATAATGATACCTTAAACTTCTAAGAATAATAAAATTTTAAATCTATTACAAATAGATTACGCACATAATTTGTATAAAACCCTCTCTAAAGTTGCCTGGCAGACACCGTATGGGCGAAACTACTGACACACTAGAAAATTGAAATTTGACATGATAATAGGTTATAGAGTGCGGGAGAGCACTAACAAAGGATTTCTCAAAATCCCTCCGAGAACGGGAATAAACGTGATTTTCCGTTTTACGTCTTGAATTCCAACAAATTTTCACGCAACAACGAGTATAGAATATTATAAATATGATAAAGATTGCGAAATATAAAAAAAGAAGCTCCATATAACACATTTTTTTAACGTACAAATTAAAGAACATCTCTAGACATCTGACAAACGTGTCAATTAGAGGACTTGCGGTGTTCACGTTCAGAATACAAGTTGAACATGGAATTTTGCACTATCATTTTGTTACTCTGTATGGAGCACTATATTATTAGATAAATATATATTATTAGAATATAGAAAACATTGAAGCCTCCGCGCCGTGGCGCAGTTTTTATAGTCTGACTGCAAACACAATAGTTGCGAATTCGATCCCCACTCGGGAGAATGGTTCATTATACAGTATATTTCATAGTATCGTACAATTATTTGACATATTTTGTGATTTAAAAAAACGCTGAAAAATTCAATATATATTTTTATGACAAAAACTTACAAATGACTTACTTATTAATCTATACGATAAAGCTATGATTAATCATCATCATTGTAAAATTAGACACAAACTAATTAAAAATGCGCATTTAAAAATGACCAGCAATATCAATCATTAATTGGTGAAGGAAGATAATTTAAAAATTATTCACTTGGCATTTTGTGAAATGACTAATGTTTTCAATTTAGTTAGTTTATGTATAGTCCAAGATTATTTTATATACAAATCTATTCATGTACATTCTGGTAAGTATGATTAATATTTATGTAATATTTTGTATTACGTCTCTATAATATTAGTTTTTTTTTTGTTTTCACATCAACTTCACATTCATTCCCACGTGGCAAAGTGGGCAGAGGGAATATTTTCCGTTCCCTTATTATCCCCAGTTTTAAAGAAGGTGCGTGTCGAGTTGTGGGACTCAACGCCGCACTTCATCTACCAGAGAAAGAAAATAAAAATAAGTGTAGTTCAATTATTTCATCATAGAGGGATCGAACCGACAACCATTGTGTATACAGTCAGACGCAGCCTCACTTTGTCATGACGGCCTTTAAACTTTTTCTATTTAAACTGTAAAATCTAATTACTTTTTACTAATTTTTTTTAATGTTATTTCAGTCAATATTGTATAATGTGACTTTATAAATGCATTTATTTAGTATTCGGTAACTTAAAAATCCATCATCTTACGAAATGGGTAAAAAAACATAATATTCTCTAGTTTGCCAAAGTATGTTATTCAATTCCATTAAATAACGTTATTCATCTAAAAATGATGAATGGTCACTTTTTCTCTACTCTTTGTTGGTACGTGAAACAGAAAAAAAATTATCGTCGAATAAACTTAATTTTTTATATTGCATACATTACAAACTGACCAACAATTTATAACCTCCACAATATTAGTATACCTTTTTTTATGTTAAACCTTATAAAGAGATCCATTAACAAAATGATGTCTGAATGACTGATTGACAACACGTGTCAGATTAATACATCAACCGATATTAATCCGTTGACACTGTTTGACACATAAATGTAGAGCCCTCGGTCATTGTGTCACCCAAAACTGTCATTAAAAATTGTCTAAAATAAGCTAAATTGACATAAAATCTTATACGCTCGACCATAAGTTATAAATTTGTGTAAATACAGAGAATAATAGGAGGTAATGAGGCTGCAATTATGGTTGGCAAATTGCATTTTTCATCTGTAAAGTAGAGTCGACTCTACGTGTTGCGTCATAGAGCTGTAAGTCGAATGGAATGGTTAAGACCGCTAGTGGCAACAATTAGCTAATTACCAGGCCAGTGACACGCTGTCAACGTCGCCGTGACAGCTCGTGGAGCGACAACCTTTCGTCGCCTTCTATTAACGTAGAGTCAGCAGACGAGGCGTGGGTGGAAAGTCGTTTGATCTATAATAATCATTTCGTGTGTTACTTGATGTGCTATTGTTTTGAATGTTTTAGCATACGTTAGGTTTTGTTTTTTTGCATAAACAAAATAAATGGAATTATAAAATATATTGCTATTAAAATTGATATTGATTGTATAGATAATATATTATTTAATTAGTTCTATTATTGTGCCTCAGTGCACATGTTTATGGGTGTGTATCTTACTTAAGAAATCTAACATAATGAGCATCGGAGGAATGAGTTTCATACTTGGTCAAGATGTACGAGCAAAGAAGATAGTTTCCCTGTATAATTCAAAGTGCAATATAAAAAATCCATTTAACAAACTGACAGACACCTTTTCATATATAACAATCTATTATTTACAATAAAGTCCAGCTATAATTAAATCATATTTGATATGCTATGCAAATTAAACGTCAGTCAGTAGAAACTAGAGCGTACTTAATATTTATTTAGTATAAGCGCTAATTCACGCGACCGCCAACGATTAGTATTCATAAAGTACAAACATTCGCGACACGGAGACGCGTGTCATGTCGTATTACATTTATTCACAGTGCATTTATTTATTAGAATACTAGAGATGGCGCAGAACACTATGTCACTATAGTATATATATCTCTATTAGTAGAGTCGAATGTATCTGCCTTTAGAGGTAGGTGGTGGTTCTTGATTTGATTCTCACTTGAAAGTATAGTAGAGTGCCAAATGATAGTTTGTGTAAAATCCAGATTTGCTAAACGCATATTAAAGACAATCTACGTCGTATTATGTTAAGAGATTGTTTTTTATATGTTTATTAAAAACTGCATCTGTACTTATATTAGTTTCTTTAAAATTGTTAGTATTTCAAAAAAATCTGCCTCAAAAATATAAATAGAATCTCAATAAAAAAAGTATATTTACTCATTTCGTTAAACATTAAGCCATTGATGTTAGAATAAATCATAATAATATCACCATAAATATCTGAATCTATATCAGAAACAATAATAAACCCACTCAAAACCCACTCTTGCTCTATGATCCGTGATTTACAGTCGTGTACGACTTGACGGGTGTAGCTGAGTTGAACACAGCCTGTCAAAAGCTATACATTGCTGTTACATTGAAAACAAAGCGTGCAAACAAACCATCGCACGTGTCACTTCTACTTTTGTCTGTGTTCTGTGACTTTTGATTTACGACTTTGCAACTCTACACGGTGACGGGTGTGGTTGGAATAGGGTTTATATACACTTTGTTTGTATTTAATGATATATTTTTGTTTTTTAATGTAATATTGCTGATGTCGGATGGTGTGGACTTTCAGTTTGCTAAAATATAAACTTTTTTATATACGAGTATTCTTATAAAAAATACAATAATTAACAAAAACAATGGCAAAAGATGAACTAATCTTTAATAGAGATTTTGCCTAGTTAACTTATAAGTAAGGGAGAGAGTAAAATTGATGCAATCTAAATATCGTATTTTAATCAATAATTACGAAGAAATATATGACGTTCAGAGCCATCGGATCGTGGCGCAACAAGCTTTTGACTATAAAAAAGAAGGTTGTGGGTTTGATATCCACTCGAAATATTTAATATTTCTATTCCTCGCTCTGGCAGCAAGGCAAAGCGTGGCGTTGAGTGCCGCCGCAATGCCTCGAGAATTCGGTGAAAATTTTGAAATAGACGTTTCCAGATTTTCTCTGCTTACCTTAATACATGCGGGATACAGTGTGTAGCTAAAAAAAACATCTATACTTTGAGTAATTATACTCCTGTAATATTTTTTTAATTAATTTGTTATATTGTGTTTGTATTGTTTTGAATTAGCGATTGTGTAGTTATATCATTGAAGTTAAAAACATTTTTACTTAAAGCACATATAGACTCACGTGGCGTTAGTTTTATGTATTTCACTCTATAGTTGCAGAGTTAGTTCCATTACTGTATACATATTTTATTGTAAAAATAATCTTTCGCTGCCTATAAAATTAAAAAGATGATGGTCCAAGAGAAAAAAATTAAAAACAAAAAACGTATTTATGTATCCAGCTTAACTACCGTTTCAATGCGCTTTGTAAATAAAAAGTAAATCTCGGTCAAGTGGTTAAATATGCATATTTCGTGTTACCTTATAATTTGTAGAGTCAAGTAAATATAATTAACTGCGTTTACATAATGCTAGTCAAACATGACAGCGTGTATATTGACCCCGATGAGAAAATGGAGAGTATATTATATGTAATTCTCACTATTTAGTGATTTTCTCTGTTATATCTATAAAATACGACAAATGTTTAAAGTAAAAGTATGCTTAAATATGTAATAAATAATATTTAAGAAGAAGTGATTTTTATCATTATTTGAATTGTAAGTAGCTTTTTATAAAACTATTAACTTTATACAAAAGTCTACTAAGCCACCGTATAAATGAATAGTTATTTTTTTTAGCTTCACACATTATCCTGTACATACCAGGGTAGGTTAAGGGAACCAATAAAACTAGTGTTAAAACACTCCGTTCCGATAAAGACACTTACATTCCCCGTCGAATTCTGGGGACATAGCGTGTTGAGCGGCGGAACTCAACGTCAGCCAGTGCGTCGTTACTAGAGCTTTTTTTTTTCGAATGGACTTTAATGCTCTTGACCTGGGCTGGTCTTGACAGCGTCACCGGCTGGGGTTACTAGAGCAAAGAAACGCATGCTTTATAGATAATCGAACCCATAACCTGTCGCGTTTACAGTAGCACGTTTGCGCCCCTGCCTGGCATCACTACTGGTATCTATATTACACCTTCATACATCACATTGTTAGATACGTACAAAAAAATATACATATACTATACTCCATATATATAATTTACGTACGGTACGTACGGCAAACAAAAGCCGTCTAGATAATTACTCAACACCGGCGGCGCGATACCGATTGACTTTGATAAAACGCCCAACCTACTTGTATAACACGATTTATTACCTGCGAGCCGCGAGCTCCTACGTCCGATGGGAGGTAGGAAAACGTGGAGGTGGTTGTTTTGGTCATTTATGTTTTTTTTTTCTATAACTTGACGATTTTTATTTGAAAATATTAAGATAGATGTGGCGAATTATGGTGAGGCCTATTTTTACTCGGTAGAATGATTATGTATTGCGTCACCAATTACGTGAGTAAAATTATTCAAACTTGAATTTGTATTTTCTTTTTTAAATATGTAAAATTTGCAAATGTGCGCTCTTTATTGTTGTTTTACTTTAATATTAAAGAGTCAATTAATAAATCAGCTCAAATTTTATTGTTTTATTTTGCAAAATATGTAATGAATTCTTAGATTTTGGTTCAAAAAGTTCCATCGCCGGCTCGAAGAATTTCCACGAAACGCCATACTATCTAATCAAGATTTGTCACAAGCGTCATCGAATAGCGAATGTGTCATCAAACGTCATCGAACCTCGTACCGAGACTAAAATTCTGACAGCGAAAAGGCGCTGAGTGAACGGGAATGTGCAGATGAGAACAAGTCCTCTTTTAATTTGCAAAGGGACGATTCTACCAAATGCAGCAAAAAGCTCATTATTTATCCAGTAGACTAGAAAATACAATGTTATAAAACAGATTGTGTTAGTAAAACAAACTGTGTCTCACAAAAGTTAAGACAGACACAGTTGAAGTGCGTAGTGATTTGAGTTCAAAATTTTCATATATTTTGAAGATTGATGATGGGGGTAGAGAACGTGGGTAGCGAAAAAATAGAACAGCCAAATATTCTTATCACAAAAGCAAAAACCTGTACCACGTACGTACCACGCACCACCACCTGTAAATCGAAGTTTCTTGTTGCAATACTTGTTTGATGGTAATAGAAGAGTAGATTTCAAGGGGCACACCACCTTGTGTTTTTTTTTGTGTTAGAAGGATATATATTTTTGTAGATTTTTCGAGAGTTTCTAATATTATAAAAAACACAGATTTAAGATATACATGGTTAAGATTGTTTAGAAGACATATATATATATATATATATATATATATATATATATATATATATATATATATATATATATATATTAACAAAAATTTAAGTCAAATTAACGTCACCAGGCAGACAGGTTAAACATTGCTTGTAAGGTGATGGAACTCAACGCCACGATTGAAATAAATAATAAAATTTAAATATTATGAAACAAACATGATAATTTATTTAATTTATTTATAACCTTAACCTTTTGTGTTTAATGTTAACAACTTGAGTTAATGTCGAAGTACAGTGGATTTGTTTTTACATATGCTTTGTTTTAGAACAAAGTAAAATAAATATAGCTATGCAGTTATTTGAAAAAAAAAATTGTGTCATCATTTTTCGCACATATTTAGGATGTGTTTTTGGATTCTTAACCCATAATACTTACTTGTGACTAATTTCGTTTCATTTTCTGAAAATCAAAGCATTATTTTTCGCTTAATGAAGTAAAGAAATTATTAAAATGACATTCAATATATTTATTTTTACCTCGTGAAAGAAGGCCGTCTAAGGTCTGCGGGAAAGGGCTTGAGTGTAAACGCGATAGTTATCATTTCTATCCTCACTTGGCAAATGGTTTTTTTAGCTTCATGCTATGTACCGCCCATAGAAGGATAGGCAGAGGAAAAAAAACCAGGGACACTAATGTTAAAACACGCCCTTTTGCTTTTAAGACACTTCCGTTTTCCGCCAAATTTTGGAAGCATTGCATGTTGAGTGTTTGAATTGAATTATAGAGAAAATTAAATTATTAACTACTCTACAATGCATAAAAAAGCATAAAATCAAAAAACTTTCTAATTAAAAAAAATACCATATCCATTAACAAAAAAGTTCGAGATCCACGTCCCAACAGCGATGATCTATCAACTTGTCTGCAGAAGATTAATGCGTGCGGATGATTGACGATTCGCGTTACGTCGCTCTAATGGTCAATGCGCCATTATTTGAACAAACACCTTGTACTCTTGACTGGATGTTAGATCACAACCAAATCTTTACTGATATTGTAAGGCTGGAGAGTTTGTATGCTTGTACGCGATAATCTCGAGAATTGGTGGTTTCAAATTGAAAAATTGTTTTCGAAATATTTTGTAAGATATTTAATTCGTCGTTTTAATAAAATGTATAAAAGTATATTAAGTTTTAAAGTAATTACAGTACATTGTATTTTATATGCTTAACGATTTACGACGTTCGATGTAGGATCGATTTGCATTCAAATGAATATAATGAATTGTGCTGTTTCTTTCTATTACCAAACATGTAATATTTTAGTTTAGCTAGAAGCTGGAAATTATTTTTGAAAGCTTCACATATTGTCTTTATATAGAAGAGACATTTTAACGACATAGCCAGATGAGTCGCCTAACCCAAAAATACAAATAATTTTAAATGTAATAATTTCCCGTAAGAGAATCGAATCCACAACCATCGCCAATATGATAAGATACAGTCCTTTATTCAACTTCATTGATATCGGTAACAATGGATAATTCATCTATTAGACGAGAATTAGACGCGTAAGTACATAATTTTTATTAGTATAATTTAGGTTACGGTTATAATGCGAATAAACACATTTATTTGCCAATCGTGGCGCAGTGGCACGAAGTGTGACTATAAAACCAACTTGTTGTGGGTTCGACCTCCAATCGAGGAGATAAAATATTTACTTAAATTTATATTTCCATTTCTTCGCTCTGGTGTAGAGGCTAAGCGCAGTGTTAAGTTCTGCCACTGAATACGCAACGCCTCCAGAATTCGTTAGAAAATGGGGAACGGAGTGTCGTAACACTGGTTCCCTCTGCCTACCCTGCTGTGTGCGGGATACAGCATGAAGCTGATTTATTTATTTAAACACATTTATACAATTACTGATAACAATAGTCCAGAATAAAATATGTACTTAATATAGTGTTGGCTTAGTATAATAAAATCCTACTTATATTGTATATGTGAAAGTTTACCGGTCGCTAGTGTAATATTATTTTTAACTTTATGCTAGCTACACTAATTACACATACCGGTAGGTAGAGGGAACCTCGGAACTTACTGTTAATATACTCCACGTCCTTTCCTTCAGGCGTTGTGTGTTAAGTGGCAGAGCTCAACGCCGCGCTTTGCAAGGCAATGAAAATATTAAATATTTAAATCCCATATTAGGAATCGGACTCACAACCGTCGTGCTTACAATCGCACGCTTGTGCCATCGGGACACTATGCACTTGAAGGAGAAATATATCACTAAAATACCTCTATCTCTCCTTTTTATTATAGAACACGTACTATACTTATATCAAAAAGGAAGTTATTAAAATGCTTCATACCAATTTTTAGCGAAACAGCTGAGAAGTGAGGATTTATAGCCGCCATAGCGACCCACCATTTGTTTTGATACCGAGTATACTTCAAAATTAATGGTCACAAAGGCCAAGCAACGCTGGTTGCTTATGATAAATTACTGTACCGATAAACATAGCCACTTTATCACAGGCTATGATTTATTCATATACTTGTCGGATGAGAAGTTACATTTCGTTATAAAAAGACCCTTCGTGCTTTTTTTTTTTGCTTTATGTTGGTAGTAACATCTTCATTGAATTTGTAATATGAAAGGATTTTTTTTAAATATATTTAGCTATACGGCTAAATATAAATAAACTTAATAGAATTAAAAATATATTTTTAATTTTGTATTAAGCATTGTTTAGTTAATAAAATTTTGTAAAATATTAAATTTTAATTATGTTATTTTTTCAGCCGCAGACAGAAAGATTCTGGTATTAAGACACTTCCTTCACCTACTTTCCGCAAATTCTGAGGTAGAACTTAACGCCGCGCTTTGCCTCGTTACAAGTTAGCAAAGAGAGAAAACAAAAACATTAAATATTTGATTTCCATGTGCGAGAATCGAATCCACAACCATCACGTTTACAGTCACACTTGCGTGCCACCGAACCGTGAAAGCTTCGTCCACTGTATGCGGGATATAAAAAAAAACTCAATTACTACTGTTTCTAGGAGAACAATAAATTATCCCAGCACACCAAGAAAAGGGCCCTGTAGCCTCAATTTATCACTGTCCCCGTCACAAGTCTATGATATTTTAAAGTAACTTGTCATTTCGCTTATCATTATCATTTACAATGGCCGGTAGCTGTTGTTAGATAATTTCATATTAATCTGTCAAAGGAGACAATGGTTAAAATGCTTATATTCGCTTGTAAGTGTGTTTAATCGTTAAGTGGATCGGTATTTTGATCTCTTTTGTAGTATTAATACAAGACACAATTACATACAATTAATACAAACAAAAGAAGAATAGGGCACATTGAATATACGCTTTGCTAGTTTGAAGCTTACTTAGAGTGATGGTTTTATATAGTTTCAAACTGTCGTCCCACATAACAGCGTAAGCACAGGAATCCTAGTGGTCACACACTCTAGTCCCCATTTTTCGGACAATTTTCGGCATGTTAAGTGGCGGAACTCATCACCGCACTTTGTCAAGTCCAAAACGCTTCAATGAAAAAAAAATATTTAGGAATTAACCCTATGACTGTCAATGCTGCTTTATTTTAAGAACTTTTGAATCGTTGAACGAACATGTCGCCACTAGCTCTTCTGCTGAGAAGAGCCGGTAAGAAACTCAAAAATTGCTTTTATTAAATAAGGTCAATGATATAATTTATTTATTACGTAAACTGGCAGCTTAATTTCACATAAACATATTAATTTTATACATTTTTATCCTATACAAATACTACTGTATACAAACTTCACGCTGTATCCCGCACACGGCAGGGTAGGCAGAGGCTAGGTTGCCTCTGTATGTAGACAGTCTGTTCTCCACCTTCCGCTACTGAATTCTGGAGGCATTGCGTACTGAGTGGGTGAGCTCAACGCCGCGCTTTGCCTCGACCCCAGAGAAAGGAAATGGAAATATAAATTTAAATAAATATTTCATTTCCTCGAGAAAATGAAATATTTATTTAAATTTATATTGCATAAGGATGATTTTTCTTTATTTATTTATTTATTTAATATGAGGCAATAGTTCAAGTGCAGTAAAAATTTTGGATAAATCACAAAGCACTCCAATAGCAAATTCTCACATGCGCTATAAATGTGTTTATATTTATTATCGCTGTTTTCTCCATATAAGTTCCTTTTTTTTCCAGCTTCACATTTTATTACGCATATAGAAGTGAAGTTTGAGACAACCTAGTCTTGAAATAAGACACTCTGTTTTCTGCTTAACACCTAAATTCAAAATATGGCGTAATTTATAGCGAATTTATTAGATTAAGAAAAGAATACAGTGATTTTTCCTATGTTAATAAGGATTTTTCCTAAAAGAAAAGTCATATATGCATCTATCTATATAGAAAAAAGTCCCATCAACTTTGTCATCGAGACCGAAAATGTACTCATGAATTGAATCAATCAATAAGATTATATGATGAAGCTATCAAGTTCAATCTTAGATTTATACAGATAAATATTTAATGAAATGTATATTATTATAATTAGGTTACATATAAAAAAATATTTTTATCTTTTAGATTGATGATTAATCTGATTAGAATATATGTAGATGAATATTAAAATTGATTATGGTATTACGCCTTAAATATACCTACATATTGTATCTTCTTGAAAATATTATAAGTAAAAAAGATATATATATTTTTGTTTATATATATAAATATATAACACATTTTTTTTTAACGGAGTACGCGTAGGTAGAGAGAGACTAGTATCTAGATATTCCGTTCACTTTGTTCCATGTTGGAAATTGAAGCCGCACTTTGCCTCGACACCAGAGCGAAGAAATTAAATTGCATTTCCCCGAGCAGGAATCGAATCTAAAACCTAACACGTTTATAGTAGCACACACTTGTGCCCCTGTGCCACGACTGGTCTCAAGTAAAAGTGCCCGTCTGCACTATAAAAAAAATATTTTTTTTATGTGCCTGCAAAGGACCACTTACAATATACTAATGAGAGATAACTAGGTATATCCTAAAAATCGAACCCACAGCCAACGATGAAGTAACAAAGGCAAAAACTAATTGAACCATACAGTAGTCTAATTATGAAATCCATTATAATATCGCTATCAACAACTGCCACGAAATCATTCACAAAACGATAAATTTGATTTAAATTGACTATCGTTGAACTAAGTGACAACTTTGTTTGATATAAGGGCGATAATGTTCTTACATGTTCATTAATATAGCTTAATTAATTTTGATGAATATCGCTGTTAGGTAAAAATATTTTCCAAGCCTTATATAAATTTATACTAAAAAAGTAAAGTCATGTTACTACGTATTCAACGTGAAACATGACTTCACTGTTTTCTATCACTAAGCGTTTTTTTTTAAAATAAGTGTTAATCATTGTAATGCATTAACAGGTGTGACGGTATAGCATGCGTAGTATGGTATATTTCCTTGGTCTGTTCTGGTAAGAAGCTATTGTATAGAAATTTAGGGCGGAAAGAGCAAAAACAAGTGTCTTAACACTAGATTTCCTCCCCCATATGCGATATGCGGAATACAGCATGAAGCTAATTTATTTATTTTCATATTTAATTTCACAACCCCCCCGGCACCCCCCCCCCCCCCCCCCCCCTTTTATTTATGCAATATTTTAGTCACCTGAGTGGGGTTCGAACCTACCAGCATCGTGCTTATAGCCGCACGCTTGTCCCGCTGAATTTATTTTTTAGGTTTAAATAAAATCTTAAATATTTAGTAATATAATGATGGAATGTCACATATAATAATATCGTGTATATTTCGCCCGTTTTTTACAATTGACATTCTATGCTATAGACTAGAGTAACTTTGATTATAAATTCCGAATTTGAATCAAACCCACGTTTGTAGTCCGAGTGGTACGATGTTGATGATGAACAAACATGACAAATAAACAATCCTTTTAAATAATTAATAGAAAAATTTTCCTTATAATTTGTATAATAATCGATTATACGATTATGTTATTAGTTCACGGATGAATGATGTATTAAGCGTATTAAGTGATAAAACAAATGATAGGCCGTGAGTGGTCTAAGAGTAAGGTCAAAGAACTGCTTTTTTTTATTAGATATAATATAATGACATGACACTTCGTTCTCTTTCTTGTATCAGGCGGTGATCGTGGTATTTGTTGCTAGAGGCTACCTTCCTACATAACCTACTTCACTATGAATGGTCTTCAATGTTCTCGGTTGTTAGTCCATTGGCTCTTTTGTCCTGCGTCACGACTTTCAACCATTGATTTGATGGAAGTCGTTAGGTCAGGGGGAGGTCTACCTTCTAGGTTAGGTAAAGTAATCTACTTCCATCATAGTTCTCGCGGCCATCGCGCAACCTGAAGATACGGGCGATGCTTCTAGACCTTATCCACGACGCGGATCCCAAAACTACCTAAAACTAATGTATTAAGAGTGTAGTCGTCCTGCGTTACACTACACAATCAGCAAAAAATTATTATTACAATTGTTAAAATAATGTTCATTTAAAAACTTATGTTAAAAAAAATTGCAATCGTCATCGTCATCATTATTCCACGTGAATTATCGTCATTATTCCACTTCAATATTTTCTTGGTCTCTATAATATAATATCTCGAGTAATAGAAAAATGTAGAGAAAAACGTTGATCCTTAACAGTGAATTTGTGCTCATTTAACTGCACGCTGAATCCCATATATCAGAGTGAGTATTTATGCCCAATTTTTGATATTGCATGTTGAATAGTGGAACACAATGCCACGCTTTGTGTTGTTGCCAGAGCGAAGAAATTAAAATAATTCATTTCCCCAAAGGGGATTAGTATCCACAAAGGTCGAGCTTACAGTTAGACGCTGCCGCTGAGCGAAAAGATCCGCATTTTAAATTAAAATATTACTGTGAGTGAAGCGTTCAAAATATTTTTGTGGTGTTATTGAAGCATATATATATATATATAGAATACGTTAAGACAAAAAATATAACATATGCTATTTTTAATTTTTCTGAATTAAAATAGGCGATTAACATTAAATTAGCTTTAAATTCCAAGGTATTTTAGTGATCGCTCAGAAAGTAATTGAGTGATAATAAATGATGGATTGATTCGAACCTACTGTTGCGTTTCATATTATTCATACACTAGGATATTTTAGATTTTCCGTGCGACTTTACCCGCATGGCCTGACAGAAATAACTAAGACTTATGTATGACATATGATTCTTTCTTTATGCCCAAAATGAAAATTTGAAACTATTAACATGACTACAATTACACTATCCAACACAAAAAGGTATTTTAATGCGAATCAGTAATTTCCGAGATCAGCACGTTCAAGCAAACAAACTTATCAGCTTTATAATATAAGAATACATTATTATTGTAAAACTGGTGGGACTTTGAAAAATATGGCTTTACTGTTATACTGTTTTAAACTCAACCCGAGAGTTTCGCTAATGGGAATAAATTGAAAATTGCTTGTTGTTGAGAATGGCAATATAAATATAAATTTGGCAGTTTAAATATAATCATTACCACAAATAAGGATCGAACTCACAACCTATAAAATAGCCCTTACAGCCATAATAAAAATTACACAGCAGGGTAGGCAGAGGGAACCTAGTGTAAGACACTCCGTTCCCCACTTTCTGACGAATTTTGGACGCATTGCGTGTTGAGTGGCAGAACTCAACGCCGCACTTTGCCTCGACACCAGAGCGAAGAAATGGAAATATAAATTTAAGTAAATATTTCATCTCCTCGACTGGAGTACGAACCCACAACCAGTCGGTTTTACAGTCACACTTTGTGCCACTGCGCCACGACTGGCCTCAATACAGCCATAATAGCTATCAATAATGTCATAACATATCAAACAATTTATTTATCTACCCCTATCATAATATGAAAATGATGTATAATTAAAAGCTACAATAATTCCATAGGCTGAATGTAATTTCGTCAGCTGCCGCTCTAAAAGTATTATAAACGCGTCATTATACGTAACAAAGGCATGTCTATGTAATTTACTATCATTACGATGACAGCTCTCCCTTATAATCAACACCCATTAGAGAGAGACAATGTTATTGTGTGGTACTTGAATACAGAACAGGTTGCAGTAGAAGATTCAAAGTGGATGAACGTGTAAATAATGTTTGTAAACTAATAATTTAGGGCTGTTTTGTTTGTAAATGTTATATTTGTGGGTTCGATTCTCTCTTTAGAGAATGTATTATCAATTGCTCAAAAACTGACAATGATATTTATATTTTTTATTGTTTTTCATTGGTCGTGCAAGCTTGCACAATTTTTAAAACATTTTGTTAAAGGCATTGTCTAATTTTCAAAATTTATATATTGCACTTAGCTTAAATTAAATTATTTAATAACTATATCCTACAGAGGGATGGTAGATGGAACCTTGGCGAAGGATGATGCCTCAGGCGAAACTCAACGCCGCGGCTTGCCTGGACACCAGAACAATAAATTAGAATATTGAATAAGTCATTTCCTCGAGGGGGGATCGACCAGTCGAATTGACTCGACTAGCCTCAAACTATCAGTTACCCTATTTTGAGAGTGAAATGGCTTGATTGTTACTTTGCTTTCTATTATCAAAATTTATCTATCAAAATTAACTACAGTCGGCCATTAAGCGCACCATTTTTCTTTGCTCAACTTAAGTGCAGATCATTAATATTTTATTTTTATTTTTATTAAAAGTTAACAATAACGTCTGTATTACAAGACAATGGAAAATACACGAATTCATCAGCAGTATAAAAAGAAAAAGAAAGTGTACACCCAACGCTTTATTAACTCAACTGATACACCAGAAGGGAGAAATGATAAAAAAAAATTGAATTTCTGTTCTATATTTATCTCTTGTTCTATGTTTACTTTTAGTCCTCACTCACACAAATGTGATTTTGTCGTATGATCATCATCATCATCAAATGCGCTACAGCCGCGGGCGGGCCTTGGCCTGGTCGAGAATATCCCTCCATTCTGCCCTATTCCTGGCTTTCTTCTTCCAATTTTTTACGCCGTGAGTTCTCAGATCTTACTCAACTCCATCCAACCATCTGAGTTTTGGTCTGCGTCGACTTCTCCGTCCATCTGATGTACCATACAACAAGGATTTAGATGTTCTCGACCCACTCATTCTCTCCGCCCATCGTAGACGTCTAACTTTGATATTAATTATTATGCCTGGTTCGTTCGTTGTTCGTTGTACATGTGGTAGAGCTCGTGGTTGTACCGAGTTCGCCATTACACATTTTCCACCATTTTCCCCGAATATGCGTCTTAATATTTTGCGCTCAAAAATAAGAAGTGTTTTCGCATCCTTTTTGCTCAGCACCCAACTCTCTGATCCATATGTTAATATCGGTCTTAGCAAGGCCTTGTAGAGAAGTACTTTTATGCTACTTGAAAGTATTTTGGATTGGAAGTATGTGAAGGGTCCGAAATAGCATTTGTTAGTCGCCATAATTCTTCTGCTTATTTCTAAGGAATCATTGTTGTCCTGCGTTACCAAAGAGCCGAGATACACAAATTCCCTAACCCAGTCGAAAGTGCTATTCCCGATTGTTATATTGGACGGTAATGCGTGTAGGTGTTTTGACGCGTTTAGATATTTTGTTTTCGTTGCATTTACATGAAATCCAGCTTTCTTAGATGACCTTGTCAGAGCTTGGTACGCAGTCTCTATTGCGGGCAGAGATCTTCCTATTAAATCCAGATCATCTGCGTATCCTAACCCTTGGATTGACTTAAAGAATATGTTGCCAGTAGTCTCAATCTTTGAGTCGCGGATGCACTTATCTATCGCAACATTGAAAAGCAGACAAGAGAGCGCGTCACCCTGTCAGAGACCGTCATAAGTGCCAAACGGTTCCGACAGGTCCGCCTGAACTCTAACGACGTTTCGAGTATTTTTAAGCCTCATTTCGGTAAGGGAGATTAGTTTACATGGGATACCGATTTCAATCATTGCCTGGTACAGGAAATTGCGGACCAAGCTGTCATATGCTGCCTTGAAATCAATGAACAAATGGTGTGTGGTCACATTTAATTCGAGAGTTTGCCGTATAATCCCGGCCAAGAATAGGATGATGTACCAGGATGATGGTACTGGTGGTGTCGTAAGAGGTGACTAAAGTACGTGTGGCCACGTCACGTCACGTCACCAGCAATGGCAACACGTCGCCAGTAATGGCAACACGCATGGGCAGACTTGACCGGATCATTACCACCCCCGGCATTTAATACCGGCGTGAAGTAGTTAGTGGCTTTATGCCTGTATACTGTGTTTGGCATCAGGTAATGCCGGACTCCAGCGCCCAATCCACTTTAAAGGCCGGCAACGCACCTGTAGCTCCTCCGGTCTTACACGGGGTCGTGGGCGGCGGTAATCACTTTCGATCACCATTATGTGATCCGCACGCTCGTTCGCCTTGTCTTATTCCATAAAAAAAAATGTAAAGCTCAGCTTGTGCCTCGCTAACTGTACCACCTACCTAAATATGCCTAGTCGGTTGCCAGGAGCCGCGGGTTCTAGTCCCGCTACCTTCAATTTCTTATACGTTTTCTAAATTAATCAAAATCCTATCATTTTTTTTATGGAAAAGATCTCGATACCAGAGCAAAAGATTTGGAAATATAAATTTATATGTTTAATTAACTTTCTTCGCTCGAGCGAATCGATCCTACAACCAGTCGCGTTTACAGTCACACTTTGTGCCCCTGCGCCTCAAAATCTTTATTTTTCATTAACATCTCTTCCAAAGTCTCTGCTCTATTAAACGTCTATCACCGTAGGAAATACCGACTTTTTAGTGCAACGATGATGTCACATACATAATATCCGCAATAAAATGTAGATTAGATATCCGGGCAATGTGTTTTATATATAAAAACGTAATAAATATATTGCCTTGTTTATATTTATTACTGTCGTATAATATATATTGCATTAGATTAATTTTTGAATCATCGATTTTTCTAGGAAATGCTTAGTAATTATTTGTTTATTTCAAGTTTTTATTATGTATGGGTTGCAAATTTTAACTGCTGCTCAAAATAAAAATATAAATTTAATTAGATATCTGTCTGGGATATGACATTTCAACAACATGTTGCTATGCCATATTCCATTATAAATGAAGGTTATAGGTTTGATTCCCAATTTCAAAAAGCTCAAATCACTTGGTCTGCTTATATAGGGTCCCTTGGCATCTCACATTTAATACATCACAATGTATTAAATGTGAGATGCCAAGGGACCCTAGTTACACAATTCCCTGCTTTCGTTTTTCTAGAAAACTCTATATTGCTTAGCGGCACTTAACTCCGCATTTTGTGTTACCGAACTTTATAATAGAACTACTTTATAATACTTTAAGGCTTTAATGCCAAAACAAAATTATTTGTCAATTACATATTTAAATGGAAACCACAATATCCTGGCTATTATACGTACCAGCTACCATGCTTAGAGCGTCTCATTAAAAAGTCGTTACCCCATCATTATTTAGTCCGCAGTAATTTGTGCTTCACCTTCTAACAAATGATTTGAGTGGCAAAAAATTTTATAATACCATATATTAATGCATTTGAAGTAAGAAATTAAGTACGTTGAGTCTTATTTTATTTTTATTGGTTTAGGGGCTTTTGTTGATAGTATGGATATTTTTTTTTACACTGTACACTGTACAGCTTCTTCCTATACTCTGCACATATAAAGGTAGGCAGATAAAGCCTGGGAACATAATGTTAAGACACTCTATTCCCATTAAGACTTTCTCACTTTCTGCCGAATTCTGGAGACATTGGCGTTCTACCTGTGTATTTGCTCTACGTGCTTTCCATTCAACATGACATTGAAGTGAATTGTGCTTGTGGAATTGAACCTGTAACTAAACCTTATACTCAATTACGTCAATTTAATAAATTACCTTAATATTCTAGTACACAGTGTCCAACTTTCGCTAGTTTACACGAAGTTATTTATGTAAGATGTCGAACGTTGATTATTCGTATTACGGTCCGGTGTGAAATATGTACCGTGGAGAATAGCTTTAAGGATGTGTGCACATGTTGAGACAAATAATATATAGTAAAAAAAAACTAAAAAAACACGCCTTTCAAACATTATGTGCTTGTATGTTGTGTTATAATTAGAATGTCACTAAAAAGCCCATAGCTATAAATTATATGAGCCTATTTTCAGGACATTGCGTGTTGAATAATCGTGACGTTTGTCGCCAAGATTTAGTCATTCCCCCGAGTGAAGATAGAACCTAGAGCTATGGTGCTTACAGTTAAATGCTGTTCCAATGAGCTACAAGAGCCTAAAAATCATATTGTGAACACTTTTTCATACACCACACTTTTCGAAATCAAATCGAACTTCAGTATTATTAGCAAACTTGTGTAAAAGAGGGAAGATGTAGGTGAAAAAGGTCTATATGAGGCAGTTGCTTATAGGCAACGGCCTTTATTGGAGGAAACTCGCTTAAAGTATTGTTATTGGGTGATACATATCACTTATAGCAATTACATATAATTTCTTTCTGAATAATTTAGAAACATAGACGATATGTGTGTTTTATATTATTATTTAAAAATACCTTGACCACTTCCGGTTTCTAAATAAAATTTTTCCCTATATCTCTAATTCATATTTTTCTACATGTGTAAAGAGCCTTAGGCTATCTAACAGCGTACAGAAGGATTAGATACATGAATTGTTCTGTTATATTCCTTTCGAGATGTTTGAAGATTTATAGCACTAGTGTTTCAGTATTACACAACATCTTGAAGTTAAGATAAAGAATCGTTTTCTTGAGGTTTATTTGGACATATAGAAATTGAGTGATTACATACATACATTTTTAGAATATAAAATTCGGATTACAATTTTTATTTGCTTCACGTTTCTTCGCACATAGAAGAGCAGGCAAATGAAACCCAATGTCAAAAGGGGAACATGAAAATAAATTATGTAATCATTGTTTCTATAAAAATAAAAATTTATCTGAAAAAAATCTACTTACAATAACTAAAGAAATAAATAAAATTTATATAGGAACAATAAAGTAAGATAAAAACAAAAAATACGTTGAGAACTGCTAAATCTACGTAAAATAAATACAAATATTATTTTTATCTAGAAGTAACCTAAGCACTTATTATATAAATTTTATATTTTCAAAAGCCTTTTAGTTATTCACACTATAATGAGAACATAATAGCTAAATACTGAGTAGCTTGTGAAGATGACACTTCCGGTGGCATTATCTCAACTTCATTTAGACAAGAAAATTACATACATACTCCACACGCTGTTATTTGCACGTGTAACATGTAATAACATGTGATTAAAATCACGCGAAGAATTTACTATATAATTATCTTTTAAGTACCTCGTTTCTTAATATAAAAATGGAAAACAAAGAGCAAGTATTAAAATAATATTAGATACTTTAAGAAATAAATGTTTGTGACCTTCTCTGTCTGTCTGTCTGATTCAGGGTTCGATTCTCACTCGGGTGGATAAATTATTTTTATATATGATGGTCTGGCCACTCAATACGCAATATTTCGAAAACTTAGTGAGGTTAAAAAAAACAACATGTTACTACTTAAATTGATGCATATCATTTTTAGGGTTGTGTCTGTAAGTCTGTCTGTCCGTGAAAATCATTTATCTCAATACCCCGATGTGGTATCATGCTGAAATCAGTATTAAATATCCAGGTCAATGGCCCCTTAGAATATAAAAAAATGCGTCTCAGTCAACGCAATCAAAACATATGAATATTTTTGCATCGTTTATCCCACATTTTAACTCGATAATCAAAACTTATAGTACTAGAAAAAAAAATGTTATGAGGTTGTCGTATACACGCAGTGGCATAAGTGTGTAACAGTAAACTCGACTATTGTATGTTCAATTTTCACTCTCAGCTTGTCTTAATTACTATGTTTCCTGCCTACCCTGCTATATGCCCTCCTACAGCGTGAAGCTGAAAAAAATACCTATATATTTGAAAGTCAGTTACCGTTAACTCAGCAATCCAATCATGAAATTCAGCATTGCTTGCAGCGCGAGCACGTAATGAAACTACAAATACTACCACAACACTTAAACCAATTTCATATAATTCACCAACTTCATACAATTATCCAATAATTTATATAAAAGACTCAAAATTGTACTATTTCTCCTACAGCAACAATTTTCTTCAAACACAGCGGTCAACTGTCTACTTAGTGTGTGGTCCTGATATCGTGTTGCTTAATTTATCTCCCTTATATTACTTCCAGCGACGAATGGAGTTATAACAATTGACGGTTATTTGTAAATGAGTTTGTGTATTTTGTATTGGATGGGTGGTCAGTTATCATTTTTATGTCAGATGTTTTTTGTTCGTCTAACACCGCTTAGTTTCTCAAAAATTGCGTATTGAGTGGCAAAACTCATCGTTATAGTGTTGCGTTGCGTTTCATCATTCAAGTGGCAAAGTGTGACTGTAGATGTGACAGGTTGTGGGTTCGATTCCCACTCGATAATATGAAATATTTAATATTGTAATTTTTTTTCGGTCATGACATTGAGAATTCGGCAGAAAATGGGAAACGAAGTGTCTTAACACAAGATTCCCTCTTCCCTACACGCTAACTGAATAAATTTAGTTATTAAGTTGTTCCTACCATATTTTTATATTATTATTAAATGAACCAAATCTACATAATATTCAATCGTCTAAATATAAATGTTCGGCGATAATTAAAATACACATATGAAACATTTATAATCTTAAAGTAAATTGCTGTACAATAAATTTGATTTAATATTCTCATATATTCACAGCGTCCGCTATAAATTACTGTATACGAGGCGAAATTCCGGTGAAAGAGTGAAATTATGGTTTTTTATAATAAATGTTCACAATGGAAATTAATGATTAGTTTATGTTATAAATTTTGTAGAATAAATTGTGTTAGTGTCTTAAAATTAAATATTTTTTGAAAGTTGCTATGTATTTACAAGAATATATTATAAAAATATTTTTTTACCTATGACAGTATAATAAAATAATATTACCGAACACATTTGGATCAAAATCATTGAAAATAAAATGTAGTTTAATTGGTTAGACTAATTTAAACAATTATAAAACCACTCATTGACATTGAGGCCAGTCGTAGCGCGGGGGCACCTAATGTGACTGTAAAATCGACTGGTTGTGGGTTCAATCTGCACTCGAGGAGTTGAAATATTTATTTAAATTTGTATTTCCATTACTTTGCTGTGGTGTTGAGGCAAAACACGGCGTTGAGTTCTGCCACTTCACACGCAATGCCTCCAAAAATCCGCAGAAAGTAGAGAACGAGTGTCTTAAACGTAGGTTACCTCTGCCTACTCTTTTGTGTGCGGTATACAGCGTGAAACTGGTTTATAAAACCATCATAATTTGAAAGTCAAGAGGCGGAACACAACGCTGTGCTGCGTCTACTAGAACGGATAAAAAAATGATATATAATATTTATTTCCGCATGTAGGAAATGAAAGCTGCAATCACCATATAAAAAAAACTATACTGCACACAACACTTTGCAAATCTAATCCAACACATTCACATTCACTTGTCGCCAACAACGCGCCTCGACATAAATCGTGTGTAATCGCGCGATCTGACAGCGGGCCGTTGAAATGAATATTCGTTATAAATCTCTGTTTAGTGGCCACCGTGCGAGAGTTGGCTATAGAAACTATGGAGGCTATATTAATTTGAAATTTTGTAGAGGAAAGAATAGAATGGTTTTGACTTTAAGCTTAAGACTTTAAGCTTGCTCTGCGTGGATTAAGTTTTGTAAGAGAAGTGTGATACAAATAAAGAAAGTACATTTTAGAAAAAATACAAGGAAAATGAGAACACTAAAAATTCAAACTTAAAAATTATCAATAAAAATTCAAACTTATACTAAGGGTAAAATATTTTGAAAATTACCCATTTATATAATTTAGTAGTAAAGTCAGAAAAATTAGTTACAAATTATCCCACTAATGCTATCCGTTCGGATATCTGAACTAACAACTTTATAAGTATACGAGTGGAGGACAGAGCGTCTTTACACTGGTGTTCCCCGTCAATTTTACAAACTTTAATTCTTTACGTAGTATCCCGCTTATAAGCTTAAAAACTGTAGGTAATGACAAAACTTTCTGTCCTTCCGTCTAATTATCAAGAAATTACATGTTAAGAAGTGGATCTCAACCCCGCGCTTTGTACCGGAGCGAGGGTATAAAAATAATTCATGCCTTCGAGTGATAATCAATGATTTTGACCCTACGACCATAACGTTAACAATCACACACAATATATTCCACTTTTACCATGAAAATAAAAAGCGGATTGACGCACGCACATACTTTTATAAGCCAAGGTCTACTCCATCCCTTTCCATATTCTCCAGAGGATCTAATAACGATTTCCTCAACGCTGCACGTCGGTTATTACGTGCCGTCCATTACTATTTTATTATGTTAATACTGGCTGCCATACTGTCAGGTTAGATTGTCAGATTTATTGCTATACCTAGCGCAATGAGACTAACCACACTCTCGAACTAACTAGTTTTAGTCTATACCTATGTTTAGAATGAGAGATCTAACTTTTTTGGTAATTTAATTAAGTCATATTATTAAAAACTGATAAGAAAAGCTATTATTGTAAGATTAATTGGTGTTTTTCCTATTTTTATTAACGATTTTTTATTTAAATACATAGTATAGTATCACAGATTATATTCTCATATTAATCTTTTCTCTAAGTTAAATTTGAAATGCATGTTTGTACTTGAAAGAAGGTCATTTTACCTTGTACTCTAAAAACTATGGAAAAAACTTCACGCAAGCAAAGTTACGGAAAACAAGTATAAAATATCTTCTCAAAATATACAACTTAATTGACTTGAAGTATAACGGCATGAACATTTAATTCTGTATTCACGATCGAGCAACGCCGCGGGCTATAATAAGTCTATGTATAAATATGTCAAATTGCCACGCCTATGTTGATCGTAAATAAGCTACGTAGATTTATTGAATTATTAACTTAGTTCGTTTTGTTTATAATAAGCTTCTTACTTGGCTTAAATTAATTTGAGGTTGTCGTTGTGCACTGGGACAGTTTATAAAGTGAAAACGCAACGTTTGTGGATTCGAATCCCTATTTAGAAGAGCGATTACATTAAAAAAAATCCCCGATCGGTAGACAAAGACCAGCGATGGGTTCCGCCAACACAGGAATGTCACGAAATTAGGCTAAAAGTGAGGAACAGAGTGTCTTATCACTAGGTTCCTTGTGCTTATTCGGCTATAGCTTTAGATTAGGCTTGGCTGAAGAAGATAAAGTATTAACAAAAGCTCAGCTTTTATTATCGACAAAGTGAACTGAACACTGGATACACTTATATTTAGCCAAAAAGTGCCAAGGACTTATTTGTTTTACTAACCACGATTGACTTGTGTTGATCGTAGGTTCTAGTATTACCTTGATTTTATGTTGTTTTCAATTATTACAGCTTTGAAACGAACTACAAATACAAGTTTGTATTCATTTTGATATTTTTTTACTTATAGGAGCTTTTTCTATATTTGTATTGTAAGCTGTCATTTTGTGGAAAATTTTATAACTTTAGGTCCACAGGAATCAGTCGATAGGTTTTGGATTAGGCAGCGAATTACATAAAATATGCAGCAAAAACGATGCTCTAATCTTTTTATTGAGTTGACTTAGATGCTTGATTTTTTTATGCTTCAAGGATTTGTAGATCTAAACATTTGATATTAATTTCAGCTTGATGTCTTTATACTATCACTAAATAAATGGTATTGAAGACGGACAGACGGATAAGAAAGGGATCTTCACGCAATATCTCGAAAATGAAGTGAAAAGCACTTCATTTTCGAGATATTGCGTGATGAGTGGCGGAATTTGACGCCGTCCCGAAAAAAGACAACTCTGGTTACCAGAACGAAATAAATTATCTCCTTTACCGGCTTGAGAATCGAACCCGCAAACATCGGCTTTCAGTCAGACGCCCAAGTGATCCACCCTAGCCTATTTTTTTTAAAATTTAGTATAGATACTCTATAATTCATAAAAATACGAATCATTAAATGCAATAAATCTTTCATTAAAATACTTTATTATTAATTTATGCTTGAAGTAAATTATATGTAGAAAAACCAATGCGGAGTTTATTAGCTTAGATATAGGCCAATACGATCAAATTTTATTTACAATCTGATATCAATTATGATTTATTGTACGATAGGAAATTGCTTATTTGGTCCAACAATAATGTGTTTAAGTAATGTAGAAGAATAATTATTTAATGTATTTAAAGTGCTGCTCCACACTTAAAAAAGAAAAACACTTATTTGGATTTGAACCCGCGTTTTTTGGAAACCATCCAAGCGCTCTGATCGCTAAGCCATACGTTCTCATCAACCTACGTCGAAATTCTTATACACTTGTTACAAGCTATTTATATTGTAAGCATCTCAGCAGGAAAAATTTTACAAATTTAAAAATACTTACGTATATAACGTGAAAGAGTAAACCTAGGAACCTAAGGTTCAAATATAAAAATTTTAACCTTAGGTTTCCAGGTTCACTCTGTCTATCCTGATATGTACGAGATACGGCGTGAAGCTAATAAAAATATTGTAGAAGACGTAATCAAAGGTTATAAATATTTTTCCTGCATATATTAACATATTTTACTTACTATTAAAAAAGGTATTATTCATACAATTAAGAATGGCTAGTACAAGTACCTACGTGGAAAGATGTCAGGGTAACATTGAAGAAGAACGTGCTCAGGTGGTTGGAGTTCTATTCTGGGGAATGTTTGTAATATGTTTTTAATTGTAAAATGTTCCCCTCCCGCTCTTATAAGACATTGAGTCGCGTCATTCATCACAACATCTCGAATTTGAGAGGAGAAATAAACGGAGAACTGAATATCTCAATGTAAAAATAACTGAATTATAAAACAAAAAACCCGATTACATAAACTAAAATAACATATCAAGTGCTATTCGCGCCAACAAAACAAATTTAAAAACGCGACGTGTCTTTTATTATCAAATCCAGCTACGTATCATTTATCGGTTCACTGGTTTAACAGTTACAAGGGAACAAAGAAACAGACATACAAACTTAGACTTATTTTTAGGCTTTACCAACGGGTAATGAATGAGTAACTCCGAGTTCAACGGTAAGCAAGTTTACTTTAAAAGAAAATGCCAAATCACAATCGCCATACAGTAGATGATATTAATATCGCGTATCTTAACACTGCACGACACGTCATAAATGTATATAATAATTTATATTTATCCTTTAACAATTAGATAAAACTATCGCGAGCGCTTAAATAATTTATATATAGATAAAATTTAAGCTATTCAGATATATTTTGAAGTTAATCCGGTTATATATCATGATTATTTATTTGTGTATGTTGGTTATTAAAATTTTCTACGAAGGTGTGTATTGACAACAAAATAAGTGACTGAGCAACTTTATTTTACATTTAGTCCTGATACTATTAATACGTCACATGATTTCTAGAATATATTTCTAAAGTAAAAATAATATAGGCTATTAATGCCTTGACGCTAAAAAAAATTAAATAAAAAAATGCCTTAGTAGAGACGAAATATGGACGAATAAAACTAGAAGAAGAGCATTTACCTAATGGTACTGGGTAAAAACAAGTGGATGTTTTTTGGGATCCTCTTGTAAAAGCATTCACATTATACGCTAAATCTAAGCCTATTTCTTAACTTAATTAAAATAACTTATTTTGTTTTCCTTCTAGTCTATCTGGAATGGCGCACGACTAAACGGATTGTACCCATAACCGTCCCTTACTATGTCACGTTGACGCTTGTAATAAGATCATTTGTACTAATCCATATTGTTCAGCTTTGTGTTTTCTTGTATAATTCATGTCAACATTTTAAGGCATAATAGGCAACAGACATTTTATATGGCTTTAATGACTATTCATTGCAAAATCTCTGTTTGGTCGTTGATTTATTTAAACTTTACTGAAATTTGTAATAATTCATTTGATATTAAATGATATGTGCCATTGATACAAATCAACAAAAGCGACATATCTACACACTTACATTTTCTTTAAGCCACTTAGGTAAAGCAGATATAGTGTTTTTTACAGTTTCTGCTATATTTTATCAAACGGAAACTAAGAGTATAGACAAAAGAAAAACTAGAAAAGCAAATATACTGAAAATAAAGATCTCGATTTATAAAGAAGTAAAGGAAATTTAAAAAAAAAAAAATTAAATCAGCTTTACGCTGTATTCTGCACACAGAAAGGTAAGCAGAGGGAACCTAGTGTTTAGACACCCCGTTTTCCACTTGCCGCCGAATTGTGGAGGCACTGCGTGTTGAGTGGCGGAACTCAACCTCACCCTTTGCCTCGACACCAGAGCTAAGAAACAGAAATATAAATTTAATTAAATATTTAATTTCCACCAGGATAGAACCCACTACCCCTCGCCTTTACAGTCACACTTTGTGGCCCTGCACCACGACTGGAAATATCAAAATATGGTTCAGTTGCATTTTCTTGTATATTTAAAGGCATATAAAGCGGTCTCCATTGCACAAGTTCCCATTGTATTTTGATCTATTAGAACTTTCTCTACAATTGTATTGAAAGCTTGTTTATGTAAGCGTTTTGCTAGTTTACAATTGGCTTACTACTGTCATTACCGTTTCTCATATTTCAAAGATTTCTAGTTTTCTTGACAAGTTATCAATGACGCGATATTTTGAACATTTTTCTGGTTTCTATGGGAATTTTAACAATTATATATATCTCAATAGTTTTGACTGCGAGTTTTTTGTCAGTCACTATTCTAACTAAGTATATATTTACGTTATTTATATTTATTTTTAGTATCTAACTTCCGTTACCTAATTACCGCCTACATAAGTTTTTTATTAACATAATATAGCAAAAACATACAAACAGAGATATAGATAAGGAAAGATGTATGTTATAAAAATCGGAAAACCAAACTAGCTGTATTGGTTCCAATTGCAAAACATTTATGATCACCGAAGCGTAGACGACTTAATTTATATAAGCAAGATATTTTTTTTAAAAAGTTTAAAATATTATCGTGCAGCGATATTAATTCATTCTGATAACGAGGCAAAAGCGCGGTGTTGAATTCCGCCATTTATCACGAAATCGATGAGAAACTCAACGAAAATGTCTAAGTGGGATCGTAGAGGTGTTGAGACACTAGATTCCCAGGCTCCTATCTTCAATGATATGTGCGGGTTTACAACAGGAAGCTAAAAAAACGATATATAAGTATACATGTATGTATTCTCTAGAAAAAATCGTATAATTTTTCTTAATATTCATCACAATTTAGTACGAGTGCCTCATAAAGTAAGATCGGTGTAGTACAAGCGGCAATTATGGGTAATATATCGCTTGAAATTTAATAGTCTCAGTAAAGCTATACTATATATTACTTGGATAATTTAGTTTTTATCACTTCGTTTTATTTAAAACGAAATGACTTTTTATTCATATTAATAATTTTTTTCTTTTATTTATGTAAACGTTGATAGGTTTTAGATTTGAACAGGTAAAAGATGCCTCATATTGTCAGTTTGTTGGGGGAAATAATACATCACTACACTATATCTTTTTCTGACTTCTAAGAAAAAAATGTGAATATGGAAGAAACGATTAAGAAAATACTTAAAAAAATTATAATATTAATTAACTTAACATAAAAACACTAGGCCACTAAAATGAAGAGGGCCAGCTGACTAGCTAACGGATTGTAAACACGATGGTTGTGGATTCGATACTTTATAGCCGATTTTGGGCAATTTATTAATTTTATTATTCCGATCTTATAAGAAAAATTGCGGACTGAAGCTGCACCACTTAACACGTAATACCACTGCACCACGATGTCATCATAAACATAATATTTCAAATTCAACCCTAAATATAAAACTAGTTGCTGCTATAAACATATAGCTGTTAAATTACTAGTTGCAACTCAATACAAATTCATGATAACCCGAGGTGTAGTCGTGTTCTAAAACACTGTATTGGGACATTAATCGATAAATAAATAATGACCGACTCCGACTTTATGGACCTCTACTGTTATTACTCAAAACTGTTGATAATTCTATCCTGTGGTACAGTAGCTATTTGAAAATGTAATATTTAATGGTCGTTAATTCAAATCAATATTAAGACGACATGATGAAACGGTATTTATTTTTTTTTCAGCTTCACGCTGTATATCGCAGGCAGCAGGCAGAAGGAACATAGTGATAAGACACTCCGTTCCGCACTTTCCCCTAATTTCTGGAGGCATTGCGTGTTGAGTGGCAGATCTCAACGCCGCTTGAAACAGTATCTGAGGATACATAATTATGATGAGATCGATTTTCACTTCAAAAATGCTGCTACGGACAAGAAAAAGTAGGAAGTTGGGTTTTGCAAACAAATTAACACGCAGTGTCTGAAAAAGACAGGCAGTAAAGGGAGTTGAGACACTACGTTTCCACAACCTACTATATGTGTGAGCTACAAAAAATTGAATATGAATAACAATAAGCAATAACATTAGAAACATCCAATAATTCAGCTGTCATATAAAAACGAAACGGCGCCGTAATTCAAAGTAATTACGCAAAACAATCCAGGCTCGTAAATAAAAACAGCCGTTCCCATACTAATTGAGGCGCATCGCGTCCAATTTAGACGGATCGTCGATAAATAAAAATTAATTGCGGATTATTCATTGAATTGTATGGAAATTTACTTAAATTATAGGTATACGAGTATGTTGTGATTTTTAGCGTGATAGGATGTGGCATTGATTGCCACACGAGGAAATAGAATGTTTAAATGTTTTCATTTCTTTGAGAGAGTCGAGAAAAAAATCCTCTAGAATTACGTGGAAAATGGGAAACGGAATGTCCTAATACTAGATTTCCTCTGCCTATATAGCGTGCCTCCCTATCATCCTCTGCATATATATATATATATATATATATATATATATATATATATATATATATATATATATATATATATATATATATATATATATATATATATATATATATATATATATATATACATGTTCAGAGGTTGTCGTGGCGCAGTGGGTCAGCATCTGGCAGTACGCGCGGTAGTGAGTTCGTTTTTCTTTTTAGGAGATTGATTATGTAGATATTATATACAGACATTAGATATGACAAAACGCGGCGTTGAGTACCGTCACCCAATCTGCAATGTCTTTAATTTAGGCGGAAATGGAGGAAAAAGTCTCTTCACATTAGAAGTCCCTGCCTACTCTGAAATACAAGATAAGACTTTTCACACATTTTATCACTTTATTTAATTCTATATAAATATATAAGGTACCTTGTAACTTATATATTTATATATAAGTTAAATTATTTATGTTCACAGCTAAAAAAATGTTGTGGAGACTCTATACTACCACAATTGAAATATAACGTGGAGGTTATGGATTCAATCCATTTTCTAAAAATAATATTCATTCATATAGTATAGTTTACGTTGAGTATGATACGTAGGCGTAAAGATATCATAAGTAAGTACAATTCATATAATATATAAAGGGAAATGACAAAGAAAACACATCGTAACGACTTTTAGACTATAAAAAGTAATGTTCAGGGCAAATCGAGAAACAATAGTGACGCCAACCTGTAGTGCAGTGGGGAAATAGGGAAAAATATGTCTTAAAACGTAGGAAACAAGAGTGAAAATCTAGAAATGAGATGAAATATAATAAAAGGTAATCGAGCCCACGGGGAGTGAATTTATTGATGTTTTTAAAACAGATTCTAGAAAAGATATTTAGTGTGATACTTAAGATATAAGATATCTTTGCCATAATTTAGTGCACAATAATAAATGACATTATTATCGAGTAAAGTGAAACATTTGTTCCTTTCTTTTTGTTTCTTAACATAATTTATGCTTAGTGTGCTTTGCTGGTTTTAAAATATATAAAAGTGAATCGTAAAATGTACTATTTTGTGTATTAGATAAGTACACCTTGAACATACATATTATAAGCCACACCGTTTCCGAATTTAGATATTATTTTTTTGTGACTTGTTGTTTTGTGATAAATCCAAAGCAGCGCTTTCCTTTTTATTTTTATTTTCAGTGCCTTAGTATGGCCAAAGAACTGAAAAAAATTAAGTTATAATAACACTAAAAAAGTCTTGACAAGGGTGAGTCTGGCTCGGTGAAATGTGAAATTGGAGGCTCGAGCTTTTTCTGAAATTTAGCTTAGCTGAGCCAGAGCTTTTCCATCTTATGCCCCACTTGAACTAGCGGCTTTAATGAGAAATTTTGCTCTCCTTTTAAAGCTATTGTTTTTAAGATTTAATTTTCTATCGATCTCTTTACCAGACTGAGGAAATGATAACATTCAATATTTCGTTCCTCCGAGTGAAAATAGAACCCACAACCGTCGCGTTTACAATCTCACGCTCGTGCCCCTGAACTCAATAACTCTTAAACAATATTATTAATATTAATTTGATAGTAGATCATGACTTGTTAACTCAATGGCAACGAATGAAAACGCCTGTGGGTATTTTATAGCAATATATTCGAACGTTCGATTCGTTTTCAATTTTGTTTGAATGTAATACATTAATAATGATAATATGATTCAGATTTTAGTATGTATTGGTAAATTAATGTAAGCCTTATTTATATGTATGAATAACCAATAGTTTAATAAGCTAGATAGAAGATAGAGCTAACTTAGTGTTGAGACACTCCGTTCCCCACTTTCCGCCGAATCTTCTAGGCTTTGCGTGTTGATTAACTACACAACGCTTTGCCTCGATAATGCCAGAGCAATAAAATGAAAATATATATATTTTTTTTCATTTTCAGGAGTGGGAATCGAACCCACAACTAGTAGCGTTTAGAATCACACTTTGTGCCCCTACACCACGACTGACCTCAAAATTAATATTTATTTCTTTATTTTTACCTGGTACATATTATATTTGAGGCCATTATGGCACGTGACAGTGTTTGATTGCGATAGTTTTCAGTTCAATCCCGCAGGTATGATTATATATAAATTATTTTTATTTTCCCGCTTCGGTAGCCAATCCATTTAATTTTTTCATATTTAGATAATTCAGGTAGTTTATAGATATATACTATCTGAATTTTCAAAACATTTCACGATGAGTAGCGGAACTCAACGCTACACTTTATCATCAGAAAAAAATTAAAATCATAATGTGTTCGTGTGAGAATTGAACCCACGTCCAGCAGCGTCCATTATTTAATGTAAGGTACACATTAAATGATATCATTTGGCAGCTACGTTCTCCATTCTCTCTGTTCGAATTTTATCTAAAGGACATTACTCTAATCCAGTGAACCTAATATTGCAGCATCGAACCTTACAAAGGAGTTTCATTATTTATAATACAAATTAGAGCCATTTTTCTTGCTTCCTAAAAGACAAATAACTTTAATTTGCATCTCAACGGCGTGCTGATGTCAAGTCGTTGGTATGTAGACCAAAAATTTAGTTTTTTTTAAACCTAGGAAAACTAGGAACTTAGTGTTCAGATAATTCTGTTTTCCATTTTCCGCCAAATTCTGGGGGTAAAGCATAAATAACATAAGTTAAAAATAAATTAGAGAACATGATATTTATTATGCTGGATATTTTTCCCGCATAGAAGAATAGAAAAAGAAGAAACCGAGCTATTTTCCGCTGAATTTTAGAGAAAGATTGCATATTGAGAGACGGACATATTTACTTGTTACCAATTAAAGTAAACCATTCCCTCGAGTAAGAATCGAACTCACAAAAGGTGCACTTACAATCACTTATAAGAAATAAAATGCAGTTTTTTTTCAATTAACTGACATTATTCTAGACTTGCAAGTCCATTTCAGCACTTGTAAGCAAACAGGTTTAATCAAAAGCACATTATTTATATGAAGAGGAAGACGTAAATCAAGTACGCCTTCGTAAGTCTAATATTATTATCTCTCAACCGATAATGTTCATAGGATGCTTTAGATTAGTAGGGGTGGATATAAATTTTCTATTAACTTCCGTTATTAGGTTGTCGAAAGGGGTTTCAAATTTTAGAAGTAATTTTGTTTTATATTATATGTATTATCTTTTAACTGCGGCTTCGCCCGTGTAGTGATATGGAAATGATTAAAATATTTTATGTGCCCGAAAAAGGTGGAAAATACATACATGACAATATACACAGATGGATCATAACGTAATATAAATTATAGTCTTTCTAGAGTAATAGACAAAAATATTTTTTCAAATCAACCAGTAGTTTAGGAGGTTAAGGCGTTTTACCAAGCAAACTCTTCAGCCTTATAATATTACTATAGATATACATTATTCAGTGATTCCTTTTGATTTTTTTTTTGTTTACGAGTATGTGGAAGTTGTAGTTGTAGCCTTCACATTAGCAGAAATAACACAGTTAAGAAAGTCTGGCTAATATAAGTCTGGTTAGGATTATCATACCTGATATTTAAAAACTAGTGCTCTACTCACGGCTTTGCCCCTTTAAACCGCGCAATTATTTATTTTCTTATCTGAACTACGACCGGATATCAATATCTTTTTAAAGAAAATATCTACACATCGAAAACTAAAAATAAATTACTTTTTAGCAATTTCGTCGAAAAAAATACTTCATATTGACATAACTTTTTTACTTACGAACCGTTTTAAATAAAAAAGACACCAAATGTTAAGTGAAGTTTGCCAAAACACAACAGTGAGATTAGCGTGCATAGTCGCAGAGACAAACAAACAAACAAACCGACAAATAGATTAAAAAAATAATAATTGTTTTGAGTTCTATTACACTGATAGTCGGTTATTGAAATTCCTCTGATTTCAGTCGGAAATCGCGTAAATATGAGTAATACGGCCGAAAACCATTCGATCTATACATTCTTACCTGATCTAAGTAAAATCTAGAAGTAAATAGATATCGCCTTAGATAACTCCCATTATAGATACATTTACACAGACTCCTATTTATAAAGAACACTGAACCCATACCATAAGCTGAGAACACCTTTCCGATACTAACAGTAACTATACGACGGGCGTTATCATCTCTATTGAACTCAGTATGGAAATAGCTATCTAACGATCCTTAGGATATTGTATTGGAATTGTATAGCTTTATCTTCTAAAAAAGCGTATTTTTAACGAGTTGGTAAACGATCAGGGAATTGAATAGGCTTTATTATTGGTCCTTTAGTGTAGGGTAGTGTGTAAAATGAATTTTAGCTTTTGAATTTTTGAATTTTAGCTTTTTTTAAGTTTCACGCTGTATCTTACACATTGCAGAGTAAATTACAAAAACCTAGTGTTAAAACACATCGTTCCCATTACGACACTTCCGTTCCTCCCTTTCCGCCGAATTTTGGAGGCATTGTGTTTTGACTGAAGGAACTTAAAGCAGCGCCTTGACTCAAATAAATAGTTCATTTCATCGAGTGAGAACTGAAGCCACAACCTAACTTGGTTACAGCTGCACGTTGTGCCCCTGCGTCATGAATGGCTTCATGAATGAATTTTATTAATGTTATTATTTTTAGAAACAGTAGAAAAAATACAATGTGTAATACGAGTATATACTTGTTCGAATATTTATAAATTTTATAATTATCAAATCAAATCAAATCGAACCAAAAACACTTTATTGCATAAAGATAATACAGTAAAAATTTTAATTATAGTACATTGCAAAGGCGGCCTTATCACTATAAGTGATCTCTTACAGGCAACCTTTTATTAATTTAAACTAATATTAAGAGAAAATTGTTGGCTGGTGACTTTGCAAAAAATATTTTTGCTATTAATTATTATCATTTATATTGTCTTTAATGATCATTTAAACGTAAATTGTTAATATTGTTATTTAAATTTAAGTTTGGCAATACTTATTAGAAACAAATAGTACGAATACAAAGATGAATCAGTAGGGTCACGAACTAAACAATATTTATTTAAATTAGTCAGAGAGAGGAAGCTGTCTGAGCTTTCTTTCTCTGACTAAGGCTTTTAGGCCTACACCTTTTTCACAAGTCTCAGGCACTGCTCTGCGCTCCTCGTTCTGAAAAACGAGGGACCAGGTACAGGCACGAGGTATGCAGGCAATGCTTGGTCTTTACTTCTCTTCACTTTAATTTTCTCGATAATTGCTTCGCTTCGAAATAAAAAATTACTTCACTTTGCACCGAAATAAAGATTAGATTAGGTAATACAGGATTTCTAGAAATTTCACTAGGAACGGGATAATCCGAATTTTTCCATTTTGTATCATAAAGAAAGGCCAAGCAGACAAAGTAACGAGCGACGACTAGTGAACTATAAAACCTTTTAGGTTATATTTTTAAGTTGTATACTTAAACACAAAACATATAAAATATTGCCACAATAAAAAAGATACACGAACAACTAGCGTAAGTTCCAGAACTTGGTGTATAAAGGGGGTAGAATTATTACGCTTTCAACAGCACATTTAAGCCAAGCATATTTCAAAAGTTTCTTCGTATTAAGCAACATTTATTTTGGCAGTGACTTCGTAGTGACAATGTTGTAGCTGGAATTACTCCTACCAATGTTCGTGGGGATTTAAATATAGAAGTAGAGGAAACTTAAAATTAAGTCAATTTTTAATTTTCCACGCAGTTGTAAGGTAAATTCTTATTTTCCACCCATTGAATAGATAGAGTGCCGAAACTCAACGCCATGTGATATGACTTGTTAAGAGAGCGAGGACATTAATTTATCAGGGCAGCAATAGGTTTTAGGGTAGGTTAGACATTTTTTCTTTTTTTTATGGAAAAGACACGGCAAACGAGCGTGCGGGTCACCTGATGGTAAGTGAATACCGCCGCCCACGACCCCGTGCAACCCCAAGGAGTTACAGGTGCGTTGCCGGCCTTTAAGATGGGTTGGGCGCCGGGGCCCGGCATTACCTGATGCCAAACGCAGTGGCATAAAGCCACTTCACACCGGTTTTAAATGCCGGGGGTGGTAATGATCCGGTCGAGTCTGCCCATGCGTGTTGCCATTGCTGGCGACGTGACTCTACCACACGTGAAAACTTTTAGTAAGCAATTCTTATCTCTATTAGTACTTCTATATTTTTAAGCTAAGATGACATTTTTATGTAACAGCAAAACACAAATTTTATTTAATAAGCTTTTTCACTTAAACTTTTGCAGTTAAAAACTATGGTAGTAACTGTTACCATTATGGCAGGAACATTCTTGTCTCATTTCGGCTTCGAGCCAACTTTTTATTATTTAGAGCGTCTACTTTATTCAGTTTGTACTATCATTTAAGTAGTAGTACTATTATATTCATATGTAAAATATTAGTTGGAGCAAATTGCAATGGAGGCTGCCGTATTTTATTATAATCATTTATTTTGATATGTGTGCTGAATTGTATTATGTGCGATAGTTGCAGCGGTTTCTGCATTATAAAACTTGCCTTTTGTTAGATTTATTGTTTTACATAGTCTATATTTACACTGTATCTCGCATATATATAGCAGAGTAGTCAGATGTAATCTAATCATCTATTTAATTCTCTTTTTACACAATTTTTGAGATATTGCGTATTAATCGGCGGAACTAAGACATTGTACTACTGCGATATGACGAGTGTCACGTGTTCGGTTATTTTGAGGTTCACCATTTTGGACCATATATGGTCACCTCGTCGTGAAAACATCGTACTAAATTGCAATAAAAAACATTTTTTTTAAATGTATCATGGTTTATATTTTTATATATTAAAATTATAATGTATAGTAATTATAATATCAATATATAATAACAATGTCCAAATTGATCTAAACGGTGATCCTGGTAGCTGATCCTATTTGAATAGCATTTTCTCGAGCAGATCGGACACAGGCTTTGATTCAAATAAAGATTTCGATCTCACAAAGCAAATTCGCATAATTTTAATTGAAAAAATGCTCGAAAAAATTGTATTATCAGTTACTAATATTTAATATAGTACGACTGTTTATTTTGTGTTTTACTTATTTCTCATCAAGTAAGCACTCATTTATGCATATATAACTTTTATTATAACTATTTTCCAACATGAAGAAATATAATTGACGTATAATTTACGTCTCACGACACTTTGAACAATATACCATATCATTAATAGTTTTCAATACAAACAAAAGCAAAATACCTACATATAAAAAAGCAAACAAATTCATTATTATTCATAATATTCAAAATCACTTCACATCATGCTAAGTTGATTTGCAGTCATTTGAGACTAACTGAGGTGTTTTTCAAAAGCAATCTCAAAGTAAATTGAGGGTAGTTGACAATTCGAGTATGGTCCTTCGGGCCGGATGGGCGTAACGACACGCCCCGCTAACTCCACAGGGCGCCTTGTTAAAATGTTGGCAAACCCGTGCTCAAGTCGAATACTTGGCATTGGGAGTTATCGAAGCTGAAATCTTTTCAATTTATTTGTGATGGCAGATGTACGTAAATGTGGTAATCATAACGTGTGGACTTTCTTTTTATTTAACTATTTTAAGTTATGGTTGAAATGTTGTTCATATACTACGAATTATAATTATAAACAAACTACAAAACTTTTAGACAAATCCATATCAAGATCAAGGAAAGAAAATATTGCATATTATTAAAATTGTAATAGTTATAATTTTTTATGTAATAGTTATTTTACCATGTGTTGGTGTTACTCTTTTTATTAGCTGCTAAATATTATATATTATATATAAAGCAGATAAACAATGAACCAAAATATTAAACATCTTGAAATGAAAAAGGACATTTCAACCCTCCAAATAATAACTTTATCCAAGAATTATTATCTAAGAACTCTTAAGATGAATCGCAATAGTCAAGTAGTTGACGCCTCCTCAGTAATGAGGCCCTTGGACAATGCAGCCAGGGGAGTGGGCGTTGATCGTTAATTTATTTTGTTTCCATCAATTTGTGTCCCGTCACGCCCATATTAGATGGAAAATTATGAATTTTATTTTATAGCTTAATTGTGTTGAAAATTGTTTTATCATAATTCATTGTACTTTTTCTCATCAGCCGTGACATTCTCCGCTTTATTGCAGAGTATTTTTTTTGTGATTTCAGCTTCACGCTCTATCCTGCACACAGCAGGGTAGGCAGAGGGAACCTAGTGTTAAGACACTCCACTCCCCACTTTCTGCCAAATTCTGGAGGCATTGCGTGTTGAGTGGCAGAACTCAACTCCACTCTGGTCTCGAGGCGCTTTGCCCCGAGACCAGAGCGAAGAAATGGAAGTATAAAGTTAAGTAAATATTTCGTTTCCTCGAGTGGGGATCGAACCCAAAACCGCTAAACCGCTAAGCTACAAAAATAAACAAATAAATATTACGTTCGAGGGAAATCATCAGTATGATTTATATAAATATATTTATCTATCTTGCCTGTCTTGACTAGAATAGTTAAGATAGTATCACTGAGGGTGTAATATTATTATAATAGTAATACAAGCTGCAGACATCATTTGAAGTACCTTAATAGAAATTCGATATATTTTCGTATGTTCTAGGCAAAAGGGGCTTTTAGACTGATTGTAAATGTCATTTGTAAGTTTGTTCAATACACGAGTTGTTTTTATTTTTTCGCTTTAGTAACAAGATAAAGCGCGGCGTTGAATTCTGCCATTCAACACGCAACACCACGATCGGCAGAAAGTGGGAAACGGAGTGTCTTAACACTAGGTACCCTCTGCCTACCCGCTATATGCTTAGTACATCATAAAGCGTGAAAAAAAAAAATCACAATAAGAGAGCTTTCACAAAAAAATAAAAAATAAATCAGCTTCACGCTGTATCCCGCACACAGCAGGGTAGGCAAAGGGAACCTAGTGCTAAGACACTCCGTTCCCCACTTTCTGCCGAATTCTGGAGGCATTGCGTGTTAAGTGGCAGAACGCAACGCCGCGCTTAGCCTTTACACCAGAGTGAAGAAATGGCAATATAAATTTAAGTAAATATTTCATCTCCTTGAGTGGGGATCGAACCCACAACCAATCGGTTTTACAATTACACTTCGTGCCGCTGCGCCACGACTGGCCTCAAGAGAGGTTTAAGTACTCAAAATTCCTATTACGTAAAATAATTAATTCCCTCATCGAAGTGGCAACCATTCCAACGTCCCATTTTGCCACGATAGCATCAACTATAATATATATTACATAAAAAATAATTTAAAATATAAAATTTTTATTTGATTTACGATACAGGAGCCCTCCTCTTTACAAAAGTGTATTTTAAAAACAAACTATCTCGTTAAGATAGGCGAAGGAGAGATATATTGTGCGCATCTCGACAAATACGAATTACTTATTATTGCTAAAAACCCACTATAGTCGTTAGAATTTTGTAGTAACTATTAAAATAATTTAAATCAAATATTGCTCTGTAATTAATGCTTATTAACTAACTTAAGTTAATAGTTAAATAGTTAGCAGAGCGTGGAAAGAAAATAACTTCCTCAAGTGGGAATTGAACCCACAACCGTCGCACTTACAGTCGCACTGTGCCCCTGCGTTACGACGGCCTGAATTAATGTTTATTAATTAAACATTAATTCAGGCCGTCTATAATAATATATGTATGTATAGTTTATGTATTAGAAATATCAAAGGTTTTAAGGTCAGTTTAAATATATTAGATTGTATTTGATCTTTATAAGTCCAATTACAAAAAAGGAAGTGTTCAAATTAAATTCTATAACTGTAATAAAATCTTCCAAGTTTTCTTTTTATTTATCCCTTAAATGGGCTAAAATTATCAATACCAACTAAAATTATAATAAAATATTTAATTTCATCCTTGTTTACGCATTAATTTTTAAGTCATGGAATGAAAGGTACTTTCTAAGTAAATTCTATTTTTTTTTTCTTTTAGACAGAACCTAGTGTAAAGACACTGCGCTGTCTATTTTCTAGCTTTCTTGACATTGCGTATTCAGTGGCGGAACTCAACCCCGAGCTTTATTTTGTTAGCAGGGAGAGCAGAAATGTAAACAATTCATTCCCCTAGTGCGAATCGAACTCACAAGCGTAAGGTTTACAGTAAGATACTCTGCTGGTGCACTACGTCGATCTCAAATTCGACTTTTGACATTGAAAATTTACTGCTATTTTTTGCTCTCTGTATTGCTATTTGCTACATTGTCCTAACAATATATACTGCTAAATTTCACCTCAATTTTCGAGACATTACGTACTACGCAGCGGAACTCAACGCCGAACTTTATCTAAATACTTAAACAGAACAGGTGTTAATAATCACCAGAAAATCTATCTTATACTATGACCTTCTAATAAGCGCCTATTCTTGCACATATTTTGTTCGAACGCAACGTATGGTACCTACATACTAACGTTAAGATAATCTGTTTCACAGTAAATCACTCGCGCCGTGACCCGCACTATCATACATCGCTACTGAGCGAGGGTTGCCAGCGTCATTGTTTATTGTTTTTTTTTTGTTTTTTTTTTACTTTTTATTTCAGATAGGAGAAGTAGGTGGGGTTAAGATACTCCGTTCCTCGCTTTCCGCTAAATTTTAAAACACTATGTATTATATAGCTCAACTCACTTTAAAAGAAAATTTAAGTATTTATGAAAACAAAAAAAATGTTTTAGCATTTATATAACTTATATATTTATTCGGACGGAATCTTTCAATTTGAAACAGACAATTCAACCGATTTAGAACTTTTGAAACTTTTGACATTGATGAAATTACATGATAGTTGTGTGACGTAATTCTAAATTCAACATGGTGAGACACTCAAAATGGCGGAAGAAGATTTTTCTATGTATTCCTACAAAGAAAAAAATAAATATAATAAAAGTTTTTTTTATTTAAAATTTTTACTATGAACTTATAAGGTTATACATAATAACATAATTCATAGCTTGTGACGAAGTATATAAGGCGTAGATAAACAAATAGGTAAATGAAATAATTACTTGATCTTGCACATAATACGGTAGACAGAGGAGAGCCTGAGAACTTAGTGTTAAGACACTCTGTTCCCTACTTTCTGACGAATTCTTGGGGTATTGCCTGATGGGTGGTAGGTCACAATGCCGCGCCTTACCTACATATAGGTAGGGTAAAGAGGATAGAAAAGGAAATAAATTAAAAAAAATAATCGGAATCGGAAACCGAAAAAAAATTAAAAAAAATAATTTTTAACCTCTTAAGATTACCGCAACCAAAATTGCGCATGATGACTAACACTATATATACAACAAAATGGGTATTCTGTCAGTACATTCATTATTCGAGTACGTCCCAAGCGATACGCGCACTATTATCGCCTAAGGCAAGTTTATGTAAGTAATTGAGTATAAATCTTAAACCACTAAGACTGCAACTAACGATTTAATGTTTCTAAACAGAGATGTTTATTTGTATGGGGATAAAACGCTATCTTATACGCAATTAGTAGTCAAAGGTGTTAGAAAATTATTACTATATATGATAGTTCAATACACACCATATGACTGTAAACGCGACGGTTGTGGATTCGATTTCTACTCAGTGGAATCTTTTTTTTTTTTGCTCATTCTGGTGAGACAAACCGCGGCGTTGAGTTTCTAAATTCGATACTCAGTATTATCTATAGATATAAATATGTTACTAAATTGGATACGAATCTGTAATTGTTGTAGATTTAGCTCTATACTGTATATAGACTACTACTACTATATGTGGCGTAGGGAACCCAATTTTAAAACCCCTCGTTCTCTACGACGGAACTCTACGCCGCGGTGTGTCTTGTTACTAGAGCGAGAAAATGATAATAATTAATTTTACCGATAGGGAATCAAACTCAGAATAGCCGCGCTGAACTACAACAGTCTACAATTTAAAAAAAATACAATAAAAATGAAATTACAACCCTACAGGGGTCGGGCTTTATTGAATTTTGCATATTTCCCCATATCGGCATCAGGTACAGGTACAGGTACCGACTAGCATTGTTCCAACACGCTGTTATAAAACAGCACGCCATGATTTACTGTATTAGCCGTTTTATCTTATGGTATTACAGATATTTGTACTATAAATATACTAAATAAGTTGTATTGTAAATTAATTTGTAGTTTTTGTTTTACTCTGTATCCCTCATATAACAGGGTTAGTAGAAGGAAACTATTGTAATAACATTGCGTTCCCCATTTTCCGCTGAATTTTCGAGGCTTTGCTTGTTGAGTGGCGGAACTCAACGCCGCGCTACGCCTTGTAAACAGAGATTATAGAAATGAGAATATTAAATAATAAGTTTCCCTAAGTGGTAATCGCTCCCAGAACCATCTCGGCTACAGTTGCGCGCTGCGCTGCATGTTTCGCCTCGTCGAGTAACCTAACCTAACCTCTTAATGCCACCGGGAGATCTACGGGCTTTTATATGACCTTCCTCCAGTATTGATATTGTATTCTCGAAGATCAACCGAAGTCCTTCTGCCTCTTTTTTAGATTTTATAAACAAAATCTTATAGTAAATTTCATATATATACATAATTTTGTCAAACACTTCGTGTCAAAATACTTCATTCTCGATTTTCCGATCAATTTTCGAGACATTATGTGTTTAGTGGTGGAACTCAACGCCACGCTTTATCTAATAGACCGGGAAAATGTAGCTGTAACTTTTCGGGCTATAATTATTGAAAAGTGCCTACCTATCTTTCATCTTTAATCTATGTAGACTAGATAAATTATGAACTATCGCCTATAGTCATCTGTGGATAACCGATTGCCTTATAGGGTTGAGTTATGTGTATTGCTTCCGCACCGAAGATGAACGGGATGGTTTAATAATAAATATGTAACTTTGAAGTATTGACAAGCTGTAATTAAAATATGAGAATAATTTTGCATATAAATTTTATTAAATTGTTTTAATTAAGAGATTTCATAAAATTGTATTTTCCTATAATAATTTGGCGTCTTTTAGAAAAATGTTTTAAACGAATAATGGTGAATTGAGTTAGTATATATTAAAGAATTTTATGATGTAAAAGTCATAGTCATTTTTTTTAATTAAAAATAAGAAATTACATTCTTAATTTCTTAAACATCAAACAATTCACTATCAGTTCACTAAATTAATGCCTCAGACCTGCGAAGAACTGGCGTAAGAAACTCAGTGGGACTTTTTTTTATCAATTTTATACATATACATATCTAATTATTTGTGACAATGATACCTTCGAAACAGACTGTAGCGAACATTTTATTCCCAAGTCGTGTTATCATTTGTAAAATTATTAATTTGGTAATAAATAAATAAAACACAACAGACATTATTTTTAAATCTATTTAATTTTCCAGGATCCTATTGTAAAAGCAAACACATTGTCTCATAAAAGAATTACAAATTCATTGCAATCGAGTTACGAGTGCATTAAATTTAACCTTTTTTTTATCAGCTTCAGGCTGTATCCCGCACACAGCATGGTAGGCCTCTGCCTACCATGCTGTGTGTGTGTCCCTCTGGAACCTAGTGTTAAGACATTCCGTTCCGCACTTTTTGCCGCATTCTGGAGGCATTGCGTGTTGAGTGTCAGAACTCAACGCCGCGCCTCGAAACCAGAGCAAAGAAATGAAAATATAAATTTAATTAAGTATTTCATCTCGTCGAATGGTGATCGAACCAACGACTCGATTTTATAGTCACAGTTTCTGCCCCTGCGCCACGACTGGCTTCTATATTTATTTTTATTTGTTTTATTTATTTTATGTAGCTTTTTAGGTTTTGCTATTACATTACTTCTAAAGTTTTCTATACGACCAGTTGCCATCGATATACAATCATTTTTTTTATTTTGATTTATTATATTTTTTTCAAAATGAAATGAAGCTAACTATCAGCAATGATCGAAGCTTAACATATTATTATTGTTATTATTTTTTTTTAATATTGTCAATGGAAGTTGCAGTACATTTTATTTCACTCACTTTACAGTCAACACACTACTTAATTATTGAGATTTTCATGCCGCTGTGTAACTAATTGTGACACTATATATTCTCTTTGCACTCTTCAATATTGTAAAGTGAGGTGTGGAGTGAAGAAATATAAATAATCGATTCACTCGAGCGCGAATCGAACCCACGGCAGTCACGTATAGTCACTGAACTGCGCTACGACGATGGCCAATCTCCGATACTACATTAAAATAAAATAAAAAATTATATTTACTACAAGATAATCCACAAAAACATCTTTACTATAAAACCAACGGAACACGCCAAGTTTAATTTAGTTCACATAAAGCCCTCGCTAATATATTCTTTGGGACGTCAAGCTGGCACTTAAAGGGGTGAGTCGGACCGCCGGACGTCATGCAAAACTTCCTGTCTGTGTACAATATATTTGTGCTGGTTTACGCTGTGGGTACACTGAGTTTGAGATCTGGTAGTTAATTGGTAAAACTTAACGCTGCATTTCGTCTAACTACAGCGAATGGATATTTTTTTTTAAATGTTCACATTAAATGCCCTGGAGTGGGTATATCTAAATATAATTATTATATTTTGAAGTATTCGGTATTAAATGCGAATTAAATTTGAATTTGGATGAACATTGAATTATCACCTGACGTAAACTATTTCAATCACTGCATATAATATTTGATGAAAAAATTAAAAATATTTTAAATTTTTGTGTAGTCGAAGCGCAGGGACACAAAATGTGAGAAAATAAAATATTGATTTAAATTTATAGTTTCATTTCCTCGCTCTAGTGTCCAGGCAAAGCGCGGCGTTAAGATCCGCCACCTCGTAGCGGGATACAGCGTGAAGCTTATTTATTTTGACAAGATGGCGTTGAATACGCCAGATTTCGAATTTACCTGGTTTAAAATATCACATGGATAATCTTTCTTCGTGTGATGATCTTTACTCTGCACTACAAGCTTTTTAAAGATCGTCGTAATTTCCTGGGCATGTGTCCGAAAACCTACTAAAAATATCCGAGAAATACCGAAAGATTTCGTACTCTTTTTATAACATGAAACTAAACAAAATGAAATGTCTCGATGTACCTCAAGCACGCGTGTCGGCCACAACGCCTCTTTCATGTTCCGAATCAGATACGCGCCAATTTACGATCGCCCGCCTTAATTGTTCATACTTCGCCGCAATCGGGCGGTTTCAATTTGTTATTATGATCGAAAATGTTAGTAACAACCTCGTGTGCTTATCTCTTACAGAAATATATATTTATTTATTCAGATAACGCTACGCTAATAGAGTTGAATGTTTAATGCATGGGATTGGGTTGAAGATCAGACGGTGATAGCGCGAGGTTTCATATGGTTATTTAATTTATAATAGTTTTTAATATGTGAAATTTTGGCTCTTTTGTATTATTATTTTTTATATCATAGCATTCCGTTCCCCAATTTCCGCCGAATTGATCGTTGACATTATGTGTTGAGTGGCGGAGCTCAGCGCCGCGCTTTGCCTCAGAGCCAGAGCGAAGAAATGTAAATAAATAAAATATAAATGTAAATGTAAAGTGGGGAATCGGAGTGTCTTAACGCCTACTCTGCTGTGATACAGCGTGAAGGTGATTTTATTAGCATTAAAGCAGGATAGACAAAGGGAACCTAGTGTTGAGATAGTCTGTTCCCCACCTTCCGGCAAATTTTCGAGACATCGCTTATTAAGAAGCGGAAGTCAACATCGAGCCTTTTCTTCTCACCACAGCGAAGAATTAGAAATTCATTTCTTCCACTTGGAATCGAACTCACGACCATCCCATTTAGTCAGACGATTTTCTATACAACATAATAAATAACTAGATAGAGCCACCACACTACCACCGAGTAATAAAACCAACCCTCAATAAGTCTTTTAAAGAACCCATGGCAATAGCACAAACAAAAATTGCCAGCACTTACATACTTTATGGGAACATCTGCATACATAAAAGTACCAAATATGCCATAAAAACTCTCGTCACAGCCCACAATATAAGTCGAAATATGAATAATAAAATCCCATATAAATTATATTTGATGGAGATATCAAAAACACTGCGGTGTGTTTTGTTTTATATTTTGTTTCTTTGGACTTGCAATTCAACCTAAATTTATTGTGCTTTTGTAAAGAGTTTTGATACTCCCTTTTGTACTTTTTCGGAAAAACACAGATGTATGATTCTTCTTTTTCTTTTATAATTTACATTAATTTTTCCTATTATTTAAACTCTAGGGGGAGCGTATGATTGTATACACGATGTTAGAAGGTTCGATACGCACTCATGGGAATGATTTTATTTTAAATATTTTTATTCTTTCGCTCTGATAAAAAAAAAAAACATCTACACAGTCTGCATTTTGCTGTTATTAAGAATAGGAGCAGTTCTAATAAGAATAGTATATAACCATCACTAGACTCTTCACTCTCTCTCACGTACAATTTTGTATCTTGGTATATGAGCTCATATAAAAACTTTATTGAAATGTAGGAATAAATATACTATCCACATATGTTAGTTGAAAATAAATTAACTAAAATAATCATTTTCCTTAATAAAAACAGTAAAATATCATATAACTGGCAACACCAAGCCATACGGAACTCTACAAAAAGTGTCATACGCAATATCTGTCACGGCAACGTGTTACTGACCCCCAAACATTAGGCTAAAGCGCCATCCCTCTTTTTTATGAAACTGAGTATTTTTACTCGGGTCATCCCTTAAATTCCTTTTATTATAGCTTGTAAATCATTGCGTAATGCTCTAGTGCATTATCGTGGGGAAACTTCATTATGGTCGGTTTAATGGTTGGAAGGAGCGATAAAATCTAGCTGGTCGACGGGCGTATAGTAATAGCGGTGGTGTCCATCATTTGCGGCGTTTTGAGGATATTATTGGGTGGTGACAAATTTGGGTCGGTGTATTTTGGGAGATGAATTGCGTTTGTAGCTTTATATTAAATTGAGTGGTTGAGTAGTGAAATGTTTATTGTAACGATATAAATATCAATGCCAATAGATATTTATTATTATTATTATTTATTTATTTATTATTATTTATATTTATTTTTATTTATTTATTTTCTAGTTTTTAGGCAGAGGAAGGAAACTTAGTGTTAAGAGACTCTTTTCTGCCTTTTTTTTCAATTTTTGAGACTTGTTTCGCTTTGTCTGTTAATAAAGCGAGGAAACGAAAAAAAAACAATAACGCGATCGGAAACCGAACTTATAATCATCACATTCACAGTCATACGCTATGTGTACCACATAGTACACATAGCGTAAGTGTAAAATAATTTAGTATTAAGAACTATAAAAAAGTTACTTTTCTTAACATAGAATGAATGAGGTAACTTGAAATATTTTGACCGTCTATTACATGAAATAATAATAGATTTTTTTTCGGTATTCTTTTTAAGTATGCCGTTCATAAAATTAAACATATTTTCTAATGTTGGAAATATGATTTGACGTTATTTTTGAAAATACATCAAGGAAATTATAATATCTATCACATATAACATGCCCCGGACACCCACAGTCGAACCCACAACGGTTACGTTTACGCTCGCTCGTTCGTGCCTCTGCGCCACGACTGCCTCAAATGCAAATAATATCCGCAAAAATCGAAAACCATGGCGCCCACAATAATGGTGAGAGATATATCACGTGCAATTTGTTGCGATAGCGATAGGTGGCTAGAGAGAATTGTACTTTATTACCCCATAAACCGGGATGCGTTGCCTTCAGGCTACTTTATGTCGAACGTAGCTTTTTAATTTGTTGTTCTCTGAGAAAACTTGATACTTATACAAGGCCTCTTATTGTTTCTTAATTTTCTTTTGGGTTTTTCTTCTTTACTTATCTCCCACGTTTTGTGAATATAAAGAATATAGTAACGCATCACTTTGTTTTTTTTTATTTAGGGAAAACGCGTATTTGTTGGGGGGAGGGGGGGTGGGGGGGACTGATTGACTGGCTGAAGATACACAAGTAAAGTAATCTAAAATACGTGTAAAACTAAACATAACTACACATATATTAAAGCCCACAACTCTTGGATACCGTTTGCTCTAATTATGGATATGCGCTAGAGCGATGGTAGGCGTGGGTTCGATTCCCACTATGATAAATATTTTTATATATTTTCTGTAATATTGTTTTACCTAATGTAGAATTGCTTTAGAAAACTTTTAAAAATGTTTAAATATTGGAATAGAAGTATTATTCATCGCATGTGAAAAACAAATAACTCTCCACTGCACTATATCGAATATAATAAAGAAATATTTTTTGATTCAAATATAAGTAACCTTGTAACATCTGTTCTCCTCCTGAACCAATTATGATGATACTTTCGTCATTATACAGATTATTTTTAAGCATCTAAGCCTCAATTATAGGTAACTACAGGAGGTCAACGCTATACGCTTCTCAAGCTTAGCCCATTGTACCAATGTATTAGAAAAATTTGATATTTAATTATCCTTTGCCCCTAGGGTAGCTTTCAAATTGCGTCATAGAAAATCCAAAAATCACGACAGGAATAATCTAAATAACAATAAAGTTAAAATTTAATGCTTCTTTTGATCGAAACCGAATGAAATTTTGTATCAATTTCATGACTCGCTAGGATTAGTGAACCCCTGTGGTGGTTTAAAACCCCTGTACTTAAGTGTGGTTTATAATAATAGAAAGTAGATAGAACGTGATGTTTTTGCTTCATATATATTTTTGAAAATAATACCGTTTTTATATAATAATGTATTATGTTCTAAGCACATTCTCTTACTGAAATCAATGATAGTGGTTAGTCTGTTGTAGTGTAAAAAAATATTAATTTTCTGGAGTAAGAATAGAACCCACAGTCGCGCTACGACCGCACCAAAATAATGAACAATTTATTCAATTATTAACAATTATTTATCAAATAAATATGAATTAATGAATTTATTATGTATATATAATAAGATAAGTTACAGTTTTATAAGTGTAACAAATTCATAAAGTTTCCATCCATTCTATAATTCTACTACTCTTTGACACAAGTATTTAGACCCCGTGTGGTCGCCCCGCGGGGTCATTCTTCATTCAGTATTACCGCATAATGGAGTAATGATGAAGCAAGTTCACAACTGAGTGTGAAGGGTTGTAGCGATCATAAATTATAATTTTGAATTTTTGTTATGGCAATGTATTGAATTGGTAGCGCTGTAATATAGATTTTAATTTTCATGTTTTTTTTGTACGACTTGGTTTATTAATTCGTTATTTTTATATAAGGTATATGTTGTGAATAATAGTAAAAAAAAGATGATAGATGATGATGATGATGATATTTGTATAGATATATACAAGTTCTACAGGTACATAGAAGCCCTCGTGACGTAGCGGTACAGCGTGTGACTGTTAACAGGACGATTGTGGGTTTGAATTCGATTTCCGCCCCTTTTTTGCAACCTCTAGCAGTGTTATAGTAGCAGTAGTAGTAGCGGTCTTGATATAAGGTTTCCTATACCTAACATGCTTTATTTAGAATACAGCGTGAAACTCCATATACCTAGAGACATGTTGATGAATATAGGTGGAGTATAATGTAGCTAAGCTTAATTAATTACATGTATTATATGAAAAATTAAAACATAAAAGTAATTTTAGTAGAGATGTTGATATTTTGCTGAAAGATTGAAATATCGTTGATTTGTTGTTGCGACAATAGTATTACTATTTCAATCATCAACCGCGTGAAAAAAGAGAAACTAACAGTATGTTATTCGGTTAATGATTAAACTACTTACATCATAGCTTCATGCTTTTTCCCGCGTTAGGTGTCCTAGTGTCAAGACACTCCAGTCTCTACTTCCAACAAAAGTTCGAAACACACATACAAAAACTTAAAGCCGCGCCTTGTCCTAGTCTTATCAATTTGAGGTAAATGAAAATGAATTGAACTAAATACCAGTAAAATTAAACCCGCAATCATCACGTACAATACAAAATCAGTTATAATAATTATTATGATAAATGGTTCAAACATCTACAGTGTACACTATTATCATAATCATAATAATCTAGTACAGAATCAACTGCGTGTCACGCTGCCATTACTTAGTTGGCAAATCAATGGGGCTTTGTATGGGTTACATTAAATTTGTTGCTATAACTCATTGTATGGGGGACGCACTAGACTCGGTGCTAGAAGCACTATAATTTTGTTATTTTTAGGATTTGTCTCATATTGAGTAAATAAAAGTCCTGAGAATGGAAAAATTTTATATATATATATATATTTTTTTCATTATAAATATTTTTAATTAATTATGCGCGTGCATAAGACAAAGCATTTAGTATTAAGTTCCCCCAAATGCCGAGTAATGTCTCGTAAAATGAGGTGGAAAGTGGAGCGGAATTTGTGACCACTAAGCTTCCTTTGCCTTCCCTAATGTACCTAATAATAACTCATGCTTCTGTTGGAATTTGAAATTATGTTTTCGAGATACATACTATGTTTAATCTACAAAATTTGGAGAAATAAATATATATGTATATTTTTAAAAATAGAGTGAACATCATAATATTAATCTTGTAAATAAAAAAATGTACTAGAATAATCGTCCTATAAAAAAAATCGTGTGTACGTATTCATAATAGTAATATAAAAAGTCCCAAAAACACAAAATCCATACCCACACCAGCTATAACTCCACACAAAAGGCTTGGTGGCCACCAAGCGCGCGTGATTAATGCCCGCCACCTAACTTCCTATTGAAATGAGATCGGTTTGAGGTAAATGCAATTAGATTTTGATGGAAGGGCACCATTGTGAGAGACGAGATGGACGATTGTAGATTGTGGAGCGTGGTGCACCGTAAATTAATATTTCAACTATAACAGATGTGTTCTGACAGTAAATGTATGCTGTTTTTTTGTAAGAAATGTAATATTTTTTTAGCTTCACTCTGTATCCCGCTCACAACAGGGATCGGCAGAGGGAACTTAGTGTGAAGACAGTCCGCTCCCCATTTTCCGTCGAATTCCGGAGGCATTATGTGTTGAGTGGCGGTACTCAACGTCTTGCTTCGACATCAAAGCAAAGAAATTAAAATATTAAATATTATATTTCCTCGAGTGGGAATTGAACCTTACAGAAAATGACTTCACAATCTCACGTACCTTGTACTACTGTGCCTTTGCGCCACAACTTTTCCTCTAAATTAAATGTATTTCGTATATATAATATGGTACGCAGAGATGAGTTACGATGCACTCCGTTTCCCATTCAAGATGGTAAGTGTTGCTTACTCAGAAAATTCAACCTTTCGCTTGGCCTTGTTACCAGAGCGGAGAAGTAAAATAGTTCATTTTCCACATTGAACCCACTGGATTGAACCCACAACTATCTAATTTATAGTCCGACGATATTCCACTGTGACATATAAAATTTTCGTGTAAGTTTTTGGTTCATTTTTTACCTCAATTCACCTCCATTGTGTGGAGAAGAACTAATGTAAAGTTTAACATAATTTATAACGCTTAATTGGTACAACAATTAAGTATATGTACTTTTTTATAATATTTAAGGAGGCGTAATATTGTTTGAGATATATTTTTTCTTAACACGTACGTATATTCAACTTATTTTTTTACAGTACAATTACGTAATTTTTTTGCCAAATGAAATGTATAAATAAAGAAGGGAGTTTAAGTAATATTTTCGAATTGTATATTTTTCATTCATATCGTCAGAACGCCTGAAGATATTATGGAAGCAATGTCTCAGACACGTGAAGTATTCGTTGTGTTACTCAGCGACTAATCCATAATATATTTTTTATTTGTAGTAAATTGTTACAAAGTAAATACAAATTCAAGGTCCAATTTTGTACTAATTCTAGTTTTACCGTTAAATCACAAATAAGTAAAAACAAGGACACATTTACATTAACGATTATTGCTATGTTGTAGCAAAAGAATTCAAAATACTTGATCTACGAATACTTGAATACCAGTCTTCATAAAAACTAATAAATATACTGAAAAAATATATAAATATACAACAACTAGTTGTTTTAATATTATTGAAAATATAATGTTTTATTGTTTTTGTGTGTTTTTAACTGACGTTATTTCACGCATATAACAGGGTCTAGTTAGGGCCTAGTGTTAAAAAACCCCTTTCAATTTTTTCTCGAAAATGGAATTTTCGGAACATTGTGTGTTGAGGGTAAAACTCACAAAAATATATTTTCTAAAATATTAAGCAAATTATTGTTGCGCGGGACTCGAAACCCACAACCACTGTATACATAAATAAACATTTTTCTACTACTCTATAGTAGTTATGTTATAAATAAATAAATATATCGATATTTGAGTTTCTCATCTCTTCGTATTATGCAGATCGCCAACGGGTTTCATCCCAACGAGATCACTAATCGTGTTTGCCTTTGTGATGCAAAATCAGATATTAAAGGGATCCTGTGCAATTTTGTATTGAATGATATGACGAAAATTTTTATGTTCAACCTGGTCGTTACCAGAAACTTCATTTTTATCTGTCTACATTAAATAAAGCTTAATATTTTGCCAAGAACCAATTAAGTTTAAAATTTTTAAGAGTCCCTTAAGATTTATGATTGATTGATTTAATTGGTTGAAGAATAAGTCTCGAATTGTAATTGCGATTGCTTGTAAATATATATTTTTATTTTACATTTTTACTTGGGATTTATTATTTTTAAAAATTTTAAAATATTATTCCACACTTAGGAAAGAAAAATACTTATTATAAAAACGTATAAAATCTCAAACTAACAAAATATTGAAGTATTGAATAGTTTTAAATCGTTAATATTATCTTAACCGTAACCAAAAAACAAAAACGACAAAAGATACCCTAAAAAAACTTTGAATATCTATTTAGTGATATTCTATTTGACATAATTCACAAAAAAAAAAAAGTTTTTGAAACGTAACGGCGCGGCGTCTTGTTGTTCTGGTGGTATTATTTTTAATATTGTCATGTGTTTAAGTAATCAGAAGAGTGAGACAAATCGATGATATAATTAATTATAAAAATCGGTTAATCCGTAGACTGATGTGTTTTACCTTCCTTTGTGTCTCGCAGTCGAGTAAAAAAATTCTGTGCGTCCAAAACAGAATACAACGACATCTTCCATATACATGGCTCACTTCATAATGCCTTTTAATTTTGTGTTTAGTTACAGATGGGAATGGTAGATGGCGATATTACTACTTTATTAGTTGTAATAAATAATAATACCTCTGTAAATAATATTTAAAAATAATTTGTTTTAAGAATCAATAATTTAAATAACTTTATATAAAGTAATTATTTTCATAGATGTTAAGCATCATATTATTATTATTAGCGCCATCTAGTACAAAATTTTAAAAGTATTAAAGTATCAAACAATATTTTGCTCACTTAGTTCTTTGTTACAATGTCTATAGATGGCAGCGTTCAAAAATTATAATTTCAAAAATAACTTTTTTTGTATATTAGTTATATTACATTATCTACTCAGGAGGATATCTAACCTACAAGCGCTAAAGAAACTGAACGGCATAGTTTTTCAATATAAATTGTAATTGATTATTATAATAATTATGAATATCATTATTAATTATTTCATTTTTTTTTATATTCAGAATAAACAAGATTCGAATTCACCAGACATTTAACTTTGCAATTTTGGTTTTCTATCACTATGTATCACTATGTAAATCTTAACATATTTATCATTTTATTGTTTTGATAACAGAAATCTGTTTTACAGGCTAGTGGTTTTATAAAAATAAGACATTAATTTAAATGTCACACTACTTTACTTTTCCTATAAAGAACAACGCCATAATCAAAGAACAGAAATCAAGTATTTATTAGAATTTAAAACTAAAGTAAACCAAACCTAAAACAACACCTGAGTTTTCACCCGAATTAATGTTTAATGATTTGTATTTGCAAATACTTTCAGAACATTTTACTTTCTTAACGACGGTTACAAGTTGACTGAGGTAGCATTTGTGAGTCAGTTGATTTCTTTAACTTCACGCTGTATACCGCATATAACAGGATGGATAGAGGCAAACAAAAGAGAATTTTCAAGACATTGAATGTTGGTGTTAGCGGAACTCAACGCCGCGCTTTGTCATGTTTATAAATCGAGTAAATTATTATAAACAAATTCATTACCCGAACTTACAACTTTTGCATTTACAGTACGATATGTCGTTGCGAGATGACAGCTACAATTTAATTATAATATAATGATTTAGAAAACCTTCTGGAAACTGACCAGGCGCTCTGACCACAAAGCCATACGTACGTTTTTTTATATATTTTCTAAATAAGTATTTTTCTTTCCTAAGTATGGAATAACACATTAAAAATCTTAAAAAAAAATATAATATTTTGGCTGTACTGGTAACGGCAAGCGCGGAGTTTTTGTTGTTTGTATCTACTGATCACGCAATATTTATCTCAAATTTACGTAAAAAAAATAATAAGATAAAATTTGATAATTGCCAATTTGAATTATACCAATATATTAATAATAAGTACTTACTTACGTCAGTATAAAGCGAAAGAATCATTTAATTACATCGATTACGTATTGATAAGTATAATAGCTTGATATGCTAACTAAATCACATATAATCGATATTATTAAATATTTTCATATTTAGTGCGAAGAAAAAAATGTCACGTAGAGCTTCACGTTTCTCCTGCGTGTAGCCGAGCAGGAAAAGAGAACTCAGTGATAAAATATTTCGTTCTCGACTTAACGCCGCGTTTAGTCTTTCCTTTTCCGAGCGGAAAATTAAAAATTATTTAAATCAGTACAATCCTTAAATCTTAAATCTGTTCCATTCCTTAATGTTACTTAGGTAAATATTATCGCGGCCGTCGTGGTCGTCGTCGTATTCTCACTTGTGGGAATGAATTATCTATTCTATATATCTCTTCTATATATATAAAAGGACTTGTTCTGACTGACTGAGGTAAGACGCACGCACAGCCGTAACCGCTGATGGTAGAAACGTGAAATTTAGACATATGTTTATTTTTGTAATCTGGACATCTACTAAGAAGGGATTTTGAAAAATTTTAACCCTGAGGGGATGAAATATGGGTTGAAAGTTTGTATGGATTTTTTTTTAAAACAGTACCGATTTTTATAAAATTCGAAATTCAAACTTTTTAAAATATTTCATTGAACACGTGTTTCATGGTTTGGTAGAATTAACCCCCTAAGGGTTCAAATAAGGGGTTGAAAGTTTATATTGTAAAAACTTTAAATCGCCACCGACTTTTATAAAAATTTAAATTCGGACTATTAAAAATATTTTATTGAACACGTGTTTCGTGGGTTTTTTAGAATTCACGCCTAAGGGTGCAAAAGGGGGCGAAGCCACGCGCGCTCACTAGTTATTTATAAATATTTTAATTTCTTTTCTCTGGTACGTAAGGAAAGCACGGCGTTGAGTTGCTCTACTCAATACAAGTTCTGCGGAATGTGAAGATAAAGTGCCTTAACATTAGGTAAGCATACAATAAAGCTAAAAAAACGTATTTACAAGATGCTATACGACGCCAGACGCCAGTCGTGGTGCAGGGACATAAGCGTGTTTAACAAATAATATAATACCTCGCATTATAACACCCGCTATTTAATATGTTTATACTTCAATATTATATGATTTAATTAATTAACAATAATAATGTATGATGACTATAATAATGTACATAATAATTGTTTAATAGAATATAATTAATAATTCTGAGGCCAGTCGCGGCGCAGTGGCACAAAGTGTGACTGTAAAATAGACTGGTTGTGGTTTCGATCCCCACTCGAGGAAGTGAAATATTTATTTACAAATATATATTTTCGTTTCTTCACTCTGGTGTCGATGCAAAGCGCGGCATTGAGTTGACACTCAACACACAATGCCTCCAGAACTCGGCTGAAAGTTGGGAACGGAACTCTACACACTAGTTCCTGGGAACTAGAGTACTAAAACTTAAATTAAGTAACCTGGGTTCCCTCTGTCTACCCTGCTATGTGTGAGATACAGCTTGAAATTATTATATAATATTTCTTTACAATGTCCCGGTATTTATAAACTAGATTGTGACTGTGGCTTATCATACATAGGTCAAACAAAGAGGAGCATCGGTGTTAGGGTGAAGAAACACATCTCCGATATCAAAAATGGGCATCTTTGGAAGTCAGTTGCGTGTGAGCATTCGACGCCATCGTCTTCGCCAAGGAAAACAGATATATTTCTAGATTAATCCGCGAGGCTATTGAAAAAAATCATCCTAATTTCAATAGAGAAGATGGTAAGAAACTTTCTACCACCCACTTATGAAAATTTTGAAATCTACTACAGCAGAGGAAACTCCTTCTAGAATAATCCAGGGCAATACGCGAGGCAATTAAGAAATCGTTGCCGGTAGTTTGATATAATAACTATGTTAACTGACAGACGAATGCCAACTCAGTCTACCGCCACTTGTGACCATGGACTTCAGCAGTTTTCGAAACGTTGGGTTTCCAAAAATGTATTATACAAAATATACGCGATTAATCCTGCTAATGAATTTCATTTAAAATGTGTAATAATCATAAAGATCAATTAAGCTTCTATAATCCTGAAAAAATCAAAATGTGACTTATTTTATAGTGCTTCGATAAATTATTCGAAGAAAAACAGGTTTAAACCCTGGACATCTTAATGTCATTAAATAATCAAGTAAATCGTAAACACTAGCGAAATGATTTCAAATAACATTTACATATTGATACCATAACAAAAATGATAAAGTGAGTTTTAAGGCATTTCCTAAAGGGATTAAATTTTTATAAAGGGACTTCCACTACTTTTTATAATATTACTAGAAATCAAAAGTCGTTAATGTTTTTAATAGTTAAATAAAAACACATAATCGTCTGTATGTTTCTAAATTATTCAGAAAGAGACCCTAAGTGATTACAATAACAATACTTCATACAAGTTTCTTTCCAATAAGAGTCTATCAAAGCATTTTCATTACTTTAATAGTCTTTCTTTTTTACTTACTAAAACTTCAGTTCCTCTACACAACCGGGACTCTCTCGAATTCTTAGGAGTAGTAGGAGGAGTCTTTAAATAGGGTTTTCTCTCTGCCTATCCTGCTATGGCCGCGATAGAGCGATGTTGTTTTTTTTAAATTGTACCTACATATTTAATAAGGAAATAAAAAACTAAAGAACTTAAACAAAGCATTACGAATCAGATAATTCACAATAATTAATTAGTATAAAATAATCTTTACTTACGATACGTAGGTATGTATGTTATCTATTTATTTTTCGCATATCGTCTTATTCCACTCATACATTTGCCAATTATTTATTTGACAATAAAGACGTATCTACAAATTTCGTTTTAATGAATATTTTTATTGTATAGTGATTTAAGGTGAGGTGTTCTTTTTTTGTGATACAAAATTGGGCTTTTTCTAAGATGTTCGTTTTATTAAATTCTTATTTTATATACTTTTTTTATAAGTAATTAATGATTTATTAGCAAATTGTTAGTGCGTTTTTTAAGTTAATAAAAGTGTCTGCTTTTAAATAGTAAGATTTCTTTTTTTAGTTTTACACTGTTTGCTTTGTCGTGTTACCAGAGCGAGAAAATGAAAATATTAAATATTTCAATCCCCTAGAGTGGGAATCGAACTCACGACCGTCGCATTTACATTCGCATGTTTATGTCCCTGCTTTTATATGTAAATATTGTAAGCCATTGTCCTACAAATTACTTCAATCGTTATAAGATCATAATATAACAGTATTGTTATATTTATTACATTATTATTGGGTATTCGCTTTAACCGCAACATAAAAATGAAGGATATATAAGGGAAGTATTATAGTATTTATTTGTAACTTACAGAGTGAAATATTTTCAATTTTAAATGTCTAATATATTCTAATATTAATATCAAAAACATTTTTTTAAATTATTAATGAATATATTAATAGTAATTAAAGATTGATTGAAAAGTGTTTTTTTTTTAAATATATTTACTAATAAAATAATCTTCAATATTAATCTCCTATCACAGAATGACTACAACGAAACGGAAACAAAAGAAGCAAGTGGAGGAAGATCCAAAGAAAGAGACAGAAAATGACAAACCGAAATACTGGGATCCGTTGCAAGAAGGCGTAAAATGGATAGAGCGATATTCTGAACCGTTAGAAAAATTCTTTGAGAGATTACCTGAATTTATAAGTACTTTTATCGCAACTTTTGCGGTATTCACATTTGGTGCTACTTTGAGAGGTACGTTTTTTCTATAATACATATTCAATGTAGGCAGAGGGAGCCTCGGAGGGAACTATTCCCATTAAACCAATTCCACTCCCTATTTTCCGCCTTTCCCAGAATTTTGCATGACGGAACTCAATGCTACGCTTCGCTTCGTTACTAATGTGAAAAAAATAAAATATTAAATATTTCTTTTACTCTTTCAATGGGAATCGAACCCACAACTGTCGCGATTGCAATCGCACGCTTGTGTCTGTGCGCCACGACTGGCCTGAAAGTCAGTAGGTATTTCACAAAGAAAAACATCTTTAAGCTAGATATCTGAATAAGCAAAAGGAACCTAATGCTAAGACATTCCGTTCCTCACTTTTCCGATAAAGTTTCAAGACAGTGCGTATGCAATGGTGGAACTCAACGCTTTAATTGTGATATACTAGATGCAAATACATTGTTGCAACTGTATTATTGCAGTAAAACTATTCTCATCTGTCATGACAGTGGACGAGGCGAATTACATATAGACAAAAGAACGCTATGGTCTCCATAGCGTTCTTTTTGACAATCGATAAAGATAGTGTGAAGCTAAAATTTTGCCTATTCATTTCATTATTATTATTATAAAAAGTATCGTGCAATTCAACGTGTGTTTAATCAAAAGAGGATTATCACATTCTTTTCATAATCAATCTTTATTATAAATACAATGTAATTAATAATGTTTCTATGCCATGATAAAACGTATTTCTACGTGATTTTTACTAAATGACATGAAGTATTTTTTTTTAATTTTAACTTACTTACACTACAGACTTATGGCCCGTACCTTCTGTTATTTTAACATTTCTTTTAATACTTTTTTCTTCTCTTGTAGATCTTACCTTGAACTAGACTTATGTTATTACATACATATATTCCTATATTTATACAATATCTGCTTAAGACAATCAGACATCGCTTCCACTAATACTACATTTTTGTAGTTGTGTAGTGTTTATAAATACAGTATGGATGAAAATCGTGAAATTAAAAAAAATCCTACGTCAAAACTTTTTACCGTTGACTTATCTTGATTATTATTCTTAGATATGGATTTAAAATATTTTACCTTATATGCTGCCCCCGTTTTTTATATTTTTAATGTACAGAATTGATTTTGTTATGCTTTTACTATACTTAAATTTTATTATATATCGTTCATTATGTTAGTGTTATTTTAATAAATACAAAACGTAAAAAAGGATTTTTCCTAAATGATTGAACTTATTATTGGATTAAATGGATTTTTATTTAAATTAGATAAAATAAATCATAGGCTACCCATAGTATAATATAAAATAATAAAATAATCATTCAAAAGATAATATTATTAATCTGTAATCGTACAGTATAAAATGATGACGAAAATACCTTTTAATTGTCATTGAGTCACTTGACCTTGTTAGAACGAATGGTCGTCAACTTACGCGTATGTCGTTGTTGGTTCAATTTTCCCTTGGGGAATATGTTGTAATTATTTTGCAGTGTAGAAAGACAAAACGTAGCATTTATTTAAGTACAGTATGGATTGTAGTATCTTAAGCCATTAGATGTGATATTCTGAAGATGCAATAAATAAAAATAAACTAGTTCCCGCCATATTTCAATTGTTATTCAAAATAAACGTATGCGACGAATAATTTCGGTACATTTTAAAGTTTTATTACAAAAAAGGTAAAAATTCGTCGAACGTCGCAAATAAAATTAGTTCGGTTGGACCTCATCGGGTATCAATAACAGTAGAATAAATGCGGTTCACCGTTTCAATTTTTACTGTCAGCAACTGATGAGGTTAAAAAAAGCTATTGAAAAAATCGGTTCGGAGCTGGTGAATAGGAAGGACGTGATGTTCCACCATGACAACGCCAGACCGCATTCAACTATAGCCACGCAGCAAAAATTAAGAGAGCTTGGCTGGGATTTGTTGCATCCTCCGTATAGCCCTGACCTTGCTCCATCAGATTTTCACCTGTTTCGGTCATTGCTCAAAAGAACACTAAGAACAGTACAGAAATTTGAGATCTGTGATTATTAAAAACTGACAGGTACTGTTCTTAGTGTTCTTTTGAGCAATGACCGAAACAGGTGAAAATCTGATGGAGCAAGGTCAGGGCTATACGGAGGATGCAACAAATCCCAGCCAAGCTCTCTTAATTTTTGCTGCGTGGCTATAGTTGAATGCGGTCTGGCGTTGTCATGGTGGAACATCACGTCCTTCCTATTCACCAGCTCCGAACCGATTTTTTCAATAGCTTCAAATCAATTATTTGAAGTTTCCATTGAGTTGTAAATGTATTGTAAAATGGAAAATTCTCTTTTACTTCGCTCTGTATCCCAAATATAGCAGGTAGAGAGAACCTAGTGTTAAGTCACTCGGTCCCTTACTTTCCGCCCAAACATAAAGTCCTCTTTATTTTGTTACCTTGAGTAAAGAAATGAAAACACTTTATTCCCCCGAATGGAAGTTGAACCTACAACAATCTGACGCTAAGCCACTACTCTTTGAAGGCCTCAAAATAATGTACTTAATTAGAAAAATATTTAAATTTTATAGGAGAATGGGTGGTTATACTCGTGACGGCACTCAAACAAGTCTTCGGGCACACACAGAGCAACAAAAACATGACAACCGAAGATATCTACCAACTTTTTACATCAGAAAACTTAAAAATGGAAAATTTCGCTGTTATATTCATATCAGCGCATTGCGTGTCCTTCGGCACGTATTTCGTAGTAGGTGGATTCTTACATGTGAGTATAATATTTGAGTATATTGGTAATTCTTTGATAAATTTAATTATATTAATTAATGATATTTATCCATCTTTAATCTGTTAAAAGTCCGCTATTTGCCTTTTTGCCGTTATGAGAAAATAAGATATCTAGACAAAGAAATTTTTTTTTGTTATTTTTTATACCGTTTTGTATATGGGGCGTCGTGGCTTAGCGATACACCTGACTATTAAGGCGATGGTTGTAGATTTGAATTCTAATCGGGGGAATGAACTAAAATTGCATTTGCATTTCCTAACAACGATCCGTAATGTTTTGAAAATCAGGTATTATATTGAAAGTGAACATCGGACACGGTGAAGCTAATTCAATTTATTGGGATCCATATTGGTAACGAAACTGAACGCCACGCTTGGTCTCATTACGACAACCATCGCATTGTACAGTCTGTCGCTGTGCCGCTGCGCTATGACGGCCCCTACATATGTTAATACTATTTGTATGTACCTACTTAAAACGATCGTTGAGTCTTAAGCATTGTTAAGTATCGTTTATCATTAAATCTCTTCATGAGTTCATTGCATTTTGCCTAATTAGTCTACCACAGAATTAGTTTTTATATGGAGTAAGATATTTGTTATTACAAATTTAAATTAAAATGTGGCCTTCAAGGCCCACATCGTCTGGCTGTAAAGGTAAAGGTTTTAGGTGTTGAATGACGGAGTGCAACGCCACTCAACCCCTAATACCTCTAAAAGTAAGAAGAAATGAAATTATAAAATATTGCATTTCTTTGAGTGGAATTCGAACCCACAACGTGTCGTGATAACAGTCACACGCTTGTGCCTCTGCACCACGACTAGCCTGATTAAATATACAATTGCTAGAGTATAATCCCGGCTACCCTAATTCGTCAATCCGGGACGTGATAAGCGTTTACACTTTGAATATTCATCGCTATATGTTTGTCATGTCGGTGCGATTGTAGGGTAGTTAATATGAATTTGACTAGCATGCTCGTAAGGCTAGTCGTTGCGCAGGGGCACAAAGTGCGACAGGTTGTAGGTTCGATATTCACTCAAGGAAATTATATGTTTAATATTTTAATTTCTTCGCTCTGGAACGCACCACCACCATGAAATGGTGGTGGTGCGTTCTACGGATACGTTTCGGAGTCTTAATACTAGGTTCCATCTGCTTACAAAGCGAGATACAGTGTGAAGCTGAAGAGAGAGATGTAAAAATTTTACTTGAAATAATCCGATTTTCATTATTTAATAAATTCTGTGTGAAAATAAGCTTTTTCGGTGAAATTAGTTGTTTATTATTTAATATCTAGTTGTACGAAATGATATATTTTTCGGGCGGCTCAAAAAGCCAAGTACTCTTAGATACATGACGTTAAAAACATTATGGCGACTGTGAACTTAAGTAGTTCATATTTATTTCAGTCCGATCTCGAGATAAATGATCTACACAGACGGACAAACGGACAATAAAGTGATCCTATAAGGATTCTGCTTTTACCATTTGAGGTACGGAACCCTAAAAATGAAAGAACCAGAATGTAAATTGTCGAAAGTGAAATACTATGTCAATATACGCTGAAAAACTATTTAGAAACTTAGATTGCGTCTCATGGAATATTTTAAAAAGTAAAAATACATACGTCATTGTTACAATAACTGTTACAATAAATGTGGGTACATACATACTAAATATATACAGTAATAAATAAAATAAAAATAATTAAGATATTTCTAGCGCAAAATTCACATAATAGTTTACGTCTCACTCACTTGTACTGTAAGATTAAATTCGCCCGCATTCGTAGCGCTCGCGATAAACGTTTAATTTTATATCTCTATATTGTTTTGAAATATTTAGTACCAACAATGTTTTATCTCTTATCTATTGTGTCCCGCTCCTGTATTTTGTTAGATACTGCGGCATCTGCGGTGGAGCTGAAAAAGCGATGATCGTTTCGATTTCGTTAGATTTCGATCGATTTTCATTCCGAGATGATTGTCATTTCATCCTCGCTCTGGTAAAATGACAAATCGTGGAGTTGTGTTCCATCAACATAACAAGCGATATATCGGAAATTGTGGGGTGCGTGTAGAGCGGAATGTCTTAACATTACTCTCTATTTCACTAATATAACTGCACTAATATAAGCAGGCTACAGCGTGAAGCTAAAATAAATAATAATAAAATATAAATAAAAAAACAACAACAATCATATTCAATAAAGCTAAAAAGAAAATATTTATAGTGATAGTTTTATCTAATCTCTACGCAAAATTGGGTTCATTGGTCGTGATAGTGTGTCTTCATGAAATGTTGTTTCTAGTACGAATGCACTTAAGTTCTACTTAGTGTACTTATAATGAACAAACTATTGATTAATATTGAAAGTTATTATTATTGATGAACTTTGTATGTATGATGAAGATGATGAAGGAAATGGATGATTAAGATTAGGCTATAAGGAGAAAACAAAATTTAAGTCAAATAAATTAAAACAATTTGATTATAGGCAGAGGGAACCCAGTGTTAAGACACTCTGTTTCCCACTTTCTGCCGAATCCTGGGGGCATTGCGTGTTGGGTGGCAGAACTTTGGCTAGACACCAGAGCGAAGAAATGGAAATATAAATTTTAAGTAAATATTTTATCACCTCGGGTGGGGACACAGTCACACTTTGAGCCGCTGCGCCACGACTGTCATTGAAACAAACCAAACTTTATTAAATTATATAAAGTATCAAAAACATTACTTACATTAACAAATTACTCTTGTTTCCAGTGGTATTTCTACGTAAGAAGACGACATTTAGCCCATGAATGGAAGATACAGCCTACAAAATGGTTATCACCTGAACTGGAGCGCCATGAGATCATGGTGGGAACCATGTCCTTACTTTTTGTAGGGTCTTTTTCAGCTTTTCTAGCCTGCTACATTTATAATGAGAATCCATCGACAGTGTACTACCAGTTCGACGAGTATGGCTGGTTGTGGTTCTTCTTGCAGTTCCCTGTTATATTCATATATACTGTAAGTTTTTTTGTTTTTGATATAGATTGATTTGAAAAAAAAATTTTTTAAGGTCTTGGTGGCTATGAATTTAATATTATTACGGAAATTTATAACGGAGTTATCTTGACACCAGGTTCTTTTTGCCTACCCTGCTTCATGACATGACTGAAGCTAAAAAAAAAGTTATGATTTTCTGTACCAACAGAGTAATCTTGCAACGATGGTGATGGAACCATACAACCGTAGGTTTTAATTATACAAGAGAAGTCATTCAATTCAACCCTTCAAACCCCGAAATCTTTTAAATTTAAAATTTATAGTTATCTTTTTAGCTCTATTAAAATCATGCCAAATCGAAAATATCTTGTTATTGGAACAATCAATTTTTTTTCAACTGGATTAATTAAGCCGATTATGATATAGAGTCAATAAACCATTAAAATATTATCAACACACGTAAATAGCTTATGAAATAAAATCAGTCATATTAATAGTATTCATTAATTATAATTATAACAAACAGTTCAAAGAGGTCACGTCCAACGATACAATATTGCATCAATGCAATATTGTATGCCGATATTAATTACATCTAATGATGCCATCGTGGCGCATTGGGACTGTAGCTCACGTGATAATTGTGGGTGCGATAAATTATATTATTTTTTTTGCTCTAATAGACAATCTGGTATAGCTTTGAGTTGAGCAATTCAGTACGAAATGTCAAAAAAAATAGCGTAAAGTGGGTAACAGTGTGTCCTAACACTAGTTTTTCTCCGTATACCCTACTATTAGGAAAATAATCGAATAAATTAGTTATTATTTAAATTTTTTATATAATTTTATAAAATTGGTTTATATATTTTTTTCTGTTTTTTATGTTGTATTTTACATTTAGCAAATAAAAATATTTTCCTAGAAACATATTAAATTTTTTCCCGTAGCGGTATTTCAAAAAAGGATCTATATCTTCTATTCCCTCCATAAATTACCACACATCGTAATCCCCACGACTATGTTTTAATATTAATTGTAATCATCACTTATATACATATATAAAAAAAGATTTTCTTTCCGCACCAAAAATAAAAGGGTTTTTTTGAGAATAATTTTCAATGACATTAATATTAAATTTAAATATTCTAGGACTATACAACATATATCCTTCATCGACTCTACCACACGCCGTGGCTCTACAAGCACTTTCACAAGCTGCATCACAAGTACAAGCAGCCCACTGCCTTCTCAGTCACCGCCATACATCCTGTGGAGATTATGCACGTTCAGCTGACCATGTGTCTACCGTTGTTCACTGTACCTGTCCATTGGTGTAAGTTTTTCTTTTTGTTATTATTCATTTTCAGCTTCACGCTGTATCTCGTATCTGATCCATTTTGAGAAAATATAAATTAAATGGTGAAAACCTACTATCAAAAAATATAAAAAATGTTTGTTTGTAATCTAATGTTAAAGACACTATGTTTCCATTAGGTCACTTCCGTTCCCCACTTTCTATCGAATTCAGGAGGCACTGCTTGTGGAATGGTGGGTCACAATGCCACGCTTTGCCTCGTTATCAGAGCGAGGAAATAAATAAATATTAAATATTTCATTTCTCCGAGTGGGAATCGAACTTACAAGACAAAGCGTACCCTTGTGCCCCTGCACCACAACGGCCTCATTTAATTTAAAATTAAAATAGTTTTTTTTTAAATAATTTAATTGTTTCGTACTTTCGATTATATTACTGATTCAATTTTTTTCACTTTTTATGTTTTCTCATTAGGCAACAACCTATACAAAAAATATAATATATTCTTAGAAATCAGAAGCTGTTAAGGATTTTTTTAAAAACAAGAAAAAAACACATATCGTCTATATGTTTCTAAATTATTCTTTCATAATAATTTTGAAACATATAGACATAGGTTCTACGTAATTGCAATAATTTTTTGCAGCAAATAAATAATATGCATCACTTAATAACCCGGCCAGTCGTGGCGCAGTGGCACAAAGTGTCACTGTAAAACCGACTGGTTGTGGGTTCGATCCCCACTCGAGGAGATGAAATATTTACTTAAATTTATGTTTCCATTTCTTCGCTCTGGTGTCGAGGTAAAGCGCGGCGTTGAGTTCTGCCACTCAACACGCAAAGCCTCCAAAATTCGGCAGAAAGTGGGGAACGGAGTGTCTTAACACTAGGTTCCCTCTGCCTACCTTGCTATGTGCGGGATATAGCGTGAAGCTAATTTTTTTTTATCACTTAATAACAAATACTTCACACGAATTTCCTTTCAACAAGGGCCGTTGCCTACATGGAACTGCCCCCGATTGACACATTTCCGTTGTTTTCATAATTTTTCCGCCTACATCTATACGAGATTGTTAACATTATATCATTTCCTATGACTAACTATTTAAAACTAACTTTAAAATAACTTTTTCTTAGAAAATGATACATATATAAATCAGGATTTATATATATTGCCTGTTATTGTTATATATATATTGCCTGTTATTGTTTTATTGTAATAAATATTGATATGAATAAGTGATAAAAGTAGCGTTAATAAAATATAATTCTTAAATTATATTTGATAGTAATTGTATATCCATGTAGATTAACATGAAGTGACTCACATTTTTGTTAATTAAATTAAGTTTTTCACCATTTTCTAAAAAAATAATACATTTTGAGGCTCGCTCTGGTAAAAGTGCGAAGCGCGGCGTTCAATTCTGCCACTCAACACGCAATTACTCAAGAATTTAGCGGAAAGTGGGGAAAAAAAGTGTTTTAACAATTAACAGACTATATAAATACTTGAGTCCCAGGTTTGGTCTGGGAACCTCAAGGACTCAAGAATACAGCTCAACACACAACGTGATTAGCCACGTATATAAGAATTTGTAAGCATACAAATTCTTTTTTTCTTTCCTACTGCATATTTCAGTTCTTGTTAATTACAAATTTCTTAGATTATCCTTTATGTATATAACTGAGTTAAGGTAATCATATATTCAGATGCTTATCGATTATGCCACGATATATTTTTCAATCAATCTTCATTTTCTAAAATATATAGATAAGCATTGTTTTTAATTGTTTTCATTATAAAGTCAACAAATCTGGCCGAAATTGACAATAAAAAAAAAAATATTTGAAGATAAAAATAATAAATATCTACTTTCCCATTTTTTGTAGTACCATTCTACGCAGTGGCACTATACAATTACTACCATGGTATAATAGACCACTCCGGCATCAACTTCGAGTCGTACTGGTGGCAGCCGTGGCAGCCCCCAGCGTCGTTCCACGATCAACACCACGAGTTCTTCCATTGTAACTTTGGATTTAACATGTCTTTATGGGATAAGGTAAGAATATATTTATAATCCAATTTTTTTTAACAATGGCTGGATGGTTATAAAAATGGTTATTCAAATAAGTTATTGTAATAAGTACTTATTAATTATTGACACAAAAATTTTAGATATCATAAAGTTTATTTAAAATTTTATACAAATATTCAAGATTGGTAAAACATCATATTTTTTTTAGTTTACGCTGTACTCTGTATATAAGAGGATATAATAGAGGGATCTGTATATAAGAGGAGATAATACTTAACTTACTAAATAAAGCTAATTTAAATAAAAAATCCACAACTGTTGCGCTTAATCACACGCCGTGCCGCAAAGTATACTTAAAAATTAAAATATATTATTATATTTTTCTAGTTGCACGGAACAATGAGAAAAGTCCACCGAGTATACACTGAAGACACCTACCACGGGGAAGCCCCTGCCATAGATACACCTGAAGCTAAAAAGATAATTGAGCAAGATCCTGAAGCCAAAGAATACGTTGAAAATCTTAAAGCTAATTTAAATAAATAGTTATTTTATATATTAATTTACAAAAAAAACTAAAAAAATGTCTACTTAGTATAATTTATTATGTATATATAAGGGAATTAAAAAAATATAATATACAGTATTTCTACAAAACATCTTGTTTTTATCATGTTTACAATTTTTAATTCATTAATATGGCTACAGTTACAAAATTGAAAAGATAACATCATCGTTAATTAACTAAAATATTCTGTTCATCTTCGGCGGAAAGTGTAGAAAAGAAGTGCCTTAATGGAAATTGAGTCTCTTAACACTAGGTTCCCAGATTCCCTCTGCTTACTCTGCTGTGCGGGGGATACAATTATTGCGTATTGAGTAGCGGAAGTCAACTCCGTGTTTTGCCTTGTTTTCAGAGTGGAGAAATGAAAATTTTAAATATTTTATTTCCTCACACATTCCCACAGCATGTTACTCTTTCGCCCTGCGCCGCGACTGGCCTGGATTTTATTCGTTCGAATTGAAAACAGCGCAATGTAATGTGAAAAGAAATACACCTGTATATATCTCGACTGGAAAATAATAAGATTTCATACTTATATCATAAATTTAAGATATTTTTGCACTATTTAAAATAAACACTCTGCACTACTACTGTATATAAAATATAATTGTGGCAATTTTTATACTGCTTCGTACGCACAATTTTTGTAAAAGTGGATACATTTTTTACAAAAAAAAAAAGATATTTAAATATAATGGTACCCTCAAGTGGGTATCGAACCCACAACAAAACCGTTCATAGTCAGATTTTGTAAATTTCAAGAGGTATATAGTGAAATAATAATAAGATCAATTCATCCGCACAGTATTTTACTATCAAGAGCTGGTTCCATTCTAAGCTCTGAAAGGCAAACAAGAATCAATTTAGTTCGAATTGCCTATGGTAATGATTTTATAGTACAGTTTGCAATGTAAATCTTATCGACGGGAGATTTCATATACATGGTAATGTAATAAATACGATGTTTTTTTTTAAATATTATTTTTGAAAAAAAAACCTTTTATACCTTTTTCATTTTATTCTTAAGTTCCAACTGAGATCGTTGTAGTGAAGCGGCACATCGTCTGATTTAAACGCGAAGGAGGAACGCGAGAAACGCGATTCCTACTCGGCAATTTTTTTTTCTTTTATTCAATTCGGTTAACGGTTACATTCCAGTGTAAAGTTCTGCCATTTAACAAGCAATGTTTAAGACATTGCTATACGTATTGAACGATTCGTGGGCAACAAAGTGCCTTGTGGCAGAAAGAGCTTGGTGTTAAGACACTCCGATTCCCTTGGCCACGAATATGGAGTAATAAATTAATTAATTATTTGAATTCCGCACGTTTAAATTCAAGAATTTTTGAATTTAAACTCGAGTTCTAAGCTTGAGACAAAATGGGATACTTTAGTTTGTACGACAGAAAGTTTCGAAAACCGGATAAAGTTGCCCAATTCTAAACCCCAGAACAAAAATACGTGTTTCCTTGTATTTTTTATATTAAGTAGAAGATATGTAATAAGCATAAATATAGAAAGTTTGATTTACTAGAATTTGTATAAATTAGTGACGTAACGAATATGCGTATTCGCAATTTCTACGATTGTTTTGTGAATATGAACATAAAAAAATATATTAGTTCCTTCGATTAAGAATCAAACCCACAACCAACGAATTTGCAATGACAAGTGAAATAAAAACTATTTTTAAATGTTTTTATTACGCCACACAATATTATTTTATTAAAAAACTTGTTTGTACAATTATTATATAATTTCTAAGAAAATTCTTTGACTGTTATATTTATTTACAAATCAATAAAGTTACAACCTCATATTACGGACAACATAATATTTTTTCTTAGAATAGCTTTATTAAAATAAGACATTATTAAAATAAGTCAACTGAAATATCTTCAAGTAAATATATATTTATAAATATTATGAAAATTTGTAAAGTACATTAACAATAAGTTGCTAGTATGATAACAAATTTCTATTAAAGCATAAGTAATTGTAAGCTCCTTAAAAAAGCAATAAAACAATCTCTATATAATTTGTTTACGTTAGAACTGAACGTTTCGCTTAATTAATTATGATTTCAATAAAACGATTTTGAGCTTAATTATATTATTATTGCCAGATTTTAGAGAAAATAGAAGTGCGTTAACAGGAACGGAGTTGGGAGAACACTAGCTTCCCATGTTCTATATTATGTGCGGGATAAAACGTGACGATAAAAAATATGGTTTTTCTGACTATAAAGTGACGTTTTTGATTAGAAAGTGCGGCGTTAAGTTCCACCAATATCCATTGTCTTTGGCAAGAACTATAATAAAGTATCGTAATTTAAATTTAACACCAAATTTAAATTTCAAATCAGAAATAAGTAGACATAATCGATAAATTTCCATTTCAGTGTAAAATTGATCAATACATTTTATAAAATATTCTTAACGAAAATAAACAATTGATTGCATTGTGAATAAAAGGCAAAATAATATTTGACTACTATTGGTATTACATTTAAAGGCTTCGTATATTATTGTAATGAAAAAGACAAACGAACTACTTAATTTGCAAGCTTAATAAATATTAATATTCAGACGAAAGACACAAGTGTCCATCAAATATTCAATATCTATACTAATATTATAAAGAGGAAATCCCCCTAATAAAAATGCAATAATGTAACCCAAGGTGTGAAGAAATTGATCTTAAAAATTCTGTCATCGCGTGCGCTGCGAAAACTATTGATGATAGAACAAAACAATATGCTACATTATCATATAGCGCATCAATATCTATAAAAAAGGCCGGGATACCATATGTCCAACTACTGTAGTTATGACAGTATAACCATTTTTTTATATTTTATAAATTAACAAAATTGCCTACAATAATCAAACCATATTATTCATACCTCTGTATTAATCCTTATCCTATTAAATGATATTTTATGAAAGATAATTTCAATACCTGTAAAATATTTTTTAAATTAATAAAATCGGACATTTCATTCAAAAGATATAACGATTTTACAAATATTAATCTAAAGAAAATCATGTAATAATAACAAATGCGGAGTGTGTGTCGTGCGGTCTCGCGCACCGTGGCAAGTAACTCTGCGGGGGTGAGGGTGAGGTGCCTCGATATCACTAAAATTATTAAGACAATCAATTACATTTTTGTTTCTTTATTTGAATTGAATAGGTCCCGAAAATACGGGACCGATTTGTCAAATTCTTTTACAATTAGACGATTAACGTGTAAAAAAATACTAAAATAAAACCTTATATGTAAAACCTTATATTAATCAATCAATCCAATCAATCCATCAATCAATCGATAAATCAATCAATCCGTCAATCAATCAATCAATCAATCAATCAATCAATCAATCAATCAATCAATCCGTCGATCCGTCAATCAATCAATCAATCCATCAGTCAATCATCAATCAATCAATCAATCAATCATCCGTCCGTCCGTCGGTCGGTCGGTCAGTCGGTCGGTCAGTCGGTCGGTCAGTCGGTCGGTCAGTCGGTCGGTCCGTCGGTCCGTCCGATGGATTGATTGGATTGATCAATCATCGTCCGTCGGTCCGTCGGTCCGCCGGTCCGTCGGTTCGTCCGTCCGTCCGTCCGTCCATCCACTGACTTTTTAAATATCATAGAACGACTTATATCTCATCTCTATCTCTATATACTATAAAATAGAAACGCTTTTTTCTCTATGTCTTAAAAATATAACGTATACTTGTTGATATATAAATATCATATATTAACATTGGTCGTCTCTTTTAGTGAGATAAACCAAAATTCTTATAGAAATTACGCTAATGTCGTAAAAAAAATTTATTACAATATTACAGATTAAAATAATAAAAAAATGGTATTAGAAGTCTGTATAGTTGTCAATCAATTCTGCTTATTAAATCAATAATCATGTATTTTAAGCGGGCGAAGCCGTGGGCGGGACGCTAGTTGAAATATATGTAAGTACTTTTTTAACAAATGATAATAGCAATTTTGATATATAAGAAAATCTTGTTCGCGGAACACTCTCGTTAACAGTGTTGAGTTCCGTCACTCAACTCGAATGTCTAGAGTTCGGACGGAGTCGGTACTATATTTTACCTTATACTAATAACAGATGATATTTATTCATTTCGTCGAGAATGTTCTAGCTCACTAACTAAAAATTGTAATACGACTACTGTGGGACAATCTGTAGGATTATGCTCAGTCACGTAATAACGAATTTACTTTTAAACCTAAGATCCTACTTCGAATTAGATTAGAAGAGGCTTCTTTAGGTAGTAAATAGCCTTTTTTTAAGGTAAATAAATGTTGTAGGTTTGAGTCTCATTTACCACATTTTTACAATATAATAATTATATTATAAGTTTAATAAGTAAAATATGACACACACTGTGTCTTCAACAATAAAATTGCTCGATGCAGACGAAAAATAAAGACTCGCTTCGCTTACTAGTCTTCGTAAATTGACGGATCAAGGGAAGTATACCTGGCTTTTTAGCCCACATGGTATGGTATACATAAATAAACTAGAGTAAGGACACTCTGTTCGTTACTTTACGCTCAATTTTCAAAACATTACGTCTTGAATGGCGGAGTTTAACGCCGTGTCATTTTTTAGTGTCACATTGTATCCTGCAGCTTAGGTAGAGGGAACATAGTGCTAAAATACTCCGTTCACCACTATCCACAAAAATTTTGTGTCTACGCCGCGCTTGAACTTCTAGAAAAAATATTTTAAATATTGTACTATGCATAAAAATTCATACACTTACTTTAAACAGAGCTGCCAAATATTTCACTATTAAAACTTGTTTTAAATGCAAGGAGCAAAGCACAAAAGATGATGACCTCTCTACTAGCGACTTGGCACGAGATCTTAGACTTGGCAAACAGTTTGAACAGTGTTGCTCAAACTTAGTTTTGCATAGACTTTAGAATTTATATATACGAATATTTTATTTATTTTGTTACCTTTTTTGAGTAAAAGTTATAATTATTAATTATTTGAAAGTGTTATTTCACACTTAGGAAAGAAAAATACTTATTAATAAAACGTATAAAAATTTGAACGTGGCGGGATTTGAACCCGCGCCTCTTTAGAAACTTGAACGGTTTCCAAAGAGGTGCGGGTTCTAATCTCGATATCTAAAATTAATTAATAACTACGCCTATCCTACTGTATACGGGAAGTGAAGTGAAGTTAAAAAAAACTTAATATAAACTAAAATTAGTTTGACTATCTGTGCACAGGACAATGAGAGCTATTATTTTTATAAATACTTTGTTACTTCTTTGAGACATAAGGCTTTGTAAAGTAAAGAGTATAACAACTGCTATATTATTACACAAATCTTGAAATACTTGAAAATATTCTAATTAATGATAACAATTGGAATTCTTAATCAATGGCTTCAAAGGCCTTTGATATAAATTCGTTTAAGATTTTTTATGTATATAATATGATTGAATACAGCCAAGCTTTGTGTAGTTTTAGACATGTCTAGTTATGATACTTTGAACGTTTTTTTACTTGAAATATAATACCTATATATTTCTTAAATTTTATACTATATAATTAATTTGTGTGTAAAAAAAAATGTGGTCTTAGCTGGTCATGGCCCTTTGGCAACATTTATCAAAATACACAGAAAAAAGGGTTGATGTAGGAAAATAGCCCGGGAACCTCTTGGTACTCCAAGCCCATTATGATACTTCCGATCACCACTTTCCACTGAATCCTAGCGTCATTGCGTGTTGGGAGGCGGAACTCAACGCCACGCTTTGCCTCGTTAATAGAGCGAGAAAATGAAAAAATAAATTTTCATTTCCTCAAGTAGGAATCGAATCCACGACCTGACGCGTTTACAGTCGCACGCTTTTGCCCCAGTGCCTTAAGTGGCCTCTTATAATATGTGATGTGAAAATATTAATATGTGAACTAACTCATTTTCGTTATGTATACTTAAATCAATATCCTACTTATTGATCAATATTATCTATAGTAATATTATAAAGCACTAGCGTTTATTTAGTTTAACGTGCTAATCTCAGGAACTACATATTAAAATTGAAAAAATATTTTTGTTGTTTAGTTTACTTATAGGCAGGAAATAGGCTTTAGACTATACCATACGGAGGAAACCACAGGCAAAAAGGCTAGTATTATATTATAATAAAACAAATTAATACTAAACATCTAACAAACTAATTATATGTAGCTACATAATTGTTGGTGTTTCATTATACAAGCTCGTGTGATTAAACACGCCGCAACTAACCGACGTATTTGTTCCGAATAAATGTAGGTACATTGTACGTATGTTTTGAGAAGTTTAGTATCAATACTGTGCTTTCGTAGCTATGTGACAATGTGACACTGACACTGCGGCTCAGTTAGTCTAGATTGTGTACACTATGGTATAGGGTTCAATACCCGCTACAGGACATCTACACTGTTGTCTTCTGTATATTGGACGGAGGGAAATAAATACATATATCAACCATAATTTCTTTTTATTATAATCTTTACAATGTTTCTTATACAGCAGTATAAGAAACATTATAAAGATTGTATCAAAAATTGTGAAAACAACGATTGTGATCAACAATTACATTTTATAACTGTATCGGCAGGACTCCACACACACGATAGAGACCAGGACCTATAATAATTTATAAAATATTTTATATTAATTAAAGAAACTATACAATCTATTAAAATATCTAACTCTACATCAATCAGTAATTGAAACAATATAATGCACAGTGCCACTGCCATAACTACCGCTGAAATTAATGCCGACTATATGTGTGTGACCAAGGAAATTTAATATTTAATATTTACATTTCCTCGCTCTGGTACCGATTTTCGAGATTTTTAGAACTAGTACTTCCTGAGATTGCTATGTTAAGTATAATAATATCATTGTAAGAATATAGATTACTTCGACTGTAATGCTGTAGATATTCGATATTTAGAGAGTTTCATAATTAATACTAAAATATCTGTATTTAATTTGTTATTTTAACTGACTGTAGCAGGAACGTTTGCACTAGAAAATCATAATGGAAAAGCGGATCGTATTTTCTCTTGTTAGCTTAAAAAGTATTATATGTTTTGTTCCTTATCATAGTTTAATTATTAAAGTATAATAACAATTACTTTCTGCTTTACTAACTACTCTGTGTTCAACTTTCCCCCTTTTCTTATTATTTGGCGGAACTTAACGCCGTACTCTATTTTCCTGGAAAATTTGTCTTATTTCACCACCTCACCTCACCACAACACCACAACCATCTAGTGTACAGAAACTACTACTGTTTATCTAGTTTGAATCAACAACTGACTAAAAGAGGATTCCCCGTTTTCTATGGGAACGGGAAATCCTCTTTTTCTAAGACTTTCAATTTCAAATCTCAAAGTCCACGCTAGTAAAATGACGAGTGATAACAAGTATAATCTATTTCTAAATTCTATTTCTATATATATAAAAGGACATGTACCTGACTGACTGAGGCAAGACACACGCAGAACCGTAACCGCTGATGGTAGCAACGTGAAATTTGGACAGATGTTTATTTTTATAATCTGGACATCAGACTCATCGTACTCAGAAACGATTTTGAAAAATTTTAACCATAAAGGGCGAAATAGAGGTGAGAAAACAGCACCGATTTTTATAAAATTTGAAATTCAGACTCTTTAAAATATTTCATTGAACACGTGTTTCATGGTTTTTTAGAGTTCACTCCCTAAAGGTTCAAGTAAGAGGTTGAAAGTTTATATGGAAAAATCTTTAAATCACCACCGATTTTCATAAAAATTTAAATTCAGACTGTTAAAAACTTTTTATTAAGCGAGTGTTTCGTGGTTTTTTTAGAATTCACCCCTAAGGCTGCAAATAAGCAGGCGAAGCCGCGCGCGCCCGCTTGTAATAAAACAAAAGTAAAAACGTTAATTTTAATACTACTTTAGAGGAGATAAATATGTTTATTTTATGTCTTTTTATCTCTAATATTTAATAGAAAAATATTTAAGTGAAATTTTAAACTTTCGCTTAACTAAAATATTGCTTTTGAAATTATATCAAAGGTAAAATTTTCATACTTCACAAAAGTGATATTTCAATTTATATCTGAATATTTGAATAAGAAATTAGTTTTTATTTTTGCTGGATAGAATATAAATTAATGTTGAACGTCAGTTATAATCTTACAAAGCTTTTATTTTATACGGAGTTTAAAGCCGCGCTGTGTCTATCGGAGTGGGGGAAATGGAAATAATTTTCAAAATCCGCTTCACGCTGCATCCGGCGCATAGCAGGGTAGGCTGAGGGAACTTAGTTTTAAGACACTCCGTTCTCCACTTTCCAACTTGTTCTGGAGGCATTGCGTGCTGTAGCGGAACTCAACGCCACGTATTTTCTTGACACCAGAGCGATGAAATGAAATATATAAGTGAACAAATATTTAATCTCCTCGAGCGGGGATCAAAACCACAACCAGTCTATTTTACAGGCACACTTTGTGCCTCTGCGCGTCGACTGGCCTATAATTTAAGTGGTCTCTCCCTTGAGTGGTAACGAACTCAGAACCGATCGCACTTGGAGAACAGATATCTAATTCTGTTCTCCTGTACCACGACGGCCTTTTATTTAAGAGCTGAATTTTTTTAAGCATCACTGCATTCTGCACCTAGCAGGGTACGCAAATATAAGATATTTATGTAATATATAATGTAATTTTAATAGAGACCAGCTGTCGCGCAGGGGCACAAAGTGTGACCGTAAAACCGACAGGTTGTGGGTTCAATTACCACTCGAAGAGATGAAATCTCTATATATAATAAGACAGTAAGAATATTTTGTCTGTACATTTAGTAATTTTGACTGAAATGTATCCATTTCAGTCAAAATGGACACTTAAAAAGAATAATAAAAAGCAAAAATATTTCTTATGAATTTCTTGTCTGTCTGTCTGTCTGTCTGCCTGTCTATCGATATGTATGGTCACATTTTTCTCTGAAAGTACTGAGCCGATTTACTTAAAAGTTTCACCAATTGCTTTGTTTTAACTCAACTTAGCTACTAAAGTTTGGTTTAAGGTTCATCAAAATCGGTTCATTATAAAAAAAGTTATCGTCATTTCAATAAGATCAAGGCATTACTTTACCTGCGAATATTATATCGCGCAATAAGCAATCGCACTGTCGAAGTAAGTCAAAGAATGTCATTCGAAACGTCTTGTTTATATGACTGTTAATAAAAAAAAATATTTTTGAAGCACTATTACTCAATATTTTATACAATAAAGTAAACAATATTGAATTGTTAATGGAGATTACTTTTATAAATCATAACAGTTAAGTTTAAATTGTAATTAATTCAACTCAACTTTAGTCGTAATTAATTTGAGGAGTGACTGCAAAACCGACTGGTTGTGGGTTCAATCCCCACTCGAGGAAATGAAATATTTACTTAAATTTATATTTCCATTTCTTCGCTCTGGTGTCGAGGCTAAGCGCGGCGTTGAGTTCTGCCACTCAACATGCAATGCCTCCAGAGTTCGGCAGAAAGTGGGGAACGGAGTGTCTTAACACAAGGTTCTCTTTGCCTACCCTGCTGTGTGCGGGATACAGCATGAAGCTGATTTATATTTATTTAATTCAACACAGAGATAAAGAACGATGTGATCTTCAAGGAAATATCTAGGAAATACATATATTGTTAGGTTTGTTCGTTAGTTTGAAATAAATCTATATAAAAATGTCTAAAAACATCCTTTTTACGTGTACTCTGTAATAACTACATGTTTACCAATTGTACATTTAACTAATTTAAAAACTGTACAGGAGTTAATATGCAATCATTATGGTTATTTTACAAAGAATATTATCAAATAAAAAAAAAAAATCAGCTTCACGCTGTATCCCGCACACTGCAGGGTAGGCAGAGGGAATGCAGCGAAAGACACTCCGTTCCCCACTTTCTGCCGAATTCCGGAGGCATTGCGTGTTAAGTGGCAGAACTCAACGCCGCGCTTTGCCTCGACCCCAGAGCGAAGAAATGGAAATATAAATTTAAGTAAATATTCATCTCCTCGAGTGGGGATCGAACCCACAACCAGTCGGTTTACATCACACTTTATGCCGCTGCACCACGACCGGCCTCTGATAAATATGAATCCTTCAAATCAATAATTTAACATTTAGGGCTGTTTCTGAAGGAGTAAATCAAATTATTCACTGACATCAGCACATTTAACAGAGTTTTAAAATTATGATGAGACGTACATTATATAGGGAAAAAGAAAATAATGTTACAAAAATAAAAATAAGCTTTATGTACATTTTATAAATATCAACATTGGTCGTTTTTCTTAATTCAAAACAATAAAAAAAATTTATAGAAATTTACATAATGTAGTAAAAAAATCATAGCAGAAGTCATTATAGTTCTCAATCAATTCTGTTTATTAAATCAATAATTATGTATTTTAAGCGGGCGAAGCCGCGAGCGGGCCGCTAGCATTTACTAAAATTTATATTTCCATTTCTTCGCTGTGGTGTTGAGGCGGTATCGGTACAAAGTGGGGAACGGAGTGTCTTAACAAACACTACAATATTCTCTGCCTACCCTGCTGTATGCATGAAGCTGATAAAAAAAATATAAACTCCAACACACTTCAATGAAGGCTTACTAATAAAATAAGAAAATAATATCTATATGAAGTAGGTAGGCCACCTATACCCGAATTGCGCACTTGTAAAAATGGGAAATATATGATAATAATAAAGAATACATTGATTATATTGTTTTACTTCATATACTAATAGTATTTTTTTACTTCACGCTTCATGAGAAAGGTAGGTCGACAAACATTTTTACCGGATTAATCGCGTATATTTTGTATTTTATACATTTTTGGGGAACCCGACGTTTCGAACACTTTACAGTAGTCCGTGGTCACGGGTAGAGTCTACCCGTGACTACGATTAATCCACTTCGTTCTCATTAAGAAACATCCGTTCCCTACTTTTCCCCGAATTCTAGAGGCATTGCGTGTTGAGTAGTAGAACTCAACGCCACGCTTTGCCTCATTACTAGTGTTGCCAAAATGCAAGAACAAGATGAGACTTAGCCAGTCTTGGTATTGGTCTTACACCAATCCTGATCTTAGTCTTTGTATTCCGTATTGTATTTTTAGCTTGCTTAACATACCAACTACAAAATAAAATAATTTACTGAATTAACACATTTAAATAATTCAGTAATTTACTAAAATAAATTACCTTATTGTTTCTTGCCGATTATAAAATCCATAAATTTACACAAATTAATTTAGAATTCATAAATTATTTCAAAAATCTCATTAGATTTACCTTTAGGCTTTTTTTAGGTCTATAACTGAAGCCAGTCGTAGCGTAGGGGCACAAGGTATGACTGTAAAATCGACTGATTGTGGGTTCGATCCCCACTCTAGGAATAAATTTCTGTTTACTTACATTTATATTTTCATTTTTTCCGGCACTCAACACTCAATGCCTTCAGAACTCGGCAGAAAGTGGGGGACAGTGTGTCTTAACACTAGGTTCCCTCTGCCTAGCCTGCTGTGTGTAACACTCACTACACCGACTACAACTATCCTAATCTTCGTAATTTATGTCAAATTGTAAACATATCATTCTGAGATCAACAAGGATTAGATTAAAAACAATTATTACATTAGACTCCTAGCAAAGCTGAATTGGGACTGACTAGAATTTAAATGAATACACTACTGACTTCGGATTCTTCGGAGATTAATAAAACGGAAAACTACGTAGAATCTCTTTCCGAATAATCAAGTAACATTTAGATGAAACATATTGTTAGTTTGGTTTTTTTTTAAATACCTTAACCGATTTCTAACATCAGGAAACCTTCGAAGTTTTCATACCTTTGTCTATTGTAGAGGGACATTCACGATTTAGAAACAAAACAAAAAAAAATTATAAACAAAAAAGAATATTAAAAAACACAAATTTATAAAATGAAAAACTCTCATCCATTGCACTCAAGTATACAAATACACAAACAGCACTGTATCCGTCATGGAAATCTCACATATAAATAATAACATTATTTCGTGACACACTCTGTTTATTTCGGTGTCCCGTAACAAATGTTGTCAAGTAAATTATTCTAAACTCGTAAAGAATTGCCGAGTACGTTTTAAAGTGATATTTTAGACGTATGTAGTTGAATCGTATGGCGATGATTTAAGCGGTGAAACGATTGTTTTACTTTAAATGCATGTGATACTATCTTGACTTGCGGCTTTGTCTAGCCTTGTGGCCTAGACTTGTGTATAACATATTTTAAATGCTATATGCAGTTATATTAGTAATATAGGTCGGCTTTAGAGTAACTCTGTACTAAGAAATTCTGGCAGACTCATCATCGATAAATGGATTTTCCAGCACAAAAAGGTATTATCAACTCGAACCCGTAGTTTTCTAGATTAGCATTCAGATAAACTAGAGCGTTTCAAAGTTCAATTTGTTTCATTATCCTGATATTTGCTAGCGATTTAAATGGTAATTGAAGTCGCACATAAGATTTTGGATCAATATTTCATGTAATAATAATAATAATAATAATAATTTAATTACTAATATTGCAACACGTACTCGTGCTGTACGTACGTACTCGTACGTACAAGCTGGTTGTAAATTTGCATCGCACTTTGAAGAATATTAATATTAAAATATTGTAATTTGGCTACTTCAGTTAAACAATATTTTCAGTCACTTAACGAGCAAAATCTCTATTTGGGTGAATAATAGATAAGGCATTGATTTTACTTTTATTTCCAAAATATAATGGAATGACAGTGGATGAGGAGAGAGACGTGAGAGGCGGTGAACACCTTAAAATTAAAGAACGAAGCCAAAACAGTAAACAAAAGATCAATAAAAACAAAAAGAAAACGTATTGTATGAGAACATAAGTATTATTATTTCCATTGATTATATAAAAGGCACATAAACTCAGTCGATATTTTAACTCAGGTCACGTCGCACTCTGATGAAGGGACGGTCAATCTTTAACGCGATAAGTACCTTGAAAGTTTGAAAACAAACAATTGTCCATTCGGTGACATTTATATGGTTTTCTATTTCAAATAATTCACGTACAACATTTTGATTAGGTATTGTTGTTTTGCTTTTATTTTTGTTTTTATTCATATTAATGTAATAATTAATACACAATGTATCACATCCATAACAAAATATTCAGAAAGAATCCTGGAACGTAGTGTTATGCTAGATATTAAGCGTGTTTAGTCTTCAAACAGACTAAAGTGTACAGAGACCTAGAAAATTATTTTGAAAATTGAAACTTAAACATAAGAAGATATCTATTATTTTTTTTGCTTCAAGTTCTAATAACTAGCAATGTAGCCAGAGAATACAGACCGCCAAAGGCAAAAAATTGTAGCAAACGTAAGCGAAGCAGCTTATAAACGAAGGAACCAAGCTAACGAAGCTTGTTTTCTCGTAGAAGAGGGTATCGTTAATTGTGTTATCATGAATTAGAATAGGAAACTCTATTTAAATATCAATAAACGTGTTTGAGCAATTCTAACATAACACCCATTAAAGTCAAAGTTGTTCGACCCAAATTAATTCTGAACTTCGGTAACTTAGTCCGATTGAAGATTCGAAGTTAGTATCGAAGGTTGCCGTAGTTGCTGGCGATGTTTAATATTTCATACACTTAAAATTCGTATAGGGTAGAGTAGCTTAGCGGTGTCATATTTAGTGTTAAAGTGAAATGTAAAGTTAATTATCTTTTTTCTGCCTTAGGTTAAGCTAGTCGAAATTGGCAATCCCGTTCAGATGAAACTCACTAAAATATTTCTAAAACAATACTGATTTGAAATCGAGTTCTTTGTTCAGATTAAACCTTTATATTTATACTTGCATTTACCAACGACTTCGAGCCTTACATCGAAAAGAACTGGCTAAGTGTCGTGTATGACGCATGATATATTTGGAGTGTCCGAGGTAGCACTCGAGGCAAGGTAAAATTAGAAATTAATCATTTTAATTTTTAATTGTAACGACTGGTTGTGGCTTTGATCTCTACTCGAGAAACTTTTTTAAACATTTTGAGTTGAAATGTTGCAATATTTAAAAAAAAATTAACGCCTAAAGGAAGCAAAAATAAGAAACAACTAAGAAACAGAAAATAATAATTATAATAAATGGTTTGAAATGCTCTATTATTAGCTAAATCTGACAAAAATCCTAAAAAAGAACTGCTGCCAATGTAATTTATATAGCGAAACCTTATTTCTAAGGGTCCAAACCAATATGAAAGTCTTGTAGAATTTTACCCAAGTACGTAATTCGACCTCAATTCGTGTCCGCTATTCAAACGTTACAATTGTACATTCAGGTGGCTTTATTTAATATCGGTATACGACTGAAATTGGTTTGGGACCCTTCACTTGTGATTAGATTACAAGAAGAGCTGATTCTATCTATAGGTTTTGTTGAATTTAATAGATATTAATACACAAAAATTATGGCTTCAGTATTTTAAATTTGCATATTGTAATAAATAATTAAGCAATACTAACAATAAAAGCTAGAGGCCAATTATGGCGCCAAATGATTTCTCCACCCACGTGAAGGAATAAAATATTTGAATGAGGCAAAACGTAGTGCTGAGTTCCGACTATCTCAGCGAAAAAAGGGGAACACATCTTCTAACGGAGCATTAGGTTCCCTGGTTCTCCCTCCTTATCCCGCTAGCTAAAATAAATTAACTAATTAAATTTCAAAATGTTATTTTGAAGCTATTTTTGTCTTTTTTGACTAAGGCTGGAGAGATTAGATTGCCAACATTTAAATAATATAACTAATTCATTTGATTGAGTATAGAATTCAAAACAAATATATGCTTTATGCCGTATTTTGTATTTTTTATCTATCAGAAAGGAAAAATAAAAATGACACCGGCATTTAAATAAATCTGATGAAATAATATTTTAGCTATTTATAGCTTCGCTGTATCTTCCACATTCCGCCGTTTTAGATATAACGTATTTGATGGCGGCTTCTAACAGCTGAGGCAGCGAGGGGAAGCCCTAACAATGTACGCTCATGGTGGCTGGAATTTTGTAGTCCTAGGCTTGCTTGCTCTAGGCCTAGAAATATCACATGTTTGTTTTTTTCTTAAAAAAATATATTTAAAGTAAAAAGAAACCGAGAGATTTATGGAGGGACATTAGTGATTAAGCACGATACTAAAAATATATATTTTAGATTCGTTGACACACTGAATGCAGTCTCATCAAATTAAACAAAATATATTTTTCTAATTGATTTTCGTGTTTGGTTAAAATATATAACAGAGTATCTATTCTCTAAATTTTATTGCACGTAGAAATAAAACTTTCACTATTAAAGTAAGATAAATGAATATTCCTATTGTATATTGACACGTTTTCTTTACTCCAGTCACGTTTGACAGTGATGAAGGGATGGCGAAATCACGATTGTGATCGAGCTCCATGAAATGGCCCAACTATTACTATGGAGTGCAAAAACGAAAAAAAGTCGTGTAGAAATATAGTTTAAAGTCGTTTATTATTCTCAAGATATAGAGAATATTTTTGGGGATAAATAATGGACTTTTGCAGCGTCACGCTTTGCTTGCAAAGCAGAGAGTATCAAGTATCGAAACTTCGCTCTGCTTTCCGCTAGAGTCGGTGTGTTGATTTTTTTACTTTTCTCCTTCATAGACAGTAGATAATTATTATTATTCATTTATGCTTACTTATTATTTAGGCTTACACTTAAGTTATGTAAATGTTATATTTAAATGATTTATCCTAAGCTGTGTTTAGTGGCGAAAACTCATCGTCACTCGACTTTTAATAAATGCTATCTTACACGACATCTCAATAAATAAAACGGCAATGAAAATATTTTGTAAAAGTATAAGGTCTATGGATTATGTAACCCTTATATGGTATCCAATAATAATTCGTACATAAGTATATGTATCAACAGTTGATTTACCAAGATCCTTCGGTTTAGCCATGTCAGTCCGTCTATCTGTCACACCCTCGTTTTTTCCACAACTTTAGACACATAAAATAAAGTGTCTCTTTTTCATTTTACTATTAGAAAATTCTCAAGGAGATCACACATAGAGGATCAACGTGGATTATAGTAGTGGGTTCGAATCTCACATAGCATTTGGTTTATATGTTTTCATATAAATATAACAAATACATAGCTTAAGTGTTAGCCAATTATTAATAATAACAATGAACAGCGTTAAGTTATCATTATTTAACGCACAATGTCTCGAAAATTTGGTGGAAAGTGGAAAATGTTATGTCTTAACTCTCACTAGGTTTACTTTGCCTGTGGAAAGCAGCGTGAAGCTAAAAAAAATATTAATAACGCGTGCGTAGATGCTATAAATCATTAGTAGAAATAACCCCATTGTACGGCATTATTTAGAAGCGGGGGAGTATCTAATCTACAGTATTGTTTTAATTATTTTCATTTTTTCATTTCAAAAATACAAATTGCAGTATTTTTAGGATTTCATACTTTAAAAGTTCGTCTGTCAATATTCAAAATTATTAAATTTTGCAGATGGCAGAACTTGTGTGTGTGTGTGTTTGTGTGTGTGTGTGTGTGTGTGTGTGTGTGTGTGTGTGTGTGTGTGTGTGTGTGTGTGTGTGTGCGTGCGTGCGTGCGTGCGTGCGTGCGTATTTGCAGCCCAAATGTTCTTAGATAGGTGACATTAAAAAAAATAATGCGGCTGTGGGACGCCATTGCACTTAGTGAAAAAAAATCTTTTTCAATACCCAAATATGGGTATCAAATTCAAGAACTCAATACGAGGAGTTTAAAAATTATGATGATTATCATTATCATAATAAATTCTAACAAAAAAATGAAAAATAAAAAATATTAATAAAAAAAATCTGTTAACCCTAATAAACTACAATATTTTTTTTTGAGAAAGTTTTTATGTTTGATCAACATCTCAACTCATTGTTGTAAACATAATACATAGTTTTGTCCAAATACACGCACGTAATACGATACCGTTCTAAGTAACCCACTCAGATGGTACATTGTGTTCTCGCTTATAAATGGGTCCTGAATTTGAGCTTTTTGGATGTTATGTATAAGGCAATACAAATGTATGAATGTAATCATCGAGTTCCACGAAATTGGCCTTTTTATCTAAATATGAATAAGATTTGAGAGAATAGGTTGTTTTGTACTAACAGATCCTAATTTTATAGAGAGAATGTGGGGAGAGAAAGAGAGAGAGAGAGAGAGAGAGAGGATTGAACTAAGTTATTACCACTTCTTTCCTATGGTAAAAAGACAAAGCAATGCGTTGAATTCCGCAATTCAATAAACAACGTCTCGAAAATAAAGTCAAAGAAAAAAAACTGAGTATCTTTATACTAGGTTTAATCTGTCTATTTTGCTAGATAGACAGATAAAACAGAGTTGATTAGTATTTGAGCCTTCGTGTAGAAAATCATAATTAGAATTATATGATCATAAAGGAAAAAAATTATAAAAATAACTTAAAAATAGGTAAAAAAGCTTCACAGAAAAAACACATTTTAAAGTTAACCTTTCTCTAAAGGTTTCATATGTTATTAAATAAGCAACTCTACTATTTATTATATTTGTTACTGAGCTTCAATTTAAGCGTTTTTTAGATTCACGCTGTATCCCACATATACCAGGGTAGGCAAAAGAAAGCTGAAAAGACACATCGTTCCTATTAAGACACTTCCTTCCCCTACTTTCCACCACACTTCAGAAGCATTGCATATTGACTGGCGAAACTCAACGTCGCGGTTTGCCTCGACACGAGAGCGAAGAAACAAAAATATTAAATATTTCATTTCTCCTGAGTGAGAATCGAACTTACAACTTGTCACGTATACAAACATGCACCTCTGCACCACGAAAGGCCCCAAATTTTAGCAATTTACGTTCACCTTCCATCATGGTACTGTACGATAATAATTATTAACTCAATGATTAATCAGCGTCGGTGCGACGCACGCATTAAATATTCGTCGTAGGTGCGAGCTCACCTAAAATAAAGTGGTTGCGTAAACCACGCTGGCGTAGAAAGCTTTTGTCATATATCATTATGTATGGTTCGTATTTTATAAGATTGTAAAATTGTTGAAAAACAATTAGTGATAACTCACTTCTTTTTTTTCTTGCCGTTTTTAGTATTACGTTGTTTGATTATTTGTTACGGTTATCGATGTCGATTATGGTATTTTTTCATCTTCATTTTCTCTCCAAGAAAGGGAGAAATTCAAATAAAAATAAATCTTGAGATTGAGCTTACAGCCATCGCGTGTTCAATCAGTCGCTTTCCTACTGCGCCACAACAGCCACAATGGTGTACTCGTATTGTAATTTCAAAAATAACAGGAATGTTAAGAGCTAATTATGAAATCTATATCTATAATAAAATTGTAAGGGATCTCTGTCTGTACATGGAAGACTTAGAAGAAAAAAAAATACCTTTATTAATGTAGTACATGTAGTCTATACTTATAATAAATCTGTAGAAAAGTCGTTTCTGTACACTGAAAATATTTTAAAAAAATAGGTAGGGTGTCAAAGGATAACTAACAGAATCTATTACCAACATGTTAGAAATGATTGTCTGTTTGTCTGTTTATCTGTTTATGTAAACACGTATCACGTAAACAGTACACAATAAATATAAGCAACTTTTATACATAAAAATTACAAGTAAATAAGAGTAACTTTTAGTGTTTATTTCATTGTAATCGCTTCACTCTATCAAAAGATATTTAAGTTTTCAAGAAATTTATATTTAAGATAGTAGAAATCGATATAAGTAACGACAACAAATAGTGACGAATTTTGATAACGCATAAAACATTCTGTGATTAGATTGCGCTGTGCATAAATAATTTTATATTTTTATAGTTTGGAAAGGTTACCGCTAAACTCTATCAAAAAAAATGTACTTAAAGTTTTTAAGATATTTATATTTGAAAAAAAAAAAATAGAAACGTACGCAACGATATCTATTGACTACATATGATAATGAATGTTCATAACGCATAAAACATATTGTTGAGCTATTATTTTTAAACGTCAATTATGTCGTGTTAGTGTAATCAATACTTATAATAAATTTAACATAAACATTGTAGTATTTTTCTAACAATGTTCAAATGGTTACAGTTCAATTGTAAGTCCAATAGATGGCCCTGTGCATAAAATGTCGTTTTGAATCGTACTGGCAAGATTCTGGGCAAAAGAATGACTTTAGAAACGTCTTATTTATTTGACTACTGATAAATTTACGTATTTTTAAAGTACAATTGTTCATAGTACGAACTACAAAATAAACTAAATTGAATAGTTGGTGAAGATTACCTTCGTAACAGTCTAGCTTCATTCGTAATTATTTAACACAGTGATAAAGAATTACTTAATATTCAAAGAAATATTTTGAATAGGTTCTTCAGTCTGTTCGTTCGTTTATGATATTGATATTTTTTTAAGAAACGTATAAAAAAAATAACTTTTGGCAGCAACCTCTAAAAAATTGTGTCTCAAGAAAAAAATAATCTGACACTGTTTATAAAAATATCACTATTGCACTAGACTAGACGTTGCACTATTGCACCTGTATGTTACGTATATGTATGTGCCAAGAGTATTTTAGTGTAGATACCTCAAAATCCTTATAAGATAACTTTGTGGTTTGTCCGTCTGTCCGGCTGTCAAGTCTATTTTGTACCAGATCGGTTAAGGTTAGATACCTCAATGTTCAAGTCTATGTTCCCTTAGAGTACAAAAAATCTATCTTTTAAATCATAGCAATCAAATGACGATGAAATATGAGGCTGAAATTTGCTTCGTTTTTTGTCGCATTTTCTATAACTATAGGGTATATACTTTCGTAATTGTATATACTTCCCGTTGATATACAATTACGAAAGTTAAAACTTACGACATGTATAAAGAAAAATTTATAAATTATTTTTCCAAAATTTAGACATTTCCCACTTAAAATCTTTAAATTAGTACAGAACCCTCGGTGGGCAAGGCCAAATCCCGCTTTTTCGGTTTTTTTAAATCCACTTAATTAAACATTTGTATATTAGAAGCGAGTAAAGCTGCACGGTGGCCGATAGTAGACAATAAAATTCTAAATAACATCAAACAATGTACATATTAAAGCAAAATTAAGCTTAGCCCTGCTTAAAATCACTCCAGAATTCTCCCTGCATTCAACGATCCAATAAAATAAGGTAAATAAGCTATAAATAAAGAAAATCTGTACCCATATACGGTATTCTTCGATCCTCACGCTATACTTTACAAGGGCTTAGCTTATGCAGAGGACCATGTGTACCCAACATAATCTCGAAAACATAATTAACACGAAATACGAAGAAGCTCACGAATTCCACTCCAATACAGCATTGAACAATAATTCATCTTATTACTATAGTAGTAAGATCTATTATCCTAGGAACTGAATGTAGGATATTTCTAATTCTCGTTATAGCAATATTATGATTTAGTGTTGAATAAAGCCACCTCTTATGGAGGATTTTCTGCAGGAAATTGTGAATATATCCTTCAATGCGAGCAGTATATTGTGCATGACGTTCGATTGATATCTTTGGTGATGAAGAATATTTGTTTAGTTATAATTTAATATTAAAATTGATTTTCTTCACTGAGGAGAAAAATTTTTTTGGTTGTCTTTTTAGATTTTGCTTTTTTTACCTTGAGTGGCAGTAATCAACGCCGTGTTTTGTTTTTTTTTCTAGCAAGTAAATAAAAAAAATTCACACAACATAAAACTGTCACATTTACAGTCAGGTACTGCACCACGACGGCTTCATATAAGTGAAGATACAAAAAAACCCTAATATCTCAACAATCGGTTACCCAATAACGGAAAGGAGGAAGGAGGAGGAGGAAACCTTAACACTAGGTTCAGGAAACTATTTATTTATTCAAATGCATTTAAATAAATAAGAAATACACTTACTAAAGTAGTTGTAAAAAGCAAATATCCGTTTTCCAAAGAACTGATGCACGTAGAAACTGCACGAGCGTAACGACTAAGGTACTGACGATGTTTGCTGAGAGTTAGCGGAATACTTGAACAAGTTGTATGTTTAAATATCTTTTTGCTTTCCAACTCGACGTGTAAAGTGAGGATTACCTGTTAAGTTACTGGAGTGAAATTTGAGATTGAATTTATGTATAGCTTTTAAATAAGAATTGATATATTTTTTATTTGCTTTTTCACGATAAATACTGCCAATTGTTAGGTTTAACGTTTACGTGAGCTTGTATATTTTGATCAAATTATGGACACTGAGCTGAAATGACAATAAATTTACTGTCTTAAAAACATTTAATTATGGCCGTCATGTTACACAGAGTCATCATAAACGCGACAGTTATGTGTTCAATTAGGGAGGAAGAATTAATTTTATCTCGCTTTGATAACTAGATAAGACCCCGACGTAATAACACCATTAAACGAGCAAAATAACGAGGAAACATTGTGTCGTAACACTACGTTCCCTCTGCCTATGCATAGAGCCATAAAAAAATCAAATTCACTTACGATTGCTAAGGCAAAACTTCCCAACATAAAAACAAATTATCAAACGCCGTTTCAGAATTAAATGCCGTTCAAAGGGCAATCAAAAACAAAGGACGGACTGCGATATCGAGATGAATTAATTAAATCAACCCGTCGCTCAGGACGTTTAGAAATACCCTCCATTATGAGGAACAGCGAACTTCCTTCGGAGACAGTATTTCCTTCGATATTAGAGTAAATTTCCTACAATACGTTTCTAATTATTTATTCATTGTGTAATTTCTTGAATTTAGAGGCCAGGCGTAATACAAGCGTGTGACTGTAAACACGACTGATTGTGGGTTCAATTATCACTTGAGAGATTGAAATATTTAATATTATAATATCCTCGCTCTGACAATAACACAAAGTTCGGCGTTGAGCTCGGCCAGCTTCACAGGCAATGCCTCGAGAAATCAGCAGACGGTGGAGAACGGAACTTTCATAGTGGGAACGTTAGGTATACACGCATTTTTATATTAACGTTTGGTAAAATCCTATTTTTTTAACTCTCCGTTTCAGAGGTAACCTTTCAACATTACCGTCTATATTAAACAACATTAGTAATGTCACAATATATAATATCATTAGATTTTTTACAAAGCAATACCCTACTAAAATCCTTGTGTAGTGTAGATTAGCGACAAGGGTCGAGCTGAACGAAGCGTATCTAAAGTTTATGTGACAAAAGGCGTTTCCTGGTCCTTTTTCGTTTTATGAACATACAATGTAATGGTTTAGAGTTCTCTAAATAATATTAAAAGTTTTGCATTGTACTATATTTTTACGAAAAAATATGTGGACTCCATATGCAAGGATTACATTGAAGAAAGAAGAAGAAGTAAAAGAAGTGTCTTGAAAGAGAATCGGGGTGTTCAATGGAGTCCCGTGTTGTGTCGTGTGATCCCGGCCTAGAATAAGATCATCCTGGTACTGGTGGTGTCGTAAGAGGCGACTAAAGTACGTGTGGTAGAGTCACGTCGCCAGCAACGCCAACACGCATGGGCAGACTCGACCGGATCATTACCACCCCCGGCATTTAAAACCGGCGTGAAGTAGTGGCTTTATGCCACTGCGTTTCGCATCAGGTAATGCCGGGCCCCGACGCCCAACCCATCTTAAAGGCCGGAAACGCACCTGTAACTCCTCTGGGGTTGCACGGGGTCGTGGGCGGCGGTAATCACTTACCATCAGATGACCCGCACGCTCGTTTGCCGTGTCTTTTCCATAAAAAAAAATCCTTTTGTTGGTTTTCTCCACTGTGGTAAGGCAAAACATAGGTAAAGCCTGCCATGTCCGCCACTATATAAAATGTCGACTTTATATCCCAAAAATAGCCAGAGAATAACGAACATTTCTGTAAGTTGCACTATGCGCTTTAGAGCTTCAAAATCTCACTCTTCAGTTGTCTCATATCTATCTTCTTTTAAACATGACTTACTTCCACTACTTATACTTATATCGGTGTCTTTATATATATATATATATATATATATATATATATATATATATATATATATATATATATATATATATATATATATATATATATATATATATATATATATATATATATATATATATATATATATATATATATAAAATCGAAAGGTAGGTTCAAAACTTCAAAACTTTAAAAAGTGGGCGCGCGCAGCATCGTCCGCATATTTACACCCTTAGGGGTAAATTCTAAAAAACCCACGTAACACAGTTTTTTCTTCTCTCACATACCGCTTACAATTCTCAATTACTCCCAATTTGCCTCCATACACACCATACACGGGCGGACATTACTAATTGGACTTACATGTAATCTAGTGTGGTTATAGGATCATCGGGCATCGGGTCGTTTAGAACCGTTTCCACTAAATGTAATTTTTTTTGCTTCAGTCGGTATGGGTTCGTAAGGACCCGATATGTTTATTTTGTACCTATGATATCTATTTGACAAGGCAATTACAAAACCCTTAGCATCTCATTCTCATTTATAAGAAGACCAAAGTAAAGTAAAATATCTCTCCTGTACCAGCGGCTACTTCAGTAATTATCACCCTTCACCGGACGAAAGTTAAGCAGCGAATCTAATCGACCTGATATCTCAGTGAATCTTGGACATTGTATAGAAAAGGGAACCCGGGAACTTAATGTTAAAACACTCCGCTTCTATTATGATTGCTCCGCACTTGCCGCCGAATTTCAGAGGCGAGTTGAGTGGCGGAACTCAACGCGGCGCTTGTCCTCTTTAACAGACCGAGAAAATTAAAACAGTAAAAATATTTTGTCTGTACATTTAGTAATTTCGCCTAAAATGGATAGAGGGACACTTAAAAGGAATAATAGAAAGCAAAAAGATTTTTGTTGAATTTCTTGTCTGTCTGTCTGTATGTCTGTCTGTGTGTCTGTCTGTCTGTCTGTCTGTCTGTCTGTCTGTCTGTCGATGTGTATGTCAACATTTTTCTCTGAAAGTACTGTACCGATTTACTTGAAAATTTCACTAATTGCTTTGTTAACTCACCTTAAATACTATAAAATACTTAAAGTTTGGCTCATCAAAATCGGTTTATTAAAAAAAAAGTTTTCGCCATTTGAATGAACTGAAGGCATTAGTTTGCCTGCGAATATTATATAGCAATCGCGCTGATAAGATTTTTGACCAAAGAATGTCATTCGAAACGTCTTGGTTATATGACTGTTGATAAAAATATATATTCTTGAAGCACTATTACACAATATTTTAACAATAAAGTAAACAAAATTGAATTGTTAATGGAGATTACCTTTATAAATCACTAGCGACCCGCCCGCGGCTTCGCTCGCTTTAACCACAGAATTATTTACTTAAACCACTAATATTATATTCATGTTTTAATATACCTATAATATATGTGTGCAACGTAATTAAGAATTCTAATGTGAAAATTTATAAAAACCTTAGATCGCATTTTCCCAATTCCCATAAGAGAGATGCAGCTGTCAATATATTAATTTCTTTAAACTTTTGCCTCAAGGAGTCGTAAGGAGTCTTTAGGGCCTAGGTTATGGTTATAGCTATATAGTTATAGTTATATCGATACTTACAATAAAATCCTAACTCATCGGTGTCTGTACGTGGAAGATATATTAGAAACATTGTTATTACGGACATTTAACAATATAATAGAACTTGGTCAGTTTGTCTGTTTATGTGTGCGTTTAAATATTTAAATATTTAGTATTAGTTTTATTTTAATCGGTTCACACAAAATTAAAACCAGATTCACGCTATATCCAGCCTATAGAAGGGTAGGTAGAGGGAACTTAGTGTTAAGATACTGCGTATGATATATGACTGACGTGCGAAATGAAAATATGATTAAATTACAATTCAATCCTCCTAGTGGGAATCGAACCCATAACGTCATGTTACAGGCACAATTTTGTGCCCCTACGCCACGACGGCCTTTAATATTTATACAGAATGGAAGCGTCAGCGCTCATTTTACGGGGACAGTATATAGGATAAAATATTTTAAGCCCATACCTAAAGAAATTAATCAAGATACCTCAACAGTTTAGACGTAGGATTTTTTTTTCATTTCACGATCGATGTTTATCCATACCTGTATTTCGTGTGACGCAGTTACGCATAGATACCAATAACGTTAACACATACTACTACAAAATATTACTAAAGGTTAAGCAACTTTCTGCCGTGTGATCCCGATCTAGAATAGGATCATCCTGGTACTGGTGGTGTCGTAAGAGGCGACTAAAGTACGTGTGGTAGAGTCACGTCGCCAGCAACACGCATGGGCATACTCGACCGGATCATTACCACCCCCGGCATTTAAAACCGGCGTGAAGTAGTGGCTTTATGCCACTGCGTTTCGCATCAGGTAATGCCGGGCCCCGGCGCCCAACCCATCTTAAAGGCCGGCAACGCACCTGTAACTCCTCTGGGGTTGCACGGGGTCGTGGGCGGCGGTAATCACTTACCATCAGGTGACCCGCACGCTTGTTTGCCGTGTCTTTTCCATAAAAAAAAAATTTGAACTTTGCCACTCATACCTACGACTCGTATGCGGCGGTTTCCCTTTAATAGGCCTATGTCTGTTTGCGTCTTTAATGATAAATAGCGTTTTATTTTAATATCAACGATAAATATATAATTTACTTTGTATAAATAAATAACATTTTTGGGATTTTTTTAGATGTACTATTTAATTGTATTAGGCTTTTATAGAGTAGTCAAAACTATGGTTTCATTTAAAGTGGTACTGACAAAAACACTATATAATTGAGTATATTTAATACCTATAGTGATTTTTTAGTGAATTGCGAAGCACACTTTAGGCATTTTTAATTCGTATACCTTTTGAGAAACTACCAATATTCTTATCGTTAGTAAATTATGTTTTTCTCAATAAATAGTTTTTGAATATTTTGAATATTTTTGCGCCATTATGACGAAAAAATTAAACAAATTAGTCTAAATTTTTCGTTCAATTCAAAATTGGGAGAAACGTTAAGTTTGGACAGATGTTTATTTTAATAATCTGGACATCCACTAATAAGGGATTTTGAAACTTTTGTTCCCTAAACGGATGAAATAGGGGTTGAAAGTTTGTATGGATTTTTTTTAAAACAGCACCGATTTTTATAAAATTTGAAAGTCGGACTCTTTAAAATATTTTCTAGTCTTTCTTTCGCAAGTTTTAAGATAAAAATTTAAATAATATTTAACATCTTATATATTATATTGCAATAACATATAATATATTTATAAAAATGAGAATGTATTGTTTTCTTTAAATAGCTCCCAATAGTTATTACGACGCATGCAAGGAAAGATCGTTTAAGAAAGTTGTTAAATTCTATTAGAATTATAAAACCTACCAACATTTATATAATGAATAAAATATTTTATCAAATAAAAAAATTGTTTATGTTTTCCACCTGAAAAACACTAAGTGAAGAAAAAAATATTAAATATATATAAATATATAGATACCACATTAGTATCGATGCTCTACTGATAATTATAATTGAAAAAGTTGTTACTTTTGTATTTATTATGACAGAATAATAATTTTTAATGCCCCTCTGCACTACGATGGCGGCTCTGTTCTAGTTTGCACATTTTCCTTTGAAAATTAGTTATTGTGGCATAACTCTAACAGTAACACATGGTATAGTATACTTGTTTGTAGATATTGATGTCTTCTATAAAATTGTAGTACATCACTTTGCTCTATTGTTAATAATTTCCACAGCGTATAAGGTTTTTTTTTTTGGTATTTTTTTACACCTTGATCGTCTAATTGTAAAAGAATTTTCCAAATCGGTCTCGTAGTTTCGGGGCCTATTTAATTAAATAAAGAAACAAAAAATCTAATCGATTGTCTTAATAATTTTAGTGATATCGATGCACCTCCCCCTCACCCCCGCTGAGTTACTCGCCACGATGCGCGAGGCCACACGGCACACACTCCGCACTTTTTATTATTACATAATTTTCTTTAGATTGATATTTTTAAATTCGTTATATCTTTTGAATGGGATGTCCGATTTTATTAATTTAAAAAGTATTTTACAGGTATTGAAATTATCTTTAATAAAATATAAATTAATAGGATAAGGATTAATTCAGAGGTATGAACAATATGGTTTGATTATTGTTGGCACTTTTGTTAACTTATATGATATAAAAAAATGTTTATATTGTCATAACTACAGTAGTTGGACATATGCTATCGCGGACTTTTTTATAGATATTGATGCGTTCTATAATACTGTGGAACATTGTTTTGTTCTATCATCAATAGTTTTCGCAGCGCATGCGATGATAGAATTGTTAAGATCAATTTCTTCTCACCTTGGGTTACATTATTGCGTTTTTATTAGGGATCTCTATTTTTTTTGAAAATGTAATATAGCCTATGCTGGTCAGTGAAGATGCAGCTTCCTAATAGTGAAAAAAATATTGAAATCGTTCCAGTAGTTTTTGTGTGAAAACTCTACAAACATACACACATACATACATACACACATACATACATACAAAAATACAAATCTTACCTCTTTATAATATTAGTATAGATAACAGTCATTACACAATCACATTAAGTCGTAATTAATTCAACACAGAGATAAAGAACAATTTGATCTACAAAGAAATATCAAGGAAATACATAGATTGTTTGGTTTGTTCGTTCATTTGAAATAAATCTATATAAAAATGCCTAAAAACATCCTTCCTACGTGTACTCTGTAATGACTACATATTTACCAATTGTACATTTAACTAATTTAAAAACTGTACAGTTATTTTACAAAGAATATTATGAATCCTTCAAATCAATTATTTTACATTTAAAGATGTTTCTGAAGCAGTAAATTAAATTATGCACATTTAAGAGAGTTTTAAAATTATGATGAGACGTACATAACATAGGTACAAAGAACATAATGTTACAAAAATAAAAATTAGCTTTATGTATATTTTATAAATATCAAATATCAACATTGATCGTATTTTTTAAGTCAAAACAATAAAAAATTCTCATAGAAATTACGATAATGTAGTAAAAAAATCATATTAGAAGTCATTATAGTTGTCAATCAATTCTGTTTATTATATCAATAATCATGTATTTTAAGTGGGCGAAGCCGCGAGCGGGCCGCTAGTAATAAATATTTCATTTTCTCGAATGAGAATCGATCATACAACCTGTCGCGCTTATAGTCACACGCTTGAGCCCCTGCGCTACGACTGGCCTCAAAAATTTCGTGTTAAAATAATATTGAAATTCTCGGTCTATCTAAAATTGTTCATTAATGAAAATTTGCTTAACGACGAAACGAATATTTAATATTTTCGTTTCTGCTGTAGTGTTGAGGCAAATCGTGGTTATGAGTTTCGCCACTCGCACGAACAATATCTCCAAAATTCAGCGGAGTGACTTAACACTAAGTGCCATCTGCTTACCCTGCTATGTACAGAATACAGCGTTACGCCAAAGCCTAATTCGACAAAAACTGTTTTTTCATTCAAATTTAAGCACTGATATACAAAAATACATGAATCCACACCATTATTTATTTAAATTACAATTAAGCGGTATAACCACTATATCCGAGATGGTTATTTAATTAAATAACCATCATGGTCCATCATGGTCGAAGACACTATTCTATGGTAATTGAATGTTGTTAGGAAATCGTGTAACAGTGCGATCGTAAGGAGATGTACTTAACACATTGATCTGAATACAAGATTAGGTTAAGTACGGCTGTCTCTATAATTGTAGCATTTTTAAAATATTTTTTTAAAATATGTATTGCTTGTATAGATTGATATCGGGGTGGCGCACTGGGACAGTGCCTGATAGTAGATGCGATAGTTGTGAATTCGATCTCCATTTGGAGGAAAGAGTATGTTTAATTATTTTTTTTAGACGTCTAAAAATGTTAACTCACCAACATTTAAACCCGCACATCTTTGAAACCGTTCCACATTCAAATAAGCGCTCTGATCACTAAGTTTCACGTTTTCAGTTATCTATATCGAAATTGTCAAAAACTAGATATTCTTTATTGATTTAGGCTCTTAACGCCCAGGCCACAAGCACTTCTAAATTATCCAGTTACATAAAAATATCTCCAGTGCCAGTTCTGAAGGAAGCTTAGTAGCTTAGGTAAACTAGTGATATTATACCTATTTTCTGTGATATTTTCTCCGATACTGTGTTGGTGTTTTTTTTAATTTCATGTGGTACCCCGCAAACAGAAAAGTACGCTGAGTGCATGTAGAGTTAAGACTCTTATCCCTTTACCCACTTTCTGCCCAATATTGTTGGGTGGAAACTCAATAATTCAAGTATTAAATCGTGGCTGAGTGGCGAAAATCATCTCTGGGCTTTTTCTTGTAGCCAGAGGAAAAACTTCCTTCCGCGCGTCACACAACTGTGGAATGCCCTATCTATGGCAATGTTTCCAGGTCCATACTGTAACAGTATGTACCTTGGGTATAAGTTGGAAATAAATAAATAAATGGAATGACATATGTGTGGCAATGTGCAAAAAATAACATAGATAATAATGGGAAATAAATTTTTCACAAACTATATATTATGTTCTTAATGCCATATTAAAGGAAACTAATTCGTGTATAGTCGTCCCGAGTGTCGCGACCGTCGTTCTGTCTATATAGGTGGTAGTGATGCTCGGAAGGCAGCGGTCGAGTCATACTTTGAAGTACTACGGTACTAATATATATGATGCACATAAAGACTCGTACCAAATGTATAATGAATATAATATGATAATGCGAAATCTATGATGGCACGATCTTTTAGGATCGAATTTCTTATAAAGGCAATATATGTGTAGGGGCGACACATATTGAGGGTCATGAGTGATCCTCGACCATTATTATAATTTTAAATGTTGCTTGACGTCGTGGAAGCTGACGTGATGGGCTTATGCGAACTGTTATAGCGACATTAACTATGTCGTGGCTGATGCCGTCTTGCAGTAGGCTTGCGATACGTAAGCTATGCCTGTATGGCGTTGGTCATTGATATATTGAATACCACTTCTACGACTTGGTATACGACTAGTAGGTGTGTGATGCTATTTTATGTCCCAGCTCCGGTGTATGTAGTAGTGTCCGCCTGTCTCCTACGGGTGTGTGGTGCTATTTTATGTCCTGGAACTCTGGTGTATGTAGTAGTGTCCGCCTACGGTTCGAGACACGACTGTGGGGTGTGTGCCGTGCGTTTATTTAACATATCGGCCGCCTTACGGTAGTGCGTTCGTTCCAACGACTTATATTGATCTCACAAATCAATCGACATCACGAATCACCATTCTAATACAATCTTAATATAAACAAGCGTAACAAGTACCTTCAGACTGATCACACACAAACGTCCCGGAGGGTTCATTAAGACTGTTGCAGCCGCAGTCTGGTAGGAATTCACGGTGTAGGGGCGGGGCGGTGCCCGTACTCTTTCTTCCTTTTATTATAACTAGTTCGCAGTTATAGTGAAGAGGAAGATAGGACGCGCTCTTGGCTTTTCTTCGGACGAGCTTTGAGTTATAACAATGTCATATTGTCGAGTTTCAGTTATCTAGATAACTGACACAAGAACAACTTCTGATGGCAAATATATTATTAAAGCGATACCTTCTAATGGCATAAATATAATTCTTAACACTGTTACCTCTGAATCTCTAAAAGATCTTGGATTACTTACGTTCACAAGTATAAACGGTTTTAACCACTAGACACATTACTAGCCAAGGCATTATTTATTAAATAATATTTTAAAAGGAGTTTGGGATGTCAGTTACAATACGACCTTGATACCTTCAAAAAGCACTTCTAGTTCCACTATAAAGGTCGGTAACGCACCTGTAGGTCTTCTGGTTTTACACGGGATCGTGGGCGGCGGTGATCACATGCCGTTGTCTACCGTAGTCGTTGTGCCTTACGTTTGATTACCTTGTCTTTTTCCATAAAAAAATAAAATAAATTAATAAAATCTATTATCAATGTGAAATCCATTCTATTCTAAGATTCGAATTGAAATCGAATCCACTAGATTCGAATTTGAATCTACAAGATTCGATTTCATTCGGGGGAAATGTCACGCTAACAGTCCGAATGTCCGCTAACCTCTCTCCCACAATATTTCTATTTAAAGTTGCAACTCATTTACCACCGACGTTCAAATTATTAGTCGATATAAAATGCAAGTTAATGTATTTAAAAATAACAACCTGTCTGAATCGTATCTAGATATCAATTTAACATTTAACAAAATGCTTTTAATAAATATATTGTTATTTTTATTTCAAAATACACTTCAATTAAAAAAATGAAAATTTCAAATGAATGAACGTTTTCAAATATAATGATTATTAATAACCTTTTAATAATACAAAATTGACGATAGATATTGATAGTGACCATAGCCTAAGTGTGATTTGTTTGGTATGGATTAAAAACCATATAACTATATTATTGGGAGTTTGTTTTGGAAGCACTAACTTATAACTAAACTTAGCTTCACGCTTTATCCCTAGCGGGGTAGTCAGGGAGGACGGAGCGCCAAACGCTACGGTCTCTACATATCTCTTTCGCCTCGTCCACTGTCATCAACCTCTTCACGGGAGTACCCGGAAAAATAAAAATATTTTAAGTATAATCACCCTAAGTGGGGATCGAACTTCTGCTCTTATTGCAGCATGTCTTGGACAATCTTTCGCTTAAGTCAGCGTTGGTATTTTATATCATCCATAATCTTTTGGGCAAGTGAGTTTGGGTGATTTAATATTCTTTTTTTATGTTTGAGTGAATGCTAGATATTTGTGTAGTTATTCGTTGGTAACGAACCATGTTACCGTTAGTAAGAATGCGTAGCATTTTATTTTGGAATCTTTGGATGATTTCAGTGTTGGAATGAGAAGCTGTTCCCCACAGTTATATTCCATAGGTCCAAACTGGTTTTAGTATAGCCTTATATAAAAGATTTAGGACTAATGAGCCAATAGAGGTTTCTTAGTTGCAAGTCAAGTTGTTTTTGTTTTTATTGAATATATTTTTTTATATATTTTATGAGACATGTCCTTTTTCAGAGTGTCAAAGTTCGCGTCCATATGGTAGAGTGAAACTAGATCCCCAAATCGAGTGTTTAGCATTGCAGTCTCCGATTGCAATAAAACGATGGCCGAGACTTAAAAAATTCTTCGAAATTATTTTGCTTTATGCTAGGTAGTAGGTGGTAAAAAGCTGAAATGGATAGTTCACTAGGCCAGTCAGAAATAATAATAAATGACTAGTTATTATATAAATGACTAGATTAGGACTCGTTGAGTTAGATATTACTCTTAATAATTTTCTATATTATTGGAAAATATATTATAAGTACAACATACTCGTATGTCATATTTCTGCAGAAGATTATATATATATAAAAGTTAAAAAGCGTCGAAGCGTCATGGCGTCCCTTGTGACGTCAAGTCTGAGTAATCTGTTAGTACCATTGTATACAATACATAATATAATTTTGTTTATTTACCAAGGCATGGCGTATATCGCTCTGAGTGATGTTTAAAATATCATAGAAACTCGCAATTTTAAATTATAATAAATCGATACATAATTAATATATTAATATGGTTTCACAAATTAAATACATAGTTTAAGTGATTTGTACTAGCTCTAGTCATGCGTATTGTCTCACAATGGGCTCATGTATATAATAATTTATTACAATGTATACTCATATTTAGTTCTATCTATATAAACAAATAAAACTCCAATTAACATTTAATTAACAATTTCATAGAATTCTATCGTAGCAGTAAAATAAATTACAATAACATCATTAAAACTTTTTTTTATTGTTTTATTAGACACCAACACCACCGTGCTTTGTCTTCCTAAATCTATACTTATAATAAATCTGTAGAAAAGTCGTTTCTGTACGTTGAAAATAAAAAAAAAAGAGCCAGGGTGCTAAAGGATAACTAGCAGATTCCATTTCCAACATTTTTGGGATTTTTGTCTGTTTTTCTGTTTATATGATCACGTATAACGTAAAAAGTACACAATAAAATTTAAGTAACTTTTATATATAAAAATTGCAAGTAACTCAGAGTAACTTTTAGTGTTTATTTCATTGTAATCGCTTCACTCTATCAAAAAATATATGTATTTAAGTTTTCACGAAGTTTACATTTGAGATAGTAGAAATCGATACAAGTAACTATCTATTGACAATAAATAGTAGGTACTAACTAACGAATCTTGGTAACGCATTAAACATTCTGTGGAGTTAAACACTAATTACGACTGGAGGAACATTAATCATTTTAATACTTTAGCACAACACATCGTTTTCGGTTAATATAATTTTATGTTAGGTGAAATTTAACTTAAAAACAGCATTCTTAAACTAAACTTAATTTTAAATCTGAAATAGATGGCGCTATGCATAAAAGACTTTATATTTTTATAGTTTGGAAAAGTTACCGCTACACTCTATCAAAAAATAATGTACTTAAAGTTTTTAAGATATTTATATTTAAAAAAAAATAGATGTCTATTCAATGCAATGATATCTATTGACTACAAATGATAATGAATGTTGATAATGCAGAAAACATATTGTTGAGTTATTATTTGTTAAATGTTAATTACGATGTGAATTACGTTTGCAGCAGTCAAGAGATTGAAAAAAAAACCGAATAATTATTAATTATTTATTAATTATATATTATTACAATAGTTTTCTTAAAGCTAAGGACTGCTTTAATCGAAGTGAGAACAAAGAGTGTCAAAAAATGTATTACAATTAATAAACTAAAAATTAAAACAATGGGGCATTGCAAATCTAATACGGGGAAATCGCGGGTGGTCGCCTGAGAAGCTTCCATCAGTTTGATCCGTAAGCATATTCGTGGGATTAGGGTTCCGTAACTCATGTTAGTGTAATCTATACTTATAATAAATTTAACATAAACAGCAGTATTTTTCTAACAATGCTCGAATGGTTACAGTTTAATTGTAGGTCCAATAGATGACCCTGTGCCTAAAACGTCGTTTTCTTAATCACACTGGCAAGATTCTGGGCAAAAGAATGACTTTAGAAACGTCTTATTTACATGAATGTTGATAAATTTACGTATTTTTAAAGTACAATTGTTCATAATACTAACTACAAAGTAAACTAAATTGAATGAAGTTAGTGAAGATTACCTTCGTAACAGTCTAGCTTAATTCGTAATTATTTAACACAGTGATAAAGAATGACTTAATATTAGAAATGACTTATCAAGACTATTTTGTACAAGATCGGTTAAATGTTAGATACCTCAATGTTCAGGTCTATATTCCCTTAGAGCAAAAAAAAATCTATCTTCTAAATCATCACAATCAAATGACAATGAAATATGAGGGTATATGCTTTGTGATTTGTCGTATTTTCTATCATTACTATAGGGTACTTCCCGTTGATATACAATTACGAAATTTGTTAAGAAGTTAGAACTCACGGCATGTATAAAGGGGAATTCCAAAATTATTTTTCTAAAATTGACTACTTATAGTATTTGTGTCACAGAAAAAACCCATTAGGTACAAATTTTAATCTGTACTTAATTTGATACAAAATGACAACTTAATTAGTTATTCTTTTGGTGTATCTCCATTCATGAAACTGGTACGAAACTCTCCGGTCATGAGTACGACTTAAACTTGACGAGAATGTTGATCGTTTTATAGATTATATAAAAATGTCTAAAAACGTGCTTTCTATGTATATTCTGTAATTATATAATATAAGTTATTTTACAAAGAATATCGTGAATACTATATTTATATTTCTTAAATGAATAGTCATGTAATTCAAGCGGGCAAAGCCGCAAGCATGCCACTACTGCAATATATGTTTAAAGTCTATCTTCTGATTTACAGTACATTACTACAATAGTCCAAATACGATTGGTAGGACTTTGAAAGAAACCAATTTCACGCTGTCAAATTCAATTCACAGTGTAGCAAAAGTTTTATCTTGTAATTTTGAGAAAAATTTGTAACATTTGTGTTTCTATAAGACGCATACATCCCATATATAACAGACTAGGCAAAGGAACCTAGTATTAAGACTCTCCGTCCCCGACACTCAGTCCAATTTTTGAGACAACGATTGTTAAGTGTTAACAGTAAGCAGAATTCAATGAAATTCTTCATTTTGAATTACTTTCATTTTTCCACTCTGGTAGACTAAGAGCGGTGTAGAGTTTTGCTACTCAATACAACCTCCCGAAAATTAATTTTACAATTTCTGCTACGTTTTTAATTCACAAAACAAGCAGTAATAGAAAAATATATATTTTAAAAAAATCTCTATTGAAACATAAATAATATAAAACCGCTTATGTGCGAGTCGGACTCGCCCACCGATGCTTCCGTACCAATTTCAGATTTACAGGGTTAACGGAAAGTACAAATTATAAAAATTATCAAACTTAAGTTTGTGGTCATGTATGCACTTTAAAGTGAGTGTAATAATATTAACTACAAAGAAAAGTTTTTTATGATTTTTGTTATCAAATACTTATACTTTTTTTTATTTTTTTGGACTTTTTCCTTTAATTATATGGTCTCACTTCGCGCCAAATTTCATAACTGCAGGTCCACGGAAAGTCCTTATAGGTTTTGATTACGCAGCTCATTTCATACAAAATGCAACAAAATCTTTTTAGATTTCGTCGACTTAGAAGCTTAATGTTTCTGTGCCTCAAGGGACCACACATCTCCAAAATGTTTTTTTTTATCAAACACGAATATATTTTCGCTGTTCGGATTTCTCCCTTTATTTGTATTGTAAGTTTTTGTTTCGTACCAAATTTCATAATTGTATGTCCGCGGGAAGTATCCTATAAGTTTTGATTACGCGATGAATTTGATGCAAAATCGATGCGTATTTGATATTAATTTTAATTTGATACTTCCACCTGCCTCATATCTAAGCGAAAAAATCCAGAAAGTTCGTATAAATAATGTAAAATCATCTGGATTTCCTCTAATGATGGGCGTTCCACAAGAATTTATTTGGTCCTTTTTTATTTCTTCTTTATATTAATGATCTGCCTTTTTGTGCAAAGAAACTATGTGATATTGTACAAATTCGCAAATGATACCTCTGTCTAATATTAAATTTAAGGTAGGTTTAACGATAGATTCCAAAGTCCAGTAGAACACTCATCTGGAAGCACTTGCGGATAAACTCAGCTCTGCCGCGTTCGCCATTAAAAAAGTAAGACAAATGACGGACGTTGAAACTGCCCGATTAGTCTACTATAGCTATTTTCATAGTATTTGATCTTATGGAATATTGCTATGGGGCAGTACTTTAAAAAAATACTAACAAGTAAAGCTTATTACACTGTTCAAGAATATTTAGAGGATAAATATGTATGGAATTAATGTCTATTGAATGTGATGCAGGATAGCTGCCAGTTAATGTAATAAATTTATATATTATATTATTGACTTTGAAAAGAGCAACTGTTGAGTTTTTTGCCGGCTCTTCTCACCAGAACTGCCTTCCAAGCCGGTGGTAGCTTTTTTTTGTTATATGTTCATTCGACGATTCAAAAGTGCTTACAAGAGTTTATTTGAATAAAGAATATTTTGAATTTGAATTTGATTCGACTTAATCACGAGACAAGTGGTCCCGACAATCGGACAGACGGACAATGACGTGATCCTATAAAGATTTTATTTGTTTGTTTGTTTTGAGTAACGGAACCTCAATAAATACTAATTTCTTATATGAATTCCAATTCTCATACTAATAAATATACAGACTGATAAAATGAGTGAAACGCGATGAAATTACGTAGGCGGATTGACATATCCATATCACATCTTTTTATACTTCCCAAAGGAGCGATCAGTATAGTAAATGGCCAGCAATTAGAGCTTTATATGAATAGTAAATTCGTTTTATATAACTTTATTTTGTTATAGGTCGTCGTCTAACAGCCACGATGGCTGTGGATTCGATTCTTATTGGTTTAATAGGTAATAAAACTCTACTTATATTAATACTAATACTACTACATTGTGTACGGCCGAACACGCAGTTGTGTTGACGTTTCGCCGTCTCATCAATGCAGCCAAGGCAAATACGCCTATTCACATCCATCTCGTATCTTCTATATCTACTGAACATACCTCCCAAGTATATATATATATATATTTTTCTAATCTACTCATCCATCCATTTACACTGATATTGCATTCCGTCCTTTCTTCATCTCGTTTGAAAACCAGGACCTTTGTATTTGTAATAAAACTCAATACAACATAACTCAATACACAATGTCTCGCGAATTGAATTGACATAAAAGTCTCGACCAGACGGTGAGTACCTATCACTAGGTGTCTCTGCTACGGGATACAGCGTGAAGCTAAGAAAAAGAAAAATCTTTCTAAATCTCTTTTCCAAAAAACATCTTTTCATCTATCATGTTTTTCAGTAGAGGGGCTATTATTCCATCGTCTCTATATGAAGATTTTTCTTTGTGCTCTAACTTTTTATTTTCCAAAAATTATGTTGGTAGAAAGATCAAACACATCGAGGTTAGGCGAGTGATTGACAAGGGTTCATTCGTTTACCTTTCTATGTCACAGTAAACAATGATTTATTTACAAAAAAGTACTCATTGTTTGTATTATTTTAACATTTCTCTTTGAGTGTGACACTGTGTTACTAAATTTGTTTTATTTTATTTGTGTAACGAGGTCAAAAAGATTTAAAAAATGGTTCCAATGGTAATGTAAAATAATTACAAATAATCTGGCGCTGGCGTAACTCAATGCCGAAAGAAATATAATAATTACGGTGATACAATAATTATTGTAATTTTTTTTGGGCTCAGCTGTATACCGCACACAGAGTAGGCAAAGGAAACCTTGTGTCAAGAAACTCCGTCCCTCATTTTCCTTCGAATTCTGGAGCCATGGCGTGTTGAGGAGATTTTTGAGTGCCGAAACTCAATGTCGCGTTTTGCTTCTACACCAGAGCGAAGAAATGAAAATATAAATTTGAATAAGTACTTCATTTCCTCGAGTGGGAATATTACCTGTTATATTTCCGAGAGTGAGAACACAAAAATATTCGTTGTGTATGACACATAAAATATTACGAATATCCGATCTCAATCTCTACTTTTCGAGCATTTTTAAATTTTTAAATTTTAGAATTAAAAGCCGTTTTCTCTGTTTAAGCCCATGAAATTAAAATTAACATTTCCCCAAAAGGAGTTTGAAGCCACAACCTTCGCGTTTACACTTGGACTGTCACAGCGCTTGATTCCCTTTGAAGAAAAGAAATATTTTATATAATTTCCTCGCTCTGGTGTCGAGGCAAAACGTGGCGGTTAATTCTGGAGCTCAATACATAATGTCTTTTGAATTTGCCGGAAAATGGGGAATTGAGTGTTTCAACAGTACGCTATCTCTTCCTACTCTGCTACAAGCGGGATACAGCATGAAGATAAAAATAAATAAATAAAAAAAAACAGATTCACCCAAAGCTTTGATTTAATTTACTAACGGGTAATATCGCAGTGTATTACGAAACATATCGGTTATTTTAAAAGCCGAATTTAAGTGAATATGTGGATAATAACGGAATATGAGCAGCTGCATGCTGGATGAAATTGCATACTGTGTTGTTGTTAAGTACAACAGATTTTAAAATTTACATACAAAATGTGTTTAAATATTTTGTTGAATTAATTATATTTTCATATTTTAAAATGAAGAGTAAACTGATTAATATTCGGATATTTTATATTTTTAAAGTGTTACTAAGAGGCTGTAATGGCATGGCGGTTGTAGGTTCGGTCTTTACTAGGGGGACTAATTATACTAAAATTATTTTACATTTCCTCGCCCTGTCAGGTAAAGCGCGGCCTGGAGTTCAACCTATTAATATGCAATATCTCAAAAATTAAGTGATTCGTAGGGAACAGAATGTCTTTTTACTAGTTTCCCTCTGGCTACCGTGTTTATAAGGGAGAAAGGGCGTGAATGTTTTAAGTGTTATTAACTTTTACGAAACGCAGTGTTCCTTTTTATGTTTCTGTCGAAAAATTTAAGTCTTTAATGCATCGTTTTTGTTGCATTTTATATCTTGCCGCGTAATCAAAATTCGTAGAGTTCACACTCACACTTGACTGGTTTTTTAAATTTTTAAATGTAAACACAATTGCTACCAAAACAATGTAGACGAAAATCAGTAGAATTAGTATTAATTTCTAGGCTTCCTAAAACATAATTTCATATAACTATTTTTAATAACTTAGAAACACAGATTAAGAACTACTTCTTTCAATTGGCATAAAGTTTTTATACCAATTGAAAACAGTTTTCTAAATTTAAAAAAAAATTATGCATAAATATTTGAATTAATCCATACAATTTTGGCCCTGCTGTTTACATTACCATCCATTATCCGTGATTCTATAAATAATCGATTGAGCTTCTTGAAAGGAGGCCAATTCTGGTTTAGAATTGGTATCTGTCCTTAGAATTCATAAATATATTTAATTAATACTGTAATTGGAAATGAGAATGAAAATTATGATTGTTTGTCTAGCACTCTCTTCAAAGAAAAAACGTTTTGTTAAATATTCTCATTTCTTTCCATAGTGAGCAATATGGTTCACTAAAGGCACATATAAGTCAAGTAATACGAAAAAGTATATGCGTAACAATTTAATATAGATACTTTTCCCACAGAGACTTATCCCATTTTTTTTTTCAATTATACCAGTTAACGAAATTTCCAAAAAACTAAAAGGAAACTGTAGGAAAATTACAATTACTAAAATTGACAAGCCAAAAAAAACCACAAAATGTTAGAATTTACGCTAAAGGCCGCAATCACGACAGGATATTGAAACTATACAACTACTGTACACAATAGACCATTGTGGCAGCGATTTACTCGCTATATGTTCCAAAACCCACTTGGTGTAAATGTACATTGGAAATATACATATGTGTTTCTTTATGGGGAACGGAGTGTCTCAACAATAGGTTAAGTCTGCCCTGCTGCGTGCGGGATACAGCGTGAAGCTGATTTAATTTATCACCCGTCGGTCACCCGGAAAAAAAAAAACAGAAAATGATTGAGTAGTGGGTTAACAAATGCCAGCAAATTATTTAATTTAATTTATTCAAGTGGCATTGTGGTGCAGCTGCGAAGCGACTGTAAAAGCGACGGCTGTGGGCTCGATTTCCACTCCGAAAGTTATTTTGATTTTCTCGATTAAATTGAGACAAAAGGCGGCGTTGAGTTCTGCCACCCAAAACGCAACGTCTCCAAAATTTGGCGAAAAGTGAGCACTAAAAATTCCAACATTACGCCACTATGCTCCTCTTATACTTACATTGTATCCGTAATAAAGAGGCATATCTGTACTACATCATGGCGACGTCAACAGCAATTATTATACGCCGTATCTTCATTACAATCTTGATGATTTTATAATGACATTACAAAGTGATTTATTAACGTAATAGGTATAATTACAATTAAGTTATTGTTATATAATTATAACAATACATATTTTCTGTGTTAATGAGTAGATACGCGTATATATTTTTGATTAATTTTTATGTCGTGGTCAGGGGCACAAGCGTGCAACTGTAAGGTTCTGAATTCGATTCTACCTCGAGAAAATGAATTATTTAATATTTTCATTTCCTCGTTCTGGTCACGAGTGACGCACGGCGTTGAGTTCCGCAACTCAACACGCAATGTCTCCAGAATTCGGCGGAAAATGGGGATTAAAACCACATTAATGAAAACGGAGTGCCTTAACACTAGGATCTCAGATTCCTTCTGCCTACCCAGCTACATAGCTGGCATACATCAGCACATGCTGAATGCAGAATTCAGCTAAAAAAAATTATTAATATGTATGAATGTCATTATATTATTTATTTCCATAGTTTACAGAAACTATGTATCGAATAAAAGTGAATTCTATGATTCGTTTTTAGTTTGCCTGAAATGGAAATAACTTAGAGTTGTGTTTGACAAATCAAATATTTTAAATATCCGAAGTAAATATGACCACAGCTACAAACAGTAAGTTACATCGAAATTATGATTTTTTTAGAATATGCCTTCCTCGATAAACTAACACAAAAAGGATTTTTTTAATCGAACCAGTTGTTCCCGAGATTATTGATTTCAAACAAACAAACTTATCGTTATAAATATCTAACCAACTGCAGTATTGAAGCCCTAAATATCTAACCCCTAAAGTGTTGACCCCATGAGCCAATTCAAACAATTTAGAAAATACTTTGAATGAAACCAAATTGGCGTGTGTAATTAAATTTGTTTGTATTTCAAACGTATCTGTTTTGTTTGTAGAAAATATAAAATAGAGCAAAATCTATCCCGGATAGATGCCCTAACTTTTGGACTTAGTTTCAAAAATAATCATTTTGCAGCGCGGCTTTGAGTTCCGCCACTCAGCACGCAATGCCTCCAGAATTCGGTGGACAATGGAGAACGGAGTGTCTTAAAACTGGGATGCTTTTGCCTACCCTGCTGTGTGTGGGATACAGCGTAAATTTAGCTTTGAATTTAGCTAGTTTAATCCTTTATGTTGAATGATAATTTAGTTTTTTTGGCCTAACTATTACAGATATTTCAGAATTTCGCTTTCAAAAAGGCATATAAGAGGCACATGCAGAACGTATTTAAGAAAAAAACGTATACTCAATTTTTAGAAAGAGCAGCTATTCAGTTTCGATATATATTTTTGATAAATTTTTTGATAATTTTTTAAATTATTTGGTTAAAATTACACCTACTACGGACCTTCAAACGTTACCCGCAATACCGCTTTTTTAAACAAAAGAAAACTATTTTATAAAACATATACAAAAATGTATTATTGTCTAAAGCGCTTGAACTGTAACTAAGAGAAGTAGCTTCGAGTGCCGCTACGCTAAAATGTTTATTTTTGATTTTCTAATTTTTTTACAAATATATACTTTGTTTTCGAGACACAATATTCCGGTAATAGTGCGGGAAATCAAAGCCGCGCTTAGCCTTACAAGTAAAAAAATTTTTTTATTCCCACTTGGCGATCCTCCAAACATCGCAGCACTGGTAATCGTGGCTCATGGTCACTTAATACTAAGATTTTAACGATATTAAAATGATTAGAATGAACGTTTTCATTTATTCGTACAATTGCGGGTTCAATATTCACTCGGAAAAATTAATTATTTTTATTTCACCAAAGTGCGAGGATAAACTCCGCCATTCAATTCGCATGTCCCGAATTGGGGCGGTAAGTTAGAACGAGTGTTTGACATTATAGCTCTTTTTACATTGCTAATAAATAAAAAATACACGTATTTCCTACTAAGCCTTTTGAACTGATACATCACTATTACGCTTCATTTAAAAATATTTTAAAAGGTCCAAAATGTAAACTCAAGTCAAATAAAGACGAATTAAGGTCCATGTTGCGACATGGACCTTGATGGCAAGCCTCAAGGGGAAATATTTTTTGGTAGAGGGACCTATAATTTGTAGGAACATTCGGTCTATATTCGGCCTAATTATATATTATTATAACATTCATTGTTCCATTTATTTCTTGGAAGTGATATTATGATTTATCAATAATTTCTGTTTAGTAGAGCTATGGAAAATATAAATGATGGTTTCTTTTAAAATTGTAAGAAATAAAGATATGTTATTTGTAAAAATAAATCTATTTCATTTATTTACTAAATTATTTAATTTTTATATATTATGATTTTACCAAATCAATAAAAATAAACTGCAGGAAAATCACAAACAAAAATGTTATATCGTCATATTTATAATATTTGATACCAACCGATTCTCTCGGTCAGTGAAGTAAACTGACTTGGACCCCTTGGCCTTTTGCCGTGGAGTGACTGATTCGATTATATGTTTCTAGTGATGCACCAGCCAGTTACTGAGCTATATTTCAAGTATAGCTACAAAATGTGTATCCAAATAGAATTTTAGAATAAACAACCTTACAGGAAATTATTTGAGTCATACAAAAAATGTGTAATTCTGTGGATGTTTATTAATGACTAGTGGGCGCGCGCGGCTTCGCCCGCTTTTGCACCCTTAGGCGTAAATTCTAAAAAAACCACGAAACACGTGTTCAATAAAATATTTTTAATAGTCTGAATTTGAATTTTTATAAAAATCGGTGGCGATTTAAAGATTTTTCCATATAAACTTTCAACCCCTTATTTGAACCGTTAGGTGGTGAATTGTAAAAACCATAAAACACGTGTTCAATGAAATATTTCTAAAGTCTGAATTTCGAATTTTATAAAAATCGGTGCTGATTTAAAAAAAAATCCATACAAACTTTTAACCCCTATTTCATCCCTTTAGGGTTAAAATTTTTCAAAATCCTTTCTTAGTGGATGTCCAGATTACAAATACAAACTTTCAAATTTCACGTTTCTACCATTAGCGGTTACGGCTGTGCGTGCGTCTTACCTCAGTCAGTCAGAACAAGTCCTTTTATAAATATATATATATATATATATATATATATATATATATATATAGATTTTAGTTCAAATAGGAAATTATTTTTATTAACAATAGTCAGGACAAAAAAATATGAAGGAAAAAATATTTGTACAAGATTCTAATATAAGCATCATTCCTAATTTTAACAGCTTAAATAGGAAATGTAGGCTTAAGGCACTCCGTTCACCACGCACCGCCCAATTTTCCATTGCGTGTTGAGTGGCACCACTAAATGCAATGCTTTGTCTCGTTACCAGAAATTGGAAATATAATATTATATTTAATAAACCCTTGATTTACTTCTATATTTAATCCTGGAACTCTACCTAAGACATAGTTGTTAGCCGATGTACGGTTATTGTGGCTCTAACACAACAACTGTCGTTAATATTAGGTGGACAGTCAAAACTAAATACTTCTGTGGTTAACATTTATTTCTATTTGAAATGTTTCATCTATTAATAAATGAAATCTTACTTTGGTGACAGTAGCATTAATGACAATGTGGTGGAAAGTGGAGAACAGAAAGTTAACACTAAGTTCCCTCTACTATATGCGTAAAGCTATGAAATACACAATTCACAATCTATGAGCATAATTTCTGGGTTCAATCCATCTGGGTTATAGTAGTAAGTCCAAAAACAAAGTAAAAGTAATATATTAATTACATATTAATTTTATTTGATAAGGATCGATAGCAAAGAACAGAATACCTTTCTAAGACGAAAAGTTTTCATTGACTTTAACCAAGACACCTTCTTTACGGTAAACTTTGCTTTGGATAAATAAACTAAAGTACACGGAGTGTCTTAATACAAGGTTCCCTTTGCCATAAAGCAGGATATGCTTTGTGTGTGAAACTGATTTAATTTATTTTTTAACTAAAGCATAACTTGGTAATGTCATTACATATTTAACGATACGAATATTTTAATGATTTACAGTATAACGCTGTGTCCCGCAAGTAGAAGGGTAGAAAAAGGTAACCTAGTGTTACCATTTTTATTAAATCCATTGAGAGTTCCTCTGGTGCGGCCACTTAAAAACCACTTTAGATAATACCTGATAAATCCAAAGATCAAGAACAGCAGGCAAACAAGCTAGCGGGTCACCCACTAGTCTGTCTTTATAAATGTATATATTAAGTTTTTTTTTTTATTTTTACAATGTATCCCACAAGTATCAGGGGAGGCAGAGGGAACTTAGGTATCCAGTTTTAAGCGAGTTCGTTCCTAGTTAGACATTTTCTATCCCTTCTTTGCGCCGAACTTTGGAGACATTGTTGATTTAAAAATAATTGAAAAATAATCTATACTTATAATAAATCTGTAGAAAAGTCATTTCTGTACATTGAAAATATTTAAAAAAAAATTAGCTAGGGTGTTAAAGGATGACTAACAGAATCCATTTCCAACATTTTTGGAATTTTTGTCTGTTTGTCTGTTTGTCTGTTTTCCTGTTTATGTGAACACGCATCACGTCAAAAGTACACAATATATTTAAGCAAGTTTTATACGTAAAAATTACCAGTACATCAAGGTAACATTTAGTGTTTATTTCATTGTAATAGCTTCACTCTATCAAAAGATATAAGTATTTAAGTTTCCAAGAAGCTTATATTTTAGATAGTAGAACTCGATACTAGAAACGCTATCTATTTTATATTTTAAGTAGGTAGGTAGGTGGGTAGGTGGGTAGGTAGGTAGGTAGGTAGGTGGGTAGGTGGGTAGGTGGGTAGGTAGGTAGATAGGTGGGTAGGTGGGTAGGTGGGTAGGTAGGTAGGTGGGTAGGTATGTAGGTAGGTAGGTAGGTGGGTAGGTAGGTAGGTAGGTAGGTAGGTAGGTAGGTAGGTAGGTAGGTAGGTTTAGGTAGGTAGGTGGGTAGGTAGGTAGGTAGGTGGGTAGGTAGGTAGGTAGGTAGATAGGTAAGTAGGTAGGTAGGTAGGTAGGTAGGTAGGTAGGTAGGTAGGTAGGTAGGTAGGTAGGTAGGTAGGTGGGTAGGTGGGTAGGTGGGTAGGTAGGTAGGTAGGTGGGTAGGTGGGTAGGTGGGTAGGTAGGTAGGTGGGAAGGTATGTAGGTAGGTAGGTAGGTGGGTAGGTAGGTAGGTAGGTAGGTAGGTAGGTAGGTAGGTTTAGGTAGGTAGGTGGGTAGGTAGGTAGGTAGGTGGGTAGGTAGGTAGGTAGGGTAGATAGGTAAGTAGGTAGGTAGGTAGGTAGGTAGGTAGGTAGGTAGGTAGGTAGGTAGGTAGGTAGGTAGGTAGGTAGGTAGGTAGGTAGGTGGGTAGGTGGGTAGATGGGTAGGTAGGTAGATAGGTAGGTAGGTGGGTAGGTAGGTAGGTGGGTAGGTGGGTAGGTGGGTAGGTGGGGTAGGTAGGTAGGTGGGTAGGTGGGTAGGTGGGTAGGTAGGTAGATAGGTAGGTAGGTAGGTAGGTAGGTAGGTAGGTAGGTAGGTAGGTAGGTGGGTAGGTGGGTAGGTGGGTAGGTAGGTAGATAGGTGGGTAGGTGGGTAGGTGGGTAGGTAGGTAGGTGGGTAGGTATGTAGGTAGGTAGGTAGGTGGGTAGGTAGGTAGGTAGGTAGGTAGGTAGGTAGGTAGGTAGGTAGGTAGGTTTAGGTAGGTAGGTGGGTAGGTAGGTAGGTAGGTGGGTAGGTAGGTAGGTAGGTAGATAGGTAAGTAGGTAGGTAGGTAGGTAGGTAGGTAGGTAGGTAGGTAGGTAGGTAGGTAGGTAGGTAGGTAGGTAGGTAGGTGGGTAGGTGGGTAGGTGGGTAGGTAGGTAGGTAGGTGGGTAGGTGGGTAGGTGGGTAGGTAGGTAGGTGGGAAGGTATGTAGGTAGGTAGGTAGGTGGGTAGGTAGGTAGGTAGGTAGGTAGGTAGGTAGGTAGGTAGGTAGGTAGGTTTAGGTAGGTAGGTGGGTAGGTAGGTAGGTAGGTGGGTAGGTAGGTAGGTAGGTAGATAGGTAAGTAGGTAGGTAGGTAGGTAGGTAGGTAGGTAGGTAGGTAGGTAGGTAGGTAGGTAGGTAGGTAGGTAGGTAGGTAGGTAGGTAGGTAGGTGGGTAGGTGGGTAGATGGTAGGTAGGTAGGTAGATAGGTAGGTAGGTGGGTAGGTAGGTAGGTGGGTAGGTGGGTAGGTGGGTAGGTGGGTAGGTAGGTAGGTGGGTAGGTGGGGTAGGTGGGTAGGTAGGTAGATAGGTAGGTAGGTAGGTAGGTAGGTAGGTAGGTAGGTAGGTAGGTAGGTAGGTAGGTAGGTAGGTAGGTAGGTAGGTAGGTAGGTAGGTAGGTAGGTAGGTAGGTAGGTAGGTAGGTATGGATGTATGGATGTATGGATGTATGGATGTATGGATGTATGGATGTATGGATGTATGGATGTATGGATGTATGGACGTATGGATGTATGGATGTATGGATGTATGGATGTATGGATGTATGGATGTATGGATGTATGGATGTATGGATGTATGGATGTAAGGATGTATGGATGTATGGATGTGTGGATGTGTGGATGTGTGGATGTGTGGATGTGTGGATGTGTGGATGTGTGGATGTGTGGATGTGTGGATGTGTGGATGTGTGGATGTGTGGATGTGTGGATGTGTGGATGTGTGGATGTGTGGATGTGTGGATGTGTGGATGTGTGGATTTGTGGATGTATGGATGTAGTGTATATTTTTTTTCAATTATTATTACAAGTAAAGTATCGATACTAATGTGATATCTATATATTTAATATATTAAATATTTTTTAGTAAGTTTTATAATTCTAATAGAATTAAACAAATTTATAAAATGATTTTTCCTTGCATGCGTTGTAATAATTACAACATAATATATAAGATTTTATATGTTATTTTAATTATTATCTTAAAATAATTAAATGTATTTTGATCAAATTTATTTTCTTAAAAATTAGGAGTGCCCAACAAAGCTATCATTTCTCTATGAAGATATAAATAAATAGTTATAAAGGTCAGTTATTTAATCATTCCACCATTCATACATGACGAATATTACAATAAAAACAATTAAGCTGATTTTACCGCTCCCGCACCGCGCTCACGTCTTAGCTCTTTAAATCGCTTAAGTCGTTTCTGAGATAAGCGTCGACTAACAGAAAAACCAAGAAACCGACAAAATTTATAAATATTATTGTTGCTGGTTCTATTATTTTGTTAATTGCTCCAATAATAATTTGTTTAATGAAAATCGAAAATGCCATGGTTTTAATAATTTTCACATTAGAAATCTTAAGTGCGCTGCAAGCATACATTATTTATTAAAAAAGGAACGTAATTCCCTGTACCGAAACAAATAAACAATTATATTAATTTATAGTAGATATATTTCTCAAGAGAACTTAATCAAAACTTTGTATATAAAAAAATACATGAAATAATCATGTTAGGGAAATATCAAATTTATTTTATGAATCAATCTTAATGTTATATTCGAAACAAATGAATTGTATGTAAATTTATTAATACGTTTCAAGTATGACAAAAAGAAAAAATGCAATAAAATTGCGTTTCTGCTTTTCTTTCCAATGATTTATATTTCTATATATGTGGGAAGTAAATGCGGGAACAGAGCTGCCATCTTAGTACAGAGTAACCTCTAAGATATATATTTACGTATAGTTAAAGAATAAAAAATGTGAAGAGGAATGTGTGATTTCTCTATAGAATATAATATTCTACATTATATCATAAAAAAACAGTACATATAACAGTATCCTCCTGCAGTATAATTATTTTTAATCAACATTTTTGAACTTTTAATTTTGAACATTTTAAATATTTTCGTGCCATTATGATGAAAAACTTAGACAATTTTTTAATTTGAAATAAATAATTAATTAACGATAAGAATGTTGGTAGTTTTTCAAAAGGTATAAGAATTTAAAAAATGTCTAAAATATGCTTTCTTCGCAAGTATTGTAATAGTTATTAGTTCTATTCACTAAAAAAACACTATAAATATAAAATATGCTCAATTAGTGTTTTTGTCAGCACCACTTTAAATGAAACCATAGTTAATCACTCTATAAAAGCCTAATACAATAAAAAAAATCCTAAAAGTGAAAAAAATATTTTTCATACAAAATAAATTATATATTATCGTTGATATTAAAATAAAACGCTATTTGTCATTAAGACGCGCACAGGCATAAGCCTATCAAAGAGAAACCGCCGCATACGCCTCATTCCTAAAACGAGTCGTAGGTATTGGCGATAAAGTTCAAAGTTGCTTAAACTTTAGCAATACTTTTGTAGTAGTATGTGTTAACGTTATTGGTATCTATGCGTAACTGCGTCACACGAAATACAGGTCTACGTCTAAACTGTTGAGGTATCTTGATTAATTTCTTTAGATATGGGCTTAAAATATTTTATCCTATATATTGCCCCCGTAAAAGGAGCGCTGACGCTTCCATTCTGTATTAATATTAAAGGCCATCGCGGCGCAGGGGCACAAAGTAAGGTTAAGTTACTTAAATCGGTTAAGCCCTTTCTGAGATTATCCTGAACGCACAGATAAACAGACAAACTAACCAAGTTCTATAACATTGTTAAATGTCCGTAATAATATTTTTTCTAATATATCTTCCATGTACAGACACCGACGAGTTAGGATTTTATTGTAAGTAGCGATATTACTATAACTATATAGCTATAACTATAACTTAGGTCCTAAAGACTCCTTAAGGCAAAAGTTTAAAGAAGTTAATATATTGACAGTTGGATCTCTCTTATGGGAGGTACGAAAATGCGACTTGCGTGCGTTGAAAACATACATTATAGGTATATTAAAACACGAACATAATTTTAGTGTATTAAGCAAATAATTCTGTGGTTTAAGCGGGCGAAGCCGCGAGCGGGCCGCTAGTTATAAATATATATAGTACAATAAAAGAAGATAAACAAATTAGTAACAGTACTTTCGAGTTGTGCCTCAAATTATTTTCACAGCGTCAATAAAGTTTTTCCATAGAAAAAATATGAAATGAACAAGTAACTACAAAGTTTGAAATGTTTTTCAAGTGTTAATTTTTGTTTACAGTACAGAATTTTGCTTTGTGTTTTGGCAACAAACCAAGGTCAGACACCAGATGATTTAAAACAGGACACTCTCAGAAGATCGATTTTATGGTCTATTTTTATTAAGATTTATTAATTCTTATTTTAGCTTCACATATACTTGAATTATAATACTCGCTTTATGACACTGTTTTATGAAATTTTAATAACGATATAATGGAGCTCAAAAGATGCAAATATTTATTTAAATTTATATTCATCTCATCATCACATTTATCACAACTTTGCTCACGTGTCGAAGCAACGCGCGGCGTTGAGTTCCGCCAGTCAGAATGCAAGGCCTCCAGAATTCGGAAAATGATTAACGTAGTGTGTTGACATTGGGTTCCCTGTGTCTACTCTGCTGTATGTGGTATTTAGTGTGAAGCTGATTACAATAAAAATAAAGGAGAATATAGAAAAAAACTTTTACAAACTTATATTTGTAGTTCATACAGTTTGCATTTTTTCGTGAAAAAAATCCGATCTGGTGAGATCTAGGATAAGAAGCCTATATGTTGCTCCATAATATTCTCTATTGTCCAGTGAAAAGTCCACAAATATCGATTCATCTCTCGGAAATTAGCCCGGTCATACAGGAACACAGACGGACAGATAAAACCGCAAAACCATTTGATTGTATCCTAATATCGTGAAAATAACGATATTCAACTGTAAAAACACAGATAGACGCTTTGATTTTATTTATATGTCTTGATGTCTATCCTACATTTATAACAACTTCACGCTTTATCCCGGGCGCTTTATGGCGGGGTCAGTCAGAGAGAACGGAGCCGCAAACGCTACGGTCTCAACATACCTTTTTCGCCTCGTCCACTGTCATCAACCTCGGGGGGGAGGGTCCTCATGCTTTTTACGTGACCTTCCTCCAGTATCTTTGGTACTATATTTTCGAAGGTCACCCTAGGTCTCCCCTATCTCTCTTACCACTCACTTTTCATTGTAAAACTTTTTTGCCATTCTTTCATCAGTCATTCATTCGATGTGCCCAAACCAGCTGTGCGCGTTCTTCTTCATTCTCACCGTGATATCCTCGCTAGTACTTGCCAGTCTTTGTATCTATAGATGTATACATACATATATAGATAAATACTGTAAATTTTATTCAAAGAATTTACTTATTTTCAAAAAACTGAGGGTTCAGAGTTCAAAATATAAGATAACTTAGATATAAAGAATAGGATTTACCCCGTACTTTAAAGGTGAGCTAACATTTATTACATCTAGTGATAGGATCAGACGCGTCAGCAACGAGCCAATGAAATTGAAAAGATATTTCATTTTCCACAACAAAATGCGAATAAAATTGTTAGAAAGCCTTAAAATTTATTTATTATATTGTAAAATGCTTATAATATTTTATTTTATAAACCTAATGTGATTTTTGAGTTTGTTTACAATTAACTCAATTGAGTGAACTCTGGTAATTAAAGAAAGCGCGTCGTTGCCTTGCGCCGTTCAATACACAACAAGTCTCGAAAATTCGTCATAAGGGTTGGGAACGGAGTATTTAAACACTAGCTTTCCTTTGCCCTAACCTTGCATTACTTAATCGGGAAAATATAGAATATATATGAAGTTAATATATTTTTTTAAAATCTACGCAAATATGATAAAGCTGAGGAATTTGTTGGAACAGTTTGGCCTTAGGTGACCAACTAGCTTATTCTGGCATTACTGTATCGACTTCACTTATCTTTTATTTGTGTGTTAGATAGAATGCTTTTCAGCAAGTATACTATGGCAACTTTGTTCTTTGAGAGGCAGCCTTATTTGTAACAAAATTATATAAAAGGCAGTAGATATTGATTTTCGGGATATTTGCTATATTGGGCTGGAGCAGTGAACACCTTCACTGCTTTAGAATCTGTAGGGGCCCCTGAAGCCTACTTTAATAATCGTTAGTCCCAGGCACTACTCTTAGTTCAACAGTATTAGTATATTTTATAATAGTTAATAGTAGTTAAATTGTAGTTAAATTTTTGCAATAGATACATTATACGAATTGCAGTTTTCTTCATTCAATATAGAAGACAACAATAATATAACATATAGTATGGTACATAGTATCTATATTTTATTTAATCTTTGTGTAGAAAAACTTTTTGTTTACCAATTTTGGCATTTTAAAACACAGGGGATGAGGGGGAACAGGTCCCGTCTTCCTGTTTACACTGTAAAGACTATAATCGTGAATTTGTTCACAACTTGGGGAAACCAAGTGTTTCCATTTCTCCGTTGAAGCTAGATATAGCTCGACGTTGATTTTCACCTCGAAACGCAATGTCTCGTGACAGTAACCGGGCACTGCACTATAGTCAAATAATGATAAAAAAAAACTAAAATTAATTAAAGCAGTACTCACAAGAGTTGGCGAACTATTAATATTTTATATTTATAAACTTTAGAACTGCTTTATTTTTTCTTTTATTTTTTCTATTAAAAAAATATATATTTAAATTTTTCTCAAAAGCTATTACCATTAGTTCTGACCGTGGCACAAACTATTTTATTTTGAGCGACGTGTAACGAGCCCCTTGACCGTATTGTGTGACTTAGAAATGAGGTCACATACAAACATACATTTATTTATTGCTATATGCATACATTTAGAAATAGCACAATCCTAATATTAATAGAAAATAATTAGTTATATTTGACATAATCGATGTTAGTTACTTAAAATTTGAATAGAAATAATTTACACAGTGATATACTCTTAGGTCTTGTTTACTGAAACATCAAAATAAAAAAGTAAATAAAAGGAGGTTGTTGTGTCGTTTCAGCGGCATTTGACTGCAAACTCACAGGTTGTAAGCTCGAATCTCATTTAGGAAATTAACTTATGCTCACTTTGGTAGCTTGTAGCGGCGTTGAATTCCGCTATTTAACACACAATGTCTCAAAAAACGACAAAAAGTGAGGAATTAAGTCTCTCCCGATTTTCTTTATAATATATCCTGCTATAAAAGGGATACAGCGTGAAACTATAAATAAAAAAAAAGATAAAAGAATTACTCAGAAGACTTTTATATACATCTATATTTGAAAATACATATATTACATACATATTGTCGGGTGAACCAACAAATCAGACACAAAATCCGGCTTTTATAGTTAATTAATTCACTTTTGTTACACACACTCATACTCACGTATATAGTATAAGTAAATTATTCTAACAGCTCGGTCATCCTACTAGCCGCGTATCCTTCGCGATTTGAGAATAGCTCACAGTTTTCAGAGGTTCTAATTTAAATAACTATGTTTTGTTCTGACAGTTACTTAACATTTATTATATTTTTAATACATGTTAGGATATTTAACCCCCACAACTCCCTTACTTAAGAGTTAAATGCAATAAAATTGATATCGCTTACACCGATAGATATAGATAAAGAGAGTTGTTTTTTTATACAAAAGATAAGGTCAACGAAAGAAAGGTAAGATCACCTAATAATAGGTAATCACCGCCGCCCACGGCATCGTATAATGTCGAAGCCATTGACTACTGCATTGTCAGCTGTTAACGTGGAGGTAGCCACGCTTTTTAAAGGTACCCTATATGTCCTAGGTACCTAGTGTATTGGTACTTCTCATACACTTTTCGCTTAAGTTCATAATATTGTGAATTGAGTAGTGGAACTCAAAAACTGTGACACAACACCGTCTCAATATTTAAATAAGCAACATTTAGTAGCCTAATTTATCAATTTTGCAGTCTAATTTGGTAATCTTAACTTATATGGCTTTAGTACATTCCGAAATAATTCGGGTCAACGGATGTCAACTTCACGAGTAGGTGTCATATTCAAACGGCAGAAATACGCGATTTGATATTAAGATTTCGCCTTTGATCTTGTATTATTGCGGCGGAGAATATTATATAGCTCCAAATGTGTTTTGATCGAAATGCAATTGTGTTCTGTTATTTGATAAATGCTCGGTTGTATAAAGGAAAGATTAATTTCTTCTTAGGAAAAGAGAAATACGTTAGTTCCCTCTATCTACCCTGCTATTTGCGGGATACAGTGTAAAACTAATGAGTATACACATCATAATACAATAACATAATCAAAATCTTATAAGCCCAGAACCATAATAGTAGGAAAATTCGACAAAAGGGGAGGCCCATATTGGTAAAGGACCTTTAGAATTAGATCACATTACACTCTTTTTAGAATCCCACAGCTGAATGTTAGACAACTTTTGTACTGACATAAAATTTTTTAATTGGTAATTTCATCTGATTGCTTGAAGTTGTCAATGTAAAATTTTCAATTTAGAATGATCTTTATTTCCTATTTTATTGAATTAAGTGATTTAACGATGATAGTGGGTTTAAATCTCGTTCGGGTTGGAGGTTGAAATCCTTTTCATTTTCCTGTTTACGTGAGAAGTTTCGCCGCTTAACCTTTGCGTCTTCACACTTGATTGTCTTAATACGCCGCTTTGCAGCATGAAACTGTAAAATAGATAGGACATTTTTATGACAAAAAAAATCTTACAATATTAGAAAACGAAAGAATAAGCCGTTACGTTCAATAAAAAGTAAACGTAAAATAAATATCCTTTTCCTGTAGATTGTGATATTTTATTAATATAAAGAAGATCCTTTTTATGTATATTCATAATTATATCTACTATTATCTATTTTCCCTTTGTGTTCATATATTCTTAAATTTTATAGAATATTTAATCCAACTTAAATACTTGTAACTGAACTGTACAGAAAATTATTTATCGAGATACGAACCCACAACCATCGCATATGGATAGCCAAATACTACCTAAGTCTTAACACTTTAACATTAATATCAACACTATTTAAACCAATATATCCATACAAACTGGCTACGGTTACAGTTCTACATACGTAGGCTCGTTACATTACTAGCAACGTCATTGAAAATATCATAGCATTGTGTACCACGAACGTACATTTTGTATTCTTATTAAAACAGTTTGTAAATATAGTAGTTTTCTATTTAGATTTCGTTAATGAAAAAATATTAATTTTAAGTGAGGCCGTTGTGGGCGCAGTGAGTGTGTCTACCTGTAAATGTGATGGGTAGGTTTGGTCATTACTCGGGCGTATGATTGTAGTTAAATAATTTATATTTCTCGTGTAGACAAACCGTGGCGTTAAGCCAACTAACAGACAGTGTCTTGAAAAAGGTACGGAAAATGGGGAACGAATTGTCTAAAAAGTAAGTTTTTTCTGCCTATCCGCCTATTAATGCTAGAAAATGCGTCAAGATGAAAAGAAAATATTCATTTTAGATCTACAGAACTGAAGAAAGCAAAACTTACTTTGGTTAATAATTTAGTTTTGGTGTGGTGATTGGAATTGAGATGGTGACAGATTTAGTTTTATTGTGTAAATTATTTTAACTTGCTGCCATTTAGCGCTTTGGGGACAGAATCAGACTGCAAAAACGACAGAAGTTTCTCCAATTCTTAGTCGAGGGAATGACGGTCTGATAAGGCGAAGCGCTGCGTTCGGTTCAACATGCATTGATACTGCAAAACTTCTCTACTAAATGGAAAATGAGTCAAGCTAAAAAAGCTAATACTTATTTAACTTCACGTTGCATCGTCCATATAACAAGATAGGCAGAGGGAACCTGCAGTTAAAACACCCCATACCACAAGTACTTCTCGATTTTGCACGTTAAGACTTTGCACGTAAATTGGCGGCCAACTCAACGCCTCGCTTCGCCTTGCTATCAGAACGATGAAATGAAAATAAATAATTACTCTTAGTGGAAATTTAATCCACACACTTTTTCGCAGTGTTTACAGTCAGATGCTGCCGCTGTGCTGCGAGGTGCTACGAAGTGCTACGAAGGCCACAGGTAATATTTATAAGCGATTTATTCTGTAAATTAAGTCAGAAGTCAGGTGCTGCCGCTGTGCTGCAAGGTGCTACGAAGTGCTACGAAGGCCACAGGTAATACTTATAAGCGATTTATTCTATAAATTAAATTTAAATTTACAACAAACGAATGACGAACTAAATCACTATGAAGTCAGTACAAAAATGAAGGAAAATTTTCACAAGAAAAAAAGAAAATCTGGTCTCCCCTTTTTATGTCCTTTCATCTTTTTATAAAAGTAAATGGTTATTTACACTATATACAAGGCCAATCTTTACAAATTGACCACATCTCTATAACAAGAGGACGTGATCTGAATCAATAAAACCGTAGCTTACAAAAATGTTACGAGGCCTAAAAGAAAATATTTTTTTTGATTTTTAGGCACATCCAAGAAATTGGGAGCTAAACGAAATGGTCTAATTTTACTCTTCCTAGTGCGGTTTTATTATGTGACGCAAATTGTCAAATGTTTTTGTTTTTCCATTTTAAATGAATTTTCGAGGCAAAACGCGGCGCTGAGTTCTGCCACTCAACACGCAATGCCTCCAAAATTCGACAGAAAGTGGGGAACGGAGTGTACTAGGAGTACACTAGGTTCCCTCTACCTACCCTGCTGTGTGCGGGATATAGCGTGAAGCTAATTAAATGACAGCGCGTTGTTGGGTTCCATTACTCAGCGTGGAATGCCTGAAAATTGGCAAAATGCCTCTGTAATTAGGGCAGTGAATAGTCTCTAATTTTTCCTCGCCCGGTGTTTTATATATGGCATAATGGGCAAAGCATTTAATTTATATCAATTTAATTGGTTTTTATTATTTGTTCCTTATGACGAACACATTAATTATGTCAAAACCAGAATTGACCTTATGATGGTTTATTTGAATAAATTTTAATAAAAATCATCTTTTAGGAGAATCAACTCTGTAACCCTTCGAAGTCAGTGTACTAAATTAGAACCAAATTTATTGGAGTTTTTCTAAACTTCTAAAACAATTAATATATTCAGCTTCACAATATGACTTTTGGAGCACGTCAATCAAGAAGGAAGGAAGGAAGGTCGAGAACTAAAAATTGAAAATTATTTTCAATCAAACAGAAAACAGAATTGAATTGTTTGGTTTATTTGCCTTTGAAGGGAAGCAAATAACTGAAATTAATTCAACGGCTTACTTGTTTAGGTTTGTGCCCGAATGTTTTAGAAAATGAAAAATTCTAACGAACCTTTCGATTCTACGTGAAAACACCTAAATTTTGTGGTTTTAATTGAATCTCCAATAACAATTCAATTGTGTTTACTTTATTGTATAATTTAGTTCACTTTATTGTTTAAAATATCGTGTAATAGTGCTTCAAAATATATATTTTTATCAACAGTCATATAACCAAGACGTTTAGAATGTCATTCTTTGGCCAAGAATCTTACCAGCGCGATTGCTATACAATATTCGCAAGCAAACTAATGCCTTGAGTTCATTCAAATGACGATAACTTTTTTTTAAGTAACCGATTTTCATGAAATAAATTTCAATTGGTATCTTTTAAATAAATCGGTATAGTACTTTCAGAGAAACATGTGACCATACATATCGACAGACAGACAAGAAATTAAAAAAAAAAAAATTGCCTTCTTTTATTCTTTTTAAGTGTCCCTCTATCCATTTCCGTCAAAATTACTAAATATATAGACAAAATATTTTTACTGTCTTACTATATATAGAGTCGATTTTTGACTGTCGTGATTAATATACATTTTAAATGAATTCTTTAACCGAACAATAATCGCACGATACGCGATTAATACGGTTAATAAATTTCATTACAAACATAAATTTATAGATTTTTTAATATTTATATCCCCTTACTGTATACTCTAGATAGAAATTTTATTTATATAATAGTCCATAGTACACATTGCACCTGTTTTATTAACATATTATAAGTCGAACCCAATATCATATTTTTTCTTACTAAATCGAGAAAATGAAAATAATTTTAAAAATGGATATCGAACCAACAATACGCTTTCGATTAAATAAACCAAATATACCCGAAGCTATCGAAATATTTACTGTATTTCTGTATCCTCAATTCCCCTAATTTAAAATTACAAACAGAAATTCTACATAATCATTGTCGAAATTAAACATTCCCATGAATCGGCAACGGAATAATTCGAAATATTTCTTCGTATCATCACGTAAAACTTAACGTTTTAAGTTAATTAATAATATAATTAAATTTGAGCTTTACCTCAATAACTTAAGAGCGATATTACAGAATCTAACGTTACGGTAACAGATATTACTACCAGATTCGGATACGATATGATAGTGGGTTCTATTTCAATTGTAAAACGTTATGTACCTTGATGTATGATGGAATACGAGTAATAGTAATTACTCATAAATATTATAGTTATTTAGGAATTATATAAATAACGCATATTTAATACCTTATTGAATGGAAGTCGGTTGTATATTAGTCTCTGTGGAACTACACACGTATATAGTTATAAAAAGTCCAGTATCAACATAAATTATTGCTTTTTATTTCCAAAACCATAAAAAATCCTTATGCAAGTTACGATATTGATAATGTAACACATAGATATAAAAACACGAATGCTTTGGTATTTTCATGGGCGATGCCGCGCGAGTCGCTAGTTTAGTAATAAGCTCTTGCTTATCCCATAAAATACAAGAAATGCGAAAAGATAATCTTAATTACATTGTATCATACACATAGTTACATACATACATACATATGTATACGCGTGTATTTAGTTATAATGAGCAAAGTTGGCACAAAGCGAAACTAATGTAATTATTCTAACATAAATCGTATCTTACACTGAAACTGTGATGTGGAAGTTATTTGTACGTGATCAAGTACAATGTCATATAGGATACGTATACGTGTATGTATAACGCCCACGCCATAACACCGAATTGCTCTTAATAGGGCCCAGGTTCGGCCTCATATGGAGTACTGTTCTCACCTCTGGGCTGGTGCACCATAGTATTAGTTTTAACCATTTGTTGGCATACAACGAAGAGCGGTGTAAGGTTGGGACGTCTAAAGAAACACTGCTCTTCATGAATAATCATTTATTACTGAAATTAAATATGAAAGATTCATGAATAACTAACATTCATTATTCATGATTCATGATTAACACACATGCAATTATTAAATATTGTAATTAAAGTATTGGATATCTTATAAACTATAAAAGGCTTGACATTTTAGTTTTGCGTCGAGACGTCACCTCGCTGTGCGTTCTCTACTATACTTGTAATGGGGAGTGTTTTGATCTCATACCTGCCGGCAAAATTTTCAAACAACACAGTACGTCACAAACTTAAATATTTTACTTAAATATCTTACTTCAATATCTACTTAAATATCCTCATCACCATGGAAACTTGGCACTCTACTACTGTGCGTATCAGGAGGAACTTTTTCCCACGCACCTTACAACTGTGCTTCCGGGTCAGTACAACATGAGTACCTTTAAAAAGCGCATCTTCCTCCACCTAAAAGACCAGCAACGCACCTGTAGCACCTCTGGTGAGACACAGGGCATTATTTATGCATTCTTTTCTGTATGCTGATTTGCTTTATCCTTTCCATAAAAAAGTACATATACCTGTAGTAAATTGTTATTATAATGTTGTTATGTTAAGCCATAGACTTAACTAAGACATCAAAAGAATTGGCGAGTCTAAATATTTTTTGTAGAATATAAATATCTATGTTTGGGAATATCTGATGCGGAGCTCAATAAGGTCAGCTCAATTATCATCAGAAATCTTTCCAAAGTGACTGATAAACAAACTAAGTTTCATTGTTTGTATTTCACTTTCATTGTCCTACTTGTGATGTCTCGAATTGAAGCAGAAAGTGTGGAACGGCGTGTCTTGGCAATAAGCTATTTCTGCCTTATTTATTATACAGTGTTATGTTAAAAAAAAAAGTAAGCAATTCTAAAAGAAAGTTTTTACTCGTATTTTATTTTTAAAAAAGTATATTAAATATAGAATGTCTACTCTATTCGTGATAGTTAAGTGATTTGTCAGTACAAAGGAAAGCTCAGTACGTGACTGATAGTAATCTATCTAATATTATACGGTAGGAACAGTGATCTTCGGCAACGTAGATTTTATCGATACATGTTATTATAATTGTTCAAATTAACCAAATTGAAGCACAATTGAGACGAATAAATGATAGAAAAAAATTGTCTTGGAATTTGATATTCGTTTTACGTTTATACATTTGAATTCCATTATCTACTTTCCGTTCAAGTTGGAAACATTATTTTGCGTGGTGGAACTTCATTTTTTTTTAGCAAAACGGGGAAAAGTTATGACATGATGATGTAACACGACATTTCCGGGGTTATTATTGGCTAGACACCCAACAGAAGAAAGTAACCCTTATATTTATTAGTAAATAATAAATCAAATTCAGAAAAAAATACAAATATATTAACTATTTATGAATATACCTTCACGCTTCATACCGCGTTGCAGAGAAAGCAGAGAGAGCCGAGTAGTATGACATTGCGTTTTCCATTTACTATCCGAAAGCGAGGCAACACAATTGATTGCCAGAACTTAAGGCCGTAATTTGTCTTACAAGACCAAAGAAGTGAAAATATTTCATATTTAGTAATAGTAATGTAGGTATATCCATAAAAAAATGTTATAGAATTTACACTCAATTATTTGAAACTAAAAGTATACTCCGCGAATTCAATGTATTAAACAAATATAGAGGCTGAAAAAAATTAAGGCCACTGAACGAACTCATAAAATATTTCACTTCATCGACGCATATGAATATTTTACGCGGTCGGATGTTGCAAGTGTCATATACTAGTTGTTACTCCAATCTTGTTTTTGTTCCTTTTGTGTTATTTTTGTTTTGTACAGGGTGTGCAAAGAGAACCTAGTGTTGGGACACTCCGTTGTAATTTCAATTTGTTTCCATTATAAGTGTGAGAAAAGAAAAGAGTTTTCTATACTAATATTATAAAGCTGAAGAGTTTTTTGTAAAGGAAGGCATAAGGATAAGACACTTCGTTCTCCACAGTGTTATATCATCATTTCTTGTATTAAACCTATTATCTACAACAAAATAATTAAAAGGTTTACTTTAGTACTTAAGGCTTCTACAACTTTCACAAACCACTTATTTTTATACCAAAGGTGTAAAAAGCTCTTGAAAATTAATTGGAACAAATCCTCTTCAGCTCCAGCACTGAACTCAATCTTAGCGTTCATCGATTTATAAGAGAATTTGCATAAAATTGACTACATTACTTGGTTAGAGTGCAATAAATTATTATAAGGCATAACTAGTTGTAAGTTAAATTAAAAGACTATTAATACTAAGTCATCCTGGCTTTGTTGTCCGTCTGAACATTTGATAGTAGTGGATTTGATTCCAAGTTAGTAAAACATAATTTAAAAATAGTAAGGCCATCATGGTGAATAATTATGGACGTCGTCTATTTGTAAACGATATAGTTGTGGGTTATGTTTATACTAGAGACTAAAACGCGGTTTCGCGGTTTTGTCGTGAAAGCGTAACAAACAAACAAACTTACATTCACATTTTTAATTTGAGTGAGTATGATTACAGATAAAAACTTTAATATGTTTATATTTGTAGTTCATTTCAGTGTGTATTTTTTGAAACTAGGTTCTCACTGCCTACAACATGCAAAGAAACGAATATTTTTTTAGCTTCACGCTGTATGTAGCACACAGCAGACTAAGACAGAAGGAACCTGGGAACCTAGTGTTAAGAAAGTCCGTTCCCATTATGACAATTTCGTTCCCAAGTTTCCGCAAAATTCTGAAGTGAAACGCCGCGCTTTGCCTCCTTATCAGGTTAAGAAAATGAAAATATTCAATATTTAATTACCTTAACTGGGAGTCGAACTCGCTAACTGTTGCGCTTACAGTCATACCCCTACGCCACAACTAGCCTCGTAAATAAATCTAAGCAAAATTAACACAAAAACACGTAATTTCACATAAAAACCCATAGAAATTATTAAAAACAAACTTTCCACAGAAATAACAATTTGTATAAACTTTTGAACTTTACATTTATATTGAATGAATTCTATAGAATAGAAGTAATCCTTTTAAACGAAGTAACCGCACAATAGCGGGTAGCGGCATCTTTTGTTTACCTGTTTTATTGTTACTAAGCGATGACAATACTTTTAAATAATTTAAATGTATGTTTGTATGTATGTTTCATCTAGTTTATGAGATATTTACCTTACGTTTAGGGTTCCATATCTAAAAACGTAAAAACGGAATACTTTGTTCCCCATCTGTCCGTCTACCAATACCATATATTTCGAGATTGTGTGGATTTATCAAGCTGAAGTTAATATTAAATATTCTTTTTTATGTATCTTGAACCACGATTTTCAGTTAACGCAATCGAAAGATACCCACATTTATGCTTCAATTTTGCTACATTTTGTATGAAATTAACCGCGTAATTAAATCCTGTAGGGTACTTCCCGTGAACCTACATTTATATTATAAGTATACATTTGTTGTAGTTCATTGCGTACAAAATGAGTGCTTATACCTGCAGATTGAAGTTTGTCAAATTTTATACTTGTACTTCACGTTGACCTACAATCCTGAAATCGCCACGGAAGCCTTGGTAGGTGAGTCCGCTTACATTTTACCGGTTTTTTATTATTTGAATAAGAATATACATACTTTTAAATTATTACATCCATCTAATATAATAAACTGAAAAAATTGTTTGTTGGAATGTGTTGATCTTAGGAAATATTTGATCAAATTGGAAAAATCTTATTTTGTTGTAGAATGAGTTTATTGAGGATGGCTGTAGGCTATATTATATCAGTTATTGCCCTTGCTTGTCTTAAAGTAATCGTTGCGTTTTTAATTAGGAACACGACACGACACAACACGACTGGTTGTGGATTCGATCCCCACTCAAGGAAATGAAATATGTATTTAAATTTATATTTTCATTTCAACATGCAATAACTCCACAATTCAAATTGGGCAACGCAGTGTCTTAACATTAGGTTCCCTTTACCTATTTTGCTGTGCGGGATACAAAATAGTTCACCATTTCTAAAAAAAATAGCGTATGGTTTTGTTCAATTAAATAATAAGACAACGTTCACAGAAAAGTAAAAAGTATTAATAAATTCTACTTTATCTTATATTCTGTACTAGTGGCCCCCACGTTGTCTTGCTCACGTGCAAATGACCAATTTATCGATGGTTCAAATCGCTCACTTGTGTTTGTGTTTATTGCTCTTTTAAAATACTAAGAGGTGTAGTTATGTTAAGGTTTTTTAAAACGTAAAAAATGTTGTTGCCTTTTTTAAACGTGTATTTAATCGAAAACTACACTAAAGATTACTAGAAATTAAAAAAAAAACACTTTCAGTACATTACCTAGGGCTCAGCCGGTAAGAGCGTTTGGACGGTTTCCAAGAGGCGTGGGTACAAATATCGCTACGAACAATTTTTATGTTTTCACAAAAATATTTTTCTTTTCTAATTGTGTTTGCCTATCATGTTAAGAAATGTAAAAATATAGCGAAATAATAATTATTCACACCCTCCAGTAGGAATCGAATCCACAACCAACACATTTACAGATTATATCTAATATAAAAAAAAAACATCTCTATACTTTGGTTTGTCAGTTTCATAACTGATTCTTAGTAAAATATCAGTCACCCTTTCTATATTCCGCTGACTTGCAAGTTTTGTTAATCAAATTACTTATAACATAGGAAGCACTTTACAAGGACTTCCTCTTATAAGCCAAGGATTTTTTAAGGCATCGGTTTTACTCAAGTAGGTTTTTTACATACGTCAGCGTTAAATAATGAAATTAAAAAGTAATTCTGCTAGGTGTTGTAGATGTGGTAATGATGCTCGATTATGTCGACGATCGTGGGTTCAAATTTGAATTGCAAAAACAGATGGATGGATGATGCGAAAGAAGTACGCGGAGATCGTAATGATTGGCACTGGGTTTTTTCTAGCTAATTTCCTAGCTAGAAATTAAAAAAGTAAATGTCTTTTCCCTTGTTTGAAATTAATTTACAGCAAAACTAGAGCTATTTGCAGTTTTTTTGTTATTTTTGTACTAAACTAAAGCTCCGGCGGTAGCTACTGAGTATGCAATGTCTTGAGTTCGGACGGATATAGAGAACGGAGTGGGAATCGAAACCCATATCCGTCGCTCCTACAGTAATATTTATATATAAAAACATAGAAAGTCTATCAAAAAACAAATTCCTATTTAAGAAAATAAGCATTGAAATAAATCTCTACGCTCTCTACACACTTCGCAAAACACACGCTTGCGGCCCAGTGAATATTTTTTTTAATTTTAATAATTTGAACTTAGAAAATCACTTTAGATCTTTTCAAATAACATTCTAGAGCGACGGTTTCTATGATTGCGATAGTTTCGATCAATACCACCTTGAATGAAATAGAAGTGTCTTGACGGAAACCAAAGTAGTTAGTTGAAATTCTTCGGGAACTGCATCCGGTCAGGTGGCATCATTCACATAGTTAGCAACTTGAGCTTTGAGACCAACTTCGGCAACGATTTCAATTCTAGAAATACTTAAGAATTCTACGTAGGTGGTACTTACTCGGTATATATTGCTTTAATAGTGTATTTGGTTATTTTGAATGTGTTATTTTTTTGTCTCTACTTCATTTTCATCTCAATGACCCGACGATTTGGTGTGTGCGACAGATTTATTGAGATATATTGAGAGAATTTGATTATTATATTTATATGATTTACATTTTATGATATTAAAAATTATTAGGAATCCAATTTATAATTTGTTTATATTAAAGTGTCCAAATTTTCCTATTATTTCCTCTACAAAAATTATAAATTAATTGATTGATCCCCGGCTGTTAATGATTTATATTATTTCGAAAATTTTTCAAAATCCCTTCTTATTGGATGTCCAGTTTATAAAAATAAACATCTGTCCAAATTTCACGTTTCTACCATCAGCGGTTACGGCTGTGCGTGCGTCTTACCAATGTCAGGTACATGTCCCTTTGTTTATATAGGTAGATTACTACGCTCTTTACACACTACAAAATATAAAAAAAAAAATACCAAGAATCGAACCCACGATCCACAAATTCTTTCATCATAAATCATAAATAGAGGAAATATTCTTACCAGCATTAAGAAAGATGTTAATCATCCGCCGCAAGTATTATCAATCAAACTGTCGGCCGTGACAAGTGACGTCATGCCAAGATAACTACTTAGTTAGCATGCGAGGCCGTTGTGAATATAATTATAATAATTAGTTATTTTTTTAAACAAGATTGCTTATTATATAGTTTTAGATTTTTTTTTTTGTAAATGTGTTTTTTATCTACTGTGCTTCAGCGTAAAACATATGCGGGATTATACAGCGTGAAAGGGAAAACATATTTCTGTATAGTGGTATACTTGGGAAGTATGTTCAGTAAAGATGGAAGATGGATGTAATTTAAGGCCGGCAACGCACCTGTAGCTCCTCTGGTGTTGCACGGGGCCGTGGGCGGCGGTAATCACTTACCATCAGGTGACCCGAACGCTCGTTTGCCTTGTCCTTTTCCATAAAAAAAAAAAAAAAAGATGGATGTAGTAAGGCGTATTGCTGCCGGTAACAGGGTTATGGAGCCTTAGCTGCATTGATGAGACGGCGAAACGTCAACACAGCTGCACGTTGGGCCGACGCTGCTATACGGCAGCGAATCGTGGATATTACAGAAGGAGAATGAAAGAAAGATGGATGCCGTGGAGATAAGGAGGAGAAAGAGGCAGAATGGCAGATACTAGCGAGGATGTCACGGTAAGAATAAAGAAGAATATGTTCAGTTGATTTGGCCACGTCGAACGATTGAGTGATGAAAGAATGTCAAAAGTCAGTCGTATTATGTAATAACAAAAGTTATTACATAATACGACTGTTGATTTATTGTTGATTCAACTTTAAATAAATCACCAATTTCAAACATTTTGACTTATGTCTTTGTCATTGCCATGTTTATACTTTATTCAACTCGACGCCGCACTTTGCCGCACTTTGCACATGTTATCATAGGGTGGCAATGAAAATATTTAATATTTCATTACCTCGAGAAGTAATCGAACCCCCTACCTGTCACGCCAAGACTGACTACAGCATGTTATACGAATATACTTTTCAATGTGTACCTAAAATACTGTAACTAAAGTTAAAAAGTGTGTTTATTAATCAAAACAAACAATTAAGCTATAGTAAATAAACTATTGGATCATATTGAATAAAATCTGATCAAATAATTTTAAACAACATTAATACGATCATCATATATTGTAAGCGTTATATTTATTAAGAGGTCGTTGTGGCGCAGGGGCACAAACGCGCGACTGTTAACATAACGTCGTAGGTTCTATTGTCTGTCGAAGGATTCCTTCTCTTTGCTCTCATAACGGCAAAGCGCGGCCCCGAGTTCTGCCACTTAACATGTAATGTCTCAAGAATTCGGTGGAAAATGGAGAACATAAGTCACTACGAGAGCGAAGAATCTTAACACTAAGTTCCTAGGTTCCCTCTGCCTACCCTGCTATGTACAGAACACAGCATGAAGCTCTAAAAAAGCCGACTGTAAATAAATTTTATATTCTCCATTTCGAGAACACACCAGTAGATCACTTTCACCTACAAAGAAAAGCTATTATTACTCTGCTATAATAGAGACCTTCGAACGAATCTTAACGTGCCAGTTTTATATGTGGAGTACAACTTCTGTAGTTGCATCGAGTTGTTTAACTTTGTATAGAATGAGTTTTTGCGTAATGCTCGTTGACTTACCTACGCTTAGGGCCAGTTCCACCATAAAGTTTCAAATAATACCTACATTTAATCTATATTATAATATATTGTTAGAAATCGGAAGTGGTTAACGCTTTTTAAAAAACACGATAAAACAAACATCTATTATGTGTTTGTAAAAAAAAAACTATTTGGAAAGGGATACTATGTAATTGCAATAAGTGATATGTATCACCTAATAAGGTGATTCATATCACTTATTGCAATTACATAGTAAAAAAAATAACCTTTATAAGATCACTTTATTGTTTTTATGTATGTCGGTCAAAGCCTTTATCTTAGGAACGCTTGGAGATATCGAGTTGAAATTTAAACCATATACCTTAATTTACGGTCCCACGATTTTCTCAAAAAACATATTTCCACAGCTACTTAAAAAAAGAAATATTCGACACTATAAAGGGAATCAAAATTAATAGATTAGTTAACCTAGGATTATGAATAAATACTGAGAATATGAGAACGTATGGCTCAGTGGTCAAAGCGCCTGGTCGGTTTCCAGGAGGCGCGGGTTCGAGTCCCACTACGTTCAAATTTTTATACGTTTTCTAAATAAGTATTTATCTTTCCTAAGTGTGGATTAACACTTCAAAAATGTTTAAAAAAATATAGGATTATGAAATTTGGCAGCTAGCATCTACAGGTAGTACTAGTTCAGGAGAACTACACATTTCTGGTTAAATTCTAAAAAGTACTTTTATTTTGCTATATAATTATATTTTACTGAAATCGTCTCTCCGAGTTAATATTATAATTTAATACCGACGCAAAATTCGCAATTATGTTCTAAAACTCTCAAATAATGGCCGTTATAGAGCGACTGGAATCGGCTGATACCGTAAGCGACACTTTTTCTACTGAGTATTGCTATCCGAGCCTTGTGAAATTGAAAATTGTGGGTTGTCTAGCAGATAAAACTATCTGCGACTTTATCAACATGTGGTGAAACCAGCCCTTAGTATACAGTTTTTTTTTTTTTTTATGGAAAAGACACGGCAAACGAGCGAAATTAGTATACAGTACTTTACTTTACTGGATTGTATTGCAGACACTTACTTTGTTCACCTTAATATATAGTATCTGAAGATTGTTTCATTAGTTCTAGTATCTAGTGAATTTTATCAAATTTTGCTATAGCCAGGACAAAAACTCACTCAAAATAATGCACGGCGTTGTGTAATGCCAACATGCAATGATATGAAAAGTGAGCCGGAAAGTTGAAGTTGAATGGAGAGTCTTAACACTAGTTTTCCTCTGCGTACCCTTCAGTATTAGGGTAGCGTGATATTATGGACTCTAAATTTACAATGTGAATGTTATCTTAATCAGATTTAACTAAGTGGGTATAGTTTTACTCCCCACTTCCTAAAAAAAAGTATGGGTAACAATACAATTAAAATATATATATTTGTCTATATAAAAAAATAAACGTTTTCTAATTAAGCTAACAAAGTAGGGAAGTGATCCCCAGATGCTACATTAATAATGCAAAAGTCACCTGTACCTTATTAGAAATTAACATTTTAATTAAGATATGGCCCTCCATTGAAATATGATTATAAGAATATATTTTATATATATTATATTCGTTTTTTAAACGGATTTATTTAGCTTGCCCAGTTTATTTGTTTGCTTGGGTCAAATTTAGTAATTGGAATTTTACCCCGTTCCTGACACGAGATGGTTGTAAGTCAAAAATGGCCGACGATACATAATGGCGGATTACATATTTCTTCACAACAACCTCTTTTTGAGTATCAAATGAAAGGGTTTTTATTGGTAGAATATATAATAGCTCACAATAAAAAAATAAAATTCAAGATGGCCGCCGCGACAAAATGGCGGATTACATATTTCACACAATTACCTCAATATAGGTGTCTAATGAAAGGGGTTGATTAGTAGAAAAGAGCTCATTTTTAAAAATAGAATAGTTTTGACAGTGTAGGTAGGTAGGTATATTTACTTTTACAACTTTGAGTAGGGATCCAAGCATGGGTCTCCCACCCAAGTCAAGATTTTGTATCGTGTCGAGGACTGTATGGCTTTAGGGTGGCTAAAAATGATACGTCATTAGCGGTACACCACCCAAGTTAAGGTAAAAGGTTAAAACGTGCCGAGAACTGTGTGGCATTAGGGTGGAAAACCTACCAGATCGCACCAATCTTCTGATCAATCTGGGGTATTGATCAGACAAATATAATAATAAAATCAAATCAATCGTTGTGTATCTAGAGTTAATATATTATAGATTCACGCGCCCAACGATTTTATTATTTTTTAGCTTTTAGTACATTATTTTTATAGTATAATAATAAAACCGTTTAACATAAAAATATTTTTTTATTTTATTTGTTTAGCATTTTTTTTTAAATTTCACGTTGTATCCCAAATATAGCAGGAGAGGCACAGGGGACGCTTTCTTTTTACCAAAGCAAATAAAAGAAAATAATGCATTCCTCTGTATGATAATCAAACTCATAATCGCTACGTTTACAGTCAGACGATGTGCTGTTGCACCACGATGGCCTTTAGCTTTTTAAAAATCATTTTACATTTATTTGATTTTGCGAGATGGGATGAAGAGCTGGATCACTCTGTTCTTCCATATCCTTTAAGGATGTACGATATCAGTGGCACTACTTATCGCCGCGCTTTTTGTTACCAAAGTAGGGAAATAAAAATAATTTATTTTCATCATTCTTTCATCATTACACTTCTCATCGAGCACATTGTAACAGTATGTACCTTGGGTATAAGTGGGAAATAAATAAATAAATGGAATGACATATGTGTGGCAATGTGCAAAAAATAACATAGATAATAATGGGAAATAAATTTTTCACAAACTATATATTATGTTCTTAATGCCATATTAAAGGAAACTAATTCGTGTATAGTCGTCCCGAGTGTCGCGACCGTCGTTCTGTCTATATAGGTGGTGGTGATGCTCGGAAGGCAGCGGTCGAGTCATACTTTGAAGTACTACGGTACTAATATATATGATGCACATAAAGACTCGTACCAAATGTATAATGAATATAATATGATAATGCGAAATCTATGATGGCACGATCTTTTAGGATCGAATTTCTTATAAAGGCAATATATGTGTAGGGGCGACACATATTGAGGGTCATGAGTGATCCTCGACCATTATTATAATATTAAATGTTGCTTGACGTCGTGAAAGCTGACGTGATGGGCTTATGCGAACTGTTATAGCGACATTAAATATGTCGTGGCTGATGCCGTCTCGCAGTACGTTTGCGATACGTAAGCTATGCTTGTATGGCGTTGATCATTGATATATTGAATACCACTTCTACGACTTGGTATACGACTAGTAGGTGTGTGATGCTATTTTATGTCCCAGCTCCGGTGTATGTAGTAGTGTCCGCCTGTCTCCTACGGGTGTGTGGTGCTATTTTATGTCCTGGAACTCTGGTGTATGTAGTAGTGTCCGCCTACGGTTCGAGACACGACTGTGGGGTGTGTGCCGTGCGTTTATTTAACATATCGGCCGCCTTACGGTAGTGCGTTCGTTCCAACGACTTATATTGATCTCACAAATCAATCGACATCACGAATCACCATTCTAATACAATCTTAATATAAACAAGCGTAACAAGTACCTTCAGACTGATCACACACAAACGTCCCGGAGGGTTCATTAAGATTGTTGCAGCCGCAGTCTGGTAGGAATTCACGGTGTAGGGGCGGGGCGGTGCCCGTACTCTTTCTTCCTTTTATTATAACTAGTTCGCAGTTATAGTGAAGAGGAAGATAGGACGCGCTCTTGGCTTTTCTTCGGACGAGCTTCGAGTTATGACAATGTCATATTGTCGAGTTTCAGTTATCTAGATAACTGACACAAGAACAACTTCTGATGGCAAATATATTATTAAAGCGATACCTTCTAATGGCATAAATATAATTCTTAACACTGTTACCTCTGAATCTCTAAAAGATTTTGGATTACTTACGTTCACAAGTATAAACGGTTCTAACCACTAGACACATTACTAGCCAAGGCATTATTTATTAAATAATATTTTAAAAGGAGTTTGGGATGTCAGTTACAACATACCATCGAAACATGTTCACATTTATTCTTATTTTAATGTTATCACCGCATGTCTCACTTGGCCATTTCTTTCAAAGAGATCCGAACAATTAAACAGGCTCAAAATAAATCATATTTTTTAGCTTCACAGCAAGTCACTGTCACATGTCTATTTCACTCGTATAAAATATATTTAAGTAATAAATCTGTAGCAGTAAAAGTGAGTGAGTAAAATATGAAACAGCGAGAACAGTGTTTGCGTGTAAGTTCGATTATTTTGGGTATCATACCAATTAGGGGAAATTAGTTATTTTCGTTTGCAATCAGCTTACATATAGCTTGGTATAGCAGTAGTGGAGAACGGAGTGACTTATCACTGAGGTCTATCCGTCTAACTGCCATGTCCAGTATAACGTGAAGCTTTATCTAATATCATACGCAGTGTCTATTTAAAACGAGCTGGAGTCAATTAACCGAATTTATCTATCCTTCTACAGATTACGTGTAATAAATCTGTTTCATTAATCAGACGGTGTTTCACAGCCGGCTAATTTATATGACGAGCTTGCGCTTAGTATTTCTATAGTCATGGTAAAATGTTAAAATTTTTGTTTTACATTTTTTTTGTTGTGCCTTCTCCCTTATGAGTTCTATGGATTGGGAATCGAACTCACAACCATGGCGTTTACAGTCAGGTAGAAGGCCCGCCAAATAAAACAGTAGAATATGAAATGAACAGCTTTTTTAAAAATATAATTAAAAAAACAACTATAAATAGTTTTTTAATTTATAAATAGTTTTTTTTTAATATTTTTTATTTATTTTATTTTTTATAACTCACATTCACAAAGATTAGTTTAATTACCGTATTTGGTATTAGAAATTACATCACATCGTTGTTTGTGGACGGCGAGTGCGAGGGTCGAACGGAACATTTTGTACTCAAACTTTACCGCAAATAAAGAGCGAAAGACAAATATTCTGGATCTATTACATTTATTTGCGAGGATGGTTAAATTTAGCAGTATTAAAATTATGTCTATTTATAAATGATATGAAACTCTTCGGTCACTGAGTGCCGTCACTCAGACAATTTACAGAATTAGACAATACACTGGATTTAGAGAATTTTAATTAGGTAAGTTAGTCGGTAAGAGAGATAAGAGGGTTTTTCGAAGTTTCTACGGAAACGGGGAAAACGGAATTTTCCTTCCAGTCCACGTAAACTAGTCGTCTGAGCGACCTGAGTTGCCGACAATGACAGAACAAGGACAAATTAATTTTAAGTCCTTTTGTTCTTAACTTAAAGTGTTAAATAATATACAGTGTTAAAAACCACACTGTCATTAAATAAATACAGAAAGTTGAAAATGGAGAAGTTTATTACGTAGGTAATAAATGTGCTAATCACGTTGTGTGCAATACAAAGTATTTGTATAATACAAAGAAGCAGTTAATTGAAAATTACGATTTCGTCCATATATTAACATTTATTTGCACTCGTTAATTCAAAGTTAAAACTTATAAATTATAAAGATTAATTACTAGTAAACGAAGTGCTTTTTAATTACACAACAGTGGATCAATAGATGGGTCTTTTTTTTCGACTTGGCTTTATTGCTGTTGACCTGGACTGGTCTTACCAGCATAACTGGACGGGAAGGGGCGAGAGTAGCTCTTAAAATAGATACGACACAAGCAGCAGCAACAAAGATTGAAAATGTATTTTTCATAGCAAATTATACAGCTAGGTTCTTAAATAAAAGAATAATTTTCATTACTCGGAAGTGTAATCTTATAACATTTGACACCTATTTAACTGTCTTGACACCGAGCTGTACATAAAGTTAAATGGTATCTTTCCGGGCCTTTTTAGGTACTTTGTCTCGCGTTACCGTCCTGCACTGTATTCTTAAAATAACATCCAATATGGCTAAGAAATATTTAACTTAGACTTACATAGCCCCGTTAATGTACACTAGTAATTGTTCTTTTATATAAAAGCGTCAGTGTATAACGATTTTCCATAAATTAAAAGTTATAGTATAAGTTGAACGAAGGATTATTTAAGTTGGTTGGCTGGTTTCTGTTCTCACTTACTTATACTGACAAACTAAGGGATGGCTTAAAATAAATGACGCTATGCTGGAGGGGTCTTTATTAGGTAGTTAGGTAATGTAAATGGTATTAGATACGTTTAAATGGTAGTACGTATTACAGAATCAGTTTTAATGTAGTGGCAACCTAATCTTAAGACATTCCGCTCTTAATTTATCATTCAGTTTCACGTTAAGTCGAGAGGCGAAACTCAACACCACCAAAATTATTCTCATTCGCACGTTTACACGCGCCGCGTGGAAATGAAAATATTTTTAAATATATATATTCCTAAAATTTTTCCTAAATAAGAATCTACAAAGCCGTGTACAGCCAAGCAGTCACATTCACATCACAACTATACATTGGCCTCAACAATTAATATAAAAACTAATGTTATGTGCCGCACACTCAGCCTCGACACCACAGCGAAGAAATGAAAATGTAAATGTAAGTAAATATTTTATCTCCTCGAATGGGTCTGATTCACACTTTGTGTCCTTGCACCACGACTGGCCTCATGACAGGGAAATGAAAATTATTTATATATCTTCTTCTTTTACCTACGTGGTAATCGAACCTGCAACCAGCGCGTTTACAATCCCATATGCTGCCCCACTGCACCATGTTAGCACCAAGAACCAATATGAATATAAATAATGAACTTTTTATAAAATTCTTGCGTGCTTTTAAGCGATAGATTTGGCTTGGTGGTAATTAGTAGGTGAGCCGTGTGCACGGAGCGGCGGCCATCAATCACAATAATTGTCTGATTAAAAACGTCCGAGTGGGCTTTCATTAGTTCCTCGCTTTTTATTTTACTCTTTGTGTTACATTGTTCTTGATATAATTATGTATGTATATTAAACTAAATTATAAAACCAAGTAAAAGTCAAGAATAAGTTATTTATACTAATAATATAAAGTTGATGAGTTTGTTTAGTTAACGGATAAAAAAACTCTATCACTAAGTCTATCACTCTTTTTTATTAGATAATGTTGTCCGACATGGAAACCAAAAATGTAATTTAACTGGTAGATAAGTTTATCAGGGACTTCTTAGATACCTAAGGGCTAGATAAAAGCTAGTATTCATATACTATAAATTAATAAGCAACTAAACAAGTTTGAGTCAGCTTCCCCTACCGACGGTTTAGTACCAATTGCAGGATTGTAGGTTCTGGACTCATATTTTAGGACAACTAGATGTATCCTATGGCTTTTTGATTACGCGGCGATTTTTATAGAAAATGAAAAAAAAAAACGAAAAAAGGTATTTTTTGTTAAATGAACTATAAAAAATATTACCCGAGGTGAATATAAGCCCACAATTACCGTGAACACTGCCTTAACAATATCTTCGGTTCGTAATGAGATAATGTTTTAAAGTAAATTAAATTAAGATTTTAATTACCAACATAAACATTCATTCAAATGTTACTCCGTAAGTCTAACATATGAGAGATCTTTGTGATTTTGTCAACTTGCATTTATAACAACGTTCAGTATACTTACTAGAGACATTTGTGGCGCAAATACATGTTGTATTTACATCATATATATATACATATCTACATTAGAGAGGCCAGTCGTGTGAACGCGACATTTTGTGGGTTCGATTCCCACGATATAATAATTTAAGTTTTTACTTTACACATCTTTATTTTAGTGTTGGTGCAACGGAAACAAAACTTTATAGGTTATTTTACGCTTATGGTAATTGAACGAAAAATAACCTATAAAAAAATTTATTAGAAAACTTACACAAAATTTAAAGTAGCGGTATTTGAACTCGCGTTTCTTGGAATCCAAGTCTAAGCCCTATGACTACTAAGCTATACGTTCTTATCACGCTACGTTGAAATTCTTATACGCTTACATGTTATTTATGCTGTGAGAGGTTCACAATAACTATAGTGAAGTAAGCATTCTCTTTTGTCAAATGATAATTATAATATTATCTTCGAAACTCAGAGACTACAGATGCTAAAAGCCTATTTTCTTTCCTAAGTAAAACATAACATAAAACCCATTTTTCAAAAATACTATGAAAATAATTCTTTGTTGTACATTCAAAACAAAAACGCAGAAATATAATTAATAAAATACACGTACAAAAAGAGGTTTTATTGCTTAATAGCAAAATCCGCCAGGCAACAGGCAGAGGAAATAGCAAATTAAGATAGGGATAAGCTGTATATAGTATAACCAATAATCTCTTCTCTATATATATAATAATACAGTAAAAACATTTTGTCTGTACATTTAGTAATTTTGACTGAAATGGATAGAGGAAATTAACTTAAAAAGAATAATAGAAAGCAAAAATTTTTTTTTTCAATTTCTTGTCAGTCTGTCTGTCGATATATTTTTGTCCGCATTTTTCTCTGAAAGTACTGAACCGATTTACTTAAAAGTTTCACCAATAGCTTTGTTTTAACTCAACTTACTACTAAAGTTTGATTCATCAAAATCGGTTCATTAAAAAAAAAGTTATCGTCATTTGAATGAACTCAAGGCATTAATTTGCCTGCGAATGTTATATAGGAATCGCGCTGGTAAGATTCCTGGCTAAAGAATGACATTCGATATTTTGAAGCACAATTACACAATATTTTATAGAATAAAGTAAACAAAATTGAATCGTTAATGGAGATTACCTTTATAAATCATAACAGTTAAGTTTAAGTCGTAATTAATTCAACACAGAGATAAAGAAAGATTTGATCTTAAAGGAAATATCAAGGAAATACATAGATTGTTTGGTTTGTCCGTTCGTTTGAAATAAATCTATATCAAAATGCCTAAAAACATCCTTTCTACGTGTATTCTGTAATATGTAGTAGTATAAATATGTAGTATATTTACTAATTGTACATTTAACTAATTTAAAAACTGTACAGAAGTTAATATGCAATCATTTTACAAAGAATATTATGAATCCTTTAAATCAACTATTTAACATTTAAAGCTGTTTCTGAAGGAGTAAATCAAATTATTCATTAACATCAGCACATTTAACAGAGTTTTAAAATTATGATGAGACGTACATTACATAGGTAAAAAGAATGTTACAAAAATAAAAAATAGCTTAATGTATATTTTATAAATATCAAATATCAACATTGGTCGTATTTTTGAATTCAAAACAATAAAAAATTCTTATAGAAATTACGATTACGAGAATGTAGTAAAAATATCATATTAGAAGTCTTTATAGTTGTCAATCAATTCTGTTTATTAAATCAATAATCAAGTATTTTAAGCGGGCGAAGCCGCGAGCCGGACACTAGTCTATATATATATAAAAGAACATGTACCTGACTGACTGAGGTAAGACGCACGCACAGCTGTAACTGCTGATGGTAGCAACGTGAAATTTGGACATATGTTTATTTTTGTAATCTGGACATCTACTAAGAAAGTATTTTGAAAAACTTTTACTCTAAAGGCATGAAATATGGGTGGAAAGTTGGTATGGTAAAAAAAATCGGCACTGATTTTTATAAAATTTTAAATTCACAGTCTTAAAAATATTTAATTGAACACGTGTTTCATGGTTTTTTAGAATTCGTCCTCTAAACGTTCAAATAAGGGGTTGAAAGTTTATATAGGAAAATCTTTAAATCGCAAAAATATTGAATCGTCTTTCTTATTTACATAAATAGAGAGAAGTTAGAATTTACATTTTCTCTTATCTACTTTACCCCATTTTATAAAAGTTGCGTTAGAAGCTGCAAAACTAAATGCTTTTTGTAACCAAAGGGAAGGAAAATTTGAGGATTTAAGAACAATTTAAATATAGCAACTAGTTTAACGGTCTATAGTAACTGATTTGAAGCGGTCGTAGCACAACAAAGGCCCAAGGGATTGTGGGTTTGATTACCACTCGGGGTAATGAAGAAAATATTATTTAATTTCCTCACTCTGGTAACCAAGCAAAACGCGGCGTTGTGTTACGAACGTTACGAAACCGAAGTGTCTTAATGGGAACGAAACAAACTACTGGTTAAACTAGAACAATAGGTTCCCAGATTCCCCTTAAGTACCCCTGCTATGTGAAATTTACAGCGTGAAACTAAAAATCTCGTAAAGCTAAAAAATAATACATGAAATAAAACTAAATAGTTCATAAATTACTACGATACACTTAAAGTGATTATCATCAATTACACTCAAATCATAAACCTATTACAGCATATATTAAAAGTAGCGAGTCTCACGCCAACAGCTAGACCCTTTGAATTTATCGTGAGGTATAAATACGCTTTCGTTTGCTCGAGATAATTCTACTTTATTGTAATTTTATGCGGCACATTAGCTCTAGTATAAAATGCAAGCCGTTCAAGATTAATTACCCGCTTTCTCCGCAGTCTTAATCGACGCAAATTGTTGTACTGTCAGCATAATAAATATTTTTTAGCTTTTTCAGCTTCATGCTGTATCCCGCTGTATCTAGAAGGCAGAGGAAACTCGGAAGAGTCACTCGGTCCCCTTAATTTCACACATTTTGAAAAAACAAAATCATTTGCTTGGTAGAATTTAACTCCAATACGTAGTGAGGACGGTATGCGTACTCACTAACTTGAAAGTAGTAGTTTTCTCAAATCAACTTCACACTGTATTCTGCACATGGCAGGGTACGCAGGGGGAACCTAGTGTTACGACACTCTGTTCCCTACGTTTCTCAAATAAATGACAAAATATCAAGCAAGGTATACTAGGACTATAAAGATGATGCATCAACACTTCCTAGCCAAGCTCTCTCAATTTTTGCTGCATGGCTATAGACGTATATAAATAGCTTTTTTTAACCTCTTCAACAAAGAATCACAAATAGACACACGTTGCATTAGGTTTCTCTCAATGAGATCATGTGGTACCTAAATGTCAAGTTGTTACTTGTCCCCAAACTTTCTTAAATGACGTAAAACCGTCTTATAATCAACATCCAGTTCCTCAGCAATGTCTTAGAAACTAATATGTCGATCTCGCTCCACTTACTCAAAGATGGCACTGATTTTGTCTGTAACGGGGCGACCAGAGCAAATTTGATCTTTCACACTAAAATTTATAGACTTGACATGCTTGAACCACATTTGTGCTACTATTATTGATACTGCATTAGGTCCGTAAATCGCACAAATTTTATTCACGGCGTTCGTCGCATTTTTACCTTCTTTGTAATAAAACTTAAAAATGTTCCGTCTGTTTCTTCGTTACATACGTTTATTTTGCTTGCTTGAAAAATAATTGAAAAATGGTGGGAACTAGCTTTTTATTTATTGTATCTTCGGAATGTCATATTTAATGGCTTATTAAAAGCAGCCAGTTACATTCAGTACAGCCAAAGTAGCCAAAGTAGTTGATCACTAAAAATACATTCAAAATACGAAAATACTTTTGCCTCAACCTAATATTAACAATCATAGATTGTTCTACTGTGTCATGATGGCCTTTTTTGAAATTAGATTACTTTTGAAACTCAAAATGATAATATAGAAAAATCTAGAAAAGTTTAATTTATTTTTCACACATTTTCGAAATAGCTACGAAGAAAGTGTAGCTCTAACTTTGGACTTCTACGGAACATGAACTGAGTTTGGGTATACGGGTAGACGTCACAACTCTTTATTTAAGTTTTTTTTTCAGCTGACGATAATAAACATTTAAAATATATAAGAAGTTTGCAAAAGAAAAACATTGATTTCCTTAAATAAAGCTGCGTAGCTTAAGAGTACCAAATGAAAATTAATTTAAGAAAATTAATGATCGTGGCGTAGTAGCTTTTTGCAAACGCGGTAGTTGGATTTATTTAATTTTCCTCGAGAGGACGAATTATTTTGTTTTTCTCTCTCCGGTTTTGCTCTCTCCGGTATCAAGACAAAACGCGTCGTCTAATTCCACCACTCATAGTGTCCAACTCAGAGCTAGCGATAAAATAAAAAATATATATTATATTAAAAAATACACAAAGATAACAACACATCTTCATTTATTACAACTATACTCTACTATAAATATTGAAGAAATACAAGTTGCACATAAAAGCTGTTTGTCCCAGGAGTGCACTTTATTTCTATCTCGTGAAGAATGATCGCTTGTGTTTAAGCGCCTTTCTAAATCGCTTAGGGAGGTGTATATAAATATGTTGTTGTTATTATTATTGTAGTAAAAGGTATACAACACGAATTACAAATTGGGTTGAATGTATCTTCACCTTATTTTCACACAACAGGGTAAACAGAATGGAACATAATGTCAAGTACTCTGCCCGCCGAATCCCGCCTGAATTACAGACAATGTGTTCGTGGCAGTGCTTAATGCAGCACTTTGTTTAGAAATAGATTGAGAACTAACTTATTTCTAAACAACATCGAATAGGAATAAAATTCACAGCTACCGTTTACAGAAATATGCTGTCACACAACGCCACGATGGCCTCAAAAAAATAGCGTTAATTTTTATATATTCGTGATCATAAAATGACCTAATTTTTCTTACTTTTAAATGACTAAATACGCTCATGCATAAGCTATAGCTCGCAAGTAGCACGGCAGAGCGAGTATAGTATTAAAACATTCCGCTCCCCACTTTCCACCGAATTCTGGAAGCATTGCATGGTAAGGTGGCGGAACACAACGAACGCTTTGTCTCGACATCAGTACTAATAAGTAAATATAATAAATATTTTATATATTATATTTACTTATCAGAGTGGAAATTGAACCCAAAATCATCACGTTTACAGTCGCACGATGACCTCAATTCCCACTCAAAACGGGATAGCTGACAGGACAATTCACTTTCCATTTTAATTTAAGACATTTCATGTAAGCTGGCGGAACATAACGCCGCGGCTAAATTAAACGTTTCCTTATAAAATAAATAAGAAAATGGCCAAAGAATCGTTTAATTTAAGTGCAACGTGATATGCATCAGATGTTACGTTATAAATCGTTATCTCCGAGAAACTCGAGGAACTTTGGCGAGCAATTCCCGTCTACTTGATTTCATACGTGCTGCCTCTAAGAATCTTAATTACCGCTGTAATTGGAATTAGGTTTCAGTATGTTTAAATGGTCACATTATATTTATCAGGGAATTTAGAGGTTTGTGTTAACCATAGTCACATTCAGATGAAAAATTAGAGCCTTCTGCAAAGATGATAAAAAGAAAAATGAATAAATCTAATGAACATTTGTTGAGGCCGTCGTGGCATTGCGGTAAACCGTCATAATATAAATGAGACGTGCGTAGTTGTGGGTTCGATTCCCACTTGGGGAAATGAAAAATTTAGCAGATTCCTACCTTCTATTTATATATTATGTAAATTATAATCTATTTATATATTATATAAATAGAGGGATATATATATATATATATATATCTATATATATCAGTCTAACGTACCGCGTAAAATCTCTGTCTAAGCGCGATGGAACCTAGTGTTAGGACACTCTGTTCCCCAATATACACATAATTTTTGAAAAGCGATGTGAGAGTGGCAACTAAGCGTCGCGATTTGTTTTTACCTGAGCCAGAAAATAAAAGCATCTCATTTCCCCGAGTGGGCAATTAGACCTACAACCGTCGCGCTTACAGTCAACCACCGAGCTGCAAAGGCTTCAAACAAACATTTTACAAGAAATATATTTATAGTATTCATTATATACAAAATGAGCTATAAAATAGGCAAATTTCAACTATTCAAGTCATTTAATAGTATAAACAGTGAATATTCGGTCCACGTCTTGAACGTTATCATAGGATTTTTGGTCCTTCGAGCACGTTTATTCTACAGAAATCACCTTTCTCAGTTTAAAGATCCCATAAATCGCGTCCTAATGAAAACGCTTAAGTCGACATTAAATTATACATCTACTAAAAAAGATAATAAAATGTCGCTTGCTTTATGACTACTTGGATTAGATTTTGTTTCAACTCCTTTTAGGAACATTTAGGAATTATGAGTGCAAATAAACTTGACAAAGATACATTGTGCTTTCAAAGTAACTTGTCTTGTAAAACACAAACCGTAAAACCTTGTAACCTATCTACACTAATATTATAAAGCAGAAATATTTGTTTAGTTGAACGTACTAATAATTTCAGGAACTACTTGTTTGAATTGAAAAAACTAAAATATTTGAATTTGATAGTTAATTATATACGTTCATTCACACTGTACCTGCGTTTTGCTGCCCCTGGACTCGATCCTGCGCCTCCGTGATCCCGTTCTCATCAAGCTACGTAGAAATTTTTATACGCTTGTTACAACTTATTTATGTTGTGAGCATCTCTGTAGGGAGATATTTACAAATTTTCGCTACCCAAAGATAATTACTAAGAATTATCATCTGGCAAGATAGAATGCAATTTATTAAATATTTTTAAACATTTTAAAGTGTTATTCCACACTTAGGGAAGAAAAATACTTATTTAGTAAACGTATAAAAATTTGAACGTAGCGAGACTCGAACCCGCGCCTCCAGGAAACCGACCAGGCGCCCTGACCACTAAGCCATATTTTTTTTTACGCTTGTTACAACTGTAACTGTAACACTTTAAAAATGTTTAAAAACGCTACAATGCTTAAATCTAATACATATCTTCATTTTATTATTAAAATATATAAAAAAAATAAACAAGTTGCTCAATTCAAAAAAAATTGAACCATACACAAGTGACTCGGAGTGTTCAATGAAGACTGTTGCAGCTGCGTTCTGGTAGGAATTCATGGTGTAGGGGCGGTGCGGAGTTTTTTTTTAGCTAACGACTGTGGACAGTTATAGTGGAAAGGAAGATAGGACGCGCTCTTGGCTTTTCTTTGAAAGACTCCTAATACCTTCTGATGGCATAATATAAAATTCTAAATCCTGTTACTTCTAGATCTCTAAAAGATTTTGGGCTTCTGTGTCACAGTACTAAGTATACCACAACGATAAATAGTTCTAACCACTAGCAACATCACGAGCCAAAGCATTATTCGATAAATATCTAAATAAAATATTTTTAGGGAGTCTTTAAAAAAAAAAATATTTAAATATAACCATGATTGCATTTAATTCTAACTTAGTGCTACTACTTTTTATAAGAAATCCTAACATAATTTATTTGTGTATAAAAAAAGGAACAAGGTAAAAGTAAAAGAACAAAGAGATTTATCTAATTAGCAAGTCTCTGTCCCGCTCAAAATATTTCAGTTTATAATAGTAGTAATTTAATTTTAATTAATTTCAAACTGTTGTAATAAATGAGTACACATACATAATGACTCATTTTTTCTGTCCGTTACCCAGCAGGCAAAAGCAGGGTAGGCAGAGGGAACCTGGTGTAAAGACATTTTGTTCCCCATTTTGTGCCCAATTCTGGAGTAATTGCGTATTAAAACTCAATAGGACAACATTTCCGTTTACAATCGTACTTTATGCCCCTTCGACTGGCCTTATTTTTTTTTTATGGAAATGACACGGCAAACGAGCGTTCGGGTTACCTGATGGTAAGTAACTACCGCCGCCCACTGCCCCGTGCAACACCAGAGGAGCTACAGGTGCGTTGTAGGCCTTTAAGTTTGGTTGGGCGCCGGAGCCCGGCAGTACCTGATTCGAAACGCAGTGGCATAAAGCCACTACTTCACGCCGGTTTTAAATGCCGGGGGTGGGAATGATCCGGTCGAGTCTTCCCATGCGTGTTGCCATTGCTGGCAACGTGACTCTACCACACGTACGTCGCCTCTTATGACACCACCTGTACCAGGATGATCCTATTCTAGGCCGGGATCACACGGCAGAAAATTACCTAATTTATGATAAATAAACTAAATAAACTATCAAAACTCATGGATTGGAATAATATAATGAAAGTAAAACAAAATTATAACACTATTGTATTATCCTTTACAAGAATTAGTTGAAATTTTGGCAAAATAATAATTTATTTAGACTTAAAACTCAATTCTAAAGCGTAATTGACGGTTTACGAGAAACCTTCATAGTAAAAGGTCGAGAGGGCTTTCAAGTTAACATTTTATACTGCTATCTTTTGCATTGTATCTCGCTTTTCCCATATTTTGAGACTTTGCGTGTTGAGAGGTGGAACTCAACTTTTAAACATATCTATGTATTAGATTAAATATAATGCTAATGCAATTTCTAAATTATGCGAGATCGATCATGGCTACATCCAAATCTTATAGGAAGTTTAAATATTCAATTATTTACTTGCTTCTGCGGGTTTCGCCCGTGATCGAATTCAGTCGAATCAATCAAATAAAAACGGAATTTAGTATATCCTAAGAATTTCTCGATAAATGGACTATTGAATACATAAAATATGTCTTTAGTCGATTTAGTAGTTTCTGAGATTACCACGTTCGACCAAACAATCTCATATGCTTTATAGCATTAGAATAGATAGCGTTATTTATGCAAATGGCCCTTTTACGGGAGTTAGTACAGGTGTCTAGAAGATTAGCGGAGTTGGTGTTTTATCTCACCACGAGTCATTATTTTATGGCTCGTGAAAGTCAGACGACCCAAATTTATTTCCTTTATTTGTTTTTGTTACTCTATGGTACGTTTTTAACCGAAAGGATGTATACCTCTTTTGATTAGGTCGAGCTTTAACAAACTACGTAATAAACTTAAAAAAGCGTAGGTATCAACGACCTGGTGTGATGGTGGAGCCAGGACCTGACTATTGAAACTTTTCATAGGTGTTAGTTAGTTAGTAACTTTTTAAGCTTATACAATCTATAACTCCGAGCTCCTTACTATAATACTTGGTGTAGAAGAGATTTTTTTTACTATTTCTAATTTTTTATTTATAATGGATGTATATGTGTTATTTAATCATAGTTTCAGTTTAGGTTAATTCCAAGTCTCGTAAGGTTAAGGGCGTTGTGATACTTAATTAGCTGTACATTTAAAGAAGTTTTGAGCATAGATTGGAGTTATTTATTTCTTGGTTTACCTTGTCAAATACAAAAAAAATGTACTAAATAGTGATTTATCTATTTAATTTCCTATAATACAGACATTATTGACTGTAAATGCTATGCTGACAAGAAACTTTTACTATGGATTTATTATACTTGCAAGAGGAAGAGCTCATAGTACAAAACCTTGGACTACCGCCTCAATTGTAGGATTAAGCCCTTTAAGTTATTTTTTCTGTCTACTCCAAGGCCAACTATGAAGATATATTAGCATTAACGCCACCAATTGTGACAATTTACAAAAAAATTATCACCCTTACAAATATTTTTAAGCGCCGTAACGTTGAATTTAAAATTCTACAGAATATTGTACGGTTTTCAACGGTATCGGCTACCACGAAAATTCATTTCGCCGAACGAGACCGCGAGGGGAATAGGGTCGTTCAGCATAGAACAGGTGAACAAAAGTTTGCAAATTAGTTGCCTAGCTCGCCAACGAAAATTTTCCGTTCAATTGTTTTCTTTTTTTTTTAAACCACACTGTTTACTAATACTTGTGGTACTAATACTGTGCAAAATAATACAGGATTTGAAATTTAATACTATTCCATTTTGAAGTATCAATTCAGTCAGTAAAAATTTAAAGTGGTAAGCGATGTACAGTAAAAGCAAGAGACTACTGAATATATCATCGTAGCGTATTAGAATAGCATTTCAATGTCATAGAGTCGATCTCAAATCGGGGAAATTTTCATTTTCCCGCTTTGATGTGGTAGACAGCGGCGTTGAGTTCCACAACTATGCTCGCAATGTCTCGAATCTGTCGCCTCTGGCGGAAAGTGGACGATAATAGGTTATCTTAAAGAAAAAACACAAATAATATCAATTTAATATTTTGTTGTATTGCAATACATACATATATAAATTGATTTTGCACATAATCTGTTTGCTATATTTATATTGTATACATTTATGCTATTTAGATTTCCAATTCCTAATAACGTATTCGGTTAATCGGATTACATCCCGTCTGTTGTACACTAAGCTGTATTAATATTTATAATAGGCTATTATTTAACAGTTATTTGATTCTGTTTTATACAATATATTTTATTTACTATTGATTGTTCTATTTCCATGTGTTCAAAATATTTAGAAATTATTTTTATATTTATAATTTTTTTACTTTATTCTGCATTTGCATACATCAGGGTAGGGCTAGGAACCTAGTTTTGGTGACAATATACTAACTAACTTTACAGAAATTTTCTTTATAAAATAAACTAAGTATTCAAATATATTCTAATATAGGTTGATAATGGAGAACAGAGTGTCTCGTCACTCCTCCTAAAACATAATACTCCTAAAACAAGAAATAAACATTTAGTCATTAAATAACTTAGCCATAACTTTAGTCGCTTATCTCCTAATTAACGATAATTATATCATCCTGCTACTGGTGGTGTTCGCCGTGTGACCCCGGCCTAGAATAGGATCATCTTGGTAGTTATTATTAATTCTTCTACTCTGTATATTCCGTATTGCATTGATGTTTTTAACCAGAGTACAAAATTACCAAAGTGATTTGTCACAGTTTCAGGGTCTCTTTGTTTATTTTTTTAAAAGATACAAAAATATATCCTTTAGTTATTTTTAATGCCACCATAACAGCGTTAAAAAAACAATTCTTCAAATCAATTCTCAACAGCTTGTTTCTAACACAAAGTTACCATATATGGTAATACAAAGATCGATATAAGCCACTTGTGGCTTCCATTCCCAACATTAATTTGGTTAATAGTACAAGAGCCTATAATTGACATGCATGTGCAATTTACGGTAAAGGTTCTCTACATATGTACATATAACTCGTATAAATGAGTTAGAGAGATAAATAATAGCTATTTTTTCAACTTTCCATTTTTAATCGTTTTCAGATTTTATGATAACGGTATGTAAAGACAAATTTTGTTTTTAAATAAATGTCGACTGTGGATTAGCATTTTTAATTTAGGGTCCATACATGTGTTATATAGTTATCATATAAGATACTAGAATGACTCTGTGTCGCCTGTGACTCTGTTTATACATTATCTTCAGTCCCTCAGTGACAGAAAGATTTATTATATGCATTTATTAATTTTATTTCTAGTTTTCGTGATTATTTTATATATATATATATATATATATATATATATATATATATATATATATATATATATATATATATATATATATATATATATATATATATAGTCTTAGAAAACGATTCCTAAGTGAGAAAGTAACGCTGATAAAAACTGATAATTTAAAACTGATAAAAACTGATAATCGATGTCTCGAATTTTAACGGAGAAGATTGTGGGTTCAGGCGCTTTTTCTCGTCGTAGGGGAAGTGGGAAAACGTACACTTCTCTGATTTACTAAGAAAAATTGTAGCATTGAATTCGCCCCTCATACACGCGAAGAGCGGAGTACGGAGAGTAAAGACACTGGATTCTCTTTGCTTACCCTGTCGACAATGTCGCACGTTTATTACTGAACTATATTAAACAGAATATAATATGGTATTGGTTAATTTAGGTTATACAAACTATGTACTAAGTAATTTGTGTGTAAAGGATAAAGCTTCTTTACTTAGGAGCTAAGACTTACGCTGAGCTTACATCAGATTGTCTTATAATAACGTAAAATAATAAACCAAATTTAGTCACCTAATATCGGTTTTTCTATGTAAATCTCTATTGATTTTTAAAGTTATGTTCGACGTATTTGGAAAGAATACATAAGTTACGGGAATTAATTAAATATAAATGCTTATTTTTCTGTTTAGCTTTTTGAGGCCGTCTGATACATATTCTGATTGTAAAGGCGCAAGACTTAATCGTCTTGCGCCTCGCCAAGTCCCTCCTCGCTCCACTTACTTACAATATTGTTAGCGAACGCGTTAAAATAATTATAAAAGCAGTGGAATTGTGTCAATCGGGGGACAGTTGCGTGTAAGTGACGGTCCCTATTGAAAGGGAACTAGTGTGAAGTTTTGTTAGTAGGTGATACATATCACCTATTGCAATTACGAGGTATTTCTTTCCAAACAGTTTAAAAAACATATTGATGATGTGTGTATTTATCGTGTATTTTATAAACTATAACCGCTTTCGATTTCTAACAATATAATAAATCAAAGCGTGGCGTTGAGTTTCGTTCTTTAACACGCAGTGTCCAGTAAATTTGGCGGAAAGGGGTTCTAATCACAATTAAAACACAGAATCAACTTTACTGTTATTTCAAAATAGCCGTCAGTCAGTTAATTTCTGAAGCGTACTTTAAAAGGCAGCAATAGATTGATAGATATATTTTGTAATCTACGTACTGTTACTGTTCTTAATAATTTTCGATCGAATTTTGGTTTGTTTCTAATCAAGTTTTCATACTTTCATAAAATAATTATATATTTAATAGTGGACTACCAATATAAATTAAAAGAAATATCAAAAGATCAAAAGAAATTGCCTCAAAATAATAATGTACCTACATTAGAAAAATAAACATATAATTTTACTTTTCTCTTTGACCAGAGCCTAAAAAAAATATTTGGTAACCCAATTAATTTCGACTCGCTTGAAGCTTTTTCTATTATATAGACAACCTATTATGTAAATGTAAGCTGAAACTCAATTCGAAAGTATATAAAATCGAACACATCGCTCAACCCCTTGGGGAATTAATTTGTTAAACCCCGAAATTTGGATTGCTAATTTGACTTAATTATAATGAATTAAAATATGAGCATTGAAGTAAAATCAGCTTGAAATATAAATTCTTTGCTTTTCAAAATTTAATTAAAAAAAATTGAATGATTAATATAATTAACGCCATTTTGCTTCTTAAAGCATCTGCTCTTATAACGTAGGTATGTTTGTACATAGTGTACAGACACTAGGGTCTCTCCTTTCCTCCTTTCCTCCGTTTCTTCGCTAAAACATTTTATAAGATATGATAGAAATTAACTCTACGTTTTGTGAAACTAAAACAGGATAATAATAATATTTTGTAGCTGATATTTTTTTAGCTTCACAATACATTTTTTGAGCGAACCCTGTGTCAAGACATTGCATGCTGAATGACATGATGAAATTGGAACCCATGACCACATTGTTCACTTGCTGTCAGAGGCTACCCTACTGCTCTAGTGATAACCTCAGTGATTGATAAAACAGTATATAGTTTAATAGGCATTCCTCTCAATTAAATTCTGACTACCAACCATCGGATATACAGGACTACGTCACGACTCTCTTTATCTATGACATATTATATAGAGTATTACACAGAGATAAAAGCTAGTTTCTACAGCCACTCGTAGGTATAACGTTTCTATGTTTATGTTTATTTATCTCCACGCTCGAGGCAATGGACGTGTCACACGACTGTTTACCAAAAGATTTTTACCTTTGTTGATGTTTTACTTTTGCGTAAATATATTTATGTAAAACATCTGGGTGGGAACATACTGTCATAACAATAGGATCCTTCTCTTTTCCTTCTATATTCAGGTGTATCCCGCATATAGAAGCGAAGCATAAAGAAAAATAATTACGCAAACGAAACAAAAAAAACAAACGCGAACGCTTTATCCCGCATATTGTAGACAAGGGGAACCTAAGAAACTAGTGTTATATTATATTCCATTCCCATTGAGATTCTTCCATTCCCCACTTTTTTTGGTATTGCGTGTTGAGTGGCGGAGCTCTACGCAGCTGTTTTGACTCGTTACCAGTTACCATATTTCATTTCCTTCAGTTGGAATTGAACCCATAATACAGTTTATGGCGTTTACAGTCGCACCCTTGTGCCTCTGCGCGATGATCCTGTAATATTGATCATAATTTCTTCTCACGTAACATAAACTTTGTCGTTTCACAACTGCCTTCAAGACAGGAATACTAATACGTATATAATGTAATTATAACACTTTGTACCATAAAGTTCAGCCATTTCCACATATAGTTTAAACTCAATCAGTTCGTAACAGATTAGGTTTCCTTTTGATATTAACATAGAGTATAATTGTTGTTGAAATTCTATATTTTCACGAGAATTGCATTGGACTATGTAAATTAATATTGCAATGTATTGATTTTGGATAATTATATAACGAGGCCGTCGTGACGCACGTGCACAGGCGTGTGATTGTAAGCGCGACGGTTCTGGGCTCGATTTTGACTTGAAGGAATTAATAGTATTAAATATTTTCATTTCCTCGCTATGGTAACTAGAATTCCGCTACTCAACATGTAATTCTTCAAGAATACGGTAGAAAATGCTGACGGAAGAGCTTCAATGAGATCGGAGTATCTTAAGATTAGGTTCCCAGGTTCCCTCTACTTCTACTCTGTTGTGTGCAAGATATAGCATAAAGCTACGAAAAAAGATATACTAGATTTAGGGATTGGGCTTCACCCGTGTATTCAAAAGGGAATAAATAAAAGCTTTTCGTTTACGAGTATACGTTGTGTAAGCTTTTAGCCTTCCTCGCTAGAAGGACTATCCAACACAAAAAGATTTTTTAATTCGAACCGAAAACTATTTCCATATAATTGCGTGCAAACTAGATATGTGATTGACGGACAACTTATCCTACAGTTGGTATAAATAAAATGTAGTAATAAAAAATTGAAATAGTATTATTACTTTTATTATTTGAAACATAAATTCTATTACACACTTTGAAAAACAAACTTTATTTTGAGTGTCTATTAAAGAAGTACTATGTAGCCAATCAAAGAACAAAGAAACACAATCTCAAATTATGTTATTCTCTAGTCATTTTCTATATTTTTTGAGGTCTATGCTCAGAATTTATTATCAAAATTTCCATCAATTTTTCTTCGAGACTTTCTTCTTGTTTTACAGTATTTCATTATTTAATTCTCCGTTATTATGAGAAATAGAGACTATCGAGAATATCCATCCACTTATTTCCCCATAAGTGAACAATTCATTCCTTCGAGAGGAAGTTCGCTCCAGTAGACAATACTTGGCGTAAAATTCCGTCATTTGATACAACACAGGATGTCTTAGTCCTATACTCACTTTATTTACACTTTTGTATACGGGACAAAATGATAAGTTTAATATTATTATCAAACTAAGCATAATCTATACTTATAATAAATCTGTAGAAAAGTCGTTTCTGTACATTGAAAATATTTAAAAAAAAAATTAGCTAGGGTGTTAAAGGATAACGAACAGAATCCATTTCCAACATTTTTGGAATTTTTGTCTGTTTGTCTGTTTGTCTGTTTGTCTGTTTGTCTGCTTTCCTGTTTATGTGAACACGCATCACGTCAAAAGTACACAATATATTTAAGCAAGTTTTATACGTAAAAATTACCAGTAAATCAAAGTAACATTTAGTGTTTATTTCATTGTAATAGCTTCACTCTATCAAAAGATATAAGTATTTAAGTTTCCAAGAAGCTTATATTTGAGATAGTAGAACTCGATAAAAGTAACGCTGTCTATTATATAGTTTGGGTGGGTTTTAGGTAGGTAGGTAGGTAGGTAGGTAGGTAGGTAGGTGGGTAGGTAGATAGGTAGGTAGGCAGGTAGGTAGGTAGGTAGGTGGGCAGGTAGGTGGGTAGGTAGGTGGGTAGGTAGGTAGGTAGGTGGGTAGGTAGGTAGGTAGGTAGGTAGGTAGGTAGGTAGGTAGGTAGGTAGGTAGGTAGGTGGGTAGGTGGGTAGGTGGGTGGGTAGGTGGGTAGGTGGGTAGGTAGGTAGGTGGGTAGGTGGGTAGGTAGGTAGGTAGGTAGGTAGGTAGGTAGGTAGGTAGGTAGGTAGGTAGGTAGGTAGGTAGGTAGGTAGGTAGGTAGGTAGGTAGGTAGGTAGGTGGGTAGGTGGGTAGGTGGGTGGGTAGGTGGGTAGGTGGGTAGGTGGGTAGGTGGGTAGGTGGGTAGGTGGGTAGGTAGGTAGGTAGGTAGGTAGGTAGGTAGGTAGGGTAGGTGGGTAGGTGGTAGGTGGGTAGGTGGGTAGGTGGGTAGGTGGGTAGGTGGGTAGGTGGGTAGGTGGGTAGGTGGGTAGGTGGGTAGGTGGGTAGGTAGGTAGGTAGGTAGGTAGGTAGGTGGGTAGGTAGGTAGGTAGATATGTATGGATGTATGGATGTATGGATGTGTGGATGTATGGATGTGTGGATGTGTGGATGTGTGGATGTGTGGATGTGTGGATGTGTGGATGTGTGGATGTGTGGATGTGTGGATGTGTGGATGTGTGGATGTGTGGATGTGTGGATGTGTGGATGTGTGGATGTGTGGATGTGTGGATGTATGGATGTAGTGTATATTTTTTTCAATTATTATTACCAGTAAAGTAACGATACTAATGTGATATCTATATATTTAATATATTAAATATTTTTTAGTACGTTTTATAATTCTAATAGAATTAAACAACTTTCTAAAATAATTTTTCCTTGCATGCGTTGTAATAATTACAATATAATGTATAAGATTTTATATGTTATTTTAATTATTATTTTAAAATAAATAAATGTATTTGGATCAAATTTATTTTCTTAAAAGTTAGGAGTGCCCAACAAAGCTATCATTTCTCTATGAAGATATAAATAAATAGTTATAAAGGTCAGTTATTTAATCATTACACCATTCATACATGACGAATATTACAATAAAAACAATTAAGCCGATTGTACCGCTCCCGCACCGCGCTCACGTCTTAGCTCTTTAAATCGCTTAAGTCGTTTCTGAGATAAGCGTCGACTAACAGAAAAACCAAGAAACCGACAAAATTTATAAATATTATTGTTGCTGATTCTATTACTTTGTTAATTGCTCCAATAATAATTTGTTTAATGAAAATCGAAAATGTCATGGTTTTAATAATTTTCACATTAGAAATCATAAGTGCACTGCAAGCATACATTATTTATTACAACAGGAACGTAATTCCCTGTACCGAAACAAACAAATAACTCACAAATTTAAGCGGGTGAAGCCGCGAGCTGGTTGCTGTATTTTATAAAATTTTGTGTTGTGATTATAATAGATGGATCACGTGGTGATGTCAATACATTTTAATCATTGGCATGTAGGTACGTTATATTAATTTATAGTAGATATATTTCTCAAGAGAACTTAATCAAAACTTTGTATATAAAAAAATACATGAAATAATCATGTTAGGGAAATATCAAATTTATTTTATGAATCAATCTTAAAGTTATATTCGAAACAAATGAATTGTATGTAAATTTATTAATACGTTTCAAGTATGAAAAAAAGAAAAAATGCAATAAAATTGCGTTTCTGCTTTTCTTTCCAATGATTTATATTTCTATATATGTGGGACGTAAATGCAGGAACAGAGCTGCCATCTTAGTGCAGAGTAACCTCTAAAATATATATTTACGTATAGTTAAAGAATAAAAAATGTGAAGAGGAATGTGTGATTTCTCTATAGAATATATTATTCTACGTTATATCATAAAAAACAGTACATATAACGGTATCCTCCTGCAGTATAATTATTTTTAATCAACATTTTTGAATTTTTAATTTTTAATATTTTACATATTTTCGTGCCATTATGATGAAAAACTTAGACAATTTTTTAATTTGAAAAAAATAATTTATTAACGATAAGAATGTTGGTAGTTTTTCAAAAGGTATAAGAATTTAAAAAATGTCTAAAATATGCTTTCTTCGCAAGTATTGTAATAACTATTAGTTCTATTCACTAAAAAATCACTATAAATATTAAATATGCTCAATTAGTGTTTTTGTCAGCACCACTTTAAATGAAACCATAGTTAATCACTCTATAAAAGCCTAATACAATAAAAAAACCCTAAAAGTGAAAAAGTTATTTTTCATACAAAATAAATTATATATTTTCGTTGATATTAAAATAAAACGCTATTTGTCATTAAACACGCAAACAGGCATAAGCCTATCAAGGGAAACCACCGCATTCGCCTCATTCCTAAATCGAGTCGTAGGTATTGGCGACAAAGTTCAAAGTTGCTTAACCTTTAGTAATACTTTTGTAGTAGTATGTGTTAACGTTATTGGTATCTATGCGTAACTGCGTCACACGAAATACAGGTATGGATAAACATCGATCGTGAAATGAAAAAAAAAGTCTACGTCTAAACTGTTGAGGTATCTTGATTAATTTCTTTAGGTATGGGCTTAAAATATTTTATCCTATATATTGCCCCCGTAAAAGGAGCGCTGACGCTTCCATTCTGTATTAATATTAAAGGCCATCGCGGCGCAGGGGCACAAAGTTAGGTTAAGTTACTTAAATCGGTTAAGCCCTTTCTGAGATTATCCTGAACGCACAGATAAACAGACAAATTGACCAAGTTCTATTACATTGTTAAATGTCCGTAATAATAATTTTTCTAATATATCTTCCACGTACAGACACCGATGAGTTAGGATTTTATTGTAAGTAGCGATATTACTATAACTATATATCTATAACTATAACTTAGGTCCTAAAGACTCCTTAAGGCAAAAGTTTAAAGAAATTAATATATTGACAGTTGCACCTCTCTTATGGGTGGTACGAAAATGCGACTGCCTTGCAAACATACATTATAGGTATATTAAAACACGAACATAATTTTAGTGTATTAAGCAAATAATTCTGTGGTTTAAGCGGGCGAAGCCGCGAGCGGGCCGCTAGTTCTAATAATAATATTTGAGAAATGAATTCAAAAGAACTTTATTGTAAGCTCGTTAAAGTATCATAAACAATATTCCAAGTCTAATACGTTATAATATACGACGCCAGTTGCTTTGAATGGCTGCAATAAAACATTTAGCATCATTTTGAAGACTCTATAAATTGGAAAACGACCTTTATTCGTCTATATTTATTTATTTACGAAAATAGTGACAAAAAAATCTTTTAGCTTTAGGAGTCAATGTGTTGAAAGTATTAAATAATTATATATAACGATACATATAAATGTAAGTACAAATATTTTGATTATATTCACATTTGAACCGAGTTAAAAAAAGGTTATTATTTTAAAAGAAGCTATTTAACCGGATTAATCGCGTATATTTACTATTATAATTTTTTGGAAATCCGACGTTTCGAATACCTTGCAGTAGTCCATGGTTACGGGTAGTCTAACCAAAAATTCAAAATGTATAATAATTGCCAAAATCTTATTAAGGGGCTAGTTTAAATAAGATAATATTTTAGTATGAGTTACGATTGGTATATTTGAACTATTTTTTTAAAACCCATAATTAAGTATCAGAACCTAATAAAGTAAAGTTTTGTAATTGTATGTGCGTTTGTTTGTCGCTGTCTCCTAAACGAGCAGTAGAAGTCCTGCTTGTTAAGATAAATAGCACCCGAAGCTGGAATAGTGAATGGTAACGGTTTGTATGTGCTTTTTAGCATATTTTTTTGATATGGTGAAATTAACAGTTTTATAACTAAATTAGAACGCTACTCCAAATGGGTACAACAAAGCTTCTATACTATAGTACTTCCTTTTAAACAGTTATACTAAGGAGGAACTGCCTCAGTGTGAACCAATCTTATCGTGCAACTTCGATCTCAGTGCAGGCGTCCATCAAGGGCAAATATATAATCGTCTCTCGTTATCATTTACACCAAGCTTACCCTCCGAAGCCGATCACAACTATATTCGCCTCTAGTGTTCTGCACATGGAAGAACTGCTGCAAAAGAAAGAAAAAGATTGAATATGTCAGCCTTCGGTAAGGATTAAGGTTAATGTTGGTAAAAGCAAAAGAAACACGTTGGTTATAGATTGTGCCAATAATAACTCGCTAGAAGTGATTGCTATTGCAAATTTTATAGTAATCCTACATATATATACGTTAGCGCGGCGTTATGTTCTGCCACTCAACACGCAATGCCTCCAGAATTCGGCGGCCCTACTTATCTTTATGCCACGGAGACATGGACCTCGCTGGAGATGAAAAACATAAAAAAAAGTATGCCGCGGTGATATGACGATGGAAAAATATTAATGAACTATCGGGACAAAATTGCGTACAAATATATATCCATACTCCAGGAATTCATAATCCGCTTCTACTGGTTTTATGAGACTTTGCTCTCCTCTTTTTTGCCTGGATTTAAGATGATGAAACGGACGGAACTCAACAGCAATACTTATTAATCCACTAATAATTGAAATAATAACTCAATAGTATTCTATTTCAAGCCGCCACCACAAAAAAAAATGTTTTACATAACTGTATAAATTCGCTAAGGAGATTCGTATAAAATAATTAAAATTAAAATTATTTTCTAAAGTGCTTTCTAGTACAAAATCGTTACTTTAAAGGGTTAGTCTAAGATTATTTATGATAAATATTAGTTCTATAATATAAAATTTGGAAAGGTAGTTTTTAATATGATTTTCCTAATAAGTGTAAGGCACTCCGCTTTACGCTTTCCAACTGAGTTTGAGATATTACGTGTTGATTGGTACAACTCAACGTTGTTGTTTCATTTCATTTCATACATTTCACCACTAATCGATAATTTATTTCAAAATAATATACAAACACAATTCGAATAAATTTTAATAAAACCTTTCAGAATTGAACTATTTTAATATAACCAGTATTTATAATAACTAAAGAAGGTATTTTAATGTACCACAACATTCCTCATTTGCAAATTGAATCCCATTCGTTAATGAATCACTAAGTACTCTACTATATTGGTTACCTTTAATACCAATCGACCCAGTTAAGACTTCTGATTAGAGAGATGGTTGTCGGTACAAATCCTAATTAGACAAAGTTATGTATTTAATTGATGGGCTTTTACTGGTTCTCTTCGCTCGATAAGCCTCTCCAACGTCGCTTCAACAACGACGTGTTTTTTTTGTATTATTAGCAGAAAATGCTATCTAAGTTAAGATCGACCCTAAAAGCCCTACGGAATGTTAAACACGACGAAAAGAATGCCCCTAGTACTGTTTATTCTGTCCAGACTGTAAATTCTCAGTAAGTATAAAAAAATACATGAAAAAGAGAAAAACGTGAAAAACGAGAAAATGTAATTGCAATTAAAAAGGACCACTAAGCACGTTTTTAGTTTTTTATGGCGGTTCACAATTATGCCATTATTAGTATAATATGAATTAGTTTTTGCCTTAATTTGACTAATATTATTCTTACATACTTGTGACGTAATAGAAATATGTTATAATAATGCCTAATAGTACTTAGTCCGCACTAAGCACTTTCATGTTTCTGCCATTCAAAACACAATGTTTTGAAGATTGGAAGGAAAGTGGAGGACGGAATGTTTTAGCATTAGTTTTGTTTACCTGGCCTTATGCGGGATACAGTGGAAAGCTAAAAAAAATGAAGTTAGTAATTAGGTTTTACCTATTTATATCAATTTTTTAGGTTTAATTAAAAAGCCATTCTTTTGAAAGTATTTGTATAAAGTAAATTTCATGTTTTGAGATGAAACCGTCTTTTTTTTTTATGGAAGAGACACGGCAAACGAGCGTTCGGGTCACCTGATGGTAACTGACTACCGCCGCCCACGACCCCATGCAACACCAGAGGAGTTACAGGTGCGTTGCCCGCCTTTAAGGTGGGTTGGGCGCCGGAGCCCGGCGTAACCTGATGCGAAACGCAGTGGCATAAAGCCACTACTTCACGCCGGTTTTAAATGCCGGGGGTGGTAATGATCCGGTCGAGTCTGCCCATGCGTGTTGCCATTGCTGGCAACGTGACTCTACAACACGTACTTCAGTCGCCTCTTACGACACAGAGTATTATTCCTCTTAATAAGATCTACAAAAAAGTCAGAGACAGCATATTCGTATATTCTAAGGATAACATACAGTGAGCACATTTCTGTCTAAAAATAGTAATTTCAATATATTTTTTTATTATGAGGGATGTTTGTCCATAATGATATTAATCCTTATCCTTTTAACTCTAACTTATAAATTTTCTACGTTAAACAAAGATAAACTTTGCTCTTTACAATATTTGGAAATTACAAATAGTTTTACAGAAAAGCTATATCGACTCATGTTTATCCCTTACTTTCAGTTCATAAATAAGTATATTAATTACGTTTTCGGCATTCAATGTAGATCAAAATATTGTTTACTGTTTTTCATTTTAATAAGTACTTTAGAAGATTAGTAGCACAGATATAAAATCACGATACTAAAAAATTCTTGCTGCGTAACGGCTCGCCGCCCACCACGCGTCCCCCCGCGCCCCGTGACCTTGCTTATAAAAATGGATCCGCCGCACCCGCCAGGCTTCTTTCCCCAGACATGGAAGAAGTTGCCAAGCTGTTCGAGAAATTATTCCTCTCACTTCTCCAGTCGCACATTCACCCACGAAGCGAGCAATTTGGCGAGCGGGTATACCTCTCTGGTTACACTACGCCACAACAACGATCAACCGAAAGGAGAGTGCAATAATAGTCTTCTTCGACGTAGCACGCGTATTCAACCGCGTCTGGGACCCGGGCCTACTTCATTAAGTGTTCAGAGCTGGCACCCCCAGCACGTCGCGCATGTCTTTGCCTCCCTGCGTAAGTGACAGGACATTTTGTATGGGAGTTGAGAGTTCGAGGTCTAGCAGTGACTCGATCGCTGCCATTGTACCTTGGTCGTTTAAGATGGGCCTCCCTCAGGAAACCGAGCGTCTCTCCTGACTGAATTGACCGCCTAGATGGCATTTGATAATGCTTCCAATTCCGTACTGTGTCAACGTCCAGATGTCGTTCCAAGCTACTGTGGAGATGGACGAGAGAATGCTTCAGTTCTGCGCCTAGCTCTATAGCAAAGTTAATTTAGAAGCGATTGCACGTATTTTGGAGTTATCCAATAATTATAATGTATTTCAACGCGACATAGTTGGTTACATCTTTCTTTTAAGTATTTTTGGGTAAGAGAATAGTAAGTAGTCTGTTTTTTTTAAACAATTGGAACATCCTTATTGGAACTATGAAAATGCGGGTTGCCTAGTTAAAGCGGGCGAAGCCGCGAGCGGGTCGCTAGTTTTAAATATTCAATAAACGCGACAGGTTGAAGGTCTAATTCCCACTCGAGGATATTTAATTTATTAATTTTCTCGCTTTGTTAAAGAGGCAAAGTGCAGCGGTGACTTTTTGCTTAGCACGCAATGGGCGAAAGATGGGCAAAAGTGGGGAGCGGAAGTGTCTTAACACTAGGTTACCATGTTTCCTCTGTCTAACCTGCAATGGCAGGATACAACGTGATGAAGCTAATAAAATAAATAATGGAACTATAGATTTACATTTAACGTAAATATAGACTACAGTTATTAATATTTTTCATTTACTTACTTATAATTTTTCCTCTATGCTTTTACTTGAATAAAAATCTAAAGAAACTACAAATATTTTCTTCAACGCTTAATTTTTTTACTGTGGAAAAAATAAGCGAGTTGGTTTGAAATAGCGTAAAGAATTCAGAAAAACTGAGAAAATGTGAAAACGATGGAAAATTCTAAATAAACCCGTCCTATAATCCACAAGTCAAAGATCGCACAATGCATTATGTAGGAGGCTTGTCGACGCCCGCTTGGCTCTCTTTGAACGAGTGGTCCAAGTTTGTAAATAAAAATGTTATAAGCGAACGACAAAAGAATAGAGGAGTACTTTTGTATTTCAAAAGTTTTAATTTCTATGCCGCATTTAGAGTAGGAAGGAATCTAGTGTCTTAACACTCCGTTCCCTACGTATCGTTCAATTTTCGAAACATAGAGTGTTGAGTAGCGGAACTAATGCTGCTGGCCGACAGCACATTTTTTGTAATTTTGTAATTTTTTGTAACTTCAATCGTGGTATATTAAAATTATTTGTTTAAATTATTTATCATAAACTTGAATCCAATAAAACAAATTCTTAAATTTTCATTTGAATACAATAATTTAAAATGTGTAAATTTTCTATGAGTTCATTGTGGCGCAATAAGATAGCATCTCACTGTGGACGCGACGGTTATGGTTTCAATCTTCATTTTTTGGCTTTAGCGTTCAAAGAGTGAGATCCACAAATGCGCAATATCTTGTAGTGTTTTCATATTCGATTATCTCTGCATACTATACAGAAAAGAGCGCAAAAAAATGTAAACTCGTAACTTCTTTACTCTTATTGTTTATTTTATATTTATTTGATTGTTTTTATTTTATTTTATTTTATTACACTTCTTGGAAATTAGAGGAAAAGGAGTAGTAGAAAAGTAGAGACTATCTTTTTTTACGGAAAAGACAAGGCAAATGAGCGTTCAGATCACTTGATGGTGAGTGATCACCGCCGCCCACGACCCCATGCAACACCAGAGGAGCTGTAGGTGCGTTGTTGTCGGCCGTTAAGGTGGTGATAGAGGCGTCTTTTGAAGGTACCTTGAAACACTCCACTGTTCTGTGGTGCGTGGAAGGAAGTTCTTACAAAACCGCATAGTAGTGTAGTACACGTATCGAGGTGGTGGGAATAATATTTAAGCTTGTGACGTACTGTGCGATAGTCACTCGAAACATTAAGGCAAAATATACTGATACTGGGCGTGGCTATAAAGGAAGTGTTTTGAAAGACTGGCGATACGACAAATGGGGTTTTTTAAAGGTGCGCAAGCGCAAGACACAAGGTCTTCAGGGGATGGAATTGACCAAGTTCCTTTTTGGTTCTATTCTTTCATTCTATGATAGACCAGAATAGATTTCGAAACATTAATATTTTCAAAACATTAAAATATTGTTTAAATATTGTTGAACAACAGCTATTATTTGAAATTTAAACACTAAACGCTTTCGGCTCTCAATATATCCCTCAATGGGCGATATGTAATAGCGCATGTTATTTTAGTTCCTGTAAGTCGTGGCTTACTTCAAACCTAGATATAAAATAATCTTTTTTATATTTTAAAAAGCAGTATTGTATGACACGTTGTTTCATATATTTTCCACTAAAACAAACTATCTGGAAACTAGCCTAAAAGCTAGTTAGAACATATTTCAAAGGCTATATATTTTGTTCAAATTCAATTTAGAAGATTATACATATTTAGTAATTATTTTCTACGTTTTTGTTACATATATAGATTTGTTGCTATTTAAAGTTAAGTTTCTTGTGGTGCAGCGGCACACCGTCAACTCATAAACGCTACGGCTTACGGTCGATGGGTTCACATTCCAGGGTTTTTCATTTCCACAACAGGACAAAACGCGGCGTGGAGCTCCGCAACTCAACAGTATTTGGGACAAAATATATATATGTTAAACTGATTTCTATGTTAGAATATAACTAAAACATTATTTGATAGAGTTGACTTTTGCTACCTAATACTTATAAATTTAATGGCAAGTGAAGAAATAAGGTGTTAATTACTATTTTGACTTAGTTGAGCTCACCTCGTTCAAGTTCTGAGTTTATCTATAATGATATATTTTACACAATCTTTTATTTATTGCTTTGTCTGACAGTTTATGTTAATGTGTGTAAAATCTTGAAAGCTCAATTTGACCCACCTTCCAATACCTGATTAAGCTGAAATTTGGATTTTGTTAGTTTTATAACAATAAAATTATATATAATCAATATTGCTGTTAATCCAGAATGACCGACGTAACATAATGGCGATTTTTTTTACATAACCCTAATATGGCTATTTTTTCTGATATTTATTTGTAAAATATAATTTATATTATAGGAAAAAGAATATCTTGAGCCTGGAGATGGAGCCAAAAGGTAGCCAAAGGGACTTCTAAACTTTGGACTTGTTTGATTGGTCGTGACAACTACTTTGGTAAAAGATGGAGATTAACTGAAGGTTTTTCGGTCAATCTCCATCCTTCTTGCAAAAATGAAATTTAAGAGTAAAATGAGAAAGATAACTAAAAAAAGAGAAAGAAAATATTTAAAAAATGCCTTTATTTAAAAGGTCAGTTGTACTAAAATGAAAATAATAATTTTATGAAATTGCAAAAGCTTTCAGCATGAGAATAAATGACAGAGAATTCGAAGTAAGCAAATTTCTTGCGCAAAAATTATTATTATGTTGATATACTTAATATCTTTATTTCTTGCTAATATCTATCTATATTCAGTGATATACTTAATATCTATATGCAGTGCTTCCAGAATTTGGTGGAAAGTAGGGAACGGAATACGGACGGACAGACAACAAAATGATCCTATCCTATAGGGGTTCCTTTTTCCTTGGGAGATATGGAACCCTAAAAGCGACTATCTAAGCAAATCCTGGGCTGCGTGCCAGTTTACTTACAAAAGGAAATTTAATTCGCAAATATAAATCAAACGTAACGTTGTTCGTTTCCACATTATTTTCATCAGCCTTAAGGCCCCCGCAATTTTTCCGACAAGAGTGATAAGTGGTTGGCATGAAAAAGCGGAATCTTTTGCTACGATTTATTTTCATCTCATACGATAAAATTGTATATATTCCAATATACATAAAGTGTATGTATTGTGTACAAGTTGTAGGTAGGTGCTAGACTATAATAGATGCAACACCGATGCATTTACACCATTTGAAGTATTACAGGAGACGCAATGATAGTTAATTCTGAATGGTGTCTTTCCTCATATGCATATGTTCATGACGTCATATATCAATAATTATAATGTCATCAATATCATCATACACAGATATTGTTTTTATTTTCTTAACGGAAAATAATTTTTCATTGAAATACTGCTTATATAAAGTAATGTCAAACTCAACGTTACGCTTGTCCGCCGCGTGCCTTAAAATAAAAATATATCCCCCCAAGTGGGGATCCAACCCAAAACCGTTGTGTTTATAGTCAAACTTTCAGATCCCCTCACAAAAAATATACAGACATATAAAACATCTTAGTAGATATGTAGAGTTTGTGATCAAATTGGTTTGCCCTACCAAAGGGCCATCTGAAACACTCAAATCCAATTTATTTCAATGTTCTCTACTATAGAGACCGACATTTATGATAACCGTACATCAAACACGTAACGCTAGAATAGTATATTGGGCGTGGTGTCAACGGATTCGCTGACAACATGAAATATTATATCAAATGATATATAGCTACAATTATGCAATGTAAAATCAATTTGCTTTGAAGTATTAAATATTTCTATTCCAATTCCTTAAATAAACAGCAGAGTATGTTGAGATATAATTATTCCTATCGTTTTATTTTTATTAGCTGTAATGTTTTTCCTGTTTATGTTCGAAAATATTACATTTCAAACACACCGTCCAATTTGTAGACGTTGCATTTTGAGTGTTGGACTTCAACGCCGCGCTTTACCTTTATATTTAAAATGAAATGAAGAAATATATTAATAATAAAATCCAGTGTGTGACACTAGATTTTTGGATTCCCTGCTACGAAAAAAAAGCAAAACGCTCCTATATTTTATTAAATATAACCTAAATCAAACCTGTTCTAATAATGTATAATACAATTAACACAATTCCATTTAACAATTCATTGTTTAGTAACTACATAATAATTCCATTAAATAAAAGCGATAAAGTTATTTAAACATAATGACTATTTATTACCCATTATTATATTATACCCATTGCTTACAATTTCATCAAATCAATCACGGACAAATTCCACTCTAATTCACTAATCTGGCGGCATTATGTTGTTTTAATATTATTTTGATTTAAATTTATAATGGAAGGGACAAATAGGTTTGACAGAGTCAGTGTAAAAACTATTTAGGGATTATCATCAATTTGCGTTATCGTATCTGTGAGCTCGATATACTTAGGCGGGAATAACTTATTCAAATTTCACCGCTCTGAGAATATGATAAGCGTGACGTTGACTTTTGTTACTCAATATGTATCATAACACTAGTTTTTCATTCCGACTAAAAAAAAATTATTAATTTTGTTTGCGTTAATATAGACACGATGTATAAATATGTATTTGTCTGTCTGTCCAGGTTAATTTTCGGAATAGCTAAAAGTATTATTAGGGGACTTTCACTGTACAATAGAGGAGATTATGGGGAAATACAAAGGCTAGTTTTTGTCTGGAGTTCCTGTTGGATAGGCGATTTTTCTATTAAATACGACAATTTTCGGGAACAAAATTAGATTAAGTATAAAATGTTGACTATCAAAGAAAAATATTGCTTACACAGAACCAAAAAATCTAAACCAAACTTAGAATTACTTTTCATTACCTACCAATAAGAGTCGAGGCCAATTGAGGCCAGTCATGACGTAAGGGCACAAGCGTACGACTGTAAAATGATAAGTTGTGGGTTCAAGTCTCACTCGAGGAAATGGAACATTTTTTTTCATTTCCTGGTTCTAGTATCGAGGCAAAGGATAGCATTCAGTTTCGCCACAACACCCAATGCCTCCAGAATTCGGTGGAAAGTGTCTTAATAAGACTGGAGTGTCTTAACACTAGTTACTTTACACTACTACTTCCCTCCGCATGCTTGCTATACGCGGGATGCAGCATAAAACTAAAAAAAAATAGTGACATAATCTAATATAAACTTACATTCTTTTCATAGTGAGCTTGCAGACGCTATAACGAAGCAAAGCTTATATAACAAGTATTCAAATACTCTGCTTTTGCTACAAGTCCTGGCTGAAGTACGCATAGAAAACACAAAGGAACCTTTGCTGGAGTCCAGTGAAAGCGAAATAAAATATACAACATTATGAGATGAAGATGTTTGAAACTAGTTACTTTATTTGGCCTCATTTGAGTATTGAGTATACTTTATAGTAAATACAGAATTTCATCATTGGCAAAAAACATTTTTTTTGATGAAAAAAACATCTTGTGACGTTATCCTCATCTGTTCAGCCAATGTTTTTTTTATTGATAAATACTGGTCAATATATTCTGTGAAATTATATGAAAATGAGAGTATTAGTGAATTAAGTTATATATATATATATACATGAGGCCAGTCGTGGCGCAGTGGCACAAAGTGTGAGTGTAAAACTGACTGGTTGTGGGTTCGATCCCCACTCGAGGAGATGAAATATTTACTTAAATTTATATTTCCATTTCTTCGCTCTGGTGTCGAGGCATAGGGCGGCGTTGAGTTCTACCACTCAACACGCAATGCCTCCAGAATTCGGCAGAAAGTGGGAAACGGAGTGTCTTAACACTAGGTTCCCTCTGCCTACCCTGCTGTGTGCGGGATATAGCGTGAAGCTAATTTAATTTAATTTCTGGTTTTAAATATATACATATATATATATTTGAGTGGAGTGATTGGGTTCGAAGTTCTCTGTTTATTTTTTGCTGCTTGTTCTACAATGAGACAGAGATGGAGATGGAGATTCCATGAATTTACTGTTCGAGTGCCCGTCGCGGTATAGGAAGAGGGAGATCCAAGCAGTGTCTGGAACTTGCAACCCCAGTGCAGGCGTAAGAGACCTTCTAAAATAAACATTAATGCTCAGTCCGCTCTTCTCCATACGAAATGAAATTTAAATGAAATGAAATGTGAATTTAAATAAATATTTATTAAAATTCATTTAAGAAAACAATTACAATTCAGCGCTACAAAGTATAAAAACTAAATTTTATTTCTCCAACCCGCTTCAAAGGAGCTTCGCCTTACAATAATTATGATGAGCTAAGATAATTATAAACATAGACCGCGTTGAAAAACCGTCGGTTATTTTATTTTTCAAGAAAATGCAGCAAAATGTGTTGGTCTTCTTGTTGCAAGCCAAATGAAAAAACAGAATACTTATAGATAAATCCTCTCCGTTTATCTCTCTGTCCGTCTGTACGTCCTAACTACTTCGATTTATTCGGAGCCATTTTATAGTTTTTTTACAAAACTATCAAGAATGTTTTTGTTTTGTTCTTCATTAATGGGATTGAAACTAAAAAATAATATTTTCATCAAACTTATAAATATATGTATGCATTTAAAAATAGCATCGTATTGACGAAGGCATGATATAAAAGGTAGCACGTCAAAAAAAGGTTGTTTACATCACGTCACGGTTGATGGAGTTACTAAATTAATTTTATTGGCGAAGCCGTATGTGTTCTACTGGCACGCTCGGAACGCCATAATCAAAGAGCAATACTATAATACCAAATTGATTTGTAAAAAATATAAATAATATATATAAACAATCTATGAATGTTAAAATAAAACAAAAGTGTTTATTCAACAATTTATTCAATAGTCAATATATAAAACACACTTTTGTTTCAAACAACAATGTTAACTATTAAATATAAGCTCTTTTTTAAAAAGTGACTTCTTTAAACCACTGTTCCTTAATAAGGCTATACCTGCCTTGTTATGATATATGAATTAAATTATCATTGATATTTAATACTCACATTCTAAATCATGTGAGTGAGTGAGTGAGAAAGAGAATTTAGACATCTTTTTATGAAATCAGATTGTTACAATAAAATAAGCTATATGTTAATAATAAAAGTAAAAAAAATATATAGTTCTTGGAACTTTATAGGAATAATATATACAATAAACTCAAAGTCCTTAAGCTACTGTAAATAAATTGTGTTATCTGTTAGTTTTCCAAGCTTAGAGACAAATCACAATTATTAAAAAACCTACACTTAAAACTTAATCTTTCTCTCTCTTAATCTACATTTCCGCTTGTGTAACGTTTTATGTTCTTTGCAAGCTAGACAATACCAAGTTTCAGCTAATGACTGTTGCTTCTTTCTAGTCACTCCAAATTTGATGGTCTTTGGTCTTCCTTTTGGCTGCGTAGAAGACATACTCTCACTTCTTGTTGCAAATAGATCTTTTGTTACTTGTTGCCTCCTATAATTGAATGTTTTCTTTCGTGGGGCACCTGGATTAATATATTAAGGATATTTGGTGTCGGAGTATTTGTAAATAATTTGACTATTCCGGTTTTGTATTGACGATCTATTTAGGAATCGACAGCAGGAGTTCCTTCATGAAAAGGCAGCATTGAGTTGTGGTTTTCATTATTGAAACCAAAAGCTCCCGTACTTAGTTAGCTTGAGGTAGGAGTAACAGAACAAGTTTAGGTGTAAGGGGCATTCCCACTTTAGCTATTCTATTCTAGCAACTAAATCTTTTTCTTCTTCTGGTGTTAATTTTTTAAAATAACATGAATGAAAAGCTAATAAACCACTATATATAATTAGAACAAAAATTCACAAAGTAATATTGAGAACACTTACATTTTTGTACGTCCAAATTTAATAAGGACGTACCTGCGAGCGCAAGCGCTGCCTTCTATCGACTACAAGTTTGCCAACTACCAACAGGTTCGCCACAGCACGGCGATTGCTATAGATACGGTGGCCATGCAAGATAAGACACTCGACGAACAGAGCTCAATCCACTGAACTTTGTAGTTTTTGATATTTAAAATATGGGCTTTATTAGGCAATGGGCCTAAATACATGGGTCACCTACATTATATATTATGAGTATAATATATTCTGTTTGTGCTCGTGTATTCTTTATAAGTTCAAAAGTAGTAATAAACTTGCGGGTAACAACAATAACGCAACCCAATAAAGACGGGTTAACCCTAAATTGTAACGGTATTACATTATCTAACTCTTATTTCTACACAAATTGACTACAATAGGAACACCGTGGGACAGTATCTGACTACACACAATACTTGTGCGTTCGTTTTCCATTCAAGGTGATGAATTATTTTAATTAAAAAGGCTGAGCTCGGCGTTAAATTCCGCCACACTAAACTTCTTAACCTTAGGTTCGATTTGCCTACTTTACTATATGTGGGATATAGTCAGTTATACAGTCAAGTTAAAAAGCTGACAACACGTAATATGTATTAAGATACGCTATTTGTTACCAGACACCAAACCAAATAGCAACCTAATATCTGGAATGTTAGGATAATGATTTATTTACAAGCAGGAATAAGCAAAGAAGAAAAAATTGACAAGTGAAATTTAGAGCGTCAATTTTATCCCGAGTGAGCAAAGAACTTTGCACTCGCACAGATCTCGAATTCTTTTCGGTGAAGTCGAGAACGACGCACTTATTAACATTTAACTTGGCTCTCATTTCACGTTTATGTTTTTGTTGGAATTAAAATATTTATATCCAGATAACAAAGACAATATTAGCATTAATATACAATTTAAACAAATCAACACAACATTTCTGAGGAAATAGCTAAATTGTTCGAACCAAACAGTAAACATTGTCCCGTTTGAATACATAAAATATAATTTATTGTGGAAACCCTCAGAATTTGCTTGAGTATACTTATTTGTAATGTAATTAATGTGCTGTGTATGTATGTACGTTAAATAATTATGTTCTTTATAGCTACTTCAATAAAGAAGTGAACAACGTGCATTGTTTTTATGACTGCAGGGTAGACAGAAAAAAGTTAGACTAGTTATAATAGGAAATAAAGTTATTCAATTTCCTAATACACGGAGTGTCAGAATAATAAGTTCTCTCTGCCTACTTTACTATACGCGAGATTAGTTAATCTAATAAAATAATGATCTAAATCTCTAAAAAACTTTCTCATGTAATCCTTTATTTCCACCCAAATTTATTGCACACTTACAAAAACTGGTGATTATTATATAAATAAATAATGTTAGGTTTAGATTGCGGTTACCTCAAGAGAACAAATAAACCTACATCTCATTAAAATTGATAAAATAAGTACCTAGAATAACATTATTAGGGGCTATTTTTTTACTAAAGTAGTGTGATTACACAGTAACGGCTTGGAATATTTCATGAATTTACTGCGATTTTTTGGGAACTATAAACCACAATGAAGAAAAGAAAAGAACAAAGTGTATTGACACTAAGTTTTTCTACTTACACTGCTATATGCCTGGGCCTTACGTTTATATGACAGGACTGTGAATGCCTATCATATTCACAGTAGCTGTCATGTCTCTGCAAAGATAATTAATTGATAAATACCAAATGACAGTTTTTTTTGCTGATTGATTTAATTTAAGAAGATTAATGTAAAAAAAAAACAATTATTTTTTATTCTCATATTTTTTTAGCATTTATAAATAGATAAAAACTTATATAGGTACTCCTAGTTTTCATATCTCTAAAAACGAGTATTTACGAATATATATACATAATAGAATTACCCGATTGTTTCAAATATTAACCCAGTTATAGTCCAGCTATCAGACAGCTATTGTCCAAACTTCATCAATATCCGCTATCCGGTACGAAGCGGCACTGCGCTGTGACAAAAGCCCGCCTCTAAATAACTAACGTTACTATGAAATTTATTAAAGCTCATATGTTGTCGTGGTCCATTTTTCAGCTATTTTATGTTACCTTTAAAGATAGAATGTAATAAATACGGTGAGAACTTTTATATAAAGTTCTCACCAGTATGAGGAAGGACTTACTTTGAAGTGGGTTAAAAGAATAATCTCTTACTAACCTTTCATTGAGTATGGATCGAACCATAAACCAGTCGCCTTTGTAGTCACACACTACGACTATGTACGTTTGTCCACAAATTTCTCAAAAACTGAAAGTCATATCCACAAAATATAAGAGTAAAATATACATTGGGTAAACATGGGCATATTTACCCAATACATATTTTTCTCCTGTGTGCCCCTATTTGAGCATAAAAATCTCCCACTACCATAAGATTTTTGGACATTTGTACTATTGATAAGATACTGTACTGATTACTGTAAGTCTTTGTAAAAATTTTCTGGTATCCTTTTTTTATTTGTTTCAGTTGGGGCACATGCTTGAATACCATGCCCATGATCTTCTTTTTATTTATTTGAAAGTAATTTACTTAATAATATAAATCAAATCCACAAAACAATAAATAAAATTAATAATTTACTTTTTAAAGTACTTTAGAAGTCTAGATATTTCTAAAATGAAAATTCATAAATTAAGTCTATTTAACTAAATTAAATATTAAAGTTATAAGTTATTCAACTTTCTTATAATTTAATTAGACTAGACGTGTTTATTAAAAGCATAGTAGTACGGTAAAGTAAAACATCTTTAGCATCTTAAGTCTTCCATTAACATAGGAGTCAAGATTATCCGTTTAAGGTCAATAGATTCAATTCTAATGTCAAAATGAATACTTAGGCCAGTCGTGGCGCAGCGGCACATCAGGAAGCATGAGCAGAAAGTGGGTCGGGGAAATCATGAAGTGTGACTGTAAAACCGTCTGGTTGTCGGTTCGATCCCCACTCGAGGAGATGAAATATTTACTTAAATTTATATTAAAGGTAATCTCCATTCACAATTCAATTTTATTTAGTTTATTGTATAAAACATTTTGTAATAGTGCTTCAAAAATATATATTTTTATCAGCAGTCTTATAACCAAGACGTATCAAATGTCATTCTTTGGCCAAGAATCTTACTAGCGCGATTGCTATATAATATTCGCAGGCAAACTAATGCCTTGAGTTCATTCAAATGACGATTACTTTTTTTTTAATGAACCTATTTTGATGAACCAAACTTTAGTAGTTAAGTTGAATTAAAACAAAGCAATTGGTGAAACTTAAGTAAATCGGTTCAGTACTTTCAGAGAAAAATGCGGACAAAAATATCGACAGACAGACAGACAAGAAATTCAAAAAAATATTTTTGCTTTCTATTATTTTTTTAAGTGTCCTTTTATTCGTTTCAGTCAAAATTATTAAATGTACAGACAAAATATTTTTACTGTATTATTATATATAGAGATTAAAGTAATAATAAATCATATTAGAAGTCATTTTAGTTGTCAATTAAATCTGCTTATTAAATCAATAACCATGTTCTTATTTAGAAAACGTATAAAAACGTCGAATTTCGACGTAGCTTGATGAGAACGTATGGCTTAGTGGTCACAGCGCCTGGTCGGTTTCCAGGAGGTGCGGGTTAGAGTTCCGCTACGTTCAAATTTTTAATACGTTTTCTAAATAAGTATTTTTTTTTCCTAAATGTGGAATAACACTTTAAAAAAATATTTAAAAATAATCATGTAGTTTAAGCGGGCGAAGCCGCTGGCGAGCCTGTAGTTTGAAATAATTTAAAACTTACTCTACGTGACAATAAAGTGTCGGGTATTTGATAGGTTGTTACATAATGAACATACAATAGGATTTTAACTTGAAAATAAATTGAAAATAAATGTGCTGTAGTAAATATTATTTTTCATTTCAACATCATAGTACGTTGTGCCCTATTAAAATTTCAAATGATGACGAATAACAACGTTTAGTTCGCAAAAGTGTTAATTTTATTTATTTTGGCATTTTATTTGTTGTTGCTCTCAAAAGCAGAACTGAATTCCGAACCTTTTTTTAAATGTTAATTGGATTCAAATGTGCTTACAATAGTCTTAAGCACTACTCATTAAGCACTTAGTTTCCGCGTTGGCAGCTGTAAAAGCTAAAACGTTAAAAAGTAAATATGGCCCTTCCCATCAGTCCGTGTACATGTTATGCCATTTTTAATAGATTTTATTTTTTTAATTTTCAAAATAGTATGAAAAAAATTATGGACCGTGAAGAAAAAGAAAGACGACGCACTTTACAGTTTCTTGAGGAATCGGACTTATTCAAGCCAGATATTACGTTGTCTTATGAGCAATTGAGCAATTGAGTAGACGTAATCAACTTATTGGTACAGAACAAGACTTTTTTCATCATTTTGAGTAAATTTTTAATCCATGTTGAATATAACGACGACAAACATTTTGAAATTGTTAGTTTGTTTTAAGATCGTGTAAATAACTTTACTGCATGTAAAGTATCACTCCTGTGATCAAAATTAAATAAGTTAGAGTTGTAAATGGCATGATATATGCTTTGTGGCCGAGGTAACTCTGACCGCAGTTACAGAGGAATATATTGAAATGAATAACGAAGTATTATACAAGAGTGTATAAATAATACTACATTAATCATTCGAAGCAAAGTGTGGAGCTTCGCTATTCAACACGCAATGCCTCCAAAATTCGAGTGCGGTAACACTAGGTTCCCAGCAGTCTGCTTTCATGCAGGATATTGTGTAAAGCTAAGAAAAATGTAATAAAAAATATAAAACCTTCCTCCATATATCAAAATATAATTAACCAAATAGACTCTTGGGATTTATAATATCAGTATAGATATAAACTACAGTATAAATAATAAGTACAGGCGCAGATGATATGATGATAAATTGTTTAAATTTCATTTCAATTTCGCTAAGAAAACAAAATAATAAGTAATTTATGAACGTTTTTATCTCCAAAAATGCGTCAAGTTTCATGTTATGTCCTACATTTTAAATAATGAATATAATCTAACTTATATAATTGAGTTAGTACAAGTTTTCTCATAAAAAAACTTTTCTTGAATCAACTTTAACTAGAAGTTTATATAAATTATTATAGCATTATTAGACGTGAGGAAAAACTTACACTATTCTTTATTACGGACGTGTGCAGCTATCATTTTTGCGAATTTGTTATGTTTTTCGTTATAATAAGAAAAATTTTTGTAACGTTTTTCTAGGAATATCAATATTAGACTTGGATATTTTTACCAACAAACTAAACTTAATAGTATAAATCCAGTACAAGCACACTAACTTATAAATATAATATAGCCTGTGCATAAAAATTCTAGGCAAATCATGAGCACGAATAATAAATACTCCATAATGGCACGCACATGATGAGATGATTTTTCTATATGGAAGTTGGCTCTGATTTCACAATTTCGTAATGGATTTTTTATATTTTACATTATATTAATATGATTATAATGATTGAATAAAGTTTTAACTTACAGCTCAAGCAAATTCCTTTCATCCGCGCCATGATACAAAGTTACTTATATTTTATAAGAAATTTATAGAAGAAAAAAAATCTCTTATATGTAATTATAATATGTTGATACAGGTTATAAATCGACAGTTTATTTATAAATTCAAGTAATTCTACTCTAACCATCAATCTCACACTTAACTCTCCAAATTCGTGTAGTTTACTTAAACTTAATCTTTTGGAACATTATATTTCAGGGAAAATTGAAGAACCGACCCTAAACTTCTTAGTTTGGATGACATCACAAGATAACATGCTGGGTTATTTTGATAAAACTTTTGTATGTCGTTTAAACATAATTAAACCATGAGGAATGAGAAAACTTGGCTTTAAACGTTTTGTGTTGCTATTTAATGTGAAAATTTATAATATATAGATTTATATTAACATATTAACTAGCCACCTGCTCGCGGCTTCGCTGGCTTTTACTGATTTTTCGCGGTTTTTACTATTTTTTTTTATGGAAATGACACGGCAAACGAGCGTGCGGGTCACCTGATGGTAAGTGACTACCGCCGCCCACGACCCCGTGCAACCCCAGAGGAGCTACAGGTGCGTTGCCGGCCTTTGAGATGGGTTGGGCGCCGGTTTTTACTAACATGAATTACTTTCGTGTTCTAATATATTATCATTTAAAAAAAAATCAGCTTCACGCTGTATCCCGCACAATGCAGGGTAGGCAGAGGTAACGTAGTGAAAGACACTCCGTTCCCCACTTTCTGCCGAATTCCGGAGGCATTACGTGTTAAGTTGCAGAACTCAACGCCGCGTGTAACTGACATCCCAAACTCCTTTTAAAATATTATTTAATAAATAATGCCTTGGCTAGTAATGTGTCTAGTGGTTAGAACCGTTTATACTTGTGAACGTAAGTAATCCAAGATCTTTTAGAGATTCAGAGGTAACAGTGTTAAGAATTATATTTATGCCATTAGAAGGTATCGCTTTAATAATATATTTGCCATCAGAAGTTGTTCTTGTGTCAGTTATCTAGATAACTGAAGCTCGACAATATGACATTGTCATAACTCGAAGCTCGTCCGAAGAAAAGCCAAGAGCGCGTCCTATCTTCCTCTTCACTATAACTGCGAACTAGTTATAATAAAAGGAAGAAAGAGTACGGGCACCGCCCCGCCCCTACACCGTGAATTCCTACCAGACTGCGGCTGCAACAGTCTTAATGAACCCTCCGGGACGTTTGTGTGTGATCAGTCTGAAGGTACTTGTTACGCTTGTTTATATTAAGATTGTATTAGAATGGTGATTCGTGATGTCGATTGATTTGTGAGATCAATATAAGTCGTTGGAACGAACGCACTACCGTAAGGCGGCCGATATGTTAAATAAACGCACGGCACACACCCCACAGTCGTGTCTCGAACCGTAGGCGGACACTACTACATACACCAGAGTTCCAGGACATAAAATAGCACCACACACCCGTATGAGACAGGCGGACACTACTACATACACCGGAGCTGGGACATAAAATAGCATCACACACCTACTAGTCGTATACCAAGTCGTAGAAGTGGTATTCAATATATCAATGACCAACGCCATACAGGCATAGCTTACGTATCGCAAGCGTACTGCGAGACGGCATCAGCCACGACATAGTTAATGTCGCTATAACAGTTCGCATAAGCCCATCACGTCAGCTTCCACGACGTCAAGCAACATTTAATATTATAATAATGGTCGAGGATCCCTCATGACCCTCAATATGTGTCGCCCCTACACATATATTGCCTTTATAAGAAATTCGATCCTAAAAGATCGTGCCATCATAGATTTCGCATTATCATATTATATTCATTATACATTTGGTACGAGTCTTTATGTTAGTACCGTAGTACTTCAAAATATGACTCGACCGCTGCCTTCCGAGCATCACCACCATTTGTATAGACAGAACGACGGTCGCGACACTCGGGACGACTATACACGAATTAGTTTCCTTTAATATGGCATTAAGAACATAATATATAGTTTGTGAAAAAATTATTTCCCATTATTAACTATGTTATTTTTGCACATTGCCACACATATGTCATTCCATTTATTTATTTATTTCCAACTTATACCCAAGGTACATACTGTTACACGCGCTTTGCCTCGACACCAGAGCGAAGAAATGGAAATATAAATTTAAGTAAATATTTCATCTCCTCGAGTAGGGATCGAACCCACAACCAGTCGGTTTTACAGTCACACTTTGTGCCGCTGCGCCACGACCGGCCTCATTTTATCATTTTAAAGACAGTATTAATACATTGGAAATTTAAATGACAGACAAATATATTTTGTATCAATTTATTTGAGTAAAATATTTCATATTGAAATAACTTTTAAATTTAGGAACTTATTGAAATGAAACAAACACAAAAATTTAAAATCAAGTTTGCCAAAATATAATTGATTAAATCGATTAAGCTGATACCAAGATAAGCGTGAACAAACGTACAGATAAATAATAAGAAATTAAAAACAAACAGGATGATAAAATAAAATGTTTAAACATTATATTTTATAACTAGCGGCCCGCTCGCGGCTTCGCCCGCTTAAACCACAGAATTATTTGCTTAATACACTAAAATTATGTTCGTGTTTTAATATACCTATAATGTATGTTTGCAAGGCAGTCGCAATTTCGTACCACCCATAAGAGAGATGCAACTGTCAATATATTAATTTCTTTAAACTTTTGCCTTAAGGAGTCTTTAGGACCTAAGTTATAGTTATAGATATATAGTTATAGTAATATCGCTACTTACAATAAAATCCTAACTCATCGGTGTCAGTACGTGGAAGATATATTAGAAAAATTATTATTACGGACATTTAACAATGTAATAGAACTTGGTCAATTTGTCTGTTTATCTGTGCGTTCAGGATAATCTCAGAAAGGGCTTAACCGATTTAAGTAACTTAACCTAACTTTGTGCCCCTGCGCCGCGATGGCCTTTAATATTAATACAGAATGGAAGCGTCAGCGCTCCTTTTACGGGGGCAATATATAGGATAAAATATTTTAAGCCCATACCTAAAGAAATTAATCAAGATACCTCAACAGTTTAGACGTAGACTTTTTTTTTCATTTCACGATCGATGTTTATCCATACCTGTATTTCGTGTGACGCAGTTACGCATAGATACCAATAACGTTAACACATACTACTACAAAAGTATTACTAAAGGTTAAGCAACTTTGAACTTTGTCGCCAATACCTACGACTCGATTTAGGAATGAGGCGAATGCGGTGGTTTCCCTTGATAGGCTTATGCCTGTTTGCGTGTTTAATGACAAATAGCGTTTTATTTTAATATCAACGAAAATATATAATTTATTTTGTATGAAAAATAACTTTTTCACTTTTAGGGTTTTTTTATTGTATTAGGCTTTTATAGAGTGATTAACTATGGTTTCATTTAAAGTGGTGCTGACAAAAACACAAATTGAGCATATTTAATATTTATAGTGATTTTTTAGTGAATAGAACTAATAGTTATTACAATACTTGCGAAGAAAGCATATTTTAGACATTTTTTAAATTCTTATACCTTTTGAAAAACTACCAACATTCTTATCGTTAATAAATTATTTTTTTCAAATTAAAAAATTGTCTAAGTTTTTCATCATAATGGCACGAAAATATGTAAAATATTAAATATTAAAAGTTCAAAAATGTTGATTAAAAATAATTATACTGCAGGAGGATACCGTTATATGTACTGTTTTTTATGATATAACGTAGAATAATATATTCTATAGAGAAATCACACATTCCTCTTCACATTTTTTATTCTTTAACTATACGTAAATATATATTTTAGAGGTTACTCTGCACTAAGATGGCAGCTCTGTTCCTGCATTTACGTCCCACATATATAGAAATATAAATCATTGGAAAGAAAAGCAGAAACGCAATTTTATTGCATTTTTTCTTTTTTTCATACTTGAAACGTATTAATAAATTTACATACAATTCATTTATTTCGAATATAACATTAAGATTGATTCATAAAATAAATTTGATATTTCCCTAACATGATTATTTCATGTATTTTTTTACATACAGAGTTCTCTTGAGAAATATATCTACTATAAATTAATATAACGTACCTACATGCCAATGATTAAAATGTATTGACATCATCACGTGATCCATCTATTATAATCACAACATAAAATTTTATAAAATACAGCAACCAGCTCGCGGCTTCACCCGCTTAAATTTGTGAGTTATTTGTTTGTTTCGGTACAGGGAATTACGTTCCTGTTGTAATAAATAATGTATGCTTGCAGTGCACTTATGATTTCTAATGTGAAAATTATTAAAACCATGACATTTTCGATTTTCATTAAACAAATTATTATTGGAGCAATTAACAAAGTAATAGAATCAGCAACAATAATATTTATAAATTTTGTCGGTTTCTTGGTTTTTCTGTTAGTCGACGCTTATCTCAGAAACGACTTAAGCGATTTAAAGAGCTAAGACGTGAGCGCGGTGCGGGAGCGGTACAATCGGCTTAATTGTTTTTATTGTAATATTCTTCATGTATGAATGGTGTAATGATTAAATAACTGACCTTTATAACTATTTATTTATATCTTCATAGAGAAATGATAGCTTTGTTGGGCACTCCTTTTAAAATAACATATAAAATCTTATACATTATATTGTAATTATTACAACGCATGCAAGGAAAAATTATTTTAGAAAGTTGTTTAATTCTATTAGAATTATAAAACTTACTAAAAAATATTTAATATATTAAATATATAGATATCACATTAGTATCGATACTTTACTGGTAACAATAATTGAAAAAAATATACACTACATCCATCACACATCCACACATCCACACATCCACACATCCACACATCCACACATCCACACATCCACACATCCACACAGCCACACATCCACACATCCCACACACACCACACATCCACCCACAGCATCCACACACCACACATCCACATCCACACCACACCATACCACACTACACCAACCATACCATAACCACCTACACCACTCTACCCACCCTACCCACCACCTACCCTACCTACCTACCTACCCACCTACCCACCTACCCACCTACCTACCTACCTACTTACCCACCTACCTACCTACCCACCTACCTACCTACCTACCTACCTACCTACCTACCTACCTACCTACCTACCTACCTACCTACCTACCTACCTACCTACCTACCTATCTATCTACCTACCTACCTACCCACCTACCCCACCTACCCCACCTACCACCTACCTACCTACCTACCTACCTACCTACCTACCTACCTACCTACCCATCTACCCACCGACCTACCTCCTACCCACCTACCTACCTACCCACCTACCTACCTACCTACCCACCTACCTACCTACCTACCCACCTACCTACCTACCTACCCACCTACCTACCCACCTACCTGCCCACCTACCTACTTACCTACCCACCTACCTACCCACCTACCTACCTACCTACCTACCTAAAACCCACCCAAACTATATAATAGATAGCGTTACTTTTATCGAGTTCTACTATCTCAAATATAAGCTTCTTGGAAACTTAAATACTTATATCTTTTGATAGAGTGATGCTATTACAATGAAATAAACACTAAATGTTACTTTGATTTACTGGTAATTTTTACGTATAAAACTTGCTTAAATATATTGTGTACTTTTGACGTGATGCGTGTTCACATAAACAGGAAAACAGACAAACAGACAATTAGACAAACAGACAAACAGACAAACAGACAAACAGACAAAAATTCCAAAAATGTTGGAAATGGATTCTGTTCGTTATCCTTTAACACCCTAGCTAATTTTTTTTTAAATATTTTCAATGTACAGAAACGACTTTTCTACAGATTTATTATAAGTATAGATTACATTGATAAATAATCCCCAATCATAGATTTTCTCATATGATATCCATGAACAGACCACTTTTTTTACATTTGGCTTATCGGCTTTCTAATCAATTTTATATTAATAAAATAAGAGCAGTTACAGATATTTCATGGCGGACTCTCAATGAAATGAAATATTCACTTCCACTCAACAAGCAATGCCTTTATAATTCGCCCGAAAACGGTAAACGGAGTGTCTTAATACTAGTTTCCTTCTGCTTTCCCTGCAGTGTGCGGGATACCGCGTGACGTTAAAAAATATTTTGAACAAAAACTAGCAAAATATGAAGCTATACTTACAATTGTAGAAATTAATAAACGCTATATACTCAGAAAATTAGGTCAAAATCAACGGAAATTAAAACTAATAAGAACGGCCGTATTTCAGGATGAATTGTACGCAGCTCCTAAATTACCGGATTAGATGTAACTCCATCTTGGCTCGTTTATCTTTGCCTTCGTTTGATAACAATATTTCTCTTAGAGCGTTCTTAATCTAGTAGATTCCTTTTCACGTTGTGATATTTCTTTTTTGGTGTTATTATTTTATGAGATCGTTGTGGTTTATGTTTTGACTCAGGTAAGGCATTTAGATAATTTCTTATATTTTTTTACTTCCATAATAAACCAAGTTACCTAGTGAACAAGCGGGGTGTTATATCACGTCAATTAGCAAGGAATATCGAAAATTGGGTGGAAAGTAAGAAAGTAGTGTCTTAGTGTCTAATATGCCTAAAAAAATGATGCTGTAAATAAAATACTTATTTCGAAAACTAAGAATAAGAATTTGAACGTAGCGAGACTCGAACCGGCGCCTCCTGGAAACCAACCAGCCAACTGTAAACACTAAGCTATACGTTCTCATCAAGCTACGTCGAAATTTTTATACGCCTGTTACAACTTGTTTATGTAGTTAGCATCTCTGTAGGGAGATTTGTACAAATTTTTGCGACCTAAAGATAATTACTAAGAATTATCGTCTGGCAAGAGAGAATGCTATTTATTAAATATTTTTTACATTTTTAAAGTGTTATCCCTGACTTAGGAAAGAAAAGTACTTATTTAGAAAACGTATAAAATATTTATTCGAACATATCTGGACAAGAACCCGCGCCTGGCAATCGATCAGGTGCTCTCACCACTACGCCATACGTTCTCATCAAGTGTCGAAATTTTTATACGCTTGTTACAACTTATTTATTTGTTATATTGGTTGTTATAAATTTTTTATACTTTTTCTAAATAAGTATTTTTCTTTCCTCAGTGTAGAATAACATTTTAAAAATTTTAAAAATACTGTAAATAAAAGTTCCTGCATTCTCTTCTTTCTACTCGCTGTTAGATATTTTATAAAACATCCCTTTTGGTTTATTTTTTTCTACTTTCTGCCCAAATGCCGTGATAAATTTTCCTATACTGTATAATATATACATTTAATTTACTTAAATTTTGTTATTTATACTTAATATATTTCTTAATAATAATTCGCTTCCTATTTTTTTTATGTTATTGGTTGAATACCAATAACATAAAAAAAATAAGAAGCGAAGAAGTACAAAATAATTATTTAATTATATAAAATTATCAATAATCTTAGAGGGGCCAGTCGTGGCGCAGGAGCACGAAATGTAGCTGTAAACGCGACTGGTTGTGGGTTCAATCCCCGAGAACATGAAATATTTATTTAAATTTATATTTTTGTTTTTTTTCTGATGTCGAGGCAAAGGGTGTCGCTGAGTTCTGCCACTCAACACACAATACCTCAAGAATTCGGCGGAAACTGGGTATTGGAGTGTCTTAACACTAAGTTTCCTCTGTCTACCCTGCTGGGTGGGGGCAGCTCATTTGATTTTTAATTTCTTAATCTTAGATATGCATATTTCTAGCTTAATACACTAAATATAAACTTTCACTTAAATATAATTATAAAAGTTCATTTCAATGACACACGAGAAAAAAGTTTCAACTTCAAAATTAACTGAGACTGTTCACGACACCTTTATAATTTAGAAACAAATTAAAACATTTTAATAATAAAAGATCATGATCTATACTAATATTATAAAGAGGTAAGATTTGTATTTTTGTATGTATGTATGTGTGTATGTTTGTAGAGTTTTCACACAAAAACTACCGGACCGATTTCAATATTTTTTTCACTATTAGAAAGCTGCATCTTTACTGACCAGCATAGGCTATATTACAATATCAAAAAAATAGAGATCCCTAATAAAAATGCAATAATGTAACCCAAGGCGAGAAGAAATTGATCTTAACAATTCTATCATCGCATGCGCTGCGAAAACTATTGATGATAGAACAAAACAATGTTCTACAGTATTATAGAGCGCATCAATATCTATACAAAAGTCCGCGATAGCATATGTCCAACTACTGTTGTTATGACAATATAATCTTTTTTTTATATTTTATAAGTTAACAAAAGTGCCGACAATAATCAAACCACATTATTCATACCTCTGCATTAATCCTTATCCTATTAAATGATATTTTATTAAAGATAATTTCAATACCTGTAAAGTACTTTTTAAATTAATAAAATCGGATATCCCATTCAAAAGATATAACGAATTTAATAATATCAATCTAAAGAAAATCATGTAATAATAAAAAATGCGGAGTGTGTGCCGTGTGGCCTCGCGCACCGTGGCGAGTAACTCTGCGGGGGTGATGGGGAGGTGCATCGATATCACTAAAATTATTAAGACAATCGATTAGATTTTCTGTTTCCTTATTTGATTTGAATAGGCCCCGAAACTACGAGACCAATTTGGAAAATTCTTTTACAATTAGACGCTTAAGTTGTAAAACAAACAAAAAAAATGTATATCGCGTACGCTGTGGAAATTATTGACAATAGAGCAAAGTGATGTACTATAATTTCATAGAAGACATCAATATCTACAAAAAGTTGACGATGCCATGTGTAACTGTTAGAGTTATGTTACGATAACTAATTTTCAAAAGAAAAGTACAAGCTAGAACAGAGCCGCCATCGTAGTACAGAGGGACATCTAAAATATATATATATATTATATTATCTCATAATGAATAGCTTTAAACTTTGCATACAAAGGTATTCTGTACGTAGTATATCATTTTTTTCATTTATTATTACCAGTACAGTATCGATACTAATGTGGTATCTATATTTTTATATATATTTAATATTTTTTCTCCTCTTAGTGCTTTTTAGGTGGATAACACAGACAATATTTTATTCACCATAAAAATGTTAGTAGTTTTTATAATTCTAATATAATTAAACAACTTTCTAAAATGATCTTTCCTTGCATGTATTGTAATAACTATCAGGAGCTATTAAACAAAACAATACATTCTCATTTTGATAAATATATTATATGTTATTACAGTATAACAATATAATATATAAGATATTATATATTCTTTTAATTTTTATCTTAAAACTAGCGGGCGCGCGCAACTTAGCCTGCTTATTAGCACCCTTAGGGGTGAATTCTAAAAAAACCACGAAAAGCGTGTTCAATAAAATATTTTTAACAGTTTGAATTTAATGTTTTATAACAATCGGTAGCGATTTAAAGATTTTTTCATATAAACTTTACGCCCCGTCCATTGTTTTTAGAATTCATCCCTAAGAGGATGAATTCTAAAAACCATGAAACACGTGTTCAATGAAATATTATAAAAAGTCTGCTGACTTTTAAATTTTATGAAAATCGGTGATGTTTTAAAAAAATCCATACTAATTTTCAACCCCTATTTCATCCGTTTAGGGTAAAAAAATTTCAAAATCCCTTATTAGTGGATGTCCAAATTATTGAAATAAACATCTGTCCAAATTTCACGTTTCTCCCATCAGCGGTTACGGCTCTGCTCTGCTCTGTGTCTTACCTCAGTCAGTCAGGTACATGTCCTTTTATATATATAGATAAATAGATAAATAAGTGTATTTTGATCAAATTTATTTTCTTAAAAAATTAACAGTGCCCAAAAAAGCTTTCATTTCTCTATGAGGATATAAATAAATAGTTATAAAGGTCAATTTTTTAATCATTACACCATTCATACATAACGAATGTTACAATAAAAATAATTAAACCGATTTTACCGCTCCCGCACCGCGCTCACGTCTTAGCTCTTTAAATCGCTTAAATCGTTTCTGAGATAAGCGTCAACTAACAGAAAAACCAACAAACAAACAAAATTTATAAATATTAATGTTTCTGGTTCTATTACTTTGTTAATTGCCCCCAATAATAATTTTTCTAATGAAAATCTAAAATGCCACCATGGTTTTAATAATTTTCACATTAGAAATCATAAGTGCGCTGCAAGCATACATTATTTATTAAAACAGGGACGTAATTCCCTGTACCGAAACAAACAAATAATTTACAAATTTAAGCGGATGAAGCCGCGAGCTGGTTGCTATAGTTTATAAAAGTTTATATTGGGTTAAGATGGATCACGTGGGGATATCAATACATTGTAATCATTAGCACGTAGGCACGCACATTCATTTTACAGTACATATCTCAATCTCAAGAGAACTTAATCAAAACTTTTTATATAAAAAAATACATGAAATAATTATGTTAAGGAAGTGCCAAATATATTTTATGAAATATATTTACGTATTTTAGTTAAAGAGTAAAAAGTGTGAAGAAGAATGGGTGATTCCTCTATAGAATATATTATTCTACATAGTATCATAAAAAAACAAGTTTAAACAGGATATATAATATAATACTCCTCCAGTATAATTACTTTCGATCAACATTTTATAACTTTTAATTTTGAACATTTTGAATTGAACGAAAGATGTAGTCTATTTTGTCTAATTTTTTCGTCATAATGGGGCGAAAATATTCAAAATATTCAAAAAAATTAAAAAAAAAAAAAAATTATTAACGATAAGAATGTTGGTAGTTTCTCAAAAGGTATAAGAATTAAAAAAATGCCTGAAATATGCTTTCTTTGCAAGTGTTGTAATAACTATTGGTTGTATTCACTAAAAAATCACTATAGATATTAAATAAGCTCAATTATATAGTATTTTTGTCAGCACCACTTTAAATGAAATCATAGTTTTAACTACTCTATAAAAGCCTAACACAATTTAAAAAATCCAAAAAATGAAAAAGTTATTTTTTATACAAAATAAATTATATATTATCGTTGATATTAAAATAAAACGCTATTTGTCATTAAAGACGCAAACAGACATAAGGGAAATCGCCGCATTCGAGTCGTAGGTATTGGCGGCAAAGTTCAAAGTTGCTTAGCCTGTAGTCATATTTTGTAGTAGTATGTGTTAACGTTATTAATAAGGTATCTATGCGTAAAAATCCTACGTCTAAACTGTTGAGGTATCTTGATTAATTTTTTTAGGTATGGGTTCAAAATATTTTATCCTATATACTCCCCGTAAAAGAAGCGCTGACGCTTTCTGTATAAATATTGAAGGCCGTCGTGGCGTAGGGGCACAAAATTGTGCCCGTAACGTGACGTTATGGGTTCGATTCCCACTTGGAGGATGGAATTGTAATTTAATCTTATTTTCATTTCGCACGTCACTCATATATCATACGCAGTATCTTAACACTTAAGTTCCCTCTACCTACCCTGCTATAGGCTGGATACAGCGTGAATCTGGTTTTTATTTTGTGTGAACCAATTAAAATAAAACTAATACTAAATATTTAAAGGAAGTAAGGCAAATTACAAAAGTGCACTTAAATCGGTTAAGCCCTTTCTGAGATTATCGTGAACACACAGATAAGCAGACAAATTGACCAAGTTCTATTACATTTTTAAATGTTCGTAATAACAATTTTTCTAATATATCTTCCATATAACTATATAGCTATAACCATAACTTAGGCCCTAAGGACTCCTTAAGGCAAAAGTTTAAAGAAATTAATATATTGACAGTTGCATCTCTCTTATGGGAGGTACGAAAATGCTACCTAAGGTTTTAATAATTTTCACATTAGAAATCTTAAGTGCGTTGCAAATATACATTATAGGTATATTAAAACATGAATATAATTTTAGTGTTTTAAATAAATAATTCTGTAGTTAAAGCGGGCGAAGCCGCGAGCGGGTCGCTAGTATTAAATATTTCAAACAAATTACAAAAATATTTTAGTATTTTAGCCAAGGATTTTTTAACAGTGTAATTATTATAAAAATAGCATTTATAATTTTTTTCAATCAATCAATATATATCACTTAGCAGAAAATAAAAATAAGCCCAACAATTTACCAACTCATTGTCCCAAGCCACTACCACTTTTAAAAGAAAACGGATCGTTAGTTCCATGTAAAACGGCAGACCTCGTCTAAAATTTACTAACCCTGTAACATACTGAATACAACAAAGGAATCCAGAATTTCCGACCCGTTTTTTGTTATACAAAGTTGAAATACGCTCCGCATCCGACCGTCCCTCGCTAATCTGCTAACATAAAGTATGCTTTGATTTCAATCTAAGGAAAGACTCCAATAATGTGGGTATTATAAAATTGATCAAAATATCCATTATGGAACATTGAATATTCTTATAAGAAGCTACTATAATTATTATTATATTACTTTATATTTAACCATTTCAGCAAAGGCCCTCGTAGCGATGGCACAGCAAGTGACTGCCGCCACTCTCCGCCGAATTCTCAAGTAATGAGTGGCGGAACTCAGCGCCGCGCTTTACCTCGTTACCGACGACACGACGAGCGACGAAATGAAAATATTAAATATTTTATTTCAGTGAGTAGAAATCGAACCCACAACTGTTGCGTTTATAGTCGCACGTTTGTGCCCCTGCACCTCGTTGAAATAAATAAACTTTATGATTTGCCACTCATCGCGCAGTATTTCCAGTTTGGGCGGAAAGTGAAATTCAGAGAGCCTTAACGCATTAAGTTCTCTTTGCCTAGATTGTTATATACAAACGATGCTTTATGTCAATGTCAGTTAAACAAATACCTTACAATACTATATACGTATTGCATTGTTATGTAATCCACTGTGGAAATAAAAGATATTGCAGCTTTACCTTCAAGTTAATCAGTTAAGTTATGGAATGCGGAAAATATCTTTTTATTGAACAATCTGTTGATTTTTATTTACATAAGGTATAATAAAGTCAAATTGTTGAATTCAGGCTGAATCTGTACTCGTATATATATCTATACTTATAATAAATCTGTAGAAAAGTCGTTTCTGTACATTGAAAATATTAAAAAAAAAATTAGCCTTTTTAATTAGGGTGTTAAAGGATTGCTAACAGAATCCATTTCCAACATTTTTGGAATTTTTGTCTGTTTGTCTGTTTGTCTGTTTATCTTGAATTCGTCCCTGCATGACCTATGCTTGTGTGGTATCCGCGTACACCAAGATAGGTCTCTTTCAGAGAGTCCAAAACAAATTCCTCCGTCTGGCATTCGGATGCCTTTGGGTACGCACCTACAAAAATGAATTGGAATCGTAAAAGGAATTAACAAACGAACATAAGTTTTAGCGAATATTATCTTCTTAAATCTCTTAGTCGCTAATGACTTTCATTATTAATGAAGACTTATCCGATATTTAAATATTAGACTAAAACTAAGATATTACTTAATTCCAAAATAAAAGTATATTTCTTTATATAACTGAAGCCATCGTGGTGCAATGGAATGGCGTCTGAATGTAAATGTAAAGATCAATCACCTTCACGCTGCATCCCGTACACAGCAGGGTAGACAGAGAGAACCTAGTCTTAAGACACTACGGTCCCCACTTTCTGCCGAATTCTGAAGGCACTGCTTATTGAGTGACAGAACTTAGAGCCGAGCTTAGCCTCGACACCAGAGCGAAGAAATAGAAATATAAATTTAAGTAAATATTTTATCTCCTCGAATGGGGATCGAACCCACAACCAGTCGGTTTTACAGTCACATTTCGTGCCGCTGCGCCAGGATTGGCCTCGACGAGGTAATAATTGTGGATTCAAACTCCACTCGGGGGAATATATTTGTTTTGATGCAGTAATCAGGGTAAAACTAGTCTCAAGATACTCGTATCAGAGAGGAAAAATGAAAATAATTTACATATAATGCTGCCCCTAATGTTACTTTGTGATGACCACGACCGCTCTGACAAGAGTGTTACGACAGAGAAGAATGGGAACCGAAGCCAAAAGAAGAAGCCAGCTTGTTTTCACAATATATACATTAAACCGAATTTTACAGGAAAGGTTCAACAGTAAAAAAAAAACCATATATTTAAATCCTTTTGTTGGTGTATGTTAATAGATTCATTTGAAATGTAAAAGCTCGATTGTTAAAAAATACATTTGCCAGTGCTGATATAAAAAGCTCCAAGCATATCTAAATAGCGAAATTATTTTATAAGAATTTTTATTTTTATATTCTTTTGCTGGAAACTTTTAAAATCTATTATTATTATTTAAAATTATAATTTCAATTAATTAATTATATAATTATAGTGCAAATGGCATATCTATATTTAAAATAATCTATTATTTTGACTAGAGGCCAGAGGCACAAGGTCTGACTGTAAATGCAAGTGTGGATTTAACTACTGCTAGTGCATTTTTTTCCATTCCTACTAGTGTATAAGGATCTGCCTACCCTGCTGTGTGCGGGATACAGCGTAAAGCTGATTTATTTGTTTATTTTTAAGAAAGATTTTTAAATATTTTTAGAGGAAAGAAAAATAAACGAAATAAAATAAAATGATTAAATAAACGTATAATTTTTTTTTCAAAATATTTGACGTTCAAATTTTCACACATACTTCAAAACATTTACACTAATAGAGAGATCCCCAGAATCATGTCACTCGGTTCGAACCGTTCATATATTATTCATATGGATTAAGAATCGCGTATTACAATCATTAGTATAACATTTTGTGAGGTTTAAATTTTTTATTAGTCAAGGTTTTTATTAGTTGGTTTAAATTATTTGTTACTTTTACAGATTTACGTTTACTTAATCGACTTTCTCGTTTTAATTTCGATAACGTTAACGACGACACTTTCTTGTCTCGAATCTGCAATCGAAAATGCAATCTCGAGGCTTATATCATATTGATGCGCAATATCAATAGAATTTATCTTTCAAAAATAACTATTAAAGACAAGTACGAAGATGAAAATAGGAATACGCTATTACATGACATACATGACAAAGCGCAGCGTTGGGTTTTAGACACGAATTATGGTTCGAAAATGGAGGCAAAATGCAGCGTTGGGTTCCGAATTTACAAAATATTTTTTTTTTTAAAAAAACTAAACAAAATGAAAAACTTTTCTAATTTTAAAGTTTTCTTTCACCCATCAAAAAATGGGAGAAATATGCAAATAAAATACTTAATACTGTTTAAAATAGCTTTACGCTTTATCCCGGAATTTAGATGGAACCTGGTACTAGTAAACACACGCTTCCCACTTTTTCCTCAATTTTTAAGACATCGTATTGAGTGGCACTTTTTATCGATACTAAGAGTAATTATAGTTCTCTTATATAATATTAAGTAGTTTAACTTAAAATTTAATGTTCATTTAAGTCTTCACAAGCACTTTAGAGTTCACCGCAATGCTGCCACCGACGAGAATGCAAATGAAGCTAAAAAACCGACCATACTTAGCAGTTTGCTCTTTTATGAACATTTTGATAATAATGAAAGGCATCATCACGTTATTTATAATGGTATTTAGCTTACTAGATACTAATATACTATATATATATATATATATATATATATATATATATATATATATATATATAGATATATATATATATATATACATATATATATATATATATACATATATTTATATATATATATATATATATATATATATATATATATATATATATATATATATATATATATATATATATAATAAAATAATATAAACAGCATGGTATATATGAAGATGATAATTATTTTAATATCATAGATTCTATTTTGTAAATATAGTGTAACTGATATCCCAAACTCTTTTTAAATTATTATTTAATAAATAATGCCTTGGCTCGTGATGTGCCTAGTGGTTAGAACCGTTTATAGTTGTGACGTGAAGAACCCAAAATCTTTTAGAGATTCAGAGGTAATAATATTAAGAATTTTATATTATGACATTTCAAGGTATCGCTTTAATAAGATATTTGCTATCAGAAGTTGTTCTTGTATCACTTATTTAGATAATTGGAAACTCGACAATATGAAATTGTCATAACTCGAAGCTCGTCCGAAGAAAAGCCACGAGCGCGTCCTATCTTTCTCTCCACTATAACTGTGAACTAGTTATAATAAAAGGATCAGTTTGAAGGTATTTGTTAAGCTTTTTTATATTAAGATTGTATTAGAATGGTGATTTGTGACGTTGATTGATTTTTGAGATCAATATAAGTCGTTGGAACGAACGCACTACCGTAAGGCGGCCGATATGTTAAATAAACGCATGGCACACACCCCACAGTCGTGTCTCGAACCGTAGGCGGACACTACTACATACACCAGAGTTCCAGGACATAAAATAGCACCACACACCCGTATGAGACAGGCGGACACTACTACATACACCGGAGCTGGGACATAAAATAGCATCACACACCTACTAGTTGTATACCCAGTCGTATTCAATGTATCAATGACCAACGCCATACAGGCATAGCTTACGTATGGCGAGCGTGCTGCGAGACGGCATCAGCCACGATATAGTTAATGTTGTTATAACAGTTCTCATAAGCCCATCACGTCAGCTTCCAGGACGTCAAGCAACATTTAATATTATAATAATGGCCAAAGATCACTCATGATCCTCAATATGTGTCGCCCCTACACATATATTGCCTTTATAAGAAATTCGATCCTAAAAGATCGTGCCATCATAGACTTCGAATTATCATATTATATTCATTATACTTTTGGTACGAGTCTTTATGTGTATCATATATATTAGTACCGTAGTACTTAAGAGTTCGACTCGACCGCTGCCTTCCGAGCATCACCACCTCCTACAGAACGACGGTCGCGACACTCGAGACGACAGTACACGAATATAAATATGGTTAAAAAAATATATCGCTTATATTATTCATAATTACCTATGTTATTTATGTGTATTGCCATGCATTATTTATTTATTTATTTATTTTATAACTTATACCCAAGGTACATACTGTTACAATAGTATGTTTATTAGCTACAAAGTTACGGTTGATAGATATTTTGTTATGTCTAGTTTGTAGCTGCGGCTTCTTCTTGTAAAATGGAAATATTGTGTAAATATTAGTAAATATTGTGTATGGAACAAGATAGTGAACATTTTCGATGGAATTGTGGCTTGTTGGACCTTTAGCTTAATCTCCATATAATATTTTCATTATCCTTCTTGGTATAGTCACAAAATATTGTATCGCTCAGTTTTCAAAACATTGTGTATGTGATTCAGTTCCTTCTAATGAAAATAATTTACTCTCTCAAAAGCAAGTAGATCTCACAACTATCGCGATTACAGTCAGTCGCTGTTCCACTACGCCACGACGGACTCCTTATTTAATTTTAAAGATTCAAATATGTAAAAAAAGAAATGAAAGAAAAACAAAATCATAAACACAATAAAATACGTGTACAATATAAGCAAAAGTAAGAGCTTACCAACATTAACATATATAGACATCGAAAACAAAAAGTTCAACAAGACAAATAAGGAAAGTCGTATACATAATTACGTTACGCGCTACACCCTTTCTAGTATATATCCTTAGAAGCCTTTAGAAGTCTCGTCCTTTCAGGTTATTGAATATTTGTTTATGGAAATTACAAGATAAACGAGTGTACAGGTTACCGCAGGTAAGCGACACTAAACAAAGTGTGCACCTATGTGCACTGACGGCCTCTAAGATGAAGATAGACTAACTTTTTGAAAGTAACCCTGTCATATCGGCCTGGAAATACTGCCGCAGATAGACCATTCCACTGTTGTGTACCGCATAAAATGAAGTTCTTGTAGACTCACATAGTAAGAATTTTCCATATAGTAAGTATGATATTTAGGTCTGTGACGTACTCTGAAAATTTGGTACCACATCAAATAGTTCCCCACATGATAAAAATGTCTAGTATCTCAAACATTTTTGGATATCTTATAATTAGAACAGCTCTACTTTGTATTTATTCAAATGATTTTAGCTGGTAATGTGCTGAATCAGATCATAAGAACAATACTCCATATAAGGCCAAGCCTTGGCCCATGTATATGTGTATGTGGCATACATGTATATGTAGCAGTGTGCAGAATGAAAGCGAAAGCTATACTTAAAGATAAAGTTTTTGTTTTTATACTTAAAAACATAAGAAATTTAACTTTACAAGAACATAAGGTTAGCACGCAAAGTGAAAACATAATATCATAAATATGATGTCTTATAAAAAACCTTAGGCATAATCATATTCAGTTGTAGCTCCACATTGTATACCGTATACAGCAGGATAGATAGGATAGATCTCTATCTATCCTGAGACTCGATTCTCTAATTGAATGTACACCCGCCGCGCTTACATTCAGGCGCCGTGCTGCTGTGTTGCGAAAGCGTCTATCCTAAATAAGCCTAAAATAAGCATATCTATATAAAGACAGCACTTTTCGTCGTTCCATAATGTTTCACAAGCAATAACAATCAAAGCGTAGTGGAAAAACAATAAACGCGGTTTAGATTTGTCATTGTGAACGTGAAACGGAACGTATCTTGAATCGTTATGTACACGAAAATAAAAAGAAATGATCTTGATTCGAATGTAATAGTTTTTTCTTTACGCTTTTGATCTTATCGAGAATGCGTGGAATTATAATTGCTTATTAACTTGTGAAGAAAGAAATTTAGTAAAAATAATTTGAAATTTGTTTACAGTAAGTACATAATGAATGTATTTAGTTGCTTATATTAATTTTATAATGATGAAGGTCATTTATAATGTACGAAATATTAATGATATATTTATATCAGTATCTCTTTTAGAAAATATGTTAAGTTATCTTAGTGTTAAGACGCCCCGTCGTGCATTTTCCGTCCAATTTTGGAGACTGTGTGTTAAGTTGTGGAAATCAACGCCGCCTTTGGCCCAGTAAAGCGGAAGAATGGAAATAATTTGAATATAATCATTTACCTGAGTAAGAATCGAACCCTAAACTAATTTAATGTAAAATAACTGAATTTTTTTACTTATATTATTTCAAAGTAATTATTTTATTACGCGTTCTGAGCGTGCCAATTTGATTAGATTCAATATGAATAGACTGTAATCTAAGAACTGAACTGAAATTCAGATCAGTAGTTCCTGAGATTATGACGTGCAACCGAACAAATTTAATAATATTTATATTTGTATCAATCACCCCTTGACTTTTTTAAAAAATATACAAAAATATAAGTTACTTATTGCTTTTATAACGGCGGCTTTTGAGAAACGTGGAGCTTTCAAAATTAAAATTTCTTATTCAATTTATAATTAAGTACCTTGACTGATATTGCTGTTATTTTATTCTAACTGATATTATTTGTTATTTTGTCTTGTTACCAGTTTAATTCGAATCTACAACCGCAGCGTTTACAACCAGGCACTTTACCACTGCATCATGAAAGCCGCGATACCAGCCTGTATAAATTTATATTTTCTAGAAAGATTTTATTAATTCCCATCCCGTATCAACGTGTCTAATGTCACAATACACTCAAAAAGAAGTATAAAGGCCAAACACAAAGAGCTCCATGGCTTCAGGCGATACCGTTCGGGACCCTTTTGAATTTGTAATACCTTAAGAACGAAATGTTTTTGTGATTAAAATAAGCGAGCCTTTTACAAAATTGTCGATGGCTTCTGAAAAGATATTAATATTTTTTGTGATGTTTCTGGGTTTACTTTTATGATTTTTTTTTGCTTCACCCTGTAACCTCCATATAGCAAGGTAGACTGGGGGAACCTAGTCTTAAGACACTGTCCATCAAGTTTTCAAGTTTTCGAGACATTGCGTGTTGAGTGAGGTAACTAAATGCCGCGCTTTGTCTTGATACCAGAGCAAGATAAAGAAAATATTTAATAATTCATTTCTTGAAAGAGAATCGAACCCACAATCGTCGTGTTTGCAATCAGATGCCCGAGCGCTACGCTACAAGGGTATTACAAAAATATATATTCTTAAATAATAGCTAATAATAGTTACCTCAAGTGAGAACCAAACTTGGACTTTCACTAAAAGGTAACCAATGACACATTTATCTATCTAAATTGAATAGGGTATAAAAGCCACTCGATTAACACGACTTTAAATAATAGGCGGGTTTGGGTGAAGTTGTGTTTTGTAGATGAACTTGCCTGTACTTAAGCTGCCATTATTCTCAGGTACTAACTTCCTTGTGTAAGTACATACAATGTTATGTTACTTGAAACAACAGCGGTGGCTGTAACAGCGTCTGTTTATAAACAGGATGATTATCGGTTTGATATCTATGCATGGCAATTATTATTATAATTTAGTTTAGCTTCCCGCTGTATCCCGCATATAGCAGAATATTTAGAGGGAGCTTGGGATCCTAGTGTTAGGACGCTGCGTTCCCATGAAGACATTTTCATTCTTCACGCTCTGCCGAATTCTGGAGGCATTGCGTGTTGAGTAGCAGTACCCAACGGCACGTCTCGTCTTCGTTTAAACTGCATAAAATCTATTTCTCAATTTTATTACAAAATCGTGAACAAAATGTGCAATACATGTAAATTTACTTAGTATAATACCACTGCCAGGTCACTGATGAAGGCAGGCCTCCTTCATAGAGCCCACGATTGGAAATCTCGCTGTCAGCGAATTAAATAATGCTTATTCTATATATATAAAACTTTATAAAATGACTGACAGACAACGCTCAGAACGCGCAGAAACTACTGGATGCAGAGAAATTATATAAGGCACGTAAGTTGGTTAGCGATTTTAGTTTTAGCACTAAGAGAATTTTATGCGAGAAAAGGAAAAAAAAAACGATAATAAATGGTCTTTGAAGTCCATCAAAAGTTGCGGGTTTCGAGTTAAGTTTTGCTTTTCTCTGCTAAATATATACAAAATATAACAACAATAAAACTATTCTTAATCATAAAAACTAAATGATATTTGTACATGAGAAATATTCTAGCTTACAAAGTAATTTTGCAGTAGAGTAAGGCGCATTATGCAATAAGTTTGAGTTAGCGAGTTGCGGTGCTCGACTCTACATAGCACACAAAACTTAAACTTTCATATTCAACTCTTTGAAAACAAAATCTTAATTTACACGAGTAATGAACTTACCGTCTCTACTTCCGTCATTTGTACAACTTACAAGATTATAATAAGCGTCGTGTGGAGAGCTTGAGCTTTAAGTTAAGCTTTTAAATAAGTATAGAGCTGTTTGTAGTTGCTTGCGTAGGTACTTTTAATTATGTGTTCTTTTGTTTAAATTTTAAATACAACATGAAACTAAGCTAAAAAATATGAAATAATCATATTTTTTAGGTTTCACGTTGTATCTCGCTAATGTATTACGTGACAGAGTTCAACTACGCGGCTTATCGTTTTAGCAGAGCAATGAAAATAATTTATAATAATAATAATCTTTATTTCAGACTTTTTAGATCCATATAATTTTGTTATTATATATTAGCTTAACCTATGTTAGTACATAATTATTATAATTTATTTTTTACGATCTATTGAGTTCAAATGTATATCATTCATTCATTATCTATTATATATCATTCCAGTGCCTTCATAGGGGACTTTCCATTTTACAGGCAAATGTGCTTAGGAGAGTGTTAATGGTGCTCGTGAACCTATCCATTACAGACGCGACTCGCTTACGAATGATTGCGTAAAAATTATTAATTCCTGCCTCCGCGAACATCGTTGACGCACTGCAACGCCGAAGCCTCCCTACCACCGCCCTCAGCACATTGTTGTACTGGACACGCAGGGCATTGGCTTGTAGCTGCGCCGCGTAAAATTAGACCACAGACTGCAAGTGTAAAAAGATTGGCAGTAGGCTCGATATAAGGCTAACTTTATTTGCAATGTACATGTATGTACGCGCAAATCTGCGCGCCAGCATGTTTCCTCTAACTAACAACGCCCTGCGCTCCCGCTCCATATCACTATCGTCATTCAAACGTTCGGTTACAATGTGACCGAGGTATTTGTTCTCATGTATATTTCCCCTAAACAAAAGAATTATTTTCCCCCGCTTATTTCCCCGAATGGGAATCGAACCTACAACCGCATTGACAATTAGCGGCTGCATCCTTTTACTTCACTATATAAAAAAATGTGTGATTTTAAAGACATACTGAACAAAAATTAAAAGCAATTCTAGATACTACGACAATAAAAGAAAGAGTTCTAATAGCTTTAGTACAATACAGTATTTGAAATCGTATTTTCTTTGAAACTATTGTGTTATCTTCAAAAGTTTCTATTGTTGTTCACATCCTTCATACAAGTATGTAGCAATGAAATGGAAAAATGAAGCTTTGAAAATGATCTTGTGAGCTTTAACACTTTATCTTTTAAAATTTTCTTTGGGGAGTTGGAACAATTATAAATTATTATTGTTCATAATATTAATACGAAACATTTATCTGTTTCAGGGTCCCAGATCTCAAAAGAAGAAAAAGAAATCCTTATAGAATCACTTCACTTCGTCTTGACAGTGAGACAACTCTCACTGGCAAGACTACTTGCCTCGAGATCGCGTAGAGATATCATACTAAAATTGAGATACCTGGGTTTACGCTTTAAATTAGGCAGAAGAACCCTAGTGCCCTTTATCTATTGAGAGCGGGGAAATGAAAATATTTTCACCGAGTGAGGATCGAATGAACAAAAATATGCCTTACAATAAAAAAATATTAACCTGACTCTAAATCTAAATCTGATAGCTAATTCAAATTACAAAAAGAAATACCACAACAAACGAGAACACTGAAACATCGTGCGCCGTGGAGGGGGAAGCGACGCCATTTTAAGATTATTTTGTGGTGAATCGAGATTTGCAAGTAGAATAAATACTACTTTTGACTCAGGGAAGCGATGGAGCTAGTTTAATTTTTAATCGTCAGCTGTGGTCAAATCTGTCAACTGTATATATACTGTGTATAAATGTATAAAAATTGTTTAAAGTAGTGATTGTGAAAACTGTTTAAGCCTGATGGCATATGTACTATTCGTATCACATACTTATAATTAATAATTGTACTGTACTAATATTTTTTTTCTTTGCTTTTATCCTAAATATATAATAAAAATATGTTATTTAAAGAATAACAAGAACCAGTAACCACATAATAGTTTATTTTGTTATGTTTTCGTCTTGCCTGGGTGTACTATAAAGTTATAATATGCAATTCTAAATTTTTTACAATTCTATAGTTTTTTCGTTCGTATAAAAACATACGTATTACCTTTCTAGGTGCTTGAGCTTCGTCATTCTTAAACTGAAGTTATATAGTTTTAAATTGAAAAGGTAGCTTTACGCATTAAGGTTATTAAAAAGAAAGTAATGTTAAGACATTTTATTCTCTACTACCATTAATCTAAAAGGCATTTGCAGACATTGTGAATGCTGAAACTCTACACCATGCCTTATGGTAAAGAGTAAGGAAAGACCCAACCTTCGTGTAGACATATACAGTCCGAAACTGCTTTTTGTAAATCTAAAAATCTATTAAATATTTCTTCTTTTGTAATCTGTGGATTTTCTGTGAAAGTATGTGGTTAGTACTTAGCTTGCTGTTATATTTAATTAGACAGATCGTTTCTTTGCGACTGTCGTAGTGAACGACACAGGGTTCCGACTATAAGTGCGTTAGTAGTGAGTTTGAGTCCTACGTGACGGAATGATGCATTTTTATTTCCTCGCTCTAGTAACAAAACCACACCGCGATGTTGAGTTTTGCCACGTAATGGAGAATGAAATAAATAATTATTTACTTCTTATTTTTTGTGCTCTTCCTAGGTTAAGAATACTCGGTATATATAATATATCTAAAATAAAACACATAAAAAACGAAAGGAGACGCGGTTAAAAGCTTACAAAAATCAATCCTATACTTGTTTCGAGATCACTGAGCAAATCACACGGCCCAGTGATCGCTCGAACATCGTGCTGCGTAAGCTTTCAACGCTTAGGTTGTTTCATACAGAATTATACAAGAAAAAATACAATTATTTTGTTATATTGTTCTTATATAAATAAATTTACTGAAATTACGTGTTTATTAAACAAAGTTATTTATTTTTTGCTATAATAACTATCGTGTACTACTAACAAAAAAAAATTAAAGACAATGTCCATACTTATAATATTAGCCAATGCAAAAAAAAGCTTATTTTTTAGCTCTATTGTCGCATGCAATGTTATATTATAGATACAATGATGTATTATAGATAAAGATATTATAGATAAAGCTAACATAAAATGTTAAGGAATGTTGTCAAAATACAATAGTGAAAACTGGGTTTAAATCGGTTGAGGCGTTTCTGAGATTAGAGTGCGCACAGACAATCAGACAAACCGACAAACATACAAAAAATTTAAAAAAAATGTTTTAGGTTCGATAACATTATCAAATGTCCAGAATAATAAATCTTATCACATATCTTCTTTGTACATACGGCGCTGATTTACAATATCAATATTACATATGAATTACAATATCAATATTACATATGAGTCTCCCGCATATACGCAGATAGCTTAGTGTTGAAAGACTACATTTTCCAGTATTTGCCATATTTTAACTAAACTATTTTCAATTCCTATATTAGGACAAAAACAAAGAGCGCCGCTTTATTCCGTCACTTAACACAATATCTTGAAAATTGTTAACGAAGTGTCTTATTTAGGTTCTCTCAATGTACCCTTGCGGAAATAGCATGAAGCTAGGAAAGTACCTACGTAGTTTCGAAGCGTGGGGTTCAAAGTCACGTTTAAATTTATCCGAACGAGAAAATGCCAATAATTTAAATCAAATCAATGAGATTCACACTGTACCCGCACACAGCAGGGTAGGCAGAGAGAACCTAGTGCTAAAACACTCCGTTCCCCACCCTCCGCCGAATTATAGAGGCATTGGGTGACACCAGAGCGAAGAAATGAAAATATAAATTTAAATTGATATTCCATTTCTGCAAGTGGGAACCAAACCCACAACCAGTCGCGTTTACATTTATACTTTGTGCCTCTACGCCACGACTGATCTCATAATAATAATTTAAATTTTAACTTTCACCTGAGTAAGGATCGAACTCACAACCATCGAATTTACACTTGAACCCAGTCATACTGCGCCACGATGACCTTGAATTCAAATAGAAGAAAATTTTCTCTTGAGTATAGGTGAGTAAGACTTAAATGTACTTGCTCCTTTTGTTAAATAATTTAGACAAATGTCTTTAGTGCTCGAAATCCAAACAACTGAATTGTTAATAATTGAAACCTAATGAACCTATTGTTAATAAATAATTATCGAGTACTATTTTGTACAACACTTGGCAATGGAGATGGAGAATGGAGAAAAACAAATGGCAATAAAATCTCACCAAACTGACTACAACAAGTTAAAAGTCAACGGTCGTACGTGAATAGCCTATTGAGAAAATTGGTAGATACGAATTTTCTCTATGTTTAGCCGATAATAAAACTGAAAGCTTTAACTCTGATTTATTTTTGTGCACGTTTTCAGCTTTTTTCAGTATACAAAAAGAGTTTAAATTGCTGCTAGCCAACAATTTGTTATTTAAAATTATTAAATTACTGTAGCAAATATCCAACTACGAAAATTCTTATTTCACTTTTCATTAGGACGATTGGTTTAGTGGTTGTTGTTCACTTCGATTGTTATTTATAGGACATTATAGCGCATTGTATGTAAAACAAGCAACGCAATGGGAATAGTACGGTTACTATTCCCATGGTTGTAGGTTTGGTCTTCAATCAAAAGAGTTAGAAATTACTTGCAATTCTGGTAAGATAAAAAGCGGCGTTGAATTCCGTCATTTAACACGTAATGTCTACAATTCGAGTGGTTTGTTATTAAGTTATCTTTATACGTTTCACTAGCGGTTTACTGAAAGAATACTGGAATAAAAGGTAAGATATATGTTTCTACACGACGTCCTGTATTTTTTAGTGAATGTTCATAAATATCTGCTTAGCTGTCGCGGATATTAGTTCGGACTAACAGAAAGACAGACAGACAAAAAAAAATTCGAGTGTTTGTGTTTTAGTATCGAATTAATAACTATATACACTTCTGTTTTATTTCATAAAATACATTGAAATAGCTTAGCTTTTCTTGAATACAGTGAATAATATATCAATTTTATCAAATTGATTTTCGCTCGATAATAGCGAATAGTAGCGATAATTATATTCCATAGTTTTTTACAATTTACAATTTTACTAAATTGAAATTAGTTTAGATTCAATGTAAAATGCATCGAATGGTTGCATGAATATTTTGAACATTTTTAAAGTGTTATTCCACGTATAAAATTTTGAACATAGCAGGATTTTTATACGTTTTCTATGTATGGAATAACACTTTAAAAATGTTAAAAATATTTAATGATAATTCTTAGTAATTATCTTTGGGTAGCGGAAATTTGTAAAAATCTCTCTACAGAGATGCTAACAACATAAATAAGTTGTAACAAGCGTATAAAATTTCGACGTAGCTTAATGAGAACGTATGGCTTAGTGGTTAGAGAGTCTTGTCGGCTTCCAGGAGGCGCGGGTTTGAGTCCCGCTACGTTCAAATTTTCATACGTTTTGTAAATAAATATGGTTGCATGAAACTTTTACAACCTTCAGGTACGTGTAGGTTGTAAAACCTACAGTCTTTAAAAGTTCAAGAAAAAGTCTGCGACCATATATGTCTAAGTTTAATAATACTGAGTTATTTTATTCATTATACAATAAAATACGTAAGATTCGTTCCGCTTTTTACATACATCAATCTTGCCGTTTATAGCATAAAGATAAAAGGTTATTTAGAAGACATCATATTTTTAAGATATGGGAGAGTGTTCGTTGCGCCTCAGGTGCTAAGATTCCGAATGTCAAATTTAGGGAGAGTGTTCGTTGCGCCTCAAGTGCTAAGATTCCGAATGTAAAATTTAAAAATAAATTAACAGCTGATCCTTGTTGTATCGTACAGCATAAAATGGTCTACCACAAAGTCGAAACAAATTTTAACATAATAAAAAGAAAAAAACATAATAATTTAAATATTATTCAGTTATAAGAAAACCAAAAGAGGCCAGTCGTTGCGCAATGGCACAAAGTGCGACTGTAAATTGACTGGTTGTGGGTTCGATCCCCACTCGAGGAGATGAAATATTTACTTAAATTTATATTACTATTTCTTCACTCTGGTGTCGAGACAAAGCGCGGCGTTGAGTTCTGCCACTCAACACGCAATGTCTCCAGAATTCGGTAGAAAGTAGGGAACGGAGTGTCTTAACACTAGGTTCCCTCTGCCTACCCTGCTGTGTGCGGGATACAGCGTAATGCTGATTTATAAGAAATCCCGCTTAGGAGGGTACCGTACCAATTTAGGATTATTGGTCTATGTTATTCTTCGACAACTCATAAAAAAATTATTTTGTATGAAATCAACTACAAATATAAGTTTGATTTTTTTCTTTATTTTTATTTTAACCGTGCTCTAAGAGTATTCATTAGATTTGATATCAATTTCTCAATACTCGATACAATTGCTCTTGACAGACGGACAGATGGTCCATAAAGTAATTCTATGAGACTTACATTTTTTCCTTTTGAGATCTCTAAAAATATTTCAAATATATATTATTTCTCAGTAATCTTTCTTTCTTCAATTTAGTTTAGTTAGATACGGTATTAGATATATCACATAATAAATCATGATCTTGGTAAAGGCTTAGGAATATTTCAAGGCGTAGACTTAGCGTAGGCACGTTTTAATAGAATCCCTGATATCAACGGCCCCGTATCCTATATTACTAAGCTTAATTTGCCCTAAACTTTTGTCATAAATGTTTATAAAGACTTTTTGAGGCAGAATGAACCAGGGAACCTTATGACACTATTTTATCGTTTATTTCACTAATAAAACATAGACTTTTCTACAGATATTAACAAAGTGAATGATTACAAATTAAATTAACTTGGCTGTGCGTTCAAAACTAGTTATACTATACTGCTGTACTGTACTTGCGATCAATGTCGCCTTACACGACTCTTAGCTACGTCCACTTAACCATGCGAGTAAAGCCACTTTTGAAAGCCAGTATAATATAAAACGATATTTCTATAAAAAATATCTACCAAACTTTCCTCTTCAATTGAAAAACAACATTTCCCATAGGCTCTCTATAATTCAGCATTTTTATCATACAGGAAGATGGTTCTTGATACGAAATATATACATCCCTGGAGGCTATTAGAAGTGAAGTATTGATATCTCGATTTTTTTCTATTATCTTTTGTTTATGCAGAAGATATCGTTATTGTTAGACGTGCTTAAGTTGTTTTAATATGTAGTTACATCAATTGTGGGTTCAATTTCGTCTAAAATTATAATATAAATGTCAAAATAACGCTGGCGTCGAGCAAAGGGACAGTGTCTGACGGTAAACATCACGGTTGTATCGACAGGTTCGATTTCTACTCGGGGGAATGATTAAATTTAATTAATATTCTTTTCTGTCAGTAAAAAAACGCAGCGTTGGGTTGCCTCACTCAACACGTATTGTTACTTTAACAACGAGAGGAAATCCTACTTTCTATAAAATCACAAATATAATAATTATACAAATATAGCAAATAATAACAATATTATCATTTATAAGCAAAGCAAATAAAATCCTGATTGAATCCTTTAACTTTGGATAATTTCATATTCCACTAGAAAGGCTTGGTTTTAGGGTTCCGTAGTAAAAATGTTTAATGAAGGTATAGAAATTGCTTAAGATTCTTGAGATTTAGCACATTTTTTAAAACCGCCGTTGCACAGACGAGGCCATGATGGCGCATGGACACATTTTTCTAACTGTAAACGTGATGGTTGTAGATTGAATTCCCACTTAGAGGAATGGATTATTTTCATTTCCTCGCTTTAGTAACAAGATAACGTGCAAAACACATTACTATTTATTTACACAAAAACTATAATAAAAAATGGTTTCTAATATGGAACCCTTCGTGCAACTACGACTCACACTTGGCCAATTTTTATTCAAGTCACGTCTCTTCCTGACGAAGGGTCGGTCTTTACTGATGTGATCGGATTCCGTGATACCACGTCGGTTGTCTAGTTGACTGAATGAATTGGAACTTGTATGGAATTATCAATTTTACTCATATTTTTGTTACATGAATTTGAGAAAGAACAAACATAATCGTATGAATTTCCCCCTATTATTCCTTCCTATACTCAACTAAAGAAAATATTTATGATAAATTTCAACGTTCTACGCCGCGTAATTCCGATTGTGCGTTTTGTATGTGACGAACTCAGTAACAAAAAGTTTGCCAATGCCTCGAGAATTGCGTGTTGAGTGGCGGAACTCAACATCACGCTTTAACTCATCACCAGAGCAAGGAAATTAAAATATTAAATATTGCATTCACTCTAATAAAAATCTTATCGAAATTTTGGTAGTCATTACATTCAAACATATTTTTCTAATTGACTACTAGTTAAAAATTAAAAATTAAAATAATAATAAAAAAACTTAAGTAAAATATTATTAATTCTATTCTATTATTCTGCATTGAGGTCAATCGTGGCGCAGGGGCACAAAGTATGACTGTAAAGGTAACGGTAAAGGACTGCTTGTGGGTTCGATTCCCACTCGAGGCAATGAAATATCTATTTTATTTTATATTTCTATTTCTTCGCTCTGGTGTTGAGGCATAGCGTGGCGTTGAGTTCTACTACTGAGCGCGCAATGCCTCCAGAATTTAGCGAAAAATGAGGAATGAAGTGTCTTAAAACTTGGTTTCCTCTGCCTACCCTGCTGTGTGCGGGATACAGCACGAAGCTAAATTATTTATTAATTCAATTAGGCCATTCACTCTTCATACACTTTTGAATCGTCAAATTGCAAAAAAAAATAGAAATGTCAGTCCTACAGAAACTCAATTTTTTTTTCATATAGCAGGTTAGAGGATCCGAGGAAACTTACCTTGTACTGAGACACTCCGTTCCCCACATTACGCCAAATTTTCGAGATATTGCTTGTTGTGTGACAAAACTAAACACCTTTTTAATGCTATGCAATTGTAAACGTATTAATCGCGTATATTTAGGATTATACATTTTTGGAAATCCGACGATTTCCGCGATAATAATCTTATACCAGCTTGGCTACAAATCGCGACGAAAAAAGACAAAATGTTACAAAAAGATACTCAATCAGTCAGTCAGTCAGTTATCAATCAGTGAACTCATTAAAGAACACCGTTATGATTTAAATCGATTTGGCGAACAATTAAAAACCTTAAGCAATGATCTGGAGACGTGTTTTTCAAAGACAGATTTTCATCAATGTCTACACATTGATTTACTAATAAACAAAATAAATATACATATAAAATAAGACAAATTCATAAGTATCAAAATCCGAACGGAATAGTGTCCATGGATGGTAACACCGTAACTTCCCCACAGACAACAAAAACATCAGTTGTCAAAACAAGTTTTCAATATTTCAACTATTGAGGTATTAATTAAAGGTTTTAACTTTTTGCCAGCTACTAGAAAAATACCTATCGAGGAAATAATAATAAACGTTGAGGACTGTCTATATAAAAACCAGATTTTGAAGGAAGGTTCTGAAGTTATTCGCCACGATATATCACCACGATATATTTCTTGTCGTGTGATCCCGGCCTAGAATAGGATCATCCTGGTACTGGTAGTGTCGTAAGAGGCGACTAAAGTACGTGTGGTAGAGTCACGTCGCCAGCAATGGCAACATGCATGGTCAGACTCGACCGGATCATTACCACCCCCGGCATTTAAAACCGGCGTGAAGTAGTGGCTTTATGCCACTGCGTTTCGCATCAGGTAATGCCGGGCCCCGGCGCCCAACCCACCTTAGAGGCCGGCAACGCACCTGTAGCTTCTCTGGGGTTGCACGGGATCGTGGGCGGCGGTAATCAATTACCATCAGGTGACCCGCACGCTCGTTTGCCGTGTCTTTTCCATAAAAAAAAAATATCAATTCCTATAAAAAGCATGTTCAATGCTAACAAGAAAGTGAGCTAATTTTTAAGACCAGTAAAAAGTAACTTATCATACATCGGTCAAACAAAGAGAATCAACGGTGTTAGGATGAAGGAACTCATCTCCGATATGACGAGCATGTATCGAAGACAACTGTATGTGAGCACATTGTTGATAAACCCAGCCACTACATTAGTTTTGATAAGCCCCCTAATCCTAAAAAAATACATTCCTAGATAGATACATTCCTCCTTTCCTAAAATAGATACATTCCTAGAATGATCCAAGAGGCTAATGAAATATAAAGACGTCCAATTATTATTAAAATCATTTCAATAACGGGTAGTAACCTATCTACCACTTGAAACCCACTCATAAAATCTTTGAAGTCTTAAACTACCATACCAGAGGACAAGATACAGTCAGCTCATTCTGCAGTACGCGAGGCAATCACGAAATCGTTGGTGGTAGTTTGATATAATAATTATCTCAACTGTCAGACGAATGCTACCTCAGTAACAATATTTTCATTTAAAATGTATAATAATCGTCAAAATCTATAAACTCAACACCGTTCTTCGTCCTATTATCAAAGCGCAAAGTTGATAATAATTCACCATGACATGACCTTTCGTAACCCTAGGTTCCCAGGTTCCTATGCCAACACTGCTATGTGCGGGACACAGCGTGAAGCTAAAAAAAACATAAACTATTACTGTCACATAAAGCGTAATACTATCACATAACGTGACCTTTAAGCGCAAAATGTATATCATAACAAGATCAGGCCTAAAACTTGTACACAAACTTTATGATCCCTAACAAAATAACATTTTCAAAGAGTTATATCGAGCGCTTCAGGGTTTCTACTCCGTCCAAAGATCGGTCAAGGAGATAGGTTAGACGATTTTATAGACACCTTATTCACTTATTCGTTATTTACGTGTTACGTAGAAAATTGCTATGCCAACTTTTATTAGAAGTTTTTATATGGATATTTTGGTGGAAGTTGGGAACCTTTTTTTTTTTTTTATGAAAAAGACACGGCAAACGAGCGTGCGGGTCACCTGATGGTAAGTGATCACCGCCGCCCACGGCCCCGTGCAACACCAGAGGAGCTACAGGTGCGTTGCCGGCCTTTAAGATGGGTTGGGCGCCGGGGCCCGGCATTACCTGATGCGAAACGCAGTGGCATAAAGCCACTACTTCACGCCGGTTTTAAATGCCGGGGGTGGTAATGATCCGGTCGAGTCTGCCCATGCGTGTTGCCATTGCTGGCAACGTGACTCTACCACACGTACTATAGTCGCCTCTTACGACACCACCAGTACCAGGATGATCCTATTCTAGGCCGGAATCACACACCTCTGACACATGCGGGAGTTAACAAAAACTAGGCAATTAATTACATTATTTAGTAATTTCAACGTCCTAATGAAACTGAGACAATTTATAAAATTTATGTCTATGAAAAGAAATCTTAGGACGGATTCCAACTTAATGAATAAAATAAAGTTTGAATGCCTCAAACTTTTACCATGTAAACTTTTCAATGGCGTTGAACTTTTAATTATACATTTTTGTATATTATAATTGATTATTTTCTTTTGAGATTGTGTATATAACTGCAATTACAAATCATATGTACGTTTTGTCAGTTATTTCATTGATATTAATAGTACTGTATAATATAAAAAATAATATAAATTTGCCAAGATACGATGTAACTTATATTTCCTTGCAATTACTCTTTTGCGCACCATGCTTAAATACAAAATCACTCAAATATACGTCACTGGTTTCCAAATGTACAACAGATATTGCAAGTTAGGTAGTGGAATTAAACACCGCGCTTACTTTACCCATTAGGGTAGTACAAAAAATTATCACAAATGAGACCAAAATGTTTTCATAATTTGTAACATTTCCTTATTATAATAAAATTCATAGAAAAACTTGCATTCAGTAAAAGTTATTAAATAAAAATATTGTGTATCTTCATTCAAGTACTTCGAAGGAAAGTAAATAGTAATAGAATGTAAAAAGAACTTCTTCGAATTTCTCAACAGATTGACTCTTTTAATTTAAACTTCGCTATTTTATATAAAACTTAAATAGCGATTTCAATAGTGCAAGTTGAAAAGAGCCTCTCGCATAAAATACCAAGTATTGGGCTTTTATTGAAACGTTGTAAAAATATCTGTAAGTAGCCAATTTGTACTGCTACCATTGAAAATGTTTAATTACATTTTTTTTAGAAAATAAATCCTATTTTTTTCTTTAGAAAATAAATGCTATTTCAATCTTTGATGGATTTTTTCTTCAAAGACTTTCATTCTATTGGTTACAACTTTCGAATAGATTTTTAATATCTGCTTATATTTGTATTCATGCATATTATATAGACGATGGACAAATATTAAATTAAAATGACAAAAGATTAGATAAAGAGATTCAAATCAGATTTATATTAATATTACATGATGATATTAGAAATGGATGAAAGATGAAATAAAGATGATATGAAGATAAGATAAAGCAGAGGTGAATATGAGATGAAGATGTGATAACTATGTAACGGAATCTAATAATATTAATTACACGCACTTCTAATTGTATTTGTATGGTCATAAAATTTGGCAAATATCTTTAGACAGTATAATATTATGGTACCATCGACTACCTACTAGTAAACATATCGAGGTGTTATTCGATTCGTTTTAACATATTCGGCTTATTTGTTCTGCCACTTTCCAGCTCTATCATCAGACCCTGGTTATATAATATCAAAGTACTCGTCACGATGAATCAAACGAGCTCAAATTCGATGGAATTGTGTTTTTTTAATTACGAAGTGTCTATGCCCACCTTCCAGTTTCATCATCAGATCAGATCTATGCCATAATCATATCGCATTGTCATCCGATTTATACATGCATGCAAATTTTCAACTCAATCGGAAACCGGAAAGTGGACCAAATTTTTACTTGCAAGATTTGATTACAGACAAAGGGACAGGTGAAAATAAAAAAAAGCTCGTAAAAAAATGTTATTTTTGTCAAAAGGTTGATTTGATTTTAATCTCCTACAGCAGTTAATGGAGGTAAGCAGAGCTGCTGGACTTACACAATCCACAAGGGAAAAAAAACTTATAAACATGGCACAGCAGGCTTTTATGAAAAAAATATATACATACATAGATAGATGGAGAAGTACGTATGCGTGGAAAAAACATTTGTCCTTTCAAAAGTTATAGTTTTCCTATGGTATTTAAGAACAAGGTATTCAAGTTTCACATATGATTGCCATACTTGGGCTTTATCTCTAAAAAAAAATATTAATCCTAATGAAATTATGTGAGACAGAGACCGTAAAAGAGTAGAAGATCCATGCCAAAGGTAGAGAATGTAATACAGAAAAAAAGCTTTTAAAATGGCGGTGGACGAGGCCCTTGTAAGGGACGGTACCATTATATTGACAAAACTAATTACAAAATGGCAACCACATGGTAAAGGAACAGCGGAAAGGTAGATGGATGATATAAAAGTCAATGGAGGGATAACCTGGTCAGTAAAAGTTAATAATAGACAGGATTTAAGAAAGCCGGAAAAGCGTATATGTCAAATGACATGCTGTTTAATAGACCTGCAAAGGATTTAAGCAAAATTTTATATGTTACATTGTTTATTTATATACTGGTATGTTAGATAAAGCGTAATATCAGTAATAAAGGTTGCAAATAAGGTTTAAAGAAAAAGTCTCAGAATTTGTAAATTGTAAGAAATTTTATTCAACTGCATTTACATGTTATATGTCAAAAGCGGTCAAGAGTTTTATTACGCTACACTCAAGATCAGAACAAAAGAATGCCCCCGTACGCTTAAGGCGACGGCTGGCACTGTGCGACTTGACTTAGAATTTTTTAAGAAATGTCACGCATTTTTGGTTTGTTTTTATTTTGATGCCAATCGGAACTTAATTTTATTGGAGCTAAGAACTGTTATTTACTTTTAGTTTTTTTACATATTATACTAGTAGAAAAGGACATAATGTGATAAATTGTGGAAAAAAAGAGAACGCAGTAAGAGTTCTCTTATTTCCAAAATATTTGAAAATATAACTCACATCTCATTCCATTTGGAAATTTCACTTTTATTCCATTTGGAGAATAAGGGTGGTGGGTGGCATAGTCATACGTTGGAATTTATTTATCCGTAATTAGATATATAGAATCCGTAGAAATTTCTATACTTTCATCATAAAACATTCCCTATTTAAACGCTTATTTACGCTAGCAGAGCAGCGTATATCAGAGTAATCAAAGAATGTACCCTGTGCCAAAACATTCTGTTTCCTACTTTCTGTCTGATTTTTGAATTATTAGGAGTTGAGTGGTGGAACTCAACGCCGCGCTTTGTCTAGTTACTAGAGCGAGGAAATTAAAATAACGCATTGTCTCAAGTGGGAATCGAGAATCCCAAATAAAACAAACCCTTTCTCACTAAACAAAAATTATAATTTATTTTATACTAAAATATTCTACAAGTATTTGACTTTGAAATTGATTAAAATTGCTGAAACCCCTGTATAAGGGGTGTTCAATAACATGGGAGGTCAGGCCGCTCAATACATAATGCAAGGCCTTTCGACGCCTGCTTGCTCTTATGTAGATAGTAGTATTGGTTTTACGCTTGTAGGAGAGGCATTAACATATCTATGTCTGTACATAGATTTGTTTTTTTAATATTCATTCATTTATTTAAATGAACTTATTTTAAAAATATTGTAAAGTATAAATATACCAAAACGCGGTGTTGAGTCTTAAATTTTGTGCAAATAGCGGGGAACGAAGTGTCTTGACACTAAATTTTCCATGTTATGCGAAAAAATACAGAAAGTTACTTACACATACATGTCTAGGAATTACATAATATGTATTTTTTATTGTTGCGGGGTCTGTTATTTTACAAAGAAAAATACAAGTTGAGATAATTAGTTTTATACTAACCATAAGTTTTATCCACATTTTGTACCAGACCTAAATTTTTTATAATTTATATTACCTTAAAATAAATCCAAAATTACCGCATATATAATAAAATACTTTTCTTCTGCGCCATAACTGAATTGCAAAATTATTTTCATATTATATTTTAATATAAAAAGTATTTCAACATCTTTTTTAACATATTTATAACTAGACAGATACAAAGTATGGCGTAGAATTCCCCCATTAAAGGTGCAAGGTCTCGAATATGGGCTGAAAACAAAGAACAAATTATCGAACTAGGCTCAGAACTAGGCTTTTACAGTTGGTCCTGTTAAATGAGGGATAAAGCGTGAAGGGCAAAAGAGAAATAAAAAATAAATCCTAAATGGATTTAATTATTTAAAATATTACAGAATCGTGTCTATTTTTGAAACAAATTAATGACGTATCGAAATAATAATGGCCGTTTTAATAATAATGATAATTGATACGCAATTTAAGAATTGGAAGGAAAAACAAAGCGAAAGTATAAATAAGAAAATTGCTCTTTTACATTTTCCTTATGACATTATTTGTTCTTATATTTTCTTTTTGTGTGAATGTTTGAATATATAATTTAGAGTATTAATATTATTTTTTAAAATTATTAGATTTTTTTGCACTTTGACGGTGTTTTTGTGCTCCACAGTTTCCAATAATTTTTACAGACATTAAGAGTTGAGTGGTGGCAAAATATCAATAACTAATTCCTCGAGTGGCAATTGAACCCACAACCATCGCGTTTACAGTCAGAAGATGTCCCATTATTGTTTTTATGACTATTTCTCTACTGATGAATGCTGAAATGAAATAATTTCAAAGTAAATACTTATTTCAAACATCACATGTTTCAATATCGTTATAAAGCAGTAAAAATGTAGATGACTAATTAAATAAAGACTATGGTTATGTGCTTAATCTGAACAAAATATTTCAGATATATAAATATATATATGATTTTTTTCATACAATAGACACTACAAACAAAATGGGTGAATGGATGGGGAACATAAAGAAAAAATATATCTACATTGGAAATTCTTCTTTTGAACTGACTTACCAAAAAATAAGAACAAGTTAAGGAAAATAATATATCTTACTCATTAAGAAAACGTATAAACATTTGAATTTGCGGATTTGAACGGTATCCAAAGAGCCGCGCGTTTCAAATTCCGCTTCTTAATAAGTATTTTTCTTGCCTAAATGTATAATAACATTTTAAAAAATATTTTAAAATAATGCGTCTTTATTCAACAGTTAGATACATTGACAGTATAAAAGCGAAATAAGTTCTAGATATCACAACAGTAATGTTATTTAAACTGAAATCGATAAAGTTCCCTGCACAGTGTCAACGAAGTAATACTCCATAGAATATTGTTTGTAGAAACAACTTGAAATTCCCTCGGCATTAGCTGAGGTTGCGCACACTTACGTTTGTTATATTGAATACTTTTATGAAAATAATGAGGCCGTCGTAGAGCAGCGGCACTTTAAGCTATAAACGTGTTGTGGGTTCGTTTCCCACTCGGGGAAAAGAAATATTTTCATTTCTTCGCTATGGTAGGAAGACAACGCGCCTATTTGATTAAGGGAAGTACGAGTACATTTTAACGTTTCTTGACATAACATATGACGACTTTAAAGAAAGATTCACACTATAGTGCTGGTCACTCTTTTAAAGTTTATTCCTACTATTCATAGTTATAATAACAGCCATCACCAGGCAGCGTGGCCGAGCGGTCTAAGGCGCTGGTTTTAGGCACCAGTCCGAAAGGGCGTGGGTTCGAATCCCACCGCTGTCATTTTTTTTATTTGTTATGTTAACGTGATATATGCATATTTGAAAACAAAAAATATTTTTTCTTACCTAAGATTGGAAAAAATACGATGTCGTTATATATTTACATTATATTGTTGTTCCTCAAAGATTTTTTTAACATACAATTATATATGAATATTAATATAGTTAAACAGCCTTGTCGTGTGCGTGTAGAATACTGTCCGTTGAGAATAAACAATCTATCATAAGCATTACTGGCACTTTCTCCTGAAGAAGCAAGTGTACGATAAAAATGAGAAATATTTTTATTGTTGGATTATACAAAAAGTTTTTGGGGGATCGATATTAGGGAGTACATTTAGATTTGAGTGGACGAGAGTAATGTGTTTTAAAAGTTAATTATTTTCAGTTTTAGGTATATGTCACATACAGTAGAGGCAGACGGGATCTAGTGTTAGAACACTCCATTCTATTTTATTCTTATTATCCGACTGCGCCGAAGCCCAAAAGAAGGGTGACGTTATAAGCTTATATGAAGATATGTACGTATCTCCGTTCTTTTGTTCTCTTCCAATTATTTTAAGTCAGTGAATCAATTTCGGTAAATGATACGTCATTGGTTTTGTCCTGTTAATAGATATATTATTCATTAATGAGTGCAGTTGAGTTTTTAATTTTCTTTATAATTTACTTATTTCAATTGAATTTGGCACATTGAGGTTTTTCCATTACAAGTAAATTTAGTATTTTATTAGCGATCGTTTACTTACTGTTATTTTCTATTAAAGATTATGTTATTACTAAAAGCTTTCGGTATTAGCTAGAGCGCTTTAACAGCATTAAATTGAATTGCAGTGAAATTTTGCTATATTTAATTTTTATATGATGAGTGACTATTATGGACTAATCACTATGTTATTTTTTCAAATTTATAAAATAAATGTTTATAATGTATAAGAGTGACATTTTTAAAGTGTTATTCCACACTTCTTTTCTTAATAAGAAAATTTCATAATTTTTACTTACCTAAATAAAATTTTACTTATACTCAGCAAGAAAATCTAAGCAATGCGCTATTCCCCTGCAACGGCAATCGAAAGCTTAAAAGCTCGGCTTTCTTTGTATCATTTTATTCCGCTGAGATTTTGTTCGAGAATTGCACAAACACAATTTCACGCCCTAGCTCGGAATCGAGGAAATGTGATATTTAAATTGCGATACAAATTCAATTGTTAACACTTTAAAACACTCAGGTTGAAGTTGTATAGTATTCTAGGCAGATTCACGCTGTATCCCGCATATAGGAGTGTAGGCAGAGGAAACTTAGTGTCCACAATGAACACGTACCGTCCAGTTTTTCAGAATTTGCCTGTTGAGTAAGAGAGTGACGGAACTCAACTCCACGTTTTGTCTCCCCAGTGGGGATCGCACCCAAAAACCTTCACGCTTACATTCATATTCTGTGCCACTACGTTACGACGGCCTTTGTATCTCTTGTTTTTTTTGTGTAGTTCTTTTCAGTTTTTTAACGATATCTAATACTACTAATATGCCTGGTTGTAGTATTTTTTCATTTTGATCAAGCTTCACGCTTAATCCCGCGTGCTCATTGTTGTATCCCATACTCAACGTATCGTATCGTAGTCTAGTAATTTTATTATTAGATCTTTTCATCAGTGTCACGCCGTATCCCGTACATAGTAGAGTAGGCAGAGGGAACCTACTGTTAAGACACTCCATTTCACACTTTCCGCTGAAGTTTGGAGACATTGCGTGTGGAGTGACGGAACTTAACGCCACGTTTTGCCTGGACACCACAGCGAAGAAATGAAAATATAAATTTATGTAAATATTTCATTTACTCGAGTGGGCATTTTGACGCCAAATATAAATGAAAATTGTATGGTGATATTTTGTCGACTTTTATTTCACATGATATTAAAACTAAAAAGTAGTAAGTTTTAATATCATGTGAAATAAAAGTCGACAAAAGAATTTCATCATCAAGAAGATTTAATGAAAATAATATGTTTTTTTTTTATGGAAAAGACATGGCAAACGAGCGTGCGGGTCACCTGATGGTAAGTGATTGCCGCCCACGGCCCCGTGCAACACCAGAGGAGCTACAGGTGCGTTGCCGGCCTTTAAGATGGGTTAGGCGCCGGGACCCGGCATTACCTCATGCGAAACGCAGTGGCATAAAGCCACTACTTCACGCCGGTTTTAAATGCCGGGAGTGGTAATGATCCGGTCGAGTCTGCAAATGCGTGTTGCCATTGCTGGCGACGTGACTCTACCACACGTACTTTAGTCACCTCTTACGACACCAGCAGTACCAGGATGATCTTATTCTAGGCCGGGATCACACGGCAAAATATGTATGTAAGTTAGACTTATACTTTTTGAGAAATTGTAAAATAAAAATAATTTAACGCTGTTTACGGCCGCAAGCCTAAGATCGAGTCCTGCGGGGGGCGCCCATGCCGCCAATGATCACAGCCACGTCGTGAGCATGATTGAATGTATCAATATGTTGGCAAATGCAGCATAATAAAAATATTATATGTAGTATTATATGTAGTATGCGAAGCTGCGAGTGGGCCGCTAGTACTATATATTTTTTTAGTTTTACGCTGCTTCCCGTATATAACAAAGCAGGCAGAAGGAATCGAGTGTCAAGATATTTCGTTTTCCAAGTACGGCTCAATTTTCAGAATATTGCGTGTTGAGTAGCGCAAGAATGAAAACTATTGAAATATTTCTACCCACGACTAAACGGAGACGGTACATGCGCTTGGAGTGAGAGGATGTTTGACCACTGATCCGATTTTAATGGCGTTTTCGGTGATGGGGTTGGATTTTATTGATGCATGTTCTTAGAAAGCTGGTACAGTAACAACTCACCAGGAGGCGCACCGTATTTCCATTTATATATAATGTTTGTACCTATGCTCTTTATAAAGGTGGAAATACAAAATAAGAAATTAAAAACACACCCACGACAGTTAAGTTGTAATTGAAAGAGCATAAAATAATTTAAAAACCGCTGGCCCATACACCTCAAAATATGAACTTAATAAGAAACGCAAGAAAGTCCGTAAGGGGTGGCTATTAAATGAACTAGTTTTGTAGTTTTACAGTAACGTGAATAATTTGAAATTAGGTTGAAGTTTGAAATATCACATATTTATAATATTTTATAATAAATATAAATAAACAAAGCAATAAATATAACATTTCCCCTGAGCCACGATACCACGATAACGCCATAAATTATTATTCAATGTCATTAAATACCCCACATCCTTCATTTGGCAAAGCGCTTACTTTTAATTAGAGTATTATTTCACTCTAATGCCCCTTCTTTTATTTATCTCTGAAATAAACGGCACTGTGTAAATTACACTAAGGTTATAATTAATTGCGGTGTTTTAATGTAATGAGATACTTGTACGACTTACAATGTCAGTTAGCCATCATAATAAAAGTCAGTTATGTCAGTCTATTAAACATGTCAGTTGTCAGTTTTAAAAAGAATATAAAAAGGCAAATATGGCCGTCAAATGAGTTGCAGTCGTGGGGCAGCAGCATAACGTTTGAATGTAAAGTCAATGTTTGTGGGTTCGATTCATATTCAAAAGAATAAATTATTTTTATTATTTTGCTATGGTAAGGATATTAAGTTCCACGTTGAATGCCGCCGATCAACACATAATATCTCTCAAATTGGGCGGAGATTGAAAAACGGAGGATTTATATTCAACTTACATAGATTTTTTTTTACATGCAGAAAATTTCGTACTTAAAAGAAAATGTTTACTTATTTCACATCCATTTAAGTAGGTCTTATAACAATCCATTCAGCGACACCGGGTGGACAGAGAAGAGAGCAATATGTTCCTGAAAAATTGCAAGTTACAAATGGTTGTTTGAAAGGCAGGACGTTTATATTAATGTTATTAGTTAACATTATTATATGTTAAACCAACAACTATTCTATTGAATCACATAATTCTGCTACGTTATATCATCAATAACTTAACAGAATAAATTATATGTATATGTATAACAAACAAGCTATATATACAGATTTGGTTATTCCCAAACTATTTCTCAATGCACAGGTGCGTCTTCGAAGCAATCACTGAAATTAGAGACTGCCAGTAGTTAGAGTGACAATTCGAGTATGTAGAACTACATCGCCGTCTTCGGTGGATAAAATGATAAATACAGTCTCAACTTTTTAGGAAATACAAAAAACAGGTTTTTACCGATTGCTCAAAACATATTAGTCTTATAATCAAAATACAGGGCTCCTCTGAAATCTATTTTTAATTACTTTTTTCTGACTGCAGTAAACTAAAAAGAAAATAAACAAGCCCAATAGATAATTAGGATTAACAGTTGGGAACTCTTTAAATTATGCGGGGTTCCTGGTAAAGATTTTATTGATTGAAGAATTACTTATAGGTCCCGACTGTTAATCCTAATAAACTATTGGACTTGTTTATTTTCTTTTTAGTTTCATGCAGTCGGGGTTTTTGTTTTTACAAATACTTTTTTTATTTTTCACTTTTTTTTTAGGATTCATTATGATAATGGTAGTCATGATATACCTTTTTAAATTGTCGTATTGAGGTCTTGAATTTGATACCCATATTGTGGTATTCGAAACGAAAAAAAATTTTTCCATGAGTCCAATGGCGTCCTACAGCCGCCATGATTGTTTTTTTTAACGTCACCTATCTAAGATCACTTGGGCTGCTAATAAAAATCTAACGATACCTCAAATATGTAAATCCGTTCAGCGGTTCTAAAGATATGAAGTAATAAAGAATATTACATACATACAAGATACGCGCGAAAAACATAACCCTTCCTTAGCAGTCGGGAAAAAAAGAGTATGTATGTATTTAGATTCTTAAATATGGGATAATAATCATTTCGTGGTTTTGGCTATTATCAATTTGTTCTTCGGGGACGACGATATGTATTATATAAATGTTATAATATAGAATACATTTATACAGTCGTAGCGTAGGGACGCAAATTTGTAACTGTCGACAGATTGTGAGTTCGATTTCCATTCGGGGGAATGAAATATTTAAGTGAGGCCAGTCGTGGTGCAGAGGCACAAAATGTGACTGTAAAACCGACTGGTTGTGGGTTTGATCCCAAATCGAAAAGATGAAATATTTCCTTAAATTTATATTTCCATTTCTTCGCTCTGGTGTCGAGGCAAAGTGCGTCGTTGAGTTCCGCCACTCAATACGCAATGCCTCCAAAATTCAGCAGATATTGGGGAACGGAGTGTTTTAACACTAGCCTCACAGGGTGGCACAAGGTGTGACTCTTCCTACCCTGCTGTGTGCGGGATACAGCGTGAAGCTCATTTCAGGCAAAGCGCAGCATTCAGCACAATCATTCACGGAATGCCTGCAGAATTTGACGGAAAGTGGGGAACGAACATATGTTAATGGTAACGGAGTATCTTAACACTTTCCAAGTTCTCAAATCTACTACGTTCCATTAAATATCATTCAACCTAGTTGGAATTGAACTCACAACCATCGCATTTACAGTCACACGCTTGTATCTCTGCTGAGCGACGGCCTACTTAAAGCTTATATTCATAGAACTATAGATAACAAACAGCCTCTTGGATGCTATCATTAGTAAAGTATCAAAGTTTAGATCACGAACGTGACTAAGCTTAATCTTTCTAATCTATTGCTTGAGACCTTTACGTTTTAAGAGTTACATGTATATCATCTACATTATTTATGAAAATTACACTAAAGTTTTATATTTTGTTTATTTTCTTTTGGGGGAGGCCATCAGTTTGATTATATACTTCCTTGTGTGATTATACCACTTATTTTATTATATTTATTGTTCGATATCAATCAAGAGAATCTATTTCTTAACCGATCTACATTATAAAAATATTCCCATTACTGCGCTTTAACTGAAAATTAAAATAATTCATCCCCCCAAAAATCTTAACAATAATTAATAATTTCTAAAGTTTTTTATCCTTGTTGTGAATAAAAATAAACTATACAAGCATTTGCACAATTCTATATACGAAAAACAAGCAAACATACATTCCTTACCCAAAATTCGTAGCTATAAACGTTAGTATGCAAACATAACATCAATGTCCAAACAATGCTCCAAGTAGCCGAGGTCAGTTTACACAGGTTGATGAATCGTCAGCTCCACTTCCACTCTATTGGGTGTTTGCGGATTGATATTACTGGAATCATATTTGATTTATTATTTTGTTATGAAGGATTTGCTAAGTTGTTTTTTAGTTGATTTTCTAGTGGTACTTGACCTATGATACAAATAAATATATATATATACTAGCGACCCGCTCGCGGCTTCGCACGCTTTAACCACAGAATGATTTACTTAATACACTAAAATTATATTTATGTTTCAATATACCTATAATGTATGCTTGCAATGAACTTGAGATTTCTAATGTGAAAATTATTAAAACCTTAGGTGGCATTTTCGTACCTCCCATAAGAGAGGTGCAACTGTCAATATATTAATATCTTTAAACTTTTGCCTTATGGAGTCTTTAGGATAAATTGTAGTTATAACTATATAGTTATAGTTATATCGATACTTACAATAAAATCCTAACTCATCGGTGTCTGTACGTGGAAGATATATTAGAAAAAATATTATTATGGACATTTAAATATTTAATAGAACTTGATCAGTTTGTTTGTTTATCTCTGCGTTCACGATAATCGATGCGATGCTTAACCGATTTAAGTGCAGTTTTGTAATTTGGCTAACTTCCTTTAAATATTTAGTATTAGTTTTATTTTAATCGGTTCACACAAAATTAAAACCAGATTCACGCTGTATCCAGCCTATAGCAGGGAAGATAGAGGGAACTTAAGTGTTAAGATACTGCGTATGATATATGACTGACGTGAAATGAATATATGATTAAATTTCAATTCAATCCTCCAAGTGGGAATCGAACCCATAACGTCACGTCACTGGCACAATTTTGTGCCCCTACGCCGCGACGGTCTTTAATATTCATACAGAATGGAAGCTTCAGCGCACCCTTTACGGGGAGTATATAGGATAAACTATTATTATATAAAAATAATTAAAAATATAATAGTTTATTAAACCCATACCTAAAGAAATTAATCAAGATACCTCAGCAGTTTACACGTAGGATCTAAACCTGTATTTCCTGTGACGCAGTTACGCATCTATGCAGATACCAATAACGCAATCACATACTACTACAAAATATTACTAAAAGTTAAGCAACTTTGAACTTTGCCGCCAATACCTACGACTCGTATGTTTGCGTCTTTAATGACAAATAGCGTTTTATTTTAATATCAACGATAATACCTAAAATTTACTTTGTATGAAAAAATAACTTTTTCCTTCCATTTTTTTAATTGTATTAGGCTTTTATAGTACTTTTTAATTGTATTAGGCTTTTATAGTTAAAACTATGGTTTCATTTAAAGTGGTACTGATAAAAACATTATATAATTGACTATATAATATCTATAGTGATTTTTTAGTGAATAGAATTATTATTATTATTACAACACTTGCGAAGAGAGCATATTTCGGGCATTTTTTAAATTCTTATACCTTTTGAGAAACTACCAACATTCTTATCGTTAATAATTTTTTTTTTAAATAAAAAAAACATTTGAATATTTTGTCTAAATTTTTCGTCATAATGACGCGAAAATATTCAAAATGTTCAAAATTAAAAGTTTAAAAATGTTGGTTGAAAATAATTATACTGTAGGAGGATACCTTTATATGTACTGTTTAAATCTGTTGTTTTATGATATTATGTAGAATAATATAGTCTATAGATAATCACACATTCCTCTTCACACTTTTTATTCTTTAACTATAATAAGTAAATATATTTAACGTTATAACGTTATATTAAACGTATTAATAAAATTAATTAAATTTATTAATACGTTTCAAGTATTCATTTGTTTTGAATATAACATTAAGATTGATTCATAAAACATATTTGGCACTTCCTTAACTTGATTATTTCATCTATTTTTTTATATACAAAGTTTTGATTAAGTTCTCTTGAGAAATATATATTGAGAAATATATGTACTGTAAATGAATGTAACGTACCTACGTGCCAATGATTAAAATGTATTGATATCCCCACGTGATCCATCTAAACCCAATATAAACTTTTATAAACTATAGCAACCAACTCGCGGCTTCACCACATTTGTGAATTATTTGTTTGTTTCGATACAGGGAATTACTTGAAAGTTTGTATTAATTTTTTTTAAAACAGCACCGATTTTTATAAAATTTGAAAGTCAGACTCTTTAAAATATTTCATTGAACGCGTGTTTCATGGTTTTTAGAATTCATCCCGTAAGAGTTCAAATACTGGGTTGAAAGTTTATATGGAAAAATCTTTAAATCGCCACCGATTTTTATAAAAACTTAAATTCAGACTGTTAAAAATATTGTAATGAACACGTTTCGTACAGAGTAACAGAGGCCGGTCGTGGCGCAGCGGCACAAAGTGTGACTGTAAACCGACTGGTTGTGGGTTCGATCCCCACTCGAGGAGATGAAATATTTACTTAAATTTATATTTCCATTTCTTCGCTCTGGTGTCGAGGCAAAGTGCGGCGTTGAGTTCTGCCACTTAACACGCAATGCCTCCGGAATTCGGCAGAAAGTGGGGAACGGATTGTCTTTCACTACGTTCCCTCTGCCTACCCTGCAGTGTGCGGGATACAGCGTGAAGCTGATTTATTTTTATTAACACGTTTCGTGGTTTTTTTTAAAATTCACCCCTAAGGGTGCTAATAAGCAGGCGAAGTTGCTCCGCGACCGCTAGTTTTAATGTAATAACATACAATATATTTATAAAAATGAGAATGTATTGTTTTGTTTAATAGCTCCTCATAGTTATTACAACACATGCAAGGAAAGATCATTTTAGAAAGTTGTTTAATTATATTAGAATTATAAAAAGTACCAACATTTTTATGGTGAATAAAATATTTTATCAAATAAAAAAAAGTGTCTATGTTTTCCACCTGAAAAACACTAAGGGTAGAAAAAATATAAATATATATATATAAAAATATAGATACCACATTAGTATCAATACACTATGCTGGTAACAATAATTGAAAAAAATTATATACTACTTACGGGATAACTTTGTATGCAAAGTTTAAAACTATTAATTATATACATACATATACATATCTAAAGTATATATATATATATATATATATATATATATATATATATATATATATATATATATATATAGGCATCTAAAATATAAATATATATATTAGATATTGATGTCTTCTATAAAATTGCAGTACATCACTTTGCGCTATTGTCAATAATTTCCACAACGTAGGCGATATAAGGTTTTTTTGGTACTTTTTTACACGTTAATCGTGTAATTGTAAAAGAATTTTCCTTATCGGGTCTATTTAATCCTAGTGCTGGTGGTGTCGTAAGAGGCGACTGGGCAGATTCCACTGGATCATTACCACCCCCAGCATTAAAAACCGGCGTGAAGTAGTGGCTTTATGCCACTGCGTTTCGCATCAGGTAATGCCGGGCTCCGGAGCCCAACCCACTTTAAAGGCGGGCAACGAACCTGTAACTCCTCTGGTGTTGCACGGGGCCGCGGGCGGCGGTAGTCATTTACCATCAGGTGATCCAAACGCTCGTTTGCCTTGTCCTTTCCATAAAAAAAAAAACAAAAAATCTAATGGACTGTCTTAATAATTTAAGTGGTATCGATACAAATCCCCCCCACACCCGCAGAGGTACTCGCCACGGTGCGCGAGGCCACACGGCACACACTACGCATTTTTTATTATTACATAATTTTCTTTAGATTTATATTTTTAAATTCGTTATATCTTTTGAATGGGATGTCCGATCTTATTAATTCAAAAAGTATTTTACAGGTATTGAAATTATCTTTCATAAAATATCATTTCATGGGATAAGGATTGATGCAGAGGTATGAACAATATGGTTTGATTATTGTCGGCACTTTTGTTAACGTATAAAATATAAAAAAATGATTATATTGTCATAACTACAGTAGTTAGACATATGCTATCGCGGACTTTTTTATAGATATTGATGTGCTCTATAATACTGTAGAACATTGTTTTGTTATATCATCAATAGTTTTCGCAGCGCACGCGATGATAGAATTATTAAGATCAATTTTTTCACACCTTGGTTTACATTATTGCATTTCTATTAGGGATCTCTATTTTTTTGGAAATTTAATATAGCCTATGCTGGTCAGTAAAGATGCAGCTTTCCAATAGTGAAAAAATTATTTAAATCGGCCCGGTAGTTTTTGTGTGAAAACTCTACAAACATACACACATACATACATACATACATACAAACATACAAAAATACAAATCTTACCTCTTTATAATATTAGTATAGATAAAAAAAAAAAAAAAAAAAAAAAAATCAGCTTCACGCTGTATCCCGCACACTGCAGGGTAGGCAGAGGGAACGTAGTGAAAGACACTCCGTTCCCCACTTTCTGCCGAATTCCGGAGGCATTGCGTGTTAAGTGGCAGAACTCAACGCCGCGCTTTGCCTCGACACCAGAGCGAAGAAATGGAAATATAAATTTAAGTAAATATTTCATCTCCTCGAGTGGGGATCGAACCCACAACCAGTCGGTTTACAGTCACACCTTGTGCCGCTGCGCCACGACCGGCCTCTTAAATATATATATATCAATACCCTATTCAGTCTCCTTCAGAAAATCAAGTAAATATTGACGCCAGTAGTGGCGCAGGCGGTGAAAGGCGGTGAGTGCGACTGTAAATGCTAAAGATTGTGGGTTTCATTTTCATTGCTTTTCATCGCTTGCCTCATTACCAGAGCGAAGAAATGAAATAGTGAAGAGATTCATTTCTTCGCTCTGGTAATGAGGCAAGCGACCGTTGAGCGACTCAACATGTTATGCCTTTAGAGTTAGGCGGAAAGTGGAAGAAGATGTAACTGATATCCCAAACACATTTAAATATATTATTTATTAAATAATGCCTTGGCTCGTGATATGTCTAGTGGTTAGAATCGTTTATAGTTGTGATTGTGAAAAAACCAAAATCTTTTAGATATTCAGAGGTAACAGTGTTCAGAATTTTATTTATGCCATTAGAAGATATCGCTTTAATAAAATATTTGCCATCAGAAGTTTATTCAAATAACTGAAACTCAACAATATAACATTGTCATAACTCGAGGCTCGTCGCAAGGAAAATCTTCCTCTCCACTATAACTGCGAACTAGTTATAATAAAAAAAGAAAGAGTACGTGAATTCCTCCCAGACTGCGGCTGCAACAATCTTATTGAACTCTCCGGGACGTTTGTGTGTGATCAGTCTGAAGGTACTTGTTACGTTTGTTTATATTAATATTGTATTAGAATGGTGATTCGTGATGTCGATTGATTTGTGAAATCAATATAATTCGTTGGAACGGACGCACTGCCGCAAGGCGGCCGATATGTTAAATAAACGCTCGGCACACACCCCACAGTCGTGTCTTGAACCGTATGTGGACACTACTACAACCACCAAAGTTCTAGGAGATAAAATAGCACCACACAATGAGACGGGCGGACACTACTACATACACCAGAGCTTGGACATAAAATAGCATCACACACCTACTAGTGGTATACCAAGTCGTAGAAATGGTATACAATACGTCAATGACCAACGTCATACCATGGCATAGCTTACGTATGGTACGTTGAGACGACATCAGCCTCGACATAGTTAACGTCACTATAACAGTTCGCATAAGCCCATCACGTCAGTTTCCTCAACGTCAAGCAACATTTAATATAATAATGGTCAAAAATCACTTCGATCCTCCATATCTGCCGCTCCTATACATATATTGCCTTTATAAGAAATACAATCTTAAAAGATCGTGCCCTTCATAGTTTATTATACATGTGGTACGAGTCTTATGTGCATCATATTTATTAGTACCGTAGTACTTAAGAGTTCAACTCGACCGTTGCCTTCTAAGCATCACCACCACCTATATAGACAGAACGATGGTCGCGGCACTCGGGACGACATTACACGAACTCGTCGCGATTAATATGGTATACAAATATATTGTCATAATTAGTTATGTTATTTATGTGTATTGCCATGCATATTTTATTTAATTTATTTATTTATTTTCAACTTATACATACTGTTACAAAGCGCGGAGTGTAGAAGTGTCTTACCACGAAGTTCTCAGGTTCTTTCGGCCTACACTGCTACATGAGGGATACAGCGTAAAACGGAAAAAAATATATTTAAGTAAAAAATATATAAACGTCATTGAAAACCTTACTCAACGCAATTTGTTCAGTAGCAGGAGAAGATAAAAAAACTGCTGATGCTATACTGGCCTGTACAAACAGTCAAGTCCAAGCTTGGACGTTTTGATTGTAGTGTTTGTTTAGGTGACATATTCGTTTCAGTTCTCCGTTGCTTTGCATAAATGATATTTCATTTCACAAATTTTGCAATTCTAGATATCGTATATCTTGCGACATATAATAAAAATGTGAGTGATCGCCGGCTGTAGAAATATTCAAATTCAAATTCGTGAAAAAGAAATTATTAAGAGCGTTTTTTCAAAACAATGATTTAAAAAAAAATTTCTGCTTGTCGGTGCGTTTGTGAACGCTAATCTCAGAAATGGATATATCAATTTAAATGTTATTTTCACTATTATATTTCGGTAAATTTTCTCTCCGTATCTGAACACTCAAGGTTCTTTTTGCCTACGCTACTACGAGTATATACAAGATATAGCGTGAGGTTAATATATATATATATATATATATATATATATATATATATATATATATATATATATATATATATATATATATATATATATATATTATCAGAAAACTTGCTCAGGTACCACAAAATAACGTCAGAGTTACAGCACGTGATATACTCACAAAGCTCCCTAGGTAAGTCCACCATGAACACAAAATTACGCGGATCACGCAACGATAACTTATAAGTCGTGAATGAAACTAAACTAATATTAATGAACGGTTGTTATAAGTATGATATATTGTCAATAATACGCCGTTATTGGTTTTACTTTATATGGAGCTTATCTAAGATTCGAATAAAAGGTTTATCTATTTCAATAAAGTTACTCCGTTTGACAGTGTTTGACCGTGAATGGGATGATTGTGCGTTAGATTCCCATTTAGGGGAATGATTATATTTAATATCGTATACCCGCTTGTGTAGACTAATTATGACGTTGAGTTCCGCAGCTCAAAAGGCGATATCTTGAAATTTGGGTTTTGGAAAGTCGGGACGCAGTGCCTTAAAACGAAATAACCACCGCCTAATAAAGTTATTACTTATGATGTCATCGTAAAGTAATTAACGTAACTTTGACTTACCGTGATCTGATAAGATAATAATAGTGTCATTTTTTTATAGTTTCACGTTGTGTCCCGCTTGTGGAAAAGTAGACTGTAGGAACCCAGCGTTTTGACACTCCGTTGTCCACTTTTTGCCAAATTATGAAGACGTTGCGTGTTGAGAGACGGAAGGCAAATATGTATTTTTACCAGAGCGAAAATATGTATGTAAATAATGCACCCCTCTGTGGGAATAGAACACATGACCCGTATTATAGAATATAATTTACTCATAATTACCTCGTTATAACGAAGTAATTTTATAAAATGTATTTTTGTGTGAAGTTAGTTGAGAACCTGGATAATGACATAGACTACTTTTAACAGAAAGAAAATATCTCTTTCCCATGAGAAAGTTCTTTATGTTTTGTATTCGACTATGTCTTCAATACTATTTTTTTTTATGGAAAAGGACAAGGCCAACGAACTCTCGGTAATGACTCTCTCTCTCTCTGATGGTAAGTGATTACCGCCGCCCACGGCCCCGTACAACACCAGAGGAGCTACAGGAGCGTTGCCGGCCTTTAAAGAATACGTTTATTTATTTGTTTTTCATATCTATTTCTTAGCCAATGTACCGTAGGTTTAGTGTCAACAGGTAAATTTTTGCGTTGATGTAAGATTATAAGAGATTCCACAGGTTATATTTTGATACAGCTACTGTTGTTTATTTAAACTCGAAACTAGCATGTGTCATAGGTGTATAATACGAGTACACAACTCTTCGATAATACCCAAAAAGCACGCGGGCAAAGCCGCGGGTGACATCTAGTATTTCATAAAAAGAAGCCAAGTTGCTTGCTGACGCGATGCTTCGTCATTTGCAGCGACGACTTAGCTGCACAATGGTCCGTGTGATTGCTCTCACTGATTTGAGAATTGAATATATGAGCTATAAGCGATTTAATAGTGTTTTTTTTATTCAAGCCAATATTGTAATTTGCAAAATATAACACAAAGCTATATGTTCTTTATTCTGTTACACTTTACTTTAACTAGTGAAATTAAAAAAAAGAACATTTTGGAGAAAAAAATCTTATGCAACAAATAACAAAGATTTTTTGTACTTATTAAAAACTCCACGAGACTAACATAGTTTTAACTTTTTTAAAAATATTAATTTTTACTTAGTTTTTCCACTAACTCTTTTTTTCTTTTTCATCTGCATCGTGTGTGTGTGTTTATTTCTTTTTTTTGTAAGCTGTAAAAATTTAAGTAGATCTAGTATTTTTTTAATTGATGCTTTTTCGATGGAACGTTCCTACATAACGGAGATTTTTTTAACTTGACAACGATTTTCGTTGAAAGGAACTCAGGGAAGGACTCAGGAAATGATAGTTTATCTCTTAGACTGTTAACAATAAATTTTAGAGTAATATAGCATAAGTCGCTATGTTTTACATTTTAAGCCAATCTTCAGCAAAGCGTAAAGTCGCTGTCAATCAACGTTGAAGTCACCTCGAGGATTTATTGATGAGCCCTAATGGAGTATCAACACTATAAATATATTGGAATATATATAAAAGAACCCTTATAAGACCACTTTGTTTTCCGTCCGTCCGTCCGTCTGTATTTCTGTCAAGAGCTTTATTTCAAAAACGGTTGGAGATGTCGACTTGAAATACAAACTATATAGTCAGGTCTACGGTCCCTTGATTTGCTAAATTCCCTTCCTGTCCCTTCTATATTGACTCAAAAAAAGATATGGCCGTTTATATCGTAAAAAATGTAGCGTACTTAGACATTATAAAGGTAATAAAAATTAATAGGGTACTTCCGGTTGACCTAGAATTATGAAAGTTGGTAGCTATCATCTTACAGGTAGTACTAGTACTGGAAAAAATCTGAAAACTATACATTTGTGGTGTAATCCTAAATAATAATAACCTCAAAAGGGGAGCACCCTCGGTGGGCGAGCGGCGCTTGTCCGAATATTTATCTATTTCCAAACATAACATTTTAATTATATAATTTTGATTATTGTGAAGGCCAGTCGTGGCGCAAGGTCACAAAGTGTGCTATAAACGCGACTGGTTGTGGGTTCGATTCTCATTTAGACAAATTAAAATATTTACTTAAATTTATATTTTCATTTCTTCACTCTGGTGTCGAGACAAAGCGCAAGTTCCGCCACTTAACACGCAATGCCTTCAGAATTCAGCTAAAAGTGTGTAATGGAGTGCCTTAACAGTAGGTTAACACTAGGTTAACACTAGCTTAACCTACCCTGCTGTGGGCGGGATACAGCGTAAAGCTGGTCAAATGTTATTTTTTTTCAGCTTCCCGATTAGGTTGATTAATTATATTTTTTTGGCACTAATATAATATCATTTTATCCGAATAAAGAATATAATAGTGACTATAACTATCGAATGTGGAATGGTACCTGTGGCAGGGCTTTTCCAGGACTATACGTCATGGGCACATTAAAAAATACGTCTATTTAAACCCTTAAGAAAACGCATCTGTAGCTCCTCCGGTGGTGCACTGGGACGTGAGCGGCGGTGATCATCTATTATCAGGTAACTCGTATGCTCGTTTATCTTGTCTTTTCCGTGGAAAAGAGGTGATAAAAAATTTACCTCTCACCTTTTCCCTTATAATTTTTTTCTGATTTCGAGGTATTGTTAGATTTCTAATTTTGTTTCGTCGCGCTTTATCTAGCCTTAGCGCAGAAATATAAATAATTAATTTCTTTCTAAAAAACTATCAAATTTTAAGTCAGATCTTGTACCCTTGAACCTCAACAGAAATCACGACTGGCTAAAGTATATTTTTCTCTTTTAAGTATACTTGAGGCCAGTTAACACAACAGGTTGTGGGTTCGATTTCTACTCGAGGAAATAAAATGTTTAATATGTTAATTTCTTCGGTCAAGGAACAAGGCAAAACAAGGCGTTGACGGCATTCGCTACTCAACGCGCAATGCCTTTAGAATTCGGTGGAAAGTCGGAAACAAAAGCATCCTAATAGGAACAGTGTCCTAAGACGAAGATCTCTGGTTCCCTTTACTTTCCCTGCTATGTGCAAGATTTAGCGTGAATCTAATAAAAGAAAATACTTTTTTTTTTGCTATAACTAGGTTTTTATTTCACAACCATTAAAATTAAAAGAATATTTTTATTTATCTCATTTTTTACTGCACGCCTAATTCCGCACATGGCAGGGTAGGCAGAGGGAATCTAGTTAACACTAGATTCCCTCTGCAAACAAACAAATCTTAACAGACACTCCGTTCCCACTTATATAAAAAAATATTTTTCTTTGATTTTATTGAAACAAGAATCTATAAAATACTGAAATCAAAAATTACATACAGTCACGGAGCAAGGTATCCTAACTACTACCAAAGTAAACCACAGATCAAATTAAATATTTACCCCATGTAAACTAAGCCATAAAAATATTTATAACAAAACTATTTATTATTGCAATTTACAGTGTACTAAATAAAACTTACACAATCACAATACTCCACGATGTCTTTTCTTGTCTTCACTCTTTACGCTTTATAAACGCAGGTAGAAAGAGAGGGTCAGAAGGATATAGTGTCAATATGTTTGTCAATGTTTTTATCCCCACTTTCTGTCCAATTTTCAATATTTTGCATGTTGAATTCCTGAACTTAACGCCGTGCTTTGTCTTATTATCAGAGCGAGGAAATGAAAATAATTTATTCTCACGCTGTGCCACGACGACCACACTCCAATAAATATGGAAAATATTGAATCATAATATCAAGAAAACGAGTAAGATTTTATTCGAACAAATCAGTTTATGACCACAATATATTATGTCTATGGCGGAACAAAGTAAGATTACTTATACATAATAACGTACATATTATATTATACACGTATATAGATAGTGGCTTCATGGGCGACGCAGATGTGATCAGAAATATGACCCTCTTATAGTTTATTGGCATTTTCGTAATAAATCAACGATATAAGTAATAGGTAGCTTTGTTTATTGTAGTGCGTATGATTTAATTTTTTCGTCTCCATTTTCCGGTCAACAGATTTAGAATAACTAGATTGAGGCCGCCGTAAGGCAGTGGCGCTACGTATATGTATAATTTTCTTATTTCTTAGACTTATAAGTTATTATTTTAATATTACTGCCGAAAATAATCAACACAAAACACAACATTTTAATTACTTTTGTGGTCTAATCGTATTATCATTTTAAAAACAATATCCATATATTGAAAACTAAAGATCCGCCAATTCAATCAAACACTTATTTTGTAGTAAAATTGTCACATGTAATATTTTATATTGACACAGTAGCACAATAGCAGTTAAATTTATGAACCGAATAGAAAAAATCATATTAAATAGCAGCGAAAATTTTCCTAATACAATAGACAAACATACAAACAGATGACAGACAGAAGTAATTGGTTTGTGTTGAAACTATTATTGGGGGAATTTATCAATGTAATAGACATTGTTAAATTCCTCCAATAATAGTTTCTTCATATATTACAGAGGTTGATTACAGCGGACGAGGCGAAAGAGGAATGACGGGACGAGATTGAAATTGTATAGATTAACGTTCTGTTTAGTAATAAGAGGCCTTTAAAAGTTTCTTAGAGGCGCAGATTCGAGTCCCGCTACGATCAAAACACCTTTTCCAAACATATAAAATGGTTTACATCCATATTCACACTTACTCTTTTTCCACAAAACAGTGCAGGAAGAGAGAACCTAGAATTAAGATTCTGTTCTTCACTTTCTGCCCAGTTTTACAGACTGTTGATTGAGTGTTGTGAGGCGGAACTCAATACTGCTCTTTGTCTACCAGACCGGAGAAATGTAATAATGTAATAATTTAACGCCGGCAAGTATGCGCAGTATTAATAATGAAGTATAACGGTGATTTTATTAATTACTAAAACTAAACAACCAAGCGGATCGGATATCATTATAATGAGATAAGAGAAAATGCATATGAGAATATCTTAATATTTATTTAAAACTTTGTTTTAATATTAAATATTTTCATATAGCTTGTTTAAATTAAAATATTTTTTTCAAATAATTAGTCTTTTGACAGGGGCTCTTAACCCCTGGTCATGGTGAGATGAAAGTGTTACACTGACGTCGGAGTATGCCTCATAGACCCGTTTATTAGATATATTTGTGTTGTGTTCAGGTAAAAAATATTAATAAATAAAAATAATATTTTACATGTTTTAATAGTGGTTTCAATATGGGAGTAATAAAACGAGCAGCGTCACTATCCATTTATTATATTGCACTAACGATACGTTAAATTAGTAGAATGTATAAAGTAAACGTATGTATAAATAAGAAATTTATATTTATATAGGATGAATGTTGTCAAAATTGCTAAACAGGTTTAGATAAAAGTAATATAGTTTATACATCAGAGTAAAACATAGGTTGAAAACAATATATTTAGTTAGTGACACTTAAAAAACTAAAATTAGTAAATAATTAAAATAATAACAACCCTGGTAACTCCAGAACATTATATATTAATTGTTTAATAATTACATTATATTCCTACATGTAAGTAAGCGACTCGCAGGAGGCTTGTTTGGAAAGACGTGAATCAGCAGAGTAGCTAACATTTCAATGAATCTTTCCTCTCATCATCTTACCTGTCCAGTAATGCAGGCGAATAGCACAAAGCGTTTTTTTAAAACTCTGCGTACTTGGAAGCCAAGCTCAACGATCAGCAAATCTGTATTAAAAACAATTATTTCATGCTGAAACAAAGGTATTTATTTCTTCATATTAATTTTGTAAGCGCCAAATACGATTGGTTCTATTCTAATTTGCAATTGAAATTATTCAAAACGACCGGAGAGGCCTTCTACTTAGAAATTCAGCTTTTTGAACGATCACCCGAATGCTTAGCATTTCTTAAATGATCCCTTCATCTTCATAAATAAACTTGAATGGCAAACAATTTGCTTTAAATAACAATGGTTAAAGTTAACTAAATAAGGAACTTAAATTCATTTTGTAGCGTCAAATAGTGCGGCGTAGAGTTACGCCATTCAAGTGTTACCTTTTAAATTGGTGGAAAACAACCATTGTGTTTAAACATAAATAAAATATTTTTTTAATTACAATTTGTATAAAATTTTTAAAGATAACAGCTTACTGACGCTCGATAAAGATAAAACAATAGAGCATGTGAAACGTGACGGTGTGAGAGACGCCCATTGTCTATGTAGAATAAATTAAGACGTAACTTAGGCCAGACTCAATGAGAACTTATATAATATACACTCTCTATACTAATATTATAAAGCAGAAGAATTTGTTTGGTTGATCGCGTTAATATCAGGAGCTGCTAGTTCTAATTAATTCAAATTATTTTTAGGTTATATAAAAAAATATATTTATACTTACTTTTGTTATTCTACAACAAAGTTATTTTACTAGATATTCAATGATGTAAATGAAACTTTATACATTAATCATGCATTTATAAACTCATTACTTACTCTACTACTCGTTATAGAAATAACAGTGCCGAGTTTGAATAAATAGTTTTTAAATCCTATCATTATGAAATTAAAAGTTTTAACTCTTGATAATTTTCATTATTAGTTTATTTATTTAACCAGAACTACATATTACGCATAATCTATTAATAGTCTTAGTATTATTAAAAGATATTAATCATAATAAAATATTTTAAAACAAAACATATTTATTTTGGAAATTTAAACTTATCGGCCTTCGAATCCGCGCCTCTATGATACTGGCTAACCACTTCGATCACTAAGCTTTACTTTATTACGACTTATTTATATGGTTAGCATCTCTGTAGGAAGTTTTTCTCTTCTTAAGACAAAGTAAAGCCTACACACATATATATATATATATATATATAATTTTATAAAGCCTACATAAAATATTAATGAACTAATTAATTTCATAGCTATACATACTTTTAAAACAAAATAATTACTACGACCGTAAGAAAATATTATGTTCTCCTTATGATGAGGTAGTAACTTTATTGATACATAATTAATTAAAACAGTCAAACAATTTTCTTATAAATTAGATCATAATTGTACAAACAACTTTTTTAATGAATTATATTTTGTGGCATAGTAAAAAAATTTAAGAATAGCTTTTATTTAACTTTTTATTGTAAATGCGATCGTGGGTTTGATTCCCTATCTGAGGAACGAATATATTTTTATTACTTTGCTCTGATATGCCAAAAACTGCAGAAGCTGCCATGATCGTAATAGGGAGGGGAGGTATGGGGGATCCCCTGTATAAAGTAGGGGATGATCAGGCATTTTGCCACGCGGAAAATGGTCTAAAGCTTGCATTTTAAATATACACACGTCACGACTGAATAATAAAAATAATTCTAAAAAAAGAACTGTTCAGTGAACACATAATTATTTATGTGACTCAGTGACGAAGAAGTGTAGATTTAGATTCTAGTATATCTAGCTTTCTATACATATACTTATTAAATATCTTATATATTTAATATAAGTACGAGGAGACACGTATATTTGTTGTTTTGTGGCTTCCAGTTGGGCAACTGCATCTTCTTGTCGAAACTTCGTGTCGGACTAACTAAAGTAGCCCATTTTGTCTCAAGCTCAGAAATTAAGTTTATATTCAAAAGTTCTTGATTTTAAATTTATAGAATTTAAAGATCAAATACGGCAATATGGTGGCAAGGGGAACGGAGTGTCTTAACAATAGGCTCCTTTTTTTTTTAAAACACTTCGGTCATCACGAACCGTCCTATTTTAAAGACGTTGCTTGTTAGATGGCGAAACTTCTCACTTGCCCTTGTTCTTTTGCCAAATTTACGAAATAAAAATATATTATTTTGCCGATTTAAAAATATATTAGTTTTACGAAATAAAAATATATTATTTGTGTTTTTTAATATTTATTTTGCCGAGTGTTAATCGAACTTGCAACCTTCGCGCTTACAGTCTAACGATGTGCCGCTACACCACAACGGCCTCGGTTGCGCCTTCAGAATCACTAACCCAAGCACAGTATGAAATATAATTTTTTCTATAAATCCGTTTTCTCTATTGTATTACCATGTATATTTAAATGAAATCTCCCGTCGATAGGGTTTACATTGCAAACTGTACTATAAAATCATTACCATAGGCAATTCGAACTAAATTGATTCTTGTTTGCCTTTCAGAGCTTAGAATGGAACCAGCTCTTGGTAGTGAAATATAGAGTGGACGAATTGATGCCATGATTACTTTACTATATCATTTGAATACAACATCTGACTATGAATCTGACAGTTGTAGGTTCCATTCCCACTCGGAAAACAGATTATATTTAAATTATTTTCATTACTTTGCTTTGCTAGACAAAGCGAAGCATTTTGTTTCACGCATTTAATACAGAATGTCTCGAAAATAAGGCGGAAAGTGAAGAACAGAGTAAGCTAATACTAATTGCCACTTGCCTACTCTCCGTTTATAAGGGAAAAGGCGTAGGTACGCTGTAACCAGAGAGAAGACAGCGCAAAATGTTAAGGTCTCTGTATACCTCCTCCACTGTTGACACAGTTATAGTTTATATACAGAAGTACAGAATGCAATTTTTTTTAATGATGCACAAAATACTATAAATTAATAATACAATCATAACACATACTACATTATCACCATGCATTTTTTATTTCTGTTTTTATAAAGCGACTCGTTGCTACGTCAACGTGTCCTTTAGTAATTAGTAATCCGTTACCCTTTTTCTAAACATTCACTTCCATAAATACTATATTATAAAGTTTAACCTTTAAAAGCTTATTAGATTTGCCCAAATTACTTTGAAAGTCTCATCAATAAAATTGATATTTATATTCACAAAGAATATCGTTTATCAAAAAGAGTAAAATCTTCGTAAATTAGAATCTGCTTAAAATTAAGGAGGTTCGTTTATCTTGGACTTTTTCGAATTAATTTCCTTTAAAAGTTTTAATCAATAGCAAATTTCTTTCAACTCGGGCCACGTTGGCGCAGCGGGACAGCGTCGAGTGCGATGATTATGGGTTCTGTACTCAATTTAAGATTGTAGGACAATGCTTATTATGGAATTGCTTAATTAAAAATCGATATAAATAAACAATTATTGTCCATTAAAAAATACTTATCGTAGTAAACTATCTTATTTTGATTTAATATTTATATTACTTATTTCTTTTAGTTTTTCTCAAAATTATTTCTAAGATTTGAAATATGTAATCGCGTATATTTAGTAACATACATTTTTGGAAACATATCGCACACTTTGCAATAGTCCTAACAAATTACAAGAAACTGAAAGTTCCCCGTCAGCATTGTCAGAAGTCCAGCAAGCCATCCACAGTAGAGAAAAAGCCGATACTTCTCCATATGTGAAGGGAGTTACAGATAGGATTAGCAACATCTTAAGAAGAGCTTCCATAAAAATTATATTCAAGCCTAACAAGAAAGTGAGCCAATTCTTGAGACCAGTGAAAAGTAACATTATTAGATAAGCCCAGTCATTCCATCAGGTTTGATAAGCTCCAAATCGTCGCTAAGGAAAACAAAAAAATTGAAAAACAAAAATATTCTAACTTCAGTAGAGAACACTGCTGGAAACTCTACCACCTGGATCCTACTCATAAAATCTTTGCAGTCTCAAACCCACCATACCAGCGGGCAAGATTCAGTCAGCTCATTCTGCAAGGATCTAGGACAGTACGCGAGACAATTAAGTTGGCAAACCGAGAGGTAAAAAAAAGTTCAAGTTGGTAGTTGCTTAATAAAGATCTGTATTTTTTACTTGTAAATATAAATAATAATACACCATTATAAGAATTTAAAATGTAATCCCAAGAGCACTTTGTATTGTGTTTTATTGTAAAATGTAAACGTATTTATGAATTTTTCTCAGAAAAGCGTTTCTGAACCGAATGAAATCTTATTATTTCCCCGTCGAGATATCGTAGACTTGTTCGTGTGCGCATCACATTGTGTTGCTTAGAATTAGAACGAATAAAATATTTAAAATATACCTACGAGTTCATAAAGAACTAGCATTTGTCTGCAGCTTCATCCTATGGTTAGATGAAAATAACTAAGAACTTGAGAAAAAAAAATTGAAACCCTCTAAGCGCACTGTCCAACTTAGCCCTAAGTTCTCATCGGGCTACGTAGAATCTTTCTAGAAAACATTTGAAATACGTGTTTTGTAAAAATTATTTTTCTGTCCTAAGCGTGGCGTTTCAAAAAGTTAAAAATGTTTACATAGCATTCTCTCTCTCTCGCCGTAGCTAACGCCAAGCAATTATCTTTGAGTAGCGGAAATTTGTAAAAATCCCTATAAAGAGATGCTAACAACATAAATAAGCTGTAAGAAGCATATAAAAATTTGGACGTAGCCGGATGAGAACGTATGGCTTAGTTGGGCAGAGCGCTTGGACGATTACCAAAAGGCGCGGGTTCAAATCCCGCTAGGTAAAATTTTTTACATGTTTTCTAAGAAGTACTTATCTTTCGTAAATGTAGAAAATTACTGGGACAAGCGTGTGTCTATAAAAGCGATAGATTATAGGTTCGATCCCCCCCTCGAGGAAACGAAATATTTAATAGTTCCATTTCTTCGCTCTGACGTCGAGGCAGTCGAGGGGTGTGGCAGCGCGACGATGTTAATGAGACAATGAGTTCAGCTCTTATAACATATTAATTTGGTTATTTATACGCTACAAAACAATAGCGGAAAACAATTACATAATTGTATTCGTATAGTTGTTTAAGAACAATATTAAGTATTGTGCCATACCCCTACAGACTTTTACTATAGTTTTCTACATAGCATTTAGTGTATGACGAATTAATGATAAATGCACATTTATTATACAGTAAATAAGGTGATCAATGGCCTCTATTAACTACTATTATGTATGTAATATAATATAATTCAATCACTCGTTAATGTTAATAAAACAATAACATTGAAACGGCAGACGTTCTACAGAATTAATTAGAGCCGTCAGAGTGAAGTTTGAAACGCCTTGAAACTGAATACTGCGACTGGATTCAATCGTGGATTTGCATTCTTTTGTTATTGAATTACGAATTGAATATAGTAAATTATATTAAACTTAAGTTTTATAAATGTATACGACTTTTTTATATATCATTCTAATATTAATTTATACAACTTTTTTATATATAAAATGGAAAAAATTCTTTGGTAGGATTTGGATGCACTAATGTCAGGAACTACTGATTCACTTTGAAATCTTATCGTATCCGATCGTGTATTTTTCTTATAATCTCTATCTATTATGTTAATCCATTTCGATACAACCGAGAGTACTGTAAGGTACCGAGTGCAATAAGGTTAAGCTAGAACGTATATTGTACAAATCGTCGTAAATAAAATAACGTGTAATGGCGGCGGTGTTGATATATATAATTATTTACTATATATTTAGTGATTGAGGAACGTCGTTTTATTGTGAGGTAGCGTTTGATTGTAACTTCGATGCACACTCGAGAGAAAGAATAATTTTCTCATCAAGTTCCAACACTTAACTCTTTCCATGCGGCTGGCTGAGAACTAAGTGTCATTACACTAGATCTCTAAAGATAAGTAATAAACATTTTTTTTTGTGATTGGTTTTTTCTATTTACTTACTCAGTTGCCAATTTATAATATTAAGCGATCAATATTATTCAAACAGGTGTTGCATATTGAACTTCCAATATCGCAAGAATACCAAAACACATGTATACATATTACATGTAATAACGAATATAAGGTGCGTTGTTATAGAAAGCTTGTATAGTCAATACAGGATGCGCTTTATTGGAATATTCCTATATTCTCACTCTTGATATACTATTGTTTCTTTACGCTGTATCTATTAAGACATGCTGTTGCCTACTATTAGAGCCATTCCATATTAAGTGATGGAAATCAACGCGGAGCCTTTTTTAATTTTTTTCAATAATTGTAAATTTTAAATATTTATATTATTTAAACCCACACTATCGCGTTAACAATCTGACGATGTCCCAATACACGACAGCATCTATGGACAAAATACCGAAAAAAATATGTATATTTTAAATGTATTAAATAATTTCTCCATCATTTAGTTACAAATAAATATATTATAAGCTTTCTTATACTACAAGTGAAATTTGAACATTTCAATACACAAATAAATCCCTTACAAAATATAATCTGTATATATAATAAAGCTGTAACTGCTCGGTGTCTGTACATAGAAGATATACAAGAAAAACATTTGGATGCATTCTTCAGGAAATAATACTGCGTTAATGCGCACTAATTACTGAAATGACTAAATCGATTGAAATGTCCTGGATTTATATCGTTAACTACCATATTATGTATTTTTATAGTGTGTATTGGAAAAAGACCGTTGTTTTATTTCAATCGGTTCATAAATGAAAAAGTTATATTACTTTAGTTTAGTCTTTACTTCGACTAAATAGCTACAGCGTTTTTTATATTATTGGCTGAAGCTTTAGTTTTCAATATATATCGATAGATACGTCATAGCGCAAGGCATAATGGTTTGAATGAAACGCGGCGGTTGTGAGTTTGATCCCCATTCGCGGGGGAATGAATTATTATTATTCATTAATAGTTTATTAACTTTGTTCTGACATACAGGTAAATGCTCGGCGTTGATTTCCGTCACTCAACACGCAATGCTTCGAAAATTTCAGCGGGAACGGAGTGTCTTAACGCCCTCTGCCTACCCTGGTATATGTGGAATACAGCGTGAAGCTGATTTGTTTACTTATTTAATGTTATTAGATCATGAAAGTAATTTAGATTAGTAATTAAATAATTATGTAGTTCAAGCGAGCAATGACCCAAGAGGATCGCTGATATTGAATACATTTAAAATAACAGAAGTGAGTTGTCAAAGTTTCAACGAGGAAACGGATTCTGTAGAAGCGCATCTACAATGTTGGCGACGCTTTTTGTTCTAACTCTTTTGTTAGTAATATTGTTATTGTTATGAATTCTTAAATTATATTTTAAAAATGTTTATGTCGTGTTGTGGTTATCGACTATAAGCGCGGCGGTTATGGACTCTATTCCCACGTGAGGAGAATGAATTATTTTATTGTGTCGCCCTGATTACAATGTATTTGGGAATAGAGTCCCACCACTCAACTCATTATGTCTTAAAAATTGTGCAGAAGTAGGGAACGAAGTGTCTTAACAATAGATTCCTTGTACCCTTGTAATATGTGTGTATGTCAACGTTAAATAATAATAATAAAATATATTAGCAATGATAGACAATAGTAGCAAGTGAAATTTACTAAAATTATCTATTTAATCTTGCTGCATTTTGTATGAAATTCCCTACTTAATCAAAACCGGTATAGGGTACGTGACCCTACACTACTGTCATCAAATTTAGTACGATGAATATAATAATAATATACACTACAAATAAAGTATAAAAAAATAAGGGATAATTTATAAGTATTTCATAAAACATATATACGTAGTTGATTTCATAGAAAATAAGTGCAAACTTCTGTTTGTCTATTTTTATAAGTTGTACTTTCCGTTAACCCACACCAGTGACCTGAAATTGGTACAGAGCCTTCAATGGGTGAGCTCGATTCGCACTTACTGGATTTTAAATACAGAATCTTTTCTCTCAGATATACATATGATATAATTTTAATTATAAAATATTACTCAATATTATCAAACAATTTCTCAAAATCTGACATCATGCCTAGTACTAAATCATACGTAGATCGAATCCACGACCTCCACGTTTACTATCAGACGTGGTTCCACTGCGCTGTATCGGCCTCCTTATCTCTATAAGATGCAATATCGTATAATAATGCTTCGCTTATCGTCTGCACTCCCAGGGGTGCACTTAGTTGGAATTGCTAGATGCATACCAATTGTCTCTAAAGCCATTATCTTATGCTGGACGGATATGGCCATCAAGTGGCCTATATTATAATCATAAATTGCAATTTACTTTGCTTAGTTAAGGCACTATAATCTTTTGTGTCTGCTTGTTTATTGGTGATATTGTAATATTTGCAAGTGATAAATAGGTTATTTTGTGTTTGATAGTTTTATTCGCATTTTGGAAGGTATGTCTGTATAAAATTAGTAGATGAGACATTATTTTAACTTTTACCTCCATATTTTTATTTATTTTCGTTTCAAGAGAGGATAATTTTTCTCTTAGATACCCATACCTATATAATAAGTTCGAAAGTAACTCTATCTGTCTGTCTGTCTCTCATACCGCTGATCCGATTGTGATACATTTTCATGTAGAGATACATGATTTTTGTCTATCTGTAGTTACAGATAGCCAAAAATTTTATAGTTATAAATTAATGGTAATAATGATGTGAGTTCTACTTCTGACTTAATCTAGGAAAGTATTACATAAATACTCGTATATTTATATAAACCAAAAAAAATTAAAAAAAAAACAGAGTAATAAATCAATAACTTTCCAAAAACAAAGGAACCCTTACAAAGCGCTTTTAAATATATGTATAAATGTATCGGCTTACGAAAGGCGAAGTAAAAATTCTCATACTCGTATCGTATATAATAGCAAAGTAGATAACCGCGGTTCACGCGACACACTCGCAATCGCCCAAAAATATGACTCGCTTAGGCACAATTCAGACTTGCGATTAAAGTTGTGACTTGTTATATTGTTCATTAAATTTCATGTCTTTTTTTATTTCGAATAAGTTATTTATATGATATCACCGATTTAGATCGTCGGCGTCTTTTTTAACCCTCCTTACTAAAAGAAGAAGTTAAAGTCTATCTTTTTATGTTTGCTACTTCAGTACTTTCGAAAACAATGTTACAACAACCAAACTACAATTTCAAGTTACTAAGCTATATATTAGTTGTTTACTTGGTACCACCTTCAAAATTGTAAATATTTCTTTCTTATTCTCTTTCTATTGTAATATTTCTTGTTTAACTACATCAAAACATGTACTCTCTCCTTCGTGTCGATGTTTTGGTATTTTATAATGCACTAAGAGATGGTTTACCCGTATCCTTATTCCTATATCTCTGAAGAAAATAATTATTTTGAAGCTATGTTTATTATATCATTTTTTTTACGAATGAACCTGCAGATAGCATTATCCTCCTTAGTGTGGAACAATACTTAAAAATATTAAAAATAAAACCAAAGGCCTTCCACAATATTCAATAAATTGGAACCAGTAGTTCCTGAGATTAGCGAGTTCAAATAAACACAAGTTATTGGTTATATTATAAAATATAAATTTTATTTAAAAAGTCTTAATCTAAATCAATACTGAAATCGCAAGTTCGAAGCAAGCCTTTCAAGTCATTGGCATCGTAGCAATAAATCAGTGTTATGTGGAGGCGTGCGGCTTTATTTATATTATATGGGATAAACATGTAACCTGAGTACGATTTACACTTTTATTGAATCAAATATAAAATCTATTAGCTATTATTTTTTTGCTTCACGCTGAATTCCCAATATCCCGGGGAACATAGTCGTAGTGTTAAGACACTCCCTTCCTCGCGCTCGGCACAAATTTGAAAACATCTAGAGGTGGACCTTAGGGCCGCGCTTGGTTATTTCTCTTCGGTCTGTTATTTCTAGTGTTATCAGAGAAAGGAACTCAAAATAAATCAAACCTGTCTGAAGTGTCCCTTCGTAAGTACGAAAGAGGACGACGAAGAGAAGGAGGAGGAAGAGAGGAGAGAGGAGGAGGAGGAAGGGAGAGCACTTGCTCTACGGGAGTCTTCATGTTTTTTTATGTGAAATGTTCTTCAATATTACTTATGTGTTCTTTTCGATGGTTAGAGGACATTTCCCAACTTTTAAAATGTAAAAAAAAACGAAATATGATATCAGTAAATGAATATAGATAAAAATATAAATTAGTTGTAGATAAATAGTGTATGCCTATAATAATGCAGATATATTTCTTATTGAGGCCAGTCGTGGCGCAGCGGCACGAAGTGTGACTGTAAAACCGACTGGTTGTGGGTTTGATCCCCACTCGAGGAGAGGAAATATTTACTTAAATTTATACATCCGTGTCTTCGCTCTGGTGTCGAGGCTAAGCGCGGCGTTGAGTTCTGTCATTCAACACGCAATACCTCCAGAATTCGGCAGAAAGTGTGGAACTGAGTGTCTTAACATTAGGTTCCCTCTGCCTACCCTTATGTGTGCGGGATACAGCGTGAAATAGATTTTTTTTACATATTTCCCATTGTTGTAACAACGATGTATTTGAAATATAGTAGGTATATTTACAAATTATTTATATTTAATCTAAACATCTCCAACCATTTTTAAACATAAAAATAATAGAACATTTTCAGTACCAATAATTTACACCTTTACGAGTATTGTAAGTCCAGAGTGAAAATCCATGTAATTTCAGCTTTATTCTACTTGGCTTGTGCGCAACCAGTAGTAGTTACAACTAAATTGTATTGACATTAATTGTGAATAGAGCTTTTTTATTTTAGGGTGTATCAAAAATATGTAATTTATTTCTTAGGTTCACGCTGTATTCCGGTAGTACATAATAGGGTAGGCAGAGGGAACTTTTGAACCTAGTATTAGGACACTTCATCCTAATTAATACATTTCCAATTCCCACTTTGGTCCGAATTCTGTTGAATCCGTCAGAATTGTATCATCATAAATCTTGGCAGATACACGTGGCTTAGATGACAACAATAATATGGTATCATTGATTATGATTGAAGTAGCCTGACCTGAATACTTCAACTCTTCAGAGATTTCTAGTCAGCTAGTCGAGTCAAGTCTAATATAGTATATATATTCTGCATATAGGGAACCTGGGGACCTAGTGTAAGGACAATCCGTTCCCATTAAGACACTGCAGTTCTCCACTTTTCACCCAATTTTGGAGGCATTGCCAGGATATTAAAATTTTAAATAGTTCATTCCTCCGAGAGGGAATCGAACCCACTACCTGTAGCGTTTACAGTCGCATGGCCCATTTTTTTGTTAAATATACAATTGTGGGGAAGTTTGAGAGTCACAGCTCATCAGGATTTTGATGTTTTTAGACTGTATCCCGCATAGATCAGAGGAGATATAATTTCAAGCTATCACACAGATACCACTTTCCATCTCACTTTCGAGATGTTTCGTGCTTTGTGGCAAACTCAACGCCACGTTTTATTTTAACACCAGAGTGAGTAAATGAAAATAATTCATCCCCCCGAGCGAACCCACCCGCAAACCTCGCGCTTACAGTAATTGTATTAAAATATTTAGTGTAGAACTTACTACCATCGCATCTACAGTGAAACAGTGACACTTTTAAACTGAAACATAATGGTATTAATTAATGTTTCTGTTAGTAACTAAGTGATACCAAAATATAGTTGTTACTATTTTAAATAATTGAAATAAAAAAAAATTAAGCGCGAGTTGGACTCGCCAAATATTTTTTAACATTTTTTGTTAGTGTTATTTCACACTTAGGGAAGAAATTACCTATTTAGAAACAAATTTAAAAAAATAAATTAGCTTCACGCTATATCCCGCACACAGCAGGGTAGGCAGAGGGAACCTAGTGTTAAGACACTAGAAAACGTGTAAAAATTTGAACGTAGTACTCGAACCCGCGCCTCCTGGAAACTGACCAAGTTTCCTGGTTTTCTAAATAGGTTTAAGAATACAATTGCGTATATGTTTTAGATAATGCTATACTGTTATTTTTATTCTTAACTTTTATTGGATTACTTTGTTCTCCGTGCGCTGGTCAGACCGTTTCTGTCAGAAACAGGTGGAGCTATCAAGTTGAAATTTGTATCAAATACACAGTTGTTCCCTAAAGTGGTGGAAAAAATCAAACTTCTAAACCAACGCAATCAAAAGATACAGCCGTGTATGCCGCAAATTTCTGCAAGTTCTCAAAACTCACGAGGGAATCAAAACCTACAGGGCATTTTCCGTAAACTCAGAATCTTGAAAGTTGGTACAAAGCGACGTCTTATAGCATAGATGAAGGCAAAATTATAGTAAGTATAAGTGGTAAAAATGTATAATTGTTTCATAGAAAAAAACATTACAAACTTTTATTTGTAGCTCATTGCATATAAAATGAGTGCATATTTAAGTTTGTCAACTTCAGTAAGTTATACCTACTTCCTTTGCCCAGTTGACCTACAATCTTGAAATTTGGTCCAATGAAATCGATGCAGAAACATAGGTGTGCGAATCTGACTCGCACTTAATCAGTTTTTTTTTCCTATTGAGGTATCGAACTCCTCAAAGAAAAATAAATACAAGAAAAAACTTACTTTACTTTATTATTTATAAAATGTTACACACTCATCTATGAACACGTTTTGAGTATTAAGATTGATGTGTAGATAAAATATTCATTATCAGTGTAAACATGATAAGAGGAAAGTTCTTACATACAGCAGCTGATGTAAAGGTTGACGGAAAATATGCGGATATAAGTCTCTTACGAGAATCTTACTAGTATATCTCACATTTTATGGAAATATTATACTATAAAGCTAAATTTAAAGTTTGTTAGTTGGATTCGACGCACTAATCTCTGAAACTAGTACGAGTAAAATTATCATTTAAAGACAACATTCCATGGAATTAACATCATTTTTTATTTATGAACCGACTGAAATGAAATAAACACTAAATGACAAAAGAAATTTGCACTTGACAAAATAAACTAGTGAGAACTACATTTAAATAGGATTAGCCGTTTCTGAGATTAGCGTGAATAAACGTACAGACAAACTGGCACACCGTCAAACAAAATTGAAATAAATTAAATTAGCTTTACGCTATAGCCCGCACACAGCAAGGTAGGCAGAGGGAACCTAGTGTTAAGACACTCCGTTCCCCACTTTCTGCCGAATTTTGGAGGCATTGCATGTTGAGTGGCAGAACTCAACGCCGCGCTTTGCCTCGACACCAGAGCGAAGAAATGGAAATATAAATTTAAGTAAATATTTCATCTCCTCGAGTGGGGATCGAACCCACAACCAGTCGGTTTTACACTTTGTGCCACTGCGCCACGACTGGCCGTCAAACAAGTAAGTAAAAATTTTAAAAATCTTTATATTAAATATTATATTATCTCATATATTCCTAATAATATATTTTGTCATATATTTTCCATGATCCAGGCAGCGATGAGCTACATACAGTTTTATTAACGGCATAGACGAGCTTTTTCCAGTATAGGCAGAGACAAAACAGTATTAAGACACTCTGTTCCCCACTTTCAGTGGTAAATATAGAGACACTGCGCTTTGAACGGTGGAATTTAACCGCGCTTATGTAACTAATTAAATAACATAACTATTAAGTTTCATGAAAAATCTCAAAGTCAAACTTAGGCGTAACGGTAGAATCTTCGAATATTAGTTAATCTTCCAGTGTTAGTAGCTTTACAAAATTCTATAACTCAATGTTGAAATGAGCGAACGTCTTCGGGGAATTTGTATGCGACGTGTACAAGTTAGAGGTTTAATTGCATAATCTGCACCTGCTAGCATCTAGAGTTGCAAAGTTAGTGAGAACAATGCTGTGACTTTAGTGCCTTGAAAGAGAGTTATAAAATTGTGTGAACAGTAAAATTATAAAAGACTAGTAAGAGAATATAAAAAAAATCAGCTTCACGCTGTATCCCGCACACAGCAGGGTAGCTAGAATGTTAGGTACATTCTAGCTTCCCTGCTGTGTGCGGGAAGACACTACGTTCCCCAATTTTCGCTGAATTTAGGAACTCACAACAACTGAGCGTTTACAGTCACATACTTATGCCCCTGTACCTCGACTGTCGCGAAAATGTGACTTTAAAAGCTTCAGGTTATTGCTGCGATACCAGTCCTCAATACGCAATGTTTCCTGAGACAGCATGAGGCAAAAAAATAGCATTAATTTCACAGAATTTGGCGGAAAGTGGGGAACGGAGTGTCATAACACTAAGTACCCTCTATCTGTGTGCAGGATACAGTGTGAAGCTGATTTATAAATGATGTATATTACATAATATCAGAAACTTTTATGATAAAAGCTCCGTAGTATAAGAGCTAACAATCATTCTTCATAGAGTACTTCAGCGAACACACATTACTCTAGAGACTCTATTTTGTAGAGCTCTAGAACAAGATGAGCTTATGAAAATGTATAAATACTTACATGAATTTTAAGAAAAAAATGAAAAAAAAGCAGAAAGTTTATGTACTTTTTGACAGATTTTGACTAAATAAACGCGAAGGGCGTGGGTTTGATCCCCATTAACAATGTTTATATTTAATTTATATAAATTTTTCACTCTAGTAGACGAAAAACACGGTTGAAATCCACTCAGCACGCAATGTCTCGAAAAACGGAAATAGATGCGTAGATAGGCGTCAAGCTTTGTTTCTAGTTTTATTCTCATATCTTACTAATTTATATTTTCATTTTTTCGCTCTGGTGTCGAGACAAAGTGCGATGTTGAGTTACGCTACTCAACATGCAATGCCCCCAGAATTCGACGGAAAGCGTGAAATGGAGAGTCTTATCATTAGGTTCCTTCTGCCTACTCTGCTGTGTACGGTATGCGTAAAGTTGATTTATTTTTTTTTTATTTCTGGGTTCGGTTGCCTTTCGAGAACATGAAATGTTTAAATTTTTCTCGGAACGGAAGTGTTTTAATGGGTACCGGATTCAGGAAAAGAAATATATATATTTTTTATATTGACTTTTTCACATTTCGCAATACGACTCGAAACTATCGGGTTTACATAAAATTGTCAATTAAGACACATTTTTTAAATAAAAAATATCTTCTTTACACACTATCCCGCACAAATCAGGGTAGATAGAGGGACTACTCAACGCCACGTTTACCTCGACACCAGAGCGAAGAAATGAATCGAAATTTAAAAAAGTATTATTGAAACAATACAAAATTATTCCTTCTTAGTATTGCATGTGTTCATGCTGACTTTTCAGTGATACGTACTGCATCACTTAGCTCCTTACTTTTCAACTATCTCTAAATAATGATCGATGGAAATTTACAACATAGTTGTATACTTTTGCTACTTTACTAACAAATAACGTATACCATAGGTATAAAGTATAAAAAATATAAATTGCTTTGTTCATTACTTCACAATTTTAAAAGAACCTAGTGTAAGGACACTTTGTTAACTACATTCCGAATAATTTTACAGTCAATGCATGTTAAGTGGCGGAACTCAATGCCGAGGTTTGTCTTATTACTAGAGCAAGGAAATTAAAATATAAATCAGTAAGAGATGAGAAAAAATATAGAAAAATATAGAAGCTTGAAAAATATAAAATATTTTCTTTCTTCGATTAACCGAAACACTACCAGTCTCAGTCTCGTTTACATTCGCACTGGCCTATTACATTGTTAAATCCCCAATAAAAAAAAATATTAGATATCTTCAATATATAGACACCGATCAGCGACGATTTTATTATAAGTATAGATACAGATAAGAACTGTACCAATTACTATTAACTATTACAACTAATTTCATTCTTACAACTCCATATGTAAGTTTATCAATTTTACTTAACGATAAATTTATAAACCCTGAAATTGGCACGCAACCCACAGTGGCTGAGTCTGACTCAACGTTGAATTGATCTATCTTTAGTTTTTGATCGTAAGCATACTACTTTTTAAACCTATCTACTGATTTAAAAAACTCATGAATATTACTAAAAAAACTATTACGGCGCAGTTGTATTTGCCTAGACGGTTTAAGTGTAACGTTGTACTCCGTTCGAATCAAGTTATCTTAAAAATATCTATTTAAGTAAATTGAATTGGAATTTTGTATAACATTTTGTAAGTACAAAATGTTATACAAAATTCCAATTCGATGATATAAATAAAAACATAAATAAAGGAAAGCTATCAATGACGAAAAACGACCTGTCCAGTTTGAAGTGTAGTAAATCTGACGTAACAATGGCAAGGTTTCGTCTTTCATATAAATGAAATCCCACTGGTGATTTAACATCTTTTGAAGTCATACATGGAACGCGGTATTGGCTCGCGGTATTTGCTGTTACTAACCGACTTGAAAAAAGGAAGCTATAAGTTTAACATGTTTATAAATGTATACAGGATGGAAGCAACTACTCTCATTTGACAAAAGCAGCGTATAGGGTAAAATATTACAAACCCATACCTAAAAAAATAATTAAGATTCCTCAACAGTTAAGTTGTAGGATTATTGTTTTCATTAGATTATTTTTATCCATACTATATTACTTGTGACGCAGTTACAAATAGATACCAATAACGTAAACGACTACTGCTACAAAAATACTACTAAATTTCTCCGGAAGGCAGCGTTCGAATCAAACTGTTAAGTCCTACGGTACTACTAAATATGATACACGTAGAGACTCATCTCTATATATAATAAGACAGTAAAAATATTTTGTCTGTACATTTAGTAAATTTGGCTGAAATGGATAGAGGGGCACTTAAAAATAATAATAGAAAGCAAAAATATATTTTTTTAATTTCTTGTCTGTATGTCGATATGTCGATTTTGTCCACATTTTTCTCTGAAAGTACTGAACCGATTTACTTAAAAGTCACCAATTGCTTTGTTTGATTCATCAAAATCGGTTCATTAAAAAAAAAGTTATCGTCATTTGATTGAACTCAAAGCATTAGTTTGTATACGAATGTTATGTACCAATCGCGCTGGTAAGATTCTTGGCTTAAGAATGACATTCGAAACGTCTTACTTATATTTTTGAAGCACTATTATATAATATTTTATACAATAAAATAACCAAAATTGAATTGTTAGTGGAGATTACCTTCATAAATCATAACAGTTAAGTTTAAGTCGTAATTAATTCAACACAGAGATAAAGGACGATTTGATCTTCAAAGAAATATCAAGTAAATACATAGATTTTTTGGTTCCTTCCTTCGTTTGAAATAAATCTATATAAAATACCTTAAACCATCCTTTCTACGTGTACTCTGTTATAACTACATACTTACCAATTGCATATTTAACTAATAATATATGTAACTAATTTAAAAACTCTACAGGAGTTAATATGCAATCATTACAGTTATTTTACAAGGAATGTTATGAATCCTTACCCAAATCAAGGCTGTTTCTGAAGCAGTAAATTCGAAAAAAATATTTTTGCTTTCTATTATTCTTTTTAGGTGTCCCTCTATCCATTTCAGTCAAAATTACTAAATGTACAAACAAAATATTTTTACTGTCTTAATATATATAGAGAAGAGATTACAGATTAAAGTAATAAAATTTCATATCAGAATTTTTTTAGTTGTCAATCAATTTTGTATATTATTAAGCCGCAAGCGGGCCGCTAGTACCAAATATATAAATAATTTGAAGCCTCTAGTGGCACGACCTTTTAAGATCAAATTTCTTATGAAGGCAATATATATATAGGTTATAGCCGATATTCTTACTGTTATAGCGACATTAACTTAGCATGTGATGACTGATGCCGTCTCGCAGTGCACTCGTGGAACATGAGCTTTGCTTGTAAGGGTTTTGAGCATTGACAAAATGTATACCACTGTGGTTCTACGACTTGGGATATGATTAGTAGGTGTATGATGCTATTTTATGTCCCAGCTCCGGTGTATGTAGTAGTGTCCGCCTGTCTCATACGGGTGTGTGGTGCTATTTTATGTCCTGGAACTCTTGTATGTAGTACTGTCCGAATATGGTTCTAATGCCTTGTTCGAACGTAGAAAACAGTCGAAAAGTGACTACGAGTGCGTGCCGCTTGTTTAACTAACATATCGGCCGCTTTGCGGTAGTATGCTTGATCCATCAACTTATATTGATCTCACAAATCAATCACTGTCACGAGACACCATTCTTATATAATCTTAATATAAACAAGCGTACAAGTACCTTCAGAAAGATCACACACAAACGTCCAGGATAGTTCTAGAACGACTGTTGCAGAAAGCAGTCTAGCAGAAATTTATGGTCTAGGGGCGGGGCGTTGCCATTGCGTTTTCTTTCTTTTATTATAACTAGCCAGCTAGTTATAGTGGTGAGAAAGATAGGATGTGGTCATGGCTTTTCCTCGGAAGAGCTTCGAGATCTATCACCAGCCAGAGCATTATTTATTAAACAATATAAAGGTATTCGGTGAATCGGTTACATGTTGTGGGTTTGATTTTCACTAGGGGGAATGAATCATTTTCATTTCCTCACTCTGGTAATAAGATACAGAATTCAATTCCATTAAACAAGCAGACAACACGCAGTCAGGAGACCATGTCTCGAAAACTGTGCGCGTAGTGTCTTAACACTAAGAGGATACGAGGATACAGCATGCAAAAATATCGAGAAGGTGTTTGCTTATTTGTTCATTCAAAATAACTTTAGCAGGTATTTGAATTCAATGAAACACATTTCTCAAGGATTTTTCTATTATACTGTTCTTTTATAAGAGTTTCCTGTCTAATAATTTCTCAGAAACATTCACGTGAATAAGAACAAGTGGATTTTAACGTATTTTATTTTCTTCAAATTTCATCTTAAAACACATTTTTTACGACGTACGCGAACAAAAGTTATGACTTGTGCTCTGTGCTGTATTTCGTGATTATTTCACCATAGGTGCTTTTGTTCAAGGCTTTATACAAATGGAAAAAAAATCACAAACATACGATTCTATGTGAAGTGCAGTGATTAGTTACACCACTCGCCACAAATATGTGAATGTGAATGTCAGTGCGAACGGAGTGTTGTACTACTAGAGAGAATGCGAGATAAAGAGCTTGAAAATTTAATAATAGAGAACAATAAATTCTCTTTGTCTTATAAGCATAAGAAATCCCAACATTTCGCTTTACACTGTTTCTCGAAAACAGTAGGACACTAGAACCGACATTCTTACTATAATATCTCTAAAATAAGCAGCACTTTTACGTATTTTCGATATATTCGCGTAGACGAAAAGATTTTTGACATTGTTAACAGCCTTGATTGAGCTGATAAGTATATAAGATTTGCTGAATCCTTAAATAAAAGATATTTTGAAATTGTTTAATTTTTACCGATAAATTAAAACGACGATATATCGATTTTAAATAAAACAATTTAACCGGACTAATCGCGTATTTTTAGTATTATAGATTTTTAGAAACCTGACATTTTGAACACTTTGCAGTAATCCGTAGTCACGGGTAGACTGAGGTGGCATTCTTCCGTTAGTTTACATAATTATTATATGAAACTACCGCCAACGGTTTTTTAATTGCCTCGCATACTGCTCGGGAATCCTGCAGAATGCTGACTGTATTTTGCCCTCGTGAAAATCAAAGAACTTATAACTTTATATAGGTTAAAATCAAAATCAAATCAAATCAGCTTCACGCTGTATCCCGCGCACCGCAGGGTAGGCAGAGGGAACCTAGTGTTTTAGACACTCCGTTCCCCACTTTCTGCCGAATTCTGGAGGCATTGCGTGTTGAGTGGCAGAACTCAACGCCGCGCTTTGCCTCGGCACCAGAGCGAAGAAATGGAAATATAAATTTAAGTAAATATTTCATCTCTTCGAGTGAGGATCGAACCCACAACCAGTTGGTTTTGCAGTCACACTTCGTGCCGCTGCGCTACGACTGGCCTCAAACTTCACTTTATATAGGCCTTCACTTTATATAGGTTTCTCATGAATATTAAATTTTTAATATAAATATAAAGCTAACTTTTTTTAGCAATATTAATTAATTTCTACTGAAGTTATCGAAATTGAAGTCGAAGCCTTACATATTTTTATATTAAATAAATACTAAATACATGTACAGTTTTCATAAGCAATCTAAACTGGTAAATTAGTTGGAAAATCAAGAAAGCCATTTCAACGCCATTTCGATCCAAATAATAAAAACATTACCCTCAAGCCTTACTTATATTGTCTTACAGTTAACGCCTCTTAGTGTCTACTGGAAGGATTGAAGTTTAAGTACCAATAGTCATCATGAGGTCAGTCACAAAAACAAAGGGCGCAAAGTGTGACTGTAAAACCTATAGGTTGTGGGTTCGATCCCACTCGAGGAGATAAAATATTTACTTAGATTTATATTTCCATTTCTTCGCTCTGGTGTCGAGGACAAGCGCGGCGTTGAGATCTGCCACTCAACACACAACGCCAGAATTCGGCAGACAGTGAGGAACGGAGTCTCTTAACACTAGGTTCTCTCTGCCTACTCTGCAGTGTGCGGGATACAGCGTGATTAAAAAAAAAGAAAAAGTACCTCTAGTCACGTCTGCGAGCTGTCTACAAACCACTTATAAATATTAGCATCTTTCTGGTTAGAATTGAATCCACAACCATCGCGTTTACAGTCATAGACCGTACTACTGCACTACGCTAGTGTTGATTTTATTTGTCGCCTTATTTGTACTAAAATTTTAGAACAACAAATTTGCGGTCGTGTTATTTTGAAATGTTGGTTAGTTTTCCATTGAAATAATATTTGAATTAAAATAATTGAGATTTGTTTTATTTGACATTTAATTAATAATTTTAGAATTTAAATGCCGAGGCCGTCGTGTCGTGGTGTTTTCTAAATAAATATTGTAAACAGTTTTTATTACAATACAGTACAATACACAATAAAGCACATACATATTTATACAAAACAAAACAAAAATAACATGTATAATAAGACGGACTTATTGCTTAGAGCGATCTTTTCCAGGCAACCTTTAGTCGTTGGAGTTATATAAAAATGATGGTGGGTGGTGTATTAAATCGCATGAGAATCTTTAATAATAATAAAATAAATAAATAAAAACATTACTATAGACATAGATTCTCTAAAATAGATTTATTACACAGTTAGAACATAAATAAAATATGCGAAAAAATAGAAGATTTATATATCTTACAGTGCCGGGTTCATATAAAACTAAATTACATTAGTTAACGACTTTGTTAGTTTAGGACTTCTGAGATCGGATTATAACTGCGTATATGGTATTATGAACCAATTATGAATTTCAGTTAAGTGGATGAACTAATATAAAAATGTATAGCAATTTATTACGAAATACTAGTGGCTATAGAAATACCATTCGTGGCCTCGCCCGCATCCCATATATATTTTGTTTATTTTGTTGCATTTGTCATAAGATTGATATATAATTTCTACATTTAATTCATTTCATAAGTTTGAGCAAGTGCAAGCATTTCGTGGCTGCTTGCGAGGCCGAAATCGGTGGCAAGGGCGCCCCCCGCGAGAATCGAGCCTAGGCTTGCGGCCTTAAATAAAGCCTTCAAAAAGTATACGTCAAAATTAGAAGCCAAAGCTTATGTTCATAAAATTTTTCTCAAGAAGGAATTAATTTTGCTAGTAAGTTTCGATATCTTTGTTAAATAAAAAAAACATAGAAATATCACCTTGCAATTTTCAATTACTTTTTGCCACAAAATGCCTTATTGTGACTTATTTATGACAGATAGATAGATATAAGGTAAAACTGAATGTTTTTGTAGTTCAATGTACTTAAGTATATTTAACTATTTAAAGTAATATGATGGCGTTTCTAATTATTGTTATTTCATTATTTAAAGCTAACTAAAGATTAAGAGGCCAGTCGTGGCGCAGCGGCACGAAGTGTGGCTGTAAAACCGACTGGTTGTGGGTTCGATCCCCACTCGAGGAGATGAAATATTTACTTAAATTTATAATTCCATTTCTTCGCTCTGGTGTCGAGGCTAAGTGCGGCGTTGAGTTCTGCCACTCAACACGCAATGCCTCCAGAATTCGGCAGAAAGTGGGGAACGGAGTGTCTTGACACTAGGTTCCCTCTGCCTACCCTACTGTGTGCGGGATACAGCGTGAAGCTGATTTAATTTTGATTTAATTTTTAATTTAAAGATTAAACCGTAAGGTAATCACACTTCTGATTCATGAAGCTTACTTTTTTTTGTAACAAAGTAATAAAACATCTAAAAATATAATAGACTAGGTACCTACCAGGTACCGGATTTTTATATTGAACCAATACTACATACTACAAATTGAAATAAATAAAATCTGTACCTACTGTATTCACTTTCAATTAGAGATAGTATCGGCAAAAGGACTACTCCACGAGGGCGTGAAGCCGCCGCATAATTATAATGAGCTCAGTCAAGTTAATTACAAGACCAGATCCTCGCATAAAGGAGCGAAATTAGTGGCAATGTTGTACTAAAAAGTAAGAAATACTGTATTCATTATCATATTTTATGTACAAACGATTCTTATGAAGCACTTGCTTTTGGTTTTTTTTTATATTTGTGTCTACATAGTTATAATAAAATTATAACGGATCGGTGTCTGTACATGAAAATTAAAAAAAATAAATTAAATTAAATTAATTATGAGAAAAACAAATTATTGGGGACATTTATCAATGTAAATAGAACCCAATCTTTTCAATTTTAATGCACTCATAAATTAAAAAAGTCATTTCATTTTGTTCGATGAAATTGAATGTATTATATTAGCAATAAATAATGTATATAATAGCAATAAATGTAAATATTGTATTTGAAGTAATAATGTTATTACAAAATGAAAATGATTTAGATCAGTAAATAAATAATAGTGTAGTTCAAGTGGGAGAAGCGGCCAGCGGGTCGCTGGTATTAAATATGTTTAAATAGGGTAGAAACTTACTAAGGAAATTTAGGTACCTTCAAAAAAATTACTATCTCCACCTTCAAGTCCGTCAAAACACTCGTAGCTCCTCGAGTATCCTCGTCTAGCGGCGGTGATCACCGACTCTGCTCGTTTGCCTTGTACTTTCCATTAAATAAAAAAGATATTTCGTTCTCCGCTTTCTGCTTGAATTCGAAACATTACATGTTGAGTGGTGGAATGTAAACGATAATAGCAAAGCCGCAAGTAAATGCTAGTATCAAATATTAAAACAGATTTCATCCTTAAGAATGGATTCTGGAGAATTCTTTTCTCATTGTAAACATACAATGTTTCAGTTTCCGAAGTTATCGTTAGAATTGAACTGGCGCAGCTACCGAAAGAACAATTTCACGCTGTGCACCTCACAGGGATAAAATATTTTAAAATATTTTATGTATAGGTTTTATTTGATACAAGATAGGTAACATATATCTTTTTTAGGGTTCCGTCAAAAAATAAAAACCTTTATAGGACACCTTTTCACTTTCTTGTCCGTCTGCTATTCTTATCACTTATCTCGATATTACGTAAAAGTATGTAGATACAGGCGTCCGAGTAGAAAATAGATAGTATATCCCTCGAAACATAGAAAAAAAAACATTTTTTTATGTCAACGTAATCTAAAGACACTGGCATTTGCGCATCAATTTTGCTGTATTGATGACATTTGCCGTGTAGTCGAAACTTATAGCGTACTTCCCGTGGACCTACATTTATGCAGTTCGGCATAAGTTGAGAAGTTATAATAAAAATGAAGGAAAAAAATGGGAAAAATGAAAATTTATAAGTATTTCATAGAAAAAAAAAAATACAAACTTATATTTGTAGTTCCTTTCATACAAAGTGAATGCATAACCGCAAACTTAAGGTTTTCAATTATTAAGAGATTTACTTACCGTAGACTTATAATTCTGAAATTAGTAAAAGTCCTCAGTGGGCGAGTCTGAATCGCACTTTAATACTTTTTTAGCTTCACACTGTAACCCGAATATAGTAGGATGGACAGAAAGAACCTAGTTCCCAAGTACTTTGCACTCCACTTTCTACTCTGAATTTTAAAAAATACGTGTTAAATTGCAGAACTGAACGCCGCGCCGTGCAGTCATCGCAGGTTCACTCAAAACATATAGCTCCAAGCATACAGTTACAGCGCCAATTTCAATATAAACAATATTCTCTTCAAAATAGACTGTCTGTCTGTCTACTGTCTTATAACATAAATCGATCTGTCCACTATACAAGATAAGATAGGCGTACAGAAATTGATCCCGAGGTCAAACAACAAGGGCTGATATTTTATTTATGTGTCAGTTAAATGCTCACCATTGTACTGAAAGATTAAGTGCTTTCTCAAAGATAAATTACATGTTAGGCTTAGAAATTATATTATTTTATAAGTACTTTCTAACTTTCTTATTCAAGAGGAAAAACCTTATTTATGATGAAAAAAACGGCAATCCGTTCCTTCAAAGACCTGAAATTTTCGAGATATTGTATGTTAAATGGGGGATCTTTGTTTGTGGGGCAGAACAGAGAAATGAAAATAATTCATTCTCCCGAGCGGTTTTAAGCTATGGCTTCCCATCTCGGTATTGTGGAACCTCACATCATTTTCCCATCATAAAAAAAGACACTTGAAGACAAAAACTCAAACTTAAAAGTTGATAAACGTTTTATGTTTGTCAACTTTTAAAGGTTCCGTTGACCTACAATTCTGAAATTTGTACAGAAGCCTAGGTGGCGAATCCGTCTCGCACTTAACCCATTTATTATATAAGTATGAACTATAATAAACATATAACTCTTATTTCAGTTCAAAAGAATATATAAATAAATAAAAATACTTATTAGACATTTTGATCAATATTTTTAAATTAATACAAGTTTGTTGACGAGGGCTCTCTGAGCTTCGCCATTTCTCAATTAAAATGTTAATAGCTAATGAGAGAAGGTAGAGGTCATCTCTGTTATATTAAATTGCCACCGGCACTTGAAAAAATTACCAAATTCGTGTATAAAAGCGGAATTTAGGTAATTTCAAAAGTTTTCACGTCATAGTTGAGGGTTAAAATGATTTCTACTTGATTTAGTAAAAATAAAAAATAAATCAGCTTCACGCTGTATCCCGCACACTGCAGGGTAGGCAGAGGGAACGCAGTGAAAGACACTCCGTTCCCCACTTTCTACCGGATTCCGGAGGCATTGCGTGTTAAGTGGCAAAACTCAACGCCGCACTTTGCCCCGACACCAGAGCGAAGAAATGGAAATATAAATTTAAGTAAATATTTCATCTCCTCGAGTGGGGATCGAACCCACAACCAGTCGGTTTACAGTCACACCTTGTGCCGCTGCGCCACGACCGGCCTCAGTGACTTGATTTAGTGAGAATTTGTATTAGATACTAACTTAATAAGATTAATAAAAAGTTCATCTGACCACAGTTACAGTGGGTTATACCTACGAAAAGGTGTTTATCGTGACGTAATTATGGCCTTAACTGATATTTTTTTTTTTGTTTTGAATAGTACGTTAAGTTATATTTTTTTAATTCAAACCAATAGTTCTTTAGATTAGCAAGTTTTACCAAACAACCATTTTATATTGATAACATTAATGATGATTCACTTTTAAATTTATTAATAATCTAATATTATTAAGATTGACAGTAGAAGATAATTATAAACTTTTTAACTTTTCTACTATAAGTCATTAAATTATAATCCTCTGAAGTGTTGAACTTTTTATATTAACTCTTAGCATATTTACAACGATATAATAGGTAATATTTATAATGTAATTTAAGATTAACAGTTTAAAATATTATTATTAAATATCAGAAACAAAAGGTGCGAATTTCGATTCTTTGCTGTGTTATATATACTTTATATTGTAAACTAAATTATATCTAAATACATTAAATATTTTTTTTGTTCCCATGATATCTCGCATAGGCAGAGGGAATCTGGGGACCCAGTATTAAGACACTCCGTTCCCATCAAGTAGCACGTTTGTACTCCTACGCCACGACTGGCCTCATTAATTCAATTTTAAAATACAGTAAAATAAAGTTCAATCCAATTAAAAATATCAGATAGGTATATTTAATATTTTCTCGTAAAATTATGATTAAAATTAGATCGAATTTATATTTATAATTAGCGACCCGCTCGCGGCTTCGCCCGCTTTAATTACTAAATTATTTAAACCTTACTGCAAACCGCATTTTCGTATTATTATCATTTCTTATTGTATCGATGTTCCTATTATTTAAAAAACACACTTAAACAAATGACACAAACAACAGAAAACTTAAACGAAAGAAATACTACTACAGACTACTACAATAGACTACTTACTATTCTCTTACCCAAAAATACCTAAACGAAAGATGTAACCAACTAAGTCGCGTTGAAATACAATATAATGATTGTATAACCCCAAAATACGTGCAATCGCTTCTAAATTTACTTTGCTATAGAGCCAGGCGGCGAATTAAAGCATTCTCTCGTCCATCTCCGTAGTAGCTACGAACGCCATCAGTGCTATCACGGCCGATGGCTAAAGAGCCAACGGCCCTGATAGAGCAGGCACAGGGAGGGGGATGCGGGACGGGATTGGAAAGATTATCAAATACCATCTAGGTCGTCAACTCAGTCAGATGAGACCTTCGGTTTCTTGTGGAAGGCTCAGCTTAAACGACCAAGGTTCAGTGAGAGGAATAACTTCTCGAACAGCTTGGCGACCTTACTAAGGAGGGTTATAGATCGGTATCCTTCAGGCTGCGGGCTCTTCCCAGCCTTGAGCAACGTGATGAGCAGGCCCTCCTTACATGCCTAGGAGAAAGAAGCCAGGAATTTTCATAAGCAAAGTGTGGCGGGGCGCGGGGGGACGCGTGGTGGGCCGCGCAAAAATATTTTGAACGTACAGAAACGATTTTTCTACAGATTTATTACAAATATAGATAATGATATAAAATATCAAATAACATTTTATATTATACACTAATTTCAACAAAAAAAAAATCGCCGAACCACCAAACCAAATCCGAGTACAAAGAAAAGCTTTTACGATCCCCACACTACTAATATAGGCAACCAATACAATATTTGCTTCGTAATGCTCCCACAATAACCCTCCTTAATGATGGCGCCAACTGGCGAACTATAATGACAAATAAACTTTTTTTACATTTGGCTTTACATGTATTTCTTAATAATACATATAAAGAATTAAAAAGGGGACATAATAACACACTGTGGGACAGTTTCTGAGTGCACACAGCAATGGTTGTGAGTTCAATCCCATTTTTGATAATCAATTTATTTATTTTATTTTTATCTCTTCTCTTTAGAAAGGTTAAGCAAGGTGTTAAGTTTCACCACTCAATACAAATTTACCCAACCAAAAACACTGAACGATAATAAAAATACTATCCCCTAATAACTGGTTTCTTTACATATTACTAGTATGTGTCGGTATATACAGTAGACAAAAATAAAAAAGATAAGATTTACGACAAAAGTGTCAAACATTAAGCTTAGAAAGATAAAAGAACGACGTGTAAATAAAGAATTTACAGGTATGAAATATGTTTGTGAAATGTTCGATGATATCATAGTGTCAGATTAAATTACGTATCATACATCTATACTTATAATAAATCTGTAGAAAAGTCGTTTCTGTACATTGAAAATATTTAAAAAAAAATTAGCTAGGGTGTTAAAGGATAACTAACAGAATCCATTTCCAACATTTTTGGAATTTTTGTCTGTTTGTCTGTTTGTCTGTTTGTCTGTTTGTCTGTTTTCCTGTTTATGTGAACACGCATCACGTCAAAAGTACACAATATATTTCAGCAAATTTTATACGTAAAAATTACCAGTAAATCAAAGTAACATTTAGTGTTTATTTCATTGTAATAGCTGCACTCTATCAAAAGATATAAGTATTTAAGTTTCCAAGAAGCTTATATTTGAGATAGTAGAACTCGATACTAGAAACGCTATCTATTTTATATTTTAAGTAGTTAGGTAGGTAGGTGGGTAGGTGGGTAGGTAGGTAGGTAGGTGGGTAGGTGGGTGGGTAGGTAGGTAGGTAGGTAGGTAGGTAGGTAGGTAGGTAGGTATGGATGTATGGATGTATGGATGTATGGATGTATGGATGTATGGATGTATGGATGTATGGGTGTATGGATGTATGGATGTATGGATGTATGGATGTATGGATGTATGGATGTATGGATGTATGGATGTATGGATGTATGGATGTATGGATGTGTGGATGTATGGATGTAGTGTATATTTTTTTCAATTATTATTACCAGTAAAGTATCGATACTAATGTGATATCTATATATTTAATATTTTTTAGTAAGTTTTATAATTCTAATAGAATTAAACAACTTTCTAAAATGATTTTTCCTTGCATGCGTTGTAATAATTACAACATAATATATAAGATTTTATATGTTATTTTAATTATTATCTTAAAATAAATAACTGTATTTTATCAAATTTATTTTCTTAAAAATTAGGAGTGCCCAACAAAGCTATCATTTCTCTATGAAGATATAAATAAATAGTTATAAAGGTCAGTTATTTAATAATTACACCATTCATACATGACGAATATTACAATAAAAACAATTAAGCCGATTGTACCGCTCCCGCACCGCGCTCACGTCTTAGCTCTTTAAATCGCTTAAGTCGTTTCTGAGATATGCGTCGACTAACAGAAAAACCAAGAAACCGACAAAATTTATAAATATTATTGTTGCTGATTCTATTACTTTGTTAATTGCTCCAATAATAATTTGTTTAATGAAAATCGAAAATGTCATGGTTTTAATAATTTTCACATTAGAAATCATAAGTGCACTGCAAGCATACATTATTTATTACAACAGGAACGTAATTCCCTGTACCGAAACAAACAAATAATTCACAAATTTAAGCGGGTGAAGCCGCGTGCTGGTTCCTGTATTTTATAAAATTTTATGTTGTGATTATAATAGATGGATCACGTGGTGATGTCAATACGTTTTAATCATTGGCATGTAGGTACGTTATATTAATTTAAATATAAATTTCTCAAGAGAACTTAATCAAAACTTTGTATGTAAAAAAATATATGAAATAATCATGTTAGGGAAATATCAAATTTATTTTATGAATCAATCTTTATGTTATATTCGAAATAAATGAATTGTATGTAAATTTATTAATACGTTTCAAGTATGAAAAAAAGAAAAAATGCAATAAAATTGCGTTTCTGCTTTTCTTTCCAATAATTTATATTTCTATATATGTGGGACGTAAATGCGGGAACAGAGCTGCCATCTTAGTACAGAGTAACCTTTAAAATATATATTTACGTATAGTTAAAGAATAAAAAATGTGAAGAGGAATGTGTGATTTCTCTATAGAATATATTATTCTACATTATATCATAAAAAAACAGTACCTCCTCCTCCTCAGTAGTATCCTCCTGCAGTATAATTATGTTTAATCAACATTTTTAAACTTTTAATTTTGAACATTTTAAATATTTTCGTGCCATTATGATGAAAAACTTAGACAATTTTTTAATTTGAAAAAAATAATTTATTAACGATAAGAATGTTGGTAGTTTTTCAAAAGGTATAAGAATTTAAAAAATACCTAAAATATGCTTTCTTCGCAAGTATTGTAATAACTATTAGTTCTATTCACTAAAAAATCAATATAAATATTAAATATGCTCAATTTGTGTTTTTGTCAGCACCACTTTAAATGAAACCATAGTTAATCACTCTATAAAAGCCTAATACAATAAAAAAAATCCTAAAAGAGAAAAAGTTATTTTTCATACAAAATAAATTATATATTATCATTGATATTAAAATAAAACGCTATTTGTCATTAAACACGCAAACAGGTATAAGCCTATCAAAAGGAAACCGCCGCATACGCCTCATTTCTAAATCGAGTCGTAGGTATTGGCTACAAAGTTCAAAGTTGCTTAACCTTTAGTAATACTTTTGTAGTAGTATGTGTTAACGTTATTGGTATCTATGCGTAACTGCGTCACACGAAATACAGGTATGGATAAACATCGATCGTGAAATGAAAAAAAAAGTCTACGTCTAAACTGTTGAGGTATCTTGATTAATTTCTTTAGGTATGGGCTTAAAATATTTTATCCTATATATTGCCCCCGTAAAAGGAGCGCTGACGCTTCCATTCTGTATTAATATTAAAGGCCATCGCGGCGCAGGGGCACAAAGTTAGGTTAAGTTACTTAAATCGGTTAAGCCCTTTCTGAGATTATCCTGAACGCACAGATAAACAGACAAATTGACCAAGTTCTATTACATTGTTAAATGTCCGTAATAATAATTTTTCTAATATATCTCCCACGTATAGACACCGATGAGTTAGGATTTTATTGTAAGTAGCGATATTACTATAACTATATATCTATAACTATAACTTAGGTCCTAAAGCCTCCTTAAGGCAAAAGTTTAAAGAAATTAATATATTGACAGTTGCATCTCTCTTATGGGTGGTACGAAAATGCGACTGCGTTGCAAACATACATTACAGGTATATTAAAACACGAACATAATTTTAGTGTATTAAGCAAATAATTCTGTGGTTTAAGCGGGCGAAGCCGCGAGCGGGTCGCTAGTCTATACTAATATTATAAAGAAGTAAGATTTGTATTTTTGTATGTATGTATGTGTGTATGTTTGTAAAGTTTTCACGCAAAAACTACTGGACCGATTTCAATATTTTTTTCACTGTTAGAAAGCTGCATCCTCACTGATCAGCATAGGGTATATTACATTTTCAAAAAAAATAGAGATCCCTAATAAAAATGCAATAATGTAACCCAAGGTGAGAAAAAATTGATCTTAACAATTCTATCATCGCATGCGCTGCGAAAACTATTGATGATAGAACAAAACAATGTTCTACAGTATTATAGAGCGCATCAATATCTATATAAAAGTCCGCGATAGCATATGTCCAACTACTGTAGTTATGACAATATAACCATTTTTTTATATTTTATAAGTTAACAAAAGTGCCGACAATAATCAAACCATATTATTCATACCTCTGCATTAATCCTTATCTTATTAAATGATATTTTATTAAAGATAATTTCAATACCTGTAAAATACTTTTTAAATTAATAAAATCGGATATCCCATTTAAAAGATATAACGAATTTAAAAATATCAATCTAAAGAATATTATATCATCATCATAATAAAAAATGCGGAGTGTGTGTCGTGTGGCCTCGCGCATCGTCGCGAGTAACTCTGCGGGGGTGAGGGGGAGGTGCATCGATATCACTAAAATTATTAAACAGTCGATTAGATTTTTTGTTTCCTTATTTGATTTGAATAGGCCCCGAAACTACGAGACCAATTTGGAAAATTATTTTACAATTAGACGATTAAGTTGTAAAATAATACCAAAAAAAACCTTATATCGCGTACGCTGTGGAAATCATTGACAATAGAGCAAAATGATGTATTTTATAGAAGACACCAATATCTACCAAAAGTTGACGATGCCATGTGTAACTGTTAGAGTTATGTTACAATAACTAATTTTCAAAGGAAAATGTGCAAACTAAAACCGAGCCACCATCGTAGTACAGAGGGACATCTAAAATATATATATTTTATATTCTGTCATAATGAGTAGCTTTAAACTTTGCATACAAAGGTATCCCGTACGTAGTATATCATTTTTTTCATTTATTATTATCAGTACAACAGTATCGATACTAATGTGGTATCTATATTTTTATATATATTTTTTCTCCCCTTAGTGTTTTTCAGGTGGAAAACACAGACAATATTTTATTCCCCATCAAAATGTTAGTAGTTTTTATAATTCTAATATAATTAAACAACTTTCTACAATGATCTTTCCTTGCATGTGTTGTAATAACTATCAGGAGCTATTAAACAGAACAATACATTCGCATTTTGATAAATATATTATATGTTATTACAGTATAACAATATAATATATAAGATATTATATATTTTTAAATTTTTATCTTAAAACTAGCGGGCGCGCGCAACTTCATCTGCTTATTAGCACCCTTAGAGGTGAATTCTAAAAAAAAACCACGAAAAGCGTGTTCAATAAAATATTTTTAACAGTCTGAATTTAATGTTTTATAAAAATCGGTGGCGATTTAAAGATTTTTTCATATAAACTTTCAACCCCGTCCATTGTTCTTAGAATTCATCCCTAAGAGGATGAATTCTAAAAACACGTGTTCAATGAAATATTTTAAAGAGTCTGCTGAATTTCATATTTTATGAAAACCCCTATTGCATCCGTTTAGGGTAAAAAATTTTCAAAATCCCTTATTAGTGGATGTCCAAATTATTAAAATAAACATCTGTCCAAACTTCACGTTTCTCCCATCAGCGGCTACGGCTGTGCGTGCGTCTTACCTCAGTCAGTCAGGTAAATGTCCTTTTATATATATAAATATATATATATATATATATATATATATATATATATATATATATATATATATATATATATATATATATATATATATATATATATATATATAGATAAATAAGTGTATTTTGATCAAATTTATTTTCTTAAAAAATTAACAGTGCCCAAAAAAGCTATCATTTCTCTATGAGGATATAAATAAATAGTTATAAAGGTCAGTTTTTTAATCATTACACCATTCATACAATGTTACAATAAAAACAATTAAACCGATTTTACCGCTCCCGCACCGCGCTCACGTCTCAGCTCAGCTCTTTAAATCGCTTAAATCGTTTCTAAGATAAGCGTCGACTAACAGAAAAACCAACAAAAAAACAAAATTTGCAAATATTATTGTTTCTGGTTCTATTACTTTGTTAACTGCCCCCAATAATAAGTTTTCTAATGAAAATCTAAAATGCCACCATGGTTTTAGTAATTTTCACATTAGAAATCATAAGTGCGCCGCAAGCATACATTATTTATTAAAACAGGAACGTAATTCCCTGTACCGAAACAAATAAATAATTTACAAATTTAAGCGGGTGAAGCCGCGAGCTGGTTGCTATAGTTTATAAAAGTTTATATTGGGTTTAGATGGATCACGTGGGGATATCAATACATTTTTATCATTGGCACTTAGGTACGTTACATTCATTTACAGTACATATATTTCTCAAGAGACCTTAATCAAACCTTTGTATATAAAAAAAATACATGAAATAATCATGTTAAGGAAGTATCAAATATATTTTATGAATCAACCTTAATGTTATATTCAAAACAAATGAATTGTATGTAAATTTGTTAATACATTTCAAGTATGAAAAAAGAAAAAAATCAATAAAATTGCGTTTCTCCTTTTCTTTCCAATGATTTATATTTCTACTATTTATATCGATATATCAGGGACGTAAATGCGGGAACAGAGCTGCCATCTTAGTACAGTGTAACCTCTAAAAAATATATTACGTACGTATTATAGTTAAAGAGTAAAAAGTGTGAAGAGGAATGTGTGATTCCTCTATAGAATATATTTTTCTACATAATATAATAAAAAAACAAGTTTTATCAGAACATATAAAGGTATCCTCCTACAGTATAATTATTTTCGATCAACATTTTTTAACTTTTAATTTTGAACATTTTGAATTGAACGAAAAATTTTGACTATTTTGTCAAATTTTTTCGTCATAATAAAATCATTAGTTTTCGTGAAAATATTCTAAATATTAAAAAAATATATATTTTGAAAAAAATAATTTATTAACGATAAGAATGTTGGTAATTTCTCAAAAGGTATAAGAATTAAAAAAATAACTCAGGCCCTAAGGACTCCTTAAGGCAAAAGTTTAAAGAAATTAATATATTGACAGTTGCATCTCTCTTATGGGAGGTACGAAAATGCGACCTAAGGTTTTAAAATTTTTTACATTAGAAATCTTAAGTGCGTTGCAAATATACATTATAGGTATATTGAAACATGAATATAATTTTAGTGTGTAAATAATTCTGTAGTTAAAGCGGGCGAAGCCGCGAGCGGGTCGCTAGTACATTAAATAATATTATAGGTGCAGTAAATATTATAGGCAAAGAGAGATTATTATTGAGGCTCAGTGTGGCAGTTGTGAGTTCAATTTCCATTCAATGTTATTTTCATTTTCTAGATCTGGGAACAAGAGAAAGTGCGGCCTACAGTTCTGGCTCTCAGTATTTGATGACGCGAAAACTTTAGAACCAGGTGTCGTAACTCTACATGCCCTCTGCCTACCTTACTATACGGTAAACATGAAAAGCATGAAAATGTGTTGTACATTGGACATTTACTAGACAAAATGATTCTAAGATAATACAAGTTTCGATATATATACTATATTACATACATACACTAAGCCAAATGAACAGAACTCGAAATAAAATTAAAATAAATTTAATTGTGTCCATCTTTTCTTATTTGCTTAACCCTTTGTTTTCCTAAAATCATGTATTAAGGTCAAACAAGGTACGATTGACGAGGGTACTTTCAATTTCAGAACAACCTCCGGCCGAACAAAAACTAAGCTTTATTTTCAATTTACTTTTTACACGATATTTATTCGATTCATTTTGATACATTTTTAATAATTGTGGTAGAGGGAATCTGTTCTAAATAAGTAGTTTCTCGTTGTTTTTGTAGACATAGAGAGTGGAAGTTTTAGTCGAGCTGTTGAGGTTTTTTTAGCTTCACGCGGTATCCGTAGTGAGGAAGTCAAAGAGAACGGAGCGCCACTAGCTACGGTCTCTACATATCTATTTCGCCTCGTCCACTTTCATCAACCTCTTCATACATGCATCTAAGCTGACTCCGCATATCGCAACTCCACTACATTCATCTTTCTTTTATTCTTCTTTTGTAAATCCTACGTTTCGCTGCCATAAAACAGCGTCGGAACCAACACTGCAATGTGTACGGCCAAACGTACAGCTGTAATGATATTTCGCAGTCTCATCAATGCAGCTAAGACTCCGTTAACCAAGTTACTGAAACCAATACGCCTTTCCATATCCATCTCGAATCTTTCATCCGTACTGAACATACTTTGTAAATATACCACTCTATTCACTTCGTCTAATATTTTGCCATGTACATTGATCTTGCTTTCTATCCTTTCTTATTTTTATTCAAATACCATAACTTTTGTCTTATTTTTATTCAGACAAAGGTTCTGGTATTTGAAACAACCAGACCATTATTTGACAACTGAATATAATAACCAAGCTAACATGGCACAACCTTGTTTAACACCCCATTAGATATGAAACCAAAAAAAAAAAAACAAAAGAAAAAAATACCAGCTCCTAGTCATACGCAGGCTGAGTGATCTCTGTAAAGAGACTTTACAGCCTACAGCGAGGATCCGCTCACATGTTACTGGGGTAGTATTTACATACTTCACTCACTTCCATTCAATCACTTCCATAATTTCACTCTCACAACTCTGTCAACGTGTTGCACTCTTAACTTCTTTTATACTGATTTCGCCATCATGTACCTCAAGACTCAGCGTTTCGCTATTACTTGAAAGTGAGGCGTCATACATCTCCTTATAAAATTAAAAAAACCCATGCCCTCTTGTCGCCCTGCAAAAAATTTTTCTGTTAAAATTTCACCATCCTTCGAAAGCATTCCTTTCATTCAGGTTAGCGAGCAACCTCGAGAAACACTAACTTCGGGCCAGAAAAACTTCGTGTTTTCCCCGAAATTGCTCGTTAACATTTCATCACTTCCATTCTCTGTCTTTTCATTTTTATTCGTACTTTTGTATATTGTTTTTGCAGCTTATACTCTTCCTTTCTCACCTCTCTTATACGTCTATCTTTGTCTGAGATTTTATAATCCAGCCATGCTTTCTTTCTTTCCTTCTACAGCATGTTGCATTTTAATATTCCACTATTTGTCGCGCTTTCTGTTAAAGCCTCTTTTCCCTTAAGTATATATATGAGTACACTTACCCCTATCGCTTTTTCCTTCACACCATCCCTAAGGTGCCAGCATACTTCAAAATTTCCATTTCCAGATTCGCTGCTGTGTAGCTTCCTGGAAACTTTGACTGGTTCTTTATATCTGTGTTGAATTAATTAGGACTTAAACTTAACTTTTATGATTTATGAAGGAATTCTCCATTAACAATTTAATTTTGTTTACTTTATTGTATAAAATATTATATAATAGTGCTGCAAAAATATATTTATCAACAGTCATATAACCCAGACGTTTCGAATGTCATTCTTTAGCCAGGAATCTTACCAGCGCGATTGCTATATAACATTCACAGGTAAACTAATGCCTTGAGTTCTTCTTTTTAATGAACCGATTTTGATGAAACAAAGTTAAGTTGAGTTAAAACAAAGCAATTGATGAAATTTTCAAGTAAATCGGTTCAGTACTTTCAGAGAAAAATGTGGACATTTATATCGACAGGCAGACAGACAAGAAATTTAAAAAAAATCTGTTTGCTTTCTATTATTCTTTTTAGTGCCCATTTCATTTCAGTAAAATTTACAAAATGTACAGACAAAATATTTTTACTGTCTTATTATATATAGAGATTGCTGTAGCATTCTATATCCTGTGGTGAAGTTTAAAAACTCCTCCTTTGATTTTAATAACTATACAATATTTTAATATTAATCTAATTGAATCAAGACATTACTCGTTTATACTTAACCCAATTACTGTTTATAGCATTTCATTCGAACTGGTTCATAATGAAATTAATTTCAAAAGATTATATTTCTATAGGCTTTATTATAAATATATATATCAACCGAGATTTTACTTTGCTTCGCCCGCACGGTCAAATAGAAGTAACTAAGAATTGTACATATTGCAAAGTTGCAAAAGTTGTGCACATTATAGTGCAGGAGGTAGCTGTTATTGCACGTACAGTAGATTACATGGAAACGATTATTAGTGGTTTTTGGAGTTAACGTAGTCAACCAAAAAATCCCTTCCATTGTATATTATATTATTTTATTATTATTATGTAATTGTGTTTAGACTTTGAAATTCAGATAATTGAAAAAATACGTTACGGTACGTAATTGAGTAAATATGATTGTGGGTTCAAAATCCATTTTGATACGGCTCCAAATGCATTTTTTTGTTATTTTAACCCTAACTCCCTACAATTTAAACCCTAAATTCCCTAACGTTTTACTATAAGTTTTTAAGGAATCCAATGTCGGATGCTTACACGAACTTTCAATGCCTGAACGTACGTTCAGGCTATGTTAGAATTGTCTATGGCACATACATAATAATAATGTACTTAAAAATAGGTCGCAATAACCAGTTTATTTTTCATTTATTTCTTTTTATCTGAGTTGAGTTCACTGCACCACTCAAAAGCACATTATTCGGAAATTGAGTAGAATTTTGCGAACGAAGTATTTTGACACTATCGTGTTATATGCTTGAAAAAACATAAAAAGCTTTTTTTAAATATATTTGGACAACTTTTAACTATATTTAATATGCTACGATAAGCAAAATTTAATTCATTGGAAATTCATTATTGAACTTTACAATATGATTCCAACAAAACTTTTAAACTTAATTATACAAACAAACCATGTTATCTGAAAGTTATAAATTTAATAAGTTATAAGTTATAAAGGCCACCAAATAGTTATTCAAAATTAAATTTACTAAATTATTTCTCATTACGTGATGATTTTTGGTATTGTGCACTTCGTATTTAAAATTGAGACATCACATGAGCGGCGGAACTCAACACCGTTCTTTATCTTGCCCAAACGAAGGTAACAAATATCTCTAAATATAATAAGACAGTAAAAATATTTTATCTGTACATTTAGTAACTTTGACTGAAATGTCAAAATTACTAAATTTACTTGTCTGTCTGTCGATATGTCACATTTTTCTCTGAAAGTACTGAACCGATTTACTTGAAAATTTCACCAATTGCTTTGTTTTATCTCCACTACTAAAATTGATTCATCAAAATCGGTTCATTAAAAAAAAAGTTATCGTCATTTGAATGAACTCAAGGCATTAGTTTGCCTGCGAATATTATATAGCAATCGCGCTGCTAAGATTCTTGGGTAAGAATGACATTCGAAACGTCTTGGTTATATGACTGTAGATAAAAATATATATTTTTGAAGCTATTACACAATATTTTATGCAATAAAGGAAACAAAGTTGAGTTGTTAATGAAGATTACTTTTATAAATTATAACAGTTAAGTTTAAGTCGTAATTAATTCAACACAGAGAGAGATACGATTTGGTCTTCACGGAAATATCAAGGAAATACATATATTGTTTGGTTTGTTCGTTCGCTTGAAACAAATCTATATAAAAATGCCCAAAAACATCCTTTCTACGTGTACTCTGTAATAACTACACATTTACCAATTGTACATTTAGCTAATAAATAATATATGTAGCTAATTTAAACACTGTACAGGAATTGATATGCAATCATTATAGTTATTTTACAAAGAATATTATGAATCCTTCAAATCAATAATTTAACATTTAAGGCTGTTTCTGAAGGAGTAAATTAAATTATTCATTTAATTTCATTAATTTTAAAGTTATGATGAGGCTTATATAACGTAGACAAAAAAATATTTGTAAAAACAAAAACCCCGACTGCAGACAACTAAAAAAAAATGAATAAGCCCAAATAGTTCATTAGGATTAACAACAAAAATTCCGATTCCAAAAATCAATGTTTTAACCCGGAATTTTTGCAGTATCAGAATTTTTGTACTGAGTCCATTCTTGGGTTCAGACTAGTATCAGATATTCACGGTAAAAGTTCCTTAGAGAACTTATAAGATATTTCCCAATCCCAACCGTGAAATTGATACAGTATCACGTACCCTCTGTGGCCAAGCTTAAGTCGCACCTAATCGGTTTTTTTTAAATACACTTAAATAAACGTTCGTATATTTCAAGCGGGCGTAGCCGCACGGGGGCCGCTAATCTATACTTATAATAAATCTGTAGAAAAGTTGTTTCTGTACATTGAAAATATTTAAAAAAAAAATACCAGGGTGTTGCCTAGGATAACTAACAGAATCCATTTCTAGCATTTTTGGAATTTTTGTCTGTTTGTCTGTTTATCTGTTTATGGTAACACGTATCACGTAAAAAGTACACAATAAATTTAAACAACTTTTATACATAAAAAGTACAAATAAATCAAAGTAAGTTTTAGTGTTTATTTCATTGTAATCGCTTTACTCTATCAAAAGATATGTCTCTAAGTTTTCAAAAAGTCTATATTTGAGATAGTAGAAATCGATACAAGTAACACTGTCTATTGACAACACATAGTAGGTACTGACGAATCTTGATAACGTATAAAACATTCTGTGGAGTTAAACACTGATTACGACGGGAGGAACATTAATCATTTTAATACTTTAGCACAACACATCGTTTTCGGTTAATATAATTATGAATATAATTTAATGAAATTTAACATAAAATCAGCATTTTTAAGCTGTCCTTAATTTGATTTTTTATAGTTTACCGCTACACTCTATCAAAAAATATTAAAATACTTAAAGTTTTTAAGATATTTATATTTAAAAAAAAATAGAAACTTACGCAACGATATCTATTGACTACATATGATAATGAATGTTCATAACGCATAAAACATATTGTTTAGTTATTATTTGTTAAACGTTAATTACGTCGTGTAAATGTAATCTATACTAATAATTAATTTAACATAAACATAGTACATAGTATTTTTCTAACAATAAGCGGGGTCGAAGTCGAAGAGAACTTAGGGCCAAACGCTACGGTCTCTTATACCTCTTTCGTCTCCGGGAGGTCTTCATGCTTCCTCCAGTAAATTTCATATTATTTTCGAATGTCAACCAAGATCGCCCTCTGCTTCGCTTACCGCTTCCAATTAATGATAAATAAATGGATAAACGTCATCTCGAAAGGTCATGTTGAACTTTATCATGATTAAGCATGAAATATAGGATTGGATCGTCAAATGTGTACTAACTTTATGTATACTATAGTTTTTACTAAATATTTACCAGTATTAATTGTGCTGCACCTGTACGTCTATATTTAATATTATAAAGCTGAAAAGGTTGTTTGTTTGGGTTTCAGGATGTACTTCTTTGAATTGATTTCATTTAATGCGAAAGGTTTTATAAGTGACATACGACAAATTAAATAAGTTTATTATTATAATTTACTGATACGGAATTAGTAGAGCTATGATGATATAAATGCAGACAGAGCACAGCGTTAAATAATAGAAAAACCGTAGAAAATTATTAAAAATAAATTTACTAAATTTCACAAAAAAATAATAAAAAATACTTAATAAATATGAAAATAAAACAAAACACTTTAATGTTTGAACAATATGAATTACATTGTTAGCAAAAACCTGTCACGTACCCCATCCCTGCTAATCCATGGTCAGATATCCTTTGGGGCAGAACGCGGTGGGATCACGACATGTCACGGCTGATTCAGGGAAGGATCTCGAGGTTTTACTTAGAATTGTGTTATTTCCGTTGATTGCTTTGTAAAATATTATTTATTTATTTCACAAGTTGGATCAATATTCTTTGTGCGATCGAAGAATATACAAAATATTGCGAAATTTGCATCATCATAACAATACTCATAAAATATAAACTACTGGGTTAAACTAAATAAAATCTTTAAAAGACCAAATAGCAATTTTATGCATAGAACAAAATAATAATCACCTAAATCGGATCAGAAATTTCGGCCCTATTTGTACATATACATAAAAAAATAAACATAAAAAAATACTAACTGAATTGAGCTCCAATCCACCGCTTTAATGACATAACGAGGCAACATTTTATCTTACGCTTCTCTTTCGTTTAGTCCATATAGTCTCTTATTCATACATACATTGACAAACATAATTACAAGTACGATCTGAGCCCCTGACGAGAGCAGACGTGTTGGTAGTCCGCCCATTGAGTGCGGCTGCGAGCCTGTAAAATACATACTTAAGGTAAATTACGAACTTTACAATTGTTATTAGCTTTCCAATTGATATAATTTGAATTTCATTATACTGATTCGATTACTTATATGACGAAACCAAATATTGTATAAATAAAACAAAAATATATTTTTCAAAAATTTATTATTCACAACGGAACATATTGATACAGTACTTTCATACATTAATCTAGAATTTACATGCCATGTTAACTTAGAATTTAAATTTTAAAGCAATATCAATTTAAAAATTATTAAATTTGTTAATAATTTTTAACTATTTTTAAGTCAGAAATACAATTAATAACTTTAAAAAATATTTTCGTTCTTAAAATTTCGACATTTCTTTTTATTCTGGTATATTTTAGGCCAAGGTCATAAAAATTTATACTTATTTTATATGACACAAAAAGCAAACCAATTCTTATGAATTTTTCAAATTGTCTAATATGGATAGTCATAATGTTATTATACATGATAGATTACCCTCATAATTATACCTTATATAGTTCTATATACATTCTTCCAAATATATCTAAACTATAAAAAAAAAACTAAACTGTTTTTCTTTTAATAAAAATTGGCGTGAATTATAATAATTTTTATTATTAGTCTGATATGACTAGTTCGTGCAAAAATATTTACAGCAAGTTTAGTTTATATACATACATATACGTAATGCATGTTACTTCGAAAAACGTTCAATTTGTCTAAATTTTGTAATGCTGTAAGCAAAAATGAATAACTGCAGTATCACGATTCAATTCCTGATTATAGCTATGATTATCTTACTCCAAAATTAAGAAAATACGTACATGAAACATGGAATCGTCGTCTTAGCGTCCATTATCTATATAAAATAATACATTAAATTAAAACAAAACACTAAGACGACAATCGTTTACAAACTCTCTTGCACGCTCCAACGCATGACAATTACCCAAAATAAGCAGCTAAAATATCATCCAATACAACCAATCGATATTGCAACACCGATTTCACTAAATCCATTCATATTATTTATTTGATAACACTTAAGTCCACATTCAGTCCACGTCACGCTGTGTAAACTAGCATTAATATTAAACCAAGATTTACGCCGACGTATCCATATTGTCCGAGAGTTTTGTAGGGTCGAGATGCATCACTGGCGAGAGGCCACCCATCGCCCCAGGGGGACTCCGGTCCCCGTAACTCAGGTCACATTGTCGTCACCATTTCTGTTGGGAAGTTTTTAGTTGTTTTTTTTTAGTGTTGATTAGGTTTTTCATTTGTTTTATTTATAGTTTCACGCAGTATTACACAAACAGCAGAGGCAACCAAGTGTTAAGACTACATATAGTTTTCTTTTTATTTTTTTTAGTAATAAGGTCCTAGGCTAAGACTAAAGACTAAGTACCATACTAAATAAAAAGTGACTAGCATTAAAAAAAAATATAAAAAATATTACTATATTATTATATTATTATAACATAAAAAATATTATAAAATCATCAATTTTTTTTACTAGTTTAAAAAAATACAAAAAGTACACGTCTCCTCTTATTTATCTCTATAATATTATAGAAAGTAACAAAACAGGGAAATTTATAATGAAAATGTAAATTTCCTTCCTTGAATTAACGGGCGCTAAGTGTTAACATAATTACTAACGTATTTCACTAACGACGATTGGAAGCTAAATTAAATTATGTTGAAAGTTAATTATGGGAATTTGAATTGCTTTAAATTTGAATCATAATACGAACATTTTAATATACATATTCGGAACAATTATTATAAAATCTGTAACAATATCAATGGAGAATACTATTGGTCAAAGAAAACGTATATTAATAAAATAAATTATTCAGCTTCACGCTGTTCCCGCACACAGCTGGGTAGGCAGAGGTGTCCTATTGTTAAGGCATTCTGTTCTCCACTTTACGCCAAATCCTGGAAGCATTGCATGTTGAGTGGCGAAAGTAAATGAATGCCACACTTTGCCTCGACACCAGAAGAAATGGAAATGTGAATATAAATAAATATTTAATTTTCTCGAGTGAGAACCGAATTAACAAAAAGTCGTGTTTACTGTCACACTTTGTGCCCCTACGCCACGACTGTCCTCAATAAAATAAATGAATGATATAAGAAAAATTTAAACGTATTTGAACGACAAGTGATATTAACGGATGCTAATCACGCGGTTAATATATAAAATATAGGTTTTCATCGTCTTTAGCTTCACGTTTTATATACAGGACATACTCGTATGAGAGTCGCTTTCCATATAAATTCGACACATTTTATATTGAGAGACGGAACTTGTTTCACATTAACCACCTTTTGCCTTACTATAGCGAGGAAACCCCCGAGCAGGCATCGAACTCACAACTATCACACACACAGTCGGTCAGATTATGTCTCCCTGCCCCACAAAGGCCTAAGTGCTTATAAACACATTTAAATAAAATGTAATGCATTTTATTCACTTCTATTACCCAATGTGTCTAAATAAGCGTATAACAGATAAAAAAATAACAAATCATCAGACGTTGTTTCTTGTTATATTTTGTCAACAGTTGTGGCGCAAAGTGAGGGACGGAATGTCTTGACATTAGGCTCCGAGGTTCCCTCTGCCTACTCTTTTATGTAAGATATACACTGTAAAGATAAAAGATAATTTCTTAATATCCTTCTGTAAATAAGTAAATGACATACTTTTTTAAAATTTATTTTTAACGCTCGGTTTCTCAGGTACCTTCATAAATGTAGACACTGTCATACATTCTTGATCTCATGACTAAAGTTATTTTTAATATAAAGCTCGAAAAGTACCATAAAATCTGAACTGACGTTAAACTTATCTCATTCTGACTAAGTTATTTAAATAAGTTTTGAAAGAATGTGGTCACTTATTTTTAAGGTGTAAAAAGTAATATTTTTGAAGGAAAATTGATTTGAATATAACATGGGCTAGCATTTTTTACAAAAAAAAAATAGCACAAACAAATTCACATGTATACATGGGAGCGGACGGAAGGGAAAAGTATGATTGATTTATTTCTAGTAGATCAGCGTATTCGAAGCCAAGTCATGGAGACACACGAGTGTTTAGGGGTTCTGATCTGGAAACAGACCACTATCTAGTAGTTGCTAGAATAAGGGGTCTGTTCACAGGTTGGCGCAGCTACACGAGGTGTCCAGACTTGGAGTCGAATTATCGCATAAGAAGCTGGAAGCTTCAAGATCCACCAACTAGGAAGGAATATCAAGAAAGAGTTTCCAAAAAGCTAGACAGTAGTGAATCTGGAAATGGAATTATTGAAGTATGCTGGCAGAACCTTAGGGATTGTATGAAGGAAGCAGCGATAGAGGTATGTGGTAAAGCTAAAAGGGGCTTTAGTAAAAAGCGTGATGAATGGTGGGATGATGAAGTGCAAGATGCTGTAGAAAGAAAGAAGAAGGCATGGCAGGATTATAAAGCCTCTGGTAAGGATAAAAGTATGAGAGAGATAAAAAAGAAAGAGTACAAGCTGCAAAAGCACCAGACGAAAGTACTGATAAAGATGAAGCGTGAAAAGGCAGAGAATGAAAGAGATGAGAGGTTAACGAACAACTTCAGGGAAAACACGAGCTTTTCTGGCGAGAAGTTAGTGTTTCTCGAGGTTGCTCGCTAACTTGTAGAATGAAAGGGGTGCTTTCGAACGACGGTGAAATTCTAACAGAAAAACCACACGTTTTGCAGCGATGGGCGGAATTTTACAAGGAGATGTATGAATGTGATGACGCCTCAGTCTCAAGTAGCAGCAAAACGCTGAGTCTTGATGTAGCTGATGGCGAAATCAGTGTAATAGAAGTTGAGTGTGCAATACGAAGTCTGAAATGTGGTAAGTCAGCGGGAGCAGATGGAGTTACTACCGAGATGATCACATATGGTGGGCCACGCGTCTTGGACTTGTTCTGGTATTTGTGCAATTTATGCTAGAAATCAGGAGAGGTCCCAGACGATTGGCGAGGTGCGGTCATCGTGCCTTTGTATAAAGGCAAAGGTTCACAGATAGACTGCGCAAACCATAGGGCTATCAGATTGATTAGCTTAGGTAGTAAAGTTTATGATAAAGTTTTAGCGAGAAGAATGCAAGAGAGATCTGAAAGGCTGTTGTGGGAGGCCCAAGGAGGCTTTAGACCTGGAAGAGGGTGTATGGATCAGATCTTTTTCCTCTGCATGATCACGGAAAAATTTTTGGCCTTTAACCAAAAAGTTTTCTGTGCTTTTGTGGACTTGGAAAAGGCGTTTGATAGAGTTGTTAGAGCGAAATTATGGGAGATACTACCCTGGTACAATGTGAGTGGACCCTTGTTGCAGGCTGTAAAGTCTCTTTATAGATACCACTCAGCCTGCGTGCGAGTAGGAGCTGGCATGTCGCCCTGGTTTGACATCCGATCGGGTGTTAAACAAGGTTGCACCACGTCAGCTTGGTTGTTCAATTTGTATTTGGATAGCTGTCTACAAGGAGTGAAAGAAAGTGATATGGGAGTGAAAGTAGGTGACCTGAATGTGAATTGTCTGCTGTACGCAGATGATGCAGTGCTTATTGCATCATCAGTTGCTGCAAAGCAAGCAAAGTTGCTGGCATTGGTCACCACTCTGAAAGAAGAGTGTGAATATAATGGTCTAAGCCTCAATGTGAATAAGACAAAGGTTATGATTTTTGAACGAGATGAAGAAAGGACGGAATGCAAGATCAGTGTAAATGATAAGATATTAGAACAGGTGAATGAAGTGGTATATTTGGGAAGTATGTTCAGTAGAGATGGAAGATACGAGATGGATGTGGAAAGGCGTATTGCTGCCGGTAACAAGGTTAACGGAGCCTTGGCTGCATTGATGAGACGGCGAAATGTCAGAACAGCTGCGCGTTTGGCCGTACACAATGCAGTTTTGGTACCGACCCTGTTATACGGCAGCGAAACCTGGGTATTACAGAAGAAGAATGAAAGAAAGATGAATGCTGTGGTAGATGCGATCTCTTCGTAGGATATGCGGAGTCAGCCTAGCTGATCGTATCCGCAATGAAGAGGTACACAGAATGGCAGGTACCAGCGAGGATGTCACGGTCGAGAATGAAGAAGAACGTGCTCATCTGGTTTGGGCACGTTGAACGAATGAGCGAGGAATTCTTTCCTCGAATGAATGGCAAACAAGATTTATGATGGAAAAGTGAGTGGTAAGAGGGATAGGGGGAGACCTCGGTTGACCTTCGAAAACACAGTATCAAAGATACTGGAGGAAGGTCACGTAAAAAGCATGAGGATCCCCCGGAGGGCATATATGAAGAGGTTAATGACAGTGGACGAGGCGAAAGAGGTATGTAGAGACCGTAGCGTTTGGCGCTTCGTTCTCTCTGACTACCCCGCTAGGGATAAAGCGTGAAGCTAAGTTAAGTTAAGTTAACTAAATTAGAAGTTACTTAATATTTTAATTTCATTGCTGTAATAATAAGACAAAACGCGGCGTTGAATCTCGTAATGCATCAAGAATTGTGTACAGAGGAGAATTGGAAATGGAATGGAACACTAGGTTCCTAAGTTCCTTCTGAATAAGGAAAGGGAAACAACGTAAGGTAAGGGAAACAACGTAAAACTAAAGAGGCATATGAATTAAATTAGATTTAGTTAAAATTCTGAAAGAATTTCTATTTAGAAACCGCAGGATGCTTGTATTTATAATTTTAATTCTTATTGGTTAAAGCTTAACATACGATTTCGCTACTTAGCCTTAATTAACTTAAATTGTCGAAAAATAGAGAAAAAAATATTAAAAAACAAAAAAAACCTACATAAAACTAAGAAGAAAAAAAAAAGCCTAATAATAGCTCATTTAGATTAAGTAATTAGTCGGTACTTATTAAATTTTACTTAAATATATAAACTCACCAAGATTCTGCATTTGATGTTGACTAAGCACTATATAGTTGTTTTCGTGGGCGGCTTGCGGATCCTCCAAGACTCCGCGATGGAGTTGCTCCAGATGCATTTCAGCGTCGACTGAAAGATTTTTTTTATTACTTGTTGGAAAATTCTATTTCTACGCTAATATTATAAAGCTGAAGATTTTGTTTGGTAAGACGCTACGATCTCGGGAACCACTAATTCGCATTAAAATAAATAATGTTATATGGTCCATTTATGGAAGAAAGCTATATTTTATTATTTTAATTCTTCCGATGTACCCGAATAAATTAATCAGTCGTACATGAGATTTACTTATTTTCATTTGATTCCACATTCACATGCGACTTCACCTCAAGCTAGTACTTTTTAAGCGTAAAATGGCTCTCTAATACTAAGACTCGGCTGTCTGTCAGTCTGTCACTAGGTTTGTATCTCATGAACCGTGATAGACACTTAAAATTGTCTCAGATTATGTATTTTTATTAGTACTATAACAACAAATACTAAAAATAGAATAAAATAAATATTTAAGCGGGTTCCTATACAACAAACATGTCTCATTGCCGTTTTTATAGATAATAGTATTAAGCCCTTAGTGTGCGAGTTCGTTTTTAATAACAATATCAAATCAGAGTAAAAAGTGGACATACATACGAACAGACATACACTCGAAAAGCATTACCCTCTATCTGAAGTATTCGGATAAAAACTCATAGTATCACATTACATACATTTTTATATTTTGAAAGTAGCTGTAACTTGAACTTAAAGCTTTAAATTGTGAATGTAATTAAGCTCCATTTGTTTAATATTAAAACTTTTTATGACTCCATTCTAAAGAGATAAAATTAGACTATTATTGTTTAACTTCAGCAATAACAGTAATTAACGAATAAACCAGACGGTAATAGGCGAGGGCCTTGTATATACATAATGTATTGAGATAAAAAGATAAATTGATAATAATGTTTTGAAAAGAAATTATGGTTTTAAATTCTTAGAGGAAAATGTGTGACTCTAAATTGTACAATATTATCAATTTCTTAACAAATAATTTAAGTTTATTTTAAAAATAAAGTGTTCAAACCATGATTACTGTAGAGCTATGTTGAAAAAAAAACAAAATAATGGCTTTACTTTATTTAACTATAAAAGGAAATCTTTAATTACAAATCGTAAAAGTTAAAATTACGGCGTGGGATTTAGTGGGAAATCGTAGTGTCTTGACACTAGGCTTCTTTTAACTACTTGCGGGGTACAGCGTGAACCTAAAAAAATAACTGAAACATAACTATTCGTCCTAATGAAAATTGAACTCACAACCACCAATATGTACACCATATGCACATATAACCCTCAATTGCACTATAACGTATCAATTTATCATTTTCTACATACATTATGTTTTCATGTCGGTACTGAGTGAAGTCATAAATCTATTTCCTATCACTTATGTATATACTTTCGACATGATACTGTCGTTCCTTGCCAGCGGTTTACTTTCCAGTTTCTAACAAGTAGGTCGCCTTAATGCATCTCTTCATGTGTGATGCGAGTATATAACGTGTGCTAAATGTACGCCGAAGTTGCACAGCTCTTAGGTTTCAGTATTTTATAAAGATTGAAGATGTTGTGATTGTAAGCGTGATAGATTCGGGTACGATTTCTTTTTCGCTTTAGGAATTGTTTTGGTTGGAAGTAGGTAGTTCCGCCACTCAACACGCAGTTGTTCACATTTGGCCGGAATGCGATGAACTAAGTGTTTTAACATTGGCTAACCCGTACACTCTGTCATAAACGGAAATAAACATAAAGCAGTTTTTTTAAGTTATAGACCTACGTATGTTCTCATTAGCTGAAAAAAAAAGAAAGTGTGAATCTTATAATATTTTACAGTATCCATTTTTTTACCTTATTTAATGTAAGGTTTGACTTTATTTTTGACTGTCCCAAAATTTGTAATAAACACGTGAATTGATTTTCCTCACCATCAGGATATGTTTTGAGCGCAAAAAAATATTTATTTAAAAGCCAAGTTACATTTACTGAAAGAAAACTGAATTACTTAGTTCACATTTTCCTTTAGCTAACAGCTTCACGCTGCATTTTGAATATTGAAGGGTAGACAGAGGGAACCTAGTGTTAGGACACTCCGCTCAGTTGTAGAGACATCGAATGTTCATTGATGAAACTCACCGCGGCTTTTGACAGAGGCTGGACCGTGGAATGCCTTGAGCTAATTCATATTTAGGGGGGATGGAGAGTTTGAAAATAAAACATTCCTTGAAGTTACGGTCAACGGCAATGGCTTTGCATATTTCCATTGCTTAAAGAATTCATAAAAAAACTAAAAAAACCCATAATAAACAAAAGCCATAACAGTATTTCTAATATGACTGCAAAATATATATAATATTCTTCTTATCCCATAAAGACTTACGGAAATTAGCAAATGAAAAGGAAAGGCCGTGATAATAAACATATACCATTAGCGTAATACAAAAGAGTCTTTAGCTCGAGTTTATTTTTCCTTTCATGTGTACTTTTGTATGTATGTATCATTTGTGAGCCTTTCAGCTCACAAAGAAATAGGTAGCTTCACACGTTTTTTCGTATACCGCATGGTAGGCAGAGGGAACCTAGTATAAAGATACTCCGTTCTCCACCTCTCACCGTTTAATTTTCGAGACATTGCGTGTTGATAGACGGACCTCAACGCCGCGCTGGGTATTGTTACTAGAGCGAAATCATAAAAATAATTTATTCTCCCAAGTAAGTAGCACCTGTATATATAATATACCTGTAATATAAATAATAAAATTTAAGAAAGAGAGAAAATAAATGGTGAATTATTTAGTCAGCCTCATTCAACACCTACTGTTGACTTGATACCGAAAATTCAAAAAGATTTTAAGCCAAATTACGCTCCCATTTCCATTCATAGGTAAAAAAAAAGAATGAAATATTATGAATACAGAGATCCTAATTAAATACGTATTTTTCGTAAAGAATATTTTATCTTGATTTTTAAACTCAACGAGCCCAATATTTCGGAGGATTCTTTTCAGTATTTCTATTGAATGAGATAATTTTATTACAAAGAAAAATAAATTATTGACGTCTGCAAATAGTGGCGGCACAGGGGCTAAAGCGTGTAAATACGACAGGTTGTGGGTTTAATATTCAATTGTATCCTGCACATAGCAGGGTACGCAGAGGGAACCTGGGAACCTAGTCTAAGTCCAACAATCTAAGTAGTTTTTAAAACTTTTGGCCAAATTTAAAAATATATAGTTATATAACTCTATTTTTCGCTTAGAATTCGAAATATTGCATGTTCGTGAAAATCACCGCTTCTCTTTGTTTTTTGTACCAGAGCGGGAAAATGAAAATAATTAATTGAGTTTAATGGATTAAATTTAACGAGATAAAGTCAGCAGTGTGCTGCATAATCAATTTGGCTCAATATTGTATATCTTTAATCTAGCTCCCTACTACCGAATTTACAAATTTTCATCATCTTGTAAATGATTATATCATCATTTCTTTTCATTTATCATAACATCTTGTTATCATTAATATAAAAAAAGTTCATTTGTATAAATAAAAATATATAAATAATATACATACATTTTTTTGTGATGTACGAAAAAAATTGTAAAGATGGAAAGATAAATAAAATAATAAATAAAAAACCTTTTACTTCTTGCACATTTAAAACAGAATACATTTATCAAATTCTTATATTATAATCTTAAATAATACATTTGGATTTTTAAAACATTTAGTTCGTTAGTCATTTTAGTGATTAATTAACAATTTAAATCCTATTATTAATTTATTATTTTTATTGTGATCATTTAATTACAAATTCATTTTATCATTATGTTACATTGTAAATTTATTATTATACTAGCGGCCCGCTCGCGGCTTCGCCCGCTTAAACCACAGAATTATTTGCTTAATACACTAAAATTATGTTCGTGTTTTAATATACCTATAATGTATGTTTGCAACGCACGCAAGTCGCATTTTCGTACCACCCATAAGAGAGATGCAACTGTCAATATATTTATTTCTTTAAACTTTTGCCTTAAGGAGTCTTTAGGACCTAAGTTATAGTGATAACTATATAGTTATAGTAATATCGCTACTTACAATAAAATTCTAACTCATCGGTGTCTGTACGTGGAAGATATATTAGAAAAATTATTATTACGGACATTTAACAATATAACAGAACTTGGTCAGTTTGTCTGTTTATCTGTGCGTTCAGGATAATCTCAGAAAGGGCTTAACCGGTTTAAGTAACTTAACCTAACTTTGTGCCCCTGCGCCGCGATGCCCTTTAATATTAATACAGAATGGAAGCGTCAGCGCTCCTTTTATTTTAAGCCAATACCTAAAGAAATTAATCAAGATACCTCAACAGTATAGACGTTATTTTTTTTTCCTCTCACGATGTTTATCCATACCTGTATTTCGTGTGACGCAGTTACGCATAGATACCAATAACATTAACACATACTACTACAAAAGTATTACTAAAGGTTAAGCAACTTTGAACTTTGTCGCCAATACCTACGACTCGATTTAGGAATGAGGCGTATGCGGCGGTTTCCCTTGATAGGCTTATGCCTGTTTGCGTGTTTAATGACAAATAGCGTTTTATTTTAATATCGACGATAATATATAATTTATTTTGTATGAAAAATAATATATATATATATATATATATATATATATATATATATATATATATATATATATATATATATATATATATCTATATATATATATATATATATATATATATATATATATCTATATATATATATATATATATATATATATTACCTTTGATAGATTTATGGCTGTGTGCGTCGTTCTTGACAAATTGTATTTTATTTTACAACAATTATTTTATTATTTATGTTGTTTGAAAAATAGCTTTTTTATTTTGGGTTTTTTTAAATTATTGTAATACCTAGGCTTTTATGGAGTAGTTAAACTATGGTTTCATTTAAAGTAGTGCTGACAAAAAAACTCTGTGTACTTAAGGATATTTAATATTTATAGGGATTTTTTGGTGAATAGAATCAATAGTTATTACAACACTTGCGAAGAAAGCATATTTTTAGGCATTTTTTAATTCCTAAAATATGCTTTCTTCGCAAGTGTTGTTATTACAACACTATATTACACTATTACATAGTTATTACTATTGATTCTAAAAGGGTATACCTTTGCAAAATTACCAACATTCTTATCTATACTTATAATAAATCTGTAGAAAAGTCGTTTCTGTACATTGAAAATATTTTTAAAAAAATTAGCCAGGGTGTTAAAGGATAACTAACAGAATCCATTTCCAACATTTTTGGAATTTTTGTCTGTTTGTCTGTTTGTCTGTCTGTCTGTTTTCCGGTTTATGTGAACACGCATCACGTCAAAAGTACACAATATATTTAAGCAAATTTTATACGTAAAAATTACCAGTAAATCAAAGTAACATTTAGTGTTTATTTCATTGTAATAGCTTCACTCTATCAAAAGATATAAATAAGTATTTAAGTTTCCAAGAAGCTTATATTTGAGATAGTAGAACTCGATACAAGTAACGCTATCTATTATATAGTTTGGAGATTTGGCTAGGTAGGTAGGTAGGTAGGTAGGTAGGTGGGTGGTAGGTAGGTAGGTAGGTGGGTAGGTAGGTAGGTGGGTAGGTAGGTAGGTGGAGGTAGGTAGGTAGGTAGGTAGGTAGGTAGGTAGTAGGTATGTAGGTAGGTAGGTAGGTAGGTAGGTTGGTAGGTAGGTAGGTAGGTAGGTAGGTAGGTAGGTAGATAGGTATGTAGGTAGGTAGGTAGGTAGGTAGGTAGGTAGTAGGTTAGTGTAGGTGAGTGTAGGTAGGTAGGTAGGTAGGTAGGTAGGTAGGTAGTGGGTAGGTAGGTAGGTAGGTAGGTGGGTAGGTAGGTAGGTAGGTAGGTGGGTAGGTAGGTAGGTAGGTAGGTAGGTGGGTGGGTGGCTAGGTAGGTAGGTAGGTAGGTAGGTAGGTAGGTGCATAGGTGGGTGGCTAGGTAGGTAGGTAGGTAGAAGGGTAGGTAGGTAGGTAGGTAGGTGGGTAGGTAGGTAGGTAGGTAGGTAGGTAGGTGGGTGGGTAAGTAGGTAGGTAGGTTGGTAGGTGGGTGGGTATGTAGGTAGGTAGGTGGGTGGCTAGGTAGGTAGGTAGGTAGGTAGGTAGGTAGGTGGGTGGGTAGGTAGGTAGGTAGGTGGGGTGGGTGGGTAGGTAGGTAGGTAGGTAGGTAGGTAGGTAGGTAGGTAGGAAGGTAGGTATGTATGTATGTATGTATGGATGTATGGATGTATGGATGTATGGATGTATGGGTCGATTTCAATATTTTTTTCACTATTAGAAAGCTGCAATTTCACTGAACAGCATAGGCTATATTACATTTAAGAAAAAAATAGAGATCCCTAATAAAACTCCAATAATGTAACCCAAGGTGAGAAGAAATTGATCTTAACAATTCTATCATCGCGTGCGCTGCGAAAACTATTGATAACTATTTATGACAAAATAATGTTCTACAGTATTGTAGAGCGCATCAATATCTATGAAAAAATCCGCGATACCATATGTCCAGCTACTGTAGTTATGGCAATATAACCATTTTTTTATATTTTATAAGATAACAAAAGTGGCCACAATAATCAAACCATATTATTCATACCTCTGCGTTAATTTTTATCCCATTAAATGATATTTTAATAAAGATATTTTCAATACCTGTAAAATGCTTTTTTAATTAATAAAATCGGACATCCCATTCAAAAGATATAACGAATTTAAAAATATCAAATTTAAGAAAATCATGTAATAATAAAAAATGCGGAGTGTGTGTCGTGTGGCCTCGCGCATCATGGCGAGTAACTCTGCGGGGGTGAGGGGGAGGTGCATCGATATCACTAAAATTACGAAGATATGTATTTTGATCAAATTAATTTTCTTAATAATTAGGAGTGCCCAACAAAGCTATCATTTCTCTATGCAGATATAAATAAATAGTTATAAAGATCAGTTATTTAATCATTACACCATTCATACATGACGAATATTACAATAAAAACAAACCGATTTTACCGCTCCCGCACCGCGCTCACGTCTTAGCTTTTTAACTCGCTTATGTCGTTTCTGAGATAAGCGTCTACTAACAGAAAAACCAAGAAATAGACAAAATATTTTTAAATATTTTTAAACATTTTTAAAGTGTTAATCCACACTTAGGAAATATAAATACTTATTTAGAAAACGTATAAAAATTTGAACGTAGCGGGACTCGAACCCGCGCCTCCTGGAAACCGACCAGGCGCTCTGACCACTGAGCCATACGTTCTCGCCAAGCTACGTCGAAATATTATTTTTAAAGACAAAATATTACTTTGTTAATTGCTCCAATAATAATTTGTTTAATGAAAATCGAAAATGCCATGATTTAATAATTTTCACATTAGAAATTTTAAGTGCGCTGCAAGCATACATTATTTATTAAAACAGGAACGTAATTCCCTGTACCGAAACAAACAAATAATTCACAAATTTAAGCGGGTGAAGCCGCGAGCTGGTTGCTGTATTTTATAAAATTTTATGTTGTGTTTATAATAGATGGATCACGTGGTGATGTCAATACGTTTTAATCATTGGCATGTAGGTACGTTATATTAATTTATAGTAGATATATTTCTCAAGAGAACTTAATCAAAACTTTGTATATAAAAAAATACATGAAATAATCATGTGAGGGAAATATCAAATTTATTTTATGAATCAATCTTAATGTTATATTCGAAACAAATGACTTGTATGTAAATTTATTAATACGTTTCAAGTATGAAAAAAAGAAAAAATGCAATAAAATTGCGTTTCTGCTTTTCTTTCCAATGATTTATATTTCTATATATGTGGGACGTAAATGCGGGAACAGAGCTGCCATCTTATTACAGAGTAACCTCTAAAATATATATTTACGTATAGTTAAAGAATAAAAAGTGTGAAGAGGAATGTGTGATTCCTCTATAGAATATATTATTCTACATTATATCATAAAAAACAGTACATATAAAGGTATCCTCCTGCAGTATAATTATTTTCAATCAACATTTTTGAACTTTTAATTTTGAACATTTTAAATATTTTCGTGCCATTATGATGAAAAACTTAGACAATTTTTTAATTTGAAAAAAATAATTTATTAACGATAAAAATATTGGTAGTTTTTCAAAAGGTATAAGAATTTAAGAAATGTCTAAAATATGCTTTCTTCGCAAGTATTGTAATAACTATTAGTTCTATTCACTAAAAATCACTATAAATATTAAATATGCTCAATTAGTGTTTTTGTCAGCACCACTTTATTGTCCCTGTAAAAGGAGCGCTGACGCTTCCATTCTGTATTAATATTAAATGCCATCGCGGCGCAGGGGCACAAAGTTAGTTAAGTTATTTAAATCGGTTAAGCCCTTTCTGAGATTATCCTGAAGGCACAGATAAACAGACAAACTGACCAAGTTCTATTACATTGTTAAATGTCCGTAATAATAATTTTTCTAATATATCTTCCACGTACAGACACCGATGAGTTAGGATTTTATTGGAAGTAGCGATATAACTATAACTATATAGCTATTGCTATAACTTAGGTCCTAAAGACTCCTTAAGGCAATAGTTTTAAGAAATGAATATATTGACAGTTGCATCTCTCTTATGGGAGGTACGAAAATGCGACTTGCGTGCGTTGCAAACATACATTATAGATATATTAAAACACAAACATAATTTTAGTGTATTAAGCAAATAATTCTGTGGTTTAAGCGGGCGAAGCCGCGAGCGGGTCGCTAGTAGTTAATAAATTATTTTTTTCAAATTAAAAAATAGTCTATGTTTTTCATTATAATGGCGGGAAACTTAAAGTTAAAGTTACACTATAATAACAAATAGTATTGACATTGTAGTGTTGATAGTAATTGAAAATAGTTATACTACAGGAGGATACCTTCATATGCACTGTTTTAAACCTGTTTTTATGATACAATGTAGAATAATATACATTTTTTAGAGGTTACTCTGTACTAAGATGGCAGGCAACTCTGTTCTCGCATTTACGTCCCTGATATATCGAAATAAATAATAGAAATTTAAAATATTGGAAAGAAAAGGGTAAACACAATTACATAGCATTTTTCTTTTTTTCATACTTGAAACGTATTAATAAATTTACATACAATTCATTTGTTTTGGATATAACATTAAGTTTAACCAGCTTCACGCTATTTTAACAGATAACATAAGATGATATTAAGTTTAATTCATTAAATATATTTGATACTTCCTTAACATTATTATTTAATGTATTTTTTATATATAAAGTCTTGAGAAAGTTCTCTTGAGAAATAAATCTACTGTAAATGAATGCAACGTACTTGCCAATGATTAAAATGTATTGACATTACCTAGTCATCTAAACATAAACTTTTATAAACTATAATATGAACTCAGAATCAGAATTTACTTGCCAAAAACATATATTTTTTATTGTAGACATCGCCATTTTAGCGAGTCCCGAAAAATATACTTACTTTATTATTTTTGTTAATATCATCAACGTTGACGTTTAAAATAACAATTATGGTAGACTAAACAACTATTAATTATACTTCTTTTTTTAGCTTCACGCTGTATCCCGAACACAGCAGGGTAGACAGAGGGAACCTAGAGTTAAGACACTCCGTTCTCTACTTTTCGTGGAGTTCTTTAGGCATTGCGTGCTGAGTAGTGAAACTCAATGCCGCACTTTGCCTCGACACCAGAGCAATAAAATGGAAATATAAATTTAAATAAATATTTCCGTGTGAACCGATTTTGATGATTCTTTTTTTTATTTGGAAGCTAGTGCATCTCGTGTAGTCTTATTTTAATTTAGTTCATTTCCGACAATGATATCTATGAGAAAATCATATAAATCTCAAATTTACATTAAGTATGTGCGCGACAAATAGACGAATAACTCAATATCGACTCAACCGATTTTAATGATTCTTTTTTATTAGACAGGATACACATAAAAGGTACTTTCGTGAAAGTTTGGTTACGTTCAGAGTATGAAATCTGGTGAAAATTGAAGAAGTCGATTTTTGTTAATTAAAAAATATAATTATGTTATTTTTTCTGGTAAAATTTATTTATACTCCACGATAAAAACTATTCTATAAGTTGCATTAGGCTTTGAACTTTCACCATGCTAAAAATAATTTAATTTCATACAGTAGTTATCGGTATTTTAGGTAATTTACATTTGTCAGTTTTTACTTTTTAAAAGAAAACTATCATAAAATTCAGGATAAAACTCAAAAAAATGTACCTTGGGACCTTAGGCTAACACCATGCAAAAATCCGTCAATTTCTGTCCGGTAGTCTTTGCGTGAGTGACGAACAAATAATCCGACAGACAGACAGACAGACAAGAATTCTGCTGAGTGGTTTTTTATGTTCTATAATCGACATATTAACCGAGTTATTTTGCTAGTTTCATGATCTTCGCTGTTTTTTTATAGGCAATAATGTCTAATTTTGATAGTTGGACGGGCCGGATCGATTGGCATTATTTCTTGACGCTTCTTTTAAGTTACAATGTATATAAATTGCAATCTAAATATTGTTTCGATGGCTCACTATCAATATCACTCAGCTTGTTCGTTCCTTCTGCTTTTTATTTATATTTTATTTCCGGGAAAAAATTCGGAGCCGATGTTAACCGTGCCACAGTGGCTCCCTCCATCGATAGAATCTCTCCAAAGATAGAAAGATACAGAGATTTATTTCTTTCTACCGAATAGAAATCGAATCCAAAACAGTAATTTATAGTCACTCTAATATTACATTTACTTACAAGGCATCAAGGTCGTCGTCGGTGGTGGTGTAGTCGTTGTCGTTGTGGTGGTAGTAGTAGTCGTGGTGGTAGTAGTTGTAGTTGTTAACACTGAAAACATTGTGGTCGTTAGTATTTATTTCTTTTATTTCAGCTACAATTTAGAGATTTTTTAACGTTATTATTTTGAATTTCGAAGCTTGCATATATAAATTTCGATTTAACCCGATGAGAACGGTGGCTTAATTGGTCAGAGCACTTGGATAGGTTGAAAAGAGGCGCGAATTCAAATTCATTTAGTTCAAATTTTTATGTCTTCGAAAAAGTATTTTTCTTTATCGAAAAGTATTTTTCTTTTTGTTGTAGAAAAAGTATTTTTTTAGTGGAATAACACTTTTAACTACATTTTTATGTAAAGATATTTCTTTACTTATTGATGTTACGAAACGCAAACTTATTTAAATTGATTCATCCGGTCAAGGTTGCAAAAATCTACTGCATGCGGGCAGCGCAGAACCTTCGTGGAAATCCATGGATGAGGCCTTTGTCTAGTAATGGTCTCTCCAATTGAATTGAATAAAGAAAATCAATGATTACTAAAAAAACTTATTTGCAATTTAAATCCAAAGCCTACCAATTTTGGCAGAAGGTGACCAAAATAGAGAGAAACGAGAAATGTGGCATTATATATTCTTAATAATTTTACCTCTAACCTTAAAAATACTCTGATTTCTCTCATAAACTTAATCCGATTAAATCTTTAAACTTAATTACTAAAATTAAAAAGCACAATGGATTCTCCCGAATACACCCGCAATGTAAACTTTCCACGATAATTGACAATTTCGTCCTTCTCTTCTGACTATCTATCATTCATCGACCGTGGGAAAAACTGACACTTAATTTTTTATCCTATAATTTAAAATAATATTTACTTTTTTTCAATAAAATGGTTATGAGAACCATCCTGTTAAAATGCAATGGATAAGATGAATTGGTTGTAATTTCATATAAACTTAAATAAAGTCACGTTTACATCTCTTCGTTCGCCATTTTATTATTTTGAAAGACTGATCTTAACAGCTGCAGCAATTTTACTTATTACATTATATTTTAGAATATTTGGCTGTGCAAGTCTGTATTAATATTACACAGCTGAAGAGTGACTATTGTACAGTTGAATGCATTAATCTCAGGACGGATTGTTTGAATCGAAAACTTCTTTCTGATTGATGATCAGCAGGGCCATCACATTTTTCGCTCCCATGTTACCAAATTTACATGCAGTCAGCGTTTCTTTGGGCATTTAGAATATAATATAATATTAACTGCCAAGTGGCATACATATATAACTCTTGTTTTTATGGAAAAGGACAAGGTAAACGAGCGTTCGAGTCGTCTGGTGAGCTACAGGTGAGTTGCTGGTCTTTAAGGTCATGAACGGGACGTGTTCTTCATAAGGCGGCTGTAATGGGAGTGTTTTGAAAGACTGGCCATACAATAAATGGAATTTTAATAGTGTTTAACGGGCAAATTTGTGTCTTCAGAGGGGGTTAAACTGAACTTAGTTCCTTTCACACCATGAGGAGACATTATCGATTGATGCCTCAACAGAAGATGTGTCTTCTGTTGAGGCATCAACAGAAGACACATCTTCTGCTTATTTCGTTACTATTCTTACTTAAAGCTTATTTCGTTAATTAAAGCTTATTTCGTTACTATTCAGCGTTTTCCCGAGAAAGACTTGCTCGGCCGGAGTAAACAGCGTCCACCGTACTATCATCTGCATAGCAATGAATGCTAGAATCCTCTAACATGTCATTGATATGCAGAAGAAACAGCGTAGGGGACAGCACGCAGCTTTGGGGAACGCCAGCGTTCACGTACATATGTTTAGAACAAGAACCGTCGACAGCGACCTTGATGCTCTGCCCAGTGAGAAAACTGGCGATTCACTTGCATAAATTCTCGTGAAGCCCATAGGATGGAAGTTTAGCCGATCAAAGGCCTTCGCCATGTCCAAACTAACTGCCAGGCCCTCTCCCTAGCTTTCAATAGCCGCAGCCCAGCGGTGGGTAAGGTAAACCAGAAGATTACCGATTGAGCGACCATGGCGAAAGCCATATTGTCGGTCATTAATCAATCGGTGATCCTCTAGATAAATCAAGAGCTGGCTATTGATGATGCTCTCCATGACTTTTGAGAACAGGGAGGTGATAGCAAATCATCAGCAATTAGTTCTTAGTTATTTTTATTGTCAACGCGAGCAAAGCAATAGTAAAAGCTAGTTATTTGTTACACAAATGTAAAAAAATCACTTACTGTGTAAGTAAAGTTCAGCTTGAGATTTTCCCAAATTGTTTTCAAGGACGCACCGATAAGCGCCCGCGTCGCTTCGCGTCATGCTCATTAGTTGTAGCGTTGCGATGTGCCGGTACCCTCTTGATGTCTTGCTTAGTCTATGTTTGGTTCCTAAAAAAATTGGACATGGAAAATTGAATTTGATTTTATTAAAAGTTATTAAAGGTCGACGTGGCGCAGCGGTGAACGTCGGTTGGAGTTTTTGTTCTCAATCGGGGAAGTAGCTTTCATTTTCATTTCCTAGTATTAGTAACGAAATAAATTCAAATAATTTTATTCAAAATAAGAAGTTACATGCTCCATTTTTTGAACGTCAAATAATTTACCACCAGTTAATGCCTCAGACCTGATAAGAACCGGCGCAAGAAACTCAGCGGGATAAGTCCCGCTGAGTTTCTTGCGCCGGTTCTTATCTTTTAAAAATCAATTTTAAACAAATACATATTTAATTATCCGTGAAAATAATAACTGGAATAAATCGCAATGTTGAGTTCCTCCATTTAATGCCTCAAAGTTAGGGGCGAAGTAAATTCAAGAGACTGCGTATTAAGTTTCGGAATTCAACACCGCACGCTATCTTGTCAAAATGAATAAAAATAAACTAACTCATTTCCTCGAACCCTCATGTTTACGATCAGATGCATCACCACGACGGACTCTATTTGAGAGCTGTTAGCATCAGAAATATTTCAATACTATTATAATATATTTCAATTAATATTATAATTTCACAATTAACATTTAATGACGTTGCGGCATATATTAAGGTAGTCTAAAATTTAGTTTTAATTATACCTCTATATTTGAATATGACTATGCTTAAATGATTTTTCGTGAGATTTGCAGGTTTTCTTAATTTTAGGATTCTAATTAGCTTCACGCTGTATCCCACACACAGCAGGATAGGCAGAGGGAACCTAGTTTTAAGACACTCTTTTCCCCACTTTCTGCCGAATTCTGGAGGCATTGCGAGTTGAGTGGCAGAACTCAACGCCACGCTTAGACTAAAGAACCCTACAGAACCCTAAAGGTTCTATGCTTTAAAGTAAATTGGACCTCGTATAGGATCACTTCTATCTACTTTCCGTCTGTCTATCTGTCAAGAGCGTTGCGAAAATGGCTTCATCGGTTTTTGTAGATTTAAATAAACCATTATTAGATTTTTCATCATAACATATACAAATGATTATACAGTTAAATGTGTAAACGACTTGGCTTTTAGTATCGAAATCAATCATTGGATACGTTGGCGCCCGTCCAGAACTTAGACGTGGATGATAAACGACCAGTGATCATCACGGTGAAGACAATTTAAAACCCCACGGATAATTTGTCAAATACTCATGAAAGTGTCGTTTAAATGATTTTTTAACGTTAAAAACTGTTTGGAATATTTAGTTTGTCTGGATATTGAGTATGAGGTGGCAGGTTATTTAATATTTGCTTGATAGAATATCTATGCTTCTATACTAATATTATAAAGCGGAAGAGTTTGTTTGTTAAACCTTGCAATCTAAGGTACTGGAACTGTAAGTTCTAATTGAAAAAATATTTTGTTTTGGATTGTCCATTTGTCGAGGTATCGGTTACTGTGATACCTATAACAGGTAATCGATTCTATGTGTAACTGTAATGTCATGTGTTCAAAATTCTTTTTTTTCTTCTGTAGAGCAGTTCTTTTTATTTTAGATACAAAATTATTGAAGGAACTGAACCCCTAACTAACTCCCTTACAGTCAATCGCTATCGCTTTAGGCTTTTCAAGTAACATTTTCTTACATTTACAGGAGGAAGCTAATAAAATATATTACTATTACTTACCATTAACCAACCTTTGCTCGCCATTCAATATCCAATGTACCTGCGGAACAGGATATGCTTCGCCAGTACAGGATAGAGTGACGGATGTACCCGACAGCGCACGTAACGCTGCCCGCCCGGCCCATACCGTGGGTGGGACTGGGGAAAATACTTTATATTTAATAGAACGGAAGGCGGTAGGTAGAGGGTTAAGACACTCCGATCCGATTAAGATACTTCTGACTTGATCTGTGCTGAATTATGGAGGCATTACCTGTTGAGTGGCGTATCTCAACGTGCCGCTTTGTTTCGTTACCAGATCGAGGAAATGAAAATATTCAATATGTCATTTCCCCGAGTGGTAATTGCACCCACAATCAGTCGCACCACGACCGAAAGAAAAAAAACGCACAATACCTTTGTAACTAAATTGAAAGAGTAAGTGAATATAAAATATAAAAGGTTCTTTTATTGCAATATTTTCGCGATTACAATTGCCCTTTGTGCCCACCACTGGCCTCTCTTTTTAACCGACTTCTATAAAAGGAGGAGTTTATCAATTCTACTGTTTTTTTTGGGTTTCGTATCTATTGAGAAAAAAAGGAACCCTTATAAGGTAAGTTTACTTTGTTTTCCGTCCGTCCGTCCGTCTTTTTATCTGTCAAGGGCCTTTATCTCAGGAATGCTTGGAGATATCGAGTTGAAATTTAAACTATATATTCAGATCTACAGTTATATATTCACTATATATTCAGACCCTTGATTTTCTGAAAAAATCGTATTTCTGCATTTACTTAAAAAAAGATATATTTGTTTATAACGCAAAAAACACTTTTTTTTAATTTTTTTCTCAAAATAACAAATATAAAAAACTTACATCTACTCCACCAAACCATTTAAATGGTTTACCGATGGACAAAGCTCTCATATACACATTTATAAAAACTATCAGTAAAAAACAAGCTTTAAACTTATAAGCTAATTTATAACAAGTGTTTATATAAATGTTTTATATTTAACAAACATAATAGATTGATTTTTCTAAAAGTGGGCAAGCAACAAAAATACGCCGAGGTAACTCGGCATCAACAACAAAATGTGCGTTATTACGGCAGGGATATTATTATAATTTTGTTACATTTAATCTTTAAGTATTTTTTTTTTATATATATATTTTACATTGTTTATTTTGTATTTTAATTCTTATACTGTATACAATATATTATTTTTTAACTAAGCAATAGATAGATTTTTTTAATGTTTTTTTTTATATTGGTAATTCAAATTCTTTTGACATTAGTATATTTTTTAGTTTACGTTTCACAACAACAGTTAAACTGTTCTGCAGTATCTTTTATCTCTGACGGCAAAGAGTTAAGTATCTTTGGAACTGTTCATTCTTTTGTACGTTTGCCATAAAAATTATTTACTTTAGGTATTTTATATAGAAGATTGTTTATATTTCTACGTGTCATATGCTCATTATCAATTTTATTTTTAAATTCTGTGCTCCAAAATTCTGATAAGGCTATGCCTAAAATCTATTTCTTTTCTATTGGAAGAAGTTTACATTTTTCAAACAAAAAATCATTATCTATTTCCTCTTTGACAAAGTTTTTACTAATAAGAATTTTGAGAAATCTTCCTTGTAGATCTTTGATTTTATCTACATAAGTGTCAAATGTAAGACCATAACATTCAAGTCCATATGACACCACAGATTCCACCAGACTATGATATAATATATAAAGAACGTATTTAGGAGTAGAATAATGTAACTTCTTAAAGTTACTCAATATAATTCTTAGTTTATTACAAACACTAGATACTTGACTTTTCCAATTAAGAGAATGATCCAAAAATATGCCTAATTATTTATATTTTTTTACAATTTCTACGTATTTACAATTACACACTCGATTTTTATGTAGACAATCATAAGAGTGTCCGTTTACTTTTATATTTCTATTATATCGCTTATAATTCGAACTTATACATAGTAATTTTGTTTTGTTAGTATTAAATATAATTCCATTATCGTGTGACCATTTCGTAATGTTATCAAAACTTGTTTGTATATTGGTTTGAATAATTGTGTGGTGCATATAGAATACATGTATCATAAGCGAACATATACTTATGACGGCGAGCCAAAGTCGCGCTTGTCCGGTTTTTTTTTATGGAAGAGACACGGCAAACGAGCGATCGGGTCATCTGATAGTAAGTGACTACCGCCGCCCACGACCCCATACAACACCAGAGGAATTACAGGTGCGTTGCCGACCTTTAAGGTAGGTTGGGCGCCGGAGCCCGGCATTACCTGATGCGAAACGCAGTGGCATAAAGCCACTACTTCGCGCCGGTTTAAAATGCCGGGGGTGGTAATGATCCGGTCGAGTCTGCCCATGCGTGTTGCCATTGCTGGCAACGTGACTCTACCACACGTACTTTAGTCGCCTCTTACGACACCACCAGTACCAGAATGATCCTACTCTAGGCCGGGAGCACATGGCATGGAATTTTTTAATGTTTATTACCACAAGACTTTTGACCGGATCAAAAGACTGGACAAAATCGGATATTTGATTAGATTATTATTTGATTATTTTTTAATTAATAGATTCACTCAATATGCCGTCAACCGATTTCGATTATTATTTTTTATTAGGTATTTAAGGAGTTTGATAAAAGTTTAGTTAGATTCTGATAATGGGATCTGGTTGAATTCAGTTTTTTTTGTGTTGAATTATTTATACAATACATGTAAATCACCAATAGTTTAAATTGAATTCTAATAATTAAACAGTGAAACGTATAGTATTTTGCGGTTTCAAAACAAAAGAACATTGAAACTTTTAAATTGTAGGATTAAATAGCGGTGGCTTTTCGTTGCATTTCAAATGAAATTGACAATAAAATAACACGCTTCGTCGACTTGACGTCCGCTTCGAAAGTGTTGAGGTTTTTAAAACGTGATTAATTTGTTTGAAATCAGTATGAACAGAATTTGTTTATATTTTATTATTTAACTTCACGCTGTGTCATGCATAAAACAGGGTAGGTAGAGATAGCGTAATGTTGTTATGTCTTGTTATCAGAGCAAGTATGTTAGTTGTGCCGTGTGATCCCGGCCTAGAATAGGATCATCCTGGTACTGGTGGTGTCGTAAGAGGCGACTAAAGTACGTGTGGTAGAGTCACGTCGCCAGCAATGGCAACACGCATGGGCAGACTCGACCGGATCATTACCACCCCCGGCATTTAAAACCGGCGTGAAGTAGTGGCTTTATGCCACTGCGTTTCGCATCAGGTAATGCCGGGCCCCGGCGCCCAACCCATCGTAAAGGCCGGCAACGCACCTGTAACTCCTCTGGGGTTGCACGGAGTCGTGGGCGGCGGTAGTCACTTACCATCAGGTGACCCGCACGCTCGTTTGCCGTGTCTTTTCCATAAAAAAAAAAAAAAAAAAAAAAAAAAAAAAAAAAAAAAAAAAAAAAAAAAAGTTCAACAAAAAAGGATCATTCCTTAAATAGAAATCGAACACAGACCAGTAATCTTAATTTTACAATAAGTCGCTTTGCCGCTTCTACACGACAATTTTGTTATTATGTTTTTATTTTTAACTTCTAAAGGCACGGGATTTTTTATTCTACGTTGTAATCGTTTTTAGCTTAACGCTTTTTCCATGGCAGTAGGATAGGCAGAAGGAACCTAGTGGTAGAACATTCCATTCTACGCAACATCAAATTTTAAATACATTATTTAATGAGAGACGGAACAAAAACCTGAGTAGGAAATATTATATAATTTCCTACTCAGGTATTATACAATTTCTTCGCGTTTACAGTCAGATTTTGTCATTGAGCACATGAAGTCTAAAAATTTATTGGAAATCAGGGTGTACTTAATACTAGGTTCCCGGGTTCCCTCTCCCTATTTTGGTATGTGCGGCATAAAATGTAAATGTGCGGCTAAAATTTATATACAAAAGACTCACACATAACGTTTATTTGTATCCTCTTGCTAACAGACGGCGGTACACCGTTCGTGGCGATACAAAGATACGCACCAGATGTAGTCCTCTCTATTCCAGTCAGATTCAACCATTCGCCACTGTGTTTTGATACTGAAAAAATATTTTTGAATTAATATAATATATTGGGGCCAGTCGTGGCGCATTTCTTCGCTCTGGTGTCGAGGCAAAGCGCGGCGTTGAATTCTGCCACTCAACACGCAAAGCCTCCAGAATTTGTCAGAAAGTGTGGAAGTAGGTGTCTTAACACTAGGTTCCCTCTGCCTACCATCTTAGCGGTACAATAAATATATATATATATATTTATTGTACCGCTAAGATGGTATTCTTGAATGTTATTTATGAATTTACTTCTATGTTGTCTTGATATATTTTTATATTATGATACTCTTGATAAGCGATCTCAATATATATATATATATATATATATATATATATATATATATATATATATATATATATATATATATATATATATATATATATATATATATATATATATATATATTGAGATCGCCGTGGTGCTGCGAGACTGCGATTGTAGGTACGATAATTATGGGTTTGATCCCTACTTGTGTGAATGAATTTTAAGTTTCCAAAGTAATTCTAACCGCAGTTACAGTGAGTTAGATTGAAGTTTCCTCGATAAATGAACACTTTCATTTACATCTAAAATTCAAAATTTCTAATCAGTTGTTAACGAGATAAACGCGGTTAACCAAACCAATTCTTCAGCTTTATAATATCTGAAGAGGTAATATTTTAATAAGATTCGAAACCATATAGACATGATGATACTTTACAACTATTACAAAAGCCTAAAGCCTCTTTAAATCTAATTCATCACAAAATTAATCGCCCAAAGAAAGAAAATATATTTCTCCACGAAATAACGATAAACTTTGGAAAGTTACTCGAGTGGGAAATCGAACGTGAAAATAGTTTGGTAAAAACAAATCTAATATATCCGCAACTATTAAGGAAACGGAGATGCTCGTATTTTTATGTATCTGAATGTTTTGGCACGATTTTAACAAGCGTTGAGCTAAATAGTCGAACTAAAATAATATGTTTCTAAAGTATTGTACCGAAAATTTATAAATATTTCATATTTACCTATGAAAATAATTACTAATTTATATTTGCGTTTATAAGTTGGACTTCCAGTTGACCTACAATTTTCTGGATTATTTTAGTTGTTTTTTACTTTATAAAATGGCGATAAAATGAGTTTACAAGAGTATAACAATATAAAAATATATCAAGACAACATAGAAGTAAATTCATAAATAACATTCAAGAATACCATCTTAGCGGTACAATAAAATAAAATCAGAAATTTATAAGTTGATTAAGGCTGCTGCGACTTTAATTTTCGTCAGTGAAATTAATTATTATCATTTAGTATTAGTCGCTCTGGAAACAAGATAAAGCGCGGGGTTGTGTTCTCTACTAAATAAGTAATATATGGAAAATTGGACGGATTGTGGGAAACGGAATGACTTAACACTAAGTGTACCTGCACTATGTACCTATTAATTTGAAATTTAAATTGAAAATACTTGAAGACTTCACGATTTTGAGCGAAAGATGAAGACCGATTGAGTGCAAACTGTTCTTATGACGACCTCTCGCTTGAACTTTATTCGAACTGTCAAACTTCGACATCCTTTTCAGAATTATAATTGCTTTCAAAATTTTTTCGCCTTTATTAGTTATAGTTCGTTAATTTTATCAAAAATCTAATATATTTTTGTTCCTTCGTGAAACTTTTCCGTCTCAAGTCCTTTAATTATGAAGCCTTGGCTCTTTTCTTAAACTTCATAATTTCCGGAGGGATTATTATTAAAGTTGAACTTTTAAAGTTTAAGCTTCAAAAGTTTTGTTTAAAATGAGACTTTTCATTTTAAGATTATATATATAAATAAATAGAAAAAAACTTAAATTTCCAACGATGACATAAAGAACCAAAGAAAACAATACGATTTGTGATGGAAAAATATAAGTCATAATATTTTAATATATAAATTACTGTTTTAATATTTTTTTTATAATTATTGACTAAAATATAAAATAATAAAACTAACTTGATTTATCCATACTAACAGTAAAAATTCTTGTTCGTCTTGGACGGTTTCAAAGAAGAGTGGGTTCGAGTATTCGAGCATTCATCACAATAATTGTTATTAATATACATTTCAATATCTTGTATTCTCTAATACAAAAGGAAATAGTTAAATTGTGTCAATTATAATAATTTAGATGCCACCGTCGCTCAATTGTATGGTGGGTGAATGTGTCTGAAAGTTCAATAAGAAGATAAATTTGAGTTTGGCCGTCGTTACATCGGTTGTAGGTTCGATTCCCATGTGGGAGAATGATTATATATTTAAATGATTTCGAGGATAAGCCTCGTATGCTTAAGTTATGAAGTTGAGATGTTCCACTCATACATACAATGTCTTAAAAAATGTGTAGAAAACGAGAAACAACGAGAACGTTTCATAACACTGCTTACCCTGTCTACGCTATGCGTAAAAAAGAATGGAGCAGTTTTTATAAATTTGAATCAAAATTAATATACAAACTCCTTAAAAAGAAAGAAAGTGCTCCTAAATACGCAAAATAAAAGTTTTAATATGCAAAGTAACTCATTACGATTTATTTACATCTGCACCTGAAAGCTTCGCGTGATTTTCTGTTGTTTCTATATAAAAAGTTGTAGTAAAACTTCAAAAGTGACAAACTCCGCAAAGTTTGGTTTGAGCCCGGAATGCAAATTAGCTGAGTTTACATTCAATTTGCTACCGCTGGTAGTAAAGTTGCCATTTTGTTTACTAAACTACCTATACGGTCATGTTTACTTTGCATTATTTATAGTTTTAGCTTAACTTCCGTATTTAGAAGGATATATATTGATTCTACTGTTAAAACACATCGTTCTATTTTTTCTGTATTATTTTAAAGAACTGGTTTTTGCAAAGAGTGCACATAAGTTCCATCCCTCTCCACCTCATATCCCAAAAATAGTCAATGTTGCGAGAGAGGAGACCTTACCCACAACCGTCACGTTTACAGCCAGATGCTGCGCAACAGCGCCATTTCAGCCTCAAAATATGAATTAAAAAAATTATGACATCAAAGAAGAATCAAACCTTCAACCACTGCTATTAAAGTCAGACACTTTTCAACTCATCCACGATAGCATCTCATTATTATAATCTACAATACAAATGGTTAATACTTTGCATAGAACTCTGTCTTAATGAGCCATTTCGTGGAGATAACTAGCATTTCATTCTAAAGTTCGCTGATAACAACTTTTGTTAGCAAACTACGACTATGATTTAGTTTGGATTATTGTTGTGATAAGAGGTGTATTGTGTTTGATACTAATGGCCTTGTGTGGGTTTGATTGGAGGCATTGTGTAATAGAACTATTATTTGCGACAGATTGTAGGTTCGACTCCCGTTCGATATGAAACATTTAATATTTTCATTTCCTCGCTCTGGATATGCAATGCATCTAGAAGTGGGCGGAAAGAAGAGAACGGAAAGGTCTTGATGGGAACAGAGTAAATTTAAAAAAAGGTTTCTAAATATGTATAATACTAAATATACGCGATTAATCCGGTTTTATAGTTTCATTTCAAATATGTTATAATAGAGCAAATCAAAGATCTTACTTAAAGTGTATTAACACTAGGTTCTCAGATTTAATCTGCCAAACCTGCTATGAGCGGAATACGGTGTGAAGCTAAAAATATAAATTATATCATTTCTTATATATAATACTAGTTTTTACCTCTGGCGTCGCCCGCCTGGTCAAATTGAAATAATAGAACAGCAGTTCGTTGTCTGTTGTCTGTTTGTTTGTGCAATCTAAACACAGAAACAGCTAAACCGATTTTAATACAGTTTTCATTATTGCATTTGGCAAACCTACATTAACAGTTGTTTTATTTTAATAATTTCTTTGTGAAACATACAATTAAAGCCAGTACTTTCCCAAATAAACGCGTGCAACCAAACAAACTCTTCAGCGTTTTAATATTAAGTATAGATTCAATATTTTACCACAGTCAATATAAATTTAATCGTACGTAAGTAGCGGTATGAAACACTGTTAATGTATTTAACACAATTTAAAATTACAATAATTTTAAATTGTGCTAGCTAAGCTAAGCTTTAAGTTTAATTTAAGGCTTATTGACTTATATTGAAGCGGTTAGAGAATGTACGAGCTTTTATTGTCCCAGCTATCTTCGTATTATTTCAGTTCGAGTTTCAGGATATCCGTGTCAATATTCTCTTGTGATAAATAAAATATTTGATTTCGAATAAAATATATATTATCGTTGCAATTTTTAAGATTTATATATAAATTTTACAGCAAACTAGTGGTCCCATGCGGCTGCGCCTGATTATTTAAATATACTTACGGAAAATTGGTTGATTACTTTTAGTATAATTATTTTGATCCCATGTGAAATCCGGGATAATAAGTAGCGGGATAATAATATATGTTGCTCCACAACCTATGTATTTCAGTGAAAGTCGTATCAAAATTGGTTCAACTATTCCGGAGATTAGACCGGACAGACAGAAAGACTAACACACAAAAATTTAAATTGTTTGTTTTTTGTAATATCATGTAAATAATATCTATATGTACTTATAAGAACAACCTTATTTTTAAATCATAGATAGACCTTTAATTTTATTTTTGATGGACTTTAGTTTCACGCGTATTAAGCAAAGGCAAAGGGAAACAAGAGTAATACTCCGTTCCCTCATTATCTGGTTTAACTTGTGTGTGTTGTTGTGTGTGGAGTTGTGGAACCTAACACTGCACTTTGTCTTATTTCCAAAGCGAGAAAATGAAAATAAGTCAAGTGAGAATTGAACCCATAACGGTACGGTCTTGCATTTTCATTAAAAAACGATAATAAGAAACATCTTTGATGTCTTTCCATTTTATATGAGTTTATAAAAAAAGGGAAATTTTACAAATTGTATGATATTGTATTTTACGTTGACGCATATAAAACGGGTCTAAAAAAGTCTATATATTGTTTCCTTAAAAGCCTCTTTAAAAACAAATATACCATATAAAGATTTTTTTCCCGATTTAAAAGTGGGTAGATGGGTGGGTACATATGTTATGTATTCGCATTTTACGATAATCTTAATGTCAGATTGTAATGGAGCGCTTGTCGGATTATCTTTCAATCCTCGAGAGATCTTTCCCTTTTTTATTTTAATGTATTGTGTTGTTCTTGTTTTTATAGTCGTCTTTTTTATTGTTACTGCCGCACTCAGAAATATTGATTAGTGTTTAACTGCTATTAAATAACCAGACGGAGAACGAAGTGTTTTAATTGAGTTATATATATTCGTACATACATATCATGTATGTATTATCAAAATTTCAAAATTTTAATTGTTTTACTAGACTATGCCTAATTATAAGTTTGAGTACACAGTTAACGTTATGTTGCTAAAACGTAGGTAAATTTAATTAGTTTGTGTTAAAATTGTCACCATACTGTTTCGTAACTGTTGCTGTTGTTGATACAATATTATTTATTTTTTAGCCTAACGCTGTATTCCACATGTTTTTCGTTCCGCCTATTTATAGAGGCATTGCAGGTTAAGTGGCAGAAAGCACAAATCAAAGCCGCGCTTTGCCTCGACAACAAAGAGAAAAAAAAAATATTAAATATTTCATTTCCTCATAAAACAATTAAAAATAAAAATAAGCTATTGAGAAAGCTATGCCTTCGTATATTTGTTTTTTTTTCATCATCAGGCATTTTTCTGATGCTGAAAGTATTCAAAATATATCAACCCATTTTCAATTTTTGACCATTATTGGAAATATTGTCAGTTTAAAACTTTATATTATAACTTTTTCATCTGTAAATCAAGATAACTATCTGTAAAACTGTGAGTATTTTACTCATACTTTTATAATTGAAAAACATGGTGGTAATTAAGAAACAATTCTTACCCAAAGTCTGATTATCCATTTTAAAATGCCTCGAGTCCTCTCGTCTCCATGTTACAGCAGGTGGAGGTACGCCGGAAGCAACGCAGCGGAGAGCAGCGTTATCACCTTCCTTGATCAGCACCTCACCGCTACTTGCCTCGTCGTCGATGTCTGGTGGTACTGTAGACAGTTGTTAGAGATATACTTAATATATTAAGAAATATTTTTTTAACTGTACATTGTATCCTGAATATAGCAGAGTTAGGTTGAAAGTAACATAAAGCTAAGAAAATCTCTGTTTTCTTTGTCTAGAGCGAGGTAATAAATGAAATCGAACATACAACCATCACGCGTGTAGGCAGACGCTGTGCCAATAGTCAACAACGCCTTAACAAATACTCATAATTTAAATTGAAATTGATTAGTTGCAAATGTCTCCAAAACAATAAAGAAAACTAGTGACAGACACGCGGCTTCGCCCGCTTATACTAAATGATATATTATAGCCATATTAAAGAAAATCTTTATGTAAATGTCAAGTTATGTATTATTCTGATGTATAAACCATAATACTATAAAGTTTCACCTAAATCCGTTCCATAGTTTTGACGTGAAAGTGAAATAAACGTCATCACAAAATTTTACATTTATAATATTAGTAAGAAATCAAATGTTCTAAGATGTATAAAAATCATAATATACAGAAGATATAAACGAAGCATCTATTATAAAAGTTTAACAAAATTATACGACCTATCGTTTATAACGTGCTTTTGTGGAGAATCTCATTCAATAATACACTTTGTAAGATATGGCCAGTAATTTGGGCCATTTTTTACGTGCCACCATTTATTTGGCAGTTTCGGAGCTCCTCTCTTAATGCCTCAATGCCTACTTACGACTTTTGAGTTATATAGAAGTTGAATTTTACAAAAGAATTTATATTCTTTAATTTCTGTTTTGTATATTTATTATTACGCAATATTATTTGAACTGAGAAAAGTAAGAAAATATTTGTAAAATGACTAAAGCGTATATTGACCCTTAAAGGCCATATGGGTGGAAAAACACCCAGGTAGGTTTGGTTTGTAGTTGCGCACAATTATATCAGAGCATTACGCTGTATCCCGCACACAGGAGAGGAAACCTATAGTTAAGACACTCCGTTCCTCAGTTTCCAACGAACTCCCGGGGGAATTGCATATAGTGGCGGAGCTCAACGCCGCGATTTATTTTGCCACCAGAGGGAAGAAATGAAAATTCACCAGACTTCAAAATTATAAAATCTTTGTTTAATTATGTTTGTTTAACAAATTTAAAGTGCGTTTTCACTTTATGCGTAGACCTTAAAAGGATACTTTTCAAACGAGTAGCTCCTATTTAAAAAATCAATCTTAGTTAGGTATTATTTTTGTACAAACTAACATTTTGGCATATTGACAAGAAGATACATAAAATATTCGGGCGAATTGGGAATCTCTCTTTTTTGAAGTTGGGTGAAAAGAAATGCAACGTTGAGGGAGTTCACTTCTGAAACTAATTTAACAATGTTTCTCCATGTAACTATTACAGTATAATTATATTTTGTACAAAAAAAAAATGTAATTCCAACTGGATCCCATTATCTAACCAAACTTTCACCGAACTATCCTGAAAGGAATGGAATGGAATGGAATTTCAAAGGATACATCCATTCAAATAAGAAAAGAATCATCGGAATCGGTCAGCGTGATATTAAGTTATTCGTTTATTTATCGTGTACATACATAATGCAAATTTAAAACTTATATGATTTTCTCATAGTCACACTATTGTCAGAAATGAACTAAAAAAAATGGATACACCAGCACTAGCTTCAAATAAAAATACACCACTCAACAGGCAACGCCTTATGTGCGGGATGAAGCGGGAAAAACAAAAATCCATATAAATAAGCATTCGTTTATACATTTACAGTCAGAGTCGAGAAGCGTAAAAGAGATTCATTCACCCCACATAAAATAAATACAGCACTAGCAGTTTCGAAGTTCTCGTAAGTTTATTTAAGATGGTTCTCCTTCCGGAAGGACTCGTGCTCGCTAGCTTCCTGAATGTTTATCATTGACATCATAACTTTTGTTCGTAACTTAGAAATACGTTCCATCCTTTACAGATATCAAGTTTTAGAGTATTTGATCTTTGAAAGGTAAGTACAGCGTGCTAAGAAGTTTTGCAATATTTTTAAGTTATAGCTTTTTTTAACTTCACGCTTCATCTGGTTCACAGCAGGCAGATGGAACCTGGATACCCTTGTTATATCACTTCGTTCCTGTTAATACACTTCCGTTCCCCACTTATTTTGTGTTTAAAAAAAAAAATCAGCTTCACGCTGTATCCCGCACACTGCAGGGTAGGCAGAGGGAACGTAGTGAAAGATACTCCGTTCCCCACTTTCTGCCGAATTCCGGAGGCATTGCTTGTTAAGTGGCAGAACTCAACGCCGCGCTTTGCCTCGACACCAGAGCGAAGAAATGGAAATATAAATTTAAGTAAATATTTCATCTCCTCGAGTGGGGATCGAACCCACAACCAGTCGGTTTACAGTCACACTTTGTGCCGCTGCGCCACGACCGGCCTCCTTTGTGCCGCTGCGCCACGACCGGCCTCCTTTGTGCCGCTGCGCCACGACCGGCCTCTTTATTTTGCGTTTATATATATTTTTTATTATATTTTAGAACTCTTCCGTTACTAAGTAACTGACAGATAACACACAGACGAAACTACTCGACTGGATTAGAGAGGATTTCTTTAAATTGCTACAGGAACGGAAATAGATGACATTTTCCAATTTACGTAATTCACACAAAAAAATTTGCGGGCGATAAATAGTTTCCAAGGAACATAAAATTTACTTTTCTGATTTCCCAAAAAAAATAGATCTAATATCTAATCTCCAAAAAAGACAATGAATAATAATATATTCATAAATACAATATATAATAATAATAATAAGAAACACATGAACATGTCACGTATAACAGGACTTAAAATAAAATAAAAAACTATCTAAGCTGTATACATTTTACGAAACAATTTCAAATATAACATTATCTTTAGCACGACTAGGAGTCATAATAAACATTCTCAACAACCACTTGGTGCTACTGCATTCTACAGCAGTTACTGTATAAAAGTTTTGTAAATGAATGCAAAAAAATGGCAAAAATAAATTCAAACAATGCAGTAACACTATGCAGTGCTTTTATAGTGTTGGGTTTTTAAACTGAAATCGTATACAACAGTCCTTTACTGTGACTAATGGTATTTTATTTCTCCGTATATTTTGTGGTTAGAGATATTATTCATGTTTTATTCTATATCTTCTATTTCTACTAAACATACTTCTAGATATATTTATATTATTTCTTGATTTCTTTCAAATAGTAGACCGTTTTGCTTTATAAACACAAAATATGCATAGTCGTGGAACAGTTGCATAACGTGTAACCGTAAACATGACGTTTATGAGTTCGATTCCCACTTAGGGGAATAAATTATTCAAAATTTTAAGTTACTTGCTCTGGTAACAAGACGAAACGCAGCAAAACATTGAGAGCGGACATTGCCTGATAGTGGGGAAAGGAGTGTCTCAACACTAGATTCTATATACGGATACAGCGTGAAGTTAAATATTAAGAGACTCACCAACAACTTGCAACAAATGCGTTTGACTCATCATAGGCTCGGTGTTGACCTGGCACATGTATCTGCCGCCGTCTGCCGCGCTCACATCTCGCAGGCCGAGCGTCCACGCCCCGTCTCCATGTTGGACGCTGATACGGTGGTTTTTAGTTATCACGTGACCGGCTATTGTGAGAATTGTCTGGGTGTCTACTCGGAGCCACGCCACCTGTGCGGTTAGTGTTAATAATTTTAGCTATTTTTAGTATTAAGTAGTCTAATTTTTAGTAGAGTGGGGAACTGAGTATTATAACACTACGTTCCCTCTGCCTACCCTGCTGTATGCGGGATACAGCGTGAAGCTGATGTAATGATGATGTAGTTATTAGTCCAATCTGACCTAGTCTTAGTCCTGGGTTCCTGTGGTTATTTATTCGATAACTGTGCAGTGAGTGGAAAACGGAGTATTTTAACACTAGGCTCCCTCTACCTACCCCGCTATTTGTAGAATACAAGGTGAAGGTAAAAAAAAATATACACAATTATTTTACTGACGAAAACAAAAGACATCTAATGAAAAGTAAATTTATTTTGTTCGATTTCTTTTTTTTTTTTTTTTTTTTTTATGGAAAAGACACGGCAAACGAGCGTGCGGGTCACCTGATGGTAAGTGATTACCGCCGCCCACGGCCCCGTGCAACCCCAGAGGAGCTACAGGTGCGTTGCCGGCCTTTAAGATGGGTTGGGCGCCGGGGCCCGGCATTACCTGATGCGAAACGCAGTGGCATAAAGCCACTACTTCACGCCGGTTTTAAATGCCGGGGGTGGTAATGATCCGGTCGAGTCTGCCCATGCGTGTTGCCATTGCTGGCGACGTGACTCTACCACACGTACTTTAGTCGCCTCCTACGACACCACCAGTACCAGGATGATCCTATTCTAGGCCGGGATCACACGGCACAATTCTTTACCCAGATAGTAATATTAAGAGATAGTTATAAACTATAAAACGAAATTATTTGACTTTCCATCTACTCTACCAAAAATCTATATATAAAATGAACTTTTTCAATATTTTGTATCACTATTTTTATTATTTATTTCTAGCAGTTGATATAATAATTGTTTAAACTCGCAAATGGATGCCAGGTGGCATTTTATTAAAGAGTCGCGGACTACTTAACATTATTTGAAACGTCGAGCTCAGAAATGGAAAGAACGTTACGTAAATGTTATACACTTGTACACTCTTTCTTTATAAAAATCTTGACTGAAGGATAATAAAAAAAACTGAAAAGCTTTTTTAGTTAACATAAATAACATAAATAAGTTGTCACAAGTGTATAAAAATAACGACATAGCTTGATGAGAGCGTATGGCTTTGTGGTCAGAGCGCCTGGTCGGTTTCCAGGAGGCGTGGGTCCGAGACCCGCTACGTTCAAATTTTTATACGTTTTCTTAATAAGTATTATTTATGCTTTATTCCGCATTTCATGATAAGAAGAGAGGTACTAGTGATACACTCTATTTTAAGATTTCCACCCAATTTACGTGATATTACGTTACGTGTTGAGTGGCTCAACTCCATGCCATTTATTCCTTCTTACTGAGAAAGAGCAGAGCCGAGAAATAAAAAAAAATCATTCACTCATGTAGGAGGCGAACCCACAACCTTCACGTTTACAGTGGGACTTTAACTGCCATCGTGGCAGGCCTTAATTAATAAAAGTTTCAAAAATATGTGAAAATCAAGGGAACAAAGCTAAAGTAAGTATATATATCATCAACTCCAAACGAAGTCATGCAACAATCAATCAAAACATCATCACACCATAAAATTAAGCAGAAGCTTGAATAAAAGTTTCGGAGAGGTCAATTTTCACAACAGTCCAACCCAATTGTTTGGTTGCTCTTGATAAATGATGTAGAGTTTTGTCGAGTCGAATTTAATTTTTCACCGATCATGTTTTATTCAAGCTTCTATTATAAATGGTTCGGACGTAAGGCTCGCTTTATTACGGGAAATATCCGGAAAAACTCGGAAATATACATTTTGGGTGACTTTCTTAATCTTTATTTAATGGCGATGCTTTTTGCTGTTTAGACTTTAAATTTGAGACAAAATGGACTTCCTTTTGTTGGGTATATAGAATTCGTTATACGATTTCGTGACTTCAAATCCAATACATCCATTGATGTTACGGTACAGTGTAATAATTTTAATCATAAATTTTAAAGATAGAAAAACATTTAAACATAACTCTCGAAATGTCGCCTCTATCTCTGTCTAACTCTATCTGTATCTCTCTCTACAGAGATGCTAACAGCATTAATAAGTTGTAACAAACGAATATGAATTTCACATATGCTTCTTACAATTATACTATTATTACTTAAAAATTTCAGCATAGTTTGAAAAGAACTTAGGTAGGGCCTAGTGATCAGACGGTCAGATTCCAAGAGGTGTGAGAGCGAGTCCTGCTATGTCCAGATTCCTATTCATTAGTAAAAATAATAGTAACTTCCACATGCATTACTATAGTTTTACACTAAATTGTAAATTTGTTCGCAAATGAATACAACAATCGAAAATTAATTTAAAAGTCATCAAAAATTTTAAATGGTAAAAGTGACTGTAGAGACATGTTTTAAGTAATTTTGCCCGATATTGCAGTTCCTCACAATATCATCAGAAAATACTGAAATTTCAAAATAAAAATTTACCTAAATATAAGTTAAATTTGTAACTAGTGCTTGAAGCATTTTTTGTACCCGATAATAAATCTAGTTTTTCTCAATATTTTGATTATTTAAGATCATTTTAAATTATATTGCTATGATTAACTTGCATTACACGTTTATCAATGTCGGGAAAATGATTATGATGATGATGATGATGAATATGATGATTAAAATTTAACTTATTTAATTTTAAGAGGGGATTGAACCCACTATTACCATATATACAAAAAGACTTTTGAAATATAACAAGCCAATGCAATATAGAAAATGATAAACAAATTTTTTTTACCTTAAAACCTTGTAAATTATCAACTCTACATGTTAAGGCCGCGTCTCTTCCCACTGCTACTGTGACGTTTGATCCAGGACCCACGAAACGTGGTAAATCTGTAACAATGAAAATGTTAAAATGCAACATTTGTGAGTTCCATTCAGACTGTGGATTTTAGTTCCATAGAGATATTAATTATTTTCATTTACTCACTTCGGTAAAAGAAAAAGAGCGGCGTTCAGTCTTACAACTCATGGCGCTGTATCAATCAATCCAAATTGATAAGAATCCGTAAAATAAAAATGGACCATCGCTTTATGACCAATTTTCGAGACACTGTGAGTTAGGTGGCGGAGCTGAATGAACCGGTTACAATATCTTTCTCTTATTACCAATAAAAGGAAAGAATATATTTTACTATTCTAAGTGAAAATCGAACACCCGACCGTCGTATTTAAAATCAGAGGCTGTGCGGCTGCGCCATGATAGCCTTATTTATATAGATATAAATTACCCAAAACAATATTTACATAAAAAATATATTTAGAAAATTATTGTAGAGTGAGTAAGAAAACTATATTTTTCTTTGCCTATTCCGAATTCAACATAATAATGTACAAAATAGAACATAAATAAAGTACTTTACAAGTACCTGCGAATAAAATATCGTCAAAGTTTCAACAAAACGTGGGTACCTCTCTCTAGCTTTGGTTAAAAATATTCAGATATAATTCATGTCAAAAATTTTCTAAACTTCATAATTTATTGTTCGCTATAACGAGTGTAAAGGCTTTTTGCAGCTGGACTGTGTAAATTTACCTATCATGAATTTCTATATTTTTTATGTGTTTTGTATGCGAATAATTGAGATTATTTTGTGGATTTGATTATATAAAGTATTAACTAAAGCAGTATTCAAAGCTGTTCTTTGCTTATAATTCTGTTAGCAATATTAGTTAGTAATATTAGGTTTTTATGAGCTGAATTATAATGTGAATATCCTGTTATATGTGGGATATACACACATTTTTATCTGTTACTACACTACTATATAATATCCATCATGGAGCAGATGCACATCCAGCGTCGTAACTATAAGCGCGGCGGCTATGGGTTCAATTCCCACTTCAAGAATTAATTATTTTGATTTCCTCGATGCAATGGAAAATCTCTCAATCCTCTTTTATTATTCAATACACTACTGAATAAGAAAAGAGAATTATATAAAACTAAAAAGTCATTGAAAATAATATTTAAATATAATAAGAAAATCTAGTTAAATCAGCTTCACGCTCTATCCCGCAAACGGCAGGGTAGGCAGAGGGAATCTAGTTTTATTACACACCGTTCTCTACTTTTCGCCGAATTCTGGAGGCATTGCGTGTTGAGTGGTGGAGCTCAACGCCGCACTTTGCCTCGACACCAGAGCTAAGAAATAAAACTATAAATGTGAGTAAATATTTCATATCCTCGAAAGGGGATCGAACACAAAAACAGTCGATCTTACAGTCACACTTTGTGCCCCTGCGCCACGACTAGCCTTTAAATTAAACTAATATCTACAAATATTAAACCAAACCCATTAATATAAATCTTGTAATCTCTAAACCCACGACTAGTCCTCTCAAAACAGATCTTACGAACTCCAACATGTAATCCCGAGAGAGCTTATTTAGTAAAATGTACTCAGTTTTGAAATATTTACCTGACCCTTACCTTACCTAAGCAAATTGGGCGTTTCACCTTTACAATGATATGCCATTTTTCACACAAAAAACTCCCACGAGGGACCCTACTACATTTTCTAGTAACATAGTCGTGAAGAGCGTGAATCGTCAATTGCTCCCCAGACAACTGAGGCAGAAGAATATGTAAGCGAAAACTATTGGTAATCTCACTCTTAAGTGTTTGGGTTAAGGTTGATGGAATTAGCATAAATTGGTCCCTTTAGGGGACAGTACTGCTGGATATGGTAATTTTCGTCTTAAATGTAATTGGGTTTTTTATGCATTTCTTGTATTACCGACGTTGGGCAGAAAATGGACATAAATCATTATACATAGGCTTTGCGTGTTAAATTGCGTACTTTAACACCGTGTTTTATCATGATATTAGCTTACGAATATGAAAAAAATAAGATAAAACAAAAAATACAGCATTTTGTGCTATATTTCATCAATTTTTTTACTACAACCCTAGTAAAGTATGAAGGCTAAAATATTTACATAATGTACGCGCAAGGTACGACTGCCATTTATAACCGGAGATTTCTTCAAACTAAAATACACGTATAATACAGTGTCGAGGATTTATTCTCTTTATGCGAAACGTTTAGGACTTTATGGTGCTGCCTTAAATATGCTGTTTTTAATATTTTTTGGTTTTCAACGCTGTATTCCGCATATGGCAGTGTAGATAGAGGGAATCTAGAGTGAAAACACATCGTTCCCTATTTTCCGCCTAGTTTTTGAGACATTGTTGAATGGCAGAAGTCAAAGCTAAAGTTTGTTTCGAAACGCCGCATTTTATCTTACCAATATAGGGAAATGATTGTAATTTAAGTTTAATTCCCAGGGTGAAGATCGAAACCATAACCAATGCTTTCACAGCCAAATACTCGTTGACTGATCCGCGATGGCGTATAAAATGAATAGTGCATTTATATACCTTGACAAATAGCCCTCTAGAGCAATCTAAATCAAATGATTACACAATTACAGTTATTGATGGATCAATTTGGTGTAATTGGCGAATTAACTACGTATTTAATTTTGAACAAATTTTTATTTTCATTGTCTGTTTGTTTACACGATGATATCGATTTTAGAGGTCGTAGTAGTGTCCGCTTAAAATTTACTTTGCTATGTCTTTCTTAAAATATAATCACAATTACTTAATATTTTTAAGAAAGAAGAATTATTTAGATTTTTTTTACACTGGCAATAAGACAAATCGTGATATTAAGTTCCGCCACTCTACATGTAATGTAGAGAGAAAAGGATGCCATAAAATTGAGAGAAAAGTGCAGAATGGACGCGTCATTATAATATTTTGAATAGAAATCGAACTTAGTACCGTCACGCTTACAGTTAACCGCTGTGCTGGTGCGCCATAATGGGCTTAAATTTACTATTTTACTTAAAAATGCTGTTTCAGGTAATTTACATTAATATTCAAAGAGAAATCATTTCAGTGGCTGAGTCATTTAATTCATGCAATTCCTTTTTTCTTTTTTTTCACATATTAAAAGGTATTTACCGGCGTCAGGACGTGTTGAGTGATGAAACTCATTCTGAGTGAGATTAATATATACAACGAAGCAGATATTTTAGTTATATGATATTAGTATAGATAGTATAGAAAAGAGAGCTTTGGAAAATTGTATTATAGGACTATAGCAATATTTTTTTCTAAATATATTCTGAATGTTTGTATAAGAATTTAAATAACATATGTTATAAAGAACAATTATGCTACATAAATCAATTATAAAATATTTACAGTGAACCAAACACTAATTACACGATCGGTCACGTGCCTTCATGTCGTTCAGTGAAATACGATGATTTCGATAGTTAAATTAATTCAATTTGTATGGCAGAAATATTTTATTTAATTATTGAATAATTTATCTAAAATATTTTATGGTTACATTGCGGTGTTTTTGCTAAAACAGAAACAACCAATACGTTTTAGTTAAAACTGTATTTTAATTTATACATTTAAACAATCTTGTTTAAATATCTTGTGAAACAGATCTCTGTTTGCAGGTAATACGCCGCTAAACAAAGCAAATTAAATCATGCGAACCTGAGACCTAATATTGAGACTTCTATTTACATCACGATAATTTTGCTCTCTGGTTTTCACCGAATTCATGATGCATTGCATGTTGAGTGGCGAATCTCAACGCCGAAGACTCAAAAGCGAAGAATTGCAAAAATAAAATACGTGAGAAGTGTACCCATAAACGCACGCTTACAGTCGCATCCTTGTGCCTTTGCGCCACGACGGCCTCACTACTCGTAACATTGTGTCTTGAATTCGAACGTTAAGCGGAGAGCGAAGTTTATTTATCTTATCCTATTCTATCTGGCTGCTTCTATCCTGTAATATTTGTGAGAAGCCGTGAAGCTGACAATTTATCATTTCCATAATCAAATTTCTCAGTAAAAACGGAGACAATAATGACAAAGTTAACCATAACCATCGTAATAATAAGAAAATCAAGCTGTAGTCGAAAAATCTTAATCCATCCATCTAACGTATGTATGTACATAGAATACAACGATAAACAGATGCACATATTTTAACTCCACCTTTGATATTGTAATATGCGAGTACTAGCTACTGGCGTACAGAGTGTTAGCGAGATGTGAAACTCACTAGCTATTGAGTTACAAAGCTGTATTTTTCTCATTTTTTCTGCGTTTTCCGCTGTTTTCTATGCAAATGGCATGTGTTGGGTGGAAATTACAAAAAATATATATATTCATCAACGTGTTCTAGCTACTTATTTTGAATTGCTCAGTAATATTTTTTTTTGTTTTGACACAGATGACAAGGCCGTCGTAACAAATTGTGACGGTTGTGGGTTTCAAGCCCATTCGGGGGATTCAAGTTTCCCTAAAACACTCCCCATGTGAATAAATGCGATAGAGAATGAAGATTGGAGATATCTCTACGCAAAGCTAATGTTCAATCCTATCACAGATCATTGGGTCCCTAATGATTCAAACGGATCTACTTTGTATGCTATCAAATGGTTCAAGCTGATACTGGAGTGCACCAGCCCAGAGATGAGAACAGTACTCCATATGAAGACGATTTGGGCCCTATGCAGGGCCCATCGGTTGAGACCAACTTGAACTCGCTTTCCAGATGATCGCGATACGGGCAGCCACTCGGAACGGTAAGACCCAATTTGCTGATACTGCTTTGCGGGAGTGTTTTGGAAGGCTGGCGACACGATACATTGGTTTTTTTAGCAGTTAATGCGGAAACTTGTAGCTTCTGGTAGTACAGCTCCGTATCTGTTCTTTTGTAAGCATGCGGGCGAAGCTGACAACCTACTTATAAAAATAAAGCCTGTCCTGGTGTGAAAATCTATTGAGTCCAAGATGACTATTCGGCAGCATAACCCCTTAATTACTTTGTAGTTATAATTTATTAGATCAATACTTTGTAAAGTAAATTGATATCTCGTTTCATTCGTACCTTACTGCTAGTAAATATCATTACTATAGTAAACTTTAGAAATAAAAGCTATTTATAGTTTTAATAAATGATCGTACTCGAGGGATCTACCCAAATTAATTATAAACTGTTTTATGTACAAACAAAATATCTATAATAAATTATGAGTCATTAAGTTTAAGTTTAACAACAAACTAGAATTAAATTATGATGTATTAATATTGTATAGTTTATTCTTTAATTATATTTTAATGTTTGTTTACAGACCTTATTATCAATAGTGACTGATCACTTTGATTTACACTATCAGTTTAACAGATTTTGGTATGTAGGTATCCGTGTATTTTTGGAGGGTATTTGTATATTATGGGATTAATTAAAAAAAAAATCAGCTCCACGCTGTATCCCGCACACAGCAGGATAGGCAGAGGGAACCTAGTATTAAGACACTCCGTTCCCCTTTTTTTGCTGAATTCTGGAGGCATTGCGTGTTGAGTGGCAAAATTAAACACCGCGCTTTGCCTCGACACCAGAGCGAAGAAATAGAAATCTAAATTTAAGTAAATATTTCATTTCCTCGAGTGGGGATCGAACGCGCGCTGCAACTGGCCTCATGATTAATAATATTTGAAAATAAATTATTTATCTAAATTCGGAGAAAAAAACTCGGAGAAATATTTATGTATAAGAATACATAAATATTTCTCCGAGTTAAATTCGAACCTGAACATAACACAATCTAAATCCTTTTATCATTAAACAAAAATCAACTAAAAAAAAACTGGAAAAAAACTAAAATACAAAATTCAATTACCAAAATAGTGACAGTTGTTAAAAAAATATACCTAAAATACATACAGCGTTTTTCGTCGAAATCTTTTTTTTATAGCAATGGAAACAAAATGTTACGCATTTATAGCGTACGTCCGATTAATTAGACTACCGCATTCGTCCAGCCTTTGACGTCGCGTGAAGCTTAGCTCGACCAGTTTGGCAAATTTAACCAATTATATTTGTACGTTTATATACATACGTACGTATGAGTGTACTATATGGGGTATTACATCGTTTTAAGATATTTTGTCATATTGGTTGATAGATGCATTTTATCATATTCAGGGTTCCGTTTATCAAAATAAGAAATGTATCTGTAAAGAAGGATGTCTGTGTTATCTGTTTGTCTGTCAAGATAGTTTTTGTTAAGAAAGCGCGTAGTTGTATGCCTAGTTGAAATTAATATCTAATATCCAAATAAATCCTTCGGTGTGCCAAAGTGAGTTCTGGGTATTTCTGGCTATCTTGCTTTAGTTATGAATCTTCGTAGAATCTTCCTGTAATTTTTAACTTATCATTTTTTTCCTGTATTTGTATTATAAGTTCTCACTTTGTGCCATCACTCCCATTTCGTACTCTGTAGGTGTTGAATATGCGGTAAATTTCATACAAAAGGTAAAGCAAAATCAATCCATAAGTATTGCATTTTTTAATTACGCTAACTGAGAAGCTTGTTTCTATGCTTCAAGATATCATAGAGCTGAATATTTGATATTAATTTCTACTTGATACTTAAACGCAATCTCGAGATGAATAGTCTTGATAGACGGACAATAAAGAGATCCTTTAAGTGTTCCGTTTTTACCTCTCGAGGTACGGAACTTGAAAAAAACCGGACAAGCACGAGTCGGGCTTGCCCACCTAGGGTTCCGTATAAAAACTGGACATCTCGAGCTTTTTCTGAAATTCAGGTTTTGCTTAGAATTTAGGCTTTGTTCAATACCAAATTTTGCCCCGATATTTTTTAAGGCCAGTAGTGGCGCATAGGCACAAAGTGTGACTGTAAATCAACTGGTTGTGGGTTCGATCCCCACTCGAGAAGATGAAATATTTACTTAAATTTATATTTCCATTTCTTCGCTCTAGTGTCGAGGCAAAGCGCAACGTAGAGTTCTGCCACTCCACACGCAATGCCTCCAGAATTCAGCAGAATGTGTGGAACGGAGTGTCTGAACACTAGGTTACCTCTGTCTACCCTGCTGTGTGCGGGATACAAGCGTAAAGTTGATTTATTTATTTTTAAGAATTAACTAAACATTTATAGTTCTCAATTTTTTTCCTAAATTAGTACTTACACAATTATTACATGAAAAGAAGTAAAGTAAACAAAACTTGGGCCCATTACTGGTGGATTTAAACTGATTTTTTTCAGCAGCTTTACGTTTTTTTACTGTATAACAGAGTAGGCAGAGTGTGTGAACACGCTCCATTCTCCACTTGCTTCGATACTTTGTATACTGAGCGGTGGAAATTAACGCCATGTTTTGTCAACCAGAGCGGATACTTCATTATAATTATTCTCCGACAGTGAGGTTCGAATTCACAACAATAGTTAATACAATAATTTAATTTATTATAATCTAGACTAGTATAGTATAGTTTAGTTTAGTGTAGTCTAGTATAGTCTAGACTAGTCTAGTCCAACCTGATCTAGTGTAGTGTAGTCTAGTCTTGTTGGTATATTTTCAGTTCAGTTAGAGTATCTCTTATTGTGTGTTGTGTGAAATCCGGAGCGATTGAAGGCTTTCGTGTCAAATTGAAATTGAGTTATTTCAACTTTCGTGTATTTGGTTTCATTTTTAGAGTTCTGTACTTAAAAATTAAAATATACGTTAATCTTATGGGTTCAATTTGTTCTGAACCCATAAGATCCAAAAGAAAGTTATCAATTTGACTGTGTTTTTTTTATTGTGTGTGTGTGTTGTGAAGGTTTGGTTAGGTTCTGATTATGAGATCCGGTTGAAATGGAATAAGTTATTTTATTTGGTAACTAATATAATTATGTGTTTGTAATTATACTGTATGTGGTTTACTTTTTGTAAGATGGGAGATTCCTTATTGTTGCATTTCTTTTTAACCAACTTCAAATAAGGGAGAGGTTCCCGATTTGCCCAAACATTTTTTATGTATTGTAACTGACATCCCACCCTACACTCAATAAAATATTTAAATAAAATTATTTAAATAATAATTTTAATATGGCTCGTGATACGTCTAATATAGTTAGAGCCCTTTTAGTGATCGTAAGTAATCCAAGATCTTTTAGAGATTCAGAGGTAACAATATTTATATGAAATGTACCATTTATGTAATATAAGTACAAATAAAATATATTATGATAAATATTTTTTTTTTTTTTTTTATTCTGAAATTTACATGGGAGTTTTAGCCATAACATTGACTATGTCACCCCCGTATAATCTACATTCATATTAATTCATGAACTTAGCCAGAGCAAGAGCCTTACTCGTCAATGGCTCCGCAAGGATACTGTTGCAAATACCAATATTGTAAGATTTTAGCCAAAACGGCCGCTGGGCTTCATTACGTACACATTCCAACAAAACATGATAAACATCTTCTATCCTATTACAATTTGGACATTTTTCCGTATTAGACAGACCCAACAAGAACTTAAACTTATTTGAAGGAATATGACCGGATCGGAGTCTTAACAATGACACTATGAATTTTCTTTTTATTTTACACTGATTGAACCACGGATAACGAGGAAGTTCATTTACTATTGTTTTATACCATATACCTTTGTGTAGCGACCGTTCATCAAAATATTCCTGCCAATTACTTTTACATATTTCTTTTAGTTTAATTATAATATCTGTATATAAAGGCTCACAATTATGTGGAACACCATCATTAATACTTTGCTTAGCAGCTTTATCAGCTTCCTCGTTACCCACAATTCCAATATGTGAGGGTATCCATTGAATGTATACAGTTTTATTTTGGGTTTCAATTTCATAAATACACTTCAAAATACTATAGGCTATCGGATATCCTCGATTATTCGAGGTTAGCCGAGCCAAATGTAAGAGGGCACTTTTTGAGTCCGACAGAATAACAAATTTCTTATTGGAACAAGATAAGATCACCGATAATGCCTCAAGAATAGCAATCATTTCAATATGCATAATCGAAATATTTATATCAATTCTAAATTTCAAGGTACTCTTAGCTTGGGGGTCAAAAACCGCCGCTCCTGCTCCATATTCATTTTTAGAGCCATCTGTATATAATTGATAAAATGAAGTATATTTATCATTGAAAAAACTTTGACAATTATTTAAAATTTCAAAATTGTTGCATTTGCTTGTTGTCACACCCTCAACGTCCAATGAAATATTTTTGGAAACATCAAAAGCACTGATCCATGTAGACAAGGAATATAAAGGTAATTTATCTTCAGAAGAAATACGATATTGACTTAAAGTTCGATAAAGAATAATAAGTAAAGGTAACTTTTTACGTCTCCAATATTGGTAGTTGGTAATACTATTAAGTTCTTCGAGTACATTTGTAGTTACATTTCCACTAAATGACAAGGACTTCAATAAAAAATTCCCAGCCAAGTATTTCCTACGAAATTGTAAAGGAGGAAGGCAAAGTTCGCTCTGCATCACATGGATTGGTGTAGTTCTAATAAAGCTACCGATGACTCGCATACATTGATTTTGAACGGTTTCCAATTTATTTAAACGGCTATTTATGCTACTGTCGTAAAAAAAACTTCCATAATCCAATCTACTCCGTATTAATGCTATATATATTCGTTTTAAATGCTTCGGGTGAACTCGAATCTCTCGTGATATTTCTTAAGAATATCGTAGACGTTCTATCCTCCTCTCTGTTATACCCAGTCATTACTGATAGTTATAACTAAGGGGGGATAGTGAGTGACCCCGCACCCGCCACTTACCGTGGATTCCGGCTGTTCGGCTCTGAACCCTCCGGGACGGATCGGAATAGTTAATATTTGTGATTCTTATAATGCTTTTGCGGAAGATCAATTATTAAATAACTGATTCAAAGACCGAAGTCCAATGTGAATATTTGCAATGGAGTTGAGATTATTATATGTAGGCCGTGGCCATAATTACATGACTTATAACTCTCTGCTTCACATATCAGATCGAACTCCCTACCGCTAGGCGGCCGATTATGTGCATCCACTTCAGTTTGTTTCTTTAGAGGGCGTTATATTAATATACCCATTTAACCTTCGTGTGTCTTGCTTATAACTATATATTTACTAATTGTATCTTAATAATATTAAATTCCGTATGTATAATGTGACGGTTTCATTATTTCCGTAATAATTCGTTAATATAATATATTTCATATTATATTTATTTCCTACGTGCACTTATTATATGCTTGAGTTTCAATATTAATATAATTTATATTCACTGTTATTGTAACGCCTCTTTTAAACAGAACCGTCGTAAAATACCACGCACAGCACACACCCTGCAGCTGTTTCTCTGAACTAACACTAGACTCAGAGTTGTGGGAATGTAATATAGAAATCATTAATTGAAAATACTCAGTTATCGCTAGAACAGCCAGCGACTCCAAGTAGGCGCGATTCTACTACCAGTTCAGTAAAGAACCTCAGTGCTGAGAAGAACTGGCGGAAGAAACTCTGCAGCAGAATCCAACACCACTAAAGCAATTCGCTTATATCAAATATGTCAGCACCAGTGGCGCCCAGCTATATATTATAAGCATGTCTTTGACATCAGTCGATGGACGCATTATGTTTAGTATGATAAACTAAGCGTTAGACAAATAAGCGGACACTGCTATATACGTACACCAGAGCTAGGACATAAAATAGCACCACACACCCGTATGAGACGGGCGGACACTACTACATACACCAATACCAGGACATAAAGCTGCATCACACACCTATCCATCATACACTAAGTGCTATCGTTAACGCAGCGCAAGGCACCACGAAACTATTTAAATGTAATATATATAAAATTAAATGCCATAGCAATTCACTTAACCAAGCACATTAGTACCAGCGAAGCCAAGCAGCAGTCGGTTGTGACTATATTGTTTAATAGTAAAACATAGGGTCAATGAACTCTAACAGTCGTATAAATCGTAAATATATATTTTGAAATAATAGTTTTATATCATATTATAAATGATACTATTATATTTATATTTAAAGTAACATGTTAAATATTTACTAATATATATAGAAATTACATTTATAAGTTATTATAATTCACAAAACCTATTTAAATCTCATTTCACAATTCCCATACACGCATCTAACAAAGATGGCGGCAGGCATTCTGCGTACATTAATATAATTGTAATTTTACATACCTCACAAAACATCTTCATGTATTTATTTCCATTTACTAAATAAATAATATTTATCTCTGGATATTGACGGTATTATATGCATTAATATCATTCTGCTTTGTTTTAATAATAATCTATTAAAAACTTACCGACGAAGTATTTCAAAGCAAACAATCGTAAATAGTGAAAGCACTTATTACTTATCTTAGCAAACTCAAATACTTATATCACAATTGAAGACACGATCTCACATGCTTTTATATATTAAATATAACTAGATATATGTTAATTATAAATTATACTTCTCTAAACATTTAAAATATCCATCCTTCCTCACACGCGTCCGCCATCTCCCTCCTTCCGTTTTTCTTTTTTCTTCAAATATGACGATGACGTTGACGGTAGCTTATTCAGCCAACAGGATATTTTACAATAATATTAATTATGTTATTATGTATTTTAAAAGATAATACATAACGTTTGAATATAATTATTAAATATATTTTTAATAAATATATTTTATATCTTCGTGTTTTATCTACGGTATATTACGTCCCTTTAACATTGCTTGTGAATGGAACGCGTAGTTAAAGAAGTGAACTTAATTTGAATTTGAATTAATTATATTATTTACCTACATATTTTAATTCTGGTATGGATCGTTACAGTATCTTCTTGTCAATATGCCAAAATGATAGTCTGCACAAAAATAATACCTAATTAAGTTTTAAGTTTTACATAGGACAACCGTGAGATGTATCCTTTCAAGATCCACTCATCACTTAAATCGTAAAATAAATCAATTTTTAACCAAAAAAAAAGGACTTCTAACAATAAACTAAAAATTAAATTTAGTTAGCATAAAGTAATCGTACTTTGATTTTGTTAAACAATAATAATTTAAAAAAGCTTTCATAATTTTGAAGTCGGTGTCAGGCTAGTGCTACAACAACCTTACCGACTTCAAAATTCTTTAGACTAGCCCCAGGGCTTACGACGCATCTTCCCTAAAGAGTGGAAACAAACGATGCTGACTTTACTTCTCGTTTGAGTGGCAAACTGAACTGTTGAATACAGACGTCACCTGACTTCATCGCGTTCCGTGTACGGAAGAAGAACTAACGAGTCATTTCTTGACTCGTCCTAGCCCACGCCGATCCTTCGTTATAAAAGTATATATAAAATAAATCGTAGCTTGTAGATGTAATATTTACGAATATAAAATATATTCTGCCGCAAAGTTCTCAATGTCTTACAATTGGATGGAAAAGTTAGAGGAGAAATTTACTCTAAGTTTATGTACTTGCTTAAATAATTTCAAAATTTCAAAACGAACAGCATTCTTATTTATTTTTATAAAAAGTAGTGAGTTCAGCAAAAAACAAGAAAAAAAACTCATAAATGTTTTATAAGCAAAATCGATTTATGATTTTTCTAAAAAAAAAAACACTTTCGTTGCCCACCTCTCGCCGAATTCTGAAAGTATTTCGTGTTGAGCGGTGGAACTCAACGCCGCGTTTTGTCTATCAGACCGAAGAAAACATAAATATTTCATTTCTGCGAGAGGGAATCGACCTGTACCATGTCGCGTTTACAGTCACACGCTTATGCCCATGCGCCGCGACTGGTTTAATTAATATTAATATATTATATATACAAATTCCTAATTGTTAACGTGAGTATAGAAAAGTCAAATGTTTTATTCACAACCGAATTTAATGAATGGTTATAAAGCAAGCCGGTCAAGTGGTCATGCATTGAAACGTGATTTCACAGCTTGTTAGCCTCGAACATTGAAACGTACCTGAAGCTTTTTCATTTCTAATTTTAAATTAAAGCTCCAGCTTTTATAGAAATTTTGTTGAGCTTTTTGCTTTTACCAACTTAGTTATTAGGAAAGTCATTCCGAAAATCGTATTTCCTTTTAGTTTCAAGGTTATTCTTGTTTCATTATTTATTCATATGCGTATGTTATTATGATGATTAAAAAAAAATACTCATGCTGTATCTGTAATATAGCAGGGTAGGCATAGGGAACCTAGTGTTAGGACACTCCGTGCTTCTTGGTCTTGGTACCACAGGAAACAAATGAAAATATTAATAAATAATAGTTAATTCCTCCGAGTGAGGATCAAACCCACAACCGTAGTAGTCACACGCTTGTGCCCATGTGCTACGACAGACTCTATTATGACGATTTTTGACATTATTTCTGTCATTCGATTATAAAAAACCATGGACTCCAATTTGACTTAGCAAAATTTGTAACATTTATCTTATAAAATAAGAAAAAAAAATCAGATATTTTATTTTTTAGTAGAGTATTGATTAATATGAGGTACTTGAATGTACAAACTTTATCCAGTGAAAGTAACATGTATGTACGTTATAAAAGTATTTTTAAATATAGTTTCCCTCAGAATGGTATTCGAACTGAAAACAATCTTTATTAGATCTTTATTCCAGGACAATCCAACTGTGCCACATACAAGCTAAGTATTGTATTGCGAGTAGAATGGCGGAACTAAACACCGCACTTAATCTACGAGAGCAGAAAAATTAAAATAATTTAAATACAATCATCTTACATCTACTAAAAGTGTTGGGAAAACATTCAATGTGACACTAAAATTCGTTAGGGAGCACAAAGAAAAATTCGAAGAAAGGGATTTTAAGAGGACTCTTTATGGGTATTATTGTGTGTTATATCCTTGACCCTGTCCGTTGAAAGGTAAACTACATTCTATTTATGTAGTCATAATAAAAAGTAGGATTTATTGTACCATCGTGGCAAACGTCGGGTATTTGAACTTTTCTTATATTCAAAATTATACAGAGACCAGTCGTAGCGCAAAGACACAAGCGACAGGTTGTGGGTTCGATCCTCACATGAGAAAATTAAGTATTTAATATTTTCCTTTCTTGTCTCTGGTGATGAACCGAATTGCTGCATTGAGTTCTGCCATACAACACGCAAACTGTCTGTGTGACTGTCTCCAGAATTTCCCGAGTTTCAGTTTCTTAAAAGGAATATAGTGTCTGAACACTAGGTTCCTGGATTCCCTTTGCCAACCCTGTTATGAACATAAACAAAACATCAAAAACATTAAAACAGCTTATTTGAAATCCATAGTTGCACTCCCTGGAAATTGCGTTCAAGCGTTGATTCATCTTCCGTTACTGGGAGACTGACAACAAAGGACGGTTGAAGTTTGGCATGTTAGTAGGTTAGTAAACATAAGAGAGCACTAAAAACGATTTCTTATATTCGTATATTACGGAAATGGACAAAAACAAAATTCTCCATTTAACGTATATAAGTTTAAAATTCACGCATGCGGACTACTACTAGTATCTACGTATATAATATAGTTATATATAAATATACTTATATATTATTAAATATTTTCCTTACTTAGCCCTGGTGTCGAGTCAAAGTGCGGCGTTGAGTTCCACCACTCAACTCTGGGTGAGTTGAGTGCCTCTAAAATTTGGAGAAAAATGAGGACCGGAATGCGGAATATAACGTGAAGCTGAAAAAAAATTACCATTCTTCTGCCCCAAAAAATATAAACAATACAATTGAAATATAATCAAATCAGTGTACTACAGCTATCACTGACAATACGAAATTATTCTATTTGAATTGTAATAGAATTTTTCACATATTCAATTTGATCGTAACATCGCTAACTAGTTAGCTTTTCAAATGCTGTTAGAGAATTTTACGAATGTAACGTAACGTTGATGAACGTGACCAAACGTTTGTTTCACTTTTTTGTTCTTTTTATCTATCCTTTTGTTACGCTTTTTTGAACGTATATAGTTTGAAAACTTTTTTGAAGCAATATGCCGGCTGTTAGTTTTAGTAATTGTCTAAATACATTATTTGTGTCGATAGCAGTTATGATACCATCGCAGGGTATTTTATTGAAAATTTTACATATTATATCTATGGTTTTTTTATTAAACAATATTCAAAAGAGTAGTTTCACACCTTTTTATTACATAGCAACAGAAATAGAGTTGAGGAACTCAATCTTATATGCTTATTTAAGAAAAGAAGATTATGATAGGCAGAGTGCCCAATTCAAACATCTATTTTATTGATCAGCTAAACTCCAGCCATCTCTCCGAGATATTTTTTTTCAGCCCCGGTTTTATCTCGCGTCTATGAAAACGCAACAAGTTGGATTTGAACGTACAACCATCTTTGTTCTCTGGTAATTATGACACAAGTATGTGAAGTAAGTTTCGCCGCCTTACAGAATAGGCAGATAATATGTGGTAGTTGTGGAATTTAAATTTATGCTCTGCGTTACTAAAGTGAAAAAAAAACCATCATTCCCTTTAATGGGAATCGAACCCACAATCAAAACTTTTATAATCAGACACCATCCCCTCCCCCTGCAGCACCACTAGGGTCTCCTTCCCAACGATGATAGTAAAAATATACATAATATAATTTTTAGATCCCCTAAATGTAAGATCCACGATTGAATATAAATATTTGATGTCTTACAAGAAAATATCCGGAGTTTAAATAGCGTTATTACAAAGTCTACGTTATTAGTTCCAAGAAGAGCATTATCTCAACGATATCGTACTGCATCTTAAGTCACGCCTTTGTAGATTAGTACTTAGTTTAAAATGCTAAATAGATTTTAAAGCATTTTCTATGCATTTGTTATCTGTATTATACAAAACCATTTACTTTTTTTTCCATTAAAAAAAAATTATTTGTGAGAAATCACTTTGTTAAATACTAATTTACAAAAGATTTTTCAAATCAGTTTCCAGTTCAAAAACAATCAATCCCCTTTCAAGTCGGCTCAGACTAAGCTATGTTTTGTTTTTGTGAAGAAAGTTTGTGTGTGTGAAAATCTTATTCGCTTTTTACATCCATGCTTGATATTTATATATTTATATATTGATAGTTTTATACCTTTGCTTTTACCAAAAACATTCTTTCTCATTTGGTATTTAATGAGATATTTATGGGGCGTAAAATGTATTTTGCAAAAATAACAACTTGGATATTTAAAATTTAGTTAAGCTTGTACAATATTTATATTTTATATCCTGATTGTTGATCATAATAAAATAAATCATTATACCTACAATACTTAGATTTTTTTACAATTACTTTGAACTGAAAGACAAAAAACATAAAAACTCAAATTTCAAATTCAATAACTGGGCAACTGTTGATATCTACGGGAGTAGGTACAAAATGTACAAGTTATAGAATATGAGGTAATGGAATCATGATCCGGCGTTCCTATTAAGTTAGAATTTTTTCAAAGATATTCTAATATTTTCTTTTAACATTCCTCTGAATATTAACGACATAAATAAGTACTTATTCAACAAACGTATAAAATTTAGAACGTAGTGACATATTGAATGTATCTCAGTTTCCAGGAGGCGCGGGTTCGAGTCGCGCGTCAAATTTTTATACGTTTTCTAAATGAAGTATTTTTCTTTCGTAAGTGTGAAAAAACACTTTAAAATATTAAAAAAAGGTTATATATCTTTAAAATAAAACTATAAGGAACAAATAAATGATTTTTTTTTAAATACAAGAATAATACATTCTTACATTTGTAAGAATCAAAGCCGTAAAATACGGCAATCGGTATTCTGAGGTGAATCACAAATCCCTTCAGAAATTGCTTTTCAAACATTTCTTTGTAATAGTTCAATTCAAATCGTCACGTGCCAATGTCGTTGGAAAGACGACAATTTTTCTGTAAGCCGCGAAATGACTGGTGATTTGGGAAACACAAAAAGGGTCGACCTTTTATAGGGTTGGTAATACAAGGGTTATACTAGGTATATAATACTATAGAATAGTCACCATAGCGGACAAATATTGTCGCTTGAGTTATCTAGTCGTAGTAAAATGTTGATAGCGATATTTATGGGGAAAATTTTGATGACTACATTAAATTTTAGGGTTGTGGGGAAATTAAGATATTTTTGTTTTTAACCTCTTACTTCTGTATATTCTAAATGAAGATGTTGATTGTTTTGATAACCTAATCAATCGGTAGATAACTGAAACACCGTGGTGCAGTGGGTCGTTTGACTGTAAAGCTAGGGTTGTAAGTTCCATTTCCACTCACGGAAATGTACTATTTTAATTTCCCTATGCTTATAAGATAAAGTGACCGTTTAATTCCATCACTCGACATCCAGAATTTTATATTTGGGCAGCGGGGAACCGAGTGACTAAGCACTAGGTATTCTATACTCATCTTAATGGTTGTTTAATCAGTTTTACGCTGTATACACATACATCAGGGTAGGCAGAGGGAACCAAGTATTAAGACACTCCGTTCACGACTTTTCGCCAAATTCTAGGCGCCCAACCCATCTTAAAGGCCGGCAACGTAACCTGTAACTCCTCTGGGGTTGCACGGAGTCGTAGGCGGCGGTAATCACTTACCATCAGGTGACCCACACGCTCGTTTGCCGTGTCTTTTCCATAAAAAAAAAAAATTCTGGAGGCATTGTGCGTTGAGTTGCGGATCTCAACGCGGCACTGTGCCTCGATACAAGAGCTAAGAAATGAAAATATAAAATTAAATAAATATCAGTTCCATCATTGTGCTCCTGCGCCACTATGGCCCTTATAATAATGTGGTCTTGCTGTATAATAAAGTGGGATAAACAAATTTACCATAGCCGAGATATAAATTAATATTTAAATTACACTTTTCCGCCAAAATAAAAGAAATACTATCAGCATATTTTAGGAATAGTCACAAATTTATTTATATCACCGTCATAAATAATGAAAAAAATATAAAATCTACATCGTCCTTTATGGGAAATAAAGGACGGTGTATGTAAATAGTATAAAAAATAGTTAAACAGTGTTTGACATTGTTTTGTTATTTTACAGGAGGCAAACTCTTTGTGCTCAAGTTCACCAGGCGCCGTGTATAACCGGATGTCAGTATAATGCAATTTTTAATTTTAATTAATTTATTTTTAATTATCTCCCGTATAAGCAGAGTAGGCATTTGCCTATTCTGCTATAAATTATATTGTTAACTATTTAGCGGAATTGAGCTGCAAAATAGTGCAATGCCTTCAGAATTCGACGAAAAGTGGAAAACGGAAGTGTCTTAATAGGAACGGAGTGTCTTAACCTATTCCTATATTTCCCTATGTGTACCCTGGTATGTGCGGGACACAGCGTGAAGCTGACATGTTAACTATTTCATTCTCTTACTTCTGAAAAAAGTTGGCTACATTGCACATTACTAAGCAGCATCAAGCGCCACATTTTGTCTTACCAGGGATGGATAGTTAAATATAACAATTTCCTTGAAGAAGAATCGAACTCACAATCATTGAGTTTATTATGACTTCAAACTAAAAAAAAGCTATATGAATTATACTCAATTTCACTCACATTTAAACTGATAACTTTTGTCCGATGAAAGTATTAAAAAACGCTATCCAGTACGCTTTAGTGTAGTAGATATCTTGCTAAAGGATACATGAACGGCAATAACGTCTTTTCAAGCGATTGAGTCTACGATAGACAATTGATCTTTAGTCATAAATGTTTGAAGTATTATAATCTCCTCTCTGGAAGCTTAATGGAATATGAATTCAATATAATAAAAATAAAGTAGTCTTAAACCTTAACGTATTCTCTAGATATGGATAATATCATAAAAAGTCCAATAAGCCTTGACCTGACCTTAAATTAGAGTCAAATAAATAAAATGTATAAAAATATGTAAAAAAAATGGTCGCATATTTTATATACGTAGTTATACATGGCATGGCGGCACATCGTCTGACTGTAAGCGCGACCGTCCTTGGTTCGATTCCTTTTCAAAAAAACTAATTATTTTCATATCTTCGCTCTTATAGCAAGAAGAAACGCGGCCGGGAGTTCCACCATGCAACACGTAATAACTGAAAAATTGGACAGTGCGTGAAATGCAGTGTCTTAACACTCAACAGAAATGTTATAATTAAACTAACTATAATACTTTAATCATATGCCAGAATGGATACAAGTCAGTTCTCGTTTTTCGCTATACAAATTAAAAAAGTCAATAAAAATAAATAAAACCGGTAGCTACTAGCTAATTGATTGAACTATTAAGTATAATTCTATTAATATTAATGTCTGATATAAGCTTATATCGAAATACAGAAGTCGTATCTTTTGAATCTCGCATAAAGCTTAATCTTATAGTTTTAAATGAAACTCTTTAACCGCATTATTCGCGTATATTTTGTATTATAATATTATATTTTTAGAAATCAGACTGTTTGAACACTTTACAGTAGTCTATGTTCAGTTCAGTTCTACAATTATGACTGTATTGTATTCTCTGGTGTGTTGGTTTGAGTTACCAAAGTTTTGTGTTTCCAAAAATGTAACAAACTAAATATATAAAGCAATTTTTTCGGTTAAAAAGTTTCATTTCTTGCAATAATTGCGATATAAACATATCTTTTTCCTCGTATATGTATTTTCCATTAATACTTTTTACTATAAACATGCAACATAAATACGGTTATAATATGTTTAATATTTTTTTGTAAGCTCCAACCCCTCATGTGAAAGCTAAGCCGGAACACATTAAATACATCGACACCCCTGTTATTCCTACGGATATAAAGCTAATACACAAAAAGCATTTTGCAGCTAAAATAATAATATTTGTGTGTGTGATTTCGTAAATGGCCTTTATGAATGTTCCTTGTACAATAACAATGTGGTCTCTCGTGATAAATACGCAAAGCGTTTATTTACACGCTGACTTTATGTTTCTTTTGACGTGAGAAAGATGGACGTATTTGTGAGAGAAATTGTCTTTAGGCGAGAACATGACATACTAATGTCATATTAGCGCAGTTAAGTGCATGAAAGAATGATAATAGATACATATTATACTTAGGCGAATGTTAATTTTCTCGCATAGCAAGGGGAGGGAATCTAGTGCTATGACACTCCGTTCCTTACGCACTTCTCAATTTTATTGTGTGTAGAACCGCAGTAGAACCTGACGCCTTGCTTTGTTTTTTACCAGAGCGAGTGTAAAATAATTCCCCCAAGTGGGAATCGTACTGACAACCGTCACGTTCACAGTCAGTTACGGCATATATTTTTAAATGTGCCAAAAGTGAAAAAAAATCACTTGCCACAAAATTCTGTTTATTCACCTTGCAAAATAAGAGAGATAGGAGGAAATAAGCAAAAAGATTTCATTTTTCTTGTGACGGGTGAAAGATAGACATATTTGTTCGAAAAATTGCAAGTTGCAATCGCAAAGACGGCAGACGTTGTATACGAAATGCTTTAGAGCAATTGAATGTAGAGCTTTCTATATATTTTACTCAGATCCTACCAAATCAGAAATCAGCTATTTCTGATTTGGTAGGATGTTTGATTTTGAGATTTAAAAATTTAGTTTTGAGCAATATATCAATGTTCCCGCATAATATTATATCATCCACTTTTTGCTCACTTATTAAGAAATTTGTTTTGAATGACGTAATTTAACAACAGAGCGGGAAAAATACTTTAAATAATTATAAGCATTACTCCGAGCGGGGATTGAACGTAAAGCTGTCGCGTTCTTTTCAAGTCTCAAAAAGATGCTCAAGATATCTTTTTGTGGTGAAAAAGAAAGATAAAGTTCCACGGTTTAACGGCGGCCTCGACTATTTTTAAGTAGGTGAATTGTATAACAAATAAAATAAACGTTTGACATAAAATTATTTTAACCGGATGAATCGCGTAATCCGTGGTCACCGTCATCATCCGTGGTAAGTTACTAGAGCAATTTTTGACATATGGATAGAGAATAAACTAATTAATACTCCATAGTTAAAGTTTTTTTTTTCGACTCCCCAAAAAATGTTCTATATATTTTTTGCTTAACCTACAAATTGTGACAAACGAGAATTAAACTCTATCTGAATATTCTAACTACCACTATTAGTTCGTTAACTAAACAATATATAAAATTGGCATTTATCTCACTTTTATAAAGCAATGTAGTTGTCAAATTGATAAAAATATTTCTCTTTCAAAAAATATTTCTAGCTTATAGCATTGAAATTGAATATTTCATACGTTCCGGACACTTCTTAATTATTCATAGTGACAATAGCAAGCTTACACATCTGTATATACTGCCTGTATGTATCGAGTAACATGAACCATTGTTACTATCACAGTTTTGTTCATAAATTTTATGTTATAAAAAATGAATTGCAGTTAACAATTTCGTTTCCGTGGACTTTGAAATGTAAAATCCCGTGTTTTTTTACTTTCCGTTAAAATTCAGAAAAATCCTCTCTTTATTCTCGTTTATATTGATCAGAAAAGTAATCTGAAAATACTTTTAAAAAATAAAGTATGTTATTATATATGAATAAAAAAATATATTTAAAATTAATTTAATATTTGGTGACACGCGCTGGTGACAAGAAAAGTGCGGCGTCTAGTTTCGCCACTCAACATATGTCTCGAATATATGGCGGAACGGAGTGCCTTAACACTAGGTTTTCTCTGTCTACCCTGCTATGTGCGTGATACAGCGTATATATGATTTAATTTTATATTTTTAATTATTAACAAGAGAATGAGAGAATGGCTATATTAAAGGAGATTTTGGTACATTGAGTCAGTACGCCGTTATTCTGCCTAAAAAGGTGTCTAATTATAAAGAGTAATACAGAAGCAAAGCATAAAAAACATGTATATGTAAAAGTGGAACAATAAATTGTGATTATTAAATGCTATATTATATTTTCATATTATAAGATATAGTTTAAAGCCAAAAGAACTAGTCTACCAGCTGTCCAAACTGGCTAAATATCGAAGCATAAGATATATAAGCAAGCATAACATATCTAACTACATAACATTTGTTAAATTAATGTCTATCACAGTCATTCTAAAGCTACGAGCTGTAGCTGAGTGGGCATCAATTGCAAAATGGATGTAATCTATTCGTAGATACCCAACCGACCGTTACTCCATCGAATATTAATCTTTACTGGGGGTGTAATTGATAATTTTGTGTAAATACTTCTTTCTTTTACTTTATATATTTAAGATATTAGAGTATGTATGTAAGTCAAAGTTAAAGTAACAAAAAAATGTTTAACGCTTTTAGACCCTTACTATACCTATATATAACTAGCAGTAAATAAAAAGGTTTTTAAGTAATAATTGATAGATAACGATGTAATAAAATAAAAAACGTAAAAAAAAATATAATTTTATTTTAATATTTAAAAAAAGCCATCTACAAATGGGACCACTGGGCTAATGATGTAATGATGTATGAAAATTTTCGAAACAATTTTTTTTCAACGCAAAGTGTTTTACAAAACTTTGCATTGCCAACGTGCCTTTTTATGGCACACTGCACATCTTAGTAAAGACATAGTAACAGATTCTCCTAATCAAATTGCAAGACTACACATGTAATGAAGGAACTTGAGGTTCATCGATTTATTATTTCGGTATAGATGGGTTCTACCATTCAACACTCATTGTCGAATTTGGCTGAAAACTCTGAAAATAATCATGCTATTACCATAAATAATAATCCATGAATAATAAAGAGCCATTACAATATGTTTCTTTTAAATGTTGGTTTGACTTTAATAATAATTGAAATTTGAATCGTCAAAACAGTATTAAATTTTCAATTAAGAACTCTATCAACTATTTTTTATCGTTATAATATAATAGTCAAAAAAACATTATATATATTTTTTTGTTATTTTCATTTCGACGGTCTTCTACAATAAAGCAAGGCGTTAAGTTCCGCCATTCAACACACAATGTCTCAAAAAATTGAGCAAAATTGGAAAACAGTGTCCAAATATTTTTTTTTCCGCCTACCCACCTTTTACTGTTATTTTTGCTTTGTGATTATCCTATGAATAAATAAGGTTCATATAAAAATGTGTCATTGGCTCTACTACAAGCAAAAGTACGTTATTATCCATTTACGTTAATTAACTTAATTATTCTAAAAGTGACTTATAATTGAATTATTAACCGCGTACACCATTGTCACGCATTCACTATAGTACTGTGTAACAATAGTTCTAAAAACAAAAGACTTTAAACTATATATAGATACATACGTCTGTGTAATATGATTGTATTTTTTTATTAATTTATAAGGCTTGCATTATGGGCATGGCGCAGGGGAACATGTGGCTAAAAACACATCTGTTGTGGGTTCGATTCACACTCGGGGGAATAAGTTATTTTTATTTCGCCGCTCTAGTAAGAAGACAGAACGAAGTAGGTATTGAATTCTAAACTAAAATACTTCTTATATTTATAAAAATATACTATTTATAAATATATTCCACTTTATTTACAAAAAAACAGTCTTATAAATTTCATCAATCTATCTTTTAGTTTTCTATAGAAGTATTACATTTACTAATATAAAAGAAAATACTCTATAAAGAAAGCTTTGTTCATATTTCAAAGTAAAATTCAAGAGAAGCTAGTTTGATTAGGACAGAATGATTGGAGCGTTGTTGCTCAGAGAACGCTGCAAAAAGTTAATATTGTTACTTTTACTTCACTTCGCAAATCGTGGAGGAAAATGAGGATATCCGTAGACTGAATTAAACGTCACTAGAACATAAATCATATTGTGTTTGAGATCTCAGCGCTGTTAGAATTTATTTCCTTTAAATTTAAACGGGGAAATGGTGTTTTCAGTTTGTTTACAATGATTTTTATTTTGATTTATATAAATATTTTTTACACTGTCGTCGCATCGGTAGCGTATTATTATACTTGTGGATTTTTTTTTTAGCATCAAATTGTATCCCACAAATAACAGAGTGGGCAGAGGGTATTTTGAAACCTAGTTTTAAGATACTCCGCTTTCATTAAGCTACTTCCGTACTCGTATATTCAATATTTAACTCACCGGAAAATTTGGAAATCGTATCCACAACTGTCCCGTTTACAGTTGCACCCTTGTACCCTTGCGTCACTACGGCCTCGTACGGCACACGTGTTTTTAAAAATATTTTCAACTCCCTGCTCTCACACGTACTAATAATAAATTTGAAATAGGCAAAAAGTAAAGAAAGGAATGTATTTTTCCCTCAGTCTACCAAAATACGAGCAATATAAGAAAGGAGAAAATAAATCATTGAGTGACTTGATTGACTACTGTGATACACGCTCAAATGAAAAATGGATAATCGAATAAGGGTTTCCTTCTCTTATTTTTTACTATACTAGATTTATTATCTACTGTAGTAGATGTAGGTTTGTACCTCCAACTTCATCTAGGTGCAAATGCAAATAAATTATGTTTTTGTACAACACAGGACGCTAGTACGTGTCCGAAGTTACTCTAATTTGCCTTTTTCGATAAGTAAAGTATCTAAGATATCTATTTTTCAATTCTATGTAGTATTTCTCGAAATTAACGTGTTCTAATAGACAACAACTCTTCTACACTCTATAATATTAGTAGGGAGGACGCACATATTTACACTGTATATATAACGCCAAAATCTCAAGGAATTACTTTCTGGGAAAATAAAATTCAATTCTATGATTTCGAATCTAGAATCGTTCTATCTTAGAACCACCTACTGAACTATAGAGCGGTTTTTCTCGTAGCTCTTGTAGGCAGAGTTCCCTCTGCCTAATGACTACTAATGACAAAATTCCTAAAGTTATGAACTTTCAGTCTAATTTTCGAGATATTACGTGTTGAAGGGCGAAACATAACACCGCATCTTGTCTAATAGAGCGGGTAAATGTAAAAAAAATAATAATAATCCTTATCAACCGTCGTACAGTCAACCACAGCGCTACGACGGCCTCATTAACTCAACTAAAAAAAAAACAATATGATAAATTCTAAATGCATAAAAGGGCCATTATGTCTAAGTAATGTTTATTTTTTTGAGAAATCACCTATTGATCACTTCAATTTTCAAATATAAAAAGGCACTCGTTATTTATATTACTAACAAAAGGCACGGGAGCGTGACTCGAAGTATTGTACTTTCGATGACATTTACGATCAGTCAATGTGTATAATATAAGCATTTTCTTTTATTAAACGAGTTATTAAGTTAATTGTTTTGTAGATTTTTTTGTAATCTTTCAGTAATAATATTAATAAAAACAGAATACTAAAATATGTACAATCTTAGTAATGCTAATTTTATTCTTACTCTGGGGGCTCATTTCATTAAAATAAATGGATTAAACAGTCACATAAATGAAAATAAAAAATATCCCGTGAGAATATTGTCTAAAATGAATATTGTTTAGTTTTAAAGATATACTAGCAAATATCTGAATATGAACAACTTACTTGATGAATGGCGAAACTCAATGTCGCTTTATATATTTGTTAGTAGCAAAATAAATTGCTTAGGGATGGAACCAATAATATAAAGGTATAAAAATATATGTATGTATGCCGCACACAGCAGGTAAACAGAGGAAACTTAGTGTTCAGACACTCCGTGCCCCACTGTCCGCCGTTTTATGGAGACATGTCGGAACGCAACGCCGCGCTTTTCTTGACACCAGAGCGAAGAAATGGATATATAAATTTAAATAAATATTTAATTTTCTTGAATAGAGATCAAACCCACAACCAGTCTATTATATGACACAATAAATACTATATCTTTCTTGGGATAAACAGAAGAGACAGGAAAAGTCAAGCTGTTGCTAAGACACATAAAAGCATGGCTACCACATCTTATAATATCATATATCATCAGCTTAGTGGTGAAAAGAGCCAACCCACGTATTACAAGTTTACACCTATTTCCTAGCATCACGTTGTATTCCGTATATAGCAGTGCAGGCGGAGAAAATCTGATGTTGTGATAAAACACTCGACATGCACCAAATTTTGACCAATTTCGTGTTGAGTGGCTAGTATTAAGATTGTCCGTTCTCAACTTTTCGACAAATTCCAGAAGCCTGTTGAGTGGTGGAACTCAACGCCACGCCTTGCCTCGCTACCAGAGTGAGAAAATAAAAATATTAAATAAATCATTCCTCGAGCGGTCATTATCTCGAATGCCCAGCCGTCACTGGAGAGCCACACAGCGTATACTGTAAACAAAATAGTTATAAGTTTATCTTCTTTGTCCATTTTTTACAAAAAAAACGAAATACGCTTGAGGCATACAAACCTAAAAGCCTTTATACTTTGCCATACATAAATAAATATATACATTGTATCGTATTTAAATATACTTAAAACAGCTCCTGAACGAAGCTCGTTGAAAAGACGAATGCTTTTGATCAAAAAGGGAAGGGACGTGAGCAAGCAATTAGGTATTAATTTGTTTAACGAACCACCGTAGAGAACAATGATGCGGTTACTATAGGATATTGGATCTGATCGCCTGAGTAGAATCCCGGTATAATATATTGTATTCTTTATTGGGCATTATATATATATATATATATATATATATATATATATATATATATAAGCAAAGGGAACATTGGAACTTAGTGTTAAGAAACTCCATCTCTCTCCATTAATACACTTTAATTTTTTACTTTTTCCAAATTCTCGATGCATTGCATATTAAGTGGCAGAGATCAACGTCGCACTTAGCCTCATTACCATAGCGAGTTGAATATTTAACTTTCCAAACTGGAATCGAACACACAACCGTCGCGCTTGCACGGGTCGTTGTGCAGCGCTCACTTTACTTATTTTTATTAATACAATTTATTTCATTAACACAATATTAATATTATTAAATTGAGATTCCCACGCTGTGACCTACGACTTATTACAGGAATGACAAACTAGTTCCGTACAAAGATGTCCATCCCACAGGAATCTTTGTCTTTTTTGGAGTTACTTAAACGGTAATTATACAATTACCGTTTAATTAACTCTAATTTAATACGAAAGTCAAGTAAAAAAAAAATTCGACTAATACGATTTTCGTTGACAGGCTGACCATATTTTAGAAAACAATTACTGCCAATATTATTTTAACAAATCTTTTTTCATATCGCCAGTAAACAAGAAAAGTTATATAGCCTAAAGGTTGATCTTAATTTCCAATTTCTAACGATCATCGTATATACACGTTTCTTAGTAACATAAACAAAGAAAATAAAGGTAAAATTCAAATGTCCTTGGTCAAAGGCAGTACAATTTGGCCCATTGTCCACGTTTTCAATAACCGTCACGCGACTGTGCGATTACGGCGGATCCCCCATGGAGTTGGCGTTGCCCTTTTATTCGTAGGTTATGATTATTGTGATACGCCTGTTCGCTTCAATACCTTTGGCTTATTAAATTTTTCGGAACTATTCCAAGAAAACATACAGGTTTTATGAATGTTCTATTTGTTGCTTGGGATTATATTTATTTATATTGGACATCGTCTGATTGTTAATTTGGTTATGGATTCGATTCCCACTCTGTAGAAATCGCTCTGGTAACATAAAGCATGTCGCTTAGTCCACCTTAGTCCACCACTCAATAAATGTGTAGAACGTGTATTTTGACGTGCTCTCTCTTTCTCTCTCTCTATTTTTTTCTACATAATAGGCATTCACAATAAAACGTAACACTTTATATGTTTATATAAGCTTGTTCTAAAACACATTATAAAGTACTTTTTGATAATGTGAGCAATAGATATAGGTCCAAATATGGTTATGTAATTATATACAAAATATTTCTTTTTTATCGAGTACCTCAACCTTCGACTTATTTATAGATAAAATCGAATCTATCTAGACCAAATATAATAATTTATTAATGACATACATACTTATAAGCTGAAAATCACTAATGAACGTTAGGTAACTTAATATTCTAAGTAACTTAGTTAACTGTCTCCAATATGATATTATATCAAAGACATCCAACTTATTGAAGACATATGAAAATCGACTTAAGTTCGGTTTTCTAAGTATTTGTAGATTTACAAAATCGAACTTCAATATTATGTATTTATGTATCTATATATAGTGTATATATATGCTATCGTTTTGTTGGTGAAGAGAGTCTAAGTATATATTACAACTTCAAAGGTTATATGTGTAAGTGTCCGCTGTATCTTGCTGATATATAATAGGGTAAGTGGAGAGATCCTACTATTTTTTATTCACATTTTTGGAAAGAAAGATCAACTTTTATGTTATATGACATTTCTTGCTTACTGAAGATATGAACATAAATTTTTTATCCTCTACAGTTTCGTCATCCTGTCAACGAAAATTTTATTATTTGAAAATTTTACATGTTCTTGAATTTCATACTAAATTGATACAATAACTGCTTAAGTGGTTCCAGAAAAGTCATATATTCCTGTGGGATGGACAACTTTGTACGAAATTAGATTTTCTTGTCTGTAATAAGTTGTGGCCCACAGCGTGGGATGCGAGTCCCTGGTTAATTATAATTATATTATATTATGGGAAATATATAAGTAAAGAGAGCGCTGGAGCACGACGACTTCTACAGCTGTAAGCGCAACGGTTGTGTGTTCGATTTCAGATCGGGAAATGAAATATTTAACATTTTCATATCCTCGCTACGGTAATGAGGCAAAGCGCGGCGTTGATACCCGTCGCTCAACACGCAATGCATCAAGAATTTGGCGGAAAGTAAGAAATGGGAGTGTATTAATAGAAAGGAATAAGGTTTCTTAACACTAGGATCCCATTTCCAGTTCCTTTTGCTTATGGCAAAGGCCATGTGCAGCGTGAAAATAAAAAAGGAATATGTAATATATTACATTGATTGATTTAATATATGAAATAAAAATATAATATTTTTATTAATATCTCTAATTTGGATGATTCTGTTCAACAATCAGAGTGAACAGAACAGAGTGTCTTGGCACTAGTTACTCCCTATCTATCCTATTATTACGAGAATCATCACTACTCAGGCGATCAGATCCAATATCCTATAGTAAACGCATCATTGTTCTCTACAGTGGTTCGTTAAACAAATTAATACCTAATTGCTTGCTCACGTCCCTTCCCTTTTTGATCAAAAGCATTCGTCTTTTCAACGAGCTTCGTTCAGGAGCTGTTCTAAGTATATTTAAATACGATACAATGTATGTATTTATTTATATATGGCAAAGTAAAAAAGAGTTTAGGTATATGGTTCAAGCGTATTTAGTTTTTTTTTAAAGATTCACGGTGTGTTATTTATTTTCATTTCCTCGATCTAGTAGCAAGTCCAAGCGCGACGTTAACTCCCGTCAATCAACACACAATGTCACGAAAAATTAACTGAATGTATACAGATCGGTGTATTTTAACACTAGGTTTCCTACCTTATTATATACGGAATACAGTGTGAAGCTAAAAAATATATTATATTTAGAAGCTAAGAAAAACACATTAAGTGTGGAAATAAAATAATTAAGTTTCTTACTGTAATATAAGCAAAATGAAGATACGGTGCTAGGAAAATTGAAAGTGACGCAGAACAAAATAGTTGTTTAGTTGCAACTTGCAGCTGTATGCACTATTGTCTTAATTAAATTTTTCATAGGAAAAATTTGTTTTTCATTGAAAAAAGCATCTTATATAGTAATTCACATTTAAATTAAAATTATTATTAGTCAATATCTGTTATTTGTTGTTTGGATTTTGGCGCGGCCAAAGTTAACGTGACAGGTCGTGGACTTGATTCCCACTCGATGAAAAGAAATATTTAATATTTTAATTTCATCGCTCTGATATTGACGCAGAGCGCGGCGTTGAGTTCTGCTACTCGAAACGCAATGCCTCCTGAATACGGAATGCGGAAAATGGTGGATGCGGATGGCACTAAACTCCCTTCTGCCTACCCCGCAATATGCGGAATACAGTCTGAAGCTGAAAACAAAATGTAAATTGGCAAAAATATGTAATTTAAGTGACGTTTGATGGTGGACAATGGAACTAGTGTTACTCGTCAGAGGTTGCTAGTAACACACTCGAGTTTAGCTTCATATGATCTAAACATCCTATCATATAACACAAACACACGCACACACACGCACACACGCACACACACAAACACACACACACACACACACACATATATATATATGTGTGTGTGTGTGTTTGTGTGTGTGTGTGTGTGTGTGTATATATATATCGAATTTTATCTTATATCTCCGTTCAATTATCGGAATTAAGACGAAACGTGTGGATCCATTTACTCGCAACGTTTGATATCAACGGAAGCTTTATTGATTGGAAAAAAAGCTTGGAATCCTTTTCTTTGATTTCTACGAGATCTCGTTCAGATTAAATTTAATATTTTAGCTATATTCTTAATATTTTTTGCTTGCTGGGTGGAACCTTAATGTTATCATATGAGATATTAGCCTTTCACTGTACACAAGACGGTTGTCGGTTTCATTCCTACTCGAGGGAATGTAATAAATGATTTTAAATCATTTATTTTGTACTTAAAATATTTTCCCGCTTAGCGCCAAGTACGGCAATGAATTCTGCTAGTCAACACGGAATATCTCTAAATTTAGGAGGAACGGAATTCTTAACGCTACATTGCATAACGTGTTAATATTAACTTTATAATATATTTTTTTACTTTTAAGTGAACTTTCTTTGTATTCTTAGATTTCTTTTATACTTACACATTTCTTTATTTATTTGAAATGGTATAAAAAAATAATAATAAGATAATGGAGGAAGGTCACGTAAAAAGCATGCAAGCAGGACCTCCCGGGAGGACGTGTATGGAGAGGTTAACGAGAAAGTTAAGAGGAGAAATCGGTGCTCCGTTTTCTCTGACTACTCCGGCAAGGATACAGAGTGAAGATAGAGAAAAAAAAATCATGATGTCGCGCGTCCTGGTGAACGTGAGACGTGCCTGAAGACGAAACGATCTTTATTGATTCGTATTCCACTCTAAGTCTGTATTTTTGTTGTACACGCAAAGGTTGTGGGTTGGATTCCTAATCTATAAGGATGAATTATTTTGATTTACTCGCAATAGAACAAAGCGCGGCATTGAGCTTCGCCACTCAACACGCAATGCCTCGAATGTCTCAATATTAAGTTCCCTCTGGGTATGCAAGATATAACGTGAATACATTTTATTGAGGCCAGTCGTGGCGCAGTGGCACCAGCGTGTCACAATGGCTCGATTGCTAATCGAACCGAAAAGAAATATTTAATATCTTTTACTTCATAGCTTTAGCGTTGAGTTCCGTCAGTCACGATGCACTGCCTCCAGAATTCTGCAGAAAATACGAAACTCAGTCTCCCACTGATTACTCTGCTGCATGCGGGATGGGATATGATAGCGTGAAGCTGGAAAAATAATTCGTAAGATTTTAACGGACCAACATCTATGTGATAAGTATATTACTCTCTTTTGCATCGCGCATTACACATATTTATTAATAAAATTAATAATAATAGATATGTAACTATTTTTTTTGGTTGAAAAGAAAGGTTGTGGAAGCCTCTGAAGGCACAAATACGGGGTTTCACTCTTATAAATCCGATACCGGAGAGGAAAGATAAAAATGCAATGACTTTATATAAAATTCAAAGAAGAGGCACGTATATGATTTGTATGATTTGGAATTTAGATTACGTACGTTGTTTAATTGTATGTTATATTAAGTGCAGTTTTTTAAGATTATTGGCATGTTCCCATAATAGCTTCACGCTATCCCAGCATAAAGCAGGATCGTAGAGGGAACCTAGTGTTAAAACAATGCATCCACCACTGTACACTCAATTTTTGAGATATTGAGTGTTGTGTAGTGGAACTTAACCCCGTCATTTGTATACATAAAATAAACATTTACGTTTTATGACATTTTAATGTAATTCAAAGATTGTCGGCTACAAAATAGTCTTAAACCGAAGTAGTTTAACTTTCTAATGGTATTCTCCAATTTCCTTTCAATAGAGCGACGATAATTCGACGCTGACTCAATTATTGAGTTCTAATTTAGTGATCAATATAAAGTGGGTTCTAAGTTATTATTTTAGTTTGATTGGTAACATAAATTTCGTTGCCCTTTGAATTTTCTCCTTTGACTTTACAAAATGTTAGCTATTCAGTTATTTTACTAGATTTATCTAAAATTAAAAATAAAACCTAATATAGCATGTAGCATTCTTTGACGTCATTTAACGAAACGGTAAGCCAATTGTATTAATGCAGAGAGTATTGTATGATACTAGGGCGAGACCCTAGTATCATACAATATTCGGTTGACCTTCGAAAACACAGTATCAAAGATACTGGAGGAAGGTCACGTAAAAAGCATAAGGATCCCCGGGAGGGCATGTATGAAGAGGTTGATGACAGTGGACGAGGCGAAAGAGGTATGTAGAGACCGTAGCGTTTGGCGCCCCGTTCTCTCTGACTACCCCGCTAGGGATAAAGCGTGAAGCTAAGTTAAGTTCAGTTAAGTTAAGTTACTAGCTTTTCTGCGGCTTCGCCGGCGTGTACGACAATAATTAAGAATTTTGTACGACACATTTCAAGTACAAACCACCACGAATACAGTAAGTAGCTTGAAACTTACGTGATGTAATACTTATTGGCCTCCCTTAATAAATATATCATACAAGATAAAAATGTTTCAGTTTATATTTTTTAGTCGATTTTAGTTGAAGCTAGGATAAAAATAACACTCTTAATATGGTAATTATTAATATGGGTTTTAATTCGTGGGCTCTCGATGAAGATACGATAGGACTAAATAATTATTTGCTGTAAGTCAGTAAACATGTCACAGATAGGTATTTTATATTTTTAATATCGCTCAATTTGAGCGATATTAAAAATATAAAATACGAACATACAGAATTCAACTGAGAGGAGAAATGAAAATAATTTAAATACATAATTATATATTTTTTGATGTCAAGTATAATTGCTGTCGAGATATTTGTTTTTTTACTTTTTGATATTTTTTTGGTAGACTTCTCATTTTTTCATTTTCATTTTATAAATGAATCACCTTCACATTCATATTCGAGCTAAACCAGTTAAAAATTCAAAATATAAAATAAAATGTTCTATATATTGTACGCAATTAGAGTTTTTCCAGTGCCTGTTATTCACCAATTAAAATTAGAACGTCAGCATTGTCAATTCGATAGAAAGCTTAGTTAAAGCAAATATATAATAATAGTTAGTTAACATTTATAAATAAATAAAATAACTCAGCTTCACGCTGTATCCCGCACACTGCAGGGTAGGCAGAGGGAAAGTAGTGAAAGACACTCCGTTCCCCACTTTCTGCCGAATTTCGGAGGCATTGCGTGTTGAGTGGCAGAACTCAACGCCGCGCTTTGCCTCGACACCAGAGCGAAGAAATGGAAATATAAATTTAAGTAAATATTTCATCTCCTTGAGTGGGGATCGAACCCACAACCAGTCGGTTTACAGTCACACTGTGTCGCTGCGCCACGACCGGCCTCATTTATAGTTTTCATTTAACCCAATATATTTTTATCACAGTGTTGTCACAGTTCTGTGTTGTCATAAAGTTTCTGGCTCTACAGGAAATAAGCGTGAGTTCGTTGCTCTTAAATAGTTTTTTTCTTCCTCATTCTGGAAAAAAGTACCATTCGATTTTCAAACGTTATATTTTAAGATTCAATCATATATATATGTTATATCTAAAAACTAGATAGTCCACTTACCTATAAACAAAAGACGAAATATATTTTTGCTGCTTCATGCTGTGTAGCTTCCATATGTCAGGCTAAGGATAGGGAATCTAGTCTTAAGACACTATGTTTCGGACACTTCTCCCAATTCTCGAGATATGCGTGTTAAATAGCAACGCCACTTTAGTTTTGTTTGCAGTGCGAAGAAATAAATCTCCCTCATTTCCCCATGTTGGTTTTGAACCCAGAACGACGCGTTTATAATCAGACGCCGTGCCGGTAACGACAACCGTCTTAGCCTACGGTCTATTATTATAGGCCTAATATTATATAGAAAAATGATCAAATTAGGCCTTTACCTAAAAATTCCCAAGATCAAGAATCCATTCAATAAATCTACCTTACTATACGTGTCCTATAATTTCGTTAAGAGTTTCCTCGAGAGAAATTCTCTACGAAAAACGTGATAAATTACAATTTGAGCGTTCTACTCTTTAGAATTCAAAGGCTTCTTAATATGAGATCTATCTATCTATGTATCTGCAAGATTTTAGTTGCTTCTTCCATAATACACTACACATTTGTCGATCAGTGATTCCCAAATGCATAATTAGCTAATCGAAAACATTAAATACATTTTTTTTCATATCGTTATAATATAGAAAGACAAAGTTTTTGCTGTGAGCAAATAAAAAAAAATTGTTTTTTTATAAGAATAGAAAATTAAAATGATTTAATATAAAAAACTGTAGTATACAATAATATGAATTTTGCTTTTATCAATACTAATTTAGTTAAAAATAAATATTACTTATGGTATAGATGGCTATAGGTAAACTAAATGTTATAAAGTAACATTTTACTCAAAAATATCGATTGAAACTCTTATAGGATAGAAATATTTCGTTTAATATGAAATTTTTCACTTTTTTTCCAGCTTCACGCTATATCCTGCACACAGTAGAGTAGGCAGAGGGAACCTAGTGGAAACACTAAGTTTCCCGTTTTCGCCGATTCTACATTGCGTGTTGAGTGCGCACGCAGCTCAACACAACGCAGAGAATTTTGCCTCGAGACCAGAGGGAAAAAAATAAAATAAAAATTGAAATGAATATTTCAATTTCTCGAGTAGGGATCGAGCCCACAACCTGTCACATTTACAGTCACACTTTGTGCCACTGCGCCAAGACTGGCCTCTGTACACACTTTTATTTTAAACATTTTTTGTGTTTTATTTTTATTTAGAGAATAATGTTTAAACAAAAATATTAATATCATAAAATATAGTTATCAATAATAATATTAATAACTATATTTTATATCAAATAGAAAAAAAAAATCACTCTAGATCCAAAGTATTAATTTTTTAATTTTAAAGTAGCAACTCTAGCCAACATTCAGAACTGCCCTTAAGCTTTATTCGTTACGACGGTTATACCCTAGAGACGTTTTTTACGACGTCGATAACGAGTGCGTTGGGAGTAGAGACTGTTAGTTACTTAATTACTCATCTTTTACGTCAGTCTATCAAGTGGAGTAATAAAACTGGAAATTATTGGCAGACCAACTGGGAGTCCGGAATTTTCATTTAGATATGTAACTTTTTATTATATATAATATTACGTCAATTTTTAGGAATATTTGTTTGTGAGTTGGGTTTCCTTACTCTGATAACAAGGCAAAGCGCGGCGTTGAGTTCCGTCACTCAATACACAACTGTGTTACTGTGTAACTTTGTAACTTGCGGTGTTCCATCCGTCTAACCTGATGTACAGGAAAAAGCGTGAGGGCGCTGTATATTTTGTTTTGGTTTAGAGAGTTTGGCTTAAAGAACTGTTTGATAGTAGACCGATAGGCTTTTTCTCAATTCGTTAAATGTGATTTATTTTTTTTCAGTTCACGCTGTAACCCGCACATAGCAGGGTAGGCAGAGGGAACCTGACCACGACCAAACTCACACTTTATACCTATTGAGTAGCAGAAATCAACGCTGCGTTTTACATTAACACCATAGCGAAGAAATAATAAATATTCCATACCCTCGAGTGGGAATCGAACACACGGCCTGTAACGTATTCAGTCACACACTTGTGCCCCTGCGCCACGATTGGTCTTTTAATTACGTCTCATAAATGTTTATTTGTACAAATACTAGAACACAGAAAGTCTCTATTAACAAAAAAAAGCATAACAAATAAGGAAATAGAATTGGTGAAATCCATTGGACCATTTTAATGTTCATACTAATATATATTTTTCATAATAATAGGGATATTTACTTTACTCCAATTTGACTAATCGAGCCTAAACTTTATACGGCGTAACATAATATTATTGTTAAAAAATTTTTTCAACTTTTAATATTATTGCTTCTCGTTTTGTGAACTTTATAATACTTTACTTAACGTCCCTCTCAACTGTAACAGTATGTACCTTGGGTATAAGTTGGAAATAAATAAATAAATGGAATGACATATGTGTGGCAATGTGCAAAAAAATAACATAGATAATAATGGGAAATAAATTTTTCACAAACTATATATTATGTTCTTAATGCCATATTAAAGCAAACTAATTCGTGTATAGTCGTCCCGAGTGTCGCGACCGTCGTTCTGTCTATATAGGTGGTGGTGATGCTCGGAAGGCAGCGGTCGAGTCATACTTTGAAGTACTACGGTACTAATATATACGATGCACATAAAGACTCGTACCAAATGTATAATGAATATAATATGATAATGCGAAATCTATGATGGCACGATCTTTTAGGATCGAATTTCTTATAAAGGCAATATATGTGTAGGGGCGACACATATTGAGGGTCATGAGTGATCCTCGACCATTATTTTAATATTAAATGTTGCTTGACGTCGTGAAAGCTGACGTGATGGGCTTATGCGAACTGTTATAGCGACATTAAATATGTCGTGGCTGATGCCGTCTCGCAGTACGCTTGCGATACGTAAGCTATGCTTGTATGGCGTTGGTCATTGATATATTGAATACCACTTCTACGACTTGGTATACGACTAGTAGGTGTGTGATGCTATTTTATGTCCCAGCTCCGGTGTATGTAGTAGTGTCCGCCTGTCTCCTACGGGTGTGTGGTGCTATTTTATGTCCTGGAACTCTGGTGTATGTAGTAGTGTCCGCCTACGGTTCGAGACACGACTGTGGGGTGTGTGCCGTGCGTTTATTTAACATATCGGCCGCCTTACGGTAGTGCGTTCGTTCCAACGACTTATATTGATCTCACAAATCAATCGACATCACGAATCACCATTCTAATACAATCTTAATATAAACAAGCGTAACAAGTACCTTCAGACTGATCACACACAAACGTCCCGGAGGGTTCATTAAGACTGTTGCAGCCGCAGTCTGGTAGGAATTCACGGTGTAGGGGCGGGGCGGTGCCCGTACTCTTTCTTCCTTTTATTATAACTAGTTCGCAGTTATAGTGAAGAGGAAGATAGGACGCGCTCTTGGCTTTTCTTCGGACGAGCTTCGAGTTATGACAATGTCATATTGTCGAGTTTCAGTTATCTAGATAACTGACACAAGAACAACTTCTGATGGCAAATATATTATTAAAGCGATACCTTCTAATGGCATAAATATAATTCTTAACACTGTTACCTCTGAATCTCTAAAAGATCTTGGATTACTTACGTTCACAAGTATAAACGGTTCTAACCACTAGACACATTACTAGCCCAGGCATTATTTATTAAATAATATTTTAAAAGGAGTTTGGGATGTCAGTTACACAACGTGGCACGTTCAAATTTTGATATATTTTATCGATTCGCGCAACATAACGCCGCGATTTGTTCTACAGAGCTAATAAAGTATTAAAATATTATCATTCCCCAAGTAAAAATTGTCTTCTCTTTTTTTGTCTGTAGCAGGGAAGAAAGTTTTTTTATTTGCCTACTACTAAATGCAGAAGAAAGAAATAAAAGTAAATTTAAAAATCTATGTTACTAATTATATAAGCGCTATATGTATATATACATATATATTTGTATATATATATATAAAAAATCAAATAAATAAATCAGCTTCACGCTGTATCCCGCACACTGCAGGGTAGGCAGAGGGAACGTAGTGAAAGACAATCCGTTCCCCACTTTCTGCCGAATTCCGGAGGCATTGCGTGTTAAGTGGCAGAACTCAACGCAAATAATATATATATATATATATATATATATATATATATATATATATATATATCCAAACCTGTATTATAAATTCGAAAGTAACTCTGTTTGTCTGTCTGTTTGTCTTTTACGCAATCAGGGCCAAACCGCTAACTCAATTGTGATAAAATATTCATATAGGGATTCTTGAGGGTCTCGGGATGAACATAGGTTACTTTATTTTTCTCATGAGTATAATTTTCTCGATATATATTAAATTATATATATCCAGAATATGTTAAATTATAATTCAATTTGACAAGCAATTTATTATTATAATTATATAAATCAGCTTCACGCTGTATCCCGCACACATCTGGGTAGGCAGAGGAAACCTAGTGTAGAGACACTCCGTTCCCCACTTTCTGCCGAATTCTGGAAGCATTGCGTGTTGAGTGGCAGAAATCAACGCCGCGCTTAGCCTCGACACCAGAGCGAAGAAATGAAAATATAAATTTAAGTAAATATTTCATCTCCTCGAGTGGGATTTGAACCCACAACCAGTCGGTTTTACAGTTACACTTCATGCCGCTGCGCCACGACCGGCCTCTAAATATATATATATATATATATATATATATATATATATATATATATATATATATATATATATATATATATATATATATAGATATATATATATATATATATATATATATATATATATATATATATATATATATATATATATATATATATATATATATATATATATATATATATATATATATATATACATACATACAAAGCTCTTATATGTAATATCAATGAGCCTTAGCATTAGATGTTCAGGATTATTGAGAAACTGATAATTCTCTTCATTACTTAAGCTCTAGAGTAGCTTATTTAACACGTCTAATAGAATAAAAGGTGACCATCAGAGACCCCAACGCAACAGTGTCGAATTTTAAGTATTAGCTTGGTTGTGGGTTCGATTTCCATTTGGAGAATTGAATTATTTTCCATTCTTCGCTATATTAGCAACATAAAGCCCGGCGCTGGTTTTCACTACTCAACACGCAATGCTTAAAAAATAGTCGAAGAGGGAATGGAAAGTGTTAATTGTAAGTTCCCTTTACCTACCCTGGTACCCAACTGCATCATAGTAAATTCACAACCTGTCACGTTTACAGTCACTGCTTTGCATTTTTCTTTGTTTGTGTGTATTTTATATGAAAAAATACAGAATTTTTTTCCATTTTTTTCCATTGTTTTTTAAAAGAAAAACAAACTCATATTTTAGTATATAAATATACTTTTGCTTCATTTAAAGTTAGAAACTATCGATCATTACCTACTCCCACTTGTTCTAAGACCATTTCAATTCACATAAGTGTAATAAGGAATAGAAAAAAGTTATTTGTACAAAAGTTATCCCTCCAAATGAATTCAGGCCAGGCGGAGGGTCCGTAAGATCATTACATAACGTTATATTTTATAACTACTTTGTGTAGTAATGCTGATGGAATTTTTTAGTTCTTTTTGTTATTTTTTAGGTTATTTATTCTTATTGTTTATGATATTTTATTATTAAATGTGTTTTATAAATATGAAGATTTGTCCTTCTGAGCTATTTTTTACTTATTTATATGTGAAAATTTTGTGTTCCTACTAATATAAATTAATATAAAAACAGTTGTGTGTAAATCCAAATAAATGAATAAATAATAAAAGTAGGTATGTATATTATTCATTTCATAATTCTAGTAAATGAAATGTCTTAATAGTGAGTTCTTTCTCTCATTTCTGCAGGGAATAGAGAAGGCTGTAAATATGTAGCATCTTACGTAATAAGATATATGTTTATATTTAATTGATACCGAAATTATAAGAATAGATGGTGGTATTGTTATAAAAAATCTGGTTATTTTTAAATCATAATTGGTCTAGTATGTAGCTTTTTACTTCACAATAATAATAAAGTAATATAATTAAAGTTAAATAATTATATTACAATAAGTTATATAATAAAATATTTTTCGATTTTAAAAAATATTGTTGCTGTTAAAATAATAATAAAAGTCATAGATTTTGGTACAAAAATATTATAATAGTGATCTGTATCACTGTTATAATATTTTTGTATAAATAACAAAATAAATTTATTAAAAATATGAATAAAAAAAAATATTATTATTACAGTTCCTTGCATATCACAAATAAATAATTATTTAATTATATACAACAAAATAAAACATAAAACTAGTAACATTTCAAACAAAAAAAAAATAATTATCCAAAAACAAAAGTTATTTCCAAACTTACCCACTGAATCCGAACATTGGAACAACACTGAAATTCCCAAAATAACAACTTGTAAGTTACACATCACTACACTATGTCACAGTGAGACACTGACATTATATTATTAAATAGTTCGCGATTTTATAAGTATTTTAGTAAGAGAGTAATGTACTCTGGCGGCGTCTCATTCACAACTGTAGGAGCAAGTTGAAATGCGAGGAGGATGTGGGCGCGCGTGCGCGGTGAGGGGTTCCTTACGATTATGTTTTTAGTGTTGTTTTTAGTTATAATTGTTATTATATTAGTGTTTGTGGTTGTTGGGTAATTTATGTAAGCGTGATGTTGTTTTCTAGGGTTCCATAACTCAAAAGGTAAAACGTAAGCGTTAGAGGAAAGCTTTGGTGGCAAGACCACTTATCTCGGGATCGCGTGGAGGTATCACAAAAAAACCAAATTTTTAAGTCAACGCAATCAACAAATACGAGCATTTATGCATAATTTTTGCTGTATTTTGTATGAAATTCGCTGCGTAAAACCTGTAGAGTACTGTACTTCCCGTGGACCTACAGTTATAACATTTGTCACGAAGTCAGAACTTACAATACATATAAAATAAAAAATCCGAAAAGAGGAATTTTACGAAAAGAGGAATTTTTAGGATTTTTTTTTTCGATTTTTAAGGGTACGCCCGCAAGCATAAGCTTGTCAACTTTTATATGTTGCACTTTCCGTTGATCTACAATCCTGAAATTGGTATGGAGCACTCGGTGGGCGGGTCCGACTGGTATTTGATCGGTTTTTTTTGCTGCTTCAAGTTTTTTCTTTGCAGCAGGGATGTTTCTTAACTTAACAGAGCATTGTCAAAAATATTATGGAGTTCCCTGCGCATGCAACTGATATATTTCTATATTCTATAGTTCCTAGTTTTATTTAAAAATAGTTTTTACCCAAAAAAATACTTATTTGGAAAAAGTGCTTGCTAATTTCCTTTGGGAGATTTTATTTTTGAAAATAAAAATCGAGATGAGTCCTGCAGGCATAGGAACGAGTAAAATAGTTCTTGATCATATTTAACAATAATTTTCAGCTTTACGCTGTATCCCGCACACAGCAGAGTAGGCAGAGGGAACCTAGTGTTAAGACACTCCGTTCCCCACTTTCTGCCGAATTCTGGAGGCATTGCGTGTTGAGTGGCCGTACACAATGCCGCGCTTAGCCTCGACACCAGAGCGAAGAAATGGAAATATAAATTTAAGTAAATATTTCATCTCCTCGAGTGGAGATCGAACCCACAACCAGTCGGTTTTACAGTCACACTTTGTGCCACTGCGCCGCGACTGGCCTCTAATAATTATTTTACCAACAATAATTTTGTTGGTTTTATTTCGAAAAAAAAAACAGCAAAAAGGACGGTTCGGATCGGTTCATAAATTGTTGTAATCGTATATTCTGTCTATCGTAATTTTGAAAATTGATAAAATTATACTCAGTCGCGTGATATTTTTTAACAAATCGAATTTAGTATAATAAGCTTTTATATTTCCATTTTATGTTAGGCTTTTATAATAGAACTGTTTATAATTTGTAAAAAACGAATAGTTATTAAATTGCTTTACGATTGAACAATTTACGAAACGAACGTTTATTTTTTGTTTTTTTTTTTCTATGTTAGAAATATTTCATTCATCCCTTATTGTGTGCAGGACTCGTTTTGATTTTTATTTGCAAAAAAATTATCTGTCAAAAGTTAGCAAATCATTTTTTCAAATATTTTTTTTTCTTATCAGAAACTATTGAACTCATGCAGGTACATGCGAAGACAATGCTCTGCTAATTTCACAGACATGCAGCAAGGTAGGCAAAGATGCTAAGTTTCAACACCCAACATGATGTTTTAAATAGGAGCCGAAGGCGGAAAACGGAGTATCTTCACACTAAGTTCTACTGTCTAGAGTGAAGCAAATATTTATTTTATTTGCTTTAAAAGTTCTTCAATATTAACGTATATACGTTCAATTAAATAAATTTGGTTTCGTAGTCTTACCTAACAATGGCGACATCACTAGTTATTATGGCATTATATAAACTAAGCATTGAAACATTAAATAAATATGATAATTAGAATGATGGATTCTTAATAACATCTCTGTAACAATGTACGAAAGTAAATCACGTCAAAACATCATTTAAATTAAATCATAATCATGAAATGTAATTTACCAAAATATCTCTCATTTTGGTACCAGTTACCAAAAGCCACCTTAATTTGTTCAAGTTCAATCTCACTTTGTCCAAAAGTTTCTATTTTAACAAAATATACAATTTTCTTCTACAGTTTAGCCCTCTTTCCCGCATAGCAGGGCAGGCAAGGACACTGTTTCTTATTATAATTTCCGATCGATTCTCGGGACATTGCATATTGGCTGGCGGAACTCAACGCTACTTTTTTACCTGAGCAAAAAAATTAAAAATATTTAAAAAGTCATCATTTCCCCGAGTAGGAATCGAATATACCACCAAGGTGTTTAAAGTCAGACGCCAAATCACGACGGTCTCTACTACATACATACATATGTAAAAAATATATTTTGAAATAATTGTCAAAATATCAGGCCAAATCAAAATTTATGGGCAACATAAATCTTTTTAGAGTAATTTATTGAATTTATTTGTTTATTTTTTTTTTGCGCGTGTTATAAAACGTTTTTTATTTATTACACTACAACTATATGGGATGGTTGTTACTGGTATAATTGAACGAATATATCAGATGCCTTGCCTTAATGGGCTCAAAAACTAAAAGTTTTTTTTTTACTTTGAAGTATCGTATATACGAGAGTATATAGTATAGATATAGAAGCCAGTCGTGGCGCAGGGACACAAAGTGTGACTGAAAGACCGACTGGTTGTGGGTTCGATTCCCACTCGAGGAGATGAAATATTTATTTACATTTATATTTTAATTTTTTCGCTCTTGTGTCGAGGCAGAGCACTACGTTGAGTTCCGCCACTCAACACGCAATGCCAACAGAACTCGGCGGAAAATGGGTAACCGTGTATCTTAACACTAGGTTCCTTCTGCCTACCCTGCTGTGTGTGGGGTACAGCGTCAAGCTGATTTAACTTACTTATTTAGAAAACGTATAAAAATACTTGTTTAGAAAAAAATAGCTTGATGAGAACGTATGGCTCAGTATGGTCAGTGCGCCTGGTTGGTTTCCAGCAGGTGCGGGTTCAAGTCCCGCTAGGTTAAAATTTTTATACGTCTAAATCTTAAGGTATTGCATGTTGAGTGGCATAGAAAAAAATCTAAGCAAATAAGTAAAATCAGGTTAAACTTTTTTTTAACAAAACTAACCCTAAACGTTTTAACAAATTTACTTTAGACTGTAAAATTCACGTAAAAGGCATTAAGCTCGTGGAAGAGCAGTTAAATTCATCGATTGGAGGCAAGTAAAGCCGACGAGATGGTATTTGCTTATTGGAATTATACAATGAAATATATACTTTATGATAATGGTTATAAGGCTCTAAGTTCACTGAAAATATGTTATACAGCATGATCGATGATGTTTAAACTGAAATTTCTAATAAGTGTATTAAAGCGATATGTATGCTAATAGTCTTGTGTGTGATTCATTGGTTCCCAATGGTTATGAGTTCTTTATTTTTTTTTCAATTCCCACTTAAGAAAATTAAATATTCAATATTTTTACAAGTAGTAACGAGGACGCGGCGTTGAGTTTCGCCTCTCAACATGCAATTTGTCCAGAATTCGGCGGAAAATGGGGAACGGAAGTGTCTTAATGGGAACGTAGTGGCCTAACATTAAGTTCCCAGGTTCCCTCTGCCTGCACTGCTTTGTAAGAGATAAAGCGTGAAACTAAGAAATTAAACAAAACTATTAGTCAAACCGAATAATTGATTAGTGTAACCAAACTGAAATTGGCTAATACATGAGTAAATTACTCAATAGTTAAAGGCAAGCCATCAAGTTATGATCAGTATATGTTACCCAAACGTCATGTCAGATATATTCCCATACAACAATTCAATACTAAATCAAACTATGATAGAACGCTGTGATGGTCCCAGGTCTCTCGGGTGAATTTAAAGCGCACTCGGTTTGAACAAATACAATACGTTAATATCACCTATCTATATATACAAATTCCGAGGTTATGGATGAATATAGTTGATATATGGATAAAAATTAATCCACTATAAATATTTTTAGTATTTTTCATATTAAATATAAATTTGTTGTTTTTTGTTAGTTTATACGTATGTATATTCGTAGACTTTCAGTAATAAACGCCAAAATTGACAGATTTTTTTAAATTAAAGCAACATAGTGCTACTACTATTATTTTTTCATTTAATGAAAGAATACAAACATCGTCGTAATAACCAATACCGATATAGTAAATGGCTATTACCTCTGTTTGTAGAGGTACAGGCAAATTGATTGAAAGCCACAATAAAGCTCGGCTAACGAATGTTGGGGGAATGTAGTTCCTATTTACAAATCACGGAAAAATATCACCGAGAGATTAAAGGGTATAAGGAAGGTAGTAATTCTGTTTCGTTAAAATAAAGTAAAAAAATAAAACGTTCATAATATACGAATATGGTATGAGTGACATTAGTATTATAATAGTAATTGTATTATGAAGTGATGACTATGATGATAGTCATGATCGTGATTATGTTGTTAATAATGATGATGATTTTGGTAGTAAATTTAATAATTATGACGATGATGATAGCAGTAGTGATGAGCTTGAAGGTTATGTTGACGCTTAAAATGACGACCATAACTTACACATTAATAATTCCTTCATTTATGTATGAACAATTACAGTAATTTTGTTTATTTAGATAGAAAATATAAACGCAGTGATATTCTTTTAGCTTCTTAATTTGATTATTGTGAAGCTTACAAAATCAATTATGTCAAAATTCAGATTGAGTTCGTTTATAAACATCGTTAAAGATGTTTTCTTGTGGGTGCGTGGTTTAAATCATAACTTTTTCAAATTAACATAAATCTGCGGCAACCGACAAGTAAATCAAAGGCGGTTCAGTGAACCTATATACATATATTATGTACGCTGAATAAACATTTAATCGTGTTGTTCAACCTTCGCGAGTAAGGGTCTTACGTTGTACGTTTTATTTTCTGACTTCTGATAATACTAATGCGTGTGAGTATGTATAAATGTATCTTTACTGTATATGTATATCTTTTAGTGAAAAAGATATAAAAGGAATTTTAGTAATTGTGATTGTGCATTGAATGGTGTAACCTAATTCCGTACCCCAGTACGCTTTGCGGTATTACTCTAAATAGAGCACATACGACTGTTTTTATTCATCGGGCACATCATGCGCGGTAATAAGAAAAAACATATAAAAATAATAATTTGATACGTACGTCTAGTAAAAATGATGTACGGAAATATGGATTTTGGTACAGTTAATGCTAATATTTAATTAAAAAATTCATAACAAATGCACAACAATAATAAAATAAAAATAACATATTATATATTTGATAATATTCATTTTTGTATAACGTTGACACGTTGAAAATTAAGCGATTCGTAGAGAATGCAGTGTCTTAACATAATGTTTCTGTGCCTACCCTGCTATACAGAGTACGTGGTATATAAAATTCATCTTTTTATAATAGTAAAATCCGAAAATGTCTCCAAAATCTTAATTTTCTTGAGCTATATAAAATATAGTGGTGGCAGCATTACAGCGAGTGACTGCAAACGCGTTGGTTGCGGGTTGGATTTTAACTCAGTAGTATCAATACTTATTTAGAAAACGTATAAAAATTTGAACGTAGCGGGACTCTAACCCGCGCCTCCTGGCAACGGACCAGGATCAGTGTTATCAATTATTTTCATATGCTTGCCTTGCTTTGTATGGTTATAACCTGAAGTTTCGTTCTGCCTGTCAACACGTCACATTTCTCGAAAATTAGGCGGAAGCCTACAGAAGTATCATAATAATAAATTTTAGTGCTTACTCTGCTTTTCTCGAATATAGTACGAGGCTAAAATAAATCTATATACTCGTATTGCAAGGTCGGCACAGGAAAGACTACTAAGTATTTTTTTTATTAAATTTAAAAAACAAATCAAAATTGCAATGTACATTTCATAGAGTTTATCAATAATTTTTAAAAAATATCTATACTTAATTTAAATAACAATGTAAAATTAATTATATTTTATGCTCGTGTAAAACCAGGGCACAGTGCTAAACAAGGCGTCCATACGCCATTGTCCTTTAAAACCACACTGGCAATAATTTTTAAAAGAATTTACATTTAACACTGTCGTTGTATTGCGTCGGGCGTGATTCACTGAATTCTGAAAATTTGAATAATCGCACACTGTACATTTATAATCTCATAAAAAAACGCCGGCTTAGTCGTCATGTATTACTAAACGCAATTGTAGTGAGTACACATCTCGATATAGAATCCAGTGTTAGGACACTGCGTTTCTAATTCACGCCAAGTTTTGAGACGTTGCAAGTTGAGCGACGGAGCTCGATGCCGCGTTTTGTCTTTATAGGGACCAGGAAGTGAAAATAATTCCCCCCCTTGAGCAAGAATCAAGTGGGAATGGAGTATTTTGATACAAGGTTCCCTCTGTACACGCTGTTCCCGTATATAGTAGGGACTAAATGAGAGATACAGCGTGATGCAAAAATAGGCATTATTTCCCACAGTATGGGCTAGCACTACCCAACACTATTGTTCTCGCCATTTCGGAAACGGCCATCAAGGCCATACAATTTGTTTTAATATTTCACACACCAATGTTCGTTTCATAAATAAAATACTAACGATACGCGTAAAAATGTTTATTGAACGCTTCATTTGAAAAACTCTGTATTTATAGCTTTTTGGTACAAATGAAATTGTTCTCGAGATTTACGACGTAAATGCACTCTGGTTTTAATTTATCTTTGCCTTGTCTCTATTTTTTTTCATGGACGTCATTTTTTTATTACACTACTGTCGACGTGGAGTCTTTGAGACCTTTGTAATTAATGTTTTTACATTTTCTTTAAGGCATGTGTTTCTTTAGGTTATGTTTTAGTTTTCATAAGGAGCCTTAACTCAAACAAAATCAATGTAAATCGAAAATTGAATGGCTTAAGAAACTTTAAGTTACATTTTCTGTTAAGTTACATTGTCTGTGGTTATATGACAGTACACATGTGAAAATAGTACTATAAAAATAGATAGAAAACGATTTCTTTCCAATATCATAAATTCAAAGAGGAAAAAATAACCCCATATGTCGTAAAATAACTACTTTTGACTACACTTCAACATTAGTCATCATTAGCAATCGTTACACAATGGCTTTGAATATCATTTCAATATTGTAAATAACGAAATTATTGCAGCCAAATATTTATTGGCTTTGTATAAAGAGGAGGGCACACAGGTCTTACAGGCAGGTCATAACCAGGAACTACTCTCTGAGTCTTATGTTCTATAGATGATATATCAGATCTAAAAATGTGACTCAACATCATTCTTAATAATTATTATTTCTTAATAATCATTCTTAAATATTATTTATAATTCAATATTAATAACTCTTCTTTTCATATAAATGAATATAAGGCAGCAAGTTTGTTTTATCTGTTCTATATTTTTAGTTTGATGTTAGGTAATAACTTAAATATTTATCGTCACTTTGACAGACTCAAAGAAGATTAATTTCCGATATAATACTATTCATTAGATGTCATACAAAAAGTAGTGATTTCTTCTTCATCTACAGTCTAAATATTACATCATGTAAATATTACATATTTAAAAAGTGTAATATATGGAAAACATTAACGTGGAGTCCTAGAGGCCACAGCCCAGTCAAGGAAATTCGATACCCTCGGCCTCTGAGACTCCACGTCCATTGTTAAAAGATAATAGAAAAATGAGACACAAGTTAAAGATAATTGCTGTTTTTTCTAGTAAGTTTCATGAATAGCAGAATTGGCAGAAAAACCTAACATTAAGATGGTTTTCTTTAAATTATATTGGTTCTTCTTTTCTTCTTCTTTAAGTCCATTTTTGAGATATTGCATGTTCATCATTGATACACGTACACTTTTTGCGTATATATAATAATAAAACTCTGTCTCACAGCCACTAAATACGAGTTAAATATTAAATAAATTTAACCATTAAAAAATTATTAAAAGTTTTACTAAGATTACAAGCCATTACGAGCTCCCTAGAGAAATATTAGACCCGCTCAGACTCTTAAATTAATATTTATGAGAAATTTAACGAATAGTAAGAAATTTATATTGTAATTGCTTAATTTGAAATTCAATATTTTTGATGTAGATCAGATAATATATAATTAGAATAAATTTAATTTAATTGCTAAGAAAAAATATATTATTTACTTCTTTACTACAGCGTACAAAGAAAATCTTAACATAATATATGTATTAAAGTAATATATACTATATCTATACTTATTATAAAACTAGCGGCCCGCTCGCGGCTTCGCCCGCTTAAACCACAGAATTATTTGCTTAATACACTAAAATTATGTTCGTGTCTTAATATGCCTATAATGTATGTTTGCAACGCACGCAAGTCGTATTTTCGTACCTCCCATAAGAGAGATGCAACTGTCAATATATTAATTTCTTTAAATTTTTGCCTTAAGGAGTCTTTAGGACCTAAGTTATAGTTATAGATATATAGTTATAGTAATATCGCTACTTACAATAAAATCCTAACTCATCGGTGTCTGTACGTGGAAGATATATTAGAAAATTATTATTACGGACATTTAACAATGTAATAGAACTTGGTCAATTTGTCTGTTTATCTGTGCGTTCAGGATAATTTCAGAAAGGGCTTAACCGATTTAAGTAACTTAACCTAACTTTGTGCCCCTGCGCCGCGATGGCCTTTAATATTAATACAGAATGGAAGCGTCAGCGCTCCTTTTACGGGGGCAATATATAGGATAAAATATTTTAAGCCCATACCTAAAGAAATTAATCAAGATACCTCAACAGTTTAGACGTAGACTTTTTTTTCATTTCACGATCGATGTTTATCCATACCTGTATTTCATGTGATGCAGTTACGCATAGATACCAATAACGTTAACACATACTACTACAAAAGTATTACTAAAGGTTAAGCAACTTTGAACTTTGTCGCTAATACCTACGACGCGATTTAGGTATGAGGCGTGTGCGGCGGTTTCCCTTTGATAGGCTTATGCCTGTTTGCGTGTTTAATGACAAATTGCGTTTTATTTTAATATCAACGATAATATATAATTTATTTTGTATGAAAAATAACTTTTTCACTTTTAGGATTTTTTTTAATGTATTAGGCTTTTATAGAGTGATTAACTATGGTTTCATTTAAAGTGGTGCTGACAAAAACACTAATTGAGCATATTTAATATTTATAGTGATTTTTTAGTGAATAGAACTAATAGTTATTACAATACTTGCGAAAAAAGCATATTTTAGACATTTTTTAAATTCTTATACCTTTTGAAAAACTACCAACATTCTTATCGTTAACAAATTATTTTTTTCAAATTAAAAAATTGTCTAAGTTTTTCATCATAATGGCACGAAAATATTTAAAATGTTCAAAATTAAAAGTTCAAAAATGTTGATTAAAAATAATTATACTGCAGGAGGATACCGTTATATGTACTGGTACTTTTTTTATGATATAATGTAGAATAATATATTCTATAGAGAAATCACACATTCCTCTTCACATTTTTTACTCTTTAACTATACGTAAATATATATTTTAGAGGTTACTTTTAGCTCTGTTCCCGCATTTACGTCCCACATATATAGAAATATAAATCATTGCAAAGAAAAGCAGAAACGCAATTTTATTGCATTTTTTCTTTTTTTCGTACTTGAAACGTATTAATAAATTTACATACAATTCATTTGTTTCGAATATAACATTAAGATTGATTCATAAAATAAATTTGATATTTCCGTAACATGATTATTTCATATATTTTTTTACATACAAAGTTTTGATTAAGTTCTCTTGAGAAATATATCTACTATAAATTAATATAACGTACCTATATGCCAATGATTAAAACGTATTGACATCACCACGTGATCCATCTATTATAATCACAACATAAAATTTTATAAAATACAGCAACCAGCTCGCGGCTTCACCCGCTTAAATTTGTGAATTATTTGTTTGTTTCGGTACAAGGAGTTACGTTTCTGTTGTAATAAATAATGTATGCTTGCAGTGCACTTATGATTTATAATGTGAAAAGTATTAAAACCATGACATTTTCGATTTTCATTAACTTGACAAATTATTATTGGAGCAATTAACAAAGTAATAGAATCAGCAACAATAATATTTATAAATTTTGTCGGTTTCTTGGTTTTTCTTTTAGTCGACGCTTATCTCAGAAACGACTTAAGCGATTTAAAGAGCTAAGACGTGAGCGCGGTGCGGGAGCGGTACAATCGGCTTAATTGTTTTAATTGTAATATTCGTCATGTATAAATGGTGTAATGATTAAACAACTGACCTTTATAACTATTTATTTATATCTTCATAGAGAAATGACAGCTTTGTTGGGCACTCCTAATTTTTAAGAAAATAAATTTGATCAAAATACATTTAATTATTTTAAGATAATAATTAAAGTAACATATAAAATCTTATATATTATGTTGTAATTATTACAACGCATGCAAGGAAAAATCATTTTATAAAGTTGTTTAATTCTATTAGAATTATAAAACTTAAATTATAAAAAATATTTAATATATTAAATATATAGATATCACATTAGTATCGATACTTTACTGGTAATAATAATTGAAAAAAATATACACTACATCCATACATCCATACATCCACACATCCATACATCCATACATCCATAGATCCATACATCCATACATCCATACATCCTTACATCCATACATCCATACATCCATACATCCATACATCCATACATCCATACATCCATACATCCATACATCCATACATCCATACATCCATACATCCATACATCCACGTAGGTAGGTAGGTAGGTAGGTAGGTAGGTAGGTAGGTAGGTAGGTAGGTAGGTAGGTAGGTAGGTAGGTAGGTAGGTAGGTAGGTAGGTAGGTAGGTAGGTAGGTAGGTAGGTAGGTAGGTAGGTAGGTAGGAAGGTAGGTAGGTAGGTAGGTAGGTAGGTAGGTAGGTTGGTAGGTAGGTAAACTTTGTCTCAACTGCAGAGGTATCTTGATTAATTTCTGTAGGTATGGGCTTAAAATATTTTATATATTGCCCCTGTAAAAGGAGCGCTGACGCTTCCATCGGCATGGCATCGCGGCGCAGGGGCACAAAGTTAGGTTAAGTTATTTAAATCGGTTAAGCCCTTTCTGAGATTATCCTGAACGCACAGATAAACAGACAAACTGACCAATTTCTATTACATTGTTAAATGGCCGTAATAATAATGTTTCTAATATATCTTCCACGTACAGACACCGATGAGTTAGGATTTTATTGTAAATAGCGATATTACTATAACTATATAGTTATAACTATAACTTAGGTCCTAAAGACTCCTTAAGGCAAAAGTTTAAAGAAATTAATATATTGACAGTTGCATCTCTCTTATGGAAGGTACGAAAATGCGACTTGCGTGCGTTGCAAACATACATTATAGGTATATTAAAACACGAACATAATTTTAGTGAATTAAGCAAATAATTCTGTGGTTTAAGCGGGCGAAGCCGCGAGCGGGCCGCTAGTTCGATAATATAATAGAACGTAAGAAATAAACGCCTAAACCAATTTAATAGCAATTTTCACTATTATGGTTTGACAAGCTTTTTTAAGCATTTAATTTTTGTTTTATTTTAATCGGTTAAGAAACAAAAAGGTTTACTATTTTAAGAATGTTGTTTTATTTAATTGCTATAAATAACTATTTTGTTGAATTGGCTCAAACTTTACTTTTCAATATAGATATGGTTTTAAAAATTATATTAATATTAGAAAACGAAAGTAGTACACATTAGTAAATTAATAATTATGTAGTTCAACCGGGCGAAGCCAAGCAAAGTTTACAGTTTAAAGACTATGACGACTGTCATACAATACAAAATATTATAGTAATCTTTATTACTAGAAATTAAAAATAAAAAAAAGATACGAAAAGTACTCATTCAATATAATAAAATATAACAGTTGAATATGAAAAAAAATCTGTGGTGATTTTTTTTTGTATACCGATGTCTACGAAAAATGACGATATTTAAGATGAATCAACATTTTGTCTTTTCCCCCTGCTAGATAGAGGCCTCTCTATTTAGTACATTGAAACTACATAGTTTTTTAAAACAATATTGCCCGTTTAGTGCAATAATGACGTAATTGCGCTTTTTACAAGATATTTTTTGTAACTCTACGCTGTATCCCGCATACGGCAGGATAGACAGAGAGTACTTAGTGAAAAGACATTCGGTTCCCCATTTTCCGCCGAATTCTGGAAGCATTGCATTTTGAATGGCTGAACTTCAGGCCATATTTTCACTAGACACCAAAGCGAGGAAATTAAAATACTAAATATTACGTAATTTGTTTCCTCGAGTGGAAATTTAACTCACAACTTGTCGCGCTAACATTCACATACTTGTACCTCTGCGCCACGAAAAGCACTATATTTTTGAATGTATGCGAAAAGTCTATTTACAAGCTTGATTGTTACAATATTCTCGAAGTATTTATATAATGTAATAAACAAAATATTAAACATATATTCCTTGAACTTATACGAATGTAAAAAAGCAATTATTGTCTGGCTGCGGAGCCTAAATTATGATTCTACGCGCGCACGCATGCACGCACACGCGCACACGCACACACGCTGTAACACATGAGACAGTGGCTAAACGTGGGGCTACCAAAGCGGCAAGTTGTTCATTTTCTTTTATTAATCGTAAAGCTCAAGCCGATGTGAAAGATTTTAAATTTTGGTCTGACAACAACAACCATATTGTTTTTTTTTATGTATCTCTATGTTAGCAAATTAATTAATATAGACTTGTGCCATAGGTTTTTGGAAAAAGGCCATACTCAGAACGAGGCAGATAGCGTTGATGCGTTAATAGCAAAACTTGTATATGTACCAGATGAATGGTATGCATTGGTTCGCTGGGTGAAACAGAATGGTCCACCGTATGAAGTCGTAGAAGTAGATCAGGAAATAATATTTGATTTTGAAGTTTGGTTACGTACGAAATATAATACAAAGACTTGACTAATTTATGTCAAACAATGATTATACCACAAAAGTATCGTAACTTTTGTTATGTAAAAGAAAAAAGAATTGTGACGAAGAAAATGAATAAAATATCTATTACTTTTTTTAATGTTTGATTCTTAATGAATGTATTTGAAAATTTTAAATAAAAAAAATTTGATTGATAAATATGATTATTGAGTTGATTAACTGTGATCTGTAATGTTTATGAGTTCCTATTCTAATAAGACTGCAATTAAAATTAAAGAATATTGTTTAGAAAATGATTACTCTAAAAATATAATTAATTACAATATTTTTTTTAAGGCAAACGAGCGTGACCCGTCACCTGATGGTAAGTGATTACCGCCTCCCACGACCCCGTGTAACACCAGAGGAGCTACAGGTGCGTTGCCGGCCTTTGGCGCTCAACCCACCTTGGGTTGGGCGTCGGAGCCTGGCATTACCTGATGCGAAACGCAGTGGCATAAAGCTACTACTTCACGCTGGTTTTAAACGCCGGGGGTGATAATGATCCGGTTGAGTCTGCCCATGCGTGTTGCCATTGCTGGTGACGTGACTCTACCACACGTATTTTATTCGCCACTTACGACACTACCAGTACCAGGATGATCCTATTCTAGGCCGAGATCATATGGCATAAAAATTATGCTTAATTTTTATCAAAATTCTAGTTCTGTTTAATGAGTGATTACATGTAGTCATTAATATAATTTTCACATAATTTATGTGAACTAACAATAAATAGATATTTTGGAATTATTTTCAAAATATCGTAATAATTATATATTCTCATAAAATATTTAGGTAAGTTCCATTTAAAAACAATGATTTATTCTTTCCGCTGAATAAACAGATATCTTAGATTTGTCTGACATAACTTTATTTTGATGGCACAGTAGAAACAGTCTACTAGTAGTTTTATTAGAAAAATGTCATTAAATTACATATTTATAAATGCCATCTCATACTTTGTAAATGAAGTAACATGTTATTGCAAACATATATTAATAATTTTGTTTATTTTTTTTTAAGAGCAAGCTGAACCTTTATTCTGCTCTCCTGTAGATCTGCTCGTTTGACATATCGTTTTATACGTATGGACCGTCGATTTATCTACAGTATTCCATTAATTTTGTTTCTATAACGAATGTATAAAGTGTTATGGAAGAGCGGGACCTCCTGTTACAAGTAGTAGTAGTAGTATGATACTAGTAACTTACTAGGCTGGTCTCTTTACTTTCATTGTAGTTAGGTAATATATGAAAATGAGAAAAAATATATTTTTATTTTATTTTTATTTATTATTCTCATAAAATATTTCAAAAAGTGCATTTCACAAGTCAAGTTGCACCAAATGAGCGATATTACATATTACACATTACTTTCATCAAAAACCAGGAGCTACAATTTTATGAACTTCAAAAAGCGGTTTCCTTTTAAAAAGTCTAATTTCTCTTTAACTATGTCCGGTGCTAATTACTGTTGCGGCTAAACTTCGAACATCGCTCTACAACAAACTTGGACTTGGCCAAGACTTTATGTAATACTCTACGACGCTCTAAAAACTGCTAAGTACAATTTACTTTAATCTTATTGATGCTTCGCATTGTTGTCTAAGGGGTGACCATAGTGTGTGGAGGATTATTATTATTATAAAAAAATACTGACTTTTTATATGTTTTTTTTATACTAAAAGAAAAAATATAATTACATTTAGCATGACATATAGACAAAGGAAACGTAGTGTTAAGACACTGCGATTTCCATGGTCCGCTCGATTTTTGACACATTGTGAATGTTGTGCATAACGGCATGTCTTGTCTTGTTACCAAAGCTACTAAATATATTTCTCCTAGTGAGAACCAAACCCACAATCGTCATGTTTATAGTATTTTTTTACTTACATATTGTCTAAAAACAATTGCTTTAAGACTCTTGAATGTTTACAATAGCAGCATTAATATCTAGACGTCTTAAGATCTGTCTATCATAAATATATGGTATTCAAATTAATAACTCATAATTCTCAATGCTCTAAAATTTGTTAACGTTATTAGCCGCTGTAATAATTAACATATAAACCTAACGCTTCTATTTTTTTGTTATTAGTTATTGTAAAAAAATGTTGTGTTTTCATGTTGTATTTAACTGAATGAAACAACTGTTGATTCGAAACTCAAATTCAACTTATCAAAGGAAATCGCTCCAGAACAGACAAGTTTCGTTAAGGGCAAATCATTAAAAAAACTCGGGAATTCAACAAGCGAGTGTATATCTGGTAATTGGTATACCTTCTGCGACAATTTTATTAGGATGAATAGTCTCCGTTAGGGCAGATGACGTACTGTCGTAAAGCTTTCATCCCAACTCGGGAGTACGTCAAAGATGCATCATATCGCCCCTTTTGTTTAACATTTACACAGAATTCATAATGAGGATCAACCTTGAAAATTAGTCTAATGGAATCAGCGTTGGGGGCTACAGAATACTAAATCACAGGTATGCTGACGATATCACATTATTTTCGACCAGCATAAGGTATATTTAATAGCTCTAACAAAAAATGGAACGAGCGGTCTGGATTTTGAACTCAAGATTAAACGTAGGAAGAAAAAGTAATGATTGTTGATCGTGCAAAGAACAACTCGCCAGAATTTACATTTGTTGCAAATTGTGATATCGTACATCTACCTCGGATTTCAAACAATGGAGGCTATGCATAAGAAATCAAGTGACGCATGTCTATTTCCAGATTACCCATGAGTAACCTGAAAAAAAAGGAGAAACAGGAACATCACGAAAACCACAAAAAATCGATTAGTCAAGACTCTATTGTTTCCCATATTTCCTTATGCTTGCGAGATATGGCTGCTTCGGAAAAATGAGAAGAAAAAGATAGACGCTTTTGAGATCTGTTGCTGGGGCAAGAATGTTTGGAGTATCTTGGACTGAATTCAGAGCCAATGATTCCATCCGAGAACTCGGCACTAAGCAACGTTTGTTCTCCATCGTTCAAGCCCGCATTCTCATTTTCTTCAGATATATTTCTTGACAAGAAGATTTTTCCAAGTAATGCTATGTAATTCATGAGAAAGTTGATGGTGGTAGGCCACGCGACAGTTCCACCATACGATGGACACACATAACATTTTAAATTATTATTTACATACTCACGATTATAATACCAGATTTAAACATACGGTATAGCCATTTCAGAGACCCCGGAAAATATTAACCGATGATGCTGACCCCAAATACACAAGCGTATATACAGAAATTGTGGTCTGCATCTTACAATAAATGCTTTCTCACATTGTGTTCTCAATAGTTAATACGTTTCACGGTAAAGGCCAAGTTAAGGTTTATCGAGTCTTTCTAGTCCGGCCTCCTCAAGTCCGATGACGCTGTAGAGGCCATTAGCCATTGGGGCCACAAGCTTACTGCTCTATCGAAAATTGATAAAACTAAAAACAGTGAAGTCATTGGGACAGCGGATTTTTTTTAATAATTGAATTGGTGAATTTGGGTGAAAAGTGATGGACTGTTTTGAGTCTAGACGAAGTATATCGATAAAAAATATTCATTTGGATCTGTATCATTGGAAGTTTTCTACAATTCATGTTCACAAAAAAATAATTAGAAAATATGTACAAAACTTTAAGTATAGTATACAATTATTAAATCAAACAGTTTTAAGCTTGGAGTCACTAATAATAAATAAAAATATAATAATTCTTAAAAATATTAAAAGCATTGTCAGCCTACATTGAGACAAACTGGTAAAGTAACTCGTACTAAGTAGCGGAACGAGGATTAATTCGGCCACAATATAGTACTTTGTATACTGTACAATGTACAAATTTACTATATTAAAGTGTTTTCATAGATATTTTAGTAACGACAAATCTTACAAAAATATATTGATACATCAAATTGCAACATCATCACGTGGTCCAATGGGTTATGTATTAAATTCCAACTATGAAAGTACAATTTGAGCCATCAAAACGATTAACGTGACGTAAAAATAATAGCCTTTAACCTGCCTTCATTAATAAATTATCCTACACAAAAAAATCTATTAAAATTCCTAAAATTCACGTATTCAACCAAACAAACTCTACAGCATTATAATCTCTGTATATATAATACTATCGACCCGCTCGCGGCTTCGCTCGCTTTAACCACAGAATTATTTACTTAAAACACTAAAATTATATTCATGTTTTAATATACCTATAATGTTTGTTTGCAACGCAATTAAGATTTCTAATGTGAAAATTATTAAAACCTTAGGTCGCAATTTCGTACCACCCATAAGAGAGATGCAACTGTCAATATATTAATTTCTTTAAAATTTTGCTTTAAGGCGTCTTTAGAACCTAAGTTATAGTTATAGCTATATAGTTATAGTTATTTCGATACTTACAATAAAATCCTTACTCATCGGTGTCTGTACGTGGAAGGTATATTAGAAAAATTATTATTACGGACATTTAACAATATAATAGAACTTAGCCAGTTTGTCTGTTTATCTGTGCGTTCACGATAATCTTAGAATGTTTGTAATTTGTAATTTGGCTAACTTCCTTTAAATATTTAGTATTAGTTTTATTTTAATTGGTTCACACAAAGTTAAAACCAGATTTACGCTGTACCAGCCTATAGCAGGGTAATGAAAATATGATTAAATTACAATTCAATCCTCCAAGTGGGAATCGAATACATAACGTCACGTTACAGGCACAACTTTGTGCCCCTACGCCACGGCGGCCTTTAATATTTATACAGAATGGAAGCGTCAGCGCTTCTTTTACGGGGACAGTATATAGGATTAAATATTTTAAACCCATACCTAAAGAAATTACTCAAGATACCTCAACAGTTTAGACGTAGGATTTTTTTGATATTTTATCCATACCTGTATTTCGTGTGACGCAGTTACGCATAGATACCAATAACGTAATCACATGCTACTACGAAATACTACTAAAGGTTAAGCAACTTTGAACTTTGTTTCCCTTTGATAGACTTATGTCTGTTTGCGTTTGTAATGACAAATGGCGTTTTATTTTAATATCAACGATAATATATCATTTATTTTGTGTAAAAAAATAACTTTTTCATTTTTGGGATTTTTTTTAATTGTATTAAGCTTTATTTCATTTAAAGTGGTGCTGACAAAATACTATACAATTGAGCATATCTATAGTATTTTTTTAGTTATTAGAACCAATAGTTATTACAACACTTGCAAAGAAAGCATATTTCAGGCATTTTTTATTCTTCTACCTTTTGAGAAACTACCAACATTCTTATCGTTAATAAATTATTTTTTTCAAAATATATTTTTTTAAATATTTTGAATATTTTACAAAGTTTTGATTAAGTTCTCTTGAGAAATATATGTACTGTAAATGAATGTAACGTACCTACGTGCCAATGATTAAAATGTATTGACATCCCCAGGTGATCCATCTAAACACAATATAAACTTTTATAAACTATAGCAACCAGCTAGCGGCTTCACCCGCTTAAATTTGTGACTTATTTGTGGTGGTGTGGCCTATTGTGCCATTGGGATTTCTAATGACTAAAACATCTAGAAAAGCTAGGGAATTATTTGCCTGTAATTCTACTGTAAATTTAATATTGTCATTAATAGAATTGAGGTGGTTTAAGAATATATAAATACTGTCCGTAGGTAAAATGGTGAAAGTGTCATCTACGTACCGCTTATATATCCTAGGTAGACAGGGTGCAGAGCTAAGAGCCATCTCCTCAAAGTCCTCCATATATATATCTGCTATTACCGGGGACACAGGCGAACCCATAGATGAACGGATGATCCGTGAGGCTATTGAAATACAAAAACATCCTAATTTCAATAGAGAGGATGGCTGGAAACTTTCTACCACCTGGGACCCACTCATAAAATCATTGAAGTCTCAAACCCACCATACCAGAGGGCAAGATACTATCAGCTCACTCTGCAGGAATCCAGGGCAGTACACGAGGCAATTAAGAAATCGCTGGCGATAGTTTGATATGATAATTATGTCAACTGACAGACGAATGCCACCTCAGTCTACCCGTGACCACGCACTACTGCAAAGTGTTCGAAACGTCGGGTTTCCAAAATGTAAAATCTTAAATATACGCGATTAATCCGGTTAAATTAGTTTCATTTAAATTCAAACTGTTAAAAATATTATATTGAACACGCGTTTCGTGTTTTTTTTAGAATTCACCCCTAAGGGTGCTAATAAGCAGGCGAAGTTGCGCGCGCCCGCTAGTTTTAAGATAAAAATTAAAATAATATATATTATAATGTTATATTGTAACAACATATAATATATTTATCAAAATGAGAATGTATTGTTTTGTTTAATAGCTCCTGATAGTTATTACAACGCATGCAAAGAAAGATCATTTTAGAAAGTTGTTTAATTATATTAGAATTATAAAAACTACTAACATTTTGTATGGTGAATAAAATATTTTATCATATAAAATATTGTCTATGTTTTCCACCTGAAAAACACTAAGGGGAGAAAAAATATTAAATATATATATACCTATAAATATATATATACCACATTAGTATCAATACTGTACGGGTACGTACGTACAGGATACCTCTGTACTTTGATATTTGGCGGCGGCGGTGGCGGCGGCGGCGGCTGGCGGCTCTGTTCTAGTCTGCACATTTTCCTTTGAAAATTAGTTATTGTAACATAACTCTAACAGTTACACATGGCATCGTCAACTTTTTTTAATTATAGTACATAACTTTGCTCTATTGTCAATAATTTCCACAGCGTACGCGATATAAGGGTTTTTTTTTGTAATTTTTCTACACCTCAGTCGTCTAATTGTAAAAGAATTTTCCAAATCGTTCTCGTAGTTTCGGGGCCTATTCAAATCAAATAAAGAAACAAAAATTCTAATCGATTGTCTTAATAATTTTAGTGATATCGATGCACCTCCCCCTCACCCCCGCAGAGTTACAATGTTAAATTGATATTTTTAAATGCAGACAGAGTTAAATTGATATTTTTAAATGCGTTATATCTTTTGAATGGGATGTCCGATTATATTAATTTAAAAAATATTTTACAGGTATTGAATTTATCTTTAATAAAATATCATTTATTGGAATAAGGATTAATGCAGAGGTATTAATAATATGGTTTGATTATTGTCGCCACTTTTGCTAACTTATAAAATATAAAAAAATGGTTATATTGTCATAGCTACAGTTGTTGGACATATGGTATCGCGGAATTTTATATAGATATTGATACGCCCTATAGTACTACAGAACATTGTTTTGTTCTATCATCAATAGTTTTCGCAGCGCATGCGATGATAGAATTGTTAAGATCAATTTCTTCTCACCTTGGGTTACATTATTGCGTTTTTATCTGGGATCTCTACTTTTTTTCAAAATGTAATATAGCCTATAGTGGTCAGTGAAGATGCAGCTTTCTAATAGTGAAAAAAATATTGAAATCGGTCCAGTAGTTTTTGTGTGAAAACTCTACAAACATACATACATACATACATACATACAAATGTTACCTCTTTAAAAATATTAGTATAGAAGACAGTAAAAATATTTTGTCTGTACATTTAGTAATTTTGACTGAAATGGATAGAGGGACACTTAAAAAGAACAATAGAATGCAAAAATATTTTTTTTGAATTTCTTGTCTTTAATAGAGTTTTAAAATTATGATGAGACTTACATAACATATATAAAAAGAACGTTATGTTAGAAAAATACATACCTATAATAAATAATTAGCTTTATGTGTATTTTATAAATAGCAAATATCAACATTGGTCTATTTTTGAATTCAAAACAATCAAAAATTCTTATAGAAATTACGATAATGTAGTAAAAAAAATCATATTAGAAGTCATTATAGTTGTCAATCAATTCTGTTTATTAAATCAATAATCATGTAGTTTCAGCGGGCGAAGCCGCGAGCGGGCTGCAGTGTTATATAAATTAAACAATCACATTATACTAGTAGTTGACATAATAATAAACATTTTTGTGTTTTACATCTTGTGAGGAAGTTCAATTTTAAAAATGTTATATATAACAAAATTTATATGTAAAATATTTTAGTTAGTAAAAGTAAAGGCGTAAAATAGGGAAAGATCAAATACAAAAAGCGAAACTAATAAATTAAAATTAAATTACCTTCACGCTGTATCCCGCACACAGCAGGTAGGCAGAGGACAACGTAGATATAGGTTTAACTAATACCACGAAAACTGTAACTATAAAGGAAACATTATGTTGTTACTATCCCGGAACTGGTAAGGAAATATAAATTAGTTGTAATTTAAAAAGGAAAATAAATATAAGCCTATCGTTGCACTGAGGGACAGGCGTGCGACAGTAACGCGACTGTTGTGGGTTCAATTTCCACTCAGGGGAACGATTGCATTTCCTCGCTCTGGTAACAAGGTGCAGTATTGAGTCCCACAACTCAACACGCCATAACTTAAGAATTCGGCAGAAAGTGAGGAATGGAAGTGCCCTAATAAGAACTGGAGTGTCTTAACCCTAGGTTCCCAAGTTCCCTTTGCATACCCTACTATATGCAAAGTACAGTGTGAAGTAAAAAAAAGTAAAAATGTGTTATCTATCATATTACCCGAGGGGCTATTTGGAAATATATTAATTCAACCTGTATAATTATGTTCATAAACATATTAAATTGTCCGTGACCTTTGAAAAGTGCCTATATTAATATATTATAGTTCTATACGAGTGTACCTGTATAATACATGCCACTACCTACATTAAATAAAAATAGAACTAGTTATATTCTTTCAAAGAAATATATACGTACATTTATTTTCAACGTGGAAATATGAAATATGATTTTCGTTTTATTCCATTTTAAATCCTCGCAATCTCATTATATTTGTGTGTAAGCTTCTTCATTTAAACTTTAAGCTCGCGTTCAACTTCACACTACTGGGATATTAACTGAAGTAATTACCGCATTAGACGCTACGTACGAAAAATATAAGCTAAATTGAGCTTTTATTTAGAATTAAATAAACTTTTACGCAAGTTTTGTGTTGGTAGAGTAGGAAGAGCTAAGTGATTAGAGAAAAACACTTCACACTTCATCGAGATTTCGAGAAATTGCATGCTGGGTGCCTGAAGTCAACGCCGCGCCTTGTCTTATTAATGCTGATCAATATAATTACCAAGATTGAAGATCGAATCCACAACAATCGCCTGTAGTCAGATACTGTCCCACTATACCACGTCGGTCGGTCTTTTATCTTAGTATTATGTCACTTAATTGTTATACCATCTCTTATCTAATCTAAAGCATTTGGCTAGGGTTTGTTTCCATCTTCCAGAGGAGTATATTAAAATTTTTATATTAAAATAGTTATATATACAATAGTTCAATAAAATCCTAATTATCTAAGTAACTCTATAAATTGTATAACAGCAACGTAACGTTGATATTTTATTCGATTTCATTAAGATTTTACATCACATCATCAATTCAGATTACATCCCGTAATACGACGCGTCGTATTTTCGACCGTCGTAAATATATTTATATCGTCCTCTAATTTGGCAATATAGTGGATCGATAACGGAATTTACATTTATTTTTTTCATTTCTTCGCATCTATTCAATATAGTAAGGAAGCAGAGGGAACTTTGTTTTTTTATATGCATATGCTTTTTTATTTAATTTAAGAAGTAGAATTTAATTTTTAATTCAATTTCCAGTCGTGGCGCAGGGACATAAAGTGTGACTGTAAAACCGACTGATTGTGGGTTCGATCCCTACTCGAGGAGATGAAATATTTACTTAAATTTATATTTCAATTTTTTCGCTCTGGTGTCGAGGCAAAACGCGTTGAGTTCTGCCACTCAACACACAATGCTTCCAGAATCTGGCAGAAAGTGGGGAATGGAGTGTCTTATCACTAGGTTCCCTCTGCCTACCCTGCTGTGTCCGAGATACAGCGTGAATCTAATTTATTTTATATTTTTTAATATTTCATTTAAGGAAACTTTATTGTTATAAAAACACAACTTTAGGTACATACTTCACAAACAAATATTATATCTATATAACCTCTATACATACGTACATTACTTGAAACTAGACTTATGGCCTACTCTACCTGTGCTCTTTGCACAAATTTGTATCTATATTCTTACTATTACTGTAAAATTGAAGAGATTGTTTGATTAAACCAGTTAATCCCTGGAAGGATTCATTTGAATTTAAAAAATATCTTTGTTTTGAATATCATACTTATCAAGAAATGCCATATTAAATGGCATTACGAAAGAATAGACGTGAAGTAATAAAAAATTGTACATAATCTGTGCACGGTAGGCAATGCTTCTGCTTAATAAAAAAGAGCAATATATTGAAAATATTAGCAAATAATTATTGTTTCCCTCGAGTAGGGATCGAACTCATAACCGTCGCCTTACAGTCGCAGTTTTGTGCTCATGTACCACGATTGACCTCAAAATTAACTATGCTATTATGACTGGTCAAATGCATTGTGTAGTGTATAATATATATTCAGCCCGTTCTCCAGCGGAACTCAACGCCGCAAAATATTCTTGAACTACACAGGAACATATTCTTAGGTAGAGATTGAACCCACATTTAAGCCTCGACCACTTTATATTTACATATTCAAATTTGTTTTACCTCGATTTATCTCAACATTGATTAAAACTGACATCTCGGTAGTCTTTGCATAAATTTTCCCGCTAAATTAATGTTTTTGAAATTACAGGTGCTTCCTATAATTTAAGTGGCGGATTATGATTGATATTAAATATAAGCAATTTATTTTAGTTTATGGATAGTAAATAAATATTATATTGGTATTTATTTTTATTCGATCAAGCTATAAGCGCTGACCTATATATAAATAACTATCTTTTTCGTGCAGGTCTATCCCCGTGGTCGAATCTCATTTTAAGTGCAATTGTATCTAAGTGACCAAAGTAACTTTGACTAGATATACAATGCGTTACATCAAAATGAATAACACAATGTAGGGTAGCACATAGCGTTCCTTGATAAATTGACTAACCAAAACAGATTATTTTTTTTATTTGAGCAAGTAGTTTCTGAGATTATAGCATTCAATCTTACAAATTACATAGAGCGGTGTCGGGTTTTGATAGAGCTAAATCTTATGAGTTCGCGTCACCGACATGTTAACTTTAATTGTGGGTATATGTTTTGCTTACTGTATATTTCTATTACTCTATATATTTTTATATAGAGTAATAGAAATTTTTATTACTCTACATTATTTTTTTATTTATTTATTTAGATCCACCAGTGGTAATTACATTAAATCCTACAGTAACAGTTACTTAAATCTAAATTGTTACAGCTAAATGCATTACCTTTTAAGGTGAATACCACATGCAGTAATATATAATTATGTATCTAAATATTTTAAACAATAAAATAAAAAAAGGCAATAAAGTAAAGACTAAAGAGTGATAAATATATAATTATGATGTAAAAATATAAATGCTTAACACAATTAAAGTAACTAAAGAAAATTAAAATTGAATTAAAACAAAAATGAATGAAAATATGAATGAAATTATATATACACACACACACACACACACACACACACACACATATATATATATATATATATATATATATACATAAATATATATATATATATATATATATGTGTTGTCGGCCTTTAAGATGGGTTGGGCGCCGGGGCCCGGCATTACCTGATGCGAAACGCAGTGGCATAAAGCCACTACTCCACGGCGGTTTTAAATGCCGGGGGTGGTAATGATCCGGTCGAGTCTGCCCATGCGTGTTGCAATTGCTGGCGACGTGACTCTACCACACGTATGCTTTAGTCGCCTCTTACGACACCACCAGTGCCAGGATGATCCTATTCTAGGCCGGGATCACATGGCACAAAACATTATTAAACACACTTCATCGCGTTTCGGCGAAACTTAAACAAACTGTCACCGAAAGGATCCGAAGCTTTCTTTTCGTCAGCAGTTTTGCAAAATCGAGACAAAGGGGAATTATTGCCAAAGATAGACCTCCGACAAGGTGCTTCGTGAAGATTAGACTGTTTGCGAGAATACCTAGGAACTTTTAAATAAAAATTTTGTACTAGAGATGGGTTGTCGTACAAGCTGTTGATAGTTTTATATAAGAAAAGCGAATCAAGAATTTTTCTCCTATTTTCCAAGCTACTTAAATTAAATTACGCAAGCCTATCCGTATAGGTTTTAAGTGATCTCAATTTTCCACATGAAAAGGTGAGGTGGTGTAGAAAGCGCTTTTGTAGCCTTTCGATTCTGAGACAGTGAGAAGCGTAATGGGGTCTCCATATGTATATGTAAACCATCCATTCTATATGTATTGAACCATTCCATATTTAATATTTTAAGTAGAAATATAATTACGAATAAGATTTAACCAACAGCTATCGAATTAGTTAAATAGTGATTAATATATGAATGCAATCAATACGGTACTTTATGGAAAGAATACTAATAAACGTGGCCCGAAATAACGAAATTTTTAGTTAGTGAAAATAAATATGATTGCTCCCCTATCCTATTGAAAATAGCGAGGATCAAACCCACAAACATCCCGTTTACAGTCAGACGCTGCCCCACTGTGCCAGATCGATTGAATAATACAGTATATGATATTTTAACATTTTTAAAGTGTTATTCCACACTCAGAAAAGAGAAATACTTAAATTAAAATGTTTAATATGTTTTCTTAATTAGTAACTATATGTTAATTTTCTGTCTACAGATGTCAGTCAGGTTCTGGAGATGCTATCGTAATACTTTGTAACATCTAATGGACACAAAAGGATTAAATTTAAAATTACATAATTTTCTCGGTTAATTAAAAATAATAAAGGTTAAAATAAAGTCACTGGTCTATATATCTACCTTATTTCTTACGCCTTTATTTCTTAATTGGTTTAAATATGAATTCAGCTTAAAAGTGTTTAATGTAGAGCTTGTTGAAATACAAAGGTTAATATTATAACCGACTTAAGTCTAGATTGTTATTGTATCACTACTGAGAAACAGATTGGGGTCGTTTTGCTACAGGCGACATGTATTTCTATTTATCTTCACGCTGTATTCCATATATAGCAGTGTAGATAAAGAGAGTTAAGACACTATGTTCCCGTACTTTCCGCCGAATTTTGGAGACGTGCTGATTTATGGAAGCCAACGCCTTTATCTTATTATCAGAGAAGTAAAATTAAAATAATTCATCGCCGATAAATGATCCAACCCACAATGATCGCGTTAAGGGTCGGACGCTGTGCCGCTGTGTCAATATGTAATATATTTTTTCTGCTTATAGCGGGTAGAGGGAGAGAACCTTAGAACCTAGTGTATGTTGTTCCCATTAAGACACTTCTGTTCTACACGTTTCGCCGAATTCTGGAGGCATTACATGCTGAGTCTCGGAATGCAACGCCGTGCTTTGTTTTGTTATCAGAGTAAAGAAATTAAAATGTTGAATATTTAATTTCCTCAAGTCGAAACCGAACAATCGAGAACCGAGGAATTGCGCGTTGTGATTTACCCGCTTGTGATTTACGTTGCGATTGAAGTTCATTGCAACATTACCGTACTAGAAAAAGTGCGGCGTTGAGTTCCGCTACTCAGCACGTAATATCCCAAACATTGGATCATGTGGGTAATGGAGTGTTATAACACTAGCATCCATGTACCTACTCTGCTAAGCGGGTAAGTAAATACCTATTTTTGCATAAAAAAAATAAATTTATTCTTAGAAATATCATTTTTATAAACACAAGTTACAAAGGAAGTGGACTATGAATTCGCCGTACGAGGTTTTCATACATAATTTATGTTTCAAACTAGGTTTTCATATTAAAAACATTCGGGGAATTTTTCTAAGGCGTCATAAAATTCGATTTAAGCTCCTTGCTTTAAGCTCCCAAGATATTCATGACCTCCTTCAGAGAATTAAAATTGAGGTGAGTTATGGCTTAATTTGAATCGTTTTATGTTTTAAAATTTTCTTATAAAATGTTTTATTGTAAAATAAAGACAAGAGACCGGTTTTCTGTAAGCACAACGAGTTTGGGTTGAACCACTGTGTTTTCAACCCAGGCTCGACAGAAAATATACTCAATATTTTAGAATTTTATATGTCCATGCTTTGGTAGAAGAATAAGAGCCTCTTGGAAATTCTGAAAACCGTAACGTCGGAACGTAGTGGAAAGTAGACAACGAAATGTATTTACATTAGATTCCAATGGAAATCGAACCCATAACCACCGTGCTTATTAACTACGACTATTTATTATATCATATTGAGGCCAGTCGTGGCGCAGCGGCACGAAGGGTGACTCTAAAATCGACTGATTGTGGGTCCGATCCCCACTCGAGGAGATGAAATATTTACTTAAATTTAATTATATTTCCATTTTCTTCGCTCTGGTGTCGAGTCTAAGCGCGGCGTTGAGTTCTGCCACTTGTAACAGTATGTACCTTGGGTATAAGTATAAAAAAAAACAATAAATAAAATATGCATGGCAACACACATAAATAACATAGTTAAATATGAATAATATAAACGATATAATTTTATACCATATTAATCGAAATGAGTTAGTGTAATGTCGTCCCGAGTATCGCGACCTTCTTTCTGTCTATATAGGTGGTGGTGATGCTTGGAAGGCAGCGGTCGAGTCGAACTTTTAAGTACTACAGTACTAATATATATGATGCACATAAAGACTCGTTCCAAATATATAATGAATATAATATAATAATAATTCGAAGCCTTTGATGACACGATCAAAGTGATCTTTGACTATTATTATAATATTAGATGTTGCTTGACGTCGCGGAAGCTGACGTGATGGGCTTATGCGAACTGTTATAGCGACGTTAACTATGTCGTGGCTGATGCCGTCTCGCAGTACGCTCGCGATACGTAAGCTATGCCTGCATGGCGTTGGTCATTGACGTATTTTATACCACGTCTACAACTTGGCATACGACTAGTAGGTGTGTGGTGCTATTTTATGTCCTGGAACTCTGATGTATGTAGTAGTGACACGACTGTGGGGTGTGTGCCGTGCGTTTATTTAACATATAGCATTACGGTAGTGCGTTCCTTCCAACGACTTATATTGATCTCACAAATCAATCAACATCACGTATCACCATTCTAATACAATCTTAATATAAACAAGCGTAACAAGTACCTTTAAACTGATCACACACAAACGTCCCGGAGAGTTCAATAAGACTGTTACAGCCGCAGTCTGGTAGGAATTCAAGGTGTAGGAGCGGGGCGGTGCCCGTACTCTTTCTTCCTTTTATTATACCTAGTTCGCAGTTATAGTGGAGAGGAAGATAGGACGCGCTCTTGGCTTTTCCTCGGAAGAGCTTCGAGTTATGACAATATTATATTGTCGAGTTTCAGTTATTTGAATAAACTTCTGATGGCAAATATTTTATTAAAAGCGATACCTTCTAATGGCATAAATATAATTCTTAACACTGTTACCACTGAATCTCTAAAAGATATAAACCATTCTAACCACTAGACACATCACGAGCCAAGGCATTATTTATTAAATAATATTTTCAAAGGAGTTTAGGATATCAGTTACACACTCAACACGCAATGGCTTCAGAATTCGGCAGAAAGTGGGATACAGTTTGAAGTGAAGACTTTTGAGTATTTATTATATACGTTATCTTATGTATAAAATATATATTATACTTGTTCGATAAAAAACGATAAACAATAATACAAATCAAGTTCACATTCTAATACTATCAACTATATAAGCGGCAAATAAAACTAATCGAATTCTACTAGTCAACAGGAAACCATTTGAATCTGTATAAATAACTCTCATATGTGCCTCAATCAACGTACCTGCCAATCGAACTGGAAAGTGGGATCAACTCCCATCCGTTGCTAATATTTGTATTTAGATACGTTCCAACTACTTCAGTACTTAATCAGACTAAATGTCTCAAGGTATTGCATGTTTGTAGATTATAATTTCCGAAGCTGTGACATATTGCTGCGATATATTAATTTTATAATATTTTAGCTTTTACCTATATGATTACGTCGCCGTTTTCAAATGGAAATAACTTAAAATCGTACATATAACCTATTGTAATAGCCATTTGCCTACATCAATACAATACAATATAAAATTCATGAATTCGAACCAATAGTTTCTGAGATAAAAAAAGTTTCTATTAAAAATATGAGTAGTTTAGTTAATTTTTTGTCATCATCTATTTTACTCGTGTTATAGGTTACCAAAGAAGAATTACAAGAGTATTGAGTGTTACTTATTTTTGAGGCCAGTTATGGCACAGGGGCACAAAGTGTGACTGTAAAATCGACTAGTTATGGATTCGATCTCCACCCGAGGAAATGATATATTTTCATTTCTTTGAATTACCATTCCCCAACCAAGCAAGGGCCCCATGCCACACTCGCTCGACTGGCAAAAAGTCCCCACAACAAGATCAGGCAAAAGACGTAGGACTTCTATCTCACCTCCATCTGAAAGCCCACTCATGACCAGCAACAGTTATGATATACTTCCCGTTGATGCCCCAGAAAGCTTTAATCGTTTTAAAGCTGGAAGTAAACCTCCACCACTTATTCTATATGGTATAGAAGATGTGACTAAACTTAAAGAAACACTAGAGACTGTTTTGGATCCATCTGATTTCAGCTTTAAAATCGTTACAAAAACCCAACTTAGAGTAAATTGTAACTCACCAGAGTCCTACAAAAAGCTCATGAGTCTAGTGAGAGAAAAAGGGCTCATTGGGCACACATTCACACGAAAAGAGGACAGGTGTTGTAGAATTGTCATCCGTAATCTACATCATACTACACCGCATGCTGAGATTATAAAAGAAATAGAGTCTACTGGTAATAAAGTGGTAGGAGAGATTATCAACGCCCGTTCGGGTCCAGAAAAGAAGCCAACCTCCACCTTCTTTATTAACCTTGAACCTAATATAAACAACAAAAAAGTCAAATACATAAAATACATATATAATACAGCCGTAAAAATGGAGGATCCGAAGAAACGCAAGACAATCCCTCAGTGCAATAGATGTCAGCAGTACGGGCATACCAAAAACAACTGCACCAAGCCTTTCAGATGTGTGAAATGTGCCGAATCTCATAAGACAAGCGAATGTTTAAAGAAAGACCGGAACACTCCTGCAAAATGTGCTCTTTGCTTTGGAAACCACCCAGCCAACTACAAGGGATGCCAGGTATACAAAGAAATTTACGATAGAAAATTCAACAAGAGACCCAAACAACCAACAATCCCCCAGCCTAAGTCTTTTACAATGAAAGAAGAACAGGTGAGAAATATAAAAACTATAAACAATCCAACCACAGTATGTAACGAAAACTACCAACAATCGAACGCCACCTCCGTTCCTACATACGCTGGAGCCGTTAAGGGACCCAACTCTCAACAAACGACTTCCAACCTGGTCGAAGATCTGCTAATCAAACAGTCTGAGAAAATTGAAGCCCTCCTACAACAAATAAGCTCTATGATGAGCCTTATAGTAAAACTAGTCGATAGATTGTCACGTTCATAAACATATTTCGCTTGGCAACTTGGAACATAAATGGTTTACCACCCAATAAGCACGAGCTTGAGTTGCTAATAAATTTACACAAATTGGGCATTATCCTTATATCTGAGACACATTTCACCGAAAGAAGTCAAATCAACATCCCAGGCTATAAAATATACTCCACCAATCATCCTGATGGCACTGCTCATGGAGGAACCGCAATTGTCATCAAAGAATCCATAAAACATCACCAAGAAACGAACTTTAGATCGGAATATCTACAGGCTACGTCAATTACGGTGGAAGATAAGATGGGAAATTTAACTATCTCGGCAGTGTACTGTCCCCCGAGGCACAAAATTTCCGAGAGCCAGTTCTCTCTGTACCTTCGCGACCTGGGAAATAGATTCGTATCGCGTGGTGATTGGAACGCAAAGCACACGCATTGGGGCTCTAGATTAATAACCACAAGAGGTAGAGAACTGAAGAAGAGTATTGATAACCTGAACTTGTCTACAATTTCAACAGGCGAACCGACATACTGGCCAACAGATCGTAATAAAATCCCCGATCTCCTGGATTTCTTTATAGTTAAGGGAATCTCTACCAACTACATTGACATAAGTTCATGCTTGGACAGTACATCAGATCACACTCCAGTTCTAATGACAATCTCAACAACAATTATATTAAAGGAAATTGATGAACCCTATCTCCATAACAAGAGAACTGACTGGGAATCCTTTAGGGAAATCATTAATGAGAATATTGACTTGAAAATCCCACTGAAAACTCCTGATGATGTGGAAAGGGCAACTAAATATCTTTCGTGTCTTATACAGGAAGCAGCTTGGAGAAGTTCTCCGAATTTACATAGTGTAAAGCCCAATAGAAACGCCATTAATGCTGCCTTGAAGTCTCAAATTCGGGAAAAAAGACGGCTGCGCCGAGTAAACAAGCAGACACCCTTCCGATAAAACTGCATTTAATCGAGCCTGTTTTGACCTTAAGAAAGCAATTAAAGCATTTCAAGAAGAACAATTTGAACAATACGTGGAGTCCTTGAGTGCCCATAAGGCTTCTGACTACTCATTGTGGAAAGCTACCAAGCACCTCGACCAACCGCAGAGACCTAAACCCCCCATTAAAACAATGAACGATGACTGGGCCCGATCAAATAAGGATAAAACAGAGACTTTCGCCCTCCACCTTCATACAATTTTTTCACCCAACGATGCCGATGTTGAATGTGACGATGGATCGATCGACAGAGCTCTGGGCCAAGACTTAATTTCTGATTCAACGATAAAGCCCACTACACCAGGAGAAGTAAGAGAAGTGATCACCAAATTAAAAAACAAATCAGCACCTGGCTATGATTTAATAACTCCGGTGGTGTTAAAGGAACTCCCAAAAAAAGCTATAGTCTTTATTGCCATCGTCATAAACGCTATTTTTAGAGTCTCCTACTTTCCTGATCACTGGAAGGTGTCCCAGATCATCATGATTTACAAACATGGCAAACCAGCTAGCTTAGCATCTTCATATCGCCCAATCAGCTTGTTGCCAATTATATCAAAAATTTGTGAAAAAATAATACTTGCACGGCTCACACCAGTTTTGGAGGATCTCAAAATTATACCAGATCACCAGTTTGGCTTTCGCAAATACCACTCCACTATAGAACAAGTGCATCGAGTTTGCGACACTATTCGCCAGTCTATGGAACGCAAGGAGTACTGTTCATCTGTGTTCTTGGACATACAACAGGCGTTTGACAGGGTATGGCATAAGGGCTTACTCTACAAAATACGAACCTTACTACCTCATTCATACTTTGAGCTGCTCAGGTCATACCTATCCGACAGAATATTTCAAGTTAAAGAAGAAAACGCCCGCTCTAACTTCTACTGCTGCAGAGCTGGTGTCCCTCAAGGATCTGTACTGGGCCCATTTTTGTACACTTTATACACGGCAGATCTCCCTACTGCCGACAATGTCATCACAGCAACTTTTGCTGATGATACTGCCATCTTAGCAAGTCATCCACAGCCTGAACTTGCTTCTAGCATATTACAAGTACACGTTAAGAAAGTTGAGAACTGGCTTAAAAAGTGGAGAATGAAAGCTAGTGCATCAAAATCCTTGCATATCACTTTTTCCCTTCGGCAAGGAAATTTTCCTACAATAACCTTAGGCACAGAACCTCTTCGTCATGTGGACTCAGTTAAATATCTTGGTCTACACCTCGATCGACGACTCACCTGGCGAAACCACATAAGAACGAAGCGAGATGAAATGAATGCCAGAATTAGAAGCCTGTATTGGCTACTAGGAAGGAACTCCAAACTGTCACTGGAGAATAAACTGCTGGTGTATAAGGTGGCCATAAAACCCATCTGGACATTTGGGATCCAACTCTGGGGGAGCTCTAGTAACTCAAACATTGAAATCCTTCAGCGATCACAGAATGCTGTGTTAAAAACTATCACCAAGGCTCCCTGGTTTATAACCAACACCGAAGTACACCAGTTTGCAGAAATTTCCACAATTAGAGAGGAAATAGCTAATACTTGCTCTAGATACAAGTCTCGCTTGTCTATTCACCCAAATAAACTAGCCGCAAAACTGCTCGACCCAGTTCAACGCCAACGCCTGAAGAAACCTAACATCCTAAAACTGGACGAAAGATTCGTCTCGTGCTAATATAAGAGACCTTGTTATTGGATAAGGGCCCCTACATGTCATGATATTAGTACACCTCATTTGATTATAGTATTAAATACTGATTGCAAATAGTTACATTTCAAAAAAAAAAAAAAAAATTCTTTGCTCTGGTGTCGAAGCAAAGCGCGGCGTTGAATTCCGCTACTCAACACGCAATGTCTCCAGAACTCGGCGGAAACGGAGTGTCTTAACACTAGGTTTGCCCACCCTGCTGTTTGTAGGATAAAGCGAGAAGCTGATAAAAAAACTTATTTTAAAAAGTTTGCCCACGTAAGAATCGAATTCACAACCGTTGCATTTACAACATATATGTATATACATAGAAATATTCAGAATAAATAATATCTAACCAATTTTACAAAAAAAAAAACAAAGAAAAGCACAATGAAATCTTCCATTCAGTATCGTCGTTGGAGAGCAAATAAAATATTAAGTTTAACCAAGCGTAATTGGCATCTCAGCGAGAAAATGTTAGGTTTCACTTTGATAATTTGCGATAAAACTCTTAATGGTGGTTATTGTTGTTATATTATAATACATTGACTGTTAGTGGTTTCGATTTTATTAAAATAATGGCTTTAAATGTCTATAATAAGAGAAAATATCAATCCCTTATTTAGCGATCTAGACTGATATTCACTCTGTATCACGCACAAATACCAGAGTAGATAGAGAAATCCTAATGAGACTCCCTATTCCTCACTTTCCACGTCATTTCGAGATATTGTGTGGTAACTAGCGAAACTTACACAATTATTTATCATACCCTTGATAACTACAATAAATCGTTCCCTTGTTAAATTCTATTACCGCATTTACAAGTTATACCGCTGCACCATGACGCCTTTTAATGCAACTATTTAATATAATTATTCCCTTAACTGGAGATCAAACCCACAATCAAAACCTGTACAAATATATATTTCACTGTGCTACGATAGCGTCGTAATACAAAACTACTTTAAGCTTTTTTTTCTTAGTTTAAACCTTTTTCTTGCGTAAAAGTAGCTAAGATAAACATAATTAAGAGACGTAATAGTTTGTACACGACCAACAGTGAATAGGAGTGAGGCCGCCTTTGACTTGCTGCTTGTAGGTATAAAAGGCTATCTCAAATATAAAATATAATAAAAAAGTCAATTAATTTATTTCTTTTTCTTTTAAATAAGAGATTAAAATTTGTGAGACAGTCTCTCTTTTTGTCGTATTGTCTTCTATTACTAGTACTATTATTACGACTAGATTTTTACAAATTTCCGCTTCTTAAAAATATATGTACAGAGATGCTAACAACACAAATGAGTTATAATAAGAATATCGTCGTAGCTCGATGAGAATGCATGGCTTAGCAGTCCGAGCGCTTCAAAACCCGCTACTTACTAAATAACATAAAATTGTTAAAAACATTACATATTGAGTGACAAAACTTAACCACGCTTTTTGTCTTGTTAGGCGAGACAATGAAAATAATTCTCTCTCTCATGTGAATGTTCAATTCACAACCATCACGCTTACAGCCAGAGACTTGGCTACATATGGAGTGCTTATATTAAACCTAATTTTGTTTCATACCAAAAACGACGCTGGATTTTGACATCCAGTAAACAATAACCTTCCTCAATGAATGTAATATCCTATTAAAATAACCTCGCAATTTAACTTTTATTTCAACCAAACATATTCTTTAGCTTTAGAATAAAAACTAGGCATTGCGTGTTGAAATGAAAATATAAATATAAATAAATATTTCTTCTCCTTGAATGGGGATCGAACCCACAACCAGTCGCGCTTACAGTCATACTTTGTGGACTGGCCTCATAAGCTCTACAATATTAATATAGACTTCAATTAAATAAATAAACTGCACAGCAACACGCCTCGCCTCACTGTACATGTTTAAATTTCTTTCCCCAAATTTGCAAGCTATTCGTACTTTGAATTATTTTACTCTACCGTGGGCGGTTCTCATTTCGTTGGCTCAAAGGCTAAATACATTTGATAGAGTTGAAAATGTACCGGATAGCGCTAAAAAGAACACTATGTGGTCTACCATCGACGCTGGTAGGATTTGAGTTATAAGCGAATGGCGATTATTAGAATTGAATTAGCTTCGCGCTATACGTATATCCTGTAGCAGCTGGAGGATGTAGACATATCGAATCGATCGATCGATCGATGGAGAAATAATAGACACTCGACTAAATATGATTTGAGATTCATTATGACAGTAAATAAAATATTCAATACGCATTCATTTAGGAATAGTGGTAACAATTTGTAAAAAACAAAGATCTTAATAACATAAATATATTGTGAAAAACGTATCCAAAAACGGCTTCATGTTCAGTGCGCTTGTACGGTAACCAGAGATACGGATTCGAGTCAATTTTATTTTATCTATCTGTCAATTGAGTGTATTTTTTTAACTTCACGCTTTATCACGCATACAACAGGATAGGCAGAGGGAACCCAGCGTTAAGTCACTTCAATCCCCATTACCTTCCAGTTGGAACTCGACGCCGCGTTTGACCTCTACACTAGAAATCGAACCCACAACCTATTTTGTTTGCAGTCACACTTTGTGCCCGTATGCCACGATTGGTCTCAACCCTAGCCTGGCCTACGTTGTGTGTGTAAAATAAGACAAATAAATAAGTGTGGATAAAGTCTAATTTCCGCCCTCATATGTTGCTCGAGACCGCGCTGCTCTTGGCGCGACGTAAAAACTACAGAATGCAAGCACCATTTATTTTCAGCTACATAGCATTTTGCGGAATCTCAACAAATACGAATTGTTCCGTTTACATATATTTACTGGAAAATAAATTAGCTTACGTAAAATATTGTAACAGTTAGTTGAAGTTCGAATACCGAGTCGGATAAAAATGATTACTTTTTCAATTTTTTTTATAAGATATTTCTAGATTTTTGTTTTTTTTATTTTTTGTTCCATTTCTCAAACATTGGGTGTTGAGTTTGGAACTTAATTTGGCGCTTTGTCTGGCTCGTACGATGAAACTAAAATAATGAATTCCACCGAATGTGAATGGAAATCACAAATATCGCATTTTCATTCTCAAATGAATCATGAATCAGCTTCACGCTGTATCCCGCACACTGCAGGGTAGGCAGAAGGAACGTAGTGAAAGACACTCCGTTCCCCACTTTCTGCCGAATTTCGGAGGCATTGCGTGTTAAGTGGCAGAACTCAACGCCGCACTTTGCCTCGACACCAGAGCGAAGAAATGGAAATATAAATTTAAGTAAATATTTCATCTCCTCGAGTGGGGATCGAACCCACAACCAGTCGGTTTACAGTCACACTTTGTGCCGCTGCGCCACGACCGGCCTCAAATAAAATAAAATATCATATAAGACTTATGTAAGGCTTAAAACGTACTGTTTTTGTGTTTGTTTTGGGTTAGCAGAATGAGTACAGAGAACCGATTGATTATTATTATTAAATTATACGCAAAATGTTATTTTTTTACTATATTTTTCTTAACTTCATGTAAACGTTGTGTCCGCTCCGCTTTTAATAAAAGACTTCCGTTTCCCACTTTCCGCCAAATTCTGGAGACATTGCGTATTGAGTAGTGGGATTCAACGACGTGATTTGCTCGTTACCAGAGCTAAGAATTGAATTTATTAAATATTTCATTTCCTTAAGGGAGAATTGAATACACAATCTGTTGTGCTTACAGTTGCACTCTTGACCCTGCGCCACGACCGGACGAATATATTAGTTTTATATAAAGTTAGAGGTACTATAAAACAGTGACTGTAAAACCGACTGGTTGTGGTTTCGATCCCCACTCGAGGAGATGAAATATTTATTGAAATTTATATTTCGATTTCTTCGCTCTGGTGTCGAGGCAAAGCGCGGTGTTGAGTTCTGCCACTCAACACACAATGCCTCCAAAAAGTGGGGAACGGACTGTCTTAATACTAGGTTCCCTCTGCCTACCCTGCTGTGTGCGGGATACAGCGTGACGCTTATATAAAGTTAGCTTTTTCCTGCAGCTTTGAACCCAAAATCGAATTCAAATAACTTAATTACATTAAAACAGTTAACCTATTCGTTCTCTATGCCTAGTTCGGTTTAACCAAGCTACCAAAATTTGAATTGATTTCTGAAGTCGTCGTAGGTTCAACCGTATTAATAAATGACTAAACCATGCTTAATTAAGTAGATTTATTCGAAAATATATAATAAACTACTTTCCTAAAAGAGAAACTATTATATGAATGGGATTGACTATTTCATATTTCTGCTCTGACAAAAAAAAATTGAGAGTTCAGTGTCGTTCCTCAACACGCAATGTATTGAATTTAGAAGGAGAGCGAAAGCGGAGTGTCGTAACACTAACTTTCTGAGCTGCCTATCTAGCCATATGCGATAAGGCGTGAAGCTGAAAACAATACTACTGGATACTTCTACTTTGCTCTTAAAGACGCTAAAGATTTACGACCTATAACGGCCAGTCTATAAATTTAAAATGACGACACTTAAGATTTTAATATTTAGCGTTTTTAATAATTTTGAGTTTATAGAGTCTTTAAGTTGTTAAATTTTAATTATCTATGAAATGCTCAATTTCATATTTTTATATTATATTTGGCTATAGGAATATATTATCTCCATTTATTGAGTGATGGACAGACAACGTAGAGACAAAGTAACTGGATCTGGAAAGTTGAAAACTGACATATGTAACTACATGGTTAAGGACTGTAAGAAAGCACTTAGAGAGAATATTTCGAAATTCTTGGGGGTACGGGAAAAAACGCGATTATGCAATGTACGTCCAGCATCTGCTTTAAATAGACTAGTTTAATGTAAAATATGTAATCTGTTTATATTTAAAGAAAATATAGTATAATAATTGCATTATTTTCTTAACTTAATTGATGAAAAATATAAAACGTAGAGCTTTGATATTTTTCTTTTCATTTATTTCCTTTTTAGTATTCCATTCCGATACCTCATCCACTTAATGGCCGTCTGTTTGGCTGTCAAGACCTTATCTTGAGATCGCTTAAAAGTATCAAGCTGAAATTGAAAGAAAAAGATGCATTTTTGCATCGTTGTTGTTGCGTAGAGTACTTGCAGTGGAGTTACACTTGTGGAATCTATGACGAAGTGAGAAGTTACAATATAGGAAAAAAATTATAAAATGTAAAGTTATTGGTATTTTTATAGAAAAAAATCATTACAGATTTATATTTGCAGTTTGTTTCATATAAAATGCGTATACTTCTACTTTTTTAAGGTTTTAAAAGTATTATTCTACACTTAGGAAAGAAAAATATTTACGGATAAAAATCTTAACGTAGTGGGACAGACGGTGTCCAAGACGGAAGACGTTAAAGTAACGTATAAAAACGTTTTCTAAATTTTCTAAATAAGCATTTTGCAACATTATTCGCCGCGCAATCAAAATATATAGGATATACCCTTATATCTACAATTATAAAACTGCACAAAAAAGGTAGTTAACTTCTATACTTAGTTGTACTTCCATTTGTCCTAGAATCCTGAAATTGATACGGAACCCTAGGTGCGCCAGTCCGACTGGCACATTAACGGTTTTCTTCTAACCTATAAATAACAATACAAAAGATCGATAAGGTGTACAAAAATATATTTATTTATATAACATAGTTTGGTTGAACAAATTACGACATTGGGTCCCGACTCTCAACACGCAACATCTTGAAAATTCGTCGATGCATGGGAAGTGGACGTCTTAACATTACGTTCCCTCTACTTATTTCGCAATATACGAGATACAGCATGAAATAAAAATAAAAATAGTCTAGTATTTACATAAAATTTAATAAGAATGGAATATAACAAGATTCTTATGGAAGCAACCGTGGCTTCCTTTCAACTCACCAATAACAAGGAAAGGAATGCGTCACACAATTGTATTATGAAATATTTGCGAATATTTTGACATATTTGTACATAATGTATTCTTGTGACATAGTTAGCAGTTCTATAGCATATATATTATCTTTTTATGGTTTCTAATTTTGCTACGTATTTTTTTGTATTATTATGCAACTCGGAGCCGTCGTGGCGTAGTGGCGCAAGCATGCAATAGATGCCGCTGAGTTCCACTACTTTATAGGAAAATCCTCGAAAATTTGGCGGAAAGAGGGAGTGTCCTAACACTAAGTTTACTCCACTTATTTTGGTCTTAAATGCGGTATACAGCGTATCTTTCATTTTTATCATTACCTAAAATATTACTAACCTTTTAACTTTCCATTTATTTACTCCAATATTCTCCAATACTTTTATGTACGAAAATATTAAATATTTTTATTTCTTCGCTCTAGTAAAAATGATATTATAGGGTTAACAGAAAAAAGTAAGTGCAAATTCTCTTTTCGATGGCCCCTACTTATAGTATGAAAAGTGAAAAATCGCAACTAACTTTTTTTAACTATTAAGAAGTGTAGTTTTCTACCGGGTAAAACTATAGATTTTGACCTTTACTGTCAGTAACTGATGAGGTTAAAAAAAGCTATTTAGAAAAACCTGTGGGAGCTGGTCAATAGGAACGGCGTGGTGTTCCACTGTGACAACGCCAGACCGCACTCATCTATAGCCACGTAGCAAAAATTGAGAGAGTTTGGCTGGGATGTATTGATGCATCCTTCGTATAGCCCTGACCTTGCTCCATCAGATTTCCACCCGTTTCGGTCAATGCAGAACTCTTTATGAAGCATAAAGCTAACCTCAAAAGAACACTGTGAACTACCTGCCAGATTTTTTTACTCAAAAATCTCAAAATATTAATTATAGGAATGGGATCATGGTAACAAATCATCGATCAAAATATCAATAATATGTATGTCTTATAAATAAAAAAAAACATATATACTTTAAAAAACTATTTTCTTTTGTATGAAAAATAGGAAATCACTTTAGACTATAAAGTCTAAAGTGATTTCCTATTTTTCATATAATATATACATTACTCAATATATATAATATATTGAGTAATGTATATCAACGCTACGATTTGTATTGCAAAAACGTTAACAGAAGTTAGGATAGTATCTGCAAACATGCTGCTTCGGGGGTTACCTGTGTCGGATCGCTGGGAGGGAGCCCGACGTTCGCTGCCACTGTGACGACTGCCTCGATGAGACGGCCCAGCACACGTTGGAGGTGTGCTCAGCCTGGGCGTCTTAAAGTCGCGCTCTGCGCGACTTCATATGGGACGATCTTTGTTTGCCGGCCGTGGTCAAGACCATGCCCGGCAGTCAGACGTCGTGGGATGCGGTCTCCTCCTTTTGCGAGGCAGTGGTACTCGAGAAGGAGGCGGCGGAGCGAGCGAGGGAGGCTTCGGCCGAACTCGCCATCCGCCACAAGTGCCGGGTCGCCGGAGGGCGGCACACGAAACGAGCCAGAGAAAAAAAAAATTCTCTGGCGTTTTACTGTAAACCATCATATTTACAGTAAAACGTTGTTCCACTACGCTACTAAAATCACAGATGGTTACGTCAATTTGTTATTAAAAACCTATATTAAAAAACAAAGATACATATAATTAATTAAATCCGTTTGTGAAAACAAGATTTAATGTATCATTGTTTTCATATTCGCAACCGTAATCCATCTGCTTCAATTTTCGGTTCACTTAATTTAAAAACAATTTTTAAAAGCTTACTTTGAGCTTTTGAAAGCTTGTTTATTAAAGGAAACATGTAACGTCCGCTATTTTCTACATTATAAATTTATTATAGAAAAAATTGTTATGTTGAATACTTTTAATTCTTATTCCGTGTTTGTCTATAAATATATACCTATAGGTATACTCTTTTTAACTTCAGTGGTCTCTGTTACTCAAAATATAATACAATTTAGAAATATATGAAAAATACGATGAAAATGGATGGATGTCATAATGAAGAAGGATGTGACTGTAACGCGACGGTTGTGGGTTCGATCTCCACTCGGAGGAATGAATGATTATTTATAAATACGATAATTTCTTTGTTTTGCACCAATGATAACACTTGGCATTAGGATACCGCCCTCAATATGCAATGCTTTAAAAATTTGGCGAAAAATGGGAAAGGATATATCTTAACAAAAGGTTCCTCTGCCTACACTGCTTTATGTAAGAGCTAATAAAGTAAAAGTAGTCACTCTGAAGCAGCTGCACTGAGTTACGCTGAAATAATAAATATGACATAATACCTAGCTATTTCTATTGACCCCGTACTTCCTGAGATTAGCGCATTCAACCAAATAAACTTTTCCTCTTTATCATATCACTATGCATATAGATAAGAATCCTCTACATTGACTTTTGCAATGATTAGCGTGTTTAATAGTCATTGTTTCTACACGTTACGTTGGTATTAAGTGAAGAGCAATTTGGTGCGGATCATATTTCAGACTAATGTACTATGAAATTCAATTTCATACAATTATCACGATATTGTAGAGCTATCGTTTAATTTTAGCTTTCAGTTAAGCTGTAATAGCTTAATATGAACCTTTTAATATACCTGTAATATGAATATAATTGAACTGTGATATGGGCTTTAATGTTATTGAAAATTTAATAGTGATAGACTTCATTTAAAAATTGGTTTAGTTTTTATTCATTACAACATATCATTTGGAAATATAGTTAAATTTAATACATATGACTTTTAAATAGTCTAATATAAATTATAGTTATTTTTTTAATGAAATATTAAATATATCCTTAAAAAAATAAGTGTCTTGCACTTTCACCAGTACCAAGTCTTGACGTTAAAGGTTCTCTGTGACCATATACAGGATAAAGCGTGAAGCGCTTCCTTCAATTTCCCAACTTTGCGATGTTTTAAGTGTTAAGTGGCGAAACTCAACGCTGCGCGAAGAAATAAAAATTATTCATTGGCCTGGTGAGAATCGAACTCACAATTACGCTGAAACTCTATACCACTGTGGCCTCTAAAAACGATAAAAAAAGAAAATAAACAAATATTCTTCATTCAACCAAAAATATAAGGTATAAAATAGATAATCGAATGCACAAATGTATGCCCGGTATCAGTTTCTCGACGATTAAGCAAACAAATGAACCAACGGGTATTGTCAGACGTTTCAATGAACACCTTTCGTGTCGTCATCATCGCTGCGATTATTCATATTAGCCTATTTTTTTATCAGCTTCACGCTGTATCCCGCACACAGCAGGGTAAGCAGAGGGAACCTAGTATTAAGACACTCCGTTCCCCACTTTCTGCCGAATTCTGGAGGCACTGCGTGTTGAGTGACAGAATTAGCCTGTTCTGAGTACATTTTTATATACTACATTTAAAAAGGCAGAACTCACAGTGATCTATGGAGGAGTAGTTTTCGTTTCCACACTCTGGCAAAAAAGACAAACCGTGGCGGTGAGTTTCGCCCTTTCGTTTAACGCAATGTCTCATAAATTCGGCGGTGCCCATGGAATGGAATGTCTTAACGTTACATTCGTTGTCTCTGTATATATTCTACGAAATTAATTATTACTCTATTTTAACTAAATTAATACACTTTAATTATTGCCAGATTCTAAGAATGCTGAGCCAACTTACAAATTTCAAAGAGTTTCTTTTTTGTTAAAAAAGTTTAAGTTGACTACATTTAAAAGCTGTCGATTTTGTATCTAAAAATATTCTTACACAATCTTACAATAGTTTCACTGCCGTGCTATAATTTCAAACGATCAGATTGTATAAAATATTTCGACACGTGCCGAGATAATCGCTCGATCTTTTATATGAACGCTGTTGAACTCTTTCAGTCACTGAAATTTTGTACAATTTTTCAGTTGTAATATTTATCTGAATTTTCTGAGGAGCAATAAGTTGAGTAGGTATTTGTGATAAATGTTTTACACATATTTTTACTGTTTTACTGCTTGTAACAAAATACCAGGTATGCAATTTTTTTGAACCTACATAAATTCGAACCCTTGAGCCTCATGACATCCTCGCACGCATGCACTTAGAACCTACTTGCACTCTCTCAAATTAATGAAAATAAGTTTGTCGTGATTCAATATATAAATTAAAAAATATAAAATAAAATAGAAATAGAAATAGAATAGGATCATTCTGGTACTAGTGGTGTCGTAAGAGGCGACTAAAGTACGTGTGGTAGAGTCACGTCGCCAGCAATGGCAACACGCATAGGCAGACTCGACCGAATCATTACCACCCCTGACATTTAAAACGGGCGTGAAGTAGTGGCTTTATGGTACTGCGTTTCGCATCAGGTAATGCCGGGCCCCGGCGCCCAACCCATCTTAAAGGCCGGCAACGCACCTGTAGCTCCTCTGGGGTTGCACGGAGTCGTGGGCGGCGATAATCACTTACCATCAGGTGACCCGTACGCTCGTTTGCCGTGTCTTTACCATAAAAAAATTTATATAATCTATCTATTGGCAAATGCAGCACAATAAGATAATTATAGGTACGCGGGCGAAGCCGCAAATTGGAAAGTTTATAAGAAAGTGATAATATACTTATTCTCATTGTAACCATGGCGGTTGTTAGAAGAATGAATTATTCTCGATTTCAATTTGGGAAAAAGATAAAGTGCGGTGTTGAGATCCACCACTTGACACCAAATGTCTCGAAAATTAGGCACTTTGCCTGGATAGGTAGATTCTAGCAGGGTTACTATTACACAAGTTTAAGATCCGTTTTGTTTTTTTCATAACGATATGGATAAACTCTTCTCTCTTTTCCAAAACTAAAACGAAAGTAAAAGAAATTCCTGAAACTCTTTAAAATACTAAGGTAAGGGAGATAATAAAGGCCTGAACCTGAATAAAGGTTTTATAACTTAATAAACACTTCCTGCCACAAATGTTCTAACAAAGTTATGTTTTGACATATTCTCGCTGATATAATAAAATTTTATACTAACTATTTATAGACCATGAATTTTAGTTGGAAATTTCATATCTTTTTGGAATTGAGTTCGTTGGAAATAGCGTTAGGTATATTTTTATGAACAGAATATATACTCTTTTTGGTCCCAAAGTTCGTGACGTTGCGTGTTGAATAGTGAAACTAAACGCCGCGCTATGTCTACCATTGTGGGAGAATTAAAATGTAGTATAATAATATACAACATTTCTTAACAAAAACAAACCGACTTCAAACAGTAAATTATGCAAATTTAAAAGTTATCAAATTTTCTCATGAATAACAGTACCAGAACTGGACCAAATAGAAATGGGCACTAGCTATTAAATACAAAAATAATCAACAAAATTGATCCACCCAACATAAAAAAATATAGTCGAATGACCTCCTCCTTTTACCTTTTGTCTGTAAAAATGTGTAAATTGGATTTGTTTTATGTATGTTTATGAACGTAAAACAAAAACAAACAAATTTACCGTACCTACAAAATTTGGTTTGTTATTTTTATTTATATTATAAAAAAAATCAGCTTCAAGCTGTATCCCGCACACAGCAGGGTATCTAGTATTAAGACACGCCATTCCCCACTTTCTGCCGAATTCTGAAGACATTGCGTGTTGAGTGACAGAATTCAATTCCGCGCTTTTGCCTGGTGGCGAAGGGGCACTAGCGTGCGACTGTAAATGCGATAGGTGTTGGGTTCGATTCCAACTCGAGGAATTTAAATATATTTATATAATAGTTTCATATCTTCGGAAATGAGCACGAAGTGTCTTAGTACTAAACTCCCAGGTTTCTCTGCCTACTCTGCTATGTTCTTGATGAAGCAAATTAAAAAAAAATAATTTAATTTTTTATCAGATTTCATTATCTTCATAAAAGATGATTTGATCATTTAAACCTTGCCCCTCAACCAAATGCCACTGATATACCCACTGGTGCCGTCGTAGTGTCGTAGTCACACGGGTGAGTGTATAATAATAGACCATATTTTCCAAACACGAATTAACCAAATAGAAAAATCCAATTTTAAAAGTTTTTAAAGTAGTAATTACATACTAAGGAAAAATAAATATTTAGAAACTTACAAGAATTTAACGTAGCGAGCCCGAACCTCTTGGAAACCATTTAACTCTTGCTATGAAAAAATATGCATTTAATTTCAAAATATTCCCAACAAATTCAATACGCCAAAAGATTTTTCCAAAAAACAAGAAGAAAACCGAACTAAAACATCGAAAGCATTGGTATCACATGCAATATTTTCGTTTCCAGGCCTTAAACTAGGAAATCCTACGCTCCGGCTTACCGCAGGCGGGCAATTGAATACGCACCGTATATCTAAATGACGTAGCTACACCACACTCTGTATTTACATTGTGCGAACTAGAACTGTATTGAGGAAACGCTTCAAAAACTAATAAATGGTGATTTTTCTGCCTTATTTTATACCTGCGGGGTACAGTTTTGAAATGAAATTCGTGGAAATTTGTGAAGTATATTTTTAACGTATAAATTTTATACTAATTTAAAAAATGTAAAAAATCTTATTATATATATATATATATATATATATATATATATATATATATATATATATATATATATATATATATATATATATATATATATATATATATATATCTATTACTTTTTGTGTAAAATATATTTATAAGTTTAATAAGATTTGTACGTCCTACTAAAGATCTCTATTTATATTTTTTTGTTCCTTTTAAATCATTGCCTGGATTACCATTCTGTTACACGAAGTATGGCGTTTAGGTGTGCCGATCAACACGCAATAGCTAATTTAAGCTGGTTCAGAGGAAAGAGAACGGAGCGCTTTGATAGTATCATAAAGCTTCAAACAGAACAGAACTTATTATTTGTATGTATGACGCAATTATGAAGTGTTGAATTGCACGCGGTGCTTGCGGGTTCAAACTCTTATACATTAATAAACTCTTATAAATTATATAAGTAACTGGTCGGCTCCCGCAATGTTTTTTATTCCCTAAGCAAAATACACATACGTAAACTTTGAACTTTCTAAATTATGTGTCATTTTCCGATATGGAACACTCTGTTTCCCCAAAGTGCAATATGTACTTTATATTTTTAAACATTTTTAATGTGTTATTCCACACTTAGGAAAGAAATTGGAATGTTTCCAGGAGACGTGGGTTCGAGTCCCGTTACGTTCAAATTTTTATACGTGTTCTAAATAAGTAAGTACTTTATATTTTAGAAAATACAAAAAAAAAACAAATAAAAAAAAGAGAAAATTTAAAACGAATAATTTTTTTAACAATTCTTTCTATTTCATACAGAAACAACAATAACAATTTAATTAAATTACAATATATACATTGTATAAAGCGAGTGATATCAAGCGAGTGAGGGCACTCGGTAATCCTTTGCTATGGGATTTAAGCCTCTCAAGTAGCCTTAGCCGCCTTTATGCTGCGGTTCAAGGAAAAAATTATGTCACTGAATTACTGTTAAAATAAATAGATTCGTTACTTTTTTTAATTATATTTCTTTTTTAAATACCGTACACAAATACAAGGAAAAGAGAGTTTGTAATTATTTTGACTCTCTTCCTCCTCCTCTTACTCTCTGCCTACCATGCTGTGTGCACTTTACAAGTGTCCGTCGCTCAAGTGAGTTTTTTGCTAAGCGAAAAAAACAAAATAATCCAATTATCTGAATGGGGTTCTAATCCAAACTGTCGAGCTTACAGTCTGTGCCGCTGCGCTACAACGGCCTTACATAACATAGATGATAAAATATAAAATTAGTTTTAAATCGCTACGCGCACATACTTTGCTATGGTACTACGAGTCACCGAGCTAATGTTATGAAATGCTACGAAACGCTACAAGTCCCCATCTCTAGAAAGCACTAAAATTCTACTGAAATACTTATCATCATAAATAAGGTATCTACGAAATATACAACATTCAGAATATTATATTCTCTGAAGAATTGTAAAGTAAAAGGAAGGAGATATTTTGTATTTTTATAGTAATTATGACTTAGAAAACGAAATTATTTTTAAAAATAACACTATTTTTTGTTATTACAAAGAGGAGGCAGAGTGAAACTAAACGATTCTTCGATTTACTTCTACGATATACATTTAAGAGCCGAAATCAATGAATCAACGTAATCTTATCTAATAAGTCTCTAGAGATGATAAATATTCTTAACCAAATTATTCTTTGATAGAAGATAGGTATAAGATATGCACAATAAACCACAGCTACAAAGATTTTTTTTTCTATATTTAGATAAATAAGCCAAATCTTGACGTTGTGTCGCGCATAACGCATACGCTAGGCAAGCGAGTCTAGTGTAAGAATACCCCGTATTTTTCTTCACAATTCAAGATATCATATTTTGATTATGTAACTTAACGCCGTACTTTATCAGAACAGGGCAATGAAAATAATTAATAAATTCTGCAACAAGTAATTCTGTTTATCGATAAATTCATATAAAACTAATATATCCAGCCATGTCTAATAGGTAGTGTTAAAAATGTAACAAGTCAGTAATGATCGTTTATCTAAAAGTCAATTGTGGGTGTAATTTTATGGTGACCACTGATTGGCCACATTCCAGCCATTAGAAGCGATCACGCGAGTGAAATCAATTAGAATATCGGTAGAAAGGATTTTGTATAGTGGTTTTGATTTTGAATAGTTTTATTTTTTATTTTTAAGTAGTTTCACGCTGAATTCACGTAGAATACGGAGAAGAAAACTAGTATCAATGCAGGAACAAAGGGGGACAGTGGGGACAGAATCCCCACATCCCGCCCAATTTTAGAAACAATCTTAATTGTTAACAGGTATACTAATTATATAAAAATATATATTTTTTTCCATCTCTGTGTAATCTACAAGTATATAAAAACAAAAAAATATAATAATATATAATAATTTTAGATTTCCATCAACTATTATAAAATATTTAAAATATATAAAAAAAATTGAACAAAAGATACGAACAAATAAAAATATTTATCATCACATTTAAGTGATAGACATAAAGAAAGGAATAATATTTCACAAATGAAATTAAATTTTTAGTGCAGCGACGCGGAGATATTGCTTTATTACTGCGTCTTCGAGGCAATTTAATTTTTTACAATTTCAGTATTTTATTGGAATTCCTTCCTTTAAATATAATAGCAATAGCTTAGAAGAAACCAACAGAAATCAACCGGTTCATTTTTTCTGGAAATGATACCATGTTTTTTCAATTTCAAGCTGTACCCCTCATATCATATCTAGACAGTTTCCCACGCATCACTCAACTTTCAAAACATGAGTTAAGTGGCGGAAGTCAACGCTGCGCCTTGTCCTGTTACCAAAGCTAATTAAAAACACAAACCGTCTTTTTTATAATCAGATGCTGTGCTGCTGAATATATAAAGCGGCCTTAATATAATTTTAGAACATGTATAAAGTATTATGGCGTAGTGGCGCAGTACATAACTTACAATACAATGGTTATGAATTCGATATACAATAAAATGGTTATAATTTGTCAGCTTAACATATTTTGTAATAAGATATTATTTTTTACTCTTTTATCTTTCCCCCGAGTGGAGATTGAACCCGCTGTCATGAACGTTTACAATCACATGCTGTCCCACTGCATCACGACAGCTCTATCCATTTATATATAATCCAATATAATCCGCTTGATACCAATCTAATGATAATTGAACACTAATTAATATATGTAGGATTAGTGAAAAAACACAGACTACATTTATCTACTCATATTATAAAGCTAAATTATTAGTTTGGTAGAACGCGCTAATCTCAGGAACTGTTGGTTCAATTTGAAAAAAAAAATAGATTAATATAACGTAAAATATAAAAAGGGCCAGTCGTGAGTTCGATACCCACTTTATTATTTACATTTATATTTTCATTTCTTCGTTCTGGTGTCGAGGCAAAGCATGGCGTTGAATTCCGCCACTCAACACGCAATGCCTCCCGAACTCGGTGGAAAGTGGAGAACGGAACCAATACTAGGTTCCCTCCGCCTACCCTGCTGTGTACGGGATACAGCTTGAAGCTGATTTTTTTTATGTAAAAAAAAAATTCTCTAAATTTGAAATTTCTCATAACATTAATTTAAAATTTATCAAACCACAATAACTTAAGACCATCTAAATATTTCCGTCATATAAATATTATCTAAGTACTAAAAGCGACACTAATCTCAAATGTTACGACTGAACTGACGCCGGCATTTCTATTTAACTATCTAGATAGAGAAATTTAATGTCACGCTTTAACTATGAAATGGCTTACAAATTTCATATTTAGCAGGTTTCTTTTAGGGATCTGTGCCTCAAAAGGATCACTACATCATACAAAACAAATCTTCATAGGATCACTTTGTTGCCCGTCTGTCAAGACCATTTATCTCGAGAGTCTCGAGATATTAATTTTTAATATCAACTATTTAGGTTTATGATCTCTTAAATCCCAGAAAAAATCAAGCTTCTAAGTTAACACAATCAAAAGAAAATTATGTATCCGTTTTGCTGCGCTCTTTATTTAAATTTATAGAGAAATCCAAAAAGTGAAAACTTTCTATAAGTTTTTCTTCATAGAAAAAGTTATTATGAACTTACATTTACGTATATACGTAGTTCAATTAATACAAAATAAGTACATATAATAAGAGTAAACTTAATTTGTCCATTTTTATGAGTTGTACAGTGTACTTCTCGTTGATGTCATTCTGAAATTGGTACGAAAGTCACGGCGGGCCAATTAGACTCGCACTCATCAGAGTAGGCAGATGTAGTTTTAAAATACTTATTATATTATAATATTTCCTTTGTCTCGAGTGGGATCGAATCCGCAACCTATCGCTTTACAGTTATGCGTTTAAACTACAGCGCCACAACTGGCCACTGAATGGGAATCGTACTCACAACCACCGTGTATTCATCCATCTCCACACATATCTCCGCATGGTATGTGATAGTCATTATACAATCTTGTCGCTGTCAACGTCATAAGCTCGTGAGCCCCGCCACGATAGAGCATGGACAGAACGTGTAATTGACACATTATTATAACTTGACGTTGTGTTAGGGTTTTAGTTTAGTACTGTATTAGCTCTATATATGTGTAAATTGTTTTTGTTTTATGTTTTTTGTTGGTTATAAATAGTTGTGGCTTCTTTACTTTTCCCCCCATATATGTCCCATAGGAGGAACCTAATTTTAAGACATTTCCTTTCCCATTTTCCATTAAAATTTGAAAATATTCCGTGGAAATTTAAAATAGCTTAAGTATAATTATTCCCTCGAGTAGAATACGAACCAACAACAGCTACCGCCAGTACAGTCAGAAACTCTTACACTAAACAATATATATTTTACCCTAAATAGCAATTAATAAATTTTATTTGCGAGGCGAATTTCTTCCCGTTACTTTGTATTGAAATGAAACATTCTTCACTTAAATTAAATTGTAACCAACACTCTAGTTCATTGAAGTCTGTTTAGATTTTGTAAAGGAATTACTAGGATGATAATAAATTCAAATCTTATATTTATGTTTTTCTGTAATATATATTGAGGCCAGTTGTGGTGCAACGGCACAAAGTGTGACTGTAAACCGACTGGTTCTGGGTTCTATCCCCACTCGTGGTGATATTTAATATTTATTTAAATTATTATTTCCATTTCTTCGCTCTAGTGTCGAGGCAAATCACGGCGTTGAGTTCTGCCACTTGACACGCAATGTCTTCAGAATTTGGCAAAAAGTGGGGAACGGAGGGTCTAACACTAGGTTCCCTCTGCCTACTCTGCTGTGTGCGAGATACAGCGTGAAGCTGATTTGATTTGATTTCTGTAATACACATCTTTTTACCTATGTGTGCAAGCAAAATATGCCAGGGATTTTTTTTGCTTGTTAGTTAAGTACTCACAAAGAGAGCGGAGAAATAAAAATAATTTATTCTAGTGTGAATCGAACCCATAGCTATCGTATTTAGAATGCATTATTTTATATATTAAATTATCGTAATTACAAAGTGGGTACTAATCAGTGGATTTAAAGACGTAAAATGGAAAATCTTGTGTTGCCCCGTCCCTATTTTAATTTAAAGATACCAGAAACCCTCTCTTACTCCCCTAACCTGCCTAAATATATTGCAAATTACAACTTTGTTGTGGATTCAATTCGCGCTCGAGGACACTCTGAGGACTTTCCGTCACTCAATACACAATGCCTTTTAAATTGGAAGTAACTTAAAGGGAATGAAGTGTCTTAACACTAGGTGTCTAGGTTAACGTGGCCTCTGCGTAACATGCTATGTGTGGAAAACAGCGTGAAGGTAAACAAAAAACTTTTCCTAGCTAGTGCATAAAATCTAAAGCAAGTACAACTTGATAAACACCATGTATCAATTATAGAGCGTCCTCGTCCGCGTTGAAGCTAATGAATCAGTATTGACACAGATCGTAATTAGAGAGAGGCTGCCAATTAATCTTCCTTCTCATAGAAATTTTAATATTTCACAAGTTATATTGATGTAGTGTTTGCAGATAGAGAGCCAGATTTTTTTTTTAAGCCGTCGTGGTGCAGGCGCACAAGCTTCCTACTGTAAACGGGATGGTTGTGGGTTCGATTCCTATTGGAGGAATGAAATATATTTTTTTAATTTTCTCGCTCGAGGCAAAACGCGACGTCGAGTATCGCCTCTCAACATGCCTCCAGAATCAGCCATAAAATGAGGAACGGATATCTTATCACCAGGTCCCAGGTTCCCCCAGCCTACCCTGCTACGTGCGGAATACAGCATGAAGCGAAAAATATTGTGGACCAATCGACTAATTTTAAAAATGATACAAATGTTAATATTAAAACTACACACAATATAAATTTAGAGCAAAACATTATGCTCGTCACATCAAAATAGTTTATTTAAAAATCGGCAAAAATCGCGTTTGGTGTATGGCAGCTTTATTAAATATTTATTTTATTTTGTTTGTTAGTATTTGTTCATGAGAAATAGTTTAATGTCAAACCGACAGACAGCTAAGTCTTTGTAAAAGAGTTCTTTTTTATTCCTTTGGAACAAATCCAAAAAAAAAACCTTAAAAAATGGCAATAAGGTATTTTCTTTTTAGCCCATTAACATATTACATATATATACTATAACGAAATGCAACACCGCCTTGAACATTTTATACCGCCATATAATACATATGAGCTTATCTTATCATCTTTTTATAGCTAACAGTAAAATAACAAACAAATATAGCAATAAAAATGTTTTTCGTATCCAACGTATAAAATATTTCAATAAAACGAACACACTTTACGATATAAGTCAAGCAACTATAAAACAATGTTACGTGACGTCTTTACTCTGAGAGGTCTGTAGTTGCAAGGAACTTTTGCGATATAAGCTTCGATAGAAAGCTTTTGGGATTGTATTTATATTATTGGTATTATTTATAAAAAATACCAGCTCACTTTTTTTGTTTTATAATTCTCCACCTTGGGCCCAATTTTGTCGTGAGGAATTAATCAAAATAATTGAATCAGAATCGAACCATCAACCGCCACACTTACACCCACTCGCATCTGCTCGTGACATAGCGATAAACGAAAAATAAAGAACGGAGTAACAGACATTACAATTTATCTCTAAAGCGATTATATGATTATATGGCAAGCAAGCAGCAAGAAATATTATATGGGCTCGGCACGTCGAATTAATGAGTGATGAAAGAATGGCAAAAAAGATTTATGATGGAAAAGTGAGTGGTATCAAAGATACTGGAGGAAGGTCCGTAAAAAAAATTAGGGTCTTCAGAGGGCACGTATGAAGAGGTTGATGACAGTGGACGAGGCGAAGAGGTATGTAGAGACCGTAGCGTTTGGCGCTTCGTTCTCTCTGGCTACTCCGCTAGAGATAAAGCGTGAAGTTAAGTTAGGAAATATTATAATAACTAGCGGCTCGCCAGCGGCTTCGCCCGCTTAAACTACATGAATATTGATTTAATAAGCAGATTTTTTTATGGAAAAGACACAGCAAACGAGCGTTCGAGTCACCTGATGGTAAGTGATTACCGCCGCCCACGACCCCGTGCGACACCAGAGGAGTTACAGGTGCGTTGCTGGCCTTTATAGTGGATTGGGCGCCGAGGCCCGGCATTACCTGATGCCAAACGGAGTGGCATAAAGCCACTACTTCACGACGGTTTGAGGTGGTAATGATCCGGTCGAGTCTGCCCATGCGTGTTGCCATTGCTGGCGACGTGACTCTACCACAAGTAAAGAGAATTAGAAGAAGAATTGATTGACAAATAAAATCACTTATAATATGATTTTGTATTACTTTAATCTTACGACATTTCTATAAGATTTTTTGATTGTTTCGAGCTAAAAATACGACCATCATTGGTTTATATGATTCATAATATTCTTTGTAAAATAACTATAATAATAGCATTATTGTATAATTTTGTTTACTTTATTGTATAAAATATTGTATAATAAAATATATATTTTTGTCAACAGTCATATAACCGAGACGTTTAGAATGTCATTCTTTGGCCAATAATTTTACCAGCGCGATTGCTATATAACATTCGCACTCAAACTAATGCCTTGAGTTCATTCAAATGACGATAACTTTTTTTAAATGAACCGATTTTAATGAATCAAACTTAAGTAGGTTACTTGAGTTAAAACAAAGCAATTGGTGAAATTTTTAAGTAAATCAGTTCAGTACTTTCAGAGAAAAATGTGACATATCGACAGATAGACACAAGAAATTCGAAAAAAATATTTTTGCTTTCTATTATTCTTTTTAAATGTCTCTCTAACAATTTTAGTCAAAATTACTAAATGTACATACAAAATATTTTAATGTCTTATTATATATAGAGATAATCTATACTTATAATAAAATTGTGACGGATCGCTGTTTACACATGGTAAACAATTTTAAAACTGTAATATTAAATTATAATTACATTATTATTGGGGGCTTTTATTAATTTAACAGAACCCAAAACCATGGTTTTATTTTTTTTGTTAGTTCTTCCGTTTTTTTCTTTATCTTTTGTTTATTTTCTGAACCGATTTACATGCAGTTACAATTAATGTATTTCCACAAATGAAACTAATTTAACCGGATTAATCGCGTATATTTAACATTTTTACATTTTGGAAACCCGACGTTTCGAACACTTTACAGTAGTCCGTGGTCACGGGTAGACCGAGGTGGCATTCGTCTGTCAGTTGATATAATTATCATATCAAACTACCGCCAGCGATTTTTTAATTGCCTCGCGTACTGCCCTGGATTCCTGCAGAATGAGCTGATAGTATCTTGCCCTCTGGTATGGTGGGTTTGAGACTTCAATGATTTTATGAGTGGGTCGCAGGTGGTAGAAAGTTTCCAGCCATCTTCTCTATTGAAATTAGGATGTTTTTGTATTTCAATAGCCTCACGGATCAGCCGAGGAATGAATCTGTTTTCCTTAGCGAGGATTTGAGGATTATCAAACCTAATGTAGTGGCTGGGTTTATCCACAGTATGCTCACACACAGCTGACTTCGATACATGCCCATTCTTGATATCTGAGATGTGTTCCTTCACCCTAACGCCGATGCTTCTCTTTGTTTGACCAATGTATGATAAGCCACAATCTTAGTCTAGTTTGTATACACCTGCACTCTGTAAAGGAATATTACTTTTTATTGGTCTCAAGAATTGGCTCACTTTCCTGTTAGGCTTGAATATGGTTTTTATTGAAGCTCTTCTTAAAATGTTGCCAATCCTGTCTGTAACCCCCTTCACATATGGTAGAAATGCCGGCTGTCTCTCTACTGTGGGTGGCTTGTTGGTATTCTGAGAACGCTGGCGGGGAACTGGCAGCTTGTTCTGATGAAGAGTATTCTTCACCTGGCGAAGCTAGTATACAAACTAGACTAAGATTGTGGCTTATCATACATTGGTCAAACAAAGAGAAGCATCGGCGTTAGGGTGAAGGAACACATCTCAGATATCAAGAATGGGCATGTATCGAAGTCAGCTGTGTGTGAGCATACTGCGGATAAACCCAGCCACTACATTAGGTTTGATAATCCTCAAATCCTCGCTAAGGAAAACAGATTCATTCCTCGGATGATCCGTGAGGCTATTGAAATACAAAAACATCCTAATTTCAATAGAGAGGATGGCTGGAAACTTTCTACCACCTGCGACCCACTCATAAAATCATTGAAGTCTCAAACCCACCATACCAGAGGGCAAGATACTATCAGCTCATTCTGCAGGAATCCAGGGCAGTACGCGAGGCAATTAAGAAATCGCTGGCGGTAGTTTGATATGATAATTATATCAACTGGACAGACGAATGCCACCTCAGTCTACCCGTGACCACGGACTACTGTAAAGTGTTCGAAACGTCGGGTTTCCAAAATGTAAAAATGTTAAATATACGCGATTAGTCCGGTTAAATTAGTTTCATTTAATATGTGTAATAATCGTGAAAATCAAAGAACTTATTGTATTTCCACAAGTTTCAGCATGGCTGTAATTTATTTGTTATTGTTATTAAATTAGCTGAGACTTTAGTTTTCAATAGATATTATCTTGAAAGTGATAATTTTAAAGACAATATCTGTTGCAAAGAGTTGTTATTAGAACACGAAAGTCATTCAGTTTAGTAAATAAACAATAGGGTAGCTGAAGCGAGCGAAGTAACAAGTCGTAAAATAAAACAACAATTCTCTTCTAGTAAAAAGGCTAGTTAGCTGGCTTTTTTTCTAAATACCTTTCTTGAATACAATTTTTGACACAATGCTGGTTGAGTAGCGGAACGCCGCGATTTATCTATCACAGTATGTTCACTACACGGCCAACGATCGAACCAACAACCGTCGCGTTTAAAGTCAGATGCTCCTAATATATCACGACGGCTTCTATAATACGTTTACCAATGTATTTTACATGAATAAATAATTTTAAAGTAAATAGTAAGTAAAGTACAGCCCGAGGTAACTATTAGTAGTTACAGTCACCTTTCGTTACAATGGGAACGTAATTGTTTCGCAATGGGTTCGTTCTTTGTTGGCCGCGAACTTTTAATGAGACCTAGTTCACGCGGAGGAAATTATATTTGTATATATTGGATTGTTAACTTCTTGCAGTACAGAAATATCTTTTTGTTTTATATAAATGTGATTCATTATTTATTTTGTTATAAGTATTTTTTTTATAAAATAAGCTGATTTCAAATGTCTGTCAGCTTCATATATCCTATTAATATTATAAATTTGAAAGTTTGTGAGGATAAATGTTTGTTACATTTTCATGCAAAAATAAGTGAGCAGATTAGAATGAATCTTTACAGTAATATTTAGCTGTTATATCAGAATAGCATAGGTTATAATTTATATAAAGATATCGTATAATATAACAAAAACAACAAAAAAAGAGTAAAGGGATAAGCCACGCATCAGTCGCTAGTATGTATATGTCTCATTAGCTTTTCATCATATTTCCAAAGCCACGTGGTTACATGTCAAGATCCGAGAAACTTCTGAACCTTAGACAACGCCGCGGTAATCAACTAGTCTAGTACTAAAATTTAGCATACAAACGGTTTCGCTGGCAGGTGACGTAATCTAGCAGCTGAGTGTGTAACATCCCTCAAGTTTCATCTAACTAATGTCACGGCAAATGATCTGGGCTTTGGACTAACGCCAAAAGCTGTTCTAATTTCATTTCATATATACATACTATACATATACTCATATATGGTTATATCTACAATAATACATAATACGTAATATTGGGGAACGGAGTGTATTAGCACAAGGTTCCCTCTGCCTATTCTGCTGTGTGCGGGATACAGCGTGAAACTGATTTTTTAATACATACACAAGATTATAATTATGTACATTGTTGAGGCTAGTCGTTGCTGAGGGGTGCGACTGTTAACGTGACAGGTTGTGGGTTGCTACTCAAGAAAATTATTTCCTCGCTCTGGTAACGAGACAAAAGCGCGGGGAGTGGTATTCCACGTATCAATACGCAATGCTTCCAGAATTCGGTAGAAAATAGAAAACGTAAATGTCTTGATTAAAACGGATTGAGGAACTTAAGAGGAGAGGAATTACAGAATGTATTTTTATGTTACCTTAACGTAGTATTTACCATTAGCCATTGTAGGTGCAGTATTATATTCCGTATATCGCAGGATGAGCAGAAGAAATCTAATTTCGAAACATTGAATGTTGGGTAGCGAAACTAAACGCCGCTCTTTGTCTTGTTAACCCGAGCGAGAAAACTAATATAATTCACTCCCTTAAATGGGATCCGAACCTACAACCGTCCCTTAAATTGATTTAACCATAGTAAATACAGTATTAACATAATGAATGTATTACGTTATTCTCCAACAAATAAACATACAAATTCACGCTTTTATTTGAAAAACTGTAACTGAAATTTAATTTTTAAAGCAACGGCAATGAGCTCTCATTGTAAATGCCTCTGAAGTTGAGTGTTTCAACAAGCCGGGGCTTTGTTGTGTACTAATGTTCTTTGTTCTCTTCCATATTTTGTATGATTCATGTAATATTTGTGTGAAAAAATATTTAAATCGGTTTATTTTCGGTTGTGAACGCGAGATTTTTTTTGACCGTTTTATACATTATAGTGATAGTACAATGTTTTGTTGTATATTTAGTAGATATTTAACTTATAAGAAATTATAAAATACTAAAATACTGCTTATAGCTGCCGCTATAAAAGCATCTTTACCGTAAAAAGTAAAGGTACTGTTTACCGCTTCCCTGTATAGCAGTGTAGACAAAATTTTCCGTTGAGACATTCCGTTTTCCGCTTTATAACTGTTATAATGTTTGTTGTTCATATCAACAAAAAAATAAGAAAACTAAAATTTACCTGAATTTTTCTAAATCGTCACTATATTTCATACGTAGCAGCGTAGGCAGAGGGAACCTGGGAACCTGATGTTAAGACACCCCGTTCCCATTAAAAAAACTTCCATTCGCCAAATACTTTAGGTATTGCGTGTTGAATAATGGAATTCAATGCCGCGCTTTGCCTCATTACTAGAGCGAAAAGAAAAAAATAAATTAGGGGTTGAAATATTTGAATATTTTATTCACTCCAAGTGGTAATCGAATTCCCAACCATCGTGGTTACAGTCGCATTCATGCACGCGCCACGACGGCCTCTATTCCTATATATTCCAAGTCATTTCCGGTCACTAATAACTTAGGTGTGATGTCAAGTATTTATAATAAAAAATGCCAAATAAAATAGCTAGTTAGTGCGGTATTCGTATTTTTTTGCATTGCAGCCTCAAAGTAAGTTTCTCTGCATATCCATGACGTAAGTTGCGTTTGAAAAGATAATAATATTGGGAGCAGTTGGCAACCGGGCACACGCGGGCGACGCCTTTGTTGACGGCACATAGCTGTAAGGGATAAGTGGAAAGCGGTTTAGCTGTCTATCCTTTCGTGTGTAACAGCTTATATATTAATAAGTGAAAATTATTAATTTAGGGATATATTAATTAAAAGAAAATAGTAATAAATAAAAGAACGTATGAAAATTATAATCACAATCCAAAAAAAAATTTACAGTACTGTTGAGAGATAACATAGATCGGTCCCATAACCATTGTATTTACAGTCAGATGCTTTACTACTAAGCCACGATAGCGTCCGACCACAATATACACTATATTGAGTGGCGGAATTCAATACCGCACTTTGTCTACCAGAGCAAAGAAGAAAAATATTTAATTTCATAACATAGCTACTTAATATTTTGGCTTGAATTAATTTATATTTCAAAACAAATATCTCCTTGCACCAATTTCGAAGGCCGTGCAACGAACGGCCACGCTATAAAATATTACAGCGGCAAAAATGCGCCCATACATACGCCCATTCCGCGATAATTGTTATGGGACGTATGAAATTCATTTCGGCTTCTTTTTTGTTTGCTAATACTCGTATATGCTGCCAAGAGATAACGTTTTATTTGAATCATGGATATTGTTTAAATTGAGGATCGCCACCCAACACACACTTAAAATAAAGAATATTTTGTTTGAAAAAATTGTGAAACATAATTCCTTTCAAATAATTTACTCTCTCAAGTATGGATAGAACCTACAATCAACTTTTGTAATATCATCTAATAAATTGAATTTAACTATGTAAATCATGATAAAAGCATATTTATTCATTTAATAATCTAGTTATTTCTGTTTTTTCAGCTCACTCTGTTTCACTCTGTATCCAGCAGAGTAGACAGAGGGAGTCTAGTGTTAAGACACTATGCTCTCCACTCTCCGTTAAATTCTTCTTCCGTTTTATTTTAACACCAGAGCAAAGTTTTGTGCCGTGTGATCCCGGCCTAGAATAGGATCATCCTGGTACTGGTGGTGTCGTAAGAGGCGACTAAAGTACGTGTGGTAGAGTCACGTTGCCAGCAATGGCAACACGCATGGGCAGATTGGACCGGATCATTACCACCCCCGGGATTTCAAACCGGCGTGAAGTAGTGGCTTTATGCCACTGCGTTTCGCATCAGGTAATGCCGGGCCCCGTCGCCAAGTCCATCTTAAAGGCCGGCAACGCACCTGTAGCTCCTCTGGGGTTGCACGGGGTCGTGGGCGGCGATAGTCACTTACCATCAGGTGACGCAAGCTCGTTTGCCGTGTCTTTTCCATAAAAAAAAAGAAATGAAAATACATAAATATTACATTTTCTCGATTGAAAATCGAACCGACTATCTGCCGCGTTTACAGCCACACGATAGTGTCCCTGCGCCACGACTGGCCTCACTAGTACTAATATTATTTGATTTTCTTTTTTTTTCATACAAGTGAGGAATCATTGCAATTCCAACACCAGTCGGTTATCCGCTTGACCTAAATCACTATTGCATTTTCAATTGCATGATAGCCAGAAACAAAGAGCGAATTATTGAACACCAGTTCCATTTGGATAAAATGGATTAATTTAAGTGACAAAATACTCAAAACTAACAAAGTAAATATTTTCATTGAGTATTTTTTTTTATTTAACGTCCCAAATATCGTATAATCTTTATATACAATAAGACAGTAAAATATTTTGTCTGTACATTTAGTAATTTTGACTGAAATGGATAGAGGGACACCTAAAAAGAATAATAGAAAGCAAAAATATTTTTTTAAATTTCTTGTCTGTCTGTCGATATATTATTGTCCACATTTTTCTCTGAAAGTACTGAACCGATTCACTTAAAAGTTTCACCGATTGCTTTGTTTTAATTGAACTTAGCTACTAAGGTTCATCAAAATCGGTTTATTAAAAAAAATATCTTCATTTCAATGTACAACGTATGTATTTTAAGCGGACGAAGCGAGCCGCTAGTTATTAAGAACATACTGTACTTATATTATAAAAAAAATGTGGTGCTTTTTGAATTAATTAGACAATTAAACCAAAATAATATGTGACGTAAGTTTCATGTCCACTCTAATAAACGAATATTCATTTCTTTCTTGTGTTTAAAGATATTTATTTCTCAAAAAAGACTTAATAGTCACTTACATGAGATTTATATAATTAATGTTTACAAATTAAAATTTTACAAGTCAGTCTTAATATTTGCAAAATGGTCTTCTTACTTCGTCTTCTTACTTCGTCTTGCTTCACTTAACTTAGTACAAGTAAGGTACAAATTTATATAATAATTATTTCTAGTGGGTAGTAATTTTCTTTAAATATAAAGTTGTAGATACAATGCGTGATTTTATAATATTTTTATAGTATCATTTTATATATTTATTTAGGATAGTTTATGAAGTGATATTAGGATAATTTAGATTTAATAAGTATTAAGAGAATAAAGAGCTAATCACAGTAAGCCATTATTATAAAATTTATATAGGTATAACAATTTTTGAGTGTATTCCGAATAATTTGTAAGAATATGTTTACATAATTTGGATTTAAAAACATTATCCAAGCTTACGTTTCTTATGTCGTAGGGTAATCTATTATATAGTAGCGCCCCGTCAAATGTAATGTTTTTCTGGGCAAATTTTGTTCGGACCTTCGGTACAATAACTAAGCTGCCACGGCGAGTACTACGATTATATATTTGTGAGTTTTTAATAAAGGATAGGTTTGTATGGATGTTACGGTTTATAATTTTTTTAATTAAGATGCATGTGTTGTAAGTGTATAGTTGCTTAATGTTCATGATTCCTAACTTAGTGTATATTGTTTTTGTAGGAGTAAGATGGTGATAGTGGAATAACATTTTTACTAATTTGTTTTGTTTAATTTGTAGTTCGTGTAATTTAGTTTTCGATGAGTTTCCCCAAATTTCAATTAAGTAGCTTAAGTGGGATTTTACTAGGGAATTGTAGATGTTGTATCTAAGTTTTATAGGAATGCATCGATTTCTTACTTCGGCCCATAACATACAAGGTTTCTAAAATACGGTAAGCTCAAAAATATAAAATATATTAATATTAGAATCTTTTTCTCTTTCCTGCAGTGCGTGAAAGTGCGTGAAGCTGTAAACTTAAGTAATTATATTGGTCTCATTTAATTACAGCCTAAAGGATATTATAAACTGCACCCGAATTGTTAAATCCTTTACACGATACCTACTACTACTTTTATTACATCAATCGGTATGTATATTTGAATAAAACATTTTGGAGAACTTAAGAACTTTCCTTACTGTTCTATCCAAGATTACTATAACGATAATATTGTGTGGAATCAATTTATATTATTTCAAATATAATTGCACAAAAAAAGTTGAAAAAAAAAAGTATTTAGATTATAAATTGAATAGGTTGAATCTTAAAATATAGAAACAAACTGTTGTTTTTCACTCAGGATTCAAATTATAGAATAATATATTCAATTTCTGGTCGGCTCTTCTTATCAGAATTGCCTTCTAAGCCGGTGCAACCTTACTGATATTACTGACATTTACGTATATTGATCATTTAAAAGTGTAATGACTTTATTAAATGAAGAAACATACAACCAATACTACTAGACGTGGAAAGCTGCATTTAAGTTTCTTAAGAATAGGGACGCAATATCCTCATTATCCTATTATATATATATATATATATATATATATATATATATATATATATATATATATACGGGTATACGGGAATGAGCTAGTATTCGTTATAATATTTGTAGTAAAGACCGTTGCAATTGTAACGCTTGTATTAACTTACTGATTGAACGTGCGGCTTCGAGTTTTCAGTTTAATTAATGTTTCGTCTCAATTACAAAGCGTGAACATGCCTTATAGTTGATTGGAGTTAATTCTGATGGTTAAATTTGCAGTTAAAATCAACCGTATTTAGGTTTTTCTCGAAATTATGTATGACATTTAAGTATAAATCAAAGGTAAATAAGAGAGCTGTAAGCAGCTTCACTAATTATTTTTGAGTCCACTTCCAAAGGGAACTTAATGTTAAGATCCTTTCCGTCCAATTTTCAAGATGCTGCATGTTGAATGGCGGTACCTAACGCCGCGCATTTTTACCAGATGCGGAAATGAAAATAATTTTACTATTATTATTCTCTAATTGTTAATGTAGTTAAGAATTAAATTTGCTTGAGTTTAATATTGTGAGAATTATTTGAATAAAAGACGTGATTTGAATCAATCAAACCCACAACCATCAGCTTTGTACTTACCTTACAGTTAGAAATGGCACCACTCTGTATTTTGTTTTTTTTATCTCTTTCTATTGAAAAGAAACCTTCAGAATTCTTACCACTCTAATCTAAATTTATCGTGTTCAATTACACGCACACACAATTACAAGCACTTCACTTTATTGTGAGTGAATAACTGATAGACAACATTTTGAAATTATGCGGTATAAAACGCTAAAACTAAGCCTGCCTACTCCTAAGCATTCAAATTCCCATGGCGACGGGAAAATGCCCGAAAAAACGCGATTTTTCCTTTTATATTTCAATGTTACGAGTGAAGACTAATAAAATATTTCTTGGTTTAGTTACAAAAAGGACAAATATCATATTTCGTGATCCGGAACTCAGTATCTCTAAGTGGTAGAAAAGTGGAAATTATTAAACGGTTTTATTTAGCTTGGCCAGTTTGTTTGGATCAAATTTAGTAATTGGAATTTTACCCCCTTCCTGACACCAGATCGATCTGATATTTGGTACCCACTCTTAATATTGATGACAATACAATAAAAAAAATATACCTGTAAATCTAAAATGGCCGCCGATAAAAAATACCGGATTACATATTACTTCACAACAACCTGATACTCCTATCAAGCGCTTGATTAGTAGAAAAGAGCTCATTCTTAGAAATAGAACAGTTTTGACAGTGTAGGTAGGTAGGTATATTTACTTTTACAACTTTGAGTAGGGATGCAAGCATGGGTCTCTTGAAAATAAATTAAATAAAAAATATTTTTATTTTAAACGGTTTTATTACAATAAAAATAATGTAGGTAATGTACTAAAACCTAAAAAACAATTCGGTAAGTCCTAGCTACCAGATCCTACCAATCTTCTCATCAATCTGAGGTATTGATCTGACATATAATAAAATCGTTGGGCGCGTGAAACTATTATATATTAACTCTAGATACCCAACGCAACATTACCTACATTAATTTTATTGTAATAAAACCGTTTAACATAACAATAATTTTTTTCTCTACTCGTCTTAATAATATTTTTTTGCCTACTATTTAATATGGGAAAATAGAAAACAAGTTAAGAAAATATGCTTGCAATAAAATATTAGTTTTATAGGCGCGGAACTACCTGAGTAAAGGAATTAAACGGCAATCTAATAAAAGATCCCGATAAAATCTATCTGAAGGAATGTTTTTGAGTTATTTAATTTGCTCCGTAGATACTCAGACCGGTGTCTTGGAATACATCGATATTAGATTTTATGAACTGGTTGTTTATTTTTCTTTTATTTCTTTATGCATTTCTCGCATATAATGAAGTGCTAAGACACTCTCTTCTCTATTTTTTATGGTGACAATGTCTTTTAGGATCTTCATAAAAAATATATATAGTTTAGTGATATGTTTCCTGTTCAAGTTAAGAATTTCTCGAAAGATATGTCAGTAATTTTTTCAGCTTCACGCTGTATCCCGCAGTAAACAGAAGAAGCCTAGTGTTAAGGCATCTCATTGCCCATTTTTCGTCCAATTCTATAGGAATAACGTGCTGAGTGAAAATCAACGCTGCGCTTTTACTTTGACACCACAGCGAAGAAATTGAATTACTAAATATTTCGTTAACTCGAGTGGGAATCGAACCCACAACTTATCGCTTTTATTGACTGTATAGGCTTTACGCTTTTATTTCTTTTCAAGATTTTTAAAAGAATTCGTTAAACTAGTTATAAACTAATCAAATGTAAATAATAGTAATATAATATAGCCTTCCTTAAAAATAGACAATTTAACACAAAAATATGTTTCAATTAAAACTAATACTTTTACCTGACTGCGTGACGCAAGGGAGCGTTTATTAACAAACTCTTTACTTTGATATTATAAAATGAAAATATTTATTTTCAATTCTTTAATCAAAATTCCTATACTATATAGCATTGTGTCCGCGAATGTCTTATTATGTGGACTGAAGTAAAAAATAATATTGTTTTTCCACTTATAAAGCGAAACCAAAGGTTAAATAATAGCATCTATATATATATATATATATATATATATATATATATCATAAAATCTAAAATCATTAAATGTAGTCACGCACAACACCAGACATATGTAGGTATATTATGTTTATAATACAATATCACTGAAAGATGATATTTCACATTTTATTGAACTTTCTAGTGGTATAATCGAACCAATTTAAGCGTGCTGTTTTCCAAAGTGCTATCGCTTACGTACGCTCCGTAGGGAGAGTGGGGTGAAATCAACGGTCGTATTTCATTCCGTCTGCGTGAACACGGCATTGCAGTCGAATAAATGAAATACTGGTAGACAAAATAGTAATTAGAAATAAATTTTATACTCAATTGTATATTTACATAGATATTATGTATGTATTTTTATAGTTAATATTTTAAGTGTACTAAATAATTTAATTTAATATTAAATTAAATTAAATAAAAAAAACAGCTTCAAGCTGTATCGCGCACGTTAAGACACTCCAAAACCACTTTCCGCCGATTCTCGAGGCATTGTGTTTTTGAGTGACGGTACTCAACGCTGCACTTTGGCCTCAACACCATAGTGAGTAAACGAAAATATGAATTTAACTTTCGTTTACTCGCTTGGGGATCGAATCCACAATCAGTCACGTTTATAGTCACACTTTATGCCGCTGCGCCACAACTTCAAATAAAATATTTAATTTTATTTATATACTAGCGACCCGCTCGCGGCTTCGCCCGCTTAAACCACAGAATTATTTGCTTAATACACTAAAATTATGTTCGTGTTTTAATATACCTATAATGTATGTTTGCAACGTACGCAAGTCGCATTTTCGTACCTCCCAGATGCAACTGTCAATATATTCATTTCTTTAAACTTTTGCCTTAAGGATTCTTTAGGACCTAAGTTATAGTTAAAAATTATTATTACGGACATTTAACAATGCTGACAAAAACACTAATTGAGCATATTTAATATTTATAGTGATTTTTAGTGAATAGAACTAATAGTTATTACAATACTTGCGAAGAAAGCATATTTTAGACATTTTGTAAATTCTTATACCTTTTGAAAAACTACCAACATTCTTATCGTTAATAAAGTATTTTTTTCAAATTAAAAAATTGTCTAAGTTTTTCATCATAATGGCATGAAAATATTTAAAATGTTCAAAATTTTTTCTTTTTTTCATACTTGAAACGTATTAATAAATTTACATACAATTCATTTGTTTCGAATATAACATTAAGATTGATTCATAAAATAAATTTGATATTAGTTATTAGGGATAACATGATAATTTCATGTATTTTTTTATATACAAAGTTTTGATTAAGTTCTCTTGAGAAATATATCTACTATAAATTAATATAGCGTACCTACATGCTAATGATTAAAACGTATTGACATCACCACGTGATCCATCTATTATAAACACAACATAAAATTTTATAAAATATAGCAATCAGCTCGCGGCTTCACCCGCTTAAGTTTGTGAATTATTTGTTTGTTTTGGTACAGGGAATTACGTTCATGTTTTAATAAATAATGTATGAATACTTATTTAGAAAACCTCCTAAGTGTGGATTAACACTTTAAAAATGTTTAAAAATATTTTAAAAATAAATAATGTATGCTTGCAGCGCACTTAAGATTTCTAATGTGAAAATTATTAAAACCATGGCATTTTCGATTTTCATTAAACAAATTATTATTGGAGCAATTAACAAAGTAATAGAACCAGCAACAATAATATTTATAAATTTTGTCTGTTTCTTGTTTTTTCTGTTAGTAGACGCTTATCTCAGAAACGACATAAGCGATTTAAAGAGCTAAGACGTGAGCGCGGTGCGGGAGCGGTAAAATCGGTTTGTTTTTATTGTAATATTCGTCATGTATGAATGGTGTAATGATTAAATAGCTGACCTTTATAACTATTTATTTATATCTTCATAGAGAAATGATAGCTTTGTTGGGCACTCTTAATTTTTAAGAAAATAAATTTGATCAAAATACATATCTTCGTAATTTTAGTGATGTCGATGCACCTCCCCCTCACCCCTGCAGAGTTACTCGCCACGATGCGCGAGGCCACACGGCACATACTCCGCATTTTTTATTATTACATGATTTTCTTAAATTTAATATTTTTAAATTCGTTATATCTTTTGAATGATATGTCCGATTTTATTAATAAAAAAAGCATTTTACAGGTATTGAAATTATCTTTATTAAAATATCATTTAATGGGATAAAGATTAACGCAGAGGTATCAATAATATGGTTTGATTATTGTGGCCACTTTTGTTATCTTATAAAATATAAAAAAATGGTTATATTGTCATAACTACAGTAGCTGGACATATGGTATCGCGGATTTTTTTATAGATATTGATGCGCTCTACAATACTGTAGAAAATTACTTTGTTCTTTCATCAATAGTTTTCGCAGTGCACGCGATGATAGAATTGTTAAGATCAATTTCTTCTCACCTTGGGTTACATTATTGCATTTTTTTAGGGATCTCAATTTTTTTCTTAAATGTAATATAGCCTATGCTGTTCAGTGAAATTGCAGCTTTGTAATAGTGAAAAAAATATTGAAATCGATCCATACATCCATACATCCATACATACATACCTACCTACCTACCTACCTACCTAAAATCTCCAATAGATATCTAAAACTAAGTACATAATTTTTATATAGATTGTAGCGTTAGCCTTTCCAAACTATAAAATAGATAGCGTTACTTGTATCGAGTTGCAAACTTAAATACTTATATCTTTTGATAGAGTGAAGCTATTGCAATGAAATAAACACTAAATGTTACTTTGATTTACTGGTAATTTTTACGTATAAAACTTGCTTAAATATATTGTGTACTTTTGACGTGATGCGTGTTCACATAAACAGGAAAACAGACAAACAGACAAAAATTCCAAAAATGTTGGAAATGGATTCTGTTAGTTATCCTTTAACACCCTGGCTAATTTTTTTTTAAATATTTTCAATGTACAGAAACGACTTTTCTACAGATTTATTATAAGTATAGATATAGATTTATAAATACAAAATAAAATTATATTTATTATACTTATCAATATAAATATACAAACATCCAAAATATTTTATTGATAAATAAGTTACAAAAGGTGCAGATTGGAAAAGAAATGCTTATTCGGATTTCTTTAAATGTACATTACCTTTCCAATCGTTAAGCAGCGGTACAGCGTCTGACGGTCGTTAATGTATAATTTTTATTTCGTCGTTGTATCTCGTCACTCAGTACGCAAATAGAGTATCTAAACACTTTCTTTTCGATTTCTGTCCTTGCTATATGCAGAAAAAAATAATTCATAAACAAAGAAAGTTATACGCTACATCGCGAAGTTAAAGATCTTCCATTTTATTTATATCAACATTTACGCTGTCTTTATTGATAAGACAACAACTGATTAAAATGAGCTTCACTTAATTCATTTAAACGGCCCGTTCCGCACCACTCTCCCTAAAACTGTACAATATCAATTTCATATTTATTTGTTGATATAATTGTGTTTGTGTAAACAATATTAATTATAATTGTAATTAAAATTAATTTAACTGTTATGGGTGAAGGGAGTGTAAATGTAGCGTTCAATTTCCCATTTTGTAGGTATTGTTTATTTAAACAAAATTTAAATTTATCTATATAATCATATTTTATTTATATAAATTTATTTCAACTCATAATTTTTTTTATTTGGCAAATATTATTAAAAATAATATTGTTGTGGAGTTCAAGCCTCTCTCTCTCTGTTTTTTTAGTTAATCTTTTTTCCTAGCTTCATGCTTTATTCTTACTAGGATAGCCAAACAGAATGGAGCACACAACGTTATAACGTCTCTGCATACCTCTTGTGCCTCCATCATCATCATCATTTTCTTAATGATATATCTACATGTCCTCCGAGGAGTTCTCATAGTTTTCACCTGACCTTTTAGTATCATCAATACCGTGTTCTCGAGTGTCAACCGATGTCTTTCCTTTCCTATCATCTATTCCTGTTTCATAAATCATAATAGAATAGAGGAATAAAAAAATATATTCTTAAGCAAGAAAAATAAAAAAAAAATTAAAGCTTTTTAAACTGGTACATCAAAATTAATAATATTTCAATGTACACTACGCATAAACTAAATAATGACAGACTCTGACTGTAAAGGCGATGATTGTAAATTAGATTTTTCTGGAATATGAATATATATTTGTTTTCTTGTATTTCTTTCTGATCTAGTAAAATATAATAGCGGACTTTCAATCTGTCACTCTACACGTAATGTTTAGAAATTTGGGCGGTGTGTAAGGAACGGAATGCCTTAATGCATTAACTATTATCTGATATGCGGGATACAACGTGAAATAGAACAAAGCCTTTACAAATATCACATACTAACTTCACATTTCCTCACAGCTTTCGCTTTATATAAAAAAAGTCCTTAAAATATTTAAATAAATCACCTAAAACACAAATACTAGTATAAAGACCGCAAAATTTTCATCAGTTGGTAAATCGTTTCAAACAGTCATTTAATTAGGCGAACGGTGAAGTAGCCTCCAAGGTAAACAAAGTGTTCGGTCTCAATGCATTCGTGGCCTATTCACGCTATGTTGGTAAAAGTGAAAATCCCCTCTAGCTTCAAAGTTCACGGTGTTTTAATTCAGTAATTTGTATGTATAATCACGTGGATAAGAGGATTTTTTTTGTAAGCACCAATAGTTTTTTTTTTAAAGTCTGAAATAAATGGTATTATGATCATTCGGGGAAATGAATTATTTCTAATTACAAACAAGTTGCAGTTTCAATTTCCTAAGAAACAGTTCACGCGGAAAGCTAAAAACAGAGTCTTAACAGTATTTTTCACTGCTATATGCAAAATTGAAAGAAAAAATTTTAGTAATATTTCAATGAACATAAAATATTTTTCTAACTTTCACTTTATCATCGGACTGTACTATTCAATGTCTGGGATACAAAATAAGCACTCTTTTATATATCGCTTCGAGTGTTCCGCAAATACAACATTTATATGAAATTAAAATAAACTTTGAAATCAATGCAAATGTTTAACTCGCAAATTTACTTTTAATTAGGAAATGGGTAATGGTGTGGTAGAAAGCTTTATGAAGTTATGCTAACACATTTTGAAAAAGGTTGTCTGTTATGATTTACTTTGATTTTAACATGGTTGAGTTTCAGTAATATCTCGTCGTATAAGAAAAAGTGAGAAACGGAGTGTCTCAACACTACGTTCCCTCTGCCTACCCTGTTATACCTTGTAAAGGAGACACAACGTGAAGCTAGAAATAATTTTAAAAATAAAAAGAAAAATGTAGAAAAACAACAAAAATCATCCAGTAAAAGTAGCACATGTGAGATTGCATCAAGCTCACATTCGCACGACACATACAACAACAATAAAAGTGTAAAATACCGTAACTTCTATACTATTCACGTCACGTACAAAACACACGTTGATAAAAATTCTGCAAGAATTTTATTTATATTTTCAAAACGGTGTTAAAGTAATCACGGCTGTAATACGTTAAGAGACCGCAAGAATCGAGCTCAAGCGAATGTAGACAGTATTTACTTTTAAAAAATTGTGTTTTAAGGACGATTTTTGTTTGTGTCCTGTAATTATTCGACACTCAACACTGTGGCACTAGGATGTACTATTTAATCTAAAGGTTAAGAATTAAGATTTTAATGCAAGAAATATTTTGCAAGGAATGTAAGCGAGTGGAGCATTTTGTTTGTGTATTTTGTTTTTTTTACATTTAAGAAAAAAAAATTAGCTTCACGCTATATTCCGCACACAGCAGGGAAGACAGAGGGAACTAGTGTTATGACACTCCGTTCCCCACTTTTTGCCAAATTTTGGAGGCATTGCGTGTTGAGTGGCAGAACTCAACGCCACGCTTTGCTTCGATCCCAGAGCGAAGAAATGGAAATATAAATTTAAGTAAATATTTCATCTCCTCGTGTAGGGGTCGAACTCACAACCAGTTGGTTTTATAATTACATTTTGTGCCACTGCGCCACGACTGGTATATTTTAAAATGATATTTATATGTATATTTACGATTTTTATAACATTTCAATCAAAATAGAGTAGGTTAAGAATTCTGATGGTAAACGTGATGATCGTGGGTTTGATACCACACAAGAAAATGTACTATATTCACTTAAATACGTTTGAACGTGGCGCAGGGGCACAAGCGTGTGACTGCAAACGCTACGGTTACGCTACGTTACGGCATTCGATTCCTACTCGATAAAATAAATATTTCATATTTTCAATTCCTCGCTCTACTACCGAGGCATTGCGTGGCGTTCAGTTCGAATTGGGTGGAAAGTGGGGAACGGAAGTGTCTTAACAGGAAACTGAGAGTCTTAACACTATGTTTCCTCTGTCTATTCTGCTATATGTGGTAGTAATAACATACATTGTGTATAGAATTACGGAAATTAAAGCCGCGTAAAAAAGAAAATAATAGTCGTTTATATGTAGATAATTTTAAATTAGCAATTATACACGTCGAGTTATTGATTTCTACATAGTAACGCCCACAGTCTCTTTGTACACTAAAAGGCTAGTGAGGCCTTTTAGTGTACCGGTTGACTTGATGTTTGGTATGGGACTATGAAGGCCGCACTTCAAAGCGTAACACTGAAATAGCTACGTACAATATTATATGAAGGTTCACTGGGAAATAATTCACATTTTGGTAAATATATTATTATATCAGGCGCAGTGGCACGAAGTGGGACTGTAAAACCGACTGGTTGTGGGTTCGATCCCCACATCCCCACATCGATCGAGGAGATGAAATATTTACTTAAATTTATATTTCCATTTCTTCGCTCTGGTGTCGAGGATAAGCGCGGCGTTGAGTTCTGCCACTCAACTCGCAATGCCGATTTCGGCAGGAAGTGGGGAACGAAGTGTCTTAACACAAGATTCCCTGTGCCTACCCTGCTGTGCGGGATACAGCGTGAAGCTGATTTATTTTATATTATTATAGTATAAAATGCAGCTCCAAATCTTGTTACGATGTATTTATTTTATTAAATTTGTATCTATACTAATATTATATTATAAAGCTTCGATCAGGCAGCGGGAACCTTGTGTTAAGAATTAATTTGTTCTCTTAAAAATTGATCTAAATTATCCCAACATCAAAATGCTTGGAAAAAATGTCTCATTGACAAAAAAAATCATATATATTTTGGCCATAATATTCATACCGCTCTCATTACACCGTAGTAGGGTTACGTACCGATATTTGAAACGTATAATGAAATTTCGGCAATAGCATATGCATTCTATATAGAGGAACCCATGTTTTTCAGACCATCAAGGCAAATTTGACTTTATTTCAGTACCATAAGGCGTAATTTCCCATGAATTTTAGTTTAATCAAATCTTATTACTCTGTAGCTAATAAACGTAACGAACTATTAAATGTTGGTATTTGAAATCAGGAGCGCAGTTTTAATATGATTGTGTTTAGTAGTAAAATTATTGTCTATACTTATTGATATCTGTAAATAGAAAATAATATAGAAGAAAGAATGTTGCATTTATTAACATAATAAAACCAAAAACTGTTTTTTTTTTATTTTGTCTGTTTGTCTGTGCATTTGTTCACGTTAACCTCTTACGGCTAAACTGATTTTTTTTTGTGAAGTGTCGAACCTAGTGTTAAGACACTTTGTCCCCCATTATCTACTAATTGTTAATATTGAAGATTGCAGAAATTGTATCATCATGAAACTTAGGTAGTTTTTTTAAAGAAAAAGATAAGGCATACAAGCATAAGGATCACTATGATCAGTGAGGGCCACTACCTGATACGGAGTGTTGTTCACATTATATGCGGCAGACGCAGAACATCAATAAGCGTCATGTCTGAAGCTACATGTCAACAGATCAGAGTGGGATGCGTAATTTTTACTTGTGTCATCCCTGTGGACCGTGGCCGGTTTGCCTCTCTCCTAGTACCTGTGCTGCGGCTGTTGCCGTCGTCGCTTTGCAGAGCATGTAACTTTATATTCCCAGCACTGTAGTGCTAATCGATGGCAAGTCACAGCCTTGGTTTGATACATCTTACAAACTTGCTTACTTGCACTAAGATAAAATATAACCGAGCTTCTAAGTGCTTTTGAGTAGCAAATTGCCAGAGCAAGCATTCGACTATCCGAGAGTTCAAAATCGATCAAAGCTTGAGAGATAACCATCCAAAACTCTTCAATTTTAGGCCCTCTCAAAGGATGCACTAACTTTAGCCAGTCTTCGCTTCCGCCAAACGACATTGCGAAACGACATCTTGGTCCATATGGTGGAATGAGAAAGCCAATTTTCTGGGCGTTCTCTTTGCCTCAAACTATGGATGACCGAGGAACCACACCGCCGACCACCCCAGAACTCAATGCCTGAAGTTAGTTAGTTAGCCAAAAAGCTGTTAGGCGATCTCTGTCTACATTGGACTTCCACAAGTCGGGTGCCATATGACACTCTGAATCCGTCGGCACAACCCAACACTAAAGGAGAGATGCCATCTGGCCCACTCGACTTGTGGATCTGAGTCGTGGAAGAGCGCTCTTATCTTCCCAATCTGGAATGAAGATAACGTTTTCGATCCAACTGATTATAGACCTTTTGCTATCCCTGCTCTCAAAACTCTTGAAGTGCATCATGCACACAGTTTTAGGAGTATTAAAAGAGCTGGCTCTTTCAATATAACTCTTATCATCATATTAAAACTCGCTTTTTACTCGCCAATTAATAGAAATTAAAACCTCTAGTTAAGTCGAGTACGTCTACTTAACAGGTTGACTTAGCTTTAGACCTCTCACCAACTTCGATTTTTTTAAAGATACATTATTAATGTTGTAAAAATTAAAAAAAATATATTTGTTAAAACCCGACCCGACAAGCCTAATAGTTTATTAGGATAATTGTGGGCTCGTTTCCCACTCGCCGAAAATGAATGAAATATTTATCAGTTAAGTTAAACCATGGGACGAAAACGCAACTAAAAACTATTATAATATTTTTTTTATTTATAATAATAGTTTTTACATGCGTTTTCGTCTCCATGGTTGGACGGAAATGACATGAGACACATTCTAAGTGCGTTACATCGAAACGATTAAAATTGATTGGCTTATAACATTCGATTCGATGAATAGACTACGCAGCACTCAAATAATTTTTCGTGAGATTAGAGCGTTCTACCAAACAAACTACCTCTGCAGTCTTATAATATTAACTAAATATTTCGATAAGAATATCTATCATAATAGATATTAAGTAATAATATGTGGCCATTTAAATATACATATTAGTAATGCAGGCACAATATGCATTAGGCTTATTAGTTTATGAAATGAAGCAATTATTTGAACAAATAGTAGAGGAGAGAATATGCAATAATTAACAAATATTGAAATAGTATAATGCCGATGGACGGCACCAAAGCATCTGATTATTAAGCGCGACGCGCGGCGGTTGTAGCTTCGATTCCCACTTGCTTAGATTGAGGCAAATTGCAGTGTTAAGTTTCACTACTCATCACGCAATATCTCGAAAATTAGATACGTTTCCCAGTTTCTAATTTGTTATCATTATTATTATTACTTAGGAAGTGGGGAAACAAGTGTCTTGACACTAGGTTCCATTTGCTTACACTGGTATTTGCAAAATACAGCGTAAAGTTAAAAAAAAATGTATATTTTGTTTCAGTTTCTTTCTTACGTTATACAATTACAGACTAAGCTTCGAAAACTCAAAATATTATGATAATAAAGTAAAAGGTGAAATTAAGGCAAGAAAGCACAGATAACTTACACTCACTCAAAAAGATATTGCGTACGAATATAGAAACGAAAATATATTCCTACTCATAAAAACATACTTGATGCTTTGGCTTTGCGTTCTCTATCGCATTTATCACGGGGAGTGCTCTAAAGAACTGTGTGACATGTTACCTGCCGCCGAATTTTCTAACCGCACAGTACGTCATAAGCTAAAATATCATCCACACCACCTGGATACGTGGCAATCCACTACTGTGCGGTTTCGTAGGAACTTCCTTCCACGCGCCACGGAACTGTGGAATGGCCTACCCGCAGCAGTGTTTCCAGGTTGATATGACATGGGTACCTTCAAAAAACGCGTCTATCTCCACCATAAAGGCCGGCAACACACCTGTAGCTCCTCTGGTGTTGCACGGGGTCGTGGGCGGCGGTAATCACTTATCATCAGGTGACCCGAACGCTCGTTTGCCTTGTCCTTTTCCATAAAAAAAAACATTTCCTTCAGAAACTGAGGCCCAAACTATCACATCAAATTAGGTACAATCCTAAAAAAAATATTCCTAAAATATACCTAGATTAAAGCCACAAGTAAATACTAAGTGACAGCCCAACATAAACTAAGTATTGGAAGTCGACCGAGTGTCTGGAACATCATAACTTTACCAATATCTCAGTTGTTGCCGACGCGCCGCGTCTCGCGGGATCAAAACTTGTTGTTTACTTGAACTTTCCAATGAAAATGTTTCTATGAGATATTATATTTGTTATTCGATTGAGTGTAAACGCTCCGGCTTAAAGATCTTTATTCTCACTTTCAATGAAGTTGTCAATATCAAAAAGATTTTTTAATCCTAGCGGGGTAGCCAGAGAGAGTCTCGTTCGTCACTATTCTACGCATCTGTACATAACCCCCGAGAGGCCTTTCTTATCATATTTATTAGTGAATAAAAAGTAAATAAATATGATGTAACGAAATATTATCTAATTAAATAAAATAAAATCATAGTACCTGCTTACTTAACCTCCCAAAAGGAGAAAAACATTGACATTCACGTCACTTAAAATTATATGTTTGATTGAATTTACACGTGTGAATAGATTAATAACGAGGCGAAAGAGGTATGCAGAGACTACAGTGTTTAGCCCTCCACTCTCTCTGATCTAGATCAGAATTCCTAGGAATGCAGCATGAAACTTAAATATATACATATATATGAAAAGACAAATATACGAGTAACGACTCGAAGACTATAAAAAAAACATTTTCCCGTTTGATAACACAATATGCGTATTATTTATGTTATTTTGCGAGTTATGTCTCAGCCAAAACCTATAAATGATTTTTTTATATTTATTTTAATTACCTGTTTTTTCCTTTTATTTTGGTTGGCGTTTATATCAATGTAGACAGGGGGAACCTAAAGATAACGTAACCTAAAGATACCATCTGTTCCCCATTTTTCGCCCAGTTTCATTTGCATATTTGTGGAATTGAACGCCACGCTTTGTCTTGTTACCAGAGCGTGCATTAGGATTTGAATATAAAGAATCTAAATATATAAAGTAAAATAAACTGTTTTCAGCACATGTTTATTATTTTAAAGAATATAAGAATGAAAACGAATAAAAATATATACAATTCATTGAAGATATTCTTAGTATGACGAGTTCAATTGTTTCAGTCGCGCTTTACACACTTATCTAGTACACAGAGTTGCCAATCTTTCCATATTTTTATCTTTATGGTCATCTAAGAATCTTTCGTCATACAGATTGTATTAAATGTTATGCGAAAAAATGTGTATCGAAATAAAATTCTGTAAAACTACAGGTTCGATTTGAAAATTTATTTTGGTCTTGCATAGTCCATTAATAATCCAATTCAGAGTAAGTCAGGTATTATACACAATTTACTTAGTATTTACCATTTGACTACGGAGTCAAAGCCGTAGGTTCTAAACTACAAGTATTTAATAATATCACCGTTTGAGATAAAATATATACTTTTTTAAGAAAATTTAGTTCAAAGACATAACTTACGGCAACTTATGAATTTTAGAAAACAAAAAAAAATCTAATTCACAATCTACACATTTATGGCGATAAGGCCGCCTTCTCTACTCTTTTTAACAGACTTCTTTAAAAGGAGTAAGTTAGTAATTTGGCCCATTTTTAACAATGTTATCTTTGAAAAATCACATAAGTATTAAATTTGTATTAAGAAAGTGCGCGAAAAATATACGAATAGCTCAATATCACGGCAACCGATTTTGATGATTCTTTTTTATTGGAAATGATACACTTTAACAGTAGTTTGATGAGAGCTTAGAAAGGTTCTGGTTTTAGGATTCGGTTCAAGTCAGATTTTTATTTTTTAATTATTATTGTTATCTTTGTTTATTTCCTCTGCTTTTTTGTGGTGGACTATAATGTGTATTATTATTATTATTATTTAAAAATAGAAACTGCAGCATACCGCTATTTTTAAATTATTTTCACAATTTCCCTACTGTAATCATACTTTTAACAAAAATACTAACACATACTAGCAAATAAGAGAGGAAATTGTATCGTTTAGGTGAAAATCTAGCAACGCTACGGGTTGGTACGGAGGCAGCGTCTGCTGGATAATCTTTATTTAAATATATGTATATAGAGGTAGAGGGGAGACTACGCTACGTGTTTGAATATAAAATATTTTTTACTAAAATTGCTAAGTTTTTGTGAAATTTAATAAATTAAAGCGTGCTTTAATAGAATAGGTATGATTAGATTGTTATTAATTTAATATGAGACGAATTTTCTACAATTGTAGATACATATGATTCTATATAAATGAGCCTTTCATTACGGAGTGACTGACGGGCACAGGCAGAAGTAGTTTCTGGTTGGATCTAGAAAGTTGAAATTTGGCATATTGATAGAATAAAGAGGAGTACAAAGAAAAAAAAAATGCCAAATTCTTGGGAATTTTCGGGTCGCTATATAACAAGATTTTTTACAACAACAACAAAGCTGCAGGATACGGCTAGCTTACGATAAGTTACTCAATATATCTTATTCGTTTTGCCTTTTTTCTTATATGTGTATATAATATAGGGACAATATCAATTGATTACCAAACAACATATTATAATACTTTATATGAATATTAGGTAAATCATAAAATAAACAAATTTAAATAAATAAAATCATATTGAAATGAAATATATTTTGATATTGTTATTTAAAGTACAAAATAAATACTTTAAAAAATAAGACTAAGAAACTATACTGATATTATAATCCTGCAGAGTACGTATTTGATAATACCAACTGAACTCACTATTGGTTCGAATATTTATTTTGTTGCATAGTCCATTTACTTAGGACCTTGTATACAATTATACCTCTTACAATTTTTTTATACAATTTACCTACAAACAGCGCTGCCTGCACTGCAATTTAAGTATATAGTGGCCTGTCGTAGCGCAGTGGCACGAAGTGTGACTGTAAAAACGACTGGTTGTGGGTTCGATCTCCACTCGAGGAGATGAAACACTTACTTAAATTTATATTTCCATTTCTTCACTCTGGTGTCGAGGCTAAGCGCGGCGTTGAGTACTGCAACTCTACACGCAATGTCTCCAGAATTCGGCAGAGAGTGGGGAGCGGAGTGTCTTAACACTAGGTTCCCAATGCCTACCCTGCTGTGTGCGGGATACAGCGTGAATCTGATAAAATAAGTATATAGTGTTGCCATAGCAAATTCATAAAGATACTTTCTATAGGTGTATATACCAAATTTACTCTATATAGCATCAAAAAAACTATAAATTATCTACACATACGTGTAGAAGGATACAATTTAAAGAGATCACGTAAAAAAATTAATGTTCTATCAAATTCATAATTCAGCGATGATCGCGAGCGGCTGCGGCGAACGACTGCGGCCCGCTATTATGATAATACTACCCTGTTGCCATTTTTTGTTAGCGTTTAATATTAAATAGACATTCTCCCTTTAAAAATGTTTGTATTTTTTTTTTAATTATATATTATTTTTTTAGCTTCACGCCATCCCGCTTATAGCATAACACTCCGTTAAGTATTTTTCACTCTATGCACTAATTTCACTCTGCCTGCCCATCTACTCGTAGATAAGAGTACGATATACAATAATACATTTTATTATTTTTTATTTTTCATGCTATATACTGTATACGCCTAATACCAGTCAATGGAAATATTCTCCTACTTGACGCAAACTAGTCTTTTGATACCGTAGCTTTGCTGGTCGATGAAGCAATCACAAGGAACAAAGGCAGAAATTGTAGACTCGAGTGTCACGTCAACCCCACACTGTGACATTTCCGGGGTCTAAAGTAACAGTTCAGTTTCGATTTACAAACTTTGATAGTTAATTAAGTTGTGTTTTGCTAATTGTTTTGATTTTGTATTGTAGATTTTATTAATGTTCATGAGGCCGACGTGGCGCAGTACGATAACGACCGACAATAATTCCGATAGTTGTAGGTTTGAACCCGTGTGTGTAGCGCTGTGTTGAGTTTTGCCACTCAACACGCGATGTCTCGAAAGTTAGACGGAAAATTGAGAACAAAGCGACTTAATAATATGTTCCTTCTGCCTACATTACTATGGAGATAAAAACAAGAAATTGTAATGTTTTCACACATTTTTGATATTATAAGAGAGTATGTTCCTTTTTCCTCAAAAAATGTATTTTTCCATTTAATATTAGGACATAAAAAATTAACTAATAAAGATAAATAAATTATAAATAAAAAATCTGCGTATTTTACTGATAACATAGCCGTTTATAAACGATAATCAGTAATAATAATTTTACAAACCTTTCACTTAATCCATTAGAGATATCGAAATATTTTTACTTTTTTGTGAATGATAAAGCTATAAGCTTTATTTCTACATAATACAATATTAAAACTAACTCAAAAATATCTTAGTAAATGTATGTATGTATGTACGTACGTAGTTCTAGAGATCCCATCTTGGCAACGTCTAAATTCTATCAACTGCACAAATGTTCCTGGGAGCAACCAATTTGAGATTTACACAAAGTTTCACTTTGTCAGATTTAAAGTGAATCTGAGACTTCGCTATTTTGGTGTAATATAGACGAAGTGTTGTGAAGTAAACTCACTTTAAGTTCCAAATCAGGTTATTTGTTATCAAAATCAAAATATTTTTTATGGCATTGTGAATTTGTAAATGAAAAATATATAAAAACATAACTAGAACGAAATTAGTAAAATGTTATGTTTCCATACTAGATACAAGTAATGTTTTAGTAGTTCATACAATGATTGTGTTCATTTTACCAGGAGGAAACAATTATAGTACAGGCTGTCGCGGCGCAGTGGTATAGTGTAGATTTGATTCTCACTGAAGTTGTAATACTTAACTCTCACAATCAATTATTGTCATTTCATTTTCAGAAACAAGACGACATACGGCGTTGCATTTCATCACTATATGTTGAAAATGAAATATAAATACAATACAAATGTTCACGGAAACTGAAGCAATAGGAAATATTTAATGAAATATTACTAAGAATAAGAAAAAAACAAAATAATAATCATGTTTGAGAATTCTAGCATTCAAAATGGTACAAATTTTCGCGTTAACCATTAAAAACCCCATTCGCATTGCAAGTCTTTCAAAACATACCCCTTATAGCCGCGCCCAGTATCAGTATATCTATATCAGTACATCTAGAAAGCAAGGCCATGGTGGCCTCAAAGAAACTGGGGGTCATCAACAGAGCGAGACAGTACTTCACACCAAAACACCGATTAGCCTGTATAGGGCCCAGGTTCGGCCTCATATGGAGTATTATTCTTCGTTGGTCTCGTGAACCCCAGTATCAGCTAGACCCATTTAATCGTATATAACTTAGAGCCTTTTGAATCGTTGGAGACTCAATAATCTGTGAAAGACTTAACACATTGGCTTCTCGTAAGTACGAGTATGACTCCTTGCTGTGCGTTCTCTAACGGTGTGCGGTGGAACGAGCTACCTGCGGCAGTGTTTCCAGGTCAGGCGAGTAACTCCACTAAGAAGGCCGGCCACGCACTTGTAAGTCCTCTAGCATTACACGGGGTCTTGGACGGCGGTAAGTACCATCAGGAGACGTACGCTCGTTTGCCTTGTCTTTTTTCATAAAAAAAAATCATTCTTGCAACAGAAGACTGAATTTAAGCCCATCAAATGTACAATGAAGATCCCACTGCGTCACAATGGCCTCAATTATAAAGCTTCAATGAAATTAAATTAATGGAATCGAATATTATTGAAGGTGATGAAATTATCGATTTCCTGATTGAAAATTATTATCATGATAAGTGAATTGGCAAATGAAAACATCGAGGCAATAAGAATATTATTGAATTTTTTTGTGATATTTTTAATTTATTTTTAATCTTTAACTATTTTTCGTATATAGCAATTTGATCATGCATAATCTGCACATTGTAGAACAGGTCTCTATCTGAATTATATCTGTGTTTCTAAAAATACTATAGTATTTGTAGCTTCTGTCAGCGCTTTGATTGTGGATTCGATCCTCACTCGTGAGACTGATCATATTTATATTATTAATTATTAACATTTCTCTTTACCCCCCAGAGAAGGTGTATGAAGAGTTTGATGTCAGTGGACGAGGCGAAAAATGCATGTAGAGAGAGAGTCGTTTCGTTCTCTTCGACTACCCGCTAAAGATACAGCGTGAAGCTAAGTTAAATTAAGTTTAAGTTATTTCTCTTTGAAAAAAAAGGCGCGGCCCCTAGATTTTTCATTCATTTGCGTGATGCGTTCGACGAATAAATGGAAAACGGAGTGTATATGAACACTATGTTATATCCGTCTACTCTGTTATAATTATGCACAAAATGCGTATGACTTTTTAATTTCCACAAAAAAAATTGCACTAATGAATATGTAAGTACCAAAACTCCCAATAGAGTAGAGTATTTGCGGCGATCCACGAGATAGCTACGAGAATGAAATGACACACGTATTTGCGGCTACCAGATATACCTTACAGTTTGAATCTGGTTTGCTACAATGAAATTCTAAAATTCAGCCTATATATGTTACACACTCGATTCGCAGTCAAATAAATGGTTTTTATGATCTTAGAATAGTGTAACAGTATGTACCTTGGGTATAAGTTGGAAATAAATAAATAAATGGAATGACATATGTGTGGCAATGTGCAAAAAATAACATAGATAATAATGGGAAATAAATTTTTCACAAACTATATATTATGTTCTTAATGCCATATTAAAGGAAACTAATTCGTGTATAGTCGTCCCGAGTGTCGCGACCGTCGTTCTGTCTATATAGGTGGTGGTGATGCTCGGAAAGCAGCGGTCGAGTCATACTTTGAAGTACTACGGTTCTAATATATATGATGCACATAAAGACTCGTACCAAATGTATAATGAATATAATATGATAATTCGAAATCTATGATGGCACGATCTTTTAGGATCGAATTTCTTATAAAGGCAATATATGTGTAGGGGCGACACATATTGAGGGTCATGAGTGATCCTCGACCATTATTATAATATTAAATGTTGCTTGACGTCGTGAAAGCTGACGTGATGGGCTTATGCGAACTGTTATAGCGACATTAACTATGTCGTGGCTGATGCCGTCTCGCAGTACGTTTGCGATTCGTAAGCTATGCCTGTATGGCGTTGGTCATTGATATATTGAATACCACTTCTACGACTTGGTATACGACTAGTAGGTGTGTGATGCTATTTTATGTCCCAGCTCCGGTGTATGTAGTAGTGTCCGCCTGTCTCATACGGGTGTGTGGTGCTATTTTATGTCCTGGAACTCTGGTGTATGTATTAGTGTCCGCCTACGGTTCGAGACACGACTGTGGGGTGTGTGCCGTGCGTTTATTAAACATATCGGCCGCCTTACGGTAGTGCGTTCGTTCCAACGACTTATATTGATCTCACAAATCAATCAACATCACGAAACACTATTCTAATACAATCTTAATATAAACAAGCGTAACAAGTACCTTCAGACTGATCACACACAAATGTCCCGGAGGGTTCATTAAGACTGTTGCAGCCGCAGTCTGGTAGGAATTCACGGTGTAGGGGCGGGGCGGTGCCCGTACTCTTTCTTCCTTTTATTATAACTAGTTCGCAGTTATAGTGAAGAGGAAGATAGGACGCGCTCTTGGCTTTTCTTCGGACGAGCTTCGAGTTATGACAATGTCATATTGTCGAGTTTCAGTTATCTAGATAACTGACACAAGAACAACTTCTGATGGCAAATATATTATTAAAGCGATACCTTCTAATGGCATAAATATAATTCTTAACACTCTTACCTCTGAATCTCTAAAAGATCTTGGATTACTTACGTTCACAAGTATAAACGGTTCTAACCACTAGACACATTTCTAGCCCAGGCATTATTTATTAAATTATATTTTAAAATGAGTTTGGGATGTCAGTTACAATAGTCAATATAAGTGTATATATATATATATATATAAATAAGCAAAGGGACGTTTCCTCCTTACGCCAAATTTTCGAGGGATTGCGAGGAAATATAGCAACACTCAATTTACGATATTTAAAATTGTTATCTCTGATTGATCTTACATAGACATATTTTTTTTGTATTGATTTGTATTTTAATACTGTAATAGCAAATGCTAGCTAGTGGCTAATCGGCGCAAGGACACAAGTATGTGACTGTATGTGTGTATGTGTGTGAAGTATATTTTAGCTTAGTTTATTGATGGCTCAAATATAATTATAAATGGACGTCATTTTCTTTTCAGGATTTTCTTTGGACGAATATATTAGTTCTATTAAGACTAAATACTTATTTATTTATCAAAACTATTTTTAAATATACTTAACATTACTTATATAGGGTCTTTCGCTCTGTTAAAGAGACAAAGTGCGGCGTTGTGTTTCGCCACTCAACACGTAAAGCCTGGAGAATTCGTAGAGAAAATGGAAAATCGAAGTATCTTAATAGGAATGGAGAGTTTTACACTAGGCCACTATAGTTCTTGTTACCAGAGTAAGGAACAAAAAATAATTGATTCCTTCGTGTTGCAATCGAATCCACAACAACCGCGTTTACAATCAGACCCTAAAAATAAGACAAAATACGTACAAATAATAGTTACATTGACTAAAACTTTGCAAAGCCGAAGTTTAAATTGTACTCTACGAAATATCAAATGAAAACAACTAGTTTGCCAACTGATAGCAGGAGGTAGTGTTTTTGTTATAAAATATTTTATACTCCAAATGTACTGTACTCGGATGTTATATGGAATGTTTCGAAGCTAGTTCGTGTTGATATGTGTAAAAAGCGTGCTTGATATGTGTGCAACCAATGTATCGCATTGGTTGCAGCAGTTTACAAGTATTTTTTTAGGAAATTATCAAAATAATCTAGGCTATTGTAAGATAAATTGAATTCCGCCGCCTAATAAATAATGTCTTAAAATTGCGTGAAAAGTAATAAACGTAATACTTTCTTCTACTTATTAAGGTAGCAATCATATTTTTTAACAGTAAGCTTTTCTAAGCGAAGAGAATCTATTGTTAGGACACTACCATCCGAATTCTTAACATTGTACTGTTGTGTACGCCCCTTGTATTGTTATCATTATGGGGAAATAGAAATAATTCGTTCTTCTCAGGTGGGATCGAATCCAAAATCAATTGAAATCATCGAATAACAGTTTATGTAAGTTACATAAATAATCAGATATACAAAGATTTCTTGATGCAGGGGAACAAACGTGCGGCTGTAAGCTACGGTCAAGGTTTCGTTCTCCAATAGGAGAAATTAAATATTTAATATTTTTATTTCCTCGCTGGCAACGAGGTAAATGCGATGTTGAGTTCTACCACTCAACACGCAATGCGTCGACAATTCGGTGGAAAACGATTGTCATAATGGTAATTGTCTTAATCTTAACATTATGGAACCTGGAAAGGTTCCCTCTGCCTACCCTACCATGTGCTGGAAACAACGTGAAGCTAAAATAAAATAAACAAAACAAATATAAACAAGTACCTTCAGTTCTGCACAAATTATACGCTTGTAAGTAACACGAGTATAACATTTGCAGATGTTATCTGATTCTCATTGAATTATTGTTTACTGTGTAGTAGTAGTTTCTGCTTCATGAATAAATCGATACGTGTTTCTACTTCATATCGCAGTTTGTATTTAAATACCGGCGGTACTTTGTGTAAAGTGCCCTATCTGTATGTATGTATGTAAACATAAATGTAGCTTGTTTAGATGATCTTATATTTTTATTAGAGTTACGTCACGTTGAAAGTCGCACACAGCAGAGTAGTCACAGGGAACCGAAAGACTCAGTTCTTCACTTATTGCCCTTTTTTGACACAAACCGTGTTGGATAGCAGGACTCAACGCCGCGGTTTATCGTGCTATCAGACCAAGGAAATCAACATATTTTTTTGTCAAGTGGATAATGAACCTATAACCGTCGCGCTTACAGTCCCACTGAGCCTTTTTATAAGCAGAACGTTTCTGTATATTTAAATAGAAAACATTTATAAAACGCATATTTTGTACCACTTAGTTTCATTGAAATATTCAAAGAATCCTCTGTAAAAATGATAATTGTAATTAATTTAGGAATATACTAAGAAATATATTCTACTTTCTCACTTACATTTTCACGTCGTGGCGCACTCAATGTTACGGTAAGCTAGATGCATTTGGGTTCAATCATCACTTTTTAATTTTCTTGTTTTGTTAGACCAAATTCAGTTCACTCTAAGTCATTGGTAATAGTAATGATACGAGATTCTTAATACATTTTAGGACTGGTACGTTGTTACCTCAATATGACAATCTTGAATTAATCATCAAATAGCCTTTATTGCTGTTTTAATATTTAATATTAATAAAATATTATTAATATTTAATATTAAGGCCTACTTGATATAAGCTGGAATGATCGGCAACTGGATGTTTGTGTGAAACAGCTTGTCTGTCAGAAAAGGCCTCCTCTAAAGAGTTCCATGTATTCATGTCTTTTGCTAAACGGGTTATTTTTTTACCAGTTATTTTTTCATGTGTTCTTCCTACCTTTTTGATTGTCTGATTCTTTAGAGGAGGGCTTTTCTGACAAAGTATTTTAAGAGTACCATTTTGCTTCTAACTTAGTCCATTTTTCTTTACTTTCCCGTAACATGTCCCGTCAAACGCCATTTTCAGCTGTGTGTGCATTTTTTAAATTTGGTTTTCTGTTTAATTTATTGTAATTTCACTCTATCTCCTTTTTTTATACTTCGTCCTATTGCACTTTGGTGGATTTTTAATTTGCTTTCTTGTAGTTCTGTTAAGGTCCATGTCTGGCACCCGTGTAGTCAGGATTCCGCGTTGAGTGATGAAGCGAATAAATGATGAAATGAAATGAAATAATATACATTTAAAAAATTAAATTAAAATTAAATTAGCTTCATGCTATATCCCGCACACAGCAGGGTAAGCAGAGGGAACCTAGTGGCAAGACACTCCGTTCACCACTTTCTGCCGAATTTTGGAGGCATTGCGTGTTGAGTGGCAGAACTCAACGCCGCTTTGCCTCGACACCAGAGCGAAGAAATGGAAATATAAATTTAAGTAAATACTTCATCTTCTTGAGTGGGGTTCGAACCCACAACCAGTCGGTTTTACAGTCACACTTTGTGCCACTGCGTCACTACTGGCCACAATTTAAGATACATTTAAATAAATATATATTTTTTCTGGAGTGTGGTTGAACCCACCAGTTTCGCTTGCAGACACACACGTCTTGTGCTCCTGCGCTACGACTCATCTCTATTAGAATAATCTCTCTGCGATATAATATATGTTTTTGAGATTTTTATTACCTTATTTTTGTTCTACAAATTGACAAAAGAAGAAAGATCTCGGCTTGCCGTCTGGGTCTGCATTTGAATAAACATATTTAATACAGACTAACTAGGATTTTGACATAAAAATTCTAAATGTTTATATTTATTAAATATTTTCTTCGCCACTTTAATTAGTTCTGACGTAGAGTCTTCTTCCTCTTTTAATCCAAAAATATGTTTTTTCTTGTCTTTTTTAAAAAATTTCCATCTCTGTCACAAGGCTCTTTATTATTTCTTTTAATATTTTTATTTTTCACTGTAATAGCCGTTATTTTTCATATATTTTGATATGAACGAATCAGTTACTCTTTCAGTTCAGCCGTCTGTTTCTGTATTTCGAATTTCATCTTTTCAAACAGCGGTAGAATGGTACTTTCACGTTGGCAACACTTATGCAATGGATGAATGCCGTTGACTCTGTCAAGTCTATTTGAAAGAGCCTAATTAATGTCACTATGCCGTTTTCTAAACTCTATATGGTAGTTGTTAGTTCTTATTTAATTGCAAACTGTTTTAGGTTCACGTTTATTGTTCACCACTTTAATAATTCTATGAATCTATACCATTGATTTAATAATTCTATAAATCCACAGCTACATGCTGTGATTGTATTATTCATTATTCACCGTGTCTAACTGCTCGTAAATGATTTTAATCGCAATGAGTTTGAGGACTTCCTTATAACGATATTTACGCTTCGAGTACCGGAACCGGAAACGAGGTAATATTTATACTTTCATGTAAATATTAAAGTAAAATAATAATATTTCTCAGATATTTATAGATAAACAGCTAGTAGTTCCGTTACTCAACACGCAATAGCTAAAGGTGGGAAGGATTAGTGTATTATAATAGTATATATTTTTTAATATATTTAATATGTATTATGTTTATGTATTAGGATTTAATATGATATGTAAGTTTATTTACACCACCCACTCTAGTTTATAATAAATTTCCTAACCCAAAGGTTGTCTGGTAGAAATCGCTGATTAGCGATAAGACCGCCGTTTGTGTATCAATTGCTTAATCTTTGTTGTTTTTTTAATCTGTTTATGTCTCTTATTGTGCACAATAAAGTGTAAATAAATAAATAAATAAAAAAATAAATAAATAAATAAGGATATATGTACAAACACTAGGTTCTTTTCTTTTCTGCCTTCCTTTTTTCCTGCAGATAGTATTGCCTATCTTGCTATATGCAGTATAAGCGTGATCGTGAAATCTTAGTATCCACTGTACCCAGAGCAACCATTGCCGTATTAGGTGGAGAGGTTACGATACACGCTACGATGGAAATGTAAGTTGTCTAAGATAACAGCATGAATATTATAATACTCTATGTTGTTATCTTGAACTACTTACGCCTACGCTTACAAAAATAAGTTGAACAGTTAATATTTAAAGTTAAGTATGTTTATATATTTTTGCAGCCCAATGTGATACATTGGTTCGATCCCTACTCGAGCAAATTAATTATTTTTCATTTCAAAACTATGGTAATATTGGCGTTGAGTTTGTCCATTTAATCGAAAAACTGATCGAACGCAACGGAGAAAAACGGAGTATGACATTAAATCTCTCTGCTAACGAGGCTAGATGTGGAATGAGGTTTGTAGATATTTTTTTCTCTACTAACTGCTTCCAACAGAAAAGACTGAATTGATTGTAATAAAATTTGTTATAAAAAAATTAACGAATGAAATCTGTGAGGTCAATCAAATCAAATCAGCTTCACACAGCAGGGTAGACGGAACGCAGTGACGGCACTCCGTTTCCCATGTTCCGCCGAAGTTTGGAGGCATTGCATGTTGAGTGGTGGAGCTCGACTCCACGATCCGTCTCGACACCAGAGTGAAGAAATAAAAAAATATATACATTTGTGGGGATACAAGAGTGGGGATCGAACCCACAACCAGTGACGTTTAAAGTCACATATTGAGCCACTGCGCCACGACTGGTCTCCCCTCACTTTACCACTTCATCTACGATGTGACACAATTTATTATAATAAAAAGAAATAATTGGATTTAAATACTATAAGAACATTATTTATACAAGGCATTATACCGTAAGACCATTCAAAGTGTAATAGAACTAGCATTTCCTAATTCCTAAGTACCTACTCCATTGGTTTTGATTAAACATAGTTTCCGGTGTATTTAGAGAATGCCGTTAACGATTATTGTCATAGAGACTATATGTTATAAGTGACCTGGGAAATTTGGACTATGTACCAAATGCATGGATAGTGGACGGTATATTGCTCCAACTTAATACGTTGTTCCATTGTGTGTACAAGGATCAGTATTATGTGTAGTACGGTAATTGGGAAGCGTGTTATATATATAAGGTATTGTGAGTTCGAATCTCACACGGGGGAATGCCTTTATTTGCTTTATAGGGTTAACATTACTCAATATGTAAAGGCCATCGTAGCGCAGCAGCATACGTCTTACTACAACGCGACAGTTGTGGGTCCCCCATTTGGGAAATTATTTTAATTTATTACAATTTAGCAGACAACGTTGAGTTCCACCACTTGATAGGCAATATTCTGAATGTTGGGGGCAAAGTGGCGAATTGAATGGGGTCAATACTCCCTCTACCGCCCCTGAACTATAGAGTGCGGTATAAAGCGTGAAGCTAACACTGCATGTATTATAAACTAAAATACTTAAAATAATTATTTCAGTTTTTATTAAAAAAATTTTTGCAAATGTTGTCTTTCCTATATATTATTAATAGAAAATATAGATAAAGCTTATTTAATTACGTCTCTTGCAATATTTCTAAAAAACGTGCAATAATGTTATTGTTGCACCAAATGATATCCAAATATATTTTTATATTCTTTTTATCTGCTTCATCCTGTATCCCGCACACAAAAATATAAGCAAAGGGAATCAAACGTTAAGATACTTTCCACCAAATCCTAGAGGCGTTGTGTATTGAGTGGCGGAACTCAACGCGTTGCTTTGCATCGACACCAGAGCGAAGAAATTAAAATATAAATTTAAATATTTCCTTTTCTCGTGTGGGGATCGAACCTACAACCGCTCGCGTTTACAATATAGCATACACTTGTGCCCTGTGCCACGACTGACCCGATTGACGTTATTTGCAAACGTTACTTTCTAAATGTAACATCTGTTCGGCATACCTATGTATATATATTTACGGATTCCTTTTTATTATGATCGAAATTTCAATCTTGAACGCTCTTAAATTTTTATAATTACTAATCAAATTCCCAATGCTTAACTAAACATGTATGGCATACAATTCCATGAAAACGCATTTGTATATTCAAAAGCACAATCCTCACAACCGCTGTTAGTGAGCGCGGGTGGGTCGGGGGCCAGTATATTTCAAGATCAGAAAAGTTCGCGAACAAAAGAAGTCGAGCACTTCAACCCCGTGAGAGGCCAATTTACATCGACTCATTTCGGTCAGCACTTAAAACGGAATTCTGTAGTCTTGTGCCAAGCAATTAACTTTTATTTCTTTTTGTAAAGTTATAACACTAATAAGATTTCGCGACAGAATCATTAAGTCGGGCGCGTTTTAAATTTTCAATTTTATTCCCAGTTTTGCTTCTGGCTGGGGGCCAACTCTCATCCAAGCTTTGGGACTTCAAGTTCGCTGTACTGCAGTTTAACCCAAAACTTTTGAATATCTTGGGGCTATCCAGTATATTTCTAAGTTATCGCTTCATTTCAGCCACTTTCTTGGATCTAGATTTTCAATTTCGTTATTTTAATATTTTCTGCGGACGGGCGCTTGTTTTAACGGCACCAAATCATTTAAGTGGGAGTTTTATTCAATGTAGACGCCGTTGAGTCGCTTTTTTAATATATTTCGTTATATAGGTCGGTTGTAAGTTTAAACTATAATTTATTAAATGTGAATAAGAAAATAGCCTTGGCTACGGGCTTGGCCCCTATTGTCTACTACTACTGTATTGTTTTTATGAAACGTCCTACGTGTATGAGGGAACTCTGATTATTAACGTGATGTCATAGCCTATGGCGTTCTTCACTATATGGTCTTCGCTTCGCTATATTATCTAATAAAAAAAAATGTTGAAAATTTAAATCAGTAATTTTTAAACATTTTTAAAGTGTTATTCCACACCTAGGAAAGAAAAATACTTATTAGTTTTAGTTAGCCATACGTACTTATCGAGCAATGCCTAAATTCGTATACGCTTGTTTATGTTGCAACTTATTTATTTTGTTAGCATCTCTGTAGGGAGATTTTTACTAGTAGGTTCAAACATGATATTAGCGATATTGATGATCATAGAGTTACTGATATACCTGAATTTTATTAGATTATTATAGTGTGTTGTAATAGTCGATGACAATGTAACGTTATGTTGTAGAAAGAAAAAACCAAATTAAATCAGAGTTTATCCATCATAAATAAAAATCCGGTCCAGATAGTCCATTTTAGATTACTCCTTTTGGCTACCACTGTACTTGCGGTCAGAGTTATCTTGGTCATCACACCCAATTCTTATTTATTTTCGTTTGAACACAGATTCAGATCAACGAGTAAAATGTACAAAAAAATATAAACAAAACTGCGAAAAGACCAACAATTTCAAACAAAGACACAAACATTCATCTCCGATCACTAATTAAGTCCTCTTATTGCCTTTTTTTCTGTAAAACAAAAGCTTAGTGGGAGCGGAAGAAGTTTTTAGAAGTGATTGTGGCGAGTCACGCTGTGTCGCTCGTTACTTCGCGGTCTTGGTAATTTGTTCCGCTCCACAGGCGTCTTGTGAAATTATTGGAAATGCAAATTAATGTTTCACCTTTTTATTTTTGTTATTTTTCATATTCTATTTAGTATTAATAATATTTTTGGGTGAGTGGAGTGACTCTAGTTCCGTTTTTTAACCGACCTCCAAACAGAGAAGGTTCTCATTTCGACTATTAGGAATTTATTTACACCCTACGGTAGCCTATATTAAAAACAAAGAAACATTAATAGATTAAAAGACGAAAGTTAACACATTGTAGCAAAATATAAATAACTTTTCGAATATTTTTACACATAATTAACCAACACTAGACTAGACTGTCTATTAAGATTTTTCGATACGTTCCTTATAGAAACGTACGGACAAAACGTTGGTAACGTAGCCGTACATCTATTAGTAAAAAGCGTAACAAGAGCTATAGTACCGGATTTTACTGACACTATTGCTGGCACTAGCCGAGTGGTTACAGTATTTTTTACGAAAATTTGGCACACGACTTTAATAGATGCTGGGACCAGAAAAAATATTGTTAACTGGAAAGCACTGAATATACTCGTACCGCAATTTTGTGGAAAACCAAACTTTTCGTTATATACTTTTGTGGATAAAAAGGAAAAAAGTAATTTTGACAATTTCATAACGTAGTGTATACTAGCGGCTCGCCAGCGGCTTCGCCCGCTTAAACTACATTTAATTTGATTATTGATTTATAAGAAAAATTAATTGACAACTAAAATGATTTCTAATATGATTTTTTATTACTTTAATCTGTAATATTCTTCGCCCGCTGAAACTACATGATTATTGATTTAATAAACAGAATTGTTTGAACAGAATTGATTGACAACTATAATGACTTCTAATAGAATTTTTGATTGTTTTGAACTAAAACATACGACCAATGTTGATATTTGATTTATAAAAGATATAAAGATAATTATTTATTATACGCATATATTTTTGTAACATTACGTTCTTTTTAACTATGTAATGTTTTCTAAAACTCTGTTTAATGTGATGATGTCAGTTAATAATTCAATTTACTGCTTCAGAAACAGACTTAAATGTTAAATTATTGATTTGGGTAATGATTCATAATATTCGTTATAAAATAACTGTAATGATTGCATAATAACTTCTGTACAGTTTTTAAACTAGTTACATATATTATTGGCTAAATGTACAATTGGTAAATATGTAGTTATTACAGTGTACACGTAGAAAGGACGTTTTTAGGCATTTTTATATAGATTTATTTCAAACGAACGAATAAACCAAAAAGTCTATATATTTACTTGACATTTCCTTATACATCAAATTGTTCTTTATCTCTGTGTTGAATTAATTACGACTTAAGCTTAACTGTTATGATTTATGAAGGTAATCTCCACTAACAATTCATTTTTTTTACTTTATTGTATAAAATATTATATAACAGTGCTTCAAAAATATATATTTTTATCAGCCATATAACCCAGACGTTTCGAATGTCATTTTTGCCGTGTGACCCCAGCCTAGAATAGGATCATCCTGGTACTGGTGGTATCGTAAGAGGCGACTAAAGTACGTGTGGTAGAATCACGTCGCCAGCAATGGCAACTCGCTTGGGCAGACTCGACCGGATCATTACCACCCCCGGCATTTAAGACCGGCGTGAAGTAGTGGCTTTATGCCACTGCGTTTCGCATTAGGTAATACCGGGCCCCGGCGCCCAATACACCTTGCCGGCAACGCATCTGTAACTCCTCTGGTGTTGCACGGGGCCGTGCACGGCGGTAATCAGTTACCATTAGGTGAACGCTCGTTTGCCGTGTCTTTTCCATAAAAAAAAGCCAGGAGTCTTACCAGCGCGATTGCTATATAACATTCGCAGGCAAACAAATGCCTTGAGTTCATTCAAATGACGATTACTTTTTTTTAATGAACCGATTTTGAGGAACTTAAACTTAAGTAGTTAAGTTGCGTTAAAACAAAGCAATTGGTGATTTTTTTAAGTAAATCGGTTGAGTACTTTCAGAGCAAAATGTGACCATACATATCGAAAGATAGACAGACAAGAAATTCGAAAGAAATATTTTTCCTTTCTATTATTCTTTTTAAGTGTCGCTCTATCCATTTCTGTCAAAATTACTAAATGTACAGACAAAATATTTTTACTGTCTTATGACATGTAGAGATTTTCATCTTTATATTTATATACTTGCCAAGCTAAAAACACATTTGTAATTTAAATGTAATAATATATTTATACTTCAGATATAAAATTTTGTCTAAAAACGTATACATGTATATATATATAGACGTCTATATCTCTAGACGTTCTAAATAGTCGTATCTATTTTGAAAGTCTAGAGATATAGTCAGACACGTTCTAAATAGTTGTTACAAAAATAGTATAAAATGTAATTACACTTTGTTTCAGTTGAACGAATTGTCGCACCTCGAAGACCGTAAAGTTAGCTAAAGTTTATATGTACGTGGACTGAGTGCAGTATGATATAAAGACTTTTACTATACTTATTTAGCGTAGTTAACGTATAAAAATTTGACTCGGGACTCGAACCCGCACCTCCTGGAAACCGACCAGGCGCTCTGACCACTAAGCCATACGTTCTCGTCAAGCTTTACGAAATTTTTATACGCTTGCTACAACTTATTTATGTTGTTAGCATCTCTGTAGGGAGATTTTTACGAATTTTCACTATTCAAAGATAATTAATAAAAATTATCGTTTGGCAAGAGAGAAACTATTTCTTTTTAAATATTTTTAAACATTTTTAAAGTGTTTTTTCACACTTAGGAAAGAAAAATACTTACTTAGAAAACGTATTAAAAATCCACACTTAGAAAAGAAAAAATAATTATTACAAGCGTGTACGTGCGTGTGTATAAGCGTGTGTACTATGCCCTGTACTTTTGCCTCGTTATCAGAGAAATATTTATTTTTTCGAGTGGGAATTGAGTATAACATAATATATCGCGCGTACATCGTAGGCACCACATTAGATTTTAATATTGCATGTAATTTAATTGCAGTCGTATCCCCGAGAGTGGACTGAGCCAAAACCAAGTAGAATGAATGTCCACTTGGTTTTGGCTCAATCCACTTTCCCCACGTGAAGAATAAATTGACAGTACTAGGTTCCCTTTGCCTACATAAAGCACGAATTAGTAAAGTAAAAAATTATATCACAGTACTTTGATTCAATCAACCGTTCCATCTAATCCTTTCTACATTTCTATGCAAAATGATTCTCAGATTTAAAAAAAAAAAAATCCACTAAAGTGACTTTAATGTATTCAGATTTTTATACAATTTTATGTATTATTCAGTCCAGTGATAGTTCTTTGACATCGAATAAAGAGACGGTGAAAAATCACTTTGTCTTTTAAGTGAGCTCAAGAGTTTGTATTTACATGGTTTTATGTTTTGGTTATTTTTGTGGTTTTCTTTTGCGTTGATGTGAAATTGAAAATGATTTTATATTCACCTCATTATTTTATCTATATATCTCGCATATAACAGGGTAGGCATAGGGAACCTAAGGTTAAGGCATTCCGCTTATATAATGGCGAAATTCAATGCTGTACTTAGTCCCGTTACCAGAGCGAGAAAATGGAAATAATTTATTCGTCCAAGTGGGTTTGAACCCACAACCGTCGTATTTACATTCAGACGCTGTGTTGCTACGGCGTTATTTAACATTTAATATGTATAGATTATGATTTATTCTTTTCGTCTTCGTTACGTGGCGATTTTTTTACAAAATAGAGCAGAAACAATGCATAATTTTTTTTTTAATAGCGTGACTTAGAAGCTTGTTTTTTTTCTTTGGTCCAAGGGACAGTACATATTTAATATTAATTTTAGATTGATACATGATATTCTACGTGATCTTGTTGATAAATAGTCTTGATAGACGAACAGGCAGACATACAGATAGACTGACGGACAAAATATATATGGTGATCCTATAAGGATCTTGTTTTGTTTCGTTTGAGGTATAGAGTCACATAATATCACGCTGTATTCGCACATAGCACGGTAGGTAAAGGGAAACTGGGACATAGAGTTAAGTCCCTTCGTTCCTCATTAAGACAATTCCTGACTTTCACTGAATTCTTGAGGAACCTAATGCCGCGCTACCATATTCAAATGCTTGTGTCGATATTGAGCGAAAACACTGGATTCCCCCTGCTGATAATGCTATCTGAGATAATAGGTAAAAAAAAATTCGCTACATTTGTACCCACGCCGCTTGAAACAGCCAAATAAGATCCATATATTGAAGTTATCATACAGTTATTACCAATAAGAGGCACGGCGTTTCTTAATTCAGCACACAAAATATTTGTGAGTTTACTGCTAGCTAACTTTTAGAAATGATTTTTGTATGGCTCCTATATTCTTTTAAAAAATTAACTAAACAATTCTATTCAAGGGTCGTAATGCAAATTAACCAAACAGTTCTAGTCAAGGGTCGTAGCGCATATAATGGGTTCAATTCCCTTTCAACAAAAGAGATACATCAGGTTAATAATACTCATTCCACAAGTGTATCGTATCATTCTGTTATACCTCAGAATAGGACGAGGGGAGTGCCGATACCACAATAGCTTCTTTCCTACTGTCATCAACTGTGTGAAGGGTTCTTAAGGGAAGTTTGTATGATACTGGGCTTTATTGGTAAAGTATTGTTTTGTTTGTCATTAGTTCGTGTAATAGGACGAAAGAGGAAGCTCCATTTTTTGTACATGAAGGAAATATTCAATGGTTTTTGTTTAACTTTCATAACAACTTTCATAATGTTAGCATTAGCAGCTTCTTATTTTCCATAAAATGTCTATACAAAGAGAAGCTTATGTAAATACGCTTCTTTCCGTCCAATTTTTAAAACTGTTGAACGTGAAGAATTTTAAGAATGAATAGGTTCTAGTTATTATTATAGGTTCTAATTATTATAGGTTCTAATTATTTACTTTCTCAGACGTACATTTTGGAAAATCGACATGCAAAGGAAAAATTAAGAAACTAAATCAGCTTTACGCTAAATCCAGTATCATCAGCAGAGTTGGTAGAGATAACTTAGTGTTAAAAGTTCCGTTCTTCACTTTTTTTTAGAGCGCGCATTGCGTGTTGGGTGGCGGAACTCAACACCACACTTTGCCTCAACGCAAATAAACGAAAATATAAATTTAAATAAATATTTAATTTCCTTGAGCGATGATCGAACTCAAAAACATTCGCGTTTACAGTCACACTGCGCTGCCACTGCGCTATGGCTGACCTCAAAAACAGTAAATAATTTATTGATTCTTGATTATTGAATGACATTAATGAAAATCATGCCGTCAAAAAAAGGAGCGGAAATTTGGTGTGGAAATAAGTGAAAATCTATACAATAATTACTAAAAAAGTAAGTAAAAGCACCTATCTGTAATATTTGATATTATTTACATTACATTCAGTTAATTTATAAAATAAAAGATTCTAATGTTAGAACTGTTTCAACAAGGACAGGTCGACTCAAGCACTCGCAAGCATTTTACTTTGTGGTAGTTATAAATAGAGGTATAAATTAATTAATTACACTTATTAGCTTAATTAACTTCTTGTTTTTCCTACAATTTTATACTCATTTTCAATATTAGATGACATAATATAGACTAAAAATAATGATTATGACCTCATGCATTTTCCCGCATAACGGGGCAGGCAAAAAGAACGCTTTTTGTTTTATCAAAGCGAGGAAATAAAAGAAATCATTCATTACATTTAATACAACGGACTTTTATAATTTTGGCAAAGATTTTTTATGTTTTTTGTATGTATAATAAATTACATAGTTTTTGTTTATTTCCATTTGACCATGACAATTGCCGCTCTCAAAGGTAAAATTGTAACTAATGAAAAGTATAGAATTGATAATGCATGAACCCGCCGTGGCTTACTTCAGGAATATGATTTATTTTTGTAGTAGTATAAGATAGGGAAAGTAATATCAAGGTATACATATAAACATTGTAAAAATATGTAATTTAAGTAAATATATCCAACAATCTCAAGCACTCTGTGGTCCAGAAAAGGCAGTTTCACTCGAGCGCTCAAAGGAGAGTCACCAAGGGACAGTCACAGTCAATTACTGTTGAGAGTATTTACTTATTACATTTGAAATATTAGATATCACCTTTGTACTTAAAAAGTAGTATAGTTTTTTTAGTAGTAGACCGGTTATGCCGAAAGCCGTATTCGCGATGACTGAGAAGTTCATTTGTCTAGTAATGCTAAGAGTTTACTATTCAGAACCCGTTCCATAACCTTGCAGATTATAGACGTGACCGTTATTGACTTATCAGATTGGGTATCAGAATTTGTTTCATTCAGTAATGGAGAAAGCGAAGGGGGAGCGAAGTTCGCTTTGGAGTGGTGATGGAGTGGTCAGATCCAACCAATTTCAGTGCAGCCGGAGCAGCCTTGTACGAGTGGCTAGCTCGCTACTTGAGCCTCCTACTACCTGCGGTCGGTGACCCGTGTCTCGGATCTTGCAACCACCCATGATCAGCCTCCTAATGCGACGTCTACATAAAACACAATTATTCTGACTCGATTTTCCCATTCAGTTTCACCTGACAATATACTAACGACACGACTTTGTCAGGTGTGTCACTAGAATGTTGCCCGATTCGCATTACCCAGGGGTCACTTATACAGATTCGATTCTTTGAGTGTTCTTCTGTTATGGGTAGGCAGGTAGCTCAATTCCCAAAAAACACTACCCTGGCGTAAAGGTAAAAAAAATATACCCAACAACCGTAATATACTATAATAAAAAAACAAATTAATCATAAAGTAATTCACGTTAAGCACTTAACGATCTATTATACTTTGTAAGGAGATATACCCTTATATGCATACATACATATACACCTATATACTGAGTGTAATGAATCGCAGTTCGCGAAGCGGCGATTTTGCCAGAATGTGCTTTGTATAATTAATTATGAGGGAAATCGCGAGCGTTTGTTAAACAAATTACGTACATAAATTAAACATAATCGCGCCTAGAGTGAAGACGTATTATAGCAGCCACGCCCTATTCTGTAGGTACGAGGCGTTATCGTTTTTAGGAGTCCGTATCTTAAAACGATAATATCGAAACTCTACGATCACTTTGTTGTCCTTCTGTCAAGATCATTTATCTCGAGATTGCGTGTAGGTTATTTGAAATTAATATACAATATTCAGGTCTACCGCCCCTTGGCACCAAGATTTTTTTTCTTAGTTAATACAATCAATCATATATACAGGCATAAACGCATATATACAGGCATAAATAAAATCATAACCGAATACATGCATTTCGTGGACCTACAATGATGAAATTTGGCACAAAGAGTACAATAAAAATAAAGGAAAAATTCCAAAACGTGAAAATTTATAGGTATTTAATGGAAAAAAATATTATTAACTATATTTGTTGTTTTTATGCAGAGGGAACCTGGGTCTTTTTTTTTTTTTATGGAAAAGACACGGCAAACGAGCCTGCGGGTCACCTGATGGTAAGTGATTACCGCCACCCACGACCCCGTGCAACCCCAAAGGAGTTACAGGTGCGTTGCCGGCCTTTGAGATGGGTTGGGCGCCGGGGCCCGGCATTACCTGATGCGAAACGCAGTGGCATAAAGCCACTACTTCACGCCGGTTTTAAATGCCGGGGGTGGTAATGATCCGGTCGAGTCTGCCCATGCGTGTTGCCATTGCTGGCAACGTGACTCTACCACACGTACTTTAGTCGCCTCTTACGACACCACCAGTACCAGGATGATCCTATTCTAGGCCGGGATCACGACGGCGGTCTACACTGGAGATTATAAGTATCTATAAGCGCTATGGTTATGAGTTTGATATCCACTCGCAGGAATAAATCAAACCATCATTTCAGTGATCTGGTAAGTCAAAGCGCAGCATTTAGTCCCGCAACTCAACGTATAATATCTCGAATTCAGTTGGAAAACAGCGAAAGATTGAGACTAAATTATTTATATTTACCCTGCCATTCAGAACAGAAGCTGGGCAGGGACTCCCCTAATTTGTCAATATCTTTAAAAAGAGCAGAAAATAGAAAAGAAATTTATAGGTAGAGTAATTAGTCCTAAGACACTTCTTTATATATTAACAGAGTTGTAGGTATAATAATAATTAATTACAGCCATAAGCAGAGAGTCCATATTTCAACACAATATAATGTTATTCAAATTTCAAGCTTCCGAGGATCTTGGTGTTATTGTTCTTTTGTTATTTTACTTCTGCTGGTGGTGTGAAGTTACTGACTTGGCTTTGTAATATAAGAGTTTTATGACAACGATGTTTATTATATGTATATAACAAAATAAGATGAGGCCGGCCGTGGCGCAGTGGCACGAAGTGTGACTGTAAAACCGACTGGTTGTGGGTTCGATCCCCACTCGAGGAGATGAAATATTTACTTAAATTTATATTTCCATTTCTTCGCTCTGGTGTCAAGGCAAAGCGCGGCGTTGAGTTCTGCCACTCAACACGCAATGCCTCCAAAATTCGGCAGAAAGTGGGGAACGGAGTGTCTTAACACTAGGTTCCCTCTGCCTACCCTGCTGTGTGCGGGATATAGCGTGAAGCTAATTTAATTTAATTTAATTTTTAACAAAATAAGATGGTGCTACTTGAGCCCACGTCTATTGGAAGCCGCCTCATTGGTTCAGGTTTGAGATCTGACACGAAAAATTAAAATTATTATGCATTTTCTAAGGATGACCCCTCAAGAAATGTAATAAAATTCATGAAAGATGTTATTTTTTAATAAATAATATTTTTTGATACAATAATAGAAATTTACATATCTGGAAAATGCATGAAGTAGAAACAAAATCTTCAACCATCGTATGAAATTAGACTATCCCACAATGTCGCGCTAAAACAAGAAATTGTTTCATTGATTATATATTGAGCCCAAGCCCTATAACTTTATTAACGTAGATTTTAAGACATAAAATGAAAATCCTGTATTTCTCGTTAGTGAAGAAATTAGTTCTCTTCTTTACTCCCAAATCTTCCAACATGGCAAGTTTTAACATTAAGTCTATCAGTTTCGTATGTGTATCTTGTACATTTTTATTAATGTAATATCAATATGTCCATATTGCAAATATGAGCAAACTAAGTGTATAATATATTTCTATTGTCCATTTGAATCAATTTCCTAATTGCAATTATTAAAATAATACATTTATAATTAAATTCACCCAAATCAGATCGATTTCTTCCCCTAAACTTGTTATAGCTCTACTATTATAGACTTAGACCTGTTTCAGACAGGACATTACACGAACTACCACTACTTGGTACTATGTTCGTTACAAGACTATCTACCAAAATGTCGATCGTCCTATCATGGCGCTAAGCCAAATGAACCATGAACAGTGTTCAAACAAGTACAGTAAGCCTTGCTATAAATATTAAATGATCGTGTTTTATGACATCATAGTAATATGTAGTGATGTATCACTATTGTTTGACATAGAATATAGTTATAGATAAACTAATTTTAAGATATTTTGTTTAATAACAAATTGCTTCTTGTTATTTATATAGTGGAAGTAAATATAATAAATATAATTTGGACCGTGGTGGTGGTGGCACAGTAAGACTGCCACTCACTGGACTGGGAAACGGGGTGTAATAATGTTAAATTCCTTCTGTCTATCCTGCTACTGTCAAACAAAAAAAAACCTTACTATAAACAATTCTCAAGTTAAGATCAAACCCACAACTATAGTAAGCACAACGACACATCACGTCCAAAACGTAATTACGATGTCTTCAAACACGTAGTTGTTACATTTAAAATGCAACAAGATCGCAAGATTAAGGCGCGCTTATATTTTCCTTGTATTTCCAAGTTCCAGTTCGCGAACTGTAGAAGACGAGGCTCTAATTAACTCGCCGCAACGCTATTAAAAACTTCCCCCAGCTCGAAACTACCCGTCTTCTTAGCGAGCGATGAAAAATTGCAAAATGTTCAACAAATAACTAAATTCAATGGATATTTGTAGTGAAGATTTCTTCATAGTTCAGTTATAGTGTGTATTATCTTACTTATTTGGATTTACTAAGTGTGGTGATTTTTTCGCTATTTTTCTCTTATTGGAATGGTTAAAGATGGATATTAAATAATATTAATATAACTTAAATAACATTAAATAATAATATATATAGATAAATCTTAAATCTCGTCTCAAATTGATAAAACCAATACAATTAGTTTAGATTCACGCTGTATGTCGCACACAGCAGGGTAGGCAGAGGGAACCTAGTATTAAGACACTTCGTTCCCCACTTTACGCCGAATTCTGGAGGCATTGCGTGCTGAGTGGCAGAACTCAACTCCGCGGTTTGCCTCTTCGAAGAAATGAAAATATAAATGTAAATAAATATTTCACTTCCTCGAGTGGGGATCGAACTCACAACCAATCTATTTTGCAGTCACACTTATTGCCCCTGCACGACGACTGGCCTCAATTAGTTAATAATTATATTTTTTTATTTACTACATTTACTTTCTGATTTGTTAATCATTTTAAATTGATGATAATACAAAAATTAAATACACATTTTTATTGCAATGCAAGAGCAATTATAATTCCTATACTAACATATTATGTAAATGTTTTGTTTTATACGTTTATAGGAACGTGTTAGCTTTTATATTGTTTGTAAGTAAATATTGTATCGTGATATATTATAAGAACACGCTTACTACTATTTATACTGGAAATCAGTACAGGGCGGAGCATCCGTACTAATTTCAAGTTTGTAGCTTCGTGGGAAATACAATTTATAAAAAGTTGACAAATCTTTATTTATATTGTAATTTCTCACTTAGTGTTAAATTTTATAACTGTCGATCCTCACGGGGAGTACCCTATAGATTTTAACTATCCGGCGAATTCTACTACTCTTATCTTTTGATTGCGTTGACTTAGAACTTTGACTTTTTCTGTGTTTCCATGAAACACAGAAAAAGCAATTTAGACTTAAATATTAGAAAAATTTTTACTTGATACCTACACGTGATTTTAAAAATAAATGGTATTGGTAGACGGACTGACGAATAATAAAGTGATCCTATATTTTTTTCCGTGTTTTACCTTTTGAGATACGAGAATTTTATATCTATATTAAGCTAAGAAAAAAAATTGCAAAAATATTCGTGAAAAGACAAAATTAATACGTAAACTTAAAGTATTTTTTTAACTAAATTTATTCTACTACATTCTAGTAATAAAAAAAGACGCAATGAAAAATATAACTTCAGTAAATTCAACTTTTAAAAATCGTAATACATTAAGCATACGACAGTTTGGCTTTCAATAAAACGAGACGAATCACTTTTCGTCTCGAGCGGACGACTATTTACATATCAAGTGTTTTTATACAACACTTGGAGACTGTAAAAGATTCATAATACATTAGACTGTTTATTTGCATATTTTCTTTTTGTTTACTCATTATCCCTCATATAGCAAGATAGGCAGTAGTCACTTTTAAGATACTCCGTTCCCGATGTAGATATCTAATTTTCGAAACATTCCGTGTTTAGCCGCGAAACTCAACGCTGCGATTTGTCTAGCTGTAACAACATTTTATTATGCTAACAAATAATTCGCGTTCCGCCGAATTCTGGAGGCCTTATGATCAGAGTGAGTTAATTAAAGTATTAAATATTCCATTTCCTCGAGTGAGACTTGAACCCACAACCTGTCTCATTTACAGTCGCATGCTTTTGACACTGAACCACAGCTGCCATCAAAAATTAAAACATGTAAAATAGAGTAAAAGAGTTAAAAAAATAAATAAAGAATCGTTGTACTCGCAGATACTTAGATAAAAGTAAAGCAAATCCACTTAAGTTCATTCCAGTTTGAAGACGTCTAGCGTTGTCAGTGACAAAGAGTCTTATTGTTATCGCTGTGACTCGATAGAGATTTAATCTTATACATTTACATTAAGACTTTAATGCGAAAATAAAATTTGTATTCACTTGGTCTTTTTCCTTTTATTATATAAAGTTTCCCTTACTTACATATAGCAAAGTAGTTAGAGAGAACCTAGTGTAAAGACTCTCGATTCTGCGATTTCCAAGTTTCGCTTTATTGAATGTTAGGAGGTAATTTTGTAATGATAAAACTACGACTAATTTAAAATTATTACAATATAACCATTCCCACAATTTAGAATCGAATTCACAACTACCGCGTTTTTTGTCATACATCGAAATCAACATAAATCATTTTACCCGATTGCTAAAGAAGGGTTATGTTTTTCGCGCGTATCTTGTATGTATGTATGTATGTAATATTCCTTATTAACTCATATCTTTAGAATCGCTAAACGGATTTACATAATTGAGGTATCGTAAGATTCGTCTTAGCAGCCTAGGTGTTCTTAAATAGGTAAGGTTAAAAAAAATCGAATAGCATAATATGGGTATCAAATTCAAGAGTCATGATTATCATTACCACAATGAATAGTAACAAAAAAGTGAAAAATAACAAAATATTTATAAAAACAAAACCCCAACTGCATGAATCTAAAAAGAACAAGCCCAATAGTTTATTAGGATTAACATTCGGGACCTATAAGTAATTCTTCAATCAATAAAATCTTTAACAAGAACCCCGCATAATTTAAAGAGGTCCCGACTATTAATCCTAACAAAGTATTGGGCCCGTTCATTTTCTTTTTAGTATTATGCAGTCGGGGTTTTTATTTTTATAAACATTTTTTTATTAAACTAGTATTCAATATACTGCAATATCCTATAGTATATTGATATATTATCAACTAAACTGAGTTAGTTTAGTCGTCATAGGTTATAGTAATTAATATTTAATGTTTATACAAGCTCGAACTCAAAGCTAGCTCTGAATAATAACCATGTGTAATATATTATATTTGATTGCAATCGTCAAATTAAATTGCTTTTCGATTTAAAATAAATATTTACGTACTTTTAATATTATGATATTAGCCATTCAACTAAGTTGTATTTCTAATCCGGCAGATGGTAAAAAATAGAATATAATATAAAACCACATTTTTTCTATAACAGAAAAGTTAAATAAATAGTGATGCATAAAGGGCACTTTGTCGGGGCTCTCGTGGCATTGTGGGCCAAGCTTCAATTAAAAAACCCCACGTAGGTTCGATTTTTTTAGCTTCACGCTGTATCCTGCACATTAAAAGGGTAGGCAGATAAATTCTCGGAAGTTAGTGTTAAGACGCTCCGTTCCTATTAAGATATTTTCATTTCCCACACTCCCACCAACCCATCTTAAAGGCCGGCAGCGCACCTGTAGCTTCTCTGGGGTTGCACGGGGCCGTGGGCGGCGGTAATCACTTACCATCAGGTGACCCGCACGCTCGTTTGCCGTGTCTTTTCCATAAAAAAAAAATATCGCGGTTACAATCGTACGCTTGTGCTTCTGCGCCACTACTTACTAAATTAATTAGAAGCCGAATGTTATGGACTACCTAATGTTGAATTATAAGTTTAATTTTGTCTACAAAGCTTAAATATTTAGTTTAAACGTTTATTTATATTTTAAACATTCTTTCTTCTAGCTGAAATCAAACCCACACCGATCGTCACGTTTACAGAACATTTTCTGACTCCATCATTATCGTATTTTTGTGAATATTTTTATACTTTAACATACAAAGTTAAACGAACCTTATCCACAGTACGCTCGAGCTGTAACGGCGACTCCAAAGATAAATTGGCTGTGACTATTTCTTGTGAAGTTGCGAGCAGTTCGTACAGCACTGCTTGACCACTTTATTGAAACTTGGAATTACATTTACATATGTGTGATATTTTTAAAGCAGTAATAAGTCTTGAGATTTTTTTAGTTTCACGCTTTTGAAACCATTGTGGCACAGTGGAACAAAGCCCGAAAGTAAACGTGACAGTTATGAGTTTGACCTACTCGTGGTACAGCAACACACCACTGCGCCGCAATGGTCTTGTAAGCCTAATCTTGTAAAAATCACTTATTTTAATTAAATTCAACAATATGTTTATATATGTCAAGAAGCAAGGCTAAAATAACAAAATATATCTGGGTAATACATAATATCTAAGATAGAAAATTCAACGTAATATTTTATAAGGATAAATTGAGTGTATCTTTCCTACAGGCGATCGGAGACTTGCTTGACCACTCTAACGGGAGGTCTCACGTTATTCAATTTTGTTTTACATATTTTTACTAGAGTAAGATATAACGATATATTTAAGATATATTCTTATAGGATGATGTTATGTTTTTAAAAGTTGTACTAAAAATGTGAACCGGTTCAAACTTTAAGGAATACGTTTTCTAATACATTAAGATGAATACGACACGTGACCTTAAGTGCCCGAGGTGACTTTGAACGCAGGTACAGTGGATTACATCGACATTATTAATATGCCTTCCTTGATAAATAAGTTATATAACATATAAATATTTTTACAATTCGATTTAGTAGTTCTTGAGATTAGCGTGTTTAACCTAACATTTTTTTCACTTTTATTTTCTTAAGTACAGAATAAGATTCTACATACATGTGAGTTTCGTTCCTGCAGGCTTCCTCTTAATGTTCTGTTCTGTAATGCTCATAATGTACAAGGTATTTTTACTAATCCGTACCTTAAAAGGATACTTTTGTTGTCCGTCTGTCCGTTTGTTAAGAGAATTTATCTCGAATCGCGTGGACGTAGGGAAATTAATGTCACCAATTCAGGTCCCTTGGAGCACAAAAAATATGAAGCTTGTAAGTAAACGCAATCAAAAGACACGAGCATTTATGCATCGATTTTGTACAGTACAAATAAAGAAGAATCCAAATAGTCAAAATGCATAGATATTTCGTAGAAGAATGGTGGAATCGTTCTCCATTAGAAATCCCTCGGAATACGAGTACGGCTCGCATTTGACTGATTCAGTCTCAAGGGAATGGCATATATACATAAATTTAATTAATAATTCCAGTAACATTACAAAACGCGGCGTTTAGTTTCACCACTCAACAGGCAATGTCTCGAACATTCAATGGAAATTGAGAAATGCAATGTCTTTTCTACTCCCATTAGATAAAAACAAACCAAAATATACATAAAATTGTATTTCTAGTTTAATTACGGCGTATTCTTTAAACAAAGCTGAACATATTTCATTGTTAACGACTACATTAAGATCGTTACTTTTAGACAAATTTTAGAACATTTTTTACTCAACTTTATTACTTACATTCATTTTATAATAATAAGATTTTAGTACAATCTTATTTTTCATGCATAATTTTATGAGGCCGTCTTGGCGCAGTGGGACAGAATTCTACACCCGGTAAACGCGACGTATGTGGGTGCAATTCCCAAATAAAAATAGATATATATCCTCTCTCTGGTAACGAGGCAAAGCGTGACGTTGACCATATTTTAACACTAGGACCATATTTTAACACTTCTCTCTGTTTGTCCTGATATATGCGGGATAGAGCGTGAAGCTTTGGCATGGCAGGGCAAGAAAACGGAACCTGGGAACTCAATGTTAAGACTCTCCGTTCCAAGCAAGTCACTTCCCTTCTCCACTTTTCGCCGATTTCTTGAGGAATTACGAATTGATTGGAAGAACTCAATGCAGCGCTTTGCCTCGTTAACAGAGCAAGGAAATGAAAATTAAAAATATCTAATTCCCCTGAGTGGAAGTTGAACCTATAACCGTCACGTTTACAGTTGCACGTTTTTGCCCCTGTGTCATAACGGCCTCTAATAATTAATTCTAATACCAAAAAATAAATACATATTTATATTCACATAAAGGTAACCTAAATTGCCAACGTCCCTGAACTTTGACCTTAATGTTGCTAATTTGCAATAACGATTATCAAACTGCTTCGTAGATATTTATCGAAGCTTCGCAAATGACCTAAATAGGCCCATTATATCATGATTAGAACAACCTTTGGGGAAGACAAAATATTTTATGAACTGAATGAGCTTACCGGCCGACATGGCGCAGCGGTACATTTGACTATTAATGTAACGGTTGTGGGTTCAATTCCCACAACACGCAATGTCTCGAAGATCCGTCCATAAAGTGCGGAATGAACTGCACTAACATTAGCTTTTTAACCGATTTCAAATAAAAAAATTTAGTTTACTACGTTTATCAAATCAATTATTGATGAAATTGAATAATTTTCGAATATCGTAATTTATAAATTACGGTACAGCGTCCAAAGATGCTTTCATTTACAATTGATACTTACATAAACTATAGTTATCGAAAACACCTTCTTTTTAAGTTCACCAGAGCATATTTATAGTGTGAAATAATCACATCAGCATACTTATCGTTGATAAATGAATGTTATTAAACCGTTCCACTTTATTTATATAATAAAATATTACGACTTTTTTTTTCAGAAACTCAAAACTGCCGTTTTGAGTTTCTGAAAAAAAAAACCAACGGGGCACCAAAATAAGAACTCTTGTTTTCGATTGGATGTTCTTTTTTAAATGTATTCTCCTACTGTCACACTGAACATTGTGACTCTCTTTTCCTGTACGACGGGGTATTGCCGAATTGATATGTGCTTAAAAGAATTACACCATACCAATATAGCCGCATCCCTTTGAAACCAACGTCCTAAATTTATTCCAAAAAATCCATTTATAATTTCCTTTAAATCTCGACTAATAATATAATATATACTCACAACCACTCGTAAAATTCAGACAGTGGTTACGTCTACATTTCCATCTCATATATCTATGTATTTTATATAATTATTAATAAAAGGTATATTTTGTTTTGTTTGTGATTAATTAACTAAATGTTTTAAGTAATAATTCAATTGTACTAAGCTCTCACCTGCTACATGTCACTCATCCACCTCCACTGGTTGGCTGGAAGTGATCTCTTGTAGAGAAAAGTCTACCTTTGTAAACTAAATGTTTATATTGATGTTTTCTCAAGTATACTTAGTACAATATAGAATATTGTTATATAGAACTGTCAAGTATCAATGTCAATATATCGAAGTTTATGTCGGTCAATCGAATTATGGTCACCTATAAGGCAGTATTGTAACCGGATCTCTCTTTGACATGGAATCTCCTGTTGTGTAACATTATCTCTTATTTACCGTAGAATACCGTTCGTATGCTCTCCATAGAACGTGATATGGGAGAAGTGATTAGTACTCAACTGGCATGCTCGAAAGGACATAAAGTAAGAACTAAACTGAACTGTAGGTCAAACGAGGTAATAATATGTTTAAATCGTTGTGCTATTTTTAAATGAATAATTTGTCACGTTGAATAATTATTACTACTTTTGAAAGTATTGAGATAGTGACCTGCGTTGTGACGTGTGAGACGAGATAGTGATTCTGAAGTGCTTTGTCAAATTGTAACTCTCGTCAGCCGGCGTTAATAATACCTGGTTATTAGTTAAAAATGAATCCAAGAACAAGTGTTACTTTATATTTTCTAGTTCACTTTTTTAGTGCGCCTGAAAATTCTTCATCCACATAAATAATAAATACTATAGTAATCACAGTCATTAAATATTAATGAAAAACGTGACTATTTTTACGCTGAAAACTTCTTCAAATATATAAAAAACTAGCGACCCGCTCGCGGCTTCGCCCGCTTTAACCACAGAATTATTTACTTAAAATACTAAAATTATATTCATGTTTTAATATACCTATAATGTATATTTGCAATGCACTTAAGATTTCTAATGTGAAAATTATTAAAACCCTAGGTCGCATTTTCTTACCACCCATAAGAGAGATGCAACTGTCAATATATTAATTTCTTTAAACTTTTGACTTAAGGAGTCTTTAGGACCTAAGTTATAGTTATAGCTATATAGTTATAGTTATGTCGATACTTACAATAAAATCCTAACTCATCGGTGTCTGTACATAGAAGATATTTTAGAAAAATTGTTATTACGGACATTTAAAAAGGGCTTAACCGATTTAAGTGCAGTTTTGTAATTTGCCTAACTTCCTTTAAATATTTAGTATTAGTTTTATTTTAATCGGGTCACACTAAAATAAAACCGGATTCACGCTGTATCCAGCCTATAGCAGGGTAGGTAGAATGAACTTAAGTGTTAAGATACTGCGTATGATATATGACTGACGTGCGAAATGAAAATATGATTAAATTACAATTCAATCCTCCAAGTGGGAATCGAACCCATAACATCACCTTACAGCACAATTTTGTGCCCCTACGCCACGACGGCCTTCAATATTTATACAGAATAGAAGCGTCAGCGCAGCGTCTACGGGGATAGTATATAGGATAAAATATTTTAAACCCATACCTAAAAAAATTAATCAAGATACCTCAACAGTTTAGACGTAGGATTTATACGCATAGATACCAATAACGTTAACACATACTACTACAAAATATTACTAAAGGCTAAGCAACTTAGAACTTTGCCGCCAATACCTAAGACTCGTATGCGGCGGTTTCCCTTTGATAGGCATATGGTTGTTTGCGTATTTAATGACAAATAGCGTTTTATTTTAATATCAACGATAATATATAATTTATTTTGTATAAAAAAATAACTTTTTCATTTTTGGGATTTATTAAATTGTATTAGGCTTTTATAGAGTAGTTAAAACTATGGTTTCATTTAATGTGGTGCTGACAAAATTTTTCAAAATATTTTTTTTTCGAATACTTTGAATATTTTCGCGCCATTTTGACGAAAAAATTAGACAAAATAGTCTAACTTTTTCGTTCAATTCAAAATGTTTAAAATTAAAAGTTAAAAAATATTGATCGAAAATAATTATACTGTGATGTACTGAGGATACCTTTATATATCCTGTTTAAACTTGTTTTTTTTGTGATAGTAAGTAAAGTAAATAGTAGAAATATAAATCATCGGAAAGAAAAGGAGAACCGCAATTATATTGCATTTTTTCTTTTTTTCATACTTGAATTGTATTAATAAATTTACATACAATTCATTTGTTTTGAATATAACATTAAGGTTGATTCATACAATATATTTGGCACTTCCTTAACATGATTATTTCATGTATTTTTTTTATATACAAAGTTTTGATTAAGGTCTCTTGAGAAATATATGTACTGTAAATGAATGCAACGTGCCAATGATTAAAATGTATTGATATCCCCACGTGATCCATCTAAACCCAATATAAACTTTTATAAACTATAGCAACCAGCTCCCGGCTTCACCCGCTTAAATTTGTAAATTATTTGTTTGTTTCGGTACAGCGACTTACGTTCCTGTTGTAATAAATAATGTATGCTTGCACCGCACTAATGATTTCTAATGTGAAAATTATTAAAACCATGGCGGCATTTTAGATTTTCATTAGAAAAATTATTATTGGGGGCAATTAACAAAGTAATAGAACCAGAAACAATAATATTTGTAAATTTTGTTTGTTTGTTGGTTTTTCTGTTAGTCGACACTTGTCTCAGAAACGATTTAAGCGATTTAAAGAGCTAAGACGTGAGCGCGGTGCGGGAGCGGTAAAATCGGTTTAATTGTTTTTATTATAACATTCGTCATGTATGAATGGTGTAGTGATTAAAAAACTGACCTTTATAACTATTTATTTATATCCTCATAGAGAAATGATAGCTTTTTTGGGCACTGTTAATTTTTTAAGAAAATAAATTTGATCAAAATACACTTATTCATCTATATATATAAAAAGACATGTACCTGACTGACTGAGGTAAGACACACGCACAGCCGTAACCGCTGACGGGAGAAACGTGAAGTTTGGACAGATGTTTATTTTAATAATTTGGACATCCACTAATAAGGGATAAACTAAACGGATGAAATAGGGGTTGAAAGTTTGTATGGTTTTTTTTAAAACAGCACCGATTTTCATAAAATTTGAAAGTCAGCAGACTCTTTAAAATATTTCATTGAACACGTGCTTCATGGTTTGTAGAATTCATCCTCTTAGGGATGAATTCTAAAAACAATGGACGGGGTTGAAAATTTATATGAAAAAATCTTTAAATCGCCACCGATTTTTATAAAACATTAAATTCAGACAGTTAAAAATATTTTATTGAACACGCTTTTCGTGGTTTTTTTAGAATTCACCCCTAAGGGTGCTAATAAGCAGGCGAAGTTGCGTGCGCCCGCTACTTTTAAGATAAAAATTAAAATAATATAAAATATCTTATATATTATATTGTTATACTGTAATAGCATTTAATATATTTATCAAAATGAGAATGTATTGTTTTGTTTAATAGCTCCTGATAGTTATTACAACACATGCAAGGAAAGATCATTTTAGAAAGTTGTTTAATTATATTAGAATTATAAAAACTACTAACATTTTTATGGTGAATAAAATATTGTCTGTGTTTTCCACCTGAAAAACACTAAGGGGGGGAAAATATATTAAATATATATAAAAATATAGATACCATATTAGTATCGATACTGTACTGGTAATAATAATTTGTATGCAAAGTTTAAAGCTATTCATTATGACAGAATATTATATAAATATATATATATACATATATATATATATATATATATATATATATATATATATATATATATATATATATATATATATATATATATATATATATATATATATATATATATATATATATATATATATATATATATATATATATTAGATGTCCCTCTGTACTACGATGGCGGCTCTGTTCTAGTTTGCACATTTTCCTTTGAAAATTAGTTATTGTAACATAACTCTAATAGTTACACATGATATCGTATACTTTTTGTAGATATTGATGTCTTCTATGAAATTATAGTACATCACTTTATTCTATTGTCAATAATTTCCATAGCGTACGCGATATAAGGTTTTTTTTTCATCAGCTTCACGCTGTATCCCGCGCACTGCAGGGTAGGCAGAGGGAACGTAGTGAAAGACACTCCGTTCCCCACTTTCTGCCGAATTCCGGAGGCATTGCGTGTTAAGTGGCAGAACTCAACGCCGCGCTTTGCCCTCGACACCAGAGCGAAGAAATGGAAATATAAATTTAAGTAAATATTTCATCTCCTCGAGTGGGGATCGAACCCACAACCAGTCGGTTTACAGTCCCACTTTGTGCCGCTGCGCCACGACCGGCCTCAACTCGGTTTTTTTTTTGGTATTGTCTTACACCTTAATTGTCTAATTGTAAAAGATTTTTCCAAATCGGTCCCGTAGGTTTGGGCCCTAGTCAATTCAAATAGAGAAACAAAAAATCTAATTGATTGTCTTAATAATTTTAGTGATATCGATGCACCTCCCCCTCACCCCCGCATAGTTACTCGCCACGGTGCGCGAGGCCACACGACACACACACTCCGCATTATTTTATTATTACATGATTTTCTTTAGATTGATATTTTTGAATTCGTTTTATCTTTTGAATGGGATATCCGATTTTAATAATTTAAAAAGTATTTTACAGGTATTAAAATTATCTTCATTTAATAGGATAAGGATTAATAAAGAGGTATCAATAATATGGTTTGATTATTGTCGGCACTTTTGTTAACTTATAAAATATAAAAAAATGGTTATATTGTCATAACTACAGTAGTTGGGCATATGCTATCGCGGACTTTTATATAGATATTGATGCGTTCTATAATACTGTAGAACATTGTTTTGTTCTATCATCAATAGTTTTCGCAGCGCACGCGATGATAGAATTGCTAAGATCAATTTCTTCTCACCTTGGGTTACATTATTGCATTTTTATTAGGGATCTCTATTTTTTTTGAAAATGTAATATAGCCTATGCTGGTCAGTGAAGATGCAGCTTTCTAATAGTGAAAAAAATATTGAAATCGGTCCAGTAGTTTTTGTGTGAAAACTCTACAAACATACACACATACATACATACATACAAAAATACAAATCTTACCTCTTTATAATATTAGTATAGATAGTATAGATATAGTGAAATTATTTTAGTTTTTTTTTTATCTAAGGTTAATATAAGTTAAATATAACAAACAAAAAAAAAAGAAAATAATATTTACATGTTTTACTATTACTACTCTTAAATACAAGTACCGAAAACCTATATCAAAGTAATATCCAAACGAACAGATCTCAATCCTAGCGGACATTAACGAACCGGCGAAAATGTCGACATTTTTCAAAGCGACACATTCAGTTCCTTCAGAGGCTAATGGATTACGCTTATCTGTTACAGTGATTCGGAAGAAGTATCTTCTTTCAGGTATAAATGATATGGATTAGTTGATATAAAAATACAAATATAAGCCAGTATGTTACTTAAAAGCAATTAATTAACAAAAGATATTTCAAAGTAAAAATGTTTAAAAAACAATTAACCAAATAAAAAAATCAGCTTCACGCTGTATCCCGCACATAGCAGGGCAGGCAGAGGGAGCCTAGTATTAAGACACTCCGTTCCACAAGTAATTAATATTTATATATTTATTGAGGCCACAAGTGTGTCACTGTAAATGCGACAGGTTGTGATTGGTTGTCGATTTTCATTTAAGCAAAATTAAATATAAAATATTTTAATTTTCCTCGGTCAGGTAAACAGGCAAAGCGCGTTGTTGAGTTCCACCATTCAACACGCCATGCCTCCAGAATCTCCAGGAATCCTCCAGAAAACGGGAGTGTCTTAATGGGAACAGGCTATCTTAAAATAAAATTCACAGGTTTTCTTTACTTATTCTGGCTACCTGCGGGATACAGCATGTAGGTAAAAATATATATATTTTGTAGGAGTATTACACAATTGTTATGTAGCGTTGAGTATGGTGGAAAACTAGTACAGGTGGAAAATTATTTTATTATATAATGTGTTCGTTTGATAGGCGGCCGAGCGCTAAAAACGCTGACAACGAGAGATCGGATATAGTCACCCTATAAAAACATCAATACTGATCTAATTAAAATTCGTGAAACGTATATTAAGTTCTCTTATCATAATAATATTAAAAACCACTGAAAATCAACTAGCGTGAATTTTTTACACAAGCTTTTAATAAAAGCGAATGTATTCTACCCTTTGTCTGTTAACAAAGGTACCCAGTAGGTACAGGTCCTATTCAATTAGGGCCAAGCTACCTGAGTGAATCCCCTAAAATCTGCTTTTGTGGGTAACAGAGGAAACTGAATTCTATTAATAGAGCTCTATTACCTGAAAGGATGGATTTATAAAAGTGTGGTCTAGACACGTGTATAATATTATTACCTTGTCAGTTAAGAGTATCAAAGGTTTTATGCTTTTTTATTTCATTGTGTTTTTCTATTTTATAGACATCATGTATCAAAGAACGAATTATTTTTTTTTTTACTTTAAACCTACTGTTAGTTGAGACACTGTCTTTTATTTTCCGCACAATTTTCGGACATACCGTGTTTAGTGGTGATACTTTACTCCGCACTTTGTGTCAAAGCTTAAATCAAATCCACGACCATCAACCCATGGGTCGTTGCGCCATAAATATACTTGCACTTTATATAACCAAAGCGAGGAAAATAAATTTAAATATCATATTATGAATAACATAATAAAGTAAAATCGTAAACAAAATTCTCACTAACTTATAACGACGCTAACTGTACTATTGAACCCCTCTGGCCGGAGTAATTTGAAGTAACAACCGGTCTCGAGAGCTCGTCAAATAGAAAATGGTGATTTTTGCTTAAAGATATACCTTCATGTTTAGTGTTTATATTTAATATACATAAATATACAATAATATAAGTATGGGGAAAGCTAATTAAAAATCTTCTCTCACAGGGTTTCTTAACATAAATAAAAACGGCTTCACGCTGTATCCCGCACACAGCAGGGTAGGATAAGGGAACTTAGTGTAAGACACTCCGTTGTTCCCCACTTTTTGCCGAATCCTGGAGGCATTGCGTGTTATGTGGCAGAACTTTGCCTCGACACCAGAGTGAAGAAATGTAAATATAAATTTAAGTAAATATTTCATCTCCTCAAGTGGGGATTGAACCCACAACCAGTCGGTTTTACAGTCACACTTTGTGCCGCTGTACCACAACTGGCCTCCTTCACTAACATATTTTTTTGTAATATCAGGGGGTGACTCCAACCTGAATGTAGTCAACCACCATCTGGACCTTGGTATTTTTGACGAAGACTTAGAGTGCTCGACCGAGTGACACAGACTATCTTCTAAATACGACTACAAAATCAAGCATAATTTTATGCTTCATGCCAAGGTCGCTGTGTCCAACGGAGGACCTTCCAAGTATCTAGTTTCGATTTGAATTAGATCACGCCCGAGTCAACATATCCCTGTACAAGTCCCATAATTGTAAAGACCAACTCTTGGAGCACATGCAATCTTCGATATTCTCTCACAGATCCCCTACAATACCCGTACGCTCGTTTGCCAAAAAAAGGCAGAGGGTAGGAGGAGGGCAAACCTAGACAGTTTATTTGCCGCAGATTAGGTATTGAGTGGCGAAAATTATCGCCTTATTTAAAAAAAAAAAAAAAACCAAATATTGGACTATAAAAGTGGAAAGTTTAGTTTAATACTATTTGAAATTTATAACAAGCAAATAAAGCTGCTTTTATCATTGACATCATATATTTATTTTATTTAACATCTTATGTTGGATTTATTTGAAAATAGTGTTGAACTTATTCTGATATATTTGGAATTAGAGAAAAATGAGCTTTCACAGTTGGAAACTCAATACTTTAGAGAAAAATTTCGCTTGCTACTACTTTTCCTGTTCAAAGCATACAATTTTATCAGAATAAGTGCGGGTAAATTTCGCACAACTGTTGCAAAGAATAAAATATATATACTGCAGTTTAAAATTGTATTTTAATTAACCTGAGCATGGTAATTATGACCGCCGTTAAGCGTGACTCTTTTTGATTGAATTTAAACGCTTATTTCTGCATTTAACTAGAATGAGATCGTTACAAAATATTTGAATATACTGAAATGGATAGAGGGACACTTAAAAAGAACAATAGAAAGCAAAATATAGCAATATATAGCAATCGTGCTGGTAGCCATTCCTGGCTAAAGAATGACATTCGAAATATCTTGTTTATATGAATGTTAATAATAATATATATTTTTGAAGCACTATTATATAATATTTTATACAATAAAATAAACAAAATTGAATTGTTAGTGGAGATTACCTTCATAAATCATAACAATTAAGTTTAAGTCGTAATTAATTCAACACAGAGATAAAGAACGATTTGATCTTCAAAGAAATATCAAGTAAATACAAAGATTTTTTGGTTCCCTCGTTCGTTTGAAACAAACCTATATAAAAATGCCTCAAAACATCCTTTCTACGTGTACACTGTAATAACTACATACTTACCAATTGTACATTTAGCTAATAATATACGTAACTAATTTAAAAACTGTACATAAGTTAATATGCAATTATTACAATTATTTTACAAATAATAGGCTGTGTCTGAAGCAGTAAATTGAATTATTAACTGAGATTAGCACATTTAACAGAGTTTTAAAAAACATAATATAGGTAAAAAGAACGTAATGTTACAAAAATATACACGTATAATAAATAGTTAGCATTATGTATATTTTATAAATCAAATATCAACATTGGTCGTATTTTTTTATTTGAAACAATCAAAAATTACGATAATGTCGTAAAAAATCATATTAGAATATTATAGATTAAAGTAATAAAAAATCATATTAGAAGTCATTTTAGTTGTCAATCAATTCCGCTTATTAAATCAATAATCATGTAGTTTAAGCGGGCGAAGCCGCTGGCGAGCCGCTAGTTTAACATAAATATTTATATCAAAAGCTATATCCATATAAAACAAGCAAATATTAAATTATAAATCTATAAAATAGCTGCAGAAATACGATCAATTCCAATTAACGGTTGCACCTGAGTTCCCGCATTGGGATTATACAAGTTAGCGTTATTTTGTGTTTGATGTTATAGAATTAGTTTTAAATGATATTTTATTATATTGCTTAAAGCTTTCATTGATATTTTATGTTATGGATAGAACAAAAGATAAGAATTAGATTCTCATATAGAACACATACCTTTATGTGGTACCTAGATTTAAGAAATAAAAATACAAAAATATCAGCTATCATGATTCAGAAGCTTGGGGGCAGACGCAGTACGTAACCCTAAACAAGGCGAGTATTAAGGCCATCGAAGCGCAGCGGCAAGGAATCTGACTGTCATTGCGACAATTGTGAGTTCAATTACATCTTAATATAATGAGCTATTTTCATTTTTTCCCTTTATTTATAAAACATGAAAAAAAAAGAAAATTTATATAAATTTCCCCGAATCGGAATAAAATCTAAATGTAGTTTATGCTACGTTTTGATTGACATCTAGCGATGAAATGAAAATATGATGTTCATATGAACAAAGGTAAAAAAATAAATAAATAAAGGTAAGCCATTGTTCATATAAAATTCATATGAATATCATATTTTCAATTAAATTTTGCTATAGTATTACACTTTGACACATAAAATTATTTATATAATTATTTAAATCGTTATTTTTATAAATAAAACGTTCTACTTCACTCTCAAACTTTAGTTAGATGTGTAAGTACTTTATTTTATAAAGGAAATGATTTAAGATAACAAAAAATTATTATTTAATGATTATATTAAATAGATAATGTATTTTATAGAACTGCATTTGGCTGTACAAATTATGGGTTGTGGGTTTGATATTCACTCCGGAAAATTAATTGTTTCATTTTACAGCTATTAGACAAAGCGAGGCATTGATTCAAGAATTAGACGGAAAATGGAAAGCGGAGTATTTTAATACTAGGTAGTGCGTGAAGCTAAAAAAAATCATCGTTACTATAACAACATTTACACACAATCATAAATTATGCCACTAACAAAATAAACATTAAGCACAACTTGTACGAAATTATACAAAATGTAAACAAAAGGACAGCTACAGCCGTACAGGGAATTTCTGAAATCCTGTAAATTCTGAACACAGGTAGAGGTACATCGCTCTTCCAATTAGCGGTTTCTGTCCGCATCGTGATTAACGAAGGCAGCTCCGACTAAAACGTATCTTTAGATGTGAATACTTTTATATATGGATATGAATGTATGTATGATTGACAGAATATTTGTAACCTAAATACAAGAGCTGTCGTGGCGGAGAGCAGAGCGTCTCACTGTAAGCGTGACCGTTGCTTATTAAATCTTTGCTGGAGGGAATAATTTACTTTCATTTTCTCGCTCTTGCTTGTACGACTAAGAAGAAAATGCGAATTCTGCCACTTAACACGGAATATCTCCAAAATTGGGTGAAAGGTATGGAACGAAGTATCGTGAGTCATGTCGTCCTTCCTATTTGTAACGTGATGAGGACCTTACACTACTAACTACCCAGTTCGTATAGACCTGGAAAGATTGCCGCAGGTAGGCCATTCCACAAACGAGTGGCGCGTGGAACACATTGTGGATTGCCTTAATCATCTTTTTGTGATGCTAAGAGATTTTTACGAGTGTAAAAATCTCATTATGTTGCTTCACGCTACATCCCGCATGTAGCAGGATAGGCAGAGGGAACCTGGAAATCTAGAGTTACTGCATCCCCATAAAAACACTTCCATTCCCCACTTTTTGCCAAATTCTGGACGCACTGCGTATTGAGTGACAAAACTCAGTGACGTGCCTAGCCTCGTTACCAGAGCTAAGAATTCAAAACATAAAATTTTCCATTATATTTTAGTGGGAATCGAACCCACAACCATCGTGTTTACAGTTAGCATTTGCGCCCCTAGGCCATAACAGCCCCAATTTTCAATCCAATTCTAATTCTGTTGTATTTACAAGTATTCAATATTAGATAGATAACATTAAATCACTATTGGCAATATCTTACAAAGTTACAGTGCAACGCCTCGACCGCTCCGCGTCCTGATTAACGAACAGCTGCACCTGCTCCACCATCAGCTAAACCACTATTACATGTATAACTAAAATCTGATATTTTTAACTATATTTTTTTTAAAATGACATTCCACACAAAGGATAAAATATTTTTAAAAAACGTATAGAAATTTGAATGTACTCGGAGTAGGACTCGAATTCGCGTCTCTTGGAAACCATACGTTCTCATCGAGCTACGTCGAAATTCTTATTACTAACAAATAACACTTCAAAATATTAAAAAAATAGCATGTAGTCAAAAAATATGTGAGTTAGATAGTCTATTTATCTAAGAAGGCTATAGGCTATATAACACTTTAATCCTCTCATCTTTTTGATATCACTTTGACGACGGAAGCGAAGCCGCAGATAGAAACATTTTATTTACAAAATGCTAAATCTGTAATATATTACCTGTATGTAATTTTACGAACATCTAAAGTCAGCCATGAGCTATAAACGTCGATCTCGTCGCTAAGCTGCCGCTGGATTGGCTTGATAAAATTAAGCTTTTAAGTACAGTTTGTTTTGCTTCCGTAAAACAAATCTCATATGAACGACATTTGGTTTATCAACGTTTCGTTTTTATAACGACATGAGTTAAAGTTTGAGCTCAGCATTTAGTACTTTCTTAGTAATGTTACAGTTAATTAAAATTTATATTATGACAAAATAATATTCAAATCGGTTTTTCCCTTATAACAGAGTAGGTAGAGGAAACACTAATGCGAGGTATTGTGGGGTGTCAATGCAGTTTTTTTTATCAAAGCGAAAAAATAATATAATCATTCCTCCAAGCGGGGATCCAACTACTACTAGTACTACTACTACTACTACTACTATTACTTTGTGTCATGAGATACATTTTAAATTAAAGCGATCATAAACATTAGATAAAGATATTATATGTGTACAAAACACGCTACAGCATCTGTCACGTTGTTGTAAATCGCACCAGTCCCCTTCGGCGCGCTGCTGTGTAAACGGACTGCAGACGGAAGTAAGACACGCGTCTGATACAAGTGAAGGTAAACCTACGACTAAACACGTTTTTTTACTTTATCCTCGATTTCGACCACTAAACACGCAATATCCCAATAATTCAGTGGAAAATGAGCAATGGAATGCCTTACGGGGTCCTACGCTGAGTTCCATTAGACATAACGAGAGATAACAACATAAGTAATTTGTAACGAACTATACAATACAATATAAAATGAGTACGTATGGCTTAATGGCCAGAGTGCTTAGACGATTTCCATAAGACGTGGGTTCGAGCATCAAATATAAACTTTTAAATTACTTAAATTAATATAACAAAATTTAAATTGATATTTAATAATTATGCACAATTTAAATAAAAACAAAATTTATTAGTTAACACACGATGTTCTTGCCCACTGAATAAGCAATTTTAAATAAAGATTTCCATCTCCTGTGTCTGATGTCTACATCAGTTAGCCTAATATCATCAAAGGCTCTACATAGAGACGTGGATGTGGCTAATTTTATTTCAGCAGCTCTTTGGGTGAGCTTTGCCAATTATTTACGCTCAGTTTATACGATACAATGCAAAATTTAAATCCATTTACGGTCCAAAACTTTACTGTGAAATGTAAATTTTAATGAAATATCATCACAACTACTGAACTTATCCAGAGTAATATTTTATTTAGTTTGTTTGAGGCTATTTTATATCGATTTAGCTGTGTATATTAATATATTTTGTTTAAATTTAAACATGTGTCCCATTAGTTTAGCAGAGTAGTAAGTCACTACGTTCTCTTCTAAAATCATTGCCAGATATTTTTTGTAATAAACATCACAATTTATACTGGTGGCCAACAAGTAAAAAAAATGTTTATATAAATGTCCTAAGTTAGACTGAACGATGTCAAAATATCGAATAGCTATGAATCATCAAATAATAATAATTACTGGGCAAGTATCTGCCATACGTATGCCACTCGATTTGAATTCCGATTAAACAGAGCAACGGTAGCCCTCGTAGGCTCTTTGATACCGCTGACCCGTTCGCAAATACTGATCATGTATATAGGACACAATACCACATATATACGTGACGCACTCACTGAAGTGACACTGAAGAAGGTGCCATGAAGTAAGTAATAATTTAGTGTCTGACTCTACACTCTATGTTTAAACTGTTAGGATTTACTTAGCTTAACACTTTACCTCTAGGGGTAGTTAGAGACAACGGACTGCTAAACCCTTTCACCTCATGCACTGTCATCAACCATTATACATTTCTTTTCAGCTACACTTTCCGCTGAATTTTCGATTCATTGCGTGTTGACTAACTTTTGCCTTAGTACCAGAGAGAAGAAATGAAAATATTACCAAATAAAAAAATATTTCTCCGAGTGAAAATCGAACAAGCAACCGTCGCTCTACATCCACACGCTTGTGCCCCTACGCCACGATATCTTCACTATTTATTTATTATTATTATTAAAATGTAAATTAATTTATCAGAAAGTTAGTTCGACAGCAAGCAGAGTTAGATAGATTAACTCAAAATGGAAAAATATTAAAAAATAATAATTTGTGCTGACAATAATATTTTATAAAACACTGAATAAGATAAGTTGTAGTTTGGGACTGTTTATTTGTACTATGTAATAAAGCTTATAATTCCAAGCTTAATAAATAATTCTTCTAATACAAATATTTTCTTATCATAATATAATTATGATTTTAATTAAATATTTTTTTTATAAATCATGACACTCTAATTTTTTATTTTTATAACATAAAAAAATGTGGATAGCTGTTTTTATAATAACATTAAACTAAAACAGACTAATATTAAATATCTAAAATACAACCACTTATTAGAAAAGCTCAATACATAAGCTTTTAAAGACTGATTTTTAATTGTAGTTGAACTTAATTATGTTTCCCACATTAGCAGGTGCGGTCGGTCTTGTTAATTACGACACTGTTTGTGGTCGAACTTAAAATGTATACCTAGCTCTTGAGGGAATACCGTACCTGTGTAGATGAGACTAACGTTGAAAATTACAAATTTTATAGAAGCCATTAATTTAAATTTACACTACTTCTTATCTTGAATATTATTTTTCTAGAGTATTCTTGTTCCTTTTCTTTCTTTTTTTTGCTGTGGTTTATGGTTAGGTATTGTACTCCAATACAGTATTAAAGTATACTTTTTATTTCATCATTGTAAGTATTTCTTTTAATTTTGGAACAAAACCATAAGGTCACAGGTTGCGCAGATGTACAAATGTGCGATTATAAATGCGACAGGTTATGGGTTCGATTATTACTAGAGGAAATTAAATATTTAATATTTTTATTTCCTCACACTTGTATTTGGTGTTGCAGTGGCGGTGTTGAGTTCTGCCACTCAGTAACACGATATTCCTCCAGAATTAAGCTGATATTTTACTCTAGTTTACGAGGTTCCCTAGGCTTATCCTGCTATGTGCGCGCAAAGCTAAAAAAAAAGCTAAAAAAATTAATCCGTTCTCCACATTTCTTCCTCTACGTTTGTAGTGTATTGCTTAACAAGATGTATTTTATTTATAAACAAAATATAAATATTCTTCTAAAACCCTGTAACATCCTCTGAGCCATACAATGATGAAATACAGCCTTATATATTTTTCCCAATAAACTGTCACTACATGAAACTCCATTAAAATTGGCTCAGTAATTTGCATTTGCAAAATTTCACGTACCTAACCAACTATTAAAAATTCTATTCCACTATAATCGATACCTCTACAGTGGTCTATATGAGATTAGCGGGGTATTAGATGAAATGCATCAGATTACAGCATCAGAGCGCTAATGCTAGTGCCAGGTGTGCTCGGTCTGATTAATTCCTGCATTCGTCGCGGTTCTAAACGCGGACGATTGCAAATTGCAAGTGTTTTAGTTAGTTTGTGGAATGTAGCGAGTGTTATATAAGTAGAGATAATGTAGAGTATGGAATAAAATATTCACTTATGCAATGAATAAATGAAATTAAAAGAATAATTAATTTATATTTATTTGTTAATACACCATTAGTATCCAAGGTTGTACATACGGTGTGTACATGAGTGATGGTTTAATTTTCACCTAGGTAGATTTTAATTAAAGTATATGGCGTGAAGTTGATTTATTTAATTTTATTTAAAATTTCAATTATATTTCCGACTAGAAAAATATACAAAATAATTAATAATTTTAACGATGTTATAATAAACAAATTAATATAGAAAAAAATAAATAAAGTCCAATGGCTTATCTGTGCAGCAGGTGTCCTAGCTGGGAATTAATCGTACTAAATGTATTGATATTGCTAATGCAATCAAGATTTACTACCAGAAGTAATGCAGTTAGCAATATGAATATTTAAAAAGCGCAATGAATATTTTGTAAGGCGCAGATGCAACTTCAGTCTGAAGAAACGAGGGCTGCCTGAGGGCCTGTTCAATTCGTTATTGATGGAGAGAATTGCTTTTACTTGCTGCTCTCGTAAATTGAGCCGTACGTGGGGGGTGAAATATTTTAAGAAGTACATGAAGCTAAAAAAATCTCGAGAAAATAGGAGTGTTTAGAACGTAGGTGTAAAAGCGATGGTTGTAGATATTAATTCTTTTAGAGTCGTAGTAGTATGCGCGAGCGATCCTGCGGCGTCTCATTTTGGTGGAGAGGGTTTCCGCTGGGTTGAAGTGGCTAGGATTGGTTTCACCAGTGAGTCCCACAGTACCACTAATCCTATAAGGCTTTCCACTAGCTTTCCGCATGGGCGGTCTGCGCAATCGCATTTCCCAGCGATATAAAAAAAAGAGATATTAATTCTTGGGGATGAATTCGATAGGATTGGGGGCTGTAAGTAAACTGGATAAAAAAGTAGGTAGCAGTAGATGGAAAAACTATAAAAGCAATGAAATTGTGTCGATCGAGGCAGTTGCTTGTAAGCAATGGCCCTTATTGGGAGGAAACTCCTATAAAGTATTATTGTTAAAACATTTACTTAACGCAATTACGTAGAATATATTTCTGAAAAATAAATTCTGTATAGTATATATATATGAAGTGTGTCTTAATGAATGGAACAGTTTATTTATTTAGGTTCACGTTTATGATATAAGCACCTTATAATATTTATAAGGTAACATCGCCGCAGTAACATACAAGCAAATATATAACCAGAGAAATATTTACTTATTAAGAAAAACTATTCCCAAGTGTAGAATAACATTTAAAAATTAAAAAAAAAATAGAAATATTTATTATGATAAGTAACACATACAGTATACAGTATATATGTATGTTACAAACGAAATAGGAAAAATATAAATTTAAAATCCCTACAAATATCTATAAAATTTAATATTAACTAATAGTGTACAATTACTTGTTATTAGTACAATTATATAATGTTAATAGTTGTATACGATATATTATATTGGACATGTAAATTATGCATATATTGCAATTTAAGAAAAAAACACCCAAATATATATATTTTTAACTATTGTGCTTTGTTTGCACTTTCCCTGTCCAAATCGGGTAAAAAAGAATAAATTACTCTTCCAATGGGAACCTGCAACCTCCGTTTTATAGTCAGATGTTTTCGAACTGCGCCAAAATCACCTAATAATTTCTCTAAACACATTAACCATCCGAGACTGTCTGACCCCAAACTGTTTGCCAGAACGACGACCTCCCTTCACCTCATTATACTCACTTGGCGTTGACCCAGAAAAAATGCTTTAAACTATTTTCATTACACCAGGATCTCTTTGTTACATCCCCACAGCAGTACTGAAAATTTGATGTTATTCGGTGAAGACTAACTGATAATAATATTGTAAGGAACTTTGGATACGCAGAAGAGAAGGAGCACAGTTTGACTGACTATAAACTCTATGGTTGTGGATTCGATTTCAACTTGGAGAAATTAATGAATTACTTTACACTTTTTTTTTCTTTTTCATAATTGTATTGTATTCTCTTTCCGCTTTTGAAAGCCATCCAGTTAGTTAGTAGTTGGCTAGAAGATATTTTTTTAGAAATAATTTAGATGTGTCAACAATGATTTTAATTTTATATTTTTAAATGTTTTATTTATAACAAAGTGTTGTGGTATGTAATATTTTAACACTATACAAGTTTTGGTAAATTTTGGGGATTGAAGATTGAGGATTGAGGACTAAGGATCGGGGCATCGAAAATTAAGGAACGAGAAATGAGGATTGAGCATTAAAGATTAAGGGTTAGGGATCAGGGAATGATGATTACGGACAACGAATTACCGATTGCGGCTTATTCAAATATTTTACATTTTATAAGCAAATATTAGCAATTACTTATATTTAAATAATAATAGTTTAGTAAGTGGTTAAAATAATATATTAACGTTATTTTAGTGCTTAAAATGAACTTCTTTTTCCTTATTTAAGTAAGTGCTTTACGTAATTATTTTGTTTCTTAAACAATGTCAAAGCTCCGACTTTAATTTGATGTGAAAAAAGTTAATAAATAATGAACGAAATATTTAAACACTAAGTGTAATTGTATGTATCACTTACCTAATACTAAATTGCCAAGCGTAATTTTAATAAAATAGCAGTATATAAAATCCAAAAATACTATATTGATCATCGTAGCTCAGCAACACAGCGTTTGACTGTACGACTGATGATCGTCGGCTCGTTCCATTTGGAGTATAAAATAATTTTCCGTTTCTCGCTCTGGTAAGGTAAAACGCGTCGTGAACTCCACCATTTAGTATGTAATATCTCAATTTCTTTTCGCGCTTCACGTTGTATCCCGTATACAGTAGGGTACGCAGAGGTAACCTAGTCTTAAGAAACTCCGTTCCCCACTTTCCGCCAGTATTCTGAAGGCATTACGTGTTGAGTGGTAGAACTGAACGCCGCGCTTTGCCTCGATACCAGACCGAAGAAATGGAAATATACATTTAAATAAATATTTCATTTTCATTGAGTGAGGAATAATGTGGAACGGAATGTTTTATCATTAAGTTCCCTGTGATATAGCGTGTTACTAAGAAAAGAAAATCTGACAAACTTCTAGGATAAATGCAATGAAGAGTAAAGTATGGGCTGTCATTTCAAAATGAGAGCCCATACTACTGTTTTGTGCAGGTACACTCATATTGGAACTGTCATTTTTTCAGTATCGTAAATTTGTTTAGTAAAATACGTATACCTAATATTATATATTTAATTACTTTTACATATTGTAATTAATGTAAGGGACATATTTATTTAGTAAAACTTCGAATAGTCTTCGAGTAGTTATTTGTACATGTAATTACAATAAAAATGTACGTAGGAAGAATTATTTTTTTTTCTAGCTTCACTCTTTATTAATTGTGTACTTTGGTACATTTTATTAGCCGGGAAAAGGCCGGTGTTATTTAATTATTTTATCTTCCGCTTTTAGCCCGGATTCAGATACAGTGACAGTGTTAAAAAAAAAACAATCTATAAAGATAAATTCAAAAAATATTTTGATGCTTAGTGTCTGATTAAGTATAAAAGAATTAATGACTTAAAAAGTTTAAAATTAGCTTATAGTTTCTATAGAGAGTGTAGGAGAGCACTAACAGAGGATTTATCCAAATTCCTATGGACATAGGAAACAAGGAATTAAAAAAAACACTGAAGGTGCTGATTACTACTAGTATTGAAATAATAAAAATAAGGAGTTTTAGTATTATTTAAACTTTACATAAGAAATTACACTAATTTCCATATAACGTTTCATTATTAGACGCGAGTTCGTCAAAACTTTACGTTCAGGTGCAAAATCAATAGTGACTTTGACAATTAATAGTTCAGCTCACCGCGTTATAGTAAATTGAATTAATTGGCTTCGAATAACTCCTTAGAAGCTCTAATTTAGGTGAGCATATACAATTAAATTGAATTGTATTCTAAAATTTAACTACTGTTTTAGCCTGAATTTACTTTGCATTGAGATTTTTTTTTTAGTTTTTTAAAGCAGAATAAGCAGAAGTAACCTGATATCAAGAATCCGTAACCGCTCGTTGCTTTTTGCCCGTATTCAAAACATGCGATGCATGTTGAGTCTGTCTTACCAGAGCTAAGAAATACTAATAATTCCTTATAAGTACCAAAAACACAATCTTCGTTTTTACTATCCCTACCTTTAGATATACGAAATATGTGGAAATCCTATATTCTTCTTAACTCTAACAAAAATAATTAAAAAAATACCGATAAAACTACAAAGTTAACAAATAATAATAAGCTATTTAGGTATATTAAAACATATAATAATCTTATTAATATGTTTACATAAATTTCTATAAACAAACTTTAATATATAAAAAAAGCAATGGCCAACTTTATGTAGGACATATACATTTTAAGCAAAATTTTACAATATGTTACCAATAGAATACAATGTAAATACCCCATGTACCATATACAACTAAAGCAATAAGAAAAAGTAAATTGAAACATTCAAATATAGCTCTAAACAAATACATATAAGGCCTATTTTCGCTCCACAATATTAGTATTGGATAAGTCATACAATAATGTAAGAACTGTACGCTGATATATTTTGGAGTAACGCCAAAAGCATGCAGTGTGAAAATTCCGTATGAAATATATATATTTTTAGTGTCATAACATTTTGTACCGATGTGTTTTATGCACGACGATTTTGCCCCACTTTTCTTTCTGTAATGTCTGCACTCCCGTCGCTACAAATGACGTTAGAGGCGTGAACTCGGTGTGACATACATACATACGTACTGAATGAGAATGGCTTAAAACTTTTTTATTATATACATTTCTATATTACTACTGTGAACTGTACTTAAAATATAAAAAAACAATGGAGTTATAGAAATTTACGCAAACGCAGGTTAATAGAAAGTAGTTCATAAAAAGGCGGCCCACCTTTTCACGAACACACTGTCGGACGAACCAACAAGTCAGACACAATATGCTGCTTTTAAAAATATTTTAGTCACTCTTGTTACCCACAATCCAATTCTATTACCAATTACAATACTTTTAAACGAATTCTAATATCGACTTTTATCTGCAGTATTTTAGAAGATTATGATCACGAGTACCTTGTCGTTTGTGCTTTTATTTGAAATCCACCGGAAAAGACACAGGTCACTACTGCCACTTAATACAATCGGTAATCAGAAACAAAATCACATGACATCTTCTTAATTACAATGACATTTGAATATGAAGAAGATATTTAGAAACGCTATAAAAAATATATGCTAACAATATTGTAAGTTAAATAACAAGTTTTTCAGTGCATATTGACATAATTTTCTTTAGAGTGCTAGGAGAATAAAAATAAACTTTTTAAATTTTTTAATCTTTCCCAGAGCCAGGAAACAAAAATATTAAACATTTCATTCTGCTGAGTGCGCAAACGCCACATTATCGTGTTTACAGTCATACCCTTGTAACACCGCGCCACGGCAGTTCTGCGGCCTTAAATCTTATTATAAAAAATCGTACAAAAGTACCTTAGAAAACCTCATTATCAACCTCAACAGCTTTTCAATATACCAATTATATACATATATATGTACCTATTAAGCCTTGATTAATAATTTATTGGCTCACCATAAGCTTTGTTATTACGAGCAAAATTCGTATCCTTATGTGGTTGCCTTCACTGTAATTGAGTGATTCATATTCCACTTTATGTAGGACCATAAGTTGTTGTACAAACATTTGAACTATTTTTTTTGGTTCACCGTATATTTTTTTTTTATAATATATGTATTCGTAACTGTACTACCCGCCGAGGCGCTGAGGCCAATCGTGGCGCAGAGGCACAAAATGTGACTGCAAAATTTACTGGTTATGGGTTCGATCCCAACTCGAGGAGATGAAATATTTATTTACATATTTTCATTTCTTCGCTCTGGTTTTGAGGCAAAGCGCGGCGTTGAGTTCCGCCACTCAACACGCAATACCTACAGAATTTGGCGGAAAATGGGGAATCGAGTGTCTTAACACTAGGTTCCATCTTCCTACTCTGCTGTGTATTGTCTGCATATATTAAGTACTCTGCCAGTTATTCGTGGTTTAGTTACATGTATAGGAATATATATGTTCACAATCTGCCCATATTTAGTTATTATCTATAAGTATTTTATTGTCCTTACTTTAAATCAAGAAATCACAATTTCTTTAAATGTTTCCCCTTTAACAAAAGATTTGCTTATAATTATAATATAAATTCCGAAACAAATTTAATAAAGTCATGTTGTGGCTTCGTATTGAAATTGAAAGAAATACCACTTTTCAATTATTCTGAACTTGACAGTCGTCGTTCGCGAAATTCGGTGGGGTGATTTCAATTTGAATTAAGCTTTTTAAAGAATGTGGCGCGTTGGGTTAGTTTATGGTCAGGTTTTTTTTTGTTTTATGCCTTATCCTGCATAACAGAGTGATTACAAAGAACCTAGTAAGACCGTTCTCCTCTTTCAGTCCGAATTCAAGATATTGCTTCTTGAATTGCAGATCCTATCACTACGGTTTGTATGACTAGAGTAGCGAAACCCAAGTGTACAAAATTTTATTCCCTGCAGTGTAAATTTATAACAATTCCGTTTACACAATCACGATTCACGCTAGCGTGTATGTTTTTTGTAAGAGTAATAAATAAAAAAAATCCCAATCCATATCTTAACTTTTTTGCTTTATTTCGCGTAAAGCAGGTTAGTTTGCCCCAACATTCAAGACATTGCGTATGAAATAGTGTAACTGAATGCCTCGTTTCGTCTTGTTAGCAGGAAATGCAAGTAATGAATTTCCCCGAGTTCATAATGTATATTTTTCAAGTAAATGTAGAAATATTTTTTTTTTCAGGAAAGCATGGGGCCGTGGAGTTGTGTATATAGTTTGAATTTCAACTCGATAACTTCAAATGATCCTGAGATTAAGGCTCTTGACAGATTGACAGATAGATAAACAGGCAGACGGACAGCAACAAAGCGATCTTATAAGAGTTCCTTAAAATATACGAAACCCTAAAAATAAAACAGCTTCGCGTTGTATTCCGCACACAGCAGGGTAAACAGAGGGAACCTAGTGTTAAGATATTCCATTCACCATTTTTTCCGAATTCTGAAGACATATTGAATAGTGGAACTCATACACACACACATACGCCATAGCTTGTTTCAACACCAGAGCGAAAATATAAAAATATTAAATATTTAATTTACACGAGTGGCGATCGAACCCACAACCTGTCGCGTTTACAGTTAAACACTTGTGCTCCAACGCCACAATTGTCCTCAAAATAATATATTGCTCATGATATTAAAAAAATACAATACGTGAAGCTTTGAGCTTTCACAAGGTTAGAAACCTTGAAGTTTTTTAATTTATCTTATCTTTTTACGTATATTTTATTATTATTTTTTTTGATTCACGTAACCTTCGTTATATAAAAAGATTCAACATATACATATGAACTACAGAAAGAATGACGCGTTCAAGAGATATACACGTTGCTTAGGCAACACTCTTAGCATCGTGTATGACACTGTATATAAAAGGGTGTAATATTTAAACAAGACAACCAAAATCATTTCATTATTTCTAATCAATTCAAATCGTATTTATATAAAGTATGTAATAAAAATGTACGTTATCAAATTGAAAAGCAGAGAGATATATCACTACCTTATAATTGCCTTCATTACGCAGATATACAAAAATGTAGTTAATAATTGTAAAAAATACAAGAATATAATTTTAGAAAGAATACAACGTAATTTACATGGGACGGCCGCGGGCGACGTCTGCGTATCCGTAACATTGAAAGAAAAAAACAATTTGTAATTAAAAGATAACAAACTTTTGCCTCCTCTACATTAATTCCACTTGAAATCCAATTCTTAGATTGGAGAATTTAAAATGGAGACTGTAAAACACTGTTTTTTAACAAATTTCCAAATATAATTTCATAATTTAAAAATAACACGGTCTTTTCCGTCGCCGTCGTAGTGCATTGTGAGAGTGCAATTTCTATGCATTACTCTGCTCTGGTAAACAAGATGCGGTGTTGAGCTCCGTCACTCAACACGCAATGTCATGATTTTTTTTTTTAAATGAGGTTACACATTTCCAAAATCTTTTCATGTTATGTGGAAAAAATACTGAAGATTTTGTCAATTATAGCAAGGTAAGCAGAGGGTAGCTACCTAGTATTATGGCACTCCGCTCTCCACTTTCCGCTAAATTTTGGAGGCATTACGTCTATCTGCTACATAGTGGCAGAACTCAACGGGCTTTAATAAAAACGTACACCAGAACGATGAAATAAACATATTAAATATTTAATTTCCCCGAGTGGGAATCGAAGCCACAACCTGTTTACAGTCACACGCTTGTAGCCTCGTTATTTAAATAATCATAAATGAAATTTCCTAGAAGAGCTAGGCAATTTAATTCACGGTCCAGTACCAGTCCATCATTAATTTTAATAACTTATAAAGTCTAAGGCTATTCAGCATGGCGGCTCGCGGCGTCCATGCCAGTGACACTTGTCCAAACTAAGACCTAACTTAGTTTGCTTGTTTTTATAATTTATAACAACGTGCCTCTGACATCTACTATTAAACATTTTTCTTGAAGCAAATTTCTATTATGATGGAAATATAAATCAGCTTCACGCTGTATCCCGCATACAGCAGGGTAGGCAGAGGGGACCTAGTGTTAAGACACTCCGCTCCCCACTTTCTGCCGAATTCTGGAAGCATTGTGTGTTAAGTGGCAAAACTCAACTCCGAGCTTTACCTCGACACCAGAGCGAAGAAATGGAAATATAAATTTAAGTAAATATTTCATCTCCTCGAGTGGAGATCGAACCTACAACCAGTCTACAGTTCTACAGTCACACTTCGTGCCGCTGCGCCACGACTGGCCTCAATGATAGAAATATGCTTATAATAAATAAATATTTTAACAACATATGTACATATATGTTTTATTAAATATTTTCTTGTAAAAAGTCTTCAACAAGTACCCTGCTCAGATATATGATTTCGCAAAAATAGAATATTTACTTTTTTATTGGGTAGGGTAGAGGCCTACCCCTCATTTCTGTTCATTTTTTTTTTAAATTGAATCAGCCAGAAGAACGATCCTTCGTTCGTTTGGCAAAATAGGAAAATATTACAATAATATAATGGTCACGGACTACGAATCTACCCGTGACTACGGACTACAGCGAAGTGTTCGAAACGTCGGGTTCCCCAAAATGTATAAAAATACAAAATATACGCGATTAATCCGGTTAAAATAGTTTCATTTAAAATGTGTAATAATCGTGAAAATTAAAGAACTTATACTTATTACGTGAAAATTAAAGAACTTATATAATATACATTTTGAAGTAGAATTAATAAATAGCATGGGTTAGAAATTTCTTGAAATTCCTACAGAAACAGAAACAACAGGTTTTTTGACGTCATAAAGTACACGTAATCAAAGTTGTGAGCGACGACTAGTCTTCCCATAAACGTATATGTACCGCAACATAATCAAAAATCAGTATAAAAACAACCAACTAACCCAAAACGTAAATACTGGATAAAATATTTCATAACCGTTACTGTCAGAAACAACATTATATCAATACATTTCACTTATAAAACAGCGTATCAAGAGCGACCGCTGCCAAAATACACATCATATGGGAGCAAAAGTGCAAAATTGCTTAAAATTTTCCACCATTTTTAACTACTGGAACAGGGTCAGGGTGCAATCGATCCGTATAAAACACAATTGAATTGAACTTTAGGCAGCAAAAGAATGTTATTTCGATGCCAAGACTGTTAGGAAGTCCAGAAGTTTTAGCCTTTCGATCTAGATCTTTGGTGTTTTTGTGAAAATGCAAAGTCAGCGATATTGAATCTCAGTTTATATAATATATTTTGTTTATTTATTATTCATTTAAGCAATATCCACCACAAATTCAATGCCTGCAGAAATCGGCGGAAGGTCGGTAACGGAGTGTCTCAACACTAAGTTCCCAGGTTTCCTCTGCTTACCCTGTCATGTGCGGGATATAGCGTGAAGCTAAAAATAATATTTTCTTCGGTTATTTCTAATTTGCTAGGAAATAGAACGCACAAACTATTCACATAACACTTGAACTCTGATATGCATTTTCTAGTAATATTTATTCAAAGTTTCTTTTTAATATACTGCATGAAGCACACTGGGAAGTTTACAGTGAGTTATAAAAGAGGCTTAGAGTAGTTCTAAGTTGAGTTTGAGCTTACAACAACATAGCACCTAACATGTTTATAACTTGAACTTGGCTAGTTCAAGTTGCTATATTGTTGACTTCTTGTTGGATATACTTGGTATTTGACGATCTAGAGTGGAACAGATTATTGATATATTAGGTTGTTGTACCTAAGGATTGTTAATTTTTATAGTTTCACCCTGTACCCTGAATAAATAAATATATAAGCCAGAGGAAACCTAGTGATAAGCCACTCCGTTCTCTAATATTCACCCAATTTTCTACACATTGTGTAGAGCTAAAACTTGTTATCAGAACGATAGAGAAATATGAAAATAATTCATTCCACAGATTTAAAATCGAACTTACAACTATCATGCTTACAGCCAGACGCTTTATCGCTGCACCACGAAACCTCACTCAACATATTAAACCCACCCTAGAAAAAATATATTAATTAAATCACGTCAGTATTACAACTCAGGTCATCACATGACAGTCTATCACTAGAATAGATCGATGAAACAAAAACAAAAAAGAAGCAAACACTATTGATTTATCACATTATCATAACACGACGTGACGCAAACTATAGAAAAAAGTCAAACATGATAAATTAACAATACAAATGATAAACTGGCAATCTTGGAAAGCGAGGATCAAGTGGGAAGGGAAAAATATTTGTCAAAATTGAACCAAAGGGTCTATAACCATTTGTATACGTCATGGGAAGTTGTAGTGAACCGCAAAAATAAATTGGGTGGCGGCTTATGATTTAGCTTTTCTATAGATAGATACTATATAGGAATTGGAGTGCTGTAAATGACAGAGTTTGAGACAGTAAAACAGATTTTTGTTAAGAAAATATATTTTTAATATGAATTCTTATTAAAGTACTAGTAGTTTTTTTAATGGCTTATATTTTTATATTTCTCTTCTTAAAATTGTCGCAGTAGTGGTGGTAGTTAATATAACGAGATTTGAGTACTTAAGCAAGTCTTTGGTTAAGCTAAGATATACATGGTATTTCCTGTTTATTATAGCTTACAAAATATTTTTTTTATTAAGAGTCGGGAGTCGGTCTCGCCTACCGAGGGTTCCATACCAATTTCTTTATGGTGGGACACATTCCCACCATAAAGAAATTGGTATGGAACTTATAAAAGTTTGTGTATGCAATAATTTCGTATAAAAACGAACTCCAAATATAAGTAATTATAATTGTAATATTTGGAATATTTAGTAGTATAGGTACTTCCCAGAGCTACCCTTTTATTTTTAATTGCTCGGCAAATTTCAAACTAAATGCAGCAAAAACGAGGTCTGATTCAATGATACATATAAGGATAAAAGGTCTTGACAGACAGTCAGAAATAGAAAGACAAACAAGAAAGTAAGCCCATAAGAGTTCCGGTATTTTTTTCTTTTATGATATGAAAAGTTGGAAACTTTTACAGTCTTGTTATTTTTATCAAATAAGTTAGTAAAAAATATTATAGATAAATACTGCTCCTAACGAAAAGTAAAAACTAGAATAAACTTTCACTATATTCTCCCTTTCTTGCCACATAATCTTAGAAAAAGTACCAATTACTGGTTTTCTTAAATTGTCGAGGGTAACTCTGACCACAACCCCTAATAAATAGTCTATCTTTATAATTAACTAATTAACTCATTAACTTGACAATATAAGCATAAATGAAATGGATACCAAACAAATTTGCAGGCAGAAACTAGTGTGTTGCATAAGTCTTGCATCGCACGTCAGTTATTTGTCAAAAGTTTGCCCCTACACTTAGAGGATCGTAAACTTCTCCACAGCTGCAAGGAAATATATTATATTTCAGAGTAAAACTTCTTAGCTAAGTATATATTTTTTCTTATGCCTTTATATTAATAATATGCTTAAGTTACAGTTAAGGTATAATTGGTTACCGTAATTAAAAGGAACGTATAAAAACATTTATAAAATATTTAAATAAACCATTATATAATGTGGTACACGCGATGGTTGTGGGTTCGACCACCACTCGAGAACTTAAAATAGTTTTTCTTTCCCTGTTCCTGCAAATGCTAGTCGTCACGCAGAAAATGGAGTGTCTTGACATTAAAATTGAAAAAAATAATATCAGTTTGTAAGTACTAATCACATGTTTTTGTCATCTTTTTACTTTACTAACCTTTATAAAAATCCTCGATAAATTCAAAACGTTCAGTAAAAGCTCTTAATCACGTAATACTTTACATAGCAGTAATGCTATCTGATAGCGGGAGATAAACTTAGATTTAGGTTACCAAGTTGCTGAGAGCAGACTTAGTAGTTCCTTTTGAACCATGAACTGTATGTGCAATTTGTATTGAAACATGAATATATTCTTTTTTTAATATTTTCTTTAGATATTTCGCCAAAAAACGTATGCGGTGGAAAAAACGTATGGATTTTATTGTATTATTTTATATAGTTTTGTTTCGTGGTAAAAATAGCCAAGTCAAAGTTACAAAAAACTTTAAGCTTGAATAATATCCCTAGTAAACGCGGCAGCAGAAGTCTTAACAATAATTTGCAGTTTTTAGATTTTTATCCTATGTATAATATGTATATAAGTGGGTCTACTATAGCTCTAAATGTATGAGAAGTAGCCCTAAATGTATGTATCGAGATAAATAATCTCAACAGACCAGTGACGATATAAGAGTATCGTTCTTACCTTAAAATCAAATTTCTGACTATTGATTTGCAGCTATCAATACCAGGATATTCTCTCTAAGGACTGTCCCGTACAATTATTGGCAAACGTGCGATGCGAAGGTATTTGCGAATTCACAGGCAGAAGCAGAAGCGTAGTTCCGTAACACGAGAGCGTTTTAAATCTCTAGTCCCCACCATCACGGACCATTAGACGCGTTTAGCTCGGGATTGCAGCAAATTGCTCGGAGCGCTCGCTTAGTGCTGCTACTTATTCTTTTTAGCCGACTTCGAAAAATGCATCCTTTTAGCTACGGTTCTAGAAATCAAGGTTTTTTTTTCATCAAAATTAGCTTGGAATGGATTGTGGATTACGGTTATTTGAACGATATAATGGTGATCTTAAAAATATAAGCCTGCGTGGCGTGGTAGCACAGCGTCTGACCTGTTTGCCTGTCTCGTTTGTTGGGTTCGATTCGATTTGGGAGGCTAATTCAGCCTATATTTATTTTCTAGCTCTGTTCTGTTAAGGAAACAAACCGCAACGTAGATTTCACCACTCAACAGGCAATTTCTCTTAAATTGAGCAGAGAGGAGGAATCGGAATTTTAGAATGACTTGCGGTAGAACGAACTTTCATCAAGACTAAAATATTCTACTGAATATGATTAATTTAATAACCGTGGTTATAAATTTAATTTTACTTACAAAAAAAACTCTCTACTATACTATCTTTATTTAACCAACTTCCGCACACAACAGGGTGGGCCGAGGGAACCTAGTGTTAAAATACTTCGTTTTCTACCGAATTTTGTAGGCATTGCGTGTTTTGTGGCGGAACTCAACGTCGCACTTTACTTTTCGACACCACAGCTAAGAAATGAAATTATAAATTTAAATAAATATAAATGTTTCATTTCGACGAGTGGGGACTGAACCCAAAACCAGTCGTGTTTACAGGCACACTTTTTGCCCCTGCGCCACGTCTGGCCTCTAAATTAATTAAATTATTTTCATTTTTTCGCTTTGATAAGAATCTTCTTGCTGCACAAATATGTAATGACTCAAAATTTAGAAGGAAAGTAGGGAAAGTAGGGTGTAGTTTCCTTCGGCTTACTCTGTTATACGGGAATAAGCATGTAGCTAAATTTATTCATTTATTCAACAAGTACAGTTATTAATTGTATTCTAAATTCTTATACCGTTACCTGTCTTAAATATTAAGACGTGATTTTGTCCAAATATAAACAAACACATGCAACAATTTTTCATTAAGTTATAGATCAGTCTATTCATCAAAAAATCCAATCAAGTCCTTTAACAACCATTTACGATTTTAGAATGTATACATTTTTAATCGAAATATTCGCATTCAATTAGGCATTGCAAACACTTTTGAAATAACAAGTTACATAGCAGTAATATTTAAATAGTGTCAATTATATAGGAAACTACCACCAGCTCGGAAGGCAGCAGAAGAAGCTGCTTAGAAGGGATGAGAGGAGGCGAGAGATATTTCATTACAATTTATCATATAAAAATGTCCCATCCAACCAGATTGACTAGCAATCGAGTAATAACATTAAAACACATCATATAACATAACAGAGTGTGGAACAAGTGAGAGGAGAGGGGCAGGAGGAGGGGGCTTGCAAGAACTAATATACGCGCAGGTAATAATTTACGTAGTCGTTACGCTGTACATCGGCGCGCGGTCGTAAACACTTTTTATTGAGTTGTTCTCTTAACGCCGATGAATATTAAAGCTCCTGGAATAACCTACCCTTATTGAATTTTAAAATACTCATAGCGGAATGATTTTTATATTATTCATTTAAAATCTTTATGGCTCACTGAAGAGTGTATTTTCATTTTCACGTATTTTCATTTCCTCGCTTTGGTAATATAGCAGCGTGAAACTAAAAAATCTTATTACATATAAGAGTGATCGTGGCGCAGTGACATGATATCTAACTGTAAAAACGACGTTTTCACAAGGGTCATAATAATATAACAGACTGGTAGCAAAACACGGCGTCAATCATTTGGGGAAATATTCAAAATAAAAGTTATAGTGCGCTGGTACACAAATTACCTAGAGTGAGGCTGTGATAGAATGAAGAATGAATGAATTGCCCATTGCGGTCTATATACTAGCTTTTACTTGGGGCTTTGCCCGCGTATTCATATGGATATAACTAACAGTTGTAAATGAGACATGACATTCTAGATACCTGAGGTAACTCTAACCGCTGGTAAAGTGGACTTCATCGAAATCATTTAGTTGATTTAGTAAAGCCTCCTATCAAACAGTAAAGGATATTACGAACGAGTAATTTTTGAGGTTAGTATGAGGAAGCAAGCAAATCCTCCAGACTCATGATTCTAGTATAGAATAGAATATATCTAGTATAGAAGTTCTATAGTCTAGTATAGAAGTATTATTCGGGGGCAAAAATTAATTATTTAATATTTTACAACCTACAAATTATAGAAGGCGTAAAAAGCTGTCAAGGAAATTATGCACAAACCCTTGTAAGTCACCTAGTAATTTGCATAATCGCTTTATTAGAAGATTGGCGCTTACAAAAGATTTTATCTCTTGGACAAGATCGTTCTTGTATGAAATTACTAAAATAACATTTTTATCAGTTACCTTTTGCTCTTTGATTTTTTTTATCTACAATTTTACTATAATGTGTTGTTCTTAATAAATAGTTAGTAGCAGTAGTATTTTATAATAATTAAAGCATTTCAATAGATCTAACAAATTCTTTTTTTTACTTTCATGCTTCAACGTTTACCGTACTAACCGCAGCGGAGTGTCTTAACAAACTTGTGTTGAGGTAGTATACCTTAACGCGAGTTTGAAGTCTTGCCAAATTTTTATAAAGTTGTGTGACGAAAATTAAAAACAGGAGCGGTCGTCGCATGTAATGTGTTGAAAACAAAAATGAAAATTACTCCCACTCGGTTATGACGCAGCGACAAATAACAGATGGCCTTATCATGTTATGATAGAACAATTAAATAAGTCAAAATTAAATTAAATTGGCTTCACGCTTTATCCCCCACACAGCAGGGTAGACAAAGGGAACTTAGTGTTAAGACACTTCGTTCCCCACTTTCCGCCGAATTCTGGAAGCATTGCGTGCTGAGTTTACAGTCACACTTTGTGCCCTTATGTAACGACAATGACTGGCCTCAAATTTTAAATAAGATATTTATTTCACATTTTAATCATATTATTGTTATTCAGAAATATTAGAGCATAGTCTTTTCAGTCTTCTAGTTTTCCATAATGCATATATTATTCCGTTCCGTTGCAAACAGACTCCGGTTTAGCTTAAAATTGCTGTAAATGAGACTACGTGAGTAATTAGTGTGTGTAATAACTCACTAACGACTAGCCTGTGTTGTTCGTGTAATGGTGTATTTAAGACTGTCATGGCACAGACGTGTGACTGTAAGCGCAACTAGTTGTGGGTTTCGATTCCCACTCGTGGAGATGAAATATTTAAATTACAAATAGGTAGAATACGGCGTTGAGCACCGCCACTCAACACGCCACCAGAAGATATCTCTAATATCTTCTGTAGGTGTGTATAGAAGTCTTAATCAAAACGGAATGTCTTAATATTAGATTCTCAGGTTACCTTTGCATATATGGTACCCTGCTATGTGCAGGATACAGCATGAATACTATAATCCATAATTCCCTAAAATTATACCTGGATATTTTATTTGAACATTTCTTTGAAATATATGAGATATTATAATTAGAAACTTATGAGAAACTACAATTTAAGTGAATATTTAAAATGCACTTACAGAAAATGTAATTACTACTATATGTAATTTATGGTACAGGCAGATGTATTTAGGATATTTTTTTTTTATTTCACTTTTATTTCACGTTGTAACCCTTTTATAGCAAGATAAGCAGATTTTTCAAAACGTTGCGGTTGTATGCTGAAACGCTATCAGAGTGAAAATTCCTCGCAATACGTTACTCTCTCTGGTGTAACGTATTGCGAGGAATGGAAATAAAACCCATAACCTTCGATTCAACAGTCAGATGGTGTGTACCACGATAATCATATTTCTGTATATCCACATAAACCTTTATATGACGAGGACGACCTTCCGATGACTGATGCAGAAAAATGCTAACAAACATTACCGATAACAAGTATTCTAATAAGTTAAATGGAAATTTCCTTTTATTTTATTTATAACGTGTAATGTGAAATTAAAATTGTCGGTTCCCTTTTGAAGGAGCCTAATTAATCAGGTGTTAATTAACCTCGGTGCTTTTAATTACTGCCCTCTTCAGGGATGCGTAGCGTTTAAATTATTTATGTTCCTCTACAAGAAGTATACGTATGTATATGTTTTATATGGAGTAACTGATAAGGCTATCAAGCACCTCTGAAGGTAAATGAAGAGTAATTAAAAATTACAGAAATATTGACATAATTCAAAATTAATGGATACATCAAGCCGAAGTGGTGCAGTTTCAGTGTCTGCCTGTAAACGCGATGGTGATGGGTACGATTCTAGGAAATATTTTAATTATCTGGCTTTGACAAAGCGCAACATTGAGTCTCGCCACTCAAAACGCAATGTCTCGTAAATCACCAAACGAAGTATCCTTAACATTGGATTCCTTCTGCCTACCTGACTGTATCTGGGATACCGCGTAAACTTTAAAAGAAAAAAAAACATTTTTTCTTTCTTTCGAATATTAACTATTACGGCTGAGTACGATGGTCGTACAGTATTATAGTCATTAAAATGACAAAAATTGGAAAATATGGTGATTTGTCAGATTATCATATCATAAATTAGACATGCATCCAAAATATAGATATAAATATAGATAATATTCATCTATTTAATTTGTTATGTAGTTATTTGTATATATGGTTTACATTTTTACGTAGTTTATTTAGGATTCATGTATTTATTGGATGTAAATGTATGTACATGTATGTATATTTTACTTTTGCACACCTGCATACTTATTATCACACATAACAAGGTTGGCTGGTAGAGAATGCTATTTAGCGTTAAGCCCGCCTTTTGTACATTTTTTTGTTTGTAATTATGTGCAATAAAGTATCTATAAATAAATATATAAATTATATGTAAAGAATAAATCATAAATATAATTTAAAGTGGAATCTATTAACGCGGCGTTGAGTTCTGCCACTCAACACGCAATGTCTCCAGAATTCGGTAGAAAGTGGGGAACGGAGTGTCTTAACACTAGGTTCCCTCTGCCTACCCTGCTATGTGCGGGATACAGCGTGAAGTTGATTTATTTATTATTAACAGTGTTACACATTAACGAGCTTGTTTATATTATAGATTACTAACTTTCTGTTTATTTCATATTTGAAGAAAAAGATTAAATGTGGTTATAACCATACTATAACCTTTGTACTCGTAGGTTGTCGTGGACCAGCGCCACAGTGCTTGACGGTAAACGCGAGCGTCGTGGATTCGATTGCCTCTGCGGGGAATGAATTATTTTCGTTTCCTCTTTTCGAAAATGACAAGGAAAATAAAAAAAATATACCCTTAAACTAATTTTAAACATTTCTATGTAACTCTGAGCATATAGGGGCATTTTTAAATTGACTTTCGTACTTGTTTGTCGTGTCTACGAGTCAGAGAAAAACTTTAGTAATTAGAATATTTGGTTTTATTTGTAGTATACTTTTTAATAAAAATATAATGGAATTTTATGTAAATTATTTTGATAGATTTTAAATTAACTAATATCCGAACAAAACATGATTGTGAAAGAAATATACTGATAATATATTAGAATAAAACAAATTTGATACAAACTACTACTGAAATAATTAGTTGGTGGGGTAGTGGAGGGATTCAAAGGAATTTACAGTTCCTTACCTTGCAAGGCGATCGCCACCCACACCATAACTTCTTCGAATTGCCTTACAGAATGTCTATTAACAATCATATCAATTTCATCCCTAGGTATTATAATATTTAAGTAAATTTTCCAACTCTGACCCACTGTGCAAGCGTAAACAATTTAAATTCGAAACGTGGTTCCGCAGAGTAGTTACGTTCTATTTATTTTGCGCTAAAATAATTGTCCATTCTGCGTAAATATGCGGCGGGCGGGAAATTGATTGCATAGATTGAATTCCGATTGGAAATTATTTACAGCTTCCGCTTGTTTGCAAATGTTGTTCGTTAGAGCTCCAGTACAACCGAATTATTTGAATGTAACCCCCAACCACTAATATTTAATTAAATTTCAAACGATTTTACCACGATTTCTGACGTCTTGACTAAATTAATTTGTTTTGTAGGTACGTTTGTAAATTATATTGATAAAATGTCGTGGCGGCAGAACGTCTAATTGTAAAACGAGACGGTTGTGGACTAAATTCTCACTTCTTGAAATAGGTTATATACATCACTCAATATCACAAAAATTTGGTGGTCCTTCGGTCCTTGGGAAACAGAAGGGTATGATCTCTACACTCGGCTACTCCGCTAAGCGGAGAGAAGAGGGTATCTGGTTTTTTATTATGATTATATTCTGCAAACACATAAAAGTAGCATTATTCCAACACAAAACAGTCCAGCTGTAGTTTACATTAATTCATTTCGTTTACAGCACGATGTTTAAATTATAACGTAAACAGTAGTAGTAGAGCGGCAGTCTCGAGAACGTCGCGTCCAATGCAAGCGATCCTGTTTACGTTACAAGTGTAGTTAAGGTATTAAATCCAGTTATTTGTATAAGAGATGATGTAATTTATAAGGAAAATTATATTTTTAAATTGAGTTTTCTTGTCATTGATTTATATTTTCAGGGCCATAGTGTGAATAGGTCTGTCTGTATATGTAAATGTTGCGAGTTTAATATTTTCGGAGAAAGATAACAATTATTTATTTCCATTTCCTCCGTCTAGTAATACACGGCTTAGAGTTTCGTTACTCAACATGCAATATTTTTAAGGTGAAAAGAGTAGTTTAGAGTGTTTTAACATAGGTTTCTGTCTATCTACATAGGGCATGCAGGAACGTTAAGACACTGTTACCCATTTGTCGTCTTATATTCGAGACAAGTTACGAAAGCGGCAATACAAAAATAATTTACATATACATGCATTTCTTTTTTTAGCTTGACGCAGTAACTCGAATGTAGCAACATGCTTGTAGCAAAAAGCACAGAGAATTTTGTGTTAAGATAGTCCACTCTCCACGTTACTCTCATACCTCGATAACAAAAAAAAAAAAGAAAATATTCAAAATTATAATAATATTTCCTTGACTGCTTATTATTAAATATTTTATTTCCTTAATTGTTGAGTGGGAAACGAACCCATTACCAGTCGCGTTTACAGACACACGCTTGTGCTCCTACGCCACGATTGGCCTCCACATACATACATATACATATATAGGTTCATGAGCAATGCTACATTCTCCTCTGCACATTGGCATGTAAAATGGAAATACCCCCTCTGGAGGCAATGGAATTATATTCATTCATGCAAGCAAACATTACTAACATGAATTATGCTAACATGTACTAACTAAAATCATATGGACCAAAAGACTGAAATAAAGTTTACTTATTAATAATTATATATACACGATACATAGTAAACAGTGGACTAACAACTTTATTGGGTTCAAAACATATTTCGATATTTTTTCCACTCGCCTACAGCAAGCCGCACTGAATTTAAAAATAGTCGCTTTGAAAGCTTGTGCACCTGTACGTCGTACTGTACAGCGTACACGTACATGCATGCGCACTCCTGCATGTGCTTCAGCGTACACTGTGCTTTATTAAGTGTATAATATTTTAGCGGTTTTTTGAACGTTGTAATTTACAGAGCATCGGTAGTGTTAGTAATAATTCACTTTTAGTTAAAGTAAATATTGTATTATTTGTATTTGGTTATGTTTATATTAGATTTTTTTCTACAAAATAAGTGATGAAAGTATGGCCAAAAGAGTTATGAAAGAAAAGAGATGGTGGGTGAGGCAAAATCTTAATTGAGCTTCGAGAACACAGAATTGATGAAACTGGAGAATGGATCACGTAATGAAAACTGTGCAAGAGGCGAAAAAGATATGCAAACATTATAGCGCTATTTTCACACTGGTAATCATGCGAGGGGAGGAAATATATTTAGATAATCTAGGCGAAGCGTTGAAATATGTCCCACAGTATACACGATTGTCAAAAAATAAATAATTAAAATTAATATAACGCCCGAAATGACTCTGACCATAGATACAGTTTTACATTGAAACGATTAACGTGCTATAATATAATCTATAGCATTCCTCGATAAATCGACTATCCAGTACAAAACTAGTTTTCCAATCTTTGATTTTCCCGGTCTTATTAGACGCAACGTTAGAGTCAGCCACCAAAAACACCTTCAAAAATCATCAGGAAGTAACTAATTCCTTAGAATTATTTTAATTACTAGCGGCCCGCTCGCGGCTTCGCCCGCTTAAGCCACAGAATTATTTGCTTAATACACTAAAATTATGTTAGTGTTTTAATATACCTATAATGTATGTTTGCAACGCACGCAAGTCGCATTTTCGTACCTCCCATAAGAGAGATGCAACTGTCAATATTTTAATTTCTTTAAACTTTTGCCTTAAGGAGTCTTTAGGACCTAAGTTATAGTTAAAACTATATAGTTATAGTAATATCGCTACTTACAATAAAATCCTAACTCATCGGTATCTGTACGTGGAAGATATATTAGAAAAATTATTATTACGGACATTTAACAATGTAATAGAACTTGGTCAGTTTGTCTGTTTATCTGTGCGTTCAGGATAATCTCAGAAAGGGCTTAACCGATTTAAGTAACCGCGATGCCCTTTAATATTAATACAGAATGGAAGCGTCAGCGCTCCTTTTACAGGGGCAATATATAGGATAAAGTATTTTAAGCCCATACCTAAAGAAATTAATCAAGATACCTCTACAGTTTAGACGTAGATTTTTTTTTCATTTCACGATGTTTATCCATACCTGTATTTCGTGTGACGCAGTTACGCATAGATACCAATAACGTTAACACATACTACTACAAAAGTGTTACTAAAGGTTAAGCAACTTTGAACTTTGTCGCCACTACCTACGACTTGATTTAGGAATGAGGCGTATGCGGCGGTTTCCCTTTGATAGGCTTATGCCTGTTGTGTGTTTAATGACAAATAGCGTTTTATTTATTTCGTTTTATTATATATATATATATATATATATATATATATATATATATATATATATATATATATATATATACATTAGATGCCCCTCCGTACTACGATGACGGCTCTGTTCTAGTTTACACATTTTTTTACAGTTACGCATGGTATCGTCAAATTTTTGTAGATGTAGATGTTTTCTATAAAATTGTAGTACATCACTTTGCTCTATTGTAAATAATTTCTACAGAGTACGCGATATAAGGTTTTTTTTGGTATTTTTTTACACGTCAATTGATAAACTAATCGATCGAAACAAAAAATCTAATCGATTGTCTTCGTAATTTTAGTGATATCGATGCACCTCCCCCTCACCTCTGCAGAGTTACTCGCCACCGTGCGCGAGGCCACACGGCACACACTCCGGCTACCTACCTGCCTACCTGCCTACCTGCCTACCTGCCTACCTGCCTACCTGCCTACCTGCCTACCTGCCTACCTGCCTACCTGCCTACCTGCCTACCTGCCTACCTGCCTACCTGCCTACCTGCCTACCAGCCTACCTGCCTACCTGCCTACCTGCCTACCTGCCTACCTGCCTACCTTCCTACCTGCCTACCTGCCTACCTGCCAACCTGCCTACCTGCCTACCTGCCTACCTGCCTACCTGCCTACCTGCCTACCTGCCTACCTGCCTACCTGCCTACCTGCCTACCTGCCTACCTGCCTACCTGCCTACCTACCCTGCCTACCTGCCTACCTGCCTACCTGCCTACCTGCCTACCTGCCTACCTGCCTACCTGCCTACCTGCCTACCTGCCTACCTGCCTACCTGCCTTACCTGCACTTACCTAGCCTACCTGCCTACCTAGCTACCTGACCTACTCAGCCTAACTTACCTGCCTACCTGCATACCTGCTACCTGCTACTAACCTTCCTACCTGCCTCCGGCTAGACACCTGCCTACCTGACCTACCTGCCTAACAAATGACTACCTGCCTAACTGCCATACATGCCTACCTACCTACTACCTACCTACCTACCCCCCCCCCCCCCCCCCCCCCCCCCCCCCCCCCCCCCCCCCCCCCCCCCCCCCCCCCCCCCCCCCCCCCCCCCCCCCCTTTTTTTTTTTTTTTTTTTTTTTTTTTTTTTTTTTTTTTTATCAGTTCTATATCTCAAATAAGCTTCTAAACTACAATACTTATATCTTTGATGACTAAGCTATTACATGAAATAAACACTAAATGCTACTTGTTAGTGGTAATTTTTCAGAAAACGACTAAAATCCAAAAAGTTGGAATGGATCTTTTAGTTACCTTTAACACATGCTATTTTTTTTTAAATATTTTCAATGTACATAAACGACTTTCTACAGATTTATTATAAGTACTACGAGCTCCGCTTCGCGCTTTAACACTTTTGGTACTTTTGGTAATAAAAAATAAAAAAATGATATATTACTACGGGGGTACCTTTTATGCAAAGTTTAAAACTATTTATTATGACAAAAATAAAAATTATATTTTTAGATGTCCCCCTGTACTGCGATGGCGGTTTTGTTCTATTTTTCACTTTTTTCCTTTTTTAAATTTTATTGTACATAAATCTAACATTAAATGGGTTTGTCCACTTTTTTTAGATATTTATGTTTCATAAAATTGTATACAACTGCCTATTTTCAACAAATTTCCCCCACGTACGCGATTAAAAGGTTTTTTTTTTTTTATTTTTTTTAAACCCTTTAAACGTCTAATTTTAAAAGAAATTTTCCCAAAACGGTCTCGAGTTTTTGGGGCCTATTCAAATCAAGTAAAGAAAAAAAAAAAACAATGATTGTATTTAAAAATTGTAGGAATTTATGCAACCCCCCTCACCCCCGCAGAGTTACTCCCCCGGTACGCGAGGCCACACCACACACACTCCGCATTTTTTATTATTTTCATGATTTTGTTTAATTTATATTTTTTAAAACGTTATATCTTTTGAAAGGGATGTCCCTTTTATTAATTTAAAAATACTTAAGGATTTAAATTATCTTAATAAATATCACTTAATAGGATAAGGGTTTTGCAGGTATGAATAATTGGTTTGATTTTGCGGCACTTTTTTTAAATTTTAAAATATAAAAAAATGGTTATTTGCATAACCCCGAGTTAGACAATTTCTTCGCGGCTTTTATATAGATTGATGCGTCTTAATACTGTAAACATTATTTTTTTCTATCTCAATAGTTTTCGCAGCACATGGATGATGAATTGTTAAGATCAATTTTCTCACCTTGGGGTTTCATTATTGCATTTTTATTAGGGATCTCTATTTTTTTTGAAAAATGTAATATAGCCTATGCTGGTCAGTGAAGATGCAGCTTTCTAATAGTGAAAAAAATATTGAAATCGGTCCAGTAGTTTTTGTGTGAAAACTCTACAAACATACACACATACATACATACATACATACATACAAAAATACAAATCTTACTTCTTTATAATATTAGTATAGATAGATTAGAGAACAATATCTTCTATCTTCCAAAATGGGGAAGATGAGTAAGCCTAGGGTTCACTCGCCTTCCGCAATTTTAACTTTGGCATTAAAAGTCAAAATATACAAATACAAATTATTTTGTGAGACTTGAAGAAATTAACACAAAGTTACATCTGTTGAAACACAATGTCTACATAATGTTTGAAAATTGTGGAACTTACCGCCTCGTTTTGCCTGGTTACCGCAGCGAATAAATGAAAATGTTCAATATCATTATTACATTATCATTCCCCCGAGTGGGACTCGAACCCACAAGAGCTTGCGTTTACATTTTACAGAAAAATCTATTAATTTATTCCCTTTTGTCACAGACTGTTCCGGTCCGGAATTTTTACAAATAAATCCCTAAAGTTCGTTACAAAGAGTTTCATTTGCATCTTGTCGGTGATGGAGATCCCTAAGACAGGGTTACTAAATGGGCGATTCTTTCTTTTATAATATACGAAGTAATTATATGATTATATAAGGATATGCAGAATTGTTTTAATTTGATCAAAACAAACTGCGTGTCCGTTTGAAAAAGTACTTTCACTTCATATAATTTTTAGGTATAATTATACCTTTTGGATTTGAACTGGTAGCTAATAATACAACAGATACATTGCTCAATTGTTAAAGCCGGGATAATAGGTATAAACAAATACCTTCTTCACGTTTATTCTATAGTTTACCGTTTTTTACTATTCGGTGAAGTTCGTGGCCACGTTGTTCTTTCCGTCAGATTTATTAAGGCAATTAAACTTGGCGTAAGTTGACAGTTTTTTCTTTGTTTCGGACACTTTAATGAGCGTCCAAAGCAGTTTGTATTAAATTCTGGCCATCCAATAACGATTGTACTGACCTGCTTTGAATATATTATGGAAGAAGCTCATACAAAAGTTGGTACGTTTATCGATTTAGAAGTGCCATTGGAATATTTATATTGTTCTGATTTTTTTATCACAAAAAATACATCATTTGGCGAGATCATGTCAGTATTATTTTGTAATAAAATTACTTAAATAGTACACCAATGTGCAGGTAATATTTATCCAGTCCCCATTTTAACAGACATAAAGTCAACGTAATTGCTACCTTTTTATAATTCCTTACTTTTTAAGAAAGAAAGGAACTCTTACACTTAAGAATGCTTTGTTGTCTGTCCGTCTGTCAAGAGCCTTTATCTCAGGCTTTCCAATGTTAAAACGGGTTTCGAAAATTGCAAGAACTGCCGAGGTGTTAAAGTAGTCCTACAAAATTTTAAATACGTATAGGGACATATATTAGTTGATACAACTTCAATGAGAACTCGGCGGAAAGTAGGGAACGGAGTGTCTTAACACTAGGTTCTATCTGTTTACCCTGCTGTGTGATACAGCGTGAAGCTGATTTATTTATTTATTTTTAAATAATAAAAATTATATTAGATACCCTAAAATCAAAGACAAAAACAAACTTAATGGAAAAAAAACTTTAGAACCAACCAAGTCAACGTTATCGGGGCTTACCTGAAACCTGAAAGTTCTCAAGTAAATTCAATTACAGAGGGTATAAAAGCTTAATTTTAAGGCAAGCCTGACCAAGGTCCTATTTGATAAGTGTTCGCCCGAACTTGTTCAATTGACAAGTCAGCACCTCGTTACGATCGGAATTCCATTTCTCTTGGAATATTGGAAAATACAAATTCTAAATGTCTTAGAAGGTATCACCAGACGATATTACTATACTGGTTTTTATCATTTTTTTTTTATTTTCGCGTACTTTACTTTCGCCTGGAAGAGTTGGAAGGGAGTACAAAAGTTCTCAAAAGCATTGGATTAATACTTTACTTCATTTATTTTCTTTGTTTCTTATTTTAGCGTTGCGTGCCTTAATTAAGTATGTAGTTCATTTCGAACAAAATGAGTGCAAAATTAAGTTTATTAACTCTCATAAGTTTTACTACAATCCTGAAATTGAAGCTAACTAATTATTTTTTTTAAACCCGGCGTGAAGTAGTGGCTTTATGTCACTGCGTTTCGCATCAGGTAATGCCGGGCTCCGGCGCCTAACCCTTCTTAAAGGCCGGCAACGCACCTGTAGCTCCTCTGGTGTTGCACGGGGTCGTGAGCGGCGGTGATCACTTACTCTCAGGTGACCAGAACGCTCGTTTGCCTTGTCTTTTCCTTAAAAAAAAATCTTATGCCTCGGTGGGCGAGTCTGACTCGAATTTAATTGGTTTTATTTTATTTTCACATAGTCTCCCATAAATAGCAGTGGCTAAGACTAGTGTTAAGACACCATGTTTTCAAAGGTTTATCATTATTTTGTCCACTTAATTTTTCTTTATAAATCTTTATTTTCCATCCTTTAATCACTCGTTCACACGAAATGCCCAAATCACATGACAATGTTTTTCTTCATTCTCACCGTGACATCCTCGTTAGTACCTACCATTCTGTGTATCTTTTCAATACGGATTCGGCCATCTAAAGTGACCCCGCATTTTCTAAGAAAAGGTCTCATCTTCATAGCATTCATCGTTCATTCTTCTTCTGTAATACCCACATTTTGCTACCGTACAACAGCACTGCATTGTGTGTGGCCAAACTTGCAGCACTTGTACGGTTAACTTCGCTACCGGTGGTAATACGCGTTTGGACATCCATTTCGTATCTTCGTAATAAATATGTAAAACATTAATAGCAGCTTTTAATATGAATATATTTTACAGCATTCATTGAACCCCATTCGTTTTAACTTTTATATTAGATTATTTTATGTTTGCATTTTTTTTTATTCGTTACATATTATCTTCATCATAACTTTTATCACTTTATTTTATTTTTCTAATTAGTAGTTTTATAAAGTTTTTTAATTAGAATATCTAGAAAAAGGTCTCTTGAATGAGAGATTTTCCTAACGTCTGAAAGACCACGTCCTTTACAAGCCCTAAACAATCTTCAACAAACTTCCCTCTCAGCTCCAACCTCTCTCGAATCAAAAAGTTACAAGTGCGTAATCCGCTTACTTTACATAATCAAATAAATTATGCAACTCCTTTATTTTAACTCTTAACTAGTCCCAAGTCTTGGCCTTTGCAGTCATTTTTGATAAAATATTTATCCTTTTTTAAGCAACTGGGATAAAATTTGTATCAAACTATTTGGGATTGGATTTCTGTTAGAGTTTACATAGATTTTTTTTTTAGCTTTACGCTTTATACCGCACATAGCAGGGCAAACACAGGGAACTTGGGAACCTAGTGCTGAGATACTCTGTTCCCATCAAGACTTTTCTATTTCTCATTTTTCGTTGAATTCTGGGAGTATTGCGTGTTGAGTGGCGGAACTCAACGCCGCGTTTTGCCTTGTCATCAGAATGAAATTACAATATTAAACATTTCATTTCCTGGAGTGGGAATTGAACCCTCAATGTGTCGCCTTGTACCCACTTTTGTACAGAATCAACACTTAATTATAATAGTCTACATACATTATCAAAATTCTACATATAAAATATCCAAATTCTAACTAAATAATTCAAAAAGACGGATTTCGATCAAAAATTACCGATGCAAATGCAATTCAAACATTGAACAGAACTGAACTGAACAGTTTATCTTCGTTTCTGAATATTTTGTGCGATGTCAATAAGACTAACTTTATTGATGATGCTCTATGCGAGATACGGTGCGGGTGGGAAGGTATATTATGCGATATACACAGAAAGGGTAACTAGGGGTCAAATAACCTCTTAGTATATATTTTTATATATTTTACTAGATTGTTTATATATATATATACATACATACATGTTAGTTCCAAATTAATAAGTAATTCCAAAGATTTTTTTTTATTTAAAACTATAACAATAAAGTTTATTCTCATCCTTATATCAATAACTAAACAAGTTATAGATATAAGGATGATATAATTACATTACAATTAACTTCCATCTAACGGACGCCAGTCGTAGCGCAGGGGCACAAATTCTGACTGTAATCGCGATTGGTTGTTTTTCGGTTTCCAATCGGGGAAATAGAAGGCAAAGCGACATTGAGATCCGCCTCTCAACGCGCAATGCCTCCATAATTCGGCAGGAAGTGGGAACGGATCGTCTTAACACTAGGTTCCCTCTGCCTATCCGACTGTGAGCGGGATACAGCGTGAAGCTTAATAATAATAATAATAAACAACTAACTTATGTATATCTGAAGTAGGTGGTCGTACGTTTATTTCAAGCATTTATAAATATTTTCATTCTATACTACACAATACGAGATCTTAGTACACCATATCGCAAGCATGAAATAAATCTAACCTATATTCACGTGAAACTTTGTTACCCTGAAATATTGCAGTGGAGCTTAACATTTCAAAAACTAACTTTTTTAATAACACGAGTATGAAAGTGTTGACAGCAACTCAAAGCCGATATAAAACTTGGTTTTGTAATATTTTCGTAAAACATTTGTAATTTTATGGATTACAACATATTTTTGTGCTATTTACTTGGCATCGTGGCGCAGTGGCGCAGCGTTGGATTTTATCATGACGGTTGTGGGTATGACTCCCACTCGTAGGAATTAGTTAATTTCGTTTTTCGCTGTGATAATAATGTTATTATTACCCAAACACGTTCAACACACAAAGTCTCGAATATTGGGCGGTAAATGAGGCCAATATTTAAGATAAATAAACAGCAGCGACATTTAATATAAACAGCCAACACAAAAAAGAACAAAAAAAATAGACGCGCCCTCAGAAGTCACTCAAGTGCGAAATCTTGGGGAGCAGCGATACATAAACATGTGAAGATTAAAGACGCATTACAGTAAGCTTTGGCCGATTTCAAAATATTGGTTTTTACCGCAAATGGTTGACCCGTCGTGTTTTTTTCTTTTATCTTAAAAAGCAAATACCTAAGTATTTTAGCTTCAGTTATAACTTTAAAAGCTAAAGAGTTTTTGTAGTTGAATACTATAATCACGAAACTATTCAATGTTTTTGTAATGTGCAATCGTGACTGCTGTGGATCGATTCCTGCTTGGGGGAATGAAATATTTAATATTTTTATTTTCTCGCTTTTGTGATGCGACACTGAGGCCCGTCGCTCAACACGCAATGCCTCAAAGATGCCGCGACAGAAAGGGGGCTGAAATATATACGAACGAAATATCTTTACATAAGGTTTCTAGTTGCCCTCTACCTATCTTGCTATGTGCGGGATAAACGTGAAGCTAAAATAAGTAAATTGTTAGAAAAATAAGAAAAAGTTAAAGTAATAGTTAAGTATCAAACGGTATTTAGTTTGCTACGAGTTTCTTTTCTTCACTTGTTCTAGCTCAAAGGCCGTGGATAAAAATAAAACTGAGATTCCGTTCGTTTAATTTAAAGTTCTTTAGTATGATGTTAAGTATCTGTTAAATTAATTTATTTAAGACGTTAGATATCTGTTTCTTATAAAAATAATTTAGTTTACTCCGTTATAGCATAGTGGCAAGTATTTAACTTTACAGGCGAAGGTCGTGGGTCTCTTCTTATTCGAACTATATCTATATAATCATGTAATAAAATGTAAGGAAGTGAATCGGACCCATTTATCTAGACACACGGCAGTGTATCCTCCAAGTTCGAGCAAATAATAATAATTATACCATCATAAAACTTGGCAGTTACACGTAGCTTTGGTGGCAATACAATATGGCATGGTATCATAGAGCTGATTTGATTATAGCTGGTCAAATGCGAGTCGGAATCACATACCTAGAATTCCTTATCAATTTCAGGATTGCATGTCAACGGAAGTATAATTTATAAAAGTTGACAAACTTAAGTTTGCGAATTATATATGAGATGAACTACAATTATAAATTTGCATTTTTTTTCTATGAAATATCTATAAATTGTCTTTATTTGTACTGTAAATTTTGAACACATTATATAAACAAATATTTTAGAAATAAAAAAAATCGTTTCAGAAATAAGTTTCTTTTCGTACGTCGTTTCATTGTAGCAATTGTTGAAAAATAATAAATAATACCCAATATTCATTTCCTGTTGATAGAATATGACGTTTTTTAACTAATATTAAAAAAAATCACAAAACCTCTTTTATAATACATTTACTCGGCACGTGTTTTAAATAATGTTGTAATATTATACATGATACAAATCCCCTTATTCCTTTATTCTGTAAGGAGGGATATTTTAAAAGGAAGCCGACATGATGCGACTGCGAAACGTATGGAAAAATATTTAATAATACATTTTATGATGATTCATGGAGAATACTGTCACTTTGTATGATCACACCGAAGAAACTAAATACGCAGTTTAAATATATTAGGGAAAATTAAATAAGACTAACGTGAGATTAACTGATTTTTTTGTGAATGAAGCAAGCGTGTCTTGTATTATTTGTTAACGTCTTAAAACCCAAAATGGGGACTCCATTCGATCAAGGAATCACTGTGCAATCTCACTGAGTTGTTAAATATGAAAATGAACTATTTCCAGCAAGAACTAAAAAACATACTCCACCTGTCTCAAATCATTCTCTGCCAGCGGAATTTAAAAACTTTCGCAGTTCCATACTTTCGGTGCTAAACACAATACAACGTCAAGTTGAGTGCCTCACCTCGGAACTCGATCGACAAGTAATGAAAAAGAGGTATAAAATGGTTCTCTTTCATGGAATGTCCGAGCAAAAAGGAGAAAATGTTAGTTAGTTCCTGTTTAGTTCCTGAGCAACTGGACTTACCAAATTTTTCTTCTGCAAGTGATTGCCTCCGTTTGGGTGACCATCCTAGGCCTGTTGTTGTGACATTTTGTGACATTTCTGCGCGTAATAAAGTGTGATTTCCCAGAACGAAGCTCAAAGACACCGGCGTCATTCAATCCGAGTTTTGACTACGAGTAGACATGAAACTTTTATGGCGGCGAGGCAGTGATTTGGCATTAGCAATTATAGATCCCCGGGCATCATTACAACCTATAGAACGAGAATTTGCTTTGAATGAAAGTCGAATCTCAGTGCAAGATCTCCACCACAAAGATCGGTAGTCACCAAAAATATTAAAAGGGGTACGAGCGAAAGCGAATAGCTAATAAGTAACATTAATTTCTTTTATTTTATTCATTTGAGCTTAATTTCATTTTAAATTACATTTATTTGAATGTTTACAACTTATATTTGTTTAGATTACAGTTAGTTCTAATATGCTACTTTGAAATAATAAATACAATATAATAGTTTAGTAGATTTTGTAATGCACATAAGAACAAAAAAATTCTTGTTGTGTTGTCAGATAATGATATTAATTACTATATACATATATGTTTTAGGTAAGAAGTGTTACTATTTCACTATCATTAAATATTTAGGAAAATAAAATCAGCTTCACGTTGTATCCCGCACACAGCAGCGTAGGCAGAGGGAACCTAGTGTTAAGACACTCCGTTCCCCACTTTCTGAAGAAATGGAAATAGAAAGTTAAATAAGTATTTCATCACCTCGATTGGGAATCGAATCCACAATTTTACAGTCACACTTCGTGTCACTGTGCCACAACTGCCCTCAAACACTGATATTTAGAAAACGTATAAAAACCAAATGGTCCTGGTTTTTATACGTTTTCTAAATAAGTAATTTTCTTTTCTAAATGTGGAATAACACTTTAGAAATGTTTAAAAAATAAGTATTTTATTTTATCAGTTAGGTTGGATTTATGTAAAAACCCTGAAAAAATTAAAATTGAAAATATGATGATGTTTGCATCTGACTATACAAGGCGGGACTATATAATATTTTCTTTTTCATAACAAAATGAAATCCAAATAAAAACCAAAGTTTTTATGGATACTTTATTAAATTATATAATACAAACTATATAGATTTTTTTTCCTTATAAATATGACAAAAAAAATTAAACTCTTAGGAAACTTTTAGTTTCTCAGTCATTATCAAATATTTTTTTTCAAAAGTTCTTCTTAATCGTCAACACTTTGAAGATTATCTTAATGAATATCTTCTTTCAATAAGCTCTCTTCGTCAGTCGGCTTGTCGGCAATTACAGCTTTGCTTTTAATTTTTTGTAGATACTAGTTACTTTTACTATCGTGGACTCATAATCCAAAAAACAATCCCCATTTCTTCCATTTTCCATGCATAATTCAATAAAAATCATAAGAAAGGTCAACACTTACGTTGTTAATCAATAGGACACTGACTATTATGAAATACTGCACGTGAGAACGACGACGTCTCTCGCGCGTTTTTCAACAATTCAGGAGGATACCCATAAGTGCAAAGCGCTGTGAAAAACCAAATCTTCCTGGATGTTTTTACTCCTATATAGCCTGTAAGGGTTAAGGTTGTCTGGTGCTTATAACGATAAGGCCGCCTGCTGTACATTTAATCCTTATTTACGTTAGTATGTTGTTTTTCTTTTTGTGTTATGTGTGTGCAATAACGTATTTATTATTATTATTATTAAATCTTACGACATTATGGATTATATATCAATAATGTACAACTTTCAATATAATAGTCGATAGAAAGCTCGCATTTGGTCTATAAGCTCGAGTGAAGCAAAGGCTGCTAGATTCAATATAAATTCTTTACAAAACTCTTAAATCTTACACGAAATACTTCGGTATAAACTTATCTATAAATGGGGCGAGGATTCCATGCGATGCGGACAGGTAAAAAATGTCGAGGTCTCCGATTTTGGTTATTTTTTAATATGTTAGTTATTTATGGGCCCTTAGCACAATTGAGCAATATTTTTATATTATATAGTTATAGAAAATCGAAGTCATAACAGGTGGACATACTTAAATCTTATTCTCTCATCTCAGCCAGCATTAAAAAAAGAACAAATCAACAAAACAATACTGGAATGACTTCTGCCATGAAACTTTAAATCGTAATAAAATTAAAAAATAAGAAGAAGAAAACGTCAAAATATGTCACATATGTACCGTATGTGGTAAGCTGCAACTAAATATAAACAAAAACCTAGAAACTTAACCTGTTTTTGTTTAGAAACTATGTTCCCTATTAAGACACTTTTGTTCCTGAAATTCCACCGACTTCTCTAAGCATTGCGTGTGAAGTGGCGGAACTCAATTAATAAATATACTGAACAAGCAACCTGCTCGCGGCTTTGCCCGATGAAACAATGCTATTATAAATGTAATAAGCCATAAATAAAATCACAATTCGATTCACTCGAGTTTTATATATGACTGAAGCATACTTGTAGAGATTCATAATATGAAAAAATATTTTTTAACAAAAAAAAACAGAATCAAGTAAAAACTAAAAAGTTAAAAATAAATTTACTTAGCATAAAGTAAAACGTACTTTGATTTTGTTAAACGAAAATGATTAAAGAAAGGTTTTTATAATTTTGAAGTCGGAGTCAAATAAAATGAATAGGCTTAGTAATTTTTGATATTAATAAGTATTAATAAATTAAGTAATATTTGATATTGTAGTAAGGGTTGTCGTACCATTAATTTGACACAAAGAAAGAAAAATACTTATTTAGAAAAATTATAAAAATTTTTACGTAGCGGGACTCCACTAATCCCGTGATCCAAAGCGCCTGGTCGGTTTCCAGGAGGCGCGGGTTCGAGTCCCGTTACGTAAAATTTTTATACGATTTCTAAATAAGTCTTTTTCTTTAATTATTTTTGTATAAAAAAACATTTTTTGGCATAGGGAACCGTGTTAAGACACTCCGTTGCCCACTTTCAGCCGAGTTCTGAAGGCATTGCGTGATTAGTGACGGAACTCAACGCCGCGCTTATCCTCGATACCAGAGCGGCGAAATGAAAATAGAAATGTAATCAAATATTTAATTTCCTCGAGTGTCCCCACTCGAACCCACTACCAGTCAATTTTACTGTGACTGGCCTCGTACAAAGTACATTTTACTTTATGTTAAGTAAATTTATTTTTTACTTTTTAGTTTATTGTTTGAAGTCGGTTTTTTTTAATTATTGTTATATATGTGTAGATCTCCTATGCCATTCATTAAAAAAAAATACTTAATCTTTACTTACAGTCAGACGTTGTTTTCCTTTGATGGCTGTAATATATTTTTTCAAATCTATTTTATCTTCTTCCCCCAAATAGGCATCAAACTCACAACCAAATTACTTTATTTACGAAAAACACATGTGTATAGTCTCTTCCTAGAAGCTTTCTAAGCAGTAGGTAGTATCGTAGGAACATTATCTAACAAAACATTAGCAAGTCACTAAATATTCGGCGAGTTCATAGATAATTACTTTTGAATGGACCCCCACTATATACATACTTAGAAGACAATGAACTGCCGTCATAGACTATTTATTTTTAGACACATTTTAACAATGACTTTAAATTTCAAGTAATAGGATACTGCTTGTTGGTTTTTTTTTAAGAACAATAGCAATATACAAAAATTATATAAATTTTTGTTTTAATATACAAAAAATGCTTTACGCTGAATATTTCATGTACGATAGGAAAACTATAAATACACACTGTTCCCTACGCATCCATTAGTTTTTTAGGGACAATACGAATAGAATGATGAAACTAAACGCCACGCTTCATCTTGTAACAGAACGAGGAGATGAAAAGATTAAATATTTAACTTGCTTGAGTAGCAATCGAACCCACAACTTGTCCTTCGCACCGACTGCCCTCAAATTGCTTACCTCCATTTCCATTTACAGTTCAGTGCATACTAAATGAGAGAACATTACGCTGCAATTGGTCCGATAAAGTTGAAAGAATCGTTTTATCTCCATTATAAGGTACCAAAAATTATAATTAGACCCATGACTATAGTATTCAATGCAAAATATTGGAAAAAGGAAGTACTAGATAAAGATAATGCAAACGAGGATACGACTGATGATAAATATCACCGCCGCTCTCGACCATGTGCAACACCAGAGGAACTATGGGTGCATTGCCGGCTTTTAAGGTTAAGGCATTTTGAAGGTACTCAATACGTCACTACCTAAGACACTGCCGCAGGTAAATAATTCCGGAGTCGCGAGTTCGCGTGGAAGGAAATCGCACAGTAGTGGAGTGTGCATCCAGATGATATGGATGGTATTTGAGTTTTTATATGCTACTAGGCTTATAACTAGACAAAATTATAACTAGCTACTTTGACATAAGTCTGTAAAAAAAGTATCTATACTAACTAAATCCATTCAAAACATTGGCCGAAGGAAACCAAACCATAGATAGAGGAGAAAAAATCTTAACGAGACTTCGCGACCTCATTCGGTCCCCGCATTTGGCAGGCGTCGAGGAGTTTTAAAACAAAGCCTAAATGAAAGTAGGGCAGCAAAAACTCATTATCTAATTCAACCCGCGCGATTCAAGTCCATATTGCGAAGTAGGAAGGTCCATACAAAGTGCACGGAAACCACCACTTGTATTACGCCATCGTGAAAATATTATGCTTTGCGTTATTTTTCATATACTCCCATATAGAATGTAGATATTACATTACTTGTTAACTTTATGCGTCTTTTGTTTATAGTTGGGAAGAAAAGATCTAGTGCCAAGACACTGTGTTTTGTACTAGAAAATATTAGTTTTGGAGATTAGCGAGTTCAAACAAGTAAACTCTTCAGATTTATTATAAATTAAGCAAAAACTTAGTACCTATTTTTTACATTTAATTTGTACCCGTTGGTTATAGTTGTAATATAGTAGTTTATAGTATACTACCCTATGTTTGACAATATATACTTTTGTATAAAATCATATACACGTTGCTGTGGAAACGCAAAGGTATTGTTCAGCTGGACGCGTCAGTTGGTTCTTTAGTTTGTATGAATACTCGTATAATATGACAGTACGTTGTAACTAATACATCTAAATGAAAGTGTCAACATAATAAGGATATATAAATGCGTGACGTCAGTGGTTTATCCAAACAACTTTTCACTCGGGGCGGATTAGGAAGTATTTTATTAAGAGCTTGCGAGCTTACAACTTACTTGTTGCCTTATTAAAAGCTTTTAGATGTTTGCACATTGACGTGCGTGCGATACGATATTGAAGTTATGATGAGTGCTGTGGAATTGAACCTTTTCTGTTTTTGTGGTAGTAAAATTTTGTATTACTAAAAAGTAGTATTTATAAGTATGGCAGAAATATATAATTTTGAATTCTTTGCTGCTCAAAATTGCTTGTTCGTATTCTTATTTAAAACTGAAAATTATAAAAATTTCTATTTTTTTACTATGTTCAATAATATAATACGTGCGAATCGTACCACTACCGTTTACTTATTTACGCAAGCCAAGTTATGGATTGCGTAAACAACTAAATACAAAATGTCCTCCTGGCAATTTCAGGAAATCTTATGTTAAATCCTCTCCAGTGTCCTACACCGTGGCTGTATATTGTCTGCCAGTCACTCAATCATGAAAGAGCTTATTATAGATAGGCTATACTGGTATATATCCATGGAGTCACATAAATGATTACATCAAAAATTTCATACAAATTATTGTTACTAAAAAATCCTTATTTTCATTTCTATATCAACAAAGAAATATTAGCATTTTAATTATGAGCTATACATATTTTTACATATCATGTAATATTTTGCAAGAATTTTGGTTCAATTTGAGAAGACAATTTCAGTTTTTCCACAAATGTTCCTCCAAAGAAGTCTTTTGAGATATCACGTACAAAGAAAACTACGTAGTTCGGGAACGCTACTCAACGAACATTACTTGCGGCACGCACCGCACAATTTTACCTTACTTAAGAATTATTACATGACGTTCGTTTAAATTTTCATATTTCTATTGAATAAATTATTTATTGGTTAGAGCACTTGGCAGTTTTCTTAAAATTTAGTATTTGTTTTTTCCTTAAATCAATAAAATAAAAAGAGTGCCCTTTCTTTAATTCTTTTTCTATCTTATAACAAGAATATAAGAAACATGAACATCTTCACGTTTCTTATATTTGGAGGGTAAAAAGATTCCAATTTAGGCAAAGAGTACCTGGGAACCTAGAATTATGACACTCCGTTAGCAATAAGACACTTCCGGAACAACAAGGAAATGAAAATGTATGATATTTCATTGCCTCAATTAGGAATCGAATCCACAACCTGTCAAGTTGCAAGTCGACACGCCTGTGGCCCTGTGCTACGACTGGCCTAGAATCTAATCTTAAGCTTATTTAAAATTCAGATAAAAGCTTAAAATCGTATCGAACCTTGTAAAGGTTCGTTCGAAATAAACAAAACAAAACTACGGCGATTCTCATTTGGGGAGTTATAAAAGAATTATTTTCATTTCTTCGCTCTGGTAACAAGATAAAACGTTGCGTTAAATTCTACCACTCAACATACAATATCTCAAAAATTAAACAGTACCCTGCTATATACGGAATACAGCGTAAAGCTTAAAAAAAAGTAAGAAGGTCATATATAATATTAAAAAATCGTATCGTTCATCGTATCTTATAAAGGTTCTCCATAAATCCTGTACAAATCAGACTGATAGATGTTGTAAACAACGTTCAGGTAAAACAATAAACTTTGTACCCACATGTCACTACAGCTTACGATTTAGGTGCGAATAATTTATAAGTACAGAGCTTTTTATGGGGCGCAAGCTTTAACAAGAATGTGAGAAGGGGAGATCAATGAGGGCAACGTTTTTTCAATAATTAAATTAGTGTTGCATGTGTTTCAGATAAGGTTTTTTCGTAAGATCATTATTTATGTTTTAGTTATATAAAAGTTTTTTAATTGGAGATTGGATCATGTCTAAAAGGAGAAATAAAGATATTTTTATACGTTGTCATTTCAAGTGGATATCAAAGGCAAAATTCCATTGTCAGATTTCTTTTACTTTTATCTTTTATACGATGGGCACAGGCAGTGACTACTACGATTCTCCGCCTAGAAAAAGTACGGCATTAGGTTCCGTTGCATTAGCTTAGTATTTATCTATACTAATATTATAAAAAGGTAAGATTTGTATTTTTGTATGTATGTATGTATGTGTGTATGTTTGTAGAGTTTTCACACAAAAACTACTGGACCGATTTCAATATTTTTTTCACTATTAGAAAGCTGCATCTTAACTGACCAGCATAGGCTATATTACATTTTCAAAAAAAATAGAGATCCCTAATAAAAATGCAATAATGTAACCCAAGGTGAGAAGAAATTGATCTTAACAATTCTATCATCGCATGCGCTGCGAAAACTATTGATGATAGAACGAAACAATGTTCTACAGTATTATAGAGCGCATCAGTATCTATATAAAAGTCCGCGATAGCATATGTCCAACTACTGTAGTTATGACAATATAACCATTTTTTTATATTTTATAAGTTAACAAAAGTGCCGACAATAATCAAACCATATTATTCATACCTCTGCATTAATCCTTATCCTATTAAATGATATTTTATTAAAGATAATTTTAATACCTGTAAAATACTTTTTAAATTAATAAAATCGGATATCCCATTCAAAAGATATAACGAATTTAAAAATATTAATCTAAAGAAAATCATGTAATAATAAAAAATGCGGAGTGTGTGCCGTGTGGCCTCGCGCACCATGGCGAGTAACTCTGCGGGGGTGAGGGGGAGGTGCATCGATATCACTAAAATTATTAAGACAATCGATTAGATTTTTTGATTCTCTATTTGAATTGAATAGGGCCCAAACCTACGGGACCGATTTGGAAAATTCTTTTACATTCGGAATTCGGCAGAAAGTGGGGAACGGAGTGTCTTTCACTACGTTCCCTCTGCCTACCCTGCAGTGCGCGGGATACAGCGTGAAGCTGATGAAAAAAAAACCTTATATCGCGTACGCTGTGGAAATTATTGACTATTGAGCAAAGTGATGTACTATAATTTCATAGAAGACTTCAATATCTACAAAAAGTTGACGATTTCATGTGTAACTGTTAGAGTTATGTTACAATTACTAATTTTCAAAGGAAAATGTGCAAACTAGAACAGAGCCGCCATCGTAGTCGACAGAGAGACATCTAAAATATATATATTTTATATTCTGTCATAATGAATAGCTTTAAACTTTGCATACAAAGGTATCCCGTACGTAGTATATGATTTTTTTCATTTATTTACCAGTACAACAGTATCGATACTAATGTGGTATCTATATTTTTATATATATTTAATATTTTTTCTCCCCTTAGTGTTTTTCAGATGAAAAACATAGACAATATTTTATTCACCATAAAAATGTTAGTAGTTTTTATAATTCTAATATAATTAAACAACTTTCTAAAATGATCTTTCCTTGCATGTGTTGTAATAGCTATCAGGAGCTATTAAACAAAACAATACATTCTCATTTTGATAAATATATTATATGTTATTTCAGTATAACAATATAATATATAAGATATTTTATATTATTTTAATTTTTATCTTAAAACTAGCGGGCGCACACCTGCTTATTAGCACCCTTAGGGGTGAATTCTAAAAGAACCACGAAAAGCGTGTTCAATAAAATATTTTTAACAGTCTGAATTTAATGTTTTATAAAAATCGGGAGCGATTTAAAGATTTTTTCATATAAACTTTCAACCCCGTCCATTGGTTTTAGAGTTCATTCCTAAGAGGATGAATTCTAAAAACCATGAAACACGTGTTCAATGAAATATTTTAAAGAGTCTGCTGACTTTCAAATTTTATGAAAATCGGTGCTGTTTTAAAAAACATCCATACAAACTTTCAACCCCTATTAGTGGATGTCCAAATTATTAAAATAAACATCTGTCCAAACTTCACGTTTCTCCCATCAACGGTTACGGCTGTGCGTGTGTCGTACCTCAGTCGGTCAGGTACATGTCCTTTTATATATATAGATAAATAAGTGTATTTTGAACAAATTTATTTTCTTAAAAAATTAACAGTGCCCAAAAAGCTATCATTTCTCTATGAGGATATAAATAAATAGTTATAAAGGTCAGTTTTTTAATCATTACACCATTCATACACGACGAATGTTACAATAAAAACAATTAAACCGATTTTTTTTTTTTTTAAATCGCTTAAATCGTTTCTGAGATAAGCGTCGACTAACAGAAACATCAACAAACAATTAAAATTGACAAATATTATTGTTTCTGGTTCTATTACTTTGTTAATTGCCCCCAATAATAATTTTTCTAATGAAAATCTAAAATGCCACCATGGTTTTAATAATTTTCACATTAGAAATCATAAGTGCGCTGCAAGCATACATTATTTATTAAAACAGGAACGTAATTCCCTGTACCGAAACAAACAAATAATTTACAAATTTAAGCGGGTGAAGCCGCGAGAGCGAGCGAGCGTTGCTATAGTTTATAAAAGTTTATATTGGGTTTAGATGGATCACGTGGTGATGTCAATACATTTTAATCATTGGCACGTAGGTACGTTACATTCATTTACAGTACATATATTTCTCAAGAGAACTTTATCAAAACTTTGTATAAAAAAAAAATACATGAAATAATCATGTTAAGGAAGTATCAAATATATTTTATGAATCAACCTTAATGTTATATTCAAAACAAATGAATTGTATGTAAATTTATTAATACAATTCAAGTATGAAAGAAGAAAAAATGCAATATAATTGCGGTTCTCCTTTTCTTTCCAATGATTTATATTTCTACTATTTACTTTACTTACTATCACAAAAAAACAAGTTTAAACAGGATATATAAAGGTATCCTCCCTCCTACAGTGTAATTATTTTCGATCAACAATTTTTAACTTTTAATTTTAAACATTTTGAATTGAAAGAAAAAGTTAGACTATTTTGTCTAATTTTTTCGTCATAATGGCGCGAACATATTCAAAATATTAAAAAAAAAATATTTTGAAAAAAATAAATTATTAACGATAAGAATGTTGGTAGTTTCTCAAAAGGTATAAGAATTAAAAAAATGCCTGAAATATGCTTTCTTTGCAAGTGTTGTAATTACTATTGGTTGTATTCACTAAAAAATCGCTATAGATATTAAATATGCTCAATTATATAGTATTTTTGTCAGCACCACTTTAAATGAAACCATGGTTTTAACTACTCTAAAAAAGCCTAATACAATTTAATAAATCCCAAAAATGAAAAAGTTGTTTTTTTATACAAATAAATTATATATTATCGTTGATATTAAAATAAAACGCTGTTTGTCATTAAAGACGCAAACAGACATAGGCCTATCAAAGGGAAACCGCCGCATACGAGTCTTAGGTATTGGTGGCAAAGTTCAAAGTTGCTTAGCCTTTAGTAATATTTTGTAGTAGTATGTGTTAACGTTATTGGTATCTATGCGTAAAAATCCTACGTCTAAACTATTGAGGTATCTTGATAAATTTTTTTAGGTATGGGTTTAAAATATTCTATATACTATATACTGTCCCCGTAAAAGAAGCGCTGACGCTTCCATTCTGTATAAATATTGAAGGCCGTCGTGGCGTAGGGGCACAACATTGTGCATGTAACGTGACGTTATGGGTTCGATTCCCACTTAGAGGATTGAATTGTAATTAAATCATATTTTCATTTCGCACGACAGTCATATATCATACGCAGTATCTTAACACTTAATTCCCTCTACCTACCCTGCTATAGGCTGGATACAGCGTGAATCCGGTTTTGATTTAGTGTGAACCAATTAAAATAAAACTAATACTAAATATTTAAAGGAAGTCAGGCAAATTACAAAACTGCACTTAAATCGGTTAAGCCCTTTCTGAGATTATCGTGAACGCACAGATAAACGGACAAACTGACCAAATTCTATTACATTGTTAAATGTCCGTAATAACAATTTTTCTAATATATCTGCCACGTACAGACACCGATGAGTTGTGAGGATTTTATTGTAAGTATCGATATAACTATAACTATATAGCTATAACTATAACTTAAGTCCTAAAGACTCCTTAAGGCAAAAGTTTAAAGATATTATTATATTGACAGCTGCATCTCTCTTATGGGTGATCTTAAGTGCGTTGCAAATATACATTATAGGTATATTAAAACATGAACATAATTTTAGTGTTTTAAATAAATAATTCTGTGGTTAAAGCGGGCGAAGCCGCGAGCGGGTCGCTAGTCTTAAATAAATAGCAATTAAAGAAAGATAACAAAGAGGTAGGATATGTGAGTAAAACTATTCAATATTCACACACGTTATGTCGCTTCGCCACGAAAATTTTGCATTTAGTGTAGTTAAAGCGATTCCATATTATAAATACATCTTCATCAGGATTTCTGGACGCGTCCAAAATATGTAGATTCCTTAATGATGTTTTTCTACAAGAGCGAGTGAGTGATAAATGATTTTGAGGAAAAAGGCACTACTATACCAGACGTATGGAAATAAACTCTGAAAATTCATTTGCAAGAGAAATGTTTTACCATCTTTTGGAAATAAAAATGCTTCACGTATCATCCTGACTATAGCAGGGTAAGCAGAGGGAACCTAGGCGTTTATTGCCAGCCTTCCGACCCAAGCTACTCCACATTGTAGTCTCGATGGTTAGTTCTTTGGCTCTCATCTCCCATTACCACATCCAGCAAACGCCCCCTGGAGAATCCAGGAGTAGTCAACTCTACGGACATACACAGCAATGAACTTTCTTCAGATAACACATTCTTACGCCGTCAGGTATGTGGCCATACTATCTCGTAATTGCAATTGTACCAATCTAAAATCGAACCTATAACAATCGTAGTTAAATCATGTATCCAACATACATCTATATATATATATATATATATATATATATATATATATATATATATATATATATATATATATATATATAAAAGGACTTGTCCTATATAATGTAACAAAATGAATAAACATATTTGTGTTTAAACAAATTCCATTAACAAGTGAGCTTAATGTCGGGTGAAGATAAAAGGCAATGAAACGTTACGAGCTCGTTTAGACTTAGACTGGCTTGTTATCATTTTATGTTTATTGTTATAGCGCAGTTAGCTGACGGCCGACCTGATATGTCTGAAGTTAAAACATTAATAATTAATTATAAATTGTTGTGTGGGTGTAGAAAACGATCAAGGATGTTTTTTTTACGTGACAGATTAAGCAAATGGAACTTAGTATAAGAGACTTTGTTCTTAATGGTCTTGATTTCATACTGAGCTCAAGAAACGGAGTGTATTAACGTTAGTTACAGAGAGCTAAGAGAGAACTCTTCTTACTCTGATATATGAAGGATACAACGTAAAAACGTCAAATTCTTCACTAATATCTGAGCTGCTAGTAAAGCAAGTTGGAGAACTACAAGAGTTGGCACAAAAATACCGGACGCACATTAGCTCAGTATTTACGTCCCTTGACGACATTATTTGGCACCGAGATTTTCCTTTCTTAAATCAATTTTTGTGCTTAGGTTTTGGTAAATAAAGCCTCCGGCCTCTTAATCTATTCCTGTTGGTGGATAGCACTCATAAATATTTAATAAATTTATATTATAATCGAGATCAATCTCGATTCGGTTGAAAAATATACGATTGTAAACAACTCTTATAGAACTTCCGAATTTTTATATAGAGTTTATCTATCTTGGTTGCAAACTATTTTTGTTTTATCATTCTGTATATAATAACCTCTAACATTGACGGAAAATGGAAGCAGAGTTGAATTCTTACTTGGTTGACTGTCTAGGAATATCATGAGTAATGTTAATCTTTAACCTTAAATTAATCTTTAACTATTTAATAAGTCTTTACTTGTATACAGTCTCATGTCCAATAACTAACATAATTTTAAACCTAAAACACTGCGTAAACATAATAGAGCTTTTATTTGCGTAATAGAAAACAGAATAGACCCAAAATGAACAAATCATTTTTCTTATGAAGACTATCCCTATGTGGAGGGTCCGGATATAAATGAAGGTGCTGTTTTTGCCACTCGTAGGAAATACGTTTGATATGATTTATGAACTGGCGACCCTCTCGGTTCCTCAAATTTTGGACTAAATACTGACTTAAGTCTATTTTTTTTGGTGAAATATATAAATGATAGTAGAATTTACTTTTAATTTATGATGCTCAAAAAATTTTTGGCTTCTAATACCAGAAATTAAAAGAATTTAAAAACAAGTATAAATATATATTTTTAAAGATATTGAGGCGCAGTGGCACAAAGTGTAAAAAACTGACTGACTGTAAAACCGACTGTTTGTGGGTTCGATCCCCACTCGAGGAGATGGAATATTTACTTAAATTTATATTTCCATTTCTTCGTTCTGGTTTCGAGGCAAAGCGCGGCGTTGAGTTCTGCCACTCAACACGCAATGCCTCCAAAATTCGGCAGAAAGTGGGGAACGGAGTGTCTTAACACTAGGTTCCCTCTGCGTAACCTGCTGTGTGCGGGATATAGCGTGAAGCTAATTTAATTTTTAAAGATATTTAATTGATTGTTAAATTTATCATATGAAAGTAACGTGGCATAAACTTATTTAATATTTCAGCATGGAGTGATAAATGCAAAACAGGTTAATAGTTTTGCATAAGCTCTGTATCTGCTTACCATACAGTATACTTTTATTATTATTATTTTAAGCTTTACACTGTATTCTGCTTAAAGCACGGTGGACAGAGGTGACCTTCGTCGGCGTATTAAGACACTCTGTTTTTTTCAGGATATTACATTTTGAACGAATGAAAAAAATAATTCATTGCAATCAGAATCGAATCCCCTACCATCGCGTTTGCTCTGTAATGATAATTATATATGTGCATAAGAAATACTTAGTCATCACACAACTTGAATATAAATAAGCATAAGCCCACTTGTTTTCGTCGTAACGACGAATATGATTTATGACGTAACGACAGGACGTTAATAGAGTTGGGCGTCGATAATCTCCACGGAGGAGCGTCTTTGACACTTTGCAGTCGAAATTCTATTAATCTTAGATACCGTTATAAATACACCGAGTAATATATAATTGGATTGAAACCAAACTATCCCGGGATTTAGTTGTTTAAATTATATTTAGATTGAAATTCGTAGTTTAGCTTAGATTTATTATATTTTGATTATAATGGCGATGGCGGTGTGAAATATTACACAACCATTGATAAAAAAAAGTGTCACTATACGAAAAATGTATGTTTTATAAAGAACATTTTTTGTGGAAAAATACCTGTCGCTGTAACTATAATATATATCGGTAGAATGTGATAGTGTCGTACTGCTTTGTCGACAACGTTGATACGATCGGTTAAGACAAACCACCATTTTTTAATTTTTGACTTTGAATCTAGTTAAGGGCTATTTATATTGACCATAGTTACTTATTTAGAAAATGTATAAAAATTCCTAAGTACAATGACCATAGTTGTTAAGTACAATTTAATTTTATAACAAATACCGGCGCATTTTGTTAAGTGTCGTGTGTTACACTATATTACACTATACTTTGAATGGCATTCATTATATTTTTAGTGCCATTTTAAGCCTGATAAAAAAAATGAAAAATGAAACCGCCACCAACTAAGAATTTTGTTTAGAGTAACGACTTTATTCATTGGGATATGTTAACATTTGTTTTGGTTATTTAAATAATTTAATGCTTCTAAAATCAATTAAATAAATGATCATAATAAAGAGATTCATTCAACTACATCGGTAATTAAACATGTTAGATTTTAGTGACATGAGTAATTTGACCATAATTTGCATATTCACAGGCTTAAATTGTCCCTACTACTAAATTAATTCAAGAATAAGCAAATGTAAATGCAAAGTGAAGATTATTTCTTGAAAGACTATTTGAGAGACACAAACGATAATAATGAAGAATATAAAAAAAAACTGGTCCTAGTATGTAGGCTGAACTTCATTCATTTGGAAAAAAAAGCAAGTAAATCAATGACACATCATCAGACGAGTGAGTTAACTCGCAATGAAGAAGGCGTTAACCAGAATGCAAATATGCTAGAAATTAATTGTATTTTTTTACTTGTTGTGAATAAAATAAATCTCGTTGTGATTTATTATTATAAATTGTTTTAGCAGAGACAGCTTTATGTGGGTGAAAATTACCTCCAAATGAACAAATTCATGAAAGAAGAAATTCCAGGTCAACTATGTCCAGTCGTGCATTTCCACGTGATTATATGTAGATACTTCTGACGATGACCCAAGTAACTTACCACTAAAACATGTTCTGCAAACCAACATTGACATGATTAACCTCGTCTTCTTCAGATTCATCATCGATTATTCTTCTTCTAGTTCTTTTACCTCGCCAAGTTTTCATCTTCGTAGAGTTCTGATTGTTTTTTTGTCAGAGTACTGTCGCATATTCTTTAAAATCTAGTAATGTAAGGTAAGGTTCTAGGCCAGCCAGTGTTAACATATAAAACCCAATTGTAGATGAAGGTAAAACCTTGTAACAAGTAACAACCTCTAAAGCTTTTATATAAATAAATATATAAATAAATTTAAATATGTAACTACGGACAATTAGAATGATAAAAAATATATAATCTTTACTCCTATTTTCAATACGACAGACTATAGAAAATTTATAAAATTTTAATAGATGTATCTTGTGTTTATTTATGCCTATAGAACTACTTGTAACATATTGTATCAACAAATACAATAGAAGGTCCCCAGACAAATGTGTTCACAGCATCCGCCGCAGCCTCTGACCGCAATCTTTGTTATCTCAGGGTTAACCTCTTAACGGACATTTACTGCTATATTATTGATTCTAATTGTACATATATTATAACAGTTCAAAAGGTAAAAGTTGAATGTGGATAATATATATACTATTTTATATCTATATAGGTATATATTAGTAAAATGAATAAGGAAAAATAAATACAAATTTTATAATACTTTACTTGTTTTAGTGGTAGTGTAGTCGAGTACCATTTGATGGGAATTTTTAACATATTAGCTTCTTATCTATAATATAATTTATTTTCACCCTCTATTCTCAGCCAATTTGCTTAAAATTACATTGTATCCAGTAAAAAAAAACACAATACAACGTTATCATATCATAAATCTATCTAAACGTGAATGAAAACTACGATAACGAGAATATATTTTTAAATGTAGGTTTTTAGTTTTTTAAGTTTATTATTATTTTCATGTTTGTTAATTTACATGTTTTCATTTACATGTTTGTGGGATACGCAAAGATAATTTTGTGTTAAGACTATCCATTTTCCACATTCTGCCCAATTACAAAATATTGCCAGTGGTGAGCCCTAACAGCATAAAATCTACAACTACAATTTCAAATTATTTTCTACTACCTTACAATAATATTTTATTATACTATTACTTTAAAAAAAATATATGGTTGGGTTCCACAATTTAACATGTTACATTTTGGGAAGAAAAGAAATTAATTGTATGATAGTTGACTCATCTGATCCTTATTCCTTAACTTAACTGTACCTACAGCAGTATGAATATAGTATTTTCAGTAAATTATAAAAATATTGAACATTCATTGCGACACTCAAATCGAAGATTGCAAAATTTATCTTTTAGCCTAACTCAAAAATCTTAAAATTCTGTTTCAAAAAGATTTGCTTTCCTTTTTTTTCTATTATATATTCGCACATCATCATGATGATGTGCGAATATATAATAGAAAATGTGCAGTTTTCTCTTAATTTTAATATCACTTAATTTAAACTAAACGAACAAAGCTCTTGGTATGCAAGTCTGATATGGTCTTGTTAGTGGTTGCTGATCAGGTCGTTAGCTTTCTTCCCATTCTTATATTACAATGGCTCCACGAAATATCACAAAGCGAATGACAGACTTTTTTCCATATAAAAAACTCCTAACGAACTAAAAGTTGAGAATCTCTCTGTAATACGAATCAACCACCTCTCAATTTAAATGCAGATCTCATCGGGTTTCATTTTATTACAGGTTTTTTATCCTTGATAAGATAAAAGTTGGTTATCTGATTTAAAACTCTTGATTAGATTGCCTTCGATCGATATTTGGCGTGTTCTTTAAATTTATTAAGACAGTACATACATGATAGATGATTATTATATATTTTCATTCTTCCAGTTTTCAAAGAAAATTTTACTTTTAAAAACAGTTAGAGGTGGAGGTCATTGTGGCACAGGGGCACAATGGTTGTGCCTGTAACGCGGTTGTGGGTTCAATCCCCACTCAAGAGAATAAATTATTATTTCATAATGTTTTCCTTTCTTCGCTCTGGCACCAAGGCAAAGGCCTGGCGCCACAGCCACTCAACACGCAAAGCTTCGAAATATTCAGCAAAAAAATGGAAAACGGAGTGCCTTAACACAAGGTTCCTTCTGCCTTCCCTAAATTAATTCATTCAAATTCATATTTAAAGTAAATTGACTATCTTGTTCTTGCTATAATAAAAGTGGTAGGTTCAACGGAGTACAGAGTGATTTAACAATTCCATAAATTTTATATCCATAATATTACATATACAATATACGCAATATACAACTTAGGCAAAAAGTAAATTAAATAAAAATCAAATAAATAAGAACGGAACATTTTAACCCTAGGTTCTCTCAGCCCTGCGAAACATGAGATATAACTGAAAATAATATAAACCACAACATAGCTCATTTACTTAGCAAGTGACCTATTAGTAACATGATTAAAACATTTAAGAAATAAAAGAAGCAAAAAAATCCCCAAAGCTCCTAAGAATAATCAGCTTAAAATGCAACAGCTATTCCACTACATTATTACAGTCACGCGCGTACGATATGCGCTCACGTGTCAACAACGTTGCCGTTAAGCACGGCGACACGACATGGAGAAACCTTTGTATTTAACATACACAAGTATACACACGTATAGAGTTTCATGAAAGACCTATAGAGAACTAGCTTTTATTTGCGGCTTCGCCGGTATGGCTATATAGAAATAGTGGCGAATCGTTTGTAGACGTAACAAAATCAATAGTATTCCTTGAAATAGACTATCTAATTAAACATTTTTTTTTCAATTTCACTTAGGATTTCCTGAAGTTCACGCGCTTAATCAAACAAATAAATATTTGTTTACGTTGGTTTATGTAAATGCGAAAAGAAAAATTCATCTAAGTAAATAAATGAACGAACGGACAAACGACAAACAAATAAATAAAATTAAACGTTAAGTGGGGGACAGAGCACTAAGTTTACTCTCCCTGCCCTGCTTTATGAAGAACACAGTGTAAATCTATAAGAAAATTAAATAAAAATATAACCACTTAATCTATTTCAACTACGCCACGAATGCTAAGAAAATTACGATATGCAAAATTAATTAGAGCCTTCTGAGGCTTTGTCCCAGACAATACGACTGAAACAAATATGAACAAATCTAATTATCATAAGTTTTTTACTTGATGATTGCTCTTTATAGAGAAAAGATTTAATTAAAAAGAACTTGCTAACGTAGTCGGGTGGAGCGGCAACTAATTTGAAACTTTCACCTTTGAAATGCTTAAGGATAGATATTCATTTGAAAAGCTATAAGATAGTAAGCTTTCAAAAGAATATCTATGATAGTTTTTGGAGGCTTTAGTGAAGCCCAGAGGCCTAGCGTCTAACCATAAACGTGACGTTTGTGGGTTCCTTTTCCCACCAGGGGAAATGAATAATTCTGTTCATTACATTACTCTGGTCATAAGGTAAAGCACAGTGTAGAGTTTTACCACTCAACACTCAATGTCTTGAAAGTCTTATTTATATTTATGTATATATCAATGTAACGAGCGTGTAGCTCGTATAAAATATGTTATACTTTTGTACCGTTCTGTGTTTTTGTTTCATTAATCCTGTATTAAAACGCGATAAGGCCGCCATTGCACATTAATCTTATGTACTTGTAAATCAAATGTATAATCCAATTAAACGTACAATAAAGTGTTATTATTATTATTATTATTATTTGTCGGTGCGTGAGGAACAAAGTGTTTAGGACTAGGTTTCCTTTTCCTACCGATATATATACGGGACTGCACAAGCTGAAAAAAAAGCTCTTAAACGTGTAGCTAACTAAGAAAAACTACCATTATCCAAGAGTGCGAAATTAAAAAACATTAAAAGTTTGAGGATTATTGCAGGAGTTACCGAAGTTATTTGCAGATTAATCAGGGGTCGGTCTGGGTATTACAATATCGATTACAACTTTTATTTCATATGCTTTGAGTGTATGTAGAGGGAAATATGGGATTATAAATTTTCTTTTATAATAAAAAGTACTGTAACATTGATTTTTTACAGCTTCATATAATAGAGTAAGCCCAAAAATCCTGGAGAGTGTCAAGATACTTTATTGTCCATTTTTCACACGAGATATTACGTGGTGAACGATAGAACTCATCGCCGTATATTCTCTTACTAGAACAGAAATAATAATACAATGAGATTTTCAGTTTTGTACATGATGGAAAATTTGGCTCTAATTTGATAAGCAGTATATTACAGCATGTAGCGTAAGCAGAGCGTCCAGAGTAGTTCGTTGAGGATAGGCACAGGCATGAGACTGTAAACGCGATTTCCACTCGAGGAAATGAAATATTTTTTATTTTGAATTCATCGATCTCCTTGAGTTTCGCCACTGCGGGACGTGGGAGATCTTTTGATTACAAATGATTGTGAGTTCGATTCCCAGACAGGAAAATAATTGTTTTTATTTCCTCGCTCTGGTCATAAGATTGGGCTGATAATTGTATCGCGCAGGGGCACAAAGTGTTACCGTAAGCGTGACTGGTTGTGCGCTTTTTCCCCATTCAAAGCAATTAAATATTTATTTAAATTAATATTTCTATTTCTTCGCTCTGGTGTGGAGGTAAAGGTAAAATTCACCGTAAAATGGAGAATCGAATGTTTTAATACTCGGTTCCCACTACTGCTGTAGGCAGTGACACACAGTACGTGATACAGCTTTTTGATTTTATTTTAATAAGACAAAGAACGGCGTTCCTTTCAGAAAAGTGGACATTGCATGGAGAACAAATCACTTAACAGTGGGTTTTTTTTGAAAAAAAAAAACTATCACGTCTAATCAAATGTATGTATTCATCATTATTACATTCCAAGAAAACAAAACACAAAATTTACATCTAAAATTAAAAAAATGTTCCATCAGAAATTTTCATTGCGAGAACCTTTTGAATTTTAAATTGAATTTGATTCCTAGAACAAATTTGAGTTAAGTTAGACGCTAATTAATACAAGGTGAGATAACAAGATAGCTTTGTGAACGTAATGAGGGTAGATGTGAAAATGATGTTGTAGCGTATTCAAGACGTGGGTAGTATATGACGAATGGATAAAGCCTCATCTCAGTGTAAGGTCTCATTGTGTAAAGTGTTCTAAAGGATTCATGAAGGATTCGAACGTTGAAATTAGTGGGCTTATTATGAATTGTGATGATTTTAGGAATCTCCCGAAATTTGAAGGGAATATATAGTCGTTTTACACTGTATCCCCCATATAAAGAGGGATAAAGAACTTAGTTTTAAAGTACATCATCCAGTTTTTAAGCGTAGCCAACAAAAATATTTAGTTTCATCATGTATTATATAATACTAGCGACCCGCTCGCGGCTTCGCCCGCTTTCTCCGGTCTTATTGTATAAATAAAGACAGTAAAAATATTTTACCTGTATTTTTGGTAATATTAACTAAAATGGATAGAGGGACACTTAAAAAGAATAATAGAAAAATTTTTTTAGAAAAAAGTTTTTTTAAATTTCTTGTCTGTCTGTCTGTCTGATGTATGGTAACATTTTTCTCTGAAAGTACTGAACCGATTGACTCGAAAATTTCACCAATTGCTTTATTTTAGCTCAAATTAACTACTAAAGTTTGGTTCATCAAAATCAGTTAATTAAAAAAAAAGTTATCGTCATTTGAATGAACTCAAGGCATTAGTTTGCTTGCGAATATTATAATGCAATCGCACTGGTAGGATTTTTGCCTAAAGAATTATATTTGAAACGTCTGAGTTATATGAATGTTGATAAAAATATATATTTTTGAAGCACTATTATACAATATTTTATACAATAAAATAAACAAAATTGAATTGTTAGTGGAGATTATCTTCATAAATCATAACAGTTAAGTTTAAGTCATAATTAATTCAACACAGAGATGAAAAACGATCTTGAAAGAAATAACAAGTAAATACAAAGATTTTTTGGTTGGTTCGTTCATATATTATATATAACTAATTTAAAAACTGTACAAGAGTTAATATGCAGTCGTTACAGTTATTTTACAAAGAATATTATGAATCTTTACCCAAATAAATAAATTAACATTTAAGGCTGTTTATGAAGCAGTAAATTAAATTATTCACTGACATCAGCACATTTAACAGTTTTAAAAAATATAACATAGGTAAAAAGAACGTAATGTTACAAAAATATACGTATGGTATACGTATAACAAATAATTAGCTTTATGTATATTTTATAAATCAAATATCTTTTTGGTCGTTTGGTCGTTTCTTTTAGTTCGAAATGGTCACAAATTCTTATAGAAATTACGATAGTGTGGTAAAAAAATTATATTAGAATATTACAAATTAAAGTAATAAAAATCATATTATAAAAATCATATAATCAATTATCATGTAGTTTAAGCGGGCGAAGCCGCTGTCAGCCGCTAGTTCAATATATATTGTTTTTAATTCAGGCTATGTATATTATACTGCAGCTTTTTTGTACGAACAGTATCATACTACTTTTTTATTTGTTCGATAACCTAAACTACTAACTACTAAATGAACTATTAAAACAAGTCTTAAAATTCTAGATTTCCCAAAATCTATTCGGAACCCACAACCATTTATTACAATTTCCTACTACACTACAATGCCTTTAATTATCAACAATATTAAACGTAATTATTTTTGGTATCTTCAAAATGAATATGATTTATGATAAGGCGGCGGTAATAGGATCGTGTCGATAATCTCTACGGAACGTCTTTGACAGTTCTGAGGACCGATTCAATTAATCTCAGATAATTCAGTTATTATTATATTGAACTGAGAATTTAATATTTAATTAATAGCATTAAAGTATAGAAGTTTAGAGTACTTGTCATAATAGATATTTTTTTTTTGATATAAAACTATTACAGGACTACGCGACACAAAGGATTAACCGACGAAGTCACCTATGTGTTTATCAGTGTATGTGTGCTTGTATTTATGCAGCGTTATAGATAAGACACTCCACTTCCCACTTTCAGAGTGATTCTGGAGTTATTGAGAGTTGAGTGGCGGGACTCAACGCCGTGATTTGCCTCGGCACCAGAGCGAAGAAATTGACATATTAAATAACTTATATTCACCCGCTTGCGTCCCTGCGCAACGACTGGTCTCACTCACTCAGGTTGTATATCTCGTATATTTTATTTTATGAAGTAGTTTCTTCATTAAACATGCTCGTATATCTTAATTATTAACACTGAAATAAACCATTTCTACACAACAGCTGAATTCTGCTAACCGCTAACTATTTTACTCGACGTCTTGTAGTCGCGACTGATTGTGTTGAAGTACTCGTAGCTTGCTCTATGCTTTGTGCTACATGCTCTACGAAAAGCAGGTGTTTTCACGTGAAGTGTTTTTCAAATATTTGCTTGTACATAGAACATATCCACACTGGGTATGTGATTTTATTTAGATTTTAGTCCATGTCACGTGTATTTCTATTTCCGTAGGAATTACGGGAAATTCTCTCTTAGCAATCCCTCACATTAAAAGAATGTTTTTAAAATATTATTTATTTTATACTTTGCCTAGGTATTCTATACAACTCCGAATGGCGCAGCCGGTAATACATGTAACAGGCAAGAGCAAAGAATAGGGGGACGTGGAGGGCAGGCAGAATTTTATAGTTTACTTCTTATGTACTACCGCCACCCCAGCTACATATTTGGTGTTCTTTAAGTGCTCGTTAGGTTAACGGAACCTTAAAAAATAGAGAAGTTAAGATACTTTTAGGCTTAAAAAAAACTTACTTTTTATCATGAGGTGACCCTTTTACGAGTACATCACCCGCGCGGGTATTTGAGCGAGTTATGTGGTACTAATGAATAGATACTATACTATACTAGCTTCACGCTTTATCCCTAGCGGGGTAGTCAGAGAGAACGATGCGCCAAACGCTACGGTAATAGATTATGTAGGTATAAGTCGCTCACGCTATTCACTTAAACCAGATTATGGAAAGGAATGGAATTCTTGATTCTAAGGGATTCTGCATTAAAAACCGAATAATAACTTTGAAACTTAAAAACCATGATAAGTAATTTAGACCTATCTATTATTTTACAAATTTCCAATGAACAAGAGGTATGAATTGTATAAAATATCTAGATAAAGTATTTAAGATACAATATTATTCATAATATTTCATACGATCGCCCCAGGTTATATATTATTTATACATTAGCTAGTTATTGTATAAAATACCTTAAATATACAGATTGCCAGTAACATATATGTTAATTTTGATTTCCTCGCTTTAGCAAGACAATGAAAACGTTGTATTAATTAAATTGTTTGGCTTTGTCTAAACCAATCATTTAATTATAATAATTACCTATTTCTGAGCCTTAAGTTACGTAACTCAACGTGCATTTTTTTTATAAGAAAAGTAAATTGACGATACAAATATATAAAATTAATAGCTACACATTTTATATGTAATTGTTATTAATATTATATTTTTATGTAAAAAATATAATATTTATATCAATTCTTATATTTGTACAGTTAGATATAAAGTAGTTGGCATGGGGGACCGGACGCACATTATCACAGTATTTACGTTCTTTGAATGCGTTCCTTGGCACCAGTGTTTCCTTCATAACATTAATTTTCTTTTTCTTAAATACAAGTATATATAAAAAAAACCTTGATTTTATATTTGTATATTTGTATATTTTTTTGCTTCACGTCCAGGTAAAGATTATTAATTTAAAGTTTAATAAGATTAGCTAAAGTTGTTCTGTATTTTAGGTTATTTTAAATAACAAATATTATATATTTTCTATTTTTTGGTTTTAATTTTTTTTTCTTGTTTTTGGTCTAATTTTGGCTTAAAAAGGTATGATATTATTGATTACATAAAATAATTAATACTCAGTACTAATTTAATTTGTGTAATATAAGTTAAGAGCCTAAGAGAGCTACTTTTCCAGAAGTATAATCTGGTTCTTCTACTACAAAAGAGACTATAAACTTAAACGTAACTCAATACGTAATCTTACGTAACTCAATATATTGGTGCTAAGAACAGTTTGAAAACTAAACAAAGTATATAAAAAAAACTAGTTTTTACTTTAACTGTTATTGCATTTGGAGTTAAATAGAATATTTAAGCTTAAAGTTAACAAAAAAGTCTGAGCTTACCTGCAGTCTGAGTTTGAATAATGAATATATTTGAAACGCAGGTGTATTTAGTTTTTAACTTCAAAGTTCAAAGTATGTCTTTGTTTTCCAACTTACAAGTTTTAAAATGAATTTGAAAATCTGATCTATTTGTTTATTTTATCACTAATTCCTTAATTCATTAATGTTGTATATTTAAATTTATAACTAGTCTTACGCTGTATCCCGCATACAACAGGGTAGGCAGAGGGAACCTAGTATTGAGACACTTCGGTTCCCCCTTTCCGCCGATTATTATTATCGGCTGTATTGCGTGTCGAGTAGCGGAACTCACTGCCGAGCTTCTGTCTTGGTGCCAGAGTGAAGAAATAAATGTACTATGAAAAATAATCATTAGTTCCCTTAAATGGGGATTGAACCCACAACCGTCACGTTACAGTCACACCTTTGCGCCACAATACACTGACGTTTCGCCGTTTCATTTTTGCAGCTAAAGCACCGTTAACCCTGTTACCGGAAGTAGCACGAATTTCCGCATCCATTTCGTATCTCACGTCTGTACTAAATAGATATTGTAACTATCCATACCAGAACTAAAATGTGTAGGTAAATAATATAATAAATTTAAGAAAAATAATCATTTATATAACAATATTATAAATATCTATATATATAAAAGGACTTGTTCAGACTGACTGAGGTAAGACGTACGCACAGCCGTAACCGCTGATGGTAGAAACGTGAAATTTGGACAGAAGTTTATTTTGATAATCTGGACATCCATTAAGAAGGGATTTTGAAAAATTTTAACCTTAAAGGGATGAAACAGGGGATGAAAGTTTGCATGGATTTTTTTAAAACAGCACCGATTTTTATAAAATTCGAAATTCAGACTCTTTAAAATATTTCATTGAACACGTGTTCCATGGTTTGTTAGAATTCACCCCCTAAGGGTTCAAATAAGGGGTTGAAAGTTGAAAGGGGTTGAATATGGAAAAATCTTTAAATCGCCAACGATTTTTATAAAAATTTAAATTCAGACTACTAAAAATATTTTATTAAACACGTGTTTTGTGGTTTATTTGGAATTCACGCCTAAGGGTGCAAAACGGTCGAAGCCGCGCGCGCCCCCTAGTATATTATAATATTATTTAATTTATAGTTCACAAAAAATACAATCTTGTAAATAATAGTTTATTTAGGTCAGTTCTTCAATTACACGTTCCGTTCACAAGTAATATCACAAATAAATAAGTGACGTAATATATGTCGGTAAAACACGCAGATATAAAAAATAGGTAATTAAAATAATTTAATAATTATAAGTAATCATTGTGTATTACAATTTTAAATAAATAATTACATAATTAATATTTTTAATATTGTAAAATATCATGTTGACTGAATAAGCTCCTGTCAGCGACAAAGTCAAGAAAAGAAAGAGTAAGATAAGTTATAAGTGTTTTTTTTAGTAATAGTAGTATATATATATATATATATATATATATGTGTGTGTGTGTGTGTGTGTGTGTGTGTGTGTGTGTATTTATATATTAATACACATAATGCCATTAATATGCAGAGATAAATATTATTTAATTATTAAGTTGAAATAAATGTATAACGATGTTTTAGGAGATATGTAAAATTACATTTTTAAGAACACAAAGAATGCTTGCTGCCATCTTTGTTAGATGCGTGTGCATGAATCGTGAAATTAAAATTATATAGGTTTGGTAAATTATATTTAGGGGAGAGGAGGGCACATTCAAACGATTTTTAAACTTTGTGTCATATCAAAAAATTCTACAGTTTTTAACTTATTTACTATTTCACAATGCTTAGTCCTACTATTGTGCCACAAAATCATAGCATCATATGTAGAAGAATATATGAGTTAAAGGTTAAATATATGAGTTAATGCAATATCAATTTTATTAGCAGTAGTTAAATGTTTAAAGCTGCCCCCTTTCTAGGGTAGCTTTGAACATATATGGGGCAGTTATGAACTATCATTGAATTCAATGAAATTAAAAGGGTTATCAAACTTTTAAGTTTTTTTATTAATAGACTTAACAGTAGAAACGATGCAGATCAAATATCAGTGCCATGTTAAAACTTTACAAAATAATATACCTAGTTAAATATTGCGATTGTACTAGTACTAGTGTTAAATAGCATAAGTCTTAATATTAATAGACTTTATAAAACGAACAAACAAAAAAGTAACTTTGGTTTCTTGGAACTTGGAAAATAAAACAGAATATTTTTTAATAATTTAAACTTAGAGAAATTAAATTTAAAGGAAAATATGGATGTAGTACGTGACGTAAAGAAAAAATTATACAAGCTACTTTTTTACAGATGATGAAACATTCGCTAAAACGGAGTCTCCAATATTTATTAAATTGTAGGTCTAATTCCATTTCGTAGTCTTCATATGCACAGGTATCAGTAACTTCATTCTCTTCACAGTAAATTGTCACTTCCTCTTCTGATTCCAAATGCTTAATTGAGTCAGTGTCTTGTGAAGAAAAGTTCAGTATAGTTTTGTTTTTCTTTCGCGGTATTTTTTTCACGATCACTACGAAAGGGTTCTATTAGACGTATCAGGAGCCATACAAAAATACAAAAATTATTATTATCATTATTATAATTTTATTTAAATATTTTACTGCTCAATAAAGTTAGTTACTATTTTTGTATAGGAGAGAGATTTATTTAATCTATTCCTAAAACCATTTGATATAATTTTAATCAAACAATTGTTAAATAATAATACATTTCGTAAAAGCTTTATTCTTTTGAAAGTTTTAAGTGGGAATACCTCAAAATATTATTTATTCGAGGCCCCATGTGCCATGTTTATGTATTCAGAGAAATCCAATATAACTGTCCGATTGTTCCCGCTTTCTTTTACCAGCTGAGATTACTTTATCACTAAGACTTATTGCATCTGACAGAATTTGAATTCTATTAAATAAATTAACTATATACACAAATATAAAGGTAGCAGGTTCAAATATTTTCCTACAATTAATGTTTTATGAGGCGGTCGGGCCCAATGGTTCAACATTTATTTGTAAACGCGATGGTTGTGGGTTCGATCCTCCTGTGTGAACAATTTATTTTTCTTTTCCTGACTTTTTTTCATCTTCTCGGCACTCAAACACGCCATGTCCCGAAAAAAATAAAGAAATGAATCGAGAACAGAATGTTTAACATGTTTTGCAAAATGAGTGATTACTTCATTAAGCAGTACCTGGACTGAAGATTTTCAAATAATAGTGAGACCGTTAATCAAATCAATATCAAGTCAATATTGAGTAGTGAAGAAATACTCCATGTATTTCTTCACTTGATCTATTTTATTTTTTGTTATATGAAAAAAAACATATGTAGGTAATATTAACACGATTCACACATCAATTTATAAGGAAACACTTAAAATCTCAAGTATAGTATAGTCTAGTTAATACTTATAGAAAAGTTTTACAACAATGTTCAAGTTTGTACAAGTTAAATTGAAAATTTCAACTCACTAACGCCTTCTATACCGTTCTTAAGAACCTGCAAGCAATTAGTCAAGCTTACAACTAAGAAATGGGTTGAGACCAAGACCATTTTTCAAGTCACCTTTTTGAATGGTTAGCGGTCTGTCTAAACTTACGGTACGCTGTTTGAAAAATCTTTTAAACTTTTTAAAATTGAGATTTAGTACAGCTCTATATAAAGTCGTGTTTAGGCAACAGCGAGAGAATGAACTAAAAAATATTTTGATTTCCCCAATATGGTACAAAACAAAATGCGGCGTTAAATTCCGCCATGCAACACCCAATTCCTTGAAAATCCATCAAAAAGCGGTCAATAGAGTGTCTTAACTCTAAGTTCCCTAGGTAACCTTTGATTCATTAACATTCTTTGATCTTTTTAATGGTAAGGGTTGCCTGGAAGAGATCACCTGTGGTGATAAGGCCGCCTTTACACCATACTTTTCCATTGTTTTCTTTGTATATTTTTATTATTAAGTTGGTGTAATAAAGTATTAAATAAATAAATAATAAATAAATAACCTAGTTCTAAGTGAAGCATAAAGTAGATTTTTATAAATTGCTATCTACTACATACAGCTCTACCTATATAAAGTAGTGTTTAGATTTGGCTTAGTACTTGTGTGTCGTAAGTTGTATTTCAGAGATAAGTCGGTGGCATTTTCTGTGTTAGTAAGAAAAGTTTATGCGACAAAAATACTGTATATAATAATTCTATAAAATTTAGTGGAAAAATAAAAAAAATATATACCTGTACAGTGTAAAACAAGAAAGGGAATGTAAATGTCTCACATTGCGTGTGGAAGTTCTAATAAGTTAAAATAATTCATGTTTCAGAGTGCGGATCGAACCCACAGCCATGGCATTTACAGTGAGATGAGACTACTCTCCTACTGCACCACTATGGACGCTATGCTAGGTTATGCATTTGTAAGTCAATTAAAAACGTTTGACGATTTTTTTAGCTTCTCGCACATATTAGGGTAGACAAAGGGAACTTGGAAACGTAGTGTTAAAACACTCTGTTCTCCATTATTACACTTTCCGCCGAATTCTAGAAGCATTGCGTGTTGAGGTGACGGAAATATTTCAATTCCCCGAATAGGAATTAAATTCTTATCCGTTGTGTTTACAGACGTACGCTTGCGCCCTTACGCCGCGAGGGGCCTAATTTTTTTCGTCATAATTTTTTTACCTACAGTAAAATCTTCCATTAAATATATATTCATACAAGATACTAGCATATTCTATAAGGAATGCGGCTTGAATATACAGAGATTATAATATTACAGTTTTCAAGGAAATCATTATGTTTTTTACCTAGTAACGCTACCTTGGGAAACTAGGATTCAAAGATATTATAGATATGATTTTATAAGACAAAGGGTCTCATCACACTTATTATGCAAAAATCAATTTAAATAAATATTTTTATCTCTTCTGTTTATCACTGCTTTAGAGAAATTTACTTAAAATAACTTAATTTTTTCAAAATTTCAAAGAAAGCAACGAAAATAGTTAAAAAATACAGTTTTAAATACTACCTCTTATTGTAATTATATGTGAGAAGAGTGGCGTAAGCTTACGCCGCACATTGTTTAACAAATTCTATGTTTTCAATTGTAAAATTTCAAGTTATTATTGAACCTATATCCATCTATATCCAAAATACATATAAATTGAAATAGTTATATTCATACAGCGAACGAATTTGTATAGTCCCTTATACAGTACCGGCGGTGTCAGGAGTTATAGCTGGAAATGAACGTGCCTTACATTCGTGAGGACGCTTTAAAAGTTGGAACTACAGCTTAAAATAAATTTTCACCATATTTTATGAGTTTCAGCTTCAGGTTGTAGGTACTATTTCTTAGCGTTTTTCGAGAATTATACGTTTTTATAAACATAAAGTTTGAGTTTAAATTTTTTGTTTCACAATTTCATGTGGTTGTTTCTATTTGTATAGTCAAATAATGGAATGAACGTGCACGAAATAAACATCACAATAAAAATGACTACTTTTTTTAGATTCATTCTGTATCCCGCATAGAGTGACTTAACACTAGCTTTCCTCTGCCTACTCTGCTGTATGCAGGATACTATAAAAAAATACTTTCACGATTTTCAAATTACAACAAAAACTTTCAACTCACTACCACCTAAATAAATACAATCATACTCGTACATATCACCGTTGGGCTCTATCTCCTAATCGGCAGTTTGCTCGTCAACTGACGACGTCAACTTGATCTGACACACCGAGTCTAATTGGCTCTCGCATAGTGCCATTGTTTATAATTATTTACTGGAAATTAGAGGGAAAATATAACTTACTAGCTGCCAAATATTTACAAAAATTATATTTTTTATTTCGATATACTTGTATGTACGAGTATAAGCTAGGTTTGTGTAAAGTTGCATCTACATACATTTATCTGTTCTCAAACATGGAACTCAATGTTAACACAGCTCTCCACTTACCGGCCAATTTTCGTGACGTTGCTAGTTGAGTGACGGAACTCAACGCCGCGATTTGTCTTGTTGCCAGAGCGAGAGAATTGAAATAATTCATTCTCCAACGACGTCCGTTTTTAACTTTTACAATATTAGATACTTATATATTTTTAATTTAGGCACAAAGTGTGACTGCAAAACACCACCACAACCACAACAGACATATTTATTTAAATTTATATTTCCATTTCCTCACTCTGGTTTCGAGGCAATGCGCGGCGTTGAGTTACGCCACTCAACACGCAATGCCCCCAGACTTCGGCGTAAAGTGGAGAATGGAGTGTCTTAACACTAAGTGCTCTCTGCCGACCCGACTGTAATACAGTGTAAAGCTAACTTATAAATTAATTTATTGATCTGTAAATAAAGTTTTCCCAAAACAAGCCAGGTTTAATACAATGTGGTCAGCCGCGAGCTCGAATTCGCTTTTCAGAACGGTCTGTTGAAAAGCCACTGGCTTTAGCAAAAACATGGCGGAGATACTATTTATTGTATGTACCTTGTATCTTTTTTACCTGTAAAATATAAAGATAGGTAGTTACTTTATTCTTTAGTTAAGGCAAAAAGGATTTTTTGCGCTGTCATTTGGGGATAAGTAACTGGTATTTTACTTCTCGTTGAATATTGGTGAAATTGAAATATTTACAAATTCATTGACTATTATCTATAGTTAGAATATTTTACGTATCTCTTCTTCTTGTCTCTTTTGTATGATGATCTCATTTCATAGATATTGCGTGTTTTGTAAAAAAAAAAAATATCGTGTACAATTCACGCTCTGTTTTCTACAATGAGCAAAATTTTTGTTAAGTCACTAAAAACTTTATATTAAGGTTTAACACTAGAAATGCCGAAGAATAAAACCCTCCCTTGAACCACCGTCGTGTGAAAGAACAATGGGCAGATTGAGACCACCATCTAAAAGCAATGAAATATATGTCATACTAGAGGCCGCCCGCGACTTCGTCCGCGTGGAAACCCTATGATAACGTAACAATATTATCAACATAAGAAATATGGTAACTAAGTATTGCAAAGCTCTAATCATAAGTCTATTGGTAGCTACTGCAGTATGCTCCTATCGTTAGAATTAAAAAAATGAAGTACTTTTCTTAACAAAAACACTCAATACCTTTAAAATGCAAGACTTATCTATTTAATTAAAATTATAGCTTAATAGTAATTAATAGGCAAAAAACTATTCTAATTAGCTAATTTGAAAACAAAACCACCACGCTTCCGTGAGTCTATTAATTTAAAAAAAATTAACTATCATACAAAGAATAATCTGCCAATAACCTACCTAACCTTGGACCTGGATATTACGTCAATGCGTTTATAATAACTGAAAATTCGCAAAACGGACACAACGGATAAATGTATCTATTTTCAATTAGGAATCAATCCCGCGGGAACTCCGGGATGAAAGTAGTCTATATGTTATTAAGGGTCTTCAGCTACCTGCATACCAAATTTCATGGTATTCGGTTCAGTAGTATTTGCGTGAAAGAGTAACAAACATCCACACATACTCACAAACTTTCGCATTTATAATATTAGTAGGATGTCATTGGATAGGTATTTTTAATAGGAACAACTTTCGTTCTGACAGCTTTGTTCTCACAGTTGTCCATTTAGAAAAAAGTGGCACAAAGTTTTAGAAAAAAAATATAACTAACATTTTTTTTATGGAAAAGACACGGCAAACGAGCGTTCGAGTCACCTAATGGTAAGTGATTATCGCCGCCCACGGCCCAGTGCAACCCCAGAGCCCAACCCAGCCTTTAAGCTGGGTTGGGCTCCGGAGCCTGGCATTACCTGATGCGAAACGGAGTGGCATAAAGCCACTACTTCACGACGGTTTTAAATGCCGGGAGTTGTAATGATCCGGTCGAGTCTGCCCATGCGTGCTGCCATTGCTGGCGACGTGACTCTACCACACGTACTTTAGTCGCCTCTTAGGACACCACCAGTATCAGGATGATCCAATTCTAGGCTGAGATCACACGGCGGCATCGTTTTTTTATTGAATTTACTACTTTTATCATAAACTTTATTTCCGACACTGTTTCGTCCTGACGCTTGTCCAGGCGCGCCTGAGTACGGCACGGGATGGGTCAAGAGTTAAATGCACCAGTAACATTTTTAAACAACATTATAGCCGATAATCCTTAAGTCGCGAGTACCGGACAAAAGATCTTGAAATTGGTGAAATTATAATAATAAATAATAATCGTTATCCGTTAATCATGGTTATTTATTTTTTCCAACCTAAGAAAATAATTATTTTGAACCTTTAGTCAAACTTACAACTATTGTCTCTCAACGGACAAGTGTTGCAACAAAGCAGTCGTCATAAAAGTTATTTCTACAGAAACAACCTCTTATTACTCTTGGAGAGTGGTCAGAGGTTCTATACATTTTTGCCAATTGTCTTTTGTCCTATTCTATTTATTATAATGATTGTTAATATATAAAAGTTAGTATCAAAATAATTTGTAAAATATACAGAACATATTTAATAAGCAATTTAAAACGTATTCATATTCTTTAACAAACATAAAAGTGTCAAAATAAAAACAAAACACACAGTAATAATCAAATATTTTTTGGTTTTGTAATAAAATCGTAATAAGTTACTGAAACTGTTACAAAATTATAAATAGCAAAATTAGTTAATCATTAAGTTATTAGACCAATAATAATGTAATAATAGTTTTCAACAATACATTTATTACAGACAGATTTTTTGCATATGTGGTACTTCACAGACAATTTATAATTACAGTATTTTGACTTTACTTGCGGCTAGTTCCAACACACAATACGCAATGCCTCCAGAATTTGGGCGCAAAATTCTAGCAGAGTGCTTAACACTAGGTTCCCAGGTTCCTTTTGCCTACTTTACCATTTATCATACTTGTATGATCTGGAGGTCGTAAGGTGGGTGAATCGGCAACGGCATTTACAAGGAAAAGTTTTTCGTTAATAGTTTTGTATGGTTCTGGAATGTAACCAACTTGATCTTTGACTGCTAAACGACACGTCCTATTGTTTTTGCCCTCCCGCGTCGCCCCTTCACCTCCGTTTCAACCCGGAACAATGAGAATATGTCAACTTATATGTTCAAATACCAATTTGACCCATTTTAATAAAATAACCCAGCGGCAGTTCTAGGTAAAACGTATTTTTTTCGTGAAGTACAACTGCTGTTAAATTAAATATAATTTAAATTTATAAAACGTATAAATTTTGTATACGTCAAACTAAACTTAACTAAAAAAATAGTTAAACGCTATTTTTTATTTTTTTACATATGAGTTCAGTTTATCTTAACGGAAAGTTAATAAAGGTTTGTGAATATAAGCACTCAGCCTAAGGTTAGCACCGAGAGCATTATTATGAAAGTTTATTATAAAAGTTTTTATATCACCTTTTTGAATTTCATACTTGCTTAGGCAAATGGGGATCATTATACTGAAATCGGTCACTCGAGAGTTAGAACTGGTGAAGTAATTTCTATTGTCGAAGTATTTTTGGCAAAAAAATACTGAGCGTTTTTTATTTTGTTAATAAAAGTATATTCTTTTTTACCTTCACACTGTATCCCGCACACAGCAGAGTAGGCAGAGGGAACCTAGTGTTAAGACACTCTGTTCGCTACTTTCTGCTGAATTCTGGAGACATTGCGTGTTGAGTGGCAGAAACTCAACGCCGCGCTTTGCCTCGAAGCCAGAGCGAAGAAATGGAAATATAAATGTGAATATTTCATCTCCTCGAGTGGTCAGCGAACCCACAACCAGTTTTACAGTCACACTTTGTGCCCCTGCTCCGCGACTGGCCTTTTTATTTTTAGCTTCACGTTGTATAATATATGGGCTATATTTATTAGCATATAAACTTAGCTTCATGCTGTATCCCTAGTGGTGTAGTCAGAGAGAATGAAGAATTACATTACTTTACTCAATTTATCGAGTCACATGCATTGCATGATGCATGAGAGGCGGAACTCAACGTGTACTTAAACTAGTTGTTATTTAAATTATAATAATTAAATCCCTCAAGTAAACATTAAACTCACAACCGTCGCGCGTACCATTATACATATTTTACGTTCCCTCCTCATATGTTCCCTCTGTCTACCCTGCTATTTGCAGGATACAGTGTGAAGCTATAAAAAAAGAGCCATCGTGGTTCAACAGGACATTGGGGACATTAACAGGACATTTTCATAGAAGGGATTGAATAATGTTTTCAACGATGCCTGGTATGTCAGAAAACTTTGAACCCCACCACTCAATATGCAGTGTATTATAGAAGCATTTTAAATACTTTTTTTATACAGTGCTAGGCTTAAATACAATTTATGCAACGTTTGTAAATAAAAATAAGTAAATCAAAATCACTTATTTGTTTGTACTTAAAGTTCATATTATTAAATTAATTTATTCAAACAAGTAATCTTTCATCACTACTCACAAAAACCAGCTTAAACATTTAAATAATAATTTTCCTTTATCACGTAACACTGTCAATATTAATATCAAGCTCACCCCAATAAGTTTCTTTAACATTTTACGGAGGCTGTAATATCGATATATTAAATTTACGAAGCCGTATCCGGCGGAATAGGAACTGTCAATAATAAATTATACCGAGTTTGCTTAGCTTGTTCACACCTTTTTCAAATTACAATATTAATTTGTTTATTAAATTACAAATGAGATTGTAAACGCGATAGGTTGCGGGTTCTATTCCCACTCGAAGAAATGCAATATGTAATGGTTTCATTTCTACGCTCTAGTAACTCTAGACTTGCAATGCTTCCAGAGTTCAGCGGAAAGTTAGGAGTGGAAGTGTTTTAATGGGAACGGGTTTCTTGAAACTTATTTAAAAAAATATGTGAGGATTGTGGATTCAATTGCGCTCGGTGCTGTGCTTTTATTTAAATTTAAATAATGTTTTTATTTCAGTCGTTGGCCAGATTGCAGCATTGAATTATCACTAAGATCCAAATTTATAAGCCTCTCTCAACTCTTAGATCGATTTGAAGACACCGTTTTCATTTCTAAATTATAATCTTTAAATGAAAATGCATCTCAAGATCGATCTTAGAGTTAAGAGCGTTTTACAAACCTTAACACGAATTGTTTTGTAGGAGACCATTTTATAGATCCTAAGCATTAACACATTTCGTTCACCTTCGGAAAGAAAAAGATGCATTACGATTTACAAGAGTGAGGAAATAAAAATGATTAGTTGTTTCTAATAGGGATCAAACCGACCTTGCGTTTGCTTTAAACTTCTTTTATCTATACCACTCAAAATAAAAGAAATATCAAATACACAACCATCGCAAAACTAGAATAAGATAAAAAATATACATTTTCCTATGCAAATTATGAAAAAGATTAATACAATAACATAGAAGGAGCGCGGAGTTGTGGTCGTTTCTTCTTTTTTTTAATTAAAGAAATGTTCCTCTTAGCAACATGTTGTTCTAGCGGGTCTTAATAAAATTAGCGTTTAATGCGACTGAGGACCGCAGATGCTCTTAGAAAATCAACCCAATTATACGGCTTAGTTGCGTCTTTTTATTTTCAATTGGCCTACCTTCTAGTATTTTTTATGTATAATTTTATTTCTAAATTTTGTATTTTTATTGTTTTTGATTTGATATGAGTTTTGTTATTACAATAGGCAGTTATTAAAAATTATTAACATAAGACATACATGTATGACAGTGTCTAAATGTACACGCAACGATCGTGGGATTGATTCCTCCGCAAATTAATATCCGAATACTACGTTCCGTTTGCTTATCATGTTATATGTGGGTAACAACGTGTAAGAAATCGATAAGAAACATTTCGATACGCAATAATTTAAATTGTAAATAATCTCATGGAATAAATTAACCGTTTAGATCACATCAGTTCCAGTGATCCTTTTGCAGATATTATAACCATATACGAGTACACCACTGTGTTTTACACTTATCTTCCGAATCGAATATATTGCGTATTTAGTGGCGTAACTAAACGCCAAGCCTTATTTTTGTAAAACGAAGAATTGTAAATATGATCGAACCCATTACCATTTGATGTTCAACTACGTCATCTTTACTTATAAAATAATTTTAAAATACATCGTTTCAATTCTACCATTTCCGTTTCCAACGTCTTTTTGTAAGCAAGTCGGGCGCCGTGATTGTGTTACCTTTGTCTTTGCGGCAGGCGATGACGTCCGACCTACTTCCGCTCACTCTAATAATACGAGATGTAACATTTTTCGAAATGGTTTAAAGTTTAAACCAATGCGCCGATAAAAGGACAATTGCTTTGACTCTACAAGGTGATTTTAGGATCGAATATTTTTTTTACTGATGTGTTAAGACAAGACGTGAATTGATAAAACTTTTGTTATTTCGTTGACAATGTCGCTAACAAGAAGCTTCGATTCTCATTCGGAGGAATCTGTTATTTGTAAGTCCTGGCTCCGGTTAGAAAACGAAGAGCTACAAATGAGTAAGTTATATTTTTAATTGAACTAGTCAGTCAGTAATCTAGTTATAAGCAAAATAAAAATAACTTCACCGAAGCTATCTTTACCACTAGCTTTTCCCCGAATAGAAGGATATAGGAATAGGTATGGGGAATTTAATGTTAAAACACTCCGTTTTTCACAATGTCTCGAACATTGTGCCTTGCATATCGGAGTGAAGAAATAAAAATAATTTAAATGTAATTATTTCCCCGAACAGAGAGATAAGATTCGTACTTACTATCATCGTGTTTACAGTTACAGGATATCCTGCTGTGCCACCACGGCCTTCCAGCTATCAGTGTATTACATTAACTTGACAATTTTTTCCATATTTTTATTATTAATATGGTTTCATATTCTTGTATTCTGAAACGCAAAAGTAAGAAATTCCATTGGTGTTCACAATACACACTATATATACGTTATATCGACGTTGCATCGACAAATTGTGTATTCACAACATGTTAAATAGTTAGATTTTCTTTTGTTTGGAAGCTTTTTGTGTTAAGCTTTTAATTGTTCTATTATTACTTATATACTTCAATGATGTGTTCTGTAATTAGTGTTGAGACTCTCCGTTGTTTAAATTTTCGAGCCATAGCGTGTTAAGTGACGAAATTAATAGCCACTATTGTGCTGCCGGGCTGAGGAAATGAAAATAATTTATTCCTCTACAGCCTCTATATAATATGTCAAACTATACACAGTACAATAAACATATACTTTCAAAATAATAAAATTAAGTAAGATATTTAATTCGGATTTTACTTATATTAACATTTTTCACCTAATTCTATTTCCTTTATCATTTTTAACAGAGCAAGCTACTAATATGATAATCCTACTAATATTATAAATGCGAAAGTTTGTGAGTATGTATGGATGTTTGTTATTCTTTCACTCAAATACTACTGAACCGATTTCAATGAAATTTGGTATGTAGGTAGTTGAAGACACAGAATAACATATAGGCTACTTTTTGAGACGCGTGAGGGCAGACGTCGTTGACGGTTGTGTCCGTTTTGCTAAATTTCAATTGTTATAAATGCATTGACGTAATATCCAGGCCCAAGGTTAGGTTATTGGCAGATTGTTTATTGTATGATACTTATTTTTTTTAAATTAATAGACTCACGGAAGCGTGGTTTTGTTTTCAAATTGGCTAATTAGAATTGTTTTTTGCTTATTAATTACTTTTAGGCTATAATTTTAATTAAATAGATAAGTCTTAAATTTTAAACGTATTACGTGTTTTTGTTAAGAAAAGTATTTTTTAATTCTAACGATAGGAGCATACTGCAGTAGCTACCGATAGACCTATCATTAGAGCTTTGCCATAGTTACCATATTTCTTATGTTGATAATACTGTTACGTTATCATAGGGTTTCCACGCGGACGAAGTTGCGGGCGGCCTCTAGTTATACATAAAAAAATGAAAGCGACTTAACGTCTCAGTCACTTAGTACCGGAAGAGTTTAATAAAACATTATGCTTGTTAATTGAGGCCGTCGTGGCGCAGGGGCACAAGTGTGTGAATGTAACGCAACGGTTGTGGGGTCGATTGCCACTTAAGGGAATATTATTTATTTACATTTTCATTTTTACCTCTAGTATCAAGGTAGGTTTATCAAAGAAGTACCACGGCTTTGAGTCCCGCCAGTCAACCCACAATGCCTTCAAAATTCGGCGAAAAATGGGGAAGGGAGTATTTTAACACCAAGTTCTCTCTGCCTAGCCTTTTTTTTTTTTTTTTTATGGAAAAGACACGGCAAACGAGCGTGCGGGTCACCTGATGGTAAATGAGTACCGCCGCCCACGGCCCCGTGCAGCCCCAGAGGAGCTACAGGTGCGTTGCCGGCCTTTAAGATGAGTTGGGCGCCGGGGCCTGGCATTACCTGATGCGAAACGCAGTGGCATAAAGCCACTACTTCACGCCGGTTTTAAATGCCGGGGGTGGTAATGATCCGGTCGAGTCTGCCCATGCGTGTTGCCATTGCTGGCGACGTGACTCTACCACACGTACTTTAGTCGCCTCTTACGACACCACCAGTACCAGGATGATCCTATTCTAGGCCGGGATCACACGGCACAGTTGTCCCTCCTTGCACGACACAACGCGATGTAGAAAACAAAAATTTTATACACATGACAAAGAATATGACGACAAGACAGACTTATTTGAAGAAGAGTCTTTATAAACAGCAACAATTGTCATTATGGCTCTAACTTTTGACAGTTTAGTTAGATATCCTTTAAATTACTTTGGAAGTGTACTCATACGAGGTAGTCAGATGAGAATGTATTTAAGGTATTATGAAGTGGATTTTGAATAAACTTTGGCTGATATCATAGCAGTTGCAGAACAGTGAATAACCGCGCTTTCAATATAATGGATTTAAATGTTAAACTAACAAGTTATAGAAACCATCGTGTGATGGAGGTACGGCATCTGACTGTAAATGCAACGGTTGGGGATTCGACTTCTACTTGTAGGAATAATATCTTTTCCTTCCTTCGAATATTATCATTTCCTTTCTGCAAACAAGACAAAGAGTGGCGTTGAGTTCCATCACTCAACAGACAATGTCTCGAAAAATCGGCGAAAGGTAAGAAACACAGTGTTATAACACCCGGTTCCCTTCGCCTATACGAGATACGATTTATTTAAAAAAAAAAATAATTCATTTGGCTCGTAAAGAATGAAATATTTTCGAAGTCTACATCTATGCCAAAGACTTTTTGGCTGTTGGTTCGTTCAGCTGACACGCCCTTGACTTAGTTTTATTACGGATTATATACGGCGGTATTCTATAGGCGCCAACATAAAAATGCGGAATTAAACATTGTTTCAATAAATTATAGTCGTTACATGCCTTTTGTTTTACGTTTCTAATGTTACATCATAATGTAAATATTTTTACAATTTTAAAATAAATACAATTTAATAAATAGCCTGTCGGTGTATGCTGCATATGTGTGTGTGTACCTGTTTAAGTTAGAGACACAATACTAAAGCACATACTTTTTTTTTCTGTCGTCCTAATGGCTAATTTCTAAAATAATAGCCAAACCGATTTTTATACAGCTTTTACTGTGTGATAGAGAAGCTTATATGGAGCAACACATAGTCTATTTTTTATACAGGAGTGCCTGCAGGAAAAATCGCCAGTGCCTAAATATTTTTTTTTATTTAAATTACAGTTTATTAAGTGTAATGTGTTAAGGTAACTAACTATTCTAAAATTACTAACCTTTATTACATAATTAATAAACAAAAATAATTCGTTCGAGTTCAAATCAAATGTACATTTATTTCGAGTGATGAGTTAACAGTGAAATTTTCGTGGGTCTTTACAAAAAATATATATTTTGTTTTTTATTTCATTTTTTATAAAGAGCATAGGTTAATATATTATACATACATGGCAACATTGGTTTGTACAAACAAATGCTTACGGAGGAGTTATTACCGTAACATCAATCTAAAAACATGCTCTAAACATTTAAATTAAAAGCCATCATTGAAAACCACATTTAAATTGGACCAGTGGTTTTTGAGATAAATGGTTACTTTGGTTAAAACCTACTTAAACAAATCTTTGTGATTTTGGAACATAATATTATAATTATCTTATCTTTCCGCCATTCAACAAGCAATGCTTCCAGAATTCGACGGAAAATCTGGAACAGAGTGTCTTTACACTAGATTCACTACCCTGCTGTGTGCGGGATACAACGTGAAGCTGATTTTGTTTATTTTATTTTTAGATTATATATGCATAATTATGTTTTAGACCGCAAATACCGTGTTAGTCACAAGTTCAACCGACTTTAGTAATTTTTTTGCCAATTTATAGATATAGTTCCTCAAAATTGTTTAATATAGCAGATTTAAGAAAAACCGCCCTTAGATACTATTAATAAGTTCTTGAAACTTCCAACTTGAACAACGTAAATCAAATTTCTTATCACAAGTTTCTTCTATTCAATCGTTGGTACATCCTGTAATTAGTAAAGTCGTTACCGTCACCTGTTCTCATATTAAAAGCCTATTATCAAATATGTTTCCATATCTGAATTTGATAGAGCACAAGGGAGTCGCGTCTTAGGGAGTTAAGAATGAGGGATTATTAATTGCTTTCGTCTGTTTTGTTTGATTACGATTCTGCGATAGATTTCTATTGATAGTTACATTTATATTATCGTAATGGATGTCCTTATACTATAAAATCCGTACTAGAAGGTAATATCAAGATATCTGAGATTTTTTGTATATTAGGTAAATGAACATTAGGGTTACTGTACATGTCACAGGTTGTGGGTTCATTTTCTAGACTAACTCCAAGAAATAAAACATATTTTAGACGCACATTCACCACGAAACGCCTCCAAAATTCAGAAAGTTGGGAACGGAATGTCTTAGAGAAAAAAAAAATAACTTAACTAAAAATTAAGCTTTTCTCCCTATAAAATAATGAATATTTCGATTTTTAAACATTCAAAATCGTCTACCAGTAACCGAGCGTGTGAGTGGTGGAGCTCAACGCTACGGTTTGTTTCGTTGGAATTAAAAATGAGGCCACATAGGCCGTCATTGCGCAGAATGTGTCTGTGAGCCCGATGGTTGTGGGTTCAATTTCTACTCCAAGGAATGAATTATTTTAATTACCTCGCTAGAGCGAGACTTACTAGAGTAATAAAACAAAGTGCTACATCGAGTTTAATTTTATACTACAAAATTTATTGAAACGCTAGATTCCTTCTACCGATCCTGCTATCTGCGGGACACAGTGTGAAACTGAGAAAATTACGTCAGAAACTACTAACTGCCCATATTTAAAGGCATAATCATCGCTATTTAAATGTACTTGGATGTTTAACTACTTCATCATGTTACCGTTAACTAATTTCACGTGTGTAAACAAGTACACGAGGAGGAGCCTCCCGGAACTCGTAAATCAAATGAAGTCAATCAAGTAACGTAATCTAGCAAATAGCGTCTCAGGCATATTGAAGGCTGGCGCCCGCCCAACTGCTTAATCAGTGGGAAAATCCTGTTTGTTGCACTTAATTCACGACTAAACTGTTACTATATAAATAGTATTTTATTATATTTTATTTGAAGCAATTATATGTTTACGCACATTAATCTTGAGCACAATGAAATACAAAGGTATAATAATAACTAACAACAACCAAGTATAAGTACAAACGTATAATTGGTTATTATCAATTATTTTTTATAATAACTAAATTAATAAATAAATTATTATTATTAAATATGCTTAAAGAGTCATACCACACAAAGAAAAAACTTTTTCGGAAATTTTAATATAGCCATTCATATGAGCGTTAATCGAACCCACTACAATAATTTACAGCCAGACGAAGTCCAAAAATATATATATGAATAAATAAAAGAATATGTCATCATCAACAGTTCCACGTTTCCTTTAAGCTTTCAGGTTTATTTTAATTCATTGTAGGTTTCATCCCGAATCCCTCGATAATGGGTTTCCGATCGTTAGCCCACTTTGCAGTTTTAACAATCTCCTACTGTGATATTAAATCTTATTGTTTTGAACAAAAGCTCTTAATTGTGTGTGAATTTGAAACGACAAAAGGATTATTTGATTTTATAATATTTAACTGCTTTCGTGCATGTTTAAAAGTTTAAATATCATCAGTTAGTTCCTAAATTGTTAGGCCGATATGATTCAGCGGAGCACGAACTGAGTGTAAGCGCGACGGTTGTGGATTCGATTTTCACTCGGTAAAATATTTTCACTACGCTAGTAAAATGCGAGATTGAGTTACGCCACCCCAGAGCAATGTCTCTAAAATTATGCAATGTACCCTACGGGGTACATTTCGTCGAGTATTTTAACTTTAGGTTCCCGTCTTTTAAGACTAATTAGTTTCTTCAATGGTTGTCTGTAGGAGATTGCTGTCAGCAATAAGACCGCCTTTGCACGCTCTGGAATTATTTTAAGATTGTTCTCTATTTTTATCTGTAACAGCCTTGTGTGCAATAAAGTTTTTCTATCTATCTATCTATCTATGTGATTATGAAAATCAATTTCTTAATCCCTTTTATTCTTCATTGATTTACCATATGTCAGGAAAATATTTTTGCACTAGCAACCGATTCTAAAGAAATTGGACGTTGAGCAGATTTATAAAATAGACCTAACAAACAATCAATGTATAGCGTGGAACTATATTTTTTTATGAAAATAAGTTCCATTTCGACAATATGCAACAACTTATGCATGCAAATGCTGGAGGCAGCCAAGTGGCCGTCAGCTACCGTCATTAGTACTGGAAGCACCTACATTCGCGTCTAGTGCCCATCTTAATATTTGATAACATAGTCTTATCAAAACCTGTGAGCTTTAGCGCGGCGAATTGAATTTTATTAAAAAGCCTTATAGGAACCTTGCGCGGCTTCTTCGGCTTTTAATTTATTTAATATTATTCAAGAGGGTTTTAAGGAAATTGGTTAGTTATTTTGGTATGTTTATCAATAGTTGTTCTTATCTCTTTTTTATATAATAAGACAATAAAAATACACACACACACACACATGTACATTTAGAAATTTTGACTGCAATGGATAGAGGAACACTTAAAAAGAATAATAGAGAAGAAAAAAATATTTTTGAGATAAAGGTTCTAGACAGACATACAGACAGATAGATGTGAACAAAGTGATCTTATAAGAGTAATTTCTTTTTTAAACGGTACAGAACCCCAAAAATATCTGAGTAATTGAAATGAACAAATAAAATAAGTAAAATTATTTTTAAACATCTTTAAAGTGTTATTCCATACTCAGGAAAGAAAAATACTTATTTAGAAAACGTATAAAAATTTGAACCTAACTACTCCGCTACTCGAATAAGCGAAGAGAACCAAAGAAGAACATAAATTAATAATAAACAGCAAATAACCACATAAATGATTGAAAATGTATGAAAATTTACAAAACCATTTTCTGGAGATTGTAATCAAGAAAGAAATATTTGTTCCGATTGGAGTTTTTAAATTCGTAAAATCTTTTGAGTGGAATGTCCGATTTTAATAATTTAAAGAGTTTACTCTTTATATTATTGGAGGTATTGAAACAGTCTCAAATATGAAAAGACGTTTTATCCATATTTTTTTACACCTTGGGTTACATTATTGAAATTGTAGTAGGGATCTCTATTTCTTTCTAAGGGTTAACCATTAAATTCCTTAAGGAATTTTTAGAATTCAATTCAGTAATTTTTATGTTTATTCACTATAAATATGCATACATACCAATCTTTCCTTTTTATAATATAATAGTATATTATAAAAAGGGGCGTTCCCCAAAACAATTTTTAATGTAATGAATCCCTGAGTCCACATCGACCGTGACAACAATAACATGACGTATCTCTGCGCTAGCACATAAATATTATCCAATATGATATCTATATTTGTATATTTTCAACACAATTCACACAAAACCATTAAAAACTCAATTTAATTATTTCTAAAAGCAACAAACTTATATAAGTATTAAACGTAAAAAAAAAACAACAAATAAAAGAAACGAATAGTAATAGTAATTTTCATCTGAATTCCTTGTGCGATACAATTACTGTGCAGACTTCACCTCGTGCTCCGTAGAATTAGATTGTTTTCAGGCGATATTACAAATTCAAAGGTTATTACGACACCGACTCTGGTCTAATCAAATTTCAACTCAAGCACTTCGTGCGTAAGATTCTATTAAACTTGGTACCAAGAATCACTCGCGGATATCTTAATACTAAAATTGCTTGCCCCTTTACTAAATTTATTATCAAAGAACGCTTAATCTGTTATAGATGTAGACTGGTCCTAGTATTTCTGGGGCTAAGATGATATTCAGATGTTAAATCAAATGATTTACAGCAAGTGTTTCCTTCCAGACGGACATATTCCTAAGAGGACTACTGAGTTAATGCCATATGGCGTTAGGACGTCCATTAAGGCGCAGTCTGTAATAACATTAAAGCAAATTTTGGAGCAAAATGTTATTATATTGAGTTGCTACGTAAATTTTAATTGATTTAATGAGAATATGTTAATTTTATGTTTTATTTCTGGTTAATTACTAAATGTTACTGTATAAAATCTTATATTTATGAAAGCTCTTAAAAATGAGACATCGATTTTTTCAATCTAAAAGGTAGAAAATGAAAATTTTAATTTAATCCCGAGTATCTCACATTGTGGACATTGATTATATTTAAATTATTTTTATTTCCCTGTTCTGGTAGAGACAACACGGCCTCACTATGCAGTAAAAAGGGGTTGAAATACGGAAAATAAAAGCTTTTTTAGAGTAAAGTTTACTACAGTTAGTGTATCGAAAAATTCAAATACCTATATTTTGAAGTGTTAAGAAAACTACACAATTTTTGTATTTTTTAAATACGAAATCACAAGACATTTTCAATAAAGAGTATTATATATTTGAGGAAGTAAAATTGATACATTTTTGTGTTAAATTTAAAGAAGATTTATTGAGTTTCATCAATCTCAAAAATATATAGATATAATGTATTTTAAAATACGAATATCATTTCATCTATCATTTATCTTCTTTTTTTTCTTTTTTTATCATTTTATTCATACATCGTGGCACAGTGACACACCGTCTGAGCAAAAGTTATGATTTTGGCTTCGATGTCTACTCGAAGTCTCCTTAGCATATCTTTATATTCCGCAAATCAACATGGAGTCTTCGAATTTGTACTGAAATCGTCAAAGAGTGTGTTAACATTATATTCTGTATATAAGTACAATTAGATTCCTACGGAAAACTAAAAGACGGGAGAAGCGCGAGTTCGGCACGCCCACTGAGGGTCCCGTACAAAAATTGGATGTTTCGAGCTTTTTCTGAAAAACTTAAATCAAACTTAGCTTAGCCTGAGCCCTTTCGTATCAGAATATCTCACTTGAACTTGATACTTTTTTTAGGGCTTTTTTTTACTTTTTTTCACCTGATGGTAAGTGATTACCAGAGGAGATACAGGTGCATTGTCTCTCTAAGGTGGAATGCCGGAGCCCGGCATTACCTGATGATCCGGTCGAGTCTGCCCGTGCGTGTTGCCATTGCTGACGACGTGACTCTACCACACGTAAAATGTATAGTTTTCTGATTTTTAACTGAACTAGTGCTACTTGTAGGGGTATACTTGATGATGCAAATTTTCATAATTCTAGGTTAACTGGAAGTACCCTATAAATTTGATTTCCTTGATAGTCTCAAAATAGGCGTTTTTGAGATATAAATGGCCGTATCTCTTTTATACGTTGTTTTTTCAGGAAACTCGATATCTCCAAACGTTCTGGAGATAAAGGCTCTTGACAGTCAGACAGACAGATGGACAGCGAACTCTTGATCATCTCATATTGCTTTTTTGATGTTCCGTTGTACTTTTTTGTTATGAAACTCCAATAAAGCAACATGAAGCTAAAAAAATTGTAGATGTCACGATAGTAAGTATAGTATTGATTTAATTTGCATTTGTAATGACTATAAAAAAATATGATAATTTCCTTAGCAAGTTGGACCGTATTTGTCACCGAGCTTCGATACTAAGCAAGCCTTGTTTTAATTAGCAAAAGCCTTCAAGCAAAGCCTTATTTTAATTTAAACGTTAAACTAAAACTTATGAAGATTTAATCTCAAGTAGCGCATTTTCATACTGAATTAAATATGCTTAGTATGTAAGTCTCCTTTGAAAGAGAATACTCTGAGTAAGTGAACAGCAGCACTGTGCACTGTGCAGTGGTGATTGTGAAAGAGCATTACGTATTTAAAAATTAGTACGTGCTTAATTCTTCATCTCTCATTTAAGTCTTTTATATTCTTATGGAAAATTATGACTAAATTTAATGACTTTTTTAAAATTATAGATTCTTGGTTTTAATTAATTTATTTTGTTTTAATTCCTTTAATTATTAATAGGTTAGTTAAAGTTAGTTTTAAAACATTTTAAAATATCAAAAAACATTTTTTCTGTATCATTTTCTCATATTACTTTTGACGTATTTTTGTATAATTTCATTTAAAATAAAAAAAAATATCTTATCTGTAATTTGAATAAAACATAATAATATTTTTTCTTTACAGCGTCATCTATTATTGATGTATTGAAATTGTTCAGTGCAAATAGCATAGATTTTTTATAAAAGTTCCTCCTCTCTTAAATTCCGTCGACAATGATTAATTCGCAAAGATATCAACAGATGGCGGTGATTTGTGTAAAATACAAAAAATATCTTTAACACTAAAGTCACTCATGTCGACCACCATTACGTAAGTAAACGAACTAAATTATACAGATCTAAATTGAAATATTTGTTCATATAAACTTGCTTAAATTCATTTTTGACGTGTTACGTCTATAGATTTCGAAACTATTCTATACAAGGTGGGGGGCGCCACAGTGCCACTGTTAACATCTGTTCCGTCGTTAGTTGTGTTAAATAATTCTTTTTTTCCTGTGAATAATTCCAAGTCTCACGTAAAAACAGTAAAAAGTGCTCAAATTACCAAGATCATATGAAGTTTGCATTAAAAACAGTAAAAGACTTGTAAAAAAGACGTGTAATCCGGAGGTCATCATAACGGTCACCGATTTAAAGCTGTGTCATAGTTTTTGTGCTCAAGAATTAAAATTATATGAAGAACTATTGTGGACAAATTACTGAGTAAATGATGATAAAATAAGAAAACAAGTGAAATATATTTGTTTATATTATTCTTATAAAATAAAAGTATTATTTTAACAAATCAATATTCCTAGCGCCATCTATTGAGGATTGGACAGAACCAAATAATACAAGATCGACCTAGCTACATCTGCTATCACAATATAATAGTGTTATTATTCAACACAAGAGGGCGTCAATTTCTAAATAAAATATTTAGTTAATATTTAGTTAATTGAGTAAAATGGAAGAAATAAAGAACCTATTAAAAGAAATGCAACAAGAAATGAGACAACAAAAAACAGACATGCACAACATACAAGAAAACATCAAAGAGGCTATCAACAAAAATATTAACGAAAAATTCACATTTCTGGAAACTAAACATGAACTATTGGAACAAAAAATAGAAATTCAAGCTAGGAAAATAAATGAACTAGAGAGGAATCAGAGCCAGAGGACTTTACTTATATTTGGAGTCGCTGAAACTGAAAAGAACTATTGGGATTTAGAGGAAAAAATTCTTAATATAATAAACAACACACTAAACATCAAGTGCGATAGTAGCTTCATCGAAAGCACGAGAAGGCTTGGCAAAAAGGGCGAAAAAGTGAGACCTATAGTTATAACGCTAACCACAATGGGGCTAAAAATAAAAATTCAGAAAAATAAGAAAAAGCTAGAACCAACACCGTACTATATTAAAGAATACTTTCCACTTGGAATTTTAAACAAGCGTAAGGAGCTCCAAAGAGAAGTGGAGAAAGAAAGAGAGCAGGGTAGATTTGCTATTATAAAGTATGATAAAATTATAATCCTAAAGGACAGAGACCAACAAAACAGTAAGCAAAATATCGAAAAAAAGAAAAGAGCTCTATCAGTATCTCCAGAGGCAACAAGAACAAGTGCAGAAAAAGAAAAAGGTAACCCTACAAAAATTAATAAAACAAAAAAACATGGAGAAACATATCTTAAGACAGCCCACTTTGCAGTTTGCTCCTGAAAAAACAACAAAATCTCAAGAGCCAAAAAGTTCAACAACACTGAAATAGCAATTAACACTCTCCCCCCCAAAAACCTATTCTCCCAACATGGCTGGTCACCACGGGAGCTACAGACCACAACCCCCCAAAGAATAATCACTCAGGAAATAAAAATAAAATAAATATTAAAAAATTGGGGGAGGCTTTTACCCGGAGGGGATCCACATAATTAAAAATAAATAAATAAATAAATAAATAAATAAATAAATAAATAAATAACAATTAATAATAAGGAGTTAAAATAAACACATAAACACATTAAAATAAATATATATAAAAGTGTATAAATAAATAAAGTTGTAGCCTACACAATTAGAAACAGTTAGTGTAATTTATTATAAGTATTTAGTATATATATAAAACTTTTTGTCATGCAAATAATGTGTACTTTTCTTTTGTGGAATAAATAAAGCTATTTTATTATTATTATTATTATTATATTCTATACATCCAAAATTCTAAAGTAAAATAAACTATACCTACCACTGGATAGCCAAAAAATCTAGTAATTTGTATTTATAACAGCATATCATGTTGCCATAGCATACTTGATATGGCACACTATAGATAATTTAAATACGGTATATTATCATCGGTAAAATATCAAGTTAGTAGTTAGTAGAAGTAGTTCGATCATCGATTATAAAATCCTTGTGAGCAGGAGCTAGTGTACGTTACTGCTGCTTAAAAATACTTTCCCGCGATCGATACTCGAGAAGATTTAAAATTTTATAACGGATTCGGTCAGGCGTCTCCTATTGTTAGATAGATACGAGATGAGGACAAGAGATAGGCACAGCATCCGTTGCCGACACTAGTCAAAGTAAAAAAAAACTTGTAACAGTGTTCTTGAACAGCAGCATTGTATTATACTCATTAAATGCAAAAAGTTTCGTCACGCGCTCAAAAGACACCTCTATCAATATAGTCATCAACTGATATAGTCATCAATATAGTCATCGACTGATCTGAATATTTGGCAATCAGTGAAACTTGGATGGAAAATTCAATCGGGCATACGCGACATTTCTGCTTAAAATACATGAAGCAATTGTTCATTATTGCATTTTTTTGAAATTCATAGCTTGGTTGTCCAGTGTCCATCGCGTTATCCTTACCCAAGACACATTAACATCTATTAAGCTGCACCTCCCTTCTTTGCGTTTTAAAAAATCATGTGCCTTACTCCTGAATGAGTAAGGTTTGCAAAATGGGTCTAAGGAAGAGAAAGAAGGAGAAGGAGGAACGAATTTTTCGATGACTTTCCTTTGTCCCATTGAATAAAATAAGAACTGAAACAACTCCAGAAGCCTCTATATCATCTAGTCGAATTCCCGGAAAAAATTAAGTTATGACCAAAATTTGGTATAGTGATCACCACCAAAGTCTGTACTGCGTACGTACGTTAGTGGTTAAGGGTTAAAAATGATTTTAGTGTCTTGCCATGAAGTTTATTTTCACTATATTAGTTAGGTACTTTAACAGAAAATTATGCCATTGACCACCTCTATACGTTCACTGTCAGCCTTATTTTACTTATCGGGTGTTACACATAAAAAAATAACATTGTAATCATCATCTCATTTATTAATGAATAAATTAATGGCAAATGTATACAGTTCACTTCGGTTACAAATTAACTTATCTTGTAGGGTTCCACATTCAACAATGCCCGAGCGACATTGTTTGTCAACTGTTACTCACATACATTCTAGCGTATATAAAATCTTCTTTGTACCTTCTCGATACAACATGACAATGGCGAAGTGATATGTGCTCAACTGGCACGCTCTGAACGTCATAATTCATATCATAAAAAACCATATCATATTATAATAATCGGGAATTGTCTTATATTTTGTCCTAATAACAATATTTTAGACTAAAAGAAATGTAAGTTAATCATGATTATTAGAAAATTGTTTTAACGAATGTTTCGGATTTTTTACTAAATTTATTTTCATTTCACTATACTTTAATAATCATGATTATTTAGCCAAGTACTTTTTCATATATTTATTTGAGTTCTCCCGTGACTCATTTTGACTACACTCGATTTGTAACAGTTGTCAAACAATTAAGATAGATATAGACATAGCAGTAACATATTAAGTATATTAAGTAGGATAAGTATATTTTAATATAAAATTAATCTTTTATCAATTCATCACGTGAATTGAGTATGAGTTGAGTTCTGTGAAGTATTGTTTAAGTTTCGAATGATATTTTAGATATCAAATGAAATAAACAAAAAACTAATTTATAACTTATTAATGGTAGATAGTTGTTAGAAGAGAAAAGTGATCTATTGTTCTTTTAGAAACATATTTTTTTAAGTTCATAGATTTCCCTTTCTTTGGAATTACATAAATTTTCATTACGTTTCAAATACAGCCTGATTTCAATATATATCATCAATAAACATCAACAGGCTAATTCTAATGTAACTCCACATATAAACATTTCTAAGGCAGTGTTTTAATGATAGTGAATACAATAAGATCTAGTTTTTATTTCGATGATATTAGATGCCACAATACGATGATTTTAGATGCCACAATATGTGATATTTAATAATGTATGAAAGATCAATGTTAAAAAATCCAACAGATACATTCTTAGAAAAAAAAATTAAATTTGCCTATTTATAACCATTTTTTGCTTTATTTTTTTCATTATCAATGAAATAACTATAATAAAATATATATAGTCCGTCTCGTTAAATGAATCCAACACATATATTTCATCAATTTGGATCAGTACCAAAGTATGTATACAATGTTTATATTTTCTATAAAAGTTCTCGTCATCGTCATGTTTTAGCTTTTATTGTATTCACTTTGTAAGCCACTATTAGGTTTATATTTAGTCATGTTTTTATATAAACCTTTTTTTAATATATAATTTCGATTCGCAACAATTAATATGATAAATGCACCATACATCACATAAAGTATGTTTTTAGAAGATCAAGATGAAGATAATTCAATGTATTAAAAATAAAAAAGTATTTCTTGTAACACTTTCCCTTTTATACACAAAAACTCAATTAAAATGTGCCTTTTACCGGTAAAGATTTACCGATATTTTGCATTATCTGTGTATATAATTTATTTATTAATCATTTTAAACGAGCTGTTTGAATTTAAAATGAAAAAAAAATTAACTTTTACTCTGGAGCTAATAATCTCAAATCAACATGTCTAGTGTTAAGTAAATAAATAATAATTTAAGACAAAAAAGGGAAAATATTACATTGTCACACGACAATTATCATGGTTTCTTTCAAACATTTTTTTATATACTATTTTTTAAAACTGACGTCTAATCATTTAAAATTATAAGTCAATGTTACATTAAGCGAATTTCAAATCAAACATTTACGACTAGAAAAATAATTGAAATAAAAAAACACATAATTAACACAAAAATAGCGATACCTAAACTACTTTAAAACACAACTACACTTTTTACACATACATTTATTTATTTATACATAATTACACGTAACTAGTAATTAATAATCATTATCACATTATTATATTTATAAAAACCTACTTTAGCTGATAATAACAATAATTTAGTGACTTTGCAACGACTAAGCTATTGTTTTTTATATATTTTCATTTTTTTTCCTTTACACACTTTTTTGAAAGAGTGATTAGATAACACGTTGTCTCTTTTCCGTTTTATAGACTGCGGAACTCAATACTGCAATTTATTAAACGAGGATATTATTCCCTAAAGTGGGAATTGAACAAACAACCAACCATCGTACTCATTCCGACAATCGCAATATTACTCTAAATATTTATGCTACAATTTCGCGTCCACCTCCTCATTTTATACAATTTTATTAAAATAAAACTTTACTTATAATTTTTCTGTCAAAAAAAATTGTACTAAATGAATTTTCAGTTTAGTGTATTTTTGGTACATATACGAACGAATCTATTTATCTCAAGTTCATAAAATTATTTTACAATATTTTGCTCATTTTATTTTATTCTTTAATTCTTTTTAATATTAGCTAATCTCATTGGTACAAGAAGAAATTTGAATTACAGTTTTCGTATTAAAAGAGCAGATATACATATATTGCGCATACGTACGTATGTTCTTTAGAGCAAGTTGCCGTTAGTTCTTTCATTCTTTCTTGTGATTAAATAGTCTTTTAAAAAACAATACGACCTTGCGTTTCATTATCATCATCATGATGAAGCGCAACTAATTATTAATTTTGCATCACTAGTCCACCACAATCATCCCCGTCACACGTCGAGCTGCGCGCGGTAGTGCGCGGGCGCGGCGAGGCGCTCGGGCGCGTCGCGGCGGCGCGCGGCGGCGCGCGGCAGGCGCAGCGCCACGGGCAGCAGCTCCGGCATCACGCTGTGGTGCGTCACCAGCGCCGACAGAGACGTGAACTCCTTTGTGAAACCCTGGAAAACAAAAGATTTGATCAGCTAAGCTGTTTTCGCATATCCTACGAAGTGATCGCATCTTCACGGCATTCTTCTTTCTTTCATTTTTCTTCGCTTTACCCACAATACCCACGTTTCGCTGCCGTATTACAGCGTTTGCCGTTTAACAGTTAACCGCGCAGCAGGCTTAGGCTAATTTTCACACCCTTCTTTCAGAGTTGTGACTAATGCCTGCAACTTGCATTCTGATAATGCAATAAGCACTGCATCATCTGCATACAGCAGGCAATTCACATTCAAGTCACCTACTTTTACTCCCATATTACTTTATTTCACTTAGCTCTCGTGATTAATAAGTGAAAATAAGTAACAGTTTTGTACATATAAGTTATTCTATATGTGGAAGGTAACTATGCCCGTTACTCTGCTAATTATATACGGATTACACAAAAACCATTAATGCTTTTAGCTTTCCTCGATAAATTAACTATTTAATACAAATTGGAATATCTCAAAAATTGGTCAGTTCGAGCATGTGGCTCCTAAGATAAGCATGTTCAACAAAAAAACAATTCGGCTTATAAAGTAGAATATGATATACATAAAAATGTACCTTAATCTTGTACCCCTTGCCGGTCCTCAGTATGAGGTAGTGCGCGATGCCCATGGGCGCGAAGTCGCGCGGCACGCGCAGCGACAGCGCGAGGCAGTCCGACTGCGTGGTGCTGGCGCGCACCAGGAACGCGCCCGGGGACTGCGCCGACAGCACCTCCAGAGCAATCTGCGAGGAGGCGACAGGATCGTATTTACTTGAACTTGTTTTTTAAAATGGAAATCAATATCGTAACTATCGACAATATAATAAGATATTATTTTATTAATTTCAGTTTGAATTAAAATGAAGTATGTAAAAACATATTTACGGTTACAGGTAACATTTTCGTCAAAGTTTACGGCGTGTACGTTGTAGCTTATAAATAAACAACCACACATGATTTAATTAAAACCACAATAATAGACAACTATTACAAATCAGTTTAAATAATTTTTTTTTATGGAAAAGACACGGCAAAAGAGCGTGCGGATCACCTGATGGTAAGTGACTACCGCCGCCCACGGCCCCGTGCAACCCCAGAGGAGCTACAGGTGCGTTGCCGGCCTTTAAGGTGGGTTTGGCGCCGGGGCCCGGCATTAGCTGATGCGAAACGCAGTGGCATATTTTCTATCGATAAGTTTGTTTATATAGGAATTATTATAAATTCGGTTAAAAATAATGAATATGCCCTATAAATACCTCTCTGGGTATCCCCTGCTGGAACCAGGGCGCGTGCCGCAGCTCGGGCTCGAGCGGGCGCGGGTTGTTGTTGCCCGACACGCACGACGACTCGCCGGAGGACGACGACGTGCCCGCGCTGCCGGTGCTCGGCCTACTGGGAAATATATTAGGTTCCTCATATAGGTATACAATGTAGAATACTTATACAATTATTGTATTGAATATATTAATATAGTGTTAGCTAACTCGTGTATAAAAGAGGGTAGATGTGAAAGTGAAAAAGTCTAAATAAAAACAGTGGTGTTGTGTCAATTAAGGTTGCTTGTAGGCAACGGAAGGAAACACGTGTAAAGTATTGTTATTAGGTGATACATATCACCTATTGCAATTACAGAGTATCTCTTTCCAAATAGTTTAGAAGACAATACGTATTTTTGTAGTGTTTTTTTTTAAGCGGTAACAGCTTTCGATTTCTAACAATAGAATATTTTTTAAATTTAAAGTTATTTTCAAAAGCATTTTTTTTTGAGTAAACCAGAGTTATATCTATATATAAAAAAAAACTCTTTATTGCATATATAGAGGAAATACAAGATTTTACAAGAGAAATAGGAATACCAATATAAAATAAACACAAAAATAAAATAAAAAACATTTTGCGCACAGAGGTATGCAAAGGCGACCTTATCACTAGTAGTGATTAGGTGACTATATATATGATTATAAACGAATATTTGCTGTCATTAACTAACCCATTAACACTGTTACATTTCCTGAACTCCCCGTCGTCGATGAGTATGTCTCTGGCGCGGTTGCTGTCTCGCGTGCGCTCCGCCTCAGAGGCCTCGTTTATATATCCACCGTTGAGACATAGAGGGACGTTTGTTGGACTGGAAAGTAATTATAATATAATTAATATTTTAAAAAATCAGCTTCAAGTAGTTTAGACCAAATATGATAGTTGTGAGATACTTTGGGGAAATTAACTTATTTAGGAACGGAGGGTCTTAACACTAGGTTCCCTCTGTATACCCACCCTGCTGTGTGCAGGATACAGCGTGAAGCTGAAAAAAAAAACTATTTAGACAACAAATTTTGCCGTTCAAGAAGTAAATTCCACATTAACCGACCATAAAGCGAAGAAGAGTAGTAAAATAGCCTTGTATGTTAAATATCGCGCATCTTAATGTGTGTGTATTTTATGAGACTTTCTATATTATAAACTTAACTTAATAATTAACTCATATTTTAAGTTTAAATCACATGACAGATTGATACATCCTGACCACACACAAACCCGAGAACATAACAATTACATTGCAATCTAACGAAGTTACTGAAACTAGAAATCATTAACGAACGATCATTGATAATAACTTATTTCTGCTAAAATAAACAAGTCTTCAATATGAAGCTCAATTATTAAATGGTACTATACAAAATGAAATGACGCATTACACGATGGGTTCATCACTAAAGACAATCAAGATCATTTTTTCTTGGCTAAATAAAAATAATATAGAAATAATGAAATGATGACAGAAAAAGTAAGAAGAAGAACTCACGTAGTAGGAGTATCGGTGACAAGTGGAGTTGCGTCATCATCAGACGGCTGCAACAACGCTCCACTCAGTCCTAACGCTAATCTCTTCATTAGTGGCGGTCTCTCCATTTTTTCTAATCTCTCCCCAAGTCTCCGATAGCAGCTTAATTCTGTCGGTGAGTTCCAGTCTTCTGAAGAAGTGGGACTCGCTTCGCTCGCTTCGCTTGGCTCGCGTGCTTCGTTCGTACCGCCCATTATATCGCATTGTGATGGTGATCTGCAATTTTTTAAGATTACTTTTTATTACTTTTAATAGAAGGCCAACGGCGTATAAAAGTATTTCTTATTCTAATCTTTCAAATCTATAGCATGAATTCTGCTACCCAAAGATAATTATTAAGGATCAGCATTTGGCAAGAGAGCTGCTATTGAATGCTATTTAAATATTAATTATATAATAATATATATTTTTATTTAACGCAAATATAATAAAAATACGTTTACCCTTCGATCAATTAATTATACATGCGTTAACTTATATTACTCACCTGTCCAAGCAGTGCGGGTAGTGATGCGTCAGTCCGGGGAGAGTGTCCGGAGCACGCGTACATGTACCGCTTAGCTCTTTGCTCTGTAAAAGAGAAAATAGTAATCATGTTAGAAAACATAAGAAATTTGTTTATCTTACAGATTTTGACTGCAAACACGAACCTTTTTAAGGAACTTATAGGCAGAGGGAAATTAGGTGTTATGATACTACGTTCGAGACATAGCATGTGGAGTGGCGGAACTCAACGCTGGGCTTTGTCTTTTTATCAGAGCGGGGAAATGTTATATGAAATAATTCATTCCTTCAAGTTTCAATTTCGAGGTATTCTGAACTGTCGTCTAGAATCTCTCGAAATTGAAACTTGCAAGTTTGATTGATTTTGACTTTAGTAACTTTGTCCCCCTTACTTACCAGCTACTTATATAGCTAAAAAAGATGCGTGACGGTAAAACAGAAAAACTTGTGTATTAAAATTTAGTAGTATGTAGTAATAAATTATAAGCAACCGACAGACAGTCTGAACAAAAGCCTAAAATAAACCATCCCACCCATTGGGATTGAACTGACCACCATCGCGTGCTCACTCACGATTACGGCAAAATTACCACCATAAAATTCAATAAACGAAGGTCCATTTTCAGTACATAATATCTATTCATAATGATTTCCTTAATAGCTCTAATAACTAATCCGGACCACCAATTGAATTTGAATTGCAAGTTATAAACAATAGGAACTATTTTCGATTGTATTCAAAAGAGTTATATTTAGAGTAAACACTGTAGTTTATCACGGCGCTTCCCGTCGTAAACTGAAAACGCTTTGGAATGCAAAGCTTTCCTTAATACTTTGGTAATATCTTTGACAGATATCTATTTGAATCATTCGTTTCTGAGCTATGTTTAGTGTCTTTGGAAGTAGCGGATTCAATATTTTTTAATCTAAATTGCTTTTGTTTAAAATATATAAGTAACGAAACTTGGTAATGTCAAGACACTCCGTTCACATTAAGACACTTCCCGCCGAATTCTCGAGCATTGCGTGTTGAATGGCGGAACTCAATGCCGCGCTTTGCATTGTTGCCAGAGCCAGATAATTATATATTGCAATTCTCTCCTTAAATTTATCTTAAATCATATTTTCGTAAAGTTAGCCAAACATATTGATACATTTACATAAAAACACGTTAATTCTAAATAAATAAACTCTATAAATATAAAATATGTCACTCGAGTATTTCATGAATTGCCCAATCGGCTCACGTCCGCTTCCGAAAGTATCCGCGTTATAAATCAGTCTTGCATTCCACGATTGGAATGTGAACCGACGACCTGTACAGTACAAACAATGCCATTGAAAATATTTTACTAACTGTACTAGAGTTATAGGAAAATGAATCTTAAGTTAACGGGAATAAGATTTAGTGGATATTTGATTACAAACGAATTTTATTTGTTGTCTATTGACGATAATCTAATATTATAAATGTGTGATACAGAGCTTGTGCTTTTTAATTTAATTTTGAACAAAATTACACTTTTGTGTGTCTGTTTGAAAGTAATGACGACGTGGGTATTTCGCATATAGCAGCAGTTAAGACAGTCAGTTCATGGTAAAATATTTCTGAGTAGCGGAGCTCAACGACGTTTTCTACCTCGAAATCATGTATCAGAACCCTCATATTTAAAACTATATTTTATCTGCGGCTTCATCCATTTAAATAATTAATAAGTAAAAGTTGTGAATAATGTTCTCGGTTGCCCTCATGTTGTCATATTTTTACAAATACTTTTCATTCATTAATACTCTGTCTCTATTATCCGTAGCGTGATGTAATATGGCCTAATCCATTCTCTATAATTGGACTACCCTACACAAGAATCAATAATTTTATAGCTTCTCTTTGATTCTTGTGTAGGGCTCTCACTTTCTCTGTTTTCTGATCAAATTTGAAGTTTGCATGTTGGGTGGCATAGCCTTAAATTGGATGTTAATATTCAAACAAATATATAAAATAATCAAACAAAACTATATTAAACGCTAAATTTGGGTTCTTGTAATATTTAAGTAAAGTAAACTTTATTTTCTTTAGAGTAAGATTTAAAATATTTTTTAAAAAAGTAAGCCAAACGGATGCGTGCAGTGGCGTGACAGAATTCATTTATAATAATATCCGGCGACGAACAAATCAACGTATTTTGTTTTGTCCTTTACTTTGTACAGCTTTCATTAAATACTTTCACATTATTTGTTCTCGGGGAATTGGTTAGGAGTATAATAGGGTGCAATATATATATCATCAGAAACATAAATAAGAAATGAGAGCCAAGTTTAATATTGAGTAATATGTTGTTCTTTACTTCACTGAAAAAAATAAACTCTCGGGATATAATTCTAGCTTAAAACCTCAGTCGATACTTTGTACAGGCTTTATTTATACAAGAAGGTTTTGTGGGTCCTTCTTACCACAGGTACAGTGGGCTACAACAAAATGATTAATGTAATGTAATATAGCATACCAAGTCTTTCTTCGATAAATAAACTACGAGTATCTAATAGAAAAAAAATCAGTTCTAACTAGTAGGTCCCGTGATCAGCACTTCATAATGTTAATAAAAATAAATTAAATCGGTTAGTAAAAATAAAAACCCCCATCCTCTACCACAGCTCCATTCTCTATGACTACCGTTAGGGGTACAGCGTAAAGTTAGTATAGTATAGTATAGTATATAAATAATAGCCATTCAGCATAGTGTATGAAACACTGACAAACATAAGGCAAAAAAAAAAAAAAAGAAACCGAATATCTCAGAGGTGAAAAAGATCACTGGAAATGAGAATATTTTTTATTAAAAAAACAGGTATTTAAAATGTTATTTTGGCAACTGGCCCTCAAGGGTATAGGGTCATCAATCAAGTGGACAAAAAACACGTCGCGACGGACGGCTTTAAACGAAATCAACAAAAAAGTAGGAACAGGGCCCGAATGGATAATAAGCTTTACGAATTTGCGGCTTTCGGCGGAATCATTGCACTTTTTATTGTGCAATTATAAGGCATATAGTATTTTATTTTAAGTTTCTACTGTATGGTCTGACATTGATATTTTAGTTTTGATGATCACTCACACAAGTTCTAAGCTTAAATTAAGCCTCGTGGACTGTACACTTGCATTACTTTTAAATATTTATCATTAAATATCCGGTCACGACAGTATGGATACAATATCCAAAAAAACATGTCAAGATAGTCTGGTGTGGTATGGTTCTTTTGATTATGGCAATCTGAGCGTGCCAGTTGAGCACATATCACTTCACCAGTCAAGATAGTCATATGCTAGCGAAAGGGGTCTGACAATAATAATCATGGAACTTCAGTCAAGTAAGTTCGTTTGATCTATCTCTATATTATATAATATAATGTTATATTATATGGAGAATGGAAATATTTTAGGTCAAATATAGGTACTATATACAAGTCAAGGTATGAGCCAAGGCTAACAGTTTTAGTCTTTATCGGTTTAATGGTCGGAGCTTTATGGGAACCAACCACGCGTGTCCCGATATGAGAATAGCTATGGTAGATAGATAATAATATTTCAATATGTATCTACATATATATGTATTGCAGAAAATCGTAGGTTCTAGAATTTTGCCAAAGAGAGTCTCGTGAGTTACGGCCTCGTGTAATAATAGTAATAAGAATACTTTGATTTATGATTTGATTAAAAGTTATCATATTAAAGGAATAGAGACGACAAATTAAAGAAACATTAAATATTCGTATCATATACGATTAACTCAACGTCGGAACAGAAGAATTTCTTATTTTTCCTGTCTACTTAGTGTTCCGCTGGAGATAAAAAGGTTGATATAAAAGAAATTCGTATATATATAACAAATGTGTTATAATTTACATAAGCATTTTCTAAGGAAATTTTCAAGTATTACGGACAATTTACTTTTTGAATCGTTTATAACGGGGTAAGCCCGTTAACGTATGGAAGACGCAATGCAGAATGAGCTCCATCCCCGCGGGACAAAGACAGTGCATGTGATATATTAAAGCGCGTACAATATTTTCGTAATATATTTTGTAAAATTATTTAAATTTAAATGGTTTTATTTTTAACATTTTAATAATGTAAAGGATCGCATGCACTGGAGCAGCGGCACAGCGACTGATTTTAACTGCGATGGTTGTGGGTTCTATGACTTGGGGGAATGAAGCTTCATTTTCTACCCTCTACTAATAAAACAAAGCGTGACATATAATTCCACCACTCAACGAGCAATGTCTCGAAAAATTAGTGGTAAATGGGGAACGGAATATCTTAGATTCCCTCTGCATACCCTACGCATGTAAAACCTCTGTTTATATTATTAGTGTAACTATTACACTAAGAAAATATAAATAATTATGTGGGCGTTCCATAACAAAACCTGTTAATCATTTTTTAGATCATTATTAAGTAAAAAAACTTAAAAAAATTGTAAAGCCAATGTATACCATACATATAAATGTCGTATATTTTGCAAGTTTTAGGTCAATGGTGTTTTTATGAATGTTTTAATCATATGTTTAAAATTGCGCAAGAACTGAATATTTTGTTTGTGTTCTTTTGGGTAATAAAATTATACAATAGTTAATAGTTCTTAAATAACTACATTCGAAGAACGCTTTAAAACTTAAAAATGTACGCTACGTAGCGACGCGATGCAGAATGAGCTATGGGCCGTGGAGACCGCGACAACGTGTATGAATAACTGCTTAGAAATTTACCAACCCAAAAACTTGTGCATTAAATGCACGAATTGTAAATTGCTTTTAAAGCTGTCGTGAACTACTAACTAACAAGGGTAGTTTTCGATTACATATACGTTTAAAAAACGCACAGATTTTATGAATTTTTAATTAAAAAAAAAAATTACTAAAACTACACTTCTTAGTAGTTAAAAAGGGCAATAAGAACATTAGCGATTTTTCATTTTTGATAGTTTACCAGGACCGTCGATTTAAACACATTTTTTTTTGTTTTACGTCTGCCACTAGACTTCCATCCATTTTCCGAAACATTGCATGTTGAATAGTCTCAATACGTTTTGTCAAAGCTGAGACCAATTATTTACATATTATGTTGTACCAGTGCGCCACGATGGCCACTTAATAATTATAAACGTTCCCCCAGTTACAATTTGAAGTGATAACTACACGACAAAAAGAAATCGTCGAAGTTAAAGTTTTTTCGTAAGTTATTAAAATAATTATTACTTATATGCAAAATTAAGTGGCGGCACTCAACGCACAATGCGTCGAGAATTCATCGGAAGGTGAATTAACACTAGGTTCCCAGGTTCCCTTTGCCTAGATCGCTATATTGCGATACAGCGTAAAGGAAAAAGAAATATATATTTTACGAATCGATAACCATTGCGTGTGAATTGTCTTCAAGCTTATTGTTATTTGGAACTTCGTCCGCACGTCAAATACGGAATCGGGTTAGCCGGCGACGGGAAGATGATACTTCTGTATTATATTCACGTTCGTTTTCGTTACCTCTTGCGTGTTTCATTTTTTTCTATTATCACGTATTTTCGTAATATCGGTGAAGATCGATATTGTAATCTTTTCACTTATTCTCTATTTCTTTTTAACGTTATAGTCGAAATATTATATAGAAAAATCCACTTGTTTTTATGTCTTTAATTAAAATATTTGTATAGGAAATGAATTCAACACCATCCTTTGTAATTAGTTTTTTTGTAGCTTCACACTGTATTCCGCATTAAGCAAGATAGGCTGAAGAAACTTATGTGTTAATGACAAACCTTCTACAATCTTCTGTAAAACTTTCGAGATATTGTGTATTAAGTTGCATAATATAACGCCGTGCTTTGACTTGTTACTAGAAAGAGGAAATAAAAATAATACCTGTAGTATTTTCTATAAAACATTTTTCTCTATTTTCACCTTTTATTTTTTCTTATTTCCAAAAAAAATCAAACCATTCCATTATTTTGAATGAATAAATAAAACTAATTTTAATACTTACTTCTACTTTATCTAGCCCATACAAATCACAGTACAAAACATATGAATGGTTAATGGAACAAGTAATCAATAGAGCAATCGTTTTATGTACAATTACGCGACCTGGTCGGGGCCAACCGTCAGCCACCAGACGTCAGACATCAGAGACAGGCACGTTTTCTATCAGCGTTCCTCATTTACCTAAATGTTCGGGATCGGATGATCAAGGCATGCGGTTATTGCGATTGTCATGTGGTACAAGTTAAAATAATTAGGCTTGTGCGTTATTAATATTTAATATTTGCCTATACGTGTAATAGATACTTATTTTTAGAGTGTAAAAATATATACAGTTACTAGAAAACCACTCAGTGTAATCTATGTTCATTTGTCTTTTTGTACGGAAATAGCGAAAAATTACTGGAAATGAAACTTCTTTGGTACTGTAATAGCGTAAAGTTTAAAGCTAATTTTTTTAGTTCATTACAGTAGTTTTTTCTTGTATAAAATACAATGATGTCAGGAATATTTGATTAGGCTACACCAAAAATAAAAGTTTAAGCCTATGGCTTAATAAAAATTAAAAAAATATTTAGATCTTTTAAAATAGACACGATATATCTACTTACTGGTAAGAAAAAAAAGCTTCACGCTGTATCCCGCACACAGCAGGGTAGACAGAGGAAACCTAGTGTTAAGAAACTCCGTTCCTCACTTTCTGCCAAATTCTTGAGGCATTGCGTGTTGAGTGGCAGAACTCTACGCCGTGCTTAGTCTCGACACCAGAGCGAAGAAAATGAAAATGTAAATTTAAGTAAATATTTCATCTCCTCGAGTAGGGATCGAACCCACAACCAGTCGGTTTTACAGTCACACTTCGTGCCACCACTGGCGTATAAAAAGAATACAACATAAAAAACTATATTTTGCACGTAAATCATTTCAAGGTGTGAAATGAAATGTAATTTAATACTACTCAATTTGTGTTTAATCACGTGTATTTCAATTTAAAGTAATTTGATTCTGGCGTCGTATTTTACGAAACCACTGGAATTGCAAATTGAATGACATTTTGGACTCATTGTAAATAAAAAAGGAAGATTTAAGAACTTGTTTTATGACAAGTGAGCACATGAATCTGAAGCTATGAAGTTTATCTTTTAGTTACGATATTTTTTTATGTATAAATAAATAAACAAAACATCAAATACTAATATAACTAGTGTTGCTTAAATACATACGTCATCATAGACCTATTTAAATGTATCTTACGTTGTCTTTAACTAATTAAAAAAGATAAAGCAACAAAAAAATTTAATATATAAGATTCTAACTTTTAAACACATGTCAATAAAATAAAAACTCGTAATATTATAAAATATTTAAAAAATCTTAATTGGAATATATATTGAATATCCATAAATACGGAATTTAAATTAATTGGGATGGAAAGCAAAATGGGATATTTGACACTCAAGTTCACTCTACCAACTCTAACTTGCAAGATAAAATGCGAGCAAAAAAATACTTAAAACGTTCAACAAATATTGAGCTAATTTTAACACGCTACCGCATATGATTTAGACACCAAACAGCTTTTAGCGTTAAAACAGGGCGGGTATTAATCGCTAGGTCTGGTTTAGTGGTTCTCCACACGAAACTTGACTCCCTCACTGTTGACCTTTCGACACGCAAGAAAATAATAATAGTTAAGAGCTAACCTTCTCATATTAGTTACCAAGTAAAGTTTATAATTAGAATAAACTAATTATATAACGCCTACACTTTGCGTATTCTAAGGGAATTCCAAATTATGACATTTATTATAATATACTTTGATATAAAAATAGGTAATTCAAGGTAGGTGATATAAAAATAGGTAATTCAAGGTAAGTTATACATTTTGTGACATTTTTTAGAGTAAATAGAACTTAATGTTAAGACAATGCTTTCGCCAAGGACCGCCCAATACTCAAAACATTATGTATTGAGAGGCGAAACTAAACGCCACGCTTTATCTATTTTTATAGGCAAGGAATAGAACAAAATTCATTCATTCATTCAGTGGGTTCGATTTCCTCTCAATTATTTTCTAATTCAATTTAAAACTATTTTCACTATGTTTATTAAGTTCTATCATGAAATATGGAATCATGTATTTCATATCTAATAATAGGTTAGATTTGATTCGTCTTGAAACAAGATACTCCGTGCCTACTTTGCTATATAAAATAAAGTGTGAAACTGATGGATACGTTTATGTTAATTTCTTACAAAAACCATTATCTGACAATTGTATTACCAAACCTATGGTTACGATTAATAGAAGGGTATCAATAAAAATTATAGAGTAACTTTTTTGCTTTTAACACTTAAATAGTCTTTACTTATAATAAATCTGTAGGAAAGTCGTTTGAGTACAGACATAAAAATATTTTTTTAAAAATTTGCCAGAATGTTAAAGGATAACTAACAGAATAAATTTCCAACATTTTTGGAATTTTTGTCTGTTTATGTGATTACGTATAACGTAAAAAGTGCAAAATAAATTGAAGCAACTTTTCACTCTATCAAAAGATATAAGTATTTAAGTTTTCAAGAAGTTTACATTTGTGATAGTATAAATCGATACAACGCTATCTATTGACAACAAATAGTAGGTACTAACGAATTTTGATAACGCATAAAACATTCTGTGGACTTAAACACTAATTACGACGGGAAAAACATTAATCATTTTAATACTTTACCCCAACATATCGTTTTCGGTTACTGTTCAATTGAAAGTCAAATAGATGGCCCTGTGCACAAAACGTCGTTTTCTGAATAGCGCTGGTAATATTCTGGGTAAAAGAATGACTTTTACCCAGAATATTACCAGCGTAAAAACGTCTGATTTTCACATGATTGTTGATAAATTTAAGTTTTTTTTAAGTACAATTGTTCATAGTATTAACTACAAAGTAAACTAAATTGAATTGTTGGTAAAGATTACCTTCGTAACAGTTTAGCTTAATTCGTAATTATTTCAAAACAGTGAAAAAAATGACTTAAATTTCAAAGAAATATTTTGGATAGGTTTTTCAGTCCGTTCGTTCGTTTATGTTATTAATATTTTTTTAAGAAACGTGTAAAAAAATAACTTTTGGGAGCAACTTCTAAAAATACATACCTCAAAATTCTTATAAGATAACTCTGTTGTTTGTCTGTCTGTCCGTCTATCAAGATTATTTTGTACAAGATCGGCTAAAGGTTAGATACCTCAATGTTGAAGTCTATATTCCCTTAGAGCACAAAAAAATCTATCTTCTAAATCATCGCAATCAAATGACGATGAAATATGAGGGTTTATGCTTCGTTTGTCACATTTTCTATCATAACTATAGTATTCCCGTCATAAGTACTTCCCGTTAATATACAATTAAATTAACGAAATTTGTTAAGTTAAAACTTACAGCACGTATAAAGGAAAATTCCAATATTATTTTTCAAAAATTGACAACTTATTGTATTTTTGTCACAGAAAAAACCATTAGGTACTAATTTTAATCTGTACTTATTTTGATACAAAATGGCAACTAATTAGTCATTCTTTTGGTGTATCTCTATTCATTAAACTGGTACGAAACTCTCGGATTATGAGTACAACTTGAACTTGACCGAAAATGTTGATTATTTTATAGATTATATAAAAATGCCTAAAAACGTGTTTTCTATGTATATTCTGTATACCAATTATATATTTAACTAATACCAATTATATATATGTTAGTAATTTAAAAACTGTACAGGAGCTAATATAAGTTATTTTACAAAGAATATCGTGAATACTTATCCAAATTCATTAATTAAAAATTAAGGCTATTTGTAATATCTATATTTTTTAAATGATTAATCATGTAATTCAAGCGGGCAAAGCCGCGAGCAGGCTGCTAGTATTAAATAAAAATCTTACTTCCCAGTTCCCAGGTTCCCTCTGCCTACTCTGCTATGAAAGGGATGTGTGCGGGATACAGCGTGAAGATAAAAGAAAAAGAAAATATAATTGTAATGCCTGTCGTACAGAAACCTTTATAAGTTTCTCACGATTGTTTAGTTTGTTGAACTCCGCGGGAACCCAATAACCGTAAATAAGACGATGGTTAACTTTAAACGTTATGCTTTTTACGTGCGTATACTTGCGAATATTATATTTGTTTTTTTTTATTTACGCCCTTTTTGCATACAGCCTACTCTAGGCAGTGAAATCTATTATATGGTTATTTTGTTATTTATTTTCTGACCGTTTTAGCTATATTAGGTTGTAGAGTTCAACGCCGTGCCTTGTAACACCAAACTACCTTGAAATTTGTTTAAAACTTTCATGACAACTTAGGAGACCAGTCTTAGCGCAGGGGCACAAGCGTGTAACTAAACGCATCAGGTTGTGGGTTTGATTTCCACTCAAGAAAAATAAATATTTAATGTCGTCATTCGTCTATTTGGTAATGAGGAAAAAACGCGGCTTTGAATTCCGCCAATCATCAAATAGTGCCTCCAGAATTTGATCTATCTGCCTACCCTGCTAAGTGCGCCAACTTAAATAAACCTACCAAAATATAAATACAGATTAAAAAGCGAAAACTTCTTAAACACCATAATAATTTAAAAAAATAAAATAAGACGATCACTAAACCGTGTTAAGACATTGAACAATACAAAAATAGTTGTTTTCAAGCGTATTTACTCCAATAAATAATTACAAAGTAATTACTCAAATCAGCAGAGCAACTCTAATTTGGCGTCAACTCACCATTCGCCATTGTTCAAGGGGACAAATAAATTCGAAACATTAACTTTCTCGGCCGCAGTGAACTTAATTAAACGAGCGCAAATTAAAGGGTTACTATACTATAGTATAGATTTACTGCTTACGATGTAGCAAGTGCCTTTTAAATGTTTTTTGTATGGTAATTATGTGTTCTTGTGGTGTATGTTTATGTATGTATTGTAAGTTATATATTTTAAGTTTCACTCTGTATCCCGCACATAACAGGGTAGGCAAAGGAATCTTGTAACTTAGTGTTATGATACTACGTTCCCATTAACACACCTCCAAGCCTCGCTTCCCACCGTATTTTGGAGGCATTGCATGTTAAGTGGCGAAATTCAACGCCGCGCTATGCCTCCACACCAAAACGAAGATATGAATATATTAAATATTTCATTTCCTCGAGTGGAAATCGCACCTATAACCTGTCACGTTAACAGTCACACGCTCATGGCCCTACGCCGCGACTAGCCTCAAAGAGAGTGCTCCAAATAGGCATGAAACTCACAACCATCACCTCTATATTCAAACGTATGCACCACGCACCACGATGGTCTTATGTTTCTTTCCACTACTTTAGTATTGTTTTTTAAAAATAATTTATTTAATAATTAATTTTAATTTTTTCGTGGCTAAATACTGGCAAAATATTATCTAAATTTCCAAGCATTGATACAAAGAAGAACAAGAACAATAATTTATATAAATTAGTTCAATAGAAATCATATTTGCAAAATTCTGCCAACTACTTATCAATTTCATTAAAATATTTCAAATCTAATAGCAACGGTATCTCAGACAAATTGAAACGCAAGAGGCAATTTTGTAAAACATTTTAAAATCCATCTCAACTTGTCCCAAGATAAGTCCTGAGTGGTAAAAAGATGTGAAGGAATTTCTGCATAAATATCTTAAGAGTCATTTTCCGGGCATTTGCCAGTTGTGTAGACAGATGATATACATATAATAGTAGAGTGTTAAGTCACTCTGTTTTATAATTTCTTATTTATACTTTTTACGCATTTATATATTCGTTTATCTTGAAACTAAAAATAGATAAAAGCTTCACGCTATATACTTATTGTAGGGTAGTCAAAGAAAATCTTATTGTAATTATTTGTAGGTTTCTAAATATACGCGATGTATATGGTTAATGAGTTTCAAATAAATAAAAAAAATATATATATTATTATGAAAGATATATATTTATTAAGTCAATAAGTATACATTAAATGATTTATAAGTATACATACCCAGAGCGGCGCGGACGGTTGCAGCTGCGACGCGAACGCCATTCGGAACGCATCTCCCACTAGCGTGTTCAATTCCTCCGCCTGCAACGATATAATTTACATATTAAACTAGATTTAGAGACCAGAGTGTTTTTTTAAGCTTCATTTTGTAATAAGAGACTCCGTTCTCATTATGACACTACCGTTTGCCATCTTCCGCCGAATTATGGATACATTGCGTGCTGAGTAACGAAACTCAATGCAGAGCTTTCACCTAGTTATCAGAGCGAGGACATTAAAATATTAAATATTTCATTCCCTCGCGTAGGAATCGAACCGAAAACCGTCGCACGTTTGTTTCCTTGCTCCACGACGGTGTCTGAAAAATATTCAATATTATTATAAATAATTTTGAATATTTTTTTATAGTAGTAAATTTTCAATCGTACAGAAAAAGCTTTTAGTAAAGCTTGCAACTTAACCCTATATCAAATCTGATCTAATTTTGAACCAAGATATTATCATATATTCAATTATAATTGATTTACAATCTCCCTTCCGTTCAAAGTAGCAATTAGAAAAATAAACATGCGCCTCCAGTTTAGTGATGACGGGATAATTCTATGCAACGACAGGAAGCCGACGAGTTAAATATCACTTCACAGTTTTAACTGAACTGTTAAACATATTGTAACTAACTGTTAAGTTAAAATTTATAGTTATCTTTGGTGTTCCGTATCTATCTTAAAAGAAATAAACGGAACCCTAAACTAATTATTTTATAGTATTTCTGTCTGTCTGTCTACCAATACACTTTCCTCAACAATTTCGTCATGTGGAGGTATCAAGTTGATATGAATATCAAATATCTACAATCTACAATTCCTTGAAACACTGAATAAAAAAAATATATAAGTCAACGCTATCAAATTTTTGTCTCATATTGTAAGTATGAAACTCGCTGCATAATCAGAATTTAGTAAGAAGTGTGAACTTACAGTATAAATAAAAAAAATCATAGAAATATATAGATACATCACAGCAAACAAACAAAATTAGTCCATACACTTAAAATATTGCAACTTATCCGGCGGAACCTAACGCCGTTACACTTACTACACGAAAAAAAAAATAATATAAATACAATTACGTCCTAATGAAAGATTCGTTCCTACTATAATTATAGTACTCTACTATGTCATCATAATCATAGTGTTCATATACCACATAATCAAAGTGGATATAAAAGGTATATTATGAATATATGATTGAGCAATAACATTTTATAGGATTCCAAAGTATGAACAGAAGGAAACCGGTTGTGTGCAGGTCATAGCTGCGGCCCTGACCCCTTCTTTTTATTTAAATAATTGTAATGTACGAGGCAAGCTTATATAAAATTTTACTATAAGAAGGGCTACTATTTTATTTTTACTGTTATATAATGTATTTAATTTTGAGATTCTGATTATTAATATTTTTGTTGATTATAAAAAGGCTTGATTTAAAATTACTCTAAGATTATCAGATCCAAGTTCTGACTCTCGATAAATTTAAATAATAATAATAACAATAGTTAAGCTGTTTACAAGCAAAGTGACTTATCACTAGCCTCTGCTTAATTCATGTGTTTTTATAGCTTCTCTGTATCCCGCATATACCATTGTAATTACCGAATAGGCAGAGGGAATCTAAAATTAGAACACTCAGTTATCTACGCACCGACAAATTTTTAAATCATTTAGACAGTTGTATTGTCAAGACGGGTAAATAAAGTAATTCATAAACCGGAGTGGGAATCAAACTCACACCTGTTGCGTTTACGATGAAAAGCTTTACCGCTGTGCCACGGCATCCTTATTTCGTATATGAAGATATCCCTCTCTTCTAATTTTTAAATTAGAAAAAAACACATAACGTTATTACTACTTGTAATTGTATTCCTACGATTACGTCCCACGCGTATCTGTAGCTGTAGTAGACTGTAGACCAACGTGTGACGCTAATGAGGAGAGCGTGGGTTACATTGAGTTAATACGTAACGAGAATTAATTAATACTTTGAAATTTAAAGAAAGCTTAGGATATATTTTTGAATTAACTAATGTTTCATATATTTTTGTGCTTGTCATATTAATATAAGATTTTAACCCAAAACTACACAAACTAAGTTCACTTTCTTTTCACGTGGTGTTTAAAGACAGTGTCTCATTGTAAGCGCGATGGGTGTGGGCTCGACATCTACTTGGAAGAATTATATATTTCATTTCTCCGCTCTGGTAATTAAAAAAAAGTGTCGAGTTTTGCCACTCAATAAGCATTTTAAGGCACCTTAATATGTCATATTTATTTTGGAAAATGTGTGTATTTTGAAGCTGGGCTTTTTGGAAACAATCAAAGCGCTCTGGCCACTAGTAGGTGTTATTGATAACCCATTTTATCAACCTAAAATGTTGACCTGTTAAAATGCTTAGATGCTTGTTACAGATTATTCTCTATAGGCAGATTTTATTATAATAATTGCTTTCTAATTATTTATTGGCAAGAAAAATTGATTAAATTTTATAAACTAATTATTAATAGGTCTTAACAGTTTTAAAGTTTTATTCCATACTTATAATAGAACTTTTTTTTTTAGAAAATGTAAAAAAAAATTAAGACTTGATACTGGAATTTGAACCTCTTAGAAACCAAAGCAACTGTGTCGCAAAGCCGTCTCCTTATTACATTAAATGTACCTGTGTACATGTGTGTGTGTGCCTATATGTATATAAATTTAAATGATCGATTATCAAAAGAAAAGTGGTACAATAATTATCTCCGACGCGTTACAAATAAATTTCAATACATTAATTAATCTTTTTTTTTATAAAATTTACAACCCATTGTGTGAACAGTTACGTCGTAACGGTACAAGAGTGGGACTTGAGTGCGCACCAAATTTATTTTCTTATTTAAAACCTCAACTGGTTTAAAGAATGCTATCGATTTAAGCTTTCCAACGTATTGTGTTTGTGTTTATAATGCATATGTGGGTGAAGTTTTGTGGGATCTTTTTTTTAAGTTAGTTTTTGTAACTGCACATTGTATCCGTGGCATAGCAAGGTAGGTAGATGGATCAAAAGCAAGTATTAAGACACTCTTCACTCTTTCTCCACCTAAATTACGTAGTGATGGACCACTAGGTTTTGTCTTGTAATCAGAGCGAGGAAATGAAAATAATTCTAAATTGTGCTTACAATTACGCTTTGTGCCACTACACTGCGCACGTTTAAGCTTACAATAATTAATTTTACGTTTATATTATACCCACTAGCAATCCACATATAGGAAAATGCCAATTTTGGTCTTTATACATTTTTCGCTTTTAGCAGAAAACTAAAAAAAGAATATAAGAAAATTAAAATAATTAAGAAATTTTCGTTAACCAATTTCAAAAAAAAAAATAAGTCCTCAAGCTTACTCAAGCTTTATTTCGTTTCGAAACAAACAACTTTTTAAAACTAATCAATACAGTAGTAGACACACAGTCGTATACGGGATTGATGGTTAAACACCTGGAAAGCTCTTAGCAAAATGAAATCGCACCTTAGCACCTTGTAAAAGAAAATACAAGTACGTGATGAAGCTTTTACACTTGCACCGTGATTCGAGTGGTTATGTTTTTGTCTGTAATAAATTGAGTTTATAGATATTGTTAGATATTATATATAAAGTAAGTAAAATTGTTTTATATATCTATCAATATTTTTTTTATTTTTTATGCTTTACACTTCGCGCGTTTCTTATATGTAGCAGGATGAGCAGAAGAAACCTAGTACTAAGACACTCCAATCCTTTAGTACCGCCCAATTTTCAAGACATTGCCTGTTAAGTTGCGAAATTGCGTTTTCCTCATTATCAGAAGAAAAACATAATTTATTTCTCCAAACGGGAATCTAATCCACAGCCGTTGTGTACATGCACAATGTAGTTTGTTAACGGGTCAGGGAGAAACGGGTTAGATTACGATTAATGTGGTAAGCCAAACTTTCTTCGAGTTTTTGCTTTTACTGGGAATTTAACAATATTTTTTAATATAATAAGTATGGAGATCGATCACATAACCATCGCCCATGCCTCCGGTCTACTGCGCCACAAGGGCGGCAACATACACATAGCTATATATGTAAAAAGATAAATGTAATAGGATTGCATACGTCTTCAATTCATTTACATTTCTTGTGTAGAACCGCAATACAGTGTAACACGATAGTGTGTGTGCGTACAAATTTATATCTTAGACTAATGCTAGAGTTGAAGCTATACAAGGCTAGTAATAATTTTTTTCCTTGTATAAATTTATTATAATATGGTCTATACGAAAATCATCTTTTAATCGAATGAATAATAAATATCAATAAAATGCTTTGACATCCAGCTAAACTGAACCACATGCTTGCTTTAGCTTCACGCTATATCCCGTACATAGCAGGATAGGCAGGGAACCTAAGAACCAATTTCAAACAGCTTGTTCCCATTATGACACTTCCGTTTCCCACTTTCCGCCAATTCCTTATCCAAGAAAATACATAAGATAAGCCTTTAAGAAGGTTATATAATTTTAGATTAAAAGTAATTGTTTGTAAGTATACAAATGTATATTTAAGCTTTTAATAAAAAGAAGTCTTAATGTATTTTGTTCGAATACAAAAAAAGAACAGTACACGTAATACGCATTTTTATCATTATTTTTTATACGTATTTTTCTTGATATTTCTCGCGTTTTAATAATCTTATAATTAGGTAAGTATGAAATAATATCATATAATCACTAAGTGATAATACAGTTTACTAATTAAATATCCTCTAAATTGTTAAAAAAAGCTAGCTACGATTATAGCTCACCATACGACACAGCCCTAACGTAATAGATTCTATTTCATATTGTTTGCAAAACGAGGAATGCTGTTATTTAATGCGACGCTCGCGGCTTAATAAGGAAACCTACTTTGCAGATATTTTCAAAGAAATATGAATGGCTGTTGAACAACATTGTGGCACAGTTGACAAGTCTTTTCCCGTAAGCGATAGTTGTGGGTTTAAAAATTATTAAATATTGCTTATTAGTAAAACTGCTTTACGCACTCCGTTCCCTACGCACCGCCCAACTTTCGAAGATATTTCGTGTTGAGTGACGGAGCGCAACGCCGCGCTCTGTAGTCTACAGCGAAGTAATTAAAATAAATACAATCAGCTTCAAATGGGAATCGATTTCATTACATTGACGATAAGATATTATATTACTAAACAAAGACGACCTCTACGACTATTTATAGTTGAATAGAAAAAAATGTTTTAATACGCGGCGTTGAGTTACGTCACTTAGTATGTCTTTAAAAAGGCGTAAATTGAAGTACAGACTCGGATATTACTCTTTATTGGTAGCTCGTTTTCTTCGAATATTTGAGATAAAATGGTCCCAAATTAAAGCTATTATGTTTATTACCTATTCAGCGAAGAAAATATGAATTATGTATTTATGTAAACGTTAGCAACATCTTTATACATAGTATATTATTTTAATACAATTTGCACTTACCATTCTATTGATGCCATTGGGTAGTAAGTTTTAGAACAACTCTAATCTAATTAAACAACAACACAACATACAACATTCTACGTTTAACGTAACAGCAGCAGCATTAAACATAATTAATTTAAACACGTTGTGATATTTTATTTAAATTAAAATAAAAGAGATTATACCATATTCCACACAAATGAGCCAATGAGAAAAAAATATACAAACAACCTAGAAAACAAAGTTAGTAAAACATAGCTTTGTTTCTGATATAAGTATCAGATAAAGTGAAAATAATTAAATTTCTCTGGTTGAAAACAGACCCACAACGGCTTCCATCTAAAACAAACATTAATTTATAAAAACATAATATATACCTATATACCAAACTGTAATAGGAAGTTGTTAAAACTATTATGGTCCTTCGAGCCAGATCTCAAAGAAGTAACAAAATAAACTAAGGGTAGCCCATAATATATATCTGGCACGCTGGTGGTCGCGCATAAACTGTTTCCTGGTAAGAAACCCAGGGGGGGTACGTTTTGTAAAATAAATGGATGACTAAAATAAATCTAAAGAATTTAGTGTTATTTGTGGTTAAATTATGAAACGCCTGAATATAGCACTTCATTTTAATTGTGATTATTTATGTACTTTGGTAACTACATTTTGGTCAAAATATAGACATTTTCTTAAAAAAAAATATCTATTAGTAAAAATGTCTATAATATTATAACAATACTTATAACATTTTTTATACAGAAAAATCTTTATTTTCTTAAAATCGTGTACAAGCTAGTAAACCTCACAACATCAGAATGAAATAACTAGATTGAACGTTTGAGGATCATTTCCTGTTAAAGCAGAAGTTACTTTGATTTAAACAAATTATATAATACCACTCGTCCCACTTTCTCAGCAGTCAAAATAGTATTAATTCCCAAACGTCGACGGCTATCCCATAAAGTTAATATAGTGCTATGAATATTTTTTTGTCTCTCTTATAATTTGGAATGAAAAACATGGATGAATGTATATTAATTATTTATACATGCTTCCTTTTATTCCGCAACACGTGATATTATAAATTGAAGTGGGATCAACAAAATCTATATTGTGTGATTGATACCTCTACAAATAACTTATTAACTATTACATATATTTTTAGCTTTACGTTGAATTCTACACAAAGCAAGGTAGGTAGAGGAATCCTGGGAACCTATTGATAAGACATTCGTTCTCGTTAAAATACTTCCCACTTTCCGCTGAAATCTGGGTGTTGAATGGAGAAACTCATCGCCGCGCAAAGCATGTTGTTGTTATCAGAGCGAGGAAAAAAGATATTAAAAACATAATGTTCGAAAGGGAATCAAATCAAGCCTGCCGCGTTTATAGTCACACACTTGTGTCCCTGTGCCACTACTGAACTCAATATAATATCTAAAGATATATCAGGGAGCATAATATTTAAGTAGTTTTTTAGATCATAACTACATTACTACATATTAAATCATATTTCAAAAATAAAGTTGTCATAAAAGTTAGTAAACATGCAAGTCAAGCTAACGGTCATAGGACGTGCCATACTTTTATACTTGTTAGAAGGGATATTTACAAGGCAATAAAGTTTATTTTTATCGTTTTCATCTCTAGCGCGTGGTTTAGACGACCCTCCCCCTATGTTTTACAATATTGCTATGATACTTTTATTAAAGTAATGTATTATTTTCCAAAAAGGGATAGACAATTACAAGAGTTAAATATAGAATGAAATTACGTAAAATTATAAGAATGCACTGTATGTAGGATAGAATAGGAAGATGAGGAACTATTTAATAAATTCGGTTTAGCTAATTTCGAGAAAAATTTATTTAAATGAACTTCTTACGTATATTTCTAAATTACGATACTCTAAAATACTTTACACAATTAAATTAGGTAAGCCACCTATGTTATGTTTTGAAGATGTAGATATACGGTAAAGTAGGCAGCGGGAACCTTGTCTTAAGACACTCCGTAACCCATACCTACATAAATTTTCCTGCTAAATGGCAAAACTCAATATTGTTCTTTGTCTTCTTACGAACTCGAATCGAACACATAACCGTAACATTTACAATCTCACTGAGCGCCACTGCGCTACGACTACCTCTTTATCGGATAATCAAAAAATATTTATCTCCACCTAAATTTTATCACAAAATTCAATATCTCGCGTATAACCGGACAAAGCTTCGAATGGTATTTGAGTGGTGTCAAAATAAACTATCCAACGGTTTCACAACAAACAAGTAAAGAGAGTTCGAGTGGGCGTCACATTGTACAACTATTGGACACCGAGACACTAACTAGTACAATGACAGATACTCCATGTTGTGGACAGATTAGGTGTTTCCTTTTTGGAACAAGGAGTTTATGACATACTATGTAGTTGTCAAACTTTACTTTGTTTACGTTGACTCTAATACATAAATCAAAATCCCGGATTATTTATTATTTATTGATGTGTCCCCGCGCCATGACTGGCATCTTATATTAGGTTCCTGTAAAAATTTCCAAAACTTCTGTTTTAGTATTCTTTCTACATTCCCTATCTTACCTAAATGCCGAATTTCAGGTGAAAAAATCGCAAAAGTGAAAGCTTATCTCATACTAGTAGTAGAGTAGCTTTTTTTTTAAAATTGGCAATTATTATGAAATACTTGCAGATAATACTATTAATCTTATTTTTGCTTCACGCTGTATCTTACATTATGCTTTAGGTAGTTTTTCATACATACGTTACATTGTCTATTTTAACATAATTTAAAACGTTTATATAATTAACTAGAACTTTTACTCACATATACTTGCAGTTTTACTGATTAAAATACCTCACGTCACATTTTTAAATAAATTGGAATAATTCAAATCACCTACATGTAGCCCGGTAGTGAGCAATTAGAGTCCGAGATACGATTAAGCAATTACGTTAGACTGGGCGAGCATTCATTCACTTTTTACAATAATTAAATTGTCATGTAAGGAAATCGAACCGACACCTTTTATGAATTAGTTTTTATTGAGTTGTATAAATTAAAGTCTAGCAGGCGTTTGGAGTTAAGTAAGGAAGTAATTAACGCTTCGATAAAAGACAAAAAAATTCACTTGTTATAAAAACGAAGAAACAAAACATTTCCTAATTGGAACCTACTATTGTAGTTTTTACTTTCGTATGCTGTACTGCTGCACCACGACCACCTCGCAGACAAGATAACATATATGACATGGGAATCGAACTCTCAACTATAAATATCAATTATATAGATAGTGATACCTATAGAAGAAACAACAGTAACAAAATATTTTAAATCAAGATATTCTAGGAATCGCAGTTTGTAGACACGCCAATGTTACTCAATGGTCCATAAATATTTCGGATAAGTTTCTGAGAAGGGTTGATTTTGATTTTATATAAATATATTTTCTTATAGCCTTTATAGCCTATATTCATAACGTTGACTTTTTTTCAAATTTTATTCTTTTTATTAATATTGTTTTTTTTTAATTATTTTTGGGATTCAAATCAAATTTATATTTATTAAGTTAAGGTGCTAAGTTAAGTCCAATAGGGAACAACCGTCGTATACTATCTACATATATCTATTTTTTCCCATATCGAACCCACAACTAGTAGTTTACACTCTTGTACCTCTGCACCAAGACTAGCCTCGAATATTTAAGCTTATAATATTAGCAACGCCATAGCTTCGATTAATAATAATGTTATAGCTTCATTACATAGTCCAAGACCAGTCAAATCTAAAATAGTAAAAGGAGGCTCATCAATAAATCATTTACATTTTAGTTTTATCTCAGTGTGTTTTATCCAAAGTATTTACGACGCTCCATACATATTTTAGTAGACGTTTATCTGCAGTAAGTGAGCATTAAAAATAAATGCTTTCGATAATATACAGTTGTTACTAAAAGCTTGTTTAATGCATTTTGGATCATAAGAATACATTATGTTTTGGTGTATGCTGCATCCTGCACCTAGCAGAAGGAACCTGGGACCCCAGTGCTAAAATAGTGCGTTCTCCATTAAGATTATTTCGTTATCCACTTTCCGCTTACTTCTTAAGGCATTGAGTAGCGAAAATGCCCGTAGGAATTGAACTTACAACTGTCACACATCTCCCATATATAACAGGATAGACACTTTATACTTATTTATAAAAATTTGAACGTAGCAGCACTCGAACCCGCGCCTCTATCACCGATCAGACGCTCCGACCACTAAGTCATACGTTCTCATTATGAAGAATTAAATACAACGGAGTGTTCTTTGTGGTACTCCCCATACCTTTAACGGTGTACCTAGTATTAAGATCCACGTAATTTAAGTAGGTATATAATAAAATTAATATGCTTTATTTGGAATACAGCGTTAAACAAAAAAAATATATATAGTCACATGTATACAAAGACAAGGCAAAAAACTGCGAACGAAAATCAGTGCCTGTTCGTGCCTTACATAAGTTTGACGAAACTCATTTTATGAAGGCCCTCAAAATGAGATAAGAGAAAAAACAAACGCAATAAAACATTGAAGGTCTGTCGCAGAGGACAGTTGTAAAAATGGAATCGGACGACACCCGGCGGCAAACACGAAATGAATGTTTATTATTTATGTTATTTTATAAATATTTGTTATGCTCATGTTATATCATCATGAAACAGTTATATAAAAAAATTACGGCCCGCAAGTTCAATTGTGATTTCTCGTTCCTGAAGGAATTCTGAGATTCTTTTTTAGTTTTATCTGCAAGCAACGTTTCGGTTGTGCTGAGTGTGTCACTCATTCAGTTATTTAAAAAGCTTTCATTTAGGTATAGTATAGTATATATATTTAGTATCGCGCACGTAAAAGGGTAAACAGAGGGAACCTAAAAGCACAACAAAGACAAAACAAAGAACAGTTAAAGAAAGATCAATATTCTGAAGGTATTGCATGTTGAATGATGGAGGATGGAGGAGATTCATAATAGAAATCCACCCGGGGACAACTATAGGCATTTTACCCTTAAACATCTGGAATGTCTTATGTGTCATATACAACACTTAGTTATTTCCATAAGGCAACGCGGGCGAAGCTCTTATATAAAAGTATATACAGATAGACGTACTATATGTATATACTAAATGCCTAGAGCTCCAGCTTTAGCTCTGACATAAGCAAATAGCAACTGAAAGCGGGCTTAGGCTTTTGAAGGATTAGGAACGACCAACTATAAGATGGACGTGACATATATACTTAAACGTAGATGCTACTTCAGTAGTTCATGTAGTCGAGGTATTGTATGTGTATTTGTATTTTATGTTATACCTCGTATGACAATCTAATGCAGAACGGAGCGGTTGAATGTAAGTTTTTTAAATACTTATTTAGAAAATGTATAAAAATTTGAAGTAGCGTAGCGAGACTCAAACCCGCGCCTCCTAAAGATATTTTTGGTTTTAATGACAAAAAGCGTCACGCTTTATCCAACACATAGTAAGATAAGGAATTGCGCGTTAAGTGGCGAAACTACACGCCACGCGTTGCCAGAACTAGACAATGAAAACATTGGAATATTTTATTCCTCTGAGTAGGAATCGAACCCACATCACAGTTCTTTTCGTACGTTTGTCGCCTGCAGTGCGACGGTCAAAAAAAAAGGAAACTTGAAAATTGATCAGTACGTGAGTATAGACGCTGTTAACCTTCCAATATGCAAGATACAACGTAAAATTAAACATAGAATTATTAACAAAAAGTACAAAATCAGAGTACCCCAACACTATTCTCTCTGCATTCTCTTAAATCGACCAATATTATATGAACAGAGACAAAATGAAAAATTTGTAATATACTACGTCTAGACTACCTACGGACTAGGGATAAGCAAACACTAGTGAGTGGCATCTCGGCTCTGCACAGGATTATGAATGACGTTCGGTTAAAGTTGGACTTGGGATATATTACACATAAATATTGTTACATCTATATTTAAGCTCACTGTAAGATTGGATTGACTGGACTGGAGCTGACTCGTGAGAAATTTTATTTTATTTTCTCATCTAGTAACAAGACAGAGCGCGGCGTTGAGTTGCGCCGCAAAAGACGTATTGTCTCGCAAATTATGCAAAAAGAGGGGAAGAAGTATCTTAATTCTACGTTCTCTCTATCTACACTGATAATACTGGATACCGCGTGAAACTAAGAAGTGAAATCTACACATAATGATACATAGAAGCTCTATAACTCGGAGTTGCAACCACTGAGAGCAGGCAAACCGAGACCATTCAAATGAGGGGACTGCTCTATAACCCTTAAAATTCAATCTGGCTGTATCCTTGATCGTTACGAAAAATCCCGCGACCTCTTAGTCTAACAGTCCTAAGTTCAAAAATCTATATCCCTTGACATATTATCCATTTGCACGGTATTCTTTATGCGTTCGTGTATTGAACCCACTACCTCCCTCATCCCTTCCCCTAACACTCGGCGACTAATCACACGCATTGTTTTCAACTTCGAACAATGAGCGCGGTTTGTCAGAAATATACTGGCTGATATTTTTACTAAAGAATACTGATTAATATTATATGAGATCTTTGTTTCTTTTTGTTGTAATGTAAGCTTGTTTGAAAAGGTTGTATATTGTTTATAAAATTATGTTTTTCATTTATATTTCTGTATTTTTTGTAATGAGTAAAAATATAGTGATAAGTAGTGACTGTGCTGTTTTCTCTTTTTAGTTTTTATAACGAAATAGACTAAAAAGGGAAAACAGCGTGTTGCCGAAAATAGTTTAAACATAAACATTTTTCAAAATGCAATCTTATTTAGAACAATACAATGATTTAACGCAGCGTATAATCTGACACTTTCCAACTAAGCGCTAATTGCGTCAATAATTTATAAATATAAATATTTTTGCCGTGTGATCCCGGCTTAGAATAGGATCATCCTGGTACTGGTGGTGTCGTAAGAGGCGACTAAAGTACGTGTGGTAGAGTCACGTCGCCAGCAATGGCAACACCCATGCGGGCAGACTCGACCGGATCATTACCACCCCCGGCATTTAAAACCGGCGTGAAGTAGTGGCTTTATGCCACTGCGTTTCGCATCAGGTAATGCCGGGCCCCGGCGCCCAACCCATCTTAAAGGCCGGCAACGCACCTGTAGCTCCTCTGGGGTTGCACGGGGTCGCGGGCGGCGGCAATCACTTACCATCAGGTGACCCGCACGCTCGTTTGCCGTGTCTTTTCCATAAAAAAAAAAAAAAAAAGTACTATAGAGAATTTTAGAACAGCATGGGACTGTAATTGGGATGAGTATGGGTTCATTTCTCACGAAAAATGTATTATTTTCTTTTCCTAGCTTTGATAAAAGACAAAGCGCGACGTTGAGTTCCGCCACTCAACACGTTTCACAGTTACCTGTATATGTACGTAGATTGTAATTATATACTCAGTTAGCTACCTAGCTCTAGAATCACGCTATATGCACCTAATCTATAATTAGTATTTTAGGCCGTATATAAAAAAATAACGTAGATATAGGACCTTTTTATTACTTTTATAAATTCGGCCACTTTCGCATAGTTACTAAATGCGGCATTAGAATATTTTAACGCAAAGCTTTGTTTTAAAGCAAACTTGCGAACTTGAACTTTATAATTTCTAGTATTATTATGAAGTTCACTATTTCATTAAATTACTAAATCTATGAATATTTTGAATACAACAAAATTTGTTTAGTTTTCGTTAAACAAAACTAAAATATTTTTTAATCAAACCGGTAGTTCCCGAGATTAGCTTATTCTACTAAAACTACTCTTCAGCTTTATAATAGACATAAAAGTATGAATAAATATATAGATAATTGTATACATTTATATATTTGGCGTCATCTTTTACAAAAATCTCATGCATTTATAAGACAATACCCAACATAGGAATTTTCCCATCATAAAAATCAGCCAAGTCGAGTCAAGTTCATTGACAATAGTCATTAAACCACATTGTTTATGATTCACAATATATTACTAAGCTGGTGTCTAAGTATGTGTTAGTTAATACGTTAAAGTTCTTAACTATTGTCTTGAAACACGTTCGGATGTAAGCGGACTAATTAAAATAACTAGATATATGAAGGTACATTTTTAAACATTGTCCCGGATATAGCTGGGTAGGCGGAGGGAACCCTGATAAGACACTCCGTTTTCTACTTTCCGCTCAATTTTCAAGATATTGCGTATGGAGTTGTGGAATATAATGGTATGCTTTAGTTAATGTATAAACAATTCATATCTCCGAATGAGAATCGAGCTCAAAACCGTCACGTTTACAGTCCGACATTGTACTATTGCGCCACGGCGGTCTTTTTTTTCAATATACTAATAATAATAAAATCCAAACATATTGATAAAAACGTGCGCGAAAATTTTGTAATATTTTATAACTTACAAAAAATATTTTTCTTAAAACATAATCCTAAACACATGTTTTTTCACTTAAAACACAATATAAAAACAAAAAGCGAAAACAATGCAGCTCGCACTGGAACATTGTAAAGAAGGTACAAAAAGATATAACAATTAATAGTACCGAGGTATTTGGCGACCACCCGGTGTTGCTGTTAGCCATTTAAAAGGACGTTTTTAGAATGGATAGAGATAGTTAATCCTGAGCTTATTGTTTATTCAACAATTAAGTTTTTTTTCTGAATGTATATATAAGAAAATATGAAAATAAGTTACTGAATTTGAACAGGCATTGCGTATTGAAACGTTCTGCAATAGGTTCACGCTGTATTCAGCTTATAGTAGAGAGGCAGAGGAAACCTAGTGTACAGCATTTAATTCCCTATGCACCGGCCAATTTTCGAAGTACTGGGTTACGAGTAGCGGAACTGAACGCCGCGTTTTGTCTTGATGATACTAGAGCCAGCAGCCAGCCAGCAGAAATTTGACTGACTTTCATAAAATAAATTATCTAAAAGATGCTCAATGAAGCTTTTTATGTTCTTCAAATACGTGAAAGCTCGTGTAACTCTATACTACTACTCTGTTACTCGTTCGTCGGTCATTACTTGTTTTAAAGCTAAATGTCACCTATAAATAATTCAAATAATACATTAAAGTACTTAAAGAAATACGACTGACTTATAACTAAAGATATTAAAAGTTAAACTTTTTTTCTAATATTATATTCTTAGTAGTTACAATACCTGAATTGAAATTTAGTCTGTAATTAATATTTATACAAGCATTTCATAAATATATCGCACACTTTAACAAAGAACAACTTTATCATAGTTGAAATTAATAATTATTAATATTTTAAATATAAGCATATCTAATATTCGAACTCACAACCATTGCACCCACAACCAGACCAATTCTATTTTCTCCAAAATAACATGACATATAAAAAAAATTCTAAAACTATTAATAAAACAAAAAATAACTTACAATTAGCAAATTGCCAACGTGTATAGCATACCAAGTCAAGTCAAAGTCACTCCACTTTCACAACACACACCGACGTGTCCGTAACGCACGAAAGCTTCGCGTCTACTAAAGTACCTTGCCCAACCAGTTTGGTTCGTATTCGTAAAGCCTGCGACCACAACGAGACGCAGTGCGAGGGCACCTGTGAACGCAGCTTTTTTTATTTTTGCCGGCAAGCCGACGACTTTCTGCGAGTTTGATGACCCGTTCAAAATATATCGTTTGATTTACATTCAATACTGTGGGGATGGTTGAAAGTTGAATTGTGGAGCTTTTGTAAGTTCTTTCGTTTCTTTAAGTCAGGTTCCTTTTGGTTAACCTAATATGCGGAAAATAGTTTGATGTAACTTTTACCTTTTAGATATACTGCTTTATTTCGGATATACTTACTTGTTGAGGCCGGCCGTGGCGCAGTGGCACGAAGTGTGACTGTAAAACCGACTGGTTGTGGGTTCGATCCCCACTCGAGGAGATGAAATATTTACTTAAATTTATATTTCCATTTCTTCGCTCTGGTGTCAAGGCAAAGCGCGGCGTTGAGTTCTGCCACTCAACACGCAATGCCTCCAAAATTCGGCAGAAAGTGGGGAACGGAGTGTCTTAACACTAGGTTCCCTCTGCCTACCCTGCTGTGTGCGGGATATAGCGTGAAGCTAATTTAATTTAATTTAATTTACTTACTTGTTAATATACTCCATATTCAAGTATAGTGTATTACTTTCAGCAACATTTTAAGCATTGCATGGTGATTTTAATCATTATCGTTCCATAAATCTTTTTCGAACCTACAACTGTTGTAAATACAATAAAGATATTTCGCCATAAAGCTATAACGGTGTTATTAAATACTATTTATGTAATTGTATATTTGTAATACTAAAATTGTAAAGCTGTGATTTATCAATATACCTACCCAGCATTATTATTTAACTGCCTGTTCCGCAAAGTATGTAAATCAAATATTAAATTTATAATAACAACATTTCTTTTATAAAATTTATTTATTTATTTTATTCAGGTTTGCTAGAAGTTATAACACACGGTAAATTAGTTTAATATTCAAACTACACAATATGCTTTATAAAAGTTAATTTTTCAAACGTTCTTAAATACTTGATTCAATAATATTAGTCCGCGTATTTCTATAGAACGGTCATTCATCGGTATGCGCTCAAGGCGGCTATACACATGTCTGTCTGTAGCTGTCAGATTTTAGTAATTAGATTAGCATACATTTTAGTATTTACATTGTTAGTTCGTATCACTTTATAATATGGAAAACAGTTTCTGCGGTATGATTTAGCGGTTTTTTCATTTTCTGCCACTAAATACGCAATGTATAGAAAAATTTGCCGAAAAATAGGAAACAGTTTTTTTAAGCACTATGTTTCCTCTGCCTTAACTAAAAACAATCAACCTCATTGGTATCAAAAAAATATATATTGTCTAAAGAATTAAATAAATTATAATAGTGTAAATCTCTTCTTACTCTCTTTTTTTTCTTTTTTTTTCAAAAACTCTTATCTATATTTGGCATGAGAACTCGTGTAAGCAGAAAGCAAGTGTATCACAGCCATAAGTTACGCACTCGTACCAACAATGAAAGCTCAACTTTTATTGTTCCCAACTTCTTATTGTTTCACTTTCAACCAGGTAGAAAGTAAATAACGAAAATAGTTGTTTTTTTTTATTTTAAGATAAAAATTTTTTTTTTTAATTAAAAGAAACAATTAAGAAAAAATAAACAACATTTAATAATAAATATGATGTAGTGACGACCAATTTTTGTTTGACAAGCATATATATTAACTCAAAATTGTGTGATGGCAGTCGTTTGTAATTTAAATATTATAGAATCGCATTAAAAATATATTAAAACATATAAGATGCTATACAACTTCTACTGCGTGAGAAAGTAAATCTGAATAATTTGAAAATAAATGATTTGTCCCGTCTCTATTACCAAGTCCTCATAGTTTTGAAGATTGTCAAAACAGAGCCCGTGCTTTTCTCATTTTTTTTTTATTTCAAATCTTAGTAATTGCATTTCTTTAACTAACGAACATAGAATTTATTATTGTCCACACGTTTAAAATTAAAATTTCCACTAATAGTAAAAATTGCATTTAAGTCTGACCGACTTAAATACAGTACAAAAATATTTATTGTTTTCGGTTTCAGTTTTTAGGGTACCACCGTACCCTCTAAAGAAGAAACGGAAACTTTATAGGATTTTTTATTGTCTGTTTGTCAAGGCTAATTATTTTCAGATAAGGTGGAGGCATTAAGCTGCCTTGCCTTGCTTGCGGCCGTAAACAGAGACAGCCTTGATGATGGAATAGTTTTCACTCGTGCAATATCTAAAAAAATAACATTTAAAATATCACCGCAATTTTTAATAGCACAATAATGCATTCTGTGGCAATAGTTGTAAGTCACAGAATGCGTTATTGTGACTCATTTATAAGAAATAGAGTGTCGCGGGCGCGAATTTTAGAACTAATAAAACTGAACGTTTGTGTATTATAAATAAAATAAAATTAGCTAACAATGTACTTACATATATTTAACTATTTCTGCAGCGCACGCTGGTAAAGCAGTGCGATGGTGTTCTTTATTATTATTTTATTATTTAAGACTAAACTAAGAATTAAATTGTAATGTTATATCGCGCAGTTAAAGAATGTAACTTTCATACCAGTAGTTCCAAAGATTTTAGCGCTTAAATAAACAAAAAAAAACAAACAAACTCTTCCGGTTTATTATAGTAGTATAGATATAGATTAAATTTCATTTCACAATTTTAATACAAGTAGGTTCTGACGACGAATGTTTAAAAACATAATTGACACGTACGACGCTAAGCCTAAGCAATTATTATGTGTCGCAACGAAACTAAAGACTCATAAAGGCTCTTAAATCCGATTATCAATGAAAGTGACATTGAAATTGGTAATGTCTCAAGAACCTAATATAAGCTTATATATACTTAAAAATAATCTCGAAAAATAAAGTCAATTGTGTAATTAGGTTTTATAGGTAAGACTAGATCCAGGAAAGCTAAGTACACTAAATGAGATATTTAACAAAATTATTTTTAGTTATACGCTTTCTACTCCAGTTACAAACTTCGAAAAAAGGGATCATGGCGCAGGTATTGTTTTGAAAATTATGTATTCAAATGAACATTTTTTTACTTTACGTACGGCAATGGCAGCTTTTTAGTATTATAGGTTTTCCCTTTCTTAATATTTACTGTTCTTGGCCTGGTTTTTTTTTTGTTTAAAAAAACGAATCTAAATTCATTACAGAATTAAAATTTTATCAATTTATTCAATCCTTGTAGTGCTTAAATTTTATATATTTACAAAATTTTAGATGAAAAAAAGAATAAAATAACTTTGCGTGAGAAAATAACTTAAAATAAAGTATAAAATTTTATATTTAATTTAAAACACATTCAATTAAAGTCCGAAAGACGACTGCGAATTTTACATTCAATCAATTCTGAATATTTTTAATGATGACATATGAAGATGTAAAAGCACATTATTATTTACATCAGTTAAAATTGAATTATATAATTAAAGGTAATTGTAGAACTCGGACATCGACACTAATTGGATGCCGTGCTCAATTACTCCGGACTTTTGATTATATTTAATTAACAAGTACGAAATTTTTATTTTCTTTTTACTGTACAAAGAAGGAGAATTGTAAATAACTTTATAATTATATAATTCACATACTTTATTATTTTTAATGATAATTTTTCAGTTGTAGAAAAAATTTAAAGATACACAATCTGTTGCTGTATGCAAGAGATTATTTAAATAATTAATTAAAATAAATTATATTATATACAAGTACGTCCTTTATAGCAATTGAAATTGAAAGTCTACAAAGCCTAAATAAATTAAAGAAATTACATTTTTGAATTATTATTATATCAGTCACTTCTCAGACTACACAAGATTACGATGTTACACGAGCCCAGCTATCATCGCGTGTCTCTAATCGCCTCGCATTACTAGACGACCACTGTCCGCGTGACAAATTAATTTGCTTCAATACAGCTTAACTCGTCTTAAGTACAACCACCTTACAAGTGTTATTTGTAAATCAATTTCGCTATTTTAAATTAGAGATTAACTTTACTTTCGTAACTCTCGCAGCACTTTTATGAACTTCACGCTGTATCCCGCACATAGCAGGATAGAACATGGGAATCCAGTGTTAAGACAACTCCGTTGTCCACTTTCTGCCGAATTCTAGAGGCATTGCGTGGTGGCTTGCGGAACTCAATGCCACAAACCTTGGTGTCAGAGCGAAGAAATGAAAATATTATTTCATTGAGTGGATATCGAATCGGTGCACTGCGACGCTCTCAGATAATAATAAATTCGATAATAAAATACCAAGAAAAAATATAATTTAAACTCCAACTCCCAACAGTCGGTCTTTTGAACGCGCATCCGTAATGATTAGGTTCCGGCTTTAAATTAAGCAGATCGAGGAAGCGACGGGCACTAACCTCATTAATAATTGTTTATTTATATACAATACCCGTATTGTAGATAAGATATATATTTGGAATAATAGAGCGTGGATGTAAATGTCATAAATTTGAAAATAGACTGAGAGTGAATTATTATTGTCAGCCTAATTTGAAATTTATTAGATTCACTTTATTGAGGATTAAGGTTAATCGTGGCGCAGTGGCACAAGCGCGGCATAAACGCTACAGGTTGTAGGTTTGTTTTAAGCTCGAGGAAATTAAATATTTGGTATTTTCACTTTTTCGCTATCGAGTCGAGGCGAAACGCGGCATTGAGTTCCGCTATTCAACACGCAATGCCTCCAGAATTCAGCAGAAAGTGGAAATGGACTGTCTTAGCACTAGGTTTCTTATGTCTACCCGTATGGCTTACACGGTACTTTTTAGGAGAGTGTGTCAATATAATAGAAAAAAAATCCAAAGAACGATTCAGAATCTGCAACGGAACATTCCATGCCAGTTGTATGATTGGAGGATAACGGACATCATATTAATCAAGTTTATATTATAAGTCAAAACTATATTGAGACATAGTATTATAAGTCTATTAAAGTTGACATGCTTCAGTTTACGGGTTTATTAAAAATTGTAAAAATAATTATAATAATAATAATTTATTAAAATTTCATTTTTGTATAAAATGAACAACAAATAAAAGTTTTTAATTTTTTTTATAAAATACAGTATTTTGATATTTCATTTGTAAAATAAGTAATTTCTTGGCACATTTCATAACTTTTTCTCTCTTCTTTCGATTGACCCTTTCTGTCCCACAAAAAATGTATGGTGGATGTGTATATCGTATTTAATTTATAACATAACAATAAAATTCTATGCATTATATTTTATTAGATCATTAATGAAAAATTATTTAAGATAAATGTATACATATACGAGGCCGGTCGTGGCGCAGCGGCACAAAGTGTGACTGTAAGCCGACTGGTTGTGGGTTCGATCCCCACTCGAGGAGATGAAATATTTACTTAAATTTATATTTCCATTTCTTCGCTCTGGTGTCGAGGCAAAGCGCGGCGTTGAGTTCTGCCACTTAACACGCAATGCCTCCGAAATTCGGCAGAAAGTGGGGAACGGAGTGTCTTTCACTACTTTCCCTCTGCCTACCCTGCAGTGTGCGGGATACAGCGTGAAGCTGATTTATTTGATTTATTTTATAAATGTATACCATTCATACATCTTTCAACATTTCAGTACATTTCAAACTAAAATCCAAATATTCTCCACTTTCACGTGAACCAATCGCCCACAATAGCAATACCAAGTGAAGTCAATAAACGTAAACAATGCGTACAAATGAAATGGGTCGGTAAAGTTAAACGCTTCACGAATATTGCAGAAGTCAGTTTCGGGCTGTTTGCAATCGTGTTTGAAGTGCCGCCTTAGTGTGGCTTAGGTTGGCTTCTGACTGTGAGCGCGTCTTGTGGTAAGACATGGTCTGTATTATGATTTCACGTTGTATCCCGCATGTAATAGGGTAGGCAGAGGAAGCTTCGTGTTAAGACACTCCACCAGAGCGAAGAAACTCACTGGTCAAAAGTATGTTTCGATGTAGTGCTGCTCCTCTTAGACCGTTAAGTCTATAGCTCTGAAATTTTGCAGGACCATTGTGGAAGACACGGTGATCCCAGTCAAATCGATTGATAATAATTAAAATTGTAGTTTTTTAGTAAATGGTCAAAATGTGTCCCATAAAGTTAAGCTGTGACCATTTTGAAATTAACACATAACAAGGATATTCATTGACTAATATTACTTGTTTAGTATATATAGTTTAATAATTTTATTTATTTTGAAATAAAATTCCGCCATGCAACGTAATATTTCAATTTTTCAAATGCAAAAAGTTAAAATTCAAAAGCATGAAGCTGCTTTTCGTAAAAGAAATTATCCTCTATTTACAAATATTCAAATAAATATACAAAAATGTTTTATCGGCGTTGAGTTCCACCACTCGATACACGATGCCTCGAAATTTCGGCGGAATATGGCGATCGGAGTGTTTTAACACTAGGTTCCCTCTGCCTACTCTGCTATATGGGGGTTACAGCGTGAAGCTGAAAAAAAAATCTCCCAGTTTAAACACTGCCTTACACCCAAGCACGGGTCTCAAACAGTCACGTAGAAGTTTGTAAGTGCAACATAGTGTAGTATAGCGCAGTAGTATAGTAGTATAGAGGGTATAGGGTTGCGAGAGTTGAGACGAGGGAACTGTGTGTTTACTGTACGCTTAGAGGTTCACTTGTCACTTGTATTTTACTATGGGAAGAAATTCATTAGGTTTTCTTAGTTTTTTGCTAATTTTAAATTACTTATTATATTAGGTGATAAAATGATGTTTTAGGGTGTAGGTTTTATTTCTTACTTAGAGTATTATTTCATCTTTATATCTGGGGTCCCGTATATCAAAAGAAATAAACCAATCCTAGAAAGATACTGTACCTAATATTTAAAGTTACTTCTGGAGGCATGGCGTGCTGAGTGGCGGAACTCAACGCCGCACTTTGCCTTGCCAAAAGAGCGAAGAAATTAAAATATAAATGTAAATAAATATTTCATTCACAGAGTGGGGAACGAACCCACAGCCAATCGATTTTACAGTCACACTTTGTGCTCCTGCGCCACGACTGGCCTCGTGGAAGTATGTATTTCAAACATAAATATTTTTTTGACCATGTTTTTTTAAAACTTATATATAACGAATACTCTCTAACATCTAACAAGTCCTTCACTCCACTCAGGTCTTTACCTACTAGTAGGTACACCGCACAGAAGTCCCCACTAAATCAGTAGACAGTCACGAGCAAGCCATTACTCGGTAACTCCCTCTAAATGCATTCTATCAAATGTTTATATCGAATTGATTAATTTTGCTTTTAAACGATCACGTACAGTGAAACCACATAAATAGATTGCAATGTTTTTATTAGTTGGTTTCTATTGGTATTTCAGATTTGGTTCCTAGTCTTAGACTTAAAGAGATTAAATAAAAAACCCGTTTGTTTTTGTTACCGTAGGAATTTTGAGTTATTTTCTTAGGGTCTACACCTCTATAAGTCTTATTTCTAGGTTTTCTCTGTTTGCACTCTGTTTGTATAAAGTGGGACCTTAAAAATTAATAATTAATTGTATTTATATTGCATGCAGGGTAAAGAAATTATGCAGGAGCTACTTATTTTTTTTTTTTTCACTTTCATTATTGGATTATTTATTACTACCGAGTAAAGAGAAATGAGAAAGCGTTTTGTATCAGTGACTTATACTATAATTAATTATGTTTAATGAAGCAAAAGAAACTGATGATATTTTTTTTAAGTTCACACTGCCGCAAATAGCAGGGTAGGCAGAGAGAGAGTTTATTACACTACATTCCCTTTAAGTCACTTCCGTTCTCTTATTTGGACATAACTCATATAATGGAGAATCTTGACACTATATCCTCTCTGGTTGCCAAAGCATACTAAAATATAGTTATAGTTAACAATATTTATGTGAGGTGCAAAAAATTTAAAAGGCTGACAGGAAACAGATCAACTATGCAGTCACGGTCGGTCGCGCTTTCGGCACCGGTCGAGTAAATCAGCGCGGCGATAACATAGATATCCACTTTCATTCTTTAGTATACATTCATATATGTAGCTATACATATACTATTAAATAAAAAAAAGATGTGTATGACTTTTCCATGCGTAACCACCGAGACTCTTTAGATATTTTTTTTTATTTCATATAATATAAGCAGTATATGTAAAATGTTAAACACAAAATTTAATTAAAATAGCTATCAATATTACTACACGATAGAGTCTAAAGTAGAGCATGTACTGTTCCAATAAACGACGCTATCGAAAAATATCGCTCCTCTGCTTTGTTCGATATTAATTAAAATATTAATTTTAACACTGCCAGTTGCCGTACACCTGACTACAAATTTGTAATAGGTTCGAATTTCACTCGAGTAATATCTTTTACAGTTTTGATTTTAAGATGTAGAATTGAAATTATCTTTTACTCCTTTCTAAAATGATTGCAATGATGCTCTCTTAGCGCCTTTCACTCTCTATTATTGTCTTAGTAAGTTAGAGAGAGTAAGGAACAACCACTAAAAAGGAAAAGGCAAAACAGGAATAAAACCGATTTTATATTTAAAAATTAAATTAAAATTAAATTAGCTTCACGCTGTATCCCGCACACAGCAAGGTAGGCAGAGGGAACCTAGTGTTAAGACACTCCGTTCCCCACTTTCTGCCGAATTTTGGAGGCATTGCGTATTGAGTGGCAGAACTCAACGCCGCGCTTTGCCTCGATACCAGAGCGAAGAAATGGAAATATAAACTTAGGTAAATGTTTCTCCTCGAGTGGGGACCGAACCCACAACCAGTCGGTTTTACAGTCACACTTTGTGCCACTGCGCCACGACTGGTCTCTTTATATTTTTGTATTGACAACGATATCTAACGTCTAAATTATTTAAAATTGAAACATTACCTGGTCAGGCGTGTCGGTCTCGAACGCGTGGCAGTACTGGTGCGCGGGCTCCGAGCGAGGCTCGCGCGCCACGAACGCGAAGAGCGCCCGCGACGACTCACACGTCGCGTACGAGATGCGACGTAAAGCGTGGGACATACGGACACTCTGGGGTAACAGTATAGTGTAAAGTTAGAGTTTGTTTGTTTGTTTGATTGTGCTAATCTCTAAAACGACAAGTGTTGAAAAAATATTTTTGAAAAAAGTCATTATTATTCAAGATAAAATCTATAGTTAAGCTATCTTGTCTTCTACTTAAATTTTTATTTGGATCTATATTCTTCTAAACTTTTAAATAAATCCCTAAAAAAATATATTATTAAAAAAAATATCTGTGTCATAAGTATACAGTCATAAGAATAACGGAATAACTATTTATGTTATTGCATATCATCATATATCTCAATTTCAAAATGAAAGTTGTTGGGAACATTTTCGAAAGAATTACTACACAACAGCTACGAATAACCAGTTTTAAGAAAATTAAAAATAAAATAAAAATGGCATGATCATTTTCATTTGAAGTGCAACATTATGTATATTGAATCTTAAAACACTCTGTTTAAGTGCAAAATAAACAGAATGCTCCACTCGATTGTAAACTGTAAGCAAGATAATTGGATACGCAAATACTTCTGCAGCTCTCGAATTATTATCCAAATATAAAATGAATGAATTTACACCGTAGTGTCCGGTAGCAATGGTTGTACATTTCGAGACACTTAGTTACGAAAAGCACAGTTTTGAACTAACTTTAGGACACTAAAAACTCAATATCTATCCGTACCTATATTAATTAAGTAATTCAAAAGTAACTCTGTCTGTCTGTCTATCTGTCTGTCTTTTACGCAATCAGGGCCAAACCGCTAATTCAATTGTGATAAAATACACATATAGAGATTCTTGAGGGTCTCGGGATGAACATAGGTTACTTTATTTTTCTCATAATTGTAATTTTCTCGATATATAACAATATATTAAATTATATTTCAAGTTGACAAGCAATTTATTCTGCCATATTAATAACAACCGTCGCTTAGCAACCGTTGCTAAGCAACAAGAAACTTTGTTGTTTTAATGCTTACGTGCGCTGACTCAACTTTAAGAGACATAATATAAAAATAATGTTTTATAAAAATACTGTCCTTTAAAAAATCTATTGGAAAAGTCTGCGATAATGTTTGAAAATCATTTCATATATATATTTAATAAATATTCGTATAGTTTAAGCGGGCGAAGCCGCGTCCGGGTCCGCTAATGTATATATAAAAACTCTTTTGTTACTGAGTCACTGACAGAGAACGCACAGATAAAACTGCTGGACTATGATAATTAAAATTTGATATAGTCCATAGATCAGGGAGTGTAGGGCACTAAGTAAATAAATTTGGAAATTTCTACGAAAACAGAATAGACACTTGCACGATGACTATTCTAATAAAGTTTAACATACAAACAGATATAAGAATATCTGCAAACAAAACATTTTAAATGGGGGCTTATACTATAAACTGTAAAAATAATTATTATTTTTATATTTTTAATCTAAATATTAGTTTCTCACCTGGTCTTCGGGGTCGCATATTTTAACACCCGAGAGCGCGATCACCACTAGTACCGGCACCGCGTGCCCGCTCTCCTGCTGACAAAGAAAAGTATATTCTAAATAAGTAATTATACATATAAAAATAATTTGTTAATTAAGTGATTTTGTAAATTGTAAGTTCTTTTTTAAATCTATTTTAAGCCAATTTTATTGCAGTGGACAATCATTTATATTTTCATATACACCTCAATTGTTTCTAACAGTAATTTGAATCTAGAATAATCTGTCATTCTTATTAAGTTTATCAACAATGTTCTTGTAAGATAAATCACAGCGTCGGGCTTTTCCACTCAAACACAGTGTCTCAATTGGAAAAACATTGATAAACGGTCAAGTGCGAGTCGGACTCGCGCATTACTCCGTGCATTACTTATAAAAACGGCCAATAATCATGTTTATTACATGGGAGCACCCTTAATTATTTATTTTGTTTTGTTATATTTATATTTGTTGTTATAGCGACAACACAAATATAGGTATCATCTATAAAAAAACAACTATGTAACTATCACGGTTCATGGGATACAGGATGATAGACGGACGGTTAATGGAGTCTTAGGAACAGGGTCCCATTTTACGGAACCCTAGAAATACATTTCCCTAACTCTCCTACCCCACTATAGCAAGCGATAGATGTATAAAAACTAAAAGAACATAAATTTCAGCAAAATATAATACAAAATGGACAAACATTTCATTACAGAAAATGTCGATTCAAAAATAGCATTAAGTAGTTTGCGTACATCTTGAACAAAGAGCCATAAATTAAATGAGGATTAATCGTCGTTAATCCAGTGAGGGCAGGGCGAGGGCTATTTATTTGAAAACCAAGACAAAAACGGATATAAACTTGGGACTTGATAAGTGTCTTACTGCTTCCAAATTTACTTACGTGAATCTGAACTAAAATTAATATTCTTTTCCACAACCCTTGTAATACTAATAGTGATTTGTGTTTTTTTTTCTTCTAAAAATACATATTTCTATGTATTTAAAATAACTATTAAGCGAAAAATAAGTCTACTTAAAAAAATATATATCAATCTTGTGTAAATAACAAAATTTACATACTTATTCATAATACAGTTCTTTTTTAATTATTCCAAAGTAAAAAGTATATACTTTTATATTTAATGCCACAATAGCAAATATGGTAATCCATAAGTTAACAATAGTACTGATTAACCCCGCTAGCAGAGCCCGCGATTCCCTTGAAATGAGACATATACCACCCTATATTATTATTATTATATCGTTAATTAGAAACAGAAATGTTTTATGTGCACATGCACATCATGTCAACACAATTAACTTAAAATTTCTATGAAAAGATTGCAGCCGGCACAGCGTTTGAATGCGGTTGTGGGTCCGATTCTTATTAGGAAGAATAATTTCTTTTCATCTTCTTACTTTAGTAACAATTGACAAAGTGTGGCGGTGTGTCCCTTCACTCAACACGAAATGTCTCGGAAATTAGGCGATAAGTTGACAGCGAAGTGTCTCGACTCTAAATTCTCTCTGCCTATCCACCTGCCTACCAATCTGTTGCGTTTACCTGAGATATTTAACGATTCAATACTAAAGATATAATCTGTCTGAACCAAAGTTAATAACTAAAAAACTAGATGATATTATCACATTATAAAAAAAAAACAATGAATAAACAGTTTATAACAAAATTAAATTGTGAACAATGGGTTAGTCTTTTTTTATTACTTTATAGGGGATAGGGGCAGGTATAGGAACACAGGGATGACAGATCTGCCATAATTAAAATGTCTAATGAGTCTGCTCTCCCCTCGCGCCGTCTAGTCCGAGAGACCGCTTTGGTTTATTATGGCTCTTCAATAATGATTGTTTACTGTGGTTATGTTTCCTATTGTCTTTTATAATTTGATTTCTAATTGATTTTTGCCTTTTTTATTTTGTTTGAGAAAGTACAGAGACTAATAATAGTGGAACTAATTGGAAAGTCCTGAAAATTTGGCAGAAAGTGGGTTACGGATTTTCTTTGCATCATGCTCCCTCTGTGTAAGTTATATCGAAACAAAATTTAAATATTTGTTTATAACTTGGCTGCATTAGTTGTTAGTTGTGGGCTCTGATTCAACTTTGGTATAGTTTATAGTCAAAATGCTAATTTCTATCTGGATACTACCAAAAGTTATTTACATATTGCATACATGGAATAATGGAGGAACGGGATAAATAAAGCATCAATGTTGGCCAATGTATGTTAGTTGTGGGTTCGATTCCTATTCGAGAAATTTCTTACAGACACACAGACAATACTATTGGACTTAGAAAACTGATACTAAGAAAGGTTTTCTCGAAACTCCTGTTAGAATGGAAAAAAGACAGGATTATAAAGTAATGAAGTAATAGCGACGACTAGTCTCACAAAATGCGGAGAGCGGAGGACAGAGACGACTGCAAAGTTCTCTTTGTAAATTTATAAAAATATCACAAATACAAAAAAAAAAAAACAAATTATCATTTTATCTGAAACAATTGAATTTATTCAAACAAAACATCGTAGCTTCATTGCCAAAACGGTTTGTATGCGAACCACACTGTTCTAGTAGCGTTTGTCGATACCGACCGCATTGGATAGTCTTACCGCATAGCTCCAGCTTAGGTGTGTATTGAGAGTAAATAACCTATATTTACGTATTCTATTAATATTATAAGTCACTTTATTTGTAAAACTACCAACTCGACAAATCGACAGAAAGTGATAGTGTTTGTTTCCGTAAAATGAGGGAAAATGATGGAAACAAAAGTTTCTTAACACTAGGTTGCCTCCGCCGACCCTGTCTTATGCGGAACAAACATATACGTGAAGCTGAAAAAAAAATGCGTACTTCAGCTTTATTCCTTTTCTCGTATACGCCGCATTTTGTTTTAGATATCGGACCGTAGAAATATAAATAATTTATTTCCCCGAATGGAAGTCGAACCCACAAATATCGCGTTTATAGCCAGACGCTGTTCCGTTGCGCCTTAGCAGTATACTTATTTCTAATATTGGGTAGTAGTATATTTATTTCTAATATTGGGGCTTAGAAAGAGGAGAACGAGGTGAACGGAGGTTTATCACTACGATCTCTGCATATTCTACAAAATGATAGAAATAAGTGGCGATGAGTGCCGTCACTTAACACGATATGTGTCAAAAACTGGGCGTTAGTAAGTATTTTGGCACTTCCTAATTTGTTATAAGCGTAATGCTACTTAAAAATATAAAATATATATATTATTTGTCGTAATTAAATCTTAATGAATATAAAGAGTCCTCTTGTTGTGTATTAACGCAAAGCGCAGAGTACAATATTGCACAATGCACCGGCCTACTTTTAAGTTATGTCAAAAGTCAAGCGAAAATTTTCTACCCATTGTTTATGATATTAATTGGGTCAGTGGGTTATTTCTTGAAAAATTTTGGTGAAAATCATTTTTAACTATTACTTGACCTGATATACATATCTTTAAAAAAGAGATTGCTTGTACGTCCATTTATTTCTTACTTTCTATACTAAGATATATTTACACGACGATAGTTATTTATAGCTAGTGATAAAACGTAAAATCCCGTTTTACCGTTGCCGCAAGGATTTCAAGGCTACACCCCAAATTTCAGCGTTTTCCGCCGCTTTGTATTGTCTATATGTCACTTAGCAACAGAAGAGTTTTTGACTTAGCAACGGAAGAGTTTTTGATATATTATTAAAAAGACAAAATAATTTCATATAATTTCTTGCTTTAATTGCAAAAACAAAATAAAATATTAACCTGCATCTCCCGTCTCAGTATACTCGTACATTGGAACAAAAGACATAATTTCAATTTGATTTCACCCTCGAATAGCATTCATTTTGCATTTTTCTCTTCAATAACTCTCATTTAATACATGAAGTAGGCCATCTGTCCATTGTGCGCCGCAATAAAGCCGAGTCAGTTACAACCGCATATAGAGCCCGTTCCTTTCTTTACTAAGGCGATTAATACAAGTTTAAAAAAGTTATGCTGAAGAAAAATGAATATTTAATTTTGAAATACAACTTTTAAAATTAAAGTTATTTTACTAGCTTTAATTTAACTTGAAATATATGTATATGTTTGTCAAGTGGAATATTACAACTCAATTTTGCGACAGATATCTTCACCCGGTTGTGTTAAAATTTTATATAGGCTTAATTTGGATGACAATATATGATAGTGGTATGACCTCATTTTTTCAATATATTCTTACAGTATGGATGTCACATGAAAGGGCGTGGCAAAAATAGCAGAAAAAAATCATTTTAAAACAATTTTCAAATTAACTTTTCCTTTAAAGCTTTTACTGTCAAATTATAAAATTGATTTAACTTTTTTTTAAAACACACCATGAACATATGCTCCGGGCTCCGGAGCCCGGCATTACCTGATGCAAAACGCAGTGGCATAAAGCCACTACTTCACGCCGGTCTTAAATGCCGGGGGTGGTAATGATCCGATCGAGTCTGCCCATGCGTGTTGCCATTGGTGGCGACGTGACTCTACCACACGTACTTTAGTCGCCTTTTACGACATCACCAGTACCAGGATGATCCTATTCTAGGCCGAGATCACACGGCCAAAAATGGCCAAAAATAGTGGCGCAAAGGAACAGCATCTGGCTGTTAATGGGACGGTTGTGGATTCGGTAACAAAATTAAGCGGCGTTGAGTTCCCCCACTCACTACGATATGTCTCAAAACTTTAGCGATATGTGGAGAACGTAGTGTCTTAGCAATAAATTTCATGTGTCTATCCTGCTATATGACCCGCATATAGCAGAATAGGCTCACGCGTTAATAAAAAATACGGCGTTAATAAAAAAATATTACTTCAAACTTTCCAAACTAAAGTTTTTAATAAGAGTTAAGTTTGGTTAACAAAGCTTAAAAAATGCTTCACCACCTCCACTCAGCCGAGCTTTTAGCTAAAAAGCCTGCTTGGAAATAGCAAAAGTTTGTAACAAGAATATCCCGTAAAATGTTAGGTGAAACACGAAATAAGTAATTTAGTGAAATATGTACCGAGAGACAAATTAACTTTGAGCCTCCACCGCCGTAAGCATTTAACTGAGTAAAAGTTTTGATTTAATAAAAGAAAAATATATTTACTCATTATACTATATATATTTTTACTCAGTAACTCAGGAAATGTAATGAAATTTAGCCCACCACTGATAGAAAACGCATAGATGATGATGATGGGATTTTTTCTTGGCCGTGACTTAAAAAGTTGTAGGGGATATGTGAAAGAAGATTCATCAAAATTTATACATTAATGGAAAAAATAAACAATTTCCATTTTACGTCTCGTAGTCGTCATCCCACGCAAGCAAAGTTGCGTGAGATAACTAATATAATATAATATATAAATTTTGAAGAACACAATGTCGTACCATTTGGTTTTCTCCGCTCTTTTGCATGCTATATTCCAGTGATGTGTAAAGCTACAAGGGTATTTTCCAAAAAATCTTTTAAATTTACATTTTTCTAGTAACATGCTACGGTTGTTAGTCGTAGTTGTTAGTTTATAACGACGACGGCGCTCCCTCAGTGCGGGGACATTGAAAACCATTTTCTCAACTGTTATATTTTTATTGTGCCTTAAATATACGCTGTAGCGGAATTCTTTTTAAACATAAATCTAACATATCTATTGTGTAAGAAAGGAAAGATCATTAAAAAATCCACGTTTATTAAATGAACACGGTCACGATTGTAATAAAATTAAAACAAACGCGCTAATCTCAGGAATCATTACATTATATTGAGCTTTTTATTTTGATTTTTATGGTCCAATTACATATATTATCGATACGAAATATGAAAGATTACATTATTCAATCATTTCGATAAAACCAGTGTACTTGAGGTCAGTTACTTCCAGCACTCAGAATGTGTACAGTCAGTCGCGACGCCATGAGATTAACTATATGGCACATAATATATAAATAAACTAATGAAGAACTTTAAAGAAAACGCTAAAAGTTTATAATTCAGACATGTGATACAAATCCATTAGTGAGACCACGCGGTCTAAGTCCCTCGTCTATTTAGTTCAAGTTTACAATTGTATGCGACCTACAAAAAGGTACTCGTAGTACTCTAGAATATACATACATGTGTATAGTACATTATCATTTTTAATATTATAGTAGAATTTGTAGATTATATTTTAAAATTTTTAATACGGGTTTTAAAATTAAAAGCTAGAATTTTTGTTTAAAATTATAATTTTATCGTGACATTTGTTATTTAAAATTATGCATTATGTTTAAAAGATTTAAAGATTTTTTTTAATATTAATTATTTCTTAACACAAAGTATAATTTATGGTAGAAGTAGGCAGAGAGCATCCGCTCTGTACTAAGCGCTTGTTTTAAAGATATAACGCGTTAAGTGCGGAGTTAAACGCAACATTGTATGTATACACTACAACTACGTAGTACAGATTTTTCTCCTTCTCTTTCTTCACCTTTACGCTGTATAGATGGGTGATCAGAAGGAATCCTAACTTAATATAAGGACAATTCTGGAGGTGTTCAGGTTTCAAGTTGAGTGGCAGGAATTAGCGTCGCGCTTTGCCTTGTTTACAAGGGAATTGAAAATATAAAACATTTAATTTCCTCGAGTGAAAATGAAACCCACAACCTGACGTTTAAAGTTGCACGCTTGTGCCTCAGCGCCACGACTTTTATACAGTTTTTTTGTGTATAAAAATATCTCTCAATCATAATTGAACCTCGAGCTATCGTGTAAGTAATTAAAACTTTTTAGTGAACACATGGACCTTACTAATATAATAAAAAAAATAAAGCAGCAGGGTAGGCAGAGGGAAACTGGTGTTAAAACACTCCGTTCACCACTTTACGCCAAATTTTTAGAGGCATTGCGTGCTGAGTGGGGAAACTCAGCCAAGCTTTTGTCTCGATACTAGAACGATATAATTTTAAATAAATATTTCATATCCTCGAGTGAGTATCGAGCTGACAACCAGTCCCGTTGACAATTACAGTTAGTGCCTCTACGCCACGACTACGCTAGTCGCTACTACTAATATAAAAGAACATAATTAGTATTATAATCAATATTTACAATATAAATTCAAAAAAACGATATTTACAATATAAATTCACCAAGACAAACAGTCTTTCGCACAATTTTTGGAACATTGCATGTTGAGTGGAAGTCAGGTTCCGTTTTCTCTAGTAATCAGAGTGAGGAGTCTTCGAGTCTTATTAATTTAAATATCTAGTCTTTATGAATTTAAATATCTAGAACAATATATACCTGCAATAAGTAACAAATTTCTCATCAGACTTAAAAGCTTAAGTTATTCAGGACACAATCAGCTAATCCTAATTACATAATTAAGATTTCATCGACTAAAGTCCCGAGCGAAGTGAAGCTCGTCCCAACCCAATTAAAGTTAATATGATTGAGATTTAACGACGTTTACACTTTGTAACACCTTTTTTTGTTCTATATAAATATATAAAATATTTTTATGGAATAATGAAAGATAAGATATACAGATATTGCACCAATGCACGACGACAGCATTAATTCTTTAATTTCATTTCGATTAAATAATTCAAGAGCGCTAGAAATATTTAAGTATTCAAATATCTTGTTTATATTTAAAGTGTTATTCCATATTTAGAAAAGAAAAATACTTATTAAGAATTTAAATTTTAACGTAGCGGGATTCGAACCAACGTCCCTTTGGACGGTTTCCAAAGAGGAGTTTTTTATCTGTTGTGTCTGCAATCAAGCCTACTTCAAGTGTTTTGCTTTGAACTTATGGAAAGAGTTAACTTTTATAAGCTTTCTGCATGACATTAAGTTAAGCCACTTAACACTGGCTCCAAAATGGGGCGGTGAGTAGGTAATGGAGTGTCTGAACAATAGGTTCCCTCTGCTTAACCACGTGCGGGACACAATTTTTTGGTCAAAGCAATATTTATATTGTTAAAACGAGCCTGGTGTTATTTTTTTATGAAAATGTGAATAAGTTGCTTTTTATTTATGTACATATACATATACTCGTACTTTTTACCCTTACATTTTATCCCCCATATTGCGGGATAGGCAGAGCGAAGCTAGTTTTAAGACATTTTGGTCCCCATTTAACCTCCATTTTCTGAGCCTTTACATGATTGATTGGGAGAACTCAATGAAACGAATTTTGTGTTAACCAGTTGGTCAACTGGTGCTTAGTAATAAACATGCTATTTTATTTGTAATTTTTGCCTTATTTTAATTATTATTTAAAATCTAACCTTATGTACATCATTTGTATAAGTTAGTCTTAATATAATTTATAAGAAAAATTTAAATGAAAATTAAAAATGAAGTTTTTTAATGGGACAATTATCAATACATAATATTACAATAAATATTAAGGATAGACAAATATTTTCAGAAAATTACAAAAAGCCATTTTCAAAAGGCGGGTTCGAGTCTTTCTACGTATATAAGTTTTCTAACAATTTTTCAGCTAATTACTTCTAAACTTTACTATATACTCGCATTATATTTTAACATAGCAATATGTTTAACTTTATATGTAAAAAATATATTTTTTGATTCTACTATACGTTTTGATATCGTCTAATCAAGCACCATCTGTATTTAACGTATTTTTATTAATATTTAGCATCGCCATTTTATTTTTAACAGACAAGGGATGAAGAATGGGAATGAAAACGTAAGAAATGAAAAAAACATAACCCTCGGATGTAGACACGAAGTGTTGTTCAATTTTTGTACGCAGATTTTTAGAAGAATAGAAAGAAGCTTTTGAGTAATTGTCACCTGCGTCTTAGAATTATTCTTAATAAAGGTTTCTCAATATGATATTTATTTTTTAGTTTTTCATTTTATCACACATATGTCAGGGTGAGCAGAAGTTCGTTTTAAGACACTCCGTTTTAGATAAGCAGGGAAATTATAATAATAAATTTCTCTAATTAGGAATCGAATTTACAGGATAATAAAAGAAAAAGTTGAAGAGCGCACACACACACACACACACACACATATATATATATATATATATATACATATATATATATATATATATATAATGAAATAACCGATATAGGTACAACAAGTTAACCTTATATATGAAAAATCATAAAAAAGAAAAGATTTAGTACCAGATTCTCACCATTTCGCGACGCGATAGTTCAGCTCTACGGAATAAGTGGGAAACTTTGTTTGTCATAAATTAAGGTAAAAAAACGTATTTGCCCTACGGCTGAATTATTTCCGCCCTTGAGGGGCTAATTACCCTTTCCTTAAAGTACTGAGTTATGTAAAATATCAAGATATACTTTACTTTTTAATTAAATTAAATTTATACTGTTTAACTTCACGCAGTGTCTAGCATATAGCAGGGTAGGGCAGAGGGAACCTACTGTTAAGATACTTTAATCGCTGCGCCTTCACCAGAGCGACGTAATAAAAATACTTTGAAAAAAATACTTTGAATGAATACAAACGACACGCAAATGATTAGCATCATGTAACATAGCCTATAGTATTTCTAAATTAACACACTTCTATTTCAATAAAAAAAAAATCTATTGACATTATGCGTTCAACTAAAAAAAATCTGCAGCTTTATAATGTTCAAATAAAAATCAAATCAGCTTCACGCTGTATCCCGCACACTCCGTTCCCCACTTTCAGCCGAATTCTGGAGGCATTGCGTGTTGAGTGGCAGAACTAAGCGCCGCGCTTAGCCTCGATACCAGAGCGAAGAAATGGAAATATAAATTTAAGTAAATATTTCATCTCCTCGAGTGGGGATCGAACCCACAACCAAACGGTTTCACAGTCACACTTCATGCCGCTGTGCCACGACCGGCCTCTTTAATTATACCCGGCTTTATATAGTTAGTATAGAAATATAGGGTAAAGTAGAAAAGAATACTCATGATTTATAAGACAGGGTTGGTTCAGTCCGAAATGCTCATAAAAGTTTTTATTATTCTAAACAGGGCAAGAAGGAATGCAATTATAATAGGCCTATAATATTCATATCATGATAATGAAAGCCGCAGTTATGGATGAAATTTTACTAAAATATTTTAACCAAAGCTTAGTTTAGTTTCACATGCAATGTGAAAAATTGTTATTGAGAAACAAGAAAGACAGTTCGGAGCACGTGGTGGTGGACGGTGGCGGCAGTTGTGGGTTTGGATCCCCGCTGCGGGGAACGTATAATCTTTGTTTCCTCGCAGAAGGAACTTAGTGCAGAAGTCTAGGCCGTAAGAACCTAGTATGTTAAGATATTCCATTTCCCATGTTCCGTCCATTTTTGGGGATATATTATATCATTGAATACCGGAACTTAACTCTGCACTTCGTCTATGAAACCCGGAAAATGAACACAACTTAATAACAAAAATTCTCCCGGGCGGGTTGAAGCGTGCTACTCTGGCCTTTTTTAGTAAATAACTAAAAAATAAAGTAAAACCGCGGTAAAACTGTAGTAAATATTTAACTGAATGCTCACAGGCACGACACTGTGCTAGTACTTCGCGTGTCATTGTCATTTTACGTCTCAAACATAAAATGTAAGGCTACGTGCTATACAACATGATAGAAAACTATTCAAAATCTATTTTTATTACAATCAAATTTTAGACTTTTAAATATTTATGATTAAAAAACATATAATTTTCATTAATTTTACGTGTTATTGCTCACTCAGGAAAATATATATATATTTAAATGTTAGTTGTTCTAAGTTTAAGATGCGTGGGTTTCGAGTCCCGCTACGTTAAATTTTTACATTAAATGTAAAAATATATTTTTTTATATAAATGAAGATATATAACTAATATACTGAAATTTTCCTTTCCTAAAATTTCCTTCACTTCCACATTCATGCAAAATATATTTAACTTAAATTAGAATACCGACTAACCTGTTAATATCGTGTATCCAAGACAAGTAACACTTAAGCCACGTGCACTCAGTGGCAACGCAAATCGCAACTGAACGATAGAGTAAAATAACGCCTTACTTCTGAATTGAAGTTATTAAATTTTAGTTGCCCTTGAAAATGTTTTAGTTTACATGCAGGTTTAATTCAGTTTCAGTAGTCTTTGATATGTTTATTTATGTTGTTTATCTATGTGTATATACAAAAAACTATTTAATTATATAAGTATATTACAATATTTTCAATATATTGTTATTATAGTTATTAATAAATTTTAATATTATTGGGTTTAACAAAGTATAAATGACTTAAACTTGAACTTTAGCGTTTATTTTAACCTATATGAACAAAGGAAGTTTAACTTTTTTTAGCTTCACAGTGCGGGATACATTGCATATGGCAGGCATATGCTTTATTCCTAACGAGGCATAACCAAAGGAACCTAGAGTTAAGACGATCTGTTCCCCACCTTCCTATTGTTGTTGAACTCAATGTCGCGCTTTTGCCATGTTGCCAGAGTGAAGAAATAAAAATATTACTAAATAATTCATTCCCCCGAGTAGAGATCGAACTCACAACCGTCGCGTTACAGTCACACGCTATGTTAGTCTCTAGTACTATATTTTTTAGCATATCCACAGAGGCAGATTGGACACGCTGTTCTCAAATTTTATATTTTTTTTTTATGGAAAAGACACGGCAAACGAGCGTGCGGGTCACCTGATGGTAAGTGATTACCGCCGCCCACGGCCCCGTGCAACCCCAGAGGAGCTACAGGTGCGTTGCCGGCCTTTAAGAGTGGTTGGGCGCCGGGGCCCGGCATTACCTGATGCGAAACGCAGTAGCATAAAGCCACAACTTCATGCCGGTTTTAAATGCCGGGTGTGGTAATGATCCGGTCGAGTCTGCCCATGCGTGTTGCCATTGCTGGCGACGTGACTCTACCACACGTACTTTAGTCGCCTCTTACGACACCACCAGTACCAGGATGATCCTATTCTAGGCCGGATCACACGGCGTAAAGCTAAACTAAAAATTTTATATACACTGTTTACAACATAACAATGGCGCTAATCTAAGAAATACATAGGTATACTTATACTACAGAAGCAATTTACTATAGTTTATACTACGTTTAGTCAACATCGTATGTCTGCATTATGTGGACTATGGTCGTGTATAAAGGCAAAGCACTTGATTTATCCGGGATTATGCACCGTACATCTGCTACGACCGATATCTATGTATATAATATAGTAAGGTATGTATATTGTTTCTTTGTGATGGACAAAGATAAAGAAAAAAGCAAGATAAAGTGCAGCGTTGAGTTCCGACTTTCAAAACACAGTATCTCGAAATTTGGATGGAGTGTGGAGAGAAGGGACACTTTGTTATTAACTTAGGCCTACCAATAGAATTATTTACGTTAAAATGTGCATGTGACAGTTATATTGTAAGATTTAAAGACAGTAATTATTATTTGGATTTAAAATCGTAATTTAAGAGTGAGTAGCGAGTGACTGAATGGTACTGGAGGAATGTCATGTAAAATGCATGTGGTTAGTCCACATGCATTTTGGTGAAGTTGTATTTTTAAGCAAAGTTCCTATTAGCTGTCGATATTTGGACAAGCTCCCATACTTCATTTCGTAGATGAAGCGCAGTAGTTTACAACTCCGCTACGAAACTAATGACAAGCTGTCGTCGCGCGTTGTTCGTTTAACGAGAGATGTTCCAATAATAATTGTGGTGGACTGGTTTGCCTTTTAGTATTTGCTACTTTCTATCGAGTTGTACATATTTTTTGTTAATATAAAGTCGTTGAACACACAACACGCATGCCTCCAAACATGAGAGTCCTCCCAAATAGAGAACGTCTTAAGTTGGTTTTAATAGGAACGGAGTATATTAACACCCACGCAAAGGTTCCCTGTGCCTACCCTGTTATGTGCGGGATACAGTGGGAAGCTAAAAAAATGCTTCTACTAAAAATTTGCAATGAGACGGACAATTGCGTATTGTATAACGACATATATGGTTGGAAATTTGATACTATGTTTCTAATAAGTTTTTTTTTCAACGTCACGCTGTATCCCACATGTAGCAGAATAGGCAGAGGGACCTAGTATTAGGACACTCCGCTCCCCATTTTCTTGTAAATTCTGAAGGCATTGCGTGTTGAGTGGCGAAACTCAATATCTAGTAAATATTTAAAAAAAATGTTTTATTTAAAACCAAGAGTGCACTGTAGTATTGCAACTTTTCAAATTCCTATCGCGTTGCAATTCAAATTCGATCTCATTCACTAGAGGTTTGTTCCAATATATTACACATTCCTTTGACATCTGTATGACCGCTTGTATCTTGATAGTTGCGAGTAAAAAAATATAATGTTTTGTACATATATGTATGTATAATAAATACAGTTATAATAAATATTAAATTCTCGTAATTTTTCAGTGAAATTCTTAAAAAAGTAGCCCACGACTCTGGACTACTGTAGTGTTCGTCGCGTGAGAATTTCATTTAATACTTACCTCTAAGGTTAAAAAAGTCTTCACACTTTTTCCTTATGGACAGACACTATATTCATTGAATTTGAAACATCGATATATTGAATGGCGGAGCTCAACGCTATGTCTACCACAAGGGAAAATGAATGCCAAAACCATGGTTTTTACAATCAGAGACTGTACCTGCTTGGCCTGCGCCACAATGGTCTGTAAAACTGCTTTCTATTTATTAAAAACTGTTTTTATTTCAGATATTGGAGTATATTAAATATGCTATAATATATGAATTTTATAAATGTACACGGTATATAAGCCTCTAAACCCTAAATCATCATCATTATATATTAATTTATTACAAAATTTCTTTATAGAAACAAATTCAAATAGTTTAATAAGAACAATATTCCCACAATATTCCATGTAAATTTCACAATTAACATATTATATTAGAACATTTGGACCCGAGAAGGCGTAAGAAGAGTGGCGTCCAAATACCGTCGCATGCATAATTCAGGCCGACAATCAATGCTTTAATTAAACCGCTGAAAAACAAAATGTAGTCTGTTTATTGCCTCAGTTCACTGTTCTCTTTTGTTGCTGAGAGTGGAAATTTTAAATGCTTTGAACTTTGAAGGCTCTATTCTTTTAAAATTGTGATAATATTTAATCTTCTTTATTTAGAAAACTTAATAGTAATTAATATGAGAAAATTGGTGATTATTTTGACAATCATATCAAAATATGACTTGTGGAAAAATAAAAAATTGTGTATATATATATATATATACTTGTTATCTATTTATTAAAAAAATATTATAAATGGTATGTAGTGGCTTGGATCGCTGCTCGGGGAATTGGATTATTCTCATTTTCATGCTTCAGCTACATTGTAATGTTGATAATAATGATAGGATAAGAAGGTTTTTCGAGATATTGTATGTCACAGATAGAGTGTAAAGTGAAAAAATGGAAATAAATAAATTAAAAAAATAATAATAATTCTCCACTTTCCAGTCGCATATTTGCCTTGCATGTTAAGTGGTGAAACACCAGAGCGAAAAAATAGAAATATAAATTTAAATACATATTTGATTACCTCGACTGGACGTCGAACCCATGAGCAGTCGCGTTTACAGTCACATGTTTTGTTCCCCTGCACTACGACTGGCCTGTTGGCCTAGACTAACTGGATTTTATATAACTTGGCTATAATATAACAATAACATTAAGCGGGTGAAGTTGCGTTTGGATCGCTAGTATGCAATATTTTACCAAAGCGCAGTGAACCGACAGTAAGTCCTTATAACTTTGATTTCCGCCGCCGCGTCCGGATGAGAGTCCTCGCGTCATAATTAAAGTATAGTTTAGACACGAGTTATACTCACTTTAATTGTTGTTCAAATTGTTAACTTTTTAATGACTACCAGAAGGGAACGCTGCTTTATTAAATTTCATAATAGTTCGTTTTTTAATTCTTTCAAATTAGGACGTTTAGAATAAAGAAAGCCGAATTTTATATATATACTCGTATACGTATACATATAAAATATGTAAGATATTGTATATGTAGTTACTAGAATTTGGGAATAGAACCCACAACCGTCACGTTTACATTTATATTACCCTCTGAATCCCGCCATTTAACATACTAAATCGGGAATTGCGGAGCGGAGTATCGTGACATAAGGTACCCTCCCTTTACAAAGGAGCGAAGAACATTCAAAATATGTTCATTTCACATTTAAAAAAGAAACCCTTTATAAGATCATTTTGTTGTCCGCCCGTCTGTCTATCTTTATCAAGCGCCTTTGTTTAAAATTATGGCGCCTTGAAAGAAGGGAGGGATTAAAGCGAGTTCAAATAAAGTATTAGATGAATGGGCTCTGGCTAAGCTAAGCTTGAAATTCAGAAAAAGCTTGAGACCTAAATATTTACACTTTTTAGCCTCATCACATATCATGAAGCTGATTTTTTTTCTAGCTTAATGCTCTGTCCAGTTTATAGCAGGGTAGGCAGAGGAAAATTAGTGTTAAGGCACTCCGCCGCCATATCCTGTGTTGAATGATGGAACTCATCGCCACGCTTTATCTCCTTACTCGGGTAAGGAACTACTAATTCACGCGGACTCGTAAAATTGCATAATTTTATTGAATCCACAATCGTCGCGTTGCGTTTTCAGACACTCCAAGTGCCTTAAGTGCTTATTTATGTAACTTCACAAAATATTTATGTAGATAGTAATTATCGATAACTTTATGATACCGTTATACCAAGGACACCGTTATTTGGAACGAAAGTCCCATAAATAGTGAAAAGGTATATAAAAATACCTCAGAATTCTGTAAAAATGATTACATAAATTATTGTTGTAGAATTCCGTATATCTAAACCATTAAATACAAAACTCCTATACAAAACTTTTGTTGTCCGTTTGTCGCGTGTCTGTCTGTCAAGACGCATGCTGCTTGGTAGGAATAAAATCACCTAATATTATCTATAAAAATAGCTTTGAAGTTAGAATATTTTCGATGAAATTAGAATATAGCTTCGGTTGAATCTAGAAATATTTTAAAAATTCAAATTGCCTAACATTACATACAATTTGGAGCTTTCAGTGAAGCTTTTACACATATTTCAGTGAAAGCTCGAAGATTTTCTGAGCGAATGCCAACTTTTGAGATATCGGCGAACGAAGCGTCTATTTGGAGCTTTATATCTTTATGGACATAGATAAACCTTATGGTGATAAGAGGGTTGTATCCAGAATGAAACTGATAACGCCTAATGGTATCGTATTAGTAATTGAATTTACAAATTCAAGATTTTTATATGTTTTTTTGTTGAATATGAGATTTATTCATATGATATTTATATATTATGTATCGCAAACTTTTTTACAATATATAAGAATCTAATGCGTATAATTAAAATTGCAGTTTTTATGTATCAGTTCGAAGGATTTAATCTGTGCGTTTCTGTGGCAAAGCTAACTTCACGCTTTATCCCCTAGCGGTATAGTCAGAGAGAACGGAGCGCCAAACGCTACGGTTTAAGCAAAAGATTTGCTATGCTTTTAAAGTGTTATTTCACATTAAGGATAGAAAAATATTTTAGAAATCATATAAAATGTTGACTGTAGTGGAACTCGAATCCACACTTCATTCACTTCAAATTCATATGCGCTTTATCAATTTATTTTATTACGTTTTCAAAAAATAAAAAGGATCTTGTTTATTTTTTCACAATTGCGCCCCAAACATATATATTTCCAAGTAAATTAGAAAATGTATTCAATAACTTTACATTCAACCTATTTGGCCACCACTCAATATCTCTCTGTACTTATTAAATCACCGTATACCAGTTCGCGAACTTCGACAATAACTCGACGCTCCGTCACTCCTCACGCTCCGCCGCTAACTCGGAGCTATTTTATAAAAGAAATTATGACACCTTGGTGGTAACCTTGCGCGAAATTACTATCTTATTTCAAAACTTTGTTAACTTTATACATTTTGAACGTTCGTAAGATTTAATTGAGGTGGTGATAACGCAAAATTGTGTTTATGTCCTTGAGTATGCAAGAGATAATAATATTAATTAAATTCTTTATTCTTATTTTATAAAAATGGTTTTTATGGTGATTTTTAAATCACACTGTGTCACATGTAACTAGTTAAGCACAAATAGTAAAACTCAATACCACCATTTTCCTGTTTACCAGACCATTTATGAGGAATTCCCGAACGAGTCGAATTGTTTTAACTTCTGGAGTTCTCTCGTCTCGAGGGAACGAACTCGCAACCACCATGTGATAGTCAGATGATTTTCGCTGTAACTCGGAGGCTCATATCAATAATACAAATACATAATACGTAAGTAAAAATAAAATCCATTAAAAACTATACAATATACATAAAAAATGTATAAAAATATCCTTTCGCCTTAAAATTTAAATTTAAATTATTTACTCTTTAGCACCCACCAGCGTTGTCTTAATGGCAATTCAATAAATCTCGCTTCGACAATCCGAAATAAAAGCGCAAACCGGAATAAGCTTGTAACAATATCTGTGAGGTAAAGTACTCGTCCATCAGTTTATATCACTCCGTTCCGATCTCGTTTTTCGTTCGTTGTTTGCTGAGCGGCGAAATTCCACACAACGCTTTATCTTGTTACTCGCGCGAGGAAATGAAAATAATTCATACCTTTGAGTGAGAATCAAACTCATAACTGTCGCTTTTACCGTCGCTGTCCCCCACGACGGCCTCAATGTAAAATTAATTTTTTTTTTATCATTCACAAGCTATATAGCTATATATTTCGAGTGAATACCAAACCTAATCTCAATAAGTAGGACGAGCACTCATCTGCACTCGAACAAACCGCCTCGGGTTAAAGGCCGACCTTTTGCCACTCTTTGGATATCGAGACGAGAGTTAAAGGATTTTAAGACTTCTGGACTTTTGAGGTATTATAGAGATTTTATGAATTAGTAAATTCATATTATTAATGAATCTATTCAATATTTCAAAAGAATATTAAAATAATTCAGCACAGTATTTTTTTAGGTTCACAAAAGAGAAAACTTAGAGAAGACACTCTATTGAAATATTCAGTGGTAAAACTTAACGTCGGGCTACGTCTGACTAGAGCAAAGATAGGAAAACAATTTGTACCCCAAATGGGAATCAAATCGAAAACATAGCTTCGCGTAAGGCACAAGAGGGGAGTGGACAGTAAAAGACATTTCAAATCCACAATCGGTTAAAAGTATTTACCATCTGGGGCAATTAGCAATTGTCTGACGATTATTGGAGATTGATTTCTTTTCAGGGATATATAAAATATTTTCTCCATTAAACGCTCGATGACTCTTAAGTGGGTACAAAGTAGACAAGTGTCACTTCTATAGATTCTCGCTGCCTACTCTGCAGTATGCCGTAAGTCATTTTAATATATATTATTAGTCTTGAGACCGTCGTGGCGCAATAATGCATCGTCTGAACGCGTTGATTGAATATATTAAATATTTAAAATTTTCCAGGTCTAGTAGGCATTCCGCTGCGTTTAATTCCGCTACTGAACACACAATATCTTGAAAAAGTTGCGTAGAAAGTAGAGGAGAAGTATATTAACACTAGCTTCCGTCTGTCCACGGTGCTTTGCTGAAAAGCTTGAATCTGCTTTTTAGCTTTCTTTTTATTTATATACATAAATAAATATGTGGGTGTACTTAGAGAGTCTTATCAAAAAGTTAAATAAAGATTTAAGTTTCATAATAAATTTTGAGCGTACTCGTAGGTTTTAAAGTTGAAAGTCACGTATGTCCTCTTTCCTTTAAGTAATTCTCCACGACATTAAGACCGAGTTAACAAAACTAAGTTCATTAAAACGTGTTCAGGTACTTGCGACGCTAAAGTGAAGCGAAGCGAAGGAGAAGTTGTACGGGGAATTATATTTATGGTAAGAATGATTCATTTTGTGTGAGATTTATTTTCTTTATATAATTGTATTACATTGAATATGAAATCACTTTAAGTAAATAAAATTTGTAGATATTTTTTTCATAATATTTTATTAAGACCAAAGTATAATTTATGATTATTAACATGTCATACACTTATTTAACTAAAATAATTTCAGAAACGGAGTGTAATAACATTTAGTTCTCTCTGCCCACTCTGATAAATAAAGCTAAAAATATGTTTTTCCTTTTTTTACTTTTATATATTACACGGGTCATAAATTATCCGTGTCTTTATTTTTGGAACTCATCGTCGTGCTAAAATATTATAATATTGTTAGAAATTGGAATAGGTTATAGTTTAAAAAAAAACACACGATAAAAACACACATCGTCCATATGTTTCTAAACTATTTGGAAAGGGATACTACGTAATTGCAATAAGTGACATGTATCATCTAATAACAATATTTCACACTAGTTTCCTTCCAATAGGGGCTGTTGCCGATAATCAATAGCCCCCGATTGACACAATTCCACTGCTTTTATCATCTTTTTCACCTAAACCTATCCTCTTTTACAGGAATACGCTAATAATATATAATTGTTTCAAGTACCTAAACGGTAAGATATTTCCGAAGGTGGCACAGATCTGATGAAGTAATTTAAACAACTATTAGGCAAGTTGGGGATTATGGGAACAGTTAACACTGACTCGAGGCTCCAAAGAGCGAGCCAGAATTATGATTAAATCTGACTAACTTAATGAGTGAAAGTTTTTATTTAAGTACTTATTTGGTGGCTTTATGTTATATAGTGGTTGGATTTTAGTCAGTTTCAATTTAAAAAGATTAATAATATTATTAATATGTGAAAAAAATTAAGAATCGCCGTGGCACAACGCACAGTATCTGACTGTATACACGACATCTATGGGATTCTCAATAGAGTAAATGAATAATTTTTATATGCTCGCTCTAGAGCGTTACTGTTACTAGTAACAAGACAAAACTCGGCATTGAGTTCCGACATTTAACGCGCCATATTTGAATATTTCAGTGTTAAATAAAAATAGTTGAGTATATTCCATATACGAACACTACACTTTCTATCCGCAATGAAGTACAAAAAGAAAATCCTTGAATACTACTATTAAAATCTACAAAAATATACGTTAAATAAAACTGTTTAAACAAAACCAATATTTACAACATATATATCTAAGAACATAACTATAGATCCAAAACTTTAGCCCTACAACTTATAGATCATTTTAATATTACCTATAATAGGTAATCTACAACGGTCCGTCGGCTTACACGTGTGTGTATCACAAACGGGACTCTGCACCGGAGTTACGCAATCTACTAAGATATTCTATTTGGCAAAGTAGTTTGAAGTGTGAGTACAACGCAGATACAGGTGACTGATAGCAAAGGAGCGGCTCGAGACAACGGCTATTGTGGACGCTTAGGTTTGTATAAAATATAGGTATGTTTATACAAAGTGTATTTAGAGTATTAAATGGAGATTTGGAGACATTCGTGGCGTTCCCATTAAGATACATTAAAGTATATATTTTTTGTACCTAATAGATAAGATATAACATTAAATGATATTAACATGATCACTCCATTATAACATTTCGTTAACCCTCTGCGACTGATGTGGCGGTCCCCTAGACACCGCAAAATTCAAAATTCGGTTTTCCACCAATGATTTTCAAATTTAAGCACCGCTGCTTTCAGCACCTTTTTGTAATGAACTTACGCTCCGTATAGTGTGGGACCAGAGGTAGCAGGTAGCCACGTCCACGTGACTCCACCTCAGCAAAACGGTTATATTTTTATACTGTCTCTATTTTAAAAAATGTGTGTTTTTGTATTATTTTGCGTTGTTTTTAGCAATATAAATTATTTAATATATATTTATACAAATATAAAAAATACATTAACTTTGTACTTTTGCTTGTAAAGAATAGTCAAAACCTTATAAAGACTTTTTCTTCTCATCATATTCGAAAAACGGAAAATGATACAGGAAACCTCGTTAAAATTTTAGACTATAACCACACGTAAGGTGGAGTGAATTAGGTCGATAAGAAATGTTCTATTTATTGTTGTAGCCGTAAAAATCGGTCTCGGCCGTCAATCGGCAAAAAAAATCGGCCGTAAAAATCAACGGTCTTTCAAAAAATGCTGGACATAGCTAAATAGCTTTGTCATCAAAGTTGTCCTGACAACGACGTTTATTTTTCTTTTAATTTAAATTTATCATTTAAGAGTGAAATATGAAATAAAAAATCTCTTTATATTTAGCAAGAGATTTAGTTCTGAATGGGGATTAGGGGAGACTGAAAAAAAATTCTCCGTCCACCACCAGTATCCAGGTGGAATATAAAAAAAAATTACAAAGAACTAAATATTGTTTCTTTTTTTTACATTCTGTTAATTACTTTAGTAATTGTCAATTTTCTTAAAAAAAAGTAATCTTCTACATATATAAAAGGACATATACCTGACTGATTGAGGTAACACGCACGCATAGCAGTAACCGTTGATGGTAGAAACGTGAAATTTAGAGAAATGTTTATTGTTATAATCTCAATGTCCACTAAGAAAAAATTTTGAAAAATTTTAACCCTAGGGAGATGAAAAAGGGGTTGAAAGTTGGTATGGAATTTTTTAAAACAGCACCGATTTAACACGTGTTTCATGGTTTTATATAATTCACCCCCTAAGGGTTCAAATAAGGAGTTAAAAGCTTAAATGGAAATTTTTTTATATCACCACCGATTTTTATAAAAAAATTAATTCAGATTGTTAAAAATATTTTATTGAACACATGTTTCGTGTTTTCTTTAGAATTCACCCCTAAGAGGGCAAAAAAGTAGGCGAAACAGCGCGCGCCCGCGAGTGTTAAATATAAATAAAATTTATTTTGTAATTTTTCTGTGGAAAACGTCGAGTTTCCAAAAATGTATAATACTTAATACACACAATATTCTAGTGATCTAATAAATATAAATGAAATAGCTACATAAGTTATTCTTTCAAAATATGTGATGTTGAAAAAATTGTCTCGTGAACTACCGCGTCAGCATAATTGTAAAAATGAAGACACTTCTGTCGGAGAGAGTTAAATACTTAGACAAGATACCTTAATATTTTGAAGTGCTAAAAGAACGGAGAGGCTGTTGTGAGTATATAAGTGTCAGAAGCTGTCTTGAAAGCTTGCAGCTTTGCGTTCTTATTTATTCATAGACACTTTTCTTTACCAACCACTGGCTTCAAGAAAGGCTCTATTAAAAACGTACAGCTTATATACAAAACATAAAATTGTTCTTTACTCTCACTCTGTCACCACGCAATGCTTCCAGAATTTGGCGGTAAGTAGAGAGCGGAATGTTTTAACATTAGACTCCCTCCGTCTACTCTGCTACATCCGGGACTTATATTAAGAACTTATTATTTATATGTATGCTTTGTGATTTATAATTAGTATTAGAACAGTACACTATAAAAATATACTCAGGAACTAAGGTTTGAAAATAAAAAAAAATCTGTTTTTGGTAAATTGTGTAGTAATAGAATATATATGGAGCAAGGCTATAGATTATATACACCTGTGGTCAGGGCTACTTCCCATACTCGAACTATCTAAAAGTTATGAATGACACTCACGACATATGTACTTCATACATCCTGTACGACACTTGTGTCATGCTATTTTTATCCGAACACGCACTGGGCCGCAAGTGAGCTAGTTAAGTATATAATATGTATATTTTATTAAAAACTACAACCATCTACCATTTTTACATCCTTGCTTATAAGAACTCGCCCTTTAACGGTTACCTAGGCTTGCTAGCTCTCTGCATATAAAATTTACATCGATCCAAGGGCTGTTCATAAATTTTTGTACGCATATATTATTAAATTATATTTCAACTTCTGGTTAAATTTAAATAACTTAGGGTTAGCTTCAATACTGCCTGATAAAGTCCCGCATAGCTTTATCTACCACACAGGTTATAATTTTTGGTTTCACTAGACTCGAACAGCAGTATCTAGCAGATACACTTTTGACACCTGTATTTCACATTTACATACTTATTTCTAAATTAAAAATGTAACAAATAGTATTAATTATTACCTTCTATTATAGTTCTTTCTTTCTTTCCTTCTATAATAGTTAGTTCTTTCTGTTCAGTTATTTTGTATTTTGATAGTCGATAAGATAGCATTAAATATTAGATTACTGATCTGAAACTTTATTCATAACCCGTGAAAATGTCCCTTAAAGTTGCATATTATACATAACACATTCTAAGAGCCCGAGGTAACACATAAATAGACTTTCTAACACAACAATATCTTTTCAATTCGTTCCTGCGATAAGCGAGTTAAGCTAGACATTTTTTTTTCACTTTTTACTTTTAATACTGAGGTACAGATATTGAGTTTCACCTCTTAACGTGAAATTTCTCGTAAAATGAGCGGAAAATATAGAACTTTACGTACCTACATAAGTTTAAAGTATTCATAAATACAAATAAAAGATATTTTGTCAATTAAAAATTAATTGGAGACAAGTAATAGTGCAGAGGCACAAGCGAGCGACTATAAACGTGGTTGTGAGTTCGATATCTAATCGATTTCAAATGAAATATTTAATATTTAATTTTAAATTTCTGCTCTAGTAACGAGTTCCGCTACTCTACATGCAATGTCTACAGAATTCGGCAGAAAGTAGATAACAGTAGTGTTTTAATGGGGACGAAGCGTACTAACCCTAGGTTCCCAGGTAATTTAAATAACAATATTTTGTCTTAAATTTGTCATAAAATCCAATACTACAAAAAAGATGTTCTTTATATAAAAATAATATTCTATAAACAACAAATTGTACGTTTTTACGTGTTTATCTCAACAACACTCCACGAAATGTGATTGGATGGGTAAATTTCATTCGAGGGCCCAATCTTGCCACGTTTCGAGAATTTCGGTTACAAACTGTTACTGTGAGATACTTATTTATTGATATATTTATTTTATTGCCAAAGAAAACAACTAGTAAAGTTAATTGTTAAAATATAACCCTAATAATAATTAAAAAAATCCAATTGAATCTCACTTCTACTCTATAAAGGATTTGACATAATAATTGAATGCTTAGTAATAAAGACTCTGACTCTAAACACTACGGTTGTAGGTTCGACCTTCACTCGGGAGAATAAATTATTTTTATGTTCTCTGGCAAAACGCGGTGTTCAGTTTCGCTACTCAATATGCTTATCCCAAATTCGATTTTATTTAAAATTATTGCATAAAAACTTTATAAAGCAAAAATTTACGAATTAAAATAACGTCTTCATTTGGTGACCTTGTTATATTCACGCGCAACATATATTTGTATTGATTGCTGAGAATAGTTCATGACATTAGTCCGTTCAACCAAAACTAAATAACTACAAACTTTAACTACAAACTTAGAAATTTAGTATAAAATTGTTATAAATTGGAACATACAGACAGACATACATTAGAATATAATCATTATTATTTCCAGCCTTATGACGCTCGCTACTAGTCATAGACCGTCCCTAGCAGAGTCAGTCAGAACACACCCATCTCTAGTTATAGACTAGAAAATTATAATATATTATATAGTTTGGGTGGAAAGATAAGATAAGAAATACATAACAATAATATATAGAAAATAACATAAATTAATTACTTCTTTTGTACTTAAACACGTTATATTTCGTATTTATCTAAAAAGCCGTCATCATATTTCTCAGGCACAATACCTATCCCTGTTGACACTCATAATTAATTCTGCACCCCTTAGGGAAGAGGGTTCGGGGGGGGTGGGGGGGGGGGGGGGTCGTGTCTAGGGGGTTATGTCGTAAAAAAGTAATCAAACTTTCATCGTGTGTGCCAGCTTTATGCATGACCTTATAAACATTTTAGCAGAGCTTCCTATCTGCGAGGTACGTGACGAATTATGACATAGGTAATTACTATTAAATTTAACGATGTAATTTGAATTAAAATAGGCTTTATATTTAGATGTTACGTTAAAATCAGCTTCGTTTTTAATTAAGTTTTTACGTATACATATGTAGGTATAGGTTTTAAGTCGGTTAATCTATTTTTTTTGCCAATTATGTAAAATTTGTGCCTGTGAACTGAGAGACTTTGATTGTTTATTATTGAAAACCCATTCTTTAAGTTTTCATTATCGATTATAAACGCGACAGGTTGTGCTTCAATTCCAACACGAGAAAATGAAATATTTAATATTTTTATTTCTCTACTCTGATGACGAGGGAAAGCGCAGCGTTGAGGACCGCCATTCCACACGCGATGCCTCCAAAGTTGGGTGGAAAGTAAGATATGGAAATATCTTAACCGGAACGAAGTACCTTATTACTAGGTTCCCAGGTAGTGGATATCTGGAAACCTAGTCTATAGGATACAGCGTGAAGCTAGAGATTTTATTCTTAATTCTACGCTTTAGTGTTAGTATATTATATTTTGCATACAGTACCCTACACTACAGTATAGGGAATCTAGTGTAGAGACACTTAGTTCTCGATCTCTGTTTTTCGATTGGAATTGAAGATATTGGAGTTCAACAGCGAAATTCTGTACCGCTTTTTGACTTGTTTGGAGACAAAAATCTAAATAATTAATTCCCTCCCCGAACGGTTATCGAACCCACAACCGTATCGATGCCCCAGTTGAAATTATTATTTTTCTGTATGTACATGCGTGAGTAAAGAATAATGTTCAGATAAAACTGCAGTCTGGCGCTGAGTTCAATGCCTTCAAAGGGGCGAGTTCGATTCACATTTCACACCCCTTACAATTTCCAGAGCGACTGCAATAGGGCGGCGTATGGTTATTTGCAGTTACGTATTACCTTCTATAGACACTACTGTCTTAGTTTATTTACTTGAGCAAATATTTTTAAATTTTTTGAGATCGTCGTGGCTCTGACTGTAAGCTCGATGGCTAGAGGCTGCCACTCGGTGGATTGAAATATTTTTAAATTTCCTCAATCTAGTAATATAACAAATGCAGCATTTAGTTCTGCCACTCAACACATTACGCTCCGAAAATTAGTATAAAATATTTTTTTTATCAAATCTATATTAAAGGCTTAGAAATATTTAGACAATACATCATCTTAAATATATATATCTTTGCTGCAGTAAAACAAATACAACTTTGTAATCCACAAGCTATCGGCGTTGGCTCGAGCCTCACTTGGACGCCGGACGCGGGCAACCGTGAAACAGTCGTTTGCTATTTGCGTATTTATATAGAGACGAGCCAGTTTTGTCGATGATGTTGATTTTAGCGATGTAATTGTGCAGGAATAATTGGAATGTGCTATATGAATAAATGAATTCGAATTTGTTAAACCGTTAGCGTTTGGCGCTCCGTTCTCTATGACAATCCCACTAGGGATAAAGCGTGAAGATAAGTTAAGTTGAATTGAGTTTTTGCCATTTAATATACCATAATAGTTGACAACCAAAAATGAAATAGTTAAATCTTTAAGTAAAAAAAATAATTAACAAACTCATTTTAATTAATGTAACTAAAATTTAAAAGAGTCAAAGTAAAAAAAGAAACTATAGTCATCGTTGTCGTATGCAATTTTTTAAACAAATCAGACGATAATTTACAATAGAAATTTATTTTTCATATCGATACTGTAAAGCGGTAGAGTACTACAGTACTACCCGGTCTATCTAACACAGTGGTCCCCGGGGCGCAGTGGCGGCATCGCGCCACATCGCGCAGATTGGATAGCCTCGATTCAAGGTTAGTAGACAGTTGAGTCTACGAGGCTCATATTGAGTGCTACTTTTGTTGTACGCAAGTAAGTTGGTATAACAAGTGTCGATGTAATTTGATTTGGTTATGTTTGGGCCATGATATAAGAATATTTAATTAATAGTTGAAAACTATTCTATTAAGTATTTAAGCGGGGAGGGACTAGCGAATAAAACCCCGACCCCAATATTCTGCCTAAATGATATTGGGCTTTATACTACTGAATCGAAAGAAAGTCACTGTCGCTGCGCCACGAATGGCGCAGCGACGGTCTAGATTGTGGATTCGATTTCCACTTGGGGAAATTTTAATTTCCCGGCTCCGGTAAGAAGACAGAGCATAGTATTCAGTTCGACCACACAAGTGGAAAGCAGAATATCTTTAAAGTTACATACTGTATTTTGCCTTTCTCTTTTGCGGAATACAGAGTGAAACTTACCAAATTCAAACATACGAGTACTTAATTTGCATGGTGTTAAACCTACTGCTACGTCTGTATAAACTAGACATCACTGAGTGCCCCACTGCGCCACAGTAGCCTGTACAGTAGTTTGCATTTGAAACGAGATGGCATAAGGCGTCCCGCAATATTCTAGACTTACAAAGGGTCTTTTGACGGTCCGGTGTCGTTTCTCTTTCGCTTTAATTCGGCCGCCTCGTCTGCGCACAACGGATTAATCTCAATGTAGCCGGCGGCTGTGTGCTCCCGTTGAGGGAATCACGTTTAATACTTTTTTATTTTTCTTTCTTTTTTTTTTATCCTGCATATTGGTGGGAAGGAATTTTCTGCTACGTTTTGTGTGTTGAATATATTGAATATTTCATTCCCCCAAATAAAAATGAGCCCACATCCGTCGCCTTTACAGTCACGCACGCCTGTGACCTTTTTTACTTAGTAAAAAAATATTATCAGCTTTTTAAATGTTGGAGCCATCGTCAAGCAGTGGAATAATGTCTGATTGTAAACTAGACGGATGGGTGTGCGATCTCTGTTAGTGAAAAAATTGAAGATAAAAGTACCTTAATACTAGGTTCTCTCTGACTACCTTGCAATCCGGAATGTTATACTTTTTTCTTTAGTTACAACCTGTCATACGCAACGCGAAGGCAGCAGAAAGACTGACGCAAGAATCTTAATTCGAAAGCCAGATAATACAAAACGCAGTCCAGTCGGTTCCAGACTCATTGCCTCATAAAAATAGAAGCTCAAAACTTTCTTCAAAGATTTTTTTAAATTTTTTGTTCTCTCAATTTTAATACCGGCTAGTGCTCAGCCTAATAATAAATACTAGGTAGGGGTTCTATAGTTCGGTGCGTCTCTTTGATATGCCCTTTTATGTTTGTTTGTTTGTGTTTATACTTATACAGGCTCCGTGTTTACTCGGAAACTAATCGTCGCAGATGAAAGATACTGTAGTATTGTTATGTTGAGATTTTTTTAATGGATATTATAGTGTTTTTAAAGTTATTATTTAAGTAATGAATGCCAGTTCAATTAATAAAAACAAAGTAACTTAATATGTCTTTTTTGTTTCAACACTTGTTTTTTTATTATAGAAAGTACAAATATTATATTATATAATTTTTGCATTAATGTTTCAATGGTGTAATTAAAACGAATTTAAAGAAAATATATTTATTAATAAAAGTAATTGTGTATAAGGGTTTTTTTTATAAAGTTTAATATATTTTTTAATATTGGATAAACAAAAAAATACAAAAAATAATCATGTTGCTTTCATTAATAAAGGATAATTAATAATATATTAATGAAATGAAAGCTATTATAGATTACTAACTTTATTTCTTAATCTATATATTTTATATAATTATTGTTATATTTAAGGTATCAAATAAAAAAAAACACAATGGACACTTAAAATCAAATATTTACATTCTTAAAAGGCAAAGCTTTAAAACGTATTTGAAAGTTTTCAGCGTGTACGAGATAAGTAACGCCGCGCCGAGGCGGGCGGTAAGAGATCGAGCTTTTAAAAGTTCCCGACCGATGCTTCTATAGTTAGATTTTATTTCCGAAATGATACATTGGAAAATGCTCCACACTTGAGTTGAATACAATGAAAGTTATTGAATTCGTGAAATATATGTTTGGGGAGAAAAGTATAGCAAAAATGTATGAAAAATACAATAAAAAATGACTAACTCGACAACTGATATGAAGTTACAATAATTTATTTAAAGAATTATAGTTAGACCGTTATGCTCGACGCTGATTTCCAGCTACCCCGCTTGAGATAAAGACGAGAGATAAGAAAGATTAAAAATAATGGTGTTATTACATTTCTTCTTAAAAAGTTCTTGAAAAGAGAGTCACAAATCTATAAATTAAAAGTTTTTTGTATAATCAAATATACAATGAAACAGCCACGGGTGAAAGTATTGTCAAATACAAATACTTTCAGAAACTAATATGATTTACTTATGTGTTTAATGTGTTTTTGTGTAATTTAATTAAAAAAAAATTGTAAATCATTAAAAAAAATGTAAATTGTAATTCATAAATTAATCCAACTATGTAACGAGTTCAGTTTCACGCTGTATCCCGCACACAGGCAGAGGGAACCTAGTGTTAAGACACTCCCCACTTTGTAACAAGTTGTTTGTACAAACCTTTCAAATTATTTACAAATAACGCTTAAAGTAGACTTAATAGTAAATATTTTCAAACAACGGCCGCGTTTATACTATAGTCTCCCTGTACTTTTGAGCTTTTATTACTAACTAACCACGACTATGATATATGACTAAATTTTCAACTCTTACAAGCCTGATATATTCAGGGTAAACAAATATCTTTTACAATTTTGGCAAAATTTTCGTAGTAAATCGGTTTTTAATTTGAATTCTATATTTATTAGCTTTAAAGTATATTTTGTGTTGTATTCATTGATTGGTACTTTAGTTAGAGACCTAAATAGTGACTGAACGAGCTCAAAGGAAATGAGATGCGGTCAAGAGCTTCCATGAAACATAATGACAACGCGTCTGATTTGAGGCAAGCTTTAGAGGTCATTAGGAGTAAGGATAGATTAACAGGTTAAAATGCGAGACGTGTTAAGGTATAAAAAAATAATATAGTAGTTATTTTGCGATTCCAATTTTAGGTTATTCTTATAATATATATTTCTTAAATATCTAATGAGAATGAGGAAAACAATGAAGTTATCAGCCAAAAGAAGTTTTATTGACTTTTCTATAGAACTAATTAATATTTACGAAACATTTCTTTAGCTTCTCGCTATACTCCGCATATATCGTGAAAAACAAAGGGAACCTAGTGGTAGAAGTCTTAGTTCCACACTTTTCGCAGAATTTTGGAGACATTGCATATTGAGTGACGGAACTCAATGACACGCTTTGTCCTGTTACTGGAGTGAGGAAATAAACTATATTATGTGATTCGTTTCCCCGAATGAGAATCGATTCCACAATTGTTTACAGTCACCCTTATGCCACAGCGCGATGATGTACTCAATGAAACATTTAATATGGGATTTCATTAGTATTGCTTTTACACCAAAGCGAAGAAATGAAAATATTAAATCTTTATTTCCTCGAGTGGGAACCGCACCCACATTTTGTCGCGTTTACAGTCACACTTAATGCGATGTTCACTCTCATAACCAACATATTTATTCATCATTAAAAATATCCGTCCATAAAACTCTCAAGGAATTGGTCCACAAAATAACAAAGGAAAAATTTCGCATGCAAAAACGTAGCTCCACGTCAGTAGATTACATTTGAGAGGAGCTAGGTCAAGAACGAGGGCTCGGGCTCGAGTGCTCCACTAGTCTGCTCTCGCGAGCTCAGCGCTAATGAATGATGCATGTGGATGCTGTAATTATACATGGTGCGCCAGTGTGTTCGGGACTATGATTGAGTTCGTGTAATGATGTTGTATGAGATTGAGTAGTTCTTTATTTCGGTCGTGGTACTGTGATACAGCAGATGAAAGGACAAAATAATAAAAAAAATAAAGTTGATGTGGATTCAATTTCCACTCGTTGGAATGGTAAAATTGATATTATTTTCATTTTTAAGAAACTTATAATACATTTAAAGTCTTAAGTATAAAAAAATTAAAGTAACGGGATTTGATGTCACGCCTCTTGGAAATCGTCCAAACGCTACTGGCTTAGTAGCGTTTGGACGTACGTTCTTCTCGTTACGTACATACGTTCTCATTAAGCTACGTCGATATTCTTAAAGATGCGTTTAAAAATTTTATTTATATTGCTAACATCTCTGTAGAGATATTGCTACTTTTTAAATATATATTTTTTTTTGTTTTCAACGTGTTATTCCACATTTAAAAAAAAATACTTTGTTAATTCAAAATATCCTTTATTCAAATAGATTTATTATAAGCACTTTTGAATCTTCGAATTAACATATAAACAAAACAACTACCACCGGTTCAGAAGGCAGTTCTGCTGAGAAGAATCAGCAAGGAAAAGTTGCTCTTTTCAAAGTCAATGGTATAATTTAATTATTACATTAACTGGCTCATATTCAATAGACATTAATTCCATACATGTTAATCCTCTAAATATTCTTGAACAGTGTAATAAGCTTTACTTCTCAGTATTTTTTTAAAGTTACTTTAAATTGTGATAGTCACAAACTTAGAATACACTGCGGAATTTTATTATATACACGTATACTCAGACCCATAAAAGATTGATTTACTTTTTGGAGGCGAAAATTTGGCGTTAACTTATTTTCATTTCTCATATGTGATAGACTACGCATGACATTGAGTTCTGCCAATAAACACGCAATGCCTTAAATATTCGGCAGAAAGAAGAGAATGGAAGCGTTTTAATGGAAACGGAGTGTGTTAACTCTACTAGGTAAATATTTAAGGTTTTGTAAGCTATATCTCCACTTGGAAAACTTATTATTTTTAATTTTGCCATTCAATACGTAATGACTTGAAAATTGAGCAGAAATGCGAGATAGAGCGTGAAGTTAGAAAAAAAATGTATTAATCTTATACTGTGGTATGGTAAAGTCGAAAGCTTGTCACTAGTATAATGTAAATTAAAGAGCACTCTACTAAATTAGTATGAACATAAATTCCAAAAGCTCTTCCTTTCTTTTAAAGTGGCATTACTTTTTTTAATTAGATTTTTAATTACATTGTCGTATTAAGTTTATATTTGGAGTGTTTTTAGAAGTCCGTATCTCAAAAGGTAAAAACGGAACCATTATAGGATTACTTGGTTGTCCGTCGATCCAAAGCATTTATCTCGAGATCGCGTGAAGTATCTATGTGAAATTATATCACATATATAGGTCTACTGTCCCTTGGAGCACAGAAGAAATTAAGCTTCTTAATCAACGCAGTCCACAAACGCAGAGTTTATGCATCGTTTTTGCTGCATTTTTCATGAAATTCGCGGCGTAATCAAAACCTATATGGTACTACTACATGCCGTAGACCTACGATTATGAAACTTGACAAGAATAAAGACAAAGAGAACTTGTAGTATAAATAAAGGACAAATAAATATACAAAAAGTCAAAATTTATTGGTGTTCCATAAAAAAAACATTACAAACTTATAATTGTAATTAATTTCATACAAAGTGAGTGCATACGTCCGCAATCTTAAATTTGTCAAGTTGTAATTGTACTCACCGTTGATATACAATACAGAAATAGATAGGGCATCCGAGTTCGATTCGCATTTGATCAGTTTTTTTTTCTTTATTTCCTTATATATTATTTTATGTCTCTTAAATATTTATTCATACTCATTCATATATTTTATTTATTAGCTTTTAATAACTGCGTGAAAATAAAAATAAATACCTTATATACATTTATATGTATATTATTTTAGCTGTATTTATATACAGCTAACATAATCGGTTTTATACATCGCTCTCACCAACACAATATCGATTTAGCCTAACTTGTAATGACAAAAAAATACATATTCCTCGTTAGAAAACATAAATGTAAACCTCCAATTCAATTACCTAGTCCCATTTAACCTTCACTACAGACGCTAGCGAGGATCGACTATCGAGTGCAATACTTCAAAAGATATAGCACGAAGGCGATAAACTTTGAATACAGTTCAATAGCGCTCGTAAACTAGAGATCACGATTAGAAAGGCTTACCTTTATTATCAGGTAAAAGTAGACCAACTGTTTATTGCTTATGTCCTTAGAATTTAAAATCAGCTAAATTCTATTCAAGATACTAAAATGATAGTAATGCGAGTAATTAAACGCTAATAATAAAAATAAATAATAAAAAATAATAATAATAATATTTAATATTCATTTGGAAATCTAAGTGTTTACACTTTTATTATAGCTTCACGCTGCATCCTGTATACTGCAGGAAAATCAGAAAAAACCTAGTGTTAAGACACTCCTTTCCTCACTTTCCACACAAGAGCGAGACAATAAAAATTGTGCATGCCTTTGAGTGGAAATTGAACCCAAACAATACCGCGCCGCCATGACGGCCTTATATGTATGTATACCAGAATAATGTTAGTAAAAAGGCGTTGACGTATCAATCACATATCACGCGCGATCAGATAGTGTCAGTCAAGTGACCTACATCGCAGATGCTATCTTATCAGATAAGTTAGTAACTTTACGTTGTAAGTTTTAAGGCTTTTTTTTTGTTTTTATTGATTTAGGGAGTGTATAAATTAAAGTTCAGAGGCCGTCGTGGCGCAATAAGACTTTGGGTTTAAGCCTCGCTCGGGGACGATTATTAGTAATTTGTAATTTGATCTGATACTTGATCCGGCCGACATAATTCGGCGTTAAGTTCCATCACTTAACACGAATTATCTCAAAAATTAGCGGGAAACTAGGGAACGGGGTATTTTAACACAAGGTTCCTTCTAACTATGCTGCTTAGCGGGAAAAAAGAGTAAAAAAAAGTATTTATCTTCGCTTATAACAAAGCAAGTAGTAAAACCTACTATTATTACATACTACCAATAAACATAACTTAAAATTAAAAAATTAAATTAGCTTCACGCTATATCCCGCACACAGCAGGGTAGGCAGAGGGAACCTAGTGTTAAGACACTCCGTCCCCCACTTTCTGCCGATTTTGAAGGCCTTGCGTGTTGAGTGGCAGAATTCAACGCCGCGCTTTGCCTTGACACCAGAGCGAAGAAATGGAAATATAAATTTAAGTAAATATTTCATCTCCTCGAGTGGGGATCGAACCCACAACCAGTCGGTTTTACAGTCACACTTCGTGCCACTGCGCCACGGCCGGCCTCTTAACATAACTTGTTGAATTAAATTAGCTAACTTTTCCTCTATTACAAAATCTCAGAAAACTGAATATTATTTTAATAACCAAACACACCTATAATTTTAAAAACAAAATAAACGTATAAAAACATAACGAAGATTGATTGAAAATATTCTTTCATGTGATATAAAAGAATACAATTAGTTTATTAAATGTCGAGTTTCTTGCGTCCATTTTTTAATTTAAAAGTAACAGGCAGTTCAATTACAGCGTTGGTTTATTTCGTACATGACGACGACGGCGCTGTCACAAACGTCTACAATGCCATACTTATATTGTATTACTTATTGTTTTAAGAGAGCGTCATGCATCGCATCGGGAAGGTGCACAGCTTCACACTGTATCCCGCACGTAGATAGCTAGGCAGAGGGAATTTGGTTCCCATTAAGATACTGTTCTCCACTTTCAGCCGAATTCTAAAGGCATTGCGTGCTGAATGGCGGAACTCAACGCTGCGATTTGGCTCGTTATAAGAACGAGGAATTGATTATATTTGAATAGCGTTTACAGTCGCACGTGTGCAGCTGCGACTAGCTGTAAACGTGACGGTTGTGGGTTCGATTACCATTCAGTGGATATTGAATAGTTAAGTTGCGCTAACAGAAAAGAGCGCCTTAATACAAATTTACTTCTGCTGCTCTGCTATATGCAGAATATAACGTGAAGCTAAAAATAATAATAACAAAATCATATATAGTTGTGTAAAATGTATTGACCATTAGTTTGCTATTGATATAAAATGAAGGCGCGGACAGACGTCAATTAGGACCGCTCCCTGCGACGTGTGGGGCGGGGAGCGATTGCGATCTTTACGACGTATATCGTGAATGTACGGTTAACACGAAATAAATGTAAATAGAATAATTTAGTATATTGCATATGTAATTAGAACGGGTCTAACTAAGGTCCAGGTTTAAAACTTAACACAATTATTTCAACTTGAGATAAAAATATTAAGTTTTAAACCTGGTTTAAGTATCAACAAATAAAAAAATATAATTTATACAAAACGTTGTTACGATCCATGTTATATATATCTATATGTATTATATTCATTCAAAAATAACATATTTGTATGAAGACAACAATTAAATATGTAAACTGTTGTTAACTTACAGATTTACTGTTAGCATCTAAAGTTGTAAAAAAAGCTTGACTTTCTAATAACGGTAACGTAATTTATATTTATATTAACATAAACATGTACTATAAAACTAAAACCAGGAAGTACTACCTAGAATAGAATAGTTATTTTTTATCAGCTAGTTCATTTACCAAGGAAGGATAAGGCAGTATAACATAATGTAAATCGTTTCAATATCGATAATAAATAAACATTACAATGTAATATAATGCTAACCTTCATAAGATGTAGTCTCCGCGAGACGGTGTCGACGCGCGCCGCGTGCTCGCCGCCGCCCGCCGGGAACGAGCCCAGGTACTGTGGGGAAACAAAACTGTCACTATCAAGGAATGCGAATAATAAGAAGTAGTAAATTAATTATACATACTATAGGTACGAATAGGTACTGGAATGATTAAAAAGTTGTAAAAGCTTTTAAATTATTATATTTTTATGGTTTCACGCTGTATTTTAACATATAGCAGAATAACTTGAAGGAACCTAGTATTAACACACAACCAATTTATTTATTTACAGTTACAGTTTATCATAATTCTATTTTTACTATTATATAAACTATGCACTGTTGTTATTAAATATATACTTTTTGTGACATATCTAACAACTGGTGTTTAATTAGCAAATTTTAAGCCAATATTACATACAATATTATCGTATATAAATAATCATAATAAGTTCATCATTATTATCAAATTATAATAATTTCTTAATATACTTCACAATACTAATTTAATGAGGTATCATATCATTCTCCCAACAGCAGCGTCCCCTCGCTCCCATGGCCTGCCGCCATGGCAACTATCACATGGTCGATTGCTCTTCACATCGTCATAAGGGTTCTTCGTAAGCAAGTAATAATATAATAATGCCGGATGTTCAATTTGAAACTTTTATATTTTTCGTTCGTATTGTTATTGTTTATTGTGCATAAATTCTTTTTTTAATATCTTATTATATTCCGCAAATATGATAGTATGGTAGGCAGAGGGAACCTAGAGATTAGACATTCGTTCTCCGCGAATCGTCCAATTATTTAAATATTACGAATTGAGTATCGTAACTATGCTATTGTTACTGAGAGGAAATTAAAATGAAAAATTAATTCCTCCGAGTGAAAATCATGAATCTTGTTTTTGATCACACGTTTGTGCCACTGAGCCACAACGGCCAAATTTATAACGCAGTCAAATCAAAAAATCAGCTTCACGCTGTATCCCGCACACTGCAGGGTAGGCAGAGGGAACGTAGTGAAAGACACTCCGTTCCCCACTTTCTGCCGAATTCCGGAGGCATTGCGTGTTAAGTGGCAGAACTCAACGCCGCGCTTTGCCTCGAACCCAGAGCGAAGAAATGGAAATATAAATTTAAGTAAATATTTCATCTCTTCGAGTGGGGATCGAACCCACAACCAGTCGGTTTACAGTCACACCTTGTGCCGCTGCGCCACGACCGGCCTCAAACGCAGTCGCTTTATAAATAGTTGTTTATTTTTCAAATTTTAATCTATAATGATACAAAATCACATTTTCAATTTTTATACAAAAATATATCGATATTTGAATTTAAGTAACTAATATATTAAGTGGGGAATGGATTCTCTTAGCACTAGGTAGGACACCTATCCTCCTTACCCAGCTGTATACGAGACACAACGTGAAACCAAAAACAAACGAGCATGTTATTGAACAGTTTGCACGTAATGGTCACCTAGGGGTCGTACTGCGGTGAGCGGTATACGATATAACTGTACGAGACGGGGTTTTGTATCAATTAGAGCAGATGGCCGCTTTGGCTGGTTAGTGGACTATTCAGTATTGATTGATAGATAGATGGACGTGTTAATTTACTTTCATTTGGTTCACGTTTTAGGGGCATTGAGCGTTAACATTGCAATTAATACACAAATCTATTTATTTAATGTATTTTTTTTTCGATGACTACAATTGAGAACAATTAAATACAGACTACTTATTTTTCTATAAATGTAATTTTTGAATTTATTACTATTTTTTTTTATTTTGCTCTGAATAAAAAATTTAATGACAATTTTTAACCAGCTAGACTTTTTTAAAACCCTTGATTTCTAGTTTCCATTATTATGTAATTTTTATGAATTTTCTAACAAACTTTTAAATATTTTTCGAAACTTTCATTTACCGTCTCGTCGGTTGTGGGATATGTTTAATTAATTCTGTATCCGCATTCCGACGCCGTCCGTCGTGCATGCGCTCAGCTGCTTGCATATTGTTGGTTTATCGTCGAGGTCTAACGTTAAAAATGGACATTTTTATACTTTGTCTTTATTGTTTCTAAGCGTAATGTAATTAATCCTATCAAATGTGCAATAAAAACATTTTTTCTTACCTTATCTTATATCTTGGTAAGCAGAATGTGCTACTGGAATGAAAATAATTTCACGGCTTTTGCACATAAAAATAAAACTTCTAAGTCCTCTTTCAGAGGGATCAAATCATTTTCTAAAAATTCAGGCCAGTACCTATGAGAGGCTACTAAGACATCATTGGCGGTACATTGAATTAATAATTGTATCAACTACCCGTGACAACGGACTACTGTAAAGTGTTTGAAACGCAATTTTACCAAAAATGTAAAGTAACCTACGCTAAGCATATGCGATTAATCAGACTGAAGTGGTCCATTTAAAATCCCCACTAAATGTTTCATAACGGAGAAACCCCTGACCCATATGAACTCATGACTATAGCACGCTCTAGTCCTAATCGTGTGATAAATAAACAATGAAGAAATCTGGTCAGTTATCAGACAATGTGAAAAGTTGTTCATCCAGATCAAAATGTAAAAAAAGCGTATGTCAAACTTCATACGAACAATTTTATTACGTCTTCTTATAAAAAATAGAAAATCACTCAGTATTTATTTTTTATTTTTTTAATTCTCCTTTAAATGTTTCCTATATTATATTATCTATGTATCTATAGTTTATTATTTCGTATTCCCTTGCTACTTTGTGACATTCCAGTTCATATTAAAGATGATATCTTAGAGACGTGGAGTTTAAGTACCTACGATGATATTCTATTACGTCGCGCTATTGAAGTGATTGCACTCAAACTGACATTACTAATTAAGATTTAAATAGCAACTTCACGTGTGTTACACGTGATAGATAGAGATAGGTAATGGGAATCTAATGTTAAGGCACTTCGTTTCATGCTTTCCACCACATTTTTAAGAACTTGGGCCTCGATCATTTTATTGAGTGAATTTAGTCTAAGTGATCAAATTTACCGCCGCGTTTTGTCTTGTTACGAGAGCGAGGAAAATTAAACTAATATTATTTCCTACCTAACCTACAACTGTCACGTACTCAGTTAAACGCAGCACCAATAGACTATCGTTTCAAATTTCATATAAAAACCACCTTTTTAAAAGCATTTGATATTTAAGTAATGTTTTCAACAAATAAGATATTATGATTGTGTAGAAAAATAGAACCGAAAAACCGAACTTTTGCAATACTTTATTAGTACTTGAGGTACTTTATTGTTACCATTTAAGTTAATTATATATTTGCATAGTCCTAGGATTGTATAATTTTACGGTTGTACTCTATATAATGGTATTACTAGCCAACGGCGTTTCTTAAAACTAGTTTTAAATATTATACTTGGTAGATATATAAATTTATTTTTATTTCACCTCTCGTTTAAGTTGATTTAACCTTCGAAGGCAAATTCTTGAGACACTCTGAACAGAGTTCCAAAATATCTCAAAAATTATGGAATAGTACCGTACTATACATCGCGGGATACATCGAAATGCTAAAAAATATTTAATATACCAAGTGGTATATACATTTTGCGCCTAAGTAAATACAATAGGTACACCAATAAGACTTGTCAACTCTAGTTTTATTCTAATGCTACATAATGAAAATGTAAAACAATCTCAGGTCCTCGAAGAAAGCCTATTACGCAACCCTTCGTCGTCTGAAAACTTATAAATGGCAAATTTCAAAGCTTAGTGGCCACTGTAGACGGATTATATGACCGCAACTACTCGAGTTACAGATATTTGACAGTGTCCTTTAGATATAAATACTGATTGTATATGTTTATTTTTCTTATTTTTTTTGTTTATTTCTCTTTTATATAGGATTTTTTTTAAATTTCCGGTTCTTGTGAGAAAGAATAAGGGCGGCGTTTAGTTCTGCCACTGTCTCGAAACCCAATGTCTCGAAAATTGGGGAACGGAGTGTCCTAACACTAGGTGGCCTGTGTCAACCCTATAGTGTACTGAATGAAGAAACCTCTTATTCAACCAATTAATAAACATGCACGAGCAGCCATTTCAAATCGAAATAGGTCACAATTGTAAATGTTATTGAATTGATTAGGTATTTTTTATTTTTAGTTTTAAATTATAAAAGATACAATAATTTTTAATTTAAACTTCTTTGCGTACAAAATATCATTAGAGACATTACAACATATCATTGGAGACGTTAGTAGAAGATATTTCCTTACAAAACTTTTAAGACAGAAACAACGCCATCTATTGGGTGGTGGCGAAGTTACGTTCAGTTCCAAACTTCTCAACTTAAGTACCTGAAAATATATTTAACTAGCTACAAAAAGAAAGAGATAGATGGCGTTGTACTATAATTTGTGATTAAAAATCTTTTAAGTAATCATATTAGCTTACTATATAGCTAGCTGTAAAATGCTATCACGAATAAGTTTGAAGATGTAGCTTACTAATCTATATGGAAAATGTGTATATCAAAAATTAGCAAATATTTCACTCAAAGACTAAAAAAATACTTCCTACTATTTCGGACATAGCAGAGAAGACAGAGACCTGTTCCCCACTTTCGTGACGCAGGGAACACAAGCGTGCGACTGTAAGCGCGCAAAGAAGTGGACTTGATTCCCACTCGAGGAAATTAAATATTTATTTATTTTTTACTTGCTCTGGTAACAAAGTGCAGCGACAACAGGCGGAAAGCGGGGCACGTAGGAAAAGGCAACGGAGTTGCTTAACACAAGATTTCCAGATTACCATGGCGTACCCTGCCTACAGGATTGGAATACAACGTCAACCTAAAAGAATAAACAAAAATCTAAAACTTCAAAAATGTTATAAGTAAAGTAAAAAGAAATATAAAACTGTATTAATCAAAAACAAAAATAAATAAATACTATTAACTTCCTTTACAAAACCAAACTGAACCGTTCTATCAAAGTCTATCTAAACTGACCGCTGGTACACTACAGTGTCTCAGAGATCATCAATCTGCATTGCTTTGATCCATTCAAAAACCGCCCCCTAGCCTACAACTATAAACGATGGCATTAGTTACTGTAATTTTCATTTAGAGATAATTTTAGTTTGAATTTGGTAACTTTAAGGAATAAGTTGTATAGTAAAATAATCGTTTAGTGGTTATATTTGGATTGCTTACCTAAAAAAGGATACTGAAACTAGATGTGATTTTATTTATGTACATTTTTTTTGGATACTCTGCTAGAGAGCCTAGTGTCTACCTACTATTATAATTAAATCAAATTCTGGAGGCATTGCGTGTTGTGTGGCGAAACTCAACGCCGCGCTTTGCCTCGACAACGGAGCGAAGAAATGAAAATATAAATATTTTATTTCCTTGAGTGGAGATCGAACTCATGCACACATTTAATGCTCTTACGCCACGAGTGGCCTCAAAATTAGATTAAGACTAGAAATAGAAAAACCACGTTTCTATTTGCTATGTTGGCGAATTATCTTAAATTATATTTTTTTAGCTTTTTTTTTTAATGGAAAAGACACGGCAAGCGAGCGTGCGGGTCACCTGATGGTAAGTGATTACCGCCGCCCACGACCCCGTGCAACCCCAGAGGAGCTCCAGGTGCGTTGCCGGCCTATAAGATGAGTTGGGCGCCGGGGCCCGGCATTACCTGATGCGAAACGCAATGGCATAAGCCACTACTTCACGCCGGTTTTAAATGCCGGTGGTGGTAATGATCCAGTCGAGTCTGCCCATGTGTGTGGCCATTGCTGGCGACGTGTCTCTACCACACGTACTTTAGTCGCCTCTTACGACCCCACCAGTACCAGGATGATCCTATTCTAGGCCGGGATCACACGGCAGCTTTCCACTGTACTCCGCACATAGCAGGGTAGGCAAAAGGAACCTTGGAACCTAGTGTTGAGAAACTTCGCTCGCACTAATACATTTCATTTAACCACTTTCCGCCGAAGTTTCGTGAGGCATTCGGTGTTGAGACCTCGTCACCGGAGCGAAGAAATGAAAATATTAATTATTTTATTCCCCTGAGAGGAAATCGAACCAACAACCGTTTTTAAAATAGTTCGCCACATTTTAACGAAATAAATAATTTCGTTAAAAGAAATTTTTTTTTGACTTATTTTATTTGTTTAGACTTAATTTTATTTATAAATTGTTAATCGAATTGAAATGGTAATTGAGATTTTTTTTTTGTAATAATACATTTTAACGTGTTTAACATTAGTAACTATAATTCTACCTTGTTTATTGAAATTGTAAACAAATTCAAATAATGAAAACCGTACAATTTAATATTTTTGTATAATAATATTGCATGGTGTATCCACTTTAAAAGATGGTGCATTTAGTCTTAAGTTTTATTGTGTATTTCTTTTCTTTGTCACGGTGTAATATTATCATCACTAGTGGATCTAGTAAATAAATAAATAACTAAATAAACCGTTGCTTTTACAGTCGCACTCGTGTGCCCCTTCAACATAACGGCCTCAATTCACAATTTATTTGATAATTTCGAAAACTAAAGCGACTTAAAGAAATAGATTCTTCCTGCTAGAAGACACAAAAGAATAATCAAACAAAAACCTGCTTTAGAAGTTAACTGTAATCGATAAAAGATACAAATTTGATACTCTACTCCTACATCAATATATTGACTATCGCGTGCCTCCCTAATACCATTTACGAGCGGCATATTATGAAACACATTTTATAGGTTCCATTTTAACGACTTCAGATACTCATACTTTAGATAATTTAACTGGATTAAACTTTAAACTGTCGTTTGAACAATTTCAATTAATATTAATGTTAAATCCACGCGACTTTACGGCTTTACTGGGTGGTATTAAAATAAAGTAATTAGTAGCTTATCTGGACGTCGATTATAATATTCATACATTCAAATAAAAAATAGTTGTCACCCGCTATTATGTTGAAGTAGAAAATTTGGTTATTTTTCGAATCTCAAAGAATTTCTAAAACCCTTCTCTTAGTGCTCCCCTATAAGCCTAATTTAATTTCACCTTTCTTGGTCGAGTACTTCGTATGTGCGTTGTCTGTAAATGACTGCATTTTGTAACGGAATAATTATTTTTTTTAAATTTGTAAACCGCCCGCATCCGCAAAAAGCAGGGTAGGCTAAGGAATCTTAAAAAAATAAAGTTTTAAGACACTTCGTTCTCATTAAGACAACGTTCCCCACTGGCCGCCGAATTCTCAAAGCACTGCTTGTTACTGCGCTTTGCCTCATTGCAAGCGATGCTTGTGGGTCTGGGTATCATTTGAAAAACAAGATTGTTCTCAATCTAGTAATACAAAATATGGCATTGATTTTCTCTATCTAACAGGTAAATTAGGCGAAAAATTAAAACCGGAGTGCTAGTTCTTTCACCTTATTTTTCAATATTCCTTCCACGGTTTAAAACTACAACAAAAACTAATCATATTGCTATTAATGAGAACGGAACGTAAAAAAGAGAAAATCCTGGCGTCAAAGCTAGGACGAATATATAAATTAGAAAACAAATAGATTAGTGGTGGAGAGCAAAAAGGTTAAGCTTTATACCGGACGCGGGAAACAATTTATAATAAACCTATTTGCTAAACAACTTGCGCGGTAATGGAGGCGTAATTGCATATTTTATAAAAACTATAATAATCTTCTATTTTCTATCGCAGTCATTTACATTTTCAATAAAATAATAATCCTTGTTATTATTTTAAATAACCAACTTCAATAAAAGGCCAGTCGTGGCACAGAGACACAATTGTAAAGGTAGCTAGTTGTGGGTTTGATTCCACTCGTAGATTAAATATTTATTTGAATTTATATTCTCATTTCCTCGCTCTGGTGTTGAGGGAAAATCGCGGCATTGAGTTTCGCCACTTGACATGCAATGCCTCCAGAATTCGACAGAAAATAGGGAACGGAGTGTCTTGGCACTGTTTTCCCCCTGCTACCCTGCTGTGTGCGGAACACAGCGTGAAGCTCTAAAAATAAACTTCAATAAAAGGAGGTTATAAGTTTGTTACAATCGTATAATATTAATTGAGTATGATAATCTATTTAGAGCTCCAAGCATATGTTAATTTTAGCAAGTGTCGGTTTCGCCTACTAATATTATAAATGTGAATGTTTATTCCAATGTCACACAGAAACTACTAAATGGATTATATTAATGAATACCTTATACGACAGAAACAAAGTAAAAACTACAAGTTTAGGCGAACCCTTAAGCTTTTCATATATAATAAACCATTGGATTTCCTCTACTCAAAACACGAAACCGAACTAAACTCGCTATTCCCATCTAGTTAGTGAGAGCCAATAATTTAATATTTCAATCGGTCACAGCCGCAGCGCTCAGTGCTCGACACTCGAGACTTAATTAAAAGCCAAATACGCACGCACTAACAACAGTCTGTCGGTCGGTTTGTGCCAACAATTATTAGAACACTGCTGGTATAAAAAACCACGTCAAATTACAATATATGTATAGAATCGGTTTTTGGAATAAAAATTATATGTGGAAACAGCTTCACGCATTTGCTCGCATGTAGCATCAGGGTAGGCAGAGAGAGAGAATCTAGTTTTATGATATTTGTTTCTCCTCACACTTCCCAATTTTAAAGACACCGTGTGTTGAATGGCGGAAGTCAAGGATAAGAATCGATTCCTTAACCGTTGCGTTTGCAACCAAATACTGTACGCTACGATGGCCTTTGTTTTTTGAACCATTTATTTTGTCATAATATGTACATAACAGTTCACAATTAGTTACATTATTATTTGAGCAGCCATAACAAGATTATCATATGAACGCGATGAAAGCAATTACACTGATCCCGGTTATTTTCGCGTGATGTTTTGCCAAAGTCGTCGCATCGATTGCGGATTTCATGCCAGAAATACCCCGCCGGGTAACGAGCCTGAAAATAATGCAATATAGTGTCCTATATTAACTAAGTACAGTATGTAGATTTAACATTAAATGTATTTTTTTATTGTTAGCTCCACGCCGCATTCTGCATACAGTAGTGATGTGGCAGATGGAACCTAGTGTTTACAGATTCTGTTTTATATGTTTAAAGACGTGCGTGTGCGTTGATTGGCAGAAGTCAACGCCGCGTTTCTTCTTCTTATAAGACCGAGGAAATGAAAATTCATTTCCCCATAGTGGAAATCGAACTCACAGCCGTATTTACACTCAGACCCTGTGACTGTGTTAATGAATCACTTCATCTTGTCAGACCGCAGGAAAGGAAATAATTTGAATATATTAATTCTGCCTAGCGAAGATATATTTACATTTTTTAGGCTTCACGTTTTTTCACGAACGTAGTGTCAGGACACTTCTCCTTCTTCGCTTTCCGTTCGTAACGAGACATATTTTTGTTATCCTGGCAAGTAGTATAATTTATTATGTCCCGACAATAGCACACAGACAGCGATGAAATGTAACCTAATAACTATATTGGTTATGTTAATTATGCAAGGTGCCCAAAATAAGCGGAACAGACAATTTACTTCCTATAAATTTTTATACAAACATTTTTTATCGTAGCAAAAAATAACTTAAAACGTTCAGAGAGACTCTAGAATCAGATAATTAAACATTCTCCCGATGTGTTTGTTCCTACATAACTCTTAAAGATCTCAGCGTTTTAAACGTTATCATATCTTCCTTGTCAAGTTTAAGCTTTCAATTATGCTTTTACTAATATTAGTCTTATTAAATTAATATGTGAGCTTTCATATTTCATAGTAAAGTATTATGGATTTTACCAGTATTAGTCAGCTGTATAGAAATATGAAAATTTGAATTGAATTGTAACTGAGGCAATCGAGATGTAGTGGGATAGCGCATGACTGAAAACGTGTGTGTTCTAGGTTCAATTCCTAGAAGGGGAAATTAATTTTCATTTCCCCGTTCAGTTATGATAAATTATAACTTTGAGTTCGTCTATTTACAATTATACTAGTGCACCTCACGCGGCTTCACCCGTTACTTTCTTTCTTAAGTGTATCTACGGCAAATTGGTTAGTTATTTTAGTTTTTTTTAAAAAACTAAAACTGTAATTCCAGTTTCACGCTGCATCCCGCATGTAGCAAAGTAGGCAGAGGGAGTCTAGTGTTAAGACACTCCAGTCCCGCCGAATTCTAGTCATTGTGTATTGCGTGGCAAAACTAAACACCGTGCTTTGCCTCGACACTAGAGTGAAAAAATGAAAATATTAAATATTCTATTTCCTCGAGTGAAAATCGAACATGCGTCTTTTTTGCCAATAAAAAATATATGTAAATATATCATGCTTTATAATTTTGCAAAAGCGGTATTTCAATATTTACAATAGTTCAGCAAGACTGTTATAATGATTGATCAGATGTTCTACCTTCAATTTTATACATCGGTGGAAAATACTTATCACACTCGATACCTTTGTTATGGATGCTTTTAATTTTTTTTCATAGGTTAACTGGACCACTATATAATAAAATAAGTTTCATTCAAATTGGTGCAGTAGTTAAGAAGATGTGCGTGTACAAAGAGACAAATAGACAGACAACAAAATTATAAAAATCATATTCTTGTTCTATTAGTTACAACTTGTCTTAAGAAGTCCGCATACTTATTTTCATAGAAAACAGCTTAATTTTCAAATATTATCCTCACAAACTTTCAACCTCTTATTTGCAGTCTGAGGAGTGAATTGAAGGAAATATTAAAAAATATATATATTTGCAATTTTTATGAAAATTGGGTGTTGACTTTATGAAAATAAACATCTTTTCACATTTCACTTTTCTACAGGTATTTTTTACTAAAATACAATATATTCCAATTGTTCAATTTTATAACAACAACAACAACAAACAAAGAAATACACATATATAGAAATAGTCCCAGGTGAACAGACAGATACAATAACTCAATCACTTAAGTAAAAACTTTAATTGAACTTTCTCGTAGTTAAGCGCCTAACGTTATTTAAGTTGTTAATGTTAATTGTTCACACGTCGACATTTAATCGAATAAAACTATATCTTTAAGTTTCGTAGTAAAATTAAAATAAATCAGCTTCACGCTGTATCCACACACAGCAGGGTAGGCAGATGGAACCTCGTGTTTTGGACACTCCGTTCCCCATTTTCTGCTGAATTCTGGAGGCATTGCGTGTACTCAACTCAACGCCGGGCCGGTAAATATTTCATCTCCTCGAGTGGGGATCGAACCCACAACTAATTGGTTTTACAGTCACACTTCGTGTCGCTGCGCTACTACTGGCCTCTAGGTCTGGGTGGTAGTAAAATTAAAAGTAATTATATAGACTTTATACCTATATATTGCTTCAAGCTGTAACCCTCGTATGGCAGGTTGGGCAGAGGGACCCTAGAGTTCAATACTTTCCAATCTATTTTCGAAATATATAGTGTTGGGTGGATGATTTCAACCTATTACCAGAACCCGGAAATAGAAACCGCCGCGTTAACAGTTAGATGAAAATGTACCGAGACGGTCTCACAATATACTTTTAGACTAGTCGTACACCAAATTTTCACCAAATAATTGATAAACAAATTAATATAAAACCTTAAAATTAAATTATTCTACTTCCTATTAATTTATACTACTTTGATAATGGCACCGACTACATCGCTCCAATTTGTTTGTTTGTGTAATTTTAATAATAAAATTGCTTGCTTTCCGTTATATTCTCCCTTCTCTTAGCTATTGTTTTGTATTGTCTTATATCATTTTATTGTTTAAAACCGAATATTTATCAAGAGATTGATAAATATTCGGTTGTGTATTCGGAATGTGGCGTAGCGGCACAGCGTCTAACTGTAAATGTGTAGGTTCAATTCTCACTCAATGAAATTGAAATATTTTCATTTTCATTGAGTGATTTTCATTGAGTGATTTTCATTTTCATTGAGTGAGATTCACTCTGGTAACAAGACAGAGCAAGAAGTTGAATTTCGCCACTCAACACGCAATGTATTCAAAAATTAAATAAATAGCATGCTGGTGTCTCGACCTTGATGGTCAATCACTACGTTGTTTTCCCATTAAGATTTATAAATCTTATAAATTATCAATTAATGAATGAAGCTTCACATTAAACACAAAAGAGCTTCATAGATAAGTAACAGAGCTAATGTACTAGTACATTATTCTCTCCTCAAAATCTTTAGATCTCTAATAAACTACTGTCATTACAACAAAGTGAGCTTTCATTGTCATTCTGCTGGCTGTTGACTGTAAGAACTTACTTGGAACTTAATTTATGATACTATGGTAAAGAGTTGAAACTCTAATTTTGAATAAAAAGTAAATATTTTATATATATAAAAAATATAGAAATGTTAAGTACAAATAATACATAATTTAGATAGACTCACATGGCATAGTGGCACAGTTGTGGGTTCGATTCCCTTTAGTGGAATGAATTAGTCTCATTTCTTCTGATTCTTATCAGCAACAAAGTGCGGCGTAGACTTCCTCCACACAACACGCAATGTTAAACGAACGACAATTAGAAGGGAACTGCGGAACGGAGTATTTTAAGACTAAATCCAACTTGCCTACCCTCCTATATAAGGGATACATCGAAAAGAAGCTAGATCATTTTTGTAAGTTTACATAACTAAGCAATTTTAAATAATTTTTCCTTTATTTCACGCGAATAAACGCGAAAGTCGTTACTATTTTTTATAAAGCTATTTATTTGACTTACGCCTGTTTTCTTTAAAAGCCCAGAATTAATGATTATTGTTCTATAGACTATAGTCTGGCATTAAAACTGAAGATAAATTCGTTTTATCGCGATCCTTAATATACACATTTTTATCTTTTAATAATATATAAATAGATTACGAATTTATAATAATTAACCTTCATTAATAAATACCAACCATTGCTTTGTTTACTTTCTTTTTTATTTTTATCCTTTCAGCCAAATGTTATTTTCTATAACAGCCATTATTTAATTCACAAATCTATTTACAAATAATGATAAAAGGGCGAGCACACGTTATATATTGACATTGTTCTTCTCAAACTATTGCACATACATCATAGAATTGGATGATAAATCACAATAGAATACCACTTTACCAACGCTGGCGTGAAAATAGAACAATTTACAATTAACAAAACCTAATTTTGCAATTCAAATTAATATATTATTCTGTACCATTTATGATTTTTTTGCTTCACGCTTTATCCCTGGCGGTGTAGACGAGAAGACAAGGTTATGTCGTTAAAAAACCAATCAAATGAAGTTATTACATTGTATTTTACGCTTTAAAATATCCACTCAGATGTTTTAAATATCTTTACGGATTTTAATGCAGTTTTCATTAGACATCAGACACAGAATAATGATAAGTTCCTTGATTTTCACGATTATTACTCATTTCAAATGAAACGACTTTAACCGGATTAATCGCGTATATTTTGTGTTTTTATACACTTCTGGAAACCCGACGTTTCGAACACTTTGCAGTAGTCCGTGGTCACAGGATAATTATTTATTAATTATTATTATTGTAACAATATTAATATTCTATACAAGGACGCTGCCGCCTTCGAAGTTAAATGGAAATTAAAATAATATTTCTTTTCAAACTCATTAAAAGTTTAATTTTCATACTTAAGACTACATTAATTAATATCTCCCCAAGTAAGCTAAGCATTCTTTCAAAAGTCACACAAGGTCGTTGACCCCGCCGGGACATTCCTGGAGGGCGCAGTATTTCGGTCGGGCATTAATTACATCGGCCCGCTTCTTACGATGTACGATTAAGGCTTAGTCCTCATTATTGAGAACATTTTTAAGTGTGTGAGGCCAGACATGGCGCAGGGGCACAAAGTGTGACCGTAAAACCGACTGGTTGTGGGTTCGATCCCCACTCGAGGAGATGAAATATTTTACTTAAATTTATATTTCCATTTCTTCGCTCTGGTCTCGAGGCAAAGCGCGGCGTTGATTTCTGCCATTCAACACGCAGTGCTTTCAGAATTCGGCAAAAAGTGGGAAACGGAGTGTCTTAACACTAGGTTCCCTCTACCTACCCTGCCGTGTACGAGATACTATTTTTATTTCTAAATTACGTGGCCATGCTGTCAAATTCATAGCACGGTAGGCTAATGGTAAGGCACTTCGATCCCCATATACCGCCTTATATTTGAAGCATTGCGTGATGAGTGGCGGAACTCAACGCTACTCTTTGTTTTCTTACCAGAAGGAACAATTGAAAATACTTTATTCTTCCAATTGGGAATCAAATCCACCACCGTCGAGGCCGAGGTGAGGCAAACTCAAGATGGTAAATGTTTACGATGTATTATCGTTCAATCGTCATAAACTATTAGCACGAATGATATTTTCGTTATTTTATTTCTTGTTATGTTATTATATGTTTTCCCTACTATCAATTTCTTTTCTTAATGCAACACTGGTATAGTGAAGAAAGCGCAGGGACAATGATGAATGAACATTATTTCAGTTATATTATATTTTGTATATTTATTTAGGATATAATCCTACATCCTTTGGGTGTATGGGTAAAATTTTGACAACCTCGACATAGTAGTATATTTTAAAAACATATTTAGGCCTTCACCTGTATAGCAGAGTAGGCAAAGGGAACATTTATGAAAATGTCCGCACATTTTTCGAGTCATTTTGTGGAACTCATCACCACGCTTTATCTATCAGAGCGGCGAAATAAAAAATATATGTAATAATTTTTCCAAGTCTCAGGCGCACTTATTATTAGTTTAGACGTCTGCTTTACGTTATTTTTTTACATTAGCAAAACTTTGAACCGCTGTACATAATTTTCAAATGAAAAAACCACACAAGTGAATAGGAACGAAATGGATACGTAATCTCATCTATTAGTAAGCGGAGAACGAATATGTTTAACGAGCGTCCCTAAGCCGCTTTGTTTTTACGAAACAAGACAAATTAACGCTTAAAGTGCCGCTGACAGCGTTTTATTATTCACGCTACATTGTAAATACAGATAGAAATTGCTTTTTTGGTATTTTTTTGGTTTTTCATGAGTTTTTAAATCTGCATGTAGTGCTGGGTAGATAGAGAAATTTTAGTGTTAAGACACTGTGTGTTGAGCTTTCTACCCAAATTCTCTACCTGTACATATGTATGTTAAATGATAAAAATCGCTTCACTTTGGCTTAGAAAAGTGTGAAACAAAAATAATTCATTCTCCGGAGTGCCTGCAACCATTACGGTTCAAGTTGGACAACTTAACAATGCGTTATGATGGTCTCAGTATTATAATTAATATTAAATACATAAAAAAAAGAAAAGTAGAAAAAAAGGATCCTAACATAGAATAAATAAATATAATAAATAAATATAAGTAGGCAAAAGGAATACAAGGAGGCAGTATTATGATATTCTGTTCGCCGTTCTTTATCTCCTAATTAGAGTAAGAAAACGTAATTAACTCATTCCCTTGACTTGGATTGAACCCGCAACCGTAGACCGTTACTGTGCTAAGATCGCCCCAACTGTATTTTCTATGAACGTTAAAGTAAGAAAGCTGATATAAAACCAAGACAATATAATAACTAGACCTGATGCAATTACACTTCTCTACGTCTATTTTTTGCCTTCATTTTTAAAAGCTAATCAGATTTCTACATCATCTCTTACATCGTTACGACTGCACTTTTTATATGGATGTGCTATTATTATTGTTTTAATATTATATGCTATCATTACACTATAAAATAAACTAGTCGAGGCGACTGAGATGTAAAATTTAAAACTTCATTTTTTTCCATTGTTGTAGGAATTTGAGAATTCCACTCATAGTACTCCTCTACACTCTCTAAACTATCTACATGGAAAATTTAAACTTTCTAAGTTCAGTACTTTCGTCTGTTTGTGGTCTGTCACTCAGTACGTACTTAAGCTATAATCGCCAAAAAGCACTTTAAAAATGTTAAATTATAAAAAAGCTTTTATATAGCCATTAATTCAATAAAGTATCTCTAAATTGGAGAAAATTAAAAAAAAAACAAGAGGATTATACAATTCTAATACTAATTAATAATAAGAATATAAATTAATAATAAGAAAAATGTTAATAGTCTAAATCTAAATATAATTTTTCAATCATTAAAATGACGTGTCTACTCGACTGTACACTCAGGTACACCCGGCGCCCTCTCCAACGTATTTTTCTCTAATCCAATATGTGTAAGTCGTAAATCGCAGCGGAACGTGACTTTGCTATATTTAAACTGATGTTATCAAACATTTTTATGTCCTTATCGTGAAGAAAGTTTCATTTATGCTCTTTTACGAGCATGTCAATATTGGAAAGTAGGTTTTGTTCACTTCGAGTGACAAATGCAGGGTGTTCAAATCATTTCAATATACATCTATTTTTACATATTTATCAACAAGTACTGTCACGAAAATTAATCAGAAAGTTGAGAACAAATCACTGAGTTGTTTACATAAATTCAATATTGTTTACATAAATTTCAAATAAGTTAATTTTGGGCCTTTTTTTAAGTTTAATTGCCTTCTGTTTCATATAAAGCTCAGCCATTTTCAAAAATACGGGACACAGTGAGCTTTTATTTATTTAACCGTATTTGTTCGTTTAACAGAATCAACATTGAATATTTCTGAATTTCAATAAAGATTTTTTATTTTTAAAGTAGTATGTTTTATATATAGGCAACACAAAAGAGACTGAGTGACGGTATTGTATGTAAATAGTGCTCTACTAAACATATTTATTCAATATTGCTTTGTTGAAACAGAAATTTAAAATTAAATAATAATTACAGTTTCACGATCTATTACAAATGAATGTTAGGACATTCCATTGTCCACTTTTGGTTTTGAATGGAGTAACTCAACGATGCGCGTTATCATACCAGTGAAACGAAAATAATTCAAATCAAACCTTATACTATCGCTATTACAGCTTTTACAGAATCTAAATAATGTCATACATTTATATGTATGACTGGAAGTAATCTAAATATGTGTTAAATAATAATATTAAGAAAATATAACATACGAAACTTAAGCAACTAACACGCATTTACTTCACACTTATATACAATTTTTCTCTTGTATATTCTTTCAATAAGAATTTATTTTATATTTTATTTTTCTTCGCTCCCACTTATATGCACCTTTCACCACACACACCAATTTCCAAGACATTACGTGTTGATTGGAAATTAACGCCGTGTTCTATTTTTGTTTGACAAATTCTTATTATTTTCGACATTTTTTGAGTAGGTCTAGTCCATATAATTTGTATTATAGAATGATCGGTGTTCAATGAAGTACACACCTGCCTATCGTATACTGGTTCGGTACAATCCGGCGGTAACCCTACACCGTCTCTCTCCCCACTGGAGCTAGTGGAGGTCAACTCACTTCGGTGCACATATTAACAACACATTTTATATAAATTTATTTTGTTAAAAATTAAAATTAAATTAGCTTCACGCTGTATCCCGCACACAGCAGGGTAGGCAGAGGGAACCTAGTGTTAAGACACTCCGTTCCCCACTTTCTGCTGAATTTTAGAGGCTTTGCTTGTTGAGTGGCAGAACTCAACGCCGCGCTTTGCCTCGACACCAGAGCGAAGAAATAGAAATATAAATTTGAGAAAAAATTTCATATCCTTGAGTGGGGATCGAACCCACAACCAGTTGGTTTTACAGTCACACTTTATGCCACTGCACCACGACTGGCCTCACATTGTTGAGAAATAATAAATGTATTAAAGACGTGCCTAGTACTAAATAATGCAACTAAATTTAAATATTATCTCTATCTCTATATATAATAAGATAGTAAAAATAATTGTCTGTTCATTTAGTAATTTTGGCTGAAATGGATAGAGGGAAAATTAAAAAGAATAATAAAAAGCAAAAAGATTTTTTGTCTCTCTGTCTGTTTGTCTGTCTATAGGTATCGTCCCATTTTTCTCTGAAAGTACTGAACCAATTTACTTAAAAGTTTCTCCAATTGCTTAGTTTTAACTCAACTTAACAATTAAAGTTTGTTTCTTGGTGAAACAAACTCCGGTTCGGAAAATCGGTTCTTTAAAAAAAACTCATCACTTGAATGAACTCAAGGCATTCGTTTGCCTGCGAATGTTATATAGCAATCGCGCTGATAAAATTCCTGGCTAAAGAATGACATTCGAAACGTCTTGGTTATATGACTGTTGATAAAAATATATATTTTTAATGTACTATCATACAATATTTTATACAATAAAGTAAACAAAAATGAATTATTAATGGAGACTTCATAAATAATAACAGTTAAGTTTAAGTTGTAATTAATTCAACACAGAGATAAAGGACGATTTGATCTTCATTGAAATATCGAGTAAATACATAGATTTTTTGGTTCGTTCGTTCATATAATATCGCACCTTTAGAATTATATTGACCTAATCAAAAAACCATGATTTTGAGTTTTTGTCAGAAATTGACCTTGTTCCCCACTTTCCACCTCCAAAGGTCAACGCAAAGTATCTTAATTCTAAGTTCTCTCTGCCTTCCCTGTTATGTACAGAGCGTCGTTTTAGGTCAATTTCTAACAAAAACACAAAATCATGGTTTTTTTTTGATTAGGTCACTATAATTCTAAAGGGGCGATATATTTAACTAATTTAAAAACTGTACAGGAGTAATATGCAATTATTACAGTTATTTTACAAAGAATATTATAAATCACTACCCAAATCAACAATTTAATATTTAAGGCTGCTTCTGAAGCAGTAAATTAAATTATTAACTGACATCAGCACATTTAAGAAAGTTTTAAAAAACATAACATAGGTAAAGAGAGCGTAATGTTACAAAGATGTATAGGTATAATAAATTATTAGCTTTATGCATATTTTATAAATCAAATACAAACATCGGTCGTATTTTTTAGTTCGAAACCATCAAAAATACTAATAGAAATTACGAGATTCATTACGATAATGTCGTAAAAAAATCATATTAAAATATTATAGATTAAAGTAATAAAAAATCCGGCCTTTGAGGCCGGCCGTTGTAACTGACATCCCAAACTCCTTTTAAAATATTATTTAATAAATAATGCCTTGGCTAGTAATGTGTCTAGTGATTAGAACCGTTTATACTTGTGAACGTAAGTAATCCAAGATCTTTTAGAGATTCAGAGGTAACAGTGTTAAGAATTATATTTATGCCATTAGAAGGTATCGCTTTAATAATATATTTGCCATCAGAAGTTGTTCTTGTGTCAGTTATCTAGATAACTGAAACTCTACAATATGACATTGTCATAACTCGAAGCTCGTCCGAAGAAAAGCCAAGAGCGCGTCCTATCTTCCTCTTCACTATAACTGCGAACTAGTTATAATAAAAGGAAGAAAGAGTACGGGCACCGCCCCGCCCCTACACCGTGAATTCCTACCAGACTGCGGCTGCAACAGTCTTAATGAACCCTCCGGGACGTTTGTGTGTGATCAGTCTGAAGGTACTTGTTACGCTTGTTTAAATTAAGATTGTATTAGAATGGTGATTCGTGATGTCGATTGATTTGTGAGATCAATATAAGTCGTTGGAACGAACGCACTACCGTAAGGCGGCCGATATGTTAAATAAACGCACGGCACACACCCCACAGTCGTGTCTCGAACCGTAGGCGGACACTACTACATACACCAGAGCTCCAGGACATAAAATAGCACCACACACCCGTAGGAGACAGGCGGACACTACTACATACACCGGAGCTGGGACATAAAATAGCATCACACACCTACTAGTCGTATACCAAGTCGTAGAAGTGGTATTCAATATATCAATGACCAACGCCATACAGGCATAGCTTACGTATCGCAAGCGTACTGCGAGACGGCATCAGCCACGACATAGTTAATGTCGCTATAACAGTTCGCATAAGCCCATCACGTCAGCTTCCACGACGTCAAGCAACATTTAATATTATAATAATGGTCGAGGATCACTCATGACCCTCAATATGTGTCGCCATCATAGATTTCGCATTATCATATTATATTCATTATACATTTGGTACGAGTCTTTATGTGCATCATATATATTAGTACCGTAGTACTTCAAAGTATGACTCGACCGCTGCCTTCCGAGCATCACCACCACCTATATAGACAGAACGACGGTCGCGACACTCGGGACGACTATACACGAATTAGTTTCCTTTAATATGGCATTAAGAACATAATATATAGTTTGTGAAAAATTTATTTCCCATTATTATCTATGTTATTTTTTGCACATTGCCACACATATGTCATTCCATTTATTTATTTATTTCCAACTTATACCCAAGGTACATACTGTTACACCGTGGCGCAGTGGCACGACGTGTGACTGTAAAACCGACTGGTTGTGGGTTCGATCCCCACTCGAGGAGATGAAATATTTACTTAAATTTATATTTCCATTTCTTCGCTCTGGTGTCAAGGCAAAGCGCGGCGTTAAGTTCTGCCACTCAACACGCAATGCCTCCAAAATTCGGCAGAAAGTGGGGAACGGAGTGTCTTAACACTAGGTTCCCTCTGCCTACCCTGCTGTGTGCGGGATATAGCGTGAAGCTAATTTAATTTTATTTAATTTTAATTTTTAATAAAAAATCATATTAGAAGTCATAAGTCATTAGTTGTCAATCAATTCTGCTTATTAAATCAATAATCTTGTAGTTTAAGCGGGCGCAACCGCTGGCGAGCCGCTAGTTATAAATAAATATTAATCATTTTTAATCAGATTTCAACAAACGGACAAAAGTGTATTTTTAGAAAAGAAAGCTAACCTTATGACAATCAAAAGAATTCATGCCTCATTCAAAAATATTATTTAAACACGCAAAGTATATTAATCAATTGAGGTCATTATGACGCAGCTGCATACCGCCCAGCCTGACTGTAAGTGCGATGGTTGTCGGTTTCTACTCAGAGAATAAATTATTTTTATATCATCGCTACGGTAAAAAGACAAAGCGCGGCATTCAGTTCTGCCCTTAAAACAGCAATATTTGGAAAATTAAGCTGAAATTGGGTAACGGATATTAGCACCAGCGTGCTGTATCCCGCATATAGGAGATTTGCGGGATACATCACGAAAATAAAAAAAAACATAAATCATTGCAAAATTGTTATTTGACAAAAATATTTTAAGCGAGGTCGGGAGTATTAAGTTTCCACAAACAAACCATAAAGAGGATATATTCTTTCACTTTCAACTGCTAAGTATATTTGTATGTCAAAGATATTTTTTTAAACTTTCAAAATATGGTTCGTCTTATATTAAAACAAAATTAAAAATTACTAGAAACTACTGCAAGCTACTTTCTACTTAGAACTTTTATACTTTTAATTCTTTTTGTAATTTAATAACACCCTATAAATTGTTCTATTATAACAGGTATGTGTAATGTCTTTTTCTATTGATAAAGTGATATATTTTTCTATATAAATAGCATTAATTCAAAAATCTATATTAGAAATTAAAACGGCAATAATATATATATAATGCGTACACAAGATGCTTGTAAAGTCAATTTGTAGGTATAACGGTTATATGTTCATTGAATATTATCGTTTTTCTATTTTTGTTAAATAAATAGCGGCGCTAAGTTCCGCGATCCAGCACATAATGTTTTAAAATAATATATTAAGAGATTTTTCTTCCTCACGCAACAATAATTTGAGATATTTCAAAAAATATAAAAAATATGTTTAAATATTATAAGCGAAATGTTTTTTATTTCTTTCTATACTAATATAATGATATTAGAACAAAATAGGAATTTATGAATGTTACAAGAAAATTGCCCTGTAAAAATAAAATCGGATAAAGAAGGAAAAATATTCTAATAAACATATTTTAATAACTGTTAAATTCTACTTTTTTTCTATTAATAATCGGCTTCACGCTCCCTTCACGCTATCCCGCACACAGCAGGATAGGCAGAGGGAACACAGTGTTAAGACACTTCATTTTCCACTTTAATAATGTTTCTCTCTATCCTCTATCATACAAAAACACGGATCATAAACTAAACCCTTTAAAAATAAATATTTTATAACGTTTAACATCTAGGTGTACAGAAATAAAAATATTTGTCTTTTTAATTTATTCTAGATCAATTAGTATCTAGTCTGAGAACCGACTCGGGAGAATGAGTTTTTTACAATTTCTCGTTCTAATTATAAAACAAAGAGTGGCGTTAAATCTCGCGTCTGATACATAATTTCTAGTAAATTACAAACGGAGTGTCTTAACACCAAATTCACCCCCAAACAAAAAAATAAAAAAAAACTGCGCCTACCTTTGCATGGCGTGCTGCCAGCATGACGCATAGCCCCACGACATCTCCCGACACAGGCACTCCGTTTCCCCACAACACTGCACTCACTCAGTGCATTACGCTCTACCTGCACTCTACTCTCTGCGGGAGATGCATCTCTTGCACTGGAGGCTGCGGTCTGGCGTCGACGTTTTGCAACTTGCCAAACTGGTCTGGCCCCGACCGGTCCCACCAGCCCAATTGTCACGTTGAATGCCTTCGTTTTACGACTTATAATGATACGGTTCAGCGAACTCAATCGCAACACCAATATTGGCCCTATGACCTGGTTTTTTTTTGGTTTTAAGTTGTTTTGTATAGTTTTAGTGATAAGAACGCATTTGCGCATTTTTTTAATGCTTAAAATTTAATGAATCTTACTTATTAAGTGTGCAATAAATTTTTTTTATGTTATTTTATATGTATGTATATGACACATATAGTTTTAGTTTTAAATTTATGTTCTTTCTACAGTTCTTTATTTTTTTTATTTAGTAAGCAATCCATTATATCATACTTCGTTTATTTAAGATTATTAAGAATGAAGAAGGAACATAGGGTTAGAAATTAGAATCATGATTTTCATACATATAGTACATATTTAAATACAACGACTTTAGATAGTAGTAGCATATACATATGTATATGAAAGTATTATCTTAGAAGTTTACTCGAACGCTTATTTGAATAGTAATTTAACTTCAGTTCATATCGTACTGCCGAATTTTCAAGACATTATGTGTGGATCGGCACAACTCAACGCCGCATTTTATCTTGTCTTGTTTCGTTTTCGTTTTCCGCGAGTGGAAATCGAACCCAAAACCATTACGCTTACAGTCGACGACGACTTCAATGTGTATTGAAGAAAGAAGCTGTCGTAACATTCAAATTACAAATTATAATAAAATACAATAAAATGATAAGTAGTAGTCTCTCATAAATAACCATTTCATTGTTTAACATTTAAATGTAACAGAGCGCAGTGGCACGGACGACGCGCGCTACGTATCGTTTGTTCGGTTCGTTTAATTATAATTAATCAAACGAATGAGGAACAGTGGGTAGTAAATCGTTCTTGGCAATTATATACTGAATGATGTTAGCGTTGGCACTCTCGGTATAAGTCTCTCAGACTCCGAGTCCTTAATATTTTTAGAGGCGTATATTGTGGAAATTGTGATAATATTGCCCCGCTCCCCACTTTCTGCCGAATTCTGGAGACATTGCGTGCTGAGTGGCGGAACTCAACGCCGTGCTTTCTGCCGCCGCCTCGACACTAGAGCGAAGAAATAAAAATATCAATGAAAATAAATATTTCACTTCCTCGAGTGGGGATCTAACCCATAAGTAGTCGATTTTACAGTCACTCTTTCTGCCTCTGTGCCACGACCGGCCTCATAAAAACTTATCCTAAAATTATCTTCATTTTAATATATAATATATTTATATTATATACATTACTAGCGGCCCGCCCGCGGCTTGCCCGCTTAAACTACATGATTATTGATTTCATAAACAGAATTGATTGACAACTATAATGACTTCTAATATAATAATTTAGTACATTATCGTAATTTCTATAAGAATTTTTGATTGTTTTGAATTAAAAAATACGAACAATGTTGATATTTGATATTTATAAAATATACATAAAGTTAATTATTTATGTAAGTGCCCCTCTATCCATTTCAGTCAAAATTACTAAATGTACAGAAAAAATATTTTTACTGTCTAATAGATATAGAGATGATCGTGCCATCAGACTGTTAACGCGGTGTACGGGGATTTGATTTTCAATTACTTACCCTGGTAAAAGTACAAAGCGCGGAGTTAAGTCCCTCCACTCAGCGTGAAATGTCTCTAAAAATATATACGAACGTGGGTACGGAGTGTCTTAACATTCTGTTATAAGACTCTCCGTATGATGATGCAAGACTCGCGCAATAACATGTAATTAGAAAATATAAAAATCCATTTAAATGATATTTCATTAACTTCGAGTCAAATAAACAAGATGAATGTAAATTAATATATACTATGTTTAATGAAACACTTTAATTATCAAAGTTGGTAAATAAATGATACAATATAGTTCAAAGCGCGGCCACGTTGAGACTGTGTGGTGTAATTTATAGATGCTGTTATTACAAGTTATACAATTTTTATTATTATAAAATTAAACAGTCGCGTTTACAGTCAAACTATGTACCGCTCCCCTATGATGACCTGTGAAATAACCTTATTTTTTCTTCTCTTCTCTTTTTTGGTTTTACGAGTAATGACCTTGTGTTAAACACGATGTTTTCAACTTTTGGTTTGTTTATAAGTTAAAATAAATATTTGTACTAAAATGTTTCTCGGCTAAAAATATACACAAGCAAAGGGCACAAGGATGCGACTGTAAACGCGGCAGTTGTGAATTTGTTGCAACACTCGGGGAAATGAAATATTTAACATATTACTTTCCTGGTAACAAGACAAAGCGCGGCGTTGAGTTCCGTCACACAATACGAAATGCCTCGAGAATTCGGCGGAAAGTGGAACGGAAGGGTTTAACGAGTGAGATATATGTTAGAGCGAGATAGATCAAGCGAGAAGCTAAAAAAATGGAATGTAGCGAGATTTAATAACGCGCGCCTCTTGATGGAGTAACTTTCTAAGAATGTTAAAAAATATATATTTTATTACCCCCGTGCATTTTTCAATCCCTTAATTTTCACAATATTTCTTATATTGGCGAAATGTGCGGAGCTAAAATAAAAACAAACATATAAAAATAATGTTCTTATACGAAGAAAGCCTATATACGTACAACATATTTTTCCAATCGAAATCAGTTGAAATAAAATCTATTCCTTTGAAGTAAGTAACCTTCGATATTTCTGTATATTCTTGAAATAGAATCAAACTCAAACAGTAAATATTCTACGATGCTAACCACAAATATGTATAAATTCGTGTGTAATAATCGGAACAACCTTCTTAGGCCTACTTACTTATACTTACTTATATTTCTATATTTAGAAACCAATGTTTGATCGTGATTGGTCTCTAATGGATATAATAATGTAATATTACATACAACGACTATTTTTCGATCCTGAATAATTTATTATATTCGTTGAAGCCAGTCGTGGTGCAGCGGCACGAAGTGTGACTTTAAAACCGCCTGGTTGTGGGTTCGATCGATCTTCACTCGAGGAGATGAATTATTTCCATGTTTTCGCTCTGGTGTCGAGGCTAAGCGCGGCGTTGAGTTCTGCCACTCAACACGCAGTACCTCTAGAATTCGGCAGAAAATTTGAAAACGGAGTGTCTTAACACTAGGTTCCCTCTGCCTACCTTGCTGTGTGCGGGATACAGCGTGAAGCTGATTTGATTTGATATTGAATAAATTATTATTGGATTATAAAAATATGTTGTTATTTAATTATTCTAGAGGCCATTGTGCCGCAGCGGCATAGCGTCAGACTGTAAAGGAAACGGTTGTGGGTACGATTCCCATTCGGGGTTATGTTTGAAAGCACACAGCAGAATAGAGGGAACCTGGGAAGACAGAGGGAACATCCCTCTGCCTACCCTGCTTAACGTGGGATTCAGGGTAAAGCTGAAATAAAAAATTTTTCAAATGTGTGAAAATCTAAAAGAACCAAATATCTTCTACTGAGGTACGCTGTCTCCCGCTCACAGCAGGGTAGACACAGGGAACCTAGTGTCATAAAGGTGTCATGGAAACATAAATTTAAGTAAATACTTCATATCCTCGAATGGGGATCGAACCCACAACCAGTCGGTTTTTACATTCGCACTTTGTGCCACTGCGCCACGACTGGCCTCACCAAATATCTTATTATAATTATTATAACTAAATATGACTGTCCTAAAATCCAGTTCCCCTATTCAGATGTAATTGTTAAAGCACGAGTATTTATTTAGTGGTGGAGTGCGATTCGATGTCGTCGGTCAGTAGCCACTCAACGCCGCTCACGGCTATTACTCGCTCTTCATTTTAGCATTCTCCAAACGTGGCCTACTCAATCGAGAAACGTAAATAGCTATTATCCTAGATTTTACAAGCAAATGTTTACATATTGTATAATTTACCTTTTGTTTATTTAAATGTTATATGAGCTTTTATATATTATGAAAAATTGTTAAGGCTATATAAACATCAACATAGGTTAAGCAAAAATATATACTAAGAAAAACTATATAACCCAAAAGTCAGAAATAAAGTTTTTGATCATAGTTTTTTTTTAGCGTAACACTGTATCCCTGCACATAGGCGTAGGAGGAAAGAAGGAAAAGGGTAGGCGGAGAAACCTAGTGATAAAATAATCCGTTCATATAAAGAAACATCCGTTTCCCACTTACGGCCTAATTCTTGAGATATTGCGTGATGAGTGATAGAGAACGGTAGAAAGCCGTGCTTAACCTCGTTGCCAGAGCAAGGAAAGATAAATATTTAATATTCCATTTCCTCGAGTGGGAATTAAGCCCACGACCTGTCACGCTTACATTCTTACGCTTGTGTCCTTGCTCCATTGTTGTTCTCAGTTTATTATTATTATATTCTATTTTTTTTGTGGCCGTCGTGTCGGGGTGCAGTATAACAGCATCTGATGACGCCTAAGGCGACGTTTCTGTGTTTGATTCCAGCTCATGATAATCAATGTATTTAAAAATATTTTAATTATCTCCGTACGCGGCCACATAACGCGCAATGTCTCGAAAATTAGATAGAAAGCGAAGAGGAGAGTGTCTTAACACTAGGAACCTTCTGCTTACCTTACTATATGAGGAAAAAACTTAAAGGTACTTTTTATATTTCGAATTGGAGTGTCCTACGTTACTTAGTTTGCTTTCATATATTTTAGAGACATTGTGTGTTAGATCCTCTAAAGTTCTTTGAGTAAAAATAAAGCTCACTAGGTCTCTTTAAACTTATACACATACATCACATGAACTGTGCCACGATGGTATAAGAAGTAAATATATGAAACATTTGCAATTTGTCCTTTGCGAAGTCTGAAGGTCACATAGAGTCGATATAAAGACGACTTCTTACGACACGCTGATATAAAGAAGAAAAGTTAACACTCCTTGTTTTATGATCCGTGAGAAGCTGAGATTTGTAATGAAGTAGATACGTTTGTATTTTTATTGTACGTTCTCATATAAATAATTCAGGCAATATTGTGGTTGTTACCGAGTTTTTTGCGCCTGATATTTTTATATGATTATGTGTATATTCTCTCACAAAAATTGAAACAAAAATCTTGTCTTGTGACAGAAGACTTCAGAGTAATAAAATAATTAATTCCTCCGAGTGGGAGTCAAAATCCATAACCGTCACATTAACAGTCAGGCGCTAAGCCGTTGCGCCAAGACGGCCATTAAAGTCCTAAAGTCCACAATGTCGCGTTTCGATGAAAAGTGGGGAACAGAAGTGACTTAATAGGAACGGAGTGTCTTATGTATTCCCCCCACCTCCAGAATACAGCGTGAAGCTAAAAAAACCTTATCTCGCTAAGATCAAAAATATATTGACAATACCACGATTTCTAACGATAATCTCAGGGCCATAATTTTAGGAACTATCAGCGTCACGCTGTATCCCGCACACACCGGAGTAGGCTGAGGGAATCTAGTATTAAGACACTCCGTTTCCCACTTTGTGCCGAATAATTGTTTTTTTTTTAGGAACTGGTTCGAATTAAAAAACTAAAATGATTTTACATAGTTAATTTATCGAGAAAGAATATTTTACGAAACGTTAATCGACATAAACCACCGCACCTGCGGTCAGAGTTGCCTCGGTTACTTAGAGTATGTTAATTCAAATGCACATCATTGTATTTATATAGTTGTTTCCATTTGTCCAATACTATCTTCACAAACCATCGACTTATAATAACAATGTTAAAATTAATTACACTCCAGAGTAAACGCTTTATATGCACCGTTGCACTTTAAAAGGGAACCAGAATTACGATACAGACCGTATCTCATAAAATATTGAACTTATAATTACCAAAAGTTGCTATCTCGAAAGCAATAATGTATGAAGAATATACGTCCACTATAAAGTGCTTGTAAAAGCAAAATTACTGGGGATTTTATTATTATCTCCATCTGCATATAAATTATGAATGATTCGACCTGTTTTCGTTTAAAAGTTACGAGATTTATTTTTAAATAAGCTATATTTTCTAAAATATTCTAATAATATTTATAGATCAGTGACGACACACGTATCGAAGAGATAGTTTTGTGATGATTTTCAGTTGAAGATGAATGTATCTAATATTTTAAAATAGTGAGGTTTATCTTAACCTCACTATTTTAAATTATTATCGGTGTTGAGTTACGCAATGTCTGTGTCTGTTCGCTCCCCACTCGAGGTAATTAAATATTTATTTACATTTATATTTTTATTTCTCCGCTTTATTGTCGAGGCAAAGTACGGCGTTGAGTTCTGCCACTCAATACACAATGCCTCCAGAACTCGGCGGAAAGTGGCGAACGGAGTATCTTAACACTAGGTTCTAGGTTCCCTCTGCCTACTCTGCTGTGTGCGGGATACAGCGTGAAGCTAAAAAAAAAAGTGTATTAATTTAATATATTAGACCAAGTTAAATTTTTTTGCTACTGGATCTTTAAAGTATCTTCGCAACCTTATGTTTTATATGATTTCGTAATTATAATTAAAATATAGTTAAAATTGTTTGTGAAGATACGAGTAGGTATGTAAATAAAAAGTGAGAATGAGACATTGCGGGGTAATGGAAACATTTCTATGTCTCCCAGTGGGACCAAATCCACAACGCGTTTAAAGGTAAACGCTATACTGCTGTGCTACCATGGTCTTAAAATTTTCCTCTTTTGCATAGAGTTTGCGGAACTCAACACGCCGCGCTTTGTCTCGACACCAGAGCGAACGAAATAAAAATATTAAATATTTAATTCCCCGAGTGGGAACGAGTAGTTTCCTCTGTAATCGAATCTTCGTCCACATTAGCTCAGCTCCTGCAGAGTAAGTCACATTATGTAAATAGATGGACAGTGTATAAAGTAAGCCTATTAGTAGTGCATTTCCGTTTGCAAAGTGTATGTAAATCTGTTGAGAGAACAACGTGATCACGTTTCGTATTTAAGTTTTCGCAATTATATAGTTGTGCAGAAAAATTATGATATTACAGTCGTACAGGCAAATAGGTACAGTATCTATCTGAAAAGGCGAGGGTAGTGGGTTCCCAGCGGCGTTAAGTTACGCCTCATGTTTGTTTAAGTTAAATATATGAATGATAAGTGAATATATTTTTTTCCAGCAAACTTTATAGTTTATATTCTCATTTTATGTAACTTTCCAAGCCACAATTTTGTTTCATAGCTTTGAGAGCAAGTTTTGCATCGTCCGTACGTCTATCACGTAACTATTGATAGTAGTTTCACGACATCGACATCTTGCTACAATATGGTACAATATGCTGTTGTGACAGTTTAGTAATATAATAGAAGTTTTATTTTTGTATAAATGTGTGTATAATTTTCGTCTATATTCTTCAGGCCATTCGTGGCGCAAGAGCACAAGTACACGACAGAAAACGCGGCATGTTGTGGGTTCACAGGAAAAAATAGATATTTAATATTTTTATTTTTGCTCCACTCGCCACTCAATTCCTGTCTTCAGAATTAAGAGGTAAGTTTGGAACGGAGGGTGTTAAAACTAGGTTCCCTTCGTCTATTGCTGGGCAGGGTAGCAGGGTGCTATTTGTGAGATACACGTAGACGAAAGGAATCTGGAAACCTAGCTCCAATTTCCTACGCGTACTGCTAAATATGAAGAAAACAAATATTTAGAAATACTGTAAAATATTTCAAATTAACAGTGTAATCATTTCACAAAAGTTAATTAGTATTAAAATAAATAATGTAGCTTCAGGTTAAGCAACACTTCTGTTAATCACTGACAATTGATGAGTGTACTGTATAGCCTCTGTGGCACGAAAGGCATTGAGCAGTTTGAGTTAAACTGTTTCCGGTTCCGTATCTAATGTCCACAATAGCCATTAGTAGAATGGAGGTAGTAGGTGACCTCTCTAATCTAAGCGGGTTAATAATCTAAGCTATCAGGTTCCCGGTAGACGCGTCTTCAAGCCCAGTTGTCAGTGTCCTTAATACTTCCAATTGAACAAATTTTTAGAGTTAAGAATTAATAAAAGACAAATCAATAAGAAGCATATGTTAAGACACTCCACTTTCCCACTTTCCACTAAATTTCAAAACACTGTATGACTTGAGCAGCGGCATAGCATCTAACAGTCAACGTGATGGTTTGGGTTCGATTCCCTCTCTACTTAATTAATTATTTCCACTTCTTTGCTTCGGTAAAAAAAGCGCGCTCTTCAACACGCTACGTCTCGAAAATTGAACGGAACGGAACGGAAATCTGACAACACAGTGTTTTCTCTGCCTATCCTGCTATAAGCGAGATACAGCGTAAAGTTAAAAGTCTATATATTACACAATTATCAATCAAATTAATCGAAAGCCGTCGTTTAAAGCAGTTTATAAGAGCTACTCACGCCGCTCCGCTTCGCTGCACACTTCAGTTGCAACGAACATTATATTTGTTTCTACTTCTATATTACTTCTAGCATTATTTCGATACTTCATTTTGTGTTTATTGTTATGGTTTGAGTTAAGTGAGGTAATGACACTCTATTGATTTAATTATATACTTTGTAGTACAGTGCTGTTTAAATGTAGGTAGATAGGATTCGATTACAGGTGAAATAATAATAATAAACAAATAAAAATAAATTAGCACGCAGCTGGGTAGGCAGAGGGAACCTAGTGTTAAGACACTCTGTTCCCCACTTTCTGCCGAATTTTGGATTGCGTGTTGAGTGGCAGAACTCAAGAAATGGGAATATAAATTAAGGTAAATATTTCATCTTTTCGAGTGAAGATCGAACCCATAACCAATCGGTTTTACAGTCACACTTTGTGCCACTGCGCCATGACTGGCCTCAATAAGTAAGTATATAATAAGTAAGTGGTTTATTCATATTTTGTTTTATTTTCGTACTTGCAAAGCTTTTGTTCCGCCACTCAGTACGCATTGGGATGGAAAATGAGGAAAGGAGTGTCTTATTGAAGAAAATTAATCAACTCGCAAAGCTTGATTATTAAATATTCTGTCTGTATCTACTCTGTTCTCTTCTACTTTTTCTCTGTGTACTACCTTTGCAAGATTCAGATTATATGTTCGTTTGCCCGTAAATACGGGCACACGTACGACTGCGCAGTCCGCTGCCTTAATCAAGTCGTCATACAAACAGGTGAACGGACATTTGGCAGGAGAGTACGTGTGACATGGTTTGTGGGTTGTTTGTAGGTTGATCGATCCTTCTACCCTCTATTGTATAGTTATTACATTTGTAGCTTACACCATATTTTAAGTAAATAAGGGTAGTCATGGGTAACTGTGTTACCCATCTGCTGGTGAATTTCCAAGACGAGTGGCGGAACTCAACTGCGTGTATCTAGTCTTATTACCAGAGCAAAGTAAGGAAATATTAAAAAATAACTTCATATTCAATTCACACACACTCCCAGTGGGAGGCGAACCCGCATCTGACGCGTTTATAACGCACGCTGTCCCACTGCTGATATCTACTTGATAATCTACTTTAAATCTATACGAAAAGTTCACCTAGACCGAGGTGTATCATTAGAGGTAACTTTTAGTCTCGGGAATAAAACTTTATAACTACTTTTCATTTAAATTTTAAGTACAAAAGCTTTAGAGTTTAGAATTTCGCTTCAGTCTAATGGGAGCGTTTAAGCCGCCGCGTTAATTCATAACACGTTATTACGAATTTTTAGTTAAATTTCTTCACAAACTAAGTGCATAATTTTTAAATGATTCATTTATTTAGTTTTTATAGCTTCACGGTGTATCCCTCACATAGTAGGGTAGTTGATGAAACTCACTTAAGACACTCAGTTCCCATTAAGACAATTCCGTTCCCTACTTTCCACAGAATTCTGAAGTGTCTTCATTCGTTTCGTGCTAAGTGGCGTGACTCACGGCCAGGCTTTATAGCTAAGAAATTAAATAACTAAATATGTCATTTTCTCAAATCAGAATCGAACCCACAACCTGTCGCGTTTACAATCGCACGCTAGTACCTCTGTGCCACGACTGGCTTCAATATAATATTATTTTTCTTACAGCTTCACTGTCATATAAAGAGAGCCTTATCAAACGACTTCCGAGGGACTTTCTATCCTCCTCCAAATCCAACTCATGAGCCTTGCAATGAACCTTGGTCGTTTAAGCTGAGCCTCCCTCAGGAAATCGAGGGTCTCACCTGACTGAGTTGCCCGCCTAGATGGCACTTGATAATCCTTCCAATCCCGTCCCAAATCCCCCTCCCTGTATCTGCTCTAGAGCAGGTTGTTGATTGAGACCACGGCCAGAGAGCCAACGCCCTGATGGTGTTCGGCCCTGATGGCGTTCGGAGCTACTACGGAGATGGACGAGAGAATGCTTTGATTCGCCGCCTGGCGCTATAGCAAAGTAAATTTAGAAGCACGTATTTTGGAGTTATACAATCATTATAATGTATTTCAACGCGACATAGTTGGTTACATCTTTCGTTTAAATGTTTTTGGGTAAGAAAATAGTAAATAGTCTGTTGCTTACAATTTTTTTCGTTTAAGTTTTCTGTTGTTTGTGTCATTTGTTTAAGTGTGTTTTTTTAAATAATTAGAACATCGATACAATAAAAAATGATAATAATACGAAAATGCGGTTTGAAAAGTAAGGTTTAAATAATTTTCATATTAGTAATCTTAAGTGCTTTGTAAACATAGGTGCATTATATGAGTAATTCAGTAGATAAAGCAGGCGAAGCCGCGAGCGGGTCGCTAGTTTATATTAAAAACATATCGAAAGGCTCAAAATATGGGTCTAATGACTCATTATGGTGAAGTGCACTAATATTTATAGTTTCTATTTAAAATAACATATTAAGTTTTAACTGAACGTAACATTTGAAACATAATAAATTTAATTTGCTTCACACAATCGACGTTTCCGCCGGCGTGTAGAGGGCGGGTGCCAAGTTTCCTACATCTGGGTTTGGCAAGGGACTCTCGTTACTTTACAAATGTGAAACTTGTGATTTACCAAAGTGAAATTGTTATAAGAACAAATATAGAAAAACACTTTAAATTGAACTTTTGTTTTCCCATTTTTTTGAAATAAGCGAAGACAAAGTAGTAGCCTAATTTCCGAGTAAAGATTAAAATACTGTTTTCCAATACATGCCACACTTTTTTCAATATTAAAACTGTTATATTTTTTTTAATATTAATAGTAGTAGTAAAAGTAACCATGGACTAACGATGAAGAACGTGCAAATAGAAGTAGATTGTGATGGAAGGCAGAACCTGGACAAGCCTTAGAGACTTAGAGTTAAGGATTCCATTTTAATTGACATATTAGAATGAATTGTTACTGTAGCAAAAAATATACAAAAAATGACTGAACAAAAAAGATTGAAGTTTAACGGACTGAGCCAAGCTAGTGTTAAGAAACTCCACTTCACGACGCCGGCGGAACTCGACGCCGCGCTTTGTCTACCAGAGTAAAGAAATTAAAATAAACAGAACCACTCTCTCTATCAGGATAGAACCCAAACGCGCTTACAGTCAGTCGTTGTCCCACTGCGGCACAACGGCTTCAACATTCGAATTAATTGTAATAAAAATAAAAATTACATAACATTGTTATACCTAGTTGTTTACAAACTTTGATTTCATTTAAATATTAGCATATGTAATGTTGCAAGTTTGTTGTCGCTGTTAGTTAGCGAGCTGCAACTCGCTCGGACGGAGTTTCAATAAACTGTGGCTATATACGATATCCTTTAGGATTGCTTTTTTTTGTGTGTATATAAAGTTTATATTAAGTGTATATTAAGAAATATATTTTTAGGAAATTTCCGCTGCCTTCTAATTTTTATACCTTTTATAAAAAATGTTTATTGTCAATATGGTGTTACCACTTTAAAATATTAATAATATTTTTATTATATTTCATTATTTTTTTAGTCTCACCAGTCGTGGCGCAGCTGCGTGCAGGGACACAAAGTGTGACTGTAAGACCGACTGGTTGTGGGTTCGATCCCCATTCGTCGAGATGAAATATTTATTTAAATTTATTTTTAGCACGCAATACTTCCAGGATTCGGCAAAAATTGGGTAACGGAGTGTCTTAGCTATAGAATCCCTACCTATCCTGCTGTTTGCGGGATACAGCGTGAAGCTGATTTTTTAAATTATTTTTTTGTAGTAAATATTTACTTAAAAATAATAAAATCAATAAAATTAATACCAAATTTTTTTCTATTGAGGTTATGTTGTGATGTTTTTTTTTCAAAGACAAAGAAAAAGAAAGATTCAAAGAGAAAGAAAGTCGTGGCGCAATGTATAGTTACTAACTTCATACGCGATGGTTGGACTGATCGCGTATATTATAGTCTCTCGGGGACGTGATTACAAAACGCGGCTTACCACTGCTATAATTACATGGAATAGGACAGTAAAATTATCAAACATATTAATATAAATTCTCATTATACATGGATTTGAACCAGCGCCTTGTTAGTGCTGTCCAAACACTCTAAGCAATTAAGATTATAATACTAACACATATTATATACGGGTATATTACACTTGGAAGCTACAGTACTATTAGCTTGTTAGTTATACATACACAATCAACGAGTTGGCTTAAGTTGTTGAGTAACCAATGATTATTCCTGTGAGAGATAGATAAAGAAGGAAAAAAAGAGTACTACAAAGTTAGAAAAATGACTACTCATATAGTAGTATTTGAATGACTTGATTAAAGGGTGAAATTTGTAGTATAAAAATAAAAAAAAAACTAAGTTAACTCTTATACACCAAAAAATCAACAACCTACGATAGGGTGCCGTAGTTCAAAAGATCCTTTATAACATGCAAAGTATTTTCACTTTCACTTGAAATTAAATTCCGTTTCACATTCCTGAAATCTCAAGTTATTGATCACTTGAACCCTTGCTTTAGAAAAATGGCCGGCGGTTGTTACGCGCATCGATCTTGCTAATATTGTGAATAGAAAAGTAGATTTGCTTTTGATGTTTTAGAGCTAATACCTAATAGATTGAAACTTATATTATATATTATAATATAATGTGAGACTGAAAGTCCTTCTTTTATGCAAAAATATTTTTGTATATTTTTTTATTCACGAGTTATCAGCATTTATGTAGATGCTACTTAGGTCGCGTCGTATCAGTGACGACAGAGTGGCTAAAAAGATTTATGAAGCAAGAGTGAAGGTTCAGAGAGACAGACGGAGACCTTGGTTGACTTTCGAGAACATTCTATCGACGATACTGGAGAAAGGTCACGTGAAAGAAACTAATACCCCTCGGAGGGCATGTACATATGTACGGATTGATGACAGTGAACGAGGCGAAGGCAGGGGCCGAGCGTTTAGCGCTCCATTCTCTCCAGCTGAACCGTGAAGCTAAAAAACTCATTCCGAGGTTGTTTTTGAATGTTGTTTGACTTTTTAAATCTATTATTGAAATCAATTTTAACAATCTTCCTTTTAATATACTTTTCAATATAATTATTTATTTAAAATCTGTTTTATAACTTTACTATATTTGTTAAACATACATAAAATCAGATTTATGTTCAGTTTTAAAACACATTTAAAATCTTCAAATTGAATCACTATAAACAATACGCTGGCAGCAGCTGCGTCGCGTCGCTCTCCTTCCGTTTTTCTACTGAAAATTAATTTGGAACTTCAGTCAAGCTTATAAAGTCCATCTGTCAAAAGATAAACGTAATTTGTAACTTAACGAGGGCATTAAATAATTTGACTTTTTAAAAATCTTTCCAAATTTGATTTTCTGATTTCCACTTGAGAGCATGAATTGTTAAGTTAAGTAAGACAAAACGCGACGTGAGTTAAGCCGCTTAATGTCTCAAAAATTGGGCACGAAGTGGAGAAGTGTGTTATAACAAAAGGTTCGTTCTGCCTATCCTGCTTTTTTCAAGATATAGTATAGTTCATAATTAGCTAAATTATGATTTTTTTATTTAGTTTTAGATATTACGTAAAAAATGCTTCAAAACAAAAAAAATCTTATTCAAGCGTATATACACACTTATACATTACTTCGAATCAATATTATTTAACAAAATTTCTCATATATTTTCAACAAAAATAATTCCAATAGAAACAAAACAAACATCCCAGTCCTCAAAGACAGTGGCAGTGTCTCTACGTGAAACGCAGTACAATGTACCGGCGACACGCGACCTGCATCCGGCGTCTGTCAGACGACTTGTATTGAAGAAATTACAAGAATATGTCTTGTAACTTTACTAATATGTTATATGTGTAGTTTTATTCTTATTTCTCGTTATAGTTAAAAAATATATTTAAAATAGGAAGTTGTGACTGAAATGAAAGTTCTCTAAATTCATGAAAGAAGAAAAATCTGAAATAGGAAATTGTGGCGCGACGGTAGTGGTTTTGATTCTCAACAAGACAAAGCATGGCGTTTTGCCGCTCCGCACGCAATGTCTCGATTATTCAATGAAGAACAGAGAGTCTTGACACTAGGTTCTTTATGTAAAGCCAAAAAAATGTTACAAGGACCTCGAAGAGCGCACTGCCACTTGGAAAACTTAGACGAAGACAAATTATGTAGATGAATAATACTTATTTTAATTCTTCGAAACCGTGTACGTTGGTCATATGCAGCGAGTGCAAATTTTGATAAGGAAAATATAGAGGAAATCCAATCGACTACTGCCCTGAATCGGGTAACCTTATACTGCCCCTACCCCGGGTCACGATGGAATTTTCGTAAGAGTTTCGTAATATTAAAATTTAAAATATTATTTAACTTTTTATTAAGACAAATTCAATGCCGCATGTGAATTTAAAAAGTAACCAAAGGGTTATGATAAATTTTAATTAATAAATATATTTGTTGTTATTTTATTGCTCATTATCGTCCCCGTCATGCCCTCATTCGTGTTATTAGGTGATCCTGGTTGCAGTACGCAGGGTGACTGCTTTAGACACACAACACATGATCGACAATATTTAAGTTATTGCCATTTTGCTACTTAGATATTACAAAGTGTTGCATTGAGTTCCGATAATCAACATAAACTGACCCAAATCCGGCAGAAACATCGCATACGGAGTTTTAACACCAGATTCTCTCTCTGTGTTTGGTCGTTACTTTCTAAATAAAGTATAGAAAGTATAAAAATAAAATCATTATCAAATTAAGGTCACATTAAGCTTTTCTGTACCTTTTTCAACGGCAAAGTTAAAAATGAACAGTTTTTTTGGTTTTTCTGCGACCCTTTTCCCCTCTCAGTAACACAACCTTCTGTCAAGTAATTGACACGGACGCTTGACAGTTAACACATTAAACACTACATTTAGGCTCCATTTAAATCGTTAAGTAACTTTTTATTTTTGGACTTCCATTCCATTTAAATTAATAGTTAAAAGTTCTAAATAAATAATAATAACAATAAATAACGTAGTGTTTCCTCAATATAAATCACTTAAATATAAAATTTTAAAACCAATAAATAAATAAATAGAGGCACAGGGGTACAAGTGTATAAATGCGAGGTGTGGGTTAAATCCCTACTCGAGGAGATACAAAATGTATTTAAATTTATATTTTCATTTCTTCGTTCCATTGTCAAGGCAAAGTGCGGCGTTGAGTTCCGCCACTCAACACACAATGCGTTTAGTATTCCCTCTGCTTACCTTGCCATATGCATAGAGCAGCATCACGTCAAGCTATCGAATAATCTATGTAATCTAATATATTTTTTGTTCTTCTAATATTTAAAATTAAATGTAAAAAAACCTACAAAAAGGATAATTAAGTTGCATTATATAAACAGTAAAGAAGCCCCGGTATTATAGTTTATATAAAACTATATAAACAACAAAGGGCAGTTAATTCTTTGTATAAACACGTCAAAAGCCACATTAAGCTGCAGATGCAGAGCGCACTCGCTGTTGTAAAACTGGCTTAGTGTTAGTTTGTTAATAATACTGACAAATCTTATTAAAAAATTAAAAATACATATACATTTTATTATCAACCAGGCCTTCGAGGCACAGCGTCTGACTATAGGCTTGATGATTACAGATTCGATTTACGCTCAACGGAATGAGTTATTACATATAATCGCTGTAGTAAGAAGAAAAAGCGCAGCAGAGCGAAATTATAAGAATATTGGGCGAAAACAGATAACGGAGTGGGGACGGACTAAGTCACACACACAGCCATAGTTTTTGGGACAACATTAAAAAGTGGATGTAGCTTCAATCTCCAATCGAAGAAACAAATTAATTTCATTTTCTTGCTCTCCTGATCTTCTAACTTCATACATGATAAAGAGAATCTAATAGATATTCTCCGTTTTCAACATTTCAAAATTTTAAAAAATATCTACATAATGTATAAAAGCTAATGATAAATTATTACTAAATTTTGGTAATAACATACACGAGCAGTTCCGATGTAGGCTAATTGATTGATGAGTTTAGGCCTGAACTAATTTATGTACTTTATAACAAAATGAGAACGTGACAAGCAATATAGAGGATATATAACAAAAGGTGGGTGTAGATTGAGATATGAAACATTATTTTATAACAACTACAATTTGTACTTGCAAGTCACTACACAAAAAAAACTCGAGGCCAGTCATGGCGCAGAAGCATAAGCGTGTGATTGTAAACGCGATAGGTCATGGGTTAGATTTTCACTCGATAAAATGGTGGTTCCTGATATCGAGGCAATTTGCATTGTTGAGTTCCGCCACTCAACATACACAATACGTGTAGAAAACGGCCGAAAGCTAGGAGTGGAGTGTCTTAGACTACAAAGCTCTCTTTGCCTATCCTCCAACATAAAAAATACAGCGTGAAGCTGATAAAATAGTAACTATTCTCTATTCTATATCAAAAATTGCTTTCCTGTATCTTGCAGTATCTGTGTTACAGTATGACATTGATGTTCCATGAAACAGAATGTCATCGCAGCGGAGTGGCAGGGACAAAAGTGAATTTAATAACTACAATTTAATTTCTCGAAACAACATAACCCAACCTAAATTGTACATGAAAAAAAATCTAAGAAAAACACGAAAGGGTTAGAATACGTAATTATTTACATATAAGGTTGCTTTGAGCCATCGATTTAAAAATCACGAGTCCCAGAATAGCTTTGCTTGAATATTCATATAATGTAGTGTACTAGTGTCCCGACTCCCGAGGGGTATCCGTCGTCACCGAAAAGCTTACGCGATACTGAACATAACTGAAACTGTTGCTGCTATTTTTTTTTTGATATATTAACAAATGTTTAACTTTTATAAATATCTATAAAAATATGTATACGCATACAAGTTTTCTGTAATTTTGACATTGTTTATTGACATTGGTTATTTGGTGAAACAACGATCGCGCTGAGCCGAAAAGTGCCGAACGTAGCGGAACCAAAAAAAACCTTTAAAGATTTGAGAGTAACCGTAGTGGCCTTTTTTAGTGCCCCTCTATCCATTTCAGTCAAAATTACTAAATGTACAGACAAAATATTTTTACTGTCTTAATATATATAGAGATAAATTTCCTGTATGCATAATTCCGCGGGATTGAAGATTTCCAGTCCTGCAAAACATAGAATTGTAGCTGCAGAATTGGAAGCCCTACTTTTAACATATAAATGGGCTTAAAGCAACTTGACCATATAACATAACAACATACCAAATTGCCTTTTAAGTACACGCCAGCATCGATAAAGAGGCTTATCGTCGATTCGCGAGTCTAGCTGTAATCCCGGCACGCGCGGCGTTGGATTATGCATATCAGGGAGCTACGTGACAAATGGCGGGTACCAGGGAATCAGATATTTGCTTTAGAAAAATACTATATGAGTATATTCATTTTTAATATATATTATAGTGCAAGAAACCGGAAAAGTAAATATAATAATTAAAAAACTCTCTGCAAATTGTCTCTTTCACAAACAACTCTCTCCCACTTATTCGAAACAAGATTCATCATTCAGCTCTAATCAAACCCTAACTGTCAACTAACAATTTTTAAATAACGATAGGCAACGAGTGACTTAACGTTAGGTTCCCTCTGCCTAACTTGCCATGCAAAAGTAACAAAAAGTAACAATGAAATATGTTAATAATCTCTTATTATTCGTCTCTACAATATTTATTAAGTCTCAGAAGTATCAACGATTTACGGTACTATAAATTACAGGCATTGATTGGTTCTTAAAAGTGTACAAAAAAAATATTTCTGTTATCAGCCAATAAAGTTGAATTATTGAGGACATCGTAATATTGATAGACTTAAAATAAATAGACATAATTATATGCTATATTCAAAACTAACGTCTGCTTAGTCCCAATATATCAAAGAATACTTATACAACAAACGGGTGACTATGAAGCAAGTCAGAATGTCCCACAGCAAGTATATAAATAAGTACATTTTATATAAGTTGGGTCAAGTCGTAGCGCAGCGGCACGAAGTGTGACTGTAAAACCGACTGGTTGTGGGTTCGATCCCAACTCGAGGAGATGAAATATTTACTTAAATATATATTTCCATTTCTTCGCTCTGGTGTCGAGGCTAAGCGCGGCGTTCTGCCATTCAACACGCAATGTCTCCAGAATTTGGCAAAAAGTGGGGAACGGATTGTCTTAACACTAGGTTCACACTGCTTGAGTTATAAAATAATAAAAATAATTTAGATTCACTATATTATATAACACGATGCTTAGATCAATATTTAATGTTTTTAAATATTGATATAAGAAATAACAGCTAGCTTACATATTGGGATTTCAGGTTTGCATACACACTGTTACAAGGTTAGACTAACCGTAGCAAAGCTACAAGCTACACGGCTACGAATAGTTTACGTAGCAGAATTATGTCGACTGTAGGTGTTACTTTACACTCTCTAGCTTGGAGATCAGGGGCCTTACTCTTGAAAGTAATTTCAATCCCATTTTGACGTCCAACGTTGTCCAATGTAATCCTGCGGCAACGTTATTTTGGTACTCTTGAAACCAACATTCTCAAAGTCGGATTACTATTCTTTTGACTAATCCTAACGCCGTTATAACTGACAGTTAGTGTTGTGCACTTTATACCGATAAATCTACGATACATAATAACCATTCATAACTCATTGAAATAATTTATTTAAATGCACATTTTTCGCAAAAACCATAATTATAAATCATATTTATTTTGTTTTACTTAAAAAACAATGAAATCTTTGAAGTCGTTCTAAAAAAATGGATATATTTTATCTGTACGTCTAATTATTTAGAATGTTTTGTCAAAAAAAGCATTTGACATATGAATTTGTTTATTATGTTAATGATTATGTTATAATAAATATATTTCTACAATCGATGTGGATTTAGCCTATAACTAAACGTAAAAGAAGGTTGAAATGTAAAATTAAATAAAGTATAACAAAATAACAAAGGTTAAATGCTTTTGAAGTTCACGCGAAAACTAATGATTGTTTTTATTTGAAAGAAACATACATAAATTTTTATGTTAATGGATAACGCTTAAATGTGCATATTTAAAGAAAGAATTGTGATTAGTCTATTATGTTTATAAAAGTGATTAAAATAAAAGTATTAATAAAAATGTTTTACTACTGAATGTCTTTTTATTGTAATAAGAATATTTATATGTACCATTATCATATTATGTATAATATCATAAAGCTTAAAGCTATACATAAGCGTCATAAATAAGTACGTAAAAGTTGGTTAATTTTTAATTTATAAGAAAGACCAAAAGACAAACTTTTTTCTTTACCTATAAAAAAAAAAATAACATATAGTGTAATGGTTTGCTTTTATTTTCTTCTTGTTGTATATATAATATTTTGTTTTAAATGCCAATTATGTAATTAAACAATAATTAAAACATACATCTTTATTGGTAATTTTAAAAATACAAGTGCAACACAAAACTATCTCTAAATAATTAAATCATTCTTTTTAAAATAAGTTAAATAAGATAATTTACATATTGATACATCTGAAACATTACTCTTTAGCATGAGGTTCATATATCTAATTACAAATTTTCTAAAAACACTGTATTGCACAAAGCTAATACATTCAACCAAATTTGTACTTATTTAAAGTATAAAGATATTTTTGTTATTTGTTATATCAAACATTTATATATACATACATTATTCATACATAAATACATACATAGATATTATATATACATTTATATAGAGATACAATTACAGACATACATTTATACAAATACTTGATACTTAAAAAAAATTATGACATATCCAGGAAATCTATTAAACTCTGACAAATCACTCATACTTTTAAGCATTTTTGTAAAGTTTTGATAAATTCAAAATGATTTATTTGGAAAGATAATACAGTTTATTTCATTATTATTTAATTTGTTTCATTAAATTAAACAATATAGTACAGTAGAATATAATTTTGTTACACATAAATACATATTTACTTGATAATTGAATCAATCAATTAAATATTAATAATATTTTATACAAGTTTATAAGAAAATTCAATATCTTACTGTATTGCTCAACTGTTTTCAACTTTAAAAGTAATTTTTATTGTATAACAAACATTGTTAGACAATACCTTAATATTAAAATAAAAATATACAAATTTATTTATAAAAAGATTTATATAACTTGTGGACCTATTTTCTGTTTCTTTCCTTAATTTTGTAGCTATTATATGTTTTTACTACCTTTCAGTCAGCTGTAATGTTTGGCGACTTCTACTTCTTCTACCTCCAAGTCTTCCAACTCATTTCTAGATAATACTTTAACACATATATTGTCACTTGCAATATGTGTTATTTATTTACAATGCTGCACCCTGTGTTTCCATTTGTGAACATTTTTGTTTATTTAGGTTAAGCAGAAATGTGAATTTTGGCGAAATATTCTTGTAAAGTTCGTGTAAGGATCTACATCTACAGGTCATCTCAACTATCAAACTTATCCACTTTTGGGCCAAAATATGGTCGCCTATAAAATGATAGTATAATTACTATTCTTGCTATTGTAGTTTATAAAATATTTAAGTACCAACTACTTTATTGGTATATTGCTACTGAATCATATATTGGTAGTTATTTAATATGTATTTTTACAAAGCAAATGCTCATTCCAATTAAAACTTCTTCAAAAGTCCACTTTTAATATATTTAAGTACATTTGAAAAATAAACACTCAGTGATTTTGTTTAGCACTTTAATCAGCCGTTACTTTTATATATGTATTTCCTTAGATTAATACTTAACTTACCTAGTATATGTAAGTTACAGTCATTAATTTTGTTTTAAATTTTTGGGCTTTATGTGACGAATTTCACTTATTTCTTCGTATCACCTCTATAACAGAATTTTTCATTACGACAGTCAGTAGTTTTCAGTTTTCTTTAAAATTCGCGAATCAACGCATGTTTCTTTGCTTTTAAGGTCTAATTTATATGTTTTCCTCAAAACACAGTACATAAGCACTAAACGTTTGTGCCGTGTGATCCCGGCCTAGAATAGGATCATCCTGGTACTGGTGGTGTCGTAAGAGGCGACTAAAGTACGTGTGGTAGAGTCACGTCGCCAGCAATGGCAACACGCATGGGCAGACTCGACCGGATTATTAACCACCCCCGGCATTTAAAACCGGCGTGAAGTAGTGGCTTTATGTCACTGCGTTTCGCATCAGGTAATGCCGGGCCCCGGCGCCCAACCCATCATAAAGGCCGGCAACGCACCTGTAACTCCTCTGGGGTTGCACGGGGTCGTGGGCGGCGGTAGTCACTTACCATCAGGTGACCCGCACGCTCGTTTGCCGTGTCTTTTCCATAAAAAAAAAAAAAAAAAAAACGTGCCATTTCTTTGCCGTTTTCACGAGAAAAATAACAAATCAATTTCTAAAAAGGCACACTTTAGCTATTGACTAAATTCCTAATTCCACTTCTAGTTTTGCTGTCAGTTTAGCTGTCAAAAACGCGTCAAGAGTACCAAATATCACAATTCTAAAGAATTTTACAACAATTTTTAGTTAACGCAACCGTCAACTAGCGGGCGGTAGTGGACTTAGCAATTGATTGCTTTCAAGAGTACGAAATGACATTTATTGACGATTGATCATTGAATATTGTCGTCAAGAGTAAGGCCCCAGTTTGTAATGCAATGAGATTAGAATTTTGACGTAGATAAGTAGCAATGTCGAGATTTTAATATTTGTTACTATTTTCCAATATGATTGCTAAGAAAGATCATTTGGCAAAAAACAATGGTTCTTATTATATTTGAACATTTTTAAGATTCTGACTTATTAGTTTTTAGACAATAAGGATACAAAAATGTTATAAAATAATTATAAAAATATTTATGGTGTTAGAAGTGGAAGAAAGAGATGAAGAAAGGACGGAATGCAAGGTCAGTGTAAATGGCAAGATATAAGAACAAGTGAATGAAGTGGTATATTTGGGAAGTATGTTCAGTAGAAATGGAAGATACGAGATGGATGCAGAAAGACGTATTGCTGCCGGTAACCATGTTAAATTTGCTCCATTCCATACGGCGAAACATAAGCACATCTGCGTGTTTGGCCTCACACAATGCAGTACCGACGCTGCTATACAGCAGGGAAACGTGGATATTACAGGAGGAGAATGAAAAAAAGATGAATGCTGTGGAGATGTGATCTCTTCGTAGAAAAAGCAATGAAAAGATACACAAAATGGCAGGTACTAGCGATCATGTCATGGTGAGAATGAAGAAGAACTCAGCTGGTTTGGGCACATTAAATGTCAGTGAAGAAAGAATGGCAAAAAATATTTATTATGGGAAAGTGAGTGGTGAGAGAAGTAAGGGAAGACCTCGGCTGACTTTCGACAACACAGTATCAAAGATACTGGAGAAAGGTCACGTAAAGCATGAGGACCACCCGAAAGGCATGTATGAAGAGGTTGATGACAGTGGACGAGGCGAAAGAGGTGTGTAGAGAACGCTACGGGTTTGGCGATCCGTTCTCTTAGACTACCCCGTTAGGGATAAAGCGTGAAGTTAAGTTTAAGTTAGGTGGAAGTGAAGAGAGTGGCAGAGTGACTTGTCATGAGATTTATTATCGTCATGTCTTCATAACATAATAATAATAATAACTCTTTATTGTACACCCAAGAATAGATATAAAAATACAATAAATATGTATAAATGTACAAAAGGCGGCCTTATTGCTTAATAGCAATCTCTGCCAGGCAACCTTCAAGCAGAGGAACTAGCAAATTAAGTTAGGTTAGGGGTAGGGTGCAAATAATATATTTAAGAGTATAAAATAAATAAGTTTGTAATTACCATACATAACATACAATACAAAAAGTACTGATAAAATATATAATACACATATAAAAAAAAACAGTATAAAACATATACACAACATACATAAATAAATATATTCATATGCATACATACAAATATATATACATACACATACACACACATACATGTATATACATATATACACACATACACACATATATACACATATACACACATATACATACAAATACATTATATATACAAACATAAGATAAGAGCTAAATGGTAAGAATAAAATATGTAATGCAGCATCTGAACAATATTCCGTAAAAAAAAATTTTATAAATTTTAATATATTACTACTATCTTTAATTTCCAAATAGGATGAGATGATGGTTGAAAGGAAATTAGAATTCGCTTATCTACATGAAATATTCAAAGAATCATACTAACTTAACATTTGTAGAATTTTATCAAATATATAAAAAAAAAAGATTAATGTCGGCCTTATAGAAATAAATGTAATAGGTATATCTACATTCTATTCATATGTATATAAACGCAACAGTTATGAGTTCGATTTCCAGTCGAGGAAATTAAATATGTTATATTTCAGTTCTTCTCTCTGGTAACGAAGTACAGCGCGGCTTTGAGTTTCGCCACTGAACCCGCAATGCCTCAAGAATCCGGCGGAAAGTGAGGAACGGAGGTGTGTTAATAAGATCGGAGTCTCTTAGCACTGGGTCTAGGTTTTCAGGTCCCTTCTGCTTACCTTTCTCTATACGAGATACAACGTGAAGCTCAAAAAGAATAACAAAGAATACTTATACAACAAACGGGTGACACTGCAAATAAATACCCATCGGTCATAGTAAAGAGAAAAATAGATTCTTGAGATAAAAATCTGAATATATAAAAACAGTAATAAAACTTCCATATTAACTACAAGTGGCACTTTCACGGCTTCGCCCGCTTAAACTACTGAATTGTTTATTTAATACTACGTGCATTAGGTTTCTTTTGTAATATGTAATGTTTGTAAATGTGAAAATATTAAAACGTTTGGGTTGCATTTTCGTAATTCTCATAAGGATTTTCAGTTGTTTTGAAAAAAAGTGGACAAGCGCAAGCAAGTCTATTTCTAATGTGAAAATTATTAAAAGCTTAGGTTGCATTTTCGTACTTCCCATATATATTCAATTGATTTCTTGAAAAAAAAAACAATTTATCAATACTCGGTGACTATATATGGAAGGTATATTAGAAAAAAATATATCACGGGCTTGTAACAATGTAATAGAATTCAAACTTAATTATATACCATTCAATGCATTCATATAACATTTACGAAAGTTCTAGGTTCAAATACCGTAAAGACAAAAAAAACATGCTTTTTGTGGTAATAGACAGAATATGATTTAGAACTAGCAGCCCACTCACGGCTTCGCCCGCTGAAACTACATGATTATTGATTTATTGATTTCTTAAATTATGGCGTTTTGAGCGTGCCAGTTCATTTCGCCAATGTCACGTTGTATGGGAGACACGAGGAAATTTGACCGGTAAAAAAAAAGATAACTATACACAAATAGAATACATGTAAAAAAGAGATCCAGTTAAAGTACAGCCTTCACCTAAAACAAAACAAATACATATTTATAGTATGAACAGTACATTAGGTTAGTAATATTTAATATTTTACATGGGTGTTGGTTTAAAGTTTAATGTTGTTCTTTTTAATATATTTACATAAAAAATTACATAAAGGACTAAACATAAACATCAACAGACACTGAACATTTATAGGACGAGGGACTTTATGAAGAAGGATATCATCATATAGAGGACGAGTTAACTTAGGATAAGAGAAAAGGATGTGGGAAGGGGAGCCGTCGTCCAGGCCACATTCACACAGTAAGTGGTCCCTGACCCTGATCTTGGCTAGATGTACAGGAGTAGAAGCATGCCCAAGGCGCAAATGACAGATTGTTGTTATGATCCTTCGTTCAATAAGCCTTTGAGAATAAAATCAAGGTCGTCTAGGAATATCATGTTGAATAAGTGTATAGATATTGTTATATACTTAAAACAATATCTCTTCATCTTGTTCCTATTAAAGAGTGGCATTAAGTTACATCAGAAAGTGACACGTGAACTATTAAAAACTACTAGCGTCCTGATCGTGGCTCCGCCCGCGGAATCATGACAGTATTCGTGTTTATATACACTATCTGTAGTGTATTTATAAAGACTATTAATATGAAGGTTATGGATTATATTATCGTAACTTCCATAAGATTGTTTTGGAAATACAAAAATATAACTTAAGACATTCCATATTATGAAACAAGATTAGTCTAGATAATGATAGATTAGATAGTCTAATAAAAAATAAATAAATATTACACAATCTTATGAGGCGGACTTTGCAAAATGGCAATTAGCACCTACGAATTAAAACAGTCGTAATGAAATTTCATACAAACTATCAACCCCGAAAACCATCCCTTATGGGTCGAATATTGCAATTTCCTATCTCAGTGAGCACCTACATCGTACATATAACGCTCTTGCAAAATATAAGACTTCTAGGTCTTGTAGTAACGAAGCTTCATACAAACTATCAACCCCCAAAAGCAACTCCTTAGGAGTGGAATATTACAAACATCCATCTTAGTTACCTCCTACGTCCTATAAACAAGGCCCATGTAAAATTTGAAACTCCTAGGACTTGTAGTAACGAAGTTTCATACAAACTATTAACCCCGAAAACAACCCCTTAGGAGTCGAATATTGCAAATTCCCGTCTTACCGAGAACCTACGAGAGAGAAATCCTATAAATAAACTTCGTGTAAAATTTCAAACTCCTAGCACTTGTAGTTTTTGAGATTTCGTGATGAGTGGGTGAGTGACCTCTCGATTTTATATATATAGATGACCTCACAATCACAATTTATTTTTCAAATACGTTTATTTTTTATTGTACTGTTCTGTTCTGTTCTTTTTATTATGGATTGAATGGAGTTTTTTATTGTAGACATCGCTATTTGAGCTAGTCCTGACAAATATCCACTTTATATTTTTTTTTTAAAACTAGACTGTATATTAAAATACTATTAATTGTACTATCTGTATTTAAATTGTGGTTAAATTAAATTGGAAGATAAGTGATTTTAGTAAATATAATAAATTAGTATTTATTAATAATATTAAATGAAAATATAGAATTTAGCTTTATGTAATTGACGGAATTTGAGTATGTCAGATTTTTAAAAAGTTCTCTTAAATAGGACTAGCAACACTGTATAGCAATATTCTATTTCCTATTGTATGACTTTTATTTTAAGTCCTCTAAACAATATGTTATTTTCAATTAATTTATAGCTAATAACTAAACGCACATTCATTTGTAAATAATATATGAACAAATACATTATAGGATTATATAGTACAAAAATTTGATTTCAAAAGTAACTCTTTTGATCTCACTATTAGATTATACAAAAGAAACAATTCGCTGAACGAAGAATAATTGAATATGATAATTGGAACGTGACGCTGCTTGTTTTATTATTCCCATATTCGAACTACTACTGGAATGAAATACATATTTTTTTATTCATGAACAGTTTTTAATAATGCAATTTTTACATATTAATGGAAGCTTGCTAGAATCTAATAGTGAAAATCTAAGACTAGCATGAGGCCGGTCGTGGCGCAGTGGCACAAAGTGTGACTGTAAAACCGACTGGTTGTGGGTTCGATCCCCACTCGAGGAGATGAAATATTTACTTAAATTTATATTTCCATTTCTTCGCTCTGGTGTCGAGGACAAGCGCGGCGTTGAGTTCTGCCACTTAACACGCAATGCCTCCAGAATTCGGCAGAAAGTGGGGAACGGAGTGTCTTTCACTAAGTTCCCTCTGCCTACCCTGCTGTGTGCGGGATACAGCGTGAAGCTGATTTATTTATTTATTTTATTTAAGATTAGCATTAGCAAACGCACAGACAAAAAGAAAAAAAAAACAGGAAATAAAAATTATTGTTTTAAGTTCCACTACATTAATATAGGACTCCAATAATATTTTTTTTGTATATTTTCCATTTACAGACATTGGTCCGTTAGAAATTTCATATAAGTATACTCGTAGATAGTGTACTAAAAATATAAAGATACTTTACTAAAAATTCAACAAAATAATAAAATAGTACAAACTAGGCCAAAATTCATCTAAAAGTAAATACTTACTTTAGTCCCAAATAAGAAACAAATTCAATTATGTAACCGACAAGTGTATTGTTATGAATGGATTTAGTTAGTGTTTGTTTCAAGCGCTGGTGATTCTCGAGTCTTATAGCCTTAATAAGTTTATAGAAAGAAATCTTATTAAATCTTAGCATAAGATTATTTTATAAAGATAGCGGATGCGGATAGAAGTTACTTGATAATAATAGTGATGATATGATGAACTTGAATCCCATTCGACTTATTGATTTTATTTCCAAATATTATGGATTTTCAAATGTTTAGTTTTGTGATTTTCAAATCGAATTATTGATCCGCAAAAATTCATGACTTCACGCTTTGCCACTTTACACGAATTCGAGTGCTTTGTATGTAGTAATAGGGTAAGACATTACACGAATTCGAGTGCACTCAACGCCACACTTTGTCTACAAGAGCAGGGAAATATAAATCAATTCGAATCGAACTATCTATCGCGTCTACAGTCAGATCTTTCTCATTTTACCTCAATATAACGAATCTATTAGACACAAAGATACTTAAAGGTTAATAAAGGTCTTGAGACGTTCTTGTCTCTCAGTAAATGTAGTTAGAAGTGCAATTTGATGTCGGTGGTGAGATTTAGCTGGAGGGCGCTAGGCTTGTGTTTAGTGACAAACACTGTTTTGTAATAAGCCCTAGATGTATTACGAATGCTAAATATTTGATGATTTCATTTTAAATTAAAATATATATATTATTTTATATTTTTTCATCTTCTATACTAATATTTTTATTTCTTCGCTCTTGTAACGAGACATAACGCGGTGTTGAGTTCCGCCATAGCCGCCGCCTTTCAACCACACCCTTGCGACCCAGCGCGACAACGGCCTCAAATTAATAATAACAAAAAGGATTCGAAATAACAACCTGTATGACGTATGCATATGCAGTCAAACCCTTCCAATGTGAAGCCTAAAAATATTTTGATCATATTATAATGTATTTATTATTATTTGTATAATGTTATAGGTAATATATATTTTTTATATTTAGTGAATAGTAAAAAAGTATTATATAATTTTTTATACTTTTGATAAATTAAGTACTTTCGTGAAAAAGATAAATTAAAAAGTGAATATTAAAATTATTATCTTAAAAGTTTTTATAAAAACTCTCATATTAATTACTCTGAAGACAAAAATGAAATGCAATATTCAGTTTCGAAACTGTCTTAAATATTTAAATATGAAAGTGTAAATCCATTATGTAATTAGAAATAATATTCATATTTCAATTTTTACTAAAAGCAGATGTTTTTAACATTTTTTTAATGGTTAACACTTGTAATACCTCCTGGATGGTTTCTGAGAGATTCAAAACTTGGAGGTTTTCTAAAAAGAGTATAAAAATATAATTATATATTTTATATATCTAGTTAGTGAAAGTGCATATCTAGTCTTCAAGTCTTCAAGTCTGGGAACAGACTACCGAATAATGTACCTTCAATTAAGCTTAACGATAAAAATCTTGTTAGAGTACACCAAATTAAGTATCTAGGCCACATTATCACAGATGATCTAAAGGATATTGTAGATATTGAACGAGAGCGCAGGGCGTTGTCGATCAGAGCGAACATGTTGGCTCGCAGATTTGCTCGTTGTTCAACACCAGATAAGATCACGCTTTTTAAAGCTTACTGTACTTCTTTTTATACGGGCAGTCTGTGGGTCAACTATACCCAGAGATCGTATAGCGCGTTGCGTGTTCAATACAATAACGCCTTCAGGGCACTGCTGGGGCTGCCGCGGTACTGTAGCGCCTCGAGTATGTTCGCGCACGCAGGGGTCGTCAGTTTCCCGGCCATTCTCCGTAAAAAAGCAAGCTCTCTTTAAAGGCGAGTCCGCGGCAGCCGCAACAGTATCTTGACGGCTATCGCCGACAGTGGGGACTGTCCGCTGATCTGGCACATGTGTGACATTACCAAGTCACTATTAGTTATTAAGTAGATACTAACACTAGATCTTAAGTTTTATTGCATTTTACTAACATTTTTTTGGATCATTGGTTGTCCGATTAATAAACATTTTTTTTTTTAATTTTTTTATTTTACTTTGTAATGTCAAAAAAAAATATTTTTAATGACTTCTAGGAGTGATTTCCAACGAAGTAGCTATCTTACAGTAAAATAAAGTACTATTCAAATTTGAAAACTGCAATAAGTACATTAAAGAAATAACAGTAAGCGTAGTGACCTCTAACTGTGAATACTTTGTGTCTACCAGAAATCTCACAATACATTCTTTCTGACCAAATGGGATTTATATTTGCAAATATAAATAATTGTGATAACGTGTAATAATTGAACTATCTTCAAAACTATACATAAGATAAAACACTTTTACGCATTTCTCCGCATAAACAGAGATAACATTGAGACACTTCGTTCTCCCAAAGTTTTTACTCCACCCAGTTTAGGAAAAATGCATGTCGAGTGGTGGAACTCAACACTGCGCTTCCAGACACAATTCTGCCATCCAGAGCGCCGGACACTATTCCACTGCGCCACACGATAGCCTCAATAAATTAATGTTTAAATATTCAACACAATACATAACGAGATTCCATACAAAATGAAACATCCTCCAATCCATTCTGTAAACAATTTATGAAATAATTAGTAAGCTACAGTAGTGCGACAAAACTGTGAGAGCAAAAATAAACTGTATTTAGTTACTAGTATCGTATCACGCCACGTGCCTTGACAGCCCTATTACGGGTACAGACGAGATTAATTTTCCAAAGTAAAATTAAAACTGAATTGCTCCCTAATTGCCTGGCTGTTGTTGCGAGGATTGAGTACAGTAGTTTTGATACTGAAAAAGCCACTTGTGTTTATCTTTCTTGGTTTACTAATTTGTTATAGTTTTTTTGTTTTCAATTAAAAACAACAAATGGAAATTGTTAGTTAGGTCTATTTAAAAATATAATAAACGCACCAAAAAATATTCACTGTCTTTATTGTATTTTGTAAGTCTGGCTTTAGAGCGCTCAGCTTTTAGACCAATTTGATTGCAGAAAAGATTATATGTAATAAGTATATGTGTTTAGTTATCTTCTTCCCTAAGTAAGAGCACGTTGTTTTTTCATAGTTTTTCTTATACATAAATAAAACATTTTATTTTTTGTTGAGTAGGAGAAATTTTATACGAGAAAAAACTATTTAGCATTTGATGATTTCACCGTACAGGTGCCTATCGTTATAAAATTGAGATTAACCATTTTAGGTTTTCAATGACAATTTATTACGATCTAAAAATATGTAAGTAAGTGTTTGAAGACAAATTTAGTTAAAATTAAAATGTCATTATGTATTTTAATTTCTTCACATAACATAACACGTAACAAGATACAAGCGCAGCGTCTTATTCAACACGCAACGCAAGAAATTAGGCGCAAAGTAGGGAACAGAGTATTTTAGCGCTAGCTTTCCTCGGCCTAGATTTTCATACGCTGAAAAAAAACATGAAAATAAAATAAAGAAGCATAATTCATCAGAACAACATGCACAGAACATACTGTAGGATACCATTTCGCACATATATTTGTTCCTATGCAATGCATATGCTCATGTCCTTTGACGTCAGCCATACGAAATTCCTTTAATAACTTTGGCACAAAATTTACGTGTCGCAAAAGGACATTCAGTGGAATATTTTGAGCGACATATATAATGTGGAGTGAAAAGCTTAGAGATTTTAAATGTAAATTTTTAAACGTAGTACGTAGTATTGTACCGCGCGCGCTTTGGGTCGAGCTTTGTCTCCAAATTTCTCTAGCGTTAAATTATTATTCGCAAAACAAAGTTATCCGATTATTATGTGTGAGTTGTTAAATGTGTTTTTTATTCAAAGTTTTTTTTTTGAGACTAAAATTATGCCACTGTATTGAAAATATTAAATGATAAATATTATGATATTCATATAATTATTTTTATAGCGGACAAGGTGATGAGAATTAGGGTAGAGATGAACAAGGTTTACTGTTTTTACTATCTATCTATTTCTTGTATATAACTTCATCGAAGAGAACCTAGTACAAGGAGTTGTTTAACAATTTTCACTGTTTTTTCCAAACGGGGATCAAATACACATCATGCAGTAAACCTTTACTTCAAAATAAACATTATTATTATGCTTAAATTGACAGGGAACCTAGTATATAGTCTCCTAGTAAAACACACTCTCCCACCGAGTGAGTCACACTCACCACCGTATACAGTCGGCCTCAGTTATTATTTTTCATAAAAATTTTAGATTTTGTCAGTGTTGTATAAATTTTAGAATTCACAAAATTATAAAAATATAAAGGAAATAATCTTTTGAGAATTCTATTTACATTAAATAGCTTTAGATAGTATCTCAGCTTACATTATGACGTAGACCCTTGTATATACCAGCGTTCAGAACCCACCCCTTTTGCAACAAATTTTCTTTTCGTACCCAAGTTATATAAAATGATAATGGTACAGAGTAAACCCTTATTTCGCATTTAAATTTGTAACATTGTATTGTAGTCGCTGCCTCAGAAGTCCACTTGAATCGCAACTTATTTGTTGCTCTAAAATGTTGCCAAACAAAACGTGAGCTTTGGCTTTTGTAACTGCCCCTTTGAATTCGTTTATTTATTTCAATGAATTGTTTAGAAATTTTTCGTGAATTTCTAAGCTTATGGTCAGCATTTTTACTGTTTCATATAAATATTTTATACCTGCATCAAATTTCAATTAAATTATTCAGTGGTATAGATATAAAATCTTTACAAACATACAGAGAGATAGTGCTCTATCTATATCATATATTTATAATTTTAGTGATATTATCGCTTAGCTGTTGGATCAAGAACCGGATGCAGAAGGCAGTTTTACTTGCGACGGTGCGTATTGTGACAAGGTTCCTCTCTTTAGAGCCCTAGCCACTGATGACTTGGACCCTTGTCCTACCGTCAGAAGAGATTTTTTTAATATTTTTTTTAATAATTTATATTTAAAAATGTAAGATTTATATTTAAAAATGTATGATAAAAATATATATAGTTTATTATGAAAGAGGTCAGTCGTGGTGCAATGGTATAAGCATGGGACTGTAAACGAGACAGTTTGTGGGTTCGATTTCCAATATTTAATATTTATATTATCTCGGTCTAGTCGAGCAAAGCGTGGTTTTAAATACCCCCATTTAACATATAATGCCAGAGCTTAGAATTCGGCGGGAAGTGAAGTGAGGTAAACTCCCAGGACGTGAAGCGAAAAATGTAAATGACAGATAGCAACACGCAACAAAGGAGTATATAAAAGCAATCTTCTAAAGAAAAAAATATAAAAATGAAGAAGAAAACATTATATTCTAATAATAAATACCAAAATTTACTAAAGCAAACGTACAATACATTTAAGACGACCCCACAGAAAGCCCGGGGAAATCCCGATAAAGTCTATCCTCGAGTGCCTTCCCTGTGATAACAACGCTTGAATTATTTGTGACATACTTATTTTTATTCTTCTTTATCTCCGACTATATAACGACGCTTGTGGGTTTTTTATGAGCATCACGCTGTAGGCTTGAAGTCAATCGTGGCGCAGGGGTACAAAGTGGGACTGTAAACGTGACTGGTTATGGATTCAATCCCCACTCGAGGAAAAGAAATACTTATTTAAATTAATTTTTCATTTCATCACTCTGGTGTCGAGGCAAAGCAGGGCGTTGAGTTTCGCCACTCAACCAGCAATGCCTCTAGAATTCGGCGGAAAGTGGGGAGTATCTTAACACTACACTCTGCCTACCCTGATGTGTACAGGATACAGCGTGAAGCTTAAAAAATAATTATTATTGTTATATTCTTGTTCACAATACACGTACATTTAATATAATATGAATAGTATTATTAACAATTATTATTGTCTTCGAAGACTATCTTTGAACCAATACTCTCCTAAACATTAACTAGGTTATCTGCAACATCCAATATTTGTGTTTTAAAAAAATCTAATACGACATTTTTGCGAGCAAAGTCAAATAAAATCACAAACGATTTAAATAATCATTTATTAAGTGTATAATAGCTATACTAAAATAATGAATAAATATATATAAATATATAGTAAATCAACAGCGACTGTCGGAAAGACTTGATTTGATTATGTCCGAAAAACTCCAGGAATATCAAAAATTTTAAAAACATCTGCCAAGTGCGAGTTGGTCTCGCGTACGAAGGGTTCCGTACCGTCTATAAAAACGGCAAAAAAAATCACGTTTGTTGTATGAAACTCCTAAAATATATATGTCATTCTTTTTTCAGTATTGGTTGACTATCATGGTTCATGAGATATAGCCTGGCGATCTGTCACCAGGCTACATCCTCTATATCGGACAGATATACAGACAATGAAGTTTTAGTTATAGAGTTCCGTTTTATTCTTTGGTTATGGAAACCTAATATGAATCATTTTTGTGAGTAGAGATCGAACCCACAACTAGCATATGTACAGACGGACCCAGTCCATCCCAGACCTAGTGCCATGCCTGCGTCATGTTTCTAAAGCAACAATACACAAACTAGATTTAATATAAGCAGTTAATTTATAAGTAACAATAAACATAAAGTTAATTTTCTTGCGGGTTTCTTTACAGTACTAATTGCTACTCGCTTTTATTCTAGAAAAAGTCTGCACGATATTTATTATAATAATACGCTTTTCTAGCTTCTAATGAATTTGCCGTCTTAGTGAATGTAGCCGAATAACATTGTTAATTTTTATATGTAACTATATAACATATTTAGGATACTGCGTAAAGCTATGGAATAATGAAAGGTTTAGTTATGTAGATAGGTAGGTGGTAACAAAGCTAAGCAACTGTAGGAATGTCTAATGAAGGACGTGGACTCAGCGTCGGAATTCAATTTATGTCCACTTGACTTTAATTAAAGAGAATTTTATATAATTGGCTTCGGATCGTTACGTGGAATGTTGTTACGTTTGAAATTGATAAACTACTATAGATAAATATTTCTTTCCGTTGAAACTATATAAATATTGACTGGCGTTTTCGGGGTTCGATTCTCACTGAATAAAAAGAAGTGGGCGAAGCCGTGTAAGGACTGCTAGTAGTCAAGATAAAACTTATGGGCAGACACTGTCTAAACTGATAAGCTAGCGAGCTAGCGATATTAGAAGCGATCTTACATACTCGTGCTAATATTACAGTTGTTCCGTTTTATGTCAACGAAAACATCGTAATTTTTATGTACAGTTAAACATGCCTTCCATTTTACATGTTAATGTTTACACAAACAAAGATATTAACAACTAGTTTTATTATAAAAGTGGTAAGGGAGGTAGAGGGAGACCTCGGTTGACTTTCGAAAACACAGTATCAAAGATACTGGAGGAAGGTCACGTAAAAAGCATGAGGCCCCCGGAGGGCATGTATGAAGAGGTTGATGACAGTGGAAGAGGCGAAAGAGGTATGTAGAGACCGTAACGTTTGGCGCTCCATTCTCTCTGACTACCCCGCTAGGGATAAAGCGTGAAGCTAAGTTAAGTTAAGTTAAGTTTAAGTTACCCCGAAAAAGCGGGAAATATAATAACAAGAAATAATAACTTTAATACAATAAATATAATACCATTATATTGAAAATATTTAATGAGAAAATTTTAATAATAATTATTAAAACTAATAAACGAAATTTAAACGTAAAATATTTAAATAGAAATTCAATAAAGCAACAGTAATAGACAGTAATAAACGAAAATTCCAATTACAGAAATTTCACATTAGCCGACATTGTTTGAACACGCTATACGCGTCGTAGCGTCGCGCTACGCCGTAGCCGCGCTACGATATTAGCTAACTATTAAATTGGAGCAAATTAAAACGATTAGTGTGCCTAATTTTGAATTAATATCTATATATAGTATTTTGTGGAAAGATAGAACTTTAGTAATAATGGTATATTTTTAAATAAGGACAAGAAATCTTTGAAAATAATTACAAAAAAAAAGTTATAAAGTTATAGTGCGTAGTAAGAGATTCAAGGAGAAATATCGGCAGACTTTCGAGAATACAGTTTCAATGAGACTGGAAAAGGTTAGGTAAAAGGTTAGGTTTTGTAAAAAATATAAAGTCCCTCGGATGGCATGTAAAAAGAGGTCGATGAAGGTGGACCAGGCGAAAGAGGTATACTGATACCGTAGCGTTTGATGCTCTATTCTCTCTGGCTACTCTTCTCTGTAGAAATCATGAAGCCAAAACAAAAAAAACAACATAACAAACATACAATGACAGTTATTATATATTATAGGTTAAATTGTAAATTATATTTCCACCAAAAGGAAAATTCATTTGACTCCCCACTATCATGTTGATCAATAGTTAAAAATAGTTACATATAGGTAAAATTTCAGTCATACTTTTGAATCCAAATTTTATACTTATTACAATAAGTAGCTTCCAGAATGAACGACACGACGACACGACGACGCGTGCCGCTCCATAATGGCTAATCTAATCCTTTCTAAGCCTACAGTTCGTTGAAGTAAGGAACGCTATTATGAATATTTATATGTGTACAATAAGCACCTTTGCAGAGTGATTGTTTGAGGCTTTTAATTTCGCGACAGTTGTTGGTTCAATTTTCTAAGGTCAACCTTCAAATTAAAAGTTTTTTAAAAATCTCTTAATTTATATTAATGCTTATATTAAAAGTGCTTTAAAATAAAAAAAATAATAATATTATAGAGCTGAAGAGATTGTTATGCGCATTCAAAAGAAATAAATATTTTTTTGTACTATTCGTTTATCAGGCAAACAAGCTATTTGCTATATTACATCACGTTAATCAATCTGTCACAAATACAAGTCTTAATTATTTTTGTTTGGCAAAGCCGCAGGCAATTTTTTCTATAACCAATCACAACTACGCACTTCCATATCTGCTTTGCCTACAATCTCCCCACTTCATAAGGAAGCAAAAAGCTACCACAACGCTTTAACATTTGTCAAGATACTTTATGTAGTTTTTATGACGTCCATTACATACATCACGTCACACGTCTAGAGGACGAGGCCGGTCACGCGCGCGCGTGTAAATCAACAGTGACTGTCGGAAGGACTTGATTAGCATTATTTATTGTTTCCCTTTCTTGTCATATTTTACTAGATTTTTGAGATTGTCATATTATGTATATTAGACTTCCTTACTACGTCTATGAAATAGTGTAAGAACAAAATTGACATATACATATTCTCAATTTTATTAAGTCACGTAAAATTTTATTCGTAATTTTGAAAATATATATTTTTAGCGTTATATATTATTTTAAGCGTCCAAGGGAACTCAGACCGCAATCACAATCAGTCTTATCGAATCGCCAGTAGCCTTTCTCTATCAATCATGTAAACTTTTCGACCTTATAATATACTAGCGACCCGCTCGCGGCTTCGCCCGCTTTAACCACAGAATTATTTACTTAAAACACTAAAGTTATATTCATGTTTTAATATACCTATAATGTATATTTGCAACGCACTTAAGATTTCTAATGTGAAAATTATTAAAACCTTAGGTCGCATTTTCGTACCTCCCATAAGAGAGATGCAGCTGTCAATATATTAATTTCTTTAAACTTTTGACTTAAGGAGTCTTTAGGGCCTAAGTTATAGTTATAGCTATATAGTTATAGTTATATCGATACTTACAATAAAATCCTAACTCATCGGTGTCTGTACGTGGAAGATATATTAGAAAAATTGTTATTACGGACATTTAACAATGTAATAGAACTTGGTCAGTTTTTCTGTTTATCTGTGCGTTCACGGTAATCTCAGAAAGGGCTTAAAGGCTTTAAGTGCAGTTTTGTAATTTTTCTAACTTCCTTTAAATATTTAGTATTAGTTTTATTTTAATTGGTTCACACAAAATTAAAACCAGATTCACGCTGTATCCAGCCTATAGCAGGGTAGGTAGAGGGAACTTAAGTGTTAAGATACTGCGTATGATATATGACTGACATGCGAAATGATTAAATTACAATTCAATCCTCCAAGTGGGAATCGAACCCATAACGTCACGTTACAGGCACAACTTTGTGCCCCTACGCCACGCCGGCCTTTAATATTTATACAGAATGGAAGCGTCAGCGCTTCTTTTACGGGGACAGTATATAGGATAAAATATTTTAAGCCCATACCTAACGAAATTAATCAGATACTTCCCTCAACAGTTTAGACGTAGGATTTTTTTATTTTTATCCAAACCTATATTTCGTGTGACGCAGTTACGCATAGATACCAATAACGTAATCACATACTACTACAAAATATTACTAAAGATTAAGCAACTTTGAACTATGCCGCCAATACCTACGACTCGTATGTGGCGGTTTCCCCTTGATAGGCCTATGTCTGTTTGCGTTTTTAATGACAAATAGCGTTTTACTTTAATATCAACGATAATATATAATTTATTTTGTATAAAAAATAACTTTTTCAGTTTTGGGATTTTTTTAATTGTATTAGGCTTTTATAGAGTAGTTAAAACTATGGTTTCATTTAAAGTGGAGCTGACAAAAATACTATATAATTGAGCATATTTAATATCTATAGTGATTTTTAGTGAATACAACCAATAGTTATTGCAAAGAATTTAAACTACCAACGTTCTTATCGTTAATAAATTATTTTTTTCAAAATAAAAAAAAAATTGAATATTTTGAATGATTTCGCGCCATTATGACGAAAAAATTAGACAAAATAGTATAATTTATTCGTTCAGTTCAAAATGTTCAAAATTAAAAGTTAAAAAATGTTGATCGAAGATCGAAAATAATTATACTGTAGGAGGATACCTTTATATATCCTGTTTAAATTTGTTTTTTTATGATATTATGTAGAATAATATAATCTATAGATAATCACACATTCCTCTTCACACTTTTTACTCTTTAACTATAATACGTAAATATATTTTTTAGAGGTTACTGTGTACTAAGATGGCAGCTCTGTTCCCGCATTTACGTCCTTGATATATCGATATAAATAATAGAAATATAAATCATTGGAAAGAAAAGGAGAAACGCAATTATATTGCATTTTTTTTTCATACTTTAAATGTATTAATAAATTTACATATAATTCACTTGTTTTGAATATAACATTAAGGTGGATTCATAAAATATATTTGATACTTCCTTAACATGATTATTTCATGTATTTTTTTTATATACAAAGTTTTGATTAAGTTCTCTTGAGAAATATATGTACTGTAAATGAATGTAACGTACCAAAGTGCCAATGATTAAAATTCATCTAAACACAATATCAACTTTTATAAACTATAGCAACCAGCTCGCGGCTTCACCCGCTTTAATTTGTGGATTATTTGTTTGTTTCGGTACAGGGAATTACGTTCCTTTTTAATAAATAATGTATGCTTGCAGCGCACTTAAGATTTCTAATGTGAAAATTATTAAAACAAAAAAAATATTATTGGGAGCAATTAACAAAGTAATAGAACCAGAAACAATAATATTTGTAAATTTTGTTTGTTTGTTGGTTTTTCTGTTAGTCGACACTTATCTCAGAAACGATTTAAGCGATTTAAAGAGCTAAGACGTAAGCGCGGTGCGGGAGCGGTAAAATCGGTTTAATTGTTTTTATTGCAACATTCGTCATGTATGAATGGTGTAATGATTAAAAAACTGACCTTTATAACTATTTATTTATATCCTCATAGAGAAATGATAGCTTTTTAGGGCACTGTTAATTTTTTAAGAAAATTAATTTGATCAAAATACACTTATTTATCTATATATATATAAAAGGACATGTACCTGACTGACTGAGGTAAGACACACGCAGAGCCGTAACCGCTGATGGGAGAAACGTGAAGTTTGGACAGATGTTTACTTTAATAATTTGGACATCCACTAATAAGGGATTTTAAATTTTTTTTACCCTAAACGGATGAAATAGGGGTTGAAAGTTTGATGGATTTTTTTTAAAACAGCACCGATTTTCATAAAATTTGAAAGTCAGCAGACTCTTTAAAATATTTCATTGAACACGTGTTTCATGGTTTTTAGAATTCATCCTCTTAGGTATGAATTCTAAAAATCATGGACGGGGTTGAAAGTTTATATGAAAAAATCTTTAAATCGCCACCGATTTTTATAAAACATTAAATTCAGACTGTTAAAAATATTTTATTGAACACGCTTTTCGTGGTTTTTTTAGAATTCACCTCTAAGGGTGCTAATAAGCAGACGAAGTTGCGCGCGCCCGCTGGTTTTAAGATAAAAATTAAAAGAATATATAATATCTTATATACTGTAATAACATATAATATATTTATCAAAATGAGAATGTATTGTTCTGTTTAATAGCTCCTGATTGTTATTACAACACATGCAAGGAAAGATCATTTTAGAAAGTTGTTTAATTATATTAGAATTATAAAAACTACTAACATTTTTATGGTGAATAAAATATTGTCTGTGTTATCCACCTGAAAAACACTAAGGGGAGAAAAAAATATTAAATATATATAAAAATATATATAGATACCACATTAGTATCGATACTGTTGTACTGGTAATAATAAATGAAAAAATATATATATACTACGTACGGGATACCTTTGTATGCAAAGTTTAAAGCTATTCATTATGACAGAATATAAAATATATATATTTTAGATGCCCCTCTGTACTACGATATTCCTTTGAAAATTAGTTATTGTAACATACCTCTAACAGTTACACATGGCATCGTCAACTTTTTGTAGATATTGATATCTTCTATGAAATTGTAGTACATTACTTTGCTCTATTGTCAATAATTTCCACAGGGTACGCGATATAAGGTTTTTTTTTGGTATTTTTTACACCTTAATCGTTTAATTGTAAAAGAATTTTCCAAATCGGTCTCGTAGTTTCGGGGCTTATTTAAATCAAATAAAGAAACAAAAAATCTAATCGATTGTCTTAATAATTTTAGTGATATCGATGCACCTCCCCCTCACCCCCGCAGAGTTACTCGCCACGGTGCGCGAGGCCACACGACACACACTCCGCATTTTTTATTATTACATGATTTTCTTTAGATTTATATTTTTTAATTCGTTATATCTTTTAAATGGGATGACCGATTTTATTAATTTAAAAAGTGTTTTACAGGTATTGAAATTATCTTTAATAAAATATCACTTAATAGGATAAGGATTAATGCAGAGGTATGAATAATATGGTTTGATTATTGTCGGCACTTTTGTTAACTTATAAAATATAAAAAAATGGTTATATTGTCATAACTACAGTAGTTGGACATATGCTATCGCGGACTTTTTTATAGATATTGTTGCGTTCTATAATACTGTAGAACATTGTTTTGTTCTATCATCAATAGTTTACGCAGCGCACGCGATGATAGAATTGTTAAGATCAATTTCTTCTCACCTTGGGTTACATTATTGCATTTTTATTAGGGATCTCTATTTTTTTTGAAAATGTAATATAGCCTATGCTGGTCAGTAAAGATGCAGCTTTCTAATAGTGAAAAAAATATTGAAATCGGTCCAGTAGTTTTTGTGTGAAAACTCTACAAACATACACACATACATACATACATACAAAAATACAAATCTTACCTCTTTATAATATTAGTATAGATTATTAAATTAGAAAAATTATTGATAATTAAGAAAAACCTATATAATAAAAAACGTCCAATGTTAAAAAAATATATAAAAACTCTATATTTCATCTGGTTAATACAGGTTATTTAAAGTAAATCCGTTTTTCAGGAAAGTGTAAATCGCAAAGCGAGTGAGTGCAATGCATCACGCGGCGCGACCGATCCTCGATAACGCTCAAAGCAGATAAACCCTCTCCATATATCCTGAAACCAAGTGATAGAGCACATATACGTAGCTTATTGCTTTTTCTTTGTGTTTAAATATTTTTAGTCATCCTGTATAAAATGGATATTTTTTTATAGATTTTAAGTTTAGTAGTAAACTAGATTGAATCTACTAAAAATTCTGCGTAAAATATACAACATTCAGTTCTGAGTATTTGAATATTTTGCAATCCGTCAAAAAATAATATATTTTTTATTTTTAATATTCAAAATGTTCAAGGTTTTAAAAATATTAAACATATAGGAAAATAACTGGTTTTTATTAATTTAAGTAGTAAGTTTAACATAGCAGCAGATTTTTTTCAGTTTAACGTATCTAGCGGTGTAGGTAGTAAGAACCTAGTGTCATCCCGCTCTCTTTTTTCCATCTGAGTTCTAGATGAAACCAGTCATGGCACAGGGGCATAAAGTGGGATTGTGAATATGACAGGTTATGGGTTCGATTCCCACTCGAGGAAAATCAAATGTTTAATATTTCCATTTTCTTCGCTCTGGTGTCAAGGCAATATGTGTAAGGCAATATAAGGATAAGAAAAAAGTTGGCGTTGAGTTGTGCCATTCAACTCATAATTCGACAGAAAATGAGGAACGTAGAATAACGTAAACGTGTCTTAACACTGAGTTACCTCTGTGTGTAGCATACAGCGTGACGCTAAAAAAAATCAGACATTGGGCTGTGGGTGGCGGAACTTAACGCCACATTGTTTCTTATCGGAGATATCCCACTGTGTCACGACATATTTATTTATGTACAAATAAATGGTCACAACACAATATCTCTCCAAGCAGTTGCTGCAAATCTTATATAAGTTTAAAAGAGGCACGCTGTGTGTCCCGGAGGCGAACAATAAAACACAATTGGCATTTTATTCCACGTCGCGTCGCCTCCTTCCCACTTCACACTGTTAGACATGAACCGATTTAGTTACTTTTTAATGTGAAAATATATATTTTTTGTTTTTAAAGAATAATCGAAAGCAAAAATATATTTTTTTAATTTCTTGTCTGTGTCTGTCTGTCTGACGATATTTTTTATCCACATTTTTCTCTGAAAGTACTGAACCGATTTACTTAAAAGTTTCACCAATTGCTTTGTTTTATCTCAACTTAACTACTAAGGTTGATTCATCAAAAAATCAGTTCATAAAAAAAAAGTTATCGTTATTTGAATGAACTCAAGGCATTAGTTTGCCTGCGAATATTATATAGCAATCGCGCTGGTAAGACTCCTGGCTAAAGAATGACATTCGAAACGTCTTTATTTTTATCAACAGTCATATATGACTGTCGATAAAAATATATATTTTTGAAGCACTATTATATAATGTAACAATTTTATGGTATTAATGTGAATCACAAAATGCAAAAAAGAGTATAAATAATATTTTATACAATAAAATAACCAAAATTGAATTGTTAATGGAGATTACCTTCATAAATCATAACAGTTAAGTTTAAGTCGTAATTAATTCAACACAGAGATAAAGAAAGATTTGATCTTCAATGAAATATCAAGTACATACATAGATTTTTTGTTTCCTTCGTTCGTTTGAAATAAATCTATATAAAAATGCCTCAAAACATCCTTTCTACGTGTACTGTGTAATAACTACAAACTTACCAATTGTACATTTAGCTAATAATATATTCGTTACTCACTGACATCAGCACATTTAACAGAGTTTTCAAAAACATAACATAGGTAAAAAGAACGTAATGTTTCAAGAATATATACGTATAATAAATAATTAGCCTTTTGTATATTTCATAAATATCTAATATCAAAATTGGTCGTATTTTTTAGTTTATAGCATTAAAAAAATCTTATAGAAATTATGATAATGTAGTACGATAATCAAATTAGGATATTACAGTTTAAAGTAATACAAAATCATATCAGATTTTTTTTTAGTAGTCAATTAATTTTGTATATTAGATCAATAATCATGTAGTTAAAGCGGGCGAAGCCACAGGCGGGCCGCTAGTATATAATAAATAAATAAATAAATATATACATAATAAAACTGAAGAGACTGCTTGGTTTCTCTAGGACTTTTGTGCCGTGTGATCCCGGCCTAGAATAGGGATCATCCTGGTACTGGTGGTGTCGTAAGAGGCGACTAAAGTACGTGTGGTAGAGTCACGTCGCCAGCAATGGCAACACGCATGGGCAGACTTGACCGGATCATTACCACGCCCGGCATTTAACCGGCGTGAAGTAGTGGCTTTATGCCACTGCGTTTCGCATCAGGTAATGCCGGGCTCCAGCGCCCAACCCACCTTAAAGGCCGGCAACGCACCTGTAGCACCTCTGGGGTTGCACGGGGTAGTGGGCGGCGGTCGATCACTTACCATCAGGTGACCAGCACGCTCGTTTGCCGTGTCTTTTCTAGAAAAAAAAACTAGATCTTATGATGAGCAACCAACAAATTGAAAAGCAACCATGCAATCTGTTGATAATATTAGTGTAGATAATACATTGTACAGAGTTCAGGTGCAAAATATAACACAAAGAGTCAAGTCACTCTAGTCCCCCTGTGCCTTAATAAAGTTTAAAGCTAAAAAAAATATAAAAACACTAAAACTTATTTGTGTTAAATTTCTTTTATTTATTTAATAAAAAATAATTTCTATAAATTTCAGTTCAAATTGCTGAACGTTTGAGATGCAATCAAAAGTAAAACCAATGTTACTGGAGTAAATACATAAAAATTCAATTATTTTAGCTTTTGCTCCTTGCGAGCTTGAAAATGAAAAGTAAATTGAAATTTCTAGTTTAAATAACTGGCTCTTAATATTAAAATTAAAATATCGATCAAGTGCCAGTGACAATTTAAGTACAAATTTCATGATTTAAGATCAACAGGACATACAATTTATAAAAGTGACAAACTTAAGCTTGCATTTTCATTATTCGATTTTTTTTATTATTGGTATTATAAGTTCTCAGTTCATGCTAAGTTTAATAATACAGATACGAGTGTATCCACGTAAAGCTTTTGATTTTAATTACGCGGCGATTATCATACAAAAAGCAGCAAAAACGCTTGCATCTTTTAATTGAATATCTTGAAGATTGTAAACTTGAATATATGATAATATATGATATTTAGCTTAATACCTCCAAGCAATTTCGAGGCATATAGTCTTGACAGACAACAAAGTGATCTAATAAGGGTTTTGTTTTTTTTCTAGTGAGTTACAATACAAAACCCTAAAAAAGATTAATAAGTGATTATAAAAGTGAATTACTAAAGGGTATTTTTTTAATTGACGTATCTTATATAGATTATAGATATAGCTTCTCTATATAAATAATAGAATAAATAACGCAATGTATAAGATTAAAGAGTATAAACTACACTTTTCTAGCAGTAATAGTAACACAACTACAATAAATAACAAAACTTCTTGAATATGCACTTAAAAATAAACAAGATGTTTCTGTAAACAAGAAATGGAAGTTTCGTTGTGTTTTCGACGAAACAAGTCGCGTTACAAAGTTATAATTATTACAAATTGCAAACGACTCGGCGTAGAGCAGGTGTCGAAAATAACTGTTAGTGTACGATGGAATGGCTTTGAAGGAATCATTAATATTTTAAAGTATGTATTTAAAGAAAATGAAAAGAATATATTTTAGAATATATATAAAAAAATAAAGTAGCAGATCAACGCCGCACTTAAAAACTTTCAAACACTTATATATACATTTCCCCGAATAGAATTCAAGTGATTCAAAATGACTTCTAAAGTTATACAGTTTTTTCTTTTTTCTTTCACTTAATTATAATATTATTTATAACCGAAAAATAATAATATGTAATTCGTTATACTCTCGCAGCGCGTTATCGCCGAGGGAAATCAAAACACAGGCAACTTGATGAAAACTTCTTTATTTACTATTATTTCTTACAGAAGTTTCAAACTTTGTTAGGCTTATTATTAATCGACGTAAAAGTAGAATAAAATATCACGAGATCAGAACCAGTTGTTACAAAATATAAAAGTCATTAAATAAAATACAAGTATTTTTTCTTAACTTGAGTGCCCACTAGGAGGACGACTGACACTGCACTTCGGTTACCAATTAAATAAAAGATATAACATCACGCTGTATAGTACGGTAGGCAGAGGAAACCTACGTCTAAGACACTCGTTTTCAAACTTTCCGCCTAATTTTCAAAAAAATCCTTATTGAGTGACGGTACTCAACGCCGTACTTTCCCTTATTACCAGAGTGAGGAAATGAAAATAGTTCATTCGTTCGAGTAAGAATAGATCCGACAAGTAGTAGTCACTGTGCTACGCGGGCCTCAATATAAGGAAATAAACATTACGCATAATTTTGTACCGTCGAGTTGGATTCAAACCTACAATCACTCAGCTATCCGCTACCCAAGCCAAAAAGAATAAAGAGATTTAATCCCACACAAAACGCGTTCATAACATCTCATTTACATCATAATAGCTTATTTCAATGCAACGAAAATTGCTTATCACTGACAACGTCATAAAACGTTATCTCATATAATAATCCCGTTCTTCTCGTACACTCTCATTTAGAGTAAACCGCAAGTTAAGCAATTGTAAATTGCTGTATATTTCATGCATGATGTTGCGCTGACTCGACCGTCGACTGTCGACTGTCTTATACAGTACTGCTGTTGAGTTGTGGGTGTGTGGCAGAAAGTTAATGTACTGCTTAATGGTGGTTTTAGATGTAGAGGTATTTAGTGAGGAAATATATTATTGTTTTTATTAATTTTCTAATTTTGTACGGTTAAGATTAAAATTAATTATACAAAAGTGCACAAAAGTAACAAAAAAGTACAAAAGTTTTTACATTTTTAAATTATTATTTCACACTTTGGCTGCAAAAATACTTTTGCTTAGAAAATTTATGAAAAAACAACGTAATGACATAGCCTGACACTTTTTAAAAAAAGTACATTTATCCCAGAGGTCAGTAAGTGAAGACCTTAAATTGAGAGATAATAATAATAATAATAATAATCAGCTTCACGCTGTATCCCGCACTCAGCAGTGTATGCAGAGGGAACCTAGTGTTAAGACACTTCGTTCCCCACTTTCCGCCGAATTCTGGAGGCATTGCTAGTTGAGTGGTGAAATTCAACGTCCTGCTTTGCCTCGACACCAGAGTCAAGAAGTAGAAATATAAATTTTAAATCAATATTTCATTTCCTGGAGATCGAACCCACAACCAGTCAGCTTTTAATCATACTTCGTGCCCCGGCGCCAAGACTGGCCTCAAATGAAGAAAATTGATCATGGGATCTTTTACAGTGAATACTAAAAGAATAGAATAAAATAAAAAATAGAATAAAATAAAATTATCGGTGATATAAGATATAAAAAGTTTGTTTTTACACAAAGTTAGAAAAACATTGAAGGTACAACAAATTTGTCTCCCGAGACGCTTCGCCATTGAGACGGGTTTGCCTCAGCCTTAGAGATGTCCTTATTCACCGATGCTGTTCAAACGAAAACCGTACCTTTATATTGCTAACAAAGTTCAATCTGCATACTAGTGATGTAATTGAATGAACCTTAACCTGTGTCAGAGGCAATCTGTCGTTCTGACATGGGATCGATTGGAAAATGTTTTAGTAAAAATTACAATTTTTCTATTAAATAAAACAAAATTACAAATTTAATCCTTTGTTAAAGTGTTAGGCTACACTAAGGATAGAAAAATAATTTTAGAAAACGTTTAGAGAATTTGAACGTAGCGGGACTCGAATGCGCATCTTGGCAACCGTTTGATCACGAAACTTTATGTTTTTGTCAAGCAACGTTGAATTTCTTATATGCTTCTTACAGTTTATTTCTGTTGCTAATAATAAGTGTAGTTCTTTAATGTAAAATACATCTGTCTATTCGGATACATTGCGTGTTTTACGATAATTTCTAACTATATCGGCGAAATATAGAAGTTACGCATTTCATACAAATAAATAAATTTAGGATCGAAATCTTCTCTCTTTAACAATAAGGAAATAATTGCATTTTTGCAGCTTATTTTACGACTAGTTTTGTTATTTTTGAAAATATGGTCGTGGTAAAATGGCATACCGTCTAGCTCGTCTTAGTGACGGTTTACAAAAAGGTTTTCTACGTCTACATTGCTGTATAACAATATATATAAGTATACGCGAGTTTGTGAAATTGGAACATTAAATTTGCAAGTAAAATATTTATATATTTGACTTCGATCTACATTGTATTTGACAATTTTTTTTACTGTAACTTTAATACGATATTACTACACAATTCCCTCATCCTTAGCCTTTCAGTTCTAAGTAAGAACTTTAAGGTCCTATGTAACGTAACACTTTTAAACTATTTTGAAGCATTAGTAAGACGACTTTTATGAATTTATTTATATTTGTTGTTTAGTCATATGACATCCTATTCCCCACTTTAATAATAATGCCTAATTTTCGAAACGTTTATTGACACTCTCACATGATCTTATTACCAAAGCATAGAAATGGAAATAATTAATTCCTTCGAATGAGAATTGAACTCACAACCATCGCACTTATCACCAGATGTCGTGTTGCTGCACCTCGATGGCCTTAAGATTGTTTTTAGAAAATATAGTTTACGGTAACGATAGATTAACAAATTAGTCCAATATCGTAAAACACTCAAATTAAGCCGTACATAACGTAATACGATATAAGATAGAATACGCTCATATATAATGCATGACAATCGACGTTGGACTATTCTCGAATTAGCTCACTACAAGTAACTAAGTACGGCGATGATAAATATATCTGTCAGATAACGTTACATTAGATTTATTTCAGATATCTAGTGTGATAATCTTTTATTTTGTTCTTTTACTTTGACTTTAAGTGAGTAAGTGTAGCACTAAAAGAGGATTTCTGCACATTCTTTCTTCATTTTATGTCTTAAAATGGGCGACAACTATATCACGATATTTTCTAGTTTATACTTAAATAAGACTTTAATTTATTTCCTATGTTTTGTCAAATTAATAAAAGCAACACATCCAAGACGCACGCCCTTAACAACCACCATTTCTAATATATCCCTACAATTGAAGATGAAACACAATGATTCCACACTTTTTATTATAATTTCACAAAATTGCCTCATTCGCGGGGCCGATGATAAATGGTTCCCTTTATTTCTTATATCATTCGGTCGTTTCGAGGTTTTTACATAAATCGTGAGGATCTGCGGTGGCAGTAGGCACTGACGTTTCGCGTCAAATGCGCAAAGCCGTCATAATATTGCGACATTTGAGGAATATTGACGAAAGCTGACGTTTTATGAGAAAAGAAGCTTTCGGAAATGCGTTAAAGCTCGTTGTTGTATATTAAACGGAAGTAGTGTGAACGTTTATAGAATACTAGCAGCCCACTCGCGGCTTCACCCGCATACAACCTATAATTTTCATATTCTGCAGCATTTTTCATAAGATTGATTATATTATCAATAGATTTAATATTTTTCACAATTTTAAGATAGTACAAGCATTACGTAGCTGTTTGTGAGGACGAAATCGGCGGTAAGGGAGCTCCGTGCGGGACTCGAGCCTATGCGTGCGGTCGTAAACAGAGCGTTGAAATATATTAATTTAACATTTTCTCGAAAAGAATACGTCCAATATATATGCTATAAAAGCCAACGCTTATCTTCATAATCTTTTATTGATGATGGACTCGGTTATTGTTCGCAAGTTTCGATATATTTTTCCAATAAAAGACATTGAAGTATTACCTTGAAGTTTTCAATAATTTTTTGCCACAAAATGCCTTATTGTGAATTATTAATGAGAGATAGATATATTGTGTTGCGGACTTTATTTTAGAACTAATAATGAAGCTAAAGGTATTTGTTGTATTACGTATATAATATATTACTTATATATATAACTATTTCTGCAGCGCATGCACATAAAGCAATTTGATGACGTTCCTAATTATTTTTATTTCATTATTTAAGGCAAACTAGGAATTAAACCGTTGTTTATATAGCCTGTAGCACTCCTGAGAAATCTAGCTTTCACACAAAACAAAAAAGAGTAATTCACACCAATAGATCCAGAGATCTTAGCGTTTAAGCAAAGAAATTTATTTATAGAAAATAGTCCTAGAGGCGTGAAAATACTTTTTAGTAATGCGAACATTTGTATTAGGAACAAATTATAAATATAAAAAACCACATATGTAACAGACGTTATATTATATATATTCTCTTCACTATTTTTTATTGTTTAGATAGACTATATAGATAGACTATACTCAATCGGTAAGTATCTTCATACTCCATTTTCTATCTACACTAAATGATAAAACTCAATGTAGAGACCTGTAAAATAAGACTTAGAAGTTTCTTTTAATTATTAAGGTAGATAAGAAGTAAATATATAGAAATTTTAATAACTCCACAATATTTTTTTAAACATTTTTAAAGTGTTAATCCACACTTAGGAAAGATAAATACTTAATTAGAAAACGTATAAAAAATTTAACGTAGCGGGACTCGAACCCACGCCTCCTGGAAACCGACCAGGCGCTCTGACCACTGAGCTGACTGATTATACTGTAAAATTACGTTCTCATAGGAGAACGTATGGCTCAGTGGTCAGAGCGCCTGGTCGGTTTCCAGGAGGCGCGGGTTTGAGTCCCGCTACGTTAAAATTTTTATACGTTTTCTAATTAAGTATTTAACTCCACAATATATTGTAAAACAAAATAAAACATAACATATTATGATAAATAAGTAGTATTAAGTTATATGACAATAACGAAGTACGGTGGCGACGTAGCGACGTGGCGATGCACCTCACGTACTCATCCAATGTGCTCCACGTGAACAAACGTAAACGTGACAAATACTTGCGAACTATTGAACATATGCTCAAAAATTACGTATATTGGGGAACGGAGTGTCTGAGCGCTAGGTTCTTTCTGCTTACCCTGCTATATGCGGGATACAGCGTCACTAAAAAAAAGTATTTTTGTGGTAAATTGTGACTAAAACTTGTAAATTTATAATTTTCTTCCGCATTTTTTATGTGACTCCCACATTAAGACAAAAAGTATTAAGTAAAAAAATTTTCTTCTCTACTTTTTGTTTATTTTACAGACATTACGTATGTAATTTCAACGGTCCCTACATTAAGTGTCGATAGTGAGAAAATGCAAATTTCTTTTATTGCTGTTTTGAACTACTAATAAAGATAGTTTTCGATTACATACACGTCTACAAGACACATAAATAACAAAAAAAAAACTAATATTTTTTTTCTTAGTAGTGCATAAGAACAATAAGAACATTAGCAAATTTTCACTTTCGATATTTTACGTAGGTATCTTCGATATATAATATTATTCGGTGACTCCACACTTTCCGCTGACTGACACTTGTCACTAGAAATAAAAGAAAATGTGAAAATGCTTTGGTTCTTAAATAAATTATTTTATCTAAAACTATTTTGCTTAAAAATTCATAATAAAATATTTATTATACTGTAAAATTACAAAAAAACTAAACGAAAAGCAATACGACAGTCACATTTCAGCTACTAAGTGCAATAAAGTCCAACGTGAACTGTCATACAACAAAGAGCGGTCTCTGTGACCGTCACTTATAGAAGTTGTACGAAAGCACCGAACAGAACAAATAACAATAAATGTACCACGTCCAAATGTAAGCGACTACCCGTCGTAGTACTAATAATTACTAGTTGTAGCAGTAGTTCTACGACGAGCACACCGCTTTATACTGCTCTACTGGGATATAACCGAAGAGCTAATACTTTTTTTTTGTTTTAGTACATAAATACTCTTGATAAAATTCTTATTAACATATTCAATATTCATAGTGCCTTTTTATATTTTTAATTTATTTCGAAAAAAACAAGTTAAAAATCGTATGCAATGTTTATGTAAATCTTGAAATTGATATTTTGTTAGTTCTTGTAATCTGTTTACTCTTTCGACAATATATTTGTTGTACAAATAAGAAGAACGAAGACAACGTTGTTACATTTAGTGACTACCTCCAAAAAGTAAATGAATCATTCGTTTTCGTGCCTATAATATTAATATTATTATTATTATTGTATTCTACGATGTATATTAAATTTTCCACTGCAAAAATATAAAAAATCAGCTTCACGCTGTATCCCGCACACAGCAGGGTAGGCAGAGGGAACTTAGTGAAAGACACTCCGTTCCCCACTTTCTGCCGAATTCTGGAGGCATTGCGTGTTAAGTGGCAGAACTCAACGCCGCGCTTGTCCTCGACACCAGAGCGAAGAAATGGAAATATAAATTTAAGTAAATATTTCATGTCCTCGAGTGGGGATCGAACCCACAACCAGTCGGTTTTGCAGCCACACTTTGTGCCGCTGCGCCACGACCGGCCTCAAGAAATACAAAGTAACTGTAAAAACAATGTTTATTAGAAAAGCTTATATCTTTCTTCAGAATATTTAAATATAAAAATAACATATTTCTATTTAGAGGCTGCGAAGTTTTTACACGTTATAGTGACTATCGATATTGAACTGTCGTTATATTAACATAAGCGTGCTACTCTCGTCCCGGTGCGAGTAAAATATCTCAACCTTCAATAATATACATATATCAGATTGTTATAGGTGTATTTGCCAATTTATGAATATAATTATTATTGTAAAAAAAACCTAAGAAAGCTTGAAATTGTTTTAGAAAAACTTCTGACTGTAAATAGATGGTTGTGGGTTCACAACTTTGGACTTTGCTTTACCTCTTATTTGCGAGAGATTCGTACAGATAATAATATGTAAATCAATTTCCAAGCAGCGTAACGTGACGTGCGTGTGCTCTCACGCCAATACATAATGCGAGATGAGAGCTGTTCAATAGTGGGTCGTCTCTCACATCCGGCGCCCTATCGAGTTGTCGCGTTGTCGTAAAAAATGTAACACGTGTTCAAATAATGTCTTTTACTTCCCCACTTTTCTTCAATCTTCAATCTATCAACCTACTGTATATTGGAATACCACGATTAGTCTTTTGGAATGTCTCGTATGTAAGTAGAATTGTGTGTGAAAAAGAAATGTGAGGATTTCTGAATATATTACTGTTTTTAAATATTTTTTGTTGTTCTAACGCTTGCTAAAACCGTTTTAGAAATATGAAAAACTCAAGGCTATTTTTTGTACGTTCAGGTTCGTGATAAATTAGTTGCTTAAAGCGGATTTTACCATACTATTTGCAATCATATAAAAGTATATTTTATGTGAAAACATAATTATTGTCATTATTTTTTGTTTCGTTGTTAGAATGAACGCAATTTGGAGTAAGTCGCTTCCTAACCACCTAAAGGGTTTCATAACTTAATTATTTATTAATAATTATTTGATTTGTGTCTTCCTGAAGCAATTGAATTATTTTTGTGAAACAATGAACCTTTCAATTTATAACCCGGAGCTAGAGCAAACATTTAAGCACTTAATTTCCCTAGAGATTTATTGTCTTACTACTATTATAGTAAATATTTAGTAAATTTTCGATATTATTATCTGTTTAATATATGAAACTCTTCCCATACTGAGCTACTGACAAACAAACCACAACTGCAACAACGCGGCGTAGAACGCAAAAATTTGGCATGGAAGAACCTTAGAGGGTGTAAAGGAAATTAAAAATCCTTTCTTAGTATCTTTGATATTCCTCCCGGGACAGGAAATTTAAAATTTTTTGGTCGTATAGTCGTAGTATAGAGACTGTAGGCGGTCGGTCACTGGTTTTCTATTTTTTTTACTCGCAGTTGTGCTCACATCTATAAATATAAGCACATTCGTTTTTCACTTCCCATTTTAAATAGACATTACACGTAAAATGACTTTTAGCATACCAAATATAAATATATTTTAAAAAACCTCAAATATTTCGAAGAACTCCCTCTAATTGAATTCGAACCCACAACTATCACGTCCTTCCAACTATCCTAAATATGCCACGTAAATAATTTATCATCGATCCCCACTTCATTTATAAAGCTGAAAACATTAATGTTGATAAAAAGCAAGTTTCAAATAATCTGCTTAAACAAATGAACGCAAGTAGTTAGTCGAACTCAAAAGGCGAGTGAATTAAAAAGTTGCGGAGTGGAGTCAATGAGACGATCTAGTATTTTCTCTTTTATTACTTTGTTATCCTTTGTTCAATGTAAATGTTTGTATGAAGCTTTGTGTAGAGGTGTCGTTTGAAAAGTTTCAAGTCTCTTTCTAAAAATAAAATTGCGGAAGCTCAATGAAGGTGTCAATTTACTGTTAAAATATACTACTAGTTATATACTATTAAAAAAAGTCGCTTAATAAAACTTTTGAGAGTGTATAGCATGCAACATGATGTATTTAAACAACAACATTGTAGAGCAATATCACCTATACGTAAACCAAATAAGTATGTTTGGTAAATGTGACGATTGAGGGTTCAATTCCCACTCGAAGGAAACACCTAATTGCCATGCTCCGGTAGCGAGGTAAAGCGCGGCTTTGAGGTCCGCCACTTAACGACGAAGCGAAGCGTCTCGAAAATTGAACAGATAGTGGAGAACACTAGGTTTAGTTTATACATGGTATATGGATATGCGGAAAGAAATTTAGAGTATACATATAAAATGAAATTATATTTAAAGAATGATATGAATTCCATTTCTTTTATAAACTATTCAATTTTCATCGTGTGTTCATCTAATTTCACATTCAATCCCAGTTCATTTCAAGTACATTTGAACACATGTCAATTAGGTAGTTTGAGGTCTGACTTCAGGCCTTATTTTTTCTTTATAATTATTAATTTTCAAGTTGCGCTTCCGAACCATTTGAACCTTGACTCTAATAGTTTGTCAGTTATCTTTTTCACCGAGTTTCCCACTTTTATGTGCAAAACATATATTAAGTAATTCATCACACTAAGTACATTTCGTTACTACACCACTCTAATATTTATACTCGTCGATATATTAAGAGAAAGCCACAAAGTGTGTACTATGTAGTGAGGTAATATCCTTCCTTCCGCCGGAACTCGTCACTGGAACAATACGGCCACGGCGTACTACCAATATATACATATATGTATACTTATATGAGATACATTTCCGGCATATATTCTTTTAAATAAACCACGTTATATTCAGGTCTTTCTCTTAAACTGAGTTTAAAAGTAATATTTTTTTGCGAATTATATAAAATGGGAAGTCATCCACATGTATGCTACAACTGCCATATTAGGTGGACAGCACACGTAGGACACTCCGTCCATATAATATAGCACTACGTCATTTTTCCTACTTTTTGACGCGATAACGTCTTGTAAATTATTGAACACCGGCTATAGGCACGTAAAAGCATGGATTTTAATCACGTTCCACCGGCACCTACTGTGCAAGCGGGAGCGCGGAAAAAATGATAGAGGCATGATCAGTCAAAGCGTTCAGTTTGTGACACATCTATATATTCTTCATTACTACTTATAATTAAGTAACGTATCATTATATGCAATGAATGGATAATTTAAGTAACAAATAATCAACATTTAATGTTGATTTATAGAAAAAAAATCATCTTCTTCTTAATATAATATACAAAATTCTTTGTATCATAATTCAGTAATAATAATATTTTTTTCATCAATTATTTCTTATGTAGTTGTCACGTAAAATAATCGTTCGTAAAACGACTTAACAGACAATCCGTTTTTCTTTTACACTGTGATACCGTTCTGTACTCTCTTTAGGGTTAAAAAAGAAACCCTTACAGATCACTTTGTTGTCCCTCCGTTCATCTGTCTGTCTCTCTGTCTGTCGGCCTACGTGTCAAGAGACTTTATTTCAAGAATGCTTAGTGATATTGAGTTGAAATTTAAACCATCGAATACTATAGATGGATGTACGGTCTCATGACTTCCAAAAAAAATTGTATTTCTATATTTGCTTATAAATATATTTTAGTTTTAGTGTATTTTAACACTATAAAGGGAATCAAAATTAATATGGTACTTCCAGTTCACATACAATTTTTCAAGATTCAGTAAGAAATCTAAAAACTATAAATTTGTGTTTAAGTCCTAAAAAATAATCTGGTTAAACGGGGCCAAAATTTGGTATTAAAACCGCTAGTTCAAGTGAGGTATCAGGTGAAAGGGCTTTGGCTAAGCTTGAATTTTAGAAAAAGTTTATAAAGAGAAAGAAAAGCAAAGCGAGTTTCATTTTCTTTGGTTAGACCGAGTTTGATAAAAATAATAAAATAGAAAAATGCGATGCTCTGATATAAACTATAAATTCTAAATAGTTCATGTTTCGATATTTATTTTTAAAGTAATATATAAAATCCATGCTATAAAAATTTATGAAAATATATGCTTATAAAGTCAAGGCGGATCCTTGAGTATTTTTTTAGCTTCATGCTGTATCCCACACTTAGAATTGTAGAGGGAACTTAGAATATGATTTTAGGACATCCCGTTCCCATTAAGGAACCGGTCCCTGGTTCCCATTTTCTGCCAAATTATGAAGGCATCATTCAATGACTTTACCCAAATTCTGAAGTTTAGAGTATAGTGTCTATGTGACAATCTGTAAAAATTACAAACGTTGCACAATCACCCAAACTGAGTTACGCTAACGTATGATACTTTTAACTTAATAAATCCGCGGTTGCCACTAAAGCTTTTAATTTATCCGAGTGCGATAATTTCTCTTGAGGAAAGAAACAAGAAATTAATTAAGAATCTTGAATATTAAGAGCGCCTTCCCACCTGCCAGGGACACCTGGAATATTCCTTTGAAACATATCAAATGTTTAGTCAAGGCTATAAGATAAAATCTGTTCTCTACTGATATTATAAAGCTGAAGAGTTTGTTTGTTTATTCTACTATTGGTTCGAATTGATAAATTATTTTTATTTTTAATAGTCCATTTATCGAGCAAGACCAAAAGTTTTATTACATTAAGTTAATTGTGTTAATTTCACCTGTCAATCGTGAGTCCATCAAAAATACAGCAAAGGTATGTGTATTTTTTTATCTTAAATATTTATATATTTAAAAGAAATAATTTGTTTGTTTAAACGCATAAATCTTTGGAAGTACAATTTTCAGGTCAAATTTTCATTTATAAAACATTTCTATACATAAAAAAAATCTAGTTGACCAGTTTTTATAAAGTAAAAAACTTTCCTAGCCTTGCCTTGCTTAAATTATTTTTAATTTACACATAATCATAGACAACAGCAAAAGTTAAAAAAAAAACAAAAAGTAAAATACATTTTTTATAAAATGACGATGAAAATTTCATGTTGAATATATTACTTTTTTAATAAATAAATAACTAGATGTAGATGAAAATTCTAGTTGGCTTTTGCTGTTGATTGATGAACAGTCAGTCATGTTTATATTTTAAGACAAAAAATAAAAAGTATAAATTACGTATTTCAATTTTTTTTTGTTTTAATTACAATTAAAATGAAAATAAGCGGGAATGTAAGGTGTTTATATTTAAATCGGTATAAGTAAGGCTAATAACACTACAGAGGGCGCCGTCATGGCGCAGCACCACATCGTCTAACTGTAAACGCAGGTGTGGGTTCTAATCTCATTAGGGAGAACGAGTTATTTCCAATTCATTGCTGTCGTATGTCGAAGTAAATAAAATATTAAAATTTTGAGCATATAAGAACAATGTTAAAGTATTACTTGTTCTAAAATAATATTAAAAGACAGAAAATATTGTTAATATAACCTTAAAAGGTTATATTCAGCAACATAGGTACAAGTTTGAAGGTACTTTAATGATTTGGCACATCTCACATCACGTGAAACTATCATATATTAACTCTAGATACGCAACGCCCAACGATTTTATTATTTGTGTGATCAATACCCCAGATTGATGAATGCGATCCGGTAGACTTACCGAATAATTTTTTAGCTTTTAGTACCTTACCTACATTTTTTATTGTAATAAAACCGTTTAACATAAAAATATTTTATAATTAAATTTATTTTTTATGATTCCGTACCTCGTAAGAAAAAAAACGGGACTTTTATAGGACTTTGTTGTCCGTCTCTATTTTCGGCTCAATTTTATTAGATAGACTAGATATTGCGTATTGAATGGCAGTAATCCACTGTTGTTGTGGCACCTGACGTACTGCTGCCCCGCGACAGCCTCAAATAACGATTGTACATTTGAAAATATGAAATATAATTCGACAATCACGTCAAGTTATGAAGTTTGATTTTATTGATCCATCTATTACGTTGATAAATAACGTAGTTTTCTTTCTGTCTTTATTATAATTTTTAAAATTTTTTCTTTTTTGTAGTGTGATCTCTTATTTAAAACAAACTTAAAAAATACATTACGTTTACATGGTAATCATTTGTGTAAATATTACTTTAAAAAAATATATGTATCTGAGATAAATTATATTTTAAAATATTTTATAAATTAAATTATATTTTATTTAGCAAACTGCGCTAGGATAAGCATCTAACCCAATTTATATTTTTAAAAGTTGTCAACAAAAAACACGCAATGTCTCGAGAATTCGGCGGAAAGCAAAGAACGAAATGTGTTAATGGAAATAGTGTCTTAACGAGTGAATCAAAAATATCTAATAAACTTTTGAAAACTTTTCACTACAGACGTGATATTATTTTAATCAGCTTCACGCTGTATCCCGCACACAGCAGGGTAGGCAGAGGGAACCTAGTGTTTTAGACACTCCGTTCCCCACTTTGTGCCGAATTCTGAAGGCATTGCGGGTTAAGTGGCAGAACTCAACGCAGCGCTTTGCCTCGGCACCAGAGCGAAGAAATGGAAATATAAATTTAAGTAAATATTTCATCTCTTCGAGTGGTGATCGAACCCACAAGCAGTCGGTTTTGCAGTCACACTTCGTGCCGCTGCGCTACGACTGGCCTCTGATATATTATTTTAATTTTTCTAATAATTTAAATACTTAACGTACATAATTATCAACTTAGAAGTCCAGCTAATTTAAATGTTATCACATTATATCTAACTTTTAAAAGCATAAAACAAAAGCAGATAACAAAAGGTAAGTGCTTTGCAAATCTTTTGAGAATAAAGTAAAGTCTTTACTTATACATATTTTTCCACTGAAGAATATAATTTTGCAGAAGCGCTGCAATTTCGAAAATTGCTTTGCGGAGTACGGAGTTGTCCTTCCGACGGCGTGTTTTCGTTGAGGAACGAACATTAAAAAGTAATTTGTTCATCTTTTAACAGAGAAGTGATCTTATGAAATAAAGAAAGAGAATATTAAGTTTTGTTTCTTTACTCTCCTGGTAGCTAATATACAGTCGTCTTAAGTAATATAATATAATCTTGACAGAAAAATGAACACATTCTCTTTGAAATGTAAAATAATTTTGCTAATGGGGAGATAGAAGCTCGGAAATTAATTATTTTGAAATTGACACTCAGGTAGAACAAGTGTGGTATTGAATTTCGCCATTGAAAACAGAATATTTCAAACCCGGGCAGCAAACGGAGGAAGGAGTATCTTAAAACTACATTCCACCTACTGTCAAGAGTAAAAACTCATAACATAAATATAAGGTGTTTGTGGAGGAGAATGAGGATTAGGTTTGAGTGAACTTATAATTCTCATAATAATATTACAATACGATTCATCTATCTAAATATATAAAAGGACTTGTTCTGACTGAAATAGGGGTTGAAAGTTTGTATAGATTTTTTTTTAAAACAGCACCGATTTTCATAAAATTCGAAATTCAGACTCTTTAAAATATTTCATTGGACATGTGTTTCATGGTTTATTAAAATTCACAACCTAAGGGTAAAATTCACAAAATAAGGGGTTGAAAGTTTATATGGAAAAATCTTTAATTCGCCTAGTCTATTTATATAAAAGGTCATGTACCTGACTGACTGAGGTAAGACGCACGCACAGCTGTAACCGCTGATGGTAGCAACGTGAAATTTGGACATATGTTTATTTTTGTAATCTGGACATCCACTAAGAAGGGATTTTAAAAAAATTTTAACTCTAAAGGGATGAACTAGGGGTTGAAAGTTAGTATGGAAAAAAAAATAAATCGGCACCGATTTTTAAAAAATTTGAAATTCAGAGTCTTAAAAATATTTAATTGAACACGTGTTTTGTGGTTTTTTAAGAATTCACCCTTAAGGGTGCAAATAAGTGGGCGAAGCCGCGTGCACCCACTAGTAATATATAATAAGTAGAGTGAATGTATTATACAAAAATTAATCCTTAATTAAGCATGTTACCTGACCACGATATTACTATAAACTACATACATATATTTGAACTGACGACCACCGCGTACAGTCACGCTGAAATCATTGCGCTATTACAACGGAGATTAATGTATAACAGTACTGGTAGTAGTAATTGCGCAGTCTCTCCGGTAGCGTTAGGCAGTTGCACGGGTACTGCGGTGCCTACTACCCGGTATGGCTCAAATCAGTTACTGTGTTTGCTTACGACACCTCATTAGTAAGTAATCACACAATACCATCATCTGCACATCGATACCTATGTATGTATATGCATATGTATCCAGTTATTAAACGTGGACTATTGGCTTTGTGTTGTACCAGTCATATATTATAAAATAGAGAGTAGGAGTGACGAAAAGCAGAGAGAATAAGTGAGCAGTAAGACAGTTAGGGGGACAACTCGATTGACTTTCGAAAACACGATATCAAAGAAATAGTGAAGAAAGGTCACGTAAAAAGTATGAGGAGCGCCGGAGAGTATCTATAAAGAGATTAATGATAGTGAACGAGGTGAAAGAGATACGTACAAATCCAAAAGCGTTTCGTGCTTCGTTTCCTCTGGGTATCCCGCTTAAGATACAGTGTAAAGCTTAATAAATATTAATAAATTAATAAATAATGTTTCCTCTGCCTACTCTGCTATGCGAGATAAGCGTGTAGCTACCTCTTTTAGATCAGAGAAAGAAAAATAATTTGAATATAAACGTTTCCCCTAATGTCATTCGAACCCATATCTCGTTTCCAAATCATATTTATTTACATTTTTCATTTAAAAAATACTAAAAACCTTTAAAAAATTCGTTAGATAATTTATCACGAAGGTAAAATTCCTTATATATTAACGAGATCCTTAGCCGCAACCAGCTCGCTGCTAGCTGCAAGCAGGTATCAGGTAGCGGGTAGCGTCCACTCGGTGAGAGTATATTAATCACGGCGGTGCGGTGCCGCCGCGTCGCGACGTTATCGTGTCAAATCATAAATCATATTTTCCATTTTCCCACGTCGTTTATTTTAAGATTTTGAAATATTTAAACAGATTTTCAATTTGCTGCGGTAAGAAACCTTGTACTATTCATATATTTTATATTCAAAGGTTTAATCACGTTTGAAAATGTTTGAGTTATAATAATATGTTAATTTACTTTGAAGTTTCTTAAATGTTAGTCGGGTATTTTGATATATTCGGTGAAGTATCAGTAATAAGTAAGTACCCGTTACTTCTAGCTCTCCTGCTAGGGCTTAAACGTGAATACATAATGCTATTGATAAGTGGCCAAAAGATTACAAGACGCAAACCTTAAACCAATTTCGGCACACAGGCTGACCTCACGTCATTTGATTCAATATTACAACATACAGGGGATTGAATAAGGAGAGAATAGTAAAGAAATCTATTGCTAAAATTACTTACTCCTGCGCTGCTGTGACCAGTATGAAAAATGTGTATGAACTGTAAAATTGTGAAAAAAAAGAAATCCACGTGATTCGTCTTATTTTAACTAAGTCTTCAAAGATTATTTTGTAATTCGACGCACTTTCAAGGTAATGTTCCTATTAAAAGACAATTATATCATGAGCACTTCGACCCCGCCTGATGTATATAAAGCCTTTGATTCCACTGTAAATCGACAGCTTCGATGCGACAGCCCTTAATAAATGTTTAATGTTTCACTTGATTTATGACCTATTTGCATAATTTACGATCGCAATTAAGTTTATTTAAAAATATTAATTGCTATATTATTGTTAAATTTATTTTATTCTTATGGGAAATAAAAGTAAATAAGATTATTTAAGTGAACTGCTTAATTTTTATTATAAATAAATTTTAAAGATTACAATATAAAAAGACACTACCATAATTCTAGATACAAGATAGTTAATTAGTACCAATCGATTTCGTTCAGTCAAAAATATAAATAACTAACAACAAAAATAACAAAAATATTTGTACATTTAAAAAATAGTTTGGTTCAAAAATATCTGCAGAAGAGTACAGAGTACAGAGTCAACACGCTGTAGCTATTTTGCATATCACAGGTATTGCCGAGCTTCATTTTCCTCCACATTGACTTTTCATGCGCTGAATATTTTCGTAGGAATTTGTATATGTTTAGTTTCTGATAAATTTGATGTTACTTATACCGCACAGCCTGAATTGTGGTTTTAAAAAATAATACGTACACAAATCATTAAATATGATAAACAAATATAATATCATAAAAATTTAAATATTACAATATTTTCTTCTTAGGAATTTACAAAGTTACAAACACATTTATATATATATATATATATATATATATATATATATATATATATATATATATATTACATTTTTACTCTAAAGTACGGTATTCTCATACAAATAAAATATAATTTTTATACGTTTTACGTCCACGTTGCCGGTGTACTTACGGCGCGGCCCGTGAGCCTCCACTGTAAGTCTAATTTACGTTTATCTTTAAAAGGGACATTTCATAGCTCACTCGTTGGATAAAATTAATTTTTACGAGAAAAATATCGTTAAGGAAAAACGACACGAACAGGTGGCACTCCTAATATACTGATACTATGTTCTAACCTCGACTTTGTACTTAATTTTTATATATTTTTATATAATATACTATAATGTAGCTTAGTAATTATTATATTTTATGAAATATATTTAAAAAAATATGTATTGAATTTAATATTTGCTTCCTGTAGGGAAGCAAATATCGTAAAGCTGAATAGTTGATCTAGTTCAATGCACTGATCTCGATTCGAATTAAAAATATATTTGTGTTTGATAGTCGTATATCGAAAATAGCTACAGGCTATATTATGTCACAATAATCTTTCCTCTCATATGACAAAGCGGACGAAGACGCAGAAAAAATTGTATTTATATATAAGTATAGTCGTCTCGTCACGTTTGCTCTGGCGTGTTAATTAGTCCCTTCATTACAATTCATTTGAGTAATTAATTTATACGATAATCCCTATACGGTTTACGACTAAATTTTGCATATTGTTTGGACTAATTTGCTCGTTCGATTGTAAAATATTTTAAATTTTGTATGTTGAATTTAGTGAACTAGAAAATGTATTACTATTTACGGTTTTGACTATATTACAAATTAATATTTTATGATTTCACTGATTAAATATCTGCGGCAATATTATTTGTAAAGGTCTTACTATAAATTTGGTGGTTATGTGTTCAATATCCACTTGAAAAATAAATTATTCTTATTTTCTAACTCTGGTAAGAAGAAGCGCGGCGTTGACTAACACGTAATGTCTTAAAAAAATTAAAGCGCGTGGAGAAAGGAATTTTTAAAATCATTTTTTCACAGTTTTTTATTGCAATAGACAATTAAATATTAACAACTACTCATTTGTTGTGCACAATAAACAAATATGTAATTGGTAATTGAAATAATGTATATATTACAATGAATTAATTTACAATTTAATTTAATTCTTTTACACGTTACTCTTAAATCTACGGTTATATAAGGTAAGAACATATTATAATGGACATATAGTTAATGTTATATTTAGGGGCATCCCGCAACACTGTAGCTAAGATAATTACTTATCAACGTGACAGTGTAATCAGTAATCAACATTACACATCGCGGTCGCAGCTCCTCGCCACACCTGACACGCCTGACACGACTGACACCTGAGCAGCGATGTGATTTGAACAATATATTACCATATAGTAGTAGTTCAAGTGCTAAATATATATATATATATATATATATATATATATATATATATATATGTGTGTGTATGTAAGTAATGAAATAGAAAATATCTAATAATAAGTATAAGTAGTAGGTAAATGTCGTAAGAAGAAAAAGTATATTTATAAACAATATATTTTTGTATTAATTTGAGGCCAGCCGGGACGCACTGGCACAAAGTGTGAGTGTAAAACCGAATGGTTGTGGGTTCGATCCCCACTCGAGGACATGAAAAATTTACTTAAATATATATATCTTTTCTATTTTCTATTTCTTCGCTCTGGTGTCGAGGCAAAGCGCGGCGTTGAGTTCTGCCACTCAACACGCAATGCCTCCAAAATTCGGCAGAAAATGGGGAACGGAGTGTCTTAACACTAGGACCCCTCTGCCTACCCTACTCTGTGCGGGATACAGCGTGAACCTAATTTAATTTTTATTTAATTTTACAAATTATAAGCGACGTCTACAGAACAATGGTAGGTACCTCTATAAAAAATATAAACTAATGAAAACAAGACTATTCAATCTGAACAAAAGGCATACTAAAAGGCTATGAATAATACAAACTTTCATATGTCGACGTAAAAAAACGCATTTCCTAAAGAAAATTGAAAATAGAACCCGCAACAGTCATTTATCGTTTAGACGCTGTCGCTGCCGCTTTTTTATAGTAATTACGAAATCTTCCAAAAGAAATCACACAAATATTTGTTAAAAGAAACTGCGAAGCGTCGCGCTGTAATTTCGATTTCCGTTTAAGAGAACCATTCATTTTCAATACAATACAATTCAAAAACACTATGTCTAGTTAATAGAAACACGAGCATCCTAAGACTAGGTTTCCTCTGCCTACTTAAACAATATGAATTAGTATATATTGTGTTAAAAAATAATAGAGGTATAATGGCTAATCGCGATCGCTAAGCAAAGCTAAGAAGCGGAGGGCGTCAAGTCGGGGCGGCAGTTTGTGGTTTCGATTTCTACCTGAGGAAATAAAATAGTAACTGGTTCAGTTCTGCCACTCGTCACGCAATGCCTCCAGAATTCAGCGGAACAAAAGTGAAGAACAGAGGAGTCTTTAATGACTTTTAACATTAGGTTCCCGGTTTGCTTGCTTAATATTATTATTATTGCTTAATATCCCCGAGCACAGTAGAGATTTTGTAGGGATTTTGTATTTTTACAGTTACACTGCTCCACAACAGCATCAAATGTGTAATTATTTATTTTTTAATAGTCAATTGAGGCCAATCGTGGCACAGGGGCACAAAATGTGACTGTAAAACCGACTGGTTGTGGGTGGGTTCGATCCCCACTCGAGGAGATGAAATATTTACTTAAATTTATATTTCCATTTCTTCGCTCTGGTGTTGAGATAAAGCGCGGCGTTGAGTTCTGCCACTTAAGACGCAATGCCTCCAGAATTCAGCAGAAAGTGGGGAATGGATTGTCTCAACACTAGGTTTCCTCTGCATAACCTTGCTGTTTGCGGGATACAGTGTGAAGCTTATTTATTTTTTTTATTTAATTGTCAATAACACGCCCACCATTTAGAGATAAAATTTATCAAGATATATCTAAGATTTTGATTTATAGTTTTCTTGACTTAACAAAAAGCGGCGTTGAAATTCGTCATATAACAACGAAATGGTTCCAAGATTGAACAGTGTATAGGGAACGGAGTGTGTTAACACTTAATATTCTCTTCCTATTCTGCTATATGCCAGGTAGCGTAAAAAGCTAAAAAACATCTTGTGCATAAATTTAATATATTTTACTACGTTAGATCTAGTGTAAAACATACAATTTTCTTTTTTTTACACATTATTTTCGAAATATAAAAAAAATACCTTTTCCCCTTTGAAATATCGTTTAATACCGACTAAACTCTGTAAAATCAGTCACGCATAAAAATGTATGTGCGACAGTAATGCAATAGCGGCAGAGAGCGGCGGGACGAGGTGGTTAAATAGTTCCATCCCACCCTCGTCACTGACCGATTGATTCTTTTACGGCGTGCCGTAAGTTTTTACGGCAAAATAATGTGGCTGTTTCTTGTTAAGAATATATATTAAAAAGTATTGGGAGTTGAGGTTTCAGTGGCCTGAGAAATAAATATATATTACTTTTCAAAGACGGTTACGTAGCCTCTAAATGCTCGGAAAATAGTAACGACACGAATTTTCTTAACCAAAAAACACTAGACACTACGGATATACCAATTTTCAAACGTCCACACCCACCTACTGAATCTTCATCTACTACTGATTTTATCGAGACCGAAACCACAAAAGAAAACAGCAACAAAAACAGTGCGAAGGACTCTGATGATAAGTATTCCGAGACCAGCTTAGCCGAAGCTTACAAACCGAAGAGTGGAAAAAAACTCAAAAGAATATATAACGATCTGTCATAAATTGACTGGGACTCCGTAGATAACTTTATCTAGTATCTCACACACACATATGGAGTTCAGGACGTATCAGAAATCACTTACAATTACACAGAAGAAATTGGTGCCTTGATTGAAATGTTTCATGACTTAATATCGATTATCTCAAATCGAAGTGTAAAGAAATATTTGTAAAAAGAAAAACCCCGACTGCATAAAATTAAAAAGAAAATAAACGAGCCCAATACTTTGTTAGGATTAATAGTCGGGACCTCTTTAAATAATGCGGGGTCCCTGTTAAATATTTTATTGATTGAAGAATTATTTATAGATCCCTACTGTTAATCCTAATAAAATATTGGGCATGTTTGTTTTCTTTTTAGTTTTATGCAGTCGGGGCTTATGTTTTTACAAATATTTTTTTTATTTTTCCCTTCTTTATTAGATTTTATTATGGTAATGATAATCATGATATATCTTTTTGAAATCCTCGTATTGAGCTCTTGAATTTGATACCCATATTGTGGTATTCCCAATGAAGAAAATATTGCTCACTAAGTCCAATAGCGTCCCACATCCGCCATGATTGTTTTTTATTAACATCACCTATCTAAGAATACTTGGGCTGCTAGTACGAATCTAACGATACCTCAGTTTAGTAGATCCGTTCAGTGGTTTTGGATATATGAGGTAATAAAGAATATTACATACATACAAGATACGCGCGAAAAACATAACCCTTCCTTAGCAGTCAAGAAAACCAGAGATCTTATATCTGACTATTACAAAAATACTCATTAGGACAGACCTAGAGTTTAATAATCACTTGATGTATGACTTATAAAATAAATAAGATTAAACACACACACACACCCACATATACACACCCACACACACATGTGTGTGTGTGTGTGTGAGAGAGAGAGAGAGTGTGTGTCTGTGTGTTATATACTGTTAAATTTACATGTGTCCAAAAGATGCGTTGCGCACCACATTTCTAATTATGTTGCTTTCCTTAATATATTTTATTTTTAAACAATAACGTAACACAGACTATTTCAAACCATGCCACAGTAAAAAGTGTACAATACACTAAAATACAGAATAAACGAATACTAACAATGTGTTTTATTCGACAAATAAATTCAACCGTCAGTATCGGCGTAGCGCGTCGTAGCCTCGTAGCGTCGTAGTGTCGCAGCAAACGCAAAATGGTTCCAAAACTATTAAACTGTAGCAAATTGAACCTATAAATATACCTGCTGTAATATCATCAATTCTGTCTACGTTCCGTGCATTCAAATGCTACTTCAAAGTAGGCGTGCGGTGAGGGGGCGAGGGGTGATGGGCGAGGGGCGAGGGGAAGGAGCTTCTGTTACATATTTTTCAATTGTCAAATTAGACGCTTTGTAAGATAGAATATGTGAATAAATAAAGTATAAAAATACAGAAAAGTGAAATATTAGTGAGCGTTCAATGTAAGCGTTCCAACTGTATTGCTGAGCCCAGTTTTGCAATAATTTTTAGTTATTGTTTTGTTTTGAACCCAGTCGTGACGCAGGGGCACAAATTGTGACTGTTAAATCGACTGGTTGTGGGTTCGATCCTACTGGAGGAGATAAAATATTTATTTAAATTAATATTTCCATTTCTTCGCTCTGGTGTCGAGGCAAAGTTTTTTCAGCTTCACACGAAACTTCCATTCCCCACTGTCTGCAATGTATGTTGAGTGGCGGAACTTAACGCCGCACAGTGCCTCGTTATCATACCGAAGGAAAGAAAATATTAAATATTTCATTCCCATAAGTAGAAATCGAACCTGAAATTGTCCTGTTTCGTAGTCCCACGCCCTGCGTCACGACGGCTTCGATACTTTTTACCTATACAAATTCACAAAATATGTAAATAATTAGTGTAACACATCGCCGTTTTTTTTTATATCTTGAATGGCCGAATGGCCTTTTGGCCGACTTAACTTAACACCGCAACTGAGAAAATAAAAATGTAGAGAACGTATTTCGTTATAGTAACGTGGATTATTACGAAGATTTTTTTTCTGGTATACTGAGAATGAGCTAAGTAGCTAACTAAAGGTTCTATTGAAACATTCTATGTTCATATACCCTAAGTAGGTAATTAAATAATCTGGGTAAATTTAATGTCAAAACATTCCGTTCTCCATTCGTTTCATTTCAAAGATAACAAACAGAATAATTATCACTATTTTAAAGGAAAATTGAAACGGTTTGACATTTAGCAAATCAACAGTTGTTTACTCTAACGTCGACAGCAACTACTATGCGTCGCGAGGCACGTGACGCGCTCTGCGTGACGCTGCATCACTAAAATGTGTCACGTTGGACAAACTTCGTACTTAGCATAGGTATGTATATATGTATGTATGTACATACACACACACACATACTTTCATATGTATGTAGATTTTAGATATTACGGTTGTCTGTTTATTGTAGAAGTATAGAATACACCCCCTTTTGGAAAAAGCTGGAGCAGATCTGTGTCAAACAGGCTGATCATCAAGCCGAGAGTAGATTTAAATAAAATTATTAATTATTATTATTAATAAAATAAAGTTATTAATTATAATTATTAATAACTATTAATTAATAGGCGAAGAGAATCAGGTCACAATTTAAGTATATAAAAAGCGATGAGAAGCTTAAATATATTTAGCCTACTGTAAAGTGTTCAATATACTACTGTAAATTGTAATTAATTAAATTATATATAACAAATAATTGCATTTAGATATGAATAAAAAATAAATAATATTGTATAAATTATATTAATAAGGAACTTAAATATGTCATTTGTAACGCTAGCTAGATACTGATTTTATTCTGTCTGAATCATTAATTAAATTAATTAGTGCTTAATATATATTTTCAGTACATTATTTAAAATGATTTAATATAAGAAGCCATCGTGATGATACACGATCGCCGGGCTTACAGTCAAATACTGTAAACTCGACGGTCGTGCATTCGATCGCTGCTCATGGGAATAACAATATTTAAATCAATTTCATTTCCCCGCTTTGGTAGACCACACGCTTCACCTCTAAATGTGTAGTATGTTGAATTCGGGCAGAGGGTAAGAGACGAATTGTCTGTTTACCCTGTTTCTGTCCACCCTAACGGTATTACAATATTTCCAACTGGATAAACGAATGCCTTTCTCTGCCATATAAGCTATCTACTCTCATTTATTATAATAATCATTTACAGCAGCATTATTAAGTAGGTATTGACTTACTCAGAAATACTTATCTCGATAATTGAGTAATTAACGTACCTGAAACAAGAGTTATTGTGAATATCATTATCATTTGATCGCGTTTATTTTTTGTTAGGGTAGAAAATATAAAATACATTAGAGACATTGCGTGTGGAGTAGCGGAAATCAACGCCGCACTTTTGCCACGGTGTCAAGACACTAGGGTGAAAAAATTAAAATATTAAATATTTAATTTCCTCCAATGAGAATCAAACCCACAACCTGCACCACGACTACGAAACCTTTAACCTATAAAGCTGTAATATTTGTCTGCTTGATCGAGCTAATCTCGGAAATTACTTACTGGTAAGTACTGACATTTTTAATATTGGATATATTGGTATATCGTTAATTGTTTCGATGTACTTACTCCAACGCAGTTATCTGAGTAACTGAATATAGAATATATCACATGCCATGCGGTATATATCGTGATTACTAAATTTAAATTTTCGTATAAGTTTTAGTATAATCAAAATGTATATCTCTATCAGTGTGTATTTTCTATTTCTTAAATAAAGAAACAAATTATTACAATCATTGCGATAAGACGCGTGGTTGGATTTCTTTACTGAATCTACATACATACTCGCCCTTACATATCGTCTGAGGGGAATATGTTACCTGTGAAATAAGAAGCCGCTTTTCTTTTATACAATACTCAGCGCTACAAGGAAAAATTTAAAAAATATATTTTAGACTTCGTTTTGGCGCAGCGGCATGTCTAATTTAACCTGCAATAATGTGGGTTATTTCTCCACTCGAATATATTATAATATATATTATAAAAATATTTCCGTTTTCTATTTCTAGAAAAACAAGTTGTGGCATAGAAAAATAATTGAAAAATTCCACCGCGAGGAGATTGAACAGACGGCCTAATGGCATTTAGACACAGTTATTTTTTCTCAAATGTCGTAAGTCTTTACATCCCACGACTACTTGTTGAGATTTCGTAAGCCGCTTAAAAGATTCATTTTCTTCCATTCTTCTTTAAATCATTACCGTAATTGAGTACCGACGACTTCTGCTTACTTATTTTTTTCCACATTTTTGTTGAACTGTACTTTTATGCTATTTTCCTTTTTATTTGTTAGCGTGTTACGTTGTTGTTACTATTTGAAAAATATATTCCCTGTTTAATGCGAATTACATTTTTGCTGTAAATACTGCAGTTGTAGGTTCGATTGTCAGACGATGATATAATCTATTTTTATTTCACCACTTTGATAGCAGATAAAACAAGATGTTGAGAATGATACTTGTCCTAAAATAATTTACAATAATATATTAATTTGAGATATAACTTAAAATTAGAGCAGCGGCAAGTGGCGCTAAGAAAGTTCATCCGTCACGTCGGCTTAATCAGTACTTGACATAGTCCGATAGTCCTGTTAGTAGTATATTGAGTTACCTGCCATATTACAAGTAATCTTCTTATACGCCATTCTTAAGAGTATTAATATTAATATTTGCTGTAAATCCACGAATTGATATTAATAAATTTGTTCATAATAAAAAAAACACCTATAAATACGTAATTTTTCAGAAATGTCAATAGATAATAAAGTCTCAACAAAATTACACATTTTATTTTATTTTTAGGGTTCCGTATCTTTTATAAGTTCACTTTGTTGTCTATCCGTCCGTCTGTCTATCTGTCCGATTGTCTGTCAAGGCACTTTAGAGATATCGAATTGAAATTCAATCCATATAATTAGATTTACGGCCCCTTGGTTTCCTGAAAAAGTCGTATTTCGACATTTACTTTAAAAAAAAAACATATGAATTGGCCTTTTTATTTACACAAAGACACGTGTATTTCGAGGCTACAAAGGGAATGAAACTACTTCCGGTTGACCTACAACTACTAAATTTGGCAGCTAATATCTACAGGTAAGTGTTAGTTTAGGCAATATTGTGGTTAAATTTTAAAAAATAATAGCCTTAAAAGGGGGCAAAATTTTGTATTAAAGCCACTAAGTCCAAGTGAGGTATCAGATGAAATGGTTGTAGGTAACCTAAGCTTCAATTTCAGAATAAGCTCGATGGGCTAGCCCGAGTCGCGCTCCTCCGATTGTTTATAATTAAAATATCAAAGAAGTACTCAAAGAAGATTAGTTTTTTTTTTAATGGAAAAGACACGGCAAACGAGCGTGCGGGTCACCTGATGATAAGTGATTACCGCCGCCCACGGCCTCAAAAAAAGGTATATATATATATATATGTATATATATATATATATATATATATATATATATATATATATATATATATATATATATATATATATATATACATATATATATATATATATATATATACATATATATATATATATATATATATATATATATATTTTATTTCGCCGCTGTGGTGTCGAAGTTCTGCGCTGAGTTCTGCACCTAACACTCAATGAAGAAAGTGTTTTAACACTAGATTTCTAGATTCCCGTTGCTTACCCTATCCTGTTTTGCGCGAGATACAGCGTGAAGTAATATAGAATATTTTTAGACATTTTTAAAGTTTTATTCCACACTTAGGAAAAAAAAATACTTATTTAGAAAACGTATAAAAATTTGAACGTAGCGGGACTCGAAACCGCGCTTCCTGGAAACCGACCAGGCACTCTGTCCGCTAAACATACGTTCTCATCGAGCTACGTCGAAATTTTTATACGCTTGTTAATTATGTTGTTATTTATGTTATTACACCTTAAAGACCGGCAACGCACCTATAACTCCTTTGGTGTTGCACGGGGCCGTGGGCGGCGGTAATCTCTTACCATCAGGTGACCCGAACGCTCGTTTGCCGTGTCTTTTCCATAAATAAAAGAAATATATATTTATGTTGTTAGCATCTCTGTAGGGACATTTTTACAAATTTCCGCTACCTAAAGATAATTACTAAGAATTATTGTTTGGCAAGAGAGAATACTATTTTTTAAATATTTTTATAGTTTTTTAAAGTGTTATTCCACATTTAGGAAAAAAAATACTTATTTAGAAAACGTATAAATATTTATCTTAACACCGAGTTTTCTTTATCTACCCTGTGATTTATAAAGAAGATATCAAAAACAATATCAATTAAATGAGTGTTATAAAAATGGTGTCGCTTTATTTATTCCTTCTTGCACCTAATATTTGCAACAACTTAGGCGTGGCACGTGCGAGGGGCGCGCGTGATATATGACCGGTACACGTCGGGTGGCTTACGGGGATACGGAGAGACGAACATACTCCTTTAGATTATAATATACAGTAAACAATAGTGACAATTGCTACATATTTAAAATTATTTATTTACTATTGTGTGTAAAAAGCAACTCTTAGTATAAATTAAGAAAGACCTTGAAATTGAATTTAAATTTGAATTTATATAAGATTCTTACATATAAAATTGACTTCCCAATTTGCTTCAAGTGGATTAAAACAGTTTTATCACTTGCACTGCAGCCTACAATTAACCCGGACTTGGTTTACGACGGGTCCGCTTCCACAATAACATTCAATTCTTCACTATAAACTTGGGTCTGGCCTTTCACGGGGCTTGTTCTACAGGTCGACATTTCCAGAACGAAAGCGTTGCAACCAAATCGTACTGTATTTTCTTTTGCAACATGAGCGCCATGCACATAACTAACCCTTCGAGCCGTTTCCGCAGCACTAGAGCCACGATGGATCTCGTACTAATAAATATCGCGATATTTCAAGTATTCCATTTTGTAAACTGAGTGACGCAAGCAGAAAGAAACTGAACAAGAAAACAAACAAATGGCGATTAACGAAACATAAATACATATATAAGTAGTTGTACAAAATTCAAATTGTAATTCTAAACCACCTACCTTGTGATTAACGACATACGACGGCCAGTACGACAAAACACAAAAATATGTAAGGACCTAATATAAGAAAAAGTTACTAAACACAACAAGTTGTCATATAAGACACGTTTGAAATTATAATATGTATATACAAATTCAAAGCGCTCTGTTTCCTGCGTACCGCTCGAACCGTACCGTTGAGTGGCGGAACTCATCGCTGCACTTTGACTCAACATAACGTTAAATAAAATAATGATTTTTCCATAGTGAGGCTGAACCGCCAATCCTTATAATCACAATAAGAAACTGTCCCACTGCGACATGTTGATCCGACATTTACTGAAACCAAACCACAAAGAAGTACAAGATCCGTAAAATATTTTATCTTCAGTTATTTATGCTACAAGACAGCAGCAGGCGTCGCCGCGCGCCGTATATCATGCACAGTAGTACTTCTCACCTTTATTGTGAAACTTTATCTATTAAAGTTATAAATAATTTCGTCGACAACAACATATCCACAGATTTTTTGCACAACTTCACGCAAGTCTCGCGTTATGTGCCTTCCGTATATCGACGACGTCTAGATCTGCGTGTAGATCTTCCTTACTTATTACTAATATTAAATTTTTTCACTACATTGAGGCATAACGACGACATATATAACGACAATATAATTATGTGAAAAATATTTGATATTTTTTCTATGATGATTATCATACCATTAAAACGATGAATCAAACATATACCCGTAGCCCAGACTTATGTTATCTTAGAGCAACTTAAAGACTTAGAATGAGAAAGTTTAAATAAGTAAATGTATTTTTTTTCAACCTTTCTTTGTATCCCTCTAATAGCGAGGTAAACAGAAAGAGCATAATGTAAAGATACTTGTCCATTGCCCGCCCTAATTCGCGACAGTGTAAAATGGCGAAACTAAGTAGGTACTTAGTTTCACAGGGGCACAAAGTGTGACTGTAAAATCGATTGGTTGTGGGTTCGATCCCCACTCGAGAAAATGAAATACTCGGCACCAGAGCGAAGAAATTAAAATATAAATGTAAATAAAACATTTATATTTTCCTTTCTTCGCTCTGGTGCCGATGCAATAGGCGGCGTTGAGTTCTGCCACTCAACACGCAATGCCTCCAGAACTCGGCGGAAAGTGGGGAACGGAGTGTCTTAACACTAGGTTCCCTCTGGCCCTAGGTACCCTGCTGTATGCGGGATACAGCGTGAAGCTGATTTGATTTAAAGTAGATACTGTTTCTTTTCTCAACGAAGATGTGAAACTAATTCATTCCCCCAAATGGGGATCAAACCTACAATCGTTGCACTACCAGTCATACGTTGTCCCACTGGTCATCAAGATGGTTTTATTAATTTACAATCTCCAAAAATATTATATATCTAAATTCTGTCAATATCTAAAAACACCGTCGATGTGATAACACAATATATTCGACACCTGCGACACATCGAATTCATTCGACGACACGAAAGCCAATCTCAAGCACATAATAGAAACCATTGTGAACGAACCAACGAGCTTTAATAGTAATCTTGCGAATTCCATTTTCATTAGAATTCACCACACTCGTGTACCACCGTATTCTACTATACTATACATTGTATTACTACACCGTAGTAACTCTAGTATAGTAGGATGGTAATAACATGTGCTTATACTCTGTCGATGTGCAAAGAGAAAACCGCTTGAATAGACTTTCTATTAAAAAGGAAGATATAGTTGACTTAAGTAAGGTTTAAGCCCGCAACATTTTTAAGTGATTGTACTGCATTGTACTATTGAGGCCGTCTTGGCGCAGTGACACAAGCGTGTGACTGTAAACTCCACAGTTGTGTTTTGATTCCCGGATACTCTGGGGAATGGATAATTATTTATTAAAGTTTTCATTTACTCGCTCTGGTAACAAGGCAAAGCACGGCGTTAAGATCCGTGACGATCCGTCGGGCTGAAAGTGTGAAACGGAGGTTTTCTTTAACTAACATCAGCATTTTTTACCTTTTAGTTTGATGTTTTATCGGTCACTTTCCTTCATTAGGAGCTCGATATTATTTAACACCACAGTGCTTGTCAAGATAAATCAGTCCACGACTCGACTCTTTTCCTTAGTTCAAAATTCCCTTTACACACACATCTTTGGGCACCAACAACGAATAAAAAATATAACGAACGATTAACAACAATATTTTATAATTTGATTATAAAATATAATTTCACTGTGATCAGAACTGAAATCGCAATCCAAATTTCAAATCAATCGGAAACTAACAAAAAAAGTATATCAAATTGTGCTTGCAAGATTCCACACTAACTAATTAACACTCTAAGCCAAATAAAGCTTGTAAAAAATAGACGCTCTATCCCGCACATAGAAGGGTGTTAAAAAAATTCATAGCTCAATTTTCGCCCAATTTTCGATGTACACTATACGCTTTGTCTAGTTACAAGTGCAGAGGGAGGAAAATAAAATAATTTATTTTACCGGATGTGTATCGAACCCACAACTGTCGCGTAGTTATCATGTCGCGTAATCAATCAATTGGGTAATTAGAGATAATAAATTTGTAAATTTTATAATACATTCATTGAGGCCGGTCGTGGCGCAGTGGCACAAAGTGTGACTGTAAACCGACTGGTTGTGGGTTCGATCCCCACTCGAGGAGATGAAATATTTACTTAAATTTATATTTCCATTTCTTCGCTCTGGTGTCGAGGTGAAGCGCGGCGTTGAGTTCTGCCACTTAACACGCAATGCCTCCGTAATTCGGCAGAAAGTGGGGAACGGAGTGTCTTTCACTACGTTCCCTCTGCCTACCCTGCAGTGTGCGGGATACAGCGTGAAGCTGATTTGATTTGATTTATAATACATTCATAGCAAAATTATATATTCGTAATTAACTAAACGGAGTGTAATTACTGAACCGTAAGTGGTGATATTTTAACCGAATTTAGATATTTATACAAATATGATAGAATATAGTACACTCGTAGTAATACAAATGTATAGCTGTAATATGTCCATGATGTATGCATCTGCTATAATATTTCTAGTTATGTTTATTCATTCATATAAAACTCTTCCTGAGTTAGATTAATATTAGTACTTAGACAATGCAAAGCCTATATAAAATTAAGACTAAATTTTCCTTGTAATGAAGAGGATAAAATGATATTTTGTGTTTTATAGTCCACTCAAATGAAGCTGCGGGCTAAAACTAGACTTGCCCAGATGTATAATATACTAGTCACCATATCATCACACTAACATTTTAAATGTAAATGAAAGTTTGTTTGTTACCCTTTCTCGTCAAAACTACTAAACCTATTAACATGAAACATTGTACACATGCTACATGAAACATTACACACATACAAGAGGTATTGCAAAGGATATAGGTATTTTTTACTTAGACTTGTAAACTTAACTAAACTAGCTTCACGCTATATCCCTAGCGGGGTAGTCATAGAGAACGGAGCGCCAAACGCTACGGTACGGTTTAGTAAAAAAGTATATTTAAAAATAAAATGTGATTCTTTGGCAATATAACAAAGATTACCTCTATAAAATTTTCAAGCAATTCAAATATTTTATAGAGACGTCTTACGCTCGTATAGAGACATTTCATATTTAATTCCGTAACCGTAAAATTGTTTAGCCAAAAAAAATATATTTACATTTTTTCTTCTTAACGTATTTGTACATACACGTAATATAAAAACACGCGTGTGTATGTGTGTGTGTGTGTGTGTGTAACTTGTACTTCTTTTATGTAACAACATAACAATCTTTCTAAAAATGTTATCCTTCACGTCCTTTACCGTTGGTAAATAAAGAACTTTTATTGGTAAATAATAGAACAAAAAATACATTTTGTACATAGCAAAAAACGTTTTTTACAACGTATTTAAATAAAAGTTATTTAAATATCATAAAAATCATTTGTACAAAATTTAAGAAAAAAATGTTAAATCAAATTTCATGGTGTCGGTTTTTCGTGACGTTGTGCGCGAACATTATAAAATTTTTCTCCCAACATTTTTCCCTGACTCATCAAAAATATTTTTATTATTAGCCATTCCTAGAGGAATTTGTGGTGAAAATAACAAAATTTCTTCCATTTATTTGTATCGTACAATATTTCACCCTGGCTATATCCAACAAGTCGTGCTGTCGATAGAGACGTACGTGACCGCTCTCTTATAGCCGTTACATTGAACATGCTTGTACAAACATCTATTTCACATGTAATAATAAACTTAAATTAATATTAATAATATATAATTTTAAGAGGGGTGATCTTATATAGTATTCTTATAACATGGAAGCAGCACTGTATCTTGCGCTGGTGGTATAGTAATACATGAACTAAAAATAACATAACAATGAAAAAGTAGAAGTAACACAATAAAATCTTCTTACATCGTATGTTATTTCGCAATTTAGTTATTATTTCATTTACTAAAGAAAAATACTATCACCGAAGTGATTAGCGCAGGCACTTGAACCCTATTACACGGTTAATAGTTTTCCTCCGTTTACGCGACATCGATAGTCTCGCCTCTGATTTCCCGCGAGGTGTTCCAGACTTGCGATATCATGATCGAAATGATATTTCTTTTATATTTTATAAGATTTATTGAAAAGTAGCTTCTTCAGTTTTTGTTATGTCCGGTCTTCTCGATAGACTTGAAAAGTTGTAGGCTCATTTTGTATATATTATATTATTTTTAATTTTCATTTAAATGTTTCTACATTTAAAAAAATATATCAGAATAATTCATCTCCTCTGCTTAATCTGCTATGCGAGAAAAAACGCGTAGCTATTATACAAAAAGGTTTGTAATTTCAGTACGAATTTAAGAGCAAATGTATGATTTATTCCAATATAAACAATACATTACATTTTATATTTTTTTTAAAACCAAGACAACATAACAGCTTTAATATTGAACTCCAGAAACCAAGACCTACGAGTACTTATGTAGTAGAGTAATAAGAAATAAGAAACGAATAAAGTAAGTTACATAAATGTATATTTTTGTATGAATTTAAATAAGTTTAAAGTTTATTAGCTTAGCCTCGCCTGGTCTCCGCCGGTGATATGACGAGCGAACCGACAAATTATTTTTATATGAACTTTAATTTTTTTCTATTTTTCTTTTTTTATTTTCTTTTTTTTTTCTTTCTAGTTTCATTAATCAGACTTTTCCATTTTCGTACTTTGAACATTTTAAGTGTTCGTCAATTAGAAAAATTGGTTCATAAAATTTTATTAAAAGAAATTTATTTATAAAAAAATATAAAAGAAAGATGCAAACATGCCGTGTCTCTTCCATAAAAAAAAAAAAAAAAAAACAACATAATAATAACAAGCGTATAAGAATTTCGGTGTAGCTTAATGAGAAGGTATTGTTTAGTGGTCAGAGCGCTTGGACGAACAAATTGTATAAGAATTCTTAAACAGTATTTTTATTTACTTTGTGTTAAATAGCACTTCATTTTCTTTAATATATGTAAAATGACAGCCACAATTGTTGGCAGTATAAAGGAAAGGTGGAATAAAGATTAAAATTATAATCATCTGCAATGCAGAGTAATGACGACGCGTGCCAATCGTCGACTGAGCTCTGGCTTTATAGCCAACGGACTCAGCTCTGGCAAGCGTGTTATTACCATATTGTAAATCGATCTATATAATTCTTATTAAAACTATCTACAAAAACAAAAATGGAGACATTGAAGCCACCTTTATATGCATAAGAGATCGCCATTGTATTCACTCAAACACCTACAGCCAGCAGTGCAGGCTCCCTTGCAGATAAAAGTTGATCAAAAATTGGGAAACGGTGTTTCGGCGTTTCTATGAAAAAATCCGAAGCCATAATTTTTTTAAGTAAAATATTTGGTAATGATTAAAAATCGTTATAAAACAATTTACACGGTAAATATCACATACGCGTTATCAAACAATACAGTTAGTTGCTTTGATAGTTTTCACAAAAGCAAATAAAGCTTTTACGTACGTGTTACGATAATGCCTGATTGTTAACGCTTACAATCAGGCATTAACGTAAAAGGTTGGTTGTAGGATCAGTTAGAACATATTATTAAAATGATTCTTATTACACAAACAAAGAAGTTTCAAACTTTTTCACGCATATCAGGTTACATCATCCGAGGGAACCTTAAAGAATCAGTTTTCGCCAAATTTTTGATACATTACGTATTAAGTGGTGGAATTCAACTCTGCACTACTGTGTACAGTTATCGGAGGTAAGAAATATAAATAAATGAGAATCGAACCCGCAAATGTTGCGTTTACACTTACTGCTGCTGCACCACGAGGACCTTAATTCTTATTATCCTTATTTTTTATATATTCTTAAGTTGTCAGAAACCGTTAAAAAAGTTACATAAAAAATATTGGAAATTATGATTACTGATGATGATTATATACATTGTTAGTGGTGACTAAATAAAACTTTATTCAGTTACAAAAAATCTGAAATCGTTTGTCCACACACTATACACACTATATCATCACGCATACTTCATTCGCAAGTATGTGTAACAGCTAGGAGCTAAATTCCTGTTTTCGCCAAATATTTATATAATAGTGGGCGTCGCTGACGGGTGCGTTATTTATTTGTGATACGTTACGTAACTTGTGTTGTTTGACTGGAATTCTAGCTTTTAAGCAAGTTTATATTCTTATTAAATTAGTTGCCTTGGATAATTTATTGTTTTGAATATTTTTTGTAATCATGTATCTTGAGGCCTTCGTGGGGCAGGGGCACAAGCATGTGAACAAAAACGCAAGAGTATAGGAACCCACAAGGTTCCCACTCTGTTCTTTATCCCACTAGGGATAAAGAATTATTTAATATTTTCATTTCCTCGTTCCGCCAATCTAAACCTAATGCTTTAAGAATTCGACAGAAATTAGGAACCAAGGTGTTTTAACACTAGGTTTTCTCTGGCTGTCCTGTGTGTAGGAAAAAAATGCGTCAAAGACAGAATGAAGTACGATAGGTATGAAATAATTCAATTCTTTTCAAAATGTCATTCAACAACGTCCGTTTTTTGAACAGCTTTAGTTTTAAATTCTTACTTAAACAAAGTACTAAAAGATGACATTATAATAATATTACAGAATGAAAACATCCAATTTACTCGAAATAAAATGTAAATTTTATGCAAAAGGCGTCGGCATTAGAACGGCTTATTTTTAGACTGCGAAGAAAATGACTCCGGAAATGAAGATGAACGACGCCGCGGCTCACTTCGTGAGCGCAGGCTTGCCAGATATCACATGAAATACCTATTAGACCTATTATTATTCAAAGTAATACTTTACTAGTTTATACCTTTGGCTTTGCCCGCGTTGTTCATTGAAAAAAAAAAAGATAACAAATGACATTTTCATAGCCCTGAAAGCGGTTAAGTGCGAAACACTGAAAATATTTTTTTAATTTGAATCTATTGCTGAGATTAGTGCTTTCAACGAAATAAACTCTTCAGCTTTATAGTATTAGTATAGATATGGCTAAAATCATTCTGTTTTCCAATCTCCGTCTATTGAGGTAAAAATCAATGAATGAAATTGTCACATCCGCTATCTGCAGGATACGGCGTGAAGCCAAAAAAAACAGTCCGTTATAGTCCGTTTGGACATATATCTAACATATATAATGTAGTTATTTAAGCATCATACAAAGTATAAGACAAAAACATACAAAATATTAGTAAAATATTTTAAAATAAATGTGTAATCAAATTTTAAGGTACTTCTTTATCCACTAAACTAAGTTTATGTGTAAAAAGTAAAACTTCCATGGGAAACATTCGATATGTTTATCAGATGTGTACAGTACCGTGTATATTAATCACGACTGTCCCTGTCGTCCGTCGCACTTCGCTCCTCATCCGCGTCATTTCCATAAATCATAGGCTTTGCACCCAAAACTTACTTATTTAAGGGAATCTTATAGCTATTTATTACGAAATCATCTATAGGCTCTAATGTTATTTGACAGGTTAATTATGTAAATGTTATATATATTTTCCTTCATTATAGGGTAGGCAGAAGGTCCATGGTGTTAAAACACTGTCCCCCATTTTCGGCCTCATTTTTGAAACATGCGATGTGCGCGTTTAGTTAGTAACGGAAGATGCCGATGGCCTTCGTATTTCATGTAAATTGTCATTGATAAAGACATAGTATTGGATACGCTTGAGGTTGTCATTTTTTTTCAATGATTGAATATGTAACGAAAAAATATTATTTTAAGACTTTAGAAAAATCTCGCCAACAGCTTAAACGATATAATTAAATGGCTTGAATTGTAGTATGTGTAAATAGAGCTCATTTATTTCAGTGTGAACTGGCTGCAGGGTTATAAGTTATAGTAGCAGGGAATTTAATATATATTTCATTTTAATACATTGCCTACAAGGTATATTTGTTAATATTCATTCTTAGATTGCAACACTCCACTCGAAAATTAGATTATCACTAGAGTTCCTTCCCTGCCCCTGCGGTGCGAGGTAAAACGCGAATACACATGTTCCTATATAAAGAAGGACAAGCAAACACTCTATATGAGTATAAACAGAAGGGGTTAGGGCGCACGTTGCACAATGTTAGCAAACACATTTATCTAACTCCTCCACACGCGCGCTGTCGCTAACTTTTGCCAAAGTTTTTTCAGAAAACGTGACTCTGATAGTTGTAGTATAATCTCTATTTATTATCGAAACTTATAAGCATTTTATTTCACACGTAAGAAAAGAAATACGTAAGAATAAAAAACGTATAAAAAATTGAAAGTTGAGAGATTTGAGCTTGCGATAAGAATTTCGACGTAGATTGATAATAACGTATGACTTAGTGGTCAGAGCGCTCAGACGAGGGCCCAAAAGGCCCCGTTATGATTCTGCGCCTCCCACATTCACATTTTTTCTTTCGTAATACATTAATTCTTATTCAAACATTTAAACAAGACATTTTGTATTTTCTATTTATAATTCTATGGAAAGCACGAATCGAACAAATATTTATATTCGCTGTTTATACAACGATTGAAAATTTGCATGGTAATTTTATTCAAGTCAATGTAAGGAGAATTTCATTAAGAAATGTATAAATGAAGTAAGTATTTACTTTTGTTTTTCTCTTCTTACTCCATGGTTGTTCCCTATTTTTTTTTATATACGGAGTGTTTTTGTCATCACCACATTAAATGAATCAAAAATCAACAGTTAAGACGTAGGATTTTTTTGTCATTTCACGATGTTTGTCAAAAAGATGCATATAACGTAAAATCATACTACTTCAAAAATACTACAAAAGGTTAAACAATTTTGAACTTTGCCGCCAATACCCACGACTCGATTTCGGAACGGTTGCCTTTTTATTATTTAGATACTCATGTTATTTATTTTGTTTGAAAAAATCACTTTTTCATTTTTGGGAAAAAATAATAATAATTGTATCAGGCTTTTATGGAGTAGTTAAAACGATGGTTTCTCTAAAGTGGTTCTGACACTTCCACCCCGTAGACATAAGTAAGAAAGCAGAAACTAGTTCTGAGATTAGCGCTTTCAAACAAACCAATTCTGTAGCTTTATAATATTAGATTTCACAAAACGATGGCGTACGTAGCTCTTCCATTTTCTATAACGATACATTTTAAACACTGTTTCAGTAAGTGAAATTTCGAAGTGAGCATAATAATTTAACATTGAATTGTTTTAAGTTGTTACTGCAGGCGCCAATTAAGGGACGGAAACTTCGTTTTACCATTTTCATCTTTTTATTGTTCGTTGAAATTGTATTATTGTATGAAATATGGGTGCATTTTTAAACAAAGTCTCAATTTTTCGTCAGCTATTTTGGATAAATTGATTTCTGTGTATATTTTAATTGTACTTAACCCACGTCAATACAACATGATGTATATATTTTAATTAATAACCTATGTAAATAATAAATAACTGACTGAGTGACCGTCAGACGACGCCAAACGAAACTACTCCATAGTATTATATTCATAAATAGATTTTTGCCGTGTGATCCCGGCCTAGAATAGGATCATCCTGGTACTGGTGGTGTCGTAAGAGGCGACTAAAGTACGTGTGGTAGAGTCACGTCGCCAGCAATGGCAACACGCATGGGCAGACTCGACCGGATCATTACCACCCCCGGCATTTAAAACCGGCGTGAAGTAGTGGCTTTATGCCACTGCGTTTCGCATCAGGTAATGCCGGGCCCCGGCGCCCAACCCATCTAAAAGGCCGGCAACGCACCTGTAGCTCCTCTGGGGTTGCACGGGGTCGTGGGCGGCGGTGATCACTTACCATCAGGTGACCCGCACGCTGGTTTGCCGTGTCTTTTCCATAAAAAAAAAATAATAATAAGTCTGTTTGTAATCCACCAGCTCGGGTGGTGTTGTGGATTGGAGATCGCATAGCGTTCGTTATGATTAGAAAGTATATAAAAAAGTATATAAATCACAATAAAGTACTTATTCCATTAACTCACTGTGTATGCAACTTTATAGTGCGAACAGCAATGGTGGAACGGTGTCAGTGCGAAAGCAACTTATGTCGCAACACCTTTCTTTTAGTAATATGGAACTTTTTGCTTCGTGCGTAGGGTTTTATTTTGGAAGGCACAAATTTTTAGTAAAAATTAACACACGTTTGTTCAGACCACGATCGACTGACTGACTCACTAATTAAATAATGTAATTCCTAATTATCTCTAATAGCTAACTGAAGGGTCGTTCCACTAAACGGATTAAAGGTTAATAGGTTTTCCTTTTTTCATGTCCATACCCGGGAGTGCGAAGTGCCTTAAGAATAAATATCTCTGTGTTAATTGTGTTTATTTTGTAAATGTGCCTAGCTGTGCATTATATTCTGAATCAAAATATATATTTGCGTAAACTAAAATTATTATTATAATTAAAATCGACAAGCGTCTGTGTCAATTGTTATGTGTTTGCATTATTTATATTAATAGCATTTGTTTTTTTGTCTTATATACAAGTGAATGTCGTCTTTTCATACATAATTCTCTTTTTCCACTGTCATCATCCCCTTCTAATATTCCCCTCATGGTCTTTACGTGATCTTTTTCCAATCTCATCGAGACTGTATTTTCAAAGATCTCAGTTGACAGATCTTCTCCTGCCTCTTTTAACACTCGCTCTTACAATATATACATATTCATATTCACGTATTGTTTCAACAATAAACCGTTAAAGAATATAAATTTTCGTGAATCCTCAAAACGTTAATCGACATCATACTAACATAAATAACTACTTCACGAATACTGCTTAACTAGTAATTATAAATGAACCCCTGCAAGACACATCTGCTGAAACATCTCGCAGGTACGTACATAATTAAGGACTCCTCAAACTTCACAGTTCAATCGGGACTTCGTCGAAATAATGGATTTGCAGAACTTCGCCTTAAAGTATTGTGCTTACTTTCCAACAGAGATCTATCTCGAGGTGGAAACTTGAAGGCAGTTTCTTAACGTGAGATTTTCTTTATTGGTGTCTTACGAAAATGCTTTTAGAATATTACAATTGACTCGATTGTTATTTTAATTCGAAAGCTATGTAAGACAATGATTTGTCGAGTCTAAGTGCTGAGAATTTCTCAGACTGTCTCATAAACACCTATTGGAATAACAAATATTTCAATTCAATATTTTTAAAATTTTATTATTTTAACTTTTAACGTACTTCAAGTGTGATTTCACACTTGGGAGAGTATTTTAATTCAATTTAAACTGGATATAAGCTTTTTTTTATTGAAGTAAATATTTTAACACTATCTTTATCATTCGCATGATGTTTTTATACGTATGCTAATAAGCGTTTAATAATTTCTGCATATAAAAAATCTGCTTCTCGCTATATCTCGCACACAGCAGGGCAGACAAAGTGCCGTTTCTTATTTTCCGACTAACTTTGGGGGCATTGTGATGTGTGCGTTACGATCAGGCGCTTACGCTATGTATGCCTAAGACTCTTTAAATCATCTTTTCAGTTTATTTATAAGATCTAAGCAAGACGAAACTACGGAAGCCCAATCTATACTTCCCATCATATATTGATATTAATAGGTTCACATTGTACCGCACAAAGCAAGGTAGACAGAGGCTACTTACTTTCCCAATTAAGGCCCTTGCTTTTTGCCTATTAAATCATGCATTTCTCTGAGTGCAAGTAGTCACAACCGTAGCGTTTACAGTCCCCCCACTTGTCACTGAACCATGACGGACTCTATATACTCCATACACTCATATTAAAAAGTTGAAAATTTGTTTGGTTGAACGCGCTAATGTCAGGAACTATTAGTTCTAGTTATTACTTTAATACTGGATAATAATCCACTGTTTTAATAATGTTAACATTCTAAGGACTATATATAGTCTTTAGATTTAGATTCAATAAAATATATGTAGCAATTTTGTCAACATAAAGTTAAATTGTCATTTTTTTATTTATAAAATACAAGTATATCAAATAACATGATAACGCACAGACAAACAGATAAAAAAATATAAATAATTGTTTTGGATTCTTTTACATTGATAAATATCCCCATTAATAAAATTTGCCCATTTATGTATAAATTACATGACGTGCCTGCAGACAGAGTTACCCTGGGTACCTGAAATGTCTTATTTAAACTACATTTTATGTCTCATTATATGAATACAAACTGTAAGTGAACACCTGTAGCCGGCGCGGCGCACTGACGCTCTGTTACACGACGACGTAATACGTATGAGACTTTATGACTGATACATTATATAAAAATATTTAATTATTATTAACATACTAGCGACCTACTCGCAACTTCGACCGCTTGAACTAAATCAGTATTTATTTACTATTATAATTCTTATAATTCTACTAATTAGAATAAAAGACAATAATTAATATCTCTACATTGAAAATTAAAGTGTCAGCCAATTCAGTAAAACAACAATTTTGTCAAACAACATTCTTTATATTGATATAGCTTTAAAAATGTTAAGGAAATACCATTTTCGTATAAACAAATTTTAATAAATAGTTATTAATAAAATACAAATTAAATGTAGTCTAATTTATATAGATTTTTATCTTTGAGATTAGAAAAACAGTAATAAACGTGGAAAATTGTATTCCCATCGTCGTCCACCCGATCTCCTTATTTATCTGTTTTGTAGCGGTCGGCGGCCGGCCGCCTGTCAGACGGACGCTCGGTATATGCTACAGTATAGTAGTAGTTAGTAATTGTTCTACATGTGACACCGTTCATAACTAACATAGTTATGACTAAAGAAATCTATTTATTTTAAATAAAACAAACAGTTAATGTCAAGGAAAGTTTGCCAAAATATAATGCAATAAAAGCAATGATACACAGTGAATATAATATTTAATATGAATAATATTAAACACTGAGCTCTTTGCTTCCAATTTATTATAAACCAATATCACGGTCAATATCATAAAAAATAAATATATGAAAAGAAAACTCAATGATTCCCAAATTTCAGCTGACGCTGCTTGCCTCCTGCCCGTATCGGGCCGCGACCGCTCTAAACAACAGACCGAATGTTCAGTACATTTTTATGAGGTTTGCGCTTGAAGCCCGCTGATAAGTCAGCAGTTCAGCACTATGATTTAATAACATTACGTGACCAAATGCTCTGGGTTAAATTACTTTTGTTAAGCACGGCCTTCGTGGGATAGAAAAATGTTTTAAATTTATTTATTTTATTATTAATTCCACCTCCGTACATTATTTTTCTGGTCATTCTATAAATAATTAATGTCTTAAAGATATTGAATCTATTTATAGAACATTCACGTTAGATTACTAAAAATATACAGATCTTGAAATATTTCCGCATATTTTGAGATTTTTAAGTATATTTTAAATGAAAAACTAAAACTACCCTAAATGTAAAACAATAACAAATGAAAGTATATAATCTATAATTATTATTAAAATAACTTATAACACGTTTTCTTTGGTTTCATCTATATTAATTTATCAAGTTGGTTTAAAAATCATAAGTCCTCGGAAGGCTATGAATATTCAAGGGCGGTCTGAAAACGCTCACTATTCATTTTAATACACTCTTCTGTGGAGTCACTTAGCATTGGAAATAAAGTTACCTTTGAATCTTTATTTAAGTATCTAACTTTACGTTCGGGCTACATCTAGGAGTTTGCGGTATTCGCAATGGATGAACCCAGTAGTAATAATAGAGAAATTATTTAACTTTTTCAAGCCATCGCCTCGTGCCTCGAGGCATAGCGCCTGTCTGTAATCGCAACAGTTGCGAATTCGATTCGTTTCTTTGCTGTGATATAATTTACATATACTTGTATATTAAAATGTATATTTTTAAATATATGCATATATTTAAACATGTTTTCTGATTAATCATAAGATAAAGCAATTACTTGGGGGTAGACGTTAAGTTTTCTTGTTAAGATACCTCCAGTCATACTTCACGGTATGTTTTGCCGCGGGCGGGAGCTGCCTCCAACTTTTGTTTCAAAGCTGACCGGAGCTAAGTAATAAGCGAGTGGAGCGAGTGCCTGCCTCTATCGCCTTTGTGTATCAGTCGTGAGCTCTTTTATTTATGCTGATAGAAACTGATGTACAACGTAGTTTTAGTGTACGGCTCATACAAATAACGATACCTAGTTGACTTTCCTTATAATCAGAGCAGCTTTAGAGACTAGTAGCTTAAGAAAATAAAAATCTAAAAGAGTTTAAGATTTGACAAGAAAGTTGACGTTCCTTGTTTAAAAAAATGTTTATTACCAGTAGCTGCGCCACAATGGTCTCATATATACAAAGAAAGAGGTATAATTTCTATAGTACATTTGATAACTTCAATATTATTATTATTTTAATAAATTATGTTTGCGAGGATTCCACAGATATAAAATGGTCAATATGAATTAAAATGAATCTTGACAAAGGACTTCGCTTCAGGAATATAAATCCCAATGAAGTCGTAATTCCGCATTCACAGCAAGCGCCGCTCTCTCTGTCCTCTTTTTATAGATTTTATCGTTTTTTATTTATATTGAAATACTTTTTTATAACAAGCAAAGCTTTTAGTTGTTTAGAAAATATAGTTTCCTCATATACCTCTCGCGTGTAGCACACAATAAGATTACTCGTGTGGGACACAGAGTCCTCCATCTTCCGCCTGTTAGAGACAACTCTGCTATAAATGTATGTTAAGGGTATCCCTCAGTAGAATTGGAACCGTCAATAATAGATTGACAAAATTATATTGATACGTACTATATGTTTGCTATTTTATATCAAGACTACTACTAGAAGATATATACTTGTGGCTTCGCCCACTTGGTCAAAAGAAAATATGGTTCATAGCCGTCGTTTATAGATAGACTATCCTATACAAAATTAATATATTAATCCAAACCAGTAGTTGCTGATATTCATCCATTTACCAACCAAACTTTTCAGCTTCATAAAAGTCAAAATCAAATAATTTTATTCAAAATAAGAAGTTACATGCTTCTTTTTACGTCACTTGAACGTCAAATAATTACCACCAGTTCCCTAAAGTTAATGCCTCAGACCTGGGAAGAACAGGTGCAGGAACAATATCAATACCAAAAACAGGCTAAGTCTCTGGTATTAATGTGATTCTGGTATTAATATTAACAATATCAGCAATTTTGGTAAAATCATCAATGTTTTTCATACGTAACATTTTCAAAAATGTATTGAGAGAACTGTCAATATATTAATTTCTTTAAACTTTTGCCTTAAGGGTCTTAGTTATAAATCGTATGAATAGCTCACTTCTGCAGGACAAATATTGGTTGAATACCGGCTGCATTACCCCGAAGTAAAATCCCATAGAACATAATACTATGCAAGTAGCTGACGTAAAGAACATTTTTTTTGACCGCAAAAACTGCTGAGCTAAGTCTATTCGCCAATCCATCAATATGAGGTCCCACTGTAGTTTGGAGTTTATGGTGAAATCGAGAAATACAGTAAAATCGACAATATCCATTCCGGGTTCCCCATTCAAGAGTAAATCGACTTTAAGAATTTTTGTGTTAGGTGTTCTAAAGATTATACAATTAGTTTTTATACTATTCAATAGTAAGTTACTACTTTCGATAGAGCGTTGTTAACATCGTCATATACGATTTGTCGTTTTTTTACTAATGATTAATACACTCTCGTGGTTCTTTTCAACTAGATAAATGTCACGTCGTCACGTCGGTCGGGGCGGAACAAGTCTACCAAAATCAATTTTCATACAAAATGTCTGAAGTACGAATATAACAAGTAAGTTATAAAAAGTTATTGTCGTTGTAGAACTATTATTTTGATGTTAATTACTTTATATATATATATATATATATATATATATATATATATATATATATATATATATATATATATATATATATATATATATATATATATATATATATAGTATAGAGTGGTGCAAACTGTGAAAAGAAGGAAAAGTGGGCTACGAAATGAATATATGCCCATGCTTGTGTAGTATGGCTATAGCCTTATACACAGCTCACGATGCCCAAGTGAGAATCAAATCCACAACCATCGTGTATATATGTCGTGTAAAAGGAACTAGTAACTTTCATCAAATTGTCTCGATATCTAGCGAGGATGCTTGAAGGTCGGTCACGCAGCGTTGCCTGCGTCGAGATCATTTTACTTTACTTATAATATTATATTATGGCCTTATATTATTACAGTATATTTATACTAGGTTTTAGTATGATTTTTGTCTTAATATGGTGGTTCGTTCGAATTAAAGTCATTTAAATACTTAGAATCCACTTTATAAATAGCGGCGTTAATCGCCGCCCTACTTCTAAAATAGACAGACGAAAAGTTTAAAATGCAGTGATTTAACACAATATTATCTCTGCCTACTTTGCTTAATGTAAGGAATCCACGAGTATAAAAAAACTAATATCGCGTTCATCGTGGCTCAGTGCTACAGTGTCTGACGTCTTGTTCCCGGCTTACTAGATTTTGCCTTAGTACTCTTCTATACGCAAAAAAACTGGTTAAGGGTGAGTCAGACTCGGTCAACAGGAAGTACAACCTATTAAAGTTGACTTTGCGTGCATATAGATTCATTTTGTATGAAATGAACTGCAAATGTAAGTTCGTAATGTTTTTTTTCTGACGTGAAATTTATATCTATAAATTTCACGTCAGTTAGGTAATTTGTAAGTTTTCACTTTGTACCAAATTTCATAACTACGTAGGTCAACGGGTAGTACCTATTTACCCTATAGGTTTTCATTACGCAGCAATTTTCATACTGAATGTATAGATATCGACGCAAAAATGCTCTTTTGATTACTATGCCTTAGAAGCTGTTTTTCGGTGTTTCAAGGGACCGTAGACCTAAATATACAATGATCTTGACAGACGGACAGACGGTAAACAAAATGATCCTATAGGAGTCCCATTCTACTAAAAAACTAAAGATACAAAAAAACAATAATATGTATCTAGTAATTAAAATATTGATAATTTCTAATATACACTGTGGTTTATGTAACGTAGTGTTCCTTCGTCGCGGCGTACATACATACGTACGTATTCTATTTGGTAATCGCAAAAAGTGACTCGACTCGCCTCGATTCCAACAAACAATTGCGCGCAGCCGTACGCCGCCCACTTTCTATAAAAAAGTACTTTTACATATTTAACAACATCGTGAGCTGTGTCTAAGGCTATAACCATACTACACAAGTATGGAATTGGATCGATTTTTTTTTCTATAGCAGTTTTATATAATCTGTTGTAAGCGTATAAGAATTTTAACATATCATAACATATGACCAAGTTTCCACAGCGCTTGAACGATTTCCAAAAGGCGATAGTTCAAAAACATTTTTAAAAAACGTATAAACATATAACATAGCAAATTCAATTTTGTTTTATTTTTACATATGTCAGTGTGGAGAAACACTTTAAAAATGTTAGATACAAATAAAGAAGCCATTTTAGCATTTTCTCTGTATACATATAATACGTATATTTCTAGTAAGCAGCCTCTAACAAATATGAATACGTTCCACTTTCCACACTTCATTACAAGCAATACAAGCTAATTTCGCTATGATTAACGAGAGTACAATTCAACTTCCTTTATTAAAGTGTTCGTTACTCTAAGCTTGACTTCAATGATAGAGACCGTCGTGGCCCACCGACACCGAGTCAGACTGTAAACGTGAGGGTCGTGGGTTGGGCGCTGGGGCCCGGCATTACCTGATGCGAAACGCAGTGGCATAAAGCCACTACTTCACGCCGGTTTTAAATGCCGGGAGTGGTAATGATCCGGTCGAGTCTGCCCATGCGTGTTGCCATTGCTGGCAACGTGACTCTACCACACGTACTTTAGTCGCCTCTTACGACACCACCAGTACCAGGATGATCCTATTCTAGGCCGGGATCACACGGCACCAGTTTTGAATTGAATATCGGATTTAGAAGATATAAACCAAAATCACTTACTCCTTTATAAAACGAATTAATCCATGGTCTCTTCTAACACTTATTACGTGTTAAAATAAAACTCATTGATTGTAATTGGATTCCTACTTTGCATGTTTGAAGAAAACTTATCTCGCCGAATTATTCTATTTCCAAAGCCTGAGTGAACTAACAAGCGTGAATGGGAACGAGAATATGGAGAACAATAGCACCGATTAAAAACGCGTCCCGACTCCTTCGACGACGAGTTTTAATTAAAACTTTGTCACCTCCGTCAGCGCGGGCGATGTAACTTGAAAACATCTTCAAAATTAACGCATTTCATTGAATTGCATTTTTCTGTTAAACGTATGTTTTATTTAATCTTATTTTATAACTTCTTGTGATGTATCCCGTAAACAGCAGTATAAATAAAAGGAGACTAGTGTTAAGACACTCCATTTCTCATTTTGCACCACATTTCCCAAACCTTGCGTGCTGGAAATTATTTTTCCTTTAGCTTCACGCTATATCCTGCACATAACAGTGTAGACAGAGGGAACAGGTTCACATATTTCTTGCGTGTGCCCCTGTGCGAGGACGGCCTCATAAAATTCTTTAATTATATCATTATCTAAAGAAGTAATCAAATTCATAATCTTCTCAATTTGACATTTCATTTTGATCGCGATATTTTTTTAAAGAATAAATTTCACACAGCGTGTGTTAGTACTGAGGTTACAAATCTGCATGATTTCATACGATTACAGAACTCTCACAAGTACTCTATCTATATCGTTATTACTTGCGACAAACTTGGGAAGTTCCCCGGTAAAGTTCACCGCCACCGACCAGCGAGACGTACAACGAGGCGCGCGGCGTACAAACTGGCGACATACGGTTTATTATGTAAAGTACTTACCGCTAATAATTCATGTTGCGCGTTATGTGGTTAATGTGGTTATTATTTTTACTAAATTAAAGTATTTTTTAGGCAATTTAGGTATTTAATTAAAATTTCAGTTGAATTACTACAAAAATGGTCCGTGGTGATCGTAAATCTATTCAATAAAAAGAGATCCAACAGATTTTTATATATTATTTTGCAAAAAAATTATTACTAAATTTAGAACTAAATCTAATAAAACTTCAAATAGAATAATATTACAACGCGACCATCACTATAGCAGGGAACAAAATTCAAAATCGTAGTACAAAAAAAAGTTATAGTTTATTAACTACCAATTAATAGATTTAAAATCAACGTATGTATATCTCACAAATTTAGCAAAATGAGGCTCCAGTTCGTTATATTCACTTCCGGTCAACTTCCGCGATAACACTCACTAACGACCGCTAACTACCAAACCTAACGATGTCGCCTCATGTAATGTTACACGCGTCCTACAGACGTGTCCTACGGTCTACGGTCTACGGTCTACGGTCTACAACCCTACACACACTTACACTAATTATATGGTAAAAACAATGTGCCACTTAAGTTTTATTATTATAGTTATAATCATTGTGAAAGCTCTCCTACAAAGTGAATTTGTTCAAGATTTTAGTTTTTATGCTTTTGTTAAGTTTGGCTTAAAATATTAAGAAAAAAAATCATTTTATTCTCCTAGCTCCAGAAGTCACTCTACGCGTTGTTTAGAAAATTTTACGCGTAGTTTTTGATAAAACGCAATGATAAAGTCACCGATGGGAGACACAGTCTTTTTTTTTTAAATATCGCAATATATAGTCAAAATACAATAATATTTTGAATATGTACGTTTTTAATGACCTGTTCAGTATAGCGCGTCGGATGCAGTTTCATTCATCATCGTACGATCCCGGACTTAACGCGTCATTTTGCATTTTTTAACAATTGAAAATATATGAAAATTAAACTTTTTAATTTTGTATTTTATACATCATGTTATTAGTCCTTCAAGTGAATGCGCAGTTTGTTTTGCCAATAATCAAAAAGTGTTGTTGTTGGTTCAAACAAAAACGTTAGAAAATAAAACGGTTTTTTGTTAAGTATGATGTAAATCGACACTAACCCGTCAGGGCGGCTCAATGGCCGTCAAGTGATATTAAGTCGACGCGACACTTATTTTTATTTTACACAATCTTATATTTATCTTTTTATCTGTGAACTTTTTAATATTCTAGATCTTAAAATTTTCGAAATGTCCTTTGTTTTTAATGCAAGTATAAATTACATCTTCGTAATATACTATTGTCTTATTTTACTCGGTAGATTCCACTGTCCAGCTAAAGTTAATTTTTTCAAATACACAATTCTTTGTCGGAGTTGGTCCTCAATGGACATCTCATGCATTTAATGTTTCACTATCCCTAACAGTTAGCCCTAACATTCATCGAAAAATACCTCATATTATCTTCCACTATTTAAAGGTTTCCGAGTTCCAAATGCCATTGCACGTGAAATGGCTCTCATCGGCCCATGAAATGTTAAATGTAACATGCAGTCGCTGTTGACGTTTTGTAGTAATCATTGGCAATATGCTACTCTGGTAAGCTTATCTCGGGGTAACAAAGTCTGAACTTTTGTATATGTAAGTTGCTGACGTTTGTTTCGTTTTACAACTTTGTGTACCGTACTGATATTTATTCGGAGTTGATATGCTGTCCTACGTAAGCTGGGCTGATTCTTGGGGTTATTTGTATAGAAATATATATTTTCTTCCAATATCTGTTAGTATATCTCGCGGCGGAACACGCTATTGGCGTGGCAGTACTGGTTAGTTGTTTTCTAAGCCTTGTGGCAGTACAAACACTAACCTCTCTTGATTTGTTCGTAGAGCAACAGCTCTATTGTATTGACATGCTCCTTAAACTGAAATCATACTCGTATGTACTCTATATCTATCGTATAATCAAACAAATGATAGCAAAAATTGTTTAACATAAAAACAAATATAAAATTAACACTGTAAATGTCTTGATAGATAGTTATAAAAATTGATATTGCTATTTCCGCTAAGGGTTAAAACAGTTAAATATTAGATAAATCAATTAAGATTTGATTAATTCAAACATCAATTGTGACTCTTTAAAATTGCGGGTTGCTAGTATAAAATATAAATGAACTCTTTAAATTTCTAAGAAATCACACAAGAAATATGGGCTACGTGACAGTTATTTCATATCCTTTGCTTGCATCTTGTTTTACAATCCTGAGCGTAATATATTTACTCGTATGTATACAATGTTTCATACGGACTCATTCATTACAGATTTGAAGCACGCCACATTAAATACGTTTCTCTTTGAGAAAATTATAGTTTCATTAAATATCAAAAACTTTGCATGAATGAAAATGCTTAAAATATGAAAGCAAACACAAAGTTTTTAACATTTTAAAGAATTATTATTTATTTCCAGAGATATATTTAAAAATGAAATAACCCGAGTGTATAAAAATTACTAAATATAAAAAACAAACCCAATCGCTTAGAATTTCAAAAGAAGAGTGCAAGAATTAACAATCGGGTGTCGGGACCCATATATAAATATTACAACGCTTCTTGGTAAGTTTTAATAGGTTGGAAAATGGGCGTCTGTTTGTCATGGCGTGCATAGAATACAAAGAAAAACAAAGTCTTGTTTTGAAGATTCTTATGAGTATATTTTCCTAGCATTTGCGTGGGGTTCACCAACGTGGTTTAATGTAAATAACTATTAATTTATGGAGCCACGTAACATATTTTAAGTGGGTTGTAAGGAAATGATTAACGTAATATCGTGTAGTCTATGACTTTCCTTGATAAATGCATTAAGCCAGTATATCCTGAGATTAGCGCGGTTAACCAAACAAATTCTTCTGCTTTATATATTAGTATGGACTAAGCATATCTCCCTTCTTAAAAATGAACACATTTCAAACAACTATAGTAATAGTAGTAGTATTGGTAATATATCCTTCAAGTATCATCGCTAAATTAGTACGTAGAGGCGCGGGTGGGGAGGTGTGGTGGGAGCGGGAGTGCGAAGACGACCTCTGTCAGTCTAACAGGCGGGCGCAGCCTGTTTGCGCTCTATTCGATGAGACAGCGCTGTCTAATAACGGTAGATACGTACTACAGCCTACAGTACCTCGACCATTTTTATTTGTATGTAAATAAATGTATAATATATATTTTGTATTAACTTCACCCTGTATCCTACATATCAGGATAGGAACTTGTGGTTAAAACACTCCTCTCTTTCTCTCCTTTTTCGAAGCATTGCGTGTTGAGCGATGAACTCAATGCATCGCTTTATTTTGTTAGCACAGCGAGGAGACGGAAATAATTTATTACTCGACGACCTCACTCAATAATATTGTACTAAATTAATTTAATTACAAAATCGACTTAAACCAATATCTCTTTGGACATGCGAATTTAAAATTATCCGACATTTCCGATTATTTTAAGCTTAAAAGTCACGTCAAAGCCTGCCCTGCGGCGTGATATGAAACCTTGTTTCTCGTTCATTTTCCAAGTACAGCTACAATATTGGAGTGACAGGCAAACTGACAGATATATATTTGGCAACGCTATAACGCTACTATCTTACTAAGACATTTACACAGTTGTAAATAAAGAGCCTCGAGCGCCGGAAAGTAGCAGGACATCTAAAGTTAACTGATAAAAGAATATACGCCTTTTTTTATTTTTTTGTAGCGTCACTTTTTATCCACACAAACACATTAGGGTAGGCAGACGGAAACTACCTACTCTAACCAAACCTACCTTTGAAATTATATTACACGTCAGACAGTCGTGGAGTGACACAGACGTATAAGTGCGATAATTGTGGGTTCGATCTCCACTAAACAAATAATTATTTTTGTTTCTTAACTATGGCTATAGCTTAGGTAACGAGGCAAGAAAGCACGGCGTCAAGTTCCGGAAGATTATGCGAAAATTGGGTATAGTATTTTAAAAAATTCATGCAAACTATGTTTGGCTATTTTTTTTTCTTTGTATTATGACGGCCACGTGCCTGGACACTTTAAAGAGTTAAGAGAATATTTGGAATAATATTTATGACTATACATAATAAAGCCGTTTTTGTCTATACATTTAGTATTTTTGAATGAAATGGATATTTAACTCAACCGATGAAACTTCCACCTTTCCTGCTTTGTTTTATTTCAGCATTAAAATATGTTTAATCAAAATTGGTTCATTAAAAAAAAATCGTACTTGTAATAATATACACATAGTTAAAAAAAAATGTATTTGACGACCGTTAACAGATGTCTAATTGAACACGATGGTTGCAGGAATTCATGTGTATTCGTAAATTTTTTTTTTCCAAATAAAATTAAAATAAGGATTTTAAATAATGGGAACTTCTATGGCATATATCACTTTATATATTTTTTCACATATATCTTTTACTGATATTTTGTACAATGTTTAATAATTGCCATTAAAGGTGTAATAACCCAGGGCTTTTACACATATTATAAATTTATTTATTTTCTATCTACTTTTATCTCATTTCACCATAAAAAAATACTGAAGAATATAATATAATTAAAAATTCTCATTTTTAAAATAATGCAGAGTGCAGACTTTTCGCACCTTATTTTTAGAACGGGATTTTTTATCAAAACGTTTTCTGTCCATTCTGTCGATTGTCAATTTAGAGATTACCCGCGATAGGCCATCTCCAGCCGGGCCAAAGTGATCGGCGACCGATGACACTTCACAATAGGTCAAATGCTCTTACAATTACAGATAAAGAAAGATCGAAATGCGTAATAGACGCGTTATCAGACTTTTTTATTTTTTAATCAAAAGCTTTTGTTTTTTTGTAGTCCCTGTTTATCTTCAGCCATTAGCAATCAGTACCCAGAAAGTACGGAGTATCTCTGCATAGCTCTTCCACTTCCACTGTCATCAATCTTTTCATGCATGACCTCCAGGAAATGCTTGTGTTTCATCGGTACTGTGATCTCAAATGTCAACCAAGGTCTCCTCCTGTCTCTCTTACTCTACCAAGAATCATATGCACCTGTATAGTATGTTGCTATAAGGTCCATTTTACTAAGCGTCAATTCAAACATTTTTTTCTTCAGTTTTATAAAAATAATCGTCTATATTTTGAAAACACGGAGTATATTGTCACTAATATTAAAGTGATATAATACGATATATATGCGCAATAAAGCGGCGCAATTACCACGTTTATTAAAATACGCCCTCACTTCGTCTTATCGAAGTTATGATGTCTAACTGTAACTTTATATTATTTAAACCAAAACATATAAAAAAGCCTTCCCCAAACAAAATCACCTTAATACGAGGAGCTGAAACTTGCCAATATAAAGTAAGTTGTAATCAAATATACTGAAAGTGGATCCTTGCAGTGCGCGGTGCATCTCCGAAAGAAGAGCAAAGTTACGTAGTTAAAGTTAGCCGGCGACGACCGTCCACTGAACTGGCCTCATACTGTAGCACCGGAAGTACTCGTGCGTACTGTAGCTGCCTTCGTACATATGTTTCTGTTTCAAATTAAATGCAAAACTTTTATAAATAGTCGTTATAAAAGTAGTTATATAACGAAAAGCGAAGTTCTTATCCGGAGATTATCTCTAGATCATGCAGCGAGATACGCACCTACTCGTATGTACGTAAAAAGAACAAATATTTTTATTTCAAACTTCTTACATGACATATTCGAATAAAATAAATTAGTAGTATTCAGAAAATAAATACAGAAAATAAACACAATATTTTTTAATTTAACAAATGAAATTCTGTAATTATAAACAAACACATCTAACAGACAACCGGAACAAACACACAACAAATAGCTTATTAAATGGTAAAATCCTTGTATAAAAAGCAAATACTTCAGTTTAATAGTTCACAAGAAAAAACACTTGATACGGTTGTTGATTTAGGAAGCGAGTGTACGTGACAGGGCCCTCCCCCTCCTCCTTTCTCTCTCCTTTCTTCCTCCTTCCCGTATCATTGTTCAGTAAGCTCTTACACCTTGTCAGGCAAGTGTAGCTATTTAAAAAATTGATATTATAACTTGTTTACGAGATCATCATAGCACAGTGGCACAACATGTGACTGTAAGCGAGACGCTTGTGAGTTCGATGGCCACACGGGGGAACAACACAAAATATCTTGAAAACTAGGCATTTTATCTATCCCCGTATATGCAGCATATAGCTTGGAGCTTTTATAAAAGTTGTATTTGTTAGTTTATTTTGTTCGCTTAAACAGCACATATTACCATACACTGCCAAACACGTTAGTATCGAATATGGAACGAAAAACAATATTTTTATTAATTTCCTTATTGCTTTTTTCTTTGTAGACGTCAGATGCAAAGTTTACATTAAGTATGCTTTAATGTTTGAAATTAAAGAAAAATATTATATATTCTGTTAATATAAACGTGAAATCAAAACTGCTTCCCGAGTGTTATTGATTTTAAAGAGATTGAAATTACTAATTCATTTTAATTCAATTCGAGTAGAGTATCTACAAATCTACTGAAACGAATGACATTTACCGCGTGTGAGCCCAGACAAGCTCCCTGGACAGGTGAGACTTAGTAGTTCAAAGCAAATAAATAAACTACAAGTTAATACTAACTTAGTACTACTACACATATGCTTGTATGTTTACAAACACCATACATAATATATTAATTACTAGGAAGTTAATACTGTATGTAAATTAATTGATTTTCCTTACTAAGTAAAAACACTATATTTTTCTTATCTAACTTGCAATGTCTTGGTTCACAGCGACGAGGTATGAAACAATGAAATACATGAAGATTACCAAATAATAAGTTATTGTATAATTATTTTATTGGAACTCCATGACTTGACGATAAAGTACGCTATATCCCACACATAGCAGGGTAGGCAGAAGGAACCCAGTGTTAAGACACTCCGTTCTCCATTTTCCAACGAATTTATCGAGACATTGCGTGTTGAGTGGCGGACCTCAACGCCGAGAATTTGCCTTGGTGCCAGAGCGAAGAAATGAAAATATTAATAAATAGAAATTCATATCCCCGACAGGAGATCGAACCCACAACCGTAGCGTTACAGACACACCCTTGAAGCAGAGCCTCAACTTTTAAAAATGCTTAATATTATAGATAAAACATATTAAAACATGTCATCGAAATGTAAGTACATCAAGAAATATTTTGTTATAAAAGTTACACGAGTCTGCGATGGAAATTATTAAAATATCATCATCTTGTGTTGCTTCTCTACGCCCTGAGGGGAACAATAATAACAAAAACACAACAATGTAGGTACTATCAAAAGTTCGGCTCCTCTTGACACGAAACAAAATTCCTTAAAAAAGCCCGCAGCTTAGTGCCCGTAATATTTACAAATACACCGCAGGTTTTAAGAGAATACACATTTTAGACGAAAATATTGGCGGCACTTTGTTATGAAATAATATGAAAATTTATAACAGAGACCACCGTGGCGTAACACAGAACACGGCGGTTGTAGGTTGAACTGCCACTTGCGGGGAATGAATTGTTTTCATTTCTTGACTCTGGAAACTGGAAACAATACAAACAGCGGCGTTAAATTCCGCCACTCAACACACAGTGTCTTTTAAATTGGACGGAATGTTGAAAAGTACTAAGTGAAGTGAAAAAAAAGTTTAACTGAGTAATATTACAATCAGAATTAGCTTTATCTAATATAATAAAACGGAAGAGTTTGTTTGTTTAAGCGCTAAGATATCAGGATCTACTGGTCCGATTTACTTTATTTTGTTTGTTTTGTATGAAAGCTGCATTCTTCAAAAGCGCTATAGGCTATATAGCATTACGGTGTAAGTCTTAGTTAGCCCTAACTAACGAAACAACAATAATAAGGAACGTCATCGGATGCAATAATTGTTCTTTATATTTCAGAACGTTGTATGATAAAAATATAATTTTTTTTTAGTTCTAAAAATAAGTCAGCAACATCATATATCTATATTTTATAAATAAGTCACGATAAGGCATTTTGTGACAAACAATAAATTGAAAATTGTAAGGTGATATTTCATATTTTTTTATTTCACATGTATATTGAAGCTTTTGAGCGAAAGTTATTTCATCATTAAGAAAATTTAATAAAGATAATCTTCAACTTTTATAGCATGTAATTTGGACGTACAGTTTTCGAGAAAATGTTAAATTAAAATTATTCAACGCTCTGTTTATGGCCGCAAACCTAGGCTCGAATCCCGCAGGGGACGCCCTTGCCGCCGATGATGTCTTATTATACATCCACGTAGTGATCATAACAACACAATTGAATGTTTCAATCTGTTGGCAAATGCAGCATAATAAAGATATTATAGGTGGTATGCAGGTGAAGCCGCAAGTTATAAATAAGAAGCATTGTACGAAAATTAAATGTCACATGCAAATTTAAGTATGTATACAAAGTAATTATAAATTCATACGAAAAGCTCCTCTCGTCACCTACAGGAGCTCTATAGTAGTGCGGAGTAGGAGCGCTAGCTCAGCTGTATGATAGTCAGTAATTACAATTCTCAACTTAATTACACCTCGCCCCGATGTGTGTGTTGCGTTTGAGTACTCATCCGCACTACTTATAGTTACTTTAGCAACTAAATGTTGGCGAATATACTGCAGTATCTGTACACAATGGTTCTTAATTTGATCTTCACTCGGGGGAATTATTATATTTTAAAACAATTATCAATTTCTCAATCGGATATATAAAATGCGGCGTTGAGGTCTGCCACTCAGCATGCTATATTGAATTGAGCTCAGTATCTTAACAATAAACTCTCTATGCTTCTTCCTGATATTTAGAATTATTAGTAGACTGTTGCGATATTGATTGCCTCCAGAATTCGCTCGAAAGTGTGGGACGGAAATATCTCAATGGAAAGAAAGTTGCCATTTGCCTACCCTGCTATGTGAGGGATGCTAAAGAAATATTAAAACATCGACTAGATATTTAGAGCTATATTTTTTGAAAATACATCAGGATAAAGGTTTTTGAAATGAAAATGGAACACGCGTACAATACCGACAATTTGTTCCGGCGGCCATCGAGACTAATGTATTGAGTATTTTTTACTTAGAGACGTTAAAAATATTTAACCCGAACAAAACGCTGGAAGGGTCGGTTGTTACTAAAATAAAGCAAAGTTAGCTATAAATAAAGACAGATAAGTGAAGATTTGCTAACGTGTATATACGTATCATAATTTAACGCGTCTTAAGGCTGAAATAATATTGATATTGTTATAATTTAACTACTCTTAAAAAAAGTAAAAACACTCTTCTACTACAACAAGTGCTACATTTACTCCTATTTTAACTAATAATATGTGTAAATACATTAAATTGTATGTGTTTACTAGTAGTTTCTGAAAAGTTCCTATTCAGTGTCTTGGCTTCATCATCAGACGAGCTCGATGAACATTTTATATGTAATAAAATCATAAAAAAATCATCAAAACCACTTCAAATGTCACCTAGGCTCCGTATTTCTTTTTTTATAGAAAGGACAAGACAAACGAGCGTACGGGTAATATGTTAGTGATCAATGCAAAGTTTCGTATTGATACAAGTTACACGAGGGTCAAATTAAGTTTCTTATATTTTATTAATTAGTAAAATATGTACTAACATATTTGACCCACAGTTAGCTTATTTTCTGTCTGTCTGTCCTAGCGTTGGTACCTACATAAAAAACTCAGTTCTCCACTCTCTGCAGAACTCTAGAAAAATTGTACGTGGGGGAACTCAACGTTGCTTTACGCTGGTAAAAATTTAAATAATTGATATATAATAACGTATATAGATAAAACAGAAATCTAACAAACATATTAAGACACGTAACTACTGATACTTGTGGTACTAAGTAGTAAGTAGAGCTCGCCACATCTGGAATTAATTACGTGGTTACTTATTCATTACAGTGAATCATCGGGTAGTTATGCTATAGTGAACTCTACCGCCGGCGCCTGTGTTAGATGAGGTTCAGTGAAACCTTTAATATGTTCTGTAACAGATACAGATACAGTTTCATATACAGTGTTTAGGTAAAATATTTATGACATCATCGTGGCGTAGCAGCACACAGTCGGACTAAGAGCCAGCCTGGTTGTGGGTTTGATTTATAGTCAGGGAAATAAATTATTTTCATTTTCTTAGCTCTGTGACCGAGGCAAAGCGTGGCGTTGTGTTCCGCTGCTGAACACGCAATGCCTCCAAAACTTTTTGAAAAATAAAGAACGTGTTATAATGAGAACGGAGTGTATTAACACCAGGTTCCCAGGTTCACTATGCAAGCCTTGCTATGTTTGGAATACAGCGTGAAAAAGCGTAAAAAAAATTGATTTAAACGTAGCGCGCCTGTAACTCAATTGTTACGTAATTCTTCCGTAATTCTTTTATGGGACAATGTACGCTTTTACAATAGGATCTCAGAAAACGTCCGAGAATGTTTATATCACAATTTAAAAGAGTTGTGAAAAGACGTTTGTGTGTTAAAGATTATTACCCAATTAATCATTTCAGGAATGAAATGCTATGCCCAGTTTAGGTAATGGTCAAAGGTATTATTTTCACGTGTATATTAGTGTGAATCTAGAAATAATTGATTTAAAAAAACCGATCTGTTTTTGCGCCGGTTTGTCAGTTCAGGTCCGAGGCAGTAACTTTAGTGAAAATGAGCATGTAAATTCTTAATTTGAATTAGTTTCTTTGACTTTTAACTTTTTAATTGACAAAAATACTTAATAATGTTTTAAATAAATCATATCATGATAAAAAAAGATGTAATGATTCATCAATAGGTTAAGAGTTATTGGATAAACAAGTACCTATATGTGAATTGCGCGTCGAGTAATAGATCTCACTTTATATAAAAAACAGTATAAACGGTTTTTCCGATTTCGAATAATAACAAAGAGCGCACAGTCTGTCGCGTCCCAACTGTGTCACAATCGTTACTTTTTTATGACATTAAACAATATACAGCTACAATATCAATTTGAGACATCATGTATATTTAGAAAGTTTTACGCTTGAGGAATTAGCTGCTGTTTATTAAATATTTTTTTTATGTAAAGAAAATCAAAGTAGACCCATTTTTATTTTGCATAAAGAGAACAGCAACAGTGAGATAGAACCTAGTGATAAGACTTGAACCTGAAGAATAATACCCAAGCGAGATGATAATTTAAAATATAATTGAGTGAGAAATATTTAAAAAAATACATATTGATGTGATGACCTCTCTAGGAAATTACATTTTTTCGCTCAAGTATCGAGCAAAGCGAGGTTGGTTTCCGCCAATCATCGCGCAATACTTCCAGAATGTGTCAGAAAAAAGAGAACGAAGCGTCTTAACACCTGCTTCTCCCTGCCCACTGTGCTATGTGCGGGATACAGCGGGAATCTAATTTTTATAAATAAATAAATAGTCTACCCAATTTTCATAGTTTGCTGAGCAATGCCATCATAATTGTGATACTCTAATAAAATAGTACAAGCTTACAACGGTACAGATAATCGGTTTATATTTTCCGCATCGACGACACCGCCTTGCTGATTGTGTAGTAAAACGTATTACGAAAATTGCTACGAAGACCTTCGACTAGCGAGTCGAATATCGTTCTTTGAAGCAATTTCTAAATCATTTAATTTATTTAATAACTTTTTCTAACATTCTCATTATTTGCTTTCGACGCAATATTTCTTTTATTAATAAATTATATGTGGAAATATTTTACACGAACTACATTTTACTTTTCAAGAACATTAACAAGAATTTACTTTTTATTTTCCCGCACTGGTGTATTAAAGGGCAGCGTTGAGCGCCTCTTAATCAATGAGTAGAGAAGTCTAGAATTTTTTTATAAGGATTCCTGATCTATAAGAAAACACGTGCTTTGTCTACTTACGTGCATCTTCTACTACCCTTTTTTGGAGGTACTTGTATTATCCCTTATCAATTTTTGGCTAGTTTCAAAACATTGCATGATTATACCCCCGAATAGGTTTCAAACCTACAACCACCGCGTGTACAGACATGGCATCATGACACTACGAATATTATTTAGTCAGTAGTCATTTGGATTGACCTAAAAGTTAATCTAAAAGTTAATCCAAAATGTCCCTTTGAAATAAATTAAAAAATGACGATTGTAAGCTCACTTTAATTCTCACATCCCAAAGGGCTTACTACACTACTCTGAACGATAAATAAAACATTTAAAAAGTTGGCCATTAAAGCACGTCAGTGTCCGCGACGTCTGTTTGACAGTTTGATGCCGATGTGAATACAATTACCATACTTTTGTGTAACACTTTTTTTAGATTTTGTTTTTGTCAACGATATTGGGAAAATAATATGACTAGAACAGATGATATCTGTGAAATAATGATTATATGTTTCTATTCATCATTATTAGTAGTAAAATAAGATATAACAAGGGAATATTGAAAAAAAGTGTTAAGACACTCAGCTTCGACATATTTCATACTGTGAAGAACGCAATGACAGATTTTTAGTCTAAGTACATCCTGGAAATAAAAAGAATTGAAAAATAATTGTGTATTGAACATACAATTGCCGAGTAGCGCTGACACTCGAGACTCAGCAGGAGAGACGCTGTCCCACTGCGCCACAATGGCGTCGTAAGTAGCGTCAACAACAATTTGCTAACAAATAAAGTCTATAACTAATCTCAGTAAGCAGAAGTGGCTCTAACAGTCTGTAACTCTGCAGTCGACGGTAACAAGTACCAATATTTAGTTTGACCTAGATGTCGACAGGAGCCGGAGCGGCAAAAATCACGAGGTACACTAACTTAGAGCTTACAATTCTGACTGCAATTATAGTTACAAATATTTTTAAAGCTTTATTTAACGTATAATGCTTCACGCTATATTCCGCACACAGGCAGGGTAGGCAAACGGAACCTAGTGTTAAGACACTCCGTTCGCCACTTTCTGCCGAATTTTGGAGGCATTGCATGTTGAGTGGCAGAAGCGAGAGAAATATTTCATCTCATCGAGTGGGGATTGAACCTACAACCAGTGGGTTTTACAGTCACACTTTGTGCCACTGCGCCACGACTGCCTGCAAACATATAATACGGCTTCATCTATACTTATAATAAATCTTTAGAAAAGTCGTTTCTGTATAATGAAAATATTAAAAAAAATTAGCCAGGATGTTAAAGGATAACTGACAGAATCCATTTCCAACATTTTTGGAATTTTTGTCTGTTTGTCTGTTTATGTGAACACGCATCACATAAAAAGTACACAATATATTACAGCAACTTTTATACGTAAAAATTACCAGTAAATCAAAGTAACTTTTAGTGTTTATTTCATTGTAATAGCTTCACTCTATCAAACGATTATATAAGTATTTAAGTTTCCAAGAAGTTTATATTTGATATAGTGGAAATCGATACAAGTAACGCTATCTATTCACTACAAATAGTAGGTACTAACGAATCTTGATCCTCTATCCTACACGTAACTATCTATTGACAATCATAAATAGATGGTGCTGTGCACAAAAAACTTTATCTATACATTATATATTATAAAACTAGCGGCCCGCTCGCGGCTTCGCCCGCTTAAAATACATAATTATTGATTTAATAAGCAAAATTGATTGACAACTATAATTACTTCTAATATGATTTTTTTTCCACATTATTGTAATTTCTATAAGATATTTTTTTTGTTTTGAATCAAAAAATACGACCAATGTTGATATTTGATATTTATAAAATATACATAAAGCTATTTTTTATTTTTGTAACATTATGTTCTTTTTACCTATGTAATGTACGTCTCATCATAATTTTAAAACGCTGTTAAATTTGTTGATATCAGTGAATAATTTAATTTACTCCTTTAGAAACAGCCTTAAATGTTCAATTAATAATTTGAAGGATTCATAATATTCTTTGTAAAATAACTGTAATGATTGCATTTTAACTCATATCCATTTTAAATTAGTACAATTGGTAAATATGTATTTTATTAGTTATGTGAAACTTTTAAGTAAATCGGTTCAGTACTTTCAAAGAAAAATGTGGACAAAAATATCGGCAGACAGACAGACAAGAAATTAAAAAAAAAAATTGCTTTCTATTATTCTTTTGAAGTGTCCCTCTATACATTTCAGTCAAAATTACTAAGTGTACAGACAAAATATTTTTACTGTCTTATTATATATAGAGATTTTTGTTTCTAAAATAGTAATTTGAATATATTTTTTTTATTGTGAGAGATGTTGGTCCATAATGATATTAATCCTTATCCTTTTAAATAAGTTATTAATTTTCTACGTTAAACAAAGATAAACTTTGCTCATTACAATATTTCGAAATTAAAAATAGTTTTAGAGAAAAGCTATATCGACTCATGTTTATTCCTTACTCTCAGTATATAAAAAAGTATATTAGTTATCTTGGCCGTTTAATGTAGATCAAAATGTTCTTTACTGTTTTTCATTTTAATAAGTACTTTAGAAGACACGTGGTGAGCTTGCGGCCCACCACGCGTCCCCCCGCGCCCCGCCACCCTTCGCTTATGAAACTGGATCCGCCGCACCCGCCTAACTTCTTTCTCCTAGGCATGGAAGGAGGGCCTGTTCATCACGTTACTCAAGGCTGAGAAGAGCCCGCAGCCTGAGGGATACCGATCTATAACCCTCCTTAGCAAGGTCGCCAAGCTATTCGGGAAGTTATTCCTCTCACTTCTCCACACCCACGAAGCGAGCAGTTTGGCGAGCGGGTATACCATTCTGGTTATACTACAGCAGAGCACCACACTAGAGCAGTCTTCTTCCACGTAGCACGTGTGTTTGACCGCGTCTGGCACCCGAGCCTACTTCATAAAGTGCTTAGAGCCCCCAGCACGTAGCGCATGTCTTTGTCTCCCTGCATCAGTGACAGGACATTTTGCGTGAAAGTTGAGAGTTCGAGATCTAGCAGTGACTCGATCGCTGCCGTTGTTCCCCAAGGCAGCATTTTGTCACCTGCTCTCTACGCACTATACACTGATGACATCACAACGAGTATCACTCAACGAGAAATCCTGCAGGTCGTCCTAAACCTCATCCTCCGTCGAGTGAAGCAGGCGCCATATTGCGTGTGGAACATCATGCATCACCGCAACATAAAGATAGAAAGCCTGGAGGTACACATTGGTCGTCTCGCGTCCAACACATTCCGCTGCGTCAATGTATCGGGTCATCTAAACTTAAGGAGCAGCACTCCGTGGCATACCTAGCCGCCCTAGGTCAGACGTCAGACGACTTCCGAGGGACTTTCTATCGTCATCTTAATCCGGCTCATGAGCCTTGCATTGAACCTTGGTCGTTTAAGCTGCGCCTCCCACAAGAAACTGAAGGTTCCCAAACTCACCTGACTGAGTTGACCGCCTAGATGGTATTTAATAATCTTTCCAATCCCGTCCCACATCCCCCTCCCTGTGTCTGCTCTAGAGCAGGTTGTAGCTTGAGATCACGGCCAAAGAGCCAACGGCCCTGATAGCGTTCGGAGCTACTACGGAGATGGACGAGAGAATGCTTTGATTCGCCGCCTGGCTCTATAGCAAAGTAAATTTAGAAGCGATTGCACGTATTTTGGAGTTATACAATCATTATAGTGTATTTCAACGCGACATAGTTGGTTACATCTTTCGTTTAAGTATTTTTCTGTAAGAGAATAGTAAGTAGTCTGTTGCTTATAATTTCTTTCGTTTAAGTTTTCGGTTGTTTGTGTCATTTGTTTAAGTGTGTTTTTTAAATAATTGGAACATCGATACAATAAGAAATGATAATAATACGAAAATGCGGTTTGCATTAAGGTTTAAATAATTTTCATATTAGTAATCTTAAGTGCTTTGCAAACATAGGTACATTATAATATAAATAATTCAGTAATTAAAGCGGGCGAAGCTGCGAGCGGGTGGCTTGTTTATAATATACTCTTAATTTAAAAGCGCTTATGACAAGTGATGACAAGTGAATAACTTTCTCGTATATTTTGGCAAATCTTAGTAATCAATAGAAAAAAATAGTTTTAAGTAAATAATAGTTTTATTTATTATAATTTTTGTCTCAATTTCATATTACATATATAAACTATATTAAACAATTTACATATAAAACTTTATTCGATGATGTTACGAAGAGCAGCAGCGGCCGGCTTCAGAAAATTCGACTTTGTGAAGTAAAAGAAGATGCCATCTTGAAGTCATTGTATTAGAATGTACTCGGTAAGTACTCAGGCGTTTAGGGTTCGAGCGCGGACTTTCGCCTTAAGTGGTTTTTAACTTCTCATTCTGTTAGCAACTGCGGATGACGTACAAAAACTTACTAAATTAAAATTTCTTAGAACAAAACAAGTATTTCTCATAATATATCGAAATTTAGCAAAGTAAACACGGTGTTTTATTTTCTATTCTAGTATATACTTATAAACTAATTTATTTAATCTGTTGGACGCGCTTACCTTACGCTCTGCCGGTTTTAATTAAAAAAAAGTATTTTTGTATTGGTTATATGATGTCTGGTGAGTGTGCCTGTAAACGAGACTGGTGGTGGGTTCCAGTAAATGAAATATTTATTTACATTTATTCTTTCATTTCTTCGCTCTGGTGTCGAGGCAAAGCGCGCCATTAAGTTTCGCCAATCAACATGCCATGTCGCCACAATTCGGCGGAAAGTGGGAATTGGAGTGTCTAAATTATGGGTTCCCTGTGCCTACCCTGCTGTGTGCGGGATACATCGTAAAGCTATATAGGATATATTACATCATTATAATCGATTCGTTCGTCATGTGTCATACACACAAACACAAAGCGACACAGGGACAGGCAAAAACTAGTGTTCACTGTACAGCCTTAGCTAACCAATAACTATCGCACATCATACATATACCAATAGAAATATCGCGCTCTCAAAAGTATGAAAGCCCCATTTCGTACCCCGTTACGATAACAGTAAAGGTTTTTTTTCATGACATTATTTCACGTTCGGCGCCACATTCAAGTTAATGTCACATAGCTTATAACCGTCGGACGATCTAGTCAAATTGTAGTAACTGGTTTAGAAGTTATGAAGGAACAAATGAACATACATACATAATGATCAAAATCATAACTCTGCATCACATTCAATAGATATTAATTCCAAACATATTTATCCTAAAAATATTCTTGAACAGTGTTATAAGCTTTACTTGTTAGTGTTGTTCAGATACTTTCAATTGTTGGAGAAGTCAATATAGAATTGATTGTGAAATTTTAATATACAGACCCATAAAAGATTTATTAACTTTTTAGGGTACTTAAAAATATATTATTTCTTTAAGGTTATCCATCTTCCAGTGGGAGTTCATGTCACTGAGAAAACGTTAGTTATGGGTTCGATTGCCATCCATCAGTTAATTATATTAATTTTCCTGCTGTGACAACTAAACCACGGGGTTAAATCATAACACATAACAAAATATATTGTTCTTAATCAGAGGTGATTGACTTTCTTCAAAGCGTACTAATACATATACCTAATAAATATATTTCTAGTACTTAAGTATACACATTTACATGACTTGACATGAATCACTTAAGGACAATAATATAAATATCAACTCTTTCAACTAGCGCCGCGCCGGTGCCTGCAACCTACAGCCCCAAAAATTTTATGGTCTTTTCTATCTACAAATACCATTTTCACACGTAATCTAACATCCACACGTCTTGTACCTAGATACATTTCATTCGTACATCCACACTAGAGATTACACAAAATTTTAGAATGTTTTTTTTTCATCATTATTAAAAAAAATGTTTGTATTGAAAACATATATTTTTCTTTAGTGCAATGTCTAACTTCGCGAGCTTCGTCTCTACGTTTTTCTGGGTCTCTGCTTATCACGTATACACAATATCAATAAATATGTACTGTGACAAAATTTATTTGAATTAAAAAAATAATTTTTCTTGCAATCTGAATACAATACAATAATAAAATGTGAGTCGTATAAAAGCAAATTATCGTCGAGGGGTGGTTGATGAGACCCGTCACACCTTAAGTGATAGATGAAGGAGATGAGAAGAATCCGAGATGACCTCCAATATTAATGAAAGCCTCAACGGAGACGTCGTGTCTACAAAATATGAATCATGGAAGTATTACATTTTAAACTAAATCTTATATAAAAGTCGATTTTGTAATTATTTAATAAGTGTCTCAGATGTAATTAAAAAAAGTATAACATTACGCAATTTTGATTATTACAAAATAAACAATGTTGTTAAGTGAGGCCATCGTGGCGCAAGGGAACAAGCATGCGAATGTAAACGCGACGGTTGTGGGGTTTGATTCCCTCTCAGGGAAATCAAATATTTAATGTTGTCATTACATCGCTCTTAATCTTATCGTTTTTACTAAAGATACTCCGTTTTTTCCCTTTTCCCTTTAAGAAACGATATTGAGCGGAATAAAGAAACTAATGCGCAACAGCTCATCTTCAACATTTTTGCAAAGACTATACATATTATATAAAATAACTTTTAAAACAGCCACATTTATAATATTATGAGGATAATCATCTTTTTACAACTGTACAGACAATATTGTTGGTTTCATGAAGCATTAAAACGAACTTTCAAATGAAACTTATTTAAAACGAAGCGGAGCGAGGTAGCAGGGCATTGACTCGGGACCAAAAATAATATATTGAATAAAATCGTATACTTGGCTTGTAAGCCACGTCGCTATAGAATGAACCATTCGAAAATAATAAAGTCAAGACGTACCTTTAAAAACTTATTCTCGTTACTCTTATGTATGAGTAAAGTAAAGCAATTAAAAGAGAAGTATAATATGGGGTATTAAGAACTAAATGTTACGTTGACCTCCAATAATAGTCACAAGTTATTGTTTTAGTATTTTTTTTTTATTTTCATACATCCCCCACATTTTATAGGTCTTGTAAAAGGACAGGTTATGGGTTCGATCCCACTCGAGGATATGAAATATTTAATATTTTCATTTCTTGCCCTAGTAACGACGCCGAACGCGTTGGTGATAATTCAGTAGAAAATGGGGCACAGAGTGTCTTAACACTAGGTTTTTCTGCCTACTGTGTGCGGGATACAGTGTGAAACTAAAAAATATATTATTTAATAAATAATCAAATTTTCCCCGCAGTTACCAAAAATCTTGCAATAAAATACGCATTAATCCCCTGGATATTATTTAATATCGTAAAAGTCTTAATATTTCAGGTATCAAAGATTTAGGAAAGTAATAAATTAGCTTTCGTTCACAATAACGTATTAGATCCGTTATACAAGAGTTATAGTAGGTACGAGCGCACTGTAGACATGATACGGCGATAAGCCGATACCGGCATAATGACGCGCTTTGTGAATCAAAGAATGGGCTTTAATAACAATCTCGCGGGTTTTTATTACATATATAGATTAGAGTTGAGTGAGTGGTGAGTTCAATTCGTTTAGATTATTTATATATAGTATATATAGTAATGGATAAATAGTATACCTAACCATGGCTTTATGTAGTCGAATGAAATCTTCTTATTATGAAAAATTCTAAAAATGGTACAATGTTTGGCTTACGGAAAAGAAATCTAAATGATTTCTTTACATATACTCGTACAATATTCTAGTATTTTTTATTTACGTATATAATTGTTACTGTATATTATATTTAAAATTAACAATATCCAAATTAAATGTTTGAGGTCAGTGAGACTTAAGATTTATTTAAATTTTTATTTCCTTTATGTCATTTGTCATATGAGAGAAATGAATACTTGATAAAAAACGGACGTCTCGGTTATTCATGGTTACGATTAGGGTGAGATGTCCACTCAACGGAACTGTTTTGATTATTATTCAGCTACTGTCGCAAAAAAATATACAAAATATATTAAAATTATAATTTAGCTTCATGCTTTCTTCCCAACCAAGATTGGCAAAGAGAACCCAGTGTCAAAAGACCCACCCGGCTGTCTCACTAACCATTGAGATTCCATTAGTATATCGAGCGATAGAAAGACGTGCTCGTGAACACGCGACGCGCTTTTTATCTTTTAAATCAAGTATTTAATTTTCTAAGGATTTGTACACAATATAGAACAACAAAAATATTTTCTTAATAAAATTATTTTAAAATTCTGAAATTCAAAAACGTTAGTACACAAACGATGTCATCCCGCGCTCTAACTTTTAATTCAATTTGGCATGATTTGTAATTAGTTCTACGTTGAATGGGACCGATTCGAGGGTCGCTTCAATCAATCCTTGCATATATTATACAATTAAAGATTGCATTCAACGACAGCACTCAGTCTCGGTGCCTGCTCGAAGGTTTTCTTGTTTTTGCGTTATACTTTCATTTAGTAGTATTTTATTTTGTTGTATAAAATATTTAATTTTTAAGATGTTATATTGATTTGATATTTTAGGCCGCTATGCGGGACTGCGTCTTACTATAAACGTAATGAATATGGGTGCAATTTCACTCAAGGGTGGGAATTAAGTCTCCAAAGCAACCAGAAAGTAGAGAGCGGAGAGTCTTAACACTAAGCTACACATACACGTGTGAGGCTTAAGCAAACAAAATATATTCAATAGACGAAGATAACAATCATTTCCAATTATGATATATAAGTTTAGACATTCAGATTGTGGAATGTTCTTTCTTTTAAGTGAGATGTTGCTGGCAAAGTCTTGTACAGGTGTTTTGATACTTAAACGCTAATATGCTAAGTCGATGAAAATACCGTGAAGAAATTGCCATTGTAATATAGTAATGGTTCCCAACTAAGGCACTACGCGGGTGGTAGTCGTTTATTTAAAACGATAAAATGTATCTCTGTGTGAGGCGAATGCAATTTTCCTTGTAGTTGAAGGAAGCAGCGGAGCGGCGGACAACTTGTAATAAATAGCGACGACCATGCTAGCGTTGTTTTCAGTTATATTAAGTTTTTTATAGCACATTTAACTTACTGATTGACTAACTTGCTGACTAATAAACGTCATCAGTGCTGAGGAAGACGACAAAAGAGAGATGACAAAAGAGTATGTAATGATGAAACGTACTAGCAAGATAAAAAGATATTTATATTTACACTTATAAATTATATTAATTCATTTAATCTATTTAATGTGGAATTTGTCTATTTTCTACTTATAAATAGATATTGTGTTACTACATGTTTTTACTTAAAACAAGGGATTTGTTTATATTATGATTTATTTATTCATCAAAATTACTGTGTTTAAAAAATAAAGAAAACATGAACAAATCACTTAGCACGTAAGAAAAAACTACTGTTTAAAAAAATACAATACTTGTAGTTCATTACAAATAAAAAAAATAAGACAAGCGCGACTCAGGCTCGCCCACTGGGGGTCCATACAAAAATTGGCTTTTTCTGAAATTTAGGTTTAGCTTAGCCAGAGCCCTTTCATCTGATACCTCACTAGAACTAGCGGCTTTAATACCATATTTTGTACTTATTTTAAGACTATTATTTTTAAGGATTCAACCAAAAATCTATAGTTTTCAGATTTTGAGAATTATAGGGCCATAGATATGAATGTATAGTTTGAAATTCAGCTCAATATCTCCAAGCGCTCATGAGATAAATAGTATTGACAAACAGACGGACTACAGAGTGATCTTATAAGAGTTCCTTTTTTCGCCAAAAAGTACGGAACCCTACAAATGACGTTAAACGTGAACGTTGGAATTGAAAAATTATTTTTATGGTAAATAGACTTTATCTATCTTTATAGGCTATATAATAAATCACATTAATGCTGTATCTGCGGTTGGAGTCACATCGGCAATAGTATTTAGTTAGAAGTTACAGAGTTCGTCGACCGCAAGTCGGTCACCGTGTCGTAGCCACCTCTCCCTTGAAGCTAGCGAGCGGGGATCCCCCGCGGACCTCCACGCTTTATTAGCACTCTGAATATTATATTTAGTAGTTAGCTGCGAGTTTGTCTCATAAAGTGATCAATGCTCTTATTTGTTGACAAGTTCTTACAAATTCATTAATTTGTAGTGACATTTTTGTACCAAATAATAATTATACATTATTACACAAAAAAAATACAGCTTATTAAATAATTCAAAATTTATTACATAAACAAATGTGCGATGGCCTTATCACTAGAAGTGATTTCTTACAGGCAACCACATGAGATCAAAAGATTTATTTTATAAAAGTGCAGAAAGGTGAGAAAGTATTGTTAAATAAATAAACTTATATATAGTAAATACCCAGACCCAGCGCAGGGGCACAAAGTGTGACTGTAAGCGCGACTAGTTGTGTAAGCGCGACTAATGAAATATTTATTCCAATTTATATTTCCAGTCACTGTGATGCTGAGGCCAAGCGATAAGTTTTACCACTCATCCCGCAAAGCCTCCAGAATTCGGCGAAAATGGGGAACAGTGTGTCTTAACACTAGGATTCTCTCTGCTTACTCTGTTGTTTGCGGGATACAGCAGGATATATATACAAAAATACAATTCTTAGGACAATTGGCATAAAGGAATTTCTAGGTTATGGTTAGGATGGGATCGGAGGGTTTGGGTATGTAGGACCCCAAGAACTTAAAACGGTTCTTGTACGATGGTGTAACGGGATTGTAAAGGATGTTGTAAGATGGCGCATATAAATTTGAGCCCACGCCTCTTTGGAAACCGTCTAATCGCTATGACCAACTAAGCCAAACGTACTCATCGAGCCAAGTTACGTTTAATGATATAAAATCCTTTCATTTTCTTAATCTAATTACGGTACTTATCTTTCTTTATAGACATAAAATATTACAATTATTTAGTTGAATAATCGTTTTTCACAAATATTGAAAATTTTACTTAAAAATCAATGAAGAAATAAATAAAATGATATGATTTTGTTCTTTTGGTGTAGAGCTCGTAGATTCTTATGTGGAGGAATTTAATTCTAAGGCTATCTTTTCTGACTTTGCAATTACATTCGTATGTTAGCGCGGCCGCCCGCCGCCGCCGGCCGCGCCCGGTATGCGTGAGGAAACCCACAAAAGATATTGGAATTTTAGACAAACAAAATATCTCAGATATTTGAAAAAGATCGGTCGCTCAACAAAAAGAACCTTTGTTGCTCGAAATCTAAATTAAAAGCTTGATAAGTTTCACGTTGAACGTTATTTTAATATAAGTATATATTAAAATAACGTTCACTCGGTACTTCTTGTAGACCACGAATATATAAGAGGTGCAACTTTACCTTTTTATCAAATAATATACAAATGAACACTTAAATCTCACACATCACGAAAGTAAGAAAAGTATTTGTACATGGTAGTTTATCAGAATTATTAGTTTCAACATTCATGTTATTCATTATCTCTCTACTGTGTGTGGCTTGTTGGTCTTCTGACAACGCTGATGGCCACAAGCAGCCAGTTACACGCCAGTGTTGTCAGAAGACCAACAAGCCACCCACAGTATAGAGACAGCCGGCATTTTTTCATATGTGAAGTGAGTTACAGACAGGATCGGCAACATCTTAAGAAGAGCTTCCATAAAAACCATATTCAAGCCCAACAAAAAATGAGCCAATTCTTGAGACCAGTGAAAAGTAATATTCCTTTACAGAGTGCAGATGTATACAAACTAGATTGTGGTTGTGACTTATCTTACATCGGTCAAGCAAAGAGAACCATCGGTATTAGGGTGAAGGAACACATCTGCGATATCAAGAATAGGCATGCATCGAAGGCAACTGCGTGTGAGCAAGAAACACAGGCACTACATTAGGTTTGATAAACCCCAAATCTCCGCTAAGGAAAACAGATACAGATACATTTCTAGAATGATCCGTGAGGCTATACAAATACAAAAACATCCTAATTTCAATAGACAGGATGCACATAACCATATGGACCCATACACATAAGTGATCATATTTCTAAGAGGATATAAATAAATCCATATCACGGTCGATTATTTAATCGCTACATCTTTTTACGTAGTAGCAAGTTAATTAATTAAAATTGACGAATGTTGTAAAACCTACTCGCGACTTGGCCTTCACAACACAATTATTTATTTACTAAGCTTAAACCAGTTTTGTAAATAACTAATTATGTTGTTATTACGTTTTCTAAGGACATTATAATTTTGAAGACGACATTTACATTATGTCTATACATAAAGGCCGTCGTGTGATTGTAACGTGACGGTTGAGGGTTTGATCCCCATTTGGGGGATTACCACCAAGGTAAAAGTTCCACCACTCTACACGCAGTGCCTCGAAAAATTCAGCGGAAAGTGAGAAATGGGGTGTCTTAACACTAGGTTCCCTTTGCTTTCTCTGCTGTTTACGAGATACAGCGTGAAGCCGAGATCTATACATTGAATTTTAACTTTTTGACTTTTTATTTATGAAACAAAAAAGTAAGCGGACGAAGCCACGAGCGGGTCGCTAGTATTAGAATATAATTTTATTTTCGTCGAAACAGGTTCATAAAATCGTAACATATATCAACTGTTTGATATATCAATATTTTTCAGATTCCAGATTTCTCCTTCTAATATTCCCGTTACGTTATATGACGGTAATAAATATGTCCACATTCGTAAGCACATGCTCACCAGAACGTGGCGGATGAAGTTTCTTCAATAAATGTTCTCAAGAGACGCATGAAAGCGATCGAATGAACTAAATTACGATCAATTTGAAACTCATGGCGTGATAAGAATGCAAAGTAATCTACTCTCACATTTCATTTTGAAATATAAGCAATTGTGTCTTATTAGGAAATAGTACCTAAATGATGTTGATTACGGTAACGTCGCGTGCAGCTTGCAGTTTAGCTGGTGTTCTTAAAAATGGCCATTTTGGAAGTATTTATCTTAACCCACCTTTTCAAAACTCAATGCTTATGTTTATATAAAATTAATTTCGTATTTTTCATGGAAATACGTGATAGGAATACTTTTTTGCTGATGTACTTTTAAACAACATTGGCGTATTTAAGCTAAATCTAAATACCATTTAAAAGCTATTGTTAAGACACTCCGTTCCTCACTTAAGGAAATCATACAGAAGAAAAATAAGAAAAATATATAAAGCAAAGAAAAAAAAGCAAAGAATTCTCCAAATGATTTCGAGTGTAGTATCGGACGCACCTATTATACTGTCTTAACAAAATTGCTAAAGTGATCCTACAGTCGTATTATTGGAAGCTAATGTGTTCTCCGCCATATAAAGTTTCCAAGATAGACTAAACTACTACAGAAGATAAATAACGGCAATAACGTTGCGTCGAGCTAACTGCAACTTCGTCGTGAGAGTGTGTAGCACCCACGAGTGCGCGGGAGATAACTTAGAACTAATTATATTGTTTTATATTATTTGTTTTTGTAAATTTTGTTGTGCGAATTTTCGAGACATTGCTATTATTAAAGAAACTCAACGTCATTATTCAAATGTAAAAGAGATATGTAAAGAGAGTATATATATATATATATATATATATATATATATATATATATAATCATTTCCTTGAGTGAGGATAGTCGTCCCACCACACACAACCGTCGTTTACAGTTAGACGACTACACCATAAATACTAAATATTACAAAATTAAAACAGCTCCCAGGCTTATAAAAATTATTTCCCCGAGCGAAGAAAACAGTATCTGTCAAGTTAACGCCATTTTTAAATATTGCCTATTACGAACAGTGAAACTGCAAGTACCGCGTAGACTCACCGTAGCACGTCAACTACGAGGCTACGAGCCATCACGTAGTGACGTAGCAGAAAGCTATGTAAGTACGTTCAATTACATGTAAATATGCATTATGAATATGAATTATTTTTATATTTTCATTTATTGCTCATGCAAGTTTTAATATAATATTTTTTTATAGATTTAGATAGATTCGTCATGACACCAGTGCGAAGATATAATAATATATTTTTTATAAATATTTAATTTCCTCGAGTGGCGATAGAACCTACAACCTTTCGCATTCACAGTCATACCTTGTGCCCCCCTGCCACATCTGGTTTAAAAAAAATCTTAATTTTGTATAATAGTTATAAAAAAATCCTAAAACTTTACCTGTTAAAAAAATTTTGCTCGTGGCGTATTCAGTTACTTTACTTCCCATACTTCAGCTTAACCAATTATGATTTATATATTGCTTTACTAAAATAATAAAGCTAATTCGAAAAAATACAATAAAATCACGCAAAAAAATTTATGAACAGTATCCAGAACGGGCATCCAGAAAATATACATTTGTAATAGTAATTGTTTCAGACTTGGCGCACCGTCACAGCGTCTGTCTGTAAAAGCGAAGGTTAGGTTTCGATTCCCACTTGAATGAATGTACTTTTTACATTTCCTAGCAAAACACAAACAACAAATAGACGTCTATCACGCTTCAATATATATTACAAAATAGATTAACGTGTTAGCGATCATACAATCTGTGAAAGTTGGTCAACGAGTAGCGGCGAGAGATGCTTCTCGACAAGCCCTATTGACGCTTTGTTTCCGACGACAAGCATGTACAGTAGTGCTCGAGTAGCTCGAACTAGTTGTCACTTCAAATCTAGTTCACTTTCGAGCACTTCTTTGCAAAGTAAGCTGTATAATCGACGACACTTAAGTGGTAAGTGGCACTCTGGTTCAGAGGAAGAGTTTATATTTATTATAAATTTGGTTAACAAACATTGTTATCATTTTGTATATAAAAAGCTTTATATTATTTAGATTCCCGCTGTATTTTGCACACACCAGGGTAGGCAGAGGGAACCTATCGTTAAGACACTCCGTTCCCATTAAGACTTTCCAATTTCCGCCTAATTCTGGAAGTATTAAATGGCGGAACTCAACGTGCTTTATCCTATTACATATTTAAATATCTTATATAATATATAGAACGTAGCATAAAAATAAAAATATTGAATGCACTATATTAAAAACAGTAATAATATTGTTCCCCCAAAAAATTTTCATAATTTGACTACACCAGAGTCCAGACGGTACGTACGTATGTATATATACAATTTGTACAACGACAGTACTTTGTAAAGTACACGGCGATAGTAATTATGTGCTCAGAGCAGTTCGTGTCATGCGCGCAGTCGCTTCGCGACGGACGAATTCAACTAAGTTGTTGAAACTATATTCCTATTTTTGGGAAAGGAAGTAGTTTTTCTGTTTTGTTTTTTATTGTAGTAAATTGTCATATTTTTCTATTCTTTGATTTTTATCAACATCATTTGGTGATAGTAGATATATAATTGTCAATTATTATTAATTGTAAAGTAATCAATATTTTTTTAATAGCAGCACGATCGCATCTTCGCCCATTTTATTCAGATATAATGATATATATTTTTTTATTATCATTAATATTTTTTTCTAAGCACACTCAGTGTATTTAAACATATGTACATATAATTTAAACATTTTTTATGGCTTTAATTGGGTTTGCTCCCATAATATTTGTTTTTTTTTTGCTTTACCAGTACTAAAGACACTCTATTTTCTACTTTTCGTCAAGTTTTCAAGACATTTCGTGTTGGGTGGCAAAATTCAACGCCAATCGATATTCAAAATTCATCGAGAGGGAATCAAACCCACAACCGTCGCGTTAGCAGTCGTGCTCCATGACGACGGCCTCATTTCAATTGTTTTATCAATGCAAATTGTTGATAGAATTATATAAATATGTAGAAAATAGAAAAATGTTTGCTTATTTATCTGTATTGTAGGTTCTGGGATAAAAAGTAGCCTATATATTGATTCACAACACTTTATGTCTTCAGGTAAACAGGAAGATAGACAGACAATTTCATTTCCATTAATTTGGTTGTGATAATTTTCAATTATAGGGTTAAATTTTATATATACAGTATAAATGTCACTTAACTTTTAGAAACATTATGTATATATATTGTTTCTAAAAGTTATGTGACATCTATCCATTTAAATATTTAAATACAAAGTAATCAAATGTTTATTTAAAAATATTTCCGCGTTATTTAAAACATAAGCAAAACACGAAACGAAATGATCATACATTTAGGTAAACCGTCTATACTATTATAATGGCACTTCGATAGGCGATACCGACGCGACGGCGCCGCGCGTGCACGGTGCATTGTGCTCTGTGCACTGTGCACTGTGCAGCGCAATGCGACCGTAGATTTATGGGACAGTAACACTAATGTTTGCTACATTTCTAGTTCAGAAATAGGAAAAATATGGTACTTATGTGAACAAATCATTTTCTGGGTTCTTATTTATTGCTTTTGTCATATAGATATCGAATATCGATAAATGGAATGGCTCACATAGTTCAAATGTAATGTGGTTGAATAGTTGTAGATTCGGGTTTTGTTTTCAGTTTCACACAGTATTCTGCATATGACAGGGTAGGCAGAGGGAACTAGTGTTAAGACAATTCGTTACGTACACACCGCATAATTTTCGAGACATTGCGTGTTACGTGACAAAACTCAAACGCACGCTTTGTCTTGTTACCAGAGAGAGGAAATGAAAGTAATTCATTCCCCGAATAGAAATCGAACCCACCGTTCATTGTTACAGTCAAATGTTGTGCTACTGCACCACGTCGTTGTTAATTTATATTAATAATAATAATAAATATACTTTATTGCACATTTAAAAGAAGCAAAACTACTTAAAAACATAATAATAATAATAAAAAAAAGTACAACAAGGCGACCTTATCGCTTAAAGCGATATCTTCCAGGCAACCTTTGGAACTTGGAGTTGTATAAAACAAGTGCATAAAATAGAAAATGTACATAATAATTTTTAATATATATTATTTAATACATATATATTATTTTGCTTATCTACTGTAATTAGAAAGAGCGTTGATGTATTATATATCTGAATGATAATAAAATCAGTCTGCCAATATGGTGACTAATGGAAGTAACAGTAGATAAATTACAAGTATTCGTAGCCAGAACAACTCTAACCAGGCCTGCTAGGAGCTATTACTATGGAGTTTATAAAAAAGTTATGAAGGTGAGTGAAAATAATAAAATATATTTATACAATGTTATCGAACGATCACAGAGCAATCCATTATAACACACCGTATTCGTCCGTCATATAATGTTCGTCATTAAAGCGCTACGTCACGTCGTGGCGCGTCGTTTAACTGTCATTCTCGTAATGACGCGAGTAAATGACACTATTTATTATCGGCGTGTCACTTCAGATACAGCGCCGCGTGGGGATGTAGTCAAACTTCATTTATAAATACCATTAATATTCAATTTAAAATGTTAATAATTTTATTAAATACTACAATATACACTTTTATTATCCTTATTTTTATTATCACTTATATTATTAATATAAATTAATTTTTAAATTAATAACCAACCTTCGCACCATACGGGCCTCAAGTAATATTGTCTTCTGCATCTGGTTCTTGATCCAACAGCTAAGCGATAACCTCCTTTTGGCATAATTCTAGTCGCATAGACAGCCCATGGCATACACTAATTCATGGTAGTAATCTCATGGGCTACGTCCAAATATTTCGACAGTTTTTCTCTGTCGGCATTCACGAGATTGTCAACATGTGGGATAGTAACGTCAACAATCACTACGCGGGGCTCTACTCGCGCTCTACTACTATGTAATAAGGTACCTCTAATTGCAATTTGATATAAATATAAATGTAAAATATACACAAAGCTAATTATTTATTACACGTAAATATTTTTGTAACATTATATTCTTTTTACCCATGTAATGTACGTCTCATCGTAATTCTTAAACTCTGTTAAATGTGCTGATGTCAGTGAATAATTTAATTTACTCCTTCAGAAACAGCCTTAAAAGTTAAATTATTGATTTGAAGGGTTAATAAAATTCTTAGTAAAATAACTATAATGATTGCGTATTAATTACTGTACAGTTTTTAAATTAGCTACATATATTATTTACTAGCTAAATGTACAATTGGTAAATATGTAGTTATTACAGAGTACACGTAGAAAGGATGTTTTTAGGCATTTTTTTTATAGATTAATTTCAAACGAACAAACGAACCGAGGAATTTATGTATTTACTTAACATGTATTTGAAGATCAAATCGGTCTTTATTCCTGTGTTGAATTAATCACGACTTAAACTTAACTGTTATGATTTATGAAGGTAATCTCCACTAATAATCTGAGAATGTTAATAGTTAAGAAATAAATAAAAAAAACGGCTTTGAAACCATTTAGATGATATGTATGTAAACCATGTAGATGACCAATCACACAAGTGATTAACTTCAGTTACAGGTTAGGCTTAAATCGCATTGACATTAGAAGCTGTATAGGAGATGGCGTATAATATGAAGAATCATGGTAATAAATGCGTCAGTCGTAGAATAACAAAAGTAAATCGATGTGACTATATGCGTCATGTTACAGCGAGCATGTGAACTCGGCACATTTTTGGCCAATATTGCGCTTTCCGCAGCGTGTGCTAAATACGAGCTGAGTACTAAATGTTATTGCTTTTGACGAATTCTACCACTCCCCACTCCGCCCCCTCCACCCTTACACAACCAGGTCAACTTTAATTGCGCGTTGTGCCTCAAATCTGTTTCAGGTATTGTTTCATTCCTGAATATGTTACATGAGGAGTTGATATGATAAATAGTTTACATTATTACGACTTAATAAATACAATAAATTAATATAAAATTACATTTAAGACTGCCGTGGCACAGCATCTGACTGTGAAAGCCACGATAGGGTGTTCAATTCCCGCTCGTAAATAAACTATTTTTACTTTCAGCTCAGGTAACAAGGTAAATTGCAACTTCCTTCACTCAACGCGCAATGTCTCTTAAATGAGACTGAAAATGACGAGCGGAGTGTCCCCTGCCTACCCTTCTTTTGCGGTATACAGCGTAACGTTAAAAAAAAGTAAATTGTATCAACTAGCATAATTTAATTAAAAGCATATCACTTTTTTTAAAAAACTTAGAAATACTCATATGTTTTCATGATTATCACGCTATCACAAAATAAATTAAAAATTAAAAGGAACAAGAAATTTTGGGAAAAAATATAAAAACTATTACAAAATTGTTTTTTCTGAACGCTGGAGATGTGTTGTCGCTCTTCATCAATCCCGACGACCGCTGACGAGCGCAAACAATTATTTTCCTTTACCTTCACTAAAGCCAGTGTAAAGTTTGCCCGGCCCGATGACGGCCTCTAACCGTCGACGATCCCATATAGATGCTCCATTCGACTAAAATTACCTATAGGTTTTTCATTTTATAACGAAACTGTTTCTGATATTTTCAAAGCGTTGAGAGAATTTCTGTTTCATTTTTTGAAAAACGTTTTAATTTCCAGTGCTCGCTTAAATTTATCCTTTAGTCTGTTTTACTCACTAAATGTGTTCCAAAATTGTTTTTGCCTGTTCTTCATTTATTTTTATTGCATGTATATATGTACATATACGTATAAAACTTATCTTAACACGCACCAGTGAGCTCAGCCAAATTAAAAACCTTAAATGCGCAATGTGTATTTTACACAAATCATTTCAAGTGACTTTTGAGACCTTCATAACTCGTAAACCAATTAATCTATAAGTATGCAGTTTAACACGTTTATTAAAACTCCCAAACTGGCGATATATATAAAACTTAAGCAATTTAACTCAAACGATTACATATATATTAATATTATACAATAAAAACTTCATACTCACCCTGGTACTGATGGTGTCGTAAATGGCAATGAAATGCTCGTTCCAGTCTATTTGAATGGTATCACTATCACAAATAATTAAATATGTATAAGTACAAATAATTAAATATGTATCGTATAAGATTAACAAAAAAAGTCAGATTTTTGAACCTCACGGGTTTAGATGAACAATCAGGAACTCGAAGTGGTTAATAAAACTGTCTTCTTAGGTATAACATTGCTAAGTTACAATGGGGCCGCATATAGAAACGTTATCTGGTAGACTTAGTTCGGCAGCATATGCTGTCCGAAGAATCCGTCAACTGACTGATGTTGACACCGCGAGATTAGTGTACTTCAGTTATTTTCATAGCATTATGTCTTACGGCCTGTTGCTCTGGGGCAGTGCTGCAGACATAGACACCATTGTTCTGTTTCAGAAACGGACTATCTGAGCTATCTATGATAGGTCCACGGGAGTCACTAAGACACAAATTCAAAGAAATAAACATCCTCACACTACACTCACAATATATTTATGACAACTTAGTGTATGTACATAAAAATACCAGTAAATTTAAGAAAAATAGTGATCTCCATCAACGTAATTTAAGAAACAAAAAAAAACTTGCCGTGCCCGCCTCTAGGCTCCATAAAGTGTTCATTCGTAGGGCAAAATATATATTTTTATAACACTCTTTCAAACGACGTGATTAATTTGTCAATAAACAAATTTAAAAAAATTGTTAAGCACAGACTGTGCCGAAGGGCATATTACTCTATTGCCGATTATGCTCGCGATAAAGACGTTTGGAACTGAATTGCTCTGTTTCTTAAGATGGAAAATTGTGAATTGTGACATTGACATATATATATATATATATATATATATATAATTTACGTTTTAATTTATTGAATTTGTTTATCGCGTTGTCATACATATATACAGAATATGCGTATATTATTAACAAGTAAACAGAAAAAATTAAATGAACCTTAATATTTTATTGACTTGATGATATGTTGTGTCCGTCCTTCAGTGGTGGTCAAATGCCGCCGCCCGATTAAGGCTTTACACGATTCGCTCTCAAACGCATTTAATCCCACCAGTACGTACATAATACGGAGTTGGTAGTGATACTATCTACGACTAAATTTCTAAATTACCCATTATAACGTAGGTATATACCTCGTAAAAGATTTGAGTCGCCCGATTAAATTCCCGAGTTGTATGTTTATGTTTTATTACGAAATATTGCTTATTTGTAGGATTGTTCCGTTTTGGATTTATGTTATTATTGACTAGGTCCTACCCGCGGCATCGTTCGCGTCGTTAAATGAAAATGATCACATGTTTTATGTGATTCTGAATGCAGTGGGTAATGTGATAGCTTATTCTATAGCCTTCCTCGATAAATATACTATCCAACGCATTTTTTTTATTCAAACTTGTTCTTTCTAACCACAAAGTCTTCAGCTTCCCGATGTTAGTGAATATGGTATAGCTTCTTAATACTGTCCTAAAATATTAGTATGTTGTATAATAGATTATTTTACTGAGCTTCTACCTTGGATTTTATATAATTTTTCAATCAATATATCGGCGTATGTATTTTTAAATATGTTTTTTATTAAAGTTGCTATAAAATAAATAAACAGCGGGTTTTCAACGAAGCGTACCTGTTAGTGAGTGTGATGTTAATGGATATTCAAATGCAATCTAAAAGGAAACTAACCCCGGCGATATCATCGACGACGGCTCATGATAGGAGACAAAAGTCTTTTATCTAGAACACAAGACTAGTGACTAAACAGTGCAAGACACTCCATTCCTTTTTTTCTTGCTAAACTACTTACTCTTGTCTTTTTTTTTTCGATATTGCGTGTTGTTTAATATATGAATATAATACTGTAAATGTCGCAATAATATATACATACAATATATATAAAAAAATATTTGTAATTCTGAAGTGCAATTTAAATAGAACGTATAGATTTACAAACTAGCCTTACACAAAGTTAAAATTTGTATTACAGGTTTAGTCACGCTGTATTTCGCATATAACAGGGTAGGTAGTGGGAACCTAATGTTAAGGTACTCCGTTCCCCACTTTCTGCCGAATTCTGGAGGCATTTCGTGTTGAGTGGCAGAACTCAACGCCGCGCTTAGCCTCGACACCAGAGCGAAGAAATGGAAATATGAATTTAAGTAAATATTTCATTTCCTCGAGTAGGGATCGAACCAAAAACTAGTCTGTTTTACAGTCACACTTCGTGCCGCGCAAACGTCAAAGTTTTTATAAATCACTACTACTAGTTATTATAAATTATTTTAATTGTTTGACTTTAACTATATTACATTACATTACTCATTTCAGAGTAACTCACTGTGCCTACAGTCAGAGTTAGTTATCAGAGTCACCTCAGGTTTCCACTTTGCCACGGGAGCGAAGGAGCTAGCTAAAAGCTGCTGCTGCTGGCTGACACATAGACGTTGTAGGTGAATATCGCTATAACCCGAGGGTGATGAGATATGGTTTTTACACAACGTCCGACGATAAAAATCCTGCAACTTAAATGCTATGAGGCGCATGCAATAAACACTACGTCACAACGTCACGTCTACTCGCCATTTAGCTGGCGGAGAGAGGCCTAAATATTACACCACAAACTTCTCTCACAAAGCCTTTTATTTATGTGGAAACTATGATTTAGAGACATTTTAGAAATTTGAGGCCGACGTGACACAAGTCTCGCTACTCGAGTCTCGCTACTCAAGTCATAATGCTTCGAAAATGGGCGGAGCGTGGAAAAATGAGTGTCTTAAGACTAGATTCCCTCTGCCTATCCAGCTAAGTAGGTACGATACTAAACTAATGCAGGTATATGATCGCTTACCAGATTTTACAAAATGTTAAATTATTAATCATTAGTATTAAAAAAAACTGTTTTATATTTAATTGTATATTTAATTCTAAATGTAGTAGGTTTAAAACATATGTATTGACTACAGTTTCACTCAGAAAAAAGTGACATTATTATACTCTTCTCTTACAACAATACTAGGATGCTCTGCACATGGATATATGTTCACAAAGACTCCACCGACGATGTCTCGCGGTACGAGTAACTGTCTATAGTTCGCAGTAAAGGTTTCTAGGTCGCTCCCTGAGGGGGGTTCATGTCTTGTAACAAAAGGTAATTTTAAACTAACTCCGCCATTTTTCACGCTAAGTTATTGTAGTATTGCTACAATAACTTAACGTGGTTTTAACTAAGTCAAACAATTTTTACTTTATTTTTATAATATAGAAAAACTTATTAAGACTAATCATATTTAGGCTAAAGAAAATATCTTTCGCCTTTTATGAATAAATATAATATATATAATATTAATATTATAATAATCTTAAACAAAACATATCATTAACATCATATAAGGAGAGAGACGTACAACAGACCCGCGTCGGTCATTTATTGCATCGCCATCGAGTGCGCTCAGAACAGAACTGATAATTGAATCCTTTATCGTTACAGCAGCACCAACTGCGACTCTACACCGACCGCGACTCAACAGCGACCGTGACTCTAGAGCACACTCTTGAGTGCTATTTATTGTCAATGTATTGATTTTACACCACAGTGATGAAGAACATTAATAATATATTCTATACGTAAAAAAAATTATGGAATAGAGTGCTTATAATATTCTTATGTTATTAAAATAAACATCCAATGTAACTGACTAAAAATATATAAATAAAAATTAAGCCAAAAAACCCGTGATGCTAATTGCGGCGTTGAGTTCCGCCACTCAACACGCAATGCCTCCAAAAATCGACGAAAAGTGGGGACCGAAGTGTCTTCACACTAAGTTCTCTCTGCCAATCCTGTTGGGTGCGGGATACAGCGTGATGCTGAATGAAATAATTAAACATGAAGAGGCCGGCCGTGGCGCAGTGGCACGAAATGTGACTGTAAAACCGACTGGTTGTGGGTTCGATCCCCACTCGAGGAGATGAAATATTTACTTAAATTTATATTTCCATTTCTTCGCTCTGGTGTCAAGGCAAAGCGCGGCGTTGAATTCTGCCACTCAACACGCAAGGCCTTCAAAATCGGCAGAAAGTGGGGAACGGAGTGTCTTAACACTAGGTTCCCTCTGCCTACCCTGCTGTGTGCGGGATATAGCGTGAAGCTAATTAAACGGTAATGCTAAAAATTCGATTTTGGATAGAAAATTTTGTGATTGTTAAATTTACCGTTTAATATAAAGACTTTTAGTTTTCTATGATTTGTAGTGTAGTGTATCAGAACACTATATCTTTACATGCGGGAAAAAACGTAAGTTGCTTTTTACTGCCTGTTCTTTATGACCTGTTAACTCCTAACATAGAAGTACAAAATATCAAATAAAGTGTAACAAAGATAACATTGATAACAGAACGAGTCCCCGAGGTGGGCGAGGTGACATCTGTAAAGCTAATTGTGATTGCTTCATTCAATATACCAAAAAGCTCTAAGCAGAGACTCAACGCGCGCACCCTGCACCCTGCACCCTGCACACTCCACTCCACACAATTACATTTTAAAATTTTGCCAAACTTTTTTATACAATCTATACTTCTCGGCTGGAGTACTCTAAACGTACATAAAGACGTACTCTAAATCTTGATCCGTTAATTAGATAGTGATAAAAGTTGTAAGAAGCTCGTCGAACTAAACAAAACAATTTCAAATAAATTAAAAAATATTTTAAACTTAATGTAATGCATTAACATATTTTGCCAACAAAGAAAAGTGAATAGAAGATTATTGACTTTTTTTTATTACTTGTCAAAAACTGAAGAAGTATTTACTTTTGCCGTGTGATCCCGGCCTAGAATAGGATTCAATTTCGATCAAGATTAGGCATTTAAAACCGGCGTGAAGTAATGGCTTTATGCCACTGCGTTTCGCATCAGGTAATGCTGGGCCCCAGCCCCCAACCCACCTTAAAGGCCGGCAACGCACCTGTTACTCCTCTGGTGTTCCACGGGGCCGTGGGCGGCGGTAATCACTTACAATCAGGTGACCCGAACGCTCGTTTGCCTTTTCAATAAAAAAAAATATATCCTCTTGTTTTATAACAAAGTATGTCGATTACAAATATTGGCTATCTGGCTCGCGTCGCGTCGGTGCTCGTATGGAATTACATATTTAACTCAGTAATAAGATCGCTAATTGGCAGTGATTCACTCCGGACGCTCCGGGAGTCGTGCGTCAAACGAGAATGCGATTAAAATGTCATAATAGCGCAAATTGATTCCATTTGTTGCCAAAATTGTGATGCAAATTAAATCCAACCCAGAACAGATACGTAGATAAGTATATATATACGAAATATGTACCCACCCATACCACCCGCGGCTCACTTTGCGTGAAGCGTTACGCAAAATATGCATTATTGAACAAAAAAATAATTTTAATGTTAGCATATTCGTGTAAAAGAGAGTAAATGTAAGTGAAAAAGACTTTGAAAGCAGTTGAAGTGTGTCAAATGGGGGTCAGTTGCTTGTAGTCAACGTCAAAATCGGAAGGAATCTCGTGTCAAGGTAGATGATATGTATCACCTAATAAAAATGTTATTAGGTGATACATATCAAAAACCTTCCCTTTCGCACCCCGCGCCACACAAGGTATCCTTTTCTTTATAGGTAAGCTCGCACTCATACAAAACAAAAAGTTTTCTAGATATCGGTTAACATTAGACGGTCATAATTACAAACAGTATTAAGATCGAAGCTAGTCGTGGCGCCGGGGATAGATTGTGGGTTCGATTCCCACTCGAGAAAATGATTTTTTAATATTTTCATTTTCTCCGCCACTCAACGCACAACATCTTCGGAATTCGGCGGTAAGTGGGATACGGAAGTGTCTCAATAAGAACGGAGTGTCTTTCTTAGCACTAAGTCCCCATGTTTCTTCTGCCTAACGAAAATTAAAAGAAAAAATGATATATTATAGGACCACTTTGTTGTCCCTCTGTACGCTTATCAAGAGCACTTATCTTTAGATCACGTGAGTGTATCAATCTGAAATTTTAATATCAAATAATACGACTTCTTGGAGTAAAAATAAAGTTTCTAAACCTACGCAATGAAAGGAGACGTGCGTTTTTGCATCGATTTTGCTGCAAATTGCCCACGTTCTCGTAAATTACAATTATGAAATTTGACAAGAAGTGAGAACTTGCAGTACAAATAATGAAATATCCAAAAGTGAAAGTTTATATCTATAAATTTGATTTGATTGTGATCATTATCAACTCATAGTTGTAGATGATTTCATACAAAATGAGTATATACATATAAATATTATATATAAATAAATATAAATTGTACCTCCCGTTGACATACAATATTGAAATTGGCACGGTACTCTCGGTATGCGAGTTTGACTCGTATTAAATAGTTCAAAATATTTGCGATTACAGATAAGATTAAGACTCTGATGTATGCATAAATTCGAAATTTGCGTTCCCCTGCGTGCACTATAACGTAGTTTCGTTTTGTTATTTACCTCTTCTATAAGTGACGTCGAGGTGACTCAGCGGGACTCGTAAAAACCTACTGTTATGAGGCTAGCGGATTTTTTTTTCTAAATAATTAATAAGCAGTGCAATGTTCTCAATATTCAATCTATTTTCTGATAGTTCTAAAACTAGCTAGCTTTCTGGTTCTAAAACTAGCTCCGACTCGCCATGTTACATGCACTTTTATATTTACAAATGACAAAATTGAAAATTTCTAATATTTTCAGCTTAAGTTCTTCAAGTATAGGTATATAGTTGTAATAAAATGTTGTAGGTAAAGATTATGTTTTAAGACGGTAGGATTCTAGAAGTGAATTATCTTCTAATATAATAAATATTCATCGGTGGTTCTTATTAACAAAGTTAATATAATCTTATAAGATAAAAACTATTTTATTACGTACAACGGCTACGTGCTACAACGCGACGTAGCACATACGTAGCAGTACATTAAGAATTGTGAAGTTTAAAACAGGCCGTTTGAGGCCGGTCGTGGCGCAGTGGTACAAAGTGTGACTGTAAACTGGTTGTGGGTTCGATCCCCACTCGAGGAGATGAAATATTTACTTAAATTTATATTTCCATTTCTTCGCTCTGGTGTCGAGGTAAAGCGCGGCGTTGAGTTCTGCCACTTAACACGCAATGCCTCCGGAATTCGGCAGAAAGTGGGGAACGGAGTGTCTTTCACTACGTTCCCTCTGCCTACCCTGCAGTGTGCGGGATACAGCGTGAAGCTGAAGTTTAAAACAATTTTCTTTCTAATCCGTTGATTTATGAAAACCGTACGGTTCCAAACTAAATTTAACTATTTTAACATTGTTTGAAACATTATTCTAACTCTCGTAGATTCTAAAGTAAAGTATGAATTATACGAGTGTGTGTTAGCAGCGAACGCTTCTAGGGCAGCCTCGCTGTAACACGTCGCGGCGCGCGTTGCTCGCGAGTGCTTGATCTATACCTTATAGATTGTTCTTTGTAAAAAGTATAAAAAGAGACATACGAAGTTAGACATACTTAGACACTATTTTGTTTTATTTTATTTATTTTTTTTATTTCCGATAATGTAAAACAAGTTATTTATATAACAAATGACACATTTACACAACACTATGTAACACATTAGTAGTTTCGATATAAATCATGAATCTAAATCAAGTTACACCAACACTAGCACTAGCACTAGTAGTTCTAACACCAATGTATTAGAACTAACCCAATAATTCCAAACAATAATGAATAGACCGTAAAACCCGATGATTAACTAACAGGTTTAGTCGAAACATGCCGCGTGCGCCGCACCGGGGCCGTCCCGATGGCGCGCCGGGAGTAGGGGATAGAGGGGTGATAGGGGGTGAAGGGGGAAGGTAATTGATTGATGACTTCAAAGCCGCCGCCAACAATACACTACAATGAGATTACACCAAATACGAGAGCTTTGTACCAATTAATTTGAGAATTTTGTTTATCGTTTGATAGTATTAAAACAATTATTGTAAATACACCACGACACAAGTAATCGAGTATAGGGACGGTCAGACTCACTTACGTACATACGATGTTGTAAGCCACGTTTTATGTATGAATGAGAGATTTATAAATGAATCGATATATCGATTTATTTATAAATTACGTCACATTCACGCTATATCCCGCAAGTAGCAGGGTAGGCAGAGGGAGCCTAGTGTTAGTAAATCCTCCGGTTCCCACAAACAATTCTGGAGGCATTGTGTGTTGAGTGGTGGAACTCAACACTGCACGCAAATGTTGAGGTCACATACAGACCAATCTAATCTTTAATCCAATTTTTAACTACATCTGTAAAAGGAGGAGGTTATCAATTTGACTTTATTTTTTTCTTGTTGTGTTGTACCTCAGAACTTTTGACTGGGTGGACCAATCACTTCCCATGTGTCCCAATTGGTCCAATTCTGACATTATTTTCTGGTACACATTACATATCTAAGACGTGCTTTCAAATTTAATGTGAGCAACAATAAAAATTAAAGAACAATAAGGCAGCTGAAGCTGAGTAATTAGGAAGTTTGCTTCGTAATCTTTGCGCTTACAACTTTCATCAAACTGCTCTTGAACTGTATCCTTTACAACAAAAAAAGAATCATAGAAATCGGTTGGCGTGATATTGAGTTATTTGTCCATTTGTCGCGCACATACCTAAAGTAATTATGTGATTTTCTCCACCAGATACCATTGTCAGAAATTGACCAAATTAAAATGGGACCACACGAGAAGCACTAGCTTTCAAATAAAAAAAGAATCATCAAAATCGTGTCAACAATTATGAGATAACAAACATTAAAAAAATACAGTCGCAATGATAACCTCCTTTTCTTACAGAAGTCGGATAACAGTAGTAAGAGACGTCCCCCTCCACCCTCCACCTTCCCCTTCCGCTCCGAGACCTCGCTTTAACTAAGTTCATTTACAATCTAATGCATTATAACTAGCCTCTTCAAATTTCATATAACTTTGCTTTTTAAAGAACTCGCGGGAACTAGAAGCGACAGCAAAATAAATTGCAAGCTTGTCATGCAATTACAATACCTACTCACTCTGCGAGAGCGCTTCGAGAGCGGACACGACTTGCTGAAAGTGTAGCACCTATCGTGTATTTTTAAAAACATAAATATTTAACAAAATTGTAGTTTTGATGTTATACACCTTGGCAATTTAGTTCTTACAAAATATGGAAAAAGTAAATCTTATTAAAGTGTCACTCATATATTAGTAGGTATATATCTACCAATAAAATAAAGTGAGAGTTTGTTTGTTTATTTGTTAAAACGCTAACCTATATCCATCTCTTACAAATAAGTCACAATAAGATATTTTGTGACAAAAAATAGTTAAAGATTGCAAGATGATATTTGAAGGTTTTCCATCCTATGGGGTTCCCGAGAATTTATGTAAGTGGATCGACAGTTTTCTCAATGTGGGCAGCATCAAGTTCGCTGTCGACAATTTTTGCTTCGAACATATGCCCGTGAACGCTGGCGTTCCCAAGGCTGCGTGCTGTCCCCTACGCTGTTTCTTTTGCATATCAACGACATGTTAGAAGATTCTAGCATCCATTGCTATGCAGATGACGCTACATGATACAGTGGACGCTGTATACTCTAGCCGCGCAAGTCTTTCTCGGGAAAACGTCGACCAGTGCCGAAATAAACTTGTGCCTTCCGTTGAAGCATCTCTCGGGAATGTTTCTCTGGATACGTGGCACTCCACTACTGTGGTTTCCTAGAAGCTTCCTTCCACGCGCCTCCTTACTGTGGAATGGCCCAACGCAGTGGCAGTATTTCCAGGTCGATATGAACTAGGTACCTTCAAAAAGCGCGTCTGTCTACGCCTTACAGGCCGGCAACGCACCTGTAACTCCTCTAGTTACACGGGTCCTAGGCGGTGATGATCACTTACCACCAGCTGACCCGTACGCTAAAAAAAATTATTGAATAATCAATCTTCGTATGCGGGCTTGGTAAGCCGCTAATAGGCCGTTAGTACTATATATACCTTAACTCTTCCACTTTATTTTCATTGTTTCTAAAACGAAAATTGTAATTGGTCGGTGTAAAAGTATTTTCGTATTTTGAATGTATTTGTAGTAATCAAACCTCTTTGGCTGTACTGAACTGACCTTATTGGCTGTTCTAAACTGTTACTGTCACAGATAAAACCAGTGCCATCTTTAAGAAAGCGTAACAACATATCAGTAGCTACGACATTGCTGAAGACCTGGATATTGACCATAAAACAGTTTTAAGTCATTAACGAAGAAGGTCTGGGTACAAGAAAAAACTTGACGTTTAGGCACCACATGATCTCACTGGCAGAAACCTAATGCAGTGTATTTCCATTTGCGAATTATTTGTTGAAACATAACAATTCCGAACCATTTCTTAAACAGTAGATTACGGAAGATGAAAAATGGGTGACTTACGATAAGAATGTGCGAAATCATGGTCAAAGCATGGATAAGCCGCAGCAGAAAAGTCAAGGGCAACGTTTGTCAACGGCAACGTCAACGCAATTAAAAGATACAATCATTAATTATCGATTATCGACTGCATTTTGTATGAAAATAAATGTAAAAATCACGAAAAGTTAAAATTTAAAAGTATGGCATAAAAAAAAATATTACAAACTTATATTAATTGTTAATTTCATAAAAAAATGTGTGCATATGGCCGTAAGCTTAAGTTTCTCAACTTTTATAAGTTGAAGTTCTTGTTGACCTACAGTCTCCAAATTGGGACGAAAGCCTCGATGGGCGTGTCCGACTTGTACTTCGCTGGATCCCGAGAAAGAGTTCTGGAAACATTGCCTGGTTACCAGAGCGAGGAAATGAAAATAAATTAAATATTTCATTTCGTCGCTTGGGAATCGAACTCACAACCTGTTGTGTTCACAGTAGCACCCTTAGAGCACTGCGCTACAACCGGCATCAATATTATAGAGATAGTTAATCAAACGCAGTTGCTTTACTTTAACCGAACATTTTTATTTTAGTTTTTAATCATTGGCTGGTTGTTAGCGAGTGGAAGGAGCAGAATACGGCGGTCCAGTTCTACCTATTAAAACAAAGTGGGAAAAATTCAAAAACAAGCATGAAGTTGTTATTAAACTAAAATATAATTAAACGTTAATTAAACGTTAAGTGGAGAAATATAACACATTTCCGTGAAACACCTCATCGTTTATACTGAAACAAAGGCCAATTTATGTTATTTGCGATTATTTGTTTGTTTTCGAGCGGGAGTGTGGCGCACTTCTGATTTCCCGCGAGGACCTGATAAGCTAACAACATACGCCCGAAATTGATGCCACATCGCTATTCTCACCTGAACAGCCTTTATTTAGGCGCATACATTGATGCATATTTATGTGCTTTTAACACGACATGGAAGGGAGCAACTACACACGGCGACATGGCAACAGCTAAAGCGAAGCGAACTTCAGTCATATTAACTGCGCGCTACTTTACCTTACGGCACTAAATACAAGATTTACAATTGTAATGCACACATGGCTCACAACATTTATTTGAATGAATTCTCAACGTTATAGAGGAGTTACAGAAGAGCGGAGTGCGAAACGGCTAAACAACTGGCCTCGCTACTATAAGTGTATCTTCGTAATGTAATAGCAAAGTGCGAACTACGCGACCCCATTCAATCACAATCCTTGGGATTGTACGACCGGTTGTTTGAGCTTCTGCCACAATTTCGAAGAGAGCAAAACAAAATTCTTGTCGCGTTAGAATCGATTATCAGTAATGCTCACAAAATGACGATCACAACTTCATTACCGTAATAAATACCAACTTCTTTGTAAACCATAACATAGGGCACCTACACAGGGTACCTTCACAGTACAAAGGGAGGAGGACGCAAGAGCCAGCCATTTGCTTATTACCCGCTGCGGTCAGCTTTGAAGCAAGTTGCCGCAATCTTGCGAGAGTAAGACAAAGGCGCCGCGACCGCCTTGCTACCTGCCACTGTATGTGTTTAGTTGTTTATTCATATAAAACTATATATATATATACGTATAAAATTTTTTAAGCTCCATATTATCTTATAATTTTTCTTTTCATTCTTTTTTTAGATTAACTTTACATACATACTTAATTTACAGTATAAGGATAATTTGCAACATATGAATTCTACCTAACAGATGTAGTGATTTTTCTTGCGAATATTTATATGATTTTACAAACTAACTGTTATCTCTTTATTCGTGCGATTTGGTAAAGAAACATTCTGAAAGATATATAGCGGAATCTTCTATCTACTCTGCGTTCATTCCGGAGCCTAAACTACAATTTAAATATTTAATCTGAGAGGAAATATCGTGTGAAATTTCTATTCTCATTACGAGGATGTCGCCGTTTGAGTAAACTAACAAGATCGAGTAACAAGCGCGCAATGAGGACGCGGGAAACTTGCTTAGCCTAACCTAGCTTTACTTCAGATTGTTTTACTATATATATATATATATAGTAGTCGTACTACTTAATATATATTCTAAATAAAATTTATCTATATACATATAATAAAACAGTAAAAACATTTTTTGTTTGCACTTTTTTTAATGTGATGCATAGAGGGGCACTTAAAAAGAATAATAGACAGCATTTTTATTTTCATTTTTATGTCTATCTGTAGATAATAATAAATAAAAATAATTAAAGTTGTGGGTTCGATTCCCACGCGAGGAAATGAAATATTTATTTACATTTTCGCTCTGGTGTCGAGGCAAAGCAAGGCGTTAAGTTCCGCCACTCAACAAGCAATGCCTCCAGAGCTCGACGGAAAGTGGGGAACGGAGTGTCTTTATTGTAAGGCGTTATTTCGTTCCGTTTTTTATTTGACATGAATATTGAAACTTGGGCGCGAAATGTATCATTAAGGAAATTTTATGCTAAATATTATTATTATAAGCTTCGGCTTTTATAGTATGTACTTTGGACGTACTTCACGAGAACATGCTTTGAGCCTAAGTTCGACGCGCGCGGGGCCCTTGCCGAGGAAATTCTTTCAAACAGCCATGTAGTGCTTGCACTTTCACAGAATTATGAAAACAACTTGTCTATGATTGAATATATTAATCTGTTCAGAAATGCAGCATAATAAAATTATTATAAATGGCTTGCGAGCGATTTTTAAGAACTCGATATAAAATGCATAAATATTTTCAGATATTATTATATTTCTAGCAGATCAATTAAATCATTATGACGCTTCTGATGACGAAATTTGTAATAATTCCAGCGAATTAAAATTCTGATTATAAAAAAAAAATCACAAATTAGTAAATATATCATTTGTTAATTTTAACCTTAGCTTGGCTTAGCTTAAACTTTTTTAAGCTAATACAATTGCAAAATAAAAATGGGTACTGAGGTCTCCTTATGCAAGATCATCGTTGATCCTACAATCGAGATAGATCCATTTCCGTTATACATTGAGTGACTGACTAATATTGAAAGCAGGAACTTCTAGCCATAGAATGCTGTTAGGTATGAAGGTACCTTGGATAGAAAAATAAAATATATATATATATATATATATATATATATATATATATATATATATATATATAATCAACGATCATGTTTACGTTAACTTATTGAAAAAACCTATTATTGTCAACAAGCGAATAACATTTGTAATGTATGACTGACGGCGAGCCGCCCGTGACGCAGCAGGTAGATGAAGCAGCCCCACATTTTGCTTGTATAAAAACTCACTTTGGCTGAAAATTGCAATATTCTGTCACTTCATGCGACGTATTTCTGGTAAAAGCACGTCCCATTTTGTTTCAACGTCCGCTTTTATCCGCGTGTATATGTACGTTGGTACGTTAGTCACAATTTTGGTTATTTTTGGCTCGACTCACAGAAATCACTTGCGAGTGAACCGCCACGAGCTCCACCTCCGTAACGACCTATCTACGAATATTTATTTCAGCTTTTCGCATAAAACCAAAACTATTCATAAAAACTAGGTGCGTTCAAAATAAAACCTGGTGTCTATAATTGTGGAACATTGATTATATTACTGTTTTAAACAAAATTATAGGATCAACTTCTAAAACAAGCCATTATAATATTTCGTAAAAGGAAAGCTTCCCAAAACAAATTGACGCGTGGTATTAGCGGTGGCGGTAATGAGGCGGCGCGGGATTACTTCGCGATGCCAAATTATACTATAATAGGTTTTTCCTGCATCCCCACTGTATTACAATGAACTAGTAGTACATAATCATAACACTAGATTATATTCAATAAAATTATAAAACTAAAGAATAAAGAACTAGAGAAAATGTAATTTACTGTCACCAGTGTGAGAAAGAAAACAAGGTTCTTTTATCAACGAGCAGTATTAGCGACAGAGATGTTACATTTGGATACGTGGGTTCTTCTTCATTCTCACCGTGACATCCTCGCTAGTACCTGCCATTCTGTTAGATTCAATCAGAATCCTGCAGATTCAATCAGCTAAGCTGACTCCGCAAATCCTACAAAGAGATCGCATCTCCACAGCATTCATCTTTCTTTCATTCTTCTGTAATACCCACGTTTCGCTGCTGTATAGCAGTGTCGGTACCAAAACTGCATTTTGTACGGCAAAACGCGCAGCTGTACTGATGTTTCGTCGTCTCATCAATGCACACCATGTTACCGGCAGCAATACGCCTTTCTACATCCACACAACATAACCGAACGAGAAAGAAGGATATCTCTCGTTCTTTTTTACGCAAGTACCTATTTTTTACAATAAATCTAAACAATTTTCAAAGCTCTTATTAATTTTTTTTAATAAAATCGTTTTTATTATAAAATTATTTATTTAGAAATATTGCATAGTTATTGAACCGTCCACAAAATTAAGTTCTAAATTTAAAACACAAAAAAATTATATTGAACTGAGGATACTTACATTTAACATTAGTTTTACATCGTCGTCGTCGAATTTGCATTTAACTTCCCACTAATATTTTTATCCTAAGTAATATTAAAAACTTTACATTTATTTGAAATGTCTTAGAAGAATGTATGTTTTTATATTACGCTCAAATACTGATACACAATAGTTTCACATTTAAGAAAAACTTTCAGTAATCACAAGTCACATTGATCTTGATTTTAGAAGTTCGAATAATGAAAAAATTAATATTAAACAACATCCAAATAGTTTAAAACACTTAATAATCTCTCAAAATCTAAAGGGAACAATATAACGTAAATACAACAAGACTTAGCCGCGCCGCCAAGTTATGTTTTGTTTACACATTCATAATAGATAATTAAAAACCTTTACATTTAAAGTAAACAAAAACACTCTGTATAGTTTCACCATTAATAGCGTTTAAAACTTTTACGGCTTCTCCTGACAATCAGTCAATCAGTTTTGCAAATAGAACATTATTCTTCGGATAAATCGAAATATAAGCTCAAGCGGGCGAAGCCGTGCCAACATTATAATAATAACATCAATTATTCGATCGTTTAACGTTTTAGAATTTATGACCGCGTACTTACACGTCACGAATAGTTCACGAGTCGTACAATGCTGAGAAGTATGTATAAGTGTGTACAAGTTAAATAATATGGGAGAATGAGATTCGATCCCTTAAGATAAGAAACGTGAGGTTTAAGAAACGTGAAATTGTTCTTTAACAAAGAAATAACGATATTTTATATGTTTCAGTTGGCTTCAATTCAAATTAAATGATAGAGTAATTATTATACAAAAAATCTAACAAGGTATGACTAATGAAGATACTTTGGATTAGTAATTTGGATTAGCAAAAAAATATATTTATTTGGTGATACTAAGCATTACACACATAAATCAAGTAAATAAAGCAAATAAATTATTCTGAAATTTTCTGTCCATTTACTCGCGTGAACAACGATGTGATAGCTTACTGATTCAATTAGAAGACAAAAGGAATGTGCCAATGTGCGAGTACGCGTGGACTATCGCAATGCATCTCTCCGCATTGAGCACAGAAGTAGCCCGTTTTGGAATAATTTTATAAGACTTTTCATTATTTTTAAGGAATTCTATTACTCTACAGAGCACGCCAATTATACTAGACTCTATCTACGAGTTCTACTTAGGACGCCCCAATTTGCATTTTACTTTACTTTCATCTATGTCGGGCTTAACGAAATTTTAAAAAGATCTGTGTGCGTCTGAGAGTACTTGTTAACATTAAAATTTCAGCTTCATTCTTGTTACTTACATAATATTCTACATATGTGCCTTAATATGATTGTGCATATTTATGTTATTTAAAAAGATTCTAATATTATAAAGTTCGAAACGAGAATCAATGAATCTGCAACATCAATATTTTAATAAAAAGTTGTATATATGCAGATGTTAACAAAAACAAATAAATAAATCGTAGATCAATCATCGTAATTATAAAACATAGTAAGAATATATAAAAAACGTAAGAACTACATACCCGTGCTGGCCTGGCGAGAACGGGCGCGGGGGCGGCGCGCGCGCTACTCGGCGCCGGCGTGCGGCAGCGACGCGCCGGGCCCTCTGTGGAAATCACACCAGAGGTCAGCTCATGTATTCATTCATGATATATCATTGGAATCAACGGTGTATTATACTACAAATGTATCATACAAACGTACACAAACTGTATTAAGCTCTATCTTTCACGTAATGGAAATTAAACATTTAAAAAATTACTAAACTAACTTAAACTTTAACGTTTTTTAATGAAAAAAGCCAAAACAAACGAGGATAGGCATCATCTTAGAGTAAGTGGGTAATCTAGATCAGTTTTAAAAGTAAATGTTTTATGTTAATTCTATTTTGTCTACCAGAACAAAGAACATATTTCTCTTAGTCAGACACTGTACCACTGTGCCAAGAAGGCCACATATAATTGTATTAATAAATTTATATATATAAAATCGAAAGGTCACTCATCACGAAATCTCAAAAACTACAAGTGCTACGAGTTTAAAATTTTGCACGGAGGTTATTTATAGGACGTAGGTGCTCGCTAAGACGGGAATTTGCAATATTCGACTCCTAAGGGGTCCTGTTTTCGGGGTTAATAGTTTGTATGAAACTTCGTTACTACAAGTCCTAGGAGTTTAAAATTTTATATGGGCGTTGTTTATAGGACGTAGGAGGTCACTAAGATGGATGATTGTAATATTCCACTCCTAAGGAGTTGTTTTTGGGGGTTGATACTTTGTTTGTCTTTACTACAAGACCTAGAAGTCTTATATTTTGCAAGAGCGTTATTTGATGTAGGTGCTTACTGAGATGGGAACATGCGAATTCGATCCGTAAGGGGTGGTTTTCGGGGTTGATAGTTTATGTGAAATTTCAGTACTATAAGTGCTAGGAATCACAAATTTTGCATAGGGGTACGTTTTAGTTCGTAGGTGCTAATTAAGACGCCATTTTTCAAAATTCGCCTCCTAAGATTGTGTAATATAAATATTACATTTTCTAGACTTCCATAATATGGAATGTGTTAAGTTATATTTTTTATTTCCAAAATAATGTTATGGAAATTACGATAATGTAATCCAAGGTGCTTAAACGTTCATATTAATAATAAGTCTTTATAAGTACACTACAGATAATGTGTATAAACACGAATACTGTCATGATTTCGCGGGCGGAGCCGTGATCAGGATGCTAGTAATATATAAAAACTCTAAACATTTAAACAACAAGTGAAACCAGACTAACTAACTAACTAAGACAGAAAACAAAATGTGACTGTAAAGGCGACTAATTGTGGGTTCGATCCCCACTCGAGGAAATGAAAAATAAATGAAGATATATTTTTATTCTTCCCTCTAGTGTCGAGACAAAGCGCGGCGTTGAGTTCCGCCACTCAACACGCAATGCCTTCAGAATTCGGTGGAAAGTAGGGAACAAAGTGTCTCAACACTAGGTTCCCTCTACCTACCCTGTTTTGTGCCGGATACGTTTTTTTCTCTAGCTTCGTATTTTGCACAAAGCAGGAAAGGCAAAAGGTACCTAGCGTCATCGTCATACTTCGTTCGCTCACTCCACTTTCGGATAAATTTCCGAAGTATTGCGTATTGAGTGGCGCAACTGAACGCCCCACTTTGTCCTCTTACCAAAGGGAGAAAATGGAAAGGTTAACTCGCACATTCTCCAAGCTGAAATCGAATAAATCTAATATTCATAAAAGTATTTTATTATAACACAACGTAAATCTAACTCCCGGAGAGATGGACAACAATACCGCTAAGACTGCTTAAGAGCCTATTAGATGAATTCCTTTTGATTCTTTCGAAAGTTATCTCTATCTCCATATATAATAAAAATATAGAAAAGTCAATTCTGTACATGAAAGATATAAAAAAATAAAAATTAGGTCGGTTAAAATGTTGATTATAGAACCTAAAAAACCACTCAGCAGAATTCTTGTCTGTCTGTCTGTCTATCGGATTATTTGTTCGTCAATCCCCCAAAAACTACCTGACAGAAGTTGATGAATTTTTGCATGGTGTTAGCCTAGGGCCTCAAGGTACATTTTTTTTTGGGTTTCATTCCAAATTTCATGATAATTTTCTTTAAAAAAAATAAAAACTCAAAAATGAAAATTACTTAAAATACCGTAATTACTTATAATAATATTAACTACTGTATGAAATTAAATGAATTTTAGCATGGTAATAGTTCAAAGCCTAAAGCAACTTATACAATAGTATTTATCATGAAGTGTAAAGAAATTTTATCATAAGGAATTACATAATTATATTTTTTAATAAAAAAAATCGACTTCTTCAATTTCAACCGGATTTCATTCTCTGAAATTAACGAAACTTCCACCGAACTATCCCTTATGTGTTCGTTGCACAGGGGCACAAAGTGTAACTGTAAACTGGTTGTGGGTTCAATTCCCACTTGAAATTAAATATTTATTTAAATTTCTATTTCCATTTCATCGCTCTAATGTCGAGGCAAAGTGCGGCGTTGAGTTTCACTACTCAGCACGCAATGCTTACAGAATTCTGCGGAAAGTAAGGAACAGAGTGTCTTAACACTAGGTTCCCTCTGCCTACCATGCTGTGTGCGGGATAAAGCTAAAAAAAGAAGTATAATTAATAATTGTATAGTCTACCATAATTATTATTTTAAACGCCAACGTTGGAAATATTAACAAAAATAATAAAATAGGTATATTTTTCGGGACTAGCTCAAATAGCGATGTGTAGAAAAAAAAGTATATGTATTTGGAAAGTAAATTCTGATTGTGAGTTCATAGTTTATAAAAGTTTATATTGTGTTTAGATGACGAGGTAATGTCAATACATTTTTATGGCACGTACGTTGCATTCATTTACAGTAGATTAATTTTTCAAAAGAACTTTCTCAAGACTTTATATATAAAAAATACATTAAATAATAATGTTAAGGAAGTATCAAATATATTTAATGAATTAAACTTAATATCATCTTATGTTATCTGTTAATATAGCGTGAAGCTGATTAAACTTAATGTTATATTCAAAACAAATAAATTGTATGTAGGTAAATTTATTAATATAATACGTTATATAATACGTTTCAAGTATGAAAAAAAGAAAAAATGCGTTTATCCTTTTCTTTCCAATATTTTATATTTCTATTATTTATATCGATATATCATGGACGTAAATGCGGGAACAGAGCTGCCATCTTAGTACAGAGTAACCTCTAAAAAGTGTATTTACGTTTTATAGTTAAAGCATAAAAAGAATGTGTGATTCCTATAGAATATATTATTTTATATTATATCATAAAACAGGTTTAAACAGTGCATATGAAGGTATCCTCCTGTAGATTAACAATTTTTAATTACTATAAACACTACAATGTCAATACTATGTGGGATTTAGTGTAATTTTGAACATTTTCAATATTTTCGCGCCATTATGATGAAAAACATAGACTATTTTTTAATTTGAAAAAATAATTTATTAACTATAAAAATGTTGGTAGTTTTTCAAACGGTATAAGAATTAAAATTGTCTAAAAAATGCTTTCTACGCAAGTGTTGTAATAACTTTTGGTTAAATGAATACTATCTCTACTAAAAAATCACTATAAATATTAAATATGCTCAAAATTATACAGAGTTTTTTTAGTTAGCACCACTTTAAATGAAACCACAGTTTAATTACTCTATAAACGCCTATTACAATAATAAAAAAAACCCAAAAATAAAAAAAAAAGTATTTTTTCAAACAACATAAATAATAAAATTATTGTTGTAAAATAAAATACAATTTGTCAAGGACGACGCACGTACACATAAACCTTTCGAAAGGAAACCGCCGCATACGCCTCATTCCGAAATCAAGTCGAGGTATTGGCGGCAGAGTTCAAAGTTCTAAAGATTTTAGTAGTATTTTTGTAGTAGTGTATGCTTACATAGTAGTAGTATATGCTTATATTATTGGTACCTATGCTTAACCGCGTCATACGAAGTATAGATATAAATAAATATCGTGAAAAGAAAAAACCTACCTCTACACTGTTGATATATCTTGCTTAAATTCTTTAGGTGTGGGCTTAAAATATTTTACCCTATATGTTGTTTCCGTAAAAGGAACGCTGACGCTTCTCTCCCCTTCTTTGTTAAAGGCCGTCGCGGCACAGGAGCACAAAGTTGTGACTGTTGTTGGTCCGATCCCCACATGGGGGATTGAATTATAATTTAATAATATTTTCATTTCATTTAATTATATTTTTATTTCGCACATCAGTCATACATTATACGCAATATCTTAAAACTAAGTTGCCCTGCTAAGAGCGGGATAAAGCGTGGATCTGGTTTTAACTTTGTGTAAGCCGAATAAAATAAAGTCCAGTCCAGTTGAGGTCAGTCGTGGCGCAGCGGCCAAAATACAAACAAAAAAAGTATTTAAATCGGTTAGGCCGTTTCTGAGATTATCGTGAAAAAACGCACAGACAAACAGACGAACTGACCAAGTTCCATTACATTGTTAATTGTAATATCTTCCATGTACAGACACCAATGGGTTAGGATTTTATTGTAAGTATCGATAAGTTGTGTTTTTATTTCAAACATTAAATTGAAGATGTTGCTTAGCAACAGTTGCTTAGCGACAGTTGTTAGTAATATTGCAGAATATATTGCTTGTCAAATTGAAATATAATTTAATATATTAGTATATATCGAGAAAATTATAATCATGAGAAAAATAAAGTAATCTATGTTCATCCCAAGACCCTCGAGTATCTCTATAGGAGTATTTTATCACAATTGAATTAGCGGTTTGGCCCTGATTGCGTAAAAGACAGACAGACAGAGTAACTTTCGAATTTATAATATAGATATGGATTTGTTTGATAGCGGCTAGTCTATAGCGACCGCACTTTATGAGGACCAATATTCGCAATGATCAATAGAAAAACGTATTATTTTTAAAATTGGATTGTTTATACTTGAAAATGTATATTTTTTGTATATACGTACTATTACTAAAATGGTTAGTGTTTGGAATTGAGTGTTACATAAATGTATAACATTTTTCGAATCAAATCTTTACTGCCTGTTTTTATTTTTAAATAGGACACGTCAAGTACTGAAGGATAATTCGAGTGCATCAATTACAGTTACAAGTCTGACATAGAGGATAAAATTTTGCCAAAAAATATATTAGAAAGTAATACAGTAAAGTAATCGTACGTAAAAGTACTGAATTTGAAATATTTAATGCTGTTCTTTAAATTATAACAAATTTCAAAATGTAGAATTCTCTCTCTCTCTATAAAAAGTAAGAAGCAGTAGTAAAAATAATATAGAAAATTTTATGCACCTGACCATATTTAGCAAAATAGTAATGTTAAGCTTTATATGTTGTTATTAATTATATGCGCAGCACGCAGCGGCACGGAGTGTGACTGTAAAACCGACTGGTTGTGGGTTCGATCCCCGCTCGAAGAGATGAAATATTTACTTAAATTTATATTTCCATTTCTTCGCTCTGGTGTCAAGGCTAAGCGCGGCGTTGAGTTCTGCCACTCAACACGCAATGCCTCTAGAATTCGGCAGAAAGTGGGGAACGGAGTGTCTTAACATTAGGTTCCCTTTGCCTTCGCTGCTGTGTGCGGGATACAGCGAGAAGCTGATTTAATTTAATTTTTAATTAATACATATAGTATTTACATATTTACATTAAGACGGCGTAAAAAAAATATTGAAATTAGAGATGACAGAATAACATTTTTCGAATAGTAACACAAGTGAGTGAGACAATGACAAAGGAGCATTGTACCACCTGTATTTCGTGGCAATTGCAGTGCATTGTAATTTTCATCTTATCGTATAAAAAAACAAAGTATGCTAGAATCCTACTTTTTACCCAAAAAGTTCTAATGATGCATGTTTTACAGCAGTTTTCTGTGAAGTTGTGGCAGTGATTCATAGCGAATGTGACAGTTACCGAAACCGGCGCGCGCCGGCGGCGGCGGGTCGGGAGTGCGCGCGCGCCGCCGCGGCCGCTCCGGCAGCGCCAGCAGCTGCCGGTACAGCTCCAGCTCGTGGTAGAACTCCGGCGACGGCGCGGAGCCCGCCTCGCCCCCCGCGCCTCCCCCCGCTCCCCCGCCAGCGCCCGCCACCTCCGCCGTGAGCCCGTTGAGCACGAGGCGGCGCGCCGCCATGGCGCCCGCGCGCGCGCATCCGTGCTGCCTCCCTCGGCAACACTTCACTAAGATACACTTACTGGCGAACGGTGGGGACACTGATGAGCTACCGATAGCATCTCTTAATTTAAATCACAAATAGCCTGCGTCCTGACGAAAGGTAACACCAGATTAGTTAATCAATAATAAAACCATTATATTCAACTCAACTGTAAAATAATATTAAAAGTTATGAAAATAAAGTTTTACGTGGAACTCGCGGCTGTAGGCGATGCGGGTAAAAACGTCCAACACCATTCGCGTCGACCGAGCGACTGGCGCCTGTTGCTCGCGTGGCGGCCTCCACTCGCGCACGTGCTGCGAGCTGCAGGAGCTGTCACTGCCTATAACTGAATCGTCACGTCATATGTAGAATATATCGAAACTCTATCATTGATGATATTACAGTATACCCTTATTGTAATGAACGTATAACCTCAATATAACAATTTTATCGATTCAAAATTTTTTTCGAAATCCCCTGAAACTGCCCGTAAGAATTAATACAAAATATATCTTTTATCACGAATACATTTGCTAAAAATCTTTTGTATAATGAATTTTTAATCTTGCAAAATATAAAAAAAAGTATTATTTACCTCTACATAACGAATTTCATTAGCTTATAACCGTTACATAACGAATCCTATCAGTTTACTGCTTTAATAATTTCATATTAAAATCAAGTCTAGATAGGTTCAGCCTTGTTAAATCTTCTTCGTAAGTTATTGACATTCAATAATGAAAATACTGCTGTTTTAAAACGAAAAATCTGAGATCAATATATTTTTAACCTACAAATCGTAGACCATTCTAACCTCTGTATAACGAACCTCATTTTAACAAATTACTTCAGCTTCACGCTGTATCTTACACACAGCAGGGTAAGCAAAGGAAATCTAAGATCTAATTTTGGCGGCATTGAGTGTTGCCGCGATTTGCCTCGACACCAAAGCGAAGATATGGAAATATAAATTTTAATAAATATTTCATCCCCTCGAGAGGGGATTGAACCCACAACCAGTCGATTTTACGACTTTTTTTTTACGAATTATTTTTTTTTTGTTAAAAAAAAAAAAATATTTAGAAGATAGTTGGGAATGTGTGATTTAAAAATAAACACATATTTTAGAAAATAATTTTAATCTATACTTATTATAAATCTGTAGAAAAGTCATTTCTGTACATTGAAAATATTTTTTTAAAAAAATAGCCAGGGTGTTAAAGGTTAACTAACAGAATTCTGTTCGCGACGTCGCGATGTCCGCGCGGTCGCGGACTTGTCACGACATGTAGTTGCGTGTCGTGACTCGTGACGTCACACAATTGGAATAGTTTTTTAAGTATTATTTAATATTTCCAAAATTATTAATATTTTAATTCAACAATAACAAATAGAATTATAAACAGATATAAGTATAACCTTTATAGTAATTATCGAGTTTGTATTGTGATTATATAGTTTTAGTATAGTTTATCGAGCTAATTATGTTCTAAGATAACAATTTAAAAATTTATTATTAATTATTGTTAATTATAGGTTTATATAGAAAAATAATAGATTTATTAGCGCTTAATGTTTGTAAATAATTATTAAGAGATTTTATATCATAATAACTTGTGTAAATTTCTTCATAGTTACAGCATCTTTCGTAAATTTCTAATAGTAAAAAGTTAAATATTATAATAATTTACATGTATATAAATAGATATTTTTGTGTTCTTTTAATATATATTAATTGTAAATGTGTCCGATTGATAGTTATTAAAATATAAGCAAAAACTTGTAATAATCATAGTGAAAATATTAGCTTAAATAAAGACAGAACGGCTCGGTGGCTTGCGGCTTTACGGTATAGCTCCGCGCTAGGTAAGGTAGCAAAGACGCGCAGTGTCGTGTCGGACAACCAGTTCAAGCATACAGTAAATAGGAAGAAGAATAGGAAGAAGACTAGGAAGAAATATGGGAAGACAAATAGAAGAATAGGAAGACATATTTGAAGAAGCCATCAGCCACCGACCGTCACATTGAATTATAGCATCTTGTTTCATTCGGCGATCGCCGTGCTCCCACTATCCGGAACCTATAGTGTACAGGGCGTCAGCGGCTCGTTTATTCGAGATCCGCCCGTCCGGTACAAATTCATTTCCAACATTTTTGGATTTTTTGTCTGTTTCTCTGTATGTCTGTTTGACTGTTTGTCTGTTTATCGGTTTATGTGACTACGCATCATGTAAAAAGTACACAATTTATTTAAGCATCTCTTATACACAAAAACTACAAAAAAATCAAAGTATGTTTTAGTCTTATTTCATTGTAATCGCTTCACTCTATCAAAATATATAAGTATTTACGTTTCCAAGAAGTTTTTATTTGCTTAATTAGAAAACGTATAAAAATTCGAACGCGGGACTCGAACCCGCGCCTCCTGGAAACCGACCAGGCGCTCTGACCACTGAGCCATACGTTCTCGCCAAGCTACGTCGAAATTCTTATTTGCTTGTTACAACTTATTTATGTTGTTAGCATCTCTGTAGGGAGATTTTTACAAATTTCCGCTACCCAAAGATAATTACTAAGAATTATCGTTTGGCAAGAGAGAATACTATTTCTTAAATATTTTTTAAACATTTTTAAAGTGTTAATCCAAACTTATTAAAGATAAATACTTAATTAGAAAATTTAATTAGAAAGATTCTGGGCAAAAGAATGACTTTAGAAACATCTTATTTATTTGACTGTTGATAAATTTACAAATTTTTAAAGTACAATTGTTCATAGTACTAACTACAAAGTAAACTAAACTGAATTGTTGGTGAAGATTACCTTCGTAAAAGTCTAGCTAGACTATTACGAAGGAATTCGTAATTATTTAACACAGTGATAAAGAATGATTTAATATTCATAGAAATATTTTGAATAGGTTCTTCAGTGCGTTCGTTCGTTTATGTTATTTAATAATATATATTAATAATAAATAATAATATTTTTTTAAAAAACGTATAAAAAAATAACTTTTTGGAGCAACCTCTAAAAAATTGTGTCTCAAGAAAAAAATGCTGTGACACTGTTTATAAAAATATCACTATTACACTAGACTAGACATTGCACTATTGCATGTATGTATGTGCCAAGGGTATGTTAGGGTACATACCTCTAACTCTTGTACATAAAAAATACCAGTAAATCAAAGTAACTTTTCGTGTTTATTTCATTCTAATTGCTTCACTCTATCAAAAGATATAAGTATTTAAGTTTCCAAGAAGATTATATTTGATTAAGTACAAATCGATACAAGTAACGCTATCTATTGACTACAAATGGTAGGTACTAACGAATCTTGATACTCTATCCTACACGTTACGCTCTCTATTGACAATACTTTAATGGTAAGTCCTTCATGAAAACAATGTACTAGAGTATTATTCCTCTTAATAAGATCTACAAAAAAGTCAGCGACAGCATATTCGTATCTTCTAAAGATGACATACAGTGAGCATATTTGTGTCTAAAATAGTAATATGAATATATTTTTTTATTGTGAGGGATGTTTGTCCATAATGGTATTAATCCTTATCCTTTTAAATACTTTATTAATTTTCTACGTTAAACGAAGATAAAATTTAAACTATTTACACTAATTCGAAATTACGAATAGTTTTAGAGAAAAACGCATTTAATTGTTGACACATCAAGCCAGCTGGCTATAAACCGCAGTATTGGCTCATGTTTTCTTTATTGCTTACTCTCAGCATATAATTAATTATATTAGTTATCTTGGCCATTTAATGTAGATCAAAATGTTCCTTACTTTTTTTAAACATATTTAAAGTGTTAATCCGCACTTACTTTTCTAAATAACTATGTTCTTTACTGTTTTTCATTTTAATAAGTACTTTAGAAAACGCATGATGGGCTTGCGGCCCACCACGCGTCCCCCCGCGCCCCGCCACACTGTGCTTATGAAAATGGATCCGCCGCACCCGCCTGGCTTATTTCTCCTGGGCATGGAAGGAGGGCCTACTCATCACGTTGCCCAATGCTGGGAAGAGCCCGCAGCCTGAGGGATACTGATCTATAACCCTCCTTAGCGCGGTCGCCAAGCTGTTCGAGAAGTTATTCCTCTCACTTCTCCACACCCACGAAGCGAGCAATTTGGCGAGCGGGTATACCACTCTGGTTACACTACAGCAGAGCACTACACTAGAGTAGTCTTCTTCCACGTAGTACGCGTATTTGACCGCGTCTGGCACCCGGGCCTACTTCGGGTTCTTTAAGTGCTCAGAGCCCCCAGCACGTAGAGCATGTCTTTGTCTCCCTGCATCAGTGACAGGACATTTTGCGTGAGAGTTGAGAGTTCGAGGTCTAGCAGTGAATCGATCGCTGCCGTTGGGGAACAAGGGCAGCATTTTGTCACCTGCTCTCTACGCACTATACACTGATGACATCACAACGCTCTAGCGAGTATCACTCAACGAGAAATCCTGCAGGTCGTCCCGAACCTCATCCTCCGTCGAGTGAAGCAGGCGCCATATTGCGTGAGGAACACTATGCATCACCGCAACATAAAGATAGAAATCCTGGAGGCACAAATTGGTCGTCCCGCGTCCAACACATTCCGCTGCGTCAATGTATCGGGTCACCTAATCTTAAGGAGCAGCACTCCGTGGCATACCCAGCCGCCCTAGGTCAGACGTCAGACGACTTCCGAGGGACTTTCTATCCCCCTTCAAATCCGGCTCATGAGCCTTGCATTGAACCTTGGTCGTTTAAGTTGGGCCTCCCACAAGAAACCGATGGATTTTGGAGTTATACAATCATGATAATGTATTTCAACGCGACATAGTTGGTTACATCTTTCGTTTAAGCATTTTTGGGTAAGAGAGTAGTAAGTAGTCTGTTGCTTATAATTTCTATAATTTTAAGTGTATTTTTTTAAGTAATTGGGACATCGATACAAAAAGAAAAGATAATAATACGAAAATGCGGTTTGCATTAAGGTTTAAATAATTTTCATTAAAGTAATCTTAAGTGCTTGCAAATAAAGATATATTATAATATAAATAATATAGTAATTAAAGCGGGCGAAGCCGCGAGCGGGTCGCTAGTCATTAAATAATTGATTTCGATGAGTATTCATTATTTCTTAGTAAATAACTTATATTAGCTCCTGTACAGTTTTTAAATTAGTAACATATTATTAGTTGCATAAATAATTGATATACAGAATATACATATAAAGCGCGTTTTTAGGCATTTTTACATAATCTATAAAATAATCATCATTTTCGGTCAAGTTCCTGAGACTCATGACGTACTCATGACCCGAGAGTTTCGTACCAGTTTCGTGAATGGAGATACACCAAAAGACTACTACTAATTAAGTTGTCATTTTGTATCAAATTAAGTACAGATTAAAATTTGTATCCAATGGTTTTTTTCTGTGACACAAATACAATAAGTAGTCAATTTTTGAAAAATAATTTTGAAATTTTCCTTTATACGTGCCGTAATTTTTAACTTCTTAACAAATTTCGTGAATTTCATAATTGTATATCAACGGGAAGTACCCTATAGTTATGATAGAAAATGCGACAAAAACGAAGCGTAAACCCTCATATTTCATCGTCATTTGATTGCGATGATTTAGAAGATAGATTTTATTGTGCTCTAATATAGACTTGAACTTTGAGGTATCTAACCTTTAACCAATCTTGTACAAAATAGTCTTGACAGACGGACAGACGGACAAACAACAAAATTATCTTATAAGGATTTTGAGGTATGTACCCTAAAATACCCTTGGCACATACATACATACAACATACAGGTGCAATGACTAGTCTAGTGGAATACTGATATTTTTATAAACATGCAAGAGCATTTTTTCTTAAAACATAGTTTTTTAGAGGTTGCTCCCAAAAGTTATTTTTTTTATAAGTTTCCTAAAAAAATATTAATAACATAAACGAACGAACGGAGTGAAGAACCTATCCAAAATATTTCTTTGTATATTAAGTCATTCTTTATTACTGTGTTAAATAATTACAAATTAAGCTAGACTTTGTACGTTTACTTTGTAGTTAGTATGTACTATGAACAATTGTATTTTAAAAATACGTAAATTTATCAACAGTTAATTAAATAAGACATTTCTAAAGTCATTCTTTTGGCCTGAATTTTGCCATCCAGCGCGTTTAAGAAAACGACGTTTTATGAACAGGGCCATTGGACTTTTGAACTGTAACCATTCGATACTATGTTTATGTTAAATTTATTATAAGTATACGTTACCATTCAGAATAGGAATCTTCTATTCGAATGCACTGTCGGCGTCCGTACAAGTAAGAATGAAACCAATCAACCACCTCAGGAGATATGTTAAGAGAGCGCAGTACAGCAAGTAGTATGTCAAAATCAACAGTGTTGAAGGCGTTACTAAAGTCTAGCAAAGTCAGCACCGCAATCTTTTGATCATCCATACCTTGTCTGATATCATCGGTGATCTTGACTAAAGCAGTAGTCGTACTATGACCATGGCGAAAGCCGGATCGTAGTGGATTTAACAGATTGTGCTTTGAAAGGAATGTACTCAATTGATTGTGAACGAGACGTTCTAGCACTTTTGATAACAAAGGAAGAATGGAAATAGGACGATAATCAGAATAAGAAGACGGATTAGGTTTCTTAGGTAGTGGGAAGATTTGGGCTTTTTTCCAAGTGAAAGGGAAATCACCTTGGAGTATTGAGTGGTTCAAAATGGATGTGATTACAGAAGTTAACAAGTCTATTATAGGAATGATCATTTTACGACTAACTCTGTCAGCACCGACTGCATTCGACTTAACAGCTATAATGTTTCTCTTAACATCACATTCAGTTAATTGATTAAATTTAAAGGGAGAAACCTCAGGAGTGGGTAAAGTGGAAATATAATTTAATGTTTTTAATTTATTTGTACTATCAATTGTACTGAAAGAAGTGAAATGTTTATTAAGAGAATTGATATCTAGAGAATTAAAAGTATCTACTTTTTCATCAACTGTATGTGCATCATCTATTACAGACCAGTAGATTTTACTGGCATCTTCGTATAAGCGCTCCAAATCCATACCTCCAAAGCTACGCTGGAGAAGAATCCTTGATTTTGCTTTGGGGGGGCTTAACTTTGTACGAAATATAAAGAAGATCATGATAGGAGAACGATAGCGCAGGACACTGGCCATGCCTCATAACATGATCTTTGGAAGATACTATAATTAAATCAAGAAGAGAAGGATTACTATGTGAAAAGTGATGAGTTGGGGCTGAAGGTAAAATATTTAAATTAGCATCATTTATTAAACTTTGCAAACGACACGCTCTATAATCGCTTTTAAGAAGACAGGTATTAAAATCTCCCATTATCAAAGTATGATCATAAGACGGCATAAATTGATCCACCAGGACTTCAAATGACGAGAAGTAATCGACAGTAAGATTTGGACTGTAAAAGACCCCAAGTAGATGTTTTGTATGTCTTAAGTTTACTTCAATAAATAGGTGCTCAGCATGCGCGCTACCCATTGTTTGCGATGCATTCAAAATTGAATAAGGTATATGAGCACGCAGGTAAATTGCTACACCTCCACCAACTCGTCCAATACGATCATTTTTAATCAAATGAAATCCCGGCAGTGAGTAGGAAGTGGACTGTAAGCATGGTTTTAGCCATGATTCAGATACTAAAATTGCATGTATGTTTTTACTAGTAAAAGATGATAAAAAATCAGGATAATGTGCTGGAATACTCTGAGCGTTAATATGAATAACGTTAAAATTTTTCGGGACATCCGAGAAATATGAATTAACAATTTCATCAAGTGGTGGGATGCTATGGAAACTTTCGTTGCTGTCAGTGCCTTCGGAAATTGAAGATAAGGAATGAAAGGAATTATTGCTAGTATCGTGAGAAGTCATATTGTATGTAAAATAATTAAATATGAATAAAATAAAATAACAAAAATAGAATAATAACATAAAAACAGCATTTTAACATAAGAACAGCATTTTTAAACTGCCCTTAATTTTAAATCTTAAATAGATTTTAGGGTACATACCTTAAAATCCTTATAAGATAACTTTGTTGTTTGTCCGTCTGTCCGTCTGTCGAGACTATTTTGTACAAGATCGGATAAAGGTCAGATACCTCAATGTGCAAGTCTATATTCCCTTAGAGCACAAAAAATCTATCTTCTAAATCATCACAATCCAATGACGATGAAATATGAGGGTTTATGCTTCGTTTTTTTCAATTTTTTTTTCAAATATTAATATCTTAAAAACTAAATACATGCAATGCAACACCTAAATCAGTTGGATTGGGATAGTGTATTGAATGCTCCGACTATTAACGAAAAAATTAATATATTTAATTCCCTTTTAATTGAGCTCTTCGACGTGCACGCCCCACTCCGACCCATAAAATTTAAGCATCATCCTGCTCCCTGGCTGACGGATGATATTAAGAAACTTATGGCAAAGCGCAACTCCGCCAAGTCAAAATACAAAAGAAATCCTACAGAAGAAAATCTGAATAGGTTCATAAAAACTAAGGAATCGATGTAATAGAACTTGTAGGGATGCACAGCGCACTTTTATTCACAACTCCATCGAAAATAGCAATTCAGCTGGAGTTTGGAAATTTCTCGACTCGATGGGTATAGGAGGCTTCCGAAAAACTACTGCATTAAGCGACAGAACGGATCTTGATGAAATGAATAAACACTTCACACATGTCAGAACATTAAATCGTAGTACTAAAATAAATACCATTAAATCTATTCCTTTTATTTCCTATACATCTCCTTTCTATTTTACTTCTGTTTTCTCTGACGACGTAAAAAAACATATACTCGCTATTAAATCTGATGCTGCTGGTTGCGATCAAGTCTGTCGAAGGATGATTGTTTTAAGTATCAACATTGTACTTCCTGTTCTCTGCCACATTTTTAACCATTCCCTTTCCTCAAATACGTTTCCTGATTCCTGGTGCCAGGCGATAGTTATGCCCATACCTAAAGTATCTAATCCCTCCTCCTTTACAGACTATCGTCCGATCTCTATCCTGCCGTTCCTGTCTAAAGTACTAGAACGTATAGTCCACCAACAACTCTTATCCTTCCTGAACAAGTATCATATCCTATCTCCCTTCCAGTCTGGATTCCGCCCTGGACACAGCACTGTCACAGCATTAAATAAGGTTATTGATGATATTAGATATGGAATCGATAATCAACGAATCACTATTCTTACCCTTCTGGACTTTTCAAATGCTTTTAATACTGTTGATTTCGATATTCTCTTAGCTATCTTAAAATCTATTAATATTTCCTCAGAGGCTATTGAATGGTTCTACTCGTATTTACATGGCCGGGAGCAATTCATTCGGTTAAATGATAAGCAGTCATCTATGAGCAGTCTTAATGCTGGTGTTCCTCAGGGTGGGGTGCTTTCTCCTTTGCTTTTTTCCATCTTCATCAATTCCGTTGCTAACCTTTTATCCTTACCATTTCACTTATACGCTGATGACTTGCAGATTTACACGACCACCAACGTAGATGATATTGCGAGGGCTATTAGTCTAGTTAACTCCAATCTGCAAACCATTAGTACCTGGAGCATCATATGGGCGTTTGCGGGTAGACACAAAAGTAGATAGACGTGTTTTTTAAAAGCTCCGTAATTTTTAAAATAAAAAGCTCTTAAAAAATACATATATGTGGTAAAAATTTAAATAACTGTGTTTAAGTCGATTATAACTAAACTCACTCACTGTTTCAACACTATATTTACAATGACTACACCTGTGGACCAACTTATGAAAAGTATGGAAGAACTATCCTCTGTGTTCTCATCCAGAATGGGTGAATTTGAAAAAAATTTAGTACAGTCTGGATCTGCAGCTTCCAACCCCACAGTGAAAACTTTGGCTGCGGAGTTCAACACATTCAAGTCCTTTGTGTGGAAAACCCTTGGCTTATTGAAGTCTCAGGTTGAACTTGTGGTAGTTGGCCTGGACCGCCTTGAAACACAGTCCAGGAGAAAAGTTCTTCTTTTCCATGGCTTAGAAGAGGACAATAATGAAGATGTTCTGCAGAAGATACTTTATGTATTATCCAACCAGTTGAAGATGTCTGACATTAAGTCCACTGCAATTGAATCTTGCCACAGGCTGGGTGTTAAGAAAGACTCTGCCCGGCCAGTACTTTTCAGATTCACCAGTTGCCAGGTCCGTGCCAGTGTCTGGAGTGCGAAAACAAAACTAAAAGGCACTAAAATAACTATGACAGAGTTCCTAACAAAATCTCGCCAAGATGTCTTTACTGCAGCCCGTAAGCACTTTGGTATTAAGAAATGCTGGTCAGCGGATGGCATGATTGTTGTTTTGCTACCAAATAAATCTAAAATCAAGATTTCCTCACAGCGCGAACTTAAACAACTAATAGAACAAGGCTCTGTAACGAAATCCACTGACAGCAACTAAGTTCAAACTTTGTTTATATTACTTTAATATGGCCGGTTAATAGCTCAATATAGACTTTATATTCCTTCTTTCCATTGCAGAGTATTTTTATGTTATTATTCTCGTTTTAAATAAGTAAGGTAATTTTTAAATATGTTTTTAACCAAATTTTTGTTACCTCAGATGTATCACTTTGTTTATAATTTTACTTTTTGACATGTGTCACTCTTGTCATATGTTTGTATGTACAGTTTTGTCTTGTTTCACGTTCCATTTCATGTTAAGTCTTTCCTTTTAAAACATTTTTTTTTTGTAACTTTAATGTAGTGTAAAATTCTATTTAATTCGACTTGTACAGGTAAATTGTTTTGTATATTGTATATAGTATAGTTATATATTTATTTATTATTTTAATTTGATTTATTTATTTGTTTTATATATTTTAAATTTTGAATACATTTATCTATTCTGATATTAATATTATGTCAAATGAAAATGAATATTTTTCTTGTTCTTCTAGTATTTATAATAGGGCTGATAGTGATGACGACAATAATTGTTCTTCAACCCTCTCCCTGGTGCATATCCACGCGCAGAGTGTTCCGGCTCATCATTCTGACATTCTCGCTTCCTTTAGCTCCGGCGTAGTTGACTGTATACTTATATCAGAGACCTGGCTAAAACCATCGCTTTCATCTGCTTCCTATTCTCTTCCTGGCTATCACCTATTTCGCAATGACCGCACTGGTAGGGGTGGCGGTAGCGTTGGTATTTATCTCCGTGACCACATCTCTGCTAGTATCGTTTTTTGCTCTACTCCATAACCTGATGGCTCTCTTGAATGCCTCTTTTTAGAGCTGACCTTGCATCATACTAAAGTACTGGTCGGAGTTCTGTACTCTCCCAATGATCAAATAGATTATTTTAATACGCTGGACGGTATTCTTGAGAACCTTCGACCCCTGTATGAACACATTATTTGCATGGGTGATTTAAATACGTGTCTTTTAAAAAATGATCGTAGAACTCATCTACTAAAAGCACTAAACGAGTCCTACAATTTACACATTTTACCTATGTCTTCCCCTACTCATTACTTTCCTAATTGTAGACCTTCTCTTCTAGATCTTATTTCAGTCTCTAACCCTAAACTTGTTTCTTCTCACGGACAAATGACCGCTCCGTTCTCCTTTCACGACCGTTAGAGGCAAAATTCATTTTCTGCGCAGTTTTAAGCATATGGATCTTAAACGCCTAAGGGAGGATGTGAGGAACATCGACTGGTCTTCCGTTATCTATACTAATATTATAAAGAGGTAAGATTTGTATTTTTGTATGTTTGTATGTATGTATGTATGTATGTGTGTATGTTTGTAGAGTTTTCACACAAAAACTACCGGGCCGATTTAAATAATTTTTTCACTATTGGAAAGCTGCATCTTTACTGATCAGTATAGGCTATATTACATTTCCAAAAAAATAGAGATCCCTAATAGAAATGCAATAATGTAAACCAAGGTTTGAAGAAATTGATCTTAATAATTCTATCATCGCGTGCGCTGCGAAAACTATTGATGATAGAACAAAACAATGTTCTACAGTATTGTAGAGCGCATCAATATCTATAAAAAAGTCCGCGATAGCATATGTCTAACTACTGTAGTTATGACAATATAATCATTTTTTTATATTTTATACGATAACAAAAGTGCCGACAATAATCAAACCATATTATTCATACCTCTGCATCAATCCTTATCCCATTAAATGATATTTTATGACAGATAATTTCAATACCTGTAAAATACTTTTTAAATTAATAAGATCGGACATCCCATTCAAAAGATATAACGAATTTAAAAATATAAATCTAAAGAAAATCATGTAATAATAAAAAATGCGTAGTGTGTGCCGTGTGGCCTCGCGCACCGTGGCGAGTTACTCTGCGGGGGTGGGGTGGGAGATGTATCGATACCACTTAAATTATTAAGACAGTCCATTAGTTTTTTTGTTTTTTTTTATGGAAAGGACAAGGTAAACGAGCGTTTGGATCACCTGATGGTAAGTGACTACCGCCGCCCGCGGCCCCGTGCAACACCAGAGGAGATACAGGTTCGTTGCCCGCCTTTAAGGTGGGTTGGACTCCGGAGCCCGGCATTACCTGATGCGAAACGCAGTGGCATAAAGCCACTACTTCACACCGGTTTTTAATGCCGGGGGTGGTAATGATCCAGTGGAGTCTGCCCAGTCACCTCTTACGACACCACCAGCACTAGGATGATCCTATACTAGACCGGGATCCCACGGCAAAATTGTTTGAATTAAATAGACCCGATAAGGAAAATTCTTTTACAATTACACGATTAACGTGTAAAAAAATACCAAAAAAACTTTATATCGCGTAAGCTGTGGAAATTATTGACAATAGAGCAAAGTGATGTACTGCAATTTTATAGAAGACATCAATATCTACAAAAAAGTATACGATACCATGTGTACCTGTTAGTTATGCCACAATAACTCATTTTCAAAGGAAAATGTGCAAACTAGAAAAGAGCCACCATCGTAGTACAGAGGGGCATCTAAAATGTATATATATATCTAAAATGTATGTATATGTATGTATATAATTAATAGTTTTAAACTATGCATACAAAGTTATCCCGTACGTAGTATATAATTTTTTTCAATCATTGTTACCAGTAAAATGTATTGATACTAATGTGGTATCTATATTTTTATATATATATATATATATATTTATATTTTTTCTCCCTTTAGTGTTTTTCAGGTGGAAAACATAGACATTTTTTTATTTGATAAACCATGATTTTATTCACCATAAAAATGTTGGTAGTTTTTATAATTCTAATATAATTAAACAACTTTCTTAAATGATCTTTCCTTGCATGTGTTGTAATAACTATCAGGAGCTATTAAACAAAACAATACATTCTCATTTTTATAAATATATTATATGTTATTACATTAAACTAGCGGTCGCGGAGCAACTTCGCCTGCTTATTAGCACGTTTAGGGGTGAATTCTAAAAAAAACCACGAAACGTGTTCATTACAATATTTTTAACAGTCTGAATTTAAGTTTTTATAAAAATCGGTGGCGATTTAAAGATTTTTCCATATAAACTTTCAACCCAGTATTTGAACTCTTAGGGGATGAATTCTAAAAACCATGAAACACGTGTTCAATGAAATATTTTAAAGAGTCTGACTTTCAAATTTTATAAAATCGGTGCTGTTTTAAAAAAAAATAATACAAACTTTCAAGTAATTCCCTGTATCGAAACAAACAAATAATTCACAAATGTAGTAAAGCTGCGAGTTGGTTGCTATAGTTTATAAAAGTTTACATTGGGTTTAGATGGATCACGTGGTGATATCAGTACATTTTAATCATTGGCACGTAGGTACGTTACATTCATTTATAGTACATATATTTCTCAAGAGAACTTAATCAAAACTTTGTAAATAAAAAAAATAGATGAAATAATCAAGTTAAGGAAGTGCCAAATATATTTTATGAATCAATCTTAATGTTATATTCAAAACAAATGAATACTTGAAACCTATTAATAAATGTAATTAAGTTTATTAATACGTTTAATATAACGTTATAACGTTAAATATATTTACTTATTATAGTTAAAGAATAAAAAGTGTGAAGAGGAATGTGTGATTATCTATAGATTATATTATTCTACATAATATCATAAAAAAACAGATTTAAACAGTACATATAAAGGTATCCATCCTCCTGCAGTATAATTATTTTTAACCAACATTTTTGAACTTTTAATTTTGAACATTTTTAATATTTTCGCGCCATTATGACGAAAAATTTAGACAAAATATTGTTTATTTTATATGTTTTTTTTATTTAAAAAAAAAATTATTAACGTTAAGAATGTTGGTAGTTTCTCAAAAGGTATAAGAATTTAAAAATTGCCCGAAATATGCTCTCTTCGCAAGTGTTGTATTAATAATAATAATTCTATTCACTAAAAAATCACTATAGATATTATATAGTCAATTATATAATGTTTTTATCAGTACCACTTTAAATGAAACCATAGTTTTAACTATAAAAGCCTAATACAATTAAAAAAATGGAAGGAAAAAGTTATTTTTTCATACATAGTAAATAAGGTATTATCGTTGATATTAAAATAAAACGCTATTTGTCATTAAAGACGCAAACATACGAGTCGTAGGTATTGGCGGCAAAGATCAAAGCTGCTTAACCTTTAGTAATATTTTGTAGTAGTATGTGAATACGTTATTGGTATCTGCATAGATGCGTAATTGCGTCACAGGAAATACAGGTTTGGATCCTACGTCTAAACTGCTGAGGTATCTTGATTAATTTCTTTAGGTATGGGTTTAATAAACTATTATATTTTTAATTATTTTTATATATTAATAGTTTATCCTATATACTCCCCGTAAAGGGTGCGCTGAAGCTTCCATTCTGTATGAATATTAAAGACCGTCACGGCGTAGGGGCACAAAATTGTGCCAGTAACGTGACGTTATGGGTTCGATTCTTACTTGGAGGATTGAATTGAAATTTAATCATATTTTCATTTCACGTCAGTCATATATCATACCCAGTATCTTAACACTTAAGTTTCCTCTATCTTCCCTGCTATAGGCTGGATACAGCGTGAATCTGGCTTTAATTTTGTGTGAACCGATAAAAATCAAACTAATACTAAATATTTAAAGGAAGTTAGCCAAATTACAAAACTGCACTTAAATCGGTTAAGCATCGCATCGATTATCGTGAACGCACAGATAAAAAAACAAACTGATCAAGTTCTATTAAATTTTTAAATGTCCATAATAATATTTTTTCTAATATATCTTCCACGTACAGACACCGATGAGTTAGGATTTTATTGTAAGTATCGATATAACTATAACTATATAGCTATAACTATAACTTGAGCCCTAAGGACTCCTTAAGGCAAAAGTTTAAAGAAATTAATATATTGACAGTTGCATCTCTCTCTCTCTCTCTCTATGGGTGGTACGAAAATGCGACCTAAGGTTTTAATAATTTTCACATTAGAAATCTTAAGTGCGTTGCAAACATACATTATAGGTATATTAAAACATGAATATAATTTTAGCGTTTTAAGTAAATAATTCTGTGGTTAAAGCGGGCGAAGCCGCGAGCGGGTCGCTAGTGTTATCTAATAATATTGACATGATGGTACAATCTTTAACTGCTGAACTGATTAACATTTACAACATCCATGCCCCTGTAAGACCAGTTCGTATGAAGCATGCGCCTGCCCCCTGGTTAACACAAGTCATCAGAAATACAATGGTTAAACGTGACAGAGCGAAGTTAAAAAATAAAAAATCTCCTTCGCCTCAAAATCTTACTGCCTATAAAAAACTGCGAAACATCTGCAACAGAATGTGTAGAGATGCTAAGCGTCGCTATTTCCATGATACTATTCAGAATCTTAATCAAGCACAAGTTTGGAGATTCTTGGAGTCGTTTGGTGTAGGTAAAACCACTGAAACTCGTCAAGTCTCAGTGGACCTTCACACTCTCAATTCTTTTTTTACAACCTCACCTTTTAATATAAATTCCCTAATAAAGTCTGAAACATTATCACTGTTGTCGCGTCTCGACCTACCAGACTCCATTCCTTTTTCTTTTAAATCTGTGTCGGAGGATGATGTCAAGAAGTGTGTCTGCTCCATTTCCACCAAAGCGTTTGGAATTGACAATCTCAGCCTTGAGATGATTCTTCCGGTGTTGGAAAGCATTGCACCAGTGGTCACCCACATTATCAACTTTTCACTGTCAAGTAATGTCTTTCCTTCACTATGGAAGAGTGCCTATGTCATTCCATTACCCAAATCCTCCAATCCCTCCAATGTCACTGATTACCGCCCCATATCCATCCTCCATATTTTATCCAAGGTCCTTGAATCTTTAGCACATAACCAACTTTACTCCTTTCTATCAACCAATAATCTACTGTGTCCTTTCCAGTCCGGTTTCCGTCCCCTTCCTAGCACAGTTGGAGCACTGCTGAATATAACGGAGGACATTCGGTGTGCTATGGACAACACCAAGCTCACTGTTAAGGTACTGTTAGATTTCAGCAGTGCTTTCAGCTCTATTGACTTCGATATACTTCTTGGCACACTTCGAGCAGTCAATATTTCATCTACTGCTATAAGCTGGTTTCGTTCTTATATCTTCGGGCGCCGGCAATGTGTTAAAGGTAACGATACCACATCGACTTGGCTCGACCTTACTGCTGGCGTTCCCCAAGGCGGCGTTCTTTCTCCTCTTCTTTTTTCTATCTTCATTAACAATATTTCTAGAGTCATTACTTCTCCTTACCATCTGTATGCAGATGATTTGCAACTTTACCGTCATAGTAACTTAAATGGACTGCCTGAAGCCATCGAAATGTTAAATAATGATCTTGATGCGATTCGAACTTGGGCTGAATCTTTCGGTCTATTAGTTAATCCAAAAAAATCTCAGAGTACTATCATAGGCAGTAATAGACTAAGATATAAAATTAACTGGGATTCTATGCCCGCGATACGCTACTCTGGAGTGCCGATTCCCTATTGTAGCGTATTTAGGAATTTAGGACTTATTCTTGATTGCAACATGTCTTGGGCACCGCATATCAATGCAATCAGCAAGCGCATGCATTTCTCCTTCCATTCCCTAGGGCGTCTCCAATACTTCCTTCCTCACAAAACCAAAGTTATGCTAGCGCAATGTCTTCTCCTCCCAATACTCGACTACGCTGACGTTTGCTATTTGGATGCGACTGAGGAACTACTTAACAAATTAGAACGTCTTCAAAACCTCGCCATACGCTTTATTTATGGCTTACGTAAGTATGATCATGTATCTCAATTTCGAACTCAGCTTAAGTGGCTCCCAGTCCGTCTTCGCCGTGATATGCACATCCTTACCTTACTTTTTAAAATCCTTAACTACAAGAATTTTCCTACATACCTACGCTCCCGCTTCAACGTTCTTCCTCCTCCCTCACGCTCTAGGTGGTCGTGTGTCGTCCCGGCGCTTGACATACCTATGAGCAACACCAAATTCTTGCAAAATTCCTTCTCTGTATATGCCGCATCCTTTTGGAACCAACTCCCTAACCCTATCCAGAGAACCTCTTCCCTAAAGTCCTTTAAATCCCAATTAAAAAAGCATTTACTTGCTACTGAGAACAATTAGTTTATTTTCGAACAGTTTCAATATATTGTATTTATATTTGTGAATATGGTGTTTCTTCTATTAGTTTATTTTGTTTCTTATTTTTTTAAGTAATTGCATTGTACTCTCCCCGCTGTTTTGATAGATATCCACTTCCACTGGTTGGCTGGAAGAGATTTCTTTTAGAAATAAGCCCACCCTTGTTAACCAACTTTTCACTTTATTTTACTGTATGTTTTGTTTGATGCAATAAAGAAAATATATATGGTTTGTCTGTAAATCCTAAAAAGTCTCAAGTGTGTATTATTGGCAGTCCTAAGCAACTTAGTAAAATCAATGTCCCTTCCCTTCCACCTATAATCTTCGACGCTTGTAAATTGGAGTATTGCGACAGTGTGAGAAATCTAGGTATTAAGGTAGACAGCACTCTCTCGTGGACGCCTCAAATATCTGAGTTAAGCCGCAGAATGTACCACGTTATGGGTAGGTTGAAAAGATGGAAAAATCTATTACCAATAAAAACCAAAATAACCCTAGCACACTCACTTTTACTACCTATAATAGACTATGCTGACACCTGTTACCTAGATTTATCACAGCAATTACTCAACAAATTACAGCGCCTTCAAAATCTTGTCATAAGGATCATCTTTGGTCTGAGAAAATTTGATCATATCAGTCAGCATCGAACGAAGCTTGGATGGCTTCCCATTAAAGAACGTTGGAATGTCCATACTTTAACTCTTCTCTACTCTATCATCTTCCATTCTGATACTCCAACTTACCTTTAAGAACGCTTTACCTTTCTCGGCTCCAACTCACGTCTTCCCCAAAGTCTCCGCTCCCAAAGTGATAATGTCCTGGAAATACCATTGTGTCGTACCCGTTGCTACAGTGAATCATTCACTGTCCAAGCAGCGAAGCTATGGAATACCATACCACGAGCTATAAGGCAGTCTGAATCCATAAATATATTTAAATATAAAGTTAAAAATTATTATCTTAGTATGTAGTCTATTTTATATGTTTTTATGTATTTGTCATTTATCTTCTATGTTTATATTTTTCTATTATGTATGTGTATTCTATGTAGTTTATGAGATAGTATTTGTGTAGGTTTATAAATGTATATTATAATTTATGTTAACCCGCGAGCACTCGCGCTATGAGCATTTTGCTCACAGTAAATTTGAAAAACGCGCCATTATGTCCAAATTATGCGTACGGGCATCATTCTTCCGGTAGCTGAGTTTTAATCCCTCCCCCACCCCTAGATACGGTTCCCACTCTGCCAGTGTGCGCCAGTCGCTCAGACGAGGAGTTTTGTTGCGTCGTGTACTATCAAGCGGCGTTTTGCTCATCGCGCGGGTGTCGACGTAAGTACTTTTCACTTCATTATTTTTTTTTGTTTTCATCGTATTGATAGTTGTAGTGCTACTTTTATGTAATATTATTGTTTTAAATTACTGTCATAAAAACCTATTATCTATTTTTATTATAGACTAGCGGCCCGCTCGCGGCTTCGCCCGCTTAAACCACAGAATTATTTGCTTAATACACTAAAATTATGTTCGTGTTTTAATATACCTATAATGTATGTTTGCAACGCAGTCGCATTTTCGTACCACCCATAAGAGAGATGCAACTGTCAATATATTAATTTCTTTAAACTTTTGCCTTAAGGAGTCTTTAGGACCTAAGTTATAGTTATAGATATATAGTTATAGTAATATCGCTACTTAAAATAAAATCCTAACTCATCGGTGTCTGTACGTGCAAGATATATTAGAAAAATTATTATTACGGACATTTAACAATGTAATAGAACTTGGTCAATTTGTCTGTTTATCTGTGCGTTCAGGATAATCTCAGAAAGGGCTTAACCGATTTAAGTAACTTAACCTAACTTTGTGCCCCTGCGCCGCGATGGCCTTTAATATTAATTTTAATACAGAATGGAAGCGTCAGCGCTCCTTTTACGGGGGCAATATATAAGATAAAATATTTTAAGCCCAAACCTAAAGAAATTAATCAAGATACCTCAACAGTTTAGAAGTAGACTTTTTTTCATTTCACGATCGATGTTTATCCATACCTGTATTTCGTGTGACGCAGTTACGCATAGATACCAATAACGTTAACACATACTACTACAAAAGTATTACTAAAGGTTAAGCAACTTTGAAATTTGTCGCCAATACCTACGACTCGATTTAGGAATGAGGCGTATGCGGCGGTTTCCCTTGATAGGCTTATGCCTGTGCTTGTGTAAAATAGCGTTTTATTTTAATATCAACGGTAATATATAATTTATTTTGTATGAAAAATAACTTTTTCACTTTTAGGATTTTTTTATTGTATTAGGCTTTTGTAGAGTGATTAACTATGGTTTCATTTAAAGTGGTGCTGACAAAAACACTAATTGAGCATATTTAATATTTATAGTGATTTTTTAGTGAATAGAACTAATAGTTATTACAATACTTGCGAAGAAAGCATATTTTAGACATTTTTTAAATTCTTATACCTTTTGAAAAACTACCAACATTCTTATCGTTAATAAATTATTTTTTTCAAATTAAAAAATTGTCTAAGTTTTTCATCATAATGGCACGAAAATATTTAAAATGTTCAAAATTAAAAGTTCAAAAATGTTGATTAAAAATAATTATACTGCAGGAGGATACCGTTATATGTACTGTTTTTTTATGATATAATGTAGAACAATATATTCTATAGAGAAATCACACATTCCTCTTCACACTTTTTATTCTTTAACTATACGTAAATACATATTTTAGAGGTTACTCTGTACTAAGATGGCAGCTCTGTTCCCGCATTTACGTCCCACATATATAGAAATATAAATCATTGGAAAGAAAAGCAGAAACGCAATTTTATTGCATTTTTCTTTTTTTTCATACTTGAAACGTATTAATAAATTTACATACAATTCATTTGTTTAGAATATAACATTAAGATTGATTCATAAAATAAATTTGATATTTCCCTAACATGATTATTTCATGTATTTTTTTATATACAAAGTTTTGGTTAAGTTCTCTTGAGAAATATATCTACTATAAATTAATATAACGTACCTACATGCCAATGATTAAAACGTATTGACATCACCACGTGATCCATCTATTATAAACACAACATAAAATTTTATAAAATATAGCAATCAGCTCGCGGCTTAACCCGCTTAAATTTGTGAATTATTTGTTGGTTTCGGTACAGGGACTTACGTTCCTGTTTTAATAAATAATGTATGCTTGCAGCGCACTTATGATTTCTAATGTGAAAATTATTAAAACCATGGCATTTTCGATTTTCATTAAACAAATTATTATTGGAGCAATTTATTAACAAAGTAATAGAACCAGCAACAATAATATTTATAAATTTTGTCGGTTTCTTGGATTTTCTGTTAGTCGACGCTTATCTCAGAAACGACTTAAGCGATTTGAAGAGCTAAGACGTGAGCGCGGTGCGGGAGCGGTACAATCGGCTTAATAGTTTTTATTGTAATATTCGTCATGTATGAATGGTGTAATGATTAAATAACTGACCAATATAACTATTTATTTATATCTTCATAGAGAAATGATAGCTTTGTTGGGCACTCCTAATTTTTAAGAAAATAAATTTGATCAAAATACATTTAATTATTTTAAGATAATAATTAAAATAACATATAAAATCTTATATATTATGTTGTAATTATTACAACGCATGCAAGGAAAAATCATTTTATAAAGTTGTTTAATTCTATTAGAATTATAAAACTTACTAAAAAATATTTAATATATTAAATATATAGATATCACATTAGTATCGATACTCTACTGGTAATAATAATTGAAAAAAATATACACTACATCCATACATCCATACATCCATACATCCACACATCCACACACACATCCACACATCCATACAGCCAGACACCAGTACAGCCAGACACCAACAGCCAGACACCAGAAACCAACACCAGTACAGCCAGACCGACCCACCTACCGACCGCACCACATCCGACACGACCATACCACCACCTACCGACCACCGACACCTACCTGACCACCTACCTGACCACGACCTACCAACCGACCACCACGACAGACCTACCACCTACCTACACCACACCACCGACCACCGACCCACCGACCACCACCACCGACCACCACCGACCTACCACCACACCACCTACCGACCTACCTACCTACCACCACCACCTACACCTACACCACCTACCACCACCTACCACCACCACCTACCACCCACCTACCCACCACCTACCACCTACCTACCCACCTACCACCACCTACCTACCCACCTACCTACCTACCACCTACCACCACCTACCCACCTACCTACCCACCTACCTACCCACCTACCTACCCACCTACCTACCTACCTACTTAAAATATAAAAGAGATAGCGTTTCTAGTATCGAGTTCTACTATCTCAAATATAAGCTTCTTGGAAACTTAAATACTTATATCTTTTGATAGAGTGAAGCTATTACAATTAAATAAACACTAAATGTTACTTTGATTTACTGGTAATTTTTACGTATAAAACTTGCTTAAATATATTGTGTACTTTTGACGTGATGCGTGTTCACATAAACAGGAAAACAGACAAACAGACAAACAGACAAACAGACAAACAGACAAACAGACAAACAGACAAACAGACAAACAGACAAACAGACAAAAATTCCAAAAATGTTGGAAATGGATTCTGTTAGTTATCCTTTAACACCCTAGCTAATTTTTTTTTAAATATTTTCAATGTACAGAAACGACTTTTCTACAGATTTATTATAAGTATAGTTTTTATTATAGATGAATAGAAGGGATGAAAGAATTTTGGCGTGGTTGATGGAAGAAGATTTGGAGGAAGACATTGAGGATCCGTCTTTTAGGGCTGATGATATTGAAAGCGATCGAAGCAGTGAACACAGTCATCATTTCACTGATACCGTACAATCTTCATCAGAAGTAGAAAAAACAATATTGTTGAAAAACAACCTGGGGTAAAACTAGTGGCTAAAAATATTAATACTATAATGGAATGTTTTAACCTTTTTGTGAGTGAAGTTAAAAGAATAATTTTCTGTTGCAAGGGTAGCATATAGATGGCCGCTGAGATTATTTTCCACGATCCTAAATATAGCCGGAATCAACAGTCACATCATTTACAAAGAAAACACGAATATAATCATAACGCGCAGAGATTACTTGAAACGACTAGCGCTTCAACTAATACAGCCGCATATCCATAGAAGAAGCACCTTGAAAAACATTGCATATCCTCTATAGCAAGAGATTAAACGTTTTGTACCAGCTTCTGAGATATCAGGACAAGAAAAACCAAATGGGGTCTGCGCGGTTTGTCCAAGGCGCAAAAACCGCAAAACCAAAAAGTGCTGTATTTACTGCCAAAACTTTTTATGTAACGAGCACAGTCGTACATTATGTGATATGTGTAAAGCTCGTATATATGATGAGGATTAATTATTCCTACACATTTAAGTTTTTGTTTGAGAAGATTTTAATTTGTTTATTTTTTTCCGCAAGACTGCCTTAGAAGACTGGCATATTCGTTAGTATGATTGTTAATCAAAATAAAAAATATTACTGTTGAAAAAGTTTGAAGTATATGTTTTTTACATTAAATAAAGTGTATTTTATTTAATAAAATAAAAAAGTAAAAATATTACCTGCTAAAACCTGCATTTAATAACATTTATAAACGTGAGCGAAATGCTCTACGCGCGAGTACTCGTGTAATTTCTAAAGGCGCGGGTGCTGGCGGGTTAATATCACTATATATGATTTTCTTTTATCTTTGCACCGCGCCATGCCCGGTCTTTTAAATTAATTTCTTTTGATTAGGTTGCCTGGAAGAGATCACTCTTAGTGATAAGGCCGCCTTTTCACATTTTTTTTATATGAATTTATTTGTTAATTTATGTAATTTTCTGGTATATAATAAAGAGTTTTTATGTTATGTTACATTATTTTTTGACAGAGTGTAGCGATTACCTTTCCAAACTATAAAAATATGAAGTATTTTATGCATAGCGCCATCTATTTAAGATTTAAAATTAAGGACAGCTTTAAAATTGCTGTTTTTATGTTAAATTTCACCTAACATAAAATTATATTAACTGGAAACGATGTTGTGCTGAAGTATTAAAATGATAAATATTTCTCTCGTCGTAATTAGTGTTTCACTGCACAAAATGATTTATTTTCACCTCAATACGAGCATGTAATCTGTACGGGCGATATAAACACTTGTCTAAAAAAAAAATGATACAAGATCTAATTTATTAAAAGCATTATGTGAGTCCTATAATTTACACATTCTTCCGATGTCGTGTCCCACCCGTTACTTTCCTAATTGACCTCATCTCCGTCTTTAACCCTAATCTCGTTGTTTCTCATGGACAAATGAAAGCTCCATTCTTTTTCATGACTTAATTTTTGTTTTGTATAAATTTCGCCCTCCCAAGGTTAGAGGTAAAATACATTTCCAACGCAATATTAAGCATATGGACCTGAAACGCTTAAGGGAGTATGTGAGGAACATCGACTGGTCACCCACAATATCATCAACAAATATTGACAGTATAGTAGACTCTTTAACTACTAAACTGATTCGCATTTACGATAAACATGCCCCGGTGAGACAGGTTCGTATGAAGAATACACCTGCTCCCTGGCTAGCAACAATTATTAAAAGAACGATGTGTAAACGTGATAAAGCCAAATCTAGAAGTAAAAATATCCTAGCCAACAAACGCTGCATACAAAAAGTGTAAGGATGCTTAATGCCGATATATCACGGAGGACATTCGGTGTGCTATTGATAACACCAAGCTCACTGTAATGGTACTGCTGGATTTTAGCAGCGCATTTAACTGTGTTGATTTTGATATACTTCTAGGCTCTCTTCGTGCAGTCAACATCTCTTCTGCAGCCTTAAGCTGGTTTCGCTTCTACCTTTTAGGTCGTCAGCAATGTGTAAAATCTAATGATGTCACATCGACGTGGTTATATATCACTTCTGGCGTTCCTCAAGGCGGCGTTCTTTCTCCTCTTTTATTTTCTGTTTTTATAAATAATATATCTAGTGTTAAAAGTCGGAAGCGATTATAGTTTTCAAAAAACACAATAAAACATACATCGTCCATTTGTTTTTAAACTAATTGGAAGGGGGTACTACGTATTTGGAATAAGTGACATGTATCACCTAATAACAATACTTCACACTAGTTTACTTCCAATAGGGGCCGTTGCCGACAAGCAATAGCCCCGATTAACACCATTCCACTGCTTTTATAATCTTTTTCACCTAAATCTACCCTCTTTTACACGAGTACGCTAACACGGCCTCTCCTGGCGGGCAAGCGTCCTCGCACCTGCTCAGACCTGCCGCTTGGAGCGGCATAACCTGTAATTTACACTGGTTATAACCTCTAATTGTGGAAACAATTTTTATTTTTATTTAGTATGTACATGTATACAATTTACATGAATTGTTTTAACAGTTAAATGATAGAAGTCTAAGTCACTCCTACGCTCAAACAGAGTCTAACAAGAGTCTCTTCTCGGTCACATCGTACCTATCGTTATAGGGTTTAAACAAGTATTTTTCGAGTCACCCCTACACTCATATTGAGTCTGACAAGAGTCTTTTCTTAGTCCCATCTTAAACACGGATTTATACAGATCTTTTTCAGGTCACTCTTTACGGTCACTTTTTACGCTCAAAGTTTAGAGACTAACACAGATATTTTTCTAATCACCCCGTACCGTGAGCTGCATGACGTCAATTTATAATTACGGTGGTGTAACCAAGTCATCCCGACTCCCGTTAGTTAAGGATAAAAACACACATCGTCCATATTTTTCTAAACTATTTGGAAAGGGATACTACGTAATTGCAATAAGTGATATGTATCACCTAATAACAATACTTCACACTAGTTTCCTTCTTCCAATAGGGGCCGTTGCCGACAAGCAATAGCCCCCGATTGACACAATTTCACTGCTTTTATCATCTTTTTCACCTAAATCTATCCTTTTTTACACGAGTACGCCAACACTAGAGTAATTTCTTCTCCCTATCATCTGTATGCGGATGATTTAAAATAAATTGGAATTCAACAACAAGGATCCGGTATTCAGGAGTAGAAATCGAATATTGAGACAGAGTAAAAAATTTTGGCCTAATATTTGACAGTAAAATGTCCTGGGTACCGCACAGTAATAATATCAGCAGACGCATGCATTTCTCTTTCCATTCTCTTAACCGTCCCCAATGCTACCTACCTCATAAAACCAAAATTATGTTTGCACAATCTCTTCTATTACCTATAATCTATCTTCGTTCCCGCATTAACGTTCTACTTTTCCCTACACGCTAAAGGAGGTCTGGTGTCATACTGACAATTAACGTATCGAAGAGTAACACCAAATTCCTTCAGAAATCCTTCTCTGTATACGCTGCATCCCTCTGGAATTAACTCTCTAAAACTATCTAGAAAAACCCTTCCATAAAATCCTTCAAATCCCATTTAAAACAACATCTTGCAACGTTAGACACTTATTAATCTTTATTAATATAAAAAAAAAAATCAGCTTCACGCTGTATCAAGCACACTGCAGGGTAGGCAGAGGGAACGTAGTGAAAGACACTCCGTTCCCCACTTTCTGCTGAATTCCGGAGGCATTGCGTGTTAAGTGGCAGAACTCAACGCCGCGCTTTGCGTCGACACCAGAGCGAAGAAATGGAAATATAAATTTAAATAAATATTTCATCTCCTCGAGTGGGGATCGAACCCACAACCAGTCGGTTTACAGTCACACTTTGTGCCGCTGCGCCACGACCGGCCTCAATTATTAATATAGTGGTTTACTTTTATAACCTTACTTCATCTTATAGTAAAACTTTATTTTCTTTTTGTTTCTCTTTATACTTAACGTATAAGTATTTCTTATACATATATATATTATCTCTATTTATAATATCTTATTATATATAGAGAAGACAGTAAAAATATTTTGTCTGTACATTTAGTAATTTTGACTGAAATGGATAGAGGGACACTTAAAAATAAATAAAAAGCAAAAATATTATTTTTTGAATTTTTTATCTATGTGTCTGTCTGTCTGTCGATATTTATTTGTCCGCATTTTTCTCTGAAAGTACTGAATCGATTTAATTGAAAGTTTCACCAATTGCTTTGTTTTAACTCAACTTAACTACTAAAGTTTGGTTCATCAAAATCGGTTCATTAAAAAAAAGTTATCGTCATTTGAATGAATTCAAGGCATTAGTTTGCCTGCGAATGTTATATAGCAATCGCGCTGGTAAGATTCCTGGCTTAAGAATGACATTCGAAACGTCTTCGTTATACGTCTGTTGATAAAAATATATATTTTTGAAGCAGTTTTATATAATATTTTATACAATAAAATAAGCAAAATTGAATTGTTAGTGGAGATTACGTTCATAAATCATAACAGTTAAGTTTAAATCGTAATTAATTTAACACAGGGATAAAGAACGATTTGATCTTCAAAGAAATATCAAGCAAATACAATGATTTTTTGTTTCCTTCGTTCGTTTGAAATAAATCTATATAAAAATGCCTCAAAACATCCTTTCTACGTGTACTCTGTAATAACTACATACTTACCAATTGTACATTTAGCTAATAATATATGTAACTAATTTAAAAACTGTACAGGATAATATGCAACCATTACAGTTATTTTACAAGGAATATTATGAACCCAAATAAATAAATAAACATTTAAGGCTGTTTCTGAAGCAGTAAATTACATTATTCACTGACATCAGCACATTTAACAGAGTTTTCAAATATATAACATAGGTAAAAAGAACGTGATGTTTCAAGAATATATAATTTTTACGTATAAAACTTGCTTAAATATATTGTGTACTTTTGACGTGATGCGTGTTCACATAAACAGGAAAACAGACAAAAATTCCAAAAATGTTGGAAATGGATTCTGTTAGTTATCCTTTAACACCCTAGCTAATTTTTTTTTAAATATTTTCAATGTACAGAAACGACTTTTCTACAGATTTATTTTAAGTATAGATTATATGTATAGTTATATTTAATTGTTATATTGTTAGCAAACTCGCGTAAAAGAGGGTAGATTTAGGTAAAAATAATTATAAAAGCAGTGGAATTGTGTCAATTGGGGGACAGTTGCGTGTAAGTGACGGTCCCTATTGGAAAGAAACTAGTGTGAAGTATTGTTAGTAGGTGATACATGTTACTTATTGCAATTACGTAGTATCCCTTTCCAAATAGTTTAAAAACATATAGACGATTTGTGTATTTATCATGTATTTTAAAAACTATAACCGCATCCGATTTCTAACATCAGAAGTGGGATACGCATGAAGTTTTCATATCTTTGTGCGTATCTTCGCCCAATTGGTAATTTGGATTGAAAGTTTGGTATTCCAAAAATTAAAAGCTATATCTTATTGTAAAATCTTTGCAGTGGTTTTAATTATTATCGAAAAATGGAAGGACTACTTTACTAATAATTTTATTGTTATAGTAATTCTATTGTGGTTTCATAAAGACTCGAAAAATGGATCGAATCAAGGACGAATAATAAGCAACTGTCAGGTTAGACCGAGTGAAAATACAGGTCTGTGTATGATGCTTTGAGAGTAAGTTAACCATACTTTACAATTTTTATAATTTTGACTCCTTATTGAATTTGAATTTTTAATTTTTGAAATTAAATTATTGTGTGCGTGTATGTGAGTACCTTTTTTTTTGGAAAAGACACGGCAAACGAGCGTTCGGGTTACCTGATAGTAAGTAACTACCGCCGCCCACTGCTCCGTGCAACACCATAGGAGCTACAGGTGCGTTGCCGGCCTTTGGTGGGTGGGTTGGGCGCCGGAGCCCGTCATTACCTGATGCGAAACGCAGTGGCATAAAGCCACTACTTCACGCCGGTTTTAAATGCCGGGGGTGGTAATGATCCGGTCGAATCTGCCCATGCGTGTTGCCATTGTTGGCGACGTGACTCTACCACACGTACTTTAGTCGCCTCTTACGACACCACCAGTACCAGGATGATCCTATTCTAAGCCGGGATCACACTAGAAAAGACTCGTGTTAGACTCGTTAACTAACGGGCGTCGGGGTGACTTGGTTACACCACCGTGTTTATAAATTTACGTCATGTAGCTCACGGTACGTTTTGATTAGGAAAAGATCTGTGTTAGTCTCTAAGCTTTGAGCGTCAGAGTGACCTAAAAAGACCTGTATAAATCCGTGTTTAAGATGGGACCGAGGAAAGACTCTTGTCAGACTCAATATGAGCGTAGGGGTGACTCGAAAAAGACTTGTCTAAGCGTTATCAAGATAGGTACGAGGTGACCGAGAAAAGACACTTGTTAGACTCTGTTTGAGCGTAGGCGTGACTTAGACTCCTATCATTTAAATGTTAAAACAATTCATGCAAATTGTATACATGTACTAAATAAAAATAAAAATTATTTCCACGTTTAGAGGTTGTGACCAGTGCAAATTAGAGGTTATGCCGCTCCCGGCGGTAGGTTTGAACAGGCGCGAGGACGTTTGCCTGTCAGGAGAGGCCGTGTTAGCGAACTCGTGTAAAAGAGGGTAGATTTAGGTGAAAAGATAGATTTAGGTGATTTTAGGTGGAATTGTGTCAATCGGGGGCTCGCTCCGCATCCGCGTCTTTGCATTCTTCTGGACCCCGATGATCCAATAACCGCCGCAAACGCCCAATATATAGGGAGGATTCACTCCTCAGTCCCACGTCCCACTCTCCGCCGCCGTAAGAGGCGGCGAGGCCAGACATATCTCACGGCACGCCCGCGCCGCGGAGCGGCGCGCCCCGACGGTCGAAATCCCCCATGACTAGCGTACGCGGGGTATTTCCCTACGATCACCAAACACTTCACGAGCGTCCTTCAATCCTCGTAATTTCTTCTTCAGGGGCGAGCTACACTCGCCCCTCCCAGCCCGGTGACGCTGTCAAGACCATACCAGGTCAACAGCACTAAGACCATCAGAAAAAAAAAGTCAATCGGGGGACAGTTGCGTGTAAGTGACGGTCCCTATTGGAAGGAAACTAGTGTGACGTATTGTTAGTAGGTGATACATATCACTTATTGCAATTACGTAGTATTCCTTACCAAATAGTTTAAAAACATATAGACGATGTGTGTATTTATATATGTGATTTAAAAAAAAAAACCATACAAACTTGTAACCCCTTTTTCAACCCTTTAGGGTTAAAATTTTTCAAAATCCCTTCTTAGTGGATGTCCAGATTATGAAAATAAACATTTGTCCAAATTGCACGTTTCTACCATCGGCGGTTACGTCTCGGTGCGTCTTACCTTAGTCAGTCAGGTACATATCCTTTTATATAAAAGACCAATTTCATATTAAAATCAAGTCTCAAAAGATTTAGATTTTTTAAATCTTTTTTGTTTTTAATTAAATTAACCTCAAAATATTCTAGATTATTTTATTTTTATACTAGCGACCCGCTCGCGGCTTCGCCCGCTTTAACCACAGAATTATTTACTTAAAACACTAAAATTATATTGATGTTTTAATATACCTATAATGTATTTTTTTTCACCTATAATGTATATTTAAGATTTCTTATGTGAAAATTATTAAAACCTAAGGTCGCATCCCATCCCATAAGAGAGATGCAACTGTCAATATATTATTTTCTTTAAACTTTTGCCTTAAGTAGTCCTCAGGGCCTAAGTTATGGTATTAAGTTATAGCTATATAGTTATATCAATACTTACAATAAAATCCAAACTTATCGGTGTTTGGACATGGGTATATTAGAAAAATTGTTATTACGGACATTTAAAAATGTAATAGAACTTGGTCAGTTTGTCTATTTATCTGTGCGTTCACGATAATCTCAGAAAGGGCTTAACCGACTTAAGTGCAATTTTGTAATTTGCCTAACTTCCTTTAAATATTTAGTATTCGTTTTATTTTAATTGGTTCACACAAAATTAAAACCAGATTCACGCTGTATCTAGCCTATAGCAGGGTAGGTAGAGGGAACTTAAGTGTTAAGATACTGCGTATGATACATGACTGACGTCCGAAATGAAAATATAATTAAATTATAATTCAATCCTCCAAGTGGGAATCGAACTCATAACGTCACGTTACAGGCACAATTTTGTGACCCACGCCACGACGGCCTTCAATATTTAAACAGAATGGAAGCGTGAGCGCTTCTTTTACGGGGACAGTATATAGGATAAAATATTTTAAGCCCATACCTAAAGAAATTAATCAAGATCCCTCAACAGTTTAGACGTAGGATTTTTACGCATAGATATCAATAACGTTAAAACATACTACTACAAAATATTACTAAAGGCTAAGCAACTTTGAACTTTGCCGCCAATACCTACGACTCGTATGCGGCGGTTTCCCTTTCGTAGACTTATGTCTGTTTAGGTCTTTAATGACAAATAGCGTTTTTAATATCAACGATAATACATAATTTATTTTGTATAAAAAAATAACTTTTTTATTTTTTGGATTTTTTAAATTGTGTTAGGCTTTTATAGAGTAGTTAAAACTATGGTTTCATTTAAAGTGGTGCTGACAAAAATATTATATAATTGAGCATATTTAATATCTATAGTGATTTTTCAGTGAATACAATCAATAGTTATTACAACACTTGTAAAGAAAGCATATTTCAGGCATTTTTTTAATTCTTATGCCTTTTAAGAAACTACCAACATTCTTATCGTTAATAAATTATTTTTTTCAAAATAAATTTATTTTGAATATTTTGGTAATTGTCGCGCCATTATGAAGAAAAAATTAGACAAAATAGTCTAAATTTTTCGTTCAATTCAAAATGTTCAAAATTAAAAGTTAAAAAATGTTGATCGAAAATAATTGTACTGTAGGAGTATTATATATCCTGTTTAAGCTTGTTTTTTTATGATATTATGTAGAATAATATATTCTATAGAGGAATCACACATATATTTTTAAGACGTTACTCTGTACTAAGATGGCAGCTCTGTTCCCGCATTTACGTCCCTGATATATCGATATAAATAGTAGAAATATAAATCATCGGAAAGAAAAGGAGAAACGCATTATTATATATTGCATTTTTTTTTCTTACTTGAAATGTATTAACAAATTTACATACAATTAATTTGTTTTGAATATAACATTAAGATTGATTCACAAAATATATTTGGTACTTCCTTAACATGATTATTTCATGTATTTTTTTTATATTTGTAAACTTTGTAGTTTTGATTAAGTTCTCTTGAGAAATATATCTATTGTAAATGAATGTAACGTACCTACGTGCTAATCATTAAAATGTATTGACATCACCACGTGATCCATCTAAACACAATATAAACTTTTACAAACTATAGCAACCAACTCGCAGCTTCACCCGCTTTAATTTGTGACTTATTTGTTTGTTTCGGTACAGGGAATTACGTTCCTGTTTTAATAAATAATGTTATAATGCTTGCAGCGCACTTAAGATTTCTAAAGTGAAAATTATTAAAACCATGGTGGTATTTTAGATTTTCATTAGAAAAATTATTATTGGGGGCAATTAACAAAGTAATAGAACCAGAAACAATAATATTTGTAAATTTTGTTTGTTTGTTGGTTTTTCTGTTAGTCGACGCTTATCTCAGAAACGATTTAAGCGATTTAAAGAGCTAAGAGGTGAGCGCGGTACGGGAGCGGTTTACCGATTTTAATCGGTTTAATTGTTTTTATTGTAACATTCATCATGTATGAATGGTGTAATGATTAAAAAACTGACCTTTATAACTATTTATTTATATCCTCATAGAAAAATGATAGCTTTTTTGGGCACTGTTAATTTTTTAAGAAAATAAATTTGATCAAAATACACTTATTTATCTATTTATCTATATATATAAAAGGACATGTACCTGACTGACTGAGGTACGACACACGCACAGCCGTAACCGCTGATGGTAGAAACGTGAAGAACTCGGGTGAAGCCGCGAGTTGGTTGCTATAGTTTATAAAAGTTTATATTGTGTTTAGATGGATCACGTGGTGATGTCAATACGTTTTAATTATTGGCACGTAGGTACGTTACATTCATTTACTATAGATATATTTCTCAAGAGAACTTAATCAAAACTACAAAGTTTACAAATATAAAAAAATACATGAAATAATCATGTTAAGGAAGTACCAAATATATTTGTGAATCAATCTTAATGTTATATTCAAAACAAATGAATTGTATGTAAATTTGTTAATACATTTCAAGTATGAAAAAAAGAAAAAATGTAATATAATTGCGTTTCTCCTTTTCTTTCCAATGATTTATATTTCTACTATTTATATCGATATATGAGGGACGTAAATGCGGGAACAGAGCTGCCATCTTAGTACACCTAAACAATATATTTACGTATTATAGTTAAAGAGTAAAAAATGTGAAGAGGAATGTTTGATTCCTCTATAGAATATATTATTCTACATAATATCATAAAAAACAAGTTTAAACAGGATATATAATACTCCTACAGTATAATTATTTTCGATCAACATTTTTTAACTTTTTATTTTGAACATTTTGAATTGAACGAAAAATTTAGACTATTTTGTCTAACTTTTTCGTCAAAATGGCGTGAAAATATTAAAAAAAAATTATTTTGAAAAATTTATTTATTAACGATAAGAATGTTGGTAGTTTCTCAAAAGTTTCTCAAAATGCCTGAAATATGCTTTCTTTGCAAGTGTTGTAATAACTATTGGTTGTCTTCACCAAAAAATCACTATAGATATTAAATATGCTCAATTATATAGTATTTTTGTCAGCACCAATTTAAATGAATTTTTCGGTTCGATTCCCACTTGGAGGATTGAATTGTAATTTAATCATATTTTCATTTTGAACGTCAGTCATATATCATACGCAGTATCTTAATACTTAAGTTCCCTCTACCTTCCCTGCTATAGGCTGGATACAGTGTGAATCTGGTTTTAATTTTGTGTTAACAAATTAAAATAAAACTAATACTAAATATTTAAAGGAAGTTAGGCAAATTACAAAACTGCACTTAAATCGGTTAAGCCCTTTCTGAGATTATCGTGAACGCACAGATAAACAGACAAACTGACCAAGTTCTATTACATTTTTAAATGTCCGTAATAACAATTTTTCTAATATATCTTCCATGTCCAGACACCGATGAGTTAAGATTTTATTGTAAGTATTGATATAACTATATAGCTATAACCATAACTTAGGCCCTAAGGACTTCTTAAGGCAAAAGTTTAAAGAAATTAATATATTGACAGTTGCATCTCTCTTATGGGGGGTACGACAATGCGACCTAAAGTTTTAATAATTTTCACATTAGAAATCTTAAGTGCGTTGCAAACATACATTATAGGTATATTAAAACATGAATATAATTTTAGTGTTTTAAGTAAATAATTCTGTGGTTAAAGCGGGCGAAGCCGCGAGCGGGTCGCTAGTATATTATATTGTTATACTGTAATAACATATAATATATTTATCAAAATGAGAATGTATTGTTTTGTTTAATAGCTCCTGATAGTTATTACAACACATGCAAGGAAAGATCATTTTAGAAAGTTGTTTAATTATATTAGAATTATAAAAACTACTAACATTTTTATGGTGAATAAAATATTGTCTGTGTTTTTCACCTGAAAAACACCAAGGGGAGAAAAAATATTAAATATTTATAAAAATACAGATACCACATTAGTATCGATAGTGTTGTATTGGTAATAATAAATGAAAAAAATGATATACTACGTACAGGATACCTTTGTATGCAAAGTTTAAAGCTATTCATTATGACAGAATATAAAATTAGATGTCCCTCTGTACTACGACGGCGGCTCTGTTCTAATTTGCACATTTTCCTTTGAAAATTAGTTATTGTAACATAACTCTAACAGTTACACATGGCATCGTCAACTTTTTGTAGATATTGATGTCTTCTATGAAATTATAGTACATCACTTTGCTATATTGCCAATAATTTCCACAGCGTACGCGATATAAGTTTTTTTTGGTATATTTTTACACCTTAATCGTCTAATTGTAAAAGAATTTTCCAAATCGTAGTTTCGGGGCATATTCAAATCAAATAAGAAAACAAAAAATCTAATCGATTGTCTTAATAATTTTAGTGATATCGATGCACCTCCCCCTCACCCCCGCAGAGTCACTCGCCACGATGCGCGAGGCCACACGGCATACACTCCGCATTTTTTATTATTACATGATTTTCTTTAGATTGATATTTTTAAATTCGTTATATCTTTTGAATGGGATGTCCGATTTTATTAATTTAAAAAGTATTTTACAGGTATTGAAATTATCTTTAATAAAATATTTAATAGGATAAGGATTAATGCAGAGGTATGAATAATATGGTTTAATTATTGTCGGCACTTTTGTTAACTTATAAAATATAAAAAAATGGTTATATTGTCATAACTACAGTAGTTAGACATATGCTATCGCGGACTTTTATATAGATATTGATGCGCTCTATAATACTGTAGAACATTGTTTTGTTCTATCATCAATAGTTTTCGCAGCGCATGCGATGATAGAATTGTTAAGATCAATTTCTTCTCACCTTGGGTTACATTATTGCATTTTTATTAGGGATCTCTATTTTTTCGAAAATGTAATATAGCCTATGCTGGTCAGTGAAGATGCAGCTTTCTAATAGTGAAAAAAATATTGAAATCGGTCCAGTAGTTTTTGTGTGAAAACTCTACAAACATACACACATACATACATACATACATACATACAAAAATACAAATCTTACCTCTTTATAATATTAGTATAGATATAGATTTACCACTTCTGATTTATAACAATAAAGTTATCTTGAAATATTAAATATAGATCTCATAGAATCATATTTTATTTGAACGGTAAAAATAAAACAAATATTTAATATTTTTAGTACGATACGTATAATCGATTGAATAAGATTTTTTATATTTAGGCATATATGTATAATATTTAATAAATACAATAAGCTAGGGTGACGACGTCATCAGGACCTAGAGTAGGCCGGCGGCGCGCAGAAGGCGGCGCGGGTCAAGCGCAGCGGCGGCCGCCCGCGCCGCGCTCGCCGCCGCGGCCGGCCAGCGGTGCGCCAACAGCGCCAGCAGTGCCGTGCCCGCGCACAGCGCCGCCGCCAGCGGCAACAGAGCGGGCGCGCGGCGACGCGGTGCAGCGCCCGGCGCGTGGTGCGCGGGCAGCAGTTCGCGGTCGGCGGCGGCGGCGGCGCGGCCGGCGCCGGCGGCCAGCGCGGCGTGCCAGGCGGCGTCCAGCAGGCGCAGCGCGCCGTCTGCGCGCGTCCAGTGGCGCAAGTGCCAGAAAGCGTAGGCAAGCGCTTCGCTGTCGCCGCGGCGCAGCACGTGCTCGGGCGGCAGCGTGAGCGGGCGCAGCTGCAGCAGGTAGTCGGGCACGTGCGGGTTATAGTCGACGGCGCGGCGCAGCGCCTCCAGCGCGGCCAACTCGGCGCCGGCACGAGCTGCAGCGCTGCAGGCCAGTGCGGCGCGGCAGCGCAGCAGCGCGGCCGTGTAGCACAGCGCGGCAGAGCGCGGCAGGCCCTCGTCGTCGTAGCGCGCCAGCACGGCCTGCACCCGCATAGATGTAACACGCTATTAATGTAGAACTTAATGTATGATATGAACTTAGTGTCTTCTGAAATAAAAGGCTCAATTTTTTTATGTTGGCTCTGATGGCCATTAACTTAGCCCCTGAGCATTATCCTATACTTGCTGCTGTTTTTCTCTAGCTTAGCCCTCTCTAGTTAGCTCGTGACAGGAAATAAAGGCAACGGCATATACTCTTTAAACCTATTCAATGAGTCACACCATCATATAAAAATTTATCTTTGTTTCTCCTACCTATAGTATGTCTATTACTGTTTTTAGGTCACGGACCAAATATATTTTTTCTCAAAGTGCCAACAGTTGAGGGTACAATACGATACGATGATGTTGATAAGTTTCATATATTGTGGATCTTTAGGTATAGTCAAAAATATATACTATAAAAGACGACAAAATAAACAAGCCCAAAAAGGTCAGTTTTATGCAGTTGCCTACATCTGCCGGCCATTAGTTCCACATAACTCGCTCAAGTTCATACTCGGGCAGCGTACCCGTGAAAGGGTAAAAAAAATATGTCGATTATGTATCGTTGACATAATAATACTGGAATGTATGAAATATAATAATGTATAATAATAATGAAAACATTACCAAATATAACGGTGTATATGCACGCAGTCCAGTTATTGAAGCGAAGAAATAAAAGTTTCATTCCTTTGGGTGGGAATGAATTCCACAATGTCCCTTTTATAGTGAGACGCGTTACTACTAGTGTACCTGCACGTCGGCGTACGCACGCTGCTCCAGCAGCACTTCGATGAGGTTCTCGTGCAGTGACAGCGCGTGCAACGCGGGAGGCGCGTCGCGCGCCAGCTCACGGAAAAGGCGCGCAGCGTCGCGCAGGCGGCCGAGGCGGCGCGCGCACATGGCGGCGCGCCGCTTCACGTGCGCCAGCACGGCTGCCTCGCGACGCGCCGCGCCGCCCGCGCCCGCCGCCGCCAGCGCGCGCCATGCCGCCTCGCCCGCGCGCCACGCGCGCCGCAGCACGCGCTCCGCCTCCGCCACCGTCTGCGCGTCCTCCTCCGCCAGCAGCAGCAGCGCCGCCGCGCACTCGGGCCGCAGCGCCAGCGCCGCACGCGCGCACGCCACGCGCGCCGCCGGCTCGCGCTCGCGCCATGCGCGCGCCAGCGCCTCGTCCGCGCCACCACCACCGCTGCCCGCGCCGAACCACGCCTGGTGCTCCTGCGCGGACAAGTTCATGTCGTAGTAGGTGAGCGGCGCACGCCTCGCGGCGGCCCAAAGGCGGCCGTACTCGGCGCCGCGCAGCAGCGACATGGGGTTACGCCACACCTTGCACTCGCCGCCGTCGGGCTCCGCACCGGGCGCCGCTCCGCCGCCTAGCCAGGGTCCCAGGTGCGTCAGCGACACCTGACGAAAAAATACTACTATTAAAAATAGCAAAGTAATGCACGTACTCGTGCACATAATAATAGTTTTTATTTCATCAAAATCGGTCCATATTTCCAAGCTTAAAATCTGGTCAACTATACACCGCCTCACTTAGGAATATTATAAAAACATTATACAGGATGGAAGTGTCAGCACCACTTTAAATGAAACCACAATTTTAACTACTCTATAAAAGCATAACACAATTATAAAAAAAATCCCACAAATGAAAATGTTATTTTTTCAAACAAAATCTATAATTATAATAAATTTATAGTAAAGTCGTTTCTGTACATTGAAAATATTTAAAAAAAAATTAGCCAGGATGTTAAAGGATAACTTACAGAATCCATTTCCAGCATCTTTGGAATTTATGTCTGTTTGTCTATTTGTTTATGTGATGACGTATAGCGTAAATACACAATAAATTTAAGAAACTTTTACACATAAAAATTGCAGGTAACTCAGAGTGGGTTTTAGTTTTTATTTCATTGTAATCGCTTTAATCTATCAAAAGATATATGTATTTAAGTTTTCAAGAAGTTTACATTTGAGATAGTAGAAATAGATACATGTAACGCGCAACAAATAGTAGGTACTAACGAATCTTGATAACGCATAAAACATAGTGCGTCGTTAAACATTAATTACGTCGGGAGGAATATTAATCATTTTAATATTTAAGCAGAACATCGTTTTCGGTTAATATAATTTAATTTTAGTTGAAATTTTACATAAAAACATGTTTTTTTAACGGTCCGAACTGTTACAGCTTAACTTTAAGCCTTAAATAGATGGCGTTGTACATAAAAGCCTTTGGAAATGTCTTGATTATATGACCGTTGATAAAAACATGTATTTTGCAAACAAATTTGTTTGTTTGTAGTATAAACTGCAAAATAGATAAAATTGAATAGTTTAAAAAGGCTAACACTACTCTCTGTCAAAAAATTGGGTAAATGCAAACAATTTATATGGGTGGGCTATGTCTCAATACTTGCCTTTGTCTAATTTTGAATGGGAAGATCCTTATGTAAATTATAATGTACCAATCACCTCTGATATTGGATATATTTTAGAAGTAGATCTAGAATACCCCGATAGCTTACATGATGCTCATTCCGACTTTCCATTGCGTCCAGAAAATATTTGTGTAGGTAATTCGAAAGAATCTAAATTAGTTACCAATTTATATAACAAAAAAAAAAAATGTTATACATTATAGAAATCTTTTGCAATGTGAGAAATATGGTTTGCGAGTTCAAAAAGTTCATAGAGTATTAAAATTCAAGCAAAAACCTTGGTTAAAAAATATATTGAATTAAACACCCAATTACGAACTTTAGCAACATCCGACTTTGAAAAAGATTTTTATAAGCTGATGAATAATTCTGTATTTGGAAAGACAATAGAAAATATCGAAAAAAGAGTAAACGTAAAGTTATTAACACACTGGAAAAATCATGGAAAAATCAAAGGTGTTCAGAGTCTCATTGCTCGCCCCGAATTCCACAGTCTTTCCATTTTTTCTGAAAATTTGGTCGCAGTCCAACTTCGCAAAACTAAATTGTTTTATAATAAGCCCATAGATTTAGGTTTTAGCATATTAGAGATATCAAAGACTTTAATGTATGACTTTCACTATCAGTACATGAAAAATAAATTTACTAACATAAAATTGTTATATACTGATACTGATAGTCTGATATACCAAATATTTTGCGATGATTTTTACAAAGAAATTAAGGAAGATTTAAATTCATATTTCGATACTTCTGATTATCCTTCAAATAATCAGTTTCACTTTCCTCAAGTAAATAAAAAGAAATTAGGATTTTTTAAAGACGAGAACAACGGCAAAATTCTTACTGAATTTGTTGGATTGCGATCAAAAATGTATGCAATGAGTGTTGAAGATCGTACTATCACCAAAGCTAAAGGGGTTAATAAAAGTGTTACTAAGAAATTAAATGTTAGTGACTATAAGTCATGTTTATTTAATAAAAAAATACAACTCGCTGAAATGTATAGATTTAGAAGCATCAAACATATTATATTTACACAAAAAAATAATAAAATTTGTTTGTCATACAACGACACCAAGCGACATATATTGCATAACTCAATGGATACATTAGCTTGGGGTCATTACAAGTTAAGATAGTATTAAGATGTCATTTTTATTGTATTAGTTAAGAAAATATAATAAAATGTTATGTATTTTTTTATATGTACATATTTAGTTTTACCTTTTAACTGAATAGACGTATCCTACTACATTTAACATGTTTCATTTTGAACACCCTTTCACTGCTATTATAGCGGGTCCTAGTGGTTGTGGACAATCAAAGTTCGTATGTGATTTTTTGAAAAACATAAATCATGTTTGTAATCAAGAATTTAACACTATCTTATGGTGTTACGATGAAATGCAACCATTATACAATTTAAATGGAGTTAATTACTATCAAGGAATTCTTGATTTGAACATGTTTGATGGGAAGTATCCTCAATTGATTATAATCGACGACCTTATGAGAGAATCTGATGGGCGCATTGGTGCAACTTGGCGCAACTCCTGATTTAGCTGCAAACACCTCTTCACATTGGAATTTAATCAAACACGGGAGTGTTAGGTTAGAAGTAAGGTTTGAAAATGCTCTCACTCAAACAATAAATTGCATTGTTTATGCTGAGTTTGATAATTTAATTGAAATAGACAAGAACAGAAACGTAAGTGTAGATAATAATAATAATAATAATAATAATAATAACCCCCCACGGGAATTGACCTTGTCGTGGTGGTGGGGCTTACGGGGAGGAGGTACAATGTTTTAAGAACATAATATCTGATCTTTTAGTCGTATGTGCATGCTACTAAAACGCCAATTACATCTAGGCACACCCTCCCTTAACTAACAATTCCCAACCCTTTTATTTTAATGGAGTTACAATGGACAAAAAAGTATACAATTTGCGGCCGCTGCCCGGGGGTCGCCGGGGCGCATCTGGAGCCGATGCTGGATGCTCCAGCATGCGATCCATCGGCGGTATGGAGTTGAGCAGGCGGGCTCCTACCGATAAAGATGCTACAGCCGAAATCATCAATCATCTTGCGTTATCACCAAGTAGTTCTTTATGCAAAGAACCTATGTGATATTGTACTCTTCGCAGATGATACCTCTTTAATATTTAAAGTAGATAGAAATAAAACAAACTATGACGAAGTGAATAGTGCATTATTGCATATTCTTTATTGGTTTGATACGAATAATCTAATGTTAAATGCTAAAAAAACTAAATGTATTGAATTTGCTTTACCAAACGTTAAAAAACATGATCTTAGTCTAGAAATTAAAGGAGAACCCCTCAATGTGTCGGAATCAGCTACTTTCTTAGGTTTAACTATAGATTCCAAACTCCAGTGGAACACTCATCTGGAAGCACTTGCGGATAAACTCAGCTCTGCCGCGTTCGCAATAAAAAAAGTAAGACAACTGACGGACGTTGAAACTGCCCGACTAGTCTATTATAGCTATTTTCATAGTATTTTATGTTATGGAATGTTGCTATGGGGCAGTGCTTCCGATATAAATTCAATATTTATCCTTCAAAAAAGAGCCGTGAGATATATTTATACCCTAAGAGCTAGAGATTCTCTGCGAGATGTTTTTAAAGATGCAGGTATTATTACAGTTGCTTCACAATTTGTATATTATAATATTCTGTTTGTCCGGCAAAATGTACAGCGTCACAGTAAAAATAGTGATATACATACGATAGGAACCAGAAACAAAGATAAACTTGTTACGCCAAGTTTTCGCCTCCAAAAAGTTAAAAAATCTTTTATGGGTCTGAGTATACGTGTATATAATAAACTTCCGCAGTGTATTCTTAGTTTGCCACTACCACAATTTAAAGTGACCTTGAAAAAAATACTAACAAGTAAAGCTTATTACACTGTTCAAGAATATTTAGAAGATAAACATATATGGAATTAATGTCTATTGAATGTAATGCAGGATATCTGTAAGTTTATGTAATACAATTATATATTATGCCAATGACTTTGAAAAGAGCAACTGTTGAGTTTCTTGCCGGCTCTTCTCAGCAGAACTGCCTTCCGAACCGGTGGTAGCTTTTTTTTTTTTTTTTTGTCTATATTTTCATTTGACGATTCAAAAGTGCTTACAAAAGTTTATTTGAATAAAGAATATTTTGAATTTGAATTTGAATTTGAATAGATGTTGTCCAAGGGGCAAGACCCAAAAATCTTGGACCCACTATTGCTAAAAATAGTGCGAGACAAAAATGGACAACTGAAATGAATATGTTCATATGGCGCACTTACCTCATTACAAGTAAATTAGAAACCATTCCACGAGGCTACTTAAACTCATTATATCAATCTTTTAAACAAAAATATCCAGAAATACAAGTTACAAAACAGAGAATTAGTGATCAGCGGAGAGCAATAGTTAATAATAAATTACTTTCTGAAGACATTTTATCTAATATAAAAAAAGAAGTTTCTATAATGTTAAAAAATAACACAAATTCAACCCAAACATTAGGCTTTGAACATCCGAAACAGCCTGCAGATAGAATGAGTTGGTCAAATGATATTAATGAAGCTATAGTACGCATTTACTTCCTAATAACTGATTTAGAAATGAATAAAACAGCATACCGTAAAAAATTGCACAATTCCTTTGTTGAGTCATATCCTAATCTTGCCCATATATCAGAACAAAGACTAGCGGATCAACGCAGAGTAATTTTTAAGAACAAAATGGTAAATGAAAATAGAATACAAGAAATTAAAAAAAAAGTAGAAATCGAAATTCAAAATAAGTTACAAAATAAGTCAATTAGCAATATATTGTCCCCACATCATTCAAATAATATATTAAATATCTCACAAGATAATATAAATGTTGATACTCCAGCGTGCACTGAACATATAGAACAAAAAGAAGATAATAATCAGCCTCATCCTTATAAGTTAAACTATGGAGAAATTGAACAACAATTTTGTATTATATTGGAACAGTTTAAAAATACTGAACCGGTTTTAAGGCCTCACCTTCCGAGACAAAAATCGTCAAGAAAGTTAGCTGCAATAGTCGATTATTTAAATAAAAATATAATCCCTAAATTTCTATCATTAGAACAAGATTTTGTAACTCTCCAAACAATAATATATGTAGCAGCTTATACTACAATTATCAGCAATGGTGCAAAAATTAGATCAAATGAAAGTAATGAACCAAGACATATTTACAATCCAACCTGGCAGAGAAGATTAGAAAATAAAATAGACAAATATAGACGTGAAATAGGAAGATTAACACAGTATATTAATGGAAATAGAAGTAAAAAAATAATTACACATATGCATAAAATTAAAAGTAAATATCAGGTACACGCTCAACATGAAGATTTAAACATAGATATTAATCATTTCTTAGATACTCTTAAACAAAAACTGAATACAGCATCTAGCAGACTAAAAAGATATTTAAATTGTACTAATAGGAAAAAACAAAATTCACTATTCATTAATAATGAAAAAGGATTTTACCGAAATCTTAGTCAATTATCAAATGTAGACAATAGAAATACACCATCAGCAGATAATCTACAAAAATTTTGGGCAGATATATGGGAAAAACCAATGGCACATAACCTAGATTCTGACTGGATTCAAAATGTTGAGAATACAACAACAGATATCCCTGACATGGAATTCAAACACATATCAATGGAAACGTTAACACAAGTCATTAAGCGATTACATAGTTGGAAGTCCCCTGGAACTGACAACATTCATAATTTCTGGTATAAAAAATTCACATGCACCCACACATACATACATAAACACCTTAATTCATTTATACAATTTCCAGAGACTTTGCCAATATACATCGCACAAGGAGTCACCTATATGTTACCTAAATCCAATGACACGCAAAATCCATCTAGTTACAGACCGATTACTTGCCTTCAGACTATCTACAAAATTTTTACAGCATGTTTAAGTGAATCTATTTACAAACATTTAGATAAACACAATATACTTGCAGAACAACAAAAGGGATGCAGAAGGAACAGTCAAGGTTGTAAGGAGCAGTTGATAATAGATTCTGTTGTTCTAGATAATGCATTTAAGAAAAAGCATAACATTTATAGCATGTTTATAGATTACCGTAAAGCATTTGATTCTGTACCTCACAGCTGGTTGTTATACATTTTACAATTATATAAAATTCACCCCAAAATCATAAAATTCTTGAAATCTATTATGGAACATTGGACGACTGTTTTAAAACTAAAAAATTCAACTTCTACAACTACAACTGAACCCATACGTATATTACGTGGAATCTTTCAAGGGGATGCTCTCAGTCCTTTATGGTTTTGTTTGGCTTTAAATCCACTATCAAGCTTACTAAACATGGCTAAAATAGGATATCACTTAAAAACTGCTGATAGTGAATATATTTTATCACATTTGCTTTATATGGATGACATCAAATTATTTTCTAACAATAAAACCAACCTTTTTTACTTGGCAGATGTAGTTCAGAAATTTTCAAATGATATAAGTATGCAATTTGGAGTAGAGAAATGTAAAATATTATCGATAAATAAAGGCAAAATAGAAAGTAACAGTTACATATTAATAAATAATGAAAAAATAAAGTCGATGAATGAAGGAGATATTTATAAATATTTAGGTTTTAAGCAGTCTAGAAGGATAAAGCAAACGGAAACTAAATTAGAATTAATGCAGAAGTTTAGACAAAGGTTAAATCTCATCTTGAAGTCCCATCTTTATTCCAGAAATATGACAAAGGCTATCAATACATTTGCCATACCAATTCTTATCTATTCTTTTGGAATAATAAATTGGTCCCAGACAGATTTAAAAAAACTACAAAGAATAATTAATACATGTATGACGAAACACAGAAAACATCACCCAAAATCATCAATAGAAAGACTTACAATTCCGCGCCGCGAAGGTGGGCGGGGAATAATAGACATCCAAAGTTTACATAACAAGCAAATCACTAGTTTAAGAAAATATTTTGTACATAAATCACAAAGTTCCTCTCTCCATAGACAAGTAACGAAAATTGACAATCATCTTACACCGCTAAATATGCAGGATATAAGCACACAAAATGATGATACACTAACACAACTACAACAAAAAATATCACGGTGGCAAGAAAAGTCTCTTCATGGGAGACACCAAAATGATCTGAACCAGACTTATGTCGATAAGAAAGCATCGAACGACTGGCTCAGACGAGGTGTGTTGTTCCCAGAAACAGAGGCTTTTATGCTTGCTATACAGGATCAAGTCATTGCTACCCGAAATTATAGAAAATATATCACAAAGGAAATAACAGAAGGTTCTGATTTATGTAGACATTGCAATACCTCGCCTGAGACTATTCAGCACATAACAGGCGCATGCAAAACATTAGTACAAACCGACTACAAACACAGGCATGATCAAGTAGCATCTATTATCCATCAACATTTAGCACATTCTTATAAATTTGTACAACAAAAGTTACCCTATTATAAATATAAGCCAAATACCGTTCACGAAAATAGGCATTATAAACTGTATTGGGATCGAACTATTCTTACCGACAAAACAGTATATTGCAATAGACCAGATATTACATTTTACAATAAAACCTCAAATACTGTATACATTATTGACATAGCCGTACCCAATTCTCACAATATTCAGTCTACTATCGCCGAAAAAATCACTAAATACCAAGAATTGGCTTTAGCAATAAAAACTCAATGGAAAGCAGAAACCATCCATATAGTGCCAATAGTCATCTCTACCACAGGATTAGTACCAAAAACTTTACATAATAGTTTAGAACACTTTACATAATAGTTTAAATATTCCACAAGCGATTATCCACACTATGCAGAAAGCAATCATTCTTAACATTTGTCATATAACTCGTAAATTTTTATCAACATCATCTGTACACTCGATTGCCTCTATACTTGGTTAAGGCCCGTATATATGGCAATAAAACACCTCTTTTTAGGAAGAGAGATTTCTAAAAGAAAAATAAAATAATAATAATAATAATAATAAACCCGCAGGGCAGCTTGTGGCGAGCTGTTGGGGAGTGGCGACCCCACGGACCTGAGTCCTCCGGAGGGGAATTGTAATCTATCCCCCGCCTCTGGCTTGCCTTTATTGGCTGGCAGAGTGGAGCGCAAGAGCTATATGCTCGAAAGGGTGGAAGTGCTCAATCTGCGTAATAGCGGGGAAACCCGCTCACGAGCTCCTCGTGATGGTGAAACCGGTGCACACCTCTCTACACCCTTAGCCGACCACGCCGATGTTGCGCCCAAGGCACTACGCCGCTTTGTGGGGGCCCATCTAGTGGGAGGCAAGTCACCGTCCGCCAACCATTCAATTTGAGACTATTGTAAAGGCGGACGTCCGTTAGTCTCACTCAATAGCCCAGTAGCCAGTCCATCCAAATTCCATTCCATAGTTCTAGCTTAGATTTCCACATTTTTCACATAGCTCCTACGCATTAACCGGCGACCATCTCTGGGTCATCTTACCTGTGGTTACGCAGAGATGGATCCCGGCTGATGCGTCACAGTAAAACATTTGTATATTCTCTAAGGGGCCTCTACGTGTTGGACCTGTGTCCCCACGCAAGCCTTCCAAAGGACCGGGTTCTTTTGAACCCGTGAATTATGAAAGAGAAACATAATAATAATAATAAGCCCCCTAAAAACCAACCACACGTCCTGATCGACCATCTGATCACGTAGGGGGCGGACACACGATCAATAAATTACTGGCGTGGCCAACGTGGCAATGGTAACCCATTAAATATGGAGACTAGATTAAGAAAGAAACTGAGAGGGCCGCTTCCCGAGGGCAATCGTCGGGGCGCACCTGGAGCTGACGCTGGGTGTTTCAGCATACGAACCGTCAGTGGTGAGGAGTTGAGCAGGCGGGCTCCCACCGGGGATTTACAACCTGAAAAATCGACAGCCGAACACTTACACACATATACAAGTAGAGTCAATAGCCCAAGTGACCCATACAGTCCGAGTACTAAATCATACAACCCTTCGGTACACTCATCACCAACATCTTCGGTCTGTAGTAGAGGTACACCTACGCCGCTTTCGGATGTTGCGCAGGAGGCAAGTGCCTTTTTACCTGCGTCCACCAAAGCTGGTAAACCTAGAGTGCGTATGCAATGGAGCAAAGATGTTAACCTATTTATAATGCGCACTTACTACCATATTACCAAATTAGAAACAGATATGACTATATACAGAAAAAAATTACACGAACAATTCTTACTAAATTACCCTCAAATAAAAGTATCAGAACAAAGAATTTCAGATCAAAGAAGAACAATAGAAAGAAATAAATTACTGTCTCAAGAAACACTGAATCGATTAAAAGAAGAAGTAAGAATACAACTACAAGAAGAAGAAACAAATAATGTAAACATTACAAAAATATCAAATCACACATATATGCAAACTAGAACTTCCTCACCAACAACATCCACATTTCCTCAGGCAAATGTTCAAAATTTATCTGCACACAAACTTCAACATTACGCTAATGGACAAACACAAACTTCTCACACTTTTACACAAACTGAAATGATAACACAGTTATTAGAGAACGACATTGAAAGTTTTGTAAATGTGCAACCACCTAATGAAGAATACATACGTATCATAACGGACAAATTCCAGACTAATTTAACCTTATATGCAGGAATGGATCCTAAGATTAGACCAAAACTACCAAAACTCAGATACAGTCGCAAACTTTATCAACTTTCGAACTTATTTAATGAAAATATTCTTGTAGACTATATTTCCCCAGATTCAAAACTTATAGACCTACATACATTAATATACTGTACTGCGCTAACTATAACAGAAGAATTGAACTACAAAATTACAGAACACTCAGGAATTAATAGTAAAAGTAACAAAAATAAACCAGCCTGGCAATATAGATTAGAAAAAGATATACAAAAACTGAGGGCAGACATAGGAAAACTAACACAATTCATCAATAATAATAGATCTAAAAAAATTATAGAAAGAGTAGAATTTTTACTAAAAACAACAAAGATACATACAAAACATGAAAAGAATAATAAAAGACCAGAAGAAGTTTTAGATACTTTAAAGCAGAAATTAGCACTTAAGTCGCATAGGTTAAAAAGGTATAACAAAGCACAGGAACGGAAAACTCAAAATAATATATTTGTCAGAAATGAAAAACAATTCTATAGAAATTTACTTAAACCACAAAATTTGATTGAGGAAAATAATGTAGAGATACCAACAAAAGAAGAACTAGAAACATATTGGTCTGGCATATGGGAAGAGCAAACATATCATAATAATCAAGCAGAGTGGATAGCAAATGAAGAACAAAGATGGCATGACCTTGAAGTTATGGAATACAGTGAAATAGTAAAAGAAGATATTAAAGAAATTACAGATAAGTTACATAATTGGAAATCCCCAGGAGTAGACAAAATTCATAACTTTTGGTACAAAAAACTTACTATCCTTCATAGTTCATTAGCTAAGAATATAACAGAAATCATTTCTGGGCAACAAAACATACCCGAATTTATATCTACCGGAATAACTTATATGCTACCTAAAAACAGTTTCTCTACACAACCTTCTCAATATCGGCCTATTACTTGTTTACCTACTATATATAAAATAATGACCTCACTTATTACACAGAAAATTAATAAACACATAGAGAACAACAACATAATAGCAGAAGAACAAAAAGGCTGTCGGCGGGGACCACATGGGATGTAGGGAACAACTTATCATTGACTCCACCATAATGAAACATGCTTTATCAAAAAATAAAAATTTACACTGCACCTATATCGATTATAAGAAAGCATTTGATAGTATTCCACACTCTTGGTTGCTACATATACTAAATATCTACAAAATAAACCCTAAAATAACTAATTTCTTACAAAAAATCATGACCCAATGGAAAACTACACTACATCTACATAGTCCTAACTACAATATAAGCACTAGAGAAATAGCCATTAAAAAAGGAATTTATCAAGGTGATTCCCTGAGTCCCTTGTGGTTCTGCCTAGCCTTAAACCCACTTTCTTACCGATTACAATGTAACCGAGCAGAATATCTTCTAAAACATGACAGTAACGAAACAACAATTTCACACTTAATATATATGGATGACATTAAATTATATTCTAAAAATAGTAAAGAGATGAAAACACTTATTGAGACTACAACAGAATTTAGTGAAGATATACACATGCACTTTGGACTGGACAAATGTAAAACTGTTCATATAATTAAAGGTAAAATCCAGCCCGGGGATTACGTGATTAATGAAATAGATAAAATATGTGCAATGGAACCCAACGAATTATATAAATACCTAGGATTTCAACAACTCAAATGATTAAACCACACAGCCATCAAAGAAACAATTACGAATGAATATAAAAAGAGAATTAATGCCATTTGTAAAAGTCAACTCTCAAGTAAACATCTAATAAAAGCCTTAAATACATACGCAATACCTATTTTAACCTACACATTTGGAATCGTAAAATGGTCAAATACTAATATAGAACAAATAGAACGCTTAACACGCACTACACTCACTAAACACAACAAACTACATCCTAAGTCCGCAATTGAAAGATTAACAATAAAACGAAAACACGGAGGAAGAGGTCTAATAGATGTAAAACATTTATGGCAGAAACAATTACATAATTTATCTACATTTTTTTATACAAAAGCTCAGTCAAGTAACATGCATAAATCAATAGTCCAAAATGATTTTAAATATACGCCTTTAAATCTTAATGACTGCCAAAGTACAGGAAATACATCGAACATAAATCCACAAAAAAATAAAATAGAAGAATGGAAAAAGAAGGTAATGCACGGTAGACACCCTAATGACCTACAACAACCTCATATAGATCTTGAAGCTTCAAACAAGTGGTTACAGACAGGCAGTTTATTCCCGGAAACAGAAGGTTTTATTATCGCAATTCAAGATCAAATAATAAACACTAAAAACTTTAGAAAATATATTATCAAAGACCCTACAGTTACAAATGATAAATGCCGCAGATGTTATACACAAACAGAAACAATACAACACATAACAGGAGCTTGCGCAAGCCTCACACAGACGGACTACACCCATCGACATAATCAACTAGTAAATATAATACATCAAAGCTTAGCACACAAACACAAACTTATACAAGATACAAATATTCCCTATTATAAATACACACCCCAAACAGTTCTGGAGAATATCTCTCATAAAATATATTATGATCGCGCAATACTCACTGACAAAACCATACACTTCAATAGACCAGATATAACACTACAAGATAAAATTAATAAAACTGTTTACCTGATAGACGTCGCAGTCCCTAACACTCACAACATTCAAAAAACAATAGGTGAAAAAATAAATAAATATGCAGATCTTAAAGACGAAGTAACTCGTATCTGGAAACAAAATAAAGTCTACGTTGTCCCAATAGTTATATCCACCACTGGAGTTGTACCAAAAGTCATTCACCACTATTTAAAAATAATAAAATTAGAAGATAATATAATACACACCCTACAGAAAGCTGCTATATTAAATACATGTAGGATAGTGAGGAAGTTCTTGCAGATAGAAGAAAATGACATTATCACACAAAATTAAACACACTGCACTTTATAATTACTTGGCATGCGCCCGTAGTTATAGTTATTCACCAGCTTAATGCTGAGAAATTAAAATAAAAATAATAATAATAATAATAATAACCCCCCAGGGGACCACCTTGACGTGGTGGGGGGGCTTACGGGAATAGATACTAAGCGAGTCTGATCATCTTGACAAAATCATACAAATTTATAAATGTTGAAACAATAATAACTTGGTATAATTTCCCAACCAACGGTCCCAGCAGCAAGAAATGGAGTTACGAAACAGAGTTAAACGATTAATGCCGCTGCCCGGGGGTGATCGCCGGGGCGCACCTGGAGCCGACGCTGGGTGCTACAGTATGCGAGCCGTCGGTGGTAAGGGCACAAGCAGACGGACCCTTACCGGGAGTAAACCCGAAGAAGTCACGTCTAGCCAAACACATATAGATCCGATCCATGAGTCCTTGACTCCTCCAGCTGTGGATGCTTCGACGGTAGCTTCGGCAATGAGACCTGTGACCACCAAAGCTGGCAAACCACGTGTACGCATGAAATGGGATAAAGATATAAACATATTCATAATGCGCACATACTTCAAAATAACCAATTTAGAAACTAATTTAACTCAATACCGACAAAAACTGCATCAACATTTTACTAATAAATATTCTAATATTAACGTTTCCGAACAAAGATTATCAGACCAACTGAGAGCTATCACTAGGAATAAATTTCTTTCCGCAGATGAGATTAAAGTTATTAGCGAAGAAGTCAAGTATAGTCTAGATCAAAATCAAAATAGTAATACAAGTAACATGTTAATTAATGATAACCATAATCATTGTCAAAACAATATTAATACTGAATCTTTTCATGTCCATCAACACTCCGGCGAAGCAAATACACCAAACAATTACTCACAAAACACAACAACAAACGGATCTAATATACGAGACGAGTGTTGTGAAAAAACACTTAGAAGTATTTTAGAAGAAAATTTAAGTAAATACAAAAATAGCGACCCTACATCACGTCTACCTTTGCCGAAATTAAGAAGTAGTTATAAATTATCATATATTATAAATATTTTTAATAAATCTATATTGCAAGAAAAACTAAGCACTTTGGATAGCATACTTGATACTCATACACTTATTTATTGTACGGCTATAACAATTATAACATATTTAAATATAGAAGTAAAAAACAAAACTAATAGAATTAATAAATCTCAACCTGCATGGCAAATTAGATTAAAAGCAGATATCGAAGAATTACGTAAAGATATTGGAAGACTGACACAATATAAAAATGGAAATAGAGGTAAATATTTAATGAAAAAAATTAATAAAATTCTAGAAAAAACAAAAAAGCACAGCTCATATGATAGCAATAGGCACGTTATTGAATACCTGGATACGTTAAAACAAAAACTTGCAGTAAAATGTCATAGATTAGCTCGATATAAGAAAGCACAAAGTAGAAAAGACAATAACAAACTATTTACTTTCAACGAAAAACAATTTTTGGATTAATAAAGAAAAAATACAGTCAGAAACTATTACTGAAATGGAATTCCAAAATATAGAAATAGCTGAATTTAGAAATATAGTAAATAAGACACATAGTTGGAAGGCGCCAGGTGTAGACTATATTCAAAATTTTTGGTTTAAAAAATTACACATTTTACATTATAAGCTAATAGATCAAATTACAGACATCATAAAAGGCAATACTATTCTACCAGAATTCTTAACGAAAGGAGTTACGTACATGATACCAAAGAGCAACAAAACAAACAACCCATCTCAATACAGACCAATTACTTGTTTACCGACACTCTATAAGATTATAACTTCCTGTATTACATATAGAATCAGTAAACATTTAGAAACTAACAAAATACTAACAGAAGAACAAAAAGGATGCAAAAAATTACATAGAGGCTGTAAAGAACAGCTAATTATAGATTCTACTGTATTGAAACATGTTCAGAAAAGTCAAAAAAGCCTTTTTGTATCATATATAGATTACAAAAAGGCTTTTGACAGTATCCCCCATACCTGGCTTATAGAAATTTTAGAAATTTACAAAATAAGCCCTATAATTATAAATTTTCTTAAGAAAACCATGCAAAATTAGAAGACAACAATACATTTAAAATCAAATTACGTGAATATCAGTACTAGAATAATAAATATTAATAGAGGAATATTTCAAGGTGACTCCTTAAGTCCACTTTGGTTTAGTGTAGCTCTAAACCCCCTTTCCAAACGATTAAATATGTAGAAATTAGGTTTTGAAATAAAAAGTAATAGAAAAACACTTCATCGGCTTAGCCATTTATTATATATGGATGACTTAAAATTGTACTCTTGCAAAGAAGCTATTATGGTGAAACTGTTGGACATAACAAAAAACTTTTCTGCTGATATCCCAATGAATTTTGGTTTAGATAAGTGCAGAAAATTAAATATAGTAAAAGGTAAAATAAAAGAAGGTGACTATAAACTTAGTGAACAGGATAGTATAACAGCAATGAAAAATAACGAACTATATAAATATTTAGGGTACAATCAAGCGCGCCTATTAGACCACAAATCAATAAAAGATAAATTAAAAAAGGAATATTTTAGTAGGATTAATTTATTAAGTAAACGACAACTGTGTAGTAAAAATTTATTTAAAGCGCTTAATACATATGCAATACCTTTACTTACCTATTCATTTGGCATCGTAAAATGGTCAAACACGGATATTAAACAGTTAGAAAGTAAAACTAGGACGACTCTTACACAGAATCGGTTTCATCATCCTAAATCTGCCATAGAACGGGTGACTTTAGCTAGAGAAGTTGGGGGAAGAGGGTTAATCGATATTACGTATTTACACAACAAACAACTTGTTAACTTAAAACAATTTTTCTATCATAAAAAAAATGAAAGCAAACTATACGAAACTATAATTGCAATAGACAACAACTTTACACCATTAAACCTTAAAAACGAAAGCACTGAATCCATTAATAAAAAAGATAGAATTGAGGAAAAAAATAGCAATTGGAAAAAGAAAGAGCTCCATGGTAGACATCCGAATGATTTAGAACAATTACACGTTGATAAAGACGCGTCCAACAAATGGCTAAGCTTAGGTGGACTATTTCCAGAAACAGAAGGCTTCATGTTAGCGATCCAGGATCAAGTTATTACAACAAAAAACTACAGGAAATATATTGTGAAAGACAGAACACTAGATAATGATTTGTGTCGTAAATGTCAGAGTAAGCCAGAAACCATACAACACATTACCGGTGCTTGCATTTCATTAACACAGAACGATTACACACACAGACATAACCAATTAGTTAACATTATACACCAGAAATTAGTTTTAAAATTTAAGCTTACGTCCGATCCACATACACCGTACTACAAATATACACCTCGATCAGTTTTAGAAAATCAAAGTTACACGCTATATTATGACCGAACCATTTTAACGGATCACACTATATACAATAACAGACCAGATATAACATTCGTAAATAAGAGTAATAAACATACATACTTAATAGATATTGCAGTACCCAACACTAATAATTTACAATCGACAATAAGTGAAAAAATTCGGAAATATACAGAATTACAACAAGAAATCAAAAGAGTATGGAAAATGGACAGTGTTACAATCGTTCCAATAGTGATATCAACAACAGGTTTAGTTCCGAAAGCTTTGCTTAATTCTTTAAATATTCTGGGTTTACCTAAATTTACTTACTTAACTCTTCAAAAAGCAGCTATCCTAAATACATGTAGAATAGTTAGAAAATTCTTGCAGTTGGATTCGTATGGTGATGCAGTTACTATAAATTTTTAATTAAGAGAGCCAGAACTGATTCAGCACTTGGTACATACCCGTGCTGATTCATATAACCGGGCCTAGCCTGAGATATGCAATTTGATACAAAAATAATAATAATAATATACTCTTTATTGTACACCCCAAAAAAGAAATAATACAATACAAATATGAGAAAATGTACAATAGGCGACCTTATCGCTGAAATATCGATTTCTTCCAGGCAACCTTAAGGCGTTGGAAATCGCAAAAGAAAAATAAATAACTAGTGAGTAGGGTGTGAACAATACTCAATATAAATAATAAATACACATATACAAAGATAATTACATATATACATACTAACTACATACAAACATACATACATACATACATACATACATACACACATACATACATACATACATACAAAATATTTAATTTATAAATTAGGCAAGTATATTCATACATACTAACAGTATAGAAAAAATATACACTACTTAAATCTTATATTTCACAGGCACGAGTAAAAAGATTTAAAAAGAAAGAAAGTGTTGTTTTAATCGTTTTTTAAAAGTAGGGAACGTTTTTGAATTCCTGAGATTCAAGGGTAGGGCGTTCCATAACCGACACGCAGTAACAGTAAATGAGTCACTGTAAAATGACGAGGAATGTTGTGGAATTTTTAGTACCAGACTGTTATCGGATCGCAAACGTCGAGGATGTGAGCCGCCCAAAAATTCAAAACGTTCCTTTAGGTACGGGGGAGAGGTTGGATTGAACAGAGTACAGTAAAGAAGGTGAAGTATGTGAGTATTCCTACGAAGCCGGATAGGGAGCCACTTGAGTTTTTTTCGTAGTATTTACGTAGACCAAATATCAATCGTATACATACATTTTGAAGACGCTCAAGCTTATTTAATTGCTCCTCTCTTAGATCAAGATAGCAAGGATCAGCATAATCAAGAATCGGTGAAAGGAGAGTACTAGCTAACGCAATCTTAGTAGGTATAGGGAGAAAATTGCGTAACCGTTTAAGAGATCCTAGAGAAGCAAACATCTTCCTGCTCACATCACATAGCTGTGAGTCCCAAGACATGTTTTGATCCAGGATGATGCCCAGATCTTTTACAGATTTACTGTAAGGTATAATAACACCGTCAAGAAATACAGGTGGTAAAGTGAAGAGATCTATTTTGGATATAAGTTTAGCACTGCCAACTATAATAAGCTGCGTTTTAATAGGATTCAGTCGTAAACCAAATGACTTACTCCATGTGTATATGTTCTCCAAGTTTTCATTAATTGCTTTAATAGCAAGAGGTAGCTCAGGTAGTTTGGCTTGATGGTAGATTTGAAGATCATCTGCATACAAATGGTAGAGAGAAGAAACGTGTTGAGAGATAGTATTAATAAATACAGGAAATAACAAAGGAGATAACACGCCACCCTGCGGAACGCCAGCAACTACCGGAGACCAGTCAGAGTGTGAGTCATGGATTTGTATGCGTTGCCGACGCCCGAACAGGTAACTACGAAACCAGTCAATTGCATTAGGAGATATGTTAAGTGACCTCAGAGTAGCAAGTATGATATCGAAATCCACAGAACCAAAGGCATTACTGAAGTCAAGCAAAACGAGGAGTGTAACTTGCTGTGTGTCCATGCCTTTTCGAATATCATCGGTAACTTTTACTAACGCAGTAGTCGTACTATGACCGGGACGGAAACCAGATTGCAAAGGATTCAAAAGATTATGGCAATATAGGAACTGTGTAAGTTGAGATTGAACGAGACGCTCAAGGGCTTTGGACAGAAGAGGAAGAATTGAGATTGGACGGAAATCAGAATTATCAATAGGATTTTTTTTTTTTTGGGTATTGGGACGATTTGAGCGTCTTTCCAGGCTGAAGGAAATTGATTGGACGTAATGGAATAATTAAATATGGAAGTGATTATAGGGCAAATGATGTCGAGGATGGGAATGATCATTTTGCGACTAATGCAGTCAGCACCCACTGAATCAGAATTAATGGCTAGAATGGTCTTCTTAACATCACTTTCTGCAAATTGACTAAAGAAAAAACTGGGATGCCTAGGAGAGGATAAAGCATTGAGATTGTTGATTGTATTTAACTTAGATGTGTCATCAATAACACTTGAAGATGAGAAGTGCTTATTAAGTTCATTGAAATTGATGTTATGAGTGTTAATGTGTTGTTGTGCTTTACCTACTCCCAAAGATTTCAGAAAATTCCATACCCTGAAAGAATCTTTCTCTTCAATCACAGATTTGTGTAATTAGTAGATTTTAGTAGTTAATAGATTGTAGGTTTTCTTATAAAATAACATTCTCCATTTCATATGTTAGATATATTTGATAACTTTTGTGTGCTGTAGACGTAAATATCATGAATACTTTAGAGATAAGTAAATGTTTAAAAACAATACATCCCACCTTAACGTCAAATGTTTTTGCTGCTAATCGATTGCCGGTTCATATGTCAACTCCTATTTATTTGATCAGTAATTTAGATCCTGATACAAAACCAGGCTCACATTGGATAGCAATTTACATAGGTACAAATGGAATTGGAGAATATTTCGATACTTTTGGTCGAAAACCAAATAGTTATCATTTATCATTTTTAAAGCGAAATACAAGTAGATGGATATATAGCAATAAGATAATTCAAAATGTTTTTTCTTCTTTTTGTGGTGAATACTGTCTTGTATATATATATCTTAAGCGTAGAGGTATGTCTCTCACTAACTTTGTTGAAATGTTTAATCAAGATACAAATAATAATAATGATCTTCTGTTAAACGATATGTTTAAATCTTTAATAATATTTTAAATAAGGATAGCATTATGTAAAAAAATATGTATGAAACATTATTTATTATGTAATAAATGTTAATGTAAAAAAATATTATTTGGTTTTATTAAAATGCCTTTCAAATAAAAATAAAACAAAGTAAAATTTTAGTAAAATAATTTATTTAGTCTTTTTGTTTAAAGTGATATTTTTTTAGGTTTGGTGCACTAGAAATTTCTTTGGTGATACTATGTACCAACTTTCGTGTAATTTGATGGTGGCTATTTTTGTTATTTTTCTTGTTATAATATTTGACCCTCACATCTGCATGTTTCCAGTGCTCCTCCGGTGGTATATCAACCAGTTTTTTCAGTTCAAATATCTCAATTTTTATGAGACGTGTTGCATTGGATCCATCATCTTCGTTGGTAGTAATATATGAGGTACCATCGTTCGTCGCTCGCCCCACCGATGAAGAATGTAGTTTTGTCTTTTTTATCTTCGGAGGTTCTTGAGAGAACTCGTTTAGAGAGTCACTGCTTTTTGATCTCTCCCGTTTCTTGATAGGGTATGGCGAGATACGTTCATCGTCAGATGTTGAGAAGTAATACTGTTTATACGTGTTTTCTTCGTATTCTGCATTATTCCCACCCACGCAGCGCGTAAGCTACAACAATGAATACAAAGGAAAATGATTATAAAAATAAAATAAATTTCTACGCTATCTAAAAAACGTTAGAGAGTGGTAAAAAACACACGTTGTAAAAAATCACAGTAAAATACAGAATAATATGAATAAAAAGTAATACTCACATTCATAATGGTATCCATGTGGTTAGCACTTACTAGACAACACTCGCACAACAGTTCTTAACAAGAAGACACTGAACAACTTAGTGATGAATTCAAAAAACACAGTCGTTTTATACTAACTAAGACAATGTAAATGAACAAACCTATTAAACTACCGCAAATGATAACGATAATATTTAAACTAATGCTTATGACTTATGAGTAATAAAGAAACAATGCCATTAGTAATAATGACAAATCCATTACAAGTTAGAGCAGGTTTAAAATTTCACAATAACAACTAAAAAATAAATAAAAAAATATATATTAAATCGAGAACTATTTAATAAACAAAATATTGTTTCACCGGCGCGCCATTATTTAAAACATTGTATAATAAAAAATACAATAGAACTATTTAGATTTCATGAAAATATATATATTAAATGGGAAGTTTTTAATAAACAAAATATTGTTTCACCGGCGCGCCATTATTTCAAACATTGAATAATAAAAAATACAATCGAACTATTTAGATTTCATGAAAATATATATATTAAATGGGAAGTTTTAATAAACAAAATATTGTTTCACCAGCGCGCCATTATTTCAAACATTGTATAATAAAAAATACAATCGAACTATTTAGATTTCATGTAAATATATATATTAAATGGGAAGTTTTAATAAACAAAATATTGTATCACATTAAAATCAGAGAAATTGCATTAAGTATTTATTATTTAACATAGCGACAAAGAGACAGGCACTGTGGCGTCGTGAGGTGATGAGTAATGCAAGAAAGAAACAGCAACACTGCACTGTGACGTAGGTTCGTGAGCGATAAGGCCGGGCGGGAGCTTAATGAGGGTGACTGATAAGCGAATACACTAGTGGGATGTAATTAATCGAAAAGCTATCTTTGGGACGGTTAGAGATACAGCTCTGGGACCCAGCGCAATCGATTCAAATGGGGGGCTAAGCCTTTTTTTTTTTTTTTATTTATTTTATTTTTTTAGTTCCGACGCATCGACGAGTCGACTCGCGGGGTCTGGCGCACTGGTTCTGGCACACTTCCTAATAAGAATTAATTAATTTGTCGAAATTTGAATAGATATTAAAGCGTTTTCTTTTAACTTTATGTAATTGACTGGAATAGAATAAACTCATATCGAGTGGTTCACGAACCACGAGTATTAAGTATATTCATTTTAACAAATATATTAGTATTAATGTGTTTACGATAAGACACGAAGCAAAATTCTTTTAAAATAAAACTTATAAAACGGTGTGAAATAATGGCTATTGGTTGGTAAAGGTGTAGCAATAGATACAAATATATACATACGCAGGTGTACAGTACCTTAAGTTATGAAACCAAAAAAAAATATATGTTTGAAATATTTTTGATTTAAAAGAATAAAAAAACATATATAAACGGGGAAAATAATGATAATGGTAACTATAAAAAAATGCAGTGTATAACTGAATGAAGTGAATGGAATTCAAATTTTAATTTTAGTAGCAAAATTAAAAAAAAATGTGAATCTATAGTGTAAGTCTTACCAACAAAAAGAAAAAAAAAATAAAAAAATATATTAAAATATATTTAGACTTGTTTAGAATTATTGTGACTTAGAAGAGCCGGCAAAATACTTAAGAAAATACTATTTGGACATAAAATTTACAATAAAAGACAACAATTATTACCTTCCAGTTTTAACATCGACATCCTTTAAGTCCATATATTAATATCGTTACAGTAATGTAGGATACAAGCTTTAATGTGTACAAACATGGAAAATGATGAAAATATAGTATAACTTATGCCTAAAGGAAAATTAAAAGCAAACTACTCTATCTATCAGCTTGTTGTTATTTGTATGTTATATTATTAAGTTCTTGTTTATTACAAGTAGACTTTCAAATTATTAGATTACGCGTACAGCTGACATTTGTTCAAGAAAGTAGAAGTAAACCTTAGAATAATCTAAATTTAAAAAAAAATTATAACAAAAAAAACCTATCAATTGCGACACGATTTTTCCCGCCAACCTCCTTATGTTGATTTAGAGGACGAATTTTCCGCAGATATAGTATATTGTTTCATATTAATTTTAGTTTGATATTTCCACGTCTTCTTTAGATAATTAGTCCTGAGAGACAAAGTAACAGACAGACAGGCACGGACGGGACTTAATGCGTAAGCGTTTGCAGGTATTAAGCTTATTATTTTTTTACATGTGACTGGCAACGGTTGGTCGTCAATCTTCGGGGCATATCATTGAAGAGACCTTTGTCCCGAAATAGACGAGGACAGGATAATAATCATATTGGTGATGAAGGTCATGGTTATGAGGACCATGGTCATGATGAGGACCATGATCATGATGAGGACCATAGTCATGATGAGGATCATGATGATGATGAGAATCATGGTGATGATGAGGATCATGGTGATGATGAGGATCATGGTGATAATGAAGGCTATGGTGATGATAAGGATCATTGTGATGATGAGGATCGTTGTGATGATGAGGACCACTGTCATGATGAGGATCATGATGAGGATGGAGATTATGATGATGATGATGGCGGTAATTATGGTTGTGATAATGGTTTGAATATGGGAGTAATGAGGCGAGCGATGTCACGTTCTGTTCATTGTATTTGGCTGATGGCTACACAAACTGTTTCTTGAATATTTTTTTTCCAATGAGCTGCTTTTATATGTAAGATTTGTATAATGTATAAAGTAAACGTGTGTCATTAATTATTAGCTGTGGTTGAATTGAAAATAACTTTGATAATATATATGCGTCTTTAATAGGAAAAAGAATAATTCTATGCAGTCTTGCTGTTTTTTAGCGGTGATTTTTAAATGTTAAACTTATAAAGTATATAGAAGTTAAATGAGGCCATTCGCGGCGCAGGGTCACTAAGTGCGACTGTAGAACCGGCTGGTTTTGGGTTCGATCCCTACTCGAGATGAAATATTACTTAAATGTATATTTCCATTTCTTCGCTCTGGTATCGAGGCAAAGCGCGGCGTTGAGTTCTCCCACTCAACATCCTTTAAATTTTGTAAATATTCTCACATGCACTAAAAATATAATTATGTTATGTAACTGTTGCCACGAAACTATAGTTATTAGGATATTTAAAAATTGTTAACTATTCTTAAGTTGCGAAGGGACTCGCGATTAGCAGGATGGCCGAGCTGTTAGCATAAGTTACTTATAGCCCTTGTGCAATCATTACTAACCTATTGCATACCAGCATGCTAGCCACCTATTGCATGCCAGCATGGCGGGGCTAATAAAACAACTCTGCGTTCACTTTAAATAGTCCAAAGATGTGTCCTTAAGGTCATGCTATCCAAACCTGTTCGTTTCCCAACAGAAGATTTATATCAATCATGTAAGGTGTTAACGGTTTGGCAACTGTTTGTTCTATGCTCTGTTTTACGAAAGCATCGAACCTCCTTTGATACTCAGAATTTGCTCAATAAGCGTAGACCTCATAAAATTTGTCAAATAGAATTGCGGCATAAGGCCTCTTCAAATCGACAACATTATTATCTCAGTCCCATATTGTACAATGCTATCAATAATAAAATGAACATATACCCTCTAACCTCTCACCTTTGTAAAAAGAAACTATCAAACTGGTTATTAACATTAAACTACTATCAAACAGAAGACCTCCTAGCTACCTAAATGAGGTTATTTGTATATATCTTCAATCACACTTAAGCAGGCACATACGTACATACACACACACACACACACACTTATTCATATCATATACATATCAAACACACTCAAAATGTAACATTATTTTATCTAAATATATTACATCCTTTATTATTATTTTTTATTTATTATTACTATTATTTTTTATTATTAATATTATTTGTCATGGTTTTGTAATATTTTCTCAATTTTTTCTTATACCTATACTAATATTATAAAGAGGTAAGATTTGTATTTTTGTATGTATGTATGTTTGTAGAGTTTTCACACAAAAACTACTAGACCGATTTCAATATTTTTTTCACTATTAGAAAGCTGCATCTTCACTGACCAGCATAGGCTATATTACATTTTCAAAAAAAATAGAGATCCCTAATAAAAATGCAATAATGTAACCCAAGGTGAGAAGAAATTGATCTTAACAATTCTATCATCGTGTGCGCTGCGAAAACTATTGATGATAGAACAAAACAATGTTCTACAGTATTATAGAACGCATCAATATCTATATAAAAGTCCGCGATAGCATATGTCCAACTACTGTAGTTATGACAATATAACCATTTTTTTATATTTTATAAGTTAACAAAAGTGCCGACAATAATCAAACCATATTATTGATACCTCTTTATTATTCCTTATCCTATTAAATGATATTGTATTAAAGATAATTTTAATACCTGTAAAATACTTTTTAAATTATTAAAATCGGATATCCTATTCAAAAGATATAACGAATTCAAAAATATCAATCTAAAGAAAATTTATTTATTTATTTATTTATTTAATACTTTATTACACCAACTTAATAATAAAAATATACAAAGAAAACAATGGAAAAATATGGTGTAAAGGCGGCCTTATCACCACAGGTGATCTCTTCCAGGCAACCCCTACCATTAAAAAGATCAAAGAATGTGTGGATATTTGCTGGTGTACAAATGATAAAATATGTTATTCTAATATGATAAACCTACATAAAGAAAAAATTACATTCTATATATTACAAACTAGTTGCATAAAATAAAATAAAATAATATGAAATACATACATCTTTAAATCAGTAAATATATAATTCAATAAACTTACATAGATAAATATATAATTACATACTTACATAATTTATAACGATAAGAAATAACTTGACGCTTAAAAATGCGAACTGATTTGGATTGGCGCAGCTCGCGTGGGAGTGTATTCCAAAGGACTGCAGCTTTCACAGAAAAGGAATCCCCATAGGCTTGTGTGCGGCTGAGTGGCAGTTCTAATTTATTGTCGTCCTGTGATCTGAGGTTAAGAGAGTGGTTGGATCCAAGGAAAGTGAACTTAGTTTTAAGATAATTTGGAGTGTAAGGATGGAAGAGGACAGTGTAAAGGAGTGTGAGGATATGCAGATTACGTCGCTGCCTGATAGTAAGCCATTTAAGTTGGAGTCTGTAATCGGTAATATGGTCGTATTTTTTAAGCCCAAATATGAACCGAATGGCCATATTTTGCAGGCGATCCAGCTTGTTAAGGAGAGTTTGTGATAGGTCACAGTAGCATGCGTCGGCATAATCAAGCAGCGGGAGCAGAAGAGTATTGGCCAGGGATATTTTAGTTTTAATGGGAAGAAGATTTTTCCAACGTCTCAGACGACAGATCACAGCGACGAATTTTTTGCTTACCTCAGATATATGTGGTACCCAAGAGAGGGAACTGTCCATAGTAAGACCAAGGTTTTTAATAGAACTATGGAACTCTAGCATAGTTCCCCCGAACACCACAGGAGAAAGGGATGGAAAATGGATTTTGGATAGCAGCTGACGACTACCAAAGAGAGCGACTTGTGATTTAGCAGCATTTATTGACAAGCCAAAAGATTTGCTCCATGAGCTAACGGTAAGGAGATTGGAGTTAAGGGCAGCAATAGCACTATGGAGACTATTGATGGGTGCCGTAACATAAATTTGTAGGTCGTCAGCATAAATATGGAAAGGTAGAGTAAGGGATTTGGAAATGGAGTTGATAAAAATGGAGAAAAGGAGAGGGGAGAGAATGCCGCCTTGAGGAACACCTGCATGAAGATCGGAAAAGGAAGAAAATGTATTATTTGCTCGAATACACTGCACGCGGCCACATATATACGAGCGAAACCACTCGATAGCAATAGGAGAAAGATTTAAAGATTGCAAAATAGCAATAAGTATATCGTGGTCTACAGTATTAAATGCATTAGAGAAATCTAAAAAATAAAAAATAATGAAAATCATGTAATAATAAAAATTGCGGTGTGTGTCGTGTGGCATCGCGCACCGTGGCGAGTAACTCTACAGGAGTGAGGGGGAGATGCATCGATATCACCAAAATTATTAAGACAATCGATTAGATTTTTTGTTTCTTTATTTGATTTGAATAGGCCCCGTCCGAGACGAGACCGATTTCGAAAATTCTTCTACAATTAGACAATTAAGGTGTAGAAAAATACCAAAAAAAACCTTATATCGCGTATGCTGTGGAAATTATTGACAATAGAGCAAAGTTATGTACAACAATTTTATAAAAGACATCAATATCCACAAAAAGTTGACGATACCATGTGTATCTAGAGTTATGTTACAACAACTAATTTTCAAAGGAAAATGTGCAAACTAGAACAGAGTTGCCATCGTAGTACAGAGGGACATCTAAAATATATATTATTTTATATTCTGTCATAATGAATAGCTTTAAACTTTGCATACAAAGGTATCCCGTGCGTAGTATATCATTTTTTTCATTTATTATTACCAGTACAACAGTATCGATACTAATATGGTATCTATATTTTTATATATATTTAATATTTTTTTTCCTCTTGGTGTTTTTCAGGTGGAAAACACAGACAATATTTTATTTGATAAAATATTTTGTTCACCATAAAAATGTTAGTAGTTTTTATAATTCTAATATAATTAAAGAACTTTCTAAAATGATCTTTCCTTGCATGTGTTGTAATAACTATCAGGAGTTTTTAAACAAAACAATACATTCTCATTTTGATAAATATATTATATGTTATAACAATATAATATATATAAGATATTAAATATTATTTTAATATATCTATTAATATAATCTTAAAACTAGCGGGCGCGCGTAACTTGGCCTCCTTATTAGCACCCTTAGAGGTGAATTCTAAAAAACCACGAAACGCGTGTTCAATAAAATATTTTTAACAGTCTGATTTCAGGATTTTTCCATATAAACTTTCAACCCCGTATTTGAAACCTTTGGGGATGAATTCTAAAAACCATGAAACACGTGTTCAATGAAATATTTTAAAGAGTCTGACTTTCAAATTTTATAAAAATCGGTGCTGTTTTAAAAAAAAACTATACAAACTTTCAACCCCTATTTCATCTTTTTAGGGTAACATTTTTTTAAAACCCCTTATTAGTTGATGTTCAGATTATATAAATAAACATCTGACCAAATTTCACGTTTCTACCATCAGCAGTTACGAATGTGCGTGCGTCTTACCTTAGTCAGGTGCATGTCCTTATATATAGATAAATAAATGTATTTTGATCAAATTTACTTTCTTAACAAATTAACAGTGCCCAAAAAAGCTATTTATGCTCTATGAGGATTTAAATAAATAGTTATGAAGGTCAGCTATTTAATCATTACTCCATTCATACATGACGAATGTTACAATAAAAACAAATAAACCGATTTTACCGCTCCCGCACCGCGCTCACGTCTTAGCTCTTTAAATCGCTTAAATCGTTTCTGAGATAAGCGTCGACAGAAAAACCAACAAACAAACAAAATTTACAAACATTATTGTTTCTGGTTCTATTACTTTGTTAATTGCCCCCAGTAATAATTTTTCTAATGAAAATCATGGTTTTAATAATTTTTACATTAGAAATCATAAGTGCGCTGCAAGCATACATTATTTATTAAAACAGGAACGTAGTTCTCTGTACTGAAACAAACAAATAATTCACAAATTTAGGCGGGTGAAGCCGCGAGGCTGGTTGCTATAGTTTATACAAGTTTATATTGTGTTTAGATTGATCACGTGGTGATGTCAATACATTTTAATGATTGGCACGTAGGTACGTTACATTCATTTACAGTACATATATTTCTCATAAGAAATTAATCAAAACTTCGTATATAAAAAAATACTTGAAATAATCATGTTAAGGAAGTGCCAAATATATTTTATGAATCAACCTTAATGTTATATTCAAAACAAATGAATTGTATGTAAATTTATTAATACATTTCAAGTAAGAAAAAAAAGAAAAAATGTAATATAATTGCGTTTCTCCTTTTCTTTCCAATGATTTATATTTCTACTATTTATATCGATATATCAGGGACGTAAATGCGGGAACAGAGCTGCCATCTTAGTACAGAGTAACCTCTACAAAATATATTTACGTCTTATAGTTAAAGAATAAAAAGTGTGAAGAGGAATGTGTAATTCCTCTATAGAATATATTATTCTACATAATATCATAAAAAACAAGTTTAAACAGGACATATAAAGGTATCCTACTGCAGTATAATTATTTTCGATCAACGTTTTTTAACTTTTAATTTTGAACATTTTGAATTGAACGAAATATTTAGACTATTTTGTCTATTTTTTTCTTCTTAATGGAGCGAAAATATTCAAAATATTCAAAAAATATTTATTTTGAAAAAAATAATTTATTAACGATAAGAATGTTGGTAGTTTCTCAAAAGGTATAAGAATTAAAAAAATGCCTGAAATATATGCTTTCTTTGCAAGTGTTGTAATAACTATTGGTTGTATTCACTAAAAAATTTCTATAGATATTAAATGTGCTCAATTATATAGTATTTTTGTCAGCACCACTTTAAATAAAACCATAGTTTTAACTACTCTATAAAAGCCTAATACAATCTCAAAAATGAAAAAGTTATTTTTTTATACAAAATAAATTATATATTATCGTTGATATTAAAATAAAACGCTATTTGTCATTAAAGACGCAAACAGACAGGCCTATCAAAGGGAAACCGCCGCATACGAGTCGTAGGTATTGCCGGCAAAGTTCAAAGTTGCTTAACCTTTAGTAATACTTTTGTAGTAGTATGTGTTAACGTTATTGGTATCTATACGTAACTGCGGCACACGAAATACAGGTGTGAATAAACATCAAAAAAATTCAACGTTTAAACTGTTGAGGTATCTTGATTAATTTCTTTAGGTATGGGTTTAAAATATTTTATCCTATATATTGTCCCCGTAAAAAAAGCGCTGACGCTTCCATTCTGTATGAATATTAAAGGCCGTCGCGGCGTAGGGGCACAAAATTGTGCCAGTAACGTGACGTTATGGGTTCGATTTCCACTTAGAGGATTGAATTATAATTTAATCATATTTTAATTTCGCACGTCCGTCATATATCATACGCAGTATCTTAACACTTAAATTCCCTCTACCTACCCTGCTGCTATAGGCGGAATACATCGTTTTTCTTCTGGTTTTAAATTAGTGTGAACCGATTAAAATAAAACTAATACTAAATATTTAAAGGAAGTTAGCCAAATTACAAAACTGCACTTAAATCGGTTAAGCCCTTTCTGGGATTATAGTGAACGCACAGATAAACGGACAAACTGACCAAGTTCTATTATATTGTTAAATGTCCGTAATAACAATTTTTCTAATATATCTTCCATGTACAGACACCCATGAGTTAGGATTTTATTGTAAGTATCGATATAACTATAACTATATAGCTATAACCATAACTTAGGCCCTAAAGACTCCTTAAGGCAAAAGTTTAAAGAAATTAATATATTGACAGTTGCATCTCTCTTCTGGGAAGTATGAAAATGCGACCTAAGGTTTTAATAATTTTCACATTAGAAATCTTAAGTGCGTTGCAAACCTACATTATAGGTATATTAAAACATAAATATAATTTTAGTGTTTTAAGTAAATAATTCTGTGGTTAAAGCGGGCGAAGCCGCGAGCGGGTCGCTAGTGTATAATAATTTGCTTTGTAATAAGTTCTTTGATTTTCACGATTATTACACATATTAAATGAAACTAATTTAACCGGATTAATCGCGTATATTTAAGATTTTTACATTTTTGGAAACCCGACGTTTCGAACACTTTACAGTAGTCCGTGGTCACGGGAAGACTGAGGTGGCATTCGTCTGTCAGTTGATATAATTATCACATCAAACTACCGCCAGCGATTTCTTAATTGCCTCGCGTACTGCCCTGGACTCCTGCAGAATGAGCTGATAGTATCTTGCCCTCTGGTATGGTGGGTTTGAGACTTCAATGATTTTATGAGTGGGTCCCAGGTGGTAGAAAGTTTCCAGCCATCCTCTCTATTGAAATTAGGATGTTTTTGTATTTCAATAGCCTCACGGATCATCCGAGGAATGAATCTGTTTTCCTTAGCGAGGATTTGAGGATTATCAAACCTAATGTAGTGGCTGGGTTTATCCGCAGTATGCTCACACACAGCTGACTTCGATACATGCCCATTCTTGATATCTGAGATGTGTTCCTTCACCCTAACACCGATGCTTCTCTTTGTTTGACCAATATATGATAAGCCACAGTCACAGTCTAGTTTGTATACATCTGCACTCTGTAAAGGAATATTACTTTTTATTGGTCTCAAGAATTGGCTCACTTTCCTGTTCGGCTTGAATATGGTTTTTATTGAAGCTCTTCTTAAAATGTTGCCAATCCTGTCTGTAACCCCCTTCACATATGGTAGAAATGCCGGCTGTGTCTCTACTGTGGGTGGCTTGTTGGTATTCTGAGAACGCTGGCGGGGAACTGGCAGCTTGTTCTGATGAAGAGTATTCTTCACCTGGCGAAGCTCGTCCCCTAGGTGTTCAGCGTCGCAGAGGTGGTGGGCTTTCTGAAACAAAGATTTGCCAACGGTAGATAACTGTGTAGGGTGACGGTGAGATTCACCATTGAGGTATCTATTGGTGTTCGTGGGTTTCCTATATACTGTGTGGCCTATTGTGCCATTGGGATTTCTAATGACTAAAACATCTAGAAAAGCTAGGGAATTATTTGCCTGTAATTCTACTGTAAATTTAATATTGTCATTAATAGAATTGAGGTGGTTTAAGAATATATAAATACTGTCCGTAGGTAAAATGGTGAAAGTGTCATCTACGTACCGCTTATATATCCTAGGTAGACAGGATGCAGAGCTAAGAGCCATCTCCTCAAAGTCCTCCATGTATATATCTGCTATTACCGGGGACACAGGCGAACCCATAGCAATGCCATCTATTTGTAAATAGAATTCTTGATTGAACATAAGATATCCAGATGTGAGGCAATGTTCCAAAAGTTCAAGATATTCTATAGGCATATTGTTATCCTCTAGCTTCTTTTTTAACAATCTTGATGCAGTCCTTGATGGGAATACTAGTGAACAGTGACTGGACATCAAAACTGACCATGGTTTCATTGTTAGCTAACTTAAGGTCTTTCAGTCCGCTAACAAAATGGTAAGAGTCCCTGACACAAGATGTTGTGTGGCCACGCAGTGGAGAAAGTACTTTGGCGACATGTTGAGCCAGCTTATACGTCAGCGTATCGATTTGGCTGACTATTGGTCGAAAAGGTACATCTTTTTTGTGTATTTTTGGTAACCCATACAACTTTGGGAGGTTTTACACAACTAGGCACGAGAGATTTAATGTCGAGATGTAAGGTTTTCGCGTGTTTTTGATTAAATCGGATGTCTTTTTAAGTATTTTTGTTGTAGGGTCTTTATCAACAATTTACCTCCTCAGTGTACCCGTGACCACGGACTACTGTAAAGTGTTCGAAACGTCGGGTTTCCAAAAATGTAAGAATCTTAAATATACGCGATTAATCCGGTTAAATTAGTTTCATTTAATTTGCTTTGTATTATGCAATTAAGTTTAATTTTTAATTAATTTATTTTCTTGATTAATTTGGTGTAACTTTTGAAACGACGCTTGTGAGGCGCGCGTTGATAACTGCGACACAGTTTCATACTACTGTAGTTATTATCGTCTTAAACTGTTTTTGGTTTTCACGAATTTTTTGAAATATATAAATAAATAGTATAGTAATAGGTGTCACTGTAATGACGAGGACGTCATTTGATATTGGTTCCATTATCGATTGTATAATAGTGGCGGTAGTGTGCTGCGTCTTTTCCAATATAAGCACAAACGACACGGCACTCATGTTCATTTTACTTCTTAAGATTTTGTCGAGACAACTAGTCATTAGAATTAATATTTAAATATTGTTACTATGTGAAGAACAAGTGTAAATAAAGTTATTGTAAAAGCTGGATTTGGTGTCTGATTTGTTGGTTTGTCTAACAATAGTAATTAATAGGCAAAAAACAATTCTAATTAGTCAATTTGAAAACAAAACCACGCATCCGTGAGTATTAATTTAAAAAAAATTAAGTATCATATAAAAAACAATCTGCCAATAACCTAACCTTGAACCTGGATATTACGTCAATGCGTTTATAACAACTAAAAATTCGAAAAACGGACACAACGGATAAATGTATCTATTTTCAATTATTAATCAATCCCGCGGGAACTTCGGGATAAAAAGTAGTCTATATGTTATTCTGGGTCTTCAGCTACCTACATACACAATTTCATAGTAATCGGTTCAGTAGTATTTGCGTGAAAGAGTAACAAACATCCATACATACTCACAAAATGTCGCATTTATAGGATTAGTAGGACTAGCGACCCGCTCGCGGCTTCGCCCGCTTAAACCACATATTTATTTACTTAATACTGTGTAATCTGAGCCCATGGAGTTCCAAGTGATTACTGCAGAGGTGTTTCAAGAAGTTATTAAGAAACTCCATAACTAGAAAGCGCCAAGCACAGATAACATCCATAACTTTTGGATAAAAAAATTTACACACATTCATCCTTACATACTCAAACACCTTAACAACTTTATAGCTAATCCCCACACAATGCCACCTTACATTATAACAGGAATTACACACATGTTACCAAAAGACACTAGTAATCTCAAGAACCCATCAAATTATAGGCCCATCACATGTTTGCAAACTATATATAAAATCATGACCAGTTGTACTAGTCACTTCATATATTCCCATGCTGAGAAAAATAGCATATTATTAGAGCAACAAAAAGGATGCCGCAAACTAAGCCAGGGCTGCAAAGAGCAACTATCTATAGATGCAGTCATAATGAGACAAGTCCAAAAACAGAAGAAAGATCTTTATTTAATGTACATAGACTACAAAAAGGCATATGATCCTATACCCCACTCTTGGCTCTTTAAGATACTAGATATTTACAAAATTCATCCAACAATAGTTTATTTTCTAGAATGTGTAATGGCAAATTGGACTACTCGACTTAAACTAACTACAGCTACACACAAAGTAGAAACAAGCTATTAAAATACGACGAGGTATTTTCCAGGGGGATGCCCTTAGTCCCTTATGGTTTTGTCTCGAAATAAATCCTTTATCAAATATTTTGAATTCTTTAGATTTTGGCTATCCCCTGCAATATATTGACGCAGATACTGACTCACTGACAAGAACCAATAAAATAAATCTTAATCATCTCTTGTACATGGATGATATCAAACTTTATGCGGAGACCAAAGAACAGCTCTATCAACTGGCAGAAGTAACTGAGACATTCTCAATGGACATCTGCATGGAGTTTGGGATAGACAAGTGCAACATTAGTTCCGTTAAAAATGGACTAATAGACCAACACAATTACACATTGCAAACGGGTCAAACCATAGACCCCCTAAAGCAAACCGAATACTATAGATAACTTGGCTACAATCAATCCAGGCAAATACATTATAAAGCAACAAAATCGAATCACTCAATTCTATCATGAAAACTCAACTTAACTCAAAAAAGTGAAGGCTGTAAACGCCTATGCTGTCATCATTTTAACGTATTCCTTTGGTATAATTAAATGGTCAAAAAGTGAGCTGCAGGCCCTGCAACACCTTGTTAATACCACAATGAGCAAACATAGAAAACACCATCCAAAATCATGTTTAAAGAGGCTTACCCAGGAATGACGGAGGTCGGGGATTTATGGATGTCATCAACCTTCATAACAAACAAATTAAAAATCTTAGAAATTACTTCCATTGCAAAGCCGTTCAATCCAACTTACACAAAGCCATAGTACATAATGACCTAAACCTTACACCGCTTAATTTAAAAGATAAAAAGAAATATTATGAATAGGTTCTTCACTCCGTTCGTTCGTTTATGTTATTAATATTTTTTTAAGAAACGTATAATAAAAATAACTTTTGGGAGCAAACTCTAAAAAATAGTCTCAAGAAAAAGAATTCTTACACTGTTTATAAAAATATCAGTATTCCACTAGACTTGACATTGCACCTGTATGTTGCATGTAGATGCCAAGAGTATTTTAGGGTACATACTTCAAAATCCTTATAAGATAACTTTGTTGTTTGTCCGTCTGTCCGTCTGTCAAGACTATTTTGTACAAGATCGGGAAAGGTTAGATAATTCAATCTTCAAGTCTATATTCCCTTAGAGCACAAATAAATCTATATTCTAAATCATTGCAATCAAATGAAATATGAGGGTTTATGGTTCGTATTTTGTCGCATTTGCTATCATAACTATAGGGTACTTCCCGTTTATATACAATTACGAAATTTGTTAAGAAGTTAAATCTTACGGCACGTATAAAGGAAAATTACAAAATTATTTTTCAAAAATTGACATCTTATTGTATTTGTGTCATAGAAAAAAACTTTTTAGGTACAAATATTAATGTATACTTAATTTGATACAAAATGACAACTTTATTAGTTATTCTTTTGGTGTATCTCCATTCATGAAACTGGTACGAAACTCTTGGGTCATGAGTACGACTTGTACTTCGCCGAAAATGTTGATTATTTTATAGATTATATAAAAATGCCTAAAAAGGTGCTTTCTATGAATATTCTGTATACCAATTATATATTTAACTAATATATAGGTTACTAATTTAAAAACTATACAGGAGCTCATAAGTTATTTTACAAAGAATATCGTGAATATTTATCCAAATCAATTAATTAATAATTAAGGCTGTTTGTAATATCTACATTTCTTAAATGAATAATCATGGTATTCAAGCGGGCAAAGCCGCCGGCGAACAGGCCGCTAATACTAAATGTTTAAGGGAAGTTAGCCAAATTACAAAAGTACACTTAAATCGGTTAAGCCCTTTCTGAGATTATCGTAAACACAGAGATAGATCTGTAATCTGAGAATAGATCAGGACCCGGTTGCTGGTGACCGTACTGCTCGCAGATACAAGATCTGGAACAGCTACACCAGATATGCCTATTGAGATACCGCCACCAGAATTGTGGCCAGATATAATTGGAATCCCAAGCACTGATTAGATTAATATTTTGAATTAATTATTTTGGTAACTGTTTGATTGTCTTCTAATGATTATTTCAACTCAACATGTATTGGTATGGGGGGAAGATATGTTATATATTAATTATGTAAGTAAATTGTGTACCTAAATAATGTATGTTTAATAATTGTATTGTGGGGGGATTAAGAAAATAAATTTGTACGGGATGCCGTACGAATGAATGTATAAATAAAACAGTTTCATATAACTGCAAAATATAATCATAAAACATCTAAAAATATAATGAATTTGATGTAATATGAGTGGTGAGCCACGCGCGGTACTCTTGATGACCGATAGCGACGAACTGACTTATTAAATATGATTAAAATATAAGAATTGAGTAATTTAGGTCATATAAATGCAAGCTAAGCGCTCACATGTACGCGCTTGCTCGTACATATTCCCGGGCGGGAAAGATGAGTGGGGTTAGTAAAAGAGATGAGATGCTGCGATGATAACAAGGTGATTATTACAAAGTTGCTTAACTACCATAACCCCATAATTAGTAGTAATGATTAACAAGATGATTACATTTTTTTTTTTAACATATAACTTATACCGGAGAAGTGTTCAAATATCCATCGGGAACCCTAAATCTAGGTGTCTCTTTCACTAATACACTTGCACTTGTGTCGTTAACATCTATCACTTCACTACACTGAACTGGCTGCACTGTGGACTGAGTGAGTCGGCTGGGGCGCCTCTCTGGTCGGGGCCGCCCGTGGCCCTCGCTCCGGCGCCCATTGCGCTCGCCTGCTGCTGCAATTGTACACCCATACTGCTCCACCGATGCCCGCTAAAGCGAATAATATGTATATCGCTGCATAGTGGTGTACGTCGTGAAAAGACATTTCTGCTAAGGGTTCGGTATTTTTCATCAATTCGATATTTCTCTGAATATCTTGAAGCTGAACGGCGTAGTTACGAGATGAGTCAGAGGTATAATTTGTAGACACACTCGGTAAGGAAATGTTTATTATGCTGTTAATCTGCGACATTTTGAACGATGGTATATTAGAGGAAATATTGAGTTTACTCTCCCTTTGACGATGTGAGACAGAAAAGAGCTCGGAAAATTTTATAATGCATCCTCCATTGACGCTGAAAAATCCAGAATTAGTTAATTGTAGAGGCGTAATCTGATCGTCACATATAAGTTTCATATGACAAGGTTCACAACAAAAGAATAAATATTTATTTAAGCTACTTAATTCCAGCCATCTATTCTTGCAAGTGGAAATTATTGTTTTACATTTTCTTTCCTTTGGCATCGTTTCACAAAAACTATAGTCATCTTCAATAACACGTATTGACTTACTAAGATGGCATAATATTAACTCCGGGTTTCTTTGTAAACATAATCTTAAATCCCATTCTTTAAGCGATAAGAAAGAGTCGTGCTTCAGATTGACGGCCACGTAGTCGGCCACCGGCACCACAACCACCTCATTGTTGGTATTTATGCGGTGCGGTATGGGGAAAATTCTTAATATTTCATAAACGTTGTCATCCATTAGGGGAATCATTATTTCAAATATAATAAATCTGCCAGTCACCTTTGTACGAACTTGCAATAAATTATAAATCTCTGATAGACTCTCCGACGTCTTAATCGGTAGCGACAAGTCCTTAGGAAGCTGCTCGGAGATAACTCCCAGTTCGTGCCTTAGTTGGTCGGGTGTGAGAAGGTGAAAGTTAAATTTCCCATTATAAATATTGGTTACAGCACCTAGAAGTGTTGTCTGAATGTTATTGAGGCTAAATATTAAGCTATTTGCTATCATAGAAGTCGCCAAAAAGTCATTAACGAGTGATGTATTTTGAATTTCAATGTTAACTTGATTGATGGCTCCTTCTATGGCATTCAGTTTCTTATGAATTAACTTATGATTTTCATCGATGACTTCCTCAGTGCGTTTTAGTAAATTAAACTCTGCCTCTACCACCGACGTCTGATTTTTCCATAGCAGAGCGAGATGATTTTGATTTTTTCTTATTAAATCTATGTCGCTCTCATATTTTTGAGCGAAACTGTCATCTGAGACCCCAAACAAGCTGTTTGCAATATATCCGACCCCATTTATTAGCCCGCGTTTGTGACGTATGTTATTGTTTACATTGTGCGTCATTAACAGGCTAGTATAGTATTGCAGTTCGCTCACCTCATGCCGTAACTGCAATAAGACGCCGTCGCAATGTGATCGTAATTGTATTTTTTCACATATGTTTTCCAGGTATTTTATGTATTTCCCAATAGCCTTAGTGCCTTCTAAATACGGTTGAGTATCGTAATACACTACTAACCGCCAGTCGTCTCTAATTATTTGCATGTCTTTAATGTGATCGAAATAAAGACTATTGTTACTTGGTAAGGGACTAATATTATAAAAGGACTGAGCTACTGGGATAGTTATAAAAAACAATAATAAAGAAAGTGCTACGGTAGCCAAGCTAAAGGGTTTATTTTTTGTTGCAGATTTAATTGAATTTTGTTTCTTATTTATATCCTCTCTACTGTTTTGATTTAGGTTTTCATTTACGGGTAGCCTACATAACTTTATAACTGGCCTTTTCATGAAGCCATTTTTGGTTTTAATCGTCACTACTCTTACGTAGCCGTCGCTACCGGGGTGTAGCTCTACTACGCGACCTAAAGCCCATTTCCCCGGCGGGAGATTGTCTTCCTTAATGATGACAATATCGTCTAATTTTATATTTGATTTAGGCTCCCTCCATTTACTACGAGCGGAAAGTGAAGTTAAATATTCTTGGCGCCACCTATTCCATATATCATTCAATATTTTTTGGTTGAGATGCCACCTAGTTCTAAGGTCTGTCTCTGTGTCATATAAAGTTAGAATAGGACCGCTACTTAAGAAGTGTGAGGGAGTTAAAAAATTCAAATCATCAGGGTCTTCTGTCAAGGGACAGAGCGGGCGCGAGTTTAAGCATCCCTCCAATTGTGTGAGCAGTGTAGTGAACTCTTCGAACGTCAGATTTTGTTCACCGATCACTCTTTTAAGATGGTGTTTCAGAGACCTAACTGCAGCCTCCCACAGTCCACCTGCCGATGGCCAAGAAGGGCAATTATGGTGCCATTCTATACCCATGTCTACAATTTCAATTTTAAAATGTTGACTTTCTTGTAGCTCTGTCAACTGTTGTCTTAATACGTTATTTGCTCCAATGAAATTTTTTCCTTGATCACTGTATATGTGACCGGGAACGCCTCTTCTAGCTATCATCCTGCGCAACGCCGCAATAAAAGTAGGCGTGGATAAGTCAGAGACGAGTTCCAAGTGTACAGCCTTTGTTGCCATACACACAAACACTGCTATATATCCCTTTGTGGTTTTAATACCACGGCCCTTACTGGATTTGACGTTTACGTGTCCAGTGTAATCAATACCGCAATGAAAGAATGGGCGCGAAGGGTTTATGCGCGCTGAGGGCAAATCTCCCATTATCTGTTGCTGAAGGTCGGGACTTTGTCGCCTACACTTTATGCACATGCGAAGCCGCTTCTTCGTAGCGCTGTTGCCACCGATGATCCAGTATTTGCGCCGAATGATCGCGGTTGTTAGTCGCGCACCCCCATGGTAAGTGAGCTCATGTGCTTGGTCGATGATGAGTTCCGCAAATCTCGTGTTACAGGGTATAATGGCAGGATGTTTCATCTCAGTATCGATTTTCGCATGCCTCAGTCGGCCGCCGACTCGTAAAATGTCGTTTTCGTCTATTAAAGGGTTTAAACTAAATAATTTGCTTTCTTTACTGACAGCCTTTTTTAGTTTTAAATTATATATTTCTTGTGAAAAGTTTTCCCTTAGCCTTATTTAACTCTAATATGCTTAAATAACTTTGTTTTTTATTTTTTGTAGTGAATCTTAATATCCACGCCAAAATTCTTATAGCTTTTGTCAATGAGGTTTGCTTTTCAATTATTTTCTTAATAACTTCGCTACCGCTTAATAAAACATTAACTTGCTTATTACTTTTCATGTCTTGATTTGTGCTATAGTTTTGTTTCCTCGTATCCTTTTCAGGTATGTAGGTCGTTAGCCATGCCGGTCCATGACACCATAATTTATTTTCTCGAAGTTGTGAAGCCATAAGTCCTCGGCTCGCGCAGTCAGCTGGATTCTCTTTAGACGCTATATATCGCCAACAGGTAGCCGGCATCGCCTCTGTGATTTGTTTCACGCGGTTCGCCACGAAAGGCTTCCATCTGTCGACCTGACCGTAGAGCCAGCCTAGGACGACCATCGAGTCCACCCAGCCATGAACGGTGATATTATGGTGGACGAGGCATTTTATAATTTTTGCCATTAATTTTGACAGTAATACTGCGCCGCATAGTTCTAACCGAGGCAGTGAGCATTTTTGATTTAGTGGCACTAATTTTGTTTTCCCTGCTACTAAAATTACTGTAGAATTATTATTACGTGTTATTTTACAAAATACTACAGAACTGTAAGCTTTAGTACTTGCATCACAAAAGCCATGTAGTTCTATGATATCACCCTCGTGACCTTGCAACCACCTTGGTACTTGGAACTGGTTTATTGAGTCGATATCTATTTTAATCTTGTACCATTCTTCAGCTATGTGTTGTGGTACTAGTTGATCCCATGCAAGGTCTTCCCTCCAAACGTCTTGAAACAATATCTTAAGCTTTGTAGTGAGAGGAGAAAGCCAACCTAACGGATCAAAGATCTTAGATATCTCCGATAAAAGCGCTCTTTTCGTAAGCTTGGATGATGTAAGTAATTGAGACTGAAATGTAAAGTTATCAGTCTGCGGGTCCCAGCCGAGCCCTAAGGTCTTCGTTGACTCCACTTGCTTGAAGTCAAAGAGATCTTGTTGTTGAACAGGTACGTTGACGTGCTTCAGTAGTTCAGGCGAGTTTGATTTCCATTTTCTTAAATGAAAACCACCCGTCTTCAATAAGTTAGTCATGTCTGTTTGTAGCTGTTTGGCAGCTTGAAGCGAGTGGGCCCCATGAATTAGGTCATCCATGTAAAAGGATTCTTCTAGTACGCTAGGCGCTAAACTATCTTGAAAGTTTGGCCTCTCGTCGTGAGCTAATCGTTTAAGCGTCATCATTGCAAGGAACGGAGCCGCTTTAGTTCCGTATGAAATTGTAGCTAAGTGATATTCAAGCAATTTTTTATTTGGATTATCTCTCCACAGAATCATTTGCAAATTCTGATCTTTATCACTAACCCATATTTGCCTAAACATCTTTTCGATGTCGGCAGTAAATGCATATTTAAATTGTCTCCACTTAAGTATGAGATTCATTAAATCTTGTTGAAGATTCGGTCCCCGCAACATAACGTCATTTAAACTTAAGCCTGATGACGTTTTACTCGATGCATTAAATACAACGCGTAATTTATTTGTCGTCGAATCGTTTCGGGTGACACAATGGTGAGGTAAATAACATCTAAGGAATGCATTACAGTCAACAGCTGCGGGTGTCATATGTCCGAGCGACAAATATTCTTGTATGAATTGCAAATAATCATTTTTAATTGATTTATTTAATTGAAGTTTTCTTTCTAAATTATAAAATTGAGCTATTGCTTTTGATTTCGAATTTCCTAATTTTTCCTGATACTCGGGTTTCAGTGGCAACCTAACTTCATATCGCCCGTCATCTCGCCTTTTTGTAGTTGACTGGTAGAATTCCATACACCTTTTGTCTTCCAAAGATAAGTCGGATTTTTCTGTAAGGTCCTCAATTTCCCAAAATTTTTGTATCTCTTCGATGTTATGTAAAACAACATTGCAATGAACGGTTTTAGTATTGCCACTCAAAATCCAACCAAGCTGCGTTTGTTGAGCGGTCGGTAAGGTCGAATTTACCCTGCATATTCCATCCATAATAACAATAGAATATATATCTGCGCCTAATAAAATATCTACCGGGCGACTTTTATAGAACTCAGGGTCCGCCAGTGTAATGTGATCCAGGTATGACCAGTTCGATTTTTCTAATGTACAACTGGGTAAGTTTTTAATAAGTTGTTTCATTATTAGCGCGTGGGTTTCAAAGGAAAAATCGTTTACTAAAGATGAACATTGTAGGGTGACCATACCCTTACTATTGCTTTCCTTATCGCCGACGCCTGAAATAATCCCCTTACACCGTTGCCGTGGGATTTTCAGGGCCTGTGCTGCGTGCTCTGTAATAATACTAGTTTGTGAGCCCTGGTCTAGCAGTGCCCGCAGGATACAAAAAGATCCATTAACGGCTCGCACCTTTAACATTGTAGTAGGGAGTAAGACCTCATTTGGGTCCTCCTGAACTGACACGTGTGAGTTGCGAGGGAGCTGTTTTTCTGCGCTGGCATTTTCCCTAGTATAAGCAGAGTTGCCCCCGCGCACGCACGTGCCCTCACCGCTATGACCGACTTCCGTCGATGCGCGCGTGTACTGCGATTGCATAACTGCTTCATGTAAAAGTCGATTATGTGCCTTATTGCACTCGCGACAAGCTTTATTTGACTTACACTGCTTACCTTGATGATTTGATAAACAACTTATACATAAATTTAATTTAGTTGCAGTTTTCAGCCTATCGCTAGGTAGCATCTCTAGAAATTTCTGACAGTAATAGATTCCATGATCATTGCTACGACACAATGAACACCTATATTTTGACATGAGATTACCTTTATCGTTAAGAATTGGTGAAATGACTTTACTATTAATTAAGGACGTTCTATGATAATATGATTTGTTAAGATGCATACTAGGACATTGATTTTTATTACTGACGATATTTTTTTGCATAGCGTTGTCTTGTTTCCTATGTGACGACTCTAATGAAGTAAATTTAGCTTCTAAGTACTGTAAATATTCTTTAAGGGATGGTAATTCGCGTGGGTTATTTACTGATGCCATATAATCAGTATAAGACGCGGTATCTAGTTTTTGAGTTAATAAATATACAATTATAGGGTCCCAAGAGCTAATGTCAACCCCTAAATTTTTTATTGCATTAAGACATTCTTGTGCAGTATCATGCATTCGTTTAATTAGAGCGACTGACTGCTGCTGCATCACAGGTAGACTCATAAGAGTGTTCATATATGATTGAAAAATAAGTTTTGTATTATTATATCTTTGATTTAATATGTCCCAGCAGACTGCATAATTATCTGAGGTAACATTTAAATGGTGGATGAGTCTCTCAGCTTCTCCTTTTACTTTGGACTTGAGATACTGCATCTTTTGAGCGTCTGACATGCCATTATTCTTATGGATAGTCTCATTGAACAAGTCCTTGAATGAAACCCAGTTATTGTAGCTTCCGCTAAACGTAGGAATTTCCATCTGAGGGGTGGATTTTATAATATGTGCAACGGACCATATTTTCTTATTAATGGCCCTTTTGACGGCCTGGTACTTATGTTCATACGCTGAGAAAGTACACTCGTATTCCTCGTTCGATCCGTTCAGCTCCCTGTCTAGCTCCCAGTGCAGGGTGTCGATAGCGGACCAGCGGGACTGAATCGTGCGAAGCAGATCTTCTAACTCCCATCTCTCGCTTACTAAATCTAAAGTTATACCTTCCACTGTTCGGTGGAAGGCCTTGAAGTTGCTTTGTTGTTTTCTTAGCATGTCCACAGTTTTGCTGTCCGTATGCGACTGTTGTAGAGCAGCCTTACTGCCGCTCGGTTGAGGATTACTTGGAGTCAATACTTTATTAGGCTCCTGTGCTTTCAGTGTGAACGTGGGAGGTTTACCTAGAGGAGATTGTTGTTTCTCTCCAGCTGTTATATCACAGCTCTGGATCTGAGTCCTAATAGTCTCATACCTCTCGTTCATCCTCTCTACATCCTTAGTAATAGCCTCACGAGTGTGAACCTCTAACTCTTTACTCAATAGTCTCGTAAAGTTACTCTCATATTCGAACCAATAATTTTCTAGAAGGTCCAACCTCTTCTTTATGTACTCGGGAGTCCTTCTACTAGCGCCGTCTTTCTTAAAATTTGTATATACGCTTTCTATGGCCGATGCCAGCTGCTGCTGGTTAGCCAAAATATCAGCCACCGAAGACATTGTTGAGAGAGAAATAATATAAAATAAATGGACAGATCTTACTTGGAATCTGCGCGCCCGAAACCTTATTGCTCAGGCGATTCTCACTGCAACTCTTAATGTCACAGTAAGGGACGAATACTACTCACTATTCCTCTTGATGGTACAGTACACGTAGTACGCGAATGTCACTTATTATAGTTCTAATGCACTGTGTCTCTATAGGTAGACCGGTAGACGGAACTGCACACACGCGGACGTACAAGAGTCCCGCTTTTCGGTAGGTTCGAAGGACCAATATGTACGGGATGCCGTACGAATGAATGTATAAATAAAACAGTTTCATATAACTGCAAAATATAATCATAAAACATCTAAAAATATAATGAATTTGATGTAATATGAGTGGTGAGCCACGCGCGGTACTCTTGATGACCGATAGCGACGAACTGACTTATTAAATATAATTAAAATATAAGAATTGAGTAATTTAGGTCATATAAATGCAAGCTAAGCGCTCACATGTACGCGCTTGCTCGTACAAAATTAGTTTTGCTTCATACTTCAAACTTGTAGTATCATTTTAGAAATAAAACTTAAAATATGTATTTCAATATACTACAATAAATTAAATTATTATGTGCAAATGTACAAGTCATATTTTGAATTTTTAGGGTTTCTTACCCAAAGGGTAAACCTATTACTAAGACTTTGCAGTCTGTTTTTCTTTCTGTCCATAATGTCCCTAGGCTGTATATCATGAATTATGTTAGTTAGACAGTAATTTTTTTACAGATGATGTATTTCTATTGCAGGTAGAACAATAAATTCAAAAATAATACATCAAATAAATATTTAAGGGGGCCTCCACACGCTATATAGATATTGGTACAGAACCCTTCATGCTCAAGTTCAACTTGCACTTGGTCAGTTTTATTATTATAGAAACAAGTTTTTTTCATAAATTGACACTGGACATTTATAGATAGTAATGAAATCCAATACCAAAGGCAATTATTATATAAAATAAATAAATCAGCTTCACGCTGTATCCCGCACCTTGTGTTAAGACACTCCGTTCCCCACTTTCTGCCGAATTCTAGAGGCATTGCGTGTTGAGTGGCAGAACTCAACGCCGCGCTTAACCTCGACACCAGAGCGAAGAAATGGAAATATAAATTTAAGTAAATATTTCATCTCCTCGAGTGGGGATCGAACCCACAACCAGTCGGTTTTGCAGTCACACTTCGTGCCGCTGCGCCACGACCGGCCTCAAATTATTATATGGTTACATGTATGTAAATGCATGAGTTAGGTAGAAGAAATAACATTACTCTTATATAAATTAATATTTAAAAATATGTATACACTAAGATACTTGTGTATCAATTTTGTTTCATGAAATAAAAATAAAAACTTGTCTTTATATACATATTCACCTCATCTACACATAAATTTGACTCAACCCAGTGTCAGTCAGGGTTGGGTTGTCAGTCTTTTCAACAGGTTGAGTCTGTAAGACTCAGCCCATTTTATTTCACTCATCAATCAGTTATTATATGAATCACGCTGTCAGATACTGTACAAACTTTACCAAAAATAATGGTTTTAGGAATATAATATAATTCTAAAGATAATTGATTTCACTACAAAAATTGTCATAATTATTGTTAATAATAGTGTTACATTTAAGTAGAAGAGAACAATATAGTTTAAATTTGTATTTTTTTTAATTGCTGTAATGAACTAATTACATTATGTATTTATACAAATACCTAAAAGAAAAAAATATATATTTGTAAAAACAAAAACCTCAACTGCAGGAAACTAAAAAGAAAATAAACAAGCCCAATAGTTTATTAGCATTAACAGTCGGGACCTCTTTAAATCATGCGGGGTTCCTGGTTTTATTGATTGAAAAATTAGTTATAGGTCTCAACTGTTAATCCTAATAAGGTATTGGGGTTTTTTAAATTTCTTTTTAGTTTTCTTTTTAAATTTTATTAATTGTAAAAATACAAGTATTTTAATATCAAATCAAATCAAATCAAATCAGCTTCACGCTGTATCCCGCACACTGCAGGGTAGGCAGAGGGAACGTAGTGAAAGACACTCCGTTCCCCACTTTCTGCCGAATTACGGAGGCATTGCGTGTTAAGTGGCAGAACTCAACGCCGCACTTCACCTCGACACCAGAGCGAAGAAATGGAAATATAAATTTTAAGTAAATATTTCATCTCCTCGAGTGGGGATCGAACCCACAACCAGTCGGTTTACAGTCACACTTTGTGCCACTGCGCCACGACCGGCCTTTTAATATCCAGTATCTAAAAATGGATTTTGTGACACCACAGTTTGAGTAACACCTTTCCAACCCCATGACGCAATGCCAAAACAATGGGAAAAGTAATTTAGAGGATAATAAGCCATTCACATTATAAATGAGAATAATAGATTATTGAATAGTATCATTAATACTTTCATTTAATATATTACCTGTTCTATGAACGAAGTGCCATATTTACGAAAATACCACCATTCAAAAATAAGTATAATTCCCGAAATAAGGGAAGAAGTGCCGGTCAAAGCTACATAGAACTTTGGTGTTAGAGCACCCAAAAACGTTGATGAATCCCACATCATGGTACTTTATGTCACTCTTGTTACACTCACAATAAATGTACTATTAAAATACTGTAGAACTCCATATTCTTATTATATTTATTTATTATTGTTTTTGTGAATTTAATTCATAAATAAAATACAGTCTGTCAACCAAAGAGCAACAAATCACATCAATAATGACAATGACATTGGCATTTTAGTTTTATGCTTTTATATTCTACTTTTTAAAGTTATACTTTTATATAATTTTGGATCTTTTTTTTACATGTATTTTATAATTATGTACAATTCTCTCTCTTTTACTAGTCAATTTCCTTTGTAGAATCAGTTGTGGTGCGTGGACACAATGTGTGACTATAATGTATATGTACACGCACGCATTTGTACACGCACGCACTATATGTACACGTACGCATTTAAATGGGAACGCATTGTCTTAACAGCAGATTGTGTGCCAAATGCTGAACTATCCTGTGTGCGGATTACAGCGAGAAGCACAAAAAATATTATTCACCATACAACGTGACATTGGCGAAGTGAATTGTGCTCAACAGGCACGATCGAAACGCCACAATCGAAAAGAACTGAACTGTACTTTGGTAACATATGTTTTAATAATTATTAATGAACAATTTTATAAAATGATGAATGATGATATTATTATTGTATATTTTAACCTAAATAAATGTTTTATAATTTAAAAAAACCTTTAATCAGATATTCAATATATTACAATTATCTATTATATCTGCAATTTACGTCAAAATGACAATTGACAGAACAAGACTGACATTGCACGGATTGCTAAAACTAGAAGTTTTACGTAACAATACGAGAAAAAAGTCCTTAAATTTTCGAATTAAATACTTTTTAAGTATAAAAGTTAAAAAATGATCGGTAAATTGGGCAGACGGCACGCTGAAATTGCTGCTAGTTTTTTACCAACGTTTGCTGGGTTCGGAGGAGGAGCGTTCCTGGGCCTCCTGTACTTCACAGACTGGAGGGTGTTCGTCGGTAAAATCCCCTTTTACAATGGCAAATTCAAGGATCTTGAGCCATCCGAATAAAGAAAACAAGTCATCACTTGTTATTTAAACTATTATGTAATTATAAGTTCTAGTATATCTATGCGAGTTTCATTTATTCCTTTCTATGGTAATACACACGTGTATAAGCTTGTTTCGTTAAACCTTAAATAATGTAAATGAACTTTAAAAATCTGTTTTCCATTAGTGAATTAATGATTCAAAGAATGTCCCCTAAGACCCAAGAATAACCCATACAAGAAACTCAGTTTTTTTCTTAAATCTTGAAATTTACAAATTCATGACTATAAGAGAAAATGATATCGTTGAAACAAACTTTAATGAGTATTTCCTTTACAAGGTGTGACATCATTTATAAGATGATTAACTTAGTAATAACCATTAACGTCTTTGTACAATTTTTTAAAATTAGGATAGACAACATTCATGGACATTTTCTGGGATACTATAGTCAGAACATACATATATACATATATATATGAGACAATAGAGGCCATCTCTGGCAATATATAATACAATATACAATAATAAAAATGAAATAAATATGAATATAAAATTAAATAGAATTTGATATGATAATGATACAAACTTGGTGCATCAAAACATACAAGGGATGTTTAATAAAGAGTTAGAACTTGAGTTATTTTTAAATAGTAATAATATTCATGTACTTTGTATTACAGAGCATTTGCTTCGAAGTTCTGAGGCTGTTTTGAATTTTAATAATCATCAAGCTCAAATGTTCAATAGAGAAAAAACTATTCGCGGTGGCTCTTTAATAATTTCGAATAAATCTTAGAAATTTAAAGAATGTAAAGATATTGTGAGCCTTTCCATCTGGATCTAAGAAATTACTAGTTGTATGTATTGATTTAATATTAATTTACTAGAAAATTACGCCATTTGCACTAGATTCAGGTCATTATTTCATATAACCTAGATAATCTATTTCTAGAGCCAACAAGAATCACATATTGTACCTCTACTTGCATTGATAATATTTTTACAAATTCTGTGCCTTGTAAAAAATTGTGTGTCAATAATTAATATGTTAAGTTCAGATCATTTGCGGACAGTTGGCTTCCTTTCACCTTGGTAAAAAAATAATTGTTAAAATGTTATACAGTATAATATAATTTCAATTATACAGAGTGAGTTTAAAGCTATATTTACTTCCAGAAAAGTCAATTCCAGGAGTATCTTGTTATTTAAGGATTGGGGGACTGTGGGAATTCATAAGAGTAGACAAAGGTTATATGAACTTTATAATGAGAAAACTGAAAATGAGAAAACATATAACCATAGTGAAGCATTTACTAATTATGTTAGATCATATTCTAAATTATTGAAAAAAGTATGTTCCAATCGTTAAAAATTAAAAACTCTTAATAAAATTATAATGACATGGAACATAATAAATTGTGAAACTGGACAAGCCAGGGATTGCAATTATGAATTTAAATTAAGAATTAACAATGGTTTAACCAGCTCGGACCAAGAAGTTGCCAGTGTTTTTGAAAAAATCTTTGTTGATATTCCAGTTTCCACAACCAAAACACTTATATCTTCCACGACAGTCACTGAATCGTTACTTAAGGAGAACGTAAACAAATGTGATATAGATTTTAAGTTTAAAGTGGTTAACTCAAGACATTATTAAGATTTGAATATCTAGAATAGAATATCTATGTCCCTAGATATTAAGAAATCATCAGATATATGAGGAATTTCTGTTAAATTAATTAGTCATATAATAGACGCTGTTGCTCCTTACCTCGCGACTATATTTAATAACTGTATAGAGTATGGTGTGTTTCCTGACTTAATGAAATTTAGCAAAGTCATACCTATATTTAAATTGGGTAGTACATCTGATCCCAACAATTTTAGACCTGTATCTATACTACCCTCATTTAGTAAAATCTTTGAGAAAATTATTTTAAATCAAATGCTGATGCACTTTGACGCACATCAACTTTTGCATGATAAACAGTATGGCTTTACTAAAGGTCGCTCGACTACTGATGCTGGTGTAGGACTTATAAAAAGTATATATGAGGCTTGGGAGGGATTGCAGGATGCTCTTGGTATGTTCTGTGACCTGTCTAAGGCCTTTGGTTGCGTTCGGCACTCTACATTCGTCATGAAGCTACACCATTACGACGTAAGAGGACTTGCACTCAATCTTCTGACCTCTTATTTAGCTAACAGAGTTCAGAGGGTTGATGTGAATGGCAAAAAATCTCCTGGATCATTTGTCAGTATGGGGGTCACACAAGGGTCTATTCTGGTCCTCTTCTGTTTTTAATATATATAAATGATTTGCCATTTTTAGTGGGAAAGAACCATGATATAATACTGTTTGCAGATGATACTTCACAAATTTTTAAAATAAAACGAGGACAAAACATATATTACGATGTAACCAATGCTCTATCGAAAATAGTACATTGGTTTATTGTTAATAACTTACTATTGAATAGTAAAAAAACTAATTGTATAATCTTTAGAACACCTAACACAAAAATTGTTAAAGCTGATGTACTCTTGAATGGTGAGGCCGTGGATTCTGTCGACAGTGTTTCTCGGTATCACCATTGACTCTTAATTACAGTGGGGACCTGATATCGATGGATTGGCGAATAGACTTAGCTCAGCAGCTTTTGCGTAAATTAAAAAAATTGACGTTTAACTGATGTGGAAACAGCTCGCCTTGTTTACTTTAGCTACTTTCATAGTATTATGTTCATTCTACTTTGGGGTAATGCAGCCGGTATTAAATTAATTTTTGTCCTTCAGCAGCGAGCTATTCGCGCAATCTATAGTTTAGGCCCTAAAGAATCGTAAAGGCAAAAATTTAAAGAAATAAATATATTGACAGTTGCATCACAATACATTTTTGAAAATGTTATGTATATTAAGAAGAATATTAAAGACCCACTCGCGGCTTCGCCCGCTTAAACCACAGAATTAAGTAAATATACTTAACACACTGAATTATGTTCGTGTTTTGATATATCTATAATGTATGTTTGCAACGCAATGCAGATTTTTTATGAGAAAGTTGTTAAGACTTTAGGTCTCATTTTTTACCTCCCATAAGAATCTTCAACTGAATGTTTGAAATAAAAACACAACTTATCGATACTTACTGTCTGTGCGTTTCGTCACGATAATCTCAGAAACGGCTTAACCTATTTAAATACTTTTTTTGTTTGTATTATGGCAAAATGTCCTTAAATATTTAGTATTAGTTTTATTTTAATCAGCTTCACGCTGTATCCCGCACAGAGCAGATTAGGCAGAGGGGGCCTAGTGTTAAGACACTCCATTGCCCACTTTCTGCCGAATTCTGGAGGCATTGCGTGTTGAGAGGCAGAACGCAACGCCATGCTTAACCTCGACATCAGAGCGAAGAAATGGAAATATAAATTTAAGTAAATATTTCATCTCCTCGAGTAAGGATCGAACGCACAACCAGTCGGTTTTACAGTCACACTTGGTGCCGCTGCGCCACGACTGGCCTCAACTGGGCTGGACTTTATTTTAATCGGCTCACACAAAGTTAAAACCAGATCCACGCTTTATCCCGCCCTTAGCAGGGCAACTTAGAGTTAAGATATTGCGTATAATGTGTGACTGATGTGTGAAATGAAAATATTATCAAATTATAATTTAATCTTCCATATGGGGGTCAGCGCTCCTTTTACGGAAAAAGCATATAGGGTAAAATATTTTAAGCCCGTACCTAAAGAATTTAAGCAAGATACATCAACAGTGTAGACGTAGGTTTTTTTTTCATTTCAGATGCTTATTCATATTTATATTTCGTATGACGCGGTTACGCATAGATACCAATAATGTAAACACATACTACTACAAAAATACTACTAATATCTTTAGATCTTTGAACTTTACCGCCAATACGTTGCGTGCGTCGTTCTTGACAAATTGTATTTTATTTTACAAAAGCGGCCTGCCCACGGCATTGCCCGCTTGAATTAGATGATTATTCATTTAAGAAATAGAAATATTAAAAACAGCTTAAATTATTAATTAATTTATTTGGATAAGTATTCACGATATTCTTTGTAAAATAACTTATATTAGCTCCTGTACAGTTTTTAAATTAGTAACATATTTTAAGTAAATATATAATTGGTATACAGAATATACATAGAAAGCACGTTTTTAGGCATTTTTATATAATCTATGAAATAATCAAAATTTTTGGTCATGTTCAAGTCATACTCATGACCCGAGAGTTTCGTACCAGTTACATTAATGGAGATACACCAAAAGAATAACTTATTAAAGTTGAAGTTGTACCTAGTTTTTTTCTGTGACACAAATACAAAAAGTTGTCAATTTTTGAAAAATAATTTTGGAATTTTCCTTTATACGTGCCGTAAGTTTTAACTTCTTAACAAATTTCGTAATTGTGTATCAACGTGAAGTATATAGTTTTGATAGAAAATGCGACAAAAAACGATGCATAAACCCTCACAGTTTATCGTCATTTGATTGCGATGATTTAGAGAAAGATAGAGATAGATTTTTTGTGCTCTAATATAGACTTGAATATTGAGGTATCTAACCTTTAAAGCAATCTTGGACAAAATAGTCTTGACAGACGGACAAACAACAAAGTTATCTTATAAGGATTTTGAGGTATTTTTGTACCCTAAAATACCCTTGGCACATACATACATGTAATATACAGGTGCAATATTGCAAATACTGCGGGATATTTTTATTAACAACTAGCGGCCCGCTCGCGGCTTCGCCCGCTTAAACCACAGAATTATTTGCTTAATACGAAATAAAATTATGTTCGTGTTTTAATATACCTATAATGTATGTTGGCAACTCCCATAAGAGAGATGCAATTGTTAATATATTAATTTCTTTAAACTTTTGCCTTAAGGAGTGTTTAGGACCTAAGTTATAGTTATAGCTATATAGTTATAGTAATATCGCTACTTACAATATGACCGTCCGTCCGTCCGTCCGGATGACCGTCGACAAGCGTAGCGAGCAGACGTGTTGCAAAAAATACAGTACGGGATTTTAATCACTATATAATAATTTTTAAAGTGCAATTTCAAATACCATGCATAATTTCGATCTCCGAGAGTGAAAGGAACGCATCGAAACTCATCGGCAAATCGTCTACTTGGACCGATCTAAAGGTGCGTACAGAATACAAGCACAGCTATTAGTGAATGATAATTTTTATATAAAAAAAAAACCAAAATGAATGTCCGACATTCTCCTATTAAGGGAGTTCCTCAAAAAATAACAGTGGGTGGTAGTAGCAGCTCTCAACCAGATTTGTCTAAAATTGCTTTAGACTCATTCGAACCTGATCCCAGAAATGCAGGCAAGCGTAAGAGAAAAACACCTGAAAATGAGTTTGCGCATCAATTTGGCGAATTTAAGAATGAAATTTTGGGAGTGCTAAGAGAGTCAAGTCAAATTCAAAATGACAAAATAAATAATATTATTGATAATACTACCTCCATCGTGGAGCAACTGCACAGTATAAGGACCACCACAAACTATCTAATAACTGAAAACAATAACTGTAAATCAGAGATCCAAACCTTAAAAGACGTTATCAGATCAAATGAAGAAGAAATAGCTGAACTCAAAAATGAGATAAAGCAGCTAAAATTAAAAGTGGAAGCACCATCTGTGTCGCAACTGCCTAACTACAATAGTGAATCACTTTTGGTCGAATGCCAAGAGCGTGCTGAACGTAGCAAGAATTTAGTCGTAACTGGAATTCCCGAGGAAAATCTGACTAGCCTACTAGCACGACAAGACGCCGACAAAACAAAATTAAGTAAAATAACTAGAACTATATACCCGGACTGCCCTGAACCTATTAAAGTTTTTCGTCTGGGCAAATATGATAGTAAGAAGACACGACCTCTAAAACTATGTTTTAGCTCTCAAGACACAGTAAAAACCATTTTACGAAACAAGGATATCGTAAAAGTGGATGGCGTGCGAATCTACTCTGACCAAACACCTCAACAACAAAAATTCATATCTAATCTCAGAAATGAACTCAAGAAGCGTCAAGTCAATGGTGAAGAAAATCTTAAAATAAAATACATAAAAGGAATTCCTAAAATAGTAAACCAAGAAGATCCAAAAAACTAAATAATAAAAAACCCACATTTGTAAAAGAAAGTAATAAATCTATAACCTATGAAATTACAAGCAACTATACAGATATAACAACTTCAAAAAAATCTATCAAATTTCTCTATGTAAATGCTCGTAGTATTGTGAAACCTGGCAAAATGGATGAGTTGAGATGTATTATGCAGCCTTTGAAATAACTCTTCATGTCATAGTCTTGACGGAAACTTGGATAAAAAATGAAAACGACGCTCAGAGACTAAGCATACCAAATTATACCCATTACTACAATTACCGGACAACTGTAAGAGGTGGTGGTGTATCAATATACGTTCATAATGGCATTAAACATTCATTTATAGGTGAAGAATATGTAGACTATAATCATTTCTTATGGATCCACTTAGAAAACCTATCTTTAGATATTGGAGCGATATACAAGCAGCCACCTTCAAATTTAAAAAAGTTTTTGGATACTTATAATAAGCACTTAAGTGGTAAAAGAAGAGCTATTGTTTTCGGAGACATGAACTTAAATTTACTCAGTAGGAAACAACAATCTATAAAGGAATATAAGATAGCGCTAAAGGAGAATGGGATGAAAATATTAAATAAGATCGATATGGAACATTGCACACGTGAAACGGAGACCACCAAGACTGTACTGGATCATGTTTGCAGCAATCTTAAAGAAAATGAATTCCATATGTCTATCATTGAGTCTTCCTTCTCCGATCATAAGCAAATTTATTTTGAAGTAAAGAGAACGCATCCGGAACGAGTAAAACGATTAAAATACGAAGCAATCAATTACAATCACCTTTATCAAACTCTCAAAGATAAATCCTTCACCAGTTTAGATTGCGAATATACAACATTAGAAAAGTTTTTAATACAAGCCATTTCAAAGAACAAAACTGTTAAAACCAAAATACTAAATCCACTAAGGAAAGACTGGATCAATAAAGAAGTGATATCATCAATCAATAAAAGAAATATGCTCTTGTGCAGCCTGAAGCAAATACCAGATAACGAAAAATTAAAAAACGACTTTTTACAGCAACAGAGTACCACCCACAAGAATCTTCTAAAGATGTGGCAACTTATAAATGATTTAACTAGCAATAAAACAAAAAATAAACAAATTCCTTTAAAGCTTAATACCTCTACAGGTGAAATCACTGACACAAAGCAAATATGCGAATGTTTTAACGCTTTTTTCTCCAAAATAGGTGCTGAGCTGGCAAGTAAATTTCCAATGACAAACCAAAATAATATATCTTATATGGAACAAAATAATACATTTAACTGTACCGAACTCAATGATGGTAACGTATTAAGTGAACTGAAACCTGCTACTCTAAACGAGGTTGTTAAAATAATCAATAACTTAGATTCAAACACAAGTACTGGTATTGATGGAATTAGTACTAAGGTGGTTAAATGTGTAAAAGACTTGTTGGCTGAGAAATTGACAAAATGCAGAAACAGCTGCTTCGAAAGAAGGTATATTTCCAGAGCCTGGAAATTATCGCCCTATATCTGTACTACCGATTCTATCTAAAGTTTTCGAAAAAATTTTGCACAACCGTCTTTATGAATTTCTTGAATCAAAAAAAATTCTATTTGAAAAACAGTATGGATTCCGACCCAAGTCTAATACCGTTGCAGCTACTATTGATCTAGTTACAACAATCAAAATCAACATAGATAATAAGAAAATAACTTTAGGAGTGTTCATAGACTTGAAAAAAGCTTTTGACATTGTGAGCCATGAAAAACTCTTATCTAAGTCAAAAAGTATTGGAATTGCAGGATCAGCTTATAAAATATTTGAATCGTACCTTACAAAGAGATATCAAATCGTTAAAATAGATGGAGTTGAGAGTACACCCCAGCTGATAACCTATGGAGTTCCCCAAGGTTCAGTCCTCGGCCCCTTGCTCTTTCTAGTGTACATAAATGACATCCATAAAGCAGGCTTAAAGGGTGATCTAACACTATATGCTGATGATACAAGTCTATTCTACTCCGGTAAATCTATAGCATCAATAGCGGAACAAGCTCAAGTTGACCTAGATCTTTTGCATACCTGGCTGCAATCAAACCTACTTACTGTAAACACGTCTAAGACAAATTACATTATATTTGCTGCCAAAAATATAAAAATTGGCGAGTATAATCCACTTACTATCAATGGCGAGAGGATTAACAAGGTTAACAAAGAAAGATACCTAGGTCTAATTCTTGACAGCCAATTGAGCTGGATACCTCATATTGAAAGTGTTAGAAGTAAGCTGACTTCACTAACAGGAGCAATCCGTAATGTAGCCCGATGTCTCCCGAGGGAGGTACGATATATAATCTATAACTCTATGGTCAAGTCACACTTAGATTACTTAGTTGAGGTTTGGGGAACAGCTGCAAAATCCAATTTACAACCTCTGCAAATAGCCCAGAACAAAGTAATTAAAGCCCTATTTCGGTATCCATACTTAACACCAACTATAAAAATTTACAAAGAAACAAATCTTATGACTCTTCATCAAATATATAAATATAATACATGTACAATTATAAGAAAAATTCTAACTAAAGACATACATTCAAAATTGGTATTTACAAAAAATTTACATATACAAAAAACGCTAACTAGACAAGCTCATAACATCTCGCTTAGAACACCTAGAACTAAATATGGAAGAAAAAATATAATGTATGAAGGTGCAAATCTATATAACTCATTACCAAAGGATATTAAAGGTATTATTTCTTTAAATTCATTTAAAAAACTACTTAGAGTACATGTACTGAAGGATTTCACAATATTCTAAATAAATCATAGCATAATTTAAATTTATAGAAATACAAGTAACAGTTAAGGGCTAATTAATCACGTGCAACTTATTATATTTATAAACATTACCAAATATATAAAAAGTATATAATCATAATTAATATTCTATATTCGCAAGCAACTATTATTATGGTCTCGGCCTTACCTTTGCTCGAACATGTTTACGAGTTGTTAGACTGCTTCTTTTAAATATTAACTTACGTTACTATGCAAATGTAATAATAAACTACCCACCAAAACTAATAATTAGCTACTAATTGTTGTAATTTTTCTCTTGGATTGTTTGTAGTGTTGTTTTATGTTTATACTAATCAAAAATATAATGATAAGCTACGCTGGACGGCAATAAGATATTGTAATACATATATATTTTCTCAGTAAGTGAATTGTAAATTCTATATGAGAATAAATTAATTCTGAAACCGTACAATAAAATCCTAACTCATCGATGTCTGTACATGGAAGATATATTAGAAAAATTATTATTACGGACATTTAACAATGTAATAGAACTTGTTCAGTTTGTCTGTTTATCTGTGCGTTCAGGGTAATCTCAGAAAGGGCTTAACCGATTTAAATAACCTAACTTTGTGCCCCTGCGCCGCGAGGCCTTTAATATTTATCCAGAATGTAAGCGTCAGCGCTCCTTTTACGGGGGCAATATATAGGATAAAATATTTTAAGCCCATACCTAAAGAAATTAATCAAGATACCTCAACAGTTTAGACGTAGATTTTTTTTGTCATTTCACGATGTTTATCCATACCTGTATTTCGTGTGACGCAGTTACGCATAGATACCAATAACGTTAACACATACTACTACAAAAGTATTACTAAAGGTTAAGTAACTTTGAACTTTGTCGCCAATACCTACGACTCGATTTAGGAATGAGGCGTATGCGGCGGTTTCCCTTTGATAGGCTTATGCCTGTTTGCGTGTTTAATGACAAATAGCGTTTTATTTTAATATCAACGATAATATATAATTTATTTTGTATGAAAAATAACTTTTTCACTTTTGGGATTTTTTTTATTGTATTAGGCTTTTATAGAGTAATTAACTATGGTTTCATTTAAAGTGGTGCTGACAAAAACACAAATTGAGCATATTTAATATTTATAGTGATTTTTTAGTGAATAGAACTAATAGTTATTACAATACTTGCGAAGAAAGCATATTTTAGACATTTTTTAAATTCTTATACCTTTTGAAAAACTACCAACATTCTTATCGTTAATAATTTTTTTTTTTAAATTAAAAAATTGTCTAAGTTTTTCATCATAATGGCACGAAAATATTTAAAATGTTCAAAATTAAAAGTTCAAAAATGTTGATTGAAAATAATTATACTGCAGGAGGATACCTCTATATGTACTGTTTTTTTATGATATAATGTAGAATAATATATTCTATAAAGGAATCACAGATTCCTCTTCACACTTTTTATTCTTTAACTATACGTAAATATATATTTTAGAGGTTACTCTGTACTAAGATGGCAGCTCTATTCCCGCATTTACGTCCCACATATATAGAAATATAAATCATTGGAAAGAAAAGCAGGAACGTCATTTTATTGCATTTTTTCTTTTTTTCATACTTGAAACGTATTAATAAATTTACATACAATTCATTTGTTTCGAATATAACATTAAGATTGATTCATAAAATATATTTGGTATTTCCCTAACATGATTATTTCATGTATTTTTTTATATACAAAGTTTTGATTAAGTTCTCTTGAGAAATTTATCTATACTAATATTATAAAGAAGTAAGATTTGTATTTTTGTATGTATGTATGTATGTATGTATGTATGTATGTGTGTATGTGTGTATGTTTGTAGAGTTTTCACGCAAAAACTACTGGACCGATTTCAATATTTTTTTCACTGTTAGAAAGCTGCATCTTCACTGACCAGCATAGGCTATATTACATTTTCAAAAAAATAGAGATCCCTAATAAAAATGCAATAATGTAACCCAAGATGAGAAGAAATTGATCTTAACAATTCTATCATCGAAAACTATTGATGATAGAACAAAACAATGTTCTACAGTATTAATGAGCGCATCAATATCTATAAAAAAGTCCGTGATAGCATATATCCAACTACTGTATTTATGACAATATAACCATTTTTTTATATTTTATAAGTTAACAAAAGTGCCGACAATAATCAAACCATATTATTCATACCTCTGCATAAATCCTTATCTTATTAAAGTATATTTTATTAAAGATAATTTCAATACCTGTAAAATACTTTTTAAATTAATAAAATCGGATATCCCATTCAAAAGATATAACGAATTTAAAAATATCAATCTAAAAAAATTCATGTCATAATAAAAAATGCGGAGTGTGTGCCGTGTGGCCTCGCGCACCGTGGCGAGTAACTGTGCGGGGAGTGAGGGGGAGGTGCATCGATATCACTAAAATTATTAAGACAATCGATTAGATTTTTTGTTACCTTATTTGATTTGAATAGGCCCCGAAACTACGAGACCAATTTGGAAAATTCTTTTACAATTAGACGATAAAGGTGTAAAACAATACCAAAAAAAAACCTAATATCGCGTACGCTGTGGAAATTATTGACAATAGAGCAAAGTCATGTACTACAATTTTATAGAAGACATCAATATCTACAAAAAGTTGACGATGCCATGTGTAACTGTTAGAGTTATGTTACAATAACTAATTATCAAAGGAAAAAGTGCAAACTAGAACAGAGCCGCCATCGTAGTACAGAGGGACATCTAAAATATATATATCTTATATTCTGTCACAATGAATAGCTTTAAACTTTGCATACAAAGGTATCCTGTACGGAGTATATCATTTTTTTCATTTATTATTACCAATACAACAGTATCGATACTAATGTGGTATCTATATTTTTATATATATTTAATATTTTTCCTCCCCTTAGTGTTTTTCAGGTGGAAAACACAGACAATATTTTATTTGATAAAATATTTTATTCACCATAAAAATGTTAGTAGTTTTTATAATTCTAATATAATTAAACAACTTTCTAAAATGATCTTTCCTTGCATGTGTTGTAATAACTATCAGGAGCTATTAAACAGAACAATACATTCTCATTTTGATAAATATATTCGATCACACTCATTTTGATATATATGTTATTACAGTATAACAATATAATATATAAGATATTATATATTCTTTTAATTTTTATCTTAAAACTAGCGGGCGCGCGCAACTTCGTCTGCTTATTAGCACCCTTAGAGGTGAATTCTAAAAAAACCACGAAAAGCGTGTTCAATAAAATATTTTTAACAGTCTGAATTTAATGTTTCATAATAATCGGTGGCGATTTAAAGATTTTTTCATATAAACTTACAATCCCGTCCATTGTTTTTAGAACGTGTTCAATGAAATATTTTAAAGAGTCTGCTGACTTTCAAATTTTATGAAAATCGGTGCTGTTTTAAAAAAAATCCATACAAACTTTCAACCCCTATTTCATCCCTTTAGGGTTAAAAATTTTCAAAATCCCTTATTATTGGATGTCCAAATTATTAAAATAAACATCTGTCCAAACTTCACGTTTCTCCGCACAGCGGTTACGGCTCTGCTCTGTGTCTTACCTCAGTCAGTCAGGTACATGTCCTTTTATATATATAGATAAATAGATAAATAAGTATATTTTGATCAAATTTATGTTCATACTTAACAGTGCCCAAAAAAGCTATAATTTCTCTATGAGGATATAAATAAATAATTATAAAGGTCAATTTTTTAATCATTACACCATTCATACATGACGAATGTTACAATAAAAACAATTAAACCGATTTTACCGCTCCCGCACCGCGCTCACGTCTTAGCTCTTTAAATCGCTTAAATCGTTTCTGCGATAAGCGTCGACTAACAGAAAAACCAACAAACAAACAAAATTTACAAATATTATTGTTTCTGGTCCTATTACTTTGTTAATTGCCCCCAATAATAATTTTTCTAATGAAAACCTAAAATGCCACCATGGTTTTAATAATTTTCACATTAGAAATCATAAGTGCGCTGCAAGCATACATTATTTATTAAAACAGGAACGTAATTCCCTGTACCGAAACAAACAAATAATTTACAAATTTAAGCGGGTGAAGCCGCGAGCTGGTTGCTATAGTTTATAAAAGTTTATATTGGGTTTAGATTGATCACGTGGGGATATCAATACATTTTAATCATTGGCACGTAGATACGTTACATTCATTTACAGTACATATATTTCTCAAGAGAAGTTAATCAAAACTTTGTATATAAAAAAAATACATGAAATAATCATGTTAAGGAAGTACCAAATATATTTTATGAATCAACCATAATGTTATATTCAAAACAAATGAATTCTATGTAAATTTGTTAATACATTTCAAGTATGAAAAAGAAAATGCAATATAATTGCGTTTCTCCTTTTCTTTCCAATGATTTATATTTCTACTATTTATATCGATATATCATGGACGTAAATGCGGGAACAGAGCTGCCATCTTAGTACAGAGTAATGTCTAAAAAATATATTTATGTATTATAGTTAAAGAGTAAAAAGTGTGAAGAGGAATGTGTGATTCCTCTATAGAATATATTATTCTACATAATATCATAAAAAAACAAGTTTCATCAGGACATATAAAGGTATCCTCCTACAGTATAATTATTTTCGATAAACATTTTTTAACTTTTAATTTTGAACATTTTGAATTGAACGAAAAATTTAGACTATTTTGTCTAATTTTTTCGTCATAATGGCGGGAAAATATTCAAAATATTCAAAAAAAAAATTATTTTGAAAAAAATAATTTATTAACGATAAGAATGTTGGTAGTTTCTCAAAAGGTATAAGAATTAAAAAAAAACCTGAAATATGCTTTCTTTGCCAGTGTTGTAATAACTATTGGTTGTATTCACTAAAAAATCACTATAGATATTAAATATGCTCAATTATATAGTATTTTTAATGAAACCATATTTTTAACTACTCTATAAAAGCCTAATACAATTCAAAAAATCCCAAAAATGAAAAAGTTAGTTTTTTATACAAAATAAATTATATATTATCGTTGATATTAAAATAATACGCTATTTGTCATTAAAGACGCAAACAGACATAGGCCTATCAAAGGGAAACCGCCGCATACGAGTCGTAGTAAAATATTTTATCCTATATACTGTCCCCGTAAAAGAAGCGCTGACGCTTCCATTCGTAAATATTCAAGGCCGTCGTGGCGTAGGAGCACAAAATTGTGCCTGTAACGTGACGTTATGGGTTCCATTCCCACTTGGAGGATTGAATTGTAATTTTATCATATTTTCATTTCGCACGTCAGTCATATATCATACACAGTATCTTACTTCGGTTAGTTCGGTTCTTCGGTTAGTTAGTTCGGTCTGTAGCTTGAGGGAAGGTTGGCGGATTTTTTAGGCTTGCGAATGCCTATTACTATTGCTTCCTTCCATTCGGTAGGAAAGGAGCAGCCTGCTAATAGATCATTGAAGATCAGGACTAGCAGTGAGACGAAGTGAATCGGAAGGGACTTCACTTACACGACGTGATTAACGTTTAACAAATAATAAGTCAACAATATGTTTTATGCATTATCAACATTCATTACCATATGTAGTAAATCGATATCGTTGCGTATGTTTCTATTTTTTTTTCAAATATAAGTATCTTAAAAACATACATTATTATGTACATTATTTTTTGATAGAGTATAGCGGTAACCTTTCCAAACTATAAAAATATAAAGTCTCTAAATACGACCACTATATACAGTGTACACTGCATGAAACGTCGATCGACTTAACAACAAATTTCTTTAACGAAATTATCATCTTTGCTTAGTTTAGCAGCTTAGACTTTTTCCATACATTGATATATCTATGTAATGCTACCTAATCTAAATAAACGAAAATTACATCATTGTTAACTAATATGTTAAAAACTATTTAATTTCTTAATTTGTAAAAACTGCAGTTGTTATATTGTACGTTTTGTTTGTGATATTGTTGCTTTATTATCTGGCCCGCAGGTACCTCAACGGCTAGCAGTAAATTTCTAAGAAATTAGTTGTTTTGTTCATAAAATAAAAATGTAATGATCCCTATCTGAGTGTACATAGAAGATACATATAAAAAAACCATTGTAATATATATAAAACTTTTTTATAATATACATTAAAAAACCCATAACAATGATTTTTAGACTTCATGTCTGTCTGTTTACTACCCTCAGCAGTGTACGTTCTTTTGTTTGTTTTCTTGTAGCTGTATTATTTAGCCCGCAATTACCTCAACGGTTGGAAGTTAAATTCTACGAAATTGGTTATTTTGTTCTTATAATAAAAATGTAACTGATCGCTATCTAGGAGGCATACATAGAAGATCCATGAAAAAAAATATCATTAGCGACATTTATAAATGTAATAGAAACCAAAACAATGATTTTTAGAATTCTTGGCTGTGTAATTGCTAACAGTTGCGTACGTTATTTTGTTAATTATCTTGTAGCTTTATTATTTTGCCTGCAGTTACCTCAAAGATCAATAGAGGAGTTCTAAGACATTCGTTCTTTTGTAATATTGGGATTGCCTTTCATATGTAGACTGTTATTAGTTCGTGATTTAGTGATAGATTATTTATACGTTATCATATTTTTTTTGTGCACAAAATTTCAGTTTAAACATAGCGAGTGGGAAAAAACCACTTTATTTTGATGAAAATATTTACAAATGATGTTAACTTTTCTTATTATATATATATATATATATATATATATATATATATATATATATATATATATATATATATATATATATATATATATATATATATATATATATATATATATATATATATATATATATATATATATATATATATATATATATATATATATATATATAGCTTTATTTATGGTCATAGCGTAGGAAAGGCTAACAGGAAATTGAACGCTTTTAAAGGAATAAGGCAAATTATTGGGAATAAGGGGAATTCTCGGTATGAAAACAATCTCACCGGTGCCGCAACCGGTTATGATTTCGGCTTCAATAACGTTCTGCTGCAGACTAATGATTTTGAGCCGAGTGCCGTTGCAAAGTTTTGAAGGACATAAATTTCTGAGAAGAATTATCGGTACGTCGACCTTTAAAACAAGTTTATGGGCTGGAAGTCCAGGTGTGTTGAGGGAATTTAAGAATTCAACGGGATAGTGCGTGGAGTCGTCTTCATTCATAACGGTATTTATGGATGTGTATTCTACACTATTTCCGGAAACATACGTTAATATTTTTAAGTTAATTGCTGCCGCTTGGTCGTTACGGGGAGTCAATATTGCTCGTTGATATAGCCAAGAACCAGATTTATTTCCAATGTCTGTGAAATTTTCGTAAACCGAGTAAATAAGATGCTGTTGTGATGGAACAGAACAACAAAGATTTTGCATCAACATAATTTTTCCATTTTCTTGTACGGGATATTTACCGTGACCTATTTTTAAGAGTAAATTCGAGAACTATTGCGCATTTTCACAGCCTTCTAACTGTGCACGCATATTTACACTTAGATGTGTACATATTATAGTCCAACACAAAAGAGAGCTGTTCAGACAGGCAGCAATTTCATCGGCTTTTGTTCCGCAAGGTATAATGGGGAGGGTCTGCCGAAAATCACTACAGAAAAGGAATGTAATGCCACCCATCGGTCGATTATTTTGCCTTATATCTCGCAAAGTTCTATCAACAGCTTCTACAGCTTTCCGATTTGCCATCATGCATTAATCCCATATAATTAAGGCACAATCCCGTAATAGTTTTGCTCTATCGCAATTTCGTGACACATTGCAAACTGGGTTTTCGGCACTGTCTAAGTCTAGGGGAATTTTGAACATGGTGTGGGCTGTTCTTCCTCCTGGCAACAATGTGGCAGCTATCCCGGAAGAAGCGACAGCAAGGGCAATTTTATTTTGGTTCCTTATCCTGGTAAAAATAATTTTAGTCAGAAAAGTTTTACCCGTTCCGCCAGGCGCATCTAAAAACAGGATTTCACCCGATGCGTTATCGACGCTGCAGCATACTCTATCAAACGTCTGGCGCTGTTGTTCAGTCAAATATTCGAGTCCACTTTGTAAAATATCTGCGAATTCTACGCGATTATAACTAATTTCTGAAGAGTATGCTTGGTTTATATGTTCCCCATCGTTTATCGGCGAGGGTAAACCACATTGACTGACCGAGTTCCCTCCTATACTTATAGCCAATGAAGACCTGTTGTGAAAATTTTCACGTACCTGGTAAGGAATTTCTCCATCGATATTTAATTGAGCATGTCTCACAAAATCCTCAGCAAAATTATTGCGATACTTTTGCCACAACTCTCTAGCATCCGATAATCCACAAAAGATCAGTAATATGGCAAATAAATGTCACAAGCGATGTGGACTATCGCTAATACGTGCTTCAGCTAAAGCATCATCCCAATGCTCATCTCCACCTAATAATTGGTATCTCATTATACAACAAAGACTTTGCGAAATTATCTCTTTCGCAAAGACGAAAGAATGCATGCAATGTAGTTTGTCTTGGGATTGTTAACCTTTCACGAACATTTTCAGTTTGAAAGTAAACTCGTTGCCCACCTTCAAGATGGACATCGAGGTGAATGACTGGCGGATGCCTCTCATGTATCGGTAAACTTAAAATACGTTAATGCAATCATAGCTTGATCACTACCTTTATTAACATATTTACATATATATTTTATAGACTCAACGCTATTACATATTTCAACATTAATGTGAGTTTGGAATGCTTTCGATAAAACTGGCAAATACAGTACCACCCATTTATTGTCTAATAGAATTTCCTGCCCACGGATCCTGATGGAAGCTATGAAACCACCGAATGGAAACCACATGAAGGTGATCTTCGCCGTTATAGTGGATACCCATTTTCTCCTGATATAGTTTGTTCTGTAAGTGCTCTAGGGAATCTTTTTGAACACCGACCGATCTTTCATGCATGGTGATTGTCTATTCAAAACGCCACATGGCCCGTGAACCATGTGTGTTTTAATGATGTTATGCAAAATTGGATCGGCATTACGATCAGGAAACTCGGCACTTATGACACTGTCAATAGCTTCGGGTCGGATTTTATCTGCTAGCCACAGGAGAATGTGGGCGTGGGGTAAGCCACGCTTTTGCCACTCAACTCTATACATAAAACAGAGAACTGAACCAAATACTTTATCTTTCGTAAGAAGATTTATCATAAGTTTAAGTTTCAAATGAAATACTCTGGCAATAATGTCGTGTCTATCGTATGACGCCTGTCCTGTGAGAAGTGCCTGTGAAATTTCGGTCCACTTTGGATTTGTTGTGAACGTTATAAATAGATCGGGCCGGCCGTACTTACGGACATAGCAAAAAGCATCTTGCGTTCTTTCGTGCATATATCGCGGGCCGCCTGTGAAACTGGAAGGCAAGATGACTAACCGCCCCAAAGCTTCGACATTATTATCTGATTGTATTGTGTCACACAGATGCACGTATTCCTCAGCTCGTTAACGACGCTGTTTAGTGCGAATGTATACTAAGCATTCAGTTTCAATTTTTGCGTACATATCCACAATAAATTGACTAAACAAACCACGGAATCGTTGCAAATAAACATAACAATTACGCCTTATTTGCAAATGGTATGAGTAATATTGTTGAGCTGATACTTTTTTACTAAGTTAGTGACTCTAGTAGTAGGATTATTATTTATTATTATTATTTAAATATTTTTTTTCGTACATAACAATAACTTAAATCGGTAATAACTGCATTAGTATTAAACTGTGTTGCAGCTATTACCTCCCCCCTCGCAATCGTCCTTTCATACAATAATATAACCAATTTTACAAACAAATCTCCTATATAATAAAAGGATAGAAAAGTCAATTCTGTACATGAAAGATATAAAAAAAATAAAAATTAGGTCGGTTAATATGTTGATTATAGAACCTAAAAAACCACTCAGCAGAATTCTTGTTTGTCTGTCTGTCTGTCTGTCGGATTTTTAGTTCGTCAATCACGCAAAAACTACCGGACAGAAATTGATGATTTTTTGCATGGTATTAGCCATGGTCGCAAGGTACATTTTTTTTGGGTTTTATCCCGAGTTTCATAATAGTTTTGTTGAAAAAAATAAAAACTCAAAAATGAAAATTACTTAAAATACCGATATAGTTATACGCCTACGACGCCATACGAGCCTACGAGCGTCGAACGTATGGCTCAGTGGTCAGAGCGCCTGGTCGGTTTCCAGGAGGCGCGGGTTCGAGTCCCGCTACGTTCAAATTTTTATACGTTTTCTAATTAAGTATTTATCTTTCCTAAGTGTGGATTAACACTTTAAAAATGTTTAAAAATAACCAATTCATTATAATTGAAAGAGCCTGTTCACAGTACTCACGTGAATCATTCCAATTATTGCCATGTACTATCAGGGCGGTATCATCTGCATATGAAACGATCTTACAATGAGGTATTTTAAGATTGCAGAGTTCATTCATATAAATTGAGAAAAGCGTGGGTCCTAATACACTACCTTGAGGTATTCCGTATGAGAGGCTGGCTTCGTCACTAGTGATACCATTAATTTTAACTACTTGAGTTCTTTCAGACAAATAACTCTTAAAAAGATCCAAAGCAATACCCCGTATATCAATTTTTTCCAACTTTTTATACAGGAGAGTTAGAGATACAGTATCAAAAGTTTTAGAAATGTCCAGGAACTACAGTCTTCCTTTTCTTATCCATATTTTGTACCGTATCGTCCACCAGATCCATAAGTGCATCCTCTGTAGATCGACCAGATCTAAAATTATATTGGTTAGAGGCAAGTAAACTTAATTTATCTAAATAAGAGGTTAATGATTTATTTATAAGTTTTTCGAGAATCTTAGAAAGAGTACTAAGTACTGATATGGGTCTGTAATTACTAATGCAATCTTAGAACCTTTAGAACCTTTTTTAAAAATTGGGTGAATCACAGCCTTTTTGAACACTTTTGGGAAAATCCCTTGAGTTAGACACAGATCACAGACATAAGTAATGGAGGGAGTAAGAATATCAACAGCAGCTTTAATTATAGATGAGGTTATGCCATCCCACCCCACTGCACATTTATTGAGACCTCCAATCAAGGATCTGATTTCCGAGCTATCTGTTAAAATCATTACTATCGAATTTGGCACAGTCTGGGAGATCATATAGGGGATATACTTCTGAGGAACATCTTTAAAATGAGTAGAAGATGCAAGTTTCTTCCCCACATCAGCAAAGTATTCATTTATTTTGTTGACAGCCTCGATCGGATCTACGGCTAATTTTAGTAGACTTGCTGAAACTTTCGTATTTTCCCTAGAAATGTTACAGATTTTTTTTATAACATTCCAAGTTTTTTTTGTGCTATTTTTAGCTTTCTCGAATTCGTTGTTTTGATAGTTTGTTTTTATTTTCTTCAATAAATTATTGCAAAAGTTCTTGTATCGTGTATGACTTTATGAATTACATCATTGGGATTCTTTTTAGATTTTGCAAAGATTTCATCACGATTACGTATACAGCGGAGCAGACCAGGAATAATCCAAGGTTTAATAATACGTTTACTGCTAGACGAGGCCATTGTTCGTGTATGATTTTGTATAACAGAGGATATTGTTGATACGAGTTTCTCTGGTCACAGTGATGAAGACTTAGCTTGGAATCCAACATCGTCGGCGTCCAACGCCAGCGTGGTGTCCCGGTCAACCGGTAAATCGTCGGTGTACATGGCGTAGAGAATGGGGGAGCGCGTGCTACCTTGTAGGACTCCTGCCAAGATAGGGTGGCTTTTCTAATATTTTCAATGAACAGAAACGACTCCTCCAGAGATTCATTATATGGGTAGATTAACTAAAACACTTAAAATTTAATTATTTTAATTGAAAATATATTTTACTAAAGTATTAAGATGATTACTATTCTTTTTTATCAAATAGTAATTAAGAACGCCACAATATGCTTAGAATTCTGTTTCTACTTTGTCAAATATAAATTTCTTGATTCAGAATTGCACAGCTATTTAGCTAAATGTTAAACTGATAAAACATACAGTTTTTATGTTAAATAGCGGCTGCTCGCGGCTTCGCCCGCTTGAATTACATAATTATTCATTTAAGAAATATAGATACTACAAACAGCCTTAAATAATTGATAAAATAAAAAATAAATAAATCAGCTTCACTCGCTGTATCCCGCACACAGCATGGTAGGCAGAGGGAACCTTTTGTTAAGACACTCCGTTCCCCACTTTCTGCCGAATTCTGGAGGCATTGTGTGTTAAGTGGCAGAACTCAACGCCGCGCTTTTTCCCTCGAAACCAGAGCGAAGAAATGGAAATATAAATTTAAGTATTTCATCTCCTCGAGTGGGGATCGAACCCACAACCAGTCGATTTTACAGTCACACTTCGTGCCGCTGCGCCGCGACCGGCAATTTTTGAAAAATAATTTTTGTAATTTTCGTTTATACGTGTCGTAAGTTTTGACTTCTTAACAAATACCCTATAGTTATACAAACAAACAAACAAAGCATAAACCCTCATATTTCATCGTCATTTGATTGCGACGATTTAGAAGATAGATTTTTTGTGCTCTAAGGGAATATAGACTTGAACATTGAGGTATCTAACCTTTAACCGATCTTGTACAAAATAGACTTGACGGACAGACGGACAAACAACAAAGTTATTTTATAAGAATTTTGAGATATATACCATAAAATACCCTTGCCACATATATACATGCAACTTACAGGTGCAATAGTGCAATGTCTGGTCTAGTGCAATAGTGGTATTTTTAAAAACAGTGTCAGAGCATTTTTTTGTTGTGACACAATTTTTTAGAGGTTGCTCCCAAAAGTTATTTTTTTATACGTTTCTTAAAAAAATATTAATAACATAAACGAACGAACGGACTGAAGAATCTATTCAAAATATTTCTTTGAATATTAATAAATCATTCTTTATCACTGTGTTAAATAATTACGAATTGAGCTAGACTGTTACACTTTCACTTTAGTTTACTTTGTAGTACTATGAACAATTGTACTTTAAAAATATGTAAATTTATCAACAGTCAAATAAATAAGATGTTTCTAAAGTCATTCTTGACTCAGACCAATGTGTACCCCCAGGCTTTCAGAGCAAAGTTTATCTTAGTTTAACGTAGAAAATTTGTAACTTATTTAAAAGGATAAGGAATCGTCATTAAGGACACACATCCCTTTCAATAAGAAAATATATTTAAACGATTTTTTTTAGCAGTTCTTGTTCTACGACCTATGAACGACTTTTTCGTGGCATAATTAAATTAAAAAAGGAAATGTTTAAAAAGGTAAATAAAATAATAATAGAACAGAAGAAGAGTAAACAAAATAAACTACAGGTTACTTAAACGAAAGAAATGATAAACAAAAGACTACCTTCTCTTATAGATATATATGTATGTTGAGGGTAAATAAATAAATAATAAATCACACTTAAAATTACATTATATTTATTAATTTCAATAAAACTAGTGAGACTTAAAAAAGTGCAAATAACTGTTTATGTGATTTTTACAGATAGGCGCTTAGTAAAATTATGAATTAGGATTACAAATGTTTATATCATAGTTTATTACTTGTCACAACGTCAGCGGACGCGATCACACGGCGATGTTGCAGATTGCAGAAAACTAATAGTGTCAATCGGTGGACAACTGATGCACTACAGGCGTACAGACGTACAGACGTACAGGCGGGTAGACACTACTGCCTAGCACTAATTTGTTACCTATCACTTAAACTGAAGTTCGAACATTCATAAGCTTGCTATATCGAGTGGTACATTTGAGTGAATAATTATTAGTTACATTACACTCTAATAACACTATTCTTAACTAATGAAGGCGTCAGTAATCATTCATTTCATTAAACTTTCAATTTAAACTAGAGGACAATGACGGCGTTTAGGCCTTCAATTTGGCTATTTATACTTCACTTTACAATAGTAAGTTAACATTCAGTAAAACTACTTTATATAGTGCCCTTGGATACCGACAGCGACAACTGCGACTAAAGCGCAGTCACCGCATCCGATTTGATAAAATTTTAACTTCTTACTTTTTGAATCTTAGAAAAATTTTAAAATTCTTATGAAAATAAGTTTATTCCGTATGTATATTAAGTTTGCATGGTTTGTATCGATTAATTATAACAAAATGTAATAAATAGGCCTGCTCGGAACAATTTCCTTATTGTTGTTCTATTTAAGTAATATTAAATTAGTTAACCTGGAATCTAGCAATAACCAACCTAAATACAAATGATTTGTTATTTTCAGTGCAGTGTACTGTAGCGGTGTAGTTTGGCGATGGTTTGACACTGCGCCCGCCTCGCCCCGACCGCTGCTGTAATAATAAATAATATATTTTAATGATTTATTACACTTTTCAAGAAATTATAAAAGTACAAATAAAAAATATATATATTGACATATGACACAAAAACTGTTATAGTCATCGTTAAAAAATTACAAAAGCAAGTAACAACTGTATGAAGATATACGGGGTATGATATCGATGTATCGTGTAATAAGAAAGCGCTCTGGTTTTAACCAAGAAACACGGATTCATATTCTAGTACGTCATTTTATTTTATATTTTTTTTTATATATCATGATAAGTAGTCTCAGATAAGTAGTGGAAAGTGGGCAAAAGTATTTTCGTATTGTTCATACAAAGGATTTTTTTTTTATTTATTTAAAATTTGTATATGCCGTTTTGATTGATGACTTGTTGCCATATTATTGGTAGTGCCATGATCCCATTGGAGAAATTTTGAGATTTTTGATAAAAAAAAAAGTGTTCAGTTCTTTTGAGGTTAGCTTTATGCTTCCTAAAGATTTCTATAATAGAATAGAATAAAAGCATAGCATCACTTTGTTCCGAGTCAGGCTGGGCTTTGCCACGGTATATGGGGCTTGTCCATGCTTTGACCATGATCTTTTTCGCAGATTCTTATCGTAAGTCATCTATTTTTCATCACCCGTAACCAACTGTTTAAGAAGTGGTTCGGAATTGTTACGTTTCAACAAATAATCGCAAATGGAAGCACGTTGCATTAGGTTTCAGTGAGCTCATGTCGTACCCAAATGTCAAGTTTTTTCTTGTACCCAGACTTTCTTCTCGTCTTTCTTAAAAATCGTTTTTGTACATTGAAAATATATAAAAAAAATATTTCAATGTACAGAATTAGCCAGGTTGTAAAAGGATAACTAACAAAATCCATTTACAACATTTTTGGAATTTTAGTCTGTTTGTCTGTTTATGTGATCACGTATAAAAAGTAAACACACACAAAAATTAACACAACAAGTAACTCAGAGTTGGTTTTAGTTTTTATTTTATTGTAATCGCCTCAATCTATCAAAAGATATATGTATTTAAATTTTCAAGAAGCTTATATTTGAGATAGTAGAAATAGTTACACGTAACGCTATCTATGTACAACAATCAGTAGATACTAACGAATCTAGATACTAACGCATGAAACATTCTGCGGAGTTAAACACTAATTACGACGGGAGGAAAATTAATCATTTTGTGTGTGGTAAGACAACGTGGATAGTGAAACAATTTGACATTGCCAGGGATACAGTCATAACAAGTACGACGGAAGCAGCTAACGAACTTCGAGAGAGGCTCTTGGAACGTATAAGGAATTTGGTTAAAAGTAAAATCCACACTATGGCTTTAATGCTGGTAAACGGAGCACGACGAGAATCAGACAAGTGTAACCGCTTGATAGTCGACGAAGCTTTAATGAACCACTTTGGAGCCATAGTGATGGCAGGCAGAATCTCTGGAGCCGAGGAGATTCTTTTAATTGGAGATGTAAATCAGCTACCCTATATAGACCAAGAGAATCTTTTCGAAATGATTTACCGTAAACCGCCACAACTCTTCAACCGAAACTTGGTTTGTACTCACAGAAGTCCCATGGACGTCGCCTACGCCCTGCGAGAGATATATCCTGGTATATACTCGTCCGATCCCTTTCCTTGAAGGATATCAAAATGACACCAGTACCGGGAGATCTAAAATACACACTGTATCTCACATTTACCCAGGAGGAGAAAGAATCTCTGATCGCGCAAGGATGGGGAGGAGAAACAGGTTCTAAGGTACTGACAATTCACGAGTCTCAGAGTCTGACCAGCGCGACCGTTATAGTGGTTAACACTAAATCTATTAGGCTACAGCTGCATGATAGCGTTTCGCGCGCCGTCGTAGCAATATCTCGGCACACTGACACCTGCACGTACTATAGTGAACGTCAAGATGACGCAGTCAAAATGTTAATTCGGAACGCGACGGAGGCAACGACAAAAAGCATTGTGGAATATAATTTAGAGATAGCTTTGAAAGATAGGAACGCAGCGGTCAACTCTTCCACCATAGCGGTCATGCCCTTATCCTAGTGCAATATTCGAGTCCGGGTTCCCGCAGGCCATGTACTCGGTCTTCGACACTTTTAGTATAAGACCGCCATTCTCAAGCGTACTCTTCCACAGGTTCACTTTACGCTCCAGCATCAGTCGGTTCTCGTCAATGAGTAATCGGCATACATCATCAGCCATGGAGGCTGGTCTTGGATGTGAGCCGAGACAGTATCGAGCACCACATTGAATAAGAACGAACTAACAACCAAGCCCTGGTGAACCCCTACTGTAACCTGGAATGGTTTAGTGTCGCCAACAGCAGTCCTAACCATAGAAGCGGAATCGTGGTACATGTCTCTGATAATCTCAATATAGGCCTCAGGGATTCCTTTGGATCGCAATCCTCACCAGATGCACTGACGAGGCACACAGTCAAAGGTCTTCTGTGTATCTAAAAAGGCCACATGCTGAGCTCTTCTTTTTTTCTCTCTGTATGCCTCCATCAATGTTCTGAGGGCGAAAACGGCGTCCATAGTGCTCGATCCTGGCTGAAATCCATATTGAGACTCAGGGATAGTACAATCGCGGCGGAGCCTGATGATCGACATCATGCCCTCGAAGAGCTTCATGATATGACTCATAAGCTTAATGCCCCTATAACTACCACAATCTTGAACACTGCCCCTTCCACGCTTCGATCGGAATGTCGTCAGGTCAAAGTCAAAGCCCCGCGGCTTTGCCCGCTTGAATTACATGATACGCAGGCCGCTGGTATCATAATTAAACTTTAAAATTTACCGAATTTCTTCGTCACATACGTTCATTTTGCTTTCTTGAAAAACAATTGAAAAATGCCGGAAGCTAGTTTTTTTTTAATTTATTGGATCTTCAGAATCTCGCATTTTACGGTATAAATACCAGCTAGTACAGTCAATACAGCCAAAGCTTAGTAGCTTAGTAATAATAGTAATAATAAATACAATACGAAAATACTTATGCCCCTACATAGGTAGGGGCATAAGTATATTAAAGCGTGTGTTTCTTCGTTTAAACGCTAAGGCAGATCTCTCTGGATCTATTGGTCCGATTTACTTACATTTTGTTTTGTATGAAAGGTAACTTTGGAATATTACGGTATAAGTCTTAGTTAATCTTTAATAACGAAATAATAATAATTTACAGCTGCAAGCCTAGGTTCAAATCGCACGGGAGGCACCCTTGCCGCTGATGATATCCTCTGAAGCAGCCACGTAAGGCTTGCACTTACTCAGAATTATCAAAATAAATAAAGACTTGCGCGACAGGAGTTAACATTGTCCACTGTGATATCATATGCATAGCAATGAATGTTCGAATCCTTTAACATGTCTTTGGTATGCAAAAGAAACAGGGTACGGGACAGTACGCAGCCGTGCCAGTTCACGAGCATCTGTTTTGAGCAAAAACCGTCGACAATGACCTTCATGCTGCGCCCAGTAAGCCAGAAATTCACTTGCTCTCCATGACTTTTGAGAGTAGGGAGGTGCAGGTAGTTAGATATCTCAGAACCATTGATTTCTTTTTGAGCGGGTGGAGAAGAGCCCTACCACGAATCTGGAACTATGCCGATGGAGTAAGAGTGCGGTAACAAACAAACGCGTAAGCACCGATGATAGCTCAGGAGCACATGATCGCAGCACTAAAGGAGAGATGCCGTCTGGCCTACTCAATATGTTCATAGAGGACAGAGCTAGCCTAACAGGTTATTGGCTGAACTTAGCTACAGGCATTGAGCTCTGGCACGGCGAAATGGTCGGCGTTATAGTTCGTCTGTGTGTGACTGTGTGTGTGTATCCAAAGTCAAGTCTGAGGCAAAGAAATTGGCTTTCTCTTTCGCACTATAGACTAAGATGTTTCCTATGCGTATAGTTAAAACTATTACTATTACAATTGCGGAATTTACATATACTTTATTATTATTATATCTTTATTTGTACACCACAATAGATACGTACATGAAATACAATTTTAAAAAAAATTACAAAAGGCGGTCTTATGGCGAAGTAGCCATCTCTTCCAGACAACCTTTAGGGCGAAAAGAAGCTGTTATAATTATAAACAGGTAGGTAGGTGGCAAATAAAAGATATGTAGAAAAAAAATACATAGATCTCTATATATATGTACATATTTTTTTTTTTTTTTATGGAAAAGACACGGCAAACGAGCGTGTGGGTCACCTGATGGTAAGTGATTACCGCCGCCCACGACCCCGTGCAACCCCAGAGGAGCTACAGGTGCGTTGCCGGCCTTTAAGATGGGTTGGGCGCCGGAGCCCAGCATTACCTGATGCGAAACGCAGTGGCATAAAGCCACTACTTCACGCCGGTTTTAAATGCCGGGGGTGGTAATGATCCGGTCGAGTCTGCCCATGCGTGTTGCCATTGCTGGCGACGTGACTCTACCACACGTACTTTAGTCGCCTCTTACGACACCACCAGTACCAGGATGATCCTATTCTAGGCCGGGATCACACGGCGAAACATATACATGTAGTTAACCATATAACAATAAATTGATACATATTTATAACAAGATATAAATTTAAAAATATAAGACAAATAGTTATACACACATACATACTAATACATACACATGCCAACAGATACATACACATACATACAAATAGATATACATACATACTTTATATTATACTCAATGTCAACATAACCTATTCAAGATGTTGTCATAAAGTGTTGTCTTACAGTTTTTTTAATTATAATAATGATTTCGATTTTGACTTAATTGTTTGTTTTTACAAATCGTTTAATATAAATCATGTGTTTGTAATATGATGTACTTGCCGGACCCATGGCCCCCCCCTTTTCCTTCCTTCTTCTAGAAGCGCAGCTCATTGTCGTGGTCGCCGCTGCCGTCCGCGTCCTCGTCGTCGTCGGGGGCGCCCCCTTCATTGCTATCTTCGCCAATTTCCCCCTCTCGCTCCTCCTCGGACTCGTCACTGATGCTGTTCTCCGTCTCGTTGTCACCTGCAAGCGTGACGAGCAGTCAGTGCAGGCCTACTGAGCGTAGACGTGCTACGGTAGGATGGTGGAGGGACGTACCGGGGCACAGCGGCGCGCCCTTGGTGCGCGAGCCGGGGCGCTCCACGCCGTGCGCGTCCACGCACCAGCACACGCCCAGCGCGGCGTGGCACTGCCTGGCGCGGTAGAAGCCGCGCGCGTCGCACGCTGGCACGTACGCGCCTACGGACAGACGGAGCACTTAGCACGGGGACAAGGGACAGGTGACGGCTCGCAGGGGGACGAGTGGCACTAACCGGGCGGGGGCGCGGGGTGCGCGCGGGACAGCGCGGCGCAGGGGCGCGCGGCCCGCCGCAAGCAGGCGCACCACGCCGCACGCGTCACTCCTCCCTCCGCCGCACCACTCCCGCCACACGACGCCAGGAACGGCCGCAGGCAGCGCTCGCGCTCGTCATGTCCTGTAAAGTGGTCACGCGTTTGTGATTGTACTAATATAAATAAGAATGAAATGTAAGTTTAAATAATAGTTACACACTCAACGCATAAAGATCCGCAGGTGATAGCAGGCCGTCGCCCGCAGTGTCGAGGTGGGCAAACATCCAGCGCACCTCCGGCTTGCAGTCGCGAGGGAACCCTGCAGGATTTTTTTAGCAAATAAAGGTGTGCTTACTATTCATCCAATTTTAAGTTGATAGCGTTCTGTAGTTACCGTCCTGCGCCGGTGGTGCGCCCCCCGCCTCGTCTATGAGCACGGAGAACCAGTCCAGCAGGCGGTCGGCCATCTTGTCGAGCGCGCAGACGGCGACGGGGGGGCGGCGCGGGCGGCGCGTGCGCGTGCGTGCCCGGCGTGGGAGAGTGGGCGGGGGCGCGCAGGGGCAGAACCCTCGACAGGCGAGGCGCACGGGCGGCGCGGTGCGGTGCACGCAGTTGTGCAGGTCGAGGCGGCACAGCGACGAGTAGGTGCGGTTGTCGGAGCCGCACAGGAAGGCAGCGCGCGCCGCTCCGCCGCAGCCCACGCACCTGCCACACGTTCACATGATCAGGCCAGTCGTGGCGCAGAGGCACAAAGTGTGACTGTAGCGCGATTATTTGTGGGTTCGATCCCCACTCGAGGAGACAAAATATACATTTAAATTTATATTTTCATTTCTTCGCTCTGGTGTCGAGGCAAAGCGCGGCGTTGAGTTTCGTTAACCTCAACACGCAATGCCTTCAGAAAGGTGGCCTAAAGAGAACGGAGTGTCTTAACACTAAGGTTTCCTTTGCCTAGCCTGCCGAGTGTATGATACCTATCTACTGTAACTTCTACTACCACAACTACGACATACTAAAATTATTATACATCAACACACCGAGGCTGGCGTCCTCGGTGTGTTGATGAATAATTAGATAAGACTGTGCAAAGTGGAGTAGGTTAAGTAGAATGGCAGACCCTGGCAACAGCCGGGATTAATGCCAGGAAGAAGAAGAAGATTGATGGCCACATCTATGTCGTTTTTTTTTATGGAAAAGACACGGCAAACAAGCGTTCGGGTCACCTGATGGTAAGTGATTATCGCCGCCCACGGCCACGTGCAACACCGGAGGAATTACAGGTGCGTTGCCGGCCTTTAAGGTGGGTTGGGCGCTGGAGCCCGGCATTACCTGATGCGAAACGCAGTGGCATAAAGCCGCTTCCTCACGCCGGTTTTAAATGCCGGGGTTGGTAATGATCTGGTCGAGTCTGCCCATGCGTATTGCCATTGCTGGCGACGTGACTCTACCACACGTACTTTAGTCGCCTCTTACGACACCACCAGGATGATCCTATTCTAGGCCGGGACCACTCGCATAAATGCTACTTGAGGATAATATAGCCATGTTCCGCGAACCGGAGTTCATAATAGACTTCTGGGTGACTCGAAATACGTTTTGAAACCAAATAGACTGCAAACCAAGTAAAGTGACTCATTCGAGTCATTACCTGTCGGCGTTGGGAGGGCGCATGGGCGCGGCGTGCTCGCCGTGCTCAGCGTGCTCGACGTGCTCGGCAGAACGCGTCTCGTAGAACACGTCCTCGTCGTCGCCGCGATCCCAGCTGCCCGCCGAGCCCGCCACTATCATGTCACTACGCACACAAACATGCTAACATTACTCCTACTTCTGTTACATAAAAAATATAGATTCCTACTCAAATGTATCACTAAATCTAAAGGCAACAATAAATATACTAGACTTTTACCCTCTGCGAAGAATATCTTTTTTATAAGCGCAGAGTGCGGTGAAGGCGTCCCGCAGCAGACATACTTCTCTCTTCTTGCAGACCAGCGTGCGACACATCGGATCTAAAACGAGATGTCATTTTTTAGCACACACTTGTTTATTTTACAGTAATATGTACACTTGTTTCATCTACTGATTGTATGTACGGCAGTAAGATAAAACAAGTCAACAAATCTCAATAACGGAGGAGCAAAAATTTTATGTAAAACTTAGAAATGAGAGAATAGTCATTTATGTCAGTCAGTCCTTAATATTTATACTTATAATAAAGCTATAGAAAAGTCGTTTCTGTACATTGAAAATATTTAAAAAAAATTGCCAGGGTGTTAAAGCATAACTAACGGAATCCATTTCCAACATTTTTGGAATTTTTGTCTGTGTGTGTGTTTATGTGTGCACGTATAAACGTATAAATAAAATTACAAGTAAATAAGAGTATTTTATTTCATTGTAATCACTTCAAAAAAATATAAGTAATTTTTCAAGAAGTTTATATTTCAGATAGTAGAAATCGTTACAAGTAACGCTACCTATTGACACCAAATAGCAGGCTAACGAATCTTGATAACGCATTAAACATTCTGTGGACTGAAACACTAATTACGACTAAAGAAATATTAATCATTTTAATACTTTAACACAACATCGTTTTCGGTTAGTATAATTTTATGTTAGGTGAAATTTAACTAAAAAAAATTTAAAATTTTAGTCTAGCTCAATATTCAAAGAAATATTTTGAGTACTTATAAAAATTTTAACGTAGCGGGACTCTAACCCGCGCCTCCTGGAAACCGACCAGGCGCTCTGACCACTGAGCCATACGTTCTCGCCAAGCTACGTCGAAATTCTTATACGCTTGTTACAACTTATATAAGTTTTTAGCATCTCTGTAGGGAGATTTATACAAATTTCCGCTACCCAAAGATAATTACTAAGAATTATCGTTTGGCAAGAGAGAATACTATTTTTTAAATATTTTTAAACATTTTTAAAGTGTTAATCCACACTTAGGAAATATAAATACTTATTAAGAAAACGTATAAAAATTTGAACGTAGCGGGACTCGAACCCGCGCCTCGTGGAAACCGACCAGGCGCTCTGACCACTGAGTTTGCCAAAATTTGGTTTTAATTTTGTTTTTTGACCTCCGTGCCACACTTTTGAGGCACTTTGGGTTGCGAAACTCAACGCCGCGCTTTGTTATCAAAGCGAGAAAATTAAAATATCAAACAATTAAAAATAATAATAATTCTTTATTTTAAATTATAAAACATTAATTTGTGCTGTAGTAAATTGTGCAAAGGGAAAGCCATTCTATCTAAATTGATAGGTAAGTACATAAGTTTTTCGAATTATCCATCTTCATAAATAATAAATAGATATTATTAGAAGTTTAAGGGCAGCGTTGAGTTCTGCCACTCAACAAGCAATGCCTCCAGAATTCGGCAGAAAGTGGGGAACGGAGTGTCTTGACACTAGGTTTCCTCTGCATACCCTGCTGTGTGCGGGATACAGCTTGAAGCTGTTTTTTTTTTATTTTAGAAGTTTACTAATAGCCTTCCACTCAAGGACGTACCTATGTTACGATTTAGAACATGAGTTACCGGAAAAAAATATTCTGATGGTAAAATTTACTTGATGGTACTAATACTAAACCAATACTAGTTAATTGTATAGAAATATTGTTTTTAAAAAAGTATGTGGGTATAAATTTTTATCTATTAAGAACGTTAGGTAATACTTTTTGTTAATCTATCGATTATGTAAGATTAAGATTGAAATCTGGCTTTGTTGACCAAAAAGAAGTAGATATTAATTAGTAGGTAAGTATTATATAAATTAATGAAAATAAAAAAACACCTTTAACTCATAATTTTATATTGAAGGCTTAATTTGTCTAGAGGTAGGTACGGTATATAGTATATTTTAAGTAATGTAGAAACAGTAGAAGTAATCACTTACTCTCGGGATCGTAGACGTATCTCCGAGGGCGGCGCGAGTGCGGCGGCGCCTCCTGCAACAATCACCGACACCGTCACTATTGGACATGCAGATGCAGCTCCCGGAGAGTTCCTCCAGAAACTCGCGCAGGTAACCACGTAATGTTTACTGCCTAACATAATACTATAATATATAATATTTAAACTCATTCATGTACATATTTGAGTATCAGATATAAATCAGCTTCACGCTGTATCCCGCACACAGCAGGGTAGGCAGAGGGAACATAGTGTTAAGACTGTGCGATCCCCAGTATCAGATATCTTTATATATATTTATATAAACAAGTATAATTTGATTTCTATTAGATTAACGCGCTAATTTAATTGTCGCCGGAGGTCAAGGGACATAATACAACATAAGAGTAACGCACACGTTCCTCGAAAAATCAATACAGGAATAATAAAATAGACCGTGCGACTTCATTACGACGCTAAGATGCTGACACAGCACAGTGTGCTTGTGCACTCTCCGTGACACTTACACCATGTCTATATGTTCGAAAATGCTATGTTTAAAAGTATTTAATGGTAAAATACAAAACGCTAGCTCGCGCGTAATGCCCAGGACATATGGGAGCGGAGGTATGTGTGGGAGTGGAGGCTCGTTAGCCTACAAAGCCACTCGCGTTCAAATATTTAAGATGAAGTCCAATAGCAAGTAGGTCGAGGTGTGAAGGTCGTTTCGAGCAGCGCGAGGGGGTCGGAGCCGGTACCGGGGCGTCGTCGAACTCGAAGTCCTGGTCGAGGCGGCGTGCAGCCAGCGCGGCGGCTGACAGCGCCAGCAGCAGCGCGGCGCAGCGCCAGCTCGCGCGCATATTCGAGAGGGCCTCGAGCGTGCTCCGTCCCGCGCGCTCGCCGGGACACTGCCGCGCCCGGCGCCGCCCGCGCCCTTCTCAGCCCTCCCCGGCGTCAGAGACTAACGTATTGTTTATTGTGAAAATATACTATGCGAAGAAAATGTACTCTTGGTGGGCAGTCTTACAAGTTGTGGATCAAAAATTCGGTATTGACTTAGATACAAAAGTTCACGAAATCAGCAATATTTTCATAATTAGAAAAAGGACGGTAACAACCTAATATTGCGGATAAAGACAAAGTAAATGTTACTGGGTATTCATGTCGTAGTGGTGCGTGGGCGGTCTGCGCGCGACGTCAATATTCTATGCGTGAGGCTCGACCGGTTCCTCCCCGCGGTTAGAGGCGGGAGGGGGACGTCGGGGCGGCGGGCGCTGTGTCAGCACCGCGCCGCATACAGCAGCGGGCGGCGAGACCGGCTGTCGCGCCGCAGCGGCGCCGCTGGTCCTGCACCGCGCCTCCCTCCTCCCCCACTCCCTACCGCCGCCCGCGATCGATGACTCTCCCGCTCTTCACGCGCAGCATCCCACTGCTTGTTTTGTTTATGCCATAGCTATATCGCAGAAAAAAATATTGCATTAATTGACAGAACACACCATACTAATGTGTACGTCCATCAAATTATGTAAACGGAGCTCAACGCTGATCATCTGTGTATTTTGTACTACATTTCATTAAAATTAATTCCATTGCTCAGGTTAGGTGCGAAGGCGTAACAGATAGACAGACAAAGTTACTTTCGCATACATATTACTAGTAGGGTTGTATACTACCGACCATCATTATCTCTTCTCTATATAAAATACTAGCGACCAGCTCGCGGCTTCGCGGCCCTATAAATTTGGGAATTATTGTTTGTTTACTTACAGGGAATTACGTTTCTGTTAATAAATAATAAATAATGTATGCTTGCGGGGCATCTAAGTCTAAATTTTTAAAAACATAGGTTGGCATATTCGATTTTCTTTAAAATTATCAAAAAAAAATATTTGAAAAAGAAATAGAATCATAAACAATGATATTTAAAAATTTTGTCTGTTTGTTGTTTTTCTGTTTGTCGACACTTATCTCAGAAACAACTTAACCGATTAAAAGAGCGAAGACGCGAGCGCGGTGCGGGAGCGGTAAAATTGGTTTAATAAATTGATTTCATTTACTGTTTATTGTAACATTCTTTATGTATGAATGATTAAATAAATTACCTTTATAACTATTTATTTATATCCTCATAGATAAATGATGGCTTTTTTGGGGCAATCTTAATTAAAAAAAAAATATCTGCCTAAATAGCTGTATCTCACACACAGCAGGGTAGGCAGAGGGAACCTAGTGTTAAGAAAATCCGTTCCCCACTTTCTGCCGAATTCTGGTGGCAGAACTTAACGCCCAGCTTTGCCTCCACACCAGAGCGAAGAAATGGAGATATAAATTTAAGTAAATATTTCATCTCCTCGAGTGGGGATCGAATCCACAACCATTCGGTTTTACAGTCTCACTTTGTACCCCTGCGCCATGCACTGGCCTTAATAAATTTAAGAAAAAAAAATAGCTTCACGCTGTATCCCGCACGCAGCAGATTAGGCAGAGGAAACCTAGTGTTAAAACACTCTGTTCCCCACTTTCTGTCGAATTCTGTAGGCATTGCGTGTTGAGTGGCAGAACTCAACGCCGTGCTTTACCTCGACACGGATCGTTTAATGGCACGCACGTGGTGTCATTTTCATACAAACTTCAATCTTAATCTGCCGTTTGTCCGTCCGTTAAAGATTGAAAATGAAGTACTTGGATAGGTAATTGGCAAGCTATACTCAACAAATATATTGATATATCAATCTACGATAGCAATTTATGAATTAGGATTGAATATTAATATCGGGCGTCAGAAGATAGATTTTTTTGTGCTGTAAGGGAATATAGACTTAAATATTAAAGTATCTAACCTCGGCGATCTTGTACAAAATAGTCTTGACAGACGGACAGACGGACAAACAACAAAGTTATCTTATAAGGATTTTGAGGTACAATAGTCTAATATTTTTTTCTTATGGAAAAAGACAAGGCAAACGAGCGTTCGGGTCACCTGATGGTAAGTGATTACCGCCGCCCACGGCCCCGTGCAACACCAGAGGAGCTACAGGTGCGATGCCGGCCATTAAGGTGGGGATAGACGCGCTTTTTAAAGGTACCCATGTCATATCGACCTGGAAACACTGCCGCGGGTAGACCATTCCACAGTTCCGTGGCGCGTGGTAGGAAGTTCCTACGAAACCGCACAGTAGTAGATTGCCACGTATCCAGGTGGTGTGGATGATATTTTAAGTTGTCACGTACTGTGCGGCTAGAAAATTCGGCGGCAGGTAACAGGTCAAACAGTTCTTCAGAACACTCCCCATGATAAATGCGGTAGAGAACGCACAGCGAGGAGACGTCTCTACGCAAAGCCAAAGTGTCAAGCCTTTCACAGATTATTGGGTCGCCAATGATTCGAATGGATCTCCGTTGAATGCGATCAAATGGTTCAAGCTGATACTGGGGTGCACCGGCCCAGAGATGAGAAAAGTACTCCATATGAGGCCGAACCTGGGCCCTATATAGGGCCAATCGGTGTTTTGGCGTGAAGTACCGTCTCGCTCTGTTGATAACCCCCAGTTTCTTCGAGGCCCACTTGGCCTTGCTTTCCAGATGATCGCGATACTGACAGTGACTCGAAACATTAAGGCTCAATATACTGATACCGGACGCGGCTGTAAGGGGAGTGTTTTGAAAGACTGGCGATACGATAAATGGGATTTTTTTAGTGGTTAACGCGCAAACTTGTGTCTTCAGGGGGTTGAACTGAACTAAGTTCCTTTCACCCCATGAGGAAAAATTGTCAAGGGATGCCTCAATAGAAGACACAAGTTTATTTCGGTACTGTTCAGCGTTTTCCCGAGGAAGACTTGCTCGGCCGGAGTAAACAGCGTCCACTGTGCTATCATCTGCATAGCAATGAATACTAGAATCCTCTAACATGTCATTGATATGCATAAGAAACAGCGTAGGGGACAGCACGCAGCCTTGGGGAACACCAGCTTTCACGGGCATATGTTTAGAGCAAACACCGTCGACAGCGACCTTGATGCTACGCCCAGTGAGAAAGCTGGCGATCTATTTGCATAAAATCTCGGGAAGCCCATAAGATGGAAGTTTAGCCAGGAGCGCCTCATGCCAAACTCGATCAAAGGCCTTCGCCATGTCCAAACTAACTGCCAGGCCCTCTCCCTTGCTTTCAATAGCCGCAGCCCAGCGGTGGGTAAGGTAAACCAGAAGATCCCCGGTTGAGCGACCATGGCGGAAGCCATATTGTCGGTCATTAATCAATCGGTGATCCTCTAGATAAACCAAGAGCTGGCTATTGATGATGCTCTCCATGACTTTAGAAAGCAGGGGGGTAATGGCAATAGGCCGGAAGTTAGATGGGTCGGACCAATCGCCTTTCTTTGGGATCGGGTGGATAAGAGCGCTCTTCCATGAATCTGGGACTACGCCGACTGAGTAAGAGTGCCAAAACAAACGCGTTAGCACCGGTGTTAGTTCAGGAGTACAAGAACGAAGCACTAAGGGAGAAATGCCATCTGGCCCGCTCGACTTGTGGATGTCCAAAGAGGACAGAGCTCGCCTAACTGCTGTTTGGTTAAACTTAACCTCAAGCATTGAGCTCTGGCACCGCGGGATGGTCGGCGGCGTTAATCCTTGGTCATCCAAAGTCGTGTTTGAGGCAAAGAGAGCGCCCAGGAGATCGGCTTTCTCTTTTGCCGTGTGGACCAAGATGTTTCCCGTGCGTAATGGTGGAAGCGAAGGCTGGCTAAAGTTGCCAAGTGCTGCCTTTGAGAGCGCCCAGAATTGATGAGTTCCGGACGGATAGCTCTCAAGCTTCTCGCCAATTTTGGCGATATGCTCGAAATTTGCTCTGGCAATTTGCCTCTTTGCCTAGAGGCTTGGTTATACTTCCTTTTTGAGGTTTTAACCTCCGGATCCTTAGTAACCAGTGCTTCAGCCCAGATTTGATATGCCTCGCGTTTGCAGCAGCAGCAAGCTTGCAAGACGTATCAAACAAGGGCTGTGACTTGCCACCGATTGGCACTACAGTGCTAGGAATGTAAAGTTCCATGCCCTGTAGAACCACGTCGGCAACAGCAGCGGCACAGGTACTAGGATCATCAGAAGAGAAGCAAACCGGCCCCCGGGGATAAGATGAGTAAAATGTACGCATCCCATCCCAATCTGCTGACTTGTAGTGCCAGACGCGACGAGTTGCGGGTGGTCTGCATCTGCCGCGCTTAATGGGCACGACACTCCGTACCAGGCAGTGGTTAGAGAACCCCAAGGGGGCATCGACGACGACCCGGTACTGTTCTGGATGTGAAGTCAGCAGAAGGTCCAATAAAGAGGCATTGTGGTTGTCCACGTCCGGAAGTCGCGTAGACTCGGGCACGATCATATTGTCGGTACATGTCGCTTGTAAGTTATGAAATAATACTGCTGGATATTTTAATAAACAGTGTCAGAGCATTTTTTCTCGAGACATAATTTTTTAGAGGTTGCTCCCAAAAGTTGATTTTTATATACGTTTCCTAAAAAATATTAATAACATAAACGAACGAACGGACTGAAGAACTTATTCAAAATATTTCTTTGAATATTAAGTAATTCTTTATCACTGTTACGAATTAAGCAAGACTGTTGCAAAGGTAGTCTTCACCAACAATCTATACTTATAATAAATCTGTAGAAAAGTCGTTTCTGTACATTGAAAATATTTAAAAAAAAATTAGCTAGGGTGTTAAAGAATAACTAACAGAATCCATTTCCAACCATTTCCATTAGGTGGGTAGGTGGGTAGGTGGGTAGGTAGGTGGGTAGGTGGGTAAGTGGGTGGGTAGGTAGGTAGGTAGGTAGTTGGGTAGGTAGGTAGTTAGGTAGGTGGGTAGGTAGGTAGGTGGGTAGGTGGGTAGGTGGGTAGGTAGGTAGGTAGGTAGGTAGGTAGGTAGATAAGTAGGTAGGTAGGTAGGTAGGTAGGTAGGTAGGTAGGTAGGTAGGTAGGTTGGTAGGTAGGTAGGTTGGTAGGTAGGTAGGTAGGTAGGTAGGTAGGTGGGTAGGTGGGTAGGTAATTAGGTAGGTAGGTGAGTAGGTAGGTAGGTAGGTAGGTATGGATGTATGGATGTATGGATGTATGGATGTATGGATGTATGGATGTATGGATGTATGGATGTATGGATGTATGGATGTATGGATGTATGGATGTATGGATGTATGGATGTATGGATGTATGGATGTATGGATGTAAGGATGTATGGATGTATGGATGTATGGATGTAAGGATGTAAGGATATATGGATGTATGGATGTATGGATGTATGGATGTATGGATGTATGGATGTATGGATGTATGGATGTATGGATGTATGGATGTGTGGATGTGTGGATGTATGGATGTAGTGTATATTTTTTTCAATTATTATTACCGAGGCCGGTCGTGGCGCAGCGGCACAAGGTGTGACTGTAAACCGACTGGTTGTGGGTTCTGCCACTTAACACGCAATGCCTCCGGAATTCGGCAGAAAGTGGGGAACGGAGTGTCTTTCACTACGTTCCCTCTGCCTACCCTGCAGTGTGCGGGATACAGCGTGAAGCTGATTTTTTTTTTAGTAAAGTATCGATACTAATGTGATATCTATATATTTAATATATTAAATATTTTTGAGTAAGTTTTATAATTCTAATAGAATTAAACAACTTTATAAAATGATTTTTCCTTGCATGCGTTGTAATAATTACAATATAATGTATAAGATTTTATATGTTATTTTAATTATTATCTTAAAATAATTAAATGTATTTTGATCAAATTAATTTTCTTAATAATTAGGAGTGCCCAACAAAGCTATCATTTCTCTATGAAGATATAAATAAATAGTTATAAAGGTCAGTTATTTAATGATTACACCATTCATACATGACGAATATTACAATAAAAACAATTAAACCGATTGTACCGCTCCCGCACCGCGCTCACGTCTTAGCTCTTTAAATCGCTTAAGTCGTTTCTGAGATAAGCGTCGACTGACAGAAAAACCAAGAAACCGACAAAATTTAAAAATATTATTGTTGCTGGTTCTATTACTTTGTTAATTGCTCCAATAATAATTTGTTTAATGAAAATCGAAAATGTCATGGTTTTAATAATTTTCACATTAGAAATCTTAAGTGTGCTGCAAGCATACATTATTTATTAAAACAGGAACGTAATTCCCTGTATCGAAACAAACAAATAATTCACAAATTTAAGCGGGTGAAGCCGCGAGCTGGTTGCTGTATTTTATAAAATTTTATGTTGTGTTTATAATAGATGGATCACGTGGTGATGTCAATACGTTTTAATCATTGGCATGTAGGTACGTTATATTAATTTATAGTAGATATATTTCTCAAGAGAACTTAATCAAAACTTTGTATATAAAAAAATACATGAAATAATCATGTTAGGGAAATATCAAATTTATTTTTGAGGCCAGTCGTGGCGCAGCGGCACAAAGTGTGACTGTAAACCGACTGGTTGTGGGTTCGATCACCACTCGAGGAGATGAAATATTTACTTAAATTTATATTTCCATTTCATCGCTCTGGTGTCGAGGCAAAGCGCGGCGTTGAGTTCTGCCACTTAACACGCAATGCCTCCGAAATTCGGCAGAAAGTGGGGAAAGGAGTGTCTTTCACTACGTTCCCTCTGCCTACCCTGCAGTGTGCGGGATACAGCGTGAAGCTGATTTTATGAATCAATCTTAATGTTATATTCGAAACAAATGAATTGTATGTAAATTTATTAATACGTTTCAAGTATGAAAAAAAGAAAAAATGCAATAAAATTGCGTTTCTGCTTTTCTTTCCAATGATTTATATTTCTATATATGTGGGACGTAAATGCGGGAACAGAGCTGCCATCTTAGTACAGAGTAACCTCTAAAATATATATTTACGTATAGTTAAAGAATAAAAAGTGTGAAGAGGAATGTGTGATTCCTCTATAGAATTTATTATTCTATATTATATCATAAAAAAACAGTACATATAAAGGTATCCTCCTGCAGTATAATTATTTTCAATCAACATTTTTGAACTTTTAATTTTGAACATGTTAAATATTTTCCCGCCATTATGATGAAAAACTTAGACAATTTTTTAATTTAAAAAAAAAATTATTAACGATAAGAATGTTGGTAGTTTTTCAAAAGGTATAAGAATTTAAAAAATGTCTAAAATATGCTTTCTTCGCAAGTATTGTAATAACTATTAGTTCTATTCACTAAAAAATCACTATAAATATTAAATATGCTCAATTTGTGTTTTTGTCAGCACCACTTTAAATGAAACCATAGTTAATTACTGTATAAAAGCCTAATACAATAAAAAAATCCTAAAAGTGAAAAAGTTATTTTTCATACAAAATAAATTATATATTATCGTTGATATTAAAATAAAACGCTATTTGTCATTAAACACGCAAACAGGCGAAAGCCTATCAAAGGGAAAACGCCGCATACGCCTCATTCCTAAATCGGGTCGTAGGTATTGGCGACAAAGTTCAAAGTTGCTTAACCTTTAGTAATACTTTTGTAGTAGTATGTGTTAACGTTATTGGTATCTATGCGTAACTGCGTCACACGAAATACAGGTATGGATAAACATCGATCGTGAAATTTTGTGCCGTGTGATCCCGGCCTAGAATAGGATCATCCTGGTACTGGTGGTGTCGTAAGAGGCGACTAAAGTACGTGTGGTAGAGTCACGTCGCCAGCAATGGCAACACGCATGGGCAGACTCGACCGGATCATTACCACCCCCGGCATTTAAAACCGGCGTGAAGTAGTGGCTTTATGCCACTGCGTTTCGCATCAGGTAATGCCGGGCCCCGGCGCCCAGCCCACCTTAAAGGCCGGCAACGCACCTGTAACTCCTCTGGTGTTGCATGGGGTCGTGGGCGGCGGTAGTCACTTACCATCAGGTGACCCGAACGCTCGTTTGCCGTGTCTCTTCCATAAAAAAAAAAAAAAAAAAAAAAAATGAAAAAAAAATCTACGTCTACACTGTTGAGGTATCTTGATTAATTTCTTTAGGTATGGGCTTAAAATATTTTATCCTATATATTGCCCCCGTAAAAGGAGCGCTAACGCTTCCATTCTGTATTAATATTAAAGGCCATCGCGGCGCAGGGGCACAAAGTTAGGTTAGTTTATTTAACCTACCTGTACCTTGGCAGAAGTACTCGCTAAGGTTCACGCTTTCCGTACAAGTAAGCGGTCGCGAGGTGAACGACCATCAACAGAGGATATCGTGCGGATCAGGAGAAGTGCTGACGAAGCCCTGATTCGGCGATGGAAGTTGGACCTAGAGTCCCCGGTGGCAGGCCTTTATACAGTGGAAGCGGTTCGCCCTCACCTTGAACGCTGGTTCTTGAGACATTTTGGGGTCCTTACATTCAGATTGGTGCAGGTACTAACAGGGCATGGTTGCTTTGGCAAATACCTGCACCAAATTGCACGTCGGGAGATGTCGCCGACGTGCCATGAGTGTAATGCACCCGTGGACTCAGCGCACCATACTCTGGCCGAATGCCCCGCATGGGCTCTGCAGCGCCACGCTTTGGTGACTGCAGTAGGAAGGGACCTCTCACTACCCAGTGTGGTGGGGAAAATGCTGGATAGTGAAAGTAACTGGTCTGCCATGGTCTCCTTCTGTGAATCTGTCATGGCATTGAAGGAGGCCGCGGAGCGGCTTCGAGAGTCCAGAGCGAACGCAGGCTCGCTCCGACGTCAGAGGCCAGGTGGTAGGAGGAGACAGTACCTGCATCTCCAACTACCCTTACCCTAGAAATCCTGAGAGATAGGGTCTTGTAAAGGTGTCCAATCATCGAGGTGGCGGGTGCTTCAGGGGAACCCTAAGGCACCCTAAAGACAATAGTGGCCCGCGATAGATGGGCCTACCACCGAGGCGTCGTAGTGGCATACGCAAGTGATCCTGCGGCGTCTCCATGTAGGTGGTGAGGGTTCCGCTGGGTTTTAGTGGGTAGTATCGTATTATTCCCGATGAGTCCCACAGTACCATGCGCGCGTAGGTTATTCAGACTTGCGTGCGGATGGTCTGCGTAAAAGCATTTCCCAGCGTCAAAAAAAAAAAAAAAAGTTAGGTTAAGTTATTTAAATCGGTTAAGCCCTTTCTGAGATTATCCTGAACGCACAGATAAACAGACAAACTGACCAAGTTCTATTACATTGTTAAATGTCCGTAATAATAATTTTTCTAATATATCTTCTACGTACAGACACCGATGAGTTAGGATTTTATTGTAAGTAGCGATATTGCTATAACTATATATCTATAACTATAACTTAGGTCCTAAAGACTCCTTAAGGCAAAAGTTTAAAGAAATTAATATATTGACAGTTGCATCTCTCTTATGGGTGGTACGAAAATGCGACTGCGTTGCAAACATACATTATAGGTATATTAAAACACGAACATAATTTTAGTGTATTAAGCAAATAATTCTGTGGTTTAAGCGGGCGAAGCCGCGAGCGGGCCGCTAGTTCTAAATAAATTTGCCAAAGTTAAATAAATAAGACGTTTCTAAAGTCATTCTTTTGCCCAGAATCTTGCCAGCGCGATTCAGAAAACGGCGTTTTATGCAAAAGGGCCATCTATTGGACTTACAATTTAACTGTAACCATTCGAACATTCTTAGAAAAATACTACTGTTTATGTTAAATTTATTATAAGTATAGATTACACTTACATGACGTAATTAACGATTAACAAATAATAACTAAACAATGTTTTCTGCATTATGAACATTCATTATCTTATGTAGTCAATAGATATCGTTGCGTATGTTTCTATTTTTTTTTTTAATATAAATATCTTTAACATTATAAATACATTATTTTTTAATAGTGTAGCGGTAACCTTTAAAAATATAAAGTTTTTTATGCACAGCGCCATGTATTTAAAATTAAGGACAGTTTAAAAATGCTGTTTTAATGTTAAATTTCACCTAACATAAAATTATATTAACCGAAAACGATGTTGTACTAAAGTATTAAAATTATTAATATTCCTCCCGTCGTAATTAGTGTTTAACTCCACAGAATGTTTTATGCGTTATCAAGATTCGTTAGTACTTATTTGTTGTCAATAGATAGCGTTACTTGTATCGATTTCTACTATCTCATATATAAACTTCTTGAAAACTTAAATACTTATATTTTTTGATAGAGTGAAGTGATTACAATGAAATAAAAACTAAAAGTTACTCTGATTTACTTGTAATTTTTACGTATAAAAGTTCCTTAAATTTATTGTATACTTTTTAGGTTATACGTGCACACATAAACAGACAAACAGATAAAAATTACAAAAATGTTGGAAATGGATTGTTAGTCATCCTTTAACACCCTGGCTAATTTTTTTTTAATATTTTTAATGTACAGAAACGATTTTTCTACAGATTTATTGTAAGTATAGATTTGGCAAATAACATTCTTCACTCGTAAATAAAAAACAACTCATAAAAACATACATGATAATTTATTACTCTTATACATATAATAAGTTAACAAGCACACCGATCCCCTCACTCGTTGCCGCCCCCCCCCCCCCTTCCTTTCGCCTCCCTGCGCGCTCTCCGGCTCCTCGACTCGTCACGCGGCGACTACTGCGCGGGAACGAAGTGCCACTTGTCCACTGCAACACACGTAAAGTCTGGTGTTACCGTTTGTCGCTTTGATAGGTCAGTGTCTGTTGTAATGTTCTAACTATAAGTAATGGTTAGAACATTACAAATATTATTTATGTTAAAATAGCACCCAATTAATTATGAACACGAGAGCGTATTAGGGCAGTGTGAACGGAAGCTGCGTGTTACCGCTGTCGCTGCCGTTGCGTGCGTTTACTTATATGATGTGATGCCGCACGACTCATACAATTAAAGGCCGCGTATCGGCCGTTATCGGTACATTTTGTATTTCAATTAAATTTAGGTTTTATAAATTATTCAATACTAGCGGCCTGCCCGCAGCTTTGTCGCATTATACATTTAAGAAATAGAGATATTACAAATAACCTTGATTATTAATTAATTGATTTTGATAAGTATTCACAATATTCTTTGAAACATAACTAATATTAGCTCCTGTACAGTTTTTAAACTAGTAACATATATTATTAGTTAAATATATAATTATTATACAGAATATAGTTAAATATATAATATAGCAAAATACCGTCTGTACAGTTCACAAAAAGTACTGACGCCTGAACTAGGATCCCTAGGTGTGTGTGTGTGTGGGTGTGTGTGTGTGTGTATGTGTGTGTGTGTGTGTGTGTGTGTGTGTGTGTGTGTGTGTGTGTGTGTGTGTGTGTGTGTGTGTGTGTTTCTTCACAGATGAGTGTTGTTTTAATATGATATGCAGGATAAATAGCTGTCGTATGGATAATAATCCGCATGACCTGTACAAGTCTTCTGAAGGGAACAGATATGGGCGAAAAGTTGCCACCTTAAGTATAGCACGTTGGGCTACTTCTAGTCTAATAAGATGTGATTTAGCAGCTCCACCCCAAGATAAAATGCAGTATGTTAATATAGACTGGCACAAAGCGTAGTATACTACTTTTATTATATTAAAGTCAGCTATATTACGTAGTGTTTTAAATAAATAAATAAACTTTCTGGTTTTGGTGGTTAGAGACCTAATATGTTCGTTGAAGGTTAAGTGGCCATCAATGTTTACACCAAGATATTTTATGCAAGGGATAGATTCTATGCAGGCGCATGTACAGGAATTTCGTTCGGGACTTACACAGTAATGGATATATAGTTTGTGTATGTCCAATGGTTTGTGCATATTCCGAATGGAAAACGAAACAAATTTGGTTTTAGTAGTATTTACGGTTAAAAGATTCGTATTCAGCCAATTTGTGACAGAATTTATTCCTACATACGCCAAAAGAATAAGTTGTGACAACTTAAATAAATTATTCTTTTGGCGTAGCGTTTGTATCAAATTAAGTACTGATTAAAATTTGTACCTAATGTTTTTTTCTGTAACACAAATACAATAAGTCGATTTTTCAGAAATAAATTTGAAATTTTGCTTTATACGTGCCATAAGTTTTAACTTATTAACAAACTAGCAGCCCGCTCGCGGCTTCGCTCGCTGAAACTACATGATTATTGATTTAATAAACAGAATTGATTGAGAACTATAATGACTTTTAATGTTATTTTTTTACTACATATACGTTGATATTTGATATTTATAAAATACACATAAAGCTAATTATTTATTATACATATATATTTTTGTAACATTACGTTCTTTTTATCTGTTATGTAAGTCCCATCATAATTTTAAAACACTGTTAAATGTGCTGATGTCAGTTAATAATTTAATTTACTGATTCAGAACCAGCCTTAAATGATAAATTGTTGATTTGAAGGATTCATAATATTCTTTGTAAAATAACTGTAATGATTGCATATTAACTCCTGTACAGTTTTTAAATTAGTTAAATGTACAATTGGTAAATATGTAGTTATTACAGAGTACACGTAGAAATGTTTTAGGCATTTTGATATAGATTTATTTCGAATGAACGAACAAACCAAACAATCTATGTATTTCCTTGATATTTCCTTGAAGATCAAATCGTTCTTTATCTCTGTGTTGAATTAATTACGACTTTAACTTAACTGTTATGATTTATAAAGTTATGATGTCCTTTAACGATTCAATTTTGTTTACTTTATTGTGTAAAATATTGTGTAATAGTGCTTCCAAAATATATTTGTTTATCAACTTGTTATATAGCGCTCGGTGTCACAGGCGGAAAAGTTATTTAATATTATAATGTGTCCGTCTGATAGGCGGCCGAGCGCCACAAAATGCTGACAACAGAGAGATCGGGTGAACAGCGCCGGTGGGAAAGGAATTTCTTCTTTTTCCACACTTATTATTCCATCGTGGAGTAATTAAGTCGTAGGTTAAGTTAGATTAATTTAGGTTTAAGCAGATTACTGTTCTTCCAACATTGAAGGCAGTAATCTTAGATATAGTTTAGTTTTAGATAAAATGTATGTATTTTAAATTTAAAAATTTATTAATATAAGTTTAATTATAAAAATCGTATTTTTTTGACCCACCAATTGCAGCCTACGTAACTAACTCTCTCAACTCAAGTCTCAACTCAACTCAACTCAAGTCATATAACCAAGACGTTTTGAATGTCATTCTTTAGCCAGGAACCAGCGCGATTGCTATACAACTTGAGTTCATGCAAATGACGATAACTTTTTTTTAATGAACCGATTTTGATGAACCTCAAACCTACCATTCCAGAGGGCAAAATACTATCAGCTCATTTTGCAGGAATCCAGGGCAGTACGCGAGACAATTAAGAAATCGTCGAGTTCCCGAAATGTATAATCTTAAATATACGTTTCATTTAAAATGTGTAATAATCGTGAAATTCAAAGAACTTATTTTTAGAGGTTGCTCCCAAAAGTTATTTTTTTAAAGGTTTTGAAAAAAAAATTAATAACAAAAGCAAATGAATGGACTGAAGAACCGATTTAAAATATTCCTTTGAATGTTACGTAAACCATTCTTTATCTCTGTGTTAAATAATTACAAATTAAGCTAGTCTGTTACGAAGGTAATCTTCACCAACAATTCAATTTAGTTTACTTTATAGTTAGTACTATGAACAATTGTACTAGTTGTAATTGTTAAAAATACGTAAATTCATCAAAAGTTAAATAAATAAGACGTTTCTAAAGTCATTATTTTGCCCAGTATCCTGCCAGCGTGATTCAGAAAACGACGTTTCATGCACAAGGCCATCTATTGGACTTACAATTGAACTGTAACCATTCGAACAATCTTAGAAAATACTACTATGTTTATGTTAAATTTATTATAAGTATAGATGACATTTACACGACGTAATTAACGTTTAGCAAATAATAACCCAACAATAGGTTTTGTGCGTTATCAACATTCATTATCATAGGTAGTTAAGGACAGTTAAAAAATGCTGTTTTTATGTTAAATTTCACCTAACATTACATTAACCGAAAACGATGTTGTGCTAAAATATTAAAATGATTAATATTTCTCCAGTCGTAATTAGTGTTTAACTCCACAAAATATTTTATACGTTATCAAGATTCGTTAGTACTATCTATTGTTGTCCTACTGTTATCCTACTATTTGTTGTCAATAGATAGCGTTACTTGTATAGCCCGTCAAAAGTCTGATTGATAATCGGAGGTACTCCGCGTAAAATGGCGCAGAGTACCTATGCGCAGAAAATGTTCGATCAGTGTTACTCTGTTATGTTGTTGTACCCAACTTTTAGCAAATTATAATTAAAAGATAAATAAAATATCTGATCATATTTATGTTCTAGTAAATTATACAAAACGAAAATTTTATGAGGATATCTAATTATTGAAAAAAAATTAGCAGTTCCATACATCGTTATCGAGAATAAAATCGAGACTATCACGAAAAATATTATTTTTTTTAGTAATGAACAGGATTCATTTCAAACTAACAAATATTAAATCAGTCCAGTGGTTCTAGAGATCTTAGCGTTTAAATAATTAAACAAACAAACTCTTCCGCTTTAGTAAAGATACATTCAATATTTTTTCATAATTTTACGAACTCCAGGGGCAAGGGCGTTCTCCGCAGGTCTCAAGCCTATGCTTGCGGCCGTAAACAGAGCGTTGAATTATTTTTATTTCAAAATATAAAAAATACATTTATAAAAACCCAAAAAATTAAAGTAGGAGTAAGTGTTTATGTTATTGGGATCTATAAGTAATCGCGTCACATGATATACAGGTATGGATAAAAATGAAAAAAATCCTACGTCAAAACTGTTGAGGTATCTTGATTAATTTCTTTAGGTTTGGTTGGGTTTAAAATATTTTACTCTATATGGTGTTTCCGAAAAAGGAGCGCTGACACTTCCACCTATGTATTTTAATATTTAAAAAAAATACTATAAAACCGGCCGCTTCCACATTCACGACTGCCGGACAAATCTGAACATTTGTCCGCCAGTCGTGAATGTGTAAGCGGCCCGTGTGCACTCACCGTGCGGCGGCAGCGCCTGCGCCGGCGCGACGGGCGGCGCGCCCGACAGCACGCGCGCCGCCTCCGCGCGCTCCACGCGCGCCGCCGCGCCCGATACCGACACGTTCATCCTGCAACAACACCACACGTCACGTCACATCACGACACAACACGTCACGGCACGTTAAGGCACGTTGCGACACTACTCACTTGCATATGTCGTCGGCGTCGGCCTCACCCGACACCAGCGCCTTCCAATGCTCGTGAACCTGCACACATAGACGAGTTCAAATTGTAATAATATGACAAGTTGTTGTAAGAAGTTTTTCAACATTGACAATACATACGTAGTATTTTTGCACAAAAGCGTAAGCTCTACATAATGAGTTCACACATAATCCTTTCAACAAAATCATATTATGGTTTATTATTTTGATCTTTTGTTTGAATTGATATCAGATATTTGGATTATCTGGCATGTGTACGGACCTCGTCGATGACCTGGTGCGCAACGGCCGCGCTTTGCGCCTCGCCGCCGAACGCGAACTCGTTGCGCGGTTTGCCGTCGGGCACCTTGTAGAGGCGGAACCACTCCACGGAGGCGCGCAGAAGGCCGGGGAATACGCGCTCCACGTCCGCCACGTCCGCTAGGCGGTCTGCGAGTGTGTCGCGCTCGTCCACGGCCAGCAGCTTCCAGTCCGCCTCGCCCTCATCCAGCAGCGCTAGCGCGCCCAGCACGCGGACGCGCAGCACCTCGCCACGGCGAGCTACGCGGCTGCCGATTTCGATAACGTCAATGGGGTCGTTGTCCCCGCGCGCTCCCGCTCGCGCATCCACCCGGCGTGGATCCTCCCACGTCTGCGGCAGCGCGCCGTAGTTCCAGATGTAGCCGTGGTGCGGGAACACGTTGCTGACGTAGCGCAGAGCGCCCTTCTTCACGTCCTGCTTGATGGGGTTGAGGGGTTCCCCGAGGCTAATCTCCATCTTGGCGTTGGTCCAGCGCGGCACTTCCACCACCATGTGCGCGAGGCGCGCAGCGCGGTCCGCCCATAGCGGGATGTCATGCAGCGGCGAGATCGGCCCGCTCTCGTCCTCTGCGGAAGACGATACAGTACGAAGTAAATCAAAAGATGAGATCTAACAATTTGACTTAATGTATGTTCTACGAGTAATAGTAATAATCCTAAAAAGGAGACAGAAACGATTGCATAGATTCTTGGGCCCAGAATATAAAAGAAAATGGTATGATTTTATAGATTTAGGTACATCATGCCCTCCCTGACAATTTTGTCAGTTTTTGCAATGCAATGAGATTTGTTAAAAGTAAGGTTAAGTTCACAGCACTATTTCTATAAAATCAACCTCTATAAAATCGATTTTTATTACATAGATAGACTGAGATGTTTAAGCAATATTGTTGTTTTTAGTGTAGAATATTAGAAAAGTCTGTTCTGTTCTTTATATTATGTGTTCCGAGCGTACCAGTTGAGCACAAAATCACTTCGCCAATGTTACGTTGAATGGAGAACACATTAGAGAGGTTTTACGGTAAAAAAAAGATAATATTACATAATATTTAGAAAAGCCATATTTTAACGAAACGAAATAAGCAATTATTGCATTATTGCAAAAAATAAATAAATTAAATAAATAAAAATTAAATTTTTGTGCTCTATATTTAACTAAATACGTAAATTTTTGTGCTCTATATTTAACTTCGGTAAAACTGTATAAAAGTTAATCAAATTATGTGCCTTTGATTATTTTCTGCCTGCCAGTTATTATTCTCCTTCAAAGCTATATTGTAATATTTTTAAAAATTATGGAAGCAATGAAAAATACGTTAGAAGAACTGACTGCTCACTTCAATACCAGGATGTTGGAATTCCATAAACAACTAAATGGCTCTAGTTCTTCCACAACAAGCCCCACATCAGGTATACAAGTTCAATTTAATGCATGCCGGTCCTTTGTGATGACAGTCTTGGAAAATCTACAACTACATATGGAATTGATGTCAAAACAGTTTGATGCAATGGAGATGCGGACTAGACAAAAAAAATTGTTGCTATATGGTGTCCCTGAAGTAGCCAATGAAGACGTACCTGAGTGTGTTAGTAAAGTGCTTGTTGAACGTCTTAAGGTTCTACATATCTCTGCCTCTTCATTTAGTCGTTGCCACCGGATGGGTCGTCCAAGTGCAAATAAGCCACGCACAATTCTTTTAAAATTTAGAGATAAAATTTTAAGAGACAAAGTATGGTCTAGCAAAACCAACTTAAAAGGATCAGGTTTTACTCTGTCTGAGTTCCTGACTCAACCGTGACACAAAACATTTTTAGCTGCTAGACAACATTTTGGGATCACTAAATGCTGGACACAAAATGGTAGTATCATTGTGCGGGACAAGGACGGCTTAAAACACCACGTGACTACAATGACCGAGCTCCATTTTACTGCTCTTTCTTACCTGAGGGATAAATTTGTTTTCATCAAATCACCAGGTAATCAAGTTAGGCCATTGCGCAGTCTAACGTTATGCATTCCCGTACATAAGACAAAAATATACGATCAGTCCTTTACAGTACAATCTATAAAACTGTGGAATAACTTACCTTTAAATATTCGGCAGGTGAAATCATTATTATCATTTAAAAAAGCTGTAAGACAACACTTAATGACAACATCTTGAATAGGTTATGTTGACATTGAGTATAGTATAAAGTATGTATGTATATCTATTTGTATGTATTTGTTTGCATGTATATGTATTAGTATGTATGTGTGTATAACTATTTGTCTTATATATTTAAATTTATATATTGTTATTAACTTAACTGCATGTATATGTATATATATAAATAGATCCATGTATTTTTTTTATTTTTCTACATATCTTTAATTTGCCACCTACCTACCTGTTTATAATTATGACAGCTTCTTTTCGCCCTAAAGGTTGTCTGGAACAGATGGCTACTTAGCCATAAGAACGCCTTTTGTACATTTTTTTTCTTTTTTAATTGTATTTCATGTACGTATTTATTGTGGTATACAAATAAAGAAATAAAAAAAAAATAATAATAATAATAGAAACGTTGTCAATGTCAATAAACTATAACAAATGTCATCTCTATATATAATAAGACAGTAAAAATATTTTGTCTGTACATTAAGAAATTTTGACTGAAATGTATAGAGATACACTTAAAAAAATTTAATAGAAAGCAAAAATATTTTTTTCGAATTTCTTGTCTGTCTGTCGATATGGTCACATTTTTCTCTGAAAGTACTGAACCGGTTTATTTAAATTAAATTTCACCAATTGCTTTGTTTTAACTCAACTAACCTACTAAAGTTTGGTTCATCAAAATCGGTTCATTAAAAAAAAGTTATCGTCATTTCAATGAACTCACGGCATTAGTTTGCCTGCGGATGTTATATAGCAATCGCGCTGGTAAGATTCTTGGCCAAAGAATGACATTCTAAACGTCTTGGTTATATGACTGTTGATAAAAATATATATTTTTGGAGCACTATAATACTATATTTTATACAATTACCTGCATAAATGATACCAATTAAGTTTAAATCGTAATAAATTCAACATAGATAAAGAACGATTCGATCCTTCTACGTGTGCACTGTAATAACTACATATTTACCAATTGTACATTTATCTAATAATATATGTAACTAATTAAAAAACTGTGCAGGAGTTAATATGCAAACATAATTTATTTTACAAAGAATATTATGAATTCTTATCCATCAACAATTTAACATTTAAGGCTGTTTCTGAATCAGAAAAATAAAGTTATTCACTGACATCAGCACATTTAACAGAGTTTTAAATTATGATAAGACTTACATAACATGTTTGTAGAGTTTTCACACAAAAATTACCGGACCGATTTCAATATATTTTTCACTATTAGAAAGCTGCATCTTCACTGACCAGCGAAGGCTATATATATTACATTTTCAAAAAAAATAGAGATCCCTAATAAAAATGCAATAATGTAACCCAAGGTGAGAAGAAATTGATCTTAACAATTCTATCATCGCGTGCGCTGCAAAGACTATTGATGATAGAACAAAACAATGTTCTACAGTATTATAGAGCGCATCAATATCTATAAAAAAGTCCGGGATACCATATGTCCAACTTCTGTAGTTAGGACAATATAACCATTTTTTTTATATTTTATAAGTTAACAAAAGTGCCGACAATAATCAAACCATATTCTCTGCTATTTAAATGTGACGGAGGAGCTACTAAAGTTAGAGCGACTTCAAAATCTCGCCATACGCTTTGTGTTTGGTCTACGTAAATATGATCACGTTTCCCAATTTCGAGCACAGCTTAATTAGCTTCCAATCCGAGTTCGCCGAGATATGCTCATCCTTTCACTCCTGTTTAAAATCCTTAATTATCAACATTTCCTTTCTTATCTACGCTCCCGCTTTACCGTACTTTCTACTCCCACACGCTCTCGGAGATCTTGTGTCATACCGACGCTTGACATTCCGAAGAGTAACACCAAATTCCTGCAAAAATCCTTTTCAAACTATGCCGCATCCTTATGGAACCAACTCCCAAAATCCATCCAGAAAAGCCCATCCATGATCTCCTTTAAATCCAAATTAAAAAATATTTAGTCGCTTCTTTAAGCCCGTAGATTTCGAACAGTATTTACCACCAACTTAATTACCGCATTTTCATCTTAAATATATTTATTTCCCTATATATATATTTATGTATATATTTATTTTAGTATGTGTATGTATATATTATAATAGTATACACTTACATATGATTTAAGATGTATTTAATTAATTTAAATTTCTTAAATTGTACTTTGTTTACACGTTTACTCGTAACTTTTCACTCATCCACTTCCACTGGTTGACTGGAAGAGATCTCTTATAGAGATAAGTCCACCTTTGTACACGATTTTGTTTCAATGTTTCTGTCTATTATGTATTTTAGTACAATAAAGAATATTATTATTATTCATACCTCTGCATTAATCCTTATCCCATTAAATCTGGTTTTCAGTCTGGTTTTCGTCCATCACACAGTATTAGTTCAGCATTAATTAAGATAACTGACGATATTCGTTTTGCGATGGATAATAAAAAATTTACTATTCTTCTCCTACTCGACTTTAGTAACGCGTTTAACTCTGTGGATTTTGATGTGTTACTTGGTGTCCTTTCCACACTTAACATCTCTCCTGCTGCCACTGAATGGTTTCGTTCTTATCTTCGGGGTCGCAAGCAAAGAATCTACACCGAGGAGCTTTGCTCTGACTGGGCTGATTTGGGAACTGGTGTACCTCAAGGCGGCGTACTCTCTCCTCTGCTCTTTTCTATTTTTATAAATGAAATTACCAAAATCCTATCTTGTCAATACCATCTCTACGCTGACGATTTACAGTTATATAGACACGCCACTCTTGACGACTCGAATACTGCTCATATCAGTGAATGGGCGACTTTATAATATATATATATATATATATATATATATATATATATATATATATATATATATATATATATATATATATATATATATATATATATATATGGATGTGTAATATAAGTATATTTGTATGTAGGTTTATTAGTACTTTAGAAGTAGTTACAATTTACCGTTTCTCTTAACATCTCCTACATTCAAGGGTTTCTGGTAGAGATCTCTATTAGAGATAAGTTATCCGTTGTACACATTCTTTCTGTTTTTATATGTTTTTTGTACTTTCTTTCTTGTGTGGTACATAAATAAATGAAAAATAAATAAATAAAGTAATAAATGATATTTATTAAAGATAATTTCAATACCTGTAAAATACTTTATAAACTAATAAAATGGGACATCCCATTCAAAAAATATAACGAATTTAAAAATATCAATCTAAAGAAAATCATGTAATAAGTACTAGACCGATTTTGGAAAATTCTTTTACAATTAGACGATTAAGGTGTAAAAAGTACCAAAAAAAAACCTTATATCGCGTACGCTGTGGAAATTATTGACAATAGAGCAAAGTGATGTACTACAATTTTATAGAAGACACAAAACAGTATACGATACCATGTGTAACTGTTAGAGTTATGCCAAAATAACTACTTCTCAAAGGAAAATGTACAAAGTAGAACAGAGCCGCCAACATAGTACAGAGGGACATCTAATATATATATATATATATATATATATATATATATATATATAATATATATATATATATATATATATATATATACTAATATATATATACTCTAATTAATTCATCTTCATATATATAATTTATATCTCATATCAATATACTCTATATATATTCTATATCATCTCATAAATTACTCACTCTATCATCATCCTTACAATATATATAGATGTATATTATATATAAGATTATTTGGTAAGTTAACACCATTTATATATGAAAATAGGCGAAATTAGGAGACTGCTTCTTCATCAACGCTGTGTGTTTCTTCTATACACATAATAACTGTTTTTGTTGTAATGCAAAACAGCGATATTATTTACTTCGAAACACACAGCGTTGATTGAAGACCTGTTTGTTTACTGCTGGTGAAAGAGAATGTATGCAGACAACGGATGCAGACGCTATGTGATCTTCAAGACAATTAAAATTATATACATATATTAAAAATGAATTTTTAATTTACCTATAAAACATTTAAGTTTTTCAAATAAGACATTTCTTACCATCCTGTTTAACAAAATTCTACTGGTGATTTTTCTTTAATTATTTCATCATAAAACCTTTATTTAATGATATAAGCTCGTCTCTAAGTTAGAACAAAGTATTGTATAATAATATCAAAATATCCTCTCAATTAATTTAGGATGTTTATATAATAAACCATACTGTATCAATTTAATAATAGATTATTAAAGATAATCATATATTAGTAAAATTATTTCACAAGAAACCTCCTCTGAAATTATTAACTTATCTGAAATTTTTAATTCCTTTAATAAGATTATTACTGTTTACTTATCTGAAACTTTTAATCCTTCCAGTATACCTGAAATATATCATATATATCAAAGTAGTTGTCTCTTTGAATCTGTAGCCCATCATTTAATTAATAAATTTATTTAATCATTATTATTATCAAATGCTGCTGCTGCTTTCTTGCTGACAAAAGAAAAATGTCTCTTTCAAAATTAAGACCACTTAAGTGGTTGAATGTGGTTGGTTTAATAAAATTCAATTTTGATATAAAAATGCCCACATAAAATTCAAAACTGATTGGTCCTTCAAACATTTGAACCTATAAATAAATTGATTACTGACTGATATATTAGATGTTCTGATACATCACAATATGAGAGTACAACAAAATAATATTATGGTGTACCACAATTCCCTTTTGCTTTGGTTCCAGAAAATTATAATTACAATGTATGTACTGTCATGTTCAGCCTGTCACATTAGCACCTTGCCATCATGTTATAATACATATACATTCAGTTTTTACTTGTCTATATCAA